>JAWXYG010000008.1:29315000-32169166 GCA_034222035.1 Acacia crassicarpa | reverse complement strand
CACATTTTTGAATGAAACTCAAAACTCAAGTTTCCTCAAACCAAACTCGAGTTTTGGACTTTTAATGAGAAGTATAAGTTTTTATCCAAAACATCAAAACTAGAGTTTTCATTCAAAACTTGAGTTTCATTCAAAACTTGAGTTTTCAAAACATTGAAAATCTATAATGCTCTCGGGTTGGCCAAAACTCGAGTTTCCATTTAAGTATGAAAATATTGAGAAAGCTGAGCCAAGTCTAAACTCGAGTTTTCTGAGAAAACTTGAGTTTTCAAAATCTTGAAAAAGCTCCAAGCTCTCAGCTTGGCCAAAATTCGTGTTTTCAAAACAAAACTTGAGTTTTCATTTAAGAATGAAAACATTGTGAAATCTGAGCCAAGTCAAAACTTAAGTTTTCAAAGAAAACTGGAGTTTTCAAAAACTGTGAAAAACATGAAAACTCTCTGCCAAGTCAAAACTCGAGTTTTCAAATTAAAACTCGAGTTTTCTCATAGCTTAGAGAAAACTTAGAAAACTTATGGCAAAGTGAGATTCTGGAGTTTTTAGTCGAAACTGAGTTTGCATATGTTCAAAATGTTAGAGACTCTCTGTAAGGTCAAAACTTGAGTTTCCATATCAAGACTCGAGTTTTGTCTTTATAACAAAACAGCGAAAGGTCTCTGTGTAATGCGAAACTCGATTTTTTTGCTCAAAACTCGAGTTTATCTTGAAGTGAAAAACTGAGTACTCTCTGTAAGTCCAAAACTCGAGTTTCCCTTTGGAAACTTGAGTTTTGCTTTGTTCAATGAAAATGAGCAACTCTCTGTCAAAATCAAAACTCGAGTCCAAAACTCGAGTTTTCTTTTGACAGTAAGTTTTTCAGCTTACCAAAAACAAACATCACTTGTGTTTACAATTGTCAGTTATCATCAAAACACATAGAGAATTAATATATTGCTTTCTGAGATGTTTTTTACACCCAATATCTCAAATTAATTAATTTTCATAATACTGGTGTTACAGACAAACACAAAATTAGAAATTAATTAATTTGAAATACTAGATGCAAAAAACATTTCAGAAAGCAGCATATAATTTAAATCTAAATAAATACAATATATAAGAAAATTTAAAAAAAAAACCTCTTATTAGAGATATAAACACCTAATAAGCATATAATTCTAAGCACATAATGTGGACTCCTCCTACTCCCTCTTTTATCTACTTCGATTAGCTTCTGCAAGAACCAAGACGACATAACCAATTCTTTTTTTCCTAATGAAAAGAGGCAAGCATAATTTGTAGGAATCTCACAAGAAACGTGGAAGCGTATCGTACCACGCGATAAGGAAAAGTTAAAACCTTCATCGTTTTGATTACCTGGAAAGATGCAGTGATCTGAAGCAGCGATCTGAAAGCTTCTCCATGAACAGTCCTCGTATCTGAAGAGTGATCTACAAGCCTCTCCACGAACAGTCCTCGTCCGCTCTATGATCGATCTTCCAGACTATCTCTCGAGAGGAATAGGATGGTTGTGTGGGCAACCGTTCAGATGATGAACGTCTGCCTCTAGGGTTTGTTTCTGATGAGAGCCTTCTTATGCGTCTCTTACTCTCAAGCAGGTGAAAGTAGGATTATATGCTACTACACCCAAGACCTAACCCTAAACCACATGGCCCATAGAGTTCTTGGGCTGTAGTCTCAATTAAGCCTTATTGGGCTTAAGTGACCAAAGAGCACATTAACCCAACAATCTCCCACTTGCTCTTTAAGATACAAACTTGAGTATGTAAACCCAAGACCATGTAGCCCATAAGCCATCATCATCTGATTATATACCCTATCCTTTGTTTCGAGCTAGCCTGGGGATCTACCATTTGTCATTCATCAAGGCTCATGATAATCTATAGAAGATTATCTAGTTTGGTGCTATTCCACTAAAATCCCAAACGTGATCTCCAAGAATAATGACACTTATAATAAGAATATGCATTACCCTTTTATAGAATGTCTATAATTGATTGACTAGTTTTCTCTAACCCAATCAATTATTTATTCCCTTGACTTTAACAGTTTCTCTAATGGATTACATGCACTGGCCAGTGTCTTAAATATCCAAGTACCGAAACATATCAAGGGGATATTTCCTATAAATTCCATGTTGTTGATCTCATAAACACCGATAACCAAATGGTTTCAATCCCAAAATACCGAGTTATTGGCCGTCATATAGATCAAACCTCACCCGTTGGTAAATCAAAGAATGAAAACTATTTGACTACCTGTTTAAAAAAAAAAACTCAGGATTAAGAGCAACTACATGACTATAGTTATCTGGAGATTTGATTCCTTATGACAGAAAGAACAACCTTAATCAAATCTCTCCTTGATCCATTCAATATAAGTATTAACTCACACCAATATTTCATAATGATTCGGACAAAACCATTTCATAAAATATTGCAGCCTAAATAAAGTGCCCAACTTAATTTAATAGCTGTGAACCAATTCATCAATTGTGAGAACTTATAACCATGTCCTCTATGAACCTATCCATATGATCATATACTCCACAATTGATCCGGACCTTAAAGTTTGTAAATAGTATGCGAAATAAATGAAAAACACCTCATTTATTAACATTCAGAAAAAAAATGCAATGTCATAATGTCTTGCTCAAAAGGCACAAAATAACAAAGTGAAACAACAACTTCCTAAAGCTATAGCAAATCTGGAATCCTCCTAAGACCCATAGATGCAACATGCCTCTCGAACACACGTTCAAGAAAACTCTTAGTAGAAGGGTCAGCAAGGTTCTCGTCTGATTCCTTTGCAGCCTCAGAAGCAGCTACATACTCAACCTAGCTCATTAGTAGAGTCAGCCACACATGATTGTTTTACAATTCTCCAACAAATGGCACTGCCATTAAGAGTGTACACATATCCCGAGCTGAACTTACTTGAGTCAATACCTCCTTGGAAATCTGAGTCCGTATAACCAATGGTTTCAAGACTCCCACTCGAGTAGACCAACATATAATCTCTCGTTCTCCGTAGGTACTTGAGTATATGTTTAACCGCTACCCAGTGTTTCTCTCCAGGGTCCAATTGGTACTGGCTTACTACTCCCACTGCATAGCAAATATCTGGTCTGGTATATAGCATGGCATATATGAGACTACCTACTGCTGAAGCATAAGGTTGTTGGAAATTATGCCCTAGGGGCAATTCATTGTACTTTGGATATTTAAGTTATTTAAAGTATTCTCTTTTGTTATCATTTTCGTTTGCATGTTCGTATTGATAACTGCATCCCTGGATAATCTTATAGATTATCCTAAATGTCCCTGGTCGGTCATCTACACGGGAGTGAAGATGAAATAAGACCAGTATGACTTTGATGAGGTATGGAGATACGAGTCAAAGTCATGGGCACTTGTAAGAGTACAAGGTGCTGGACCGACCCACTATGAGAAAGCTGCATGGATTAAATCATAAGCTTATCTCATGTATAACCGCGTCATGACGCCCTATGACCTGAGATCATCATGGATTCCTACATGATGAGTCATTGGTCTTTGACCTAGTCAAAAGTCATCTTTGACCGGGTGATGATAAAGACTAGGATCGGGATCAATGGTTTTCATGCGGAGGAATGTGAGTGGTCAAGATGGGATTTGTCCCTCACATATGTAGAGAGATAATGCTGGGCCTCTCGATGAGTGATTCTAAGAAATGTATGGCCATACTGTGATGGAAAAGAGTTTCCATTTCACTTATTAGACTACTCGAGAATCGAGAAAGCAATGGTCAAGAAAAGGAAGTTGACATTATCCATGCCTCATCCTTGACCAAATTATCGCGTGACAAAAGGGACGTGACATGGTTGTACGATAGGTTGTATCGTGTCATTGATCCCCATGTGAATTGGGTAGTCGTAATGTCTTGCTAGAGGCCGCTTGCGACTTGTGGGCTGATACAGTGTTGGCCCACTGCCAATCTCATATGGGCCTGCAGGGTCACACACAAGAATAATCCAACACGGGTAAAAGTGTCCAGATTCATTGAATCCCAGATTAGTCTGAGATTAAATGAATACTAAATTTGATCTAGGATATCTATATATATAAATTCGAAATTAATATATATATTATAAATTGAGATTATAATATTATATATGATATTTGTTTAGTATTTAATTTATTTGATAAATTAAATATCTGAAACAAATAGACATATTGTATCTCATTTAATTTCGAATAAGGATATCGTATATCTGTTTAATATTAAATTGAGATATAGTATCTCAGATTTAATTAAATAGATAGATATTATTTCTCGAATTTAATTTATAATGATAAATTAGATCAAAAGGCTTTCAATTTAGATTTGATCTAAATTCAAGATTCGAATTTCCAAATTTAGCTTTTAATATATTCAATTACATCTATGAGATAGATTTGATTGATATATTATCCAGATTCGAAATTTGAATTTCCAAAATTAATCAGATTCGAATTTCCAAATCTGGTTTTAATATATTTGATTACATTTATGAGATAGATGTGATTGATATATTGACCAGATTCAAAATCCGAATTTCCAAAATTAATAAGGATTAATTTTGGTTATATAATACGCCTATTGGGTTTAGAAAACCCTACGGACTTTTCAGTCGAGCGTATTCAGAAAAACCGCGAGAAACCCTAGAGCAATTTGAGAGAGAGACGCACAAGAAGCGCTAGCAAGCTGCCGCAACCGTGTTCGGGGATTGTTCGTGTGGATACCAGTAGAGGAAGCCGATCCAAGAGTCGACTTCTACTGATCGAAAGAACGAGACACGGACGTGTTGATCGCCCACCTGATCAAAGGAACGAGACGTGGACGTGTTGTTCGAGAAGGTAGCCCACCTGATCAAAGGAACGGAACGCGGACGAGTTCAACACAAGGTATGATTCAGTTTCCTTAACTCTGATTTAAACGTTGTTGAGTGATCCTTCGGAAGGGATTCGTAAGAAATTTTTAATCCGCTGCGTGTACGAATCCCAACAAAGGTATCCTACTCATGCGTTCTCTCTGCTCAAGAGTTTTAGGAGATTGCTTCTTAGAGAGATGAATCCCATGACTGAAGGGTATAATTCCCCTCTTGGAATTCTCCATGCTAAACCTGACAAGTATTTTGTCAATGTGTTTAGCCTGGGATAATGCCAAAACCCTATTCTTCCGGTCTTGCAAGAGTTTAATACCAAGAATATAATTGGCTTCCCCCAGGTCCTTCATATCAAAATTCTTGCTCAACTAGGTTTTTATGCCTAACAATACCTCTGTATCATTTCCGATAAGGAGAATATCATTCGAGTCTCGCTGACTGCTTATGTGTCTAAATTCTGTATTTATTCGTCAGACTCCTCTCTCTCTCCTCTCTCTCGTCTTTCATTTCTTCCCAAATCTCTCTCTGAAAAATCTCTGAAACCCTAACCTTGATTCTCTCCGTAATGGCTCCAAAAATCTCACCCAAAACTCTCGGCAAGAAGAAAGCATTCGCTTCGGACCCTGATCAGAGTAAATCATCTTCGCCTCCTCAACTGAAACGCTCTCATCGTACAAAAATGACTACCAAGAGATTTCGTCCGAAGATTAAGTTTGAGGAACCAATCCCTAAGTGCCCAAGAAAACTTGTTATCGAAGAACCCTCGGCAACCCCTGTCAAGAAGCAAATTGACCCTGTAGCAGCTATGCGAAAGGACAAAGAAGTGGTGATTGGGGAACCCAAAAAGCTCAAAAAGAAACCTATTCCCTCTTCTGATCTCCACGGTAATCCTCCATCGCAAGGTTCTGATTCTGGATTTAGATCAGATAACGTAACAGGGTCTAAGGTACTAGAAATTCCTGCTATTCATGCTATTTACCATGCCCCTGTTTCTAATCCACCCTTAGATTTTGCCAGTGGTCCATTATTATTCTCTCCCGAAGAAGGGAAAAAGTATAGAGAAGATTTTGCCAAGAGAGAATTTTGTCCTGTTGTTTACCTTGACCTGCCTAAACTGAAGAAAGAGTGTCATCTGGACCTCTATCCCTAGTTCAAAGACTATGAGTTATTTCTCTCAATTCGAGCGTCATATAGTCCTGCACTAGTTAGACTATTGGCTCTAGCCAAAATAACAGGATGATAACTAACCTTTGTAAAAAGATCCTGATTAACAAAGTTTATTTATCTTGTGTAAAATTAATCTGGTTTTCTATCTGTCATATTGGCTCTAGCCAACTTCATCTGACTCGAGCCAATGTACTGTTCAAATTCGTCAAAATTCATGATTTGGCTCTAGCCAAGTTTTGTTGACTCTAGCCAAGCCCTAAACTCAAGCCTAATTATATTGACTCTAGCCAAAATAGCCGTTATTTTCAAATACTCAATTTGACTCTAGCCTACATTTTTATGCCTCCAGTTTCCATCAAAACTTGAGCCAGAATTTGTTGACTCCAGCCTAGAGTATTCTTCACTAAACAAATCAACTCTAGCCAACATAACTTACCTCCAGTTTTGGCTAAGACTCAAGCCTGAATATTGTGACTCGAGCCAATGTGGTATCTATAAAGAAACTTGACTCTAGCCAGAAAACCTTGACTCTAGCCAAGTATGCATCAGTTTGAAAAATCAAAATCTGAATTCTGTTAAATCTCTCTGTATGATTTACTTATCTTATATCTTCACTCATTATTGCTTCTAATCATGTTTAATGAGTTTGCTAATGAGTTTCAGAGGATTATTATATGGTTTAACGGTAAATTCAAATTAAAGCAACATATGTGTCAGAGCATTTAATGCAAAGCAGAGTCTTTCACCATTTGGGCAAGAAACGTTCTGTGCAACATTAAAGCCACCCGACCATTCCCTCTCTACATTCTCACTGAATCTCAACGGACAAATGGCATAAGGAATGTCAACGGTGAATTTTCAGAGAATACGAAGCAGTCGGAGTAAACGTTCTTTAATGGAAATATTTATTTCACTCAACGGCTAATTGAAGAGTCTCAACGGATAACTTCAAGCTTCTACAACGGTCATAAATGCAATCAACTATAAATATCAGAAGCATTCAAATCTCCAACCACCGAAAACTCTGCGCAATCAATTCAAAGTTAATAGCATTTATAGTTTCAACTGTTCCATTGAGTCTGTACTTCAGTGTTCATATATTTATCAGCTCGTGAGGAGTATCCAAACACTTATTTCGTTGTTAAGCTTGTATCTTAAGGTTGAGGAACCTTAAGAGTGGGTGTACCAATTACAACTTGTAAGGGGGAGTGGAATCCGAGAGAGCTAGGATCATCCTTTGTTTACAGAGTCTGTAATTACTTCTGAAAGATAGTGGAATCCCAGGTGTTCTGGGGACTGGACGTAGGTCAAAGTGTTAGACCGAACCAGGATAAACTCTCTCGTGTTCATTTCTCTTATTGGTCTCTATTTCGCTTACGATCCGAAGAAAAGTTTAAATTTTCTAAAGATCACCTATTCACCCCCCCTCTAGGTGATATTCCATCTTCAAGTGCTATGTGCACAATAATGGTAAAGAAAATCTGGATAAATTTGATTCTAAGGCAGATGTAGGAATTTTTCTTGGTTATTCAAATAGGAGCAAAGCATATAGAATTTTCAATACTAGAACTAAAGTTGTTGAAGAATCTATTCATGTTGTGTTCAGTGAGGATAAGACTGATAAGTCCTTGAATGAAAAGGAAGAAAACATTTTCAAAAATCAATTCTTTTCGAAAACTACTCCTTCTCCTACTGAAAATGCTGAAAATGTTTTTTAGGCTGATCCTAAAAATAATTTTGAAAACCCAGATCAGTCTCAGCCTAGAGCTTGGAAATTTATAAGAAATCATCCTTTAGACCAAGTTATAGGTGATGTGAATCAAGGAGTAAGAACTAGAAATAGTACTTTGAATGAAGTTACCTTTTCTGCATTCATTTCTCACATAGAACCCTCTAAAAAAGATGAAGCCCTTTCAGACAGTGATTGGGTAATAGCTATGCAAGAGGAATTACATCAATTCGACAGAAATCACCTTTGGGACTTAGTACCTAAACCCAAGGACCATCCGGTCATTGAGACTAAATGGGTATTTAAGAACAAATGTGATGAATCTGCAATCATTGTCTGGAATAAGGCAAGATTGGTTGCAAAAGGGTACAATCAAGAAGAAGAGATCGACTATGAAGAAACTTATGCTCCAGTAGCTAGATTGAAAGCTATAAGGGTTCTTCTAGCCTATGCATGTGTTAAAGGTTTTAAACTTTTTCAAATGGATGTTAAAAGTGCTTTTTTGAATGACTTTATTCAAGAGGAGGTCTATGTAGAACAATGATAATTGAATATTTCATACACTACTTTTTGTCTCTTGGCTAATAATTTAGGACTCTTTAGCTAATAAATAATCGCTTTTATATTTATTTGGGCTTTGGGCCTTTTATTATATTTTAGCCATTATTTAATAATAAATTCCAGTTTTACATTGCTTCACTGTTTTTACCATAACTTTTGAACCAGACATCGGATTTGCCTCATTTTTGTCTCATATTTCAGGTGATTCAGAGAGCTACAATTGTTATGAAGACATGAAGAGCAAATTCGAACAAGAGGGCGATCAATTTTGGAGCCGAAGCATATGTATTTTTGGATTTTATTTTGGGCTCGAACTTTCTAACTAAAGCCCAATTTTATTTGAATTTCGTTTTTGGGCTGACCCATTTCCATTTAGGGTTAGGTTTAAGTTAGTGGCAGCCACAAACATGGGATTCATTCACGTTTTTACAAAATTGTGGATCAAAATAGAAGCTTTTATTTTCTCTCAACTGTTCTTCATTTGTTCTTTGCGTTCTTGGCGTTCTTCATCTGTGTTTCGTCTTTCCTAGTTATGTTCGGCTAAATCTCTGTGATTAGCCCACGGATTAAGGATTCTACTTTCCAGAGGATTCGCGCTTAATCGGTAATCGTCGAACTCGTTTCTGTATTCTCTGATCGGATTCGATTTTTGGATTTGGATTGGGTTTTTGATTAAAAACCCTGATCGATATTTCCCAAGGACATAGTTTGAACTAAGTTAAAGGATTATTGTGCGATCGTACAGTAATACGCCACTGATTTGAACGGTTTCTGAATGATTGTTCAGTTGAGGGAAATTCTGGATAAATGCAGTGATCTTGGTTTATCTAGAGTCGATCACGAGTTTGGTTGTGAATCTGTTTCGTCCGAGGAAGGAAAGTGAATTCGTAATCCTGGGTTAATCTTCTGTTTATCTGTTTGATTTGTGTTTATTCTGTTACGTTTATGTTGTTTCATTTTTATTCTATTTGGACCAAAACCCCCCATATTTACTGTTCTGTTTCACTGTTATCAATCGAACCCGCTGCGAATTCATCGGGGAAAACGGCCCAGGTTACATTATACTGTAAATCCTTTTCTAATCTGGTTATTTTGGGAGATTACGACAAATCTCTGTCAAACAACCTCCAGGTTTTGAAAATTAACAGTACTCTGATCATGTTTTCAAACTCAAAAAGGCATTATATGGTCTTAAACAAGCTCCAAGAGCTTGGTATGAGAGATTAAGCTAATTTCTCCTAGATCAAGGATTTATCAGAAGAAAGGCTGACACAACATTATCCATCAAAAAGAATAAATTAAATGAAATTTTAATTGTTTAAATTTATGTTGATGACATAATGTTTGGATCAACTAATGATGCTTTGTGCGAGGAGTTTGCTAAGATTATGCAGGGAGAATTTGAGATGTCAATGATGGGAGAGCTAAACTACTTCCTTGGTCTGCAAATCAAGCAAAGAAAAGATGGAATCTTCATCTCCCAAACCAAGTATCTCAATGATCTACTGAAGAAGCTTGGGTTGGAACATTGTAATGGTGCTGATACCCCAATGAGCACAACCACTTCATTGGATGCTGACGAAGAGGGCAAAGACTTCAACATCAAAAAGTATAGAGGGATGATTGGATCATTGCTCTATCTAACTGCAAGTCGCCCGAACATCCAATTCAGTGTTGGAATGTGTGCAAGATTTCAATTTGCCCCAATAGAGTCTCATGTCAAACATGTGAAGAGGATCTTCAGATATCTTGTAAACACAAAGACATTGGGTTTGTGGTTTCCTAAAAGTCAGCCCGAACACTTGGTAGCATACTCAGACTCAGACCATGCCGACTACAAGACTGATAAAAAGAGCACAAGCAGCCAATGTGAGTTCTTTGGCAACTCACTTGTGTCTTGGTTCAGCAAGAAACAAACCAGTGTAGCTGTATCATCAATCGAAGCTGAGTATGTGGCTGCATCAAGTTGTTGTGCTCAAGTGCTATGGCTCAAACAACAACTTGTTGACTTGGGAGTAAGCTTGAAGGAGATCCCAATCTTATGTGATAATACCAGCACAATCAGCTTGGCAAAGAATCTTGTCCAACACATAAGAACCAAGTATATTGATGTGCGGCACCATTTCATAAGGGATCATGTTCAGAAGAAGGACGTCAAGGTTATGTTCATCCCAACTCATTTCCAACTTACTGATATCTTCACAAAGCCATTAGCAAAGGAACAATTTAATTTCATAAGGAGGGAATTGGGAATGGTAAATCCCAATGAGTTGTAAGTTCTCTCTTACCTAATGTTAGTTTAGGTTTTGATAATTAATTGTTACTAACTTAAGCATCAGAGTGTCTAGTTGTGTTTTATGCAGGATGCTTAAATCTGAAGTTTGCTGAAAAAGGGAGCAAACTCGAGCCTATGAGTTGTGAACTCGAGCTCGAGAAAGGCAGAGAAGAAATGAAGATCTGATGGTAAACTAACTCGAGTCCATAAGTAACGAACCTCGGGTTCATTTCAGGCAGAGAGCAACCTGAGCTGAACAACATGAACGAACTCGAGTCTGTAACTGATGAACTCGAGTTCACGGGACACAGAGAGCAACCAAGCTCAAAGGTTGGCACTAACTCGAGCCTGTAAGTATGAAGCTCAGGTTCATGAGAGAAGTTCAAGAGTTCTCAATTACACTCTTGAAGTCCAGGTTAGTAAAATTTATGACGAACTCGAGCCTGCAAGTGTGAGCTCGAGTTCATCGCGATTACTATATATACAACCACTTGAACTCTCCTCTTCATTTCACCCAAACCTCCAGTTCTGCCCTAAAACTCTTCTTCTTCCTCTGTCCAATTTCTGCGAAAACAGCTTCCAAGCAAGCATCTTCCAAAGAAACAAACCCTAATCCTACCCAATCTTCTTCTCAAACAAATCCTGAATGACCTGTCCGAACAAAAACGCGTTCAACTCGTCTTCACTATAGGATTGATAAATCCATTCGAGGTGTACAAGGGGAAAACACTGATTTGCCGCCTCCTCGACCCAAAGGAATCACGATCAATGAAGGACGAACCAAGAAGAGGCACGAACCAGAGCCTGTGCCTCAGGGAAAAGGAAAAGCTCCTCAGCCAGCCGCACCTCTAAGGGAAAAACAACCCTTCAAAAGGAAGAAGACTACTGGAGTTTACTCGGTTCCTACCACTGGGCAAGCCAGTTCTCACGCCCAAGCTGTTCCTCAACAACAGGAGCAAACTGCTCCTCAGGTATCCCAATCTCTTCCTGCCCTGTATGAAATTTATAATCACACTAAGATACCGAGTGGGTTTTCTGAGGAACCTTGTCGAATGATTGCTGATGAAGGGGCTAAGTTTAAAGAGAAGCTTAATGAAAAGAAAATTTTCTGCCCCATTGTCCATGTCGATTTGGCCAAGATTAAGGAAGAATGCAATTTAGACTTATCCCCTTGGCTAAAACAGTTCGAGCTTTTGACTTCCATTCGAGCTCCATATAGCCCGAAGCTTGTGAAAGTTTTCTACTTTCACATGCAATCTGATAATATTGTAGATGAAGATGGAAATCTAGTGGAAGAGAGGATAACCACAAAGGTGAGAGGCCAGAAAATTACCATTTTGCCTTCCTACCTAAATTCTATTTTGCAAATCTCCAACCCTCCTACTCCTGAAACACATAGATACACACAACAGGCTGTATTCAGCCTTCTAACACCTAATGAACCTATTCCTGAAGGTTTGGAAATCCCTAAGTTTACACCTGCTGCGATGCCTCCAAGAAACAGGGCAATTTGGTACATTTACATGAGGAGTCTTCTACAAAAGAGAGGCAATTAGGACTTTCCTATTTTTGCCTCAATCATAGATAAGCAACCACACAATGTTGGACATTGGCTCTTTCACGAAATGTCTAGGTTTGCTTTTTAGTCCAGACAGTCTTCCCAAATTCCATTCCCTAGCCTGGTGTCTGTGATCCTGTTCCATGAAAAGATCTGGCATCTGGCCGCCAATGATCCTCCAATCTACCCAGCTGAATTTGGAAGACAAATCATGAACTTAATGGGGGTTGATCCTGAAGAGAGGTCAGACCAATCCAGAGCTCCAGCTAGATCAAGGACAGCTAGGTCCAGAGGCACTCACTCTCGAGAACAGGAAGCTCAAAGTGCTCCTCCTCTTACAGACTTTGACACAAGGGTCAAGGAAATAGTTTACAAGGCTATCTCTGATCTCACTGACAGTGTGGAATTGGTAGTCGGGAAGCTTGATTCTAAGGTGAACCAAGGCCACAGCAGCTTGGTTGATGTTCAAGAAGGTTTTAGAGTGGAGCAAAAGGCTTTGAAGAATTAGATTAGTGAGCACTCCACCAGCATATCTACTCTTTTAGTCACTATGATGAGCCTAAGTGACAAGATGGACCAAATTTTGAAAAATCAATCATTGTCAGCATCTGCTTCAGCTTCTACCACAGTTCCCACTCCTACTATTCCTGATCCTCAGACTAAACCTCCCACTGAACCCGAGCCTACCCAGTCTACTTCTCCTCTACCCTCTTTTGCTGATGACAAAGGAGGAGAGAGTGTTGAGTGATGAGGAGAGTGTTTCTGTTTCATTGTGTATATTTGCTTTCGAAACTCTAGTTGTATGGTTTCTATTTCTTTTAATGTTCAAGTATTTTGCTATCATACATGCTTTTGATGAATGTTCAGCTGCTAGTGCTCTGATTATATGTTAACAACTTGAACAAATTGTTTTTACAAAACTGAGCATCAAAAAGGGGGAGAATGTTAGTTCTTTGTGTGCTTTGATGATTACTAACAATTGTAAATAATGTGGAGATATTTTTTGGTTCAAGATTAGATTAATTTAAATTTGACAGTTTCAATCTGCTTGTGACAAACTCGAGCCTATTGTGCAAGCTCGAGCCTACCTTTGACAGAGGATGCAAACTTGTCACTTTAATTTTCAAACTTGAGACTAAACCTGAAGTTTAGAACTTAAGAGTTTTCCAAAGTTTTCAAAACTTTGTGTGAACTCTAGTTCACATTTGCAAGCTCAAGTTCACCAGAGACAGAGAGGTTTCTAACTTTAAACTTGACATATTCTTTTCTCAAACCTCAAGTTTGCAAGTTCCAAAGAAAAGCTTTCATAGTTTACTAAGATCATGAACTTGAGCCTGTTATGGCAAACTCGAGTTCATCTCTAGCGGGAAGAAATTTTTCAAACTTAAAGATTTTTATGAACCCTACACTATTTTATTCAGAGTAAAGTTTTCCAGTTTGAAAAATCTCAAGAGTTTTCAGAACAAGCAAACTCAAGCTTAAGTTTTCAAACTCGAGCCTATCCTTGGCCGAGAGCTTTCAAAGTTTTTCAAAGTTAAATAAACTCGAGCCTAAGTCTCTTAAACTCGAGCCTAGAAGTTCTAGAGAGCAAAGTGTTTTTTCAAAGTTAAACAAACTCGAGCCTAAAAGCTCCAGAGAGCACAAGCGTTTTTCAACTTGAGATAGCTCAGAGTTTGTATTATAAACCTCAGGTTTGTCTTCAAAGACTAAGTTTTATTTTGAACAGTGTCAAACTCAAGCCTGTCAATAATGGACTCGAGTTTGCTTCTTGAACGTAAACTCTCCATAGTTCAAAATTCGCGACATTTCTCTCTGTATGAAACAAACTAGAGTTCAGTATAGTAAGCTCGAGTTCAAATCAACCCGAGAGCAATGTGATTTTTGAATGAGTTGAGAACCTCAGGTTTAAACTACAAACCTCAGGTTCACATGTTTTAAACTGAAATATTTTGTACATTGAAGCACCAAACTCGAGCCTGGAAGAACTAGGCTCGAGTTCATGATGCTGGTTCAAAAATTCAAATCTGACGAATTCAGAAAACACTCTTATTTGATCTTAATACTTTGTTATATTATTCTCTGATATTACCTGCTATGTTTAACGACTTTATTAGTGGATTTCATATGTTTTAAGAATGTTTGTTGAAGAGTTAAAGCATAAAGCAAAAAGCAAGTTCAGAACATTTAATGCAATGCTCAAAATGTTACTTCCTCTGGCCAATCCATCTGCACACGTCTACAAAGCATTAAAGTGTGATTACTACAACAAAAAACATCCTCTCTAACAGATTAATTCACAGAAAGTCAACTATGATGACATGACCAACGGGATTAAGAGTAATCAAGAGAGAGAAGGTGCCTAAACCACTTCAGAACACTTGGACAACCTCTCCAATGGATCTATTTGGAAAGCAACAGTCATTTAATGATCTCTGAGTATAAATAGAAGGGCATTCAAGTATTTCCAACAACTACAACAACTGAGAGCGAATTTCATTATGTTAGTTCTCATAGTGTTTTGATGATGATTGATCAATTGGAAAACCTTGAAAACAAAAAATATATGTTTTTATAATGAGAAAATCAGTTTTCCTTGTTAACTGAGGAAAACTCGAGTTTTGGGATCCAAAACTCGAGTTTTGGTCTTTGGCAAATCTTCTCAAAAGGCATCACTGCCAGTTTTGTTGATAACTGCAAGTTTTGAATTGTTGAATAGTTCAAAACTCGAGTTTTGGGATCCAAAACTCGAGTTTTGTCTTGGCAGAGAGGTTCTAGATTTCCAAAGTATTTTAAACCTCAAAACCTCCAGTTTTACATTCATCACTGCCAGTTTTGAACATTTCTTATTTTTGAAGAAAGTTCCCAAAACTCGAGTTTTGGAGACACAGAGAGCAAATGTTTTTCTCCAGATCAACACTGCCAGTTTTAACACCATAACTCCAGTTTTCAACTAAAACACATGTTTTCCAAGTTTTCACAAAATGTGAAAACTCGAGTTTTGGAAATCAAAACTCGAGTTTTTGACAGGCCAGAGAGCAATAAAGTTTTGCCCAGATGAAAACTGCCAGTTATGATTTTAACACCTCCAGTTTTGAAGTTTTGAACTAAGTTATGTTTTTCACATAATAGTTCAAAACTCGAGTTTTGAGAAGCAAAACTCGAGTTCTGGGGAACACGAGAGCAACTGAACTTATAAACTTTCAAAACTGCCAGTTATGTTTTGAACACTGCCGGTTATGAACTTATCATAGTTCATAACTCGAGTTTTGAAGATCATAACTCGAGTTTTGGTACTTCAGTCAGAAAACGCAGTTTTGTCCAGAAATGCCAAATCTGAATCCTTTTTCATAGTTTAAGTTACCCATTGATTTCAATTGTTATATCTATCATTTATTAGTGTAACTGAACTGTTTTGATGAGTTTGTTCATGAGATTTTAGATGAATTCAAATTTGATTGAAATTCAAATAAGGAGCCATTTTAGGAAACTTGCAAATTCAAGGAGAGCCGTTATGCAAAATCTTTTAGCCGTTATGCAATATCTCCACGAATCAAGAATAAGTATTCTTCAGACAGGATTAACATGGAGAAGAATCAGAAATCAAATGATCAGATTTACAAAAATCTCCCAACGGCTAAAAAACAAACAGGGAGTGATGTCAGCAAGAGACAAATTAGGAAAACACCTACAAACGGCTATATTTTCGAATGGGTAAAAGCCACAACGGATATACAACGGTCACAAGCTTCAAATCTCTATAAAAGGGTGAAGATTTGAAGATTCAAGACAGAGAAGACAACCACAGAAAGCTTGCACGAAAATACTAAGTTATTTCTCTGTATATACATCAGATTGTATCTTTGATACATTGAGCTTCAGTGTGTATCACTATCCACTCTTAGAGAGAGTTAATTTCATTGTAATTCACTCATTGTAATAATCTTAAGTCAGTGGGACTTGGAGATTGGGAAAATCAGAGTACAACTTGTAAGGGGGAGTGTGTCCTAGGAAGAGGAACATCCTTCGTTTACAGAGGGTGTATCTGATTACTGAGTACAACTTGTAAGGGGGAGTGTGTCCTAGAGAGAGGAGCATCCTGCTGTTACAGAGTGTGTATCTGTGGTGAGCAATTACAGTTTGTAAGGGGAAGTGAGTCCTAGAGAGAGGAGAATCCTTCGTTTACAGAATGTGTAATTGTACTTGAGTGATAGTGGAAAATCCCAAAAGTACTGGGGACTGGATGTAGGTCAAGGATTAGACCGAACCAGGATAAATCATCTGTGTCAAGCTCTTCTACTCTTTCTCCACTTTGCCATTAACTTTTCTGTTGTGTGGGTGAACCAAAAAGAATTTTTGAAATCCCCAATTCACCCCCCTCTTGGTGATTTCCTTCACTTTCATTTGGTATCAGAGCATTGGTTATCTATTTGAAGGATTAACATCCTAGATCAAAGATCCTATGGAAGGAATTCTACCGGAAGGTGCCTTAATTAACAGACCACCAGGTTTCAATGGAGAATATTACTCTTATTGGAAGGCAAAGTTCAGAGTCTATGTAATGGCATCTGAATATGGCTTGTGGAAAGTATTTGAAAAAGGAAATTATGAGCCATCTAAAATAAAGGATGGAGTTACAGTTCCAAAGCTTGAAGAAGAGTTTGATGAGAATGACAAATGGCAAGTTACTCTCAACATGAAGGCAATCCATGTGCTGCAAAGTGCTCTTAGCCAACAAGAGTATTTTCGAATCTGTAATCTGTCTTCAGCTAAAGCCATGTGGGAAGCTCTTGAAGTAGTCTATGAAGGAACAGCTGGAGTCAAGGAATATCGAATCAACACTCTCATGACTGAGTATGATTTGCTTCGTATGAAGTCTGGAGAATCTATTAGTGAGTTCCAGCTCAAATTCACTCATCTTGTCAACCAACTTGCAGCTTTGGGCAAATGGTATGATCAATCTGACCAAGTAAGGAAAATTCTGAATGTCCTTACTAAAGATTGGGAAGCTAAAGTCACAGCAATCGAAGAAGCCCGTGGAGAATCAATGCAATCTGTAGCTGCTCTATTCGGAAGCCTATCTGAATATGAAGGCAAGCTCAAATTCAAGAAGGGCTTGGATAAAATCAATGATGACAGAAAGTTTGGTATTGTCTTGAATGCTGTGAAAGAGGAACCAGATCAGGAAGATGAAGATGATGAAGAAATGGCTATGATTGTGCGAAAATTCAAACAATTTTACAAGAAAGATCAAAGCCAAAGAAACAGATTTCAGAGAGGAACTTCAAGCAACAAACAAGATCAAATCTTTTGCTACAAGTGTGGAAAGCAAGGCCATATCAAGCCTGAATGCCCTCATAGAGATGAATCTTCAGATGAAGAAAGTGATGAGGAAGAAGTAGCAAACTTTTGTCTAGTTGCTGAAGAACAATCTGAAATCAATGAGGTAAATGATACTGAACCTTCCTACGATGAATTATTTTCTGAATACAATGAACTATATACTGAATATGAAAAACTTGCTAAAGAGTTCATTGCATCCAAGAAGAAAATTAAATTGTTGGAAGAACAAGTTCAGAATGTTTCTTCATCAATTTCTACTTCTGAAAACATTTCTGCATCTGTTTGCAAAATCAATCCTGAAAATCATTGTGAAAATATTTCAGAAAAGGTTTGTAACAATTGCTGTATCTTGGAAGAAAAAGTTTTACATCTTACAAAAACTCTTGAGAAATTCACTAGAGGTAGTGAAATGCTCAAGGTGATTTTAAAACAGCAAAGGTTTACAAATGACAAATCAGGAATTGGATATAAACCTGATTTTGATAAGAAGAAAGGGAAGAAGAAACAAGGACAGAAAACATACTTGAATTATTTTCAAAAATCTGTTCATACATCAAATTCTTTTGCTCATTGTACATATTGTAACCATAAAGGACATAATATTTCATCATGTTTTCATAAGAGAGATAGGAGAGATAAACCTATTGGAAATTATCAATGGGTACCAAAGGGAACTTATGTTGTCCCTAAGGTCCAAACTAACCCAAGAGGACCCAAACACAAAAGGGTACCAAAATGTCCATCTGTTGCTATGTTTGTGCAGATTGATTCAAAGAAGAATGGACATAAAGAAGCCAAGAACCAGAAAATCTCTCATGTATCAAAAGGAAGAACCACCAAAGCACATGTTGCAGTAAAGGGGCAAAGAAGAAGTACATATACCACCTCAAGATCAAATTATAAGAGAGTTTCACACAATTATCTTGAGGAGAACAAGAGGAAGAAAGCCTCTCAAGTATCAACCAGAAGATACTTGAAGCCTACACCATTTGAGAGGACTTTGCAAACACCAAAGGGACATTGGGTTTGCAAAGCCAATACTTCAAGTACCTAAGGTGAAAGGTACACAATGGTAAAACCTCCTACTTTATCCTTTGGAATATATATATTGAGGTTTTACACATTGATAGTAGAAATGAACATTGTGAACAATATGCATACTATAAGAATTTCTATAGCTTACAATGTTCATTAGTTTAACTCCCTATGCATATATTATGATTTGAAGATTATACATCTTTCATGCATAAGGTTGTGCTTAATTCCTTATATTCAATCATTATAATCTGATTATATTCATAGAGCATGTGAATTCTGTTTCTACACACTAACAACTATTGGATCCAAGCAAGATTGGATACCAAGGAGGAAAAAGGATTACATAGTATTGTAGGAACAGGGAAGGTTTCTCAAGAAAGCAACTATTTGATGAGAGAATTCAAACTCTTGAGAAAGCCGAAGAAGTTATGCTTGATGATGAAGAATATCAATGCAAAGGATATCTGCATCAATACATTTCAGCAAGCTTCATCAAGAACAAAGGAAATTCTGGTGATATCTAATCTTACCCTAAGCTATGCTTATATGAAATTCATATTTGGGTAGTATGTATTTGTCCAACATTGCATATTATTAAGAAATCAAGTACTTATGGTTTGCAAGATATTTTTCAATTTGAAAATAAACCACAAGTGTGTTTGTGCAACATTAAGTTGATTTTAAAGTTTCTAAAAAGCACAAATCAAAACGTGTTTTAAAATCTATTCTATGTTTTGGAAAATGCATTTCAATAGTCTGCAAATATGCATGTCTTGACTGCACACCAATGGCATTTCAAAAATGGAATCTATTTTCCACCATGTTCAATGGATATAATAATTTTTCTGAGCATAACTTTAGCCATGAGTTTTCATATCATCAATATTTCAATGTTATAATGACATCATCATGGTTTGAAAAGACATATGAGATTTGAATCATTATTTGCATTGGCTATAACATATTCACCAAAGAGGAATTCAATTATTCACTCAGAAAATTTAGAAATGGTCAAATCCCTATAGGCTGAGAATTGCTCCACTTAATGTTAGTTCTATGTTTTGATGATTCAATGATTACTAACTTAAGTATTGGAGATTTTAGATGTGTTATAGATGCAGGAGGTATTCCTTGATTAAGGATATTAAATTTCTGCTGAAAAATGCTGTCAAAAGAAAGGGAATTCGAGCTAGATAAGATGCACAGGTATTGAGAGCTAAACAAGTTGAGTTTTTGCTGTCAAGAGTGAAAACTCGAGTTTTGAATGCTAAAACTCGAGTTTTGGCAACAATGTATCAAGGCCAGAGAAACTCACGAGGATGAAAACTCGAGTGTTGATAGTAAAGAACTCGAGTTTTGGAGTTCTGGTGACTCAGCATCAGTAAAATCCCTGAAGAGTTGAGAACTCGAGTTTCAAAAGCAAGAAGTCGAGTTTTGGCAGTTTAGCCTTGAGACCAGAGAACCCTGCAGAAATGAGAACTCGAGTTTTGGAGTTGAGAACTCGAGTTTTGGAGCTTCAATACCAGTCTGGGTCAAAGAGGATGAGTAAAGTTTTCACACAGTTGAAAACTCAAGTTTTGAGGTGCAAAACTCGAGTTTTCGACTCGGAATATCAAAGGTTCACAGCACACCTTTGATGTCCAGGTAAGTAACTTAAACTCATCAAAACTCGAGTTTTGATGATGATAACTCGAGTTTTGGCCTATCTATATATATGCCTGTTTGTGTGTTCTTCAAAACTTTACACAAAACCGCCGGTTTTTGCCCTAAGCTCTGAACTCTCTCTCACCCTGTTCATCGCGAATCAACCCATATCTTTCCTCAATCTCTCTCAATCTCAGAAATGGCCTCACAATCAACCAATCCCAATCAAACCGAAGCTCCACCACAATCTGAGAAATCCCAATCCCAGACATCTCCTCCACCACAATCCTCTCAGAGACCACCGAGGCTCAAGTCCATACCCAGAAAACTCCAAAGGGGGATTGATAGGTCTATCCCAGGCGTTAGTAGCGAGATTCCTCAATCTTCATCGAAGGCAGCTTCAGCCACACCCACTCGGTCAAAGAGTGTGTCATTTCAAGATCCAATTGCAACTCCACTAAGGAAACGTAAGTCATCAGATGGTACCAGACCCTGTGGTTAAGAGTAAAAAGAAAGCGAGAATGAAGAGGGCTTCAAACTTTGAGCCAGAAACAGAACAAGAGCCTACTCAGAAGAAGAAAACTTCTGGGTCTCAGTCTACAAGAGCAGAAGGTTCAGCTCAGTCTTCTTCAATCATGTCCAATGCAATTGAAGATATTTACAGTATACATACTCCTCCTGTCTCTTTTGATTTCACTACTGTTAATCTTAAGGACCAAGACAACTTATTCAAGGAGAAATTTGCTACTAGGGAGTTCTGTGCTGTAGTGGCCTTGGATTTAGAGAAATTTGAACAAGAAAACAATCTGAACTTAAGACCTTGGCTTAGTTTCTATGAAAACTTTGTTTCCATAGCCTGCCCATACTCCCCTACCCTTGTTAGACAATTCTACTCAAACATGGTTTATGATAATGTCTTAGGTCCTGAAGGTGAACTGTTAGAAGAGAGGGTTACTACCAAAGTTAGACATACAAAATTTACCCTTTCTGCATCTATTTTAAACAAGATTCTGAAAGCAGATCAATTTCCAGTTCATAATTCTAAGTATACTAACAGAGAAATATGGTCTGTGCTCATGCCACATAAACCTTTTCCAGAGAATCAATCCCAGACCCTTACCATCAGTCCATCCTCTATGCCTCTTAGGAATAGAGTTTTGTGGTACATATTCTCTAGGAATTTTATCCAAAAGGGTGGCAACTTTATTAGTTCTCATAAGGTTTTGATGATGATTGAACAAATTGGAAATCATTGGGAGATGAAGATATGAGTTTTTAAAAGAGAAAAACAGTTGATCATTTTTAAAACATAGCAACACTCTAGTGTTGAGTTCCAGAACTCGAGTGTTGGACATTGGCAAGATGCTTAGAAAACATCACCGCCAGTGTTCTAGCAAAACTGCCAGTTTTGAACTTATGAAAAGTTCAAAACTCAAGTGTTGAGTTTCAACACTCGAGTGTTGGCCTGGCAGAGAGATATCAAGTTTTCAAAACAAAACCCCAACACTTCCAGTGTTAGTCTGACACTGCAGTCTTGAGCCTTTTAAAGGAAAGATCAAAACTCGAGTGTTGGAAACCAAAACTCCAGTGTTGAAGAGACAGAGAGCAACCCATGGTTTTCAAAGTTTCAACACCGCCAGTGTTGCTCCACCACTGCC
This sequence comes from Acacia crassicarpa, assembly GCA_034222035.1. NCBI lineage: Eukaryota > Viridiplantae > Streptophyta > Magnoliopsida > Fabales > Fabaceae > Acacia > Acacia crassicarpa. Next base: position 32,147,290 of record JAWXYG010000008.1, on the reverse strand, counting down.
AGTGTTCAACTGAACCTGAGTTTTCAATATAAGTGAAAACTCGAGTGTTGCATACCAACACTCAAGTGTTGACAAGGCAGAGAGCCTTTAAAAATCATCCAGTTGAAAACCGCCAGTGATGACTCAAAACTACAGTTTTGGAGTTTGAAACTTTTTATCAAAGTTTCAACACTCGAGTGTTGAGAAGAAAAACTCAAGTGTTGACCAGACAGAGAGCATAGTTTTCTTTTTAAGATCAACACTGCCAGTTTTATTCTCAACACCTGCAGTATTGCTATTTTAACTTAGAATACTCTTTACCTTGAAAACATTCAACACTCGAGTGTTGGAAGGTAAAACTCGAGTGTAGAGGAACAAAACCAAACACTGCCAGTGTTGTTTTTGAACACTGCCAGTTATGAACTTAGCACAGTTCATAACTTGAGTGTTGATACTCAACACTCGAGTGTTGGCCATTTTAACTGAAAAACGCTTTTCGTTTAAATTTGCCAAAATTATCTTAATCTTTGATCTTTTAAGATACCCATTGTTTATTTACTTCACATAAATCATTTATGTATATTCCTGAACTGTTCTAATGAGTGTATTCATGAGATTACAGGAAATTTATACATTTGAATGAAGAATCAAAGAAACAGAGCCATTTTAGGAAATCTGCTGAAATGACGGAGAAACATAACTCTGGATCACTAGCCGTTAAACAAGATCAAATAGCCGTTGCAGAAGATCAATTGATCATTAGGAAATCATCCCCAACGGTCTTCTAACGTTCACAAGCCTCAAGATATTATAAATAGCTAAGGATTTCAACCTGGAAGATATAGAACTATCATATATACATTCTTGCTTGAAAACTCAAAAAAAAAGGTCCAGCTCTTTTGATATTATTGTACCTCAGTGATTATCAGAATTCACTCTTAGAGAGAAATTTCATTGTTGTAATCCATTTTCTGTAAGGAATCTCAAAGTAGAGGGACTTTGAGATTGGGATTGTACAATTACATCTTGTAAGGGGGAGCGAGTTCAAGATTGTGAATCCTCCTTCGTTTGCTGAAGGTGTAATTAAGAAGTTAGTGGAAATCCCAGAAGATCTGGGGACTGGACGTAGGTCATCTGTTAAGACCGAACCAGGATAATTGCTCTGTGTTCTCCTATTCTCCTTTTCATACTCTTTTCATTCAGTTGTCTTTCTTCAAACTTTATTTTGAAACTGAGCTTATTTGAAAAGAATTTTAAAAATCTCCAATTCACCCCCCCTCTTGGTGATTTAGCTGCGCTTTCAAATATGTCTTATATTAAGGAACAAGGGAATACTTGTTAACATTATAAAACATATATAAGTACATTGTTAGGCTAGCCTGTAATCAACAAATAAGCTATTGTCGATGCTTTTGTTTGTAAAGTTTGGATGCCTTGACGGTGGGGAGACTATTCATAGTTTACTAGTTCTCATGGAATATAAGTTTTTAGGCTAAGTTTGGATGGAGAGAAAAGTGAAGAGAAAATAGAGGGAGAGAATACTAAGTATTGAACATTTTATGTGTAGTAAGGGGTTTTACCCTCTTAGACTGGCTAAGATTTTATGGTTTTGTTTCGGTCAATGATACTATTCGTAATAGTCAAGTTCTTCTATTGTTTTGGCCGATAATACTAATGGTCAAGTTGACAAGTGTGAACCATTGTATACGAGATCCCTTCTTTAGGACCTTCGGTATGATATCATCACTTAGATGAGGCCACTAGACAACGTCATATACCACATGTATGGATCCTGTGCGTCTCTAATGTTGCTGAAGAGAATGTGAAAAAAAAAATTGAAGGAGGCTGTTACGGACCTGAACAGGGCCCATACTCAATGTATGGCCTAACGAGGAACATACAGCATATCAGGATCTACCTACAATATAGGAGGATCCAATCTTGGCGACAATCTAGGTATATTTAAATATCTATCTAACAGTTAGGATATCAGGGCCTCGAATCACAAGGCCCAAGTGACTCAACCTAAGGTAAACTCTATAAATACAAAGGTCAAGCCCTAAGGTACACATATAACAGGTTCTACATTCTAACTCTAGACTATTTACATATAGTCACACAGAGCACACACCCCACCCCTTTGGCTACACGCCTGTGTGTCTCGAACTATGTGGACTTTGATCCCTTTACAGGGTACATAGGCCCTAGACTTGGCTCCTAGTCAAGTCCAATAAATCCTGTTCTCAAAACAGAACATTGGCGCCGACCGTGGGGACGTTAAATTACGATTCCTATGACCAACGATGGTTCAACCAACAAGCTGCAATAATCAGCAAATTTTGATTCCCGCCACAAAAAGATGTTCAATACCAGAGGCGATTTAATTTTCAACAAAGAAAGGTTTCAAGCAATGGAAAAATGTCACAAAGAAATCCAAGAAGACTCGCGACAAACAGTAATTGCGAGAAAGAACAATCCAGTGATGAATGGGACGGTGAAATCTCAAAACCCAGTGCCCTAATCGCGTGGACTTCTTTTAACAATGGCGACTTGAGGAAGAAGGACCACGGCGATGCCATGGGGGAATATTTCAGTCTTCTGTTTGCTTTATCTCGGATGTGCTTTTGGAGTTTTCTCGGTGAGGCTACGCTCCGGAGTACCTCAGAGCCTCCTATATTCTCGTTTGCGAGATACCTGTCTTTTGGGCTTTGTACTTCGCCACAAGGAGCGATGTCGACCATGGAAGAACAGTGATGATGATGTACCGAGGTACACATTCGATGTTATCTTGATATGCTGATATGGCTAAGGTGCCGAGTTATGAACTTCGGAGGAAGGATGAACAGAAGGTCCCAATATGGCCGAGGTCCACATCCTTATTGTGCGATTTTCTCCTGAACAAGGAAAGGCGAGTTCCAATGGATCCACGGCGAAAACCCCAGTTGCCCCCCAATTTAACATCCTAGCGATGAAAACCCCAGTTGCCCCAAGGAATCCAGCTAAGATCATGAGGCTTGCAACTTAAAAGTATTCTCCCAATATTAGAAGTAAAAAGGTAAATACTAGTCAAAAGAAAAGTCTCATCCTTAATTTTCTCTACCCCATAACAAGCTACTAGTATTAGTAAATTCAATTTCTTCACTAGCAAACTATTAGCAATATTAGCATAAATCCCACCACCTGCTATACTACAAATTTGGTTGATGAAGCACTTTGTATGGAATATATGTTCCTCTTGCAGGACTTGAATTTGTAAAAAAAAATATGATGAGTTAAAATCACAATGAGTTTATGAAGCTCTTACAACCTTCTTTTAAGAACACAGGTAATAAGTAAATGCTTGTCAAAAGAAAATTCTCTTTCTTAACACGTTTTCCCTTGTACTGAATGCAACTTGGTTTTTAAATATACTAAATTTCTAAATCTAGATGTCTCTCAAGGTTAAGAAATATTCCGAACACATAAATGATAAGATGTTATCTACTGAAATTAAATTAATGGTATTAAATAATATCCTTAAGATCTTTATTTGGGAACTCATATAATCTAAAATAGTATATCCTAATTTAAAATAAGACAAACTGCTAATAGGTCTTAAAGGTCATTTGGATAATTCAAAATACCTAAAATATACTTTAAATCTTTCTAATAATTTACTAAATACAAAATGACTCATTTAAGTAGCAACATTACATAAAAAAGCAAAATTAAATTGGCTTAATTGGGATGCTTTGTCTTCCCTTGCATGCGCATTTTGGAAGTTGAATGCCTCATGAAATATACCTCTTGGCATGTCTCCTACTCTTTGAGCTTGTTTTCTAGTGAGGCTTTTCTTATTTGACCTACGTCACGTAAAGTGATAGAACAACGTACTAGATTCCTATGACTTATCCTTTCATTTGCGTGTGATACTTTGTTCTTTACCAGTTGTTTGCTCATTATTGTTTTATACTGCGGTTAATATTTACCAAACTTCATTTTTTTCTAAGCCAAAAGAGAGAGAGCTAATGAGTTATCATATTAGATACCACTCTGGTTTTATTTATAAATTTCTTTTGACCAAAAAATGTGGTCATATTTATAAGTTCTCTTTTAGGTAATAAATAAGATTGTGACAATTTTACCTAGAAAATAAAGAGAGCAAAAAGAGTTGAAAGGTACTTATTTATGAATGACGGTAAAGTTGAAAATTTACCTCATAATCATTGAGCTAACTTCCTCTTCTTGGTATGTGTGATTAGTTAAAAATGACTTATAAATAATACTAGAGTAGTAAGTTGGGTCATTCTACTTGCTTGTTTAGGAAACTCCTAAACCATGGTCTTAAAAACTTTGTTCCGCAAGATGAGAAAAAACTCGTCTCACATATTTACCTTGTAAATCACAAAAGCACTTCTAAAGAGCTAAAACAAACAACCACTTATATTATTCGATATTATACCTCTATAACAATTTATACTTAGTTAATGTCTCGTAGTAGATCACAATTTTTAATTTGTTAGATAAAATTATAATATTGTGCAACTTAAAACCTAATTGTCTAATTTTAGTGAACAATAAAAAAATGGGCACTAAAGCAAGAGTGTGCCTATTGGCTAGTACGTGTTTATTTTATTTATGTTTTTTTTTGGGTTGCCCACTCGGTTCATTGGAACTTTTGGTTCCTATTAATTTGGATTTGCCCTTAGTTAGGCCCACGGTCATGGGGGAAAAGTTTTTGTTATAGAAATTATAGAACAAGAATGGAGATTAGAAATAGAGAAAACACAAGACACACAGAACAGAGGGTTGAGAAGAGAATCCGAGTGATGCTCGTTCATTCATCATAACAAGCATAGAAATACAATGGATAGTCATATGCCTCATATAAGCAAATACTCGACCTACTAATCCCAACTAACTACTATTAGTTACTAATAACTAACAAACTAACTACTTTCCTAACTAACTAACCTAATTAGTTATTTATTGTTTACATATCAATACCCCTCCCCCAAAATATCCTTGCCCTCAAGGATGTGAACAACAAAAACACAAACCTAAAGAACAAAAATTACAAAACTCAGAAATACAAATTTGAATTAATAAAAAACATCTCCTTTGAAAGCCCACTTTCCGACGACTTCACTCCACGATACTTTATGTGGCGCGTTACTCAACCACTTGCCGGTCAACCCCTCCTGTCAAAACCCTTCGTAGGTAGCCCTCTTCGGTTAGCCGTTTCTCAAAGAACACATCATTGATTTTCTTGGCTTCCTTCAATTGTTGTCCCATACCAACAAGAAGAGGAATCTTTTTTTTTTCTTGGTCCCTTAAGCTGTTGTCCCATACCAACAGTAAGAGAATTTCTTTTCTTTCTTTTTTTTTTTCCAACTTTACTCTCTTTTTTTTTTTTTACCAGATAGCAAATCTCACATTTCAAGAAGCGCTATTTTGACCTTTTCATCTGTAATATCATTTCCAACTTTACAGCTTCGACGTTTTCAAGAATTCCAGAATTCGATGAGACGAAGAACCAAAAAGAACCAAACTTCACAAGAATAGGACCCAAAACCAGAGAAAAAAAAAACAGAGGCTGACAGAGAACCAAAAAACCAGAAAAAAAAATAGAGGCTGACAATAAATCTTGAACCAATGGAACCCATGAGAATTCCGCAGTAGTCGATGGAATCAGAAACAAGAACCAGATGAACGCACTGATATCCCAACATAGAATCAACGTGGTAGAAACGTAAAAAATTAGCGATAGGGCACCAATAACAATTGTAACCTATCGATTGCTCTTAGAATTCCTAACGAGCAGATGATATACGCCTCAAAATACCGAAACAAAGCCCAGACTCAGCCGTAAATGTCTTTTTGTGGGTCAAGAATGGAAGCTTTGCGTTTTTCTTGATTTTTCCTTGAGTTTTCTGGTGAACCCAGAACTGAAAGTGCAATGAAGATGACTGCCAACTAAAGAAACATATTTGACTTTGATTCTTGAACTGAAATTGACAATCTTTTTGATTTTCTCGATGTTTCTTTTTGGAGTTTCAGGATGACACAGATGCCAACTGAACCATTAGGGTCATGACTCCTCTTAGTTCACCTTGCATTTGGGTCCAAATATCTTGAATATCAGAACTGAGCCGTGAGTGAAGAGAAGAATGACTTTGGACTGATTCAAGAACTATACAGATTCACAGCGGAGCAGCCGAGGATGACTCGCTCTGATACCACTATTATAGAAATTATAGAACAAGAATGGAGATTAGAGATAGAGAAGACACAAGACATACAAAACAGAGGGTTGAGAAGAGAATCCGAGTGATGCTCGTTCATTCATCATAACAAGCATAGAGATACAATGGATAGTCATATGCCTCATATAGGCAAATACTAGACCTACTAATCCCAACTAACTACTATTAGTTGCTAACAACTAACAAATTAACTAATTTCCTAACTAACTAACCTAATTAGTTATTTATTGTTTACATATCAGTTTTCAACATAATTTTCTCCATTCCCACATCTCGAACCGAGGACGTGGTTGGAAGAGTAGCTCCCTTTTCACTTGCTCACAAAAGATGTTGGTTATTTCATTCATGTTGAATGTTGATGGATTTTATTCTTGTTTGCAGTGATCCACATTCAGATGTGGCTAGTAATTCAAGCTCCATTAGTAGATCGAATTGATATGGTTGGTAGAGAAAAGCCTACATGAAAACATGTGATTGGAGTAATTTAGAAGTTCGGTAGTTCTTGAGTAATGGGAGGAATATGCATTTATTTTTTGTTTTCTTGCAAAGCTTCTTCGAATAATTTTGCTCAATTGGGAGTTTTCAAGGATCGTAATATAGTTGCTGAAGAAGTGAAAGGATGCTAATGTATGCAATTGCCCTGTGCATATGATCGCACCGAGACACTGTTGAGCACCTGTTGGCTCCCATATTTGACTTAGAGATGCAAGTACAAGTTATTTTGGTTATCACTAAGCTTGATTTTTGAAAAAGAATATCTAGTCAACTTTGAAGTAGTGATGTTACCAATAATGCAATAATTCTTGGAAATTGAAACACGCACATGGGTAGTGAGTTCATGATATTTGCTGATATGCAAGAGGGCTTTTCTTCATTCAACAGCTCCATTATTTGATCGGAATTCAAATTTTCTAAGGGTCTGTTTGGTATGAGGGATTTGGAGAGAAAGGGAAGGGAGGGAAAATTTGTTAGTTGAATTTAATAAAATTGAATAAGCGGGTTTACAAAATTTTAACTTTAGAGAGGATGTAAGATAAAAATAATAAAAATTAATTAAAATTTTTTAACCCCATTGTTAGTTCTCTATGTGTTTTGATGATTACTAACAATTGTAAACTATATGGAAATGTTTCTGTTTAGGATTATGATAATTTCAACTTGTCAATTTCAAGCAAAAACTTTCTGGCGGAAACAAACTCGAGCCTATAATGCTCAAGCTCGAGCCTGTTTTTGACAGAGAACACAAACCAGACAGTTCATATTTCAAACTCAACACTAAAGCTGAAGTTTGTTTTTAAAAGATTGCTTGAACTCGAGCCTAAGCTTTCAAGCTTGAGTTCACCAATAGCAGAGGACTTTTGTGTTTTTGAAAACAAGCTCAAACCTGACACCTTAAGTTTGAAACCTCACGTTGCAACTTCCAGAGACAATCTTTGAAATGTTCAAAAACCTTTGAACTCGAGCCTTTTATGGCAAACTCGAGTTCATCTCTGGAGGGAAGAAATCTTTCAAACTTGGGAATTTCTTCCAAACTCTGCACTGTTTCATTGACTCAAAAGAAAAATTTCCAGAGTTTGCAAAACAAGAAAACTCGAGCCTACATTCAATAAACTCGAGCCTAGTTTTAGCCGAGAGGTTTCAAAGTTTTGCATATCAAACAAACCTGAGACATGTTTTATAAAACTCAGGTTTACCTCAAGACAAAATACCTCTAAGTTTTTCAAAGACAACTAAACTAGAGCCTAAGGAAGTAAACTCGAGCCTAAAAGTTCCAGAGAGCAAAAGTCTTTTAAACTTGAGAATAAACTTCAGAGTACAATTTATAAACCTCAGGTTTGTCCTTCAGGTTAAAACTAAGTTTTGCTTCGAAAAGTGTTAAACTCGAGCCTGACACTTATAGACTCGAGCTTGCCCTCTAAACTTAAAATTTCCAGATTTCAAATTCGATACATTTCTCTCTAGATGGAACAAGCTCGAGTTCAGAACTAGCAAGCTCGAGTTCATTTCAACTCGAGAGCAATATGACTCTCTCAATAACTTAAGAACCTCAGGTTTAAAATATAAACCTCAGGTTTACCTATTTACATGTTGAAATGAGCTTGAACACTAAAGCAACAAACTCGAGCCTGCAAGAACTAAGCTCGAGTTCGTGACGCTAAACCAGAAATTTGAATTTGGGCATCTCAGAAATCAGTGTTGTTTGATCTTAATCTTTTCTAATATTATTTTCTGATATTCCCTGCTATGTTTAACGTATTTGTTAGTGGTTTTTCAGAGTATTAAAGAATGTTTGGTAAGAGGTTAAAGCATAAAGCAAAAAGCAACTCAGAGCATTTATTACAAAGCTCAGAAAGTTACTTCTTCTGCCATAACACATCTGTACACAATCACAAAGCATTAAAGGATGATTGCTGAATCAAGTAAACTCTTCTCCAACGGATTAATCTACAGAAAGTCAACTGTGATGACATGGCCAACTGGATTAAGAGTAATCAAGAGAGAGGAGACCCCAAAACCACTTCAGAACACTTGGGCAACTTCTCCAACGGATCTATTTGGAAAGCAACGGTCATTTATTGATCTCTAAGTATAAATAGAAGAGCATTCAAAGCTTTCCAACTACCACAACAACTGAGAGCAAATTTCATTAAAGTTTACATTTATTTCTTTCAGTTTTTCACATCTGTATAGTATCTTCTGATATAAGAGCTTCAGTGTTCATCTTATCTGCTCTTTAAGAGAGTTTTACTTCTGATTATTCATCTGTTGTAAAGGAATCACAAGTCAAGGGGACTTGGTGATTTGGGATCATAGATTACAACTTGTAAGGGGGAGTGAGTTCTAGAGAGAGAATCACTTCTTGAGAGCAGAGTGTGTAATCTTCGATATAGTAGAAATCCCAGTGTGGCTGGGGACTGGACGTAGGTCATTAGTTAGGACCGAACCAGTATAAATTCTCTTGTGTCTTGCTATTCTTCCCTCACTCTGTTTTACCCTGTTTTACTTAGCACAAAACAGAGCAATCTCAAAATTTTTATAGATACCCAATTCACCCCCCCTCTTGGGTATCTAGCTCCACTTTCACCCATTTGTCTCATTTTTGAAAATCTAACTCAGTTTTTTCCCCTCCGCCTACCTTCCCTCCCCTCCCCTTATGCCAAACAAGCTTTAAAACTTCCAAATGTCTGGGCGTTGAAGTGAGGATAAATGTTTCAGTACTTTTATACGACCATTTGATTTATTTTCCTTGTCTCTAATGATTTCCCAGTGTATAAGTTTGATATTTCATTCTTGAGACTTTTGATTTGTGATTTCATAATCTTTACAACCCAACCTTTGTTATTCATGTTTTATGATTTGAGTTCTTCATTTTTATCTTTGTTCTTCTTGTGTTTATTTCATGTTCTTGATTCATAGTTTGAGTTGGGTGCATGATTTAATTATATTTATGAATTTTTTATTAGAATATTCTTTTAGAAGACATTATGTAATTGAATTGAATAATATGCTATGTAGTGCTTAAATAAGAAAGGAATAATTGTAGTTTGAGTATAATTATAATTAGGAATTGTTTAATTAGACCTAGCAAGTAGTTAGGGTTATTAATTTATACGATCGATTTAGGCAACTCCACATTTATAGTTGAATGGTGATAGCCATTGATATGTTCCAAGGAAGATCTCATCCCATATCAATTGTGATGTACGATGCTTGGCAAATAGTAATCATTTTGCATTTGTTATGTCTAAAATTATGTTTGAGAATTTATGAAATTTGTATATGATTGAGATTTTGATAAGATGATATTTGATGAAATATTTGTAGAAATTTGTCTTGAAAGACTTCGAGTTTTTGATTTGTGAAAGTGATTTGATTATGAAAGTTGTGGTAAAACATAGTTTGGAAATAAGAATATAGCAAAATATGTTTTGTGAGTGTGATAGTAAAGAGCTATTTTGAGAAATTCCATCGAGTTATGTGTGTGTGAATTGTTTGATGTGATCATTGTGTTAGGTTGACGTCAAAGTTGATACCTTACACATGGTTAAGTCGCCATTTGTACGCAATGATTGACACTAGTGATTCAACAAGATACTGTCATACTGGTTCAGCGAGGGACTACAAAGCCTCATGTACAACAGGAGGGATGAGCCCATGGTCTGATTGCAAGCTTGGTGGACTTCGGCCAATTCACATCCCATTGTTGATAAGCTTTTTATGTAGGTAATTGATGTTGATAGGGACTTATAGCCCATGGGTTAGTCCATTGAAAAAAGGTGATTCTATTTAGGGACGGACCCAGGAATTTTACTCACGGGAGCAAAAATAAAAAATGCTTCATTATAAATAAAAATATTTGAAATATGATACAGATATAATATACAAAAAATTGGAAGAAATCTATTACAGAAAATAAGATTACTTCACTTGACTCTTACTATTAGTCATCATCTATATTTCCTATAACCATCTTTTAAAAATACTCAAAACTTGCCAAAAATTCAAACTCTAAAATATTTTCTAATCAGTATTGTTATGGACTTGGATAAGGCCCATATTCAATATATGGCCCAACAAGGAGTATATCACATATCAGGATCTACCTACAATATAGGAGGATCCAATTTTATCTACGATCCAGGTATATCTAAATCTATATCTAAATGACTATCTAACAGTTAGGATATCAGGGCCTCGGATCACAGGGCCCAAGCAACTCAACCTAAGGTACACTTTATAAATACAGAGGTCAAGCTTTAAGGTACACAGATCACATTACAGGTTCTACGTTCTAACCCTAGACTATTTACACACAGTCACACAGAGCACACACCCTACCCCTTTGGCTGTGTCTCGAACTACATGGACTTTAATCCCTTTACAGGGTACGTAGGCCCCAGGCTTGGCTCCTAGCCAAGTCCAATTAGTCCTGTTCCCAGAACAAAACATTGGCATCGTCGGTGGGGAACGTTAAATTTCGATTCCTGCAACCAAAGATGGTCAATACCAGAAGTAGCTCCCCAGATGCCTTTTCACAGGCAGTTCCTGAAAATCCACTGTAGCAAAATCAAGAATCGTAGCAGCCTCTGAAGGGATTCGGAGAAACAATTGTTGTTTGAACAACGGCTTGGGTTTTAATGAAAATCACGTTTAGAGAATAAGGGAAGGATCGTCATCCCCTCTCTCCAGGATCCTCAGGATCGTCCTCCTCTTTCCTTGGGAACCCAGGCCTCTTCCCTTGGGAACCCGGATTTGAGCAACAGCTTTGGTTTTGATATGCTTCACATGGGTTTTCTTTAACTCTCCATATGTATACATGATGAGAAGATAACATGAAGATCATCATCATCTCTCCTCGAGAACCTAGGATCATTATCCTCTTTCCTTGGGAACCCAGACTTTTCAACTCTAGCGTAAAGTTAGATGCTCTATTTGGATTATAAGCTTTCATATGACAAGAAGATAGTTGGAAAGATCACCAGGAAGAACTTAGAGGAGTCTTTGATGACATTAATAAAAAAAAAAAAAAAAAAAAACTAGCATACCTAGAGGATCTTATTTGACAACTTCAAATCCTCCTATCGTCGTGCCAACAGCCATCGACACAGCAGCCTCCGAGCCCACCACGCAGCAACAACCACTGGACAGAGGATGACTTCTAGAAATTGATACAACTGTGGGTTCAATACCCATTTGAGAATCCCAAAAGAGCAAATTGAGATAGCCGAGGTTGTTGGTAAGCCGAGGCTGATTCAATCCCAAAGGAGTTATTTTTACAACTCGGTGATGCAGGGAAGTCAATAATAGGATCCCACTACTTTATGTTTGCCTTTGCTATATCTGCTTTGTGTTTGTCTTTTCTTCATTATTCACATGAGAAAGAGTTAGCAGATCACTAAAACCCTCCAAACATATAGCAATAACGTCTGATCTCATTGACCTATAATTATTTTGAGGCAGGGCAAACAAACAAATCGAGAAAGTCGAGGTCGTTGTTAAACCGAGGCTGATTCAACGTGTCTCGACTCCATCGCGATAGTCGAGGTTAATGATACGCCGAGATGAGGAGGTACTGAGACTCCGAGGTATACCGAGATTGCTAGATGTCGAGCTTGAGTGAGGGCAAAAAGGTGTTGGAACTATGGATTTGGGGTCACGTCCTCGTTCTAGAGGAGGACTATGAAGGCACACCTCAACAGCTCCTAGCAGGCTAATGCCAACCATTAGTCCCACTAGCTTCGACAATTCTGCATAACTGCATCAATTTTTCCTCATCAACACTATCCGTCAATCGTTTCCCATCAATATGAAGAGAGGGACAATCACTTACATTTATTGCGAAAATGGATGCCTCATGGGCAGATATGGAATTAAGAGTGTCAAGCTTGCATTCAGTTGAAATTCCGCGGCTGTTACAATATTGAGCAAATCCACGCCAGGATATACTCTGAGTGTGTGGCGAAATGTACTCTCGACTGGGATTTGTATTTCCTTTTTCCGGATCTAGTTGTTTCCCGGCAAGGCAAACAAGCAAATGGAGAACTCCATCAAGCTACATCCAGATGAGTATCACCCTCTTTATCTCATAGATTCTCAATCTTTGATAATTATCAATTATCTATAAACTTGTTTGTGAGAAGGACTCGGTTACACCAAATCTGGTTAAAATCCGGGCTCCGTGGAAATTTTTTTGAAGGTGGACCTGATTACACTCAATCTAGTTAAAGTCTGGGCTCCATAGGGATTATGGTTAAAACGTGTTTCCTTGGGGACAGACGTGTTTCCTTGAGACATGGTAATACCGAGACAACGGCTAAAACGTACTCCTCCGGGATGCAATAACGCCCTCATATGGCTAAAACGTACTCCTCCGGGACACAGTAAAGTCGAGATAACGGTTAAAACGTGCTCCCTTCGGGACACAGTAAAATCGAAGTGTACTCCGGATTAAATCCTGGTCAACCATGTCGGAGCGTATAGCTCTCGGCTAGCACCAAATGAACATTATGCGCAAAGTATTTTTGACTCTGGCCCAGTCATTGAATGGACCCCGATTATACCAAATCTGGTTAAAATCCGAGATCCCTATGAATTCTTGAAGGCGGACCCAGTTATACCGAATCTAGCTAAAATCCTGGCTCCGTGTGAAGTTTTGAAGCCAGACCCGGTTAACTGAATCTAGTTAACATTTGGGATCCGCATAAATTCTTGAATGGACCCTGGTTACACCAAATCTAGTTACAATTCGGGATCCATGTGAATTTTTGAAGGTAGACCTCGATTACACTTAATATAGTTAAAATCCAAGTTCTATGGAAATACTGATCAAGGGTTACAACACCTACAATAGAATCTTAGGGTTACAACACCTATCTCGGATAAACAAATTATGGGTTACGACACCCATCATGGACAAACAAATCCAAGAAAAACTTTACGTAGGAGTCCACCTCTAAAGGAAGCAAACAGAAGGAAGACCTCGGTTACACTACATTCCAGTTAAAATCGAGATCCATGCAAGATACAGTTAAGTCTGTACTCCTTAAGTTGACCCGGATAAACTGAAACTTATCTAGGTGACTTCGCGCTCGATAAGTAGACCCCGGACATACTGAATATTATACAATTAAATCCGCGCTCCTTAATTGGATACTGGATACACTGGATATTGTACAATTTAATCCGTGTGCGCTCCTTAAACGAACCCCAGATGAAGGATTCCTCGATGGAGATTACAAACGTGCACTATTGATCGCTTAAGCATTACAATGAGGCCATTACGCCCGGTCATAAACATTACACTGAGGTCTATACACCCGGTCAGAAATAAAATACACCAAGGCCATTACGCCCGGTCATAACCATGACACCAAGGTCTATACACCCAGTCAGAAATAAAATACACTGAGGCCATTACGCCCAGTCATAACCATGACACTGAGGTCTATAAACCCGGTAAAAAATCATTTAGATGTGTGACACTGGCCGTTGTACTCCGACGCGCACAGGTTAGAGCTTGGTGAAATTGTCATCCGTGGCCTTCACGAAATTAACGCTTCAACGCTCGCCCGATCTAAGAACGTGAATTGTCATGCCGACCCTGATCAGGTCAAAATGTTTAAGTATTACGTTACGGACACCTCGGCTGAACATGTGACAACTTTGCCCATATTTCGGTTACAAATTACTTTTCCTGCTAGTCAAGCCGGAACGAGGTAGCGCGGTTAAGTTAACACTTGACGAGGTTAAAACATACAACCCTACCCACACTCCCAGAATTAAGTTCTTGTTGAGTATAAAGACCCGTACCTACTACGGTCAATAAATTTCTAACTAAGCTTAGAGTTTATAAACAAAAGCATGGCAATTAAGTAGATTAAGTTAAATTATAAATTGTCAGAACATTTATACATACGGATAGATGCCGAGAGAATTCAAGCTTGCCAAGGGCACAGACGCCCCGGGAGGAAAATAAGAAAAAGAGAAGCCCCGACACTTAGTTTGGGGGAACAGCATCGCCTGAGGGCACCACCTTGCTAGACGACCCGGCTGTTGGAACCACGACCTTTTTCACTTTCGGGCACTTCCTTTTCTTCGGACAGAGAACCGACGTCGGGAGAGGAGACAAACAGAACAAAGACTTCCTTCACATAAACCCGGTAGTCATACCCAGCAAGTTTCAGGGATACGTTCGGAATCAAGTGACTGATTTGATCTAAGGCCATGTCGAAGCAGTTGGAGGCAGTTTCCTTCAACGAGTCGGTAGTGAAAACAGGAGCTTGATACCCAAGAGGGGGGTGAATTGGGTATCTACAAAATTTGTAAAACTTGTTCTGTTTTTAACACCTTAAAACAGAGCTAAACAGAGATGAAGAGAAGAATAGCTTGACACGATGCAATTTATACTGGTTCGGTCCTTTCTTTGACCTACATCCAGTCCCCAAGCCTCACTTGGGATTTTCAATCCACTAATCTCAACAAACGATTACAAACTCTGTACTCAAGAGTTGTTCTCTCACTAGAACACACTCCCCCTTACAAGTTGTAATCAATTCACCCCCACTACCAAGTCCCCTGACTTGTAGTTGATACAATCAATAAACAATTTACAGATGAATGACTCTCACTCAGAGTAGCTATGATAAGCACTGAAGATCAAATGTCTTTAAGACACTAATACACAAGAAAGCTGAACACACTTAATGAATACAATAAATTTCGCTCTAGGTTGGTGTATCAGCTGGAGATGAAGTTAATGCTCTCTATTTATAGCTAGAGAACATTAAATGACCGTTGCAAGATGATTCTAGCCGTTGAAGATGATTTTCACTAAGTGTGGTCATCTTCTCTCTCTAAACTTCTGCTAATCCAAGTCATAATGATGTCTGATGTGGCCCTCTGAGTTTTTGCCCGTTGGAATTGACTTTACTTGATGTAGTAAGCTTCCTTTAACGTTCATTAGGCGTGCTCAGGTGGATTAGCTGAAAGTAGGTGAGATTGCAGAGGTGCATTAAATGCACTGTTCACTTTTTGCTTTATCTCACAAATCTTCAATAATCTTGATCTGTGCTGACTGAAAAACACTCAAAAAACTTGTTAAAACTATCTGGGAACATGAGTAATTGATTCATGAAAGCAATTAGATCAAACAACAATGATTCATGATTTCGTGAAATTCAAAAACCAAAAGTTATCGTTGTTTACTCGAGTAAGTTCTTAATTACTCGAGTAAGGCACTGTGCAAAAGTGTCTTTATTGGAGTAGCCAAAGTTTACTGGAGTAAACTCTCAACCAGAGGTAAAACATTGAAATTTGAGTTTAAGGTTCAGGAGCTTTACTCGAGTAAGGCATTAGTTGAGTGGAAATATTTCAAGTTCAAAATCCCCTTTTACTGGAGTAGAGATTTGTTTACTGGAGTAAGCCAGACTTGGACAAATTGGTAACCTCTCTGTATAGGCTTTACTCGAGTAGGACAATCTTTACTCGAGTAAGAAATTTTGTTCTTCAAAAGGAGTGAAGTCATTCCAAGTCTTTACTGGAGTAAACTAATCCTTACTGGAGTAAGGAAGAACTGGAGTCATGTTTGAAAATTGGTTTAGAGATACTTTACTGGAGTAAGGAGAAACTTACTGGAGTAAACTTTTACTTTGAAAAATAGGTTTGCTCTCTGGATGACCTTTACTCGAGTAAGCCAATGTTTACTCGAGTAAGCACCTTAAAGTTAAAAATCATTTTAACCTCTGGAAGAGCCTTTACTCGAGTAAGCTTACTTTACTCGAGTAAGCAATACTTTCAAAAACTTTGATTGCTCTCTGTAAGTGTCTTTACTGGAGTAAACTTCCTTTACTCGAGTAAAGACATGCCATAGTGTATTTGAGCAATTCTTCAAAACTTCTTTACTCGAGTAAACTTTCCCTTACTCGAGTAAGGACTGTTAAGCAATTTCTAACTGGTTTTGAAATACTTCAATGCATGTTTATACTTGTTGTTAATCATCAAAACACATTAAGAACTAACAGGTAGTGTCCAAATGGGCCTGCTACTCAGCCAAAAGAGCATCCTTGGTCGAGTCCAACTCGGAGGCCAGATCGGCGCGCTACTTCTGCAGTGACTTCACAGCATCCAGGCTTTCAGCATGAGCCTTCTACAGAGGAACACACTCGGAGGTCGTCGTCTCCAATGACTCTTTGACTAGCAGCAACTCCTCGGTCGATTTTCCTGCAGTGGCCATGGCGACGTCGCGCCCCTCTTCTAGGGCGATCACCTTGGTCTCGGTCTCATCCAGTGCTTTCTTCGAAAGGGCACAGATGCCCCGACCAGTTAAAAGAAAAACAAAACCAAAGCCCTGACCCTCAACTCGGAAGAGCGGCATCATCTGAGGGAACCACCTTGCTGGAGGGAATGAAGATTAACCTTGGATAGAGATCCAAGTTAAATGGTCAATGCACCACAGCAGCCCAGAGCCTCGACTGCCAGGCTGGGGGCAACAAGACTGGTGTGGCATTGTAAAGCTGTTAGCAACATAAGCAAATGCAGCAGCAAACAAACCCGGAAACTTGGATGATTGGAGAGGAAGAGATCCCGGTGAAGCAACGTTGTTAGTGAAAAAGCATGTTTTCCATCAACCGAGGTCGAGGTAAGCAAAACCCAAAAACGAGGGAAAGGTAAGTAAATTCCTCCTTGGGAAAAACCTATCACCTAAACAGGCATATCGGTAGCAGAATAGGAATCTGAATTCGTCAAGACTCAGACAAAAGCAAATCAAGATGAAACAATTCGGATACGAAATCTGAGTTAAACAATAAACGCACCTCGGCAAGGTCAAACAAAAAGGCACCTCGGTAGCCTAGAGACCTTTAAGCCCAAAAGGCAAGGCTGACGCACGTGACATGATGGATGTATTAAATGCACACAGAAACCGCAGGTGACTAGGTGTGGTGGTTGAAACCCCGCACAAATACAGAGCCGCCAGGTGTCAGTTGGCAATGATGGTGAACGCATAAGGATCCCGACCTCGAAGTCGAATGAACTCCTTGATATTACCTCAGATCCTTGAGATATTACCTTGGATCTTTAAGCAAATGACATCGATAACCGAGGTCAATATATGATACAACCCGGAAATGCACGGTAGATAGGCAAGAGGGTGAGATTCACGGCAATCTAGCACGGACAACTTGGATACAAAAGATTCCAACCTCGAAGTTAGGCAAACTGCCTCGACATTACCCCAGATCTTTGAGACATTACCTCGGATCTTTGGGTAGATGACTTTGATAACCGAGATCAACACCTCGATTCAAATGCAGACGAACCATCTTGGCACTACTCAAGATCTTTGAGACAAGACCTCGGATCTTCGAAGTAAGCGACCTTGACAGCCAGGAACAACGTAATTCAGTTCAACAATGTAAGACTCGTGATAGCAAAGCTCGGCTAGTAAAACTGACTGGAGGCAAGATACATCCCGGCAGATCAGAAGCCTGAACTACCTAGCTGGGGGCCAACTGTTATGAACCTGGATAAGGCCCATATTCAATATATTGCCCAACAAGGAGTATATCACATTTCAGGATCTACCTACAATATAGGAGGATCCAATCTTATCTACGATCCAGGTATATCTAAATCTATATCTAAATGACTATCTAACCGTTAGGATATTAGGGCCTCGAATCACAGGGCCCAAGCAACTCAACCTAAGGTACACTCTATAAATACAGAGGTCAAGCCTTAAGGTACACAAATCACATTACAAGTTCTACGTTCTAACCCTAGACTATTTACGTACAGTCACACAGAGCACACACCCCACCCCTTTGGCTGTGTCTCGAACTATGTGGACTTTGATCCCTTTACAGGGTACATAGGCCCTAGGCTTGGCTCCTAGTCAAGTCCAATTAGTCCTGTTCACAGAATAGAACAAGTATAAAAGTAGCATCATTAGAAAGATAAAATCATGTATAATAAATTTCATGAACGAATTTTAATGAAAAGAAATGATTTTAAGTACCTTATTCTCAAAATTTGTTATGAGCTGAAAAAACATGGTGGCTCATGAGGAAGAAGAGACTGATGATTGGATGCGAGATGCCTGATTCGATGTTAATATATATGAAAGCAAATACTTTCTCCACTTTAGTCTAAAATCACGTGTAGGATTTGTTCTTTTGATTTATTAGGTTAATATTTGATAGTTGGGCTATTGGCCCACATGATTTTTTGTTTTTTGATATAAAATGGCCCATATGATATTAAATGCATATTTTGAGGGGAAAGCCCAATACTGTAGTTAGCCTCTGATGTTTCTATGTACCGACGTACAATAGTATTTTTCCCCCCTTAAATTTTAGGGGGGTGGGGGCCACCCCTAGCCCCCCTATGTCTCATTGATTCTATTGGATTGATTGGAGGCATTGGGGGAATTTTTTTTTTTTTTTTAACTATCTTACTTGACACCTCATGAGCATATATTAGCAAGCATAATAATTTGGAATGTTCGTTACTAAGACAATTGTCTCACTCCGTTGCTCTTAATATTTTCAAGTGAGAACTCTAGGGTTGGTCCTTCAAGGAAGGTGTGGGAGGCATAACTATGAAGTCTAGTTTTTATAGCTACCTCTTTATTATAAGTATTGAGCATTGTATACTGTTACATTAAGGTTCATTCTTACAAATTTTCTTTTGAGAATTGCGAGATTCTTTTTTTATATATATGAAATTTTTAAGGAAGGGGTTAGATTCACCTACGATCTAAGAGCAGGGTGAAGTCTCCCTTCCTCCTAGGTGATACCAATGTTGAGAATTGTGAGATTTTATTTAAAACTTTTTTGGGTATGTGTGCTAGTAGAAAGTCGTGGCTTCTTAGTGTTGAATGTGTTTTGAATGCTGGATCCATTGTTGAATACATAGTGATATGATTTATGGAGTTTATTAAGAATGATTAATTTGGGATTGTGGTGAATTGGAATTTTGGGTTTTGACTTTTGAGAGGTTCAAAGCATAAATCCAATTTAGATGAAACTAGTTTCATATGCAATTAGAATCAATGCGACACATAGACATCAAAATCAAGCTCATCAGAGTTCAGATAAAAGAGATATGAGATTCAGAAATTGATACTAGAATTTCTCACGTCATTTCAAAATAAGTTTAGTAATTTGAATGTATCTCACAACATACATATCCAATTAAATTGAAATTTTTTGAATATAAAATGAAACTCAAAATTCGTTTCATAATAGCTGAAATCAAGCTCAAAGAGATTAAGATGAAAAAGATATGGATCTTAAAATTTGACGCTTAATGCTTTCATGGTGTTCTAGAATAGCTATACTTCTTTGAATCATAACTTTCAAAAGACAATAAGTTTAGGATTGAAATTTGTTGCATATTAAACTAGACTTAAGGCATTTCAACGAAACCAAGAGATAACTTGAGGCATTTCAACGAAACCAAGAGATATGAATTTTAGAATTTCTTAGTTGTATATAAACTATGCTCTAAAGTAGTTGTTATAAATTTGATTGAAACGTTTGAACGTGGAAAATCACCTAAGGGGGGGTGAATAGGTGATTAAAAATTTTCGATGAACGATAAGAAAAAGGTAGGAGTAGTAGAGATAGATGACACAGTAGAGTTATATTGGTTCGGTCGAATTCTTTGACCTGCGTCCAATACCCAGTTGCTCTGGGATTTCACTATCTTAGAAGGGCAATTACAATCTCTCTGCAACACAGGATGACTTTCACTCTCTGGAAAACACTCCCCCTTACAGATCGTAATTGTACAACCGTACTCAAGATACCCCTATCCTAAGATTTAGAACTATAACTGAAGACAAAGAAAAATCTCTCTTTCTAGAGTAAGTAATAAACACTGAGGCACACTTGTTATCACAGGCTGATCACACGTATATAAGCAAATTACTTGAATATGATCACTTGGATATGTGTTGTTCTTTTCTGGATGTGCTTCGATCCTTTTTATATCATTTGGTGAGGTAGTCGTTTCTTTTTGACCTTTGGAAAATGATCATAGTTTAGCCTTGATTCTTTCGCGCTAATATCGCTCTCTGTTTGTTCCATGAATCTGTCACATTACCGTTGCTAATAGATTCTGAAAATTGCTCAACGGTATGGTTAGTAATTTATCAATAAATGTAATGTTGATGAATTCAGATAGTATAATTGATAAATGATCATTATCTTGGTATGGTGAATTTCAAAAGAAAAACTTACCTTATCTGATTCGAAAAAGTTACAACGAAAAGGCTCATTACTCGAGGTTCAAATGTTTAACTTGAGGCTTGCTACTGACTTGAGGTATATAAGGGATGACTCGAGGTAAAGACAATAAACATAGTATTCTTGTGAGCTCTTTGACTCGAGGTATCATTGCATAACTCTAGGTTGACTGAAACTCGAGGTGGGTGTATGGCAAACTCGAGGCAACGATAGATTCTGACCAATATCAGATTACTTTAGACTCGAGGTTGTAAGAATATTGACTCGAGTTTTGTACTTGACTCGAGGTACTCCTTAGCATGACTCGAGGTGAAGGTGGATTCTGGTGAAATGGTTTAGACTCGAGGTTCTTTGGACCCTGACTCGAGTTTTGTACCTGACTCGAGATTCTTCTTAGCATGACTCAAGGTGTAGTTGGATTTTGATACTGAATCTTTAAGACACTGACTTGAGGCTTTATGAACCTTGACTCGAGTTAAAATGACAGCAAAACTATTTTTACTAAAAATTGTGATTTTGGTCCAGATAAAACTATTCCTCTAAAGTTATTCTATCTTCTAATACTATGATTTTTGGTCAACATCAAAACATACTTGGGAGCTAACAACGTTATGAGTACAATGAATTTGGAGTTGATTGTTTTTTCCTCTTTTTCCCCCATTAGGAATAAGACTTATAGAACATTGTAGGGATAGATCATTGTCAAATTCGAAGTTATATTAGAAAATTTATGCCCACTGGAAGTTGGTTTTTGTGCCAAACTATGTTGAAAAAGGAACTCGAGTGATAGTGGATGCACTTGAGTGATAGAGTTTTACTTTCATAATTTTAGTGAGTCACTCGCAAGTGAAATTTGAGTGATGTGATTTGGGAAATCACTCGAGTGATCCATGATCATCTGCAGAGCACTTGCAAATGATCTGAAACTAATGTGTGAATCACTTGAGTGATTTGGGAAATAACTCAAGTGAAGCATGATTACTCACAGTGATTCAGGAAATCACTCGAGTGATTTATAATCACTTGCAGTGATATTATTCATAAATTTTTTAATCACCATCTTAAAGTTTTTGCACTCTTTGATTTTGAATTTGCAAAGTCTTCATGAATAATTTGTATACTTCATATCATTACTCATTACTATTCCTAGCTATGTTTAATCAATTTGTTAGTGAGTTTCAGATGATCAAAGGTTGTTGAATTGAAGATCAAGGATAAAGTAAATGCTGATGTCATAGCATTTATAGTTGGTTCAGAAAACAAAGCTCAAATCTGCCAAATCTCTCTCTGAACATTCTAAAGACATTAATGTTGTCTTTCCTCTTCTGAATGCCACATCAACCAATGGATCTAGTCAAAGAAGAATATCAAAAAACATCAGAGCACATTGGTTGGACATTTGGATCTGAGTCTAACAGTTATATTTCTTTGCCCAACAGTCGTTGAATCTTCAAATAGTCATAAATTGGTCTCTACCTATATAAGCTGAAGCATTCAATTCTCATTAAGAGAATCAACAACCAGAAACTCAAAAAATGCAAAAAGATCAACTTGCATTTACTGCTACTTCTTCAAGAGTAATATCTGTTGATATAAATACACTTAAGTGTTTATCATTTTGCTCTTTTAGAGAGTGTTATTTATGATTATTGAATCATTGTAATAATCTCAAGGTTGTAGGAACCTTTGAGATTGGGTTTATTAATTTACAACTTGTAAGGGAGAATGCATCCTAGTGAAAAGATAACTTTCGAGTACAGAGTATGTATCTGATTATAGTGATAGTGAAAATCCCAGAGTGTCTAGAACTGGACGTAGGTCAAGAGTTAAGACCGAACCAATATAAATCTTCCTATGTCAAGCTCTTCTTCTCTATCTCTGTTTTGTTATCTGTTGTTTGGGTGTTTAAAAAGAAATTTTTAAAATTTTCAATTCACCCACCTCTTGGTATTTTCCTTCATTTACAGAGAGGAAAACCCAACCAAATAGGGTCCTAAGGAGTGCCACGAAAATCAAGGTTTTGCTAAAAGTGCTCTATTTTTAATAAACAGTGTTTTTTATTGTTCATATGCAAACGTCGACTTACATTTACTCGAATTATCTCATTAAATTTTCTATAGAAACAAAGTTGCGACAGGAGCATGCTAGGATTAAAAAAGGCACCGTTAGGGTTAAATAATGGAGGCTAAATGGAAGGGGCGCATGGGAACTCAGGATCCATTTGGTACAGGGAACTGATGGGAGTTCCTAGGAACATAACAGAGTTCCCATGGGAAAAACAGGTTTGGCGCGCAGGCTTCTCGTCAAACCGAGTTCCTACCTAGCGCCGTCTTCCCACAAACTGGCCGGATCGTCAAAATCTTCCCGGGACAGTTAATTATTGGGATGAAAAAGCCCCTTTGAAAAGTTATAAACCAAATGCGAACGACGAGTTGGAAGAAGGAGGTAGCTAACAAGCTAGTGACGACAGTTGAAGCTAGAAGTGAAGCAAGAGGCAACAAAAGTTGAATCGAGGTAAGAGTGAATGGGTTATTGTTCTTTCTTTGAGCTGTGAAAATCGTCGATGCCCTGGTTATTGCAGTTGGGGACTCAGGCGTAGTTACAATTTGGGAAGCAAGTTGGGTGATTTTTAATTAATTCATGCGTTGTTAAGCCGTATGTGTATAGGTTGGGTAATGGTGAGGAAGGAAATGGAAACGACACAGACATGGGATTCGCTTGTGCTGGTTAAGTCGTTACTCTTACTCAACTGTCTAGCGTAGTGGTTGACGTTCTATAATGTGAACTTGAACTTCACTATTTGGTTCGAACTTGAACATCTTTGTTACTTTACAACTTCAGTGTATAACTGTGGCTTACTAAGTTATTTGAGGGCTATTTTGGCGTATCTTATGTCTGATTTATGTCATTTAACCTTATGGTGCACATCAAGTTTTCCTGATTTGTTAGTTGGCATACATGGATATGAAGAGATGTAAAGATTTGTGGCCTCACCACGTATCAAGCTATTATAAGTAGGTTATAATACAAGATATCACACCTACATCTCATACCCAGGATACCAAACAGCACATTTAAACTCACTAATACACTCAAATATACTAAATTTGAAAGAAAAAATGATGATGATATTCCTCCACCTCCAACCTGACATTTGAGAAGTCATCACTCCTCTCCAAACTAGCTTTACAAAATGATCCTTACCCCAATTTCAGATGATCCATCAGTTTAAGAAAAAGTCAAAAGTAACCAACACAATCCCCAAAACACCTTTAAACAGAAGGACAAGTTCAAAATGCCCTTAGAACAACTCTTCCCAAACTACCTGAAACGAAAAGCACCTTTCCTTTTGCTTGTATTTTCCTATTTTTCCTCTTAGGTCTGGCCACCTTTAAATGTACTCCTCATCAGCTTTTGTTTGCTTGTGTACTTTGAAAGGAAAAATTGAATTTCATTTTGAACCTTTTGATGTAGATAACAACAAAAATAGCTGAATTGTTATGCTGAACAAACGCAAAACCTCTAATAAGCTGCGCATACTCCCTTGTTTGTCTTCACCATTATCCATACCACCTCACCAGTTGACTGTACTTTGAGTTCATTATTTTTTGTAATAATTGATGAAATGTAAGAGCTTCCAGTGTCAGCAAGTGTGCCTTCATCAACTTGAACCTTAAAAATAATTATTAATTTGTTTGTGCCTCCATGCGAGCCTCTGTTTTCTTCACATAGTCGATCGCCCCTGACCTCGCTTGACCTGGCTGTCTGCATCTGCTCTTACTCGTCTCATTCTCCTCCGCTCATTACTGCAACCTTTATTTGATAGATCGAAATTTGAGCATTTAGATTTAATGTTTTATAAAATTTTTATTTTAAATATTTTTTTATTACAGTTTCAAATTAAAAGTATTTAAATTTATTTATTTTCTCTTAATTTGATATTTTATTAATATTTTAATAAAGCATTAAATATGAACTGCTCAAATTTCAATTTAAAGGCTGGGTTAAGTAGTGGAGGAAAAGAAGAGGGGATGAGCAAAAAGAGGATAGCCAAATCTGTCTTGGCTGGGTGGTGGGCAGGTGTGTCCAAAAAAAAAATTGGGTGTATGATGGGGGAAATATACTTCTCCACTAACTTTTCTCTTCATTTAATGTCTCAACAATTATATCATGTTTAACTGGTGAGATTTTTTCCCCACCACATTTAATGGATGAAATTTAATTTTATTTGACAATTTTATATGAATGGGCAAGATTTAATGCTATGTTAAAATATTACTGTTATTATATTGTGTACAATAAACATATACAATTATAACATTGTTACATAGCATTAAATCTCACGTATAAAAACATTATCCAATGGTATATGGTATAAACCCTGGTTTTGCTGTTGACACCTGACAGTGCTTTAGTTGTTCCCCTAGGCCTGTCCTGATGTATCTGGTTGACTGGCTCCCTCCCTACTTGTTTCTTCTTTGTGGATGTTGATTGATTTTCTGTGGCTTCCTTTTCATCTTGCTGCTACTTTTTAGAAATAAAACAAGAAGATTCTATGTCAATATTCTGTGAAATTCTTCAGTTGTTGTATCATCTTTTTTGATAAATACCAATTGTTGTATCTTCACCTCACCACATTGTTTTGAATTTGTACTCAGATTTATCTGATAAGTGGTGCCAGATTTTAAAGTGAAAAAGGGCAAAAACATTGGGTTCAGTTCATCTTGGATGTTGTTTTACTCGGTCTTATTTATGCTGGAGTTGTCCCAATAATTGAAGTGTTTGTATTTCATGTGTATCCTTTTTGTTGTTGATTTTTTTTCCATGCATATACTATATATAATTTTAAGCTCTGACCTAAAGTAGTAGAAATTATAAACTTTATATGTCATGTCGTTTCTACGATTTACGTTTCTACTACCCCTTCAGTATCTATGTAGAAACTCGTTTTTGACAGCATTTGATACATAAGTCATAAATAATATGTTTTAGGGTTAGGAATTAGGGATTTGGGCACAATATTAATCCTATGAGGCCTTAGGACTGATTAGGGATAATAGTAGGTAGTTAAGGGTAATAGTGGCACGTTACTAATTCTATAAGACCATTAGGAGTAGGACATTAGGATCTGATTGTATTGCTTTCAAGTGTATTTGTTGTGGGCTCATGGGCTTATAAGATGTTATGGGCCTTACTATGATTAGATGTTATGGGCCTTACTATGATTGAGTCTAAGGCTAGCCTATATAAAAGGGAGAGCCTAGCTTAATCACTCATGTATGTTGATGTTAATTGTGTATGAATGGAATGAACATTGCAACAACACTTGTTTTGAATGTGTTTCTCTCTCAATCTCTCTAATTCTCTACAACCTTCACAATAGTGGTATCAGAGCAAGTCATCCTCGACTCCCTGCTGTATAATCTCTAAATTTCTTGAGATTAATTCTGGTCCATTTCCTACTTTTGGCCCAATTCTTGGTTTCAAGACTACATCAAAAAAGTAAAAAAAAAAAAGTAGACAGCGACGACACGTAGGCAGCAAAGACACGACTCAATTTTGGTTTCAAGACTGAATCTGACCCACAGCCTTGTACCTTGAAAAACAGTTCTAAGGAAGCTACAAGTGGCATTCAACGATTGTTAAGGGAGTTTAAGGATGTTTTTGCTGAACCTCATACTTTACCGCCTTTAAGAGAAGGCCATAACCATGCTATAGTTTTGAGTGAAGGGGCAGATCCAGTAAACTTACGTCCTTATCATTATCCTTCTATACAAAAGGATGAGATAGAGAGGCAAGTAAAGGGCTTGCTAGAAACAGGGGTAATTCAAGAAAGTTCTTCTCCTTTTGCTTCTCCTATTGTGCTAGTAAAGAAGAAACATGGTTCATGGCGTATGTGCATAGACTACAGGGACCTTAATAAGGTTACAATAAAAAATAAATATCCCATTCCTTTGGTTGAAGAATTATTAGATGAACTAAAGGAAGCTCGTTGGTTCACAAAGTTGGATCTTAGGACTGGTTATCATCAAATTCGCATGGTACCGAGTGACTCTTTCAAAACAGCATTTCGAACCCATTCTAGACATTATGAATGGTTAGTAATACCTTTCGGCCTCACTAATGCCCCTGCTACTTTTCAGGGTGCCATGAACTCCATTTTTAGGGAGCATCTAAGAAGGTTTGTACTTGTATTATTTGATGACATTTTAGTCTATAGTCCTAGTATGGTTTTACACCTTCAACACCGTAGGACTGTGTTGGAAATCTTAAGGCAGCACCACTATTTTGTGAAAGAAAGTAAGTGTATGTTTGCAGCCTCTATGGTAGAGTACTTGGGTCATATTATACAGAATGGAGAGGTCTCTACTAATCCTCAGAAGAAAAAATTAGAAATTGAATGACCTGAACTAGCAATGGTTAAACAACTTCGATCCTTTCTAGGGCTGTGTTGGTCAAATTTCCTTATGGCAAGCGAACCAGTCGAACAAGTAATAAAGTGTAAGTAGAGTATCGTCCCACAGAGACTGTGATACCAACGATTGACGCTCGGTTGCTATGATAGTTGTGAAACAAAAAATAAATAATATAGTCGAGGGTTTTGGGTACTATGCTACTAGCAAAATAACAATAACGAGAGAAGATATCAGTAATAGATTAGGCTGGACTCGGAGTTGTCCTTAAGTGCTTTAATTCCCCAGTTGCTTTTACACAATGCTACGACATCCGTACTGTGCAGCTTCTGCGTGCTACAACACAGATGCTACTTCACAAAGTTATCTGGTTACCCCATCTCTCTTGTCTACTGAAGCTTCCACGTTCGATACGTAGGATGCTACCTGTACTTATAACATATTCCTATGGTAACTTTCGAGTATAGATCTTTGCTATGTGCAGGGTGTTCAGGGTGACAAGCGGTAGACCCATTCTTGAAGTCTACAATATAGGCCATGCCGTGCACAGGCCGCCTAGCAAGCGTCTAGTTCTCGTAGGGCTAACTCCACTCCTTGCCAGTAAGTGAAGCCACTGATCTAGCCCTTAACTTCCGTTAACCAACTAATGATTAAAACAACGATAGCAAACCAAATTTATTGAATTGAAAACATGCAACTGGGTTCTTTCGACACTTAAAGACTCATCCTCATCCAGCCATCAGAAAGTTAGTTCATGATTGATGAGGAAAACACAAAACAAACATCAACAGAAAGACCCATGATTGAAATACAAAAATAACAAAGAAAATAGAAAGCTTGAACGGAGTTCCAAAGCGTGGAAGGAGCCCTGTCACATTGCTGCTCCACGACATCTTCTCTCCGCCGAACTCAAGGGAAGGATGCTGGGTTCTCCTGGAGATTGTAAGCTCTGTGATCTTGCTCACTCTTCTCAAGAGACTGCCGAAGATGAAATTCTGTCTAAGGCTCTCCAACCTCTTTAGGGTTCTCTGGCCGCCTTTTATAATAGTTCCTTCGTGCGGTGTAGCGGTTGAGACTTTCCTATTCTGTCGGGATCTTCAGTATCTTCTTTGATGGGATTAGATTGCATCTACAGATCCTACGGGATTCTTTCAAATCTTTCAGTTCCGATTCCCCGCATCTTCCTTTTCATTACTCCAGCAATCTATTATTTCCTCTTTTATTTTTTTCTTGAAATCATCTAGACAAAAGAAGGTCAGATCATAAATTGCATAGCATCGTGTCCTCTACTTTGCTATAGCACCCTTGTGCTTTGTATTGCTCCTCGGGTTGCTGCTGGAATGCTATAGCATCGTATCAGCTCTGCTGCATAGTTTTCCTTTAAAAACATTGCATTTTAACACATTCAGATGATTTCCGTCTCTCATCCCTTAGATCACGAATACATGCCTTTTTGCTTGATTATTTCATAATTAAGCTCATTTTTACCATTCAATTCAGTCGTGAATCATAGGGAAAATGTGGTAATACTCGTACTCATCAGGCTGGCTAGGTATTATAGGCGCTTTAATCAAGGGTATGGGATGTTGGCAAAACCTCTAACCAATTTATTAAGGAAAGATCAATTCAAATGGACCCCGAAAGCGGCTGCATCCTTCCAAAAGCCGAAGGAAACATTGAGTACAACACCTGTTCTTGCTTTACCGGATTTTTCCAAGCCATTTGTGGTTGAAACAGATGCATGTAGCACTGTTGTAGGGGCTGTACTGATGCAAAATGGTCAACCTCTAGCCTTTTTTAGCAAAGGATTGGCCCCTAGACATCATGCTTTGTCTATCTATGAAAAAGAACTACTAGCTATGGTACATGCTATTGAGCATTGGCATCAATACCTGGAAGGTAGACACTTTATTATCAAAACAGATCAGCAAAGCCTCAAATATTTGCTAGACCAGAAGCTTAAGACTGCATTTCAGATGTATTGGGTGTCCAAGCTTATGGGATATGATTACGAAATTCAGTACAAGAAGGGAATCAATAATAACGTGGCTGATGCTCTTTCAAGAGTAAGAAAAATGGAGGTATTTCAGATTTCCCTTTCCACTTGTTCTGATAATTTGTTGCTGGAAATTCAGAATAGTTGGCAAGCTGATTCAGAATTGATAACGTTAATTGATACACTTAAGTCTAATGGGGGCATTGCTGGAAAATTCTCTTAGCATGAGGAATTATTGAGACGAGGCAGCCGGTTGGTAGTGGGAAATGATCCCGTACTGAAGCATAAAATTCTGGAATGACTTCATGCTTCTTCCCAAGGGCGACATTCTGGAATACATGCTACATATCAAAGGGTTAAGACTATTTTCTGGTGGAGACACTTAATGGATGATGTGAAGGACTATATTAAGCATTGTGATGTCTGTGCTAGGTGCAAATATGAGAATGTTGCCTATCCAGGTCTCTTACAACGTTGCCAGTTCCTAGCAAGGTTTGGGAAAGCATCTCTATAGATTTTATTAAGGGTCTTCCTAAATCGCACGGTAAAGACACTATTTGGGTAATTGTTGATCGCTTGAGTAAGTATGGGCATTTTATTAGCTTATCTCACCCATTTTCCGCGTCTACCTTAGCTCAACACTTCATGGATCACATTTACCGATTGCATGGAGCTCCTGTGGAAATTATATCAGATCGTGATCCTATTTTTGTTAGCAACTTTTGGCAAGAATTCCTCAAGGTGCTTAAGGTGGATCAAAATCTGTCTTCTTCCTATCATCCACAAACCGATGGGCAAACAGAAGTATTAAATCACTTTTTGGAGACTTACTTACCCTGTATGACTTGGGAGCTTCCCAAAGAATGGTCACAGTGGTTACCTATGGTTGAATGGTGGTATAACACCACTTTCCACTCGTCCAGACGAACTACACCACATGAGTTACTATAAGGGCAACAACCGCCAATGTATGTGCCATACCTTCCTCAATCTGCAGTTGTTGAAGCAGTGGATAGATCCTTTATGGCTAGGGAAGAAGCTTTGTTAGTAGCTAAACATCATCTATCACGTGCTATAAACATGATGAAACAGAAGGCTGATTTGCACCGCACTGATCGTGAGTTTCAAGAGGGTCAATGGGTGTTTCTGAAACTGCAGCCGTATAGGTAGATTTCAGCAGCTTCTCGGTCTAGTTAGAAGTTAGCTCCAAGATTTTTTGGACCCTATTGGATTAAGCAACGTGTTGGAGCAATTGCTTATAAGCTAGATTTGCCAGAGGAGACGCGTATTCATGATACATTTCACATTTCATTGCTGAAGTTGTGTCCTGATCCCTCAGTCAAGGTTAGGTATCCGCTTGAAAATTTTCTAGAATTACCAAATTGCAAAGAACCTGATCGGATTTTGCAGCGTAGGATGGGAAGGCGGAAAGGGAGAATTGTCACTAAAGTATTAGTCAAATGGAAGCAGCTAGCTGAGGAGGAAGCAACTTGGATGCTGTTATATCAGTTTCAAAAGCAGTTTACCAGTTTTTCATCGCTGACCCTTGAGGACAAGGGACCTTAAGGGGGGAGTATTGATACATAAGTCATAAATAATATGTTTTAGGGTTAGGAATTAGGGACTTGGGCACAATATTAATCCTATGAGGACTTAGGACTGATTAGGGATAATAGTAAGTAGTTAAGGGTAATAGTGGCATGTTACTAATTTTATAAGGCTATTAGGAGTAAGACATTAGGATCTGGTTGTATTGCTTTCAAGTGTATTTGTTGTGGGCTCATGGGCTTATAAGATGTTATGGGTCTTACTATGATTGAGTCTAAGGCTAGCCTATATGAAGAGGAGAGCCTAGCTTAATCACTCATATATGTTGATGTTAATTGTGTATGAATGGAATAAACAGTGCAACCGCACTTATTTCGAATGTATTTCTCTCTCAATCTCTCTAATTCTCTACAACCTTCACAACAACATTGCTTCTATCAATGTATAATGGGGCCATCGAAGCAGGCCCAAAAATAACTTCTCAATTCAGTTTAGGGCTTCTACCAGAATTCCGATCCATCACCGTTTATATTTTACCCCACCGGTGTTGTCAGTGTTGAGATGAAATCCTGTCATCGTTTGTAGGCTCTACCCCCACTGTGGCCTTTGTCTTCTGATCTTTCCTTTCCAGAAATGGTGGCTTTCGTTGTTTTACAATTGCTGCAAGTTCTTTCTCTTCACTCTCTTCCTCTCTGACTTCAGCTATTTCGTCTTCTATCCATTTTCTCTGATTCGGCGTCCTCCACGCACAATCATTTTGTCTTCGTCCTGTTTTCTTGACTCTTTCCTTTTTTGTCTAATTGTAGTAGCTTTTATTCCTTTCATCATGCTTTTCTTTCCGCCTTAGAGACGAGTGAACTTCAATAATTTTCTCTCCTGTCCCTCCGTTCTTTCTACCATATCCTTCAAAACTTGTAATATCTTAGGCTGTTGCTTGCAAATTGGCCTTCCTATTCATTTTGTCCTCCCGGATTCATCTGATAGAGCCCAAGCTGAAACAGTAGAGGAGCTTACATTAATTCCAAGATACTTACTCATCAAGAACAGGATCAGACGGTAGGAGATATCACATGTACGGTTGAAGGTAAATGGAATTATTTCGCTTGCTGGGATGTAGGAATCAAGTTGAATATTGTGTTGAGTGGGATATTCAATGACTCAAGTATAGTCACTTCATTTATTCACAGTCGGCAATAGATGTTTTCTAGACATGCCTGTTGTTTACTCTTACAAATTTGATGATCAGTTTGCTGTAGTTTGCTAGAACCCTGTTTGCTGGACAGACGTATAAGAGGAAATATAAGGAGGTACAAGCAATAGCTATTGATGCCTTTTGGTGTTCAGGAGTTGACTTTGAAACTCCCACTATTTTTGAGAAAGGTGCTGATTATTTAGTGTACCCTATAGGTGTTTAGACCTGTACTTCGTTACAAAGTATGTTGGGGAATGTGTTGGTGACTATTTGACTTATGTTAGCCGTTAGCTTCTTTGGGGGATATGGCATATTTTGTAATGAGAGTATTGTGAGGAGATTGCTGGCCTCTCAAATGCCAGGTCTTTTGTATCAGCTGAGTGTTTTTCTGTCATTTCCAGATTTTAACATTCCTTTTTTCCTCCGGGAGGGAAGAATATTTTGAATAATAATCAGAATCAGTGTTATTTCCTAATGTCTTGTCTTGGTTCCTAACATAGTCCTTAATATATTATAGACATTCAGGTTAAAAAGGCAGGTGGTAGAAAGACAATGGGAAGTTAGGTATAAATGAATTTAGACTTATAGATGTTAAGTTTGTAGATGATTGAAGCGAAGCAAATGCTTGTTTAGACTTTAGAGATTCTTGTTTCAATGCTTATTTTTTGCTACATCCTTCTAACAATCTGTGGGTTTAATTTATCCTCTCTTCCAATTTCAGTCATGCTATAATAATGAAATTTCTTGAAATAGTTACGAAATGTTCGTTTCTCTGTAGTATTGTGAGTAAATGGAAGCATATTTTCTGCTAAAAATTATGTAATACAAAATTATTGTTATGTTGCTTGGCGTACTAGGAATTATCAATTTTAATGCTTGTTAAGAATAATAGATACTTATAGGTATAGTTGATTTTGAATGTATTTGATGTTATTTTTAGTGTTCTGGTTTGTATCAGGGGGGATAAGAATGAATTAAATGAAATGTCTCTTTTTCAAAGGAAATAAAAATTATTTTCTAGATCTATTATGACATTGACTGATCAAGCTTTTTTAGACCCTTCTTTAGAATGGAACTCATTTAGTTAATTTAACTTTCGTGATGGTTGAGTTTAACCCAATCTAGAAACTGTTTAATGTAGAAAATAGATAAGAATAAGATAGGCAGTGACCGTTGTTCTGTTATGAGTAACTAGCTGTTGAGAGAGAGTAAGTAGAGACTAGCGTCTATAAATTAGAGCCCCTGATTATATTGTACTCAGACTAATGATAAGAGTGCACGATTCAGTTCTCTATTCCCCCCCCCCCCTCCCAAAAAAAAAACACCAAAAAAAAAAAAACACACACACAAAAAAAGGAAAGAGAGAAAAAAACCTCTGTATATCCTATCTCTCTTCTCTTGCTTTCCTTTCCTCCATCTTCCATATCACTATTGTTTAACTTTCTACTTCTTTTAGAACTTAATTAGAATAGAACTGAGCTCTGAATTGCAAAACACTCAATCTAAAAACTCTTTTCTCCTCTAGTGAATGTTTGTTAATATAACACGATGCTGCTTATACTATATCTTCTTTTCACGGTTAAATGGGGGGAAAAAACCTGGCAAATTAGAGAGGTCTGTTGCTTCACCCCATATCAAGTTATTGAAGTGTTTTAGTAATTTTTAGTAATTATGTAAATATGACTATTTGTGATTTGTGATATCTATAGTTACCCTATTTAGTAAGGAGTGGGAATTGGGGATAAAATTTTTTAGTGTTAAAAAATTGATATGTTTAGAAGAAGTGGAAAGGAAATTGATTGTCATATTAAATATGCATATTTTTTTATGACAAATAAATTTGATAAAAAAGTTATCAATTAAAAACTAAATAAATTTAATTATATTTTGCTAGATCTTATATATAAAACAACTCACCTAAACTTTTTATTACCAAAAAAATATGTAAAACAACTCGTTTTTATCTATTGTGTGAATGATCTGACAAATTTTTTATTGTTTTTCTATAATTTAAAAATGAGCCATCTCTGCCTCTCGGCTCTATCTCTGATCTGACCCTCTCTACTGTCTCTCGATGCTGCTTTGCTCTGCTTCAGTTATGTGTTGTTGACAAGCGACCTCTTTGCTATATTCCTCTGTAGTATCACTTCATTATGCGAAACAACAACAACAAAGCCTGAATTTTGCCGAACACAGGTATAAAAATATAACATTAATTTTCTTGATATGGCAATGGTTTACTCTTTCTAATTTTTAGTTAGTACTAGTCCCTAGTATTTTATAGACATTTAAAATAGAAAAGCTGGATGATAGAGAGTGGGGAGTTAGGAATTGTTAGGAAATATATCCTAATTAGTATAGCAATCAATTAGGGATTATAGAGATCAAGGGGATCAATCCCCATAATTAGTCATTAACCCGTATTAATTCCCTTGTCCCTCTCCCTTGTGTATAAATACAGATTCCCACGTACATGAGTAATACAGATTCTTCATATTATATTTCTCTTCTCTTTCTTTTCTTACATGGTATCAGAGCTAGAACGTCTGATTTTGCATTTTTCCGCTGTCCTATTCTGGTTCTCGTCGTGATACAGCGAGAGAAAGAGAGAGTGTTTTGGTCAGTTCCAGGGTTGCATCTTCTGCCCAGATTCTCACTGCACGCGCCTCCCCAACGCGTTTAGGAGGCTCCGATCGACAGAACCCAACCGACCGCTCCCTGTTTCGCCTGCGCGTGGCCGTCCACACGCCTCCCGGAGATCCGCCGTCGATTACACGCGCCGGCGCGTGGTGTCGTTTTCCGGCGATTTATCTGACGCCGTTCACTTTTTTGGCATCGACTTGTTCTACTCGTCCTTTCCCAGGTTGTTTTGTGCTTATCCCGTCCTTTCTCATCTTGTGCTATCTCCATTTGCTCACTGTTGCCGCTGTATTTGTGAGAGTTTACTGTTGCTGTTGTATTTGTGAGGGTTTGTTGGTGGGCTATCAGTTTGCTCAATTTACTTGTCCTTTGCTGGTGAGCTCACTGTGTGGACTTTGTGGCAGTCACTCGTGTGGCTATTGTTCTCGGTGATTTATTGGATTTCCAGTCTTGGCTGTTTTAAATTGCAACTATCTCACTGGTGTTGTTTTTTTCTCTTGATCATTTCTGGTGGCTGAATCTAAACCGACTGGTGTTGGGTTGACATCTATTTGGTGTCTTTGGTGCGTTTTGATACGTTTTGGTCGTTGTTTGCTGCCTTGTGCATTGGTTCTTCACTTTTGGAATTGCATTCTATCGCCCAGGTTCAGTATTGTTATTAGGTGTTGTCTTCTTTGGTGACCTTGCTCGAAGAGTGTATTGTGGAACTCAACTTGGTTTTATTTGGGTGAGGATCGATGGCTGATTCTACTTCTCACTCTTCCATTGGTCTTGCTACAGGTAATATTGCTTTTAGTCTTGCTACTTCTTCCTCGAAGTGGATTATCGATTCCGGTGCTACTGATCATATGACAGGTAACCACCATTTGTTTTCCTCGTATGCGCCTCATGCCAATCCCTCTTGTATCACAATTGCCAATGGTTCTTATTCTCGTGTTATTGGCTCTGGCACTGTTGAACCTACTCCGTCAATTCCCTTATCCCATGTCCTTAATGTCCCTGATCTTACATTTAATCTTTTGTCTCCTAGCAAGCTCACCCGACAATCAAATTGTTTCATTACTTTATTTCTTGACCATTGTTTGATTTAGGATCTTACAATGAAGCAAGTTATTGGTAGGGGTTATGAATCTGGTGGCCATTACTTCCTTGAGGATCAGGTACCGCGTTCAGTTGCTTGCTCTAGTGGTTCATCACCTTTTGAGGTTCATTGTCGTTTAGGTCATGTGCCCTTGTCTTCTTTGAAGAGGATGTATCCTCAATTTCATCATTTGTCGTCTTTAGAATGTGAGTCATGTCAGTTTGCTAAATATCACCGTGTTCACCTAGCACCTCGAGTTAATAAACGAGCTGCGTCTCCCTTTGATTTAGTCCATTCTGATGTTTGGGGTCCATGTCCTGTCGAGTCCAAGACCGGTTATATGTACTTTGTCACTTTTGTTGATGATTTCTCTCGTACTACCTGGTTGTATTTAATGAAAAATCGTTCTGAGTTGTTCTCTCACTTTCACAATTTCTGTGCTGAAATCAAAACTCAGTTTGGTGTGTCTGTCAAAACCTTACGGAGTGACAATGCTAAAGAATACTTTTCTGCCCAATTTCAAACCTATATGCTCCAGCATGGCATGCTTCATCAATCCTCCTGTCCAGATACACCGGCTCAAAATGGCGTTGCAGAACGTAAGAACCGACACTTACTAGAAGTTGCTCGGGCTCTTATGTTTCAAATGGACGTTCCTAAACCATTTTGGGCTGACGCCGTGTCTACTGCGTGCTTCCTTATTAATTGTATGTCTCCTCTTGTCCTCAATGGTACCACTCCATACACTACCTTGTTTCCTTCCAAGCCTCTGTTTCCGGTAGACCCCAAAATCTTTGGTTGTGTCTGTTTTGTTCGCGATGTTCGGCCTACTGTTACCAAACTTGATCCTAAGTCTCTTAGATGTGTCTTCCTTGGGTATTCTAGGGTTCAAAAGGGTTATCGGTGCTATTCTCCTACCCTTCGGCGTTATCTTGTGTCTACCGATGTCACATTCCATGAGTCGACTCTGTTCTTTCTTGCCTCTACTCCAGCCCCAACTCTTGTCTCTACCGATGACACTTCCGATAGTCTTGATGATCTCTTGGTTTATAGAGTTCAGTTACCACCGATGCAAGCATCTGACTCGGCACCTGCTAAACCACCTATCTATCATTTTTATCAGAAATGCCCTAAGAAAAGTCATGTTATCGACGAGGTTCAGGACCCACCAATGACTGCTTTGATATCTGATCCAGTATCAGTGCCTTCCACTCCTACTTCTGAACCAGCACTAGTGCCTGATATTCTTGATACTCTTGATCCTTCCACTGCTACCCCTACCTCAGACATAGTGTCTGATCCTTCTGATGACTTGCCTATCGCTTTACGTAAAGGTAAGCGTACTTGCACTTATCCTATTTCTTCCTTTGTTTCCTATAACCATTTATCTCCACTATCCTGTTCCTTCATAACATCTTTAGACTCTCTCACCATTCCCACTACTCTCCAACAAGCCTTAACCCACCCTGGTTGGCGTGCTGCGATGGAAGATGAAATGGTGGCCCTTGATAAGGCTGGTATTTGGAAACTCGTTGATTTGCCTCTTGGTAAGAAAGCTATTGGGTGTAAATGGGTGTTTACGATCAAAACGAAAGCTGATGGCACCTTGGAACGTTTGAAAGCTCAGCTGGTTGCCAAGGGTTATGCTCAGACCTATGGTGTTAACTATTCGGAAACTCTCCTGTGGCGAAACTATCTTCTGTTCGCCTCTTCATTTCTATGGCAGCCAATTATGGTTGGGATCTTCATCAGTTGGATGTTAAGAATGCGTTCTTGAATGGTGATCTTCTTGAAGAAGTAAACATGGAGCAACCACCTGGTTTTGTTGCTCAGGGGGAGCGTGGAAAGGTATGTCATCTTCAGAAGTCTTTATATGGCTTGAAGCAGAGCCCTCGTGCTTGGTTTGACAGGTTTAGCTCTGTGGTTGAGAAGTTTGGTCTGATCCAGAGTAAGTGTGACCATTCTGTGTTTTATCAGCATACAGATGCTGGCATGATTTTGTTAGTGGTACATGTTGATGACATCGTTATTACGGGTAGCAATGCTTTGGGAATCTCATCACTGAAGGCCTTTCTCAATTCTCGCTTCCAAACAAAAGATTTGGGTTCTTTAAAGTACTTTCTTGGGATAGAGGTTATGAGAAGTAAGAAAGGCATCTTTTTGGCACAGAGGAAATATGTCCTTGATTTGTTAAAAGAAACCGGGAAACTCGGAGCAGCACCGAGTAGCATTCCCATGATTCCTAATCCCTTCTTGGACATTGACGATCGCATACCGTTTGAGAAGCTACCTGAGAATGTACAGAAGAAAGTGGATCCGGAGAAGTTCAAACCGTTTACCTATCCTGAGAGATATCGTAGATTAATTGGGAAATTGAATTATCTCACAGTAACTCGTCCTGATGTGACCTTTCCAGTTAGTATGCTTAGTCAATTCATGACTGCCCCAACCATTGCTCAATGGGAAGCTTTGGAACATGTCTTACATTATTTGAAGGGTTCACCTGGTCTTGGTGTACTCTATACTAATCATGGCCACAACAAGATTGAATGTTTTTGTGATGCAGATCATGCAGGGTCAAAGTCTACCAGAAGATCCACCACAGGATATTGTGTGTTTGTAGGTGGAAATTTAGTATCATGGAGGAGTAAGAAGCAAAATGTGACTTCCAAATCAAGTGCAGAAGCTGAGTACAGAGCCATGTCTCAATCTACGCAAGAAATTGTGTGGATTTATCAGTTAATGAAGGAAGTTGGTCTTGCCACGTCATTACCTGCAAAGTTGTGGTGTGATAATAAAGCTGTCCTACACATAGCCTCCAACTCCGTATTTCATGAACGTACGAAACATATTGAGATTGATTGTCACTTTGTACGTGATAAGATCAAGGAGAACTTTGTTTCCACCGGACATGTGCGATCTAGTGACCAATTGGGTGACCTCCTAACAAAGGCTTTAAGTGGGATTCGGGTTGAATATCTTTGTAACAAGTTGGGCTTGATTAATATCTACGCTCCAACTTGAGAGGAAGTGTTAGGAAATATATCCTAATTAGTATAGCAATCAATTAAGGATTATAGAGATCAAGGGGATCAATCCCCATAATTAGTCATTAACCCGTATTAATTCTCCTGTCCCTCTCCCTTGTGTATAAATACAGATTCCCACGTACATGAGTAATACAGATTCTTCATATTATATTTCTCTTCTCATTCTTTTCTTACAGGAATGTATGAGTTTAGACTTACAGATGTTAAGTTTGAAGTTTAGTGAAGTGAACCAAATGCTTGTTTAGACTTTATAGATGCAGTTGATTTCGAATGTATTTGTAGGTATTGTTAATGTTTTGGAATGTATCACGGAGGATGAGAATCAATTTAATGAAATGTGTCTCTCTGTTTTTTTTTGTTTTTTGTTTTTTGTTTTTTTTTTTGTTGAATTGTTTTTTAGATCAGCATGGCATTAACCAATCTAGCTTTTGTTTAGATTGGTTTTTTCATACCCGCTCTATTGAATTGAGACCTTTGAGATAGGTGTGTAATAGAACTGATAAAGTAAATTCAACTTTCTAGATCGATTGAAGTTCAACCCAATTGCAAAAATGCTGTTCGACATTCTGCATTTTCTAGATTGACATAAGAATAGAACTGATCCATAAAGTCCAAAACAGCCGATCTAAAATGTCTTCTCCTCTAATGAATGTTTATTAACATATTTTAGATAATCTGTAATGTGATGCTGCTTACACTATATCTTCTTTACAAAGTTAGACGAAGAAAACTAATTAGAGTTCTATGATAATTTGTGGCTTCGCCACATATCAAGTTATTGATGACTATTTATGATTTGTAGTATCTATAATTACCCTGTATAGAAGTTGGAATGGGGGATAAATTTTTATAGTAAGAAGTGGATATGATTAGAAGTAGAAGGGAAATTGATATTCAAAAATCAATATTTATTATTATTATTATTATTATTTTGTAGACAGTAATTTTACACAAAAGTTATTATTAATTAAAAACTAAATTTAATTAAATTTTGAATGATCCAAAATGAATCTTCATAATAAATCTAATATCTGCCCTTTGTGTGATTGATTCCATAAACTTTGTATATGGACTCTCAAATCAGTAGTCATAAAGAGTCAATCTATCAAATAGATTTGTGGGATTCTGATTTCTAACATAATATTGTGTTGAGTCAGATATTCCATGACTCTGGACAACAGAATACAGTCACTTCATTTTGTCATATTCAGGATAACAGATATTTTCTTGATATGTCAATGGTTTACTCGTACAAATTTGTAGTTTTATTAGTACTAGTCCTTAATATATTATAGACATTTCAAATAGAAAAGCTGGGTGAAAGATACTGGGGAGTTAGGAACAAATGAGTTTAGACTTACAGATGGTAAGTTTCAAGTAAAATGAAGCAAACTAAGGGTGTGTTTGGTTTGAGGGAGGGGGAGGGAGGGGGAGAGAAAAAAAGGAGAGGAGGGAAAAATAATTTCAAAATTGAGTGTAGTGGGGCCCACAAGTTTTCCTCTCCCCTCCTTTTTTTTCTCTCCCCCTCCCTCCCACTCCCTCAAACCAAACACACCCTTAAATGTTGTTTGGACTGGTATATAATCTAACAATACACCATATATGCTATGATTAAGTATCTTTTTTAATCTTATTTAATTTTTTTGATAATATCAAATGGGCCTTATATTAATGATTGGAGGGAGTAGAAAACAACTCTTTTATCTATATATTAAATTTAATATCTGCACTGTGTGTGAATGATTTGATAATTTTTTTTTAAAAAAATATTTTTGTATGTTAAAATAT
Organism: Acacia crassicarpa; assembly: GCA_034222035.1. Taxonomy (NCBI): domain Eukaryota; kingdom Viridiplantae; phylum Streptophyta; class Magnoliopsida; order Fabales; family Fabaceae; genus Acacia; species Acacia crassicarpa. The sequence goes on along the minus strand of JAWXYG010000008.1, from coordinate 32,106,611 downwards.
ATCACTCTCGCATACGCTCATTGCAAGTTGTTGCTCTCCAGCCCTCTGTATTGTTGCTGCTCAACCCCTCTGGTTTACTGTTGCTGCTGTTGAGCCATCTTGGCCTCGCTGCTCTGCTATTCCTACCTTCTCTCAACACTGCTTTCCTCTGCATCAGTACAGTCACTTCATTTTGTCAAACTAAGGTGAAAAAAATTAATTTGCTTGCTGGACCCTAGGAATTAACTCAAATAGTATGTTGAGTCAGATATTTGATGACTCAAGTCAACCAAATATAGTCACTTCATTTTGTCAAACTCAAGACAACAGATGTTTTCTTGATATGTCAATTGTTTATACTCTTGCAAATTTCAAGTTTAACTAGCAGTAGTCATTAGTATATAATAGACTTTTTAGGGGGAAAACAGTTGGTTGAAAGAGAATGGGAAGTTAGGGATGAATGAATTTAGACTTACAATGTTAAGTTTGAGTTGATTGAAGAGAACAAAATGTGTGTTTAGACTGTAGAGATAAAACTTTCCTTTTACCTTATTAGGTACCTTCCAATCACAAATTTCCATTTAAACCACCCAACCTAAATTTAATGATTAACATCTCTATCAATTTCGTCAGCTTTTTGTATGATTGCGCTCGAATACTTTAGAGATCAGTACTTTATTTTGAATGTTTTTTAATATAGTTTAACAAATTGTTATGTGATGCGGGTTATACTCAAGAAATTTAAATGAAGAAAACTTTGGCAAATTAGAGAAATCTGTGGCTTCACCCCGTATCAAGCTATTGAAGGTTTTTAGTAATTCTAAATAATTATATAAATATGATTTTATGATGTTAATATCTGTAGTTACAGTATATAGATGTGGAAATGGGGATAAAATTTGAGTGATTAAAAACTAATATGTTTAGAAAAAGTGATATGCTATTGCTGCTGTCAAGCCATCTGTGTCCTTTGTCTGATATTTGACCATCCGTACCTTCTCTCAACATTGCTTTGGTTTGTTGCAGTTACATACAGATGACCATGAGCGACCTCTTTGCTCTACTCCTCTGTATAGTCATTTCATTTTGCATTTTAATTTTTAATTAATTTTTTTACATGTAATGATTTAAATTTTCTTGTAGAAAGATTTACATGAATGAAGGGAAGAACAAAATAGCTTAGGAATTATTAAATAATGCTAAGAAGAGTGTTAAGGGAGATCATCCAAATGAGTTGTGACGTATTGTCAATTCTTTCTAAACATTCTATTTTTAATGTCCAATATTCAATATTCAATGTGTTATGTAATTCTGATTGTAACACTTATTTTGCGGAGAAGGAAATAAAAAATAATATGAAGAGGAAGAGGAAGGGGAAGGGGAAGGGAAAGGGAAAGGGAAAGGGAAAGGAAAAGGAAAAGGAAAATGTTGCTGCAATTGATGAAAAGAGGGGTATCATGCAAATTGAAGAAGCAAATCCAAGTGACATAGGTGATTCTACATTTGTTTTTGGTTTTAAATTTAAATGACTCTTTTAGAGAAGGACATATTTTGGTAATTGTTGCTATATTGTTTTGTTATAGAAAAAAAATGAGGAAGTGGTCTTTTGTGATGAAGGTGCTATGGAAGTTCAACATATAGGGGAAACTCCTCATTGTGTGGTAAGAAATAATTTTCAGTTGTTGCTCTCATATTTGAGTATTTTTGCTTGATGTTTGCAAATATTTTTTTTAAAAAAATTATTCTTAGCTTGTTGTATGAAGAGCCATTATGTGTAAAAGAATTGTGACTAAATACAAAATTTCAGAGATTATTTAGAATCCTTTTCTTCTTCTTCCTACTTCTGTTTCCTATCTCAGAATTCTCCCTCTTTTCCACTTCTCTCTCAATTCTTTGGTTAATACCATAACAATGTTATCAAAGCTGTTCTTCCTTGGCTCTCTTTCTTTCGCTACTGGACTCTGATGAATGGTCCAGACTCGTTCAAGAACAGCAAGAAACATGGAGGACAGAATTTTGGCCATTGAAGAGGAACTGCAGAAATTAAACAAGGTTGATGAACTTCAAGACACAGTCTTGTGCTTCCAGGATGAATCGAGAGCTTTAGTAGTGGCGACTCAAGGGAGCAATGGCAAGCGACCACAGAAATCGTGGCAACGGGCATGGGACTGGCCATGGCAATGGAGGTTACACCTACCAACCTAGTTCACAAAGTGGAGTTCCCGAAATACCAAGGGCAGGATATTGACACTTAGATATTGAAGTGCAAAAGGTTCTTCAACCTCAACGGGACTACAGAAAATTTGAAAATCATGATGGCTTCCATGAGTTTGAATGATGCGAGCTTTTCTTGGCATGTGGCTGCACAGAGGCGGTGGAGATGACCGCCAACGTGGCTAGAATGTGTTGCTGCTCCGAGACACCTTTGGGTTGCCTGTGGATAAACCGATGAGCAATTTGACAAGATTACACCCCAAAGGATTGCTTGCAGAATTCAGTGCCAAGCTTGACATGATTTCGACAAAGTTGGAGCTTACAGAGGAGTACCTGGTCGATATATATGTGGCAGCTTTTAAAGATGAAATTGTAGATTCGGTCTTGATGTTTGATGCCTCGATTCTTGGCGAAGCTCCAAGGTTAGCACGTGTCGAAGAAATTGCATTGAATCATAGAGAATCCAGGGTTGCAGGTGAAAAAACAAGGCGACACGTGGAATAGGTTGAAGATGCAGAAAATGCTGGCGTGACTGAACAAGATAGTGATAATGATACGATTATGCTCCCTTGATTTCTCTCCACCCCTTCAATGGTGTGAGAATATTATGCATTTATTATGATTATTATCTTATTATTATGATTAGATATAGGTATATTATATCATAGGATATTTCCTATTATATCTTGTTAGGAAATATATTATATTAGGAAAGATCTTAGGGATTATAGTGATTAGGGAATCAATCTCCATAATGGTTGATTAGCCCTCATTAATTCTCAGATTCCCTTTCTTGTGTATAAATAGGCTTCATATGTACATGATTAGATACAAGCTTTTCAGATTATATTTTTCCCTTATCTCTCTCTGTTGTCATACATGGTATCAGAGCACAAGGTTATTCCTTAGGTTCAGATTTGTTGCCTTTCTTATTCCAGCCTGATCTGTTCTCTGTCACGAGAATCAGCGAGAGAGGAAGTGAGGGTTTTTTTTGGTTCATGTGTCCACGGTTGTTTTGTTGGAACACACGCCCCACCGCCGGCCTCCCCACCCCCCGATCGGCGTTCTACTGAATTACGGCGTCCGTCCGACGTCTCTGCGGCGGCGCGTGGAGGACACGCCCTCCGACGGCAGCCACTCTTTGACGGCGCGTGATAGCGCATGGAGAGGCTGTTTCGACGGCCATTTTTTGCGTTGGTCTTTTCTCCTCATTTCCGGCGGTCTCCGGTGGTTTCCGGCGCCTGGGTTGCGTCTGGGTTCATCTATTTCAGATTGTGAGTTTGCTCTCGATTGAAGATTGAAGTTGGTGACTACGTTTCTTGGCTCTTTGGTTCCAGCACTGAGTTTGGCATTCTTGTGGTTAGTAATTTGTGGTTTCCTTTGTGGTGGAGTTAGTATTTGGCCCTTCTTTGTTGTTGATTTGCTGCCTCGTGTTGGGTTGACATCTCTTTGGTCAACATTTGGTATCTTTGTCACATTTCGTCCGTGGTCTACTGCCTTGTGCATTTGCTCCTTGGCTACTGGGATTGTGTTTTTTTTATCACCCAGGTTTTGTATTTGCTAGTGTTACTTCCTCTGCACTTTTTGGGTTTGTGTGGCCTGTTCATCTTTGTCTCTGTTGGCTCTGTTGTTGGGCGGTGTCATCCTTGGTGATATTCTTCGTGGCTGGTCTCTTACTTGGAGAGCTTGTTGTGAAACTCGACTTATTTTCTTTGGTGAAGATCGATGGCTGAATCTACGTCTAGTTCTTCTGTTGCTCTTGGTACAGGTAATATTGCTTCTAGTCTTGCTACTTCTTCCTCGAAGTGGATTATCGATTCCGGTGCTACTGATCATATGACAGGTAACCACTATTTGTTTTCCTCGTATGCGCCTTATGTCAATCCCTCTAGTATCACAATTGCCAATGGTTCTCATTCTCGTGTTATTGGCTCTGGCATTGTTGAACCTACTCCGTCAATTCCCTTATCCAATGTCCTTAATGTCCCTGATCTTACATTTAATCTTCTGTCTCCTAGCAAGCTTACCCGACAATCAAATTGTTTCATTACTTTATTTCCTGACCATTGTTTGATTCAGGATCTTACGACGAAGCAAGTTATTGGTAGGGGTTATGAATCTGGTGGCCATTACTTCCTTGAGGATCAGGTACCGCGTTCAGTTGCTTGCTCTAGTGGTTCATCACCTTTTGAGGTTCATTGTCGTTTAGGTCATGTGCCCTTGTCTTCTTTGAAGAGGATGTATCCTCAATTTCATCATTTGTCGTCTTTAGAATGTGAGTCATGTCAGTTTGCTAAACATCACCGTGTTCACCTAGCACCTCGAGTTAATAAACGAGCTGCATCTCCATTTGATTTAGTCCATTCTGATGTTTGGGGTCCATGTCCTGTCGAGTCCAAGACCGGTTATAGGTACTTTGTCACTTTTGTTGATGATTTCTCTCGTACTACCTGGTTGTATTTAATGAAAAATCGTTCTGAGTTGTTCTCTCACTTTCACAATTTCTGTGCTGAAATCAAAACTCAGTTTGGTGTGTCTGTTAAAACCTTACGGAGTGACAATGCTAAAGAATACTTTTCTGCCCAATTTCAAACCTATATGCTCCAGCATGGCATGCTTCATCAATCCTCCTGTCCAGATACACCGGCTCAAAATGGCGTTGCAGAACGTAAGAACCGACACTTATTAGAAGTCGCTCGGGCTCTTATGTTTCAAATGAACGTTCCTAAACCTTTTTGGGTTGACGCCGTGTCTACTGCATGCTTCCTTATTAATCGTATGTCTCCTCGTGTCCTCAATGGCGCCACTCCATACACTACCTTGTTTCCTTCCAAGCCTCTGTTTCCGGTAGACCCCAAAATCTTTGGTTGTGTCTGTTTTGTTCGCGATGTTCGGCCTACTGTTACCAAACTTGATCTTAAGTCTCTTAAATGTGTCTTCCTTGGGTATTCTAGGGTTCAGAAAGGTTATCGGTGCTATTCTCCTACCCTTCGGCGTTATCTTGTGTCTACCGATGTCACATTCCTCGAGTCAACTCCGTTCTTTCCTGCCTCTACTCTAACCCCATCTCCTGGCTCTACTGATGAAATTTCCGACAGTCTTGATGATCTCTTGGTTTATAGAGTTCAGTTACCACCAATGCAAGCATCTGACTCGGCACCTGCTAAACCACCTATCTATTATGTTTATCAGAAATGCCCTAAGAAAAGTCATGTTATCGACGAGGTTCAGGACCCACCAATTACTGCTTCGATGTCTGATCCGGTATCAATGCCTTCCACTCCTACTTCTGAACCAGCACCAGTGCCTGATACTTCCACTCCTACTTCTGAACCAGCACCAGTGCCTGATATTCTTGATACTCCTGATCCTTCCACTGCTACCCCTGCCCCAGACATAGTGTCTGATCCTCCTGATGACTTGCCTATCGCTTTACGCAAAGGTAAGCGTACTTGCACTTATCCTATTTCTTCCTTTGTTTCCTATAACCATTTATCCCCACCATCCTGTTCCTTCATAACATCTTTAGACTCTCTCACCATTCCCACTACTCTCCAACAAGCCTTAACCCACCCTGGTTGGTGTGCTACGATGGAAGATGAAATGGTGGCCCTTGATAAGGCCGGTACTTGGAAACTCGTTGATTTGCCTCTTGGTAAGAAAGCTATTGGGTGTAAATGGGTGTTTATGATCAAAACGAAAGCTGATGGCACCTTGGAACGTTTGAAAGCTCGGCTGGTTGCCAAGGGTTATGCTCAGACCTATAGTGTTGACTATTCGGAAACTTTCTCTCCTGTGGCGAAACTATCTTCTGTTCGCCTCTTCATTTCTATGGCAGCCAATTATGGTTGGGATCTTCATCAGTTGGATGTTAAGAATGCGTTCTTGAATGGTGATCTTCTTGAAGAAGTAAACATGGAGCAACCACCTGGTTTTGTTGCTCAGGGGGAGCGTGGAAAGGTATGTCATCTTCAGAAGTCTTTATATGGCTTGAAGCAGAGCCCTCGTGCTTGGTTTGACAGGTTTAGCTCTGTGGTTGAGAAGTTTGGTCTGATCCAGAGTAAGTGTGACCATTCTGTGTTTTATCAGCATACAGATGCTGGCATGATTTTGTTAGTGGTATATGTTGATGACATCGTTATTACGGGTAGCAATGCTTTGGGAATCTCATCACTGAAGGCCTTTCTCAATTCTCACTTCCAAACAAAGGATTTGGGTTCTTTAAAGTACTTTCTTGGGATAGAGGTTATGAGAAGTAAGAAAGGCATCCTTTTGACACAGAGGAAATATGTTCTTGATTTGTTAAAAGAAACCGGGAAACTCGGAGCAGCACCGAGTAGCGTTCCCATGATTCCTAATCCCTTGTTAGACATTGACGACCGCATACCGTTTGAGAAGCTACCTGAGGATGTACAGAAGAAAGTGGATCCGGAGAAGATCAAACCGTTTGCCTATCCTGAGAGATATCGTAGATTAATTGGGAAATTGAATTATCTCACGGTAACTCGTCCTGATGTGACCTTTCCAGTTAGTATGCTTAGTCAATTCATGACTGCCCCAACCGTTGCTCAATGGGAAGCTTTGGAACATGTCTTACATTACTTGAAGGGTTCACCTGGTCTTGGTGTACTCTATACTAATCATGGCCACAACAAGATTGAATGTTTTTGTGATGCAGATCATGCAGGGTCAAAGGCTACCAGAAGATCCACTACTGGATATTGTGTATTTGTAGGTGGAAATTTAGTATCATGGAGGAGTAAGAAGCAAAATGTGACTTCCAAGTCAAGTGCAGAAGCTGAGTACAGAGCCATGTCTCAATCTACACAAGAAATTGTGTGGATTCATCAGTTAATGAAGGAAGTTGGTCTTGCCACATCATTACCCGCAAAGTTGTGGTGTGATAATAAAGCTGCTCTACACATAGCCTCCAACTCCGTGTTTCACGAACGAACGAAACATATTAAGATTGATTGTCACTTTGTACGTGATAAGACCAAGGAGAACTTTGTTTCCACCGGACATGTGCGGTCTAGTGACCAATTGGGTGACCTCCTAACAAAGGCTTTAAGTGGGATTCGGGTTGAATATATTTGTAACAAGTTGGGCTTGATTGATATCTATGCTCCAACTTGAGGGGGAGTGTTAGGAAATATATTATATTAGGAAAGATCTTAGGGATTATAGTGATTAGGGAATCAATCTCCATAATGGTTGATTAGCCCTCATTAATTCTCAGATTCCCTTTCTTGTGTATAAATAGGCTTCATATGTACATGATTAGATACAAGCTTTTCAGATCATATTTTTCCCTTATCTCTCTCTGTTGTCATACATATTTTAATCAGTTTGATTTACTTTGATTTGATTAGATTTTGTGAAATTCTAGGTTTAGCTTTAGGTTTGTCTATATAAAGGCCTATATGTACCCTTTCATATTCAGAGATTAATGAAGAATTATATTTCTCTCTAAAAGTCTACATTGTATCAGAGCTAGGAGGTTATTTTCTTCCTTCAGTTTCTGTGTGCTCAACGTTGCAACAGTAAGGGAGTCCTGGTTTACAAACAGTGAGAGAGACGATCATTCATGTTTTGTTCCCGATCTCGTCTTGGAACACGCGTCGGCCCATCGTCGTTCCCATCCTTCGATCGGCGGACGCCCAAGATTTGGTGGTCGCCCGAGACCTACACGATGGCACGTGGAGTTCACACGCATGCAGGCAGACTTCCGGTGACAGCACGTGATGGCGCGTGGCAAGGAGTTTCCACCAGCGACTCCCTGTTTCAGCCTCCTCTCCTCATTTCTGGCCTTTCTCATAGGTTTTGTGGTCTGGGTTCATCGTTGTCTAATTATGAAGTAAAGCTAGGTTAAAAATATTCAACCCTAGTAACGTTTCAGGCACAGTTCTTCATCAACATCATTGTCGGTGGTAGTTCCTCTGTCGTCGTGCCTCTCATCTTGTTCGACGACTGGTCCCTTCGTCCTAACGTTTCCGGCACAGTTCTTCATCAACGTCATTGTTGGTGGTAGTTCCTCTGACATCATGCCTCTCATCTCGTCTGACGACTGGTCCTGTCATCCCCAATTCGTGAACACAGTTCTTCATCAATAACCCATCTCCTCTTCGATACTGTCATCGTTGTCAAGCCTTTCATCGTCGTTGGTGGTGGTTCCTTTGTCATCGTGCTCCTCAACTTGTCTGACTGGTCCCGTCGTCCTATCAGGTATTATTCAGTTTATCTTTGAGCTTTGTTTGTCTCTACAACGGTCAGTTTGTCTACACAGTCAAATGCCTCGTCCTCTGTGCCACAATTTGGGTCTAGTGACATCTCCACTGTTCTTATTGTTTCTGAGAAACTTATTAGCAACAATTATCGGGAATGGTCCCAATCCATGATTCTTGCTCTTGATGGAAGAGACAAGCTTGAATATATTAATGGTGAAGTAGAAAAGCCCTCAAAATCAGAAACCCCGGCATTTTAAAAATGGAAGTCAGAAAATGCATAATATTCTCACAAATGGTATTGACACTAGTCATTCTATGTGAATTCAAGGAAGTGTGGGCAAACGGCCAATTCAAATTCTGGTTGATAATGGCAGCATACATGATTTGCTAGACTATGACCTTGCTGTCAAGTTTGGTTGTGGCACCCTTTACTTTGGTTCAGGTTGGAGGGAGTCGAAAATTGCTAAGTTTTTGGAGTTTGGCGTAGGTTCAGGTGGAAAATGCTGGGATTCAATTACAGTTGTTCTCGCTAAAGCCCAATCTGATCCTATTTGAGCGTCTAATAATCAAGTTACGTACATTCCACATAGTGCTAGGATTATCATTGGTTGGGGTAATCAAGAGTGCTTTTAGGAATTATGAGAACCTTCTATGCAGTTTTGGTATAAGGGTTGGTTGTGTAAACTTCAAGCCAGTTCTACAAATTCTCTCCATGTGATTCCTTCCACAAGGATAGAGTTCAACAAGCTTTTTGAACCTAAAGTTTTTTTAGTTCAGCTGCTGCAACCAGTGACCGAAAGGCAACAAGGTTGCACCACAAGTTATCAGAATTATTAGCAGTGGTTCCAGTAGAGGTTCAGAATGCTCTGGATAGGTTTGAGGGGCTAATTGTTTAGAGCAAAAAGGGCTCCTTTCCTTAAGGCTAGGGCACAATCATCCAATAGTGCTACATGAAGGCACTAACCTTGGCAGCTCAGAAGGATATCATAGAAAAGCTAGTCTCTGAGTTGTTGCAGACAAGTGTTGTTCAAGAAAGTTCCTCTCGCTTCTCAGCACCTATTCTTTTGGTAAAGAAAAAGGATGGAACTTCGCAAATGTGCATTGGTTTTGGCGAATTGAACTCGAAGACGGTTAAAAAACATTATCCTATCCATTTGTCGTGGCTTTCTGAAGGGGAAAAGATATTTAAATAAGCAACCTTATACAAGAAAAACCTCATTCGAGCATCCGAGGGACCTGTTATTAGGTTAAGGGTCTGTTTTGGTGGAAACATCTTCATAAGGAAGTTGAGGACTTTGTTAAAGGATGTAATACATGTGCTAGGTATAAGTATGAAACTCTTGCTACATCAGGGTTGTTTAATCCATTGCCAATTCCGAGCAAGGCATGGGAGAGCATATCAATGGATTTCATAGAGGGATTGCCCAAATCCGGAGGTAAAGAAGTAATCTGGGTGATTGTTGTTAGAATGAGTAAGTATGCTCATTTTATCCCTCCTCATCCCTATGCAGCTTCTACACTTGGCAAGCTTTCTTAGATCAAGTTTACAAATTGCATGGTGCTCTGGTGGAGATTGTGAGTGATCGAGATCCTCTTTTCCTTGACAATTTTTGGAAAGAGTTTCTAAGGTTTTGATAGTGCAGCAAAGTATTTCCTCCGCTTATCATGACCAAAGTGACGGTGAAATTGAAGTTCTTAATAGGTGTTTGGAGTCCTACTTGTGTTGTATGTGTTGGGAAGTGCCTAGAGAGTGGAGTCAAGGGTATCTTTGGCGGAGTGGTGGTATAACACCAATTTTTATACTTCAACAAAGGTCACTTCACATGAGCTTCTGTATGGTCAAAAGCCTTCAGTTTATGTGCTTTATGTGCCTCAATCAGCTATAGTGGAGGTTGTAGATCGAAGTTAAGCAAGGTAAAGGATGATTGCAGTTTTGAAGCATCATCTACATTTGTCAGCCAATACTATGAAGCAAAGGTCAGATTTGAAGATGTCTAATAGGGAGTTTGAAGTAGTATAATGGGTGTTTCTCAAGCTGCAACCTTATAAGACAGATATCAGCAGCTACTTCATTGTATCCACAAAAATTGATTCTACTTTTCTTATCTCTAGGGAGTTTGAAGTAGTTTAATGGGTGTTTCTTAAGCTGCAACCTTATAAGACAGATATCAGTAGCTACTTCATTGTATCCACAAAAATTGATTCTACTTTTCATATCTCTATTAAAATTGTGCCTATATCTATGTGGGAGGCAACAACATCCTCCTATTGAGTGGCCAGCAGTCCCTACTTCATTGTATCCACAGAAGATACTGACCCAAGGAGTTGGAAGGAAGAAGCGTTGCATAGTCACTATAGTGATAGTTCAGTGGCAAGGGTCTCATTCTTCAACCTGAAGAACCAGATCCTGAGTTATATATTTTAAATTGCTTATAATTATTTTTTATAATTTTTTATATGTTAAATTTCTTATAATCATTTTTATTTGTTGAATTTTATATTTAAGGGCATTTTTTATGTGCTTATGTATTTCTTTTTTTTAGGGAAGAGGAAAAAAAGCCATAGTGAAAGCTACAATTGGTAAATTGAGTGGTGAAGGTATTTACTGTATTGAGGATGCGTCAGATACACAAAATCAATAGTTCAAGTCAAACAAGTTGGATCATGTAGCAGTTACATGATATTTGGAAAATGAAGACTTAATGGTTGTGGAGTAGATAACATGTGATGTGAAGGGTTGGTACTCATCCAAATTCAGTGATTTTAAAAAAGAATCCCATGATGATTGGTGGAAGCACATAGAATATGATTTGAAGAAATTTTTGAGGTTAGTTTTTGTAAATGAGTTATCTATTATTCCTAACTTCTATATTCTTTTTGGTTTCTCTTGTAGAGAAATTGTAAAATTATTCGCAAAATTATCTGATATTTCTCATGGTAATGTGGTGGGAGGTATGGTAATATACCATGGAAAGTTATGTCGTATGAAATATAATGGTATGTCTTATTCAATGTCTTGGTTTTTTTTTTCCCAATTTCTTTATTTCTTTTAAAGTTAATATTTTCCTTTTTTTCCTATGAAGGGTATCAAAGGGATATAAAAAGCCTATATTATATTTTTGAAAATGTACTTGCAAAAGTACAACCTGAAGAATTGGGCTCATATAGCGAATGGCATGGATTGATGGCGTTGTACGAAGACTCAAAATTGAAAGGATTTGACCTTTTTTTTTTTTTTTGGTTAGATTTGAAGGATGGTTTCGAGCAGTAAGATTTTTTTCTTTATTTGATATGTTTTATGTTATTTTTTTATATATGATTTTTTATGTTTAAACGAGTTTTATATATATCTTTATTTTGCAGAAAGAAGCAAGTTCATTGGTGCCATCCATTTTTTTGGTTTCATAAAGAACGGCTTCACTTTTTGGATAATCTCTATACCATATTTGTGCGGGAAAAGTTTTTGATACCAAAACGTTTGTTGAAGCTCTTTGAACTGGATTTTGCTTTGGATTGGTTTTGGTGTGATCGTTTTCCAAGTGGACCTTTTGAACGACTATTTAATTATGTACCACCACCAGCTGCACCATCAAGAAAACCACAGTATAAAGGGGTACCACAGTATAAGACGACGATGGATTCAATTGCTTTTTGTTATAACTCCTTAAATCATTATAACAGTCATGTAAAGAAATCTCGGAAAAAAGTGAGTAATCCATTTTTTTTTATAGCAAATATGCACTTTTTTCCTTCAACATAAAACTTTGTTCTTGCCATTTGTACTGAACATTGATGACAAAATAGGTTGAACTTTTTCTTTATCCAAATTTTGTTAATCAATTCATGTATTTAGTTAGTTTAATTTTATTGATGGTGCTTATTGAATGTGTGCTTGTTTTATTGACTCTAGAAAACGGTTGAAGAAATCGAGACTGAGCTGAATGAGATATTTGAAGTATGCTGTAATGTCTTTACAGCTGTATGCAATTTTATTGATCGACCTGCTATAGAAACTTCACAAAAGTAAGTAATTTGTTACTTGTAGCCTTGAGGTTTTTCTTGTATAAGGTTTGCTTATTTATATTATTATTTTTTACTCCAGAGTGCTAAGACAAAGATTGATGGCTCTACGAGGTATTTTTTTTTTTTTTTTTAAATTTCCTTTGCTTCTAACTTTTCATTTTCACCATTAGTAATAATGAACATCTCTGGGATTCATTGTCTACAGGGCATAATTGAACTGTTATTTGTGTTTAGAAAATGGCTAATAGCTAATATACTGTACTTTTTCTTTTTTAAATATATTTTCAAGAGGAAATGAGTTTCTTTCTAATCAATGCCAATGCCTCAACAGCCTCTACTTCAACACCCAACTCCAATACCATTTGATATTTGAGGCAGTCCTTTTTTAGTAATAAATTGTTTTCTAATTTATGATTTGTAAATTGTGTATTGAAATTAAGATGATTGATTTTATTATTTGTGGAGGAGGTTGTCAGTCGATGAATTTAAAGTTGTGATTTTGGACATTAGGATTTACTTTTTGTGCTTGATTGGTCTAATTTATACTTTGTTATACCTTACTCATTTTTTGAATGTTGTGTCTATTCATGATTGAAAATTGGGTGTGCATTTATTTCGTATTGATATGCTAATCGTAAGTATTATAAAGTTTATTATTCAAGGCATCGCTTGCTGGAAAATGAAGCCCAATTTTTTTTCATTAGGATGTTCTAAAGTTCTCTGTCATGGTATTATTCATTTTGTCATGCGAGTTAGGTTGAGCCCACATTATATGCTTAGATTTAGGTGCTTATACCTCTAATTAGAGGTATAAGCATTTTTTTTAAAATTTTTTTTAATATATTATATTTATTTATATTTAAATTATATGCTGTTTTCTAAGATTTTTTTGTACCCAGAATCTCATTAATCTAAAGCATAAAATGTGGATTCAGTTAAGTTTTGGTTTGTCAAATTTACTTTTTGTGGCATTGTACATAAATTTTTAAAGTGTAGTTGGAATGAAAGTTAGTTTGGCAAACATTAATTGAAGCAAATAATTAGCATATATCAAAGGTCCTAAATATCGAATTTACTTAAATACAAGTGTTGATAGTCACATAAACATAAAGGGTATTAAGGAAACAATTATTTAGAAGTCTTCATATTTTCCTTCGATTTTGAACGAGGTTTTGGAAATTTTTTAATTTTTTTTATTTGGTCTTTTTAACTTGTTGCCATTACAGCTGTTAGTCTTTCAAATTAAAATCTTTAAGTAAAAATTAATGAAGTTTTGTTAATGCTAGAAGACACAGTTAGATCATTTCCTTCCATGTCCACCCACTGTTATCCCTTGTTTGTCCTCGTTCATTCTTTCCTCAACATTTCCTTTCCCACCAGTAAATGGCTCACCATTCTATTCTTTCCCCAGTATGGAAGCCACCATTGACTGACCTCCCACAATGTTGGTATGCACATATTACGATATCAGCTATATCTAGGATGGAAGTGCTCGAAGATAAGTTGTCATTTGATTGCCTTTGCTGTTTCCCTTGGCCAATGCAAGCTCGACTCCAATGAAACCTTCTTGAGCATTATATGCCCTGCTGGTCTAAACTTGGGTCATGCAGGTTTAAGTAGCCAATCGGAATGTAACATGCTTCTTCAAATGCTAAACACTTGACCATTTTGATATTGTACTATACCGATATGATGTTTTTTTAAAAAAACTAATTTTAATGGTCTATCATAGTCAAGGTTTACAAAAACTAGAAAATAGGAATAAATTAGGAAAAGATTGATAAATTTAAATGTGTTTGGCTCGAACTTTATTTGGAAATTTTGTCATAATTTTTGAGTTTAAAATGTTTTTCTTTAAAAAAAAAACCATGGAGTTATTCAAATTAAAAATTGTTTGCAGTAGCGAACTATCCCAATTTGGAAAATTTGTCTGACATGTCTATCTTATCAAATGAATAATATTCATGACAAAGGTATTTTTGAGTGAACAACAGAATCTACAATCCTAATTTTGTTCTCCTATGCCAGGGTATGGGACTCAACTTTGTTGAAAATTTCAGCAGTGAAAAAAAAAAAAACATTTTAAACCAATATTAAACGCCAACTTCTTTTGAGTTTCACTTGTATAAACTCATTTAGTGATCACAGCCAATTGGTAAGAGCGTTGATTTCTTTTGTTTTATTTTATTTTATGTAAAATCCACCTAAGCATTTTTTAACAGTATTTTAACTTTTTTTTTTTTTTGGCCACATAAGATGACTCATATTGCTAGTGAGTCAAAAGTTTAGGGACTGAGTTATAAGAGAGTCAAAACTTTAAGGGCCAAAGATTAATGTTGTAATAGATGAAAATTAGTTGGATTTAATGGTTTTGCCTAATTTTAAAAGTTTATGGTTACTTTTACACTTTTAATAAAAAGGTTGAAGGTTAGTTGGATTTCATGGTTTTGCCTAATTGTAGAAGTTTAAGGTTACTTTTACACTTTTAATAAAAGGTTGAAGGTTATTTAGCATCTTAACCCAAAAATTAAATCAAATTTTGTATGTATTCAATTCAATGTAAGGAATATAATTGACCCCAGTTAAAATAAACCCTACATGTGACTTTGTCCTTCATTGGCCTAACGTAATTTCAGACCACCAATCATCCATCATCAAATATATATTATTCCCCTCCAATCCTAATTGTAAAGTCTAGTTGACTTTTTAGTTAACTTTTTTGAAAAGATTAAGGAAGCTAATGAAATTACTTTAGAGTATATACATTTTTATTTTTTTCCTTCAAACTAATTAGTTTGACTAATAAACCAATATATAATTTAATGATACACAACATATAAAATGATTAAATAACTTATCTAGCTTCTTTGATTTCTCAAAAACAAAAGTCAAATATTTCTTATTATTAGGACTTGGGGTAATACAGTACTAGTTAAACATTGTATCACAACAGTAATTGGCACTAAACAATCCAAATGGTAACTAGTAACATATGGTTGTTAAAACGGACAATCAGTCAGTTGTAAATGTTAGTTTTAGTAACATTAAAATAATGCATTATAGAAAGCTAGTTGTCCCTACTCTTTAGCAATTGGTTCATGCTCTGCTATTTTTGTTATGCAATTTATTGCTGTTGCGAATTCTCTGCGCCTTCATTCTTTCCCCATGCAGTTTTAATAAGTCAACTTAGGAAATAGGAGAGGCCCATTATACAAAATTCAAACTTGCCCCTGCAATCGTCCAATCACCTTCATCCAGCAATTCAACACTACAGTGAATAGTACTGTTGTTTACTAGATTCACACACCTCCAGTCCAATACAATTCCTGGAGATTAGAGAATAGACTTGATGATCTGACCTCTCTGGTGAAGTAGTTGGCAGAAGTCTAGGTTTGACTCCTTCAATATTAGTCCGTTGGAATGGCAGCTACTGAAAGTGGAAAGCAAACATTAATCCTTTGTAAACGTGTGCAGAAGGCAATTAGAATCCTTACAACGCAGTGGATTAAAATTTTCTATGAATCTCATCACGAGGATCACTCAGGTGCGTTTAAATCAAGGCTAAGATCGAATATTACCTTTTGAGAATTTGTCCGTGTCTCGTTCTCCTTGAACTGGTGGGCTATCTCCTCGATCAGTAGAAGACAACTCGTAGAATCGACTTCCATTGGTATTCACACAAACAATTCCCAAACATGATGGCAGCATGCTAGCGCCTTTAGAATTTTGTGTCTCTCTCAATTCCAGGATTTCTCATGGCTTTCTGAAAAATACACTCGACTAAAAAGTCTCGTAAGTTTTCCAAACCCGATCGGCGTATTTATTGCAAAATTAATCGTCATTAATTTTTTAAATTCAAATTTTAGATCTGGAGTAAAATATATTAATTGAATCTATCTGATAGATCTAAATTAATAATATTTATTTAATCCATATTAAAAGCCAGATCTGAATCTTGAATATGGAATCCAAATTTAAAAGCCTTCTGATTTAATTTATCTCCATAAATTAAATTCGAGAAATGATACCTATCTATTTAATTAAATCTGAGATACAATATCTCAATTTAAATTAAACAGGTAATGATATCTTTATTCGAAAATTAAATGAGATACAATATCTCTATTTGTTTTAGATATTTAATTTATCAAATAAATTAAATATAAAACAAATATTATATATAATAATATTATAATCTCCATTAAATAATATTATTATATTATTTTTGAATTTAAATATATATCTACATATATATTCATCCCAGATTAAATTAAGTATTCATTAAATCTTAAATTAATCTGAGATTCAATGAACATGAACACTTTTGCTCATGTTGGGTTATTCTTGTGTGCGACCCTGCAGGCCCATATTAGATTGACAGTGGGCCAATACTATACCAGCCCACAAGTCGCAAGCGGCCTCTAGTAAGACATTGCAACTACCCAATTTACATGGGGATCGATGACACAATACAACCTATCGTACAACCATGTCACGTTCCTTTTGTCACGCGATAATTTGGTCAAGGATGAGGCATAGATAATGTCAACTTCCTGTTCTTGACCACTACTTTCTAATAAGTGAAATGGAAACTCCTTTTCACCACAGTATGGCCATACATTTCTTAGAGTCACTCATCGAGGGGCTCAATATTATCTCTCTACAAATGTGAGGGACAAATTCCATCTTGACCATTCACATTCCTCCGCATGAAAACCACTGTTCCTGATCCCAGCCTTTATCATCACCCGGTCAAAGGTGACTTGTGACTAGGTCAAAGGTCAGTGACTCATCATGTAGGAATCCATGACGATCTCAGGTCATAGGGCGCTATGACGCGGTTATACATGAGATAAGCTTATGACTTAATCCATGTAGCTTTCTCATAGTGGGTCGGTCCAGCATCTTGTATTCTTATAAGTGCCCATGACTTTGATTCGTATCTCTATACCTCATCAAATTCATATTGATCTTAACTCATCTTCGCTCTCGCGTAGATGACCAACTACGGACATTTAGGATAATCTGCAAGATATATCCAGGGATAGAGTTATCATTATAAACATGCGAATGAAATCATAACTTCATGGAGAACTATGACTTCCCCCTAGGGCATAATTTCCAACAGAAGGATTACCCAAAAGAATGCAACTTTTTGGGTTTTGCATTTAATGTGCTGACATCACTTTTTGCTATAACTTCTAATCTTTAATAACCATCTTCTAAATCATCTGAAACTCACTAACAAAGTGGTTAACATAGCTAGGAATGTAGAAGAATGATAATAGGAAGTATTAAGATCAAACAAGAAGGCTTCACAAATCTGTCAGATTTTATTTTCAAACTCTGCGACTGAAACTCGAGTTTGTTCTCCTAAACTCGAGTTTGCAACTATGCACTTAAGGCAAAACTCAAGTTTCCATATCAAAACTCGAGTTTTCTCTATCCAGAGAGGAATGTCGCGATTTGAGTTTTGGAACACATTTTTGAATGAAACTCAAAACTCAAGTTTCCTCAAAACTCGAGTTTCCAAAAACCAAACTCGAGTTTTGGACTTTTAATGAGAAGTATAAGTTTTTGTCCAAAACAGCAAAACTGGAGTTTTCATTCAAAACTTGAGTTTTCAAAACATTGAAAATCTGTAATGCTCTCGGGTTGGCCAAAACTCGAGTTTCCATTTAAGTATGAAAACATTGAGAAAGCTGAGCCAAGTCTAAACGCGAGTTTTCAGAGAAAACTTGAGTTTTCAAAATCTTGAAAAAGCTCCAAGCTCTCGGCTTGGCCAAAACTCGTGTTTTCAAAACAAAACTCGAGTTTTCATTTAAGAATGAAAACATTGTGAAATTTGAGCCAAATCAAAACTTGAGTTTTCAGAGAGAACTGGAGTTTTCAAAAACTGCGAAAAACATGAAAACTCTCTGCCAAGTCAAAACTCGAGTTTTCAAATCAAAACTCGAGTTTTCTCATAGCTTAGAGAAAACTTAGAAAACTTATGGCAAAGTGAGATTCTGGAGGTTTTAGTCGAAATTGAGTTTGCATATGTTCAAAATGTTAGAGACTCTCTGTAAGGTCAAAACTCAAGTTTCTATATCAAGACTCGAGTTTTGTCTTTATAACAAAACAACGAAAGGTCTCTGTGTAATGCGAAGCTCGAGTTTTTTTGCTCAAAACTCGAGTTTATCTTGAAGTGAAAAACAGAGTGCTCTCTGTAAGTCTAAAACTCAAGTTTCCAACTCGAATTTCCCTTTGGAAACTTGAGTTTTGCTTTGTTCAATGAAAATGAGCAACTCTCTGTCAAAGTCAAAACTCGAGTTTTCCTTTGACAGTAAGTTTTTCAACTTACCAAAAACAAACACCACTTGTATTTACAATTGTCAGTTATCGTCAAAACACATAGAGAACTAACATATTGCTTTCTGAGATGTTTTTTACACCCAATATTTCAAATTAAATAATTTTCATAATACTGGTGTTATAGACGAATACAGAACTAGAAATTAATTAATTTGAGATATTGAATGCAAAAAACATCTCAAAAAGCAACATATAATTTAAATCTAAATAAATACAATATAAGGTTTTTTTTTTAAAAAAAAAAAACCCTCTAATTAGAGATATAAACACCTAATAAGCATATAATACTCCTCCCACTCCCTCTTTTATCTTCTTCGATCAGCTTCTGCAAGAACCAAGACGACATAACCACTTCTTTTTTCCCCAATGAAAAGAGGCAAGCATAATCAACAACAAAAATGAGAAAACTAGGAGATTGAAGGAGTCTCGTCCTCTAAAAAAGACTTGTCAAACTGGAATCGATTCCGGTCGGCGATGCGACCTGAACTTCCTTTGGTATGAACTTCCTTCGCCAGTGTATCAGCACACTCAATTACCTCTCAATTAACATTTGAGATTTCCACATTTCAAGATTCATGATAAGATTTCGTGTTGCATCTATCCCAGTTCGAAAAGGGTGATTCATTCTACTATTTCTTCGTCTTTTTTCACTGACTTGAAGAAGATAGAGAAAAGTCGGTGAGAGACTCAAAAAAGAAATTTGCTTTTGACAAATAAAAATTTGCATGCACATGCTCGTATTTATAGAAGAAATACATAGAACTGAGGTTTTTTTTTAAATTTATTTATCTATTGTGATGGGGGAATTTGAGAGGGTTAAACGTTTTACCATATCTTCACACCAAGTTTTTTTTTTTTTTTTCCCTTGTGATTATGTCTCGCATAAGGATTTTTTTGTTTTTTTTCTAAACTTCAAATGGCAAGCTAGAACTTGAAGGCGTCTTTGCAGATCTGGGGGAAAAAAAAAAGTGTCTCTGCAGAAGCTGAGAAAGGGAATACAGTAAGAGTGTAACATCTCAAATTTTTGGACTAGAAGGTTGGAAATAAAACTGAGATAAGAAGGCTTCTAGCTAGCTGAGTCCAAAAGTCTTCAACTTATTATGAGAAAAAGCTTAAGATAATTATTAGAATTATTTTGGATCTTGAAAATTTGAGAAGATTATGAAATAATATTTCGAGGATGTGGAAATATTTGAATTAATTATGGCAAATATAGCCTAGATAAATGTTATATTTAATATTTGGAATTTGAATATTTTATGATAAATTAAATTGTGAAATTTGCCCTAAAATAGTTACGAAATTAATTATTAGAATTTAAGGCATATTTTCCCATAAATTAAGGACAAATAATTAGGGAACATTCTTATACGGGATTAAGGATTAATTTCTAACAATAATCTAATTTTTGTAATTAGTTGGGAAAAGGACCTAATTACCAATAAAAGTCTTAAAAAGGATTAAGTGAGATACTTTTGAATGAGTCTCACAACCCAAACATCATCTTCCCCTCTCAATTTCATTAAGGATTAAGCCACTTGATCCTATGCAACATGTAACCATAATTATGGGTCATACCATATAATATCAATAATAAAGGGAGTTATTCATTAATAAAAGAGGGGTAATATTAATAAATAAAAGGGTACTATTATTAGGGAATTTTTAGGGATTAATAACCATTTTAACCCTCTAAAAATAATTCACGTAGTTAGTTACTTTGCGACGCAAGAAGTGACTAATGACAATGATAAACTTTTATAGGCATACTTTGACGCCTCTACTGATCCCAACACCTTCGAACAAAGTTAAGGATTCAAGCTTGAGGTGGGTAACTGTTATCTTACTAGCTTGTATGTGTGTATTCATCTATGACTGATCATGGTTGTTAGATAATTTGCATGTGTGTATCCTAGCTATAGATTAAGGCTACGTGTCTCATAGGGCTGGTGTCCTAAAATAGGGTTATGTGTCCTAAAGGGTTGCGATCATTGGCCGATAACTGTGGTTACGGTGCAACTTGTTTACTATGAAATATCTATGTTTAAACATGTGTTATACTGTGATTTACATTTCATGCCTACATATGAGATTAACTGTTACCCCTGGGGTTCATTCACTTGAACTCCAGACCGCATGAAAGAGACAGGTAGTGGTTCGGGACTAAGAGACAAGATGCAACTATAAGGGTTACAGCAGATGGAACTTTTTGGAAGAATATGTGTAGTTAGACTGTACTTTAACATTTATCATGTGTCTATTTTGGATTACTGTATTAACATTCCACTATGGGATGGATTTGAATCGCGAAAAATTTATCCTCGTATTTTCAAACTGAGTTATTTTATGAAAGATTTATTCCGCAATTAAGTCGTCCAAATCATTTCGATGTCTGTGTGCTATAACTCTAATAAGTAAAGGCATATTAAGGACGAGCGTCACAGTTTGGTATCAGAGCATCAATTTGGATAAAGTTTTTGAAAAAGGATTTAACAAAACTTAGTTATTTTGAAAACATAATGAAGATTTACGAAGGAGAATTACCCCCCAACGTACCTTACGAGTTCTACCGTATGCGCGAAGGAGCGTTGAGAGCACGAACTACTAGAAAAGGAGTACTGATTAAGTTTTTCTGTAGGAATAGTAATTTACTGATTAAGTTTCCCATAGGAACAGTAACTTATTGACTAAGTTTCCCCTGAGGAGACAATTCCTGCCTAGTAAGGACCGAATACCATGCATGCAACGGGGCATAACTCCGAGGATGGGGATCTTTGACTGAATCCTTGGCAATGATGGCCCGTTACATAAAAAGGATACAGTGGATATCAAGGGGACAATACTTAGCATTTTTGGGAAGCCAAATATGTTGTATTTGAATTGGTACATATATGGGTAGTTAGTACCCAGAGATATGTGTACCAGTATTAGTACCCCCCCAGAACATATCAGCACCCGAAAGTTAAGCATGCTTAGGTAAGAGGAATCTTGGGATGAGTGATATCCTGGGAAGTATCATAGGAATTCGGGATTCCTTTGATTTGAGGCTTAAGCACTTAAGGCAAGTGTAAACTTACATATGCTAATTGGACAGCGACGACAACAACCACAACCACAACAACAACCACCATAACCGCCACCACCACCACAACAACAACAACAACAACAACAACCACAACAACAACAACAACAACAACAACAACAACAACAACAACAACAACAACAACAACAACAACAACCCCAACCACAATCCCAACCACAACCACAACCATAATCCCAACCACAACCACAACTACACCTAAGTGATTGGAGAATGGTTCTATGGTGATCCTTAGGGATGCCATGTTAGACGAAATACGAAGATGATTGAGATAAGGATTATGCCTGGAGTTGGATTGACTGTACATATATAGAATGACCCCAGATGAGATGGTAGAATCAAAGATAGCGGATTACGAAACCACTAAAGACATCATTCATTGATACACTGTGCAATGCTACCTCATTAAAAACCTTTCTAGGAAAACCCAGTGGGACAAAACTTAGATAAGGGAAAAAGAGTATAGTGTGTATCGACTCCCCCTTTTGACAACATTAGTATTACTCCCCCTAATGACAACATTGCTTCCAATGTCTTTGTATTGGTGAAGAACTACACCTTGCTAATAAGCATGATACGTTAATGCTCTTCAACTTCTAGACCAAGTAGTTCTTCTTCAACTTCTTTCTTTTAAACAATTAATTGTCTTTTGAAGCTCTTCAGGAGTTCCAATGTTGCTAATATTATCAATATAAATAGCAATTATAACAAATTCACTTTTATATCTTGTCATAAATTTACATGGGCATATTGAGTCATTTCACATATATGCCTTGAAATGATTATATCACATGCACTCTGATTGCTTCAAGTCATATAGAGAATTATTTAGTTTAATTGAGTATTGTTCTCGAGAACTTGAATTAGGTGCTCCTTACATCTTGAGTCCTTCAGGGACTTGTGCTTCTGGAACATTAAGTCTTTCGGGGACATGTTCTTCTAGCACCTTAAGTCTTTAAGGGACATGTGCTTCTAGCACCTTAAGTCCTTCGGGGACATTTGCTTCTGTCACTCACTAATAGATTGTGGCTTATGATCTTTATTATCATTCATTATATCATATGCTAAACCGTAACAAAAAAATGTCGTCAATGTTGACTTCCTTTCAATCCCATCGGATTCCATTCATAACATAATTTATGGAGATCCCATAACTTTTACGTATTTTAGGTACCTCGATCTCTTTTGGGACTATAACACTCTCTTCTGGAGATATCTCTAGTGGATATGATAACTCTTTAGGAGATGGCTCTTCTAGAGCTATTAACTTGATTATCCTCAACTTGACCATCTATATGTTAGCTCTCTGAGTGTTTTTGATGATTACTAACAATTGTAAACTTAGTATACGTTTAAAGACAAATGATTTTGTATTTTTCACAACTTAAGTGTCAAACTCGAGTTTGACAATGAAAACTCAAGTTCACTACTGTAAACCTGCCAAGTAGTTTCTGCAAACTTGAGTTTGTGTTTTGAAAATTCAGTTATACTTTAAGCAAACTCGAGTTCACAGGTTAAAACTCGAGTTCACGAGAGACAGAGAACAATCTGATTTTAAAACATCCTTAAACTCGAGTTTATTAGTCTTAAACCTCCAGTTTGCTTCAATTCAAAATACACACAGAGTTTTCTTAATCAAGAGAACTCGAGTTCATCTTTACAAACTCGAGTTCGAACTCTCACAGAAAGCAAAACATTTTTGAACTAATGAGAAACTCGAGTCCACAGTTCAAACTTCCAGTTTGTATTTTAAAAGCACAAATAGACTTTTGACATAAAATGTGTCAAACTCGAGTTCACCCTCACAAACTCGAGTTTGTACCCTTACAGAGAGCAAAATGTTTTTAACTTGGAAGTAACTCGAGTTCATATTGCAAACCTCCAGTTTGAATGCAAACAGAAAAGTCTTTATGTTGAAATTAAAAGAGCAAACTCGAGTTCTTCATGACAAACTCGAGTTTGTACCATCAGAACTAAAAAACGCAGGTTCTGTAGAAATGTTTCTTTTTGATTCATATACTGTTCTTGCTTACTGTAAACTGGTTGTATACGTTTATATATGATTCTTATCTATATTGCTAACCAGTTTAACAAGTTTGCTCAATGAGATTACATAAACTTTTGAATTTAATTTGGAATCACATGGAAATGTACTTTATGCTCAACTTGCATTATTTTAATATATCTCTCAAGACAGAGCCAAATGGAAGACAGGTTGGCATTGCAGACAACTTAATCACGCCTGGATAAAACTAAATATGATTATTCTACAAGCAGAATATCATGGGTCACCACATACAAGTGCAGAACATTCAAAATATGTAAATCTGGAAGTGGCCAACAGCATATTCTATTACCAGCCTCTGCAGCACCTTTACAGATGGAAGAACACTTGCAACAGCCATATTTTCGAATAGCAACAAGCTCCAACGGTTACATAACGTATACAGGCTTCAAAACACTATAAGAAGCTGAACAATTGAAGATGAACAGACAGATAACTGAGCTACACAAAGTTTAATCGAAAATATCATTCTGCTCTAGTTCTTCTCATTAGATTGTATTTTGATACATTGTACTTCAGTGATTATCATCATCTAGTCTTAGAAGAGAGTCTCTTACACTGTAATTCTTTCTTTGTAAGGATCTCAAAGTAGCGGGACTTTGAGATTGGGATATCTGATTACAACTTGTAAGGGGGAGTGTGTTCTAGATTGAGAAACATCCTTTGTTTGCAGAGTGTGTAATCAAAAAAGTGAGATAGTGAAAAATCCCAGAGTGACTGGGGACTGGACGTAGGTCAAGAGATTAGACCGAACCAGGATAAATTCCTTGTGTCTTGCTCCTCTTCCCTTCATACTCTCTTTACATCAGTTGCAGCAAACGAAAACCAGAGAACTTCCAAAAAGAATCTTTCAAAATCCCCAATTCACCCCCCTCTTGGTGATTTAGCTCCACTTTCATTTGGTATCAGAGCTTGGTCTTCTCTAAAGAGCTTAACATCTCGAGAAGGATCACTATGGAAGGAATTTTGCCCGATGGAGCCTCTATCAACCGTCCACCAGGATTTAATGGTGAACATTATTCTTTTTGGAAAGCCAAATTCAAAGTCTTTGTCCTAGCAACTGAATATGGCTTATGGAGAGTTTTTGAAAGAGGAGATTATGCTCCAACCATTATGGAGAATGGCATCAGGATTCCAAAACCTGAAGAAAACTATGATGAGAATGATAGGAGAAATATCACTCTCAATAGCAAAGCTGTCCTTATGCTGCAAAGTGCTTTGAGCCAACAAGAATACTTCCGTGTATGCACTCTAAGCTCAGCTAAAGCTATGTGGGATGCCCTGGAGATAGCTCATGAAGGAACATTAGGAGTCAAGCAGAATAGAGTCAATACTCTTATGACAGAATATGATCTTCTTCGCATGAAGCAAGGTGAAACCATTGGTGAGTTTCAGCTGAGGTTCACTCATTTAAATAACCAGCTTGTTGCCTTGGGAAAGGAATATGAACAACCTGTCCAAGTGAGAAAATCCTAAATGTTCTCAATAAAGAATGGGAGGCTAAAGTCACTGCCATTGAAGAAGCCCGTGGAGAATCAATGACTTCTGTAGCAGCCCTCTTTGGTAGCCTTTCTGAATATGAAGCAAAGCTTAAATTCAAGAAAGGTCTTGAGGAAGTTCATGGGAAGAGTAAAGGCATAGCTCTCAAAACTGTCAAGGAGCTAAATTCAGACGATGAAGAAGATGAGGATGATGATGCAGAAATAAGCTTGATGGTTAGAAAATTCAAGAAATTCTTCAAGAAGGATCAGGCCAACAGAAAATTTCACAAGGGTAGCTCTAGCACAGAAATGAAGAAACCTATCACTTACTACGAATGTGGACAACCTGGTCACTTCAAGTCTGATTGCCCTCAGCTCAAGAACAAGGAGAAGAAGTCAAACAGATTCAGAAGAAGAGCTTATGTTTCAGGTATATGGGGTGACAGTTCATCCGATGAAGATGAAGATGAAGATGAAGAACAAGAAAGAGCCAACATTTGTCTTGTAGCTCAAGAAGAATCAGAGAATGAGGAGGTAAATGTTTCCAATTCACTCTATGATGAGTTATCCTCAGAATATAATTCACTCTTCACAGAATTTAGAAAAATAGCTTAAGAGTTATTGGCTGCAAAGAAGAAAATTAAGATATTAGAAGAACAAGTTCAAACTAATTCTTCTCCTGTCTTAGTTTCTTAAAAATCAGAAAAGAATTGCAAAATGATTTCAGAAAAAGCTTGTGATAATTGTTGTACATTAGAGAAAAGAATCTTATATCTTACCAAAACTCTTGAAAAATTCACTAAGGGTAGTGAAATGCTTAATGTTATCTTAAAACAGCAAAAGTTCACAAATGATAAGTCTGGAATTGGATATGAACCTGATTTTGATAAACAAAAAGGAAAGAAGAAATCTGGACAAAAATCATATATGAATTATTTTCAAAAGTCTGTTCATTCATCTAATCCTTTTGCTCACTGCAACTATTGTAATAGAAAAGGTCATACTACTTCAGCTTGTTTTCATAGAAGAGAAAGAAAAAGCAAACCTGTAGGTAATTATCAATGGGTGCCAAAAGGATCCTATAAGGTTCCTAAGACACAAACTAACCCAAAAGGACCCAAGAAAAAGTGGGTACCTCAGACTTGATGTTTTATGTTTTGCAGGTATGTCTTAGAGCATCAAAATCCAATAAATGGTTCATTGATAGTGGATGCTCAAGACACATGACAGGGGATCAATCTAAGTTTGCTACAATCAAACATAAGGATGGAGGCAAGGTGACATTTGGTGGAAACCAATCTGGCAAGATTGCTGGAATTGGAGATGTTGGTGACAACACAGGACCAAGAATCAAAGATGTCTATCTTGTTGAAGGCTTGTGCCATAACCTCCTTGGTGTAAGTCAAAGTACAGATAAAGGTAACTTGGTTATCTTTAGTTCAGAAGAATGTTTGATTGTTAGCAAAGATATTCTTCCCCTAGAACATATTAAGTCTAAAGCATTGTTCAGAGCACCTAGAGAAGGGAATTGCTATACTCTCAATCTTTCAAACAAAGATACAGTTTCTAAAAAATGTTTTGTAAGCAATACAGATGAGAGTTGGCTTTGGCACAAAAGATTAGCACATGTTAACATGTCACAACTTGACAAATTGATTAAGAAAGACTTGGTTTTTGGTATTCCAAAACTTGTTTTCAAAAAGGACATGATTTGTGACTCTTGTCAAAAGGGAAAACAAACTAAGGCTTCTTTTAATACCAAGAATGAAATTTCAACTCTCAGACCTCTTCAATTACTTCACATGGATTTGATAGGTCCTGCTAGAGTAAGAAGTCTAGGTGGCAATCTGTATACATTAGTTATAGTTGATGACTATTCCAGATTCACATGGACTATATTTTTATGCTCTAAAGATGAAACATTTGATCAGTTTGTTATCTTTGCCAAGAAGGTCCAGAATGAGAAAGGTCTTTCTATTTCAGGGATTAGGACTGATCATGGAGGTGAATTTGACAATCAAGCTTTTGCTGAATTCTGTGAGAGCATGGGAATCGATCACAATTTTTCAGCTCCAAGAACCCCTCAACAAAATGGAGTAGTTGAAAGAAAGAATAGAGTCCTCACTGAAATGGCAAGAGCTATGTTGAATGAAAACAATACCTCTCAAGTTTTCTGGGCTGATGCAATGAGCACAGCTTGTTACATCTCAAATAGAGCATATGTCCGAAAGAAGTTGAACAAAACTCCCTATGAGCTGTATAAAGGAAGAAAGCCAAACTTGGCTCATCTACATGTGTTTGGATGTAAGTGTTTCATTCATAACAATGGTAAGGACAATCTGGGTAAGTTTGATGCTAAGGCAGATGAAGGTATTTTTCTGGGATATTCTAATAGAAGTAAAGCATACAGAATATTTAACATTCGTACACGTAGTGTAGAAGAATGTGTGTATGTTGTATTCTGTGATTTATCTTCTAACAAGTCTTTCGATGATGAGGATGAAGTAATTTCGAAAAATCAATTTCATTTAAAAACTTCTTCTGAAAATCCATTAGATGTTTTTGAAACTGATCCTCAAAACCATTTTGAAAATCCTAAGCAATCTCAGCCTAGAGCTTGGAAATATATTAAAAATCATCCTTTAGACCAAGTGATAGGTGATATAAATCAAGGAGTAAGAACCCGACAAAGCACCTTAAATGAAGTAACGTTTTCTGCATTCATATCTCACATTGAACCCTCAAAGATTGATGAAGCCCTTTCAGACAATGATTGGGTGATAGCAATGCAAGAGGAGTTACATCAATTTGACAGAAATCAAGTTTGGGATTTGGTACCCAGGCCTAAAGACCATCCAGTCATTGGCACTAAATGGGTAATCAAGAACAAACGAGATGAATCTGCAATCATTGTCCGCAATAAGGCAAGATTGGTTGCTAAAGGCTATAATCAAGAAGAAGGAATTGATTATGATGAAACTTATGCTCCAGTAGCAAGATTGGAAGCCATAAGAGTTCTTCTAGCATTTGCTTGTGTTAAAGGAATTAAGCTTTATCAAATGGATGTTAAAAGTGCATTTTTGAATGGTTTTATTCAAGAAGAAGTTTATGTTGAACAACCTCCTGGTTTTCAAAATGAAAAATATCCAGATCACGTTTTTCGCCTCAAGAAAGCATTATATGGTCTTAAACAAGCTCCTAGAGCTTGGTATGAGCGATTAAGCAAATTTTTACTTGATCAAGGTTTTGTAAGAGGAAAAGCTGACACAACTCTCTTTATAAAAACTAATAAGTTGAATGAAATTCTAGTAGTTCAGATATATGTGGATGATATTATTTTTGGTGCTTCTAATGATGATTTGTGTGAAGAATTTGCAAAGAAAATGCAGGGAGAATTTGAAATGTTTATGATGGGAGAACTTAATTATTTTCTTGGTTTGCAAATTAAGCAAAGAAGTGATAGAATCTTCATATCTCAAACCAAGTATCTGAATGATCTCTTGAAGAAGTTTGGAATGGATCAATGCAATGGTGCTGATACTCCCATGAGTGCAACCACTTCATTGGATGCTGATGAAAAAGGCAAGGATTTCAACATAACAAAGTATAGAGGAATGATTGGATCATTACTCTATCTTACAGCAAGCCGCCCAGACATCCAATTCAGTGTGGGAATGTGTGCAAGATTTCAATCTGCTCGAAAAGAGACACATGCTGAACATGTGAAAAGAATTTTTAGATATCTTGCTGATACAAAGACTCTTGGTTTGTGGTTTCCCAAAGGTCAACCTGAACATCTAGTAGCATACTCAGATTCAGATCATGCTGGATACAAAACAGATAGGAAGAGCACAAGTGGACAATGTGAGTTCTTTGGTGGATCACTTGTGTCATGGTTTAGCAAGAAGCAAACCAGTGTGGCTATGTCAACTACTGAAGCTGAATACATTGCTGTCTCAAGTTGCTGTGCGCAAGTCTTATGGCTCAAACTACAACTCTCAGACTTGGGAATCAACTTGAAAGAAATCCCAATATTGTGTGACAATACAAGCACAATAAGCTTGGCCAAAAATCCAGTTCAACACACTAGGACCAAGCACATTGATGTGAGACATCACTTCATAAGGGATCATGTTCAGAAAAAGGATGTGAAGGTTATGTTCATTCCAACCCATCTACAACTAGCAGACATATTCACAAAACCTCTAGCCAAAGAACAATTTAACTTCATAAGAAGAGAATTGGGAATGGTAAATCCTAATGAACTGTAAGTATTTCTCATCCAACCTAATGTTAGCTGTGTTTTGATGATTAATTCTTACTAACTTAAGCATCGGAGTGTTTAGTTTTGTTTTTGCAGGATGACTATTCAAGTTATAATCTCTGTTGTATTCTGAAGTTTGCTGTTAGAACAGACAAACTCGAGTTTGGAAGCTCAAACTCGAGTTCGAAGACAACCAGAGAAGAGATGCAGGTGTGAAGGATCACAAACTCGAGTCTGTAAGTAAGAGAACTCGAGTTTGCTCCAGACAGAAGGATTTTCTGACTTGAGCAACAAGACTAAACTCGAGTTTACAACAACAAATTCGAGTTCGCGGGACACAGAGAGTAACCAACTTCTGACAAAAACACAAACTCGAGTCTGTAAGTAATAAACTCGAGTTTGTAAGTGAAATTCAAGGGTTCACAGATACACCCTTGAAATCCAGGTTAGTACCCTTTTGCTCGAACTCGAGTTTGCCTTGTTAAACTCGAGTTTAACGCAGATTTCAATTATTATATAAGTTGATTATCCCTCTTCACTCTCGAGTTCATACCTATTCCCTCGCGAATTTGCCCTCATCCTCTCAACCAAATCCAGAGATAATGCCCCCAAAATCCTCTGCTACAACCGAAACCCAAGAATCCAACGATAATCTGTCACAATCCTCCCCTCAGAATCAGCTAGGCAGACCACTTAGGGTTAAAACCCTCCCAAAACGATTCAAATTTGGCGTTGACAAACAAATCCCTGGTGTTGCGGCTACTCAACAACCTACTCTCCTTAAACAGAAGGAAATGGAGTACAGAAGGAAGAAAGAAGCCCTGAAGAAAAATCCTACTCCATCTAAACAGAAAGACACCGAAGCTGAGAAGGAAACTGAGGTAGCCAAACAACCTGAGAACCCAAAGCAAGGAAAAAGAAAAATGCCTGAGGCTGCTGATGTTCCTGCTGCAAAACAGAAGAAGAAAACAAAGAAAAACTCTGTGCCAACACAAGGAAAAGCAAGTACTCATGTTCCAAAAGACAAACATAAGGCTAGAAAGAAGAAAGCCACTGAGCCAGAAATTCCTCAATCTGATCCAAGTAATGCTGAGTCAGAAGAATCAGCTCCTGAGGTATCCATAGAAAATCCTTCACTCTATGAAATTTACAAACACACTAGAGCACCTAGAGGATTCAATGAAGAACCATGTAGGATGTCTAGTGAAGAAGGAAAAAAAGTTTTGGAGAGATTTGACAGTAGAACTTTTTGTCCAGTGGTGTCTGTGAACTTTACCCAACTTAAGGAAGAGTGTAATTTGGATCTTACTCCCTGGCTTAAGCACTTTGAACCTTTAATTTCCATTAGAACCTCTTATAGCCCAAAACTTGTCAAGGTGTTTTATTTCCACATGCAAACTGACAACTTACTAGATGAAGATGGGAAACTAGTGGAAGAAAGGATAATCACTAAAGTCAGAGGACAAAGTCTTACCATATCACCTTCCTATTTGAACTCCCTTTTGCAAATTTCCAATCCTCCCTCTCTGCGTGAGTTGAATTATACTCAGAAGGAAATCTTTGCCCTGCTCAAACCAAATGTACCAATTCCTAAAGGTTTAGAGATTTTGAATTTCTCTCCTGCCTCAATGCCACTTAGAAATAGGGCCATCTGGTACATTGACACTAGAAACCTTCTGCAGAAAGGTGGGAACTTTCACACACTTTGCTAAGAAAGATTTTCCTATCTTTGCCTCAATACTAGACCAGAAAGCACACGATATAGGCTACTGGATTTTTCAAGAAATGTCAAAATTTGCCTTTTCCTCCAGAGCCAGCTCCCAAATTCCTTTTCCAAATCTTGTTTCAGTGATTCTTTTCCATGAAAAAATCTGGCATCTACCTGCCAGTGAATCACCAGTGACACCTCCAGCTTTTGATAGACACATTTTTAACATGATGAGGGTTGATTTGGAAGAAGGCTCTGATCAGTCAAGAGCTCTTCCACCTCCTAGACAGACTATACCCAGAGCTAGAGTCCAACAAGTCCAGAATGTTCCACCTTCATCACTACCTTCTGATTTCAATGACAGAGTCAAAGAAATTGTGGATAAAGCAATCTCAGAATTAATTGACAAAGTGGATACAAAGGTAAATAGGCTTGTATCTGAGGTTACTAAGGGCCACAGTGACTTAGTGGATACTCAAGAAGGATTCAACATTGCCCAAGAGGAGTTGAAGAAAGGGCAGAAAAAGTTGGAGAAGAAGGTACAAGAGATTGGCACTCAGCTTGCAGATCAGTCAGCTAGTATCTCCACTCTCATGGTCACCATGATGAGCTTTGGTGACAAATTGGATAAGCTCTTGCACACTCAGACTGTGGGAGTTTCTACCTCTGGTATTGGTGCTTCTGTTTCAGCTGTTACTACCTTGTCTGATCCCATTCCAGAGCCTGAAGCCACTACTGTACCA
The DNA here is from genome assembly GCA_034222035.1 of Acacia crassicarpa. Taxonomy (NCBI): domain Eukaryota; kingdom Viridiplantae; phylum Streptophyta; class Magnoliopsida; order Fabales; family Fabaceae; genus Acacia; species Acacia crassicarpa. The sequence goes on along the minus strand of JAWXYG010000008.1, from coordinate 32,074,453 downwards.
CCTTCTGAACCCATTCCTGAAGTCATAGTTATTTCTGATCCTGCTCATGCACCAGAACCTTTCTCTATACCTACCTCATCTGCTGCACCTATCATCTCTAAACCAGTCCAGACCTCAGAACCTGTCTCCTATATTGAACCTGAAAATCCAACCACTGTTCCTCAACCTCAGTCACACACTGAGCCCACTTCTCCAGCCAACACTCCACCCCTTCTTGATGATGCCAAAGGGGGAGAAGACTGAGATTGACGAAGGATAATCAGCTGTTTTATTGTTTTATTTACATATATTTACATAATTTCTGATTTCTATTATTTGCTTTCGAAACTCTACTGTAATTGTGCACATATTTTGCTTTTGTTTGATACTTCTGAGGAATGCATCATGATCATTTGCTCTTCCATTTCTTCTGCACTAATTAGTGATCTATGCTTATCTAAAATTGTTGAATCAACCAAGCAAAGTCTCAAAACTGTTATTAATCTCAAAGAATTTTTGACACTTTATTTGACTTATGCACAAATCTGTTTTTCAAAAGGAAAATTGATGTTTACAAGTGTTGTCATCATCAAAAAGGGGGAGAATGTTAGCTCTTTGAGTGTTTTTGATGATTACTAACAATTGTAAACTTAGTATACGTTTAAAGACAAATGATTTTGTATTTTTCACAACTTAAGTGTCAAACTCGAGTTTGACAATGAAAACTCGAGTTCACTACTGTAAACCTGCCAAGTAGTTTCTGCAAACTTGAGTTTGTGTTTTGAAAATTCAGTTATACTTCAAGCAAACTCGAGTTCACAGGTTAAAACTCGAGTTCACGAGAGACAGAGAACAATCTGATTTTAAAACATCCTTAAACTCGAGTTTATTAGTCTTAAACCTCCAGTTTGCTTCAATTCAAAATACACACAAAGTTTTCTTAATCAAGAGAACTCGAGTTCATCTTTACAAACTCGAGTTCGAACTCTCACAGAGAGCAAAACATTTTTAAACTAATGAAAAACTCGAGTCCACAGTTCAAACTTCCAGTTTGTATTTTAAAAGCACAAATAGACTTTTGACATAAAATGTGTCAAACTCGAGTTCACCCTCACAAACTCGAGTTTGTACCCTTACAGAGAGCAAAATGTTTTTAACTTGGAAGTAACTCGAGTTCATATTGCAAACCTCCAGTTTGAATGCAAACAGAAAAGTCTTTATGTTGAAATTAAAAGAGCAAACTCGAGTTCATCATGATAAACTCGAGTTTGTACCATCAGAACTGAAAAACGCAGGTTCTGCAGAAATGTTTCTTTTTGATTCATATACTGTTCTTGCTTACTGTAAACTGGTTGTATACGTTTATATATGATTCTTATCTATATTGCTAACCAGTTTAACAAGTTTGCTCAATGAGATTACATAAACTTTTGAATTTAATTTGGAATCACATGGAAATGCACATTATGCTCAACTTGCATTATTTTAATATATCTCTCAAGACAGAGCCAAATGGAAGACAGGTTGGCATTGCAGACAACTTAATCACGCCTGGACAAAACTAAATATGATTATTCTACAAGCAGAATATCATGGGTCACCACATACAAGTGCAGAACATTCAAAATATGTAAATCTGGAAGTGGCCAACAGCATATTCTATTACCAGCCTCTGCAGCACCTTTACAGATGGAAGAACACTTGCAACAGCCATATTTTCGAATAGCAACAAGCTCCAACGGTTACATAACGTATACAGGCTTCAAAACACTATAAGAAGCTGAACAATTGAAGATGAACAGATAGATAACTGAGATATACAAAGTTTACTCGAAAATATCATTCTGCTCTAGTTCTTCTCATTAGATTGTATTTTGATACATTGTACTTCAGTGATTATCATCATCTAGTCTTAGAAGAGAGTCTCTTACACTGTAATTCTTTCTTTGTAAGGATCTCAAAGTAGTGGGACTTTGAGATTGGGATATCTGATTACAACTTGTAAGGGGGAGTGTGTTCTAGATTGAGAAACATCCTTTGTTTGCAGAATGTGTAATCAGAAAAGTGAGATAGTGAAAAATCCCAGAGTGACTGGGGACTGGACGTAGGTCAAGAGATTAGACCGAACCAGGATAAATTCCTTGTGTCTTGCTCCTCTTCCCTTCATACTCTCTTTACATCAGTTGCAGCAAACGAAAACCAGAGAACTTCCAAAAAGAATTTTTCAAAATCCCCAATTCACCCCCCTCTTGGTGATTTACCTCCACTTTCATTTGGTATCAGAGCTTGGTCTTCTCTAAAGCGCTTAACATCTCGAGAAGGATCACTATGGAAGGAATTTTGCCCGATGGAGCCTCTATCAACCGTCCACCAGGATTTAATGGTGAACATTATTCTTTTTGGAAAGCCAAATTCAAAGTCTTTGTCCTAGCAACTGAATATGGCTTATGGAGAGTTTTTGAAAGAGGAGATTATGCTCTAACCATTATGGAGAATGGCATCAGGATTCCAAAACCTGAAGAAAACTATGATGAGAATGATAGGAGAAATATCACTCTCAATAGCAAAGCTGTCTTTATGCTGCAAAGTGCTTTGAGCCAACAAGAATACTTCCGTGTATGCACTTCCAGAGAGTAAAATGAATTTTTTTGGAACTTAAGGTGTTTACTCCAGTAAAGAGTTCCTTACTCCAGTAAAGGTCTTACAAAGAGCTCCAAACATTTTTTCAACTAGTGCCTACTCAAGTAGAGTTTGGCTTACTCGAGTAAAGAGCTCTTAGACTATTTTTTTTCAAACCTGGCACTTGTCATTCTCTACTCAAGTAAAGACTTGTTTACTCCAGTAAAGACTTGGAGTAACTTCTCATCTTTTGAAGAACAAAGTTGCTTACTCGAGTAAAGACCATATAGAGAGGTTACTAATTTGTCTAAGTCTGGCTTACTCCAGTAAACAAATCCTTACTCCAGTCAAAAGGCATTTTGAACTTAAATTTTTTCCACGTGACTAATTCCTTACTCGAGTAAAGAAATAAGTTACTCGAGTAAAGCTCTTGAATTCTAAACTTAAGCCTCGCTGGTTTGTCTCTGGTTAAAACTTACTCCAGTAAGCTTTGGTTACTCCAGTAAAGACTCTTTTACACTATGCCTTACTCGAGTAAAGAAGATCTTACTCGAGTAAACAACAGTAACTTTTGGTTTTTGAATTTCACGAATTCACAAATCACTGTTTTTTGATCTAATTGCTTTCATGTATCACTCACTTATGTTCCCAGATATATTTAACAAGTTTGTTGAGTGTTTTTCAGTTAGCACAAATCAAGATCATTGAAGAATTGTGAGATAAAGCAAAAAGTGAACAGTGCATTTAATGCACCTCTACAATCTCACCTACTTTCGGCTAATCCACCTGAGCACGCCTAATGAACGTTAAAGGAAGCTACTACATCAAGTAAAGTCATTTCCAACGGGAAAAACTCCAAAGAGCCACATCAGATCACATTAAAGCATGGATTAGTTGGAGTTTAGAGAGAGAAGCAGACCACACTTAATGATAATCAACTACAACGGTCTGATTCATCCTACAACGGTCATAAATGGTCACAGACCTCTCTCTACCTATAAAAGACATGGACTCAAGCAGAAAAACGAGGGGAGATAAAAGATTACAATGCCAAAATGCTGATACTCTGCTTCTACATCCTTTTCACTCTGTTTTACTTGTCTAGATAGCTTAGAGAGTGAAATGAATTGTGTTTGTACTTCAGTGATTATTTATCCATTCCTTTGAGAGGAAACTTATTGTAAACGCATTATCTTTCTGAGAGTTACTCAAGATTGGGTAATCTTGAGTGGGTTATACATTGTGTTGATTACAACTTGTAAGGGGGAGTGAATCCTAGTGAGAGGATTACTTCGAGTACAGAGTGTGTAATCAAACAGTGTGTTGATTACAGATTGTAAGGGGAAGTGAATCCTAGAGAGAGGATTGCTTCAGTTACAGATCGTGTAATCAAGATTATTGAAGATAGTGGATTGAAAATCCCAAGTGTGGCTTGGGGACTGGACGTAGGTCAAGGAGGGCCGAACCAGTATAAATCTGTTTGCAAGCTCTTCTCCTTTATCTCTTTCATTTCCAGCATTTACATTTGAGTGTTTATCAATTGTTTGTGAACTTACTTCTGTTACTCAAAGATAAAAACACTGAATTGTGAAAACCTTTTTGAGAAAGAAAGTTTTTATACTTCACCCAATTCACCCCCCTCTTGGGTTCAGCCGTAACTTACATTTGGTATCAGATCCAGGTTCTTGTTTAAAGGACTTAACCGTCTCAAGATTTTCAATAGCTGATTTTGGGTGTTCTTCGTTTTCAGAAGGGTTTGATTTTACCATTCCACCTCTTTTTAAAGATATTGATTTTTGGTTTTGGAAAGCTAGAATGACTAGTTTTATCAAAGCAACTGATTTTTATATGTGGAATGTTTTTACAAATGCTTTTGATTTCAAACCAAGAAAGGATTGGACAGAAAAAGAAATGAAGATGTTTTCTTTGAACATTAGAGCAATGAAAATCCTTCATTGTGCTTTAACTGAAAATGATTTTCAGAAAATTAAGTTTTGCTCTAGTGCTAAAGAAATTTGGGATACTCTTGATTATATATATGCTTCTAACAATTTTGTTGAAGTTGAAAGTGTTGACAGCTCATCTGAAACTATAAGTTGTGTATCCACAATTGATGAACAATTGGAAGAGGAAAATGAAGAAGGAGAAATTATTGAATTCTTCCATGATCTAGTCAACACAAAAGAACAAGAGAAAGAGAATTTCCAAGATGAACTCATAGATGATTGTGATCAATCATCAGCTAGAGCTCAAGATGCACATAAGGTAAACAATTCCAATTCTTCTTGTATAGGCAAGAAAAATGTTTTCGAACAATTACATGGAAGTGCTTTTGAACCATTTACTGGTTCTATTTTGAAAAACAAACATATTTTCGAAAATGATGCTAGAAAATCATATGGGAAGAAAGAATACACAAATATGAGTCATTTGAAATTGCATCCACTAGAACCACATAATTCTTGCAAAGTTGTTCATAACAAGCATGATTATATTACTTGCAATTATTGTGGAAAATCTGGACATATTTCTTACACATGTTATATTAGAAGAAATTTCAATGTAAGAAATAAGTTGGTTTGGGTTCCTAAAGGACAGTCAAGGTCCAATACTAACAGTCAAGGACCCAAGTATAAGTGGGTACCGAAATGTCCATCTAGTACTCTATGTGTGCAGGATGATTTGAATATCAATGGACATCAAGGTACAAAGAAGAGGAAGAAGAAGCCAAGAGTTCTTCATGCACCAAAGAAGAAAATTATAAAATCTACATCAAGCAAGAGAACTCACATGGCACCCATTGCTGAAACTACAAAGCTGAATCATAAGAAGCAATGGTTACAAGCAAGAGGAGTATATCTTCCCTTAAGAACAAACTATCAGAGAGTACCGTACAACTATCTTGAGGCGAACAAGAAGAAGAGAGCTCCTCCAGTATCAAAGAAAAGATACTTGAAGCCTATATCATCTGTGGAGACTTTGCTGATACCAAAAAGACAATGGGTATGCAAAGCCAATTCTTCAAGTACCTAAGGTAGAAGGTGCACAATGGTAAAACCTCCTACCCCTTCATCTAGATCATATATTGAGGTTTTACACATTGGATAGTAGGAATGAACATTGAAAATTATTTTTGAAATTGAGAATCTACTTGATAGATTTAGTTATACAAAGCTTGCAATGTTCAATAGGTTGAACTCTTTATGCATTCATGATGATTTGAAAAGAAAGTATTTCTTCTATGCAAAGAGTTATGTTTTATTCACTATGCTTTATTATTCTAAATTGATTATATTCATAGGAGCATGTGAATTTAATTTTGGTTCCTACAAGCTAACGATGATTGGTTCCAAGGTTGGATACCAAGAAAGACAAAGATTTATAAAGTTTTGTAGGATGTAAGAAAGCTTCTCAAGAATGCAACATAGAGGAATGATTCAAGTCTTGAGAAAGCTCAACAAGCTATGCTTGATGATTGATGGTGAACAACTGAAAAAGAAGTTATCTACACCAATCCATCTCAACCAAGCAAGCTTCCATGAGAACAAGGGGAATTATGGTGATATCTATTCCTTACCCCATATTGTGTTTATATGAAATTCATTTTTGGGTAATGAATACTTGTCCATAATTGCATTACATTAGCAATCAATCATTTATATTTTTCAAAATGCTTTCAGATTGCTAAATGGACATAAATGAATTTGTTAGTGAATTTTTAATGATCAAACAAGTAAGCTTGTGCTTAATTTCGTTGATTTTATATTTTTAAAATGCACATAGTGTAAAATGTGTTTGGATTTCAACTCACATTGTTTTTGAGAAAATGCATACAAATGCTTTGAAAACATATCCATACTTTGATTGCATACAAATAACGTTTCAAGTTGGAAGTTAATATTGTATATTGAATGTTGGATATGCTTCAAATTTGTCTAGTTGAGTTTTCCCTATCATTCACATAGTGATCTTTGGTATTCAATCATATGCTTGAACTTCTCATTCTTTGTTTTCAATCAAGTTAGGTCTTATATCTAACAAGTTGATTATCTATATGAGTTTCAAGCTTATCTCCAAAAAGGAACTCAATTTGTGAAAATCTCATGCTTATTGGATAAATTCTTATTGGTCAAGTTACTCCAAGCATTATGAATGTTCATCAATGCATTAAATGTTGTTGCATTAACCATTATATGGAATAACTTACTAGGATAATATTATGGAACTCTAATCATTTAGATTAATGAGTTTGTACTTCATTGTTCATGAATCCTTGTACTCCTAGTGTTACTCAAATGCATCAAATTTATCTCCATCCATGTTTTGAGTAACTATTTATGTATATTCATATTCTTGCCTTGAATGTTCTTATATGTTCAAGACTCTACTCTCTAAGGTAAGATTATCTCTTGGTTAATAGCTAAGTCATTAAGCTTATATATGTTGTGCTAAGCATGTCTTGATAATGCTTTACTTTCATGACTTTGGCTTTTCAGAAAATTCTTCAACATGTTAACTTCAATGTTCAACATGTTCTCCAAATCTGAAACATATTGATATATTCATTAAACCTATTGACTTCCATCATATTTATAATGACCACTGTTTTCAAGCATGCTTCAAAAATCCTTCATGAAAAATATTTATTTCATAATAGGTCATCACATTTTGGAAAGGACCATTCAAGACTTGAAACACCTTGCACATTTCATTATCATTCTTGAAGAAAATCTGAATTTTAAGTTGAAAAATGCTTATCTATGTGGATAAGATCTTCTATGCAGAAACTTGCATGCATTTTATCAATCACATTTTCTCTGCATAAAGTGTACTTTCTAATTGTTATTAAATAATGCTCTTGATATTATTTAGTTGTTACCCTATGTGATTCATTGGCTTGAACTTAACTGATTGAGTAAAACTATGTGTTGATCTTTGATTGTTATACCTTTTGATCATACATCATATGATTTAATTCTATAAGAGTCTAAGAGTTTTCATGTGTAATCAGTTGTGGACTCAAGAATCATTGAGTACCAAAGAACATACATTTGTTTTGCAGAAAATTCAGTGATTGCTAACTAAAAGAGAATACTCGAGTATTGGAGGAAATACCTGAGTATGGCAAAGTCAGAAAGCAACATTGAGTTTTGGAGAAGCTGAATACTTGAGTATGTTAGTTCAATACTCGAGTATTGGTTGTGGATTTTCAAAAAGTTCATCATACACTTTTGAAGTCCAGATTGGTAATGGATCACAAGTGATTTTGTGCATAATTCTCTAAGTTTAAAATTTCTGAGATGCACAATTCAAAATCTTGTTTTCACAATTCATTATGTATTTGGAAAATGCATCCCAATGTTTTGAAAATATGCATGATTTTATTGCACTCACATGATATTTCAAATTGGAATTTAATTACCACCATATTTAATGGATACAATGATTTTCTGAGTATTTCTTTAAAGATGAGTTGTCATGGAAGAATGAATTTCTTGCTATCATCTATTTGCTTATGCGTTTATTCGAATTCATAAATCATTTAGATAAGCTTATCTATGATGCACATCTTTGCAAATGACATGTTCATCTAAGAGCAATTCGTTTTTATCATGAGAAAGTTTGGGAATGTTTATTCCCAATAGGTTGAGAATTGCCTCCACTTAATGTTAGTTATGTGCTTTGATGATCAATTGGGTACTAACTTAAGCATCGAAGTGTATAGCATTTGTTTTTGCAGGATTTTCTGATGTATCAGAAGGTGCTTACTCGAGTAAGGATGTTGGTACTCGAGTAAAGATGTTGCAGAAAGCCAATCCTGAAGTTCAGAGAAGCTTTACTCAAGTAAGTAAATGTTTACTTGAGTAAAACGAGAGGCAGAGAGCAAAGCTGTGGAAAGTGAAGTTTACTCGAGTAAGAAAATCTCTACTCGAGTAAAGGTCCAGACAGAGACTAAAGCTGAAAAGAAGTTTACTCGAGTCAGGAATGCCTTACTCGAGTCAAGTCATCAGGGACTCAAAAATTCACATTACATTTTTGAGGTCAGGTCAGTTTACTCGCTACTTTACTTGAGTCAGAGAGTCAAGTATGCTTTACTCGAGTAAGCAAGAACTTTACTCGAGTAAAGGTGTCGGTTTATATATATCTGAAACGTTGTGACTTTTCAATACTCGACCCTTTACTCTAGTAAACCCCCAAGAGCTGCGACGTTCTCTCTTCCTTTCTCTCTGAAACTGTCACAATCCTCCATTAAACTTCCTTAAACTTGCTTGAAACCTCTTCCAATCCATTTCCCTTCTCTCTATCAAAACCCTAATCTCAAAATGGCTAAGGAGACTTCCAAATCATCTCAAGCGGTGCCAGCTAATCCTCCTCGTGCCCCTCGGACCAAGTCTATCCCCAAGAAACTGCAGAGTGGGATCGATACTTCTATTCCAGGCATTGGCGTTGTTAATCCACTGGTTGCAGAATCTCAAAATCCCAAGAAAAGGGGAATTTCCACTCAAGAGCCATCACCTACCTTGGCTTCTAAGAAAAATAAAACTACTGCTTCTCCGAGTAAAGGAAAGGGCAAGAAGAAGGTAGTGGAAAAGAAGAAGAAGCGGTCCAAGAAATCTTCCTCCACTGTCCCTTCATCTTCATCTGATGAGGATACGGTCTCTCTTTCGGTTTCGGAGCCCGACCAAGAACAAGAGTAAGAGCAAGTCTCACCATATATGGACAATGCAATTGTAGAGTACAACTAGTTTGAACATGCTCCAGATGGTTTCAAAGTGGCCCCTGTTGCACTACCTCCCGGCCAAAATGCAAAATTCAGACAAGAATATGCAACTCGAGGATTTTGCGTGGTTGTCTCAGTCAACCTGGAGAAGATCCGCAAGGAATGCGATGTTGACTTGTCACCATGGTTTGAACCCTACAACATGTTCGTGTCTCTTGAGGCACCCTACTATCCGGATTTGGTGAAAAAGTTCTACTTCCTCATGAAATCCGCTCATATCATAGATTCTAAAGGGAAAGCAATCGAGGAAAGATTTAGCACTTCAGTAAGGGGAGTTGAATTCTTCATATCAGCGGCTATTCTCAACTGGATCCTGAAGGTTGAAAATCCTCCAGCGGCCACTACACCTCGGTACACCAATGAGGAGATATACCGTACACTTGTGCCTGACAAAGATGTTCCAGACGATCAGTTGGCACACTTGACCTTCAAGCCTGCAGACATGCCCAAGCTGTACAAAGTGATCTGGCATATCTTTGCAAGGAACTTCGTTCAGAAAGGAGGGAGCTATACACACTTCACTCAGAAGGACTATAGGTTCTTCACAGCATTTATCAAGAAGCATCCCTTCAACCTTAGGCAGTGGATTTTCAAGGAAATAAGTGGCTTCAAGTTCTCATCTAGGAAGAATGCCTACATGCCCTTTGCTCCGTTGGTCTTAGTCATCATGTTCTACCACAAAATTTGGTTTGTGGGTCCTCCAGAGCATATGAGATATATCCTACCTTTTGGGAAGACCACATTGAAGATGATGAAGATCAAGTTTGGCCCAGAAGCATCCGGTGAGTCTCAGGCTCCTCAGAGGACTCAGACTCAGGCCTCACAGCCTGTCACTCTTGAGGCTCAGTCTGCTCTACCACCACCATTACCATCTGATTTTGATGAGAGGATCCGAGCTATAGTGGATGCTGCCCTGGTTTCACACCGAGCAATGTTGAAGGCAGAGTTTGATATGATTCGGGCTGACATTAAGTTGGGAGTTATGGATGTGATCGTGGCTCAGACACAGGTCCTGTCTGATCTGGTCAAGGTGAAAGATGCTATTGATGATCAAGGGATCAACTTGGGTTCCACATTGTCTGTCACCTTAGCAGCCGCCTCAGATGCTAGAGACAAGGCTCAGCAACTTCTTCAACATTTTGGTCTTGATGGCTCTTCTTCTTCTGCTTCATTTGGATTCACCACGGGTTCATCTTCATCCACACCGGCTCCGGAGTTCCAGTCATCTATACCTGTCTCTCACCCTTCCACATCCTCACCTGAACCTCACTTCTCACCACCATCATCACCCACCTTCTCATTTCCTAGCCCACCTCATAGTCCACCTCACACCACATCTACCCCAGTCTCCACCTCTATACCAGCCACTGTAGTATTTCCATCTCCACCCACTCCTACCACTGAGGTACTCCCCACACCTTCCCCATATGCCCACCTTTCATTCGGCCATCCTTCACTATATGATCCCTCTTTGACCCTTGGTCCAAGCAGGGCCATTGTTCCCTACTCTCCTCCACTGGTTGTGCTTGACCCCGAGTATCTTGATGATGACAAAGGGGGAGAAGGAGAGAAAGATGATGACGCTTAGGGGTCTAGGAATGTGATTAGTTAATTTACTTTAGCATGGTTGTTGAATTTTTATCTTTGTTTTGCTGATATCAGTGATTATCAAAGTGTTATCCCTTTCTGATATCAGTTAGATGTTATACATGTATGTTTTCTGCAATGAATATGAATATATTTTGCATATGTTTATGTGTTCAATTGCATTTCTGCTGCTACTCTCTGATGTCCATATTTAAAAATGCAAACTGGATGTTTTTCTGATAATTCAACTTTGATATTTGAAAACTTCAATCTAAAAGCTATACATCTTTCTAAATCTTTAAAAAGAATGTTTATAAGTGTTGTCATCATCAAAAAGGGGGAGAATGTTAGCTCTCAATGTGTTTTGATGATTGGCAACGAATATAAACATGTATTGAAGTATTTCAAAACCAGTTAAAAGTTGCTCAACAGTGCTTACTCGAGTAAAGGTAAGCTTACTCGAGTAAAGAACTATTGAAGGTTTGCTCAAATGCATTTTGGCGAGTCTTTACTCAAGTAAAGGAAGTTTACTCCAGTAAAGACACTTATAGAGAGCAATCAAAGTTTTTGAAAGTATTGCTTACTCGAGTAAAGTAAGCTTACTCGAGTAAAGGCCATCCAGAAAGCAACTAAGCTTTTCAAGATGAAGACTTTACTCAAGTAAGGAAAGACTTACTCGAGTGAAGCACTTCCAGAGAGTAAAATGAACTTTTTTTGAACTTAAGGTGTTTACTCCAGTAAAGAGTTCCTTACTCCAGTAAAGGTCTTACAGAGAGCTCCAAACATTTTTTCAACTAGTGCCTACTCAAATAGAGTTTGGCTTACTCGAGTAAAGAGCTCTTAGACTGTTTTTTTTCAAACTTGGCACCTGTCATTCTCTACTCAAGTAAAGACTTGTTTACTCCAGTAAAGACTTGGAGTAACTTCTCATCTTTTGAAGAACAAAGTTGCTTACTCGAGTAGAGATTGTCTTACTCGAGTAAAGACCATACAGAGAGGTTACTAATTTGTCTAAATCTGGCTTACTCCAGTAAACAAATCCTTACTCCAGTCAAAAGGCATTTTGAACTTAAATTTTTTCCACGTGACTAATGCCTTACTCAAGTAAAGAAATAAGTTACTCGAGTAAAGCTCTTGAATTCTAAACTCAAGCCTCGATGGTTTGTCTCTGGTTAAAGCTTACTCCAGTAAGCTTTGGTTACTCCAGTAAAGACTCTTTTACACTATGCCTTACTCGAGTAAAGAAGATCTTACTCGAGTAAACAACGGTAACTTTTGGTTTTTGAATTTCACGAATTCACAAATCACTGTTGTTTGATCTAATTGCTTTCATGTATCACTCACTCATGTTCCCAGATATGTTTAACAAGTTTGTTGAGTGTTTTTCAGTTAACACAAATCAAGATCATTGAAGAATTGTGAGATAAAGTAAAAAGTGAACAGTGTATTTAATGCACCTCTGCAATCTCACCTACTTTCGGCTAATCCACCTGAGCACGCCTAATGAACGTTAAAGGAAGCTTACTACATCAAGTAAAGTCATTTCCAACGGGAAAAACTCCAAAGAGCCACATCAGATCACATTAAAGCATGGATTAGTTGGAGTTTAGAGAGAGAAGCAGACCACACTTAATGATAATCAACTACAACGGTCTGATTCATCCTACAACGGTCATAAATGGTCACAGACCTCTCTCTACCTATAAAAGACATGGACTCAAGCAGAAAAACGAGGGGAGATACAAGATTACAATGCCAAAATGCTGATACTCTGCTTCTACATCCTTTTCACTCTGTTTTACTTGTCTAGATAGCTTAGAGAGTGAAATGAATTGTGTTTGTACTTCAGTGATTATTTATCCATTCCTTTGAGAGGAAACTTATTGTAAACGCATTATCTTTCTGAGAGTTACTCAAGATTGGGTAATCTTGAGTGGGTTATACATTGTGTTGATTACAACTTGTAAGGGGGAGTGAATCCTAGTGAGAGGATTACTTCGAGTACAGAGTGTGTAATCAAACAGTGTGTTGATTACAGATTGTAAGGGGAAGTGAATCCTAGAGAGAGAATTGCTTCAGTTACAGATCGTGTAATCAAGATTATTGAAGATAGTGGATTGAAAATCCGAAGTGTGGCTTGGGGACTGGACGTAGGTCAAGGAGGGCAGAACCAGTATAAATCTGTTTGCAAGCTCTTCTCCTTTATCTCTTTCATTTCCAGCATTTACATTTGAGTGTTTATCAATTGTTTGTGAACTTACTTCTGTTACTCAAAGATAAAAACACTGAATTGCGAAAACCTTTTTGAGAAAGAAAGTTTTTATACTTCACCCAATTCACCCCCCCTCTTGGGTTCAGCCATAACTTACACAAACTCTGTCAAAGAGTTTATAATGATAATCACTAAAGCTTAGGTTTCACAAGATACAGTACAGATGGAAAACTGAAAGAATTGAATGAACACTTATTGAATTTCACTCTCAGTTGTTGTAGTTGTTGAGAAGACTTGAATGCATCTCTATTTATACTTAGAGAGGATTAAATGATCGTGGTAAAGTGAATCAAACCGTTGGAGGTTATTAGTTGCAACTTTGGTCAGCTTCTCTCTCTAATCTTCACTTAATCCAGGTGGATAATGAGTCTGAGGTGTCTTTCTGTGGATTAGTCCGTTGGAGAAGACTTTGCTTGTTGTAGAAAATATTCTTTAACATTCTGTAGACGTGTTCAGTTGGATTAGCCAAAAGGAGGCAACTTTCTAATCTGCATTAAATGTTCTGAACTACCTTTTTGCTTTTGTTCCAACTCATAATTTTCCTTCATTAATCTGCCTAAAACTCACAATGAAAGTGGTTAAACAGAGCTAGGAATATGGAAGATTAATTCTGGAAAGTATTAAGATCAAACAAGAAGTGATTTCAAAAATGTTAAATTCAAATCTGTGAACCTCCGATGGAAACTCGAGTTTTGTTCATGGAAACTCGAGTTTTCAACTATTTACTTAAGTCAAAACTTGAGTTTTAAAGCTGAAACTCGAGTTTTCTACTTACAGTGAGTAAAATCATGTTTTGAGCTTTTAGACCATAGTTTGAGAAATTCTCAAAACTCGAGTTTTCAAACCAAAACTCGAGTTTTGAACTTTTAATGAAAATAGCACGTGGAAGTTGTTAGTTCTCATAGTGTTTTGATGATGATTCAACAATTGGAAAAGCCTTGAAAACCAAAAGAATAAGTTCCATGGAGCAAAAATCAGTTTTCCTTGCTGACAAAGGAAAACTCGAGTTTTGGGGTCCAAAACTCGAGTTTTGGGGTCCAAAACTCGAGTTTTGGTCTTTGGCAAAAATGCTCAAAAATGATCACCACCAGTTTTAATGATAACTGCCAGTTTTGAACTTGAGAATAGTTCAAAACTCGAGTTTTGGCCTGGTAGAGAGGTTTCAAAATCACAAAGTTTTTTTAAGTTTCAAAAACCTCCGGTTTTCACTCATCACTGCCAGTTTTGAACATTTCTTATCTTTGAAGAAAAGTTCAAAACTCGAGTTTTGGGAACCAAAACTCGAGTTTTGGAGACAAAGAGAGTACATGAATTTTAATCAGGTGAACACCGCCAGTTTTATCTCATCACCGCCAGTTTTCAAATATACTTGATTTTCCAAGTTATCACAAAAAGTGAAAACTCGAGTTTTGGAATCCAAAACTCGAGTTTTGCCAAGGCAGAGAGCCTTCAATATTTTCAAAGTTGAAAACCTCCTGTTGTGAATCAACACCGCCAGTTTTCATGTTTTGAACTTTAAACCAAAAGTTCAAAACTCGAGTTTTGAAAAGCAAAACTCGAGTTTTGACAGACCCGAGAGTATTCAAGTTTTTTCCAGATGAAAATTGCCAGTTTTACTTTCATCACCTCCAGTTTTGATGTTTTGAACTAAATCATGTTTTGCCATGAATAGTTCAAAACTCGAATTTTGGATATAAAAACTCGAGTTTTGGGCAACCCGAGAGGATCAATGTTCTAAAATCATCAACACTGCCAGTGTTGCCTTGAACACCGCCAGTTATGAACTTTGAACAGTTCATAACTCGAGTTTTGAAGATCAAAACTTGAGTTTTGGCCCTTTTGACAGAAAACGTTATTTCACTGAATTTTGCCAAATCTGATTTGATCTTCATTATTTAAAGATACCCATTGATTGTTCACATTATATGAATACTTTATCAATATATCTAAGCTGTTCTAACATGTTTATTCGTGAGATTACAAAAGATTCTTGAGTTTGGTAAAAGATTCAAAATTAGAAGCTATTTTAGGAAAATTGCTGAATTCATGGGGAGCCGTTGTACTGAGTCATCTAGCCGTTAAAGAAGATTATGTAGCCGTTATAGAATATCTCCAACGGATGAATTCCTTAAGAAGAAAACCAGAATCAAGCAAAACTGCAGAATAAGCTCACAACAGCTATATTTCAGAACAGGAGCAATTTAAGCTGATTAACTCATGACATAACTCCAGCAACAGCTATATTTTCAAAAAGGAAAAAGCCTCAACGGATCTATAACGTTCACAAGCTTCAAACCACTATAAAAAGATGAAGATTTGAAGCTAGAAAGACACAGAACTGACATTCTACAATCCTACTTGAAAACATCTGGAAAAGAGCTGTTCTCTTTCATTTGAATGAGTTGTTGTACTTCAGTGATCATCAGAATCTACTCTTAGAAGAGAGTTCCTTTCTGCAAATCATTTTTCTGTAATGATTTCAAAGTAGTGGACTTTGAGATTGGTTTTTTTTTTATTACAACTTGTAAGGGGGAGTGTGTTCAAGGTGGTGAAACATCCTTCGTTTGCAGAGCTTGTAATCATCAAGAGAGCTAGTGAAAATCCCAGAGTGACTGGGGACTAGACGTAGGTCATTAGATTGGACCGAACCAGGATAATTGCTTTGTGTTCTGCTATTCTTCCCTTCTAACTCTTTTCAATTCAGTTTTATCAAGTTTTGACAAAAAAAAAAAAGAGGAAACACAGAGCATACTACAAAAGAATTTTTAAAATTCCCAATTCACCCCCCTTCTTGGTGATTTAGCTACACTTTCATTTGGTATCAGAGCAAGGTCTTCTCAGAAGAGCTTAACATCTCAAGAAGGATCATGATGGAAGGAATTTTGCCCGATGGAGCCTCTATCAATCGTCCACCAGGTTTTAATGGTGAGCATTACTCTTTCTGGAAGGCTAAATTCAAAGTTTTTGTTTTGGCTAAAGAATATGGCTTGTGGAGAGTATTTGAAAAGGGAGACTATGCTTCAACAATTGAGAGGGAAGGAATCAGGATTCCAAAACCAGAAGAAAACTATGATGAGAATGATAGAAGAAACATCACTCTCAATAGCAAAGCCATACTCATGCTGCAAAGTGCCTTGAGTCAACAAGAATACTTCCGCGTATGCACTCTAAGTTCAGCAAAAGCTATGTGGGATGCTTTGGAGATAGCACATGAAGGGACAACTAGAGTCAAGCAGAATAGAGTTAACACTCTTATGACAGAATATGACCTTCTTCGTATGAAACAAGGTGAAACTATTGGTGAATTTCAATTAAGATTTACTCATTTGATTAACCAACTTGCTGCCTTGGGAAAGATATATGAACAACCTGTCCAAGTAAGGAAAATCTTGAATGTCCTCAACAAAGAATGGGAAGCAAAGGTCACCGCCATTGAAGAAGCCCATGGAGAATCGATGACTTCAGTTGCAGCCCTCTTTGGTAGTCTTTCAGAATATGAAGCTAAACTAAAGTTCAAGAAAGGACTTGAAGAGGTTCATGGGAGAAGCAAAAGCATAGCCCTCAAAACCAATAAAGAGCCCAAGTTAGACGATGAAGAAGATGATGAAGATGAAGAAGAATTAAGCTTAATGGTCAGAAAATTCAAGAAATTCTTCAAAAGAGATCAGGCCAACAGAAAGCTTCACAAGGGTAGTTCTAGCACAGAAACAAAGAAAACCATCACTTGCTATGAATGTGGACAGCCTGGTCATTTCAAGTCTGATAGCCCACAGCTCAAGAACAAAGAGAAGAAATCAAACAAATTCAAAAGAAGAGCTTATGTCTCAGGCATATGGGGAGATAGTTCATCCGATGAAGATGAAGCTAAAGAGGAAGAAAAGACTAACATCTGTCTTGTAGCTCAAGAAGAATCTGATAATGAAGAGGTAAATAATTCTAACTCTTTTTATGATGAATTATCCTCTGAATACAATTTACTCTTTATTGAATTTAGAAAAATAGCCAAAGAACTTTCATCTGCAAAGAAGAAAATCAAACTACTAGAAACACAAGTTCAAGACACTTCTTCTTCTACTATAGCTTCTGAAAATGTTTCCAAAAAGAATTTTGAGAAAAATACAGAAAAGAATTGTGAAAATTGTTGTGCTTTAGAAAAGAAAAATTTGCTTCTTACTAAAACTCTTGAAAAATTCACTAACGGTAGTGAAATGCTAAATGTTATTTTAAAACAACAAAGATTCACAAATGATAAATCAGGAATTGGTTATAGACCTGATTTTGATAAACAAAAAGGAAAGAAGAAGTTTGGACAAAAATCCTATATGAGTTATTTTCAAAAATCAGTTCATTTATCTAACCCTTTTGCTCATTGTAACTATTGTAATCGAAAAGTGCATACTACTTCCTCTTATTTTCATAGAAAAGAAGGTAAAAGCAAACCTATAGGGAATTATCAATGGGTGCCAAAAGGATCCTTAAGGGTCCTAAGACACAAACTAACCCAAAAGGACCCATGAAAAAGTGGGTACCTAAGACTTGATATTCTATGTTTTGCAGGTTTGTCTAAGAGCATCAAAATCCAATAAATGGTTCATTGACAGTGGATGCTCAAGACACATGACAGGGGATCAATCAAAGTTTGCAACAATCAAATCTAAGAATGGAGGCAAGGTAACATTTGGTGGAGATCAAACAGGCAAGATTGCCGGAATAGGATTGGAAACACCAATGGACCAAAGATTAAAGATGTATATCTTGTTGAAGGTTTATGCCATAATCTCCTTAGCGTAAGTCAAAGCACAGATAAAGGTAACATAGTTATCTTTAGTTCAGAAGAATGTTTGATTGTCAGCAAAGATATGCTTCCCCTAGAAGATATTAAGCCTAAAGCATTGTTTAGAGCTCCTAGAGAAGGTAATTGCTATACACGTAATCTTTCTAACAATGATGAAGTTTCAGAAAAATGTTTTGTAAGTAACTCAGATGAAACTTGGCTTTGGCACAAAAGGTTGGCACATGTGAATATGTCTCAACTTGACAAACTAGTTAAGAAAGAGTTGGTAATTGACATTCCTAAACTGGTTTTCAAAAATGACATGATTTGTGACTCTTGTCAAAAGGGGAAACAGACTAAGTCTTCTTTTAATGCCAAAAATGAGATTTCAACTCAAAGACCTCTTCAATTACTTCACATGGATTTAATTGGACCTGCTAGAGTTAGAAGTCTAGGTGGTAATTTATATACTTTAGTTATAGTTGATGATTTTTCCAGATTCACATGGACCATATTTTTATGCTCTAAAGATGAAACATTTGATCAATTTGTTGTATTTGTCAAAAAGGTCCAGAACGAGAAAGGTCTTTCTATTTCAGGTATTAGAACTGATCATGGAGGAGAATTTGATAATCAAGCCTTCGCTGAGTTCTGTGAAAGCATAGGAATTGATCACAACTTTTCAGCTCCAAGGACTCCTCAACAAAATGGTGTAGTTGAAAGAAAGAATAGAGTCCTCACTGAGATGGCAAAAGTAATGCTGAATGAAACAAAACATCTCAAGCATTCTGGGTTGATGCAATGTCAACGGCATGCTACATTTCAAATAGAGCATATGTACGGAAGAAACTAAACAAAACTCCCTATGAACTGTACAAAAGAAGGAAGCCTAATTTAGCACATCTACATGTGTTTGGATGTAAGTGTTTCATCCACAACAATGGTAAGGATAACTTGGGTAAGTTTGATGACAAAGCAGATGAAGGTGTTTTTCTAGGTTATTCTAATAGAAGTAGAGCTTATAGAATATTTAACATTCGAACAGGTTGTGTAGAAGAATCTATACATGTGGTATTTTGTGACTCTTCTTCTAACAAGCCTTTGAATAATGATGATGATGAACCTATTTTGAAAAATCAATCTCATACTTCTGAAAACAAGCATCTTCTAAAACCTCCTTCTAATTCAAAAGAACAAGATGTTTTTGAAACAGATCCTCAGAACTCCTTTGAAAATCCTGATCAAACACAGCCTAAAGCTTGGAAATATATTAAGAATCATCCTTTAGATCAGGTAATAGGAGATGTCAATCAAGGAGTTAGAACTAGAAAAAGCACTCTGAATGAAGTTACTTTTTCTGCTTTCATATCTAACATTGAATCCTCAAAAATTGATGAAGCCCTTTCAGACAATGATTGGGTGATAGCAATACAAGAGGAATTACACCAATTTGAAAGAAATCAAGTTTGGGATTTGGTACCTAGGCCTAAAGACCATCCGGTCATTGGCACTAAATGGGTATTCAAAAACAAACGAGATGAATCTGCAATCATTGTCCGCAACAAGGCAAGATTGGTTGCAAAAGGCTATAATCAAGAAGAAGGAATTGATTATGAAGAAACTTATGCTCCAGTGGCAAGATTGTAAGCCATAAGAGTTCTTCTAGCCTTTGCTTGTGTTAAAGGAATAAAACTTTTTCAAATGGATGTAAAAAGTGCCTTTTTAAATGGTTTTATACAAGAGGAAGTTTATATTGAACAACCTCCAGGATTTCAAAATGAAAAATTTCCAGATCATGTTTATCATCTCAAGAAAGCTTTGTATGGCCTTAAGCAAGCTCCTAGAGCTTGGTATGAACGCTTAAGCAAATTTCTTCTTGATCAAGGCTTTGTTAGAGGAAAAGCTGATACCAGTCTTTTTATTAGAACTAACAAGCCGAATGAAATCTTAGCTGTACAAATATATGTGGATGATATCATTTTTGGTGCTACTAATGATAATCTGTGTGAAGATTTTGCAAAGAAAATGCAGGGAGAATTTGAAATGTCTATGATGGGGGAACTTAATTACTTTCTTGGTTTGCAAATCAAACAAAAGAAGGATGGCATCTTTATATCACAAACCAAGTACCTAAATGATCTCTTAAAAAAGTTTGGAATGGATCATTGTAATGGTGCTGACACTCCTATGAGCACAACTACTTCATTGGATGCAGATGAGGATGGCAAGGACTTCAATATTATAAAATATAGAGGGATGATTGGCTCATTACTCTACCTAACAGCAAGCCACCCGGACATCCAATTCAGTGTTGGAATATGTGCAAGGTTCCAATCAGCTCCAAAGGAGTCACATGCTGAACATGTGAAAAGAATTTTCAGATACCTTGCTGACACTAAGACTCTAGGATTGTGGTTTCCCAAAGGCCAACCTGAACATTTGGTGGCATATTCAGATTCACATCATGCCGAATACAAAACCGATAGGAAAAGCACAAGTGGATAGTGTGAATTCTTTGGTGGGTCACTTGTGTCATGGTTTAGCAAGAAACAAACAACAGTAGCTGTTTCATCCACTGAAGCTGAATATGTAGCTGCATCAAGTTGTTGTGCACAAGTTTTATGGCTGAAACAACAACTTTCAGATTTGGGAATCAACCTCAAAGAAGTTCCAATATTGTGTGACAATACAAGCACAATAAGCTTGGCAAAAAATCCAGTTCAACATACTAGGACCAAGCACATTGATGTAAGACATCATTTCATAAGAGATTATGTTCAGAAAAAGGAAGTCAAGGTCATGTTCATCCCGACTGATCTCCAATTGGCAGATATCTTCACAAAGCCACTAGCCAAAGAACAATTTAATTTCATAAGAAGAGAGTTAGGAATGGTAAATCCCAATGAGCTATAAGTATTTCCCACTCAACTCAATGTTAGTTATGGTTTTGATGATTTCAAGTTACTTACTTAAGCATCGGAGTATCTAGTTTTCTCTTTTGCAGGATATTTGAAAATCACCTTTTCCTATCAAAAGATGAAAACTCAAGTTTTGGGGTGCAAAACTCGAGTTTTGGAGGTCCAATGGCAAAAAGACAAAAAGTCCTGCAAAGCTGAAAACTCGAGTTTTGATAATCAAAACTCGAGTTTTGAAGATCCAGTATTGGGGACAGAGAATGAGTAGAAGTTTTTCACAACAGTTGAAAACTCGAGTTTTGAACTCAGAATGCCAAAGGTTCTCAGTACACCATTGGCGTTCAGGTAAGTAACTAAACTTCCTCAAAACTCGAGTTTTTGATGTTAAAAACTCGAGTTTTGAAGACCCTATATATATGTGTGTGCCTATGTTCTTCAAAACCGTCTTCAAAACTCCGGTTTTGCCCTAAAGTTCTGCTCTCTTCTCTCACTCTGTTCTTCGCAAATCAACCCATAAACTCTCCAAAATCACTCAAAACCAGAAGATGGCTTCTTCACCGTCACAACCCACTCAATCCGAAGGCAACCCACAACCTGAAAGGTCACAATCCCAAGCCTCACCTCCTTCTCAACGCCCACCGAGAACAAAATCCATACCCAGTAAACTTCACGATGGTGTTGATCGTTTTATCCTAGGGGTTCACAGCGAGATTCCACAGTCCACTCTAAAGGCTACCTCAGCTACTCCTACTCAGTCAAAAGGAGTGTCGTTTCAGGAGCCCATTGCCTCACCATTGAGAAAACGCAAGGAGTCTGCACAAGAGTCTATGTCAAAGCCCAAAAAGAAGGCCAGAACAAAACGGGCCTCCAACTATGAACCAGAAGAAACACTCCTCCCAAAAAAGAAGAAAGCTTCATCTTCTGTACCTCAGAAATCTACCGGAGCAGAGTCTTCAAGAGCTCAGTCTACGCCGGTAATTGAAAATGCTATTGAGGAAATTTACCATATTCAATCACCTCCCAAAAACTTTGATTTTACTACTGTGCACCTGAAGGATCAAGATCACATTTTCAAAGAAAAATTTGCCACAAGAGAATTCTGTGCAGTAGTGGCCTTGGACTTAGAAAAATTTGAGCAAGAGAACAACTTAGATTTAAGACCCTGGCTCAAATTTTATGAGAATTTCATTTCCATTGCCTGCCCTTATTCCCCTATACTTGTTCATCAATTTTATTCAAATATGGCCTATGACAATGTGTTGGGTCCTGAGGGAGAATTGATAGAGGAGAGGATAACCACAAAAGTTAAACACACTAAGTTCACCCTCACAGCCTCTATTTTGAATAAGATTCTGAAATTAGACCTATTTCACAACTCTGAGTATGGTAATAGGGCAATTTGGTTTGTTCTTATGCCACACAAGCCTTTTCCAAAAGACCAAACACAGATCCTCACTCTCAGTCCTAGTTCTATGCCCCCTAGGAACAGGGTCTTATGGTACATCTTTTCGAGAAATTTCATTCAGAAGGGTGGTAACTTCACTCACTTTGCCCAGAGAGATTACCCCCTATTCACCTCTTTTGTAAATAAGACCCCTTTTAACCTTGGTCACCATATTCTGAAGGAAATGATCAAGTTCAAGTTTCCTACTAGGAAGCTATCTCATATGCCATTCCCTTCCTTGATATCTGTCATACTATTTTATTTCAAGATATGGCATGTTGGATCTGTTGAGGCTTTGAGATTTCCACCATACTTTGATAAGGGAAAGTTAAACTTGATGAACTTGACCTTTGACGATGAAGGTTCAGGGCAATCAAAAGCCCTTACAAGGTCCAAGTCTCCAGCTAGATCAAAAGCTTCTCAGTCTCAGTCTCAGTCTCAGAACCAAGAGGCTCAGTCTGCACCTCCTCCTCTTTCCTCTGATTATGAAGCCCGAGTAAGGGAAATCATTAACTCAGCTGTTAGAGATATGTCCAAGAAAATTGGTTATGAAATTGGTCAACTAAGAGGAGAACACTTTAGGAACACCAAGCAATTGGGTGAGGTACAGGATGCAATAAAAGAAGACTTAATTGACTCACAAATCAGAATGCCAAGATCGCAGACTTGGTTCAAGGTCAGGACATTGTGCTTACATCTCTGAGTGTGTCCAACTCCAGTCTCCATGATAAAATGGATCTATTGTTGAAACACTTCAACATCGGTTTGTCTTTTGCTTCTGGAACCACAACGGATCCTCAGCCTTCTAGACATACTTCTGAGCTACCTCCACCCACATCTGCTCCCATGTCTTCTCCCTTCACACCTTATGCAGAGCCACTAGCCATTGTACCCTATGTCCCTCCTACACAAGCCACACCAGACTCAACTCCCCTTGGCCTACCTTTTGAAGATGACAAAGGGGGAGAGGATCAGAGTTGAGAGACAGCAGAATTTGAGCTTCTAAGTTTTAGAACTTACATTTTGAAACTTGGACTGTGTTACTCTGTAGTTCCTTATAACTCTTTTGTTATTTTTGAAACATATGTATTGAATGATGAATGAATTTGCTTATCTGTTCTGATAATTGCCTATGATAAACTATGCTTTAAATCTCTGATAACTATCTCTATTATTAATCTCAGTAATTGAGCTTCCAAATAGATTTTAAAATAAGAACGAATGCCTTTCAGAAGTTAAAGCACCTCTGATAATCATCAAGTCTTAATATATATCAGCTTATGAAGTCAAAAGAATTTCCGTGTTTTTGAAAATAAAATTTCCTCAAATTCTGAAAAGTTTGGTTTACAAGTGTTGTCATCATCAAAAAGGGGGAGAATGTTAGCTCTCATAGTGTTTTGATGATGATTCAACAATTGGAAAAGTCTTGAAAACCAAAAGAATAAGTTCCATGGAGCAAAAATCAGTTTTCCTTGCTGACAAAGGAAAACTCGAGTTTTGGGGTCCAAAACTCGAGTTTTGGTCTTTGGCAAAAATGCTCAAAAATGATCACCGCCAGTTTTAATGATAACTGCCAGTTTTGAACTTGAGAATAGTTCAAAACTCGAGTTTTGGAAACCAAAACTCGAGTTTTGGCCTGGTAGAGAGGTTTCAAAATCACAAAGTTTTTTTAAGTTTCAAAAATCTCCGGTTTTCACTCATCACTGCCAGTTTTAAACATTTCTTATCTTTGAAGAAAAGTTCAAAACTTGAGTTTTGGGAACCAAAACTCGAGTTTTGGAGACACAGAGAGCACATGAATTTTAATCAGGTGAACATCGCCAGTTTTATCTCATCACCCCAGTTTTCAAATATATTTGATTTTCCAAGTTATCACAAAAAGTGAAAACTCGAGTTTTGGAATCCAAAACTCGAGTTTTGCTAAGGCAGAGAGCCTTCAATATTTTCAAAGTTGAAAACCTCCTGTTGTGAATCAACACCGCCAGTTTTCATGTTTTGAACTTTAAACCAAAAGTTCAAAACTCGAGTTTTGAGAAGCAAAACTCGAGTTTTGACAGACCCGAGAGTATTCAAGTTTTTTCCAGATGAAAACTGCCAGTTTTACTTTCATCACCTCCAGTTTTGATGTTTTGAACTAAATCATGTTTTGCCATGAATAGTTCAAAACTCGAGTTTTAGGCAACCCGAGAGGATCAATGTTCTAAAATCATCAACACTGCCAGTGTTGCCTTGAACACCGCCAGTTATGAACTTTGAACAGTTCATAACTCGAGTTTTGAAGATCAAAACTCGAGTTTTGGCCCTTTTGACAGAAAACTTTGTTTCACTGAATTTTGCCAAATCTGATTTGATCTTCATTATTTAAAGATACCCATTGATTGTTCACATTATATGAATACTTTATCAATATATCTGAGCTGTTCTAACATGTTTATTCGTGAGATTACAGAAGATTCTTGAGTTTGGTAAAAGATTCAAAATTAGAAGCTATTTTAGGAAAATTGCTGAATTCATGGGGAGCCGTTGTACTGAGTCATCTAGCCGTTAAAGATGATTATGTAGCCGTTATAGAATATCTCCAATGGATGAATTCCTTGAGAAGAAAACCAGAATCAAGCAAAACTGCAGAATAAGCTCACAACAGCTATATTTCAGAACAGGAGCAATTTAAGCTGATTAACTCATGACATAACTCCAGCAACAGCTATATTTTCAAAAAGGAAAAAGCCTCAACGGATCTATAACGTTCACAAGCTTCAAACCACTATAAAAAGATGAAGATTTGAAGCTGGAAAGACACAGAACTGACATTCTACAATCCTATTGAAAACATCTGTAAAAGAGCTGTTCTCTTTCATTTGAATGAGTTGTTGTACTTCAGTGATCATCAGAATTCACTCTTAGAAGAGAGTTCCTTTCTGCAAATCATTTTTCTATAAGGATCTCAAAGTAGTGGGACTTTGAGATTGGTTTTTTTTTTATTACAACTTGTAAGGGGGAGTGTGTTCAAGGTGGTGAAACATCCTTCGTTTGCAGAGCTTGTAATCATCAAGAGAGCTAGTGAAAACCCCAGAGTGACTGGGGACTGGGCGTAGGTCATTAGATTGGACCGAACCAGGATAATTGCTTTGTGTTCTACTATTCTTCCCTTCTAACTCTTTTCAATTCAGTTTTATCAAGTTTTGACCAAAAAAAAAAAAGGAAACACAAAGCATACTACAAAAGAATTTTAAAATCCCCAATTCACCCCCTCTTGGTGATTTAGCTACACTTTCAGAAGTCAAAAACATCAAAACTTGAGTTTTCAAATTAAAACTTGAGTTTTCAAAAGGTTGGAAAATCATATACTCTCTGTTCGACCAAAACTCGAGTTTCCAGAGTGAAACTCGAGTTTTCACATAAATTGTGAAAACATTGAAAAGTTCATAACAGGCCAAAACTTGAGTTTCAAAACTGAAACTCGAGTTTTCAAATCATCGTGAAAATGCATTGCTCTTTGCCTGATCAAAACTCAAGTTTTGAAATCAAAACTCGAGTTTTCATATAGCTATAAAAACTTTGAAATTTGGCAATGCTCTCGGGTTGGGTCAAAACTCGAGTTTGTAAAAACAAAACTCGAGTTTTCATCCAATGATGAAAACTTTGAAAATCTCCTCAAGTTAGAAACTTGAGTTTTCATTTTGAAACTTGAGTTTTCAAAACATGATAAAAACTTGAAAACTCTCTGTAAGGACAAAACTAGAGTTTTGAAATCAAAACTCGAGTTTTCTCTTAACTTAGAGAAAACTTTGAAAATTCAGAAGCAGTTTAAATATGAAGTCTTGGCATGAAGCTGAATTCAAAAATCAAAGACTCTCTGTATGGCCAAAACTCGAGTTTTCAAAACAAAACTCAAGTTTTGTCTTTAGTTGAAAAATGTCATGAGTCTCTGTAAGAACCAAAACTTGAGTTTCCAAACTGAAACTCGAGTTTTGTCTTGAGATGAAAATTGAGTACTCTCTGTAAGCTTCAAAACTCGAGTTTCCAAAGGAAACTTAAGTTTTGCTCTTGTTTAATGAAAAAGAGCAACTCTCTGTCAGGGCCAAAACTCGAGTTTTGTCTTGACAGCAAGTTTTTCAACTTACCAAGACAAAACTTCATTTTTGGGTTTGCAATTGTTAGGTCGTCATCAAAACACATAGAGAACTAACAATTTTATCTTTGGAACTGATGGCCTACCACGTTCAGGCATACTTCAAATTCATTTATAATAGTTTGTCCTTTAGCAACATTAATACGAATAGGAGCATTAGCAGCTAGAACATGTAACATTTGTTACTTTCTTTAGGTCAGTAAATGCTTCTGGCATTCGATTAGCTAAATTTTGCAAATGAATTAACTTTTAAACTTCCATTTTTCATTATTTTATACCAAGATCAAAATGAGCCAATGATAATTCATTATAGCTAATCTCTTTACCCAACTGCTTATTTTCTCCCCCTCATATTAGAAAAACAATGACAAATCACAATTGACTAATCATGCAATATAAGTCTCCTAAACCCATTTATTTCCTTTGGAAACATCATTTTGTTTCATTTAGAGACAAACATGAAGAAGGAGGTCCTTACACAACATTTATTCATCTATACGCATTGTGGTAGAATATTGCACATTCAAAAGTTTTAATATGGAATTAATCTAGCTACTGACCAAAAGCCAATTTTACAAGGAGAATTTTGTTGGCTTATATAAATGCTACAATAAGATCAAATATGCTAACACATAAATTTGTTTTCATAAGTATTGAATACATGATTTATGGATCGTATAATCTGGAAATAGCGTGCTTAATTTATTCAAATATTATTGTAAACTTCAAGTTGTGAACATTCTTACAAACTTAAGGTTGCAAGCTAATAATCTCACATGTAACCATCTTATAGATGCATCTTCCAAATTTCTATGGTTTACATGTTATTTCAATGGGCCCATATAATAATGTTTGATTATTTCCAGAAATACTAAGATTCATTATTAATCATGACCAGTGATATTCATATAGACAATTTGCTTTTGAGAACAAGCAGTACATAATAATTTTTAAATAATATGTTGGCTATTCATGAAGAATCTTTAAGTTTTTCAATGGATATCAATACATAATCTTATTTGCATTATATATAAGACTCAGATGATCAAACAAGCTATGCCAACAATAAATTTGTTTGAATCAATAAACTTTTGGTTTACTATAACATTTGTTTCAACCAATAATAGTCATTTCAATATTTTGACATTCGTTTCGAGAGATTTATTAAACTTTGTGAGAAGCATATGACTTTTCCAAAATTAGCTCACACTTGTATTCCAACTCACATTTGTTTTCTAAAATCTCAACCTCAAGTGTGAGTCATATAAACATACTTTTTATATATTTATGTTTCAAAATCACTTTCAAACTCTTTAAAGCTCGAAAGAAAAATCTATATTAGTTCTTTATGAACTACCATATAATATTATATAACTAGATAATCTCATTACTCATTAATAATATATTTTAATTTATTTATATATGAAAAATATACGCAATCCACCACATATGAAAATATTCATGATCAAAATAACTTAGAATCACACAGATTTAGAATTACACATGAAAATTCTTCGGTGGAAAATTCTTATGGCAACAAATTTATGAGATGTGATCACAATAAATGTAAATAATAATAATTTTTAATAACAACAAAAATTAAACATATTACCTTATGGGCTTATTTTGTATTTGTCTTGGCTTCAAAATAAATTGAGACATATTTCTCTGTAACTCTTTGCCTCTTTAAGATCTCATTGGCAATATTAGCAAATATTTGATTTGCTAGACTTATAAACTTGTAATTTACAATTAGAATCTCTTTTATTATTATTTGTAAACTTTTGGTTTACAATAATATGTATTTTCTATATGATATCTATTTCTGTAGATATCTTTGAAACTCAACAAGTTTCTTAAAATAAAATGCATTATTAATGCATAATTTTGTTCCTTTAGATAACAAAATATTAGCTCTTCCGGAGGCTTCTGTCAAATTTATACTGCCATATATATAACCTGAATATTAGTCTCTCTTATAAAATTGGGCAAAACATGTTACTTAGTGTAACACCCGTTCTTAATACGCCTTTATTTATCAGAGTTTGAGCATACAGGGCATCGAAATAGTTTGGACGACTTAATTGCGGATAAAACATTTCTTAAATTAATTTGGTTGAAAACGCGAGAATAATTTTTTTCACAAACAATATCTATCTCATAGTGGGATGTTAATACATTAATCCAATAATAGACCAATGATAAACGATATAATATAGTCCATCTATTTATATTTTTCCAAAAGTCTCTTCTGTTATAACCCTTACAACTACATCTTTCCTCTTGAACTCAATCCACTACATGTTTCTTTCATGCGATTTGGAGTTCGAATGAATGAAACCCACGGGTAACAGTTAATCTCATATGCGGGTATGAAATATAAATAAAAACCTAATGCAGTTTAGGTACGGAATAATTTACAGTAAACAAGTCACACCGAAACCGCAATTATCGGCTAAGGACCGCAATCCTATGAAACACATAGCCTCAATCCATAACTAGGAAACAAACATGTAAATTATCTAGCAAACATGATCAGTCATACATGAATACATACATAAAAGCTAATAAGATAACAGTTGCCCACTTCGAACTTGAATCCTTAATTCGTCCAAAGGTGTTGGGATTAGTAGAAGTGTCAAGGTATGTCTATAAATGTTCATAATTGCCATTAGTCACTTCTTATGTCGTATCACATCTAACCAAGCGAATTATTTTTAGAGGGTCAAAAATGGTTATTAACGCCTAATAATCCCTTAACAATAGTACTCTTTTATATTTATTACTTATTCCCTCTTCTAATAATAACAATAATATTATTTATTATTTATTTATTTTACTATTTACTATTTTTTTCTCTACAATTATTTTAAATTCTCAGAGGCTATCCTAACACTTTAAAGTAGGAGTTTATAAATACCAATCATCATATAAATTATACTTTAATGTATTACATGTAATGTTTTTCATGGTTTTCCAAAGTCTTTGATATATAAACAGCTACACATACACAAACACATTTATATAAATACCATCAACAAAATAGCAACAAAGATATATACATATATATACATATATATACATATATATATGTATATATATGTATATATATGTATACATATATATACATATATATATGTATACATATGTATACATATATATATGTATATATGTATACATGATTTTATCGTTTGTCATGTCACTTGATATAAGGTTTTGTCAAGTCACCCCAAAACTACGTTGTTTTAGGAGTTAACACCCTTCATTAATTCCCCTAACCCCAAAACGATGTCATTTTGGGAGTTAGAGGAGCTTTGGTAAAATTCATATAATAAATACAAAAACACCCTTCATTAATTTCCTTAATTCCTAAAACGACATAATTTTGGGGTGACTTAAAACCTTATGTTAAGTTATATGATAAGCGATAAAATATATATATACACAACATCATCATATATTAGTAAAATAGCCACAATCTCTTCTATGTGAATATATATATATATATATATATATATATATATATATATATATATATATATATATATTCATATAGAACATGACAACAACTTTTATATTTATGACAGTGAGTTTCCTCTCTTCCATCCACATGCAGCTATGACATGTGGATGGAAGAGAGGAAACTCACTGTCATAAATATAAAAGTTGTTGTCATGTTCTATATGAATATATATATATATATATATATATATATATATATATATATGGGTTTAACGTTTATCATATGACTTGACATAAGCTTTTGTCAAGTCACCCCAAAACTACGTCGTTTTGGGAGTTAGGGGAATTAATGAAGGGTGTTTGGGTAAAATTCATATAATAAATATAAAAACCAAAATACCAAAACACCCATCATTAATTCCCCTAACTTCCAAAACGACGTAGTTTTGGAGTTAGGGGAATTAATGAACTCCCAAAATGACGTAGTTTTGGGATGACTTAATAAAAGCTTATATCAAGTCCATGACAAACGTTAAACCCTATATATATATATATATATATATATGATAGCACGTTTTGATTCCATATTTAGAGGTTTATGACAACAACTTTTTGTTTCAGTTCCTTATTTATATAACTTAGCAAATCTCCAATGCTTTGACACACACTGTTAGAAAATATGCCCTAGGGGCAAATCATTGTACCTTAGATATTGATGTTATTTAAGGTATTCTCTTTTAGTTATCATTTTCGTTTGCATGTTTGTATTGATAACTGCATCCCTGGATATATCTTATAGATTATTCTAAATGTCCCTGGTCGGTCATCTATGCGGGAGCAAAGATGAGTTAAGACCAGTATGACTTTGATGAGGTATGGAGATACGAATCAAAGTCATGGGCACTTATAAGAGTACAAGGTATTGAACCGACCCATTATGAGAAAGTGACATGGATTAATTCATAAGCTTATCTCATGTATAAGCGCGTCACAATGCCCTATGACCTGAGACCATCGTGGATTCCTACATGATGAGTCACTGACCTTTGACTTAGTCAAAAGTCACCTTTGACCGGATGATGATAAAGGCTGGGATCGGGATCAATGGTTTTCATGCGGAGGAATATGAATAGTTAAGATGGAATTTGTCCCTCACATTTGTAGAGAGATAATAGTGGCCTCTCGATGAGCGAGTTTAAGAAATGTATGGTCATACTGTGATGGAAAGGAGTTTCCATTTCACTTCTTAGACTACTCGAGAATCGAGAAAATAATGGTCAAGAACAGGAAGTTGGCATTATTCATGCCTCATCCTTGACCAAATTATCACGTGACAAAAGGGACATGACATGGTTGTACGATAGGTAGTATCGTGTCATCGATCCCCATGTGAATTGGGTAGTCGCAATGTCTTGCTAGAGACCACTTGCTACTTGTGGGCTGATAGAGTACTGGCCCACTACCAATCTCATATAGGCCTGCAGAGTTGCACACAAGAATAACTCAACATGAGTAATAGTGTCTATATTCACTGAATCTTAGATTAATGTAAGATTAATGAATATTGAATTTAATCTGAGGTGATTATATATGTGTGTGTGTATATATATATTAAATTCGAAATTAATATATATTAATATTATTAATGGAGATTAACGGCTTGAACGCCGTTCAGACTCGGTAGACTCGTGAAAACGTCGAGTGAGCTGAGTTCAGTATTATGTAATTTATGTCATTTAAAAAAAACACCAAAATCCCCAATTAAAACTGACCTGGAACCCTATTTTTGGGTGTGTCGGCCGTGGGTTCTTTGATCCTCTACTCTTCTTCACTTCTTCTCTCATAGTCACGACGACGGCATAAGGGAAGGCTTTGAAATCGACGATTCGGTTGTTGGCTGTTAGAGATTTGCAGTGTTGCTTCTTCTTGTTCTCGGCGTTTGCTGGAAAATAGTGAAATCGACGAGTCACTATTGCTTCTTCTCGACCGTGGGTTCTTGTTCTCCTTAATCGCTGATCGTTGCTGCTGCTTCTTCTTCAGTCTTCACCGTCGCTGAATCTAATCGTCACCACTCGGCACGCACTACTCACTTCCTCACCCACTCACCCAACCCAAGTATGCCTATTGCCTATCACCTATGTCGCTGAATGGTTCTGTTTATTATTATTATTTTTTTGTTTGCTTGCAATTTTTTTTATTTTAATTTTGCTTGCTGTGGGCCTGTTTTTATGGTTCTGATTTTATGGTTAATGGTTTTGATTTTATGCCAAGTATGCCTATTTTTTTTATTAGTGTGTATGGGACTTTGCCTTGGTATTTTGACTGTAATATGTATGAGACTAAAATTTCTGATGAACTTTAATGTATTAGTGTGTTTTGGTTTTACATATGTTTGATGTTTTTTTTTAGTCTGTAGTAAACTCTTATGTTTCATTTACGTTTTCCAATTTTACGTTTTTGCTCACCCCTACCGTTTCTACGTAGACTCTACGTTTTTAGAACATTGAATTGAACAAAATAAACTCCCCTTTAATGCTTTGGAACTCAAGCACAAATCTCCACACCAAGAAACAATGAACTCAGCGTCTCATTGCTTGAACTTCGGCTCTAAAAAATTAGCAAAGAAACCCATAGATAGATTAAAGAAAAATACAGAAGAGTGGTAGATTGTGGTGAACAATGTTGGTGGTCTGACGGTGTTTCCCGGTGGGAGTGATGGTGGTTGATGGAGGACGATGGTGGCTGAAGGTTGAGGGAGAAGGAAGGGAGTCACCGGCGGCAATGGTGGTGAGAGGGAGACCGCCGGTGACTAGAGAGAGGTGAAGATCGAAGGAATCAACAATGAAAAGGTTCTAGGCGTGGTTCAGCGTTTTTTTTCCCCCCGGATGTGTAGGCGTGAAGCCATTTAATATCCATTAAACCCTATCGGGGGTTTTTTTTTTCCAGCTCCTTGGGTCATCCAATGAAGCACATTAATTCCCCTCAGTTGCACTGGTCTTTGTCGGGTCCTTCTTTTGTGTTTTCTAGGTCTGCTGTGATTGAATCATTGAATTCAACCTAATCTCCAATTCAAACAAAACGCTGTGTTCTGTTAATTAATGCTCTCAGCTCCTCGGGTCTGGTATGAATTAATTAAACAAAGAAAAGTCAAAACTAACCATAGGCAATCAAAATGCAGAGTATGAGGCAGGGACTTAAGTGAAACTTTCAAAAGTATTTCAGGAGGGACTAAAATGAAAAGTTTATAACTTAAGCCCAACTTTCATTTTCAGATTTGTTTTGATCTTTTCAAGCATCCACAATCAAAATAATTAATCTAACATTAAATATTCTCAGAAAAATCAATGATTAAGAATAATAACATTTTTTTGACAATTTTGCCATTTTTAGCCCAAATTTAACATATTTACTCTTAATCTCAATTAATCATAAGAAAAGCATTTTAAGCCCAATAACTATGATAAAATGCATTAAAAATCCCAATT
Source organism: Acacia crassicarpa (assembly GCA_034222035.1). Taxonomy (NCBI): domain Eukaryota; kingdom Viridiplantae; phylum Streptophyta; class Magnoliopsida; order Fabales; family Fabaceae; genus Acacia; species Acacia crassicarpa. Next base: position 32,041,003 of record JAWXYG010000008.1, on the reverse strand, counting down.
TAATTACAAAAAATCATGTGAAAATAAGGTTCTATCAATTCCCCCACACTTAGACCTTTGTACTTCTGAACAAAGGCAATTGAGTACCAAATTCCAAGTTCGAATCACTAATGCATTTGAAAGATGAGCAATTTCATAAGCAATGAATTAATTAATCAAATTCTTCAAGCCAACACCAGTGATAGTCAAGTGATGTCAAGGAATTAGCTGACTTCACAACTTCAAAATATTAGAACGAAGCACAAGAGGACTCTCACGATATTAGTGTTTCACTCATCTCACCTCATTGATCGGGATAATTTCACTCTAGCTCACTTAATCAACACCCTACCATAGGCTTGTAATAACTCTAACATCTCCACTATTAATAGCAATTAATGAAATGAATCAAGAGGGCTTTTAAGGCTTGTAATGTTGGATGAAGGCTAGATGGAATGAATTAATTAGAAAATGAATAGTTGATATGCAAGTCAAAGTTAACGAGCAAATTCATAGTATTTAAATAACTTTACACACTTTTGCCAATTCTTTTGATAATCATGAACAAATGCCTTGTTGATATTTCTTCTAATTTATTATTATTATTTTTGCTTTTTTTTAATTACCAAATACTTTTTTTCTCTTTTTTTTTTATAATGCTCACTTTTCTTTTCTTCTTCTTTTTTTTTTTTTTCCTACTCACTTTTTTTATAAACTTGGCATTTGAATATATACATTGTTCAACTTTTTTTTTTTAATTATTGACAATTCACTTTTGATTTTTAGAATACTATGAACACTATGAATAGTGACATGCATACAACATATGAATGACTCAAAAGGGGTAAGCAAAGGGTAGATGAATGTAGGTTTGTGTTTGGGTGAAGGGATTGAAATTGAATGCCTCTTTCATTTCCATAACACTAATGCAAATGTGGTTTCGAAAAAGAGCTGAAACAAGTTCTAGAAAGTGAAAAACCAAGTGAGCATGCACGCAAGAAAAGAATTTAAGGCTCAAATATCCTTCCACAAGGTTTTTCTCCAATGCTCATTCCAACACAATCAATTATATAGTAAGCTAACCACAAAACATCTGCTTAACTATTCCAAGTGCTAACCTTACCAAACACAACCAATCAAAACATTGCAACAAGTTAAAACAATGCTCAACTCCTAAATGCACAAATGATATTTAAACATCTCATTTTCAAAATAAGGAGTAAGCAAAAATCCAATTGTGGGTTCATTTCTTTTTCCATTCACTTGAAAAACAGGACATGGTTTTCTAAAGTTGCCAAAACACTATATCTCATGAAAGCTCAAAGAATTTCTCACAAATTATACACTTCCAAAGTGGCAAATGCGACCATTTACCACTTAGGACATGCCTTATTGCAAGTCATTCTTGAAAAAATTTCTAGTTTTAGGCATTTTCTCATTTAAAAACAACCAATTAATTGGGATTCAAAATGTATTTCCCTCCCCCACACTTAATCAACACATTGTCCTCAATGTGAGAAAATCACTCTAAAGTGAATGTTAGACAAGTTGAAATTCAAGGCACAATGGTGATTAAGTAGGGTAGTGACCAACAAAGTACAAAGCATACATAGGGGGTTTTTATTCTACTCACTAAACTAAATTATTTCTACCTTTCTACTGGATTATGTCCCTCCCCTACACTTATCTTCCTTACACAACAATTAAGCCCAAAAATTCATAGAAATTAGGAAGAAAATAAGTGAGGAAAGGGACAACCTGGGTTAGAGTATCTTAAGTCGCTTGAAGGAGAAGTTCTCATCCCGAATGAGAATCATGCATTTGCCGTTGAAAAATTCTTCTCCTACATTGATTTTCCTTGATAGAGGTGGCTTAGGATCAATCGGAAGAGGTCCAAGGATGTACGGTGGATGTTGGTTCCACAAAGGACCTTTCCAAAGATGTGCCTGTAAAGACGACAAGCAAATAGCAGTATCCCGTCCGAAAATAGAAACATGGAGAGATTTCAAGTGAATTAAAGGCATGTTAAGTTCTAAACTCTCCAAATAACTATCGCATCCAAGGAAATCAATTACACTCCCATCAGTAGGAGTCAAACAACAAGTTATGTTGTGAAAATTCTCTTGTGTTTGCAAAAGGGAAGGTGCGGAATCCAACTTAGTGTTGGGGCACACCACATCTTCATTGCAATCACAAGAGATGGAAGGCAAAAGAGTGGAAGAAGAAAGAGAATTTTTCAAATTGTTGTCACCCAAAACTTTTGAATTTTCAAAAGAATCATTTGTTTCGTCTATATCTGGTGGCAAATCACAAGAAAGAATCATATGGAAAGATCCATTTTCATTTGCAATATCATCAGTCAAAACAATTGAATCTTCCCTTATGAATCTATCATGCAATTCATTGGAATCATGATAAAGATCTTTTTCTTGGCTATGGTCTTTTTCACACAGATCAACCATATTGTCATCAATGCCAGATTCAACCTTTTCACAATTGGCATGCTTACTATCATCAATAGTACTAGAGAGTGCATTATGATCAATCGTAGAATCAACCACTTCTTTAAATGCTTTCTTTTGGAACTCAACAAGTAAGTGACTTTTTTCATGATAACAATCTACACATATTTGATATTCTGGACAAGAACATGAAAATATTTCATTCAATTGATCACAACCATCCCTAGTACTATTAAAAGAAGCATTTTCAACATTTGAAGCATCACACAAAGAAGTAAGAGCACAATCATCAACAAGTACAGTCAAATCACTACTACTAGAACTAATGGTTTGCGCAATTACATTTTCAAACATTTGAGGGGATTCAACAATAATTTCCTCATCCACCTCATTATCACTCAAATCATGAATTGCTTCATTAGTTAAAGTAGTAGAAGAGCCTACTTCTATTAGGATAGGATCATTACCAAATGGTAGAGAAGACTCTTCAATGCTCTTTTGTACTTGCTTCACTTCTTGTGCTTGTGTGGGAATAGGATTTTCTTGGCAATTAGACTTCAAAACTTGTGCTTGCTGAGTGAGACGCTCAATTTCCTTTTCGATTCTCTCATTCTCTTTCTCTTGATGCTCCATTCGTCTCATTACATAGTCCATTTGTTGGTCAAAGTTGGCCTTGTGTGACCGCTCCTCATCTACCGTCTGATTCACTTGATCTTGCAATTTTGCAAGGACTTCACGAGTGGTAGGTTGTCGGTTTGGCACACAAGGTTGAGAATGAGGTCCAGAAGGATTTTGCAATTTTGCAAGGACTTCACGAATGGTAGGTTTTCTATTTGGCGCACAAGGTTGAGAATGAGATCCAGAAGGTTGCTCAAATGGGTTTATGAATTCATGAGATGGATTACATGGTCAGGAAGCGAGATGGAATGAAGGTGGAGGTTCACGGTATGGCATGTGGTTGTAAGGTGGAGGATTATGAGAAGGCTCATAATATGGGTTGTATGGTGGTGGAGATGGCTCATAGTGTGATTTATAGGGTGGGTGAGGTGAGTGGTTTAGTTGGAATGGAGGTGGGTGATAAGGTTCATGGTATGGGTGGTGGAATGAACCACGACATTCCTGACCAATTGGACTCTCATCTTGAATTCCCAAGTTAGCCTGAAGAGCCCATATAGTTTGTTGAAGGGACTCGATACTTTGAAAGATTGACTCTTCCCTTCTGGTTGAATCCCCTACAAAAGAGTGAGATTGAAATGGTGAATCTTGATTACCATTAAACCAAGCCATGAAAGTGCAATAAAAATTAATTCCCAATGAATCACAATATAACTATCTAACTATAAACTATAAAAACTAAGAAAATGAATTTAAGAAAATACAAATGCAAATGCAAAAGAAAAAGAAAAAGAAAAAGAAATTTCAAAAATAAAAGAAAATAAAAATGCAAGTATGCTATGAATAAACTTGGAGACATGGTGAATTCAAACAATTAAGCTCAGCATCATATCAAATTTAATGTAGAAACACCACACAGAAGCTACCAAGTCAAAATAATGCAATATGCTATGCAAGTTACCTAAATGCAAAAATCCAAAAATATGTGCAATGGGATTTTTTTTTTTTTTTTAAATGCAAAACTATTAAGTTTCACACGAGAAACCCTTTGTCAAAAATGAATTTGACAATTAGATTACCTAGGGAGCCAATTACTTAGCTCCCCGGCAACGGCGCCATTTGATGAGGGCCTTTTTGTCTTTAGCCTTGGGGTCCACAATCAAAAATAAACCAAGGATTGCGTATAGGCAAACCTAGGATCGTTCTCTCTCTTGAGGAGCCTTTTATTGAGTCCTAAGTAATCTAAATGACATGCAAATACAATTAAAACAAGGGGGAAATTGATTTTGGATTTTGGAATTAATTAACTAAAGAGAAATGCAATTTAATTAAATTCTAAACTAATATTTTTGGTATTTTTGATAAAATGGAATGGAGTATGAAAATGTAAAATGAATGGATGCTCTTGGAGTGGATTAGTGACCATCATAGTTCACTAAATATAAGAGTAAATTTTCACTAAGTCTAGATGAAAAACCTCAAGATATCACTTAAGTCCAATATTCCCAATTAGTAGTAGCTCTAACTACCGTAGCTAACTACTACCTCTTAAGATACTGTTTAAAACCACTTAGTGTGTGATTATGATTAAATTAATGTAACTTGCTTCCTCTTGATTTGAATGCGATACCACGCCACTCAATTAATCCAATTCAATCATACTATCTAACAATACCACGTAGAAAGCACAATCTAGGCGTGGTTCAGCGTTTTTTTCCCCCCGGATGTGTAGGCGTGAAGCCATTTAATATCCATTAAACCCTATCGGGGTTTTTTTTTTCCAGCTCCTTGGGTCATCCAATGAAGCACATTAATTCCCCTCAGTTGCACTGGTCTTTGTCGGGTCCTTCTTTTGCGTTTTCTAGGTCTGCTGTGATTGAATCATTGAATTCAACCTAATCTCCAATTCAAACAAAACGCTGTGTTCTGTCAATTAATGCTCTCAGCTCCTCGGGTCTGGTATGAATTAATTAAACAAAGAAAAGTCAAAACTGACCATAGGCAATCAAAATGCAGAGTATGAGGCAGGGACTTAAGTGAAACTTTCAAAAGTATTTCAGGAGGGACTAAAATGAAAGTTTTATAACTTAAGCCCAACTTTCATTTTCAGATTTGATTTAATCTTTTCAAGCATCTACAGTCAAAATAATTAATCTAACATCAAATATTCTCAGAAAAATCAATGATTACGAGTAATAACATTTTTTTGACAATTTTGCCCTTTTTAGCCCAAATTTAACATATTTACTCTTAATCTCAATTTATCATAAGAAAAGCATTTTAAGCCCAATAACTATGATAAAATGCATTAAAAATCCCAATTTAATTATAAAAAATCATTTGAAAATATGGTTCAATCAGCTTGGCTAAACACTTGTGTAAGGATCGAGTTTACACATTGATCGACTTCTACACCAGGGCCAAACAGTATCTGGACGTCGAATAGATGGAGATCGCCAACGCTTTGGAACCAGAGAAGAGGAGGAATACGTCACCAGCCGCCAGGGATCAAACAGATAATCGAAAATCCGAGCCACGAAAACGCAATCGAGAAAGTCAATCTCGGGGGGAGAGGCTCGATGTTAAGTCAAAATACGACAGCTACACCCCACTGAATGTTTCTCGGTTGCAGTTGTGGAAGGAGATAGCCCAGACCGAGATGAAGAAGGTCGGGAAGCCGAGGCCCATCAGGAACCGACCCATAACGAATCGGTCGAAGTTTTGTGCTTTTCATGACGATCTGGGACACACCACGGACGAATGCTATGAACTCCAGGACACCATAGAAAGGTTTGTCAGAGAAGGGAAGCTACATCAATATGTGATCAAAACTCAAGGAAGAAAACATGACAAGCGGAATCGTGAACGCTGGAGTCGAAGCTTGGCTACTGACTCATGGAAGGTCGAGAAAAGGCTAAAGTCTAACTCCGAGGACGAGTTCCCAGAGGCTGAATTCCAATGCAACGTCATCAGTGGAGGATTCGGAGGTGGGGGAGATACGGTGAGCCAATGAAAGAAATATCTTCGAGAGGTCCACTCGGTGAGAAACCTCCCGAGATCTGAGGAGGACCCAACAAAACCGAAACCACCCCCTTTAATATTTACAAACGAGGACCTGAATGACGTGGTTCCCGGACACTAGGACGGACTGGTTATCACAGGGACTTTGGTAAATTACCAAGTAAAAAGAATCTTTGTCGACGCAGGAAGCTCGACTGACATTATTAGTTGGGATGCCTATACAAGAATGCATATAGATGTGGAAGATTTGAAACCATGCAAAACAACTCTTATAGGATTTAATGGGGAACGATCATTTCCTAGAGGCTACATTGACCTCCATCTGACATTGGGTACAAAAGATGCATTCAAATCAGAACGGGTAAGATTCATTGTCGCCGACTTTCATTCCCCTTATAACATAATATTGGGTAGGCCGACCATCCATAACTGGGACATGCTGGTATCTACAAAACATCAGAAGCTCAAGATGGTTAACAGTAAAAACCAAGTAGTAGTGGCATCTGGAGACCAAAAAGAATCTCGACAGTGTTACTTCGAGCTCCGGGTAGGAGAAGGTAGGCCCACATCGCCGCCTCAGCTCAAAAAGGCGAAGTTAATACGGACATCAAAGAGGATAGCCGGACCTATCCAAGATTAACAAAATCGATGGGGCAATGAATATCAACCTGAAGACCTGACTAATTGAGTTCTTGAGGTAGAATCAGGATGTTTTTGCATGACATTGTCCGAGATACCTGGAATCGATCCACACTTTTGTTGCCACAGACTAGCCATTTGGACCTCGGTGGCTCAGAAAAAGAGGAATATCACGGCCAACAGACAGAAGCACTACAAAAAAACCACCCATTTGTGACGGTTAAAAACGCCCACTTGTGGCGGTTTTTGGCGTTACAAATGGCATTTGTAACGTTAGCCAAACCGTGACAAAAACCAATGAGACAAAACAATTTGTCGCGGTTTAAAATAACCACTGCTACATGAAAATAAACCAATACAGTACGGTAGCGGTTAATACTAACCGCCACTATATATGAATACGCTGACGCGCCTTTTTTATTTTATGTTTGTCGCGGTTAAGAAACCGCTACAAATTGTTCCAATATCTGAAAAAGGCATGTCTTTTGTGGCGTTTTGTAACCGCCACAAATAATCCAGAAAAAGTTTACGCCAATATTTTGTAGCGGTTGTTAACCGCCACAAATAATTCCCGCCAAAATTGTCAGAAAATTTTTGCTTCATTTTTTATCTTTACGTAGCATTTTGTAGCGGTTACAAACCGCTAGAAATATTTCCCGCCAATCTCTTTTAAAAAAACTTTGGCGCCATTTTTTCAATTTACGTAGCATTTGTAGAGGTTTAGATTGCGGTTTCTGTAGTGGTTTTTCTAAGACCCTGGCGTGCGTGCTTTTATTTTGATTAACCGCTACAAATTGGTGAATTTTTTTTAAAAAAAAAATTCACAATTCTGAATTAAATTATTACCTCATTTATATTTTTACGGAAAATAATATTAAAATATAATAATTGATTGTATAAGGAAGTATAGATATGGAAAATAAGTATATGAAAAAAGAAAAGAAGTTGAAAGTTAATAAAATATACCTATAAAATAGAAGAAGTGACAAGTTAAATATCAATAGGGTAGAAGAAAAAAAAAATGTCATCAAGCTGAGTGACACTTACCCGATTCAGGAATGAGTATATGAAAGTAGAAAACAAGTTGAAACTTAAGAAAATGTACCTGTAAAATAAAAGAAGTTACAAGTTAATATCAATAGGGTTGAAGAAAAAACAAATATTATCAACGTGAGTGACACTTACCCGATTCAAACACTTTGCCTCGTTGAGAAAACGTAAAAATATTAGAGAAGTTGGAGAGAAAACGGGTGCAGAAATCAAAATGGAGCATATTGAATGTGATTTGGTGGGGGTATTTATTTTGATCTCAGCGGATCATTTTGTGGCGGTTTAGTCTGCGTTTTCCGTAGCGGTTTTTATATAATTAGTCGCGGTTTTAAAGGGTTTAGTGGCGGTTTGAAACCGCGACAAACATTTTTTTTGTGAATTTTTTTTAAATAACAGTAAAATAGAAATAACTTTTTTTGGGTCTTTTTTTTTTAAAAAATAAAGCAAACTGAAGAGTAGGCATAATTTTTGTTCTCAATCTTCATCGGCCTCACTGCGAAGAAAGTTAGTATAAAAGGTTAAGTGTGAGTTAATATAAAATAAGACATAGAAAAATTTTTGGATGTGAAATTTTTATATTTCATGTTGCGGATATTAAAAGACGTACCGAACTTTAGGTAAAGTGTCATCGCCGTCTAGGAAGAAGTTTTCGAAACTGGCGGGATGTAGAGGTTCACAATCGTAGGTGACGTTCTTACCATCGCCCATGTTGTATAGGTCCCGAGGCTTTAAGTGAACCACCATATTCCAATCCCTGTGCCTCTCATCAGCGACGTAATAAACCTGATGGGCCTCTGAGGCAAGAATATACGGCTCGTCATCTTCAGATTGACCAGTGTGAATAGGGCGGGAGAAATTCACGGATGTGATGCCTAAGTCATCGGTCGTGAGTCCCCGGGACGTTGTCGTATTCGCCCACAAACACTTGAACAACGTCATAGAGAAAAGGCCTTGGTAACTTATCCTGACCACATCAAGCAGCTTTCCATAATACGGGACGTCCCCGAACTGCATGTTCCAGTCACTGCTGCTGGCATAACTCCTCGTCCCAAACGTGCCGTATACACCCGAGTTTTGGGTCAGCGATCCATAATCTTGTGAAACCGTGCAAAACTTGAAGCCATTGACATTGTATGCTGTAAATCTTTGGGCGTGGTCAAGCGGGCCGAGGCGAAAGCTCTGAATTCTGGTGAGTGGGGGTTGTGGTCATTCATTATTCTCCTCAAAAACCAACCCTGAAATTCTCTATGGACCTTTCTATCAATTTCTGAGGATGTTCGTGTACGGATCCTCAGCTGACGCTTCACATGACTCCTGAATCCCCTGCAATTAAACATGTGATGACGAGCAAGAAATGTGCCTATAAAATGTAAGGAAACATATGGGATAACATATAGTAATTATGTGCGCAATCCTTACTGAAGATACGGTTCAACTTTAGTACAGTTGATCAAGACATGTCTATGGGCTTGAAACTTCTCAAGTGCCGTGAGTTTGAAGTTCTCACGTCCGCCAATTGGTTTGCCAACATGAGGGAATAACACCTTTGAAGCTGATGGCTCTGGCTCTGGCTCAGGACAATTGTCCACACAATGCGGTCTGTTGAATGACGTCTCAATGTCATCAAAGTACCTGGAACAAAAATACAAGACCTCATCCCCAATATAACCTTCTGCTATTGAACCTTCAGGCCATGCCTTATTCCTCACGTAAGATTTCAGTTTCCCAAGGAACCTATAAAGTAATGAGGAAAAATGTCGATACATCAATGTTTAAACATGACACTAAGAAGTAATGTATTATATATGCTGAAGTAACTAATTTTAAAAGAGTACCTCTCAATAGGATACATCCATCGGTAGTGAACCGGGCCAGCAAGCTTTGTTCCGTGAACAAGGTGTACTGTCAGGTGAACCATGACCGTGAAAAATGAAGGAGGAAAGATCATCTCCAAATGGCACAGTGTAAGAATGATTTGCTGTTGCAGCTGGTCGAGCTCCTCCACGATCAACACCTTGGAACACAACTTCCAGAAGAAAGTACAAAGCTCGACCAAAACGATCGACACATCGAGAGGCAGTGTATTTTTTATGGCCAGCGGAAGTAACTGCTGCATAAGCACATGTGAGTCATGACTCTTCAGCCCAGAAACCTTTCGAGCCTGCACGTCCACACATCAGGAAATGTTGCTCGAATACCCGTCAGGAACTTTTATTTTCTTCAGAGTGGCAAAGAAGATTTCCTTATTCGGTTTTGTCAGGGTGAATTTTGCCTATTGAAATCTGTCATGCTCATCCGGCCACGTGTCTGCACGAACCCCCATCTCCCGTAAATCTTTCCTCGCTTGAAGATGATCTTTTGACTTGCCCGGTTCGTTCATAATCGTGTACAAGACATTGTTGCACACATTCTTTTCAATGTGCATGACATCCAGACTATGTCAGAGCAAATTATCTTTCCAATACGGAAGAGCGAAGAAGACGCTTATCTTCCGCCATTACTGGGTCACAGAACCAGAAGCCCTAGCTGTCTTGCTCCTGGCCTTTGCTGGGTCATCTTTTTTCCCATACTCAAAGTCAACATCCACAATTTGCTCTATTATATATGCACCGGATAAATTCTGAGGAGGTCCTCTTCTTTCCTGTTGCCTGAAACGATTGCGCTGCAACCTAAACCTGTGTGTACCATCCAGAAACCTCCGATGACCCATAAAGCACCACTTACGACTGTGGGGAAGGCGCACTGAGTCAAAGTCAAAATTGCAAGCCGGACACGCAAGGCCGGTATGCACATTCTACTTGGATAATGTTCCCAAACCAGGGAAGTCACTGACAATCCACATCAATGCCGCACGCATGTTGAACAGTGTCTTCTCGTGCGCGTCATACGTCTCGACGCCTTCGTTCCACAACTCCACCAACTCGTTGATAAGCAGTTGTAGATACACATCGATGTCATTTCCCGGAGCCTTTTTGCCCGGAATGATCATGGACATAATGAAGGAGCTCTGTTTCATGCACATCCAAGGGGGCAAGTTGTAAGGTATCAAAACAACTGGTCATATACTATAACTTGTACTAAGATTACCAAACGGATTAAAACCATCGGTCGCCAAAGCAAGACGAACATTTCTAGGGTCCGCCGCGAAATCAGGAAACTCTGAGTCAAACGCTTTCCAAGCTTCACCATTACATGGATGTCTGAGTTTACCATCGTCATTCTTTTCGGCTTCATGCCACCTCATATGCTCAACTGTCTTAGACAACATAAACAATCTTTGTAAGCGAGGTTTTAAAGGAAAGTACCTTAGAATCTTTGCGGGTTTCTTCTTTTGCTTTTTTCCCTTCTGAACTGTCCTGAACCTCGAAGTGTGACACTTCTTACAAGTCTCCCTCCGAGTGTCCTCCCCCATATAAAGCATGCAGTCGTTGGGGCACGCGTCGATTTTTTCGTAGTTCAATCCTAATCTGTTGATTATCTTCTTGGCCTCGTAGAAGGTTGTAGGAATGTCCGCATCAGGGAAAGTATCTCGTAGTAGTTCCAGCAGCATCGACATCGCCTTATCAGTGATCCCACACATGCACTTGATGTGGTACAATTTGATCAGAAAGGATAATTTTGAGTATTTCTGACAACCTCGATACATCGGACGATCGCTCTCATCCATTAGGCTGAAAAATTCCCGAGCTGCTTCATTCCTGTAGAAAACTGGTTGAGGACCTTGTACTTCTGCCATGAAATTGTCGTCTTGAACACCAAAAGCGTCGCGAATAGCCTCATTAACCAGATCATCTTGATCTAGTTGATTTTTTACTTGTGAGGTTTGAGGAAGATGATCCCCATATCTCATACCACGCTCCTCACCATGAAGTCACCAAAATGTATATGTTTGTGGGAAAGGCTTAGTAAGAAGATGTTCCATAGCACCTTCTCGTGTTTGCCACTTCTTAAACTTGCATCTACAACAAGGACACACGATCTTGCCATTAACGCTAGCGTGAGAGAAGGCGAAATCTAAGAAATTTTTCAATCCCGCTAAATATACCGGAGAACTGCGCGGCATCTTGATCCATGACTTATCCATCTGTAGCAAACAAAGCTAGGAAAGTATAGCAATGTGGAGACAATGTTTAATAAATTTCACCTTGAGATGTTTAAATGCAACCTTGGTCACTTTGTGGCGGTTCAAAACCGCGACGATAACCGCGAACGAATTTGATATACATTTTGTCTCGGTTAAAGAACTGTTACTAATTGCAATTGTGAAAGCGTCGCGGTTAACAAAACGATGCAAATTTGTATTTAAAATCCCGCCTTAACTTTGTCGCGGTTATAAACCGCCACCAAAATGATGACCGTTTTCAAATTTTGGCAGACATTTTTAATTCTGAAATTCAAATTTGCAGCGGTTTAAGTGTAACAACGACAAAATACTTTACACTTGGTTGCGGTTTACCTTAACCGTGACGAAATTATAAATATACATTTGTATTTTTTTTGAGAATCATACATTTTTAATCACAAAAATAAAAACTCTATTTAGTAAAATAAAAATGTGAAAAAGCTAGTGAAAACAAAGATAAAATTATCCACAAAGATAAAATTATAAAACTGCACACAAACATCCAGGGCGTACAAATAAAAGCTATTTAAATATAATAAAATTATCCACAAGCATCTGGGGCGTACAAAATAAAATGAAATACTGTACGTAGACAGTAACAACTAACTATCAGGAGCCTGATGATCAGGTCCTTTATCAGGGGGGTCTCTCTCAGGGGCGGCGCGGGCTCGACCGGAGGTGACATCGTCCTCGTCAGCAGCACCGTCAGGTTCCGGATGCGGAGGCGGGGGAGACGGGTGAGCCGGGGGGGAATCCTCAAAGATGAACGGAGGGGGAGGCTTGGGAGATGGAAACCGTCTATTCGACAGCAACTCTGAAATGGCCCCGGCAAGTGACTGCCAGCTATTCTTCTGAGTAGTGAACCAGCTGTTGAGATTATCCTGCATGCGCCTATTCCTGGCCTCATTTCTGGCCCTCTCTGCAGCAACCTGCTCGGCAACCTACGCGGCAAGCTGTTGGGCAACCTGCACAGCAACCTGCTTGGCAACCATCGCATCAACCGCAGCAGGTGGTGGCATGGTCGAGCTGGAGGTCCCGGCGCCAGAGGAGGAGCGCTTGTTGTACACCATGCTAGGCCTGGCGCCTAGCCCAAAGCCCCTAACAGGGCCAAGATGCTCGACTGGGCCCACAACAGCTTTCAATGTGGCCATAGGATCAATAGAACCCTGTGACTCCGGGGTCTGCGACGCTTGCAACTCCTGCTGGCTCTGCTCAATCCGGGTCTGAGGCACATATTTCATAAAACATTAATCAATCAATTTACTTAAATTTAAATGTACAATGAGTTTTTTGGTGACTTACTATTATCTGCTCTGCTTCGTCAGAGATCGGCGTCCCATCACGGTGCCTATGGGTGCGTGTGTACAATTCCCCATAATCCGTCTAACGGTTCTCCTCCCGAGCCTTCTCTTGCTAAAAAAATATAAACAGTGTTATGTCTAGAACAAAACAATAGTCATTTACGCGTCATTAACTCAACTTTTAATATACCATCTCACTGTACGTCACCGCAAACGTCTTGGATCCTCCCGTGTGGTTGACCCTCTATGCTGCCCTGCTTCTGGTGTTCCTTTGCGATAGGGCCTGCAAAATAAATGAGTGTAATTAATTAAAATAAATTTTAAAGTATACAATACTTTCATGATTGAAAAACAAAACTATGATTAATAAAAAAAACGTACCAATGCAGGTTGACTCCTCTTATATTGGACAAAAGCTGCCCACTCATTTGGATGAACACCGTCTGGGACGTTTACCATCAATTGCTCCAGAGGCATAGTCCCATCTCCATTCTTGCTGTCATATAGACGACCCCTCCGGCTCTTCCACCCTTCTCCCATCTTCATCTTTACATACCTCTTCGCACCTTCTCGCAGTTTAAATTTTTTCTATAACATTAAATAATTAGTATTAATTAATAATTATAAATAATTAGTAATTATTTAATAATTATTTAAGAAATAAATAACTAAATTAACCACAATTTATACAATTTAAAACAAAGTAACATGTAAATTTTAATTACACAACATAACTTACTTGCACAACGTCGCTAAACGCCTTATTCTTGATCTCATCCGGAACCTTTCTCCAATTTTCAAAATAGATAGGGAAAAACCCCCAATTCCCGCCAAGCTGTGACAGGAATCGGTTCAAGAAGTGACCACCGCTGCCGATCGGCTGGTCCGTGGCCGCGTTCCAAGGGACTATCACGCGGTAGATGTTCTCCTCCGAACTGAGCGTGGGAACGTCCAGCGTCATCCTGCTGATGTTCCCCTGTGGATCAACACAATTATAACAAAATTGTTGCAATGTATTTAGATAAACACTCATTACACGTCAGGAATTTAAATTTTATTTTTCGATACTAAATACTTATACTTACCTTCGACATCCACCGTAAATCCGGTGGAACGAGAAGACGACGGTCGTGAAAGAGGAGCTTTATACCCAATAGGGGGGGTGAATTGGGTATATTAAAAATTTTCGCAAACTGGTTCTGTTTTTACACTCTCAGAACAGGGCAGAACAGAGAAGATAGAGTGAAGAGCTTTGCACACAACGATTTATACTGGTTCGGTCCTTTCTCTGACCTACATCCAGTCCCCAAGCCTCACCTGGGATTTTCAATCCACTATAATCAAATATTGATTACACACTCTGTACTAAGAGTTGTTCTCTCACTAGAACACACTCCCCCTTACAAGTTGTAATCAATACACCCCAACTACCAAGTCCCCTGACTTGTAGTTATCTCAATCAATAAATGATTTACAAGTATTTGACTCTCTTACAGAGCAGATAAGATAAACACTGAAGAACTAAGTATCAAAATGATACAATACAGATGTAAGCTAATACACAATAAATGAACTTAGTAGATTTTTCGCTCAGAGTTGGTGTATCCGCTGGAGATGAAGTTAATGCTCTCTATTTATAGGTAGAGAACATTAAATGACCGTTGTGAGATGATTCCAACCGTTGGAAGTGATTTGCTTAAGTTCTGGTCATCTTCTCTCTCTAAACTTCTGCTAATCCAAGTCTTAATGAAGTCTGATGTGGATCTCTGAGTTTCTGCCCGTTGGAATTAACTTTACTTGATATAGTAAGCATTCTTTAACGTCAACAAGGCGTGCTCAGATGGATTAGCCGAAAGTAGATGAGATTGTGCAGGTGCATTAAATGCACTGTTCACCTTTTTGCTTTTTCTCACAAATCTTCAATAATCTTGATCTGTGCTAACTGAAAAACACTCAACAAACTTGTTAAACATATCTGGGATCATCAGTGAATGATTTATGAAAGCAATTAGATCAAACAACAAGATATAGCAGATTTCACAAATTTGAAAAAGCTTCAACGGTCACTAACCTCGAGGTTAGTTCATCCAACCTCGAGGTTGGCCTGAAATCTTCAGGCAAACCTTCGTTTTAAAATCATTCAACCTCGAGGTTGCAAAGTGAACCTCGAGGTTTCTCTTGAGAAGAAACCTTCTGATAAATCTCATTAACTTGCAAACCTTGAGGTTCCAAAGGTAACCTCGAGGTCTGAAGTTTGTTTCAAACCTTCAGTTTTCACGGGAGCCCGACAACCTCGAGGTTGTACTTCTGTACTCGAGGTTGGCTCTTGAAAGAACAAAGTTCAAAGTTAAACATAAAGCCCAGCCTCGAGGTTACAATGTTAACCTCGAGGTTTTCAATACTTTGAAAACCAGTGTGCTCTCTGTAAGTGATAAAACTCGAGGTTGCAACATCATACTCGAGGTCAAAGGTGTTTTCATCGGGCTTAAGTTTCAAAGCAAAGTGTCCAACCTCGAGGTTGGAATATGGACCTCGGGGTTCATGTGCTTGATGAACAACATGACCTTTCTGTATGAGTTGAACCTTGAGGTTAGCTTTGCATACTCGAGGTTACAAGTGATAATGAAGAAACTTGGGTTCTCTAACTGAACCAGAACCTCGAGGTTGACTTCTCAACCTCGAGGTTTCACATATAACTTGTGAAACCAAGTTTTGCAACATTCGAACACTTGATTTTTAAAGCTTCTGTAAGGTCAAACCTCGAGGTTACAAGCCCAACCTCGAGGTTTGCTCTTAACCAGAGTTTTGACACTTAAGAGCAAAACCTCTTCAATTGTCTGTAGTTGTTGACAATCATCAAAACCATCAGAGAACTAACAGGTCGAGGGTACCCTTGGTCCTGCTCGTTCTCCTCGTCGAGGAACCGCTCCACTTCCCTGATTGGAAAATCAATCTCGATCTCCTCCTCCTCAATCTCGAAGATGTCATCAAGCGACAGACTGGCGCCTCGTCCTCCGCCAACGGTCTCTGGGTGTGGGATTTCTTCATTTGCACAGAGTTCGTCAAACTCATTGCCAACCTGAGAGGCCCGAACGGGGATATTTTGAGGCCCACGCCCTCTCCCACCTCTACCACCACTACCCCTGACAAGCCTTCTTGCAGGTTCCCCTACTTTCTGTTTTCCCTTGTCCTTAGGATCCATGATGGTGAAAGGTAAAAGTTGAAATTGAAAAGTGAATAGTAACAAAAATTGCGCTGTGAATTTTGAAAATGGAAGGCGAGGGATGATAACCACTGCATTTAGTGGCGGTTACCGCAAAAGCCGTGACAAATTAATAAATTTTGTCGCGGTTTATACACAACCGCCACCTCCACCGAGACAAATGTGCCTCGTTTTTCGCTCTCATTTGTGGCGGTTTATAAACCGCCACTAAGTAGTAATTTTTGTGTCGGTGTTCATGTAAACCGCTACCTTGACCAAGACAAATGTGCCTCGTTTTTCGCTCACATTTGTGGCGGTCTTATAACCGCTACAAACCAACTGACCATTGAGATTCTATAACGGTTATGGATAAAAATGCCACCTAAACCGCAACTGATGCGCCTCAAACTTCGTGAATATTGGTAACGGTTATAGAAACCGCCACTAATTTACTATTTGTGAACATTTCGTAGCGGTTGTTGGGGAACCGCCACTGAGTTACTATTTTCTTTAAAAAAAAATTCAAACTCTAATTAGTTTATGAAACTAATTAGTTTAGGTTTTTTTTTTTTAAAATTTAAGGTTTAGGATTTTTTTTTTCTTTCTTACAATAAAAACATTTCCCGACAATGTGAATAGAATAACTAAGGTGGACAATCAAAATAAAAAGTTAGGGTTAGTAATAAAAAAAAGTTTATTAAAGATTGGATTCAGTATAGCCACCAATCTCCCTAGAAAAACTCGCTGACTCATTTTGCTCAGAGATATTTCCCAAAGAGAATGTTGGCTATATTGGGCCCAACCTCCGATGATATGTTGAACAATCTTCAGAAGAGGATGAATAGAATAACTAAATCAAAATCCTCACTGAAGGAACACTCTAGGCTTCGCATCTCTTATCTCTTATCTCATATCCCGACACAGAGCAGAGAATGTTCATTCAGTGATGATGTTGACTTAGAATATTTTTAATTTCGATATTCATGAGAGGAGACAATACCTAAATCAAAATGTTTACTAAAAGAACATTCTCTGCTCCGCATCTCTTATCTCTTATCTCATATCCCGACAGCAAAGCAAAGAATGTTCCTTTAGTGACAATTTTGACTTAGAATATTTTTGAATATTTAGAATTGTTGTACGGGTGGCTATTTATAGAAAAAATTTTGTAGCGGTCATAGCCTAAACCGCCACTAATTGTTACATTTAGACGCGGTCGAGGTGTCGGTTTGTTCTCACAGTGACAAAAATGTGTTGTTTCGAATACATAATGTCGCGGTTACAGCAAAAACCGTTACAAATCTGTGTCGTTTACCTTTTGTAGCTGTTTTGGTTGACTAAACCGCGACCATAAAACCGCCACTAACCTCCCGCCAAAACACGCCAAGGTTGGCGCCATATTTGTGGCGGTTTGGGTGTGAGTCACCGCTACAAAATTTGAAGCAAAATGGTCACCATTTGGCGGCAATATTTCCGTTACCAATTTGTGGCGGTGTGTGATAAAAATGTGACAAATAGTACATAAATTGTCCATTTGTAGCAGTTTTTTATAACCTCTACAAATGAACCACGGCAAACCACCACTTTTTGTAGTAGTGAAGGCCTTCCAAGATCATGTGGCTGAACTATTGGTGGCCGGGTTCATCAAGGAGGTACAGTACACCACATGGCTTTCCAACGTCGTTATGGTATTAAAGCCAAATGACAAATGGAGAGTATGCCCGGACTATACCAATCTGAATAAAGCATGCCCAAAAGACTCCTATCCAATGTCGAATATTGACCAGCTAGTTGACAATTCGGCGAGATATCAGCTGTTATCCTTCATGGATGCTTACTCCGGCTATAATCAAATAGTCATGCATCCTGACGACCAAGAAAAGACCGCTTTCATGACCGATAAAGCAAATTATTGTTACACTGTAGTGCCATTTGGGCTAAAGAACGCTGGAGCCACATACCAGTGTATGATGAACAAGGTCTTTGAAGACCAGAATGGGCGAAATGTTGAGGTATATATCGACGATATGATCGTCAAGTCAAAGCAACCCGAGGATCACATTCGGGATCTTGAGAAGACGTTCAAAAAGTTAAGAAAATATCGGATCAGATTAAACTCGACCAAATATGTGTTTGGAGTCCCGGCTGGAAAATTCCTAGGCTTTATGTTGACTAATCAAGGAATCAAGGCGAACCCGAACAAATATAAGGTTATACTGGATATGAAAGCACCAAGGTTGAAGAAAGAGGTCCAACAATTGACATGTCGATTTGCAGCACTAACTCGATTCCTGCCGAGATCTGTGGAAAGGGCTTTGCCATTTTTCAGATTGTTGAAAAAGGAAACCCTGGAAGGGTGGAACTTAGATTGCGACGCCGCGTTCAAAGATGAGGCTGTTAGCGCCGCTTTGGTAAGAGACACCAAGGCCGGACAAGCACCAATATACTTTGTTAGCAAGGCATTACAAAGCTTGGAACTTAGGTATCAAAAACTGGAAAAGATAGATGCGTTTATAACAACAGCGAGGAGACTTCGACCCTATTTTCAGGGGCATCGGATCGTCGTTCGGACTAGTCAACCAATTCGTCAAATATTGCATAACCAGATCTAGCTGGTCGGATGACAAGTTGGGCTATCAAGTTGTCTGAATTCGACATCACCTTCGAGGCCCGACACACCATTAAGTCACAGGCTTTGGTAGATTTCATTCGAGAGCTAACACCGACGATTCCATATAACCCAGGTCAGGACAGAATGTGGAAGGTGTACGTTGGCGGTTCATCAAATTCTAAGGGAAGCGGAGCAGGAGTCATAGTTGAAAGTCCTCAAGGCGTGGCAATAGAGCACTCTCTGCAGCTAAAGTTCCCAACCTCTCACAATCAGGCCGAATATGAAGCCCTCTTGGCCGGACTCACGCAAGCAAAAGACAATGGGGCCCTGCAGGTCAAGGTTTTCACCAATGCCCAACTTGTCGCCGCATAAATTGACGGTAGTTACCAAGCTAAGGGCCCACTATTGGCAAAATATCTTAATAGAGCAAGGGAACTGATGGCAGAGTTCAATGAAGTAGTAGTGACCTACATCCCTAGAGAAAAGAATGCCAGGGCCGACATCCTCTCAAAGTTGGCAAGTACAAAGGGTCCGGGCAGCTACAGAACCGTGATCCAACAAAATCTCACCGAGCTGAGCTGTGTTTTGACCATTTTAGAAGGAACAGATTGGAGAAAACCAATTCAAGATTACTTGGAAAGAGGTGTTATCCCAATGGATTCCACGGATGCTAAGAAATTGATCCGATAAGTCGCTATGTACACTATGGTCGATGATCAGCTGTACCAGAAGGGATTACATTCCCTAATGCTCCAGTGCTTGGGTACAATCGAGGCCAGATATGTTCTCGCCGAGATACACCAGGGCAGCAACGGCCACCACATGGGGGGCAAGGCCCTTGCCAGGAAAGCCTTACGAGCCGGATACTATTGGCCTACTATGAAACACGACGCCATAGAAGCCGTCAAGAGATGTGATAGTTGTCAGAAGCACATCAAGATCATTTGGCCTCTGCCAACCGAGTTGAAGGGCATCTCAGCCCCCTGACCCTTTTACAAGTGGGGGATGGACATTCTTGGACCATTCAAGCCGGCGCCCGGACATTTCAGATGGCTTGTGGTCGTGGTAGATTATTTTACCAAGTGGATTGAAACGGAGCCATTGACGACGATTACCTCGGCTCGAATCATGAGATTCTTCCGCCACAGTATCGTCGCTCACTTTGGGATACTGGCTAAAGTTGTCACATACAATGGGACATAGTTCATGGATTACAGGTTCTAGACACTAATGTCGAACTTAAACATCAAGCAACATTTTGCTTCGGTCGAACATCCACAGTCTAATGGCCAGGTCGACTCAGCTAACAAGATTATCTTAGACAGCTTGAAGAAACGAATGATAGATGCAGAGACCAACTGGGTTGATCAGCTTCACAGCGTTTTATGGGGGTACAGGACAAGTGTGCATACTTCAACCTAGGAGACTCCTTTTCGGCTAACCTATGGGTGCGAGGCAATGATTTCGGTCGAAATAGGACAGCCGTCATGAAGAAAAGTTAGAGCCTGATAGGAAGGACAAACGTCAAACGATGACGCTCTAAAGACTGACTTGGATCTTATTGATGAGATACGAGTCACAGCACACTGTCGGGAATTAGCTGCCAAACAGCTTCTCGCGGCAAAGTATAATCGGAAGGTTCGACCCCAGTCGTTCAATCGTGGAAACCTAGTACTCCGGCGAGCTGACATAGGTAATAAGAACGCCTGAGATGGTAAGTTGGCCGTGAATTGGGAAGGCCCTTACCGAGTTAAGGAAATATTGGACGACGGAGCTTATATACTCGAAATCCTGGCGAGGAAGCCAATGAAGAGAACCTAGAATGCCGACAAGCTAAAAATCTATTACAGTTAGATTCTGGTTCGGCCTGACTATCACAGATGCGCTTCGTCTAAAGTTTGTTTTTGATTTTAGTATTTACCGTTTATTAATTTATGTTTTTTAAAGTTTATTCAACTATTTGTTAGCTCCTCGGAGCAGTTTATTTTAATGAAGGATCCCTCAGCAGAGATTCGCAAACGTGCACTAAAAAACGCTTAAGCATGACACCGAGGTTTATAAACCCAGTACAAAACCATCTAGATGTAAGTCACTGGCCATTGTACTCCGACGTGCTCAGGTTAGAGCTTGGCGAAATCACCATACGTGGCCTTCACAAAATTGACCCGTCAACGCTCGCCCAATTTAAGCCCTCGAATTGTCATCCCGACCCTGATCAGGTCAAAATGTTTAGGTATTGTGTTACGAACACCTTGACTGAACATGTGACAATTCGCTCTTACTTCGGTTACAACTCACTTTGTCCAGCTAGTCAAGCCGGAATGAGGTAGTGCAGTTAAGTTAACATCCCACGAGGTTAAAACATACAACCCTGCCCAAAAGTCCCAGACTCAAGTGCTGGTCGAGCATATAGACCTGTACTTACTACGGTCAGTAAATTTCTAACGAAAGCTTAGAATTTATAAACAAAATATGGCAATTAAATTAGTTAACCTAATTGTCATACCAACGGCATAAATGCCAAAAAATCCAAGTTTAAACGAGCACAAGTGCCCAAATGCAAATACAATACAAAAAACAAATCAGAATGGCACAGACGCCCAAATTCTCAGGCAGATGGTGAAGGTGGAGGCTTTGAAGGACCCGAGCCACCTTCTGGAGGAACACCTAGGGATATCTCCTCTTCACCTTCCCCTCCTTGGTCATGATCTCCGAGTGCTGAAACCGAGACATCTTCTAGAGAAGGAGGAGGCAGGAAATACTTCCCCTGGTGAATATAGGCTCAATAATCCACCTTGCTCAAATCTAGAGAACTGGTCGGGTTAAAGTGATGAATAAGAGCCAGAGCCATGTTGAACGCATCCCTGGCTGTCGCCTTGACTATATCTGAACTAGTGGCAAGGGCAGCCTTAGAGTCGGCTAACTCCTCCACCAGCCTTCCACATTGTGCCTGAACTGATTTCAAGGCCACTAGACCCTCCGTGTTAGAAGCCTTCAGGGAAACGATCTCGGCCCTCAGTGTGGCCAGGTTCTCCGTTGCAAACGTCAGCTCACCCTGGGCGGATTTGAGCTCCTCGGACGCCTTGGCAGCGCTAGATTGGAAGGCACTCAACTCATCCTCCGCCTTTTTCTGGGCCGCCACTGCTAAATCCCTAGTTTGATACCTTATGATTTCACTATGAATCCTGATATTGTTGTTGGCGGGTACTGATATTGTTGTTGGTGGGTACTGATATTGCTGTTGGTGGGTATTGATATTGTTGTTAGTAGGTACTGTTATTGTTGTTAATGGGTACTGTTATTATTGTTCACGCCCCCTGTTATTGTTGTAAGTGACCATTGTTATTGGTGTAAATGACCCCTGTTATTATTGTAATTAGGTACTGATATTGTTATAATTAGGTACTGATATTGTTGTAATTAGGTACTGTTATTGTTGTAAGTGACCCTAGATTTTATTGTAAGTGACCCCTGATTTTGTTGTAAGTGATCCCTGATTTTATTGTAAATGGCCCTTGTTATTGTTGTAAGTAACCCCTGTTGAAGTTGTTAATCCTGTCCATTATTTTGCAGTTCTCAATCCATGACCACATCAAAACAGAAGCACAAATTTCTTGTTCTCAATCCATGACCACATCAAAATAGAATCAAAAAATTTCTGTTATCATTGAATAAAGATTATCAAGTTACTATCAATAGACAATTTACAAAATAACAAGTATATGGATGTCATCCTCATGAATACAAATGAGTCATAAATACATGTGTGTCCTAACAACTATGCCCCCTAATGTCTCTTCAATTTCTTGTGGTAGTCCTCCATTAAAGACAACACTTTTTGCCGATGGTTGTTGCGAGGATAGGTGACGAGCCACCATAAAAAGCCCTTCAATTCACAAGGGGCATTCACAGCACTTGCTTTGCTTTCATAAGGGGCATTCATAACAGCATTCAAAGGTTTGCTTTGAGAACCTAAAAAACAGAACACAGGAAATTTAACTCAAGAAGCTTGAGAATTGACAGATCAATGATTCGAAAATCTCTAATCACACAAGTTTACACTTGTCTTTATTTGTTAAGTATTGCTTACACAAGAATTGACAGATCATAAAGTTTATAGTTTTACAAGTTACATGTCAAAGAAATTATCTGAAGCAAGAATCCCATGCATTTAGTTTTTATAATGGTACGGAAAATGCTCTATACAAACTGAAAAGCAGAACTAAATGAGATAAGAAACAGTCTGCATAATTTTTCTTAAAAACATAAATAAATAGATCAGCATATAAAAAACTGCATCACTTTTCTTTATTCATGATTTTTTAGAACTCAAGGACACAAGAGTGCAAGCTTATAGGATAGATCTTATTCAAGGTCATGAAATAATTGCATATCAACTTTTCTAGCATCAGGTTGTTGCCAATAGCAATAGATAATTACTTTTGGGCAAAGTCGCTGGCTTGACATGGATGGTAAAATGTTTGTAATTGCAAAGTATGGCATGAATCTCATTGGGACGAAGCCATCTATGTCTTGCTTCCTCCATAATAATTCCAACATCCAACTATGGGCCACATAATAGACTATTTCAGAACACAAGTCAATAAAGATTATCAACAATAACATGCATTAATCATCAGCTAAAAATCTGGTTGCCAAAATAAGATTCACAATGGGCCAACTAATAGCAAAAGAATGGGATATTGAAAACACAAATTATCAGCTTTCCTCCATCCCCATCATAAAGCTTGGGTGTTTTCAACACTTCATTTAAAACTATCTTATTGAATAAAAAGATAAGACTAGTATTCAAATGGATGACTTTGAATATACTAAGATTCTAATATTTCCACCCTTTCATTACATTCCTTTTTGACATTGCATAACCAAAACAGCAATAGTATGATAGTATGATATATACTAGCATGATTTACCAAACATTAGGATCAACTCAAGGAAAACAATGACCTTTCTAGTTTGATGTTATGACATTCTGTTTGAACATTTTGTTGAATTCACAACATAGATTTTAAAGTTCTAACATCATCACTCTGCATTCCTAACTACAGGAGGTGCCAACACGTACCAATTACTACATTTCATACAAACTAATTACAGGAAACAATTGTTAGACTGTTTTTGAATTTCGCCCATGGTCAAAGAGACAACTCTTTATATTATTGACAGAAAGGTTCCAGTATAAACCAGCTATGCTGAAAATAGATGGTTCCAAAGACAAGTAAAAGAATACGCCAATTTTAAGGCTCTTATTCATGTTCAAAACTAAGAGAAAAAGTAACCTCTAAAACATTGAACTGACAGGAAAGTCATGATCTCATTGGCGTTTTCTACGGACACCAAAACCTCTTACTCAATCCATTACTCATATTTCGGGCCACCCACTTTCATTTTGAAAATCACTAAAATCCATTTTTTATCGATTCAAACTCAAACTGAGCAAGCTGCATTGACCCAAAAAAAAAAAAGAACGGAACACACAACAATGGTATAAAAGAGACGAAAAAACCCTAATCCCCAAAATGTTACCTACAAGCGAACCACGACGGTGACGGCGACACCCAAGTCGATGGCGACGGCGACACGCATGAGCTTCAGAAGGTTCATGGCGTACAGAGAAGACGCCGAGTGAGCAAGGAGCACAGAGATGAGAGTCGAGCGAGGAAAGGAGGGGAATGATTTTGAGATGGGGGATTCTTGAAATCGCACGTTCCTTTTTCCTTTAGAGTAGGTTTTTTTTTTTTTTTTTTTTGACTTCCCTTTACAATTCAAACCTAATCAGGCCCTAGGGCATGTTCGGGAATGTCAGATTATTGGGGCTCTTTTTTAGCTTATTTTGCTTAAAAGGGCCTCTACAGTGGTTTTCCCTTGATATTTTGAATATAATCAATATACATTAAAAATTTTGAAAAATATTTCTTCATATTCAAGTTTAAGAAATCATAAAATTAATTTTTTATTATGATTTTATATTGAGGATTTTTCTGGATTCTTAGTCATGTCCTTGATCCTCACTGATCTTGGGTGAATTTTGATTTTAAATATAAAACTCATTTTTACTTTTAATTAATTTGTCTAACTTCTAGGGAAATGAGGGTTCGCATAAACGGAAAAACAACAGAAATTCAAAATGGAGATGATAACATATCAAAATCGACGTAAATGATGCTAGAACGAAGTTTCCTTCGCTACCCACCAATGGATTCAGTAAGGATTTGGTGAAAAAACATAGGGGGGAGAGGTTTGAGAAGGTTTTGTGGTGGATTAAAGTTCCATTATGACGCAAATGAAGTTTTAAAAAAACTCCTCTGTCCAGCTATTTAGTTGACTAAGCCACTTGGGTTAGTCGACTAAATCGGGGGCAGCAAAAAAAAAAAATCAGCTCCCACGTTTTAGTTTACTAAACCTTGGTTTAATTGACTAAATAGTGACACATTAGGAAATAGTTTGAAAACAGTGATAAAATAATAATTAATTATTTAAAAAGTGACAAATAGGAAAAAAAGTCATATTTCAGGCTAACAACCTTTGGGAATACAATCAATGTTGATTTTTTTAAAATCAGTCGCGAGCAGTAAAACTAGAGCCGTCAAAACGGGCCGGGTCCTTCGGGCCGGCCCATTTAACCTTGGCCCGTTACGGGCCGGGCCTTAAAAATAGAAGAGAGAGGTGAAGTCAGGCCTTGCAGGGCCGGCCCTGACGGGTCACGGGCTTTTACGGGCCAGCCCTGCGGGCTACGAGCTGGCCGTTTGGCCCGTCATATTTTTTAAAAAAAAAAATGTTGAAAAATTGAATTGTGGGTAACCCTAGAAAAACAAAATTCCATAGTCCACCATGAATTTAGACACATTTCAGTCGCAGCTTCCTTTTTTCAATCCCAATCACCATGAACTATGTTCCCTCCAACCCTAAAAATTTTAAACTAATATATTAATATTGTTATTGACTACTCCTTTGATCCTTATACTATGAACTATGTTCATATCCCCTCCACTCCTTGTCTCCTCCTCGATCGCAACTCTTCTCAGCTCTCGCGTCTCACCGACCATAATTTATGTATATTAGTGATATGTTTTTTATATTTTATGTAAGTTATTTGAGAACATAATTTGTTTTTTATTATGAATTTGTGAATGCTTATTTGTTGGATGATTATGTTTTTTAGATATAAATGTTGACAACATTTATTTGATAAATTAGATGATTTATGTTGTAATTTAGAGCTTTAATTGTTATAATTTACTAATTATATTTGTGTGAAAACACAGAAAAAAATAGTTAAAATTTGGAATAATAATTTCCAGGCCCTGCGGGCCCCTGGTGCTCTCGGGCCGGACTTTTAAAAACAGGTATTTTTCTTACTTCGGGCCTTGGAGGGTCGGCCCTGATAGACCCTAACCCATCACGGGCCAGCCCTGATGGGCCCTAACCCATCACGGGCCAGCCCTCTTTGACGACTCTAAGTAAAACAGAGGAAGCAAAAGCGACTTTGGAAAAAACAAACAAGCCAGTGCCCGAGGCAGGTGGGTAGGGTCGCGAGCATAGTGTTTTGAATTTTCTTACTTATAATAATATCAAAACAAAAAGAAGCTATTCCAATGCATAAAAACAGGTCGCACCAAGCATTCTTCCCCTAACCCCAACCCCAACCCTAACAACCCTTTTCATCCGGCGCCGCCAATCGTCGTCGGCAGCTTCCACGACGTCTCTCGCCTTTGCGGCTTCGAAGGCTGTAAGCAATTGGTGAGAGTGACGGACCTGGGGGCGTGAAGCATAAAAAAGCTTATACGAATTCGCTTGAAGCTCTGCCTTACAGTTCTGCAAAAGTAGCTCGATCAGGTATTTGCTTCGCTTTTTTAACGCAATAATCTTTGCCCTGTTTTAGTTCGGATATATCTTTAATATAGTTTTGATATTACTAATATTAAAAACACAATTATATAATTATGTGAAGTTCAATCTACTATATAATTTATGACAGAAAAACACGATCTTCCCTGACCCCCAACCTGGAATTAGATTAGAGAGGGCAGCACTCCTCCTCACTAAATTCATTTTACAAAATGATTCTTACCCCGTCTGAGATGCCCCATCCGTTGAAAATAAGTCGAAAGGAATCAATATTTTTATTAAACATTAAACATAAACCACTCAAGAAGCTTAGTAACACCAAAAATTTCTCAATGCGAACCAGCGCATATCCAATCCCCGAGCCTTCGCCTCTGTTTTTTTTTCACCTAGTCGATCGCCCGTGTCCTTGCTTGGCATCTGCTCTGGACGCATGGAGAAATGATCGTTACAAAATGATCTTCCTTGACCCCTAACCTGGCATTAGAGAGGGCAGCGCCTGGCTGAACTCATTTTTACAAAATGATCCTTACCTGGTATAGGATGCCCCATCCGTTGAAAATAAGTCGAAAGTAATCAAAACAGGCCCTGTCCCGAGAAACAAAGGACAGGTCTAAGACACCCTTGAGCACTCTAACTCTCCTTTCTTCAAATTGGTGGTAGTCTTAAAATCAACTCCCTCACTTCCATAAAGTTGCCATGCAAAGACTCTATCATTATATAGATATAACTATTTGTGCTTTGTACTTCTCATTATATCTGATTCTGAACTGATATATTCTTATAGATGAGAAGTTATTTTTGAAATGTATAATATATATATATGGGAAAAATGTTTCTCATGTTGTAGGAGAAATGTTATCTCATGCCATACACACATAAAATGGTGGGACCCGCATATATATATAATTAACACTATATATATATATGTGGGTCCCACCATTTTATGTGTGTGTAGGAATCTTGTTTCTCTCATGCAACATGAGAAAAGTAAATCCCTATATATATATATGGGTTTATCGTTTGTCATGTCACTTAACATAAAGTTATGTCAAGTGACCCTAAAACTACGTCGTTTCGGGGTTAGAGGAATTAATGAACTCTCAAAACAACGTAGTTTTGGGGTAGGGGTTTTGTAGGTCCTCAAATATCTGGAGTGTCCTCCAATAGGAGAATCATGAAATTCCTGGATCAGCAAGGGAACTCTCACTGATTTTCTGGGCAAAACCAGTCTATCTTTATAGTGTAAGCAGCCTTTTTCCAAAGTGTATCCCTCCAAACCTTCCCTGCTGGTTAGAATTTGCTGCATGATGTGCTTGAGCTTTGGATCAGCTTGTACTTCCGCCTCCCAACTCTTGATATCACTGTTTTGCCACATAGAAAACGCTAACAATCTCATAGGTTACTCTCTTCGTGACAGTGCATCAGCGACTCGATTCTCCTTGCCCGGTTTATATGAAATCTCAAAATTGTATCCCATTAGTTTGGACACCCATTTCTGCTGATTTTCCTCCAACACCTTTTGCTCCAACAGATATTTCAATGCCCTTTGGTCTGTCCGGATGATGAACTTCTGCTCCCACAGATAATGCTGCCATTTTTTTACTGCTAGCACGATCGCCAACAGCTCCTGCTCATATATAAAACATTGCTGGGCTCTTTTGGACAGTTTCTAGCTGTAAAAGGCTATAGGTCGCCCTTGTTGCATTAACACGACCCCTACCCCTGTTCCGGACACGTTAGTTTCCAATTCAAAAGCGCTTGCAAAATTAGGCATGGCTAGAACTGGTAGTGTTGTCAAAGCTGCCTTCAGTGTCTCAAAAGCTTTAGTGGCTTCTAGTGTCCACTTGAAGGCATCTTTCTTAAGAAGATCATCAAAGGGGCTACAATTTTCCCATATTCCTGCTCAAATCTCCGGTAATAACCGGTCAACCCCAAGAATCCCCTCAATGCTCTCACGTTTTGTGGTTGGGGCCATGCTAACATACTTTCTACCTTGGCTGGATTTGCTTATACGCCTTCTGCTGAGATAATATGGCCTAGATACTCAATCTTAGGCTACATAAAGTTACATTTCTTGAGGTTGATAATCATGTGGTTCTCCTGCAGAATTGTTATTACCCTTTCTAAATGTGACAAGTGAGCCACCCTATCACCGTTGTAAACTAGGATATCATAAAAAAAAACTAACACAAATTTCCTTAGGCATGCTCTAAATATTTCGTTCATCAATGCCTGAAATGTGGAAGGTGCATTGGTAAGGCCGAAAGGCATCACCTTAAATTCGTAGTGTCCCTCATGAGTGCGAAAAGCTGTCTTGTGCTCATCCCCTGCCTTAATCCGAATTTGATGGTACCATGATTTTAAATCCAACTTAGAAAAGACAGTGGCCCCCTTAAGTTCGTCCAGCAGCTCATCTATGACTGGAATGGGAAACTTATTCGACACTGTGATCTTATTTAGTGCTCGGTTGTCCACACAAAATCTCCAACTCCCGTCCTTCTTCTTGACGAGCAAAATAGGACTAGAGTAAGGACTTGTACTAGGTTGAATAATTCCCGCCTGCAACATGTCTTTAATCAGCTCTTCGATATCTTTTTTTTGCGCATGAGGGTACCGATATGGCCTGAGATTCGGTGGCTGCTCCCCTGATTTCAGGACGATTGCATGATCTTGTTCACATCGAGGGGGAAGCGTTTCAGCTAGTTGACACACCACAGAATACTTGTCTAATACTTCTTGTATCTCTGGAGCAAGTGTCTGATCTGCCTGCTGCTCCCTTTCAATGCTATAACATTCTATCAAGAATCCCTCACCTTTCTTCTTCATCGTCCTCACAATTGATTGTAAGGAAGCTCGGGTGCGAGACAATGTAGGATCACCCTCTAAGCGAATGCGGTGGCTTTTCTTGCCAATCTCCATTGTCATCCTACTCCAATGCACCCTAACATCCCCCAAAGTGCTCAACCACTCAATTCCTAGAACTACATCAATCCCCCGCAGCGGAAAACGGTAGAATGTTTGAATGATTTTGAGCCTTTGGACACCTAGAGTCAGGTCTCGACATCGTTGACCCCTATTGACCGAGTACCCATCCCCTAATGTAACCGTATATTCAGGCACTTCCTCTGTTCTGATTCCAAGTCGCAGTAACAAATCATCCGCAATGAAATTGTGAGTCGTGCCGCTGTCAATTAACACCACCACTGCTTCGCTTGCGATGTCCCCTCTCACTTTCATAGTATGGCTGTTCTCAAAGCCAGCCAATGAATTTAGAGACAACTCCATCCGAGCACCCTCGTTCTCGGTGTCATAGAACTCCTCTGCTCCCTCCCCTGTTTCTTCCATTTTTCCCTCTCGACTCTCGGGCTCTACATCAATTAGGAAGACTTGCATTTGCTTTTCCCGAAAGGTGTGCGCCGTACTATAACGCTCGCCGCATTTGAAACAGAGTCACAGCTCTCGCTGTCGGGCCATTTCAGCGTCGGACAGCCGTTTACTTCGCCCTGTTTTACGTGCCGTGGATAGAACCGTGGAAGTGCTTCCCATTTACGTCTCTGATGGCTTGGGGTCGGGTCTGGTTTGGTGGGTAGTCAGATTGGTTTGTCGAGTGGGCTCAAAAGAATTAGAGGCCCGAGATTGGTAAGTCTGGACCGGGTATTTCTTAAACCTGGTAGTTTTGGACGGGTTTGAGGTCTGGACCCCTTTATCCCTTTCCAGCAACCTCCTCTTCTCGTCGACGCGTATCGCCATTTGCACCAGTCCCTCCAGGTCGTGTTCCTCAGCTAGCGCCAACTCTGCCTGAACCTCCGTTTTCCGCCCATGAAGGAAGGCTCCCATCAAGCATTCCTCGGATGCTTCCTTTAATGGGAGAGAAAGCTATTCGAACACCTCGATGTACTCGATCACCGACCCTTCTTGCCTGTTTTCAAAGAGAAGTTTGTATTCACCTCCCCTTTGAAAGGTATGGAAGCATTCCAATACCTTTTGTTTGAACTCCGGCCAGTTGCTGATGGTGCCTTGAGCGTCTTTCCTCTGGTACTAGTGAAGTGCTCGATCTTCGAGACACACTACGGCTGCCTCTAGCTTATCCGAGTCGGGAACACTGTTGATGTGGAAGTATCGCTATACTCGGCAGAACCACCCAATAGGGTCATCCCCGTCGAAGACAGGTAACTCTAATTTCCTAAACTTCATCATTCCTTTCTCAGCGTCACCAATGCTGTCAGTTTCAGCTTCTGAGTGAGATTCCTCTGCCTCTTTGTGGTCACTGTGTTTTTTGCTTGAACTTTGATCCAGTCTCAACACTATCTCTCTTACTAGTTTCATGCCCTCAGAGTTCAGCCACGTCTCTCGTCAGCTTGCTCACTAGTCTCAACACTATCTCTCTTATTAGTTTCATGCCCTCTGTGAGTTCAGCCACGTCTCTCGTCAGCTTACTCACTGACTCCCTCAACTCTTTGACCTCGTCCGTCATGCTTCTCAGGGTCTACTGCTCTGATATCAAATTGTTAGAAACCAACAATATAGTTACCCAAAATGTTCAAATCTGATACATTAATCTGATAAAAACAGTTACACAATTTGTTAGAAGCCAAAATGCTTCCTAACAGCCAAGAACAGTCTCAGCCTCGCTAAAAGACCTAAGCCCCCTCTCCTAATGCACTCTCAAAAATAAGCATACCCTCCCCCTCACAACTAACGGCTCAAATACTCAAAATAAAGGAGCTTTCACAGTCTCTTAGGATCCACCCTAATCACATAAGCAACTGGTCCTACACTTACTCCAAAAAGAGTATAAAAACACAAAGGTCAACTCTGCAACCTTAAAAGGCATATTGCCTCGTGTCTGCCCTATTTGTGTCTGGCCTTGGTCTTCGTGTATAAACCTGACCAGCAAATGGGAGACTTCTTTCAGTATATGGTATATAAGATATATAGGTGAGACGTATATTCTTCATTAGGCTTGGTGTAAGAGTGTTGCGATTGAGTGATGGTTATTCATTGCAAATTGTTTGGTTTATTAATAAGGAGTGATAAAATTTTCGTTGTTCTTAGCAATACTATCATTAACTTGAACATTTAAATATTTTTAATTCCTTAGTGAAAATTATTTACAAAAAAGTCATGTGCTCTTGTTTCCTTTCACGCATTTTGTTATTTATGTTTTCGTTGAGTCAATGGACTCACTTCTATCCTAGTTTTTTTTTAGGATACTGCAACTAGTGAGATTAATTGTGGCCATTTTACTTCTTAAATTTATGGAGTATGTTGTAATCAAGTGTTGCGTCTTGTGGGGTGATAGAACTTAACAGGTAATGATAAGGAAATAGGGATAAGAAGGAATTCTAGAATCAGGATCTAATTCTAGCCAACACAACACTTTCAGAATTGTTCTTCATTCATAATCCTTCTTCAACGTATTACAAGGAAATATATAGAAGAAGTAACCTACTAACTGCATAAACAACTTCCTAGATGATCTGTCAGACAAATAGCCTTTCTTAACTGACAGTAAAACTAATTCTAATTAAAAATATAACTGATGGCAATAACTATTAACATAACTGATCCTAAAGGATAATGTAACTACCCATACTTATCCTATTTCTTAATTCTTTTGCGCCTGGAATAAACCAACAGCGGTTTATTTTCCCTATCAATACCCTCCCTTAGAACAACAGCCTTGTCCTCAAGGCTGAATTGAGGAAATTGAGCGGTGAACTGATCATAGTCTTCCCAGCTAGCTTCCTCTTGAGGTCTATCATGCCATTGTATGAGAAGTTCAACGGTAGGCCCATGAGCTGTGGCAGAAACCCGAGAGGAGAATACTTTTGCTGGTTGCAGAGTAAACTCCAATTGTCATTGACAGGCAGAGCTTGATCCGAAGCTGGAGTATCACACCCATGTGCTAGTTTCAACAATGAAACATGGAAGATTGGGTGAACACGCGTTGCTGGTGGAAGTTGAAGCTCATATGCTACTGCACCAATGCGTCGTATAATTGAATAGGGACCAAAATATCTTGCTGATAGTTTAGTGAATTTCTTAGCAGATAGGGAGTGCTGGCGGTAAGGCTGGATTTTAAGGAAAACTAAGTCGCCTGGTTGAAATTCAAGTTGCCTTCTATGAGAATCCGCTTGGTTCTTCATGTGGTCTTGTGCAATTGAGAGATTTGTCTTGATTAGGTCCAAAACAGCATCTCGTTCATTGAAAAAATCTTCTAATTCTACGATGTGTGTAGATCCTTGAGTGTATGGCACAAGAGTTGGAGGGTCTTTCCCATAAACAATCTTGAAAGGTGTATAGCCAGTAGAAGTGCGAAAACCAGTATTGTAGGAAAATTCAGCCCAATGAAGATAATGATACCATCTTTTCTGATGGTCTTGACAAAAACAGCGTAGATATGTTTCTAAGCCTCGATTGACTACTTTAGTTTGTCCATCCGTTTGAGGATGATAGGATGTACTCATTTTGAGTCTTGTACCTGATAGTTTAAACAACTCTTGCCAAAAAGAACTTAGAAAAATAGTGTCCCGATCAGAGATGATAGACTTTGGAGTTCCATGTAAACGGAGAATTTCCTTGCAAAATAGGGCAGCAACCACTTAAGCAGAAAAAGGATGAACTAGGCCAAGAAAATGAGCATACTTGCTGAAACGATCCACAACAACTAAAATGACATCAAATCCATTAGATTTGGGCAATCCAATGATAAAATCAAGAGAGATATCTTCCCATATGTGTTGAGGGATGGGAATGGGTTGTAGTAAACCTGCTGTAGCTTGAGGCACATATTTGCTTCGTTGACAAGTTACACATCGCTGGACAAAATCCGTGACCTCTTCTTTCATGTTACGCCAAAAATAATGCTGTTGCAGCCTCTTTGATGTTTTGAGAACGCCCCCGTGACCACCGATAAGAGAAGTATGAGCTTCTGAAATTAGTAATTCAATCAAGGGTGATTTAGCTGGTATGACCAATTTAGACTTATGATAAAGCCTTCCTGATACTAAGGAATATTGGGGTACTGAATGTGGATCATTCTGAAGCGATTGCAATATCTGATTAGTAAAGGGATCCTGCTGTAACAATTCTGGCAGATCAGCAAAATCAGAGGCATGAGGAATTGCCAAGTGGAAAAATTCTCCAGAATTAGGAAAACGTGATAAGGCATCAGCGCCTTGATTAGTTGTTCCAAGTTTGTAGACAATATGAAAATCAAATGGTAGAAGCTTCAAAAGGAGGCGCTGCTGGGTGGGAGTTGTTACCCTTTGTTGCAGGATGTATTTCAGACTTAAGTGATCAGTCTGGACCAATAAGTGTCGACCTAAGAGGTAGTGTCTCCATTTTGTTAAAGCCATCAATAATGCATAAAGTTCCCGATCATAAACTGATTTCTGCTGGTGAAAGGCTGAAAGACCCTTGCTGTAATATGCGACTGGATGACCATCTTGTTGAAGGATTGCGCCAATTCCTGTTGAAGATGCATCACACTCGACAACGAATGGTCTAGTAAAGTCAAGTAATTGCAAAACAGGGACTCCAGTAAGTGCTTTTTTGAGATTTGCAAAGGCTGATAGGGAATTGGTGTCCCAATGAAAAGCATCTCTTTTAGTCATATCCACAAGGGGTTTGGCTATTTGGCCATAATGTTTCACAAATCTTCTGTAATAACCAATAAGGCCCAAGAATCCGCGAAGTTCAGTGATATTTTGAGGTAAGGGCCAATCCTCAATTGCAAATATCTTGTCTGTATCTGCAGCCACTCCTTGAGCAGAGATGACATGCCCCAAAAAGGCAATTTCTTGTTGTAGGAAGTCACATTTCTTTGGGTTGGCATAAAAATCTTGCTGCTATAGAAGTGTGAAAATGGTGTGCAGATGCTCCAGGTGATCTTCAAAACTACGACTGTACACTAGGATATCATCAAAGAAGACTAGAATGAATTTTCTTAAGAAAGGCCTGAATAAATCATTCATGGTGGCTTGAAATGTTGCCGGAGCATTTGTAAGACCAAATGGCATGACTACAAATTCATAGTGGCCTGAGTGGGTTCGAAAGGCAGTCTTGTGAACATCACTTGGGAGAACTTTGATTTGATGGTACCCAGAACGGAGGTCAATTTTGGAGAAAAATCTGGCACCGTGAAGTTCATCAATCAACTCGTCTATGGTAGGAATTGGGTACTTATCCGAAATGGTGAGTTTGTTAAGCTCTCTATAATCCACACAGAATCTCCATGTAGAATCCTTCTTTGCTACTAAAAGAACTGGACTGGCAAATGGACTAACGCTAGGCTGTATGAAGCCTTTGTGTAACAGGTCTGCTACTTGTCTTTCAATCTCATATTTTTGTGCAAAGGGATACCTATAAGGACGAATATTGGGAGGTATGGCTGATGGTATAAGAGGTATAGCATGAGTGTGTTGTCTGAATGGCGGTAAGGACTGTGGTTCTTGAAACACTGGAGAATTTAGTTGCAGCAAGTCCTCCAATAGATCAAATTGCTGAACCATTCGGTCACGCACATAACTGTGAAGAGAGGCTGACGTAACCTTCTGGGGAACTCCTTGGAATTTATAATGCTTTCCTTTATAGCAAAATACCATGAAAAGTTTGTTCTAATTTGCTTCCACTGTATTTAGAGATGCCAGCCATTTAATACCTAACACCATGTCAACCGTTCCTAAATTAAAAGGGAAGAAATCTTCTTGAATTGTGACATCTTGTATTTTGACTTCCAGCTGTTTACAGACAAAATTACAAGGAATCCTCCGGTTGTCTCCGACTTGAACTCCAAGAGAAGGAATGGGTTGGAGGTGTAAATGTAAATCATTGACAATTTGATTGTCAATAAAATTATGTGTTGACCCACAATCAATCAATATAAGAATTGATTTATTGTTCACCGTTCCGCGCACCTTCAAGGTCGTTGTTGAAGAATTCCCGAGAATGGCGTGCAATGAAATTTCTGCAAGATTTTCATTCTCATCAACCGGTAATTCCTCTTCCTGAATTTCGGTTGGCTCTTCTTTTTCATCAGAAATATCCATGATACGCAATGTGGACGTGGCACATCGATGCCCAGGAGTAAACTTCTCTGCACAGCGAAAACATAGCCCCTTATCCTGGCAATGCTGCTTTTCCATTTCAGATAGCCGTGGACCTTGCGGAATTGATGGATAATTATGGGAATTGGCCGATTGAATTAATTTTGGAAAATTGGAATTTCCAAAATTTGAATTCGGTGAATTAACCGACAACCCCTGATTGTCAGCACCGATCGAGTTATTCGGTGCAAAAATCTCTGAATTTGTGGGATTTACATAACCGACGGGATTACGGGAGTAGGATTTGTATTCACGGTTGGAATTTTCTGTGCCACGTGGATTAGTGTACCGAGAATGATATTTCTGAGGGTTTTGGGAATTTAATTTAGATTCTAATTCCAAGGCAAGACTCACGACTTTGTACACAGTACGTGGCTTGTGGATTTTTACATCGGCTTGCAACTCATCCTTAAGGCCATTGATGAAGACTCCCAGTAAGCAATGTTCTGGCCATCCTTTCACTTGTGCCTGTCTCCTAACAAACTCCTGGTTATACTCGGTCACCGAGTATAATTGTTTTATTCCACATAAGTAAGCATCAGGGTTCTGAAACTCAGTGGGTCCAAATTGTTCTTGGAATATCTGCACTAGTTCTTCCCAATATTGTATGGTTCTTCCAGATGATACCCAGGTACACGTATCAAGCGCATCTCCTTCAAGATTGACTGCCGCAATATCAACTTTTAAATCCTCAGGCGTCTGATAGTATCTGAAATATTTTTCTGCTCTCAGAATCCACCCTCTTGGATCTCCTCCTTCGTACTTTGGAAATTCTATTTTTGAATAAGGGCGCCGTGAGTTTGTTCTGGACCAGTAAGGTTCTTCATCGTCAATCTCTTTGTAGGTTTCTCCATTCAATTGGCTGGACTCTCCTTGCACAAACATAGGTGCTTTCTGTTTCCTTAAATTATTGATCTCCGCATTCATCGGTCCCAGTTGCTCCATAATTGCTGTTAGTTGTGGGTTTCCAATTTCTTGTGGTGTTTGAGAATGGGTTTGTAACAGGACTGCAGTGGATTCAAGTTGAGGATTAGCGGTGGGTTGGATTTCTGGACTAAGGGAAGGTTGCTGTGAAGAATTCTCCTCATATGAGGAGTTTCTAGTGTTCACCATTATTCTTTGCAGGCCCTAAGATCTTCTGCTCTGATACCAAGTTGATAGAACTTAACAGGTAATGATAAGGAAATAGGGATAAGAAGGAATTCTAGAATCAGGATCTAATTCTAGCCAACACAACACTTTCAGAATTGTTCTTCATTCATAATCCTTCTTCAACGTATTACAAGGAAATATATAGAAGAAGTAACCTACTAACTGCATAAACAACTTCCTAGATGATCTGTCAGACAAACAGCCTTTCCTAACTGACAGTAAAACTAATTCTAATTAAAAATATAACTGATGGCAATAACTAATAACATAACTGATCCTAAAGGATAATGTAACTGCCCATACTTATCCTATTTCTTAATTCTTTTGTGCCTGGAATAAACCAACAGCGGTTTATTTTCCCTATCATGGGGTCCTGTGACGGCATGACTACTTTGGCAGTGTCATGTCTTATTGCTTTGTAGATGCTTGTCTGAGAGTCTGTATGAATTGCTTTGGCTTGCTAGGCTAAGTGGAGTTATTTAGTTTAGCCTATTTGCTGGTCATGACTTGGATTTTGGGTAGATTGAATTTTGAGTGGTTTAGATTTAATTTTTCATAAATTTGTTTATTAAATACTTTTTATTGCAATTTAGAATTATCACTATTAAAATTTAACGGTTTGAATTTATTTATTTGATAATTTGTTATTTTATTAGTAATTATATGAATTATTAAATCTTAACTGTTCAAATTTCAATCAAAAGGTGCGGATGGATAGTGGATGAAAAGGGTAGGAAGAGGAAGGCAGGACCAATTTTGACGGGGAAGGGGAGAAAGAGAGAAGGATAGAAAAAACCTGAGAAGAGCTAGTTAACTTTCACCCTTACTTCCAAGCGACCCAACGCAAAAGAAGATGACTTTTAGTCCTTAGTAATAAAATGATAAAATGATTTAATTAAAATAAAAATAATTGGACCAAAAGATTAAGTAATCATATATAAAATGATTAAGTAACTTATTTAGTTTTCTTAATCTCTCTGAAGAAAGTCAACTAGGTTTTATAATTAGGAACAAAGGTAGGAACATTTTTCTGAATGAAAAGATATATTTCCTTTGTCCATATTTACTAGTTGTGTTTTGATTTTCTTTTTGTTACTAAATGTATGTCATGTTCCAAACTTTAAAATGTAATTTAATACGTCTTTGTAATTTTTTTCTTTCTTTCTGGTATTAGTCTTTGTAATTGTTTTATCTTTAGTATAGTTTGATCTTATTATAAAAAACATAATTACATAATTTTGTGATGTTCAGTTTTTTATAATTATTTAAAATTACAATTTACAACTATCTTAATAGATCCTAGCCGCATAACTAATCTGTTCATCACCATCTATGAAGTGCTGATACGTGAAATTTTTTTTTTCTCCAACGTATCGGACATGCGTCCAGTACCGATATGCTTCTAATATGGGATGTTGCTATATCAGATTGGTCAACAACATTCGATACGGTCAAATGGCCCTTCTGTGAATTTTTGAAAAAATTAAGGGCATTTTTTAATTGAGAATTTTGGTCCAAAAATACCGAAATTGAAATTTGATGTGAGACTCACTTTGGTATTCACTTCGTGCTTTGGTCGCTGTTCTTCGTTTCTTCCTCCTTGGCTTTGCACGTCTGTGAGTGTGAAGTGATTTAGTAAAGATTGCTCCTTTTTTTTTTAATTTTATTTCAAATAATTTTTATTTTTATTTTGTATTAAGTTTCTGATTTATGCTTCTGTTTTTATTTTTTGCTGTCTTCTATCTTTCTTTTTTTAAAGTTCGGTATTTCTTAAATTTTATGATTATGTGTTTGTGTTTATATGATTTTATTTTTAAGGGTTTAAACTTCTCATGTTGCATGAGAAGAAAAAAATTCCTACACACACATGAAATAGTAGGACTTATATATATATATATATATATATATATATATATATATATATATAATGCTAATTATATGGATCCCACCATTTTATATGTGTGTAACATGAGAAAACACTTCTCTTACAACATGAGAAGTGTTTTTCCCTTACTTTTAATATGATTATGTTTGTAAATTGTGTTTTTAATTTTTCTTTTTTAACATGATTCTGTTTGTAAATTCTGTTTTAATGAGATTGATAGAATAGAGTCAAACATAAATCAAAACAATAGTTCAATACACATATAGTCTAAGCACGAAATGTAGACACTGAAATTGAAAATTTGAACAGATCATTGTGGAGAGCAGGAGGAAGTGTGAAAGACACTCTTTATATTAAAAAATTATTTAATACTGAGATGTATGAGATATTAGTATTTTTGAAGTAACGTATCGTCGTCAACTATCTATGTAGGAATCGGAGCTGGATAGATCACCATCATAATCAGTGTAAGAATGGGAAAAGGGATGGAGAAGTTGATTTATGTTCACGTTGTAAGGTTGGGAAAATCTTTTAAAAAAGGAGTCACCGATTCGGGGTATGCGGATGCAACGAACGATTGGTATGTGATCAAACAAAGAAAGGATGGTAGTGAAATGATTCGGGTTTTTGAAGATGTAGATCAGTTGAATCACCTAGGTCCTGCTCTTTTGGATACCTGCTGTGAAGTGATTGGTTCCTGCATTTATGTGATTGGTGGGCTCAGTGTCATGTGTCGCAGACCGTATGAGATCGGTGGTGATGAGGGTTCTGGGCAGATTCGTTTTCTAGACACCCGAAATCCAAAAGATGGTTGGAGGACTTGCTTTGCTTTTCCATTCACTCTAAGTGGATGTGAATCTGTTGTCATCGACAATCGATGGTTGTATCTTTTTGGTGGTAATCGCCGCGATGGTTGTTTTCCTCCAAAGCCTTGGGCTTATGCTGTGAATGTTGATGACAACAAAGCTATTAAAGACCGAGTGCGAGAAATTGCCCAACCTGGTAATTCCGTCTATGCCCCGCTTTTTTCTGCTTATTTATCCTCAGGCATATTGGTTGCTTACATGTCGGTTGAAGGCACTTTGTATGGACTAGATTGCATGAATAACGTTTGGAGTGAGTATCAGAATGATTTACCATACAGTGCAGCAGAGTTAGTAAACTGCACCACCGCGGTTTTTGATGGGATTCTTTACATCTATGATTCCGACAACATGACATTGACTTCCTATGATATTTATAACAAAAAGGAACTTTATGTGGTTGGTCTTCCCCATTCGTTTGGGTCTGGGCTCGATTATGCTGTCGAACTCATTGTCCTTTCTAAGGATAGGTTCTGCATTATACAGGATATGAATGGTGATGTTAGCAATGAACTCATTCTCTATTACACAAGATTCTCAATTTCTTATGATACACCCGAGCCTAGTGTTGTCCTTGAGGAGGATAAGTCTTTCCATGTTCTTGGCTGCAGATTACTCAACGTTGTGGCAGTGTAAGTTGACCTATATTCACTGAGAATTATAATTTCGAATTTGTTTTTACTTCATGTTTACTTTCTCCCCTCTTTTAGTTTAATACATTATTTAGTTCTTATAGTTTGTTCTCATTTTGGTTTTGGTTTTTAGTTTCAAACCATAGGTTTTTCTCCCTCAAGATAGTGGTCCAGGTTCTTGTTAGAATATAGAGACTAATGTTAGAAGTAAAAGGGTAAATACTAGTCAAAAGAAAAGTCTCATCCTTAATTTTCTCTACCCCATAACAAGCTACTAGTACTAGTAAATTCAATTTCTTCACTAGCAAACTATTAGCAATATTAGCATAAATCCCACCACCTGCTATACTACAAATTTTGTTATTGATGAAGCACTTTGTATGGAATATATGTTCCTCTTGCAGGACTTGAATTTGTAAAAAAATATGATGAGTTAAAATCACAATGAGTTTATGAAGCTCTTACAACCTTCTTTTAAGAACACAGGTAATTTGTAAAAAAATATGATGAGTTAATTGGGATGCTTTGTCTTCCTCTGCATGCGCATTTTGGAAGTTGAATGCCTCATGAAATATACCTCTTGGCATGTCTCCTACTCTTTGAGCTTGTTTTCTAGTGAGGCTTTTCTTATTTGACCTACGTCACTTAAAGTGATAGAACCACGTACTAGATTCCTATCACTTATCCTTTCATTTGCGTGTGATACCTTGTTCTTTACCAGTTGTTTGCTCATTGTTGTTTTATACTGTGGTTAGTATTTACCAAACTTCATTTTTTTCTAAGCCAAAAGAGAGAGAGCTTATGAGATATGATATTATATATCACTCTGCTTTTATTTATAAATTCCTTTTGACCAAAAAATTTGGTTATATTTATAAGTTCTCTTTTAGGTAATAAATAAGATTGTGACAATTTTATCTAGAAAATAAAGAGAGCAAAAAGAGTTGAAAGGTACTTATTCATAAATGATGGTAAAATTGAAGATTTACCTTATAATCATTGAGTTAACTACCTCTTCTTGGTATGTGTGATTTAGTTAAAAATGACTTATAAATAAGACTAGAGTAGTAAGTTGGGTCGTTCTACTTGCTTGTTTGGGAAACTCCTAAACCATGGTCTCAAAAACTTTGTTCCGCAAGACGAGAAAAAACTCATCTCACATATTTACTTTGTAAATCACAAAAGCACTTCTGAAGAGCTAAAACAAACAACCACTTATATTATTTGATATTATACCTCTATAACAATTTATACTTAGTTAACGTCTCGTAGTAGATCACAATTTTTAATTTGTCAGATAAAATTATAATATTGTGCAACTTAAAACCCAATTGTCTAATTTTGGTGAACAATAAAAAAATGGGCACTAAAGCAAGAGTGTGACTATTGCCTAGTATGTGTTTATTTTATTTATGTTTTTTTGGGTTGCCCACTCGGTTCTATTAATTTGGATTTGCCCCGAGTTAGGCCCACGGTCATGGGGGAAAAGTTTTCAACACAATTTGCTCCCAACAGATGGTGGTTATTTTATTCATGTTGAATGTTGACTGATTTTATTCCTGTTTGCAGTGATCCACATTCAGATGTGGCTAGTACTTCAAGCTCCATTAGTAGATCGAATTGATATTGGTTGGTAGAGAAAAGCCTACACGAAAACATGTGATTGGAGTAATTTAGAAGTTCGGTAGTTCTGGAGTAATGGGAGGAATA
Organism: Acacia crassicarpa; assembly: GCA_034222035.1. NCBI lineage: Eukaryota > Viridiplantae > Streptophyta > Magnoliopsida > Fabales > Fabaceae > Acacia > Acacia crassicarpa. The sequence continues at coordinate 31,998,779 of JAWXYG010000008.1, read as the reverse complement.
TGCATTTATTTTTTGTTTTCTTGCAGAGCTTCTTCGAATAATTTTGCTTGATCGGGAGTTTTCAAGGATCGTAATATAGTGTTGCTGAAGAAGTTAAAGGACGCTAATGTATGCAGTTGCTCTATGCATGTGATCGCTCTGAAACACCGGGTTGAGCACCTGTTGGCTCCCATATCTGAATTAGAGATGCAAGTACCAGTTATATTTGTTAGCACTAAGCTTGATTTTTGAAAAAGAATATCTAGTCAACTTTGAAGTTGTGATGTTATGTTACCGATAATGCAATAATTTTTGGAAATTGAAACATGCATATGGGTAGTGAGTTCAAGTGCGCGAGATTTGCTGATATGCAGCTTTTCTTCATTCAACAGTTCCATTACTTGATCAGAATTCAAATTCTCTGAGGGTCTGTTTGGTATGAGAGATTTGGAGTGAAACAGGGGGGGATGAAAATCTTTTATGATTTTAATTTAATAAATTGAAGATAAAAGTAATAAAAATTAATTAAAATCTTTTAACTCCACTTATTTTACTTTTGAAAATTCAACTCAATTATTTTCCCCTCCACCTACTTGCACTACCCCCTCTCATACCAAACTAACTTTAAAGCTTCCATATGTGTGTGAGCGTTGAAGCAAGGATAAATGTTTCAGTACTTCTATGCAACCATTTGATTTATTTTCCTGGCCTCTAATGATTTCTCGGTGTATAAGTTTGAAATTTCATTCTTGAGACTTTGATTTGTGATTTTATAATCTTTATAATCCAACCTTTGCTATTCATGTTTTATGATTTGGAATTCTTCATCTATATCTTTATTCTTCTTGTGATTGTTTCGTGTTCTTGATTCATAGTTTGAGTTAGCTAGGTGCATGATTTAATCATGCTTATGAATTTTTTTATTAGAATATTCTTTTAGAGGACATTATGTAATTGAATTGAATAATGCTGAGCAGTGCTTAAATAATTAAGGAATAATTTTAATTTGGGTATAATTATAATTATGAATCGTTTAAATATGATCTCATTGGAGCGGTCATACTCCATTTGTAGAGGTGATTTCATGTAAGTGTACCTGCATTAAGCACACTGTCTTGTATGACTATAAAATCATTAAGACCTTTGCTCACCCTCAAAATGTGCATTCTAGCACTCTCCCATTGTCATAGGAAGGGACAAATGATAATTTTCGTACTAGTCAGAATTGACGAACGACTTGTTCTTACGCATTGAGCCTTCTTCATGGGATCACCAATCACAAAGGTTGGGTTGCCATCGCTGTCAATTACGCGTTGGCTTTAATCCTATTCCCCTCGACCAATTTATATCATTCTGCAGGGTTTTGTTAATGGCCGATAGGTCTATTATTTTGACCTCACCAAATCGATTGAGATAACTCCAACACAGATCTTAAGCTAGCTTATCATATTATATCTCAAAACGATTTTCATTTCATCATTGTACTTTTACAATGGCTATTGCCATCTGGCAATCAGATCGTCGACTTTAAGTGTCGGTTTCTTATCAAAATAGTTGCTGAGAGATTTTTAACATTTTCAGCACTCTATCCATTTTCAGAGTAATCAATTTTGACTCATATAATACTTTAATTTTGTCACCACTAAAGGTCGATAATGACCAGTGGATTTTCACGCATAAACTAGATCTTAGTTAACATCCGTGTGCATCAATACAACGGGAATTCACTACTTGATAATTTAGGGCATTATCCCTTAACCATTTCTTTCTCTTCACGAGTTTACATATGCTCAATCTCCACATATCAATCAGTATGTAATGGAATTAACATTTATCAGTGCTGCAAATTCTCAACAATTTGTGCATATATTGATTGAGCTTTAGAATCATCTCAAGTGGTATTATAAAGAATATTCACATAATGGTTCTCAAAACCAATATTTAGAAACATATCTTATTTGTCATCAATATTCTTTTATGGTCTTTAACACCCAAAATCATATTCAATTCTCTCATGCTTTCAAGCATATAACATGATATTTTTGACCATGCAAGTCATCCACATAACTTAAAAATTTCATGATATCATGCATGCTTAGACATACCAAGAGAAATTAATAATACTATGAAAATTGAAGCATATTTATCTGTACACTAGATAAATGATTAAAATTTCATACCACTGTCATATGCTCGTTTCAATCACAACATATTTGATAATTCCCAAAATTTGCTTAGATACCCCACACTTTCAATAGCAAATAACAAAATAATAATTTTAAGGTACCATATATCTTAGATACCCCACACTTTCAAATATTTTATAATGAATAAAATTCTAATTACATTAGAATCCCACTAGTATATTTATAAAGATCCACGCTTTATAAAATAACATAATCATATGACTGTATACTTCAACAAAAGGTCATACTAATTTAATATTCTATTTTAATTAAATGAGAATGTCTCAAACATTATCATTTATTTTAAATAACAAAATTTACTTTTTATAGAAAAAAGAAAAAAACCTCAACTTAATTAATTTCCTTTTGTCAAAATAATATATATTTTATATATTAATATTCTGTCCTCACACAGAATTTTCCACATAAATTTATAAACCTTTAATTATTTTTAATACCAATATTTAATAATATTCACACTATTTAAATATGTGTGAAACCAATGCCACAAATTCTCTTTAAAAAATTCAAAGCACCTGATTATATAAATCACCGAAATATAAACATTGCAGCATTGAAAATCTAAGATTTTCAATATTCAAACTAATTTATATGGTATATCAAAATAAATCACACATCATGCAATTTATTATTTCAATTAATTGATCATGGTAACAAATTCTTGGGATAAATTAAATAATGGCTATATGATATATTCGCAAATATATCACCAGATTTATTGAAGCAAAATTTGCTTCAGCTTCTAACTATTATCATGCGAAACACAACAAATCTCACTTATATTCAGCCATATTAATTTAAAAAATATTCACAATATTATAGGAGAGATTATAGAAGATTATAAATTAAATTAGTATCTCTCTTGACAATAAAGTCTTATACAAGAATAAATTCCCTTTCATTCTAATTAATTAAATTAGAGTTTTTCAAATATATGATATCCTACAATTTAGGACTCTGTACTATCTTCTCATAGAGTCCTATCTTCTCATTATCATCAAAATTTAATTTCCAACACGATGACTATGTAATTCAAGACATTTACTAATAAAACAATAAAATCTCCCAATGAAACCAAGAGCATAAGATATACATTATCTTCCTTTTATTAATTTAATAATTATCAAATCCTTATTAAGATAAGGAGATATTATAGGAGATTTATTAACTACCATATCAATCAAATCTGATATATTTATTAATGAAATATATTCAAACTTCAATGGAAATAAATTCATTGTGCAAGCAATCAATAATTAAATAAAATATTAATTTCTATGGGCACATACATACTTAAATTCAGCAATCAAATATTAAAAATAATAAGCATTATTAAATTTTTAATATATGCCCATAAATATTATATATATTTATATAATATTCCAATCAATCACATGCACCTTATTGACGTTTAATCATGGTGATCTTCTTGGTGTAAGTGAAGAATTTTTCTTACCTGTTCCTCTTTGAATCTTCCTGCATTTTACTTCCCTATTCTTCTTTCTGGCACTCGCTTTTTTGGCGGGATGTATAGGTATCTACTGGATATTATATTGCTCTCCGGGTTTGTTTTTTCCGGATACTAGATTTCTATTTTCCAGTGCGTGTTGCATTGCTTGCGAAATACTTCCTCCAGTCCTTAATATAAAATATATTTAAAGAGTTGATCTTAGTCCTAAATATATATAAGACATATATAATTTTCATAGTTATTAATTTTTTTTTCCTAATTTATCTTTATTAATGCTCATTCAACAATAATTAAAGAGGAAAAAAGATGAGGGAATCAAGGAAGATGACTAGTGTGTTTTAGATCATATTAACTAACTTAATTAACCTTTTTAATCTAATTAAATCATGCAAATATGTCTTATACTAAAGAATGAAGGAATACTTGTCCAGGGTTCGAGTCCTGCCTCCTCCTCCCTCCCACTGACTGTATCAAAAAAAACAAAAAACAAAAAAAAAACAAAACAAAACAAGGAATGAGGGAGTACTTGTTAACATTATAAAACATATATAAGTACATTGTTAGGCTAGCCTTTAACCAACAAATGTCTTATACTAAAGAATGAGGGAGTACTTGTTAACGTTATAAATCATATATATATGTAAGTACATTGTTAGGCTAGCCTTTAATAAAATCAACGAATAAGCTAACGTAGATGCTTTTGTTTGTAAAGTTTGGATGACTTGACGGTGGAGACTGTTCATAGTTTGGTAGTTCTCGTGGAATATTAGTTTTTAGGCTAACTAAGAAGAAAACATTTTATGAGTAGCAAGGGGTTTTACCCTCTTATACTGGCTAACATTTTATGGTCTTTGTTTCGGTCAATGATACTACTCGTAATAGTCAATTAGGAACACCCACACTTAGAAAAAAATAAATTTGCTATTTGCTGGTTTATTTTCGCTACTACCTACTTTTGTTTTTAAAATTTTAAAAATAAATTAGGAACACCCACACTTAGAAAAATTCATGAAGGAATCCCATGTTACTCCTCATTTACTGTTTTAGTTTTGCTATTACCTAATGTTGGCTCAGAAATCCTTAAAAAAAAAAAAAACAAAAACAAAAAAAAACAAAAACAAAAGCTCCTACGACGCTAAAACATTGAAATATAATTAACTGAGTATCTGATATATTCAATTAAAATATAAATTCATAATTTTATAGCAAATACATATTCTATCGAAATTTATTTTTCTTAAATACTTATTTTTGAAGTCATATTATTTTATTTAATTATAAATTTATATTATTGTTAATTAATTCAGGTATATTATAGACTGGCAATCTGAATAGACCAAAGAGTCTAAAATAACACTACAACTTGAAGGTATAGATTGCAAGTGTCAAAATTTTTAATCCATGATTGAATTGTATATTTGTACAGAACGGAGGATTGGTGTTTTTGGGTTTTAGGCCAAATTTCAAACATTCGAAATGATGCTGATAGTGGTATATAACTAAGTCAATAACCAATTTTTCAAAATAAAAATATAATTAGAAAACAAAAAAAGTACCGACACATATTGTGCGGGTGGACATAGTTTTTTTTTTTTTTTTTTAATGAAGAAAATACCTCTCAAAGGGCTACCCTAAATTAAACCTATAAGTAGGGTAGTTAAAAACTCGTTTTATCACTACGATTTTACGTTTTTACGATTTTTTTTCATTAAAACGATTTTACTAATTTTCCAAACACTTTTAAGTTTTTACGATTTTTTTACGATTTTACTACGTTACGATTTCACGTTTTACGATTTTTCATTCTCCTCCCGTTTTCAGGTAAAATCTATGTTTTCACTACCTTACCCATAAGGGTGTGTTTGGTTTGAGGGAGGGAGAGAGAAAAAAAAAGGAGGGGAGAGGAAAACTTATGGGCCCCACTACACTCAATTTTGAAATTTTTTTTCTCTCCTCTCCTTTTTTCTCTCTCTCCCCCTCCCTTAAATCAAACACGCCTAAGGCTCAAATCTAACAAATAAATAGCGACGGAAAAAAAGGGTCTTAGCCCGTGTTCCAAAAAAATTAAAAAGCCATGTAAAAAACAAGGACAAAAGAGTGATGATGCAAGAAAGGGCCCTCAAAGTTGAGTGAAGTCTAGACTTTTCAGGAAATAATAATGGCAGGAGCAAAAAAGATAATGATAAAAAAGGGACTAACCTATATATATATATATATATATATATATATATAATTAAACATATAACTAACGAATTAGCGGCCGGAGGACGTAAATGGTTTTGTAAAAGTCAAAGAAGCAATAGAAGCATGGCCAGTAGGAAAATTAGAGGAAGATGAAGAAGCTACCTGAACTGACAAGCCACCAAAATTTCTAGACTTGATTAAATCCGACAAGTTATGAGGCAACTCAGAATCTCCATCTAAATATTGCACAACACTAAGAAAGATTTACGAGAGCAGAGGAAATGAATAATGCGCTGAGTGAGTAAATCATCTCAGGCCTCAATGATATTATATAATAGAGCCCCGTAACAGAATTGGTACGGGAGTTTGTTACAAAACGAATAGGAATCATACACGTGTTGAGAGAGAAAATATATGGCTGCTATACAATATCTTCAGCCATATCTGCAGAATACAGAAAACACTAATTTACATTATGAAACACTAATTAACAATTAGCTCTAACACGCCCCCTCAAACGAGAGGGTGTGGAACACAGACCAAGTTTGCTCCAGAAATAGGAAAACTGAGTGTGAGACAGAGGCTTGGTGAGACAGTCCGCAATTTGATGTTGAGAAGGAACATGAGCAACAGTAACATGGCCAGCTAAAACTTGATCACGGATGAAATGAACATCAATATCAATATGCTTGCTACGAGCATGATGAATAGGATTGGAAGCAAGAGCTTGAGCACTAATGTTGTCACACCATATAATAGAAGGTTGTTTAAGGAATAATCCAAGTTCAGTAAGAAGAGTGCACAGCCACTTTAACTCAGCAGCACCATCAACAAGAGCCCGATATTCAGATTTAGAACTTGCTCTGGACACAACTCTCTGTTTCCGAGAGGCCCAAGAAATGAGGGTGCCACCTAAATACACACAGAGCCCGGCCACAGAGCGTCGATCATCGGGATCAGTAGCCCAATCAGCATCAGTAAAGGCCATGAGTTGAAGAGAAGTTAAGGGTTTTAGATGCAAAGCATAATGAGAAGTACCCTTGAGATATCGAAGAATACGCTTGGCACCCTAGAAATGAATATCAGTGGGACAGGACATAAATTGACTCAATTTGTTGACTGAATAGGCAATGTCAGGTCTGGTGTGTGTAACATATTGTAACGACCCAATAGCTTGACGATACAAGGAGGGGTCAACTAAAGGTGTGCCATCTGAGACAGAAAACTGACGCCCTGTGACCATAGGGGTAGGAACAGGAGCACAGCCAGACATATTGAATCGATGCAGAATGTCCATGATATACTTACTCTGATTAAGAAAAATACCAGATATATCCCGAAAAACCTCGATGCCAAGAAAATAACTAAGAGGACCCATATCCTTAAGAGAAAAAATATTAGTCAGTTTCAGTATAAAGTCTCGAATAAAACGAGAGTTGTTACCAGTAATCAGGATGTCATCAACATAGATCAAAATGTATACAATAAGAGACTTAGTCCTGAGGAAAAATAGAGAGATATCAGTTTTAGAGTTCTGAAAACCCCACTAAAGTAAAGTGTGACGAAGATGATCAAACCATGCACGGGGTGCCTGTTTGAGACCATAGATTGCTTTAACTAATTTGCAAACATGATTTGGCTTCTGAGGATCACAGAAACCAGGATGCTGACGCATATATACACTCTCTTGCAGAAAACCGTTAAGAAACACATTATTAACATCAATCTGTCGAATTTCCCAGTGAAAAGTAACGGCAAGAGTGAGAATTAACCTGACGGTGGTGGGTTTAATGACCGGACTAAAGGTCTCGAAGTAATCCACACCAGCTGATTGTTGAAACCCTTTGGCAACGAGACGCGCCTTGTGCTTAAGAATCGAACCATCGGGACGAAATTTAGTTTTAAAAACCCAGCGACAATCAACCAATTTCTGGGTCCTGTCATGAGGAACCAGAATCCAAGTGCGGTTCCGAGTAAGAGCATCGTATTCCTCGGCCATGGCATTTTTCCCGGATGGAGAAGACAGGGCTTTAGCAATTGAGGAAGGTGGAGTGGCCTGAGAAAGGAGAGACGGTGTTTCAGTTTGGAGAAGACCAACAAAAGGATGGCGAGGCTTAGTAATGCCGTCCTTTGCCCTAGTGACCATATGGTGGGTGTTGGTGGGGGGAAGAGATGAAGCAGACAAGGGTGAAGGTATATCGGGTGATGAAGCAGACGGTAGAGAAGGGATATTGGGTTGGGCCGGGTTGGTATTGTCCGAGTGAACAAGAGAAGGCCCATGAGAACTGGGTAATGAGCTTGGACCGAGAGTAGACACATCAGAGCAAGGTGAGGATAGGTCAGAGGTAGGTGTTGGAGGGTCTGGAACGGGAAGACCTGTGACTGAAGATGGGCCGGGTGGTAGGATAAACAAAGGAACAGAGGTTGCATCAGCAATGGACACACCTGAACGACGATTAAAAAAGCCAGACTGACCAGGAAAAACAGAGGCATCAAAGACCACATATCTGGAGACGTAGATGCGACCGGTGGAGCTAAGACATTTGAAACCTTTGTGTTGAGGAGCTGGACCGAGAAAGATACATTGTTGACTATGATATTGGAGCTTGTGATCGTTATAAGGTCTCAGATGAGGATAACAAGCACACCCAAAAGGTTTTAGATCATGATAATCTGGTTCTGTTTTGAATAAGCAAAACAGAGGAGAAACATTGCCAATGGTTGGAGTAGGTAGACGATTGATCAAATATACAGCAGTCTGTAAAGCCTCTGTCCAGTAAGACATAGGTAGTTTCGCCTGAGCTAGTAATGTTAAGCCGGTCTCTACAATGTGACGATGCTTGCGTTCGACTCGCCCATTCTGAGAGGAAGTATATGGACATGTATAGCGCATGACTATTCCAGCAGCATTAGCAACAGAAGCGAAAGGTTTATACTCAGCACCGTTGTCACATTGAATGGATTTGATAGTAGTATTAAATTGTTTTTCAGCATATTGGCGAAAATGATTAAATGCATTGATAGCCTCCCCTTTGTGCTTAAGAGGATAGATCCAAGTATATCTGCTATGATCATCAACAAAGTTAATATAGTATCTGTGGCCATGCACAGACTGAATTGGGGAAGGACCCCACAAATCAGTATGAATAAGAGCTAGAGGACTAGAAGCACGAGACAGTGACAATGAGAAGGGCAATTTCTTGGACTTGCCATATTGACAAGCAACAAAAACAAAGTTTTCATTAAACTTAATAGAAACATTACAACGATTCAGAATTTGTCGTAAGACTCTATTACATGGATGTCCCAACTTGTAATTCCAATGTAAAAACACATCAAGATCCTTCTCCGCAGTAGGTAAGTTGATGTGCGCTGACGGTAAGGCCTTAGTCACAGGATAGAGCCCCTTCTTTGCTGTCCCTTGCATTAGCAGCTTTCCTGTGTCCTTTTCCTTCACAACACAGCCACCATCAGTAAATGTAATAGTTACTGGATTATCCTGAACAAGCTTATTCACACTGAGAAGATTTTTAGTGGCTGTTGGAACTATTAGAACATCATTAAGTTTGAGTTTAGAGGATGAACAAGGAAGAACAATAGTACCAATACAATGGATCGGTGTGTTGTGACCAGTACAGGTGTGTAGGAAATTGTTACCTGCAGGAGTTGTGGTGTCCATCTGAGAGGAAGTGGCGGTAACATGATGAGTGGCCCCACTGTCCAAGTACCAGTCGGGGTCAACAACAGAGTATGGATCTGCATAGTGAACTTGAGCAGGAGTATATGAAGAACCAGAGGAGCGAGAGTGAATTAAATCCTGACGCTGGAAACAGGTATCAACATAATGACCATAGCGATCACAATACTCGCAGTTAGGGCGACCACCTCCTCCTTGGGACGAACCACTATGACTATTGAACTGGCCACCTCTGGAACGTCATCCTCGCCAGCCTCGTGAACCACCTCGCCCAGAAAAATGAGGGGAAAAATTGCCTCGAACAGGTGGCTGATTCTTATCAGAGAAAGAAGGACCATGTGTGACTGTATTTGCGGAAGATTGAATCGACAAAGAGGAGAGTTGATTGAGTTGTTCTAGACGACTCTCAAAGGAAAGGAGTGAGGCTTGAGCATCAACCCATGTCAGATTGACTTGATCAATGAGTTTCACCATAATAACGTTATACTCAGCATTAAGACCATTGAGTGTGTGAAGTATGAGGTCTTCAGTCGAGATCGGAGCACCAGCAAGCAAAAGTTGATCAGCGATATTCTTCATTTTAGCTAAGTAATCTTCCATTCGCATAGCGTTCTTTCGAGTGTGATGAAGCTCAGACTGATAAACCATAACGCGTGAGCGAGAGAAAGCGCAAGTGAGAGCATGAGCATTGGTCCAGAGCTTGTGAGCAGTATGACAATGAAGCAGCTGACCTGCAACCTCTTGTGTCATAGTGTTTCGAAGCCAACCAACGAGCATTCGATCAACAGCAAACCATTCAATATACTCAGGATTGGGAAGAAAAGAGGATAAACCGGCGACAGATTGTCTTGCAGGAGGAGCAGGAGTTCCGTCGATGTGCTGCTGAAGTCTGTTGCCTTCGATGAGAGGGAGCACAACGGACTCCCAGATCAGAAAGTTCGTCCGATCCAGCTTGATGGACGCAGTCTGACTAGAGGACTGAAAGAGAGAATAGGTCTTAACAGCTGGAGGATGATCGACGGAGGAAGGAGGGGCTGCTGAGGTCTGTGAGGAAGGTGAGGAAGACGACGACATGACAAAAAAGAGGGGTACCACAGCTCTGATACCAAGAAAGATTTACGAGAGCAGAGGAAAGGAATAATGTGCTGAGTGAGTAAATCATCTCAGGCCTCAATGATATTATATAATAGAGCCCCGTAACAGAATTGGTACGGGAGTTTGTTACAAAACGAATAGGAATCATACACGTGTTGAGAGAGAAAATATATGGCTGCTATACAATATCTTCAGCCATATCTGCAGAATACAGAAAACACTAATTTACATTATGAAACACTAATTAACAATTAGCTCTAACACACTAGAAATAGTAGGCCTGGCTGAAGAAACAGGATGTGAACAGAGCAACCCAAGTGTGAGCACCAATTCAACCTCATCCACCACATATTCATCCCCCAATCTGCTATCAACAGCTTCACAAATCTCTCCTTTTTCGCAACATTGTGTAACCCATTCTATTAGCAGCACTTTCTCTGGCGCAATGTTGGCTTCGATTGGCCTTCTTCCGCAAGCAGTCTCTAGCAAAAACACCCCAAATGAATATATATCAGCACATGCGCTTGATTTTCCACTCTGCACGATTTCCGGGTCTATGTAGCCAGGAGTCCCTGCCATTCGAATATGTATTAAAAAGAGTCCCACATTGATTAGCAAGAGAAGAAATTGAAGGTATATAATGTTATGGAAGTGATATCAAATTGACATTAACTATTTTGATAGGAAGAGGACTACCTACTACATGAGATGTTTGAGAATCATTTCCACAGTCCTATACCTTGGTTAGGCCAAAATCTCCAAGTCTAGCATTCATGTCATTGTCAATCAGTACATTAGCTGGTTTGATGTCTCTGTGGATAACAACTTGAATCCATTGCTGGTGAAGATATAAAACTGCAGATGCAACATCTTTAATGATCTTGAATCTTTGTTTCCAGTTGAGAATTTTGTTGTTGGGAAGACTATAAAGGAACTTGTCTAGGCTTCCGTTACGCATAAAGTCATAAACCAACAAGAGTTCATTTTTCCTTCTGCAATAGCCAAGAAGTTTTACCAAATTTTGATCTATGGTCGCGATTTCCGCAATGAATTCTCTCATTCCTTGTCTTGAATAATGAGAAATCCTTTTCACTGCAATTTGAACATTAGAAAATGGTAGGATTCCTTTGTATACACTGCCAAAACCTCCTCTCCCTAAACGTTGTCCCCTTCTAAACCCTTCTGTTGCAATGAACAAGTCCTTGTAAGTGAACCAATGAGGCCCATACAATACTTGCCAATCTTCAAGAACTTGAATGAATTTTCTCGTCCTTTTAATCATAATGACACCATAAACCAAGATTAAAAGGATAACCACACACACTGATGATAATACAACTATCAATATTTTTCCCTCCTCCAACCCTTTTGTTTGGATCTACAATTCCAGGAATGTTAGGAAGGTGAGAAACATTAATCTGCTCAGCTTGACCATTCATCCTAAAACTCCAACCCAGTATGTAATGAGACGAATTGGAGCCACTAGAGGATGAGAATCCAACATACATAAACTCATAGAAATTAGAAGAAAGATCTTTTTTCAATGTGAGAAGAGGGATTTCAGGTTTAGGTATGTTTATTGGATGAATTGTGACACTAAGTTTCTGAGCTGTACTATTGTATTCAACCCAAACCTGCATGGGTTCTCCACTTGAAAGATCAAGCTTTACAAAACGACCACGATCAGTATAGTAACCTGCAGGAGATTCAATGACAGATTCCAATCCATTGATATCAATCCCAAGATGGTTGTTATCAATATCACGAAATTGAAAATCCAGGTCAGTGTCAAGTTCTATTGCCACAATATGATTGGAACTTTTACCGTTGGAGCTTGCATTAAATAAGCCTAGATATTGATTTGGCTGAGCTTCAGGAATAAATCTGGTAGGCGAGAAAGCAAGGGCGAGTCCATGGCCGTGAAATTTAGGATCGTTGGCTATTACTATAAAGATGAAAGTGGTAGAGAAAGAGGAGACATAAGAAGAAGAAGTAGTAGTAGTATTGGAATTCTTGAATTGAAGACGAAGATTGTGAAAGACTTGCCATGCTTCACTTAGACCACTATCGGCTTGTATTTCTTGTCGGGACATGCTGAAATTTTTTAGCACTTGATCACTCTCTGGTCCTAACTTGAAGTATCCACCATCAAACAGGAATCCGACATGATCAGTACTCATGTTCTTGTCGGAGTATGCTGTGTTTAGGAATAAACACAGCATGAAAATGGCGAGGGACATGGTCGGTTTCCTTAAATCAGAGTGGAAGTTTCTGTTTTCTGGTTTCAAACAGAGTACTGGATCCTATGTTTATTTTCAGCTAATTAATAACAAAAACTTTCACAAGAAACTAAGAAAAATGATTGACTATTTCCAATTCTTGGTGGGATATACGTGGGGTTTAATTCTGACCTGGCTTTGGTCGGATTCTTTTATTTATATATAAATATATATATATATATATATATATATATATATATATATATATATATATATATATATATATATTTCAGGATAGCAAGGGTACTAAAAAGATATTCTATACTTCATAATTTTAAAAAATTATTTTAGGATCTTGAAAAAATGTCATAAAGTATAATTTGACTATAAGTCAGTACTCTGAAATTATTTTTCATGGTATTCACAGGTACTCAAAATATATATACTGATAAATACTGAAAAAATATTTCAACATACTGATCAATACTAAGAAAATATTTCAAGATACTAAAAAAATAAATGGTTAATAAAAAAGATACTTTAGATACTGACCGGTCCTGGGAAAAAAAACTTTATGATCTTCCAAAATTATTTTATAATCTTGAAAAAATATTTCAGATACTAAAAAACTATTTTAGGATATGACTGGTACTGAAAAAAATATTTCATAATCTTGAAAATTATTTTGGGATGTTGAAAAAATATTTTAAGATATTGAAAGCTACAAATAAGATACTTTTAGATATTGAATGGTACTGAAAAAAAAATCCATGATCTTAAAGAAAATTTTCAGGTACTAATTGTTACTCAATTTATTTTAGGATTTTTTCAAGATCCTAAAATAATTTTTCCAGATGATGAAATATTTTTTCAGTATTGGTCAGTATTTTGAAGTATTTTTTAATACCCGTGGCCGTGAGTACCTTAAAAAATTATTTCATGGCACTGAATTGTACTCAAAATTTAATTCAAGATATTTCTAAGATCATAAACTAATTTTTCAAGATCATGAAATTTTTTTGAGTGCTGATTAGTATGTTGAGCATCTTTTTAGTATCCGTCAGTATCCTAAAATATTTAGAAAAGAAAGAAAGACCTGCTTCAATGCCAAAACGACACGGTTTGGAAGAATAGGAGGGCTGCAGAGAGGAATTTTTTTTTTTTTTTGGGGAGGGGGGGAATCAGACCAAATCCTGGTCTGTTTAATTCTGGCTGTGGCTTGTATGATAAGCTGAATCGGTACGCTCTTTCTTCTTCAACATCAGAGTATTTTCTAAAATATCAACCCGCATTCTTCGGACTAATTCAATTGATAAATTTAATTATAGGATCATATATAGCAGACGCCACAGGAAGTTTCATATTTCAATGTCTTCATACTCTGATGCCCCAGACGCCACAGATTATAATATTTTTCTAAAAAGATAAGCAGAGAGAGTAGACCAAATAAGTGGTTACCATTAGGTCTTCTTTGATTTTTATAACAGTATTAAATGTAATTAATGTTAACGAAAATGAATAAAGTCATTTTCATTATGCACACACACATATATGGTTTGGCCACAGTTATTTTCCCTTCCACTCATATTATATAATATAAAGGGGAAAAAAGTGTTTTAAGTCATTAATTACTGACGAAGCCAGCACCTCAGTATAAAGGGGCCAAATCCAAAATGTTAGTTTAGGCTTTTTATTTTTAATATTGAGCAGTAATATTTTTTTCCCAAAAAATAATGTGATAATTAAAAATTATTTGATAAAATATTGTGTATAACGAAACAAGAATTTTTAAGAATGAAAAATTAATTATTGATTTATTTAGTGAATCATTAAGTTAATTTAAGTTTGTCCGTAGTGTCTACTAGAACGGTTCCAAGTCAACTTGTGAAAGGGGAGATTTTGTTCTTTTTAAAGAATGAAAAACCATTTTAGAAAGCTATTACAAAACCAGTTACCTTATAAAACGTACGTATTGAAGGCAAAAAATTTATCTTATCCCAATTGGCTACAGCCTACAAGTGGTTATATTGTTGGAGTTATATGATATAAAAGGACTGTGTCAAATGAAATAAAGTCTCACATCTTTTGGGTGGAAGAATACAAATGCAAATATTATAACTTTTGTGATTTTGGGTAGGTATGAGAATAGGTTAGACTAGGTTAGACTTTAACTAAATAGGTCTAAGCCTGTAATGGGATTAAAAGGCCTGAGCCTGAACCTAAACCTGAATGCAGCCTTTTTTTTTTTTTTTAAGTTTTGAAAGCTATAAGTATGTTTCATACACTTTGAGCCTATCAAAATCTATATAAAAATGAAAAACCGCCTGGCCTATTTTCCACCCCTAATTTTAGGTAAGTAAATGAGCTTAATAAAAGAGTGGACTATAAAAAAAAAAAACAAAAGAGTAGAATAAATTGCCGTCAGCGAGTTTAATGGTTGTAAAATTCTGCCCAAACATTTGAGCGCATAAAATGGCCTATAAAAAGCAATTTTTTTTAAAAAAAAAATTGATCATTAGTGTCATAGCCTCATAGGCAGCCATGCTTACCATATAAAACTAAATCAGGAAACATCGATAAAGTTTCATATTTGAATCTCTTTTTTTTTTTTTCCTCAAAGGATAAATATATTAATAGTGCCAATTGATACAATACATAAAGATAAATACAAACAAAGCTAAAATAAATACAACAAATTAAACAAGATAAAATACTAGCCAAACACCGTACAGTAAAAATATAAGAGAAGAAGTAGGATCACAGACGATAAAGATCTTCTCTATACCCAAGGTTAGAAGGAACAAGCAAGAAAGTGTTGGTTGGAAAACCCACCCTACCGGCCACACAATCTTATAAGTAATAGCTGCAACGAAGATAGCTAAATGGGTACCCCATCTTGGGGTAAAGAGCACAGAAAACCCAACCTCGGAAGAATGAAAACCCTTAATATCCTGAAAAACGCTTTTTCTCTTCTGATCAAGCAGATCCGGTGACCTCGACCGTAAAACGATCAAATTTTGGCTAACACAAAAGCTTTGAATCTGCCACCATCGAACAAACCTCACAATGGTCTTCTCAAAGATAAGGTGCAAAGCATTATCAACCATTGATACAACCCTTCCCCCAAAATCACAGATCCAAACCACAACAAAAAACACCACCATATAGTCCCAAAACCACAACAACACCAGAAGAAAAACAAAAGCATAAAACAATAAAAATAAAATAAAAAAGCAGACAACCCCATCGCCGGAGACCACCTTCACGCCGGAGACCACCACCGTGCTGGAAACCACCGTCGAGGGAGATGTCCAGACAAAAGCTCCCATCGCCAACGACAAGGGAGAACCACAGCTGCAACCAAAAGACAGAGGACGCCGAACGCCGGAGAAACGATGAGGACGGAGACCAGAGGAAAGTCGGCACCGGAGAAGAAGGAAGGGCGCCGCTTTATGTCCCTGTTTTGAGCTAAAACTCATTGCTACCGGCTCTCCGAGGTCAGATCTACTCTTTTGCTGCAGATTCGCTTCATCTCTCGTTCCATAGCCATCCGCTCCTGCATCATCTCTCGTTCCGTAGCCATCCGCTCCTGCATCATCTCTCGTTCCTTAGCCATCCGCTCCTCCATCATCTCTCGTTCCTGAATCATCATCTACCTCATCTTCTCTTGCTCTTCAACTATCCGCTCCTGTTCCTGAGTCATCTGTGCTGTCAAAGCCTTCATCTTCTTCATCTCATCTGCAAAAGATTTAGGTTAAAATAATCTTGAACTCAAATTTTAGATTAAATTAACTCAAATCGGTAAGAGGAGGCTCACCGGCGAGGTAGAGGCCAAGGATGATGAAGGAGGTGAGCGAAACCCTAGCAGAGCCGAGAAAGGGGAAAGACGTGGCCGGTAGGCATATTTGAAAGAAGGTATTTGAAGGACTTTGGGTGCTTATCAGAAATAAAGAACAACTAAATTTGGACAGTCATTTACACTATCACTTAAGTTATATTTATAAGTCTATTTTCACTATCATAAAAAAGGATTTATAAATCAAACCAAACTTATAGTTTAAAACCTAAGCAATATGTTGGTGCAAAAAATGCAGCGAAATATTTTTTTGGAGAGAGAGAAGCCTCTGCAAAAAATGGAAATGTGACAAAATAAGTTATTTAATCATATCATATATTGTGTAATTTTATATTATATATCAATTTATTAGTCACACTAATAAATTTGGGGGGAAAATAAAAAGAAAAATACTCTAAAGTAATTTAATTAGCTTCTTTAATCTCTTCAAAGAAAAAGTCAACTTTGTTTTATACTCTGTATTAGAATCGGAGGGAGTAATAATTTAAATTTTTTATCAAATTTAAATTTAAATTTTTATCTTCAATTATCACAATATATACACAAACGTACACATTTGCAATCTTTTTTTTTTTTGTTTTGTTTTCGGGTGAAGGTAAAAAATACACATGACCTTTTACCCCAAGATTGCCCAGCACCACGACCTTTCAATTGGATCAAAAATACGTTACGTTTTTGGGTTGCCCAGCACCACGGCCATTAGTCAACTGTTAGTTGACCGTCAACTTGGATTGAATGCTTATGTGACACTGACAAGATGATTTGGATGCTGATGTAGAAGAAAAAAATTTAAAAAATTAGAAAAAAAATTAGGAAAAAATTTGGAAAAAAAATTGAATAATTAAAAAAATAGAAATAATGCAAAAAAATTAGGAAAAATTTCAAATAATAAGAAAAAATAGAAAAATAAAAAATTCAAATAATTAGGAAAAAAATTGGAAAAAATTAGGAAAAAAATCAAATAATTATTAAAAAAATAAAATAATTGGAAGAAAATTAGGAAAAATTCAAATAATTTAAAAAAATTAAAATAATTGGATAAAAATTCAGGAACCTACCATTTATTTTTTTAATAATTTATACACGTTCCTGTAAATATTTTAAAAAAATATAGCAGAGAGCAAGAACGACGCATCGAAGATGAACCAAAAGCTCAAAAAGAACACAAAAAAATATGCTTGTATGCTTCGAAGGGAAAATTTGGAAGGATTATGAATTTACGCTAGAAAATATCCCAAATGAAGACGAAGAGAGAGAGTGAAGGTTGCTTTAGAGAGAGATATGGAACAAAGGAAAAATAATTTACGCTAGAAAATATCCCAATTATTCCTAATTATTTTAATTATTTTCCAACTATTTGAAATATTTTCCAATTATTTTAGTTTTTTTATAATTATTTGAAATTTTCCTAATTTTTTTCCCAATTATTTTAATTTTTTTTAATATAATTATTTGAATTTTTTCCTATTTTTTTCAATTATTTTAATTTTTTTCAATTATTTTAATTTTTTTTAATTTTTTTTCATTTTTTCTAATTATTTGAATTTTTTCCTAATTTTTTTGGAATTGTTTTTTATTTTTTAATTATTTATATTTTTTCCTATTTTTTATTTTTTCTTAATTATTTTAATTTTTTTCCTAATTTTGTTTTCTAATTTTTTATATTTTTTTCTTCCATGTTAGCATCCAAATCATCTTGTTAGCGCCACGTCAGCATTCCATCCAAGTTGACGGTCAACTAATGGTTGATTAACGTTCGTGGTGTTGGGCGACCTAAAAACGTAATGTCGTGTATATTTTTGATACAGGTCATGATGTTGGGTGATCCTAAAAAAAAAGATCATGTATATTTTTGGTCTTTCACCCTTTTTTCCCTTATCATACTTCTATAAAATGAGTTAGAAAATAAATCACCTCTTCTAAACTAACCCAAACAAACTCATTGAATGGTGATGGACGAGGGCCGAGGGTTTTAATGATGACAATAAAGAAAGAGAAATATGAGATCTGAGTGTCAGGAGGGAAGGGAGTAGGTAAGTGTATGAAATTTTTATAATTTTTCTAAACAAGAAAAATAGCTTTTTTAATTCGATGTCCTAAAGGCTAAACCATGGTAATAAATGCACTCACCAACTCCGGCTGTCAGGACGTAGAAACAATTTGACAGTCGCGAGCCGTTTTCGGTGTGAGCTGTATACTTTGACAGTTTTGTCTACAGGTTGGCTAAAGAAGTAGAAAATTTTTGATAAAGACAAAATCTATTTTCATAATATAAAAAGTCATTTAGATAATAATGTTTTAATAAAAAAATTTTAATAATAAAAAAATCATTTTAATAACATAAAAAATCATTTTGACAACGAGATTTTTTTAATACATATAGGACAAAACGGGTGATTCAGTTGGATTAATATGAGGCATATGGGGTTATTATTATTATTATTATTATTTATTTCCACCTCACCCGACACCTTATCAGCACATGTTAATATGCCTAATATTGTTTTTTTGTTTTTTTTTTGTCTCACTCCATTACTCTTAACATTTTCAACCGAGAGCTCTAGGGAGAAATAACTATCAAGTCTAGTTTGTATAGCCTCCTTCTATTATAAGTTTTGAGTGTTGTATATTGTGCTTACTCATACAAAATTGTCTTTCGAGAATTTTATCACTTTTAATTTAAAATTATTTTGGATATGTGTGCTAGTAAAAAGTCATAGGCTTCTTATTGCTACATGTGTTTTGAATGGTGGATCCACTGTTGAATACATAGTAATATGATTTATGGAGTTTATGAAGAAAGATTCGGGCTTTGGGGTGGTGATGAATTGTTATTTTAGGTTTCGACTTTCGAGAAGTCTAAAGCCTAACTGTTTTTTATGATGTTTGATTAGGGTTTGTTTTTATAACCATGTTACAAGGGTTGTGAGGTGTGTTTGGTTTGGGGGGAGGGGAGGGGAGAGAAAATGGAGGGAGAGAAAAGGGGTTTGTGGTGGGGCCCACAAAAATTTTCTCTCCTTTTAACATTTTTTTTTCCATTTTCTCTCCCCTCCCCTCTCCTTCCCTCCCCTCCCCTCCCCCCCCCCCAAACCAAACACACCCCAGCATCATTTTGTGAGACTGATTTAGTCAAGCTCTATTTGGTTTTTTCGGTTTGGTTAATTTGGTTTTCAGTGAAAGATGGGTGGGTGTTATTATTTGAGGATTTCATTTTCGGTTTTCGGTTGTTATTAAAAATATAATTCTATTGAATATATATATATATATGCTGATAGCTTGTAGTGAACAGCCCCCTTATTTATGAAACCAACCGAAAGAAAGCAGCCTTTGGTACTTAACTTAAGTGGTTAAGGGAAGCCTTGCTACTTTGTTTGAAAGCCGTTTGCTTGTTGCCAAACCCTTCGCCTTTCTTTTGAATCAAAGTAGGTCGGGGGAAGCTACCGCTTATACGACAGCTCTGCTTCCTCGTCTTGCTTCTGGCAAAGCTTCTACTTTGCTTGCTTCTCTCGCGCTTGCTTGCGCGAAGGCTTAAAGTCCTTTTCGCTAGGTCCAAAAGCTTCCGTCAAAGCGAAAGATCTGATCCAACTGAAATCCCGCATCGCATATTGAGCGCAGCGGATATGCGGCTACGGCTAGGCGATCATATCGTGCCAGAAACCTATTTTATATGTATAGAGAGATCCCCTTGATATACAGATAGAATAGATGTTCATGGATAGACAGACATTCCATTGATTCTGAGTTTTGGGGCGCTCGTCGATCAAAATGAATCATTCTTATGGTCTCTCTTCGCCCCCCGCCCCGAAACTGACCCACAGCACAGCGCCCATTCGCTTCGCGCGCGGGAAGGCAACGAAGTTCAGTTCATGAGACCGTGGCGGAGTGGAGCAGCCGCGACACGAAGTGTCGCCTTACCTTAGCTGGATCTCGCTGGTGCCACCTAAACGGTAGGTAGGCGACGGATGTGTGACGTTTGGAGTTGTCGTTCGTGCACCTGTCCCCAATGGAAGAATGAGTGATCCGTTCCCCTGCGGATCATGGCCTTACCACTCGGTCCCCGATGGCCAGCGGGGGATTCGGTATAGCAGCTTACGCCCGTTTGCGCTGCGCGTTCCCGCTGGACTGGACACGTGTTAGCTGTAGGAAGTGCTCAAAAGGATTGGCTTTACGTGCTCGTAGTAGTACCACTCTCGATCAAAAGCCTCTTGGTGCTCCCACACAAATTCTTGTTCAGCACCATGTCGCTACCTGTTCCGATGTCCACGTCTGAGTGGTGAAGGGATCTCCTAATGTCCAGGCTCTCGTCCTGGGGTTGTCTGTCACTTGAATTAGGTTCCAGCGGCTTGCCATCCAGGAGACTTTCTGCTTTTTTGCCTACTCTGCTATAGGCTTGAGCCTCACATTCCTCTCGCTATCGGCTTTCGCTAACGTGAGCTCAGTCTCTTGCTTGTTCGTTCAGCCTTGGAGCACCGCTTGATTGATGAGAATGCCACCACCTTGCAACTAAGAGATGGGTAAAGTCATTATGTGAAGAGAGAGGGCTACTCTACCACGGAGTCTCTCACCCAAGAGTGGCATTAGTTGCCCTAAAGGAAGTTGCTGAAGTCCCTACTTCAGTTCTTAGGTGACCTAATTACCTACTTCTGCCGGCGCTAAAAGGGAGAGAGTCCTGAGAGTCGTTCCAAGGCCTGTGGATCCGGTCCCGGGTTCAACCATACTGCGAATTCTCAAATGTTGGGTAAAGAGGAGCGCCCCACGTCGCTCTCACCATCTTCTTTGTTCTCTTAGCGCGCTTCACTTTATCTAAAAAGGGGTGAGTACGATATCTTTATAACAATGGGAGGATCCCTTGCGTGCTATGTATACGGGTCTCTCAAATACAAGAAAATTAGATCAAGCAGGAACCCAGCATGGGAGTCTTATACTTTTCGACTTGGGAGATTGCATAAGGAGAGCACCCTTCTTCTACCTCGGTGATTGAAAGGGTTTGGGATCAACACGAAGGCTATTTGACGCACTGCTGAGCGTAAGCATCGACATTTGATAGAGGTCAGTCGGGCCCCGGCCTTATTATTTAAAGTTAAGCTGGTATGCCGGCTTGAAGCTCTCCATTTTGCAGTCTATGTCATGAATAAGTTGCCAAGCCGTACAATTGGATATAAGTCATATAGGTATAGGTATAGGGAGATTTTGACTATATTTGGCTCCTTGCCTTTCCCAGTCAAGTAGTCCACCATCCCCCATACTAAAGATTGACAAGAGTGCAGACCGCAAGAGAATTGCTTCCATCGAGCTTCACAGTAGTTATATGAAGCGAAGGAATATCATTCAAGGCTCCAAGACCCCTGACTCTGACTACTGTGTGAAACTTGGCTAACCTCCGACATGGTTCTAGACCAGTCTAAACTACTCCAAACAGAAGGATAAAGAAAATCACCACAACGCAACAAAAAGGACTCTTCTCTTTATTACCCTAGCCTCTAGTGAGTTAGAGACAAGGACTATTCCCACTAATTAGAGTGGGAATAAGCCAGTACTCTTGTAACAAGTATAAAGACCAGAAATGGATTGATAAAATACTGGCTGCACTCTTGTCAAAGCGATTCTTCCAAAAAGTGTGAGAAATCGATCGTAAAAAAAAAGAAGTAGGTTCAAACGTGTTACCGCTTCCGGAATGGATTTCTTTGAGACAAGAAAAGATAAGGGATTTTTCTTTCCCAGCCGTTGCCCTTGTCAGAGAGATTCCTTTTTTTCTTTTAAAAAGAGAATTTGGACCTCAACCTGGATAGAAAGGGGCGATGAGCTCAGTGGAGGAGAAGCCGTCCTGATGAAATAGAAAGCCCTAGCTATGAGAGCGCCTAGCACCCAGAGGAGAGCTTTGCTCCAGTTTCCTTTCAGGGTAAAGCGGCGCATAAAAAAGGGCTGGCCCGTCAAAAGTCCGGTTCCTTCGCGAACGAAGTTCAGAATCAACAAGGGTTCGTAGAACGAAGGGAGTGTACAACTGGGGCCCACTTTTTTGTTCGTAACGAGGGAGAGATAGAATGGAGTTATTCACGAAGTTCGAGACAAAGGAATAAAAAAAAGTTTCTCTATGGCCTCCTCGTTTTGAGACATTATGGCTTTTGGGTCGACCCCGGTAACAAAGAAGGAATCCATAAAAACTTGGGATCCGACACCATGATAAAATACTACCCTCATGATTAGACCATGTCCCTGAGATTTGATAAAAAAAAAGGTGCATTAGCGGTTAATACGTTGTAATTGGATAAGTTATTAGGAATATGACGGAACGAAAGACCAAGGAAAGAAAGAAGAATGCACCAAAATGCAGGTGCTGCACCAAACGCTGGTGGTTGTTTCTTGTTGTAAGTGAATGCAACGAAAAGACCCGGAAATAACGAATAATGAAACAATTCATATATTGACATTTCGTGCTCATTTCCAAATTTCTGCTTTAACCCTCAGAAGGTTGGCTCGTTGTTAACAAGCAAATGCGAAGGAAAAGGCTTAAATCTCACATTTCGATGTCACTGCTGAATGTGGTTGCTTGAAAGGAAAATCTCACATACGGAAGAGAGAAAGCAGTCTTAGCAAGAACCCTTTTTAGAGTTTGATCATAAACCCTAGCCGAGGAGCGAAAGCAGCTCGACCGAACAAGCAACGGACCTGTTCAGTAATATACAGAATTCCATCACTATTAGCGGAACCAAAACAAGGACAAGCTTTAAAGCAGGAGCGAACAAGAGCAAGAAGAGCAAAGCCAGAGGATTGAGTTCTTTCTCCAGTAAGCGAGAGGGCGTGAAGCGCAGCTCAATCCGTTGCTTCTTCCTTTCAGTTGAGAACTTACCGTTCCTCTGTGCTGTTGGTTTTACCCTGCCCGGTAACGGGTCCTTGAATATTCTCAGGTTCCGATTGTCGACAAAGAAAGAGGCTTATGACTGAGTAAAGCCAGTACCACTCGTCTTTGATGTCTTTCGACTCATATTCCCAAAAAAGTAGATCCCGCTCTAATAGCTCCGAATAAATTAAATACATGCATTAAGATACGAAGGCTTCTTATTCCACAACAACGAAAGCACTTTTTCACTCTTTCATATACTAGGGGATTTCACTTGGAAAAGCAAATGTTCCATACTAATGGATTCGGGTCCATAACTATGGGTTCCAATATATATATATATATATATATATATATATATATATATATATATATATATATATATTACAGATTTGCATTAAGGTCCAATATCAGGAGAACCTAACCAAAGATATACTAGATATAAGCAAGTATTTATAATGTAGGGAAATCCTACATTATGGGGAGATCCTCCTCAACAACATCATAGGAGTATCTTAACCAATATCCACTGGAGATATTCACCCAAATACTTGCACCGAGGATCACACAGGGCTAAGATCTCCTGCCTCGGTAACTCTATATATACAGAGACTTAGACTTAAGGTGTACACATTCTAACTCATCACCCTTTACATTCAGTCATACTGTGCACATACACCACCCCTCTTTTAGCGAGAGCCTATTTCGTGCATAGCAATCCCAAGCTCTCCTAGATATCTCCTCCATATATATTCAGACCTAGCCTACTGATCCAAGATTAAAGCACCAGCCTTGGGCTGAATATCTGTGTTCTACACCAGAACATTGACGCCGACCGTAGGGAACGTTAAATTACGATTCTCGTGACCACCAATGGCTAACACTAGAAGCAACAATCGGAACCCTCAGCCTGCAAATCCACAACCAGCTGGGGCAAGTCAACAACATCAAGCACAACAGCATCAAGACGATGTCTCGGAGGGCAACATTTCAAACAGGGTGTCTTCCCCGCCCATTACAACCAAGATGCAAGAAGAAGCCAAGTCGGGGACCTCGGCCCCAGACCCAGACATCTGCCTCATACAGAAAACACAAGAATCAATGCTGAGGTGAATGGAGAACAACGAAAAGCGTAATGAACTCCAATAATAAGAAGACCTCCGAATCATGCAGTGGATGATGGATGACCACGCCAAACAGTTCGAGGCTTTCACCCGGAGAGAAGGTCGTGATGGTTCACATGGAGGGAAGGATCGCCCATTGGCCTCGAATTTGAGAAGGTTGCGACTGGCACGGATCTTGGATGAAGATGACTGAGATACCGAGGCACAGAGAGAGATTGAGAGACGGAGAGAATAGCTCAGACTCAAGGATCCCCTAGAGAGTACAAGATGAAGTACCTGACAGACATCGACGAAAGCCCGTTCTCGGAAGACATCACCACTGTGCCATATCCAAAGGATTTTGATCTGGCCGACCTCCTGAAGTATGATGGGACCCAAGATCCATGCAATCACCTCGAGACATTTGAACTACTCATGTGAGTTCGTTTAATCAAGGGCTCGGTTGTTTCACGGCTCTTTGCGGCAATACTGACCGGACCGGCTCAGAAATGGCTCCATACCCTACCAACCGATTTCGTGCATAACTTTGAAGACCTCGAACGAAAGTTTGAGCTGAATTTAGCGACCAGTAAGAAGCAGCCGAAGTCCTAATTCACCCTAAGCCGGATAAAACAAAAAAAAGGGGAGACCTTGTAAAAATATTTGGACCAGTTTAAGGATGTGGCTTTACAAGTACGCTCGCTTCCCGAGGAGGTTCACGTACATTGTCTGGTTGATGGCCTGGATCCTTCGTCGCGAATGGCCAAGAATGTATGTAAGAACCAAGTCTACACTTCATCGAATTCTATACTAGAGCGAAGCAGTATTTAGATGTAGAACAAATGGAGATAGCTAACGTTGTTGGAACCGAGAGATGAAGAAATACATCACCAGACGAGAAGGATCGGACCAACAAGCGAAAATACGATTCCAATAAACAGAACCGAGATACCCGATCTCAGGGGGAAAGGTTTGAAGGAAGGACGAAGTACGACAGCTACACCCCATTAAATGTCTCCTGTTCGCAGCTTTGGAAGGAGGTAGCTCAGACTGAGATGAAGAGGGTAGATAGGCCGAGGCCTCTCTGAAACCGACCCATGACAAACCTGTCCAAATACTGTGCATTTCACGACAGACTGGGACACACCACAGATCAATGTTACAAACTCCGTGACGCCATTGAAAAGTTCGTAAGAGAAGGAAAAGTGCGCCAATACGTGATAAAAACTCAAGGAAGGATAAATGGCAAACGGAAGGCCGGCGGTCGAAGTATCAGTTCAGCCTCGGACCCAAAGAAGGACGAGAAGAAACAAAGGTCAAGTAGCGAGGACGATGAGTTCCCGAAAGCCGAGTTCCATTGCAATGTAGTCAGTGGAGGATTCGGTGGGGGAAGAGATACAATAAGCCAACGTAAGATGTACCTGAGAGAAGTCTACTCGGTAAGAGACATCCCAAAATTCAAGGATGACCCTACAAAACTGACACCGCCGCCATTAGTCTTTACCAGGGAAGAGCTAAATGACGTGGTACCGGGGCATCAGGACAGTTTAGTTATCACGAGGACCCTGGTCTATTGCCAAGTTAAAAGGATCTTCGTAGATGCCGGAAGCTTGGCCGACATCATCAGCTAGGATACCTATAAAAGGATGCACATGGACATAGAAGATCTGAAGTCTTGCAAAATGACCCTCATTGGGTTCAATAGAGAGCATTCCTTTCCCAAAGGGTATATCGCCATCAGATTGACGTTGGGCACCAAAAAGGCTTTCAAATCAGAAAGGGGCACCAAAGAGGCTTTCAAATTAGAAAGGGTAAGGTTCATAGTCGTCGACTTCCCTTCCCCCTACAATATCATACTGGGTAGACCGACCATCCACAGCTAGGACATGCTGGTGTCTACAAAGCATCAGAAACTCAAGATGGTGAACAACAAGAACCAGGTCATAGTAATGTCTGGGGACCAGAAAGAATCTTGGTAATGTTAATTCGAGGCCGTTTGAGAGGGGGAAGGAGGACCGATGTCACCACCTTGGATCTGCCGAGGCGAAAGTTCGGCCGACACCAAAAAAGATAGAAAACCCCGACGACCAGTAAACATGATAGAGCTCGACCTTCAGGGCAAGCTCGATGTCCCACGGCTAGAACCAGAAGGAGAATCAGAGGAGCTGGTCCTAGGGGAGAATCCTTCAAAAACTACTAAAATTGGGGGAACAATGAATCTTGACCTGAAAGCTCGGTTGGTTAAATTCCTGAAGCAGAATCAGGACGTCTTTGCATGGACGACATCCAAAATACCAGGAATTGACCCAAATTTTTGCTGCCATAAATTGGACATTCGTTCGGGGTCGACACCAGTTGCTCAGAAGAAGAGGAACATCAGAGCCGACAGACAAAAGGCTCTGGGAAAACACGTGATGGAGCTTTTGGAAGCCGGATTCATCAGAGAAATACAATACACCACATGGCTCTCAAACGTCGTGATGGTCCTAAAGCCAAATGGCAAGTAGAAAGTGTGTACGGATTACACCAGCTTAAACAAGGTCTGCCCAAAAGATTCCTACCCGATGCCAAACATTGATCGACTGATTGATAACTCCGCTGGTTTTCAATTGCTATCTTTCATGGACGCCTACTCCGGCTAGAACCAAATAGCAATGCACCTCGACGACCAAGAGAAGACTGCCTTCATGACCGACAAGGCCAATTATTGTTACAACGTCATGCATTTCGGACTGAATAATGCTAGAGCCACTTATCAGCGGATGATGAACAGATTCTTTGAGGACTAGATCGGCCGGAATATAGAAGTGTACATTGGCGATATGATTGTCAAGTCAAAACACCCAGAAGACCACATCCGAGACCTTAAGCAAAATTCGGGAAGTTAAGAAGGCACTGGATTAGGTTGAACCCGGCCAAATGTGCATTTGGAGTCCTAGCCGGGAAGTTCCTAGGCTTTATGTTGACCAACTGCGGGATCGAGGCGAACCCTTATGGGCGAAACAAATATACTTGGATTTATTTTTTTTGGATTTTTGCGATGGAAACACAAATATGTCGCAAATTTTTGTGATAGAATTAGTTTTCCGTCGCAAGTTGCGACGGATTTTAAATTCTGTTGCAAAATTTTGCGACAAATTTATTTTTCTGTCGCAATTTGCGACAGATTTCAGTTCCGTCACAAATTCTGTTACAAATTTCAACTGATTTTTTCTGTCGCAAATTCCATCGCTATTTTGGCTTTTTCTAGTAGTGCGTGACACAAGATCCAAGCTCAAAAACTTGGAAGCCTCCGGTTGAAAATGGTGGAAAGGTCAACGGTGATCGTTCCTTGGTTCCTTTGTGCCTAGTACTAAAGAGACTGGTTAGGTATTGTGTGTAGAAATCAATTAGGAGAATTCTTGTGCGGGTTTGGTGAAAAGGTATGTTATGGCTCCATTTTTTATGACAGAATTTCTTGCTATTAAACAAAAGCTTTGATGTTGCTTGATGATATTCAAGAGCCACGTGTCATTGTGGAATATGATAATCTCAAATAGGTAATTGTGTAAATAATAAGAGTGGGGTTGTGTAGAATGAGAGTGCTATTTTTTTATACGAGTAAAGGAGATATTCTAAGTCGTGCAAACTATAGAGGATTGGAACTAAGTTTATAAGTCATACAAACAGATTGTGAGAAAAGGTGAGCAAACACAGGTTGAGGTTGGAGACTGATATTGCTGAAAACTAATTTGGATTTAAGCCAAGAAGGTCTACAATATAAGTGATTTATTTATTAAGGTACTATAATAATAGAGAAATATCAGAGCAGAGGAAGAGATTTGCATATTGCATTGATTTGGAAAAAACTTATGATCGTGTGCCAAGAGATATATTTTGGAAAGCTTTGGTAAAGAAGGGGGTGGAAGTTGGATATATCAAAGACATTCAAGACAAGTATGAGGGGGTTACAACCAATGTTAGAACACCTAGAAGCGTTACAAAGGACTTTCCTATAAAGATTAGCCTACATCAGGATCATCTTTGACCCATTATTTATTTAACCAAGTGATATTCTAATTGAGCATGTAAAACATGATATCCCTAAATGCGTGCTTTTTGTGAATGATATAGTTCTATTGGTTAAATCCAAGGAGAGAATTAATTCTACACTTGAGATATAGAGATGGACTCTAGAACTAAAGGGCTTTCGTCTGAGTAAGAGCAAAATTGAACATTTACATTGCAATTTTGCTAAGAGAAAATGTAGAAGTGAAGTGGAAGTTGGATTGGGGCGTAAAGCCATTCCACAGGTGACAAAATTTAAATATTTGGGATCAATTATACAGCAAGATGCTGAAATTGATGGAGATGTTAGTCACATAATTCAGTCTTGCTTGATAGTATGAATGAAGAAAAGCTACTGGAGTTATTTATGAATAGAAAGTATCTAATAAGGTAAAAGAAAAGTTTTATCGCACTTCTATAAGACCAACAATGTTATATGGTAGTGAGTGTTGGGTTGCAAATAGGAGGACCCAGGAATTTTATTGACGGGGGCAAAATTAAAAAATATATATATATATATATATATATATAGGGCGAAGGAGCAAAAATGCACACCAAGTTTGCCTATGGGAGCATCTAGCACCACTAAGTTTTATGTGGAGCAAAAGTACACACACGGTAAGGTTTTGGGGAGCAAAAGTGACACAATCAGTTAGTTGACCAGACGGTCAACGTCAGTGTGGAAGGAGTGAGGACACGTGGACGAAGCCAACTAAGCATAGAAAATGCTGACTGGATTCAGTGGAAAGTAAATAATTAAAGAAAAACATAACACCCAAACTTGGTCATTATCGGGCTGCTGCATTCACACACACGCTGGGAAAGAAATCAAATTGGGAAAATTAGAAACCCTAACTTTGTCCCACCGGTGTTCATCATCTCCAACCACCGTCTTGTCGACCAACGTTCTTCCCTCACCGTACCTCTCCTCCGTCATCCAGGTCGGGGCCTTCCAAGCCAATACAAGAAAAGATAAAGATTAGCGATTACAACAAGTGGGCGGCATTGAAGAAAGGGAAGCCACAAACTTAGAACAAAAAAGGAATAAAATCAGGCCACAAACTCAGAACGAAAAAATCAAACTCAAACTCAGAACATTAAAAAAGGAACGCAAAAAAATCCTAGAGAAATCAGAACATTAAAAAAGGAAGAAGATGTTGAAAAAAAGTAGAAGAAGGCTCAAATCAAACTCAAATCAAAGCTGATTACAGACCACAAACTAAACACAAAAACCAAGGCATGAACAACACAGAACATAAATCAACTAACAAAGCAAAAATCGCAAATCAGAAACAAATAATCAAACTAAAAACTACTGGCTCGTGACCTTTATCTATGACAAGCTTCGACCGGACCAGGTGAGAAGAGGGAGTAGATGAAAAGGGATCTAGGTTTGTAGTTGACCCAGTCGCAGATCAAGAAGCCGTCGTAGCCAGGCCACTGAAGATCGATTCACTCTTCATCCTTCGCGATTCGCAACCTCAACCCATTTTGTTCGATGGTGATGCGGGTAGACTTGATGAGGTCGATGATGGAAGGGACGTTGCCGAGACCGTGAACGCAGGCCAGCACTTGGAGCTTGTTGGAGACGGCGTTGTCAGAGGCGGAGGTGAGGTCGCCGATCTTGCGGTCTTGAGGTGAGGTCGTCTATGGTTCTTTGCCACGTTCAGTCAATTTCAAAGTGAAGTCTTTGAATTGCCACATCATTTCAATTTCAAAGGAAAGGAAGGATAACACATGGACACCAGCTGGTCACCTTTTTTAAAAGTAACAGCAGTTAGCTAAGTTAACAGACATATGTGACTTTTGCTCCAAAATACTAACGTTATGTGTACTTTTGCTCCACATAAAACTTGGTGGTGCTGGACGCTCCTATAGGAAAACTTGGTGTGCATTTTTGCTCCTTCGCCCTATATACATATATATATATATCAAAGAGTCATCAAGAAATTGGTATTCCTTGCTATTTCGAAACCTATTCTTGATTATTTTCATAAAGAGAAAGATTTTTTAGTAATTGTTGTATAAATTGGAATAGTGAGTACAAGTCTAATCACTCTATCAATAAGTGGGTAAATAATGAACTTTCTAGTTATTGCCCTTGACATAAGTTAGATGTACTTGATATATTAATGAAATTTGGATGTTTAAGAATGTTGAGCTCAAAATGTTGTAATTCAATCTTTAAATGCAATTTTTCCTGTTCTGTGAAATCTCTAAATTCAAATTTACCAACAAGGTTACAAATTAATTCACAAAATTTCATATCACACATCCTATTTCACATTGAGATATAATTCACAAAATTTCATATCACACATTCCATTTTTCAAATTCCATATCAGAAATTCGTATCATCAATCACAAATTTTCTAATTCATATGCAATATATACATTTTTTTTGGTCGAAATATGCAATATATACATACACACTATGATTCTAAACTTCTTTGCTCACTAAATTGTTTGAGCTGGCGTATGCTTACAACCAGCAATAGCTTTGAATTATTTTTTCAGTTTTTAATCAAGAGTTTTTTTTTTAAAAAAAAAAACAATTACAAATAAATGACGCGTGTGTCCTTTTATCAAAATACTTACAGGTAAAAATATTTTTATTTTCCATAGTTAAAAATCCTTAGAAAGTGACAAAAATAGTCCATTATATTGTTTTTTTACCCATATGTTTTTTTTAAAAAATTAAAATACTTATAGGTAATTATTAAAAGTGGCAAATACTTTTCTAACTCCCCCATTTCTCATATATATATATATATATATATATATATATATATATATATATATATATATATATATATTTAAATTTTAGCAGGGCAAGGCGCACCTTAGCCCCCCTTCTTTCGTCCACCCCTACTTGTAAAGCGACAACATGAATATAAAATGGGGGTATTTCAGATAGAGATTTTGAGATATATGTGTAATCATATCATACAAGAAAATACAAGATTCATAATACTCATATATTCGAATGAGTTGGAGTAGCCTCTATTGGAAAAAAAAAATGGTAGAAATTTGTTTGAAGTGGTTTGGACATGTTCAACAAAGGCTAAGTGCTCCGAAGGAGGGTTGACCAAACAATACGAAGTCTTATAAAACGAGGTCAAGGAAAACTGAAGCGAACACTCAATGATGTCATAGCGAGGATATTTTGGTTAATAATATATCTAAAGATATGGTTTTCGATAAAGCAAAATAACATTGTAAGATCCTTATAACCGATCTCACTTAGTGGAATAAAAGCTTTAATTTGTTGTTGTTGGGAGTGCTATTTTTTACTCCAAGATATTTGGGATTGAGGGAGGTTTTGTGGAGAATGGGAAGTGCTATTTTTTATTACAGGATATTTGGGATTTTTTATTATCTAAGGCAGATTATAGGTCTTTTTGGTCCAACCCATGGTTTTAAAAGTGAAGTAACCAAACATTTAAAAAAATAAAAATTGTGTTTAACCCTCAAAACCATGGTTTAGGTTGAACACTACTGATCAGACTCTCAAAACTATAGTTTAAGCAAGAAAATCATGGTTGGAGGGTTGAAAATCGTGTTTTTCCAGCAGCTATTTGTTTTCCTACCTTTTTAGAAAGCCATGGTTTGAAAATCTATTCTCTAAAATCATTTTTTCACTTTTTCCCTGAAGCTAGTTTTCTAAAGCTAATCCAAACGCACCCTCAAAGAGTGTACCTCATTGGGGGTTTGAGTAGCCAACACATCTTCTTGCTTGTATCATTACCAGGGATGCTGAAGATGCTTTTCATACCAGTTTTGATCTAGGTTGCTGCAATTTTACACGAGATGGAGTTGGCTGACTATGTGGAATTGTAGTATTTGTTTTTGTTTTTGTTTTTGCTTTTGCTTCTGTTAGGTCTATTTTTGTCTTGTATAGTGTATTGTCTTCTCTCTTTTGACGGGATATGATGCTGTTGCATTGGCTTTTATTTTTTTATTAGTAAAATAGTTTTTTTTTCTTGGGTCAAAAAGAAGCAGGGGAGCCGATACTATCGGGCTGCAAGGCAATAGGGTCCGGTTCATTTGAATAAGATATACCTATGCTGATGGACTCGAATGGCCACTTGCTACTTTATTTGGCTGCTTCTGCAATTGACAAAACCCTGTTTATCTTTTTAAAGGTCGTCCCTGTGGGGGAGCTAAGGAGATGGATTCAACAATGCATTCTCCATTCCAAGGGGAAAAGACAAGAAAATAGTTCAATACTGGTAAAATATCTGGAGTGTGGAGTGTCCAAGTATATTAATATTGCAATACTAGGGAATACGTATAAACCACAGATAAAACCTAAAATACATGCTTGTCCGCTAAGCCTCTCAGGTGCAAGTAATTATCAGTTAAATTCATTAAATCCTCCGGTATTGTTTATTTTGTTCCTCACCAGTCAGCACCAAAATCACTGAGAGGTGTATTTAGATAGGAGGGCCTTGCTGTGCATAACTTATTTTATAAAAGATGGTATCGATGTTGTAGAATGTTGTACATGATTTTGATCTTGTTGCATTTGTCACTACAAAAGCCTATTAGTAGCAGTCAAAATTACACATTTATAGCAGTTTTGCCGCGACAAATGACATTTGTCGTGGTTTGACAAGCCGCTACTAAAACCACCAAAATAAAGCAATTCTTCACAGTAGCGGTTCGAGTTAACCGCCACTATATAAAACTAAGTCAACAATTTATGTACACAATAGTCGCGGTAAACAAACCGCTACAAAATGTATAAATTTTGTTGCGGTTATATAACCGTTATTAAATTGTCCAAATAACTGAAAAAAATTTTACCATCAGAATATTTGTAGCGGTGGATAACCACTACAAATTATTCTCCCATTATTCTTAAAAAAAGTTTTGCCGCCATTTTTTATTTTTATATTTGTAGCTGTTTATAAACCACTATAAAATTTGACGTCATTTATTTGAAAAGTAGTTTTGGCGCGTGTATTGGTATTTTGGTATTTGTAGTGGTTTCGTAACCACTACAAATGCAAGAAATTGAAAAAGAAAAATAACAATTCTTATTGTAATTAAAAAAGGTAAATTATTAATCATTTATATTTTTGCTGAAAATAAATAATATTAAAATATGATATTCGATTATATAAGGTTACTATAGATGTGTAAAACAACGAGAAAATGTAAGTATAATAACAACAATTTATGAGTTAGTTAAAATAAAATGAATTATAAAGCAAAAGTTTGGGAAAGTGGATCAAAGAATAAGTATGTGAAAGCAGAAAAAAAGTTGAAAATTAACAAAATGCACCTGTAAAATAATAGAAGTTAATATCAACAGGGTAGAAGAAAAAACAAATATTTCGATAATCAAAAGATTTGATCAAGCTGAGTGATACTTACCTCATTCAAACACTTTGTCTCGTTGAGAAAACGTAAAAATATGAGAGAAGATGGAGAGAAAACATGTGTAGAAAACAAAACTAAAGCATATTAAATGTGGTTTGGTGAGGGAATTTATTTTGATCTCAGTGCATCACTTTGTAGCGGTTATGGTGTCAATTTTTGTAGCGGTTTAGTTTAGTAGCGGTTTATTTGATGTTTTGTAGCAGTTTGAAATCTATAGCGGTTTTTTTTTTTTTTTTTTTAAGTGGCGGTTATGAACTGCTACAAAGAAATTTTTGGGTTTTTTTTTTCTAAAAAAAAAAGTAAAATGAAAAGTAGGAATAATTTGTCTTCTCAATCTTCGTTAGCATCCCTACAAAGAAAGTTTGTATAAAAAAATTAAGTGTGAGTTGAATATAGAATAAGACATACATAAAACTTTTGTGAAATGCTATTTTTATATTTCATATTGCGTATATTAAAAAACGTACCGAACTATTTGAAAAGTGTCATCGCTATCTGAGAAGAAGTTTTCAAAACTGACGGGCTGGAGCGGCTCACAATTGTAGGTAACGTTCTCACCATCGCCCATGCCGTAAAGGTCCCGAGGCTTTAAGTGAACCACCATATTCCAATCCCTGTATCTCTCATTGGTGACATAATAAACTTGATCGGCCTCTGAGGCAAGAATATACGACTCGTCATTTTTAGATTGACCAGTGTGAATAGGCTGGGAGAAATTCACTGATGTGATGCCTAAGTCATAAGTCGTGAGTCCCCGGGATGTTGTCGTATTCGCCCACAAACACTTGAACAGCATCACTGAGAAAAGGCTTTGGTAAGTTATCCTAACCACATCAAGCAGCTTTCCATAATACGGGACATCATCGAAATACATGTTCCTGTCACTGCTGCTTGCATAACTTCTCGTCCCAAACGTGCCATATACACCCGAGCTTTGGGTCCGCCATCCCTGATCTCGTGAAACCGTGCAAAACTTGAAGTCATTGACAGTGTATGCCGTAAATCTTTGGGCGTGGTCAAGCAGGCCGAGTGCGAGAGCTCTAAATTCTGGTGAGTGGGAGTTGTAGTCATTCTTTATTCTCCTCCTAAACCAACCCTGGAATTCTCTGTGGACCTTTCTATCAATTTCGAGGATGTTTGTGTACGGATCCTCTGCTAACGCTTCACATGACTCCTGAACTCCCTGCAATTAAACATACGATGATAAGGAAGAAATGTGCCTATAAAATGTAAGGAAACATATAGGATAACATATATATCTGTGTGCAATCCTTACTAAAGGTATGGTTCAACTTTAGTGCAATTGATCAAGACATGTCTATGTGCTTGAAACTTCTCAAGTGCCATGAGTTTGAAGTTCTCACATCCGCCAACTAGTTTAATAATACAAGGGAATAACAACTCTGAAGCTGATGCTTTGGCACTGGCTTAGGACAATCGTCCACACAAGGCGGTCGGTTGAATGACGTCTCGATGTCATCAAAGTACCTGGAACAAGAATACATGACTTCATCCCCAATATAACCTTCTGCTATTGAACCTCCAGGCCACATCTTATTCCTCACGTAAGATTTCAGTTTCCCAAGAAACCTATAAAGTAATGAGGAAAAATGTTGATACATCAATGGTGAAACATGCGACTAGAGGAGTAATGCTAAAGTAATTAATTTTAAATGAGTTCCTCTTAATAGGATACATCAATCGGTAGTGAACTGGGCCAGCAAGCTTGGTTTCATGTACAAGGTGTATTGTCAGGTGAACCATGATCGTGAAAAATGAAGGAGGAAAGATCATCTCCAAATGGCACAATGTAAAAATGATTTGTTGTTGCAGCTGGTCAAGCTCCTCCACGATCAACACCTTGGAATACAACTTCCGAAAGAAGGTACAAAGCTCAACCAAAATAATCGACACATCGAGAGGCAGTGTAATTTTTTTGGCAAGCGGAAGTAACTACTGCATAAGCACATGTGAGTCATGACTCTTCAACCCAGTAACCTTTTGAGCCTGCATGTCCATACAACGTGAAATGTTGCTTGAATACCCCTCAGGAACTTTTATTTTCTTCAAAGTGGAGAGGAAGATTTCCTTATTCCGTTTTTGTCAGGGTGAATTTTGTCGGTTGAAATCTGTCATGCTCATCCGGCCATGCGTTTGCACGAACCTCCATCTCCCGTAAATCTTTCCTCGCTTGAAGACGATCTTTTGACTTGCCTGGTTCATTCAGAATCGTGTACAAAAAATTGTCGCACACATTCTTTTCAATGTACAATGCATCCAGATTGTGTTAGAGCAGATTATCTGTCCAATACAGAAGAGCGAAGAAGACACTTATCTTCTGCCATTGTTGGGTCGCAAAACCAGAAGCCCTGGCCGTCTTTGTTCCGGCCTTTACTAGATCGTCTTTTTTCCCATAATCAAATTCAACATCCACAATCTGCTCTATGATCTCTGCACCGGATAATATGTGAGGAGGTTCTCTTTTTTCCTGTTGCCTATTGAAACGATTACGTTGCAACCTAAACCTATGCGTACCATCGAGAAACCTTCGATGACCCATGAATTACCACTTATGACTGTAGGGAAGGCACACTGAGTCAGAGTCAAAATTGCAAGCCGAACATGCAAGGCTGGTATGCACATTCCACCCGGATAATGTTCCCATCCTAGGGAAGTCACTGATAGTCCACATCAACGCTGCACACAAGTTGAAAAGTGTCTTCTTGTACGCGTCATACGTTTCGATGCCAACATTCCACAACTCCACCAACTCCTGGATAAGCGATTGTAGATACACATCGATGTCATTTCCCAGTTCTTTTTTGACTGGAATGACCATGAACATAATGAAGGAGCTTTGTTTCATACACATCCAAGGGGGCAAGTTATAAGGTATCAAAGCAACTAGCCATATACTGTAACTTGTGCTAAGATTCTCAAACGGATTAAAACCATCGGTCGCCAAAGCAAGACGAACATTTCTAGGGTCCTTCGTGTTATCAGGAAAGTCTGAGTCGAACACTTTTCATGCTTCACCATCCCATGGATATCTGAGTTTACCATCTTCGTTCTTGTCGGCTTCATGCCACCTTATATGCTCAGCTGTCTTAGACGACATAAACAATCTTTGTAAGCGAGGTTTTAGAGGAAAGTACCTTAGAATCTTTGCGGGTTTCTTCTTCTATTTTTTTCCCTTCTGAATTGTCTTGAACCTCGAAGTGTGACACTTTTTACAAGTGTCCCTCTGAGCGTCCTCCCCCAATAAAGCATGCAGTTGTTGGGGCAGGCATCGATTTTTTCGTAGTTCAATCCTAATATGTTGATTATCTTCTTGGCCTCGTAGAAGGTTGTAGGAATGTCTGCGTCAAGGAAAACATCTCGTAGTAATTCCAGCAACATCGACATCACCTTATCAGTGATCCCACACATGCACTTGATATGGTACAATTTGATCAGAAAGGATAATTTTGAGTATTTCTGACAACCTTGATACAAAGGACGATTGCTCTCATTCATGAGGCTGAACAATTCCCGAGTTGCTTCATTCCTGAAGAAAACTGGTTCTGGACCCTGCACTTCTGCAGTTCAGTTGTCATCTTGAACACCAAAAGCGTCGCGAACAACTTCATTAACCGGATCATCTTGATCTAGTTGATTTCCTACTTGTGAGGTTTGAGGAAGATGATCCCCATATCTCATACCACGTTTCTCACCATGAACACCCCAGAATGTATATGTTTCTGGGAAAGGTTTAATAAGAAGATCTTCCATAGCACCTTCTCGTGTTTGCCACTTCTAAACTTGCATCTACAACAAGGACACACGATCTTGTTATTAATGCTAGCGTGAGAGAAGGCGAAATCTAAGAAATTTTTCAATCCCACTAAATATACAGGAGAACTACGTGGCATCTTGATCCATGACTTATCCATCTGTAGTAAACAAAGCTAGGAAAGTATATAAATATGGAGACAATGTTTAATTACTTTCATCCCAGCACTTGAGATCTTTAAATGCAACCTGGGACACTTTGTAGCGGTTAGAAACCGCGACGACAACCGCGACCAAATTTCAACCTGGGACTCTTTGTTGCGGTTAACAAATTGCTACAAAATTGAGCCATAAACTAGTCACGGTTTAAAAATCACTACGTCAACCAATACCAAATGATGACCGTTTGAAAATTTTGGAGGTTATTTTTTACTTTGAATTTCAAATTTGTCACGGTTTCATAAATAAACTGCGACAAGTATATTTTGTGGCAGTTTTGCATAAACACCGCTACAAAATTTATTAACATATCTTTTTGAACACAAATTATAATCTCCGTTTATTATTTAATAAAATTTAAATTTAAAAAACCAACTGAAAAAAAATAGATATCAAATATTTAAATTTAATAAAATTGTCAACAAACATCCATAAAATTTAAAGTTAAAAAACCTACTGAAAAAAAAGATAGCAAATAAAATTGTCAACAAACATCCAGTAATACAAAATGAATTACGGAAGAAAATAAGAACTAACTATCAGGAGCTCGATGATCAAGTCCTGTCTTAAGAGGGTCTCTCTCACGGGCGGTATGGGCACGACCAAAGGTAACAACGCCCTCCTCTTTACCAGCAGCAGGATCTGGACGGGGAGGTGGGGGAGTCAGGGGAGCCAGGAGGAATCCTTGAAGATGAACGGAGGGGGAGGCTCGGGAGATAGAAACTATCTGTTAGGTAGTAACTTTGTCAATGCCCCAGCAAGTGACTGCCAACTATGCTTCTAATTAGCGAACCAACAGTTGAGACTCTCCTGCATGCGCCTAGTCCTGGCCTCATTCCTGGCCCTCTCTGCAGCAACCTGCTCTTCAACCTTCCCGGCAAGCTGCTCGGCAACCTGCACGGCAACTTTCTCGGCAATCATCGCATCAACCGCCTCCGGTGGTGGCCTGCTCAAGCCGGAGGTCCTGGCGTCACAGGAGGAGGCCTTGCCATACACCATGCTAGGCCTGACGCCTAGCCCAAAGCCCCTAACATGGCCAGGATGCTCAACTAGGCCCCACAGCAGCCTTCAATGCGGCCGTGGGATCAACAGACCCTTGTGACTCGGGGGGTTATGAGGCTTACAGCTCTTACTGGCTCTGCTCAATCCGGGCCTGTCACACATATTTCATAAAACATTAATCAATCAATTTAATTAAATTTAAATAAACAACATTAACTATATAATTAGTTTTTTTGTAACTTACTATTATCTCCTCTGCAACCTCAAAGATCAGCGTCCCATCACTGTGCCTATGGGTGCGTGTATACAACTCCCCATAGTCCATCTGACGGTTCTCCTCCCGAGCCTTCTCTTGCTAAAAGAATATAAACTTTGTTATTTCTAAAACAAAACAATAATCATTTAACATAAAATTAACTTAACATTTCACATACCATCTCACTGTAGGTCATAGCAAACGTCTTGGATCCTGTCGTGTGATTGACCCTTTGACTTGCCCTGCTTCTGGTGTTCCTCTACGATAGAGCCTACAAAATAAATGAGTTGTTTGTGCAATTAAAATATACAATACCCTCATGTTAAAAAAAAAAAAACTAAACTATGATTAATTAAAAAACATACCTGTGTCTCTGCACTCCTCCTATATTGGACAAAAGCTGCCCAGTCATTTGCCTCCACGTTGCTTGGAACGTTCTCTATTAGTTGCTGCAGATGCATAGTCGAATCTCCATTATGTTGGGTGTAGAGACGACCCCTCCAACTCTTCCACGCTTCTCCCATTTTCATCTTTACATACCTCATTGTGTGGGCTCGCAGTTTAAACTTTTTCTATATCATAAAATAATTAGTAATTAAATAATAATTAATTAAGAAATAGAAAACTAAATTAACCACAATTTATATAACTTAAAACTATTAACATGTAAAATTTAATTACACAACATAACTTACCTGCACAACGTCCTCAAACGTCTTATTCTTGTTGTCCTTCGGGACCTTTTTCCAATCGTGGAAAAAGATCGGGAATCATACCAAATTCCCGCCAAATTGTGACAGGAATCGGTTCAACAGGTAACCACCACTGTGGATCGGCTGGTCCGTGTCCATGTTCCAGGGGACTATCACGCGGTAGCCGTCCTCCTGACTGAGCGTGTGAGCATCCAGCGTCCTCCTACTGATGTTCCAATAATAACAAAATGGTTGTATTGTATTTAAATAAATTTTCATTACATGTCAGGAATTTAAATTTTATTTTTTGCTAATAAACTACTTTTACTTACCTTCGACATCCACCACAAATCCGGTGGAACGAGAAGACGACGGTCAGGGGTTCCCTTGGTCCCGCTTGTTCTCCTGGTCGTGAAACCGCTCTGCTTCCGCTATGGGAATCTCAAACTCGATCTCCTCATCTTCTTCATTGAGGATGTCCTCAAGCGACAGACTTGCACCTCGATCTCCACCTACGGTCTCTAAGGTCTCTGGGTTTGGGATTGGGTCATTTGCAAAAAGCCCATCAAACTCATTCCCAACTTGAGGGGGCTGAAGGGGGATATTTGCCTGAGGGAGGCTGAAGGGGGATATTTAGAGCCCCACGCCCTCGTCTACGGCCTCCTCTACTACTACTATTACTACTACCCCTTATAGGCCTTTTTTGGGGTTCAACTACTTTCTCTTTTCCCTTGTCGTGAGAAACCATGATGTTGAAAGGTAAAAGTTGAAATTGAGAGGCGAACAATGAAAGCGTGCGTGGATTTCAAAAGTGAAAAGGAGTATAAAAACCGCTATATTTTGTAGCGGTTAAACCAAATAACCGTTACAAACTTAATATCTTCGTAGTGATTACGACAAGACCGCTACCAACACCTCGACAATTATGCCTCGTTACTACAAACTTAATACCTTTATAGCGGTTAGGACAAGACCGCTACGTCCACCGCGACAATTGTGCCTCGTTCTTGGTGAACATTTGTAGCGGTTAGCAAACTGCTACAAAATGAATAACCTTTGAAATTCTGTAACGGTTTTAAGGAAAACCGCTACAAATTTAATATTTTTTAAAAAAAAATTTCAAACTAATTAGTTTGGATTTTTTCTTTATTACAATAAAAACATTCTCAATTATTTTCTTTAATTTCCCTAAAAGAGCTGATGTTAATAAATTAGGAATAACAAGTTTATTGAAAATTGTCCAACATGCCGGTGAAGATTCGGATTCAGTATAGCTACCGACCTCCCAAGAAAAACTCACTAACTCATTTTGATTAGAGACATTTCCTAGAGAGACTGGTGGCTATATTGGACCCAATCTTTGATGGTATGTTGGACAATCTTCAGAAGAGGAGAAGTCTTCAAGT
The DNA here is from genome assembly GCA_034222035.1 of Acacia crassicarpa. NCBI lineage: Eukaryota > Viridiplantae > Streptophyta > Magnoliopsida > Fabales > Fabaceae > Acacia > Acacia crassicarpa. The sequence goes on along the minus strand of JAWXYG010000008.1, from coordinate 31,957,349 downwards.
CAATGGAGTAACTAAATCTAGATTTTCACTAAATGAACATCCTCGGCTTGAATGATGAGACGGGACGCAAATATCTATAGCTCTCATCTCCCGAGATGAGCGTTGCAGATATATGCATGTCTTCGACAATCAAGCAGAGAATGTTCTTTTAGTGATAATCTTGATTTGGAATATTTTTGAATATTTGTAGTTCTTGTACGGACGCTATTTATAAAATCAATTTTGTAGCGGTTATAGCCTAAACCGCTACAAATCTTAACATTTGGACACGGTCAAGGTGTCGCTTTCTTCTCACCGTGACAAAATTGTGTCGTTTCGAATTTTTGTATCGGTTATTTTGACAAAACCGCTAGGAAGGAACTGCAATAAACTTCGCGCCATAACGCGCTAAGGCTGGCACCATTTTGTAGCGGTTTGATTTTGTGTCACCGCTATAAAAATTGAAGCAAAATGGTCACCATTTGGCGCCAATGCTTTTGTTACTAATTTGTAGCGGTTTGGCCTAAAACCGTTACTAATTCGCACCAAAATGTTTATTTATAGCGGTTTTTTTTTAACCGCTACAAATAAACCGCGACAAACGATACTTTTTTTGTAGTGTGTTATTCAATTTCTGTGTGTTTATCTTTTTTAGTTCTCCATTTAAATGTAGCATTTTTTTGTTTAATGTTTGCAATGATTTTTTTTTACCAGTTATGTAATTTTTTATCATCTTCAGAGAAGATTTTGTCATTTATGTAGGATAAATTTATTTTAATTTATAATGCTTGAGAGTGAAACCCAAGGGGCGAGAATCAATGCATAGTGAATAGGGAAATAACGACGGTCCACGACCTGAAATAAGGCATACACGTACTTTGAAGTTTTTTTAATTACATAAACACATTTTGATACAAAAAAAACCTATATAAAGACATTCTGGTTTTTTTTTTTTTTTTTAACGGCAATCAGAAATTTCTAATTAAGCCTCTTAACCTGATTTTGAATTTATTTAAAATGTAGACTTGAATTTATATTTTGATATTTTAATTAGGATTTTTTCGAAAAATAAGATGATAATAATGAGTAAATTAAAATATCGGCGAGATATTTAAAATTTAAATCACACAAAACGATAAGCATAACGTCTCGTACGTTCGCATCTCCCTCTGCAATTGCTCTATCTGAAGACCCTAGCCGCATATATATAGTAGCATTGTAATCAGAGAAAGAACGCGGAGAGCCACTGGAGAGGGATGGTGAAGTTGATTTACGTTCACGTTATCAGGTTGGGAGGATCTTTAAAAGAAGGATTCACCGATTCAGGGTACGCGGATGCAACGAACGATTGGTATGTGATCGAACAAAGAAAGGATGGTAGTGAAATGACGCAGATTTCTGAAGATGTAAATCAACTGAATTACCCAGGTCCTGCTCTCTTGGATACCTGCTATGAAGTGATTGTTTCCTGCATTTATGTTATCGGTGTCGCAGAAAGTATCAGATCGGTGATAATAAGGGTTCCGGGGAAGTACGTTTTCTAGACACCCGAAATCCAAAAGATGGTTGGAGGACTTGCTTTACTTTAACATTTACTATAAGTAGAGGTAAATCTGTTGTTGTCGACAATCAATGGTTGTATCTTTTTTATGGTAATTGCCATGATGGTTGTTTCCCTCCAAAGCCTTGGGCTTATGCTGTGAATGTCGATGACAACAAAGCAACTGAAGAACGAGTACGAGAAATTTCCCAACCTGGTAATTCCGTTCATGCCCCGGTTTTTTCTGCTAATTTATGCCCAGGCACATTGGTTGCTTATATGTTGTATGAACTAGATTGCATGAATGGCACTTGGACTGTCTATCAGAAGGATTTACCTAATAGTTCAACAGAGTTAGTAGGCAGCACCGCGGTTTTTGATGGGATTCTTTACATTTATGATTCCCATAGAACATGAAATTGACTTCCTTTGATATTTGTAACAAAAAGTAACTTTATGTGGTTGATCTTCCCCGTTCGTTTTGGTTTGATCTCGATGATGTTATCGAATTCATTGTCCTTTCTATGGATAGGTTCTGCATTGTACAGGATATGAATGGTGATGATATCAATGAACTACACATCTATTGCACAAGATTCTCAGTTTCTTATGATACCCCCAAACCCCATGTTGCCCTTGAGGAGGAGAAGTCTTTCCATGTTCATGGCTACTGATTACTCAACGTTATGTGGCTGTGTAAGTTGGTTCTCCCGCTTCTATGATTTGGCCTAAAAACGTTCGATCACTTCCAGTAGTTGATGGTCACCTAGAATTATATTTTGGAATTTGCTTTTACTTCTTGTTTACGCTCTCCCTTTGTTTTCATCTTTTCCCTTTAATTTCTTTAACGGATTTGGGGGTCCCCCCCCCCCCCCCCCCAGTAAAGCCTGTTATGGTTCTTTTGAGTTTCACACATGTGATGGTTTTTCTTATTATTATTTTTTAAATATAAGCTTATGCCTTGATTGGATATGAAACTTAAGTCTTTACTAATCGTTTGCTATATATATATATATTATAGTTCTTATTTACCAAACTTCATTTTTAAGCCAAAAAAAATAGAGTTCTGTACTATTATTTAAGTTTGGTCATTCAGCTTATATTATTGGTTAGCTTGCATGTATAAGAATTTATACTATAAGTTAAAAGTTTCCCAGTAAATTACAATTTTTAATTTGCTGGATAAAATATTATTTCAGTGCTGAATCGTCTCATTTTGGTGAATGATAAAAAATGATCACTAAAGAAGTGGTGCGTATTGTACATGTTTAATGTTGGTCAATGTTCAAATGTCAAGTGCTATTGAAATGATGTTGTTGATTTCTTCCACATCGGAACCTATCTCCCTTTTTATTTATGCCCCACATTTACTGATTTTATCCATCTTTATATAGTGATCAACATTCAGATTTGGTGAATAGCTCAAGCTGCAACAGTAGAGTTGATATGGCTGGGGGAGAAAAGCCTGTGTGATCTTCGTTTGAGGTGCGTCAAAGCAAGAATTCTCGCTCATCTTATGATCTTCTTGGTGCAAGTGAAGGATTTTTCTTAGCTGTTCCTCTTTGAATCTTCTTGCAGTTTATTCCTCTTTCTTCTCTGGCACTCACTTTTTTGGTGGGATGTGTAGGTATCTTTCTATTTTCTAGTGCGTGTTACATTGCTTGCGAAATACTCCGATCCCTCTGGTCTTTAATATAAGACATATTTAAGGAATTGATCTTAGACCTAAATATATATTCCCTCTGGTCCTAATTACAGGAACATTTTTCTTATAATTAGGACCGGAGGTAGTATAAGACATAATTTTCATAGTTATTAATGTTTTCCTAATTTACCCATATTAATACTCCCTTAATAATAACCAAAAAAGAGAAAAGATAAGGAAATTAAGGAAGATGACTAAGATGTTTTTTAAAAATATATGTCATATTAACTAACTTTATTAATCTAACTAAATTATGTAAATATGTCTTATATTAAGAAACAAGGGAATACTTGTTAACATTATAAAATATATATAAGTACATTGTTAGGCTAGCCTGTAATCAACAAATAAGCTATTGTCGATGCTTTTGTTTGTAAAGTTTGGATGCCTTGACGGTGGGGAGATAGTTAGTTTGGTAGTTGTCATGGAATATAAGTTTTTAGGCTAAGTTTGGATGGAGAGAAAAGTGAAGAGAAAATAGAGGGACAGAATACTAAGAATGAAACATTTTATAAGTAGTAAGGGGTTTTACCCTCTCAGACACTGGCTAACATTTTATGGTTTTTGTTTTGGTCAATGATACTACTCGTAATAGTCAAGTTCTTCTATTGTTTTGGCCGATGATACTAATGATCAAGTTGACAAGTGTGAACCATTGTATGCGAGATCCCTTCTTCAGGACTTTCGGTATGACGTCATCACTTAGATGAGGCCACTGGACAACGTCATATACCACGGAGGAGGATTCTCTCATCTTTGGCTCTCTCCTTATCTTTCTCACAAGCGCCTCTGGATCATTGGATCTTTGATCCAACGGTCCAGATCTTTAAAAAAAAAAAATGTTTTTTTTTGTCTTTTTCGAAAAAGACAATTTTTTTTCTTAGTTTTGGACTGTTGGATCAAGGATCGAACGGTCTAGGCGCGTCTGGGAGAAAAAAAAGAGAGAAGGGAAGGTGAGAGAAACCGGATCCCATATACCACATTTATGGACCCTGTACGTCTCTAATGTTGATGAAGAGAATGGAAATCAAAAATTGAAGGAGACAATAATGGAGAAAGAAAGATGTATTTCAATGGAGGGTTGTTTTGATGATCATCAATCTATATATGTATGAAATGTATAAAGGAGTCCAAAATATTTAAAGCTGTGAAGAACACCATTCAGTGGTTCTGAGAACTTGATGTTCTCTTATTATTTATTATAGGGAAAGTTTTTTTTTTTTTTGGAGGCAGTTGTCAATTTCTATAAACAAAAGTTGTTTCACAAATTTGCTATTTGCTGCTTTATTTTAGATATTACCTACTATTGTTTCTTAAATTTAAAAAATAAACTAGGAACACCCACACTCTTAGAAAAATTCATGAAGGAATCCCATGTTACTCCTCATTTACTTCTTTAGTCTTGCTATTACCTAATGTTGGCTCAGAAGTCCTAAAAATTAAAAAACAATAAAAAAAACAACAAAACAAAAGCTCCTACGACGCTAAAACATTGAAATATAATTAATTATCTGATATATTCAATTAAAATATAATTTTATAATTTTATAGCAAATATATATTTTATCGAAATTTATATTTCTTAAATATTTATTTTTAAGTCATACTATTTTATTTAATAATAAATTTATATTATTGTTAATTAATTCAGGTATACTATGTAGAGTGGCAATCTGAATACACCAAAGAGTATAAAATAACACTATAGATTTAAGGTATATATTGCAAGTATTAAAATTTTTAATCCATGATTAAATTGTATATAACTAAGTCAATAACCAATTTTATTTTCAAAATAAAAATATAATTAGAAAACAAAAACATAGTGTGTGGGTGGACATAGTTTTGACCGTTTACATATGAGATTTCATGTTTGAATTCATGTGAACGAAAAAACTATCCCGAGAACTAGCCTAAATTAGCCCCATAATACTCAAATCTAACAAATAAATAGCGATGTAAAAAAAAGAACAAAAAATGAAGTCATAGAAAGAACAAAAATTGAGTAAATTGAACTCTAGACTTTTCAGGAAATAATAACGGCAGCGAGCAAAGTAGATAATGATAGAAAAGGAATTAACGTATAATTTTCTTTATTTACACATATAACTAACTTAGCGGCCGCAGGACGAAAATGGTTCCGTAAAAGTCAAAGAAGCAATAGAAGTGTGGCTAGTAGGAAAATTAGAGGAAGATGAAGAACCTGCCTGAACTGACAAGCCACCAAAATTTCTAGACTCGATTAAATCCAACAAGCTATGAGGCAACTGAGAATCTCCATCTAAATATTGCACAACACTAGAAATAGTTGGCCTGGCTGAAGAAACAGGATGTGAACAGAGCAACCCAAGTATGAGCACCAATTCAGCCTCATCCACCACATATTCATCCCCCAATCTACTATCAACAGTTTCACAAACCTCTCCTTTTTCCCAACACTCTGTAACCCATTCTATCAGTAGCACTTTCTCTGGCGAAGTTTGAGTTTCAATTGGCCTTCTTCCGCAAGCAATCTCTAGTAGAAACACCCCAAATGAATACATATCAGTACATGTGCTTGATTTTCCACTCTGCACGATTTTTGGGTCTATGTAGCCAGGAGTTCCTGCCATTCAAATATGTATTAAAAAGAGTCCTACATTGACTAGCAAGAAAAGAAATTGAATTAAAAAGAGTTCCACATTGATTAGCAAGAGAAGAAATTGAAGGTATATGATATCAAGTTAACTTAAACTACTTAGATAGAAAGAGGACTACCTACTACGTGAGATGTTTGAGGATCATTTCCATGGTCCCATAGCTTGGCGAGGCCAAAATCCCCAAGTCTAGCATTCATGTTATTGTCAATCAATACATTAGCTGGCTTGATGTCTCTGTGGATAACAACTTGAACCCATTGCTGGTGAAGATATAAAACTGCAGATGCAACATCTTTGATGATCTTGAATCTTTGTTTCCAGGTAAGAATATTGTTGTTGGGAAGACGATAAAGGAACTTGTCTAGGCTTCCGTTAGGTATAAAGTCATAAACCAACAAGAGTTCATTTTTCCTTCTGCAATAACCAAGAAGTCTTACCAGATTTTGATGCCGGAGCCGGCCTATTGTCGTGATTTCCGCAACGAATTCTCTCATTCCTTGTCTTGAATCAAGAGAGATCCTCTTCACTGCAATTTGAACATTGGAAAATGGTAGGATTCCTTTGTATACACTGCCAAAACCTCCTCTCCCTAAAAGTTGTCCTTCTCTAAACCCTTTTGTTGCAATGAACAAGTCCTTGTAAGTGAACCTATGAGGCCCATATAATACTTGCCAATCTTCAAGAACTTGAATGAATTTTCTCCTCCTTCCTATCATAATGACACCATAAACCAAGATTAAAAGGTTAACCAGACACACTAATGATAATACAACTATCAATATTTTCCTATATTGTTTTCCTCCTCCAACCCTTTTATTTGGATCTACAATTCCAGGAATGTTAGGAAGGCGAGTAAGATTAATCTGCTCAGCTTGACCATTCATCCTGAAACTCCAACCCAATATGTAATGAGACGAACTGGAGCCACCAGAGGATGAGAATCCAACATACATAAACTCAGAGAAATAAGAAGAAAGTTCTCTTTTCAGTGTAAGAAGAGGGATTTCAGGTTTAGGTATGTTTATTGGATGAATTGTGACACTAAGTTTCCGATCTGTACTATTGTAGTCAACCCAAACCTGCATGGGTTCTCCACTTGAAAGATCAAGCTTTACAAAACGACCACGATCAGTATAGTAACCTGCAGAAGATACATTGACAGATTCCAATCCATTGATATCAATCCCGAGATGGTTGTTGTCAATATCATGAAACTGAAAATCCTGGTCAGTGTCAAGTTCTATTGCCACAATATGATTGGAACTTTCACCGTTGGAGGTGAAATTAAATAGGCCAAGATATTGGTTTGGCTGAGCTTCAGGAATAAATCTGGTGGGCGAGAAAGCAAGGGCGAGTCCATGGCCGTGAAATTTAGAATCGGTGGCTATTACTACAAAGATGAAAGTGGTAGAGAAAGAGGAGACAAAAGAAGAAGTAGTAGTATTATCGGAATTCCTGAATTGAAGAGGAAGATTGTAAAAAACTTGCCATGCTTCACTTAGACCATTATCGGCATGTATTACTTGTCGGGATATGTTGATATTTTTGAGCTCCTGATCACTACCTGGTCCTAATTTGAAGTATCCACCATCAATCAGGAATCCGAGATCATCATTACTCTTGTTCTTGTCGGAGTATGCTGAGTGTAGGAATAAACACAGCATGAAAATGGTGAGGGGCATGGTCGGTTTCCTCAAAACAGAGTGGAAGTTTCTGTTTTCTGGTTTCAAACAGAGTACTGGATCCAATGTTTATTTTCAACTAATTAATAACAAAAACTTTCACAAGAAACTAAGAAGAAAAATGATTGTATGATGACTTGAAACGGTATGCTCTTTCTTCTCAAATATCAGTGTGTTTATGTCTGACTAATTCAATTGATAAATTTAATTAAGGATCATATATAGCAGACGCCACAGGAAGTTTCATATTCAATGTCTTCTTAAAGTCAAAAGTTTAGAATATTTTCCCTCCCACTCGTATTAATTATATATGTGGGTTTGTGTATGTCTATATAAAGGGGAAAAAAGTGTTTTAAGTCATTAATTAGTAACGGAGCCAGCACCTAAGGTTGAAGGGGCCAAATCCTAAATGTTAGTTTAGGCTTTTTATTTTTTATATTCATCAATAATATTTTTTCCCAAAAAACAATGTGATAATTAAAAATTATTTGATAAAATATTGTGTATAACGGTAGAAGAATTCTTAAGAATGAAAAAGTAATTTCTTAAGAATGAAAAAGTAATTATTGATTTATTTAATCAATCATTAAATTAATTTAAGTTTGTCCGTAGTGTCTACTAGAACTATTCCAAATCAACTTGTGAAAGGGGAGACTTTGTTTTTTTAAAAGAACGAAATACCATTTTTTCAAAGCTATTACGAAAGCAGTTACCTTATACTTATTGAAGGCCAAAAAATTATCTTATCCTAATTGGCTACAAGTGGTTAATATGTTGGAGTTATAAGATAAAAGGGATGCGTGAAATGAAATAAAGTCTCACAATGTTTACAATGTTTGGGAGGAAGAATATAATCTGACCCTTTTTTTTTGTAAACCTTATTTTTGTAAAAATCACATTTCTTCCATTATTAATCTAAATAGGTTTTCGGGAGAGAAAAAAAATCTAAATAAGTTCATTGTCAGTGCTGATGGAGGAAGGAAGATTTCGTTGATGGCAACAAAGAAAGAGAAAGATGAGATCTGACTATTCAGCAGCGAGTAGGTAAGTGGATGATATTTTTTTAAATTTTCCTAAACATGAATAATGGAGGGTGTGAGCTTTTTTAATTCAATGTCCTAAATAATTGTTTAACTTTTCTTTTTTTTTTTTTTTTTTGTCAGAATCCCATATAAACACGGTTAAAATAAGAAAATTTAATATAATTCTGATAAATTAAACACATTTTAAAGTTGCTGAATTATCTAATCTAAAATATTTATATATTAGTTATTTTTCAATAATATCCTTAATTCATAATTCAAAGAAAAGGAAAAAAGAAAAGTAAGAAATCTGATGTCTATCACACTCATTAACATCATCGTTCTCTCTCATATGCCCCATGGAGCTTGAATGAAGCCTTGAGAAGTCCCCATTATCGCTGTCATGAGAAGTCACCACTTCCACATTGTTAGAAGCCGCCGCTATTATAATATCCCAAGTTTTATTTTATAATTAACTAATATTTTAGGAGAAATTAATTTATGCTAATTTTAATAGCCGCCGCTATAACATCCCAAGTTTTATGTTATAATTAACTAATATTTTAGGAGAAATTAATATATGCTAATTTTAATATATATATTTATATATATGGAAAAACACTTCTCGAAGTGTTTTCTCATGTCACACACACATAAAAATGGTGGGACTCATATGTATATATATATGGGTCCCACTATTTCATGTGTATGTAGGAATCTTCTTCTTCTCATACAATATGAGAAGTTTAAACCATTAATATATATATATATATATATATATATATATATATATAAAATAAAATATTATCAAATATAATAACAGGTGGGCAATGGTGGACTACGGTTGAGCATGAAACTCAAAACCCATGACCCCGCCCAAAACCCAATGTAATTGGGCCATATTGAGCCCGCCCAAAATCCAATATGATTGGACCATATTGAGCCCGCCTAAAAAGATCTTATAACGGGTTGGGTTATAACCTGCTTATTGAAAATTTAAATGGGCAGGCTATGGGCACACCTATGGGTTGCCTGTACCCGCCCATTTGATGTAATTTTTTTATTAACTACTCATCCCATTCCACACTCAACTTAAAGAATTCCCTGAATTCCTTTCTATCTGAGTATTTAGCCACCTCTAATCCATAACCATAATGGCTATCAACTCTCAAGATTATATAATGATGGTACTTGTCTGAATTCATATTGTTTTGTATGAATTGTAATTATAGGACTTTGAAGATTCAGATTTCAGAAATTGGAATGATGAATTTGGATGGATGCTTAATGTTTATTTATGTTTTTTTTTAAAAGAAAAATAAACAAGTCAAATAACAAATGGGTTACCCAAAACCCGATTAGACTGCCTATTTATGTGCTAGCCTATTTACATGGGTTGAAGTACAGGTATGGACTAACCCATACTCATTTAAAATTAAATAGGCGGGCTATGGCCTTGGTCTCGAGTTACCCAACCCGCTCATTACTCTACCCTATGGTGAACTAGGTTATTTGCCCCAGACCCTAAATTTGAGATTTTCTTAAAATAAAAATACATATTTGAATGATTGTCCACCCTTAAATTAAATGTCTACTCTTAATACATTAAGACTATACTTCGTAATCAGATGGGGGATGAATGATTGAATGATAATTTAGTATCTTTTATTGAAAAGGATATATTTGATAGCATTGATAATAAAACAATTATAATAGAATTCCAAAATATAAGGCATAGAATGATAACATTGTAATTCACTACAAGAAAATCTTATATTTGCGACGGAATTTGTGAAGGAAAGAAATTCCCTCGCAAAATTTAGCCATTTTGCGAGGAAAAAATAGTCCCTCGCAAAAACGCCACTTTTTGCAAGGGAAACTTTTTTTCCCTCGCAAAAAGGCCAAATTTTGCGAGGGATAAAATATTCCCTCGCAAAAAGGCTAAATTCTCGCAAAAAGGCCAAATTTTGTGAGGGAAGGATATTTCCCTCGCAAAATTTGGCTGTTTTGTGAGGGAAATTTATTTCCCTCACAAAATTTTAGGAAATTGGGAGAAATATCCCGCCAATTCCCTAAATTTTGCGAGAGATAGAAAGTTCCATCGCAAAAAGCCTACTTTTTGTGAGGGATTTATATTCCCTCGCAAAATTTGGCGATTTTGCGAGGGAAGGATATTTCCCTCGCAAAATTTTAGGAAATTGGGGGGAAATATCCCGCCAATTCCCCAAATTTTGCGAGGGATAAACAGTTCCGTCGTAAAATGCCCACTTTTTGCGAGGGAAAAAATATTCCCTCGCAAAAAGGTGGTCATTTTGCGAGGGAATTTTTTTGCCCCTCGCAAAATTTGGTCTTTTTGCGAGGGAAGCAAATATTTTTTTTAAAAAAAAATTATGAGGGCCGCTGTACTGCTGGGTGGAACCCTAAAAAACAAAATTCCAATCTCTCCATTCACAAATACATTCGACCCTTCCTCCTCTTCAGTGACTCACTCTCACTCTCACGGTCGCACTCCTCCTCCTCCTCGATCTCAACTCGTCAGTCGTCAGGAGTTCTCTTCTTTGCTGAAGCGTCAGTGAACTCCATCGCCTTGCACATAGGTCAGAGATCATAGAATCTCTTATACCCAGACACCATTCACCACCGTCGCCGATCGTCTGTGGTTCAATCGTCTGATGCTTCTTGTTCCATTCGGCACTGGTAAAGTTCCCCTTTGATCTTTTTAATTTTCTTATTTGAATTCCCGATCTTTTGGAGTTGGAAAGATTCATTTGAAAAATTATGGTCGATCACTGTGTAGAAATATCTGTGTCTCTGTCTAGCCGGCGGACTGTTGTGGTTGATCTGTGCATTTAACCAAGGTCGAGCTAAGGAAGCTTAGAGTGTGGATCTGGGCTTGGATCTCCTCTGCTCATCCGACATTGGACATCTTGGGTATGTATGTTGCTCATCTTATCTGTTTAGGCTATGTAGCTCTGATCTGATCGTACTTCGTTGAGGTGATTAGTCACAATCTAATAGTAATAGCAGGAGTATATGCATGACATGGAGGAAGTAAATTCGACCTAGACTATCTTAGTGGAAAAGTAGTACACGTTATTAGTTCCTTTTCGATTAAATATGTATTCAGATATAAATTCCAAGAGTAATATTAGCTTTAGTTGATTTATTTTCTTTTAACGTCACAGGTGGTTGTCAATGGGGAAATGATCGAGTACTATGATATTTCTGGATGTTATATTCTAAGGCCATGGGCTATGTCAATATGGGAGGAAACGCAAGTAAGATCTAAAATTCTGTACAAGTCCATTCGTGGCGTCTTATTCTTAACTTAGGTACACTGTAAAACACAATTTGAAGATTTTCTAAACATAATTGATGTATACTAGTTATTTCCCCATTTCTGAAATCTCTCATTATGTCCTATTGTCACAGCATACTCAAACGATCCCATTATTGGTTCAGCTATGAAAAACTCTCGTATCTCGAACATGGAAATGGATTTTCTTCTACCCAGCCTTCCTGAATTCTGAATTGCCTTCGATCTAACTTTCCTGAATTCTGAATTCTTAAATTATCTTGTCATGTAAAAAAATATGTGCAGGCATTCTTTGATGCGGAATTAAAGAAAATGAAAGTCAAGAACTGCCACTTCCCTGTATTTGTGTCGCCTGCTCTTTTGTAGAAGGAAAAGGATCATGTTGAGGGCTTTGCACCAGAGGTGAGATTCTTTTAGGTTGTCATTTGTCAGTTAATATAATCAGACTATTTACTGCATGAGGTCAAGATTGCCATACCCTTTGGTGTTTACTGCGAATATGAAAATTCTCTGTTTCTATCATGGAGATTGGTTTGCTTGGATGCTTGATGATCAATTTTACAATACAATACTAAATTTAGTTGGTGAAGTTTGTGTCTGATTCCGCTAAAGGAAGCTTTGTGCTTAAAGATGAGTTTATGTGAGTAATGAGAAGTTTTGAACTTTTGATTTGATTACTGTTTGGAAATATATTTTTATTTTCATTCACCATTCTTCTTACTCTTTCCTTTCCCCCAGATAAATATGATTGCTGTTCCTCTAATCTATTGGTCTTTTATTAGGTTTCTTGGATGACAAAGTCTGGGGAAACCGATTTAGAAGTTCCTATTGCTATTCGCCCAACCAGTGAGACTGTAATGTATCCATACTACTCTAAGTGGAAGGGGACATCGGGACTTGCCTCTGAAACTTAACCAATGGTGCAATGTTGTTAGATGGGAGTTCAGCAATCCTACACCTTTTATCAGGTATTCCTTTTATCAGGTATTAAATGAGATGCTTCAAAGATTGAATATCAAGCATTCTTAAGTCTGTTATGTGATACTTTACAGTCATCTTTGTTTCCTTTATGATTAGTGGAATTCCTGTAATGGTAAGTTGGTTATAACGCTTTTGCAAAATAATGTTTATTTTGTGTGTGTGTTTTTAAATATTAATTTATGTAACCAATAAAAAAATTTTAAATACGTTGTGATTAATGCTTTAAAATATGTTGTAATTTTTAAATATTGAATTTCAGATACACTTATTAAAATTTGGGTTTGCTTTATTTGAGTCATGACGCCAATAGCAGATTCTAATTACATACTCTGAATACAGGAGTCGTGAGTTTCTTTGGCATGAAGGACAAAAAACAAAAACAAAAACTGGCTTTGTAATGTTGGTTTTGTAGAAGATAAGAGGGTAAAGGCATTAGAAACAAAGGTGAAGGAACAAGAAGTGAAGATGGAGGAGCAAGGAAAAATAATTACTGAGAAGCGGGAACTTCTCCAGTCCATATTGAAGAATAAGGGTGCCGGCTTGCCTCCTAGTGGTGGTGATCCTGACCAGATTGCTGCAGTTTAGACTTTGTTTTAGTTCATTTTGGTCGAAAGATTATAATTTGTAATATTTCGTTTTTGCTATGTAAACTTTTATGATTGTTACAATTTCTTTTTAAGATATACAAGTTTTTTTATTTTCTAATTTTTAATATTTTTACTTAATTATTTATATTTTTTTTAAATTAATTGGAATTTACGAGGGAAAAGTTTCCCTCGCAAAATCCTGAGCATTTTGCGAGGGAAGTATGATCCCTCGCAAAATATGAAAATTTGCGAGGGACATCTGGTTCCCTCCCAAAATCTGAAATTTGCGAGGGAGTAACGATCGCTCACAAAGTTTTCACATTTGCGAGGGAAAAAGTTCTCTCGCAAATTTTCAAATTTTGCGAGGGAAAAAGTTGTCCCTCGCAAAATTGCAAAATATGGAAATTTGCGAGGGAAATAATTTTCCCTCGCAAATTTTAGATGTTGCGAGGGAAAAATGTTCCCTCACAAAATTCTGGATTTGCGAAGGAAAATGACAATTTTGCAACGGAAAGTTGGTTTGCGTGGGCGATTTTTGCGACAGAAATTTTTCCGCCGCAAATCAATTTGCTCTTTTGCGAGGGAAAAATTCCGCCCCAAAAAGCTGTTTTTTTTGTAGTGATTATTTTTATTGTAATATACTTTTATTATTAAAATATATGTACTTGAACTTATTAAGTATCCACCATTCATTGTAATTTATGTAACTGCATTTCTAATAACAGTTAACATTGCTTTTCTAAATGACAGGTTTGTAAAATAATTATTTCTCTTATTACATCATTAATGTTCACTTGATTTCATGAATATTTTTTTGATATTCTTTTCTTTTCTTATTTATATTTTTTTTATTTTTTTAATATATTTAAAATTTTTCTTTAAAAAAAAAATCTCCTGAATCCCCACCAATAGTGTCACTTAAATAAATTTTTGGGCCTACCCCTAATAATATCCACACACATCCAACATACACATACACTGTTTTTTTTTTTTTAAAAAAAACGTACACATACACGCGGTCCTATAAGATAGAATGGGAGGGTGAGAAACATAGTGAGAAGGAAGGGCATGGAGGTTGTAGTAGAAATTATTTAGTGTCAATGGAAAGAAAGTATTAATAATAATCAATATCGAGTAGAAGTTATCCTCATTATTCTTTTATACACTTGTTAACTATATTTATATATGTGTATTTATATTAAACTATTTTTGGGATTTATTGTGCCTATGGATGACAGCTTAATTTAGAATTGTATATTTAACTAAAAATTATGTTGATGAGATTGGAAACTTTTGAAGTATGTTTGTGCATTAAAACTTAGTTATATATTTTGAAAATTGTTTTAGCATGCTTATGTGTTATGATGAAAATATTATTTATTATAAATGATTTTGAAATAATGCTATATGTTTTAGACAATGTTATTTATCATCTTAAAGATAATTGATGATGAATTATTTAATAAATCTTGTTTAGAACTATAATCATAATTTGGAACTTGCACATGCATGCTAATATTGTGATTGTTTGTCATTGATGAATATGAATGGTGGTACATTTGTGACGGGTTGGAGTAAGGATGAATTTTTATGATGAGATGTCTTACAATGTGTTATACCATCACTCAGTGCTCAGTAAATGGTACTTGTCAGGGCCCGTTCTTTCATGTCTTCCTTTGGTCAAGACTGCATTAAAGCTGTGGGACAAATGACACCCCCTTAATTGTGTTTAAAGAGGGGAATCATAATCCAAACTTTAGCTCTATATCTTTGGCCGGATGTATCTGAACATTTGGTGAGCTTGAGACAATCCAATTAAATCAATGGGTTTATGTTGGACTATGTATTAGCTTATGACTTTAGTCATCGGTATAATAATAAACAGTGATATAAAAGAAACATATTACATATTGAATAATTGTAGAGTATGTATATTATATGATATCTTTTGTGAAAATTGTTTGGAAAATGAATTATGATGTTTTGGAACTCTTTTTGGGAGGGAGTTTTGATAACCGAGTCGAGAACCAACTGGTGAAAGGTTTTGTATAAAGTATAATATAAATATATTTATTTTGAGATGAACTGTATTCTTGATTGTATATTCTCGATTTTGATTTACATGTATATTTCTGAATAGTCAATAGTTACTAAGATACGTGAATCTTATGGTTATATATATATATATATATATATATATATATATATATATATATATATATATATATATATATATATATATATATATATATATATATTCAGGAGATTAGTACGAAGCAAGAAAATGCACCTATAGAGTGAGTCTTGATGGTTCTTTTATACTCATAAAGTATGTTATGTTATTTGTAGTTGTCATGACCATGAGACTTCCGTATTTTATCAACTCTGAAATACTTTAGAAATTTATTTTGACACTGAAATTATTTTTGTAAATATCTTGGGAAATTAATTTGTCCCTGTAAAAAAAAAAATTTTTTGATGGTTGGCAATGTGTTAAAATACTTTAGTTAAATATTTTGTTGTTTGATTTTTGAGGTGTTACAACTATTGCCATAAGAAACCTTGTATGTGCCAAAAAGTCGAGTATGAAGATTAAACAAATTTCTGGTTTTAGTGGAGAATGACATGAGATACTTGATGGAGAGATTTTGGCTCATGTTCTACAGTTGATTAATGTAGTAGATTAATATCATTGGAAGTGGATTACATAGTAGGGCATGTGAATATTTTTTGGATTTTTGTCTGCAAAATCGGGCTGGAAATTGAGATGAAGTGGCTCATAATGACAAGAATATATGGTCGTTGATTAATTAAAAGGGATTAAGGAATGCAGATTTAACATTATAACCAACTTATTGTAGCCTTTTTTACCAATTTTCTGATGGTGTCAAGACCTCCAATTAATTTCCTGTTGTTAGGGTTCTTACATAGTGCATAAACAATATTATTTCGTCTTTAATTTTGCTTTTTTTTTAAAAAAAAAAATAACTAAGGATATTGAGGTAATTTGGCCCAAATTTTAAATCCCTAATTGTGTCACATAACCTAATTAATAATTTGTTAATTTAGAAATCCAAATTAGATTTTGGGTAATTTAACTGTCTTTATATAAGATTTTTCCATTTTTTATTAATAAAATATGAATATTTTTATTTATTTTAATTAAATTATTTTTTTAATTAATAAGTATTCCTTCCATTTAATGATCGGTTCAGGTTTCAGACCTTGTTTGTAACTATTTTTTGGATATCTCTCTTTAATTTTTGAGTGTATATTATTTTTTATATTTATTTTAGTTGTTATGATATTAATGGTGTTGGGGTGCAGAACAGTGGAAGTGACCGGAAGTGACGGTGGCGTGAGAGGAATCTGTTATTTTATGAAATATAAAAATAATTTTTAATTTCTAAAAATTAACAGTGATCCAGATTGATAAAATGATAAAATTTGAAAGTATTTTAAAACTTCCTTCTCAGTAGCTCTCTAATTTTAATATCTTTATTTTAAAAATATTTTATTTTATATTTTTTTTTAGCATATTTTATTTTTATTTTTATTTTAGTTGTTACAAGATTCATGCAGTGACATCCTCCATTTTCTTAAAACAATAATTAATTAATGGTTTGATCAAAGCATTCATCAAAATAATTTATGCACACAATTAAATTGTTACGGACCGGCCCAACGGCCTAGATCCATGCTACGACCCAACTGAGCCGGGAAGCATAGTTGGCATATCAGTAGGGAAGATCCGGTATCCTAACAAGATAGGATCTATCCTAACCAACATCCCGAGATACTTGCCCCAAATATCTCGGCCCCAGAGATCATGGCAGATATGATCTATCGGTATCTAGATTATCTCAACAAGAGATAATCTCCTAGATACTCGCCTCGGAGATCTAGGATGACCAAGATACTCGCGCCGGACACCTCTATAAATACGGAGGAACGCTAACCAGGTGCACGGGTTCTAACTCTCCACTCTTTTACTTTCAGTCACACAGAGCACACATCCCACCCCTTGGCTATACGCCTGTATGTGTCTCGAATTACGTGGACTTTGATCCCTTTACAGGGTACGTAGGCTCTAGGATTGACAACCTAGTCAAGTCCAATATATCTGTGTTCTTAGAATAGAACATTGGCACCGACCGTGGGGAACTATAAA
Source organism: Acacia crassicarpa (assembly GCA_034222035.1). Lineage (NCBI taxonomy): Eukaryota > Viridiplantae > Streptophyta > Magnoliopsida > Fabales > Fabaceae > Acacia > Acacia crassicarpa. The sequence goes on along the minus strand of JAWXYG010000008.1, from coordinate 31,939,727 downwards.
CTTCTATCCCCGTGACCACTAATGGCAAACACCAGAAGCCACAGCAAAAACCCACCGCCACCGGTTGGCGGAGACCCCCAACCAAGCCAACCGCCGGCCGAATCCCATTAGCCGCAGGAGCCACCGCGACAGGAAAATACCCCTGAAGGACCCGTGACCGACACGACAACTTCTCCTACCGCAGGCGATCAGCCGCTATTAGAAGCGCGCACGGAGGCTCCAACTCGAGACGTTCAGGCGATCGAAGCCGACGTCCGAATCTTGCGAAGGACCCAAGAGTCTTTACTTCAAAGACTTAAGAATAAGGAGAAACGCGACCACTTCCAGTGAGAGGTAGGTTTTGAAGCGTTCGGCCGTATGATCAAAGACGAACTCGAACTCGATCGCCAACATAGAAACCGCAGGAGGAATCATTAAAGAGGGAAAAGGGCCCCCGTGGACGACAGTAGTTCCTCGAGTAGCCCAGAATCGAGAACCACACGCCGGGACAATGGCAAACTAGATGGTAGGACGAGTATAGAACGAGGCCGCCTGCCATCTCCTAAAAACCATGACGACGCGCGAGACCAAGATGACAGTGTCAACTGCCGCGACCGGGTCGCTAGGGAGGGCCGAGACCAAGAAGAACGCCACGTGGAGGACAGAACTCCCCGGACCCATAGATCACCTCGCCACGGGTCTCCCTGCGAATATCAGATGAAGTATCTGACAGAGCCCGGCAGATCCCCGTTCTTAAGGGCAGCGGCAACAGCCCGTTACCCAAAACACTTCGACCTGGCCGACCTTCCGAAGTACGACGGAACTCAGGGTCCACGCAACCATCTTGGGGTGTTCAAAAAGCTCATGTGGGTCCGGTCAATTGATGGCCCAGTTATCCAGCGTCTCTTCACGGCCACTCTGACCGGACCGACGCACAAGTGGTTGAGCTCGCTCCCGGACAACTCCATCCGAAGTTTTGAAGACCTCGGACGCAAGTTCGAGTTGCATTTCGCCACCCGTAAGAAGCAGCCGAAGAGCGAATTCACACTAACTAAAGTGAGACAGAAGAAGGGCGAGGCACTACAGAAATACCTGGACCGATTCCGCGACGTGGCAATGCAAGTTCGGTCACTGTCTGAGGACGTCCACGTACACTGCCTAGTCAATGGGCTGGATCTGTCATCATGACTGGCTCAGAACTTGTGCAAAAACCCGGTTTACACATTAACCGAGTTCTACACCCAGGCGAAGAAATACCTGGAAGTGGAGCAAATGGAGGCTGCCAACGCAGATGAACCCGAACGGACGAGAAACACCTCGCCCGATGAAGGAGAACGGACGAGAAAACAGAAGTCCGAACCGAGAAGGTGGAACCGGGAGAGTTGGGCCAAACCAGACCGAGCCGACCACAAGGCTAAATACGACAGCTAGACCCCCTTAAATGTCCCTCACTCGCAGGTATGGAAAGAAGTAGCCCAGGCCGAGATGAGACAAGTCGACAAGCCGAGGCCTCTCAGAGGCCGCTCCAACACGGACCGTACCAAGTTCTGTACATTCCACGACTGCCATAGACATACCACCGACGAATGCTATGACCTCCGCGACGCCATTGAAAAGTTCGTAAGAGAAGGAAAGCTACGTCAATATGTCATCAAGACCCAAGGAAGGACGAGCGGCAAACGCAACGACCGTGGCCGCACCAGAAGTCCGTCCAAGGAGACCCAAAAGCCAGGAAAAAAGCAAAAGACCGCCTCTAACGACGAGTTCCCCCACGTCGATTTCTAGTGTAACGTCGTCAGCGGAGGATTTGGAGGGGTCGGAGACACTGTAAGTCAGCGGAAGAAATACCTCTGTGAAGTTCTAACCGTCAGAGACCTCCCCAAGTTCAAGGGCGACCCCTCCAAACTGATGCCCCCCACCTTGACCTTCACCAACAAGGAGCTCAGAGACGTTATTCCCAACCATCTTGACGAATTGGTGATAACCGGCACCATGGTGAATTGCTGTGTCAAGAGAATCTTCGTGGATGCAGGAAGTTCGGCCGACATCATAAGCTGGGACGCCTACAAAAGGATGCATCTCGACAAAGAAGATCTCAAGCCGTGCAAGACCACCCTGATCGGATTCAATGGCGAACAATCCTTTTCTAAGGGATATATCGACCTTAGACTAACCTTTGGGACAAAAGAAGCCTTCAAGTCTGAACGCGTCAGATTTATAGTAGCCGACTTCTGATCCCCGTACAATATTATCCTTGGCTGACCCACAATTCACAACTGGGACATATTAGTGTCCACTAAGCACCAAAAGCTGAAAATGGTCAACGACAAAAATCAGCTAGTAGTAGTATCCGGGGACCAAAAGGAATCACGGCAATGCTACTTCGAAGCCCTCCGAGTCGAGGAAGGAAGACCCTCGTCTCCACCTCGGCTCAGATCCAACGAAACGATGACCGAGGTCGATAACAATAGTCACCCCCGGCAGCCGGTCAATATGGTAGAGCTCGACCTCCGGGAGCCAGAAAACCCAAGGGGCGGACCCATCCAAGATTGCCAAGATCGGCAGAGATATGAGGGATGACCTAAAAACACAGATGATCTGCTTCCTCAAACAGAACCAAGACGTCTTCGCTTGGACCTCAGCAGAAATACTCGGCATCGACCCCCACTTCTGCGGCCACAAACTCGGCATATGGTCGGGATCGAGACCAATGGCACAGAAGAAGAGGAATATCGCCGACAATAGACAGAAGGCCCTCGAGAGCCACGTTGAAGAGCTCTTAGCGGCCGGCTTCATTCGAGAAGTGTAGTACACTACTTGGCTCTCGAACGTAGTCCTGGTACTCAAACCCAGTGGCAAATGGAGAGTATGTGTCAACTACACGAATCTTAACAAGACTTGCCCAAAGGACTCTTACCCGATGCCCAATATCGATCAGCTCGTGGACAGCTCGGCCGGGTACCAGCTCCTCTCCTTCATGGACGCGTACTCCGGATACAATCAGATCGCCATGCATCAGGACGACCAGGAGAAAACCGCCTTCATGACGGACAAGGCAAACTACTACTATAACGTCATGCATTTCAGGTTGAAAAATGTCGGGGCCACCTATCAAAGGATGATGGACCGGGTATTCGAAGACCAGATCGAGCGCAATATAAAAGTCTACATAGACGATATGATCGTCAAGTTGAAGCTACCAGAAAACTACATTCGGGACCTAGAACAGACGTTTGAAAAGCTAAGAAGACATCGAATCAGTTTGAACCAGGCCAAATGTACCTTCGGAGTTTCGGCTGGAAAGTTCCTGGCTTCATGTTGACCAAATAAGGGATCGAGGCCAACCTGGACAAATACAAGGCCGTCCACGAAATGCAATCCCCGAGAACCAAGAAAGAGGTGTAACAACTGACTGGCCGCCTGGCCGCCCTAACAAGGTTTCTACCGAAGTTGGCTGAGAAAGCCCTCCCCTTTTTCAAGTTGCCAAAGAAGGAAACACAAGGCGATTGGAACCCGGACTGCGACGCGGCCTTCAAGGAAATCAAGCGATGTTTGGCAACCCCGCCAGTGCTCACTAAATCGGACCCAGGGGAGACCTTGTTCCTCTACATGTCAATCGGCAATGAAGTCGTCAGCGCTGCCTTGGTGAGAGAAGCCGAGGCCGGACAGATGTCGATATACTTCATCTGCAAGGCTTTACAAAGCTCTGAACTCTGGTACTAAAAACTTGAGAAAGTGGCCTTCACCGTACTCACCTCAGGAAGAAGGCTCCGACCTTACTTTCAAGGACATCGGATAGTGGTGCGCACCAGCCAACCGATCCGGCAGATCCTCCACAAGCCAGACTTAGCTAGAAGAATGACCAACTGGGCTATTGAGTTGTCAGAGTTCGACATAGCGTTCGAGGCCCGGTAGGCGATCAAGTCACAAGCGCTGGCGGACTTCATCAGGGATCCCACCCCGGCAATAACTAATGACGGAACTTGGAAAGTCTTCGTGGACGGATCCTTCAACGCTAAAGGCAGCGGTGCAAGAGTCATCATTAAGAGCCCCCAGGGGGTCGCCACTAAGCACTCCCTCCAACTGAAGTTCCTGACCTCCAATAACCAAGCCGAGTATGAGGCCCTGTTGGCCGGACTGCTCCAGGAAAGGGACAATGGCGCACACCGAGTAAAGGTCTTAACCGACTCACAGCTCGTACCCTCACAGATCGACAGCAGCTACCAAGCAAAGGGGCCTCTTATAGCAAAATACCTAAACCGCGCCAAAGAACTCATGGCCGAATTCGAAGAAGTGATCGTCACCCATATCCCAAGAGGGGAAAATACTAGAGCCGACATCCTCTCCAAACTGGCAAGTATTAAGGGGCCGGACAATCACAGGACAGTCATCCAATAGAACCTGACCGAGCCGAGCTGTGTCATGACCATCTCGACAGGTTTTGACTGGATGAAGCCAATAGAGGACTACCTTGAGAGGGGAATCATCCCTACCGACCCAACCGAGGCCAAAAATTTGATCAGAGAGGCCGCCATCTACGCTATGGTCGATGATCAACTCTACAAAAAGGGACTTCATTGCCCCATGATGCGATGCCTCGGCAAAACTGAAGCGAAGTACGTGCTGCCAAACTACATGAAGGCAGTAACGGCCACCATATGGGGGGGCAAGGCTCTCGCTAGAAAGGCACTACGCGCCGGCTACTACTGGCCAACCATGAAGCATGACACCTTGGAGACAGCCAAGAAGTATGATAGTTGTCAGAAACACGCCAGGATCATATGGCTGCCGCCGATAGAGTTGAAAGGAATGTCGTCCCCCTGGCTCTTCTATAAATGGGGCATGGACATCCTCGGACTGTTCAGGCCGGCACAAGGGCAATGCAGACGGCTCATTGTCGCTATCGACTACTTCACCAAATGGATCGAAGCAGAGCCACTCTCCACAATAACCTCAGCCAGAGTAATGAAGTTTTTGCGATACAACATCATCTCTCGCTTCGGAATACCTACTGAGGTCGTCACGGGTAATGGGACCCAGTTCATGGACCAAAGGTTCCAAGCGTTAATGTCCAACCTGGACGTTAAGCAGCATTTATCATCCGTGGAACACCCACAGTCAAATGGCCGGGTCGAATCCGCCAACAAGATCATCCTGGATGGACTAAAGAGGTGCATGCTGCAAGCGAACACTAGCTGGACCGAGCAGCTACACAGCGTTCTTTGGGGATACCGGACAAGCGTGCAGTCTTCGACTCAGGAAACCCCGTTCAGGCTGACCTATGGATGTGAATCAATGATCCCGGTCAAAACCGGTCAACCATCTTGGAGAAAGGTTAGAGCCAAACAAGAAGGGCAGATGTCGAACGACGACGCCTTGAACCTCATAGACGAGATCCGAGTCACGGCTCATTGCCGGGAATTAACCGCCAAACAATTCCTCCCGGCTAAGTACAATCGAAAGGTTCGACCACGGTCCTTTAACCGGGGGAACCTAGTACTCCGACGGGCCGACATGGGCAATAAGAATGCCCAGGACGGAAAGCTTGCGGCAAATTGGGAAGGCCCTTATCGAATCAAAGAGAAGCTCGACGGAGGGGCCTACATCCTCAAAACCCTGGCATGGAAGCCGGTCAAGAGAGCTTGGAACACCGACAAGCTAAAGATCTACCATAGCTAGACCTCGTCCTGGCTCAGAATGGCTACCCTTTAGGGCTATTCTTACCAATAAAGGATCCTACAAAGGAGATTCACCAATATGCACAAATATTTGCTTAAGCATGACGCTGAGGTCCCTAAGCCCGGCATGACGCTAAGGTCCCTAAACACAGGCATGACGTCGAGGTCCCCAAACCCGACATAAATTAAACCAGGGCTAACAAGCTTAGGTCAAGAGCTCGGCGAAAGAGCCGTATACAGTTGACTCCGCGCGCAGACCCTGGACAAAGAATTCTTTAATGGAAATTTCCAAACGTGCACGAATGATTGCTTGAGCATGACACCGAGGCCATTAAGCCCGGTCAAAAACTTGGTGCCAGGGCATTAAGCCCGGTCAAATACTTGAAGCTGAGGTCAATAAGCCCAGCGTAAAGCCGAGGTCAATAAACCCGGCATGGACTCAAGGTCCTGAAACCCAGCCTGAAGCTGAGGTCAATAAACCTGGCATAAAGCCGTGGTCTATAAACCCGGCATGAAGCCAAGGTCCTGAAAACCGGCATGATGTCGAAGTCCATAAACCCGGCATGAAACCGAGGCCATTAAGCCCGGTTCAAAAACTGACTTTGAGGTCGTGTACCCGGTCACAAACAAAAACATCTAGATGTATGAAACTGGCCATTGTACTCCGACAGGCATTGGTTAGAGCTCGGCAAAGGCGCCATACGTGGCCTTTCACGAAATTGACGCCCCGACTAAGCAAGCGGACTATCATGCCGACCTTGATCAGGTCAAAATGTTTGATTAAAGGCAGGTGAAGCCTCGGTTGAACATGTGGTAGTTTAGCCCTTACGTCAGTTACCATTAATCCAACTAAGAGAAAAGTTGGAATTCCGACTAGTAAAAGTTGGAATGAGGCAGTGCAGTTAGTTACATTTGACGAGGTTGAAACAAGACAACCCTGCCCAACCTCCCACACGTAAGTGTGGTAGAGTTAAGCGACTTGTATCCATTACGGTCAGCAAATATCTAAACTCCCAGACGTAAACACTGGTTGAGTACATAGACCTGTACTTAATGCGGTCGATAAACTAAACTCCCGGACGAAAACACTGGTCGAGTACATAGACCTGTACTTAATGCAGTCAGTAAATTAAACTCCCGCACGTAAACACCGGTCAAGTATATAGAGGAGTGACAGGGCACAGGCTCCCTAGCTCGGAAAAGCAGCATCATCAGAAGGCACCATCTCGTTGGACAGACTAGCCTCAGGAGCTCCCGACCCAACCTCATCACCACCTTGCAAGACGGGGCGCAACCCGGACACTGTCCTTCTCATAAGCCCGGTAGGCAAACCCGGCAAGATCCAGGGATACGTCCGGATTCAAGTGCTTGGTTAGATCAAAGGCTGGGCAGAGGTAGTCCGAGACAGTCTGCTTCAAACGAGGAAGTTGTGTCAGAATGGGCTTGATGTATGCCAGGAGCGCATCTTTGGTCAAGACCAACTCAAAGGAATGACATCATCTGAGGGAACCACCTTGATAGATGGAACGAAATTTAAACCTCAGACATGAGATCCAGGTTAAGCGGTCAATGCACCCTGGCAGCCCAAAGCCCTCGACTGCCAGGCTGGGGGGCAACAAGACAGGAGTGGCACTGTTAGGCTATCAGCAACACAAAGCAACTTTGAAAAGCATCAACCGAGGCGGAGGCCAACTAAGACAAAGAACCTAGACTGAGGTAAGCAAAAGCAAAGTGCAAGGGGAAGGTAAAAAGATTGGGCCTCAGGAGAAAAACCCGGCGCTACGAATCCGAGCTAACAAATGAGTTTCGTCAAAGACTCGAACAAAAGCGTATCAAAGATGGAACAATTTGGATACGAAATCCGGAATATGGAGTAATTCGGATACGAAATCCAGAATAAAACAGCAAAGGCGCCTCGACAGCCTAGAGACCTCTAAGCCGGAAGGAAGGGCTGATGTACGTGACACGACGGACACATCAAGTCCGCGCAGAACTCACAAGCCGCCAGATGTCAGTTGACGGTAATAGCGAATGCATAAGGATCCCGACCTCGAAGTCGAGCGAACTCCTTGATATTACCTCGGATCCTTGAAGCATACCTCGGATCTTTGAGCAAAAGGACATCGATAATCGGGGTCAACATGACACAACCCGGTACTGAGCGGTAGATAGCAAGAAGGTATAGGTTCACAAACAATCTAGCCCAGGCTAATCTGAAGAAAGATTCCAACTTCAGGGATAGACGAACCACCTCAGCATTAGCCCAGATCCTGGAGGCATTACCTCGGATCTGCAGAGTAGACGACTTCAATAGCGGAGATCAACACCTGGATTCAAATGTAAATGCAAACTCATTGCTAGGCGTCCCGAACCGATCCGAGTTGGGTAACCACCCCGGCTACTTAAAGCTAGACATTCTTGGCACGATGATGAGAATGGAACCTTTCAAAGTCATGAGAAGCCAGGCCCCGGACTTAAAGTCACCTTATGGGCCGCGGGAGTTACAAGCCGGTCCAGCTAAAGTAGAATGCCCCGGCCTTAACAGGGGCCGGGGGCAATGGACATCTCGGCCGTCCAGAGACCTGAACAACCAAGCTGGGGGGCAACTGTTACGGACTGGCCCAACGGCCTAGATCCATGCTACGGCCCAACTGAGCCAGGAAGGATAGTTGGCATATCAGTAGGGAAAATCCGGTATCCTAACAAGATAGGATCTATGCTAACCAACATCCTGAGATACTTGCCCCAAATATCTCAGCCCCGAAGATCATGGCAGATATGATCTATCGGTATCTAGATTATCTCAACAAGAGTTAATCTCCTAGATACTCGCCTCGGAGATCTCGAATGACCAAGATACTCGCGCCGGACACCTCTATAAATACGGAGGAACGCTAACCAGGTGCACGGGTTCTAACTCTCCACTCTTTTACTTTCAGTCACACAGAGCACACACCCCACCCCTTGGCTACACACCTCTGTGTGTCTCGAACTACGTGGACTTTGATCCCTTTACAGGGTACGTAGGCTCTAGGATTGACAACCTAGTCAAGTCTAATATATCTGTGTTCTTAGAACAAAACATAAACTTTAGACATTACAAGGTCCAAACTCTTTTAACTTAATAATGATTCATCATTTATCAAAATATCTACCCCTTGTCTTTGGATTCAACTGGCAAAGGAGTCGAATACTCTTACCTAAAAGGAGGGAGTTCAATTATGGAGTTGGTCAAGGCATTGGGGGAGGCATTCTAGGGGTCTATGAAGCAACAATAACCTAGGCTAAGGTGGAGGCATGTGTACTCTTAGTCCTAAATTTCTTGAAGAGTGGATTCCAAGAGCCCTGTCCTTAGATTGTGGGTAAATCCAACCTCTCTCCTATAATTTTTATAGCAAAAATAAAAATAAATCAAAATATACAAGAGTAAGCAAAATGAGCTCTAATGTGACAATATACAATAATCTATCATATACCAAAAGGATGGAAGCATTACTGTTAATAGAAGTAGCTTAAGCTTCTAAGGTCTTCCCTGATAGATTCACACAAGAATTATCTCCTGAAAAATATTATCAATTCAACTCATTACAAATGTTAATATGTGCTCGTAAGGTGCCAAAATGGAGTTTTGTACTACTTGATTATTCAAGCTTGGTCATGCAGCTTATACTATTGGTTAGTTTGCCTCTTTAAGAATTTATACTACAAGTTAACAGTTTTCCAGTAAATTACAATTTTTAATTTTCTGGATAAAATATTTTAGTGCTGAATCGTCTTATTTTGGTGAACGATCAGAAATGACCACTAAAGCAGTAGTAAGAATTGTACATGTTCAATGTTGGTCAATGTTCAGATGACAATTGCTATTGAAATGATGTTGTTGGTTTGTTCCACATCGGTACCTATCTCCCTTTTTATTTATGCCTCACATTTACTGATTTTATCAATGTTTATATAGTGATCAACATTCAGATTTGGTGAATAGCTCAACCTGCAATAGTAGAGTTGATATGGCTGGGGGAGAAAAGCCTATGCGAAAGCTGTGTGATCTTCGTTTGTGGTGTGTCAAAGCAAGGATTATCGCTAATCTGATGATCTTCTTGGTGCATGTGAAGAATTTTTCTCAACTGTTCCTCTTTGAATCTTCCTGCATTTTATTCCCCTGTTCTTCTCTCTGACACTCGCTTTTTTGGTGGGATGTATAGGTATCTACTGGTGATGATTTCCTATTTTTAATATATTTGAGACATATTTTGATATATTTGGGAGGTCATCAATGTTAAAGTGAAGAGAATTTCTTGAGATTTTAAGAGACATCAATCTATATGCATTATTAGTAGGTGTCAATTTAAAATAGAAGTTTTTGGAGATTAGGAAATAAATAATAATAATGGGGGGTTTAAAATAAATTCAGTTTTGTTATTATTATTTTTATCATATATTTACTTTTCTTTGTCACAAACCTAAGGACCAGGAGACCAAGGTGTTATATCCAAATATTTGATTTGATTTGGTGCCTTTTTGCATTCAAGGGAATTGGACCCCACGCAAAGGAAAAGTTAAAAATTCATTGTTGAATCAATCAGGAAGATGGAGGACGTGGTACCCAAGTAATTGAAAAAGTCTATATATACCACGCACGGCACAGTGAAAAGAAGATGGAGAAGGCAAATCAGGAGACACAGAATAAGAAGGAACGAAAAAGCAGAAGAATAGAGGCTGAGCGTTTCAGTTCTTTTCATCATCTCCACGGAAGGACAGAAGGACTACAGAGACGACGGAGAATCTTTCTTTCCTCTCCTTCTTCTTTGAACCTGAATTTTCATCTTTTTTTATGGATTTAAATAAAGTCATGTGTGGCTAGTTGGTTTTGTAACCTAGAGAATCTATGAACTTGTTTGGGTTTTAGAGATTATTCTCACTTGTTTGTTTTGCTTAATTTTATTTCAGTTTATTTGATCCTGTGTTCATTGTTATTGCTCATTGATTAATTACCATTGAGTATGTTTAGGGGATTTAGGGTTGAACTTGGAAGGAGTTCACATTTCATGCTTAGAGTTATATGATTGTTATGTGCTTATATCTCTAATTAGAGATATAAGCATATTTTTTTAAATTTTTTTTATTTTTTATATATTGTTTTTATTTAGATTTAAATTATATGTTGTTTTCTGAAATGTTTTTTACACCCAATATTTCAAATTAATTAATTTTCATAATACTGGTGTCACAGACAAATGTAGAACTGAAAATTAATTAATTTGAGATATTGAATAAAAAAAAATCAAAAAGTAGCATATAATTTAAATACAAATAAATACAATATATAAAAAGATTTTTAAAAATATGCTTATACCTCTAATTAGATGTATAAGCAGATAACAAGCATATAACTCTAAGCATGGAATGCAGACCCTCTTAGAAGAGGGAATTCTTAATTGACCTTGGGAATAAATAATGTGAAATCAGATTTAAATTTAACGTGAAGTTAGGTTTTAATCTAGTTTGCGTTTAGGATAGGAATATACCTAGAAGCTCCGCATAATCAAATTAGAGTGAACCTGATTTAAAAAGCATTTTATTTAGTTGTTTGAGGCATCACATAATTAATTAAGGTAGGTATATAAGTGGACCGAAAGACATTTGTAGACATTAATATTCTAGATTAGCTGATTAAGTTAAGTCAAAGTTAATTTAGTGGGGATAAAATCTAGGAATCAAATAAGGGATTAGTGACTCTAGGTTGCTCGTTTGATTAGTAGTAGGCTATTTATTTTAATTTTAGTTTTAATTTCTTTTCTCTAAATTAAATTTGATTTGATTTGCTCAACTTACATAAAATTGTGAAATTAATACTCAACTAAAGTTTGTGATACTATGTCCTCGAGGGAACGATACTTTTCTTATCACTTTATTACTTGATACGGCCCGTGCACTTGCGGATTTTTTAGGCTTAAAGTTTTGCCCTATTAACTGGGTATTGCTCTCCTGGTTCCCCCCCCCCCCCCCCCCGGATATTAGATTTCTATTTTCTAGTGCGTGTTGTACTGCTTTACGAAATGTTTCCTCCGGTTCTTAACATAAGACATATTTGGGAAGTTGATGACCCCTATTGATGTTCTATTCTTCATCAACAATAATCAAGGAAAATAGGAGATGAGGGAATCAAGAAAGATGACTAGGGTGTTTTAGAAAATGTATGTCATATTAACTAACTTAACTAATTTTATTAATATAATCAAATTATATAAATATGTTTTATATTAGAAATCGAAAGAATATTTGTTAACATTATAAACATATAAGTACATTGTTAGGCTAGCCTTTAATCAACAAATAAGCTAATGTTGATGCTTTTGTTTGTAAAATTTGGATGACTTGACGTTGGAGACTGTTCATAGTTTGGTAGTTCTCGTGGAATATTTGTGGGTAGTGTTTTCAAGATGTTGAGTTTCCTAACACCGTCGTTTCTTAGGCTAAGTTTGGATGGAGAGAAAAATGAGAAGAAAAGAGAGAGAGAATACTAAAAAATAAAAATTTAAAAATGATACTTTTTTTTGGCTATCTTTTTAAAATTTTCCCTCTTAAAGTCCTTTCATCCTAATTTTCTTTGCATCCAAACATATGTTAAGGATAAGTTACTTGTTAGGGAAGAACAATAAAAAACTATTAAGTGGTGTTGAGAACTTAATGTTCTCTTATTATTTATTATTATAGAAAGTTGGGGAGAATGTGGCTTTTTTCCCAAAATGCCCTTAATTAAATAACTATTTACCAAAATGCCTTTATTTCCAAACTATTTCTCAATCTACTCCTGTTAGTCGACTAAGCCATGATTTAAACGTGGGCTCAATTATTTTTTTTTTTAACTTCCCCGCGATTTAGTCGACTAAGTACTGTAGTTTAGTCGACTAAATCATTAAAAACACAAAAGGTTAAAACTTCGGAAGGCCATAACTTCTGGCTCGGAAGTCCGAATCAATTGATTCTTTTTTGATTCCACATAACTTTTTGAGAACTATGCAATGACATTCAAATTAACTTCCAAATTTAATTAAGAGAAAGGAGGAAAAACAATTGATTCTTTATTGCGCAGGAGATACTAACAATTCATTAAATATAATCAAGTGATATATATATATATATATATATATATATATATATATATATATATATATAGGGGAAATGATTTGTGCAGTCACTGCACCTAAGGTTTTTTCCAGTGAATACAAAACGACGCAGTTTAGTTTAATGAACATTGATTAAAAAAAAAAAAACTTATTCTCTCTCTCGGCTTCACCTCTCTCTTGTTTGGAATGAGTTTGGAATTAAAGTTAGTCAAATCCCACGTTGCTGCCATCACCCACGTTTTGAAGAATAAGCACGAGTTTTCGTTCTTCAACAGCATCTCCAATCTCTTAGTCCTCTCTCTGGGTAACAAAGAGTCCGAGTTCAACACCGTCAAACCCAAATTGTCCAGATCCGGATTTGCAGGATCACCAAAGAAGGAGCTCCCAGTGGGAGAAGCAGATCTGCGGAGGTCGATTTTCGAACAGAGGTCGGCCGAAGTCGCTTTTCGAATTGAAAACAAGGAGGCCGAGATAGAGGTGAAGCAGAGAGAGAGAGAATGAGTTTTTTTTTTTTTTAAATCAATGTTCATTAAACTAAACTGTGTCATTTTGTATTCACTGGAAAAAACCTTAGGTGCAGTGACTGCACAAATCATTTCCCCATATATATATATATATATATAATGAATTGTTTCCTTTTATTTGATGTTTTCTTTTTTATTAGATCACATAATATTTCCTGCACAATAAAAATAGTATATGTGTGTGTGTATATATTTAACGAATTGTTAATATTAACGTGAGTTGTTAATATTTATAATATATATATATGGGAAATACTAACGATTAATTTATATATATATATATATATATATATATATATATATATATATATATAATGTGATCCATATTGTGCAGGAGATACTAACAATTTATAATATATATATATATATATATTAAATATTAACAACTCACATTAATATTAACAATTCATTAAATATATACATACACACATATCCTATCTTTATTATGTAGGAGATATTATGTGATTTAATAAAAAAGAAAACATCAAATAAAAGGAAACAATTCATTATATATATATATATATATATATATATATATATATATATCACTTAATTATATTTAATGAATTGTTAGTATCTCTTGGGAATTAAAGAATCAGTTGCTTTTTCTCCTTTCTCTTCATTAAATTTGGAAGTTAATTTTTATGTCACTGCATAGATCTCAAAAAGTTATGTGGAATCAAAAAAAGAATCACTTGATTCAGACTCTCGAGCCAAAAGTTATGGCCTTCCAAAGTTTTAACCTTTTTTTTTTAAAAAATGATTTAGTCGACTAAATCGCAGGGAAGTTAAAAAAATTTGAGCCCCCGTTTTAGTCGACTAAATCATGGTTTCGTTGACTAAACAAAGATAAATTGAGAAATAGTTTAGAAACAATGATATTTTGGTAAATAGTTATTTAATTAGAGGCATTTTAGAAAAAAAAACTGGGGAATGTAGTTGTCAATTTCTATAAGCAAAAGTTGTTTCACAAATTTGCTATTTGCTGCTTTATTTTCGCTATTACCTACTTTTGTTTTCTAAATTTAAAAATAAATTAGGAACACCCGCTCTTTAGAAAAATTCATGAAGGAATCCCATGCTGCTTCTCATTTACTGTTTTAGTCTTGCTCTTACCTAATGTTGGCTCACAAATCCTATTTTTTTTAAAAAAAAAGAAAGAAAAAGACAAAACAAAAGCTCCTACGAAGCTAAAACATTGAAATATAATTAATTAAAGTATCTATATCTGATATATTCAATTAAAATATAAATTTATAATTATATAGTAAATATATATTCTATCAAATTTTATTTTCCTTAAATATTTATTTTTTAGAAATCATCAATAATTGAACCAGTAGTGAAAGTATCAATTATTTCTTTTTCAATATGAATTATCATATTATCTGCAGTAAAATCATGTTCCATCTTGTTACGAAACCTTATCTTAATTATTTTCATTGTTGAAAACGAGCATTTTGTGGTAGCCGTTGAAACTGAAAGAGTTAATAAGAGGTGAATTAATCGATCAATCAAGTAATACACCTTAGATTTCCCTGTTTTCATCAAAGAACAACATAATTCAGGTAGAGTTAATAGGTTGTTCAAATCTGGATGACTAGAAGTATCAATAACAAAATGTTGAAGTTGAAGCTTCAAAATTATCTTCTATTGCTTAGTAAAATCAGCAGGATAGTATTTTTACAATAAGAGTGCAAATATTATTAACGCTAAAAACTTTACAACTATCTTTAGGAATCAAATGAGAGCTAAGTGTCTAACGCTCCAAAATTTTAAGTTGTCAACGTTAGGAGGAGGGAACCGGGAAAAAAAAAAGAGGGAAAATGTATTCAAAAAAATTGGAGGGCTAAAATTAAATTTTACATGATATAATTTCTTTTCAAAAAAAACTGTGAACATTTTTTTTTTTTTTTTTTGGGTGGGGGGATGGCCCTCATGTCATAATGAAGCTCCGTCGTTGCATAAAATAACACTATATTTAAGGAATAGATTGCAACTATCAACATTTTTAATCTATGATTAAATTGTATATTTATACAGAACGGATGCTTTTTTTGGGGGGGAGGGGGGGGAGGTTGGGCCAAAATTCAGACATTCAAAATGATGCTGATATTAGTATAACTAAGTCAATAATCAATTTTTGAAAATAAAAATATAATTAGAAAACAAAAAAGTACCAACACATATTGGGGTGGGTGGAAAACTGGAAATGGTTTCGGCCGTTTGTATACCAAATTTTAAGTTTGAAGTCATGCGAATGAAGAAAATACCTCCCAAAGGGCCATTCTAAATTAAACCCATAATGCTCAAATCTAACAAATAAATAGTGACGTTAAAAATGGGTCTTATCCCGTATTCCAAAAAGCAAAAAAGCTATGAAAAAAACGGGAACAAAAAAATGATGAAGCAAGAAAGGGCCCTGAAAATTGAGTAACTCTAGACTTTTCGGGAAATAATAATGGCAGGAGCAAAGAAGATAATGATAAACAAGGAACTAACATATAACTTTCTTTATTTACACATGTAACTAACATATTAGCGGCCGGAGGACGCAAATGGTTCCGTAAAAGTCAAATAAGCAATAGAAGCATGGCCAGTAGGAAAATTAGAGGAAGATGAAGAATATGCCTGACCTGACCAGCCACCAAAATTTCTAGACTTCATTAAATCCAACAAATTATGAGGCAACTCAGAATCTCCATCTAAATATTGCACAACACTAGAAATAGTAGGCCGGGCTGAAGAAACAGGATGTGAACAGAGCAATCCAAGTGTGAGCACCAATTCAGCCTCATCCACCACATATTCATCCCCCAGTCTACTATCAACAACTTCACAGATTTCTCCTTTTTCCCAGCACTCCGTAACCCAATCTATCAGCACCACTTTCTCTGGCAAAGTCTGAGTTTCGATTGGTCTTCTTCCACAAGCAATCTCTAGCAGAAACACCCCAAATGAATATATATCAGTACATGTGTTTGATTTTCCACTCTGCACAATTTCCGGGTCTATGTAGCCAGGAGTTCCTGCCATTTGAATATGTATTAAAAAGAGTCGATCAGCAAGAGAAGAAATTGAAAGTATACAATGTTAAGGAAAGTCCTATCAAATTGACTTAAACTATTTCGATAGAAAGACGGCTACCTGCTACATGAGATGTTTTAGGATCATTTCCATGGTCGCATAGCTTGGCGAGGCCAAAATCTCCAAGTCTAGCATTCATGTCATTGTCAATCAGTACATTAGCTGGTTTGATGTCTCTGTGGATAACAACTTGAAGCCATTGCTGGTGAAGATATAAAAGTGCAGATGCAACATCTTTAATGATCTTGAATCTTTGTTTCCAGCTGAGAATTTTGTTGTTGGGAAGACTATAAAGGAACTTGTCTAGGCTTCCGTTAGGCATAAAGTCATAAACCAACAAGAGTTCATTTTTCCTTCTGCAATAGCCAAGAAGTCTTACCAAATTTTGATGCCGGAGCCGACCTATGGTTGCGATTTCTGCAACGAATTCTCTCATTCCTTGTCTTGAATTATGAGATATCCTCTTCACCGCAATTTGAACATTGGAAAATGGTAGGATTCCTTTGTATACACTGCCAAAACCTCCTCTCCCTAAACGTTGTCCCCTTCTAAACCCTTCTGTTGCAATGAACAAGTCCTTGTAAGTGAACCTATGAGGCCCATACAATACTTGCCAATCTTCAAGAACTTGAATAAATTTCCTCCTCCTTCCAATCATAATCACACCATAAACCAAGGTTAAAAGGATAACCAAACACACTAATGATAATATAACTATCAATATTTTCTTATATTCTTTTCCTCCTCCAACCCTTTTATTTGGATCTACAATTCCACGAATGTTAGGAAGGCGAGAAAGATTAATCTGCTCAGCTTGACCATTCATCCTGAAACTCCAACCCAATATGTAATGAGACGAACTAGAGCCACTAGAGGATGAGAATCCAACATACATAAACTCAGAGAAATAAGAAGAAAGATCTCTTTTCAGTGTGAGAAGAGGGATTTCAGGTTTAGGTATGTTTATTGGATGAATTGTTACACTAAGTTTCTGACCTGTACTATTGTATTCAACCCAAACCTGCATGGGTTCTCCACATGAAAGTTCAAGCTTTACAAAACGACCACGATCAGTATAGTAACCTGCAGAAGATTCATTGACAGAGTCCAATCCATTGATATCAATCCCAAGATGGTTGTCATCAATATCAATCCACTGATAATCCTTGTCAGTGTCAAGTTCTATTGCCACAATATGATTGGAACTTTCACCGTTGGAGGTGGCATTAAATAGGCCAAGATATTGGTTTGGCTGACCTTCAGGAATAAATCTGGTAGGCGAGAAAGCAAGGGCGAGTCCATGGCCGTGAAATTTAGGATCGTTGGCTATTATTACAAAGATGAAAGTGGTAGAGAAAGAGGAGACATGAGAAGAAGTAGTAGTATTATTGAAATTCTTGAATTGAAGAGGAAGATTGTAAAAGACTTGCCATGCTTCACTTAGACCACTATCGGCATCTATTATATGTCGGGACATGTTGGTATTTTTGAGTTCTTGATCACTACCTGGTCCTAACTTGAAGTATCCACCATGAATCAGGAATCCGACATTATCAGTACTCATGTTCTTGTCGGAGTATGCTGTGTTTAGGAATAAACACAGCATGAAAATGGTGAGGGACATGGTCGGTTTCCTTAAAACAGAGTGGAAGTTTCTGTTTTCTGGTTTCAAACAGAAATGGATCCTATGTTTATTTTCAACTAATTAATAACAAAAACCTTCATAAGAAACTAAGAAGAAAAAAGATTGATTATTTCCAATTCTTGGTGGGAAATATCAACCCGTATTTGTCTGACTAATTCAATTGATAAATTTAATTAAGCATCATATATAGCAGAGGCCACAGGAAGTTTCAAATTTCAATGTCTTCTTAAGGTCAAAAGTTAAGACTATATTTTCAAAAAGATAAACAGATAGAGTAGACCAAATAAGTGGTTACCATTACGTCTTCTTTGATTTTTATAACCGTATTAAACGTAATGTTTTTTTATTGGGCAGGTGTTCACGATTCAATGTGAATGAAAATGAATAAAGTCATTTTCATTATCTACACACGCACGCATATGATCTGGCTCCTTCATACTAACGTGCTGGCTCCGTCACTAATTAATGACTTAAAGAGGCCAATTCCTAAATGTCAGTTTAGGCTTTTTTTTTTTTTTTAAAAAAAATATTCATCAAGAATATTTTTTCCAAAAAATAATGTGATAATTAAAAATTATTTGATAAAATATTGTGTATAACGATATAAGAATTTTTAAGAATGAAAAGTTAATTATTGATTTATTTAGTTAATCATTAAATTAATTTAAGTTTGTCTGTAGTGCCTACTAGAACAGTTTCAAATCAACTTGTGAAAGGGGAGATTTTGTTCATTTTAAAGAATGAAAAATCATTTTTCAAAGCTATTACAAAAGCAGTTACCTTGTTGAAGGCAAAAAATTTCTCTTTTACAAGTGGCTAAATTGTTGGAGTTATGAGATAAAAGGAACATGTAATATGTCAAATGGAATATGTTACGAACCAGCTCAAAAGGCCCATATCCAAACCACGGCCCAACCATGCCTGAGGCAGGATTAGCACCATAATGGGCAAGGATATGGAATTCCACTAATCTAGGATCCCATTAATCGGGGATCTCCCCCAATCATGATCCCGAGATATCAGCCCCTGATATCTCGGCCCCGGATATCGCTCATTAACCCGGGGATACTCGCACCAGACTCCTCTATAAATACAAGGGAACCCTAATTAGGTGCACACGTTCTAATCTATGCTCTATTTACATTCTGCCACACAGAGCACACACACCACCCCCCTGGCCTCACGCCTCCAAGTTTACTACGAACTACGTGGACTTTGATCCCCTCAAAGGGTACGTAGGCTCTAGGCTTGACCACCTAGTCAAGTCCAATCTATCTGTGTTCTCAGACAGAACAGCAAGATTGTCTTCCAAGAGTTATTTTGAAATCTGACACAAGGTTACTTTATAAGAACTCAAATCAGTTCAGAAGCCAAAAACAAAAAAACACCTCAAATTGGAAGTAGAAATATATATATGTACTAACCTGTGAGGTGTCACAACAATTGCCATATTCATATATCATAAGTTTTCAAGCTGATTATCTACCATCGGATTATGACATATTCTTATAAATAACAAAAATAGAAATAGGTGTCACAGCAATAGAAATAACAGAAGACGGAACAGAATATAACTATATGGCATTAATCTAAAATTGAATATGGCAAAATCAAAGTTTAGCATAATGTCTAAAATTCAATATGGCAGAATCAAAGTTTAGCATACAGTCTAGCACAATGCTCCTATTATTTTTGTTTCATTTATGGGATGAATAAAACATAATGAAAATATGACGAAGGGAGATAAACTCAATTTATCTAATAGCTGAAGACTACGAATTGAGTGTTTTATTGCTAAACACCCATCCAACTCATTCAATAAATCCAGACAACCTATTAAAAAAATGAATAAAGAGTAAAAGGTCGTCTTCCCGAAAGTTTCTCTTGTGAAGAGGCAGATCGCAGTCGCAGATAGTAGAGTGAGATCGGATCTGCAGAGTCTGGAAGTGAAGGGAGAGAAGGCGTCTCGATCTGTGAGAGTGAGAGAGAAGGCACTGTAAAACTTGATTCGTAGTCTGCTTCAAAATCTTCTGCCGCCTCTCGCCCAGATCAGGTAAGAGTGCAGAAAACTTGCCATGGCTTTTGCTTCTTTTAGATATTGGCGAGGCAGAGAAGTCAGAGCTCTTGTGACATGCTTCATCATCTTCTTGTTGCTGCTGAAAATGGAATATCACCTAGAGGGGGTGAATAGGTGATCTCAAATTCTTTTCGCAATACCCACATGAAGACAAGTAAAACAGAAACAGAGAAATGAGACAGAGAAGTGAAGTATACACAAGAGAGTTTATACTGGTTCGGTCCAAAATCACTGACCTATGTCTAGTCCCCAGAACACCTGGGACTCCACTATCTTCCAAGAACAATTACAGACTCTGTACACAAAAGATGGTCCTCTCACTCTCAGACTCCACTCCCCCTTACAAGTTGTAATTGATACACCCTCTCTTAAGGTTCCTCAACCTTAAGATACAACTGATAATGAAATAAATGTTTAAGTACTCCTCACGAGTAGATAAAATAATGAACACTGAAGTACAAGTTAATGAAACAGTTGAAACAGCGAATAGTAATAAACTCGAATTGATTGCACAGCATTTCGATAGTTGGCGAATTCAATGCTCCTTGTATTTATAGTTGATGCTATTGATGACCGTTGAGGAAGCTTGAAGGTTATCCGTTGTGACTATTGAATATAGCTGTTAGGAAGATGAAGCTCACTTTCGTCGTTAATGATTCAGGTGGATTTGCAGAGTTGTCATTCTCTTTTGTTTTGCCCGTTGTGAAATGGCATTTAATGTGCAGTCAGAATATCAGAAGTTGCTTTACTTCGAGCAGAATATTGGTTTCCGAGATTATCACCGGTTTAGGTAGCTGCATTTAATGCTTCTGACACACGATTTGCTTTATTCAAATTTGTTGTTAATCCATGTCTAAACAATCTGAAACTTATGAACAAACTCATTAATAGCATTCGGGAATAGCAATGTGTAATAATCTGAAGTAATGGAATGATATAACAGGATTTAAGATTTCAGTTGTCAGAGATTTCAGAAACAAGGATGACTTTGCTCGAGTAACAATCTAAGCTTGCTCAAGCAAGCTTTTGTTATTTATTGAGGGAGTTGTTCTCCATCGCTGATGCTCGAGCATGGAAATCCATCTGCTCAAGCATGGTGTTCGAGCATGAGTTTATTCATGCTCGGGTAGGCTTTAGACAGAGGCAGATGAAAAGTATTTAATCTTGGCAGCAAGGTGTAAGATATGCTCGAGCAAGGGTATATTAGAAAGCAAAGAGGATGATATGCTCGAGCAGCTCTCTTTGATCTGCTCGAGCATATTGCTCGAGCATGATATAATCATGCTCAGGCAAAGCTCATTTAGTGCCTGTGAGAGAGGGAAGAAAACGATGTTGCTCAAGCAGCCTTACCCTTTGCTCGAGCAAGCTTTTCTGCTTTGCTCAAGCAAGGCTCATTAAGTCTTGTTATTTTCTCCTAAACTCGTTGTTGCTCAAGCATGCAACATGTCCTGCTCGAGCAAGGTCTAATGAACTTCTTTCTGCTTAGATACAATGATGCTCGGACAGTCTTATGTAAGGTATGCTCGAGTAAGGCCCCAGAGTAAGTCATGAACCCAATGATGCTTGAGCAAGACTATATAGACTGCTCGAGCAAGGCTTCCCTGAAGTATTTGTTTTTCCTTGCATTCGATATTGCTCAAGCATTCAAAATGCTCTGCTCGAGCAACCTATCCTAAAAACTCTTTTATCAGATGATCTGTGCACGGGTGTTGGATTACTTTTTAATTCAATAGCTTAGAAATTGTAATCATCAAAATACAAGAGCCAACAGCTGCTGCTCATCGTCATATCTCTACAAGGAGGAAGATTTTGAATTTTGAATAGACAGTGCGAACTGCAAAGGTGTGGAGATGTTGAGAGAGAGAGTGGTCGAAGGAGGAAAAGGGATTTTGAATTTTGAAATGCTACAAACTATAGCTTTGAGGTCTGAGGAAGAAGAGAAAAGAGGAGGAACGGCTTTCGAGAATGCGTTGTCCCGTGAATGTTGAACCGAAATTAAAGGAACGGTTTGTCTATAGTACTTACATGGCTTAGGAATAGTAAATTGTGAGGAGAGCCATTGATAAGCCGTGAAAAATGTCAGCTTGAAGGGATGTGTTTATATATATATATATATATATATATATATATATATATATATATATATATATATATATATTTTGATTCTTGTCAGTGGGAAACTTTTCTGAGTATGACTAGCTATGGAACTAACTTGTGTGATAATCCCTATTGTCGTATAAGTTTCTTGTCTAAATAATCTATGATTTCTTGCTTCCCATAGTTTCCAAGCTATGATGCATAGTCCAACCTGCCATGAGGTGTCAGTCTTTGTAGATTCCAAAATTTGACTGAGCCATTGGATAAAATCCCTTCAAAAAAAAAAAAAAAAAAAACTATTCTCATATTTGTGGGTTGTATTTTCCTCCATACTGATGATGCTAAGGGGCAATCCTTAAAAACATGATTAATGTTCTCTAGCTATGGGAACCCAACCCTTTTGACCATATATGTGTTTTATCCTCCAAACCCCGGCATTTTATATAAGCTTTCTCCTGTTTTAAGTGCTTTAAGCTCCATAGAATTTTAAGGGCTTTAATTAGGCTTAGACTGTGTGCCAACTAGGATTATTATTGTTGGAGTAAAATATTTTATTTTATTTTGCCGGTACCTATACTTTCATTCAATTTTAATTTGGTACTAATATATTTTTTCCCAATTAAGTCTTTAACTTTGCTCTGTCATCATAATTGACCCTTATATAGGGGGTAATAGAGTAAAGTTATAAGGACTAACTGTGTTAAAAATATCAAAATTAAAATGATTTAATTGAAAGAGAAAAATACAGAAATACTAAATTAAAAATTAAATGAAAATATACAAAATAGCTACAAAATGATTTTCTTTTATGATCACTCTTAAACGTTTACTTGGGCACACAGAAGCTAGGATGCCTGCCTCAACACTTTAATCAACTTCATGGTCAAACCCTCTCCTTTTGGTAAGAGTGTCTGACTTCTTTACTAGTTGAACCTAAGAATAAAGGGTGCTGATTTGTATATATGCTTCAGTAGCTCAAATCAAGCCCCAAGTACACCATCATCTCTATTTTTGGACCGCAGGTATAGAACCCGTAGGCCTTTGTTGTTATAATTTTGGAGTTTGACTCCACTTGAGATATTGGGCTTCTCAATTTTGTGACTTGGCCCATAAGGGACTTAGGCCTCATTTGGTTTTTGCTGGAAATTTGACCCGAGAAATGGAAATGGAAACTAAATCCAACTTCTCACCTCAGCAATTAGGGTGACACCCACCTTCTCTGGGCTGGTTCAAATTAAATGTCGGTGGAGCTGTGCTTTTGGAGCTGAGAAATGGGACATCTTTAAGTGGTTTGAATTGCATGGGGCCTAGGAATCAAGAAAGTAATTCTTGAATCAGATGCTAAGAATATAATTCAGATGATGAATGGGTGAGGAATAGAGTCATATAGTTTACTATTTGAACATATTAGAAATTTAACAAGATTCTTACGGGAGTTAAAAGTGCAACACATCTCAAGAGATCAGAACCATTTTTTTGATGTTTTAGTGAATGATGTTTTATTTGGATTTTTATTGTTTGATGGGTGTCTATAGCATTTGCGAACCTTGGTTGATGATGGGTGTATGAGATCAAATCCGATTTAGAATATTTGATGTAATGCTTTATGGGTTTTAATCCTCTCTTGTATAATAAAATAAAATAAAACCAGTTTCTCATGGTTTAGTTCATCTAAAATAAGCTTTTTTTCCCCTTCCTTGGACCGCAGTTCTTCCTTTGTTTTTTTTGTGGAATAAAGTGGCAAGCATTAATCTTGAAGATTACAGTCTAATATAGAGAATAAGAAAGAGTAGCCATGCTCATATAGATCTATCCATCCTAAGGTGGGTAAATCAATCACACGATGAGCCTTTGTTGAATAGTCACAACGTCATTATAGTCAACTGTCATTGGATACTTTCGGAAACAACAGTCCTTAGCTTGTCCGAATGATTTTGTCTTCAATTCTCCAATCAAGAGTCAAATATTGCCACTGACCACAAGGCTTGAAATTACTACTTCTGGTCCATAAGAGAATCAGAGTTTTTTTTTTTTTTGGATATATAAGAAAATCAGTTAAACCAGATGAGATAGCTTATTGCTAATCCATTCTGGTGGCCCAAATTGAATTTTCCAAGTCAATGAGGAATTTGGGCTTGGTCTTCAACCCTCGGCCCACTGCGGTACTTATTTTCATGCCCTACCGTAGTACCGTCTTTAATGGCTTCCAACATGAAAACAACATCTATTATTGTATCCAAAAAAAACATCTATTAATCATATTCATGATTTCCTATCCTCTCACAGTCACATTTGTAGTAAACTGGATTGATAAAGTCGAGTTATATATTTCAATGTATTAAAATTAAAGAAATCCTATAAATACTTTTTTCACATTACTCGTTTGGTTTTTGTGAGGACTTGTTAAGAGAATGATAAAGCGAAAAGGACATCTAACTGACAACCTTACCTCCTCCAGTCTCAAAGATTCACTGAAAGATGCCCGTTTAAACCCATGACTTAGCATATGAATAAAGGACTTACAGCCGAATGGTATAATTAATTTTATATTTGTGCTTGCCCAAAAAAAAAAAAAATCACTCCTTATAAAATCTTGATTCACCCGATAAGAGTTGTCTGAATATATAATAAATTTTTACTTTTACCCCTCATCTTTTTCCTATACTACATTCTCTTTTCTACTTTCTATCATTATTAATATATTTCTCACTCCTAATTTTCCTTTATAAAGAAGGGTGTACTTAAGAAAAAAAGCTTATTTTAGACATATCTTTCAGTTTTAATTAATTTTAACCACTTTCTTATACCGCACAAGTCAATTATTGAGCACTTATATATAGGACTGAAGATTGTACTCCTCAGGTCTAGGTCTAGATCCTTAAATATAAGACTAATTTCTTATACTTGTCAATTTATTTTTCAAATTTACCCATATTAATGCGCCATCAATATCAATAATAATCAAGTAAGGAAGAGATAGAGGGAATTAAAGAAAATGATTATAATATTTAAGGAAAAACATGTCATATTAACCAACTTAACTACTTTAAATACAAAGAAGCATTTGGTTCGCTTGTGTCAATTTCAAACTGAACAACTAAAAGTCTAGACTCATTTATTCCTAACTCCCAATTCTCTTTCACCCATCTTTTTTTATTTTAAATGTCTATAATAATCTAAGGACTACAACTAGCTAAACTTCAAATTTGTAAAAGTAAATCTGACATCAAGTAAACATCTCTTGCCCTAAGTTTGATCAAATGAAGTGACTCAACACAATATTCGACTTGATTCCCATGATCCAGCAAGAAAATTAATCTTTTCTTCTTCCTGAGCTTGACAAAATGAATTGACTATGCAGGGGAGTTGAGAAAACAGGGCGCTAGTGGTCATTTGGCTGTTTCTGAAGGAGAGCAAAGTAGTGCCGAGTGGAGTTAGAGATGGCCAGAGCAGAAAGGCTGACAGCAGCAATTGCAAACCAGAGAGGATTGGGGCAACAATAACATTCAGGGCAAGTTGCAATAAGTGTATGTCAGAGTCAATATATTAGAAATTATATAGTAAAATAAAAAAAAAAATTTATTAAATCATTCACACAGAAGACTGGATATTAATTGTGCAATTTGAATTATAAATTTTGTCCTATATTTATTTAGGATTAGATGAAACAATTACTAAGAATTACTAAAATAGCTCAATAATTCCTAGTACACCCAACAACATAACTATAACTATCAAATTACAAATTTTTGGCAAAATATAAGCTTGCATTTATACACAATACTTCAAAGAACCAAGCATTTGTTGTTTCAAGAATTTCATATTACATCAAAGACAAAAAGAGGAATAGAGGATAAAGTGAACCCACAAATTAATGGAAGAATGTGACCAAAAATAAGCATTGACGGAAGAATCTTTGAAGTCTAAACAAACATTTGGCTTGCTTGATTCAACTTCAAACTTAACATCAATGGGTCTAAACATATTTGTTCCTAACTCTCCATTATCTTTCAACCCGCTTTTCAATTTGAAATGTCTATCTCCATTCTCTTCAACCATCTGTTCTATTTGAAATGTCCATAATATACTAAGGACTAGTAATTATGAACATAGAGAGCGAGGCGCTTGGATGTTATAATTGTTGTTGGAGCCAGGTTTGGGGGTTGATGATAGTGAAGATGCTGGACCTAAAAGTGGGTGAAGTGTTATGTCCTACATCAGTTTGAGAGGAGAACAAAAGACGCCTTATATGGGTCTAAATACTTCCGTCTTGACGTGTTTTAAAGCCATGAGAGGCGATGGGGCCCCAAAGCTGACCATATCAAGAGTGAGGCCCTGAAATGTTACATTGGTATCAGAAATCCACCTTCTACTTATACTGTGCTTTTGATTCACCTTCTCCATATTCAAAGAAATCCACCTTCTACTTATACTGTGCTTTTGATTCACCTTCTCCATATTCAAACACTCTTCTATAAGGTCCTTCCTCTGGAACAAGATCTAACCCTAACCAATTCAAAGGGAAGAGGGAAGAGGGTCCTTCATCTGGAACAAGATCTAACCCTAACCAATTCAAAGGGAAGAGCAGATCAAGTTTATACTTCACATTCTTCGGTATCAAATTCTTTTCCATGGAGTAAAATCATTCTTTTTGAGATAAAAAAATGGGCGGTAGTAATTGCTTGTTTCCGCAAAATAGAGATATATTTAAAACTCGTTTAAACAAAAAGAATAATATATAAAAATATAAGAACATAAAACATCTCAAATAAAGAATAATCTTACTTCTTGTCAATATTCTTCAGATCTAACATAAAATTGTCAAGTCCTTTCAAAGGTGAGCCTTTATAAAAATGCATCAAATCTTGCATTTACGCATGCCATATGTCAGATGAGCCATCTTCATGAGGTAACGTCATGAGTAGATTTTCAATGAGTTGATGCAGGCATTTTATATCCCTTTGATACCCTTCATATCGTATAAGGAAAAAAGGAAAAATATTAAATTCAAAAGAAACAAATAAATTGGAAAAAATTAAGACATTAAATAATACATACCATCATATTTCATATTGTATAACTTTCCATATAATATTGGTATACCTCCCACCACATTATCATGGGAAAAATCAAGAGATACTTTTGTAAATAATTTAACAATTCCTCTACAAGAGAAATAAAAAAGAATCATAAAATTAGAAAATATATGAATAATAGATAAATCATTTACAAATTACTATACTAACCTGAATAATTTCTTCAAATCATATTCAACCTACTTCCACCAATCATCATTTTATTTTCCTTTAAAATTATTGTATTTGGATGAGTACCAATTCTTAATTAAAATCTAATTTTATCTCTTCCAAAACCATTGAGGATTCATATGCAAAATATATTTTAAGTGCTCCATCACCCAACATGTTTGTCATGAAATTTTGATTTCGGGTAGTATCAGTACCTAATGCATCAACAATACAACAAATCTCTTGATCTTCCAATTGATCAATTGTAGCTGTCACCCCTATTCAAATTAGAGTTGTTATGTGACAATTGGTATTGGTATCAAAACTAGTTCAAGCTGTGATGTTACAACTGGTATCATAATTGGTATTCTATTCTTGGTATCAGAGCCAAGTTCAGACAGGACAATTGATATTTAATTAGTATCAAAGTTAGGTTCATGTTGTGATGTTACAATTGGTATTTGAGCTAGGTTCGAATTGAGATGTTATAATTGGTATTGGTATTATAGCTGTATCGAGATGAGATGTTATAATTGATATTTAATTGATGGTATCAGAGTCATGTTTGGGTTGCGATGTGAGAATTGGTATTCAATTTGTATCAAACCCAGGTTCGAGCTATGATGTTACAATTGATATCAGAGCCAAATTTAGGATGAAATGTTACAATTGGTATTGGTGTCAGAGCTAGGTCGAGATGAGATGTTATAATTGGTATTGGTATTAGACCTGGGTCGAGATGGGATATTATAATTGGTATTGATATCAGAACTAGTTTGCTTGTGATGTTACAATTGGTATCACAATTAGTATTCCATTCATGGTATCAGATCCAGATTCAAGTTGAGACGTTATAGTTGATATTCAATTAGTATCAACGCCAAGTTCAAGCTGTAATGTTACAATTGATATCAGAGTCAGGTTCAAGTTGATATGTTATCATTGGTATCGGGTATTAGAGTTTGTTCGAACTGAGAAGTTACAATTAGTATCAAGGCCAACTTAGATGTTACCGTTGGTATCAAAGATAGGTTTGGGTTAATGTAGGTTGTGTCTCGAGACCTTATAAAATGAATTACTCACATTTCCCTTAGATTTCTCTATATCATCGTTATAATCATATCTGGAGTTAGCCAAAATGGAATTGAATCCACCCCATATGTACCATGCTTTTGATTTAGCTTCTCTATATTCAAATACTCTTCTATAAGGTCCTTCATCTACTATAAGATCTCACCAGAACCAATTTAAAGGGAAGTTCTTATGGTATCAAATGCTTTTCCATGAAGTAAAATCACTCTTTTTGAGACAAAAAAATGAACTGTACCAAGGAACTTGCTTCTTTATGCAAAATAGAGGTATATGTAAAAATCGATTAAACAAAAAGAATCATATATTTTTTTAAAAAAAAAAAAAGAACAAAAAAACATCTCAAATAAAGAAAAAATCTTACTTCTTGCCAATATTTTTCAAATCTAACATAAAATTGTCAAGTCCTTTCAAGCATGAGCTTTTGTACAAATGCATCAAATCATACCTTTGCACACGCCATATGTCAGAAGAGCCATCTTCAAGAGGTAATGTCATGAGTAAATTTTCAATAATTTGATGCTGGAATTTTATATCCCTTGGATACCATTCATATCCTATAGGGGGAAAAAAGAAAAATATTAAATTCAAAAGAAACAAATAATTTGGACAAAAAAAAAAAGTTAAGACATTAAACAATCCATACTATCATATTTCATATTGCATAACTTTCTATATAATCTTGGTATACCTCCCATCACATTATCATGAGAAAAATCAGGAGATACTTTTGTAAATAATTTAACAATTCCTTTACAAGAGGAATAAAAAGGAATCACAAAAATAGAAAAGATGTTCAATGTACTTCTACAAATCATCATTTTATTTTCCTCAAAAATTATTGTATTTGGATGAGTACCAATCCTTAAATAAAATCTAATTTTATCTCCTCCAAAACCATTGAGAATTAATATGCAAAACATACTTTAAGTGCTCCATCACCCAACATGTTTAATATGGAATTTTGATTTTGGTAGTATCAGTACCCAACACATCTACAATACAATAAATCTCTTGATCTCCCAATTGACCAATTGTAGCTATCACCCTTGTTAAAATTAGAGCTGTAATGTTACAATTTGTATTGGCATCAGAGCTAGTTCGAGCTGTGATGTTACAATTGTTATTACATTAGTGGTATCAGAGCCACGTTCAGGTTGAGACATTATAATTGATATTCAATTGGTATTAAAGCTAGGTTAGGATTGAAATGTTACAATTAGTATCAGAGTGATGTTTGGAATGGGGTGTTACATTTGGTATCAGAGCTGGTTTGGGTTAATGTGGGATGTGTCCCAAAGCCTTATAAAATGGATTACTCAAATAACCCTTAGATTTCTCTATATGATCGTTATAATGATATATAGAGTTAGGCCAAAATGGAATTGAATCCACCCCACTTATATTCAAATACTCTTCGATAAGGTCCTTCATCTGCAACAAGATCCCACCAAAACCAATTCAAAGGGAAGAGCAGATCAAGTTTGTACTCAACTTCCTTTGGTGTCAAATTCCTTTCCATGAAGTAAAATTGCTCTTTTTGAGACAAAAAAATGGATGGTACCAAGGAACTTGCTTCTTTCTACAAAATAGAGATATATATAAAACTCGTTTAAACAAAAAGAATCATATATTAAAATAATAAGAATAGAAAATATCTAAAATAGAGAAAAAAATCTTACTAGTTATCAATATTCTTCATATCTAACATAAAATTGTCAAGTCTTTTCAAACGTGAACCTTTGTACAAATGCATCAAATCTTGCCTTTGCATATGCCATATGCTAGAAGAGTTATCTTCAGGAGGTAATATCATGAGTAAATTTTCAATAATTTGATGTTGGCTTTTTATATCCCTTGATACCCTTCATATCCTATAGGGGAAAAAAAGAAAAAATATTAAATTCAAAAGAAACAAAGAGAAAAAATTAAGACATTAAATAATGCATACCATCATATTTCATATTGTATAACTTTCCATATAATATTGGTATACCTCCCATCACATTATCATGAGAAAAATCAGGATGTAGATAATTTAACAATTCCTCTACAAGAGGAATAAAAAAGAATCACAATGATATAAAAGATATGAATAAGACATAAGTCATTTACAAATTACTATATTAACCTGAATAATTTCTTCAAATCATATTCAACGCATTTCTACCAATCATCATTTTATTTTTCTCTAAAATTATTGTATTTGGATGCGTACCAATCTTTAATTAAAATCTAATTGTATCCCCTTCAGAGCTATATTTGGGTTGATGTGTGTTGTCTTCCAAAAGCTTATAAAATGGATTACTCATATTTCACTTTATTATTGTTATAATGATATATGAAGTGGATTACAAATATAAGAGTATTTTAGGAAAACTAATATAATTAACTAATTTAATTTCTATCCTTAATATTTCTAAAATTAGGTCAATTTGTCTTATAATTAGGAAATGAGGGAGTAACTTAAGAAAAAACAAAGAAATTGGAAAAAAAAATTAAGACATTAAATAATGCATACCATCATATTTCATATTGTATAACTTTCCATAAAATTGGTATAAGTCACATTATCATGAGATAAATCAGGTAATAATTTTGTAAATAATTTAACAACTTCTCTACAAGAGAAATAAAAAAGAATCACCATAATAGAAAAGATAGGAATAATAGATAACTCATTTACATATTACCATACTAACTTGAATAATTTCTTCAAATCATATTCAAGGTACTTCCACCAATCATCATTTGATTTTCCTCCAAAATTATTGTATTTGTTGGGTACCAATCCTTAATTAAAATCTAATTTTATCTCCTCTAAAACCATTGAGCATTCTTATGCAAAATATACCTTAAGTGCTCTATCATCCAACATGTTTGACAGGAAATTTTGATTTTGGATAGTATTATTATCTAATGCATCTACAATACAGCAAATCTCTTAATCTACCAATTGACCAATTGGGTAGTGTTAGTATCTAACACATTCATCTATTTTTAAAATGCGAGCCATGATCTTTTGTATTATAAATGTCTTTCCAACATATGGTAACTTGTCAGGATATAATATAAAAGGTTATAAAGCATATCCGGTTTGTGATGAAGGTACATGCTACTAACAACTTTAACATGGAAGAAAGATGGTTTATCTTGGCCATATGAAATTTCTTAGACCAGACTACCCATATGATCGATTAAAGAAAACTTTTTTTGGTGACTAACAGTATCAAAATGCTCTAGAGGTTTTGACTGGAGAGCAAGTTTATGAAAAGATGAAAAATATCAATGTCATCTTTGGTAAGAATGCAAAGAGTATATGAAAAACATATATGGAAAGAGAGATTTGTATTCTTCGATATTTCATATTAGCACAATCTGGATGTGAGACATTGTATTGATGTCATGCATGTAAAGAAAAACGTATATGATAGTATTGTTGACACATTTCTCAACATATAAGGTAGTTCCAAAGATGGTGTAAATGCAAGATTGGATTGCAAGTAATGATAATACACGAAGACTTACATCCAAAGCCATATGGTAAGGGAACTTATTGTCTCCCAGCTATCATACTTTGTCTAAGAATAAGAAAAGAAGTTTTTACGCATGTATAAATGTCACAAAAGTTTCTTCAGTGTATTCTTCAAATTTTAAGACACTTATGTTGATGAAAGACTTGAAATTAGTGGGCTAAAAGTTTCATGATTGTCATGCCTTAATGCAATAATTATTCCTAGTAGCTATTTGAGGCATTGTCAAATATGATATTCAACACATTGACTAGACTTTATTTATTCTTCAATACGGTTTGTAGTAAAATTCTTTAAATTGAAAAATTAAATAAATTAGAAAATGAATGATATCTTATCTTGTACTAGCTTAAGAATCTTTTTTCCTACATTTTTTGATATCATGGTTCATCTAATTGTTCATCTAGTGAACGAGATAAAGTTGTGTGGCCCTATCATTTACGATTGATTTACCCATTTGAAAGATCTATGAAATTCCTAAAAGGGTATGTGAAGAACGCAAACCAGCTAAAAGCATCAATTTTTCATAAATATGTTTCTGAAAAAGCCATGAAATTTTGTTAAAATTATTTAGCCAAAGTAAGACATATTAGGCTTCCTAAACATCTTCATGATGAAAGAGGTAGACACGGGGCTTCGGTAAAGAATGTGGATCCTGATGAATTGCTACAAGTCCACTTATACATCTTGAATAATATTGATGATGTTCAAGACAACATAAATGCACATAAAGAAATTGTGAGGAAAGAAAATAGTCGAATGACTGAAGAAAGGTTCATTAGGGAACATAAAAAAAAAAACTTTTGCAAATTGGTTCAAATAAAAGGTCGAGGGAGAGGAATGTGTTTTTGATACAATGAAATGGTTAGCACATGGTCCTGAGGTTGATGTCATAACTTAGAATTCATATGTGATAAATGGTTATACCTTTTACAAGAAGTCCCTAAATGATAGGAGCACTGTCAAGAACAGTTGTGTTATGTTAGAGGATAAATATATGCACTTTTCTAGTTTGAAAGACAAGAATCCTAACTTGGCAGTCATGCCTTATTATGGGATTATTGAAGAGATTTGGGAGGTGGACTATGTTAAAATTAAATTTCTCATTTTCAAATACAAGTGAGTTAATGTAAATAATGGTGTTCAAATCGATCGGGTAGAATTTATATTAGTCAATATCAATAGTAGTAGTTTTGGAGATGAACCTTTTATTATGGCAAACTATGTGAAACAAGTTTTCTATATCACCGATCAGGAAAATAAAAGTCTGTAGCTCTCCAAGGAAAAAAGGTTTATTGATATTGATGAAGAAATTCATTCAAATTATGATCTTCTTGAGACTACTCTCTCTTGGAATTGAACGAAGAAAATGAAGCAGATAATGAACTCGACATAAGAAATGATCATCATTAAGGGATATGAGAGGATATCCTTTTATAAAAGAGACAATTCATCAAGTAATATTCTTATGCAGAATTGTTTGAAGACTTTAGGGTTTTAACTATATTCTTCCTCTCCTCTTAAACAATGTCATTAACTGTGAAGCTTTTGTTTTTGTTTTTGTTTTTGTGGCAAGATCCCCAGGAGATACTAAAGGGGCATGATAAAAGACGAATGTGTATGGGTGAGAATCTGATTAAGACATGGTGAATTGGATGTGTATGTTCATTTAGGTGTTGTGTTTGCAACTCATATTGTATATTCATTTAGGTGTTGTCTTAGTATATTCATTAAGAGGACATAATTCATAATGAATATTTTTTTTTTCATTTCCAATAATTCAATTTGTAATTCATAATAAATTGTTCATAGCTTATAGCTTAAAGTACTGTTTTTTAGGTGCTGGATTGGGTGGCGGATGGGTAAGAGGAAGAAATATATCAGAGAAAAAATAGGAGAAAATTTAGATTGGATGGTATAAATAACAGGTCTAAAAAGAATTGGTCCTGACTTTTAGACCGGGTGTATTACATCAAAGGTCTAAAAGATCCGATTATTAAGACCGAATGTATCACGAAGCCAGTCTTAAAAGTCTGAATTTTAAGACTAGTCTAAAAAGTCAAATTTTTAAGACCGGATATATCGCATAGCAAGTCTAAAAATTCAGACCTTTAAGACCGGTTGTGTGTATTTAGTGAAATACCCGGTCTTAAAAGTTGGACTTCTTAGACGAGCTTTTTGATACATTTAGTCTTAAAAGTTGAACTTTTCAGACCTAACTTCAACCATATCTACTCTATATGGTCTGAATTTTTAGATCTAATATTTTTTAATTGATCTAAAAAAATAATTGTTTAAGACCGGTCACCCATCCGGTCTTAAAAGTAAGAGACTTTCTAAAGTGCCTGTATCGAGATAGGTCACACATCCGATCTAAGTGACATCTTTTGTCCAGTTCAAAAAGCTTTTTTTGTATTAGTGTTTCGTCCTTAATTTTCTTCGCATGATAAGTTACTCGTCAGGGATGGACCTCATCCTGATAGTTGACCGTTTGGTAGTTTAATCTTCTATCAAGCCCCCTTATTATCAAAGAAGACGTGGAACATAGTGGGAAGTAGGATTTAGGCAGGACGAGAAGAAGGGCAAGTCCTGTGAGGCTGCAAGCTCAACCGCACAAAGTTCTTTACTTTCTCTGTTATTAAATTGGGGGATAAAGAGTGAGGCTAATTGATTTCTCGAACTGTGAGGATAATTACTTTCTGTTAAATGCCTTGTTTAATTCTGTTTTTCAAAAACAACAGTTTCTTGTTTTTAAAAATGAAATACATAAATCTATTTAATTAAATCTGATATCTATCTCAGATTTAATATTAAATCTGAGATAGATATCAGATTTTTCTGAGAAACGATATCTATCTATTTAATTAAATCTGATATATTTAATATCTGAGATAGATATCAGATTTAATTAAATAGATAGATATCGTTTCTCGGATTTAATTTATAAAGATAAATTAAATCAGAAGGCTTTTAAATTTGGATTAAATAAATAGATTAAATAAAATCTATCAGATAGATTTAATTAATATAATTTTTAATCTAGATTCAAAATTCGAATTTCAGATCGGCTTTTAATACGGATTAAATAAATATTATTAGTTTAGATTTATCATATAGATATAATTAATATATTTTAATCCAGATCTAAAATTTGAATTTCAAAAATTAATGACGATTAATTTTGAATTAAATACACCGATCGGGTTTAGAAAACCTACCGGGTTTTTTTTAGTCGAGCGTATTCTGAAAAAGCCACGAGAAAACCCTAGAGTGAAATTTAGAGAGACACAAAAACTATGGTGGAAATCACAAAATGGAGATGAAAACATATCGATTATGACGTAAATGCCACTAGATTGAAGTTTCCTCCGCAACTCACTAACGGATTCAGCAGCAATATAGTCAGAAAAACAGAGGGAGAGAGGTTTGGGGAACAATTTAGTCGATTAAGTTCCATTAAACCGCCGTTGGAGTTTTTAAAAAACCTCTCTGCTGACATTTAGTCGACTAACCCAAGTGGGTTAGTCGACTAAATATATTTAGTCTACTAACTCACTTGGGTTAGTCGACTAAATGTCTGGGACATTCAAAAAAAAAAAAAAGCTCCCCGATTTTTGACTAAATGTGGCACATTGGGAAATATTTTGAAAAGAGTGGCAAAATGGTAATTATTTATTTAAAAAGTGACAAATAGAGAAAAAAGTCTAACTATTTGTCTAAAGTGATTGTTTTTTCTCTTGATAGAAAATTATTTTGGTCACATATAAAGTGAATGAAACAAAACACCCCTAATTGAACTTTGTGCTCCTTTTTGATATGTAGAAGTTTAGGTGAGGATAGACACCGGTATCCCACCAGGGCCAGAGTATGTGTAATACCCCGGATTTTTAATAATAATAATAATAATAATAATAATAATAGAAATGATAATGATAAATTAAAATAATACTAATAAAATAATAAAAATTAATAATGTTGTATTGTTTCTGTGGTAATCATATTATTTTGTAAATAGTATTATTAGATTGGTTAAGATTAGATCCAAGATCCTAGGAGTTAGTTATATCAAATTATAATTTCAATCTTTTTCTTTTGAATTCATCATCAGATTCAAAATGTATCTAATAATTAAAACTCTACAATTTGTTTTAATTCATTTATTAGGAATAATTAAAAGGTTCAGCCCATAGCCAAAACCCTAGATTTTAATTATAAATTTAGGTCTGACCGCTTAAACCTAGAAAACACCCGATACTTTTCTCTGCCGCTATACTCTCGTTCTTCTAGGAGGTTAGCAAACACGAAGACCAGGTAATCCTAATCCCCATGAGCTTTAGGTTAATTTTATATATATTGATAGGTAATTGTGTACCCTAGGCTATAGAAACCAATTGCTATTTGATTTCCGTATGTATAGAAATATATGTATATATAATTATGTTATGGTTTGCCTCGGCTTGCGTGTGTAAATTCTTGTGCGTTTTTTTTTCCTTCAAGAATTGAATTGGATTCAACTGCTGGTTTCGATATGCGTGCTTGATCAATTGAATACAATCAATTTGCCTGATACCCCTGTGCGTCATTTCTTATCAATTGAATACAATCAATTGCCTATGTGTTTTCCTTCCAAATTCAATACGAGTGGTTTGCCTCGGTCAACGAGCTTCAATTTTATCTATATATGGTTGCATCCAAAATTCGTTTCCTCCTGTGCGTCATTTTCTTGTCTGCAATTGCAATATGTTACATGTCTGGGCAATAAATTACAATACATTATACTCCTTTACAATATTATAATTAATAACTCCTGCACATGTCTGTCCACCTTTTTTTTTTTTCCTTTTCTTCTTTCTTTTATTTTTATTTTATTTTTGATTTTCTTTTCTTTACATAATATCTCCTATGCAATAAGATAAGATATGAACAGATTTTAGGTCAAAATATCCTTATATCCTATATTTAATAATATAAAAATATGTAAGTAATA
Organism: Acacia crassicarpa; assembly: GCA_034222035.1. NCBI lineage: Eukaryota > Viridiplantae > Streptophyta > Magnoliopsida > Fabales > Fabaceae > Acacia > Acacia crassicarpa. Next base: position 31,902,655 of record JAWXYG010000008.1, on the reverse strand, counting down.
AAAATAATTTAGGAGTTGATTATGTGTGTGTGTTTTAAAACGATTTAACAGTGGGAGGATAGCTTTGGGATGGTACCTCCCAAAGTGATGAACACAACTTTTGGGCTTTATGCCACTGATGTGAAAATGATAGTATTCGTTCTTCCCAAAGTGATGTCTGGCAGGTTTCCAGGACACTAGTAGCAACTTTGGGAAGAGGTGTGCACACTAGGAAGATATGTTTATATGTTTATGGCCAATTGATGATTGTGACTAGCAGGTTTTCGGGTCATAGGGTAGACTGGCAGGTTTCCGGGTCTACCATGGTTCTCTTCCCACTAAACTAAATGAACTGGCAGGTTTCCGGGTCCAAATAAAATTTAATAAAAATTAATGAATGACATTTGATATGAAACTAATATTTTAGATTATATATATAAATATATTTTTTTTTCTTTTTATATCATGTGAAAATTTTATTTATCATTATATTTATTATTATTTTTTTGTTATTTTTGTATTATCTCTGTTTATTAGGATTACCAGCTTTTGCTGATGTATGTGTTCATGGGCTGTAACGATCCTTCGAAGGAGCAGATTTTCAGTGAAACAGGTCTCGAAGTTGGGGCCATTGGGGCTAGCAATGAGAAGTGAGGAAGAACAATGAGAATGCTAGCTAGTTTTCCTTATTTTATTTTACGCTTTGGATAAGACATTTTTATTTAAGTTTTGATGTAATAAGTAGCCTTGCGCTTGTCCCAGTACAAGTGCGGCGGTAACACTCCCCAAGGTTGTTTATTTCGAATTTCATTAACTTATTTATAAAAATTATTTAAAATTTGGGTTATTATAACCGTTAGAAATTGGGGGTGTTACAGTATGCCTCCAGGTTCAAAGAGCGCTTACAGAGATACTTACATATCGCCCACCAATAAAACCCTCACATCGATCAACGGGTATCGAACCTCCTCCCTTTTGGGGTGAAGGCCGACACCTTCATTGGCAACTTTGTGCTCCTGTATTATCAAGAGTTTGGACCATTCAAAATTATGGGCCTCAAGTTCGCTACGGGACCACTAGGTGATACTAGTATAAACTTTACAAGTTGTGGATTTAACTTTTAGATGAAATAAAATTCTGACCAGTCATATTAAATCGGTGTATTTTAAGAAAATGAATATAATTAACTAATTTAACTATTATCCTTATTCTTTTCAAAATATGATAAATATGTCGTATAATTAGACCCGGAGAGGTATGGTTTTTGTTTCGGTCAATGATGCTAGTCGTGATATAGTCAAGTTCTTTTATTGTTCAGGTCGATGACACTAAGGGTCAAGCTGATAGGTATGAACCATTGTATGCGAGATCCCTTCTTCAGGACTTTCGGGATGATGTCATCACTTTGATGAAGCCACTGGACAACGTCACATATCACTTTTATGAACCCTTTACGTCTCTAGTGTTAATGAAGAGAATATAAAAATTTTGGAGGAGACAATAATGGAGAAAGAGAGAGATATATTTCAATGGAGGGTTGTTTACTTGTTTTGACTTTTGATGATCATCAACCAATCATCAATGAATGAAATGTATGAAGGAGTTCAAAATATTTAAAATGTGTGAAGAACATTAGGTGGTGCTGAGAACATAAAGATCTCATTATTTATTATAGAGAAAGTTGGGGGAAACTGCAGTTGTCAATTTCTTCAACCAAAAGTTGTTTCACAAATTTACGAGTTACTGCTTTAATTTTGCTATTTACCTACTATTGTTTTATAAATTTAAAAATAAATTAGGAACACCCACTCTTTAGAAAAATTCATGAAGGAATCCCATGCTGCTTCTCATTTGCTGTTTTAGTCTTGATGCTATTACCTAATGTTGGCTCACAAATCCTAATTTTTTTTAAGAAAAAACAAAAGACAAAACAAAAGCTCCTACGACGCTAAAACATTGAAATATAATTAATTAAGTATCTATATCTGATATATTCAATTAAAATATAAAATTTATAATTATATATCAAATATATATTCTATCAAATTTTCTTTTTCTTAAATATTTATTTTTTAAGTCATACTATTCTATTTAATTATAAATCTATATTATTGTTAATTAATTCAGGTATATTATAGACTGGCAATCTGAATACACCAAAGAGTATAAAATAACATTATAAATTTAAGGAATAGATTGCAACTAACAAAATTTTTAATCTATGATTAAATTGTATATTTGTCCAGAACGGTTGATTTTTTTTTTTTTTTTTTGGTTTTAGGCCGAAATTCAAACATTCATCAAAATGATGCTGATATTAGTATAACCAAGTCAATAATCAATTTTTTAAAATAAAAAATATAATTAGAAAACAAAAAAGTACCAACCCATATTGGTGTTGGTGGAAATGGTTTCGGCCGTTCATATACAAAACTTCTAAGTTTGAATTCATATGAATGAAGAAATACCTCTGAAAGGGCGGCTATCCTAAATTAAACCCGTGATGCTCAAATTTAACAAATAAACAGCGAACGAAAAAGATAATGAATGCTAGAATTCAAAATTGAGTGAACGCTAGACTTCTCAGGAAATAATAATGGCAGGAGCGAAGAAGATAATGATAAAAAAGCAACTAACATATAATTTTCTTTATTTACACATATAACTAACGTATTAGCGGCCGGAGGACGCAAATGGTTCTGTAAAAGTCAAAGAAGCAATAGAAGTTTGGCCAGTAGGATAATTAGAGGAAGATGAAGAACATGCCTGACCTGACCAGCCACCAAAATTTCTAGACTTAATTAAATCCGACAAGTTATGAGGCAACTCAGAATCTCCATCTAAATATTGCACAACACTAGAAATAGTAGGCCTGGCTGAAGAAACAGGATGTGAACAGAGCAACCCAAGTGTGAGCACCAATTCAGCCTGATCCACCACATATTCAGCCCCCAATCTGCTATCAACAGCTTTACAAATCTCTCCTTTTTCCCAGCACTCTGTAACCCAATCTATCAGCATCACTTTCTCTGGCGAAGTCTGAGTTTCTATTGGCCTTCTCCCGCAAGCAATTTCTAGCAGAAACACCCCAAATGAATATATATCAGTAGATGTGTTTGATTTTCCACTCTGCACAATTTCCGGGTCTATGTAGCCAGGAGTTCCTGCCATTTGAATATGTATTAAAAAGAGTTGATCAGCAAGAGAAGAAATGGAAAGTATATAATGTTGGAAGTCCTATCAAATTCGGTTAAACTATTTTGATAGAAAGATGACTACCTGCTACATGAGATGTTTTAGGGTCATTTCCATGGTCCCATAGCTTGGCGAGGCCAAAATCTCCAAGTCTAGCATTCATGTCATTGTCAATCAGTACATTAGCTGGTTTGATGTCTCTGTGGATAACAACTTGAAGCCACTGCTGGTGAAGATATAAAAGTGCAGATGCAACATCTTTAATGATCTTGAATCTTTGTTTCCAGATGAGAATTTTGTTGTTGGGAAGACTATAAAGGAACTTGTCTAGGCTTCCGTTAGGCATAAAGTCATAAACCAACAAGAGTTCATTTTTCCTTCTGCAATAGCCAAGAAGTCTTACCAAATTTTGATGCCGGAGCCGGCCTATGGTCGCGATTTCTGCAATAAATTCTCTCATTCCTTGTCTTGAATCATGAGAGATCCTCTTCACTGCAATTTGAACATTAGAAAATGGTAGGATTCCTTTGTATACACTGCCAAAACCTCCTCTCCCTAAAAGTTGTCCCTCTCTAAACCCTTTTGTTGCAATGAATAAGTCCTTGTAAGTGAACCTATGAGGCCCATACAATACTTGCCAATCTTCAAGAACTTGAATGAATTTTCTCCTCCTTCTAATCATAATGACACCATAAACCAAGATTAAAAGGATAACCACACACACTGATGATAACACAACTATCAATATTTTCTTATATCCTTTCCCTCCTCCAACCCTTTTGTTTGGATCTACAATTCCAGTAATGTTAGGAAGGCGAGAAAGATTAATCTGCTTAGCTTGACCATTCATCATGAAACTCCAACCCAATATGTAATGAGACGAATTGGAGCCACCAGAGGATGAGAATCCAACATACATAAACTCAGAGAAATAAGAAGAAAGATCTCTTTTCAGTGTGAGAAGAGGGATTTCAGGTTTAGGCATGTTTATTGGATGAATTGTGACACTAAGTTTCTGATTTGAACTATTGTATTCAACCCAAACCTGCATGGGTTCTCCACTTGAAAGATCAAGCTTTACAAAACGACCACGATCAGTATAGTAACCTGCAGAAGATACATTGACAGATTCCAATCCATTGATATCAATCCCAAGATGGTTGTTATCAATATCATGAAACTGAAAATCCTGGTCAGTGTCAAGTTCTATTGCCACAATATGATTGGAACTTTCACCGTTGGAGCTTGCATTAAATAAGCCTAGATATTGGTTTGGCTGAGCTTCAGGAATAAATCTGGTAGGCGAGAAAGCAAGGGCGAGTCCATGGCCGTGAAATATAGGATCGGGGGCTATTACTACAAAGATGAAAGTGGTAGAGAAAGAGGAGACATAAGAAGAAGAAGTAGTAGTATTATTGGAATTCTTGAATTGAAGAGGAAGATTGTAAAAGACTTGCCATGCTTCACTTAGACCACTATCGGCTTGTATTTCTTGTCGGGACATGTTGAAATTTTTTAGCACTTGATCACTCTCTGGTCCTAACTTGAAGTATCCACTATCAAACATGAATCCGACATGATCAGTACTCATGTTCTTGTCGGAGTATGCTGTGTTTAGGAATAAACACAGCATGAAAATGGCGAGGGACATGGTGGGTTTCCTTAAAACAGAGTGGAAGTTTCTGTTTTCTGGTTTCAAACAGAGTACTGGATCCTATGTAGGTTTTCAACTAATTAATAACAAAAACTTTCATAAGAAACAAGAAGAAAAAAGATTGACTATTCGCAATTCTTGGTGGGATATTCGTGTGGTTTAATTCTGGTTGTGGCTTGTATGATGACCAGAATCGGTACGCTCTTTCTTCTTCAATATCAGTGTGTTTTCTAAAATATTTACCCGTATTTGTCTGACTAATTCAACTGATAAATTTAACTAAGCATCATATACAGGAAGTTTCATATTTCAATGCCTTTTTAAAGTCAAAAGTTAAGAATATGTTTTCAAAAAGATAAGAAGAGAGAGTAGACCAAATAAGGGGTTAGCATTAGGTCTTCTTTGTTTTTTATAACAGTATTAAACGTAGTGTCTTTTTATTGGGAAGGTGTTCACGGTTAAATGTGAATGAAAATGAATAAAGTCATTTTCATTATATATATATATATATATAGACACTGTTTTAAGTCATGAAGTCATTTTCATTATATATATATATATATATATATATATAGACACTGTTTTAAGTCATGGATTAGTGCCGGAGGCAGCACGTCAAACGTAACAGATCATGTGTGTGTGTGTGTAAAACAAGTGTCGAAGTGATTAATTAGTGACGGAGCCAGCACGTCAGGATAAAGGGGCCAAATCCTAAATGTTAGTTTAGGCTTTTTATTTATAATATTCGTCAGTAGTAATTTTCCAAAAAATAATGTGATAATGAAAAATTATTTGATAAAATATTGTGTGTAACGATACAAGAATTTTTAAGAATGAAAAGTTAATTATGGATTCATTTAGTTAATTATTAGATTAATTTAAGTTTGCCGGTAGTCTGTTCCCAGTCAACTTGTCAAAGGGGAGATTTTGTTCTTTTTAAAGAATGAAAAACCATTTTTAAAAGCTATTACAAAAGCAGTTAGCTTATACTTGTTGAAGGCAAAAAAATTTATCTTATCCTTATTGGCTACAAGTGGTTAAATTGTTGGAGTTCTGAGATAAAAGATGTGTCAAATTGTTTGCGGTGAAGAGAATACAAATGTATAAATTACAACTTGTGATTTGGGCTAATAATGGAATAAAAAAATTCTGCCCATTTGAGTTTTGAAACTGTCTTTTCTTCATCTCTATTTTTAATATATTTGTTTTAGATATATTTTATTTTATATTTCAAAATATTTTGTAATTTGTAACTATCCTGGGATAATTTTTTTAAAAAATTTTTGAGCATATATTATTTTTATATTTATTTTAGTTATTACGATATTCATAATAAAAGGAAGCCAACTCCACAATAAAGGACATAGAGGGGCAAACAGTTTTTTTTTTGGGGGGGGGGGCACCGGAGGGTGGGAGGGATCCAATTTTTTTTTTTAATGAAATATATAAAGAGTTTTGAAACTGTCTTTTCATTATCTCTCTATTTTTAATATATTTGTTTTAGATATATTTTATTTTATATTTCAATATTTCAAAATATTTCATAATTTGTAACTATCCCTTAGATATTTTTTTTAAATTTTTGAGCATATATTATTTTTATATTTATTTTAGTTATTACGATATTCATAATAAAAGGAAGCCAACTCCAAAATAAAGAACATAGAGGGGCTAACGACATTTTTTTTTGGGGGGGGGGGGGGGGGGTGGGATCGGAAGGTGGGAAGGATCTTTTTTTTTTTTATGGAATATATAAATAATTTTTAATTTCTAAAAATTAGCTTTGGGAATGAGAAGGTTCACAGGATAAAATTTGAAACTATTTTAAAACTGTCTTCTCATTATCTCTCTATTTTTAATATTTTATTTTTAAAACATTATTTTTAGCATATTTTATTTTAGTTGTTTTCATGATAAAAGAAGAGCATGTCAAATAGTATATTTTTATCTTTATTTTGCTTGTTATAATCAATATATATATAAAAACTCATCCCCAAGCTAATCCCATCTTCGGCTTATGTATAACTCCTGACTGATATCATTGTTCATAAGCCGGTCACTATTTTTTCATGATTGTTTATTCATGCGTCGGGCTGCGTGTAAGCCATTTAGGGCTGCAGAGAAAAGGAAAACAAAGTAAGCCCTCCAACATATTCCACTGACAAATCACTTTTTTTCTCCTCGAGCCGCACTCCTTTCTTTCTCCCCTTCCCCAGACCTTTCCTCTCTCAAATGTCACAATCCAGTCGAGCTTTCTTTTCCGTGGTTCCCCAGACCTTTCCTCTCTCAAAGAAATGTCACAATCCTTGCATCAATATTGGGTGGTTGTCTCTCCACCTCCGGTCGAGCTCTCTGTGGTGATTTCCGGTAGATCCCCTGTATCATGGCCTTCTATAGCTCTAGAAGTGATGTCGTTCTTCCTCGAGCAGGGAAATCGCAGGGGTTGACTCTAGAGCTCTAGACTTTGCTATATGGGTCAAAGTGGGGGTGCTGTGAACTCTCAGTGAAATGGAGGACATCGCCGGGTATGTTGATGGATGGGAGTCTGGGTTTTCGATTGATGCAAGACATTGCTAGGGATCTTGAGTCGCTTCTCTCTCTGCTCCACGTCTAGCTCAGCTGATTTTGCTTCGTGGGTTATTCGATTTTTGTTTAGAGATGTTGTCATATAGATGCTGCTAAAGCCTATCTTCCTGTTTGCACCAAACTTTACTGTAGCTAGACTTCATTATTTCTCCTTGATTTAATTTCTCATTTCTGTTATAGATTCGTAAATTTTATGATGTTAGCCAAGAAGATAATCTTTGTTGTTTGGTAGTTGAATCAACTTGTCCTCTTTATACCATTAGCTCAGCTTCTGCTTCGTGTGGCAGACAGAATTTAATTTTGATGAAGAAATAATAAACGGGCGATCTATCTGTTATCATTAGAAAATCAAACAGATGCACTAGAATTTCTAAGAGATCATGCTTTATGAAAGCAAGGCTGTATGATTTCTGTGACATTAATCTCTGATGCTGTCATGTTGTTTTATTAGGACAAAGGTATTGAGGTTGCCAAACCTGTAATTGAAGCCTTGAAAGGTAAAGGCGTTTCAACAATTGGAGCGGTTGGTTTTTGCTGGGGTAGTGAGTACCTCTCATGTTTGTCCATACATGTATTGAATTAGAAGTTATACAATGATTTTATTCATCTTTCTTGAGTAATGCTGACATATTTTCCTTTTCAAGTTATGCACCCTCTTTCAGGGAAAAAATATAGTCTTTTCAAAGGGAGGAAAATTATCTGAGTTTTGTTGCATCTTTTAGGTTAATGATCAGTTTAAGCATGTTGAGTACAAGTCTGTTCATATGATACATGCTTTGGGAGGGCAATTATTTCCTGATGAATTATAAACTTGTAGCTTTGATTCCAATTATTTCCTTAATAGGAGCATGCTTTGGTATGCATCAATTTTCATTAATTGTAGTTGTGCATCTCACGGGTAGGATTTCCTTTTTGCAGCAGTGCCTCATTACTAGACACTGCTAGGTTTCTGTTGCTTCTGTTGGTTTTCTGCATTAAATTGTTTTCTTCACGGAACACAGGTAGGCATTTCTCCTCTTCCTCCTCCTCCACTTATGTTTTCCAAGGAAAGCTCCATGTGCAGATAGTGCTTTTAACTAAACTATAGATCATTCAAAATTTAAGTTTGGAGCACCCAAAATATGAAATTATGTCTGGAAACTTTTAATTATTATAAAAGATGCACAGCTACAATTAATGATTATAAAAGATATTCACAAGTATATCACTGTAAAAAAACCTGATTCAAAAGACATCTTCTAAAAACACTCTTCCTGGTTTATGTATTTTATTGAATTAACATTACTCATAATTATCAAACTTAAGCGATCCTACTTTTGACTTTTACAGTCAAAGGTAGGATCACTTACTATCTTGAGGTTAAGTAAGTTTTGGCATTATCTTGAAATCATCTATTTAATGTCAATCAATTTTTGTTATGTAGATTAGGCTAATACTTTGTATCTTTTTTTCAGTCATATAACAATTGCTTGGTCATTGGTCAATGATCTTCTTATGGGACATAAGCCTTTCACAATTTGATGTTATAAATTATCTAACATTCTTTAGGATGATATTCATTAATAATATATGAAGATGTTGTGCAACTTATGTTGTTTTTTCATGCCAAATGTATGTTTATTTGCAGAATTTGGCAACAAGAACACAACAAAAGGATAATGTGTGTACAAAGAAATATTTAGAAATGTTAATAGATTACAAGACATCATTATTTAACATTAGATTTTGTTAATTCTCTAAGGGTTTTGATGATCTTCAATAATTGTAAACAAAGCTTGAAGTTTTGCTGTTAAATGTGTAAAACTCACTGTGAGAGCAAAACTCGAGGTTTGCACAGAAACCTCGAGGTTTGGCCTTACAGAGACAACTTCAAGTTTTCTGAACAAAGTCAAAACTTGAGTTTTCAGAGAAAACTTGAGGTTTCCACACACAAAGACTTCTCAGCTTTTTCTGAGAAAATGCAAAACTCGAGGTTTCTGGGAAAACCTCGAGGTTTTGTCATACAGAGAGTCTCTCAGGTTTTGAATATTTGAAAACCTCCAGTTTTTAATTCATACCTCGAGGTTTGGTTTTGACTTGAAAATTTCAGTTTCCACAAATTTTGAGAAAACTCGAGGTTTGGTATGAAACCTCGAGGTTTTGACTGGCAGAGAAAACATAGATTTTAACTAATGTTTCAAAACCTCCAGTTTTGTGCTTGACAAGATTTTCTCAAAGTTTTCACAATGAGTGAAAACTTGAGGTTTGGGGACAAACCTCGAGTTTTGTCCAGGCAGAGAGCAACTATGTTTTTCTAACATTTCAAAACCTCCAGTTTGGTTTTGAAACCTCAAGGTTTTTGTCTTGGCGTAAAAATTTCTAAGTCCTCAATTTGAACAAAACTCGAGTTTTGGTGAGAAAACTCGAGGTTTTGGCAAACAGAGAGCAAACGACTTTTCACTGATTTTAGATATTGCAATACTTATACAAGCGAATAAAATTCTCCCAATAAATTTGACTTATGGTCAAGAGCTAGATATGTTCCATCTTGTAAATTTTGAATGTGTAATGTTTCAATCTACCGCAATGCACATAGATGGATGTTTAAAGAAAGTTGAGATAAATTATTGGGTAAGAAACTCCTTCATCTTGTTTGTCTCTAAATAAAATAAAAAGATGTTTCTAAAAGAATAAAATGGATTTAAAAAACTTATACTACATGATTAGTCAATTGACATTTGACTAACTTTTCCTAACATGAGGGGGATAATTAAATAGCTTGAAAAATTAACACATGAAATGCATTATTACTATCAAATATAGATCATCAAACATAGTAGTATGAACTGGAAGTTCATCAAGCTTTGCATTAATGAAATATAACAAAATATATGTTAGATGCAATTACTGACCTACATAAGAGTTATTAAATCGTATGTTCCAGCTGGAAATGCTCCAATCAGTATGAATGAAAGTGAGACATGTCTAAAGCATGAAAAACCATTAGTTTCCAAATATAAATATTCTAGATAAAAAGGAGCATGTAATTAAGATGATCATATTAAGGAGGTATGTACTCTAGAAGAGTTTCAAGACATAACTAATTGTAAAAACCTCAAAAAAAGCTCAAGTACCTGAAGGAAATAAAAGATCTCAATGAATTATATCATATGAAAAATGGAACTGAAAAGATTAAGTTGTCAACAACGATCTTGATAATTATTTCACATAATCAGTTGAGGATCTTATACATAAAGTTGTCTTGCAAGGTAGACAGAATGGTTGTTGGCCAAAAGGAAAAGTAAAAGGGAAAAGACGTAATGAAAATATAATTACATTATTTTAATGTGAAAATTATAGACCTATACTTTCAACATTTAAAATATGAAATATATAAACATTTAGGTGAAAATAAAGATTTTCATAAAGGCTAATGAAGAATATGATAAGGTATATTATTTTTGTGGTAGATGGAATAATTTTGCATATATTACTATTCTAGCAGCATATGAGAATAAATTTATGCATCTATTATATATTATTATATAGAGCCTATACATATGGCTCTTAAATAATTAAGATTACATGAGAATCTATGAAGAATACAAAATGCTATAAACATATTCGAGAAAAGCATTCAGCATATAAAATGTTATATGATTCAAATAATTTCAGTATGCATATAATTGATTGAAAAAGTATATTAAATTTAATGGTTTAGATGAACCATATGTTTTATGAATATTTACATCATGCTAATATTGCATTTATTATGATTTGCTGGTGAACATTTCTATAGCTACACTGTGGATATTATGAAATTTAGGTTTGATGTAATAATATATTCTATGAAACTATTATATAGGATCATTTTGTTTGAAACAAATTGAATATATGGATGCAAGATATATCAAGTTATTTTTAGAATGCTTTTCTTTTGTTATTTTTTTCCACAATGCACAAGACAAGTGTGTACATTAATAATTTATTATATCTAAAATATATGTTAGAGGGATACATTTCAGCAAAACATTTAGTGATAATGCATCATTCAATGTTTTGAAAACCGGACTGGACCGACCGATTCAGACCAGAAACCGGCGAACCGGACGAACAACCGGTCCGGTTTAAGGGGTGACCCTAGGTTCTGATTTGAACCGGGGTCAACTCGGCCTGAACCGGCCGAGTTGGCCAAGTCAGTCACAAAGATTGTTTTAAAAAAAACAACTGAAGGAGAATGAGAAGGAAGGAGAGTGTCGGCGGTGGCCAGCATAGATCGGGATCTGGGTTCGTTGAAGGTCAAAGACTAAAGGTTGGAGCTTGGTCGAAATAATGGGAACACATTTTGACTGGTAGAATTTCTTACCTTTAGTTCACCACCAAAAGCTCCACGGCCCCTCCCTACTTCTCAATGTCGAGACCAAATGAGGAGGAGGAGAGACTGAGAGAGATAGAACTGAATCTGAAGAATTAATGGAGAAAGAGATCAGGACTGTGAAAGAGATCTGACTAAAGTGCTGAAAGAGGGAGAGAAAAAGATCTGAACACGAACTATGGAGTATGGACTATGGACAGTGGCGGAAAAAATAAGAGTATTGCTAACTTTATAAAAGAAGAATCAAAAAGTCAAAAAACCTATACGCTGAGCAATGAAGCCTATACCCAGCTCCTGCAATGCCCACATCACATTTAAGATGTGAAAACTTTGGACACTATGAACCACGTTCTCTTTTCTTTTATGATTTCCTTTTTTTAAAAAAAAATCAATATAATATTATATATCTTCTTATATTAAATATTTTAAGAATGTAAATATTTTTACCTATTTTAATTATATTATATTTTAAATTAATACCAGTCTGACCCACTGACCCTTAACCTAGTATCTCCACCGGTTCATTGACCGATCCGATTTTCAGAACCTTGGCATCATTTATAGTTTGGCGGCTAAAAGAAATATATGCTCAAAAATATATTGGAAGTAATGTTGTAATCAAAGGGAATACAATTGATATTGTTATGAGGAGAACAAATACGACATTATCATTAGGAGAGTAGAAACCATGCTATACTCTTTTCCTTAACCAATGTTTGTTCTACTAGGTTTTTCCGGTAAGGTTTTTAACGAGGCAATTTTAATATGTATTGTGTATTATTTTTCTTTCACTTAGTTTTTGTCCCATTAGGTTTTTTCTAATAAGTTTGTAATAAAGCACAATATTTGTTTTGACATTCAAATGGGATTGTTGTAAATATTTGTATGATTGAATGTCTATAACTCCTCACTGTTAGGATTTCTATGTTTATTATATTGCAACTCTTAGAAAGTGTAAGACCTATAAATAGAGGCTTAATACAAAGAGTCAAATGTATATGAAAATATTATATGAATGAGAGTTTTTTACTATTCATCTTGATAATTGTTTCTTTTTCTCTCTTTATCCCTATCTCATCTCTTTATTTTCCTTTATTTCATAACAAGGAACAAATAAACTCCTGTTACAGGAGTTCCTGTATTATTCTGCTGCATGAATTTTATTTATTTTGATATTTTTAGGACTACATGAGCATTGATGGTGATTTGAGACTGGTTTCTTTTAGGCTAGAATTGATTTTTGGAAGCCGTACACGCCCCCGAACACGTTACAAGTTTTGGATTTAGTTTGACCGTCCAAGAGAAGGGTAGCTTTGACCCCATCAAAGGTTTCTTAATCACATTCCGAGGCCACCAATTGGGCCAGGTCCCAATAATTGGGCTGTCTACATTATTCTTTTGGGGTCCATGGCCGTTGTGCTCAGTTTTTAAGATCCATACCCTTTCTTACAGTAACAAAACCTTATACCAACATGTGGTTGGTACAGCCAAAAAAAAAAAAAACACGTGGTTGGTAACCACTGAGGACAGCAGTGCAGTGACACAATTGGTGGTATTGAGATGCCTTATATCTCTCCTTAGGTCCCTTGTTCGAATCCCCCCTCGCCTTGTACCCAAAAAAAAAAAAAAACATGTGGTTGGTCTAGCGGAATGTAACGTTGGATTCCCTTAAGAGGTCTAGAGTTCGAGCTGCGGTAAAACCACTCGTAATCCGCTTTGTATGGAGCTACCACTGTTGGGAGAGTCATCCTTGCCACTGCAGAACCCAGAGTGGTTGCACACTTGCCACTATTTTATTATCAAAAAGACAACAAAACCTTATCCAACCAGTGAATGTTAGTTACATGAATCGTACAATCCACAACTTGTCTTTTTAGTTTTTTTTTTTTTTTTTTTTTACTTCTTAACCTTATCAGGCATAAGCATCCTCTTATTAGAGGCAATCCCTTTTCGAGGCACTCTTAATCACTAAATGTAGAACATGTTTGGGGTAGCAGTACAAGTTGTTTTTCTAACGTGATATATGGTATAATGGGTAAGTATGTAAGATGAGTTTTATCTCAGCTTACTTAAATGTGCTTCTTGAACGCTAACTCAAACAGGCACTATAGGCACATCTCATGATGAACATTTGAACTTTGGTTCACCTGTTATAAGAGACTAACTCTTTCTGTTAGATTCAACCCTCACCACCACTCATAGAACTTTATGTGTAAGATATTTTTATTGTTACGATAGAGTTTTTCACTTTTTCTAACCAATTTTTATTAGCAACTAGAACAAGGGCAATATTTAACCGAAAAATAGGGCAAAAACAAAAAAGAGCCGATTCTACGGAATTAAAAGGATTTCATGGGTTCCAATTCTTAGAATTTCGACGCAACAGGTTTCATGAGAATTATAATTCAGACTTACCAAACATGCATGCATTGAGTAGGTATCCATTTCCTAATACAATGCACCAAACGCAGCCTCAGATTTCCACTACTGCTAATTAATTCAAGAATAAGAATAAAAATATAAGAATTGGTTTGAAGTTTGGACTTGTAAATATGAACGCAATCTTATTTACCTGCCATGAGAATCTAACACTTTAATATAAAGACCATCGATCACAAATTCTTGGAGATTCCTTCCGCATTTTGATCAACAAAGTCCAACAAAGTAGCTCAAAGAACTTATTCTTATGACGATGAAACACATGGATAGTGAAATATTTTCTCTATTTATGAATTAATTAATAATTTAATGGTGAAAATAATCATGCTATACTATAAAGAAGAAAGGGAGGTCTAGGTACATATATTCTTGAGAATAATACACACCCCTTTTGCTTTTCTTTTGATTATTCTCAGAAATGCTATAATGTCTTGTATATATATATGCCTGCACCAAGAGTCAAATTTCTGATAGACATCGCATCCTATAAGGCCTCATCATGATATATTTTCTAGCCAAACAGCAAGTACATATCGACATTTAATTTTGTATACAATTCTTTTTTTTTTCCCAGGAAATATGTTTGTATACGCAATTTTTATATGTAATTTGCATGTGTATATATCTTAAGAATTTAATTACTTCAAATATCTCGTCATTATTGATTTATTGTCACAACGGGCAAATGTATCCCTTGGAGAAAAAAGAAACAAAAACGACGTACCATAAAGTTTCATATTTTGCATCCCCACCCTCACTCGGTCAGTCCTACAGAAATCCATGGTGCTTTATCTTTCTGCACTTTAGCCTTTCACATAATATGGTGCCTCATTCTGCACTCACATCAACTATAGATTAGGAGTGAAAGCCCAGCAATTTTTTTTTTTTTTTGTATGTTTCTTTTTATTGGAGACACAAACTTATGTAAAACACCGTTGAGTACTAAATATGGGCACATTTATTAGTAAAAGAATTCGAATATGGGTTCGTCATATTACGAGAGATTAACCCTTTTGCCAGACTCAACCTCAAATGGTAGCTGCATGATCATTTTGTATAAACACGAGCTTAATATATAGAGCCACTTTCTGCCACCTACTTTTGATCTTCTCACAAGGATTTCCTATGCAGAGATTTATATGGGAAAGAAGAGATGCTCATAACTCATTCTTCATATTTCATTGCTTATGTGCTTCATTAAACATCAATTCTTTCCACTACATATTACACATTACAATGTATATCTTCTCCAACAGTGCTCATGCAAATGTTACCACAAAATAGCTCAAAAATAAAATAAAAAGTAGTATTTGGGTTTTTTTTTTTTAAAAAAAAGACTTGAGGTATTTTAACTAAATCTCACTAAACTTGGACCCAAAAATTTGTACTCATTGATCAAAATGCAAATAAAAAACTTTTGAGTCCAGAAATTTTCTTCAGATGTCTGGTTTGTTAAATTGTAAGATATGTTTTTACCAAAAAAAAAAATTGTAAGATATGTAATTAATTTTGTTGATTACTAAATCATTATTTCAAATAATTAATTTTGAAAACAACGCACCCTTGACCTCATGATCTTGGCTCGGCCGGCCACCTGCATGTATATTAATTAATCAAACAATCTAATCCCCACAAATTAGTAGTTGGCAAAATAATAATAATAATAACAATAATATTAGTAATTCATGTTGTTGTTGTTGTTATTGTTATTACTATTTTTTTTTTTTTTGTGTGTCATGCATATTGAAGTTCGTACATCAACCAATTAACCACTTGAAAGGTGCCCCATAAGTATCTACTAAAATTGGTTATGCATTTTAAAATTATTATTCTTACAATAATTCATCACAAAAATTAAAATAATGAACAATGTTGCGAAGATTTGATTCTATATCCATTTGAACTAGATTTGTTTTGTCAAATAACTTGTTCCTGATTTGTTTATAACAAAGCATGCTCATCAATCTGCCCCACTGCCTAGTCGATGCTGAGTCTGCTTCAAACAGTAATCTTTAAAATGGATAACAACTTAGAATCTAGCCAATAAGGATACATCATGGATCATAAAATATTTTCTAAATCAATTTTCATTTTTTTTATTAAAAAAAAGGTGATTGGATTTGTGGATTTTCTTTGGGGCGGGGTGTTCAATACAAAATCCCAATCAAGTTATTTATTAGCTAAGGGCATGAATTTTTTTGGGTATATTTTTATGACTTTGTTCTTATTTATAAGTCATTTTTGTAAGAAAGTGAAAATAGACTTATAAATAGAATCAGAGTAATAGATTTCATTCTATTGATCAATACTAACTAAAAATTATTAAATGATCTATCAGAAAAGTTGGCATGCAATCTATGTATTATATAAAAATTCCAAACAAGTCTTGCTATGTAGTGTAGTATAGTTTACTTTCAGAAATTTCCCATCAATGCACCTTTAGAAATGTTTTACACACACCCCCTTATGTTTGTGCATATATGTGTATGAATGTAATACTAATTTAATGTGAAAGGAATACATATTATTATACTCTTTCATTTTTATTAAATAAAATTTTATTTATGACTTTTTTGTATAATACTGAATTTCCTTATCATAAAATTTTCAGCATAAATAGTTTAAAAAAATTATTTCACTCACACACACATAGAAAAAAGAAAAGAAAATGGTGTTTTATTTTTGGGACAGAGAATTTTAATTTGAGAAATATTTAAGAATAAAAGATTGTATTTTTAAATTATTAAAGAACAAAGACTAATTTTTATTTGAGAGGGTTAGAAATATTATTAAATTTTGTTTAATTTATAACCACTACTACAAAAAAAGGCTTTAACTACCTAAATTTGGTCTAATTAACGTCCTTTTTTCAAAGGATGTTTATTTGGGGGAAGTTAAAATTACGACGTCCCCATTAGATTTTAGGAAGTTGTAAGCGATACTTACGGCGCCCTAACTTAAAATTTAGGACGCCGTAAGTGGGACTTACGGCGCCCTAATTTAAAATTTAGGGCACTGTAAGTGGGACTTACGGCGCCCTAAATTTTAAGTTAAGGCGCCGTAAGTATTGCTTACAACTTTCTTATTTTATATTTAGGACGCCATAAGTGTCTAATTTTTTTTAAAAATATTTTTTTTCTAGCATCTCTCATGTAAGTTCCTCAAGAAAACTTAGACCATAAACAAAAAAACATACAGAAACAAGAACATAATCAACAAACCAATTTTAGTTAAGTTTAAAAAAACAAACAAACTAGAACAAACTGAAATATAACCAACAAATCAGAACATGAGCATATAATTAGTAGCATTATTCCTAAAATTCAATGAAAATGCAGAAACACAAGAGATAGGTTTTCAAGAAAAAAGGGCAAAGTCACTTACAGCATGACTCCCCCATTTCCAACTTTCTCCATTGCTCTTCTCTTGCAACAATAAAAATTTAAATAAAATGCACATTTAAATGAACTTACATCCCTTAAGCGTTAGCAAAACAAAATTTTCAAGCCTCATTCTTCTTTCACAAAATTCATGAAACACCTTAAAGGCATTTAAAATAACTAAATAAGCAAGCATCTTAATTCAAAAGCTATAAATCATAAACTCTTAAACATCCACACAATTGTTTCCATAGGTCTAAAACCACTTAACAAATTTCCTAAAATTACCTAATTAAGAACAGAATTAATTCTCAACCAGCCACAAAATTTGCAATTACAAAACTACTGATATTATTTCCATAGCTAATGACAAATAGAAGTTATCAATTCCACAATCAGCATTGAACTCGGTCACAGGGCATAATCATAGTAACAAAGGTATCCAAATAGGGTATTTTACCTCAAAAATTGAACCAACAAAGATCTTCTGGTCCTATCAATACAAGATCCAAGGCTGTCCCAATATGTAAACCTCCAATGGGATAGCTGCCTCATAATTTTGTATAGCTATGCGTCTTTTCCTACAAATTAGAAGATACAAATGTTTCAGTTTTGTTTAGTACTACAACTGCTGAAATGATACCATATAGACACGAGTTTCGGTTCATTCTTCAGAAAAAATGGGGCTCTTAAATTGATACCCATGAAGATAAGAAGAAAATGAAAGGAATCTCCTTACCATTCCCCAAACAATGAAAGGAAATCCTCCCATGGCATAAAGCAGCCCTCCCAAAGCAAGAGGATGCAAAATGTAAGTGCTTCGCAGGAATCTATAAAAGGACTATTTCTCTAAATCTCCAACATTGTCTGGTTCTCCACACTGCACATGCATATCAATCATAAAGCATTGATTAATGAAACACCCCAGATTTCCTTTTGCACATGCATATCAAAAATGGGGCTCTTAAAGCTTCTGGATTTTCAGATCGAGCAGCTGATACATAAAAAATGGCATAAAGGGCTACATTATGGAAAAGTGTATTTCCTTACTGCATTTAAATTAAAATTATCATAAAGCATCACAATGGATCAAACAACCATGCTCAATAATATATCAATCACATGCACAGAAACAACTCATACACACATTGTATCAAAAAACAACTCATACGCACATTGACAAAAGTTGTTGCCCGTACAAATGATACAAAAGAAAATTTACTTATGGGTAGCTTCTAGTGAAAACACCACACATTTTATGCAGCTAATGTATATATTCACCTTTTCTGTACAACAATTAGGATCACAACTATGATTAATGAAACACCCCAGATTTCCTTTTGCACTTGCATCAATCACCTGAAAATTTATAAATGTAAACAAAAAGCAGAAGTGAAAAACTCACAAATTGACTAAAAATATCATATTTATGAAAAACCAACAAATATATGTTTCTAGCCATAGAAACTACTCAGCAGCAGTAAAAGCAACAAAATTCATTCCATTGAAATTGAATTAAGCAACATAGGTTAAATTCATACCTCACTACTATTCAAGGTCATGAAATAGAAATGTCTACGACCCTTCAAAGCATATTTACTTTGTCATGCCTCATAGGCATGCATATCAAGCACTTGTTTAAACCATAAATCAGATACATAGCCAAAGGTAAACTATGCAGAGACAAATACACCTTGGCATCAATGTGCCTTAATAGAATAGGGCCAATGCTGATTATATAAGAAATGACATAATCCATTTAAAATAATTCTAATGCATTTATATTACCCTTGACAGCCTCAACTATCCCTAAAACCATAAGGACATTTTTGTAAATAAATTACCTTAGACCAGCAGCAGCACTCTTTGCACTCAGGAGCTTGCTAATTTCATCACTTAAATCTGAGTTCCCATCTACCCTGACTCCCTTAAGCAAACAAAGAAGGAATCAAAATTTGATTTCAAACTTCAATCTCAAACTTGGCCATGGGATGTTACAGCCACATGATGATACCAAAGTAATAAATTTAAACGGTGAAAGCTTTTATAACTGAAAAGAAAATAGACAGAGAAAGTGCATGGCACAAATATGAATACAGATTATGTAAAGTTAGGTTAAGCAAGGACAGGGTCAATGAATTAATTAGAAACTGCTATAAAGAACTAACAACATAATGAAGATTAAATCTTGGAATACTACCAGACACTCCATAAAATCCTTTACCCATCCGAACCCTGAAAACTTTTCCCAGCAACTTATTTGCATCATTCTGACGAGATGAAAGATTTGAGTTTGCTTTAGCAATTAAATCTTCAAAAGTTAACTCTAGCAATTGTGACAGATTTTTTGATCACAACTGGGTCCAATTTTCCCTGAAAGGGGCCAACGGAAATTATTAATGATTTTGCATAGTTAAGTGTCATATAGAATCCACCGTGAAAGAAACTAGGAACTATCAAATACCTCTTCTGCTAACTTGGTCAAATTGGTACCATACTTCTCCACAGTTGGCATCTTGTTGCTACTGCTTCCTGGGCCAACAGTTGCAGTTACACTGTCTTAAAGAATACTCTTGTCTTAAAGAATACACTTGTGATCCATCTGACACTTACACTAGTCATTCCAATACTCATGACTCCTATGTTCAATCTACGCGACATCGATCTGAAATACTCTCGGATCCCTCCTTCACATTACAATTATATTCTGCTACTTCCCATTCTCTCTACTTATTCCTTTTCTGTGGCCATATATCTCCCCTTTTATATTCTTATATAATACGTAGTACCATTATTCAATATCTCGCCCTACTCACTATTAATCCACATTCATTCATCATCCTCATAATTAAATTAATGTTATTTCTCCCAACTTTTATTTTGACCTCCATCTATATCCTCATCATCCATATATCAGCTAATTAAGCTTAACGCTGCTGCTCGATCTTCTAATACACTTAGCCTTTTTCAATCAAATTCAGAGTCAAATATTGGTCCTAGCTTCTTCAATAATTTTCATTTCTCACCCCCATAAACTACGTAAAAGTGGATGGATCCCTCTCAACAAATTAAAACTCCTCTCTTCCATCTCTCATTTCTTTTTTCCTCTTTCTTATTTTTCCTTCATTTATATATATATCCTCCACATATATAACCTCTACCTATATCCACCCTCCACGCCACATATATAACTCAATAAATTCCACCCAAAAAAACAAAAACACCTTCAACAAATCACTTATTCCTTTTTCTCTCTCACACACCAAAACTCAAAAAAGTCAACAAAAAAAAGAAAGATCTTTAATTTTGCGTGCAGAGAAAATCATATAACATGTGAAAATTCATACATTATAAATAATTATTATATTAATATTTTCGTTGTTGAGCTGACCTCTTGGATAATGTACACACTTGATCGATGTTCTTTTTCACTAGAAATTAATATGAAACAGGCTGTGCGACAAAGGGTAAAAACATTTATCAATCAACAAAGGGTAAAAACATTTATCAATCGACAAAGGGATGAACAAACTAACCTTATTACCAAAGACGGACAGCAAGAGGAAGAACGAGTGCAGTGACGATGGCTTTCGAAGAGGAAGCGGCTGTGCGACGGCAAGAGAGGGAGGGAGAAATGACAGGCTTTCCAGAACTAGGGTAGAGTTGTTGGACTCGTGAGAGAAGTCGGGGCTGGATGTCTGAGAATGCGAGCGAGCAAGACAGCCGGCGAGCGAGCGAGACCAGCGGCGACTGAGCGAGACGACGGCGACTGAGCCAGACCGGCGGCAAGTGAGCAAGGGTTTTAGGACGACGGTGAGGTTGAAGGAGAACAGAGATGTGCAAGTGAGAGTGGGAGATATGAATAGATCTGATAGGCATGTTATTTAAAATAATTAATGCGGCGTCCTAAGACTTACTCAAGGCGTCAAAAAAATTTTAATTTTGACGTCCTGATTTTAATTTTAGGGCGTCAAAAAACTTTGTCGCGCCAAAAAATTTATTAATATGCACTACAAAATTTATTTTAGGAGTCCTAAATATATTTTAGGACTCCTAAAATTCTATTTTGGCGTCCTATTGATTTTTAGGCCGCCAAAAAAATTCCTGGCGCCAAAAAATTTATCAATATGTACCAAAAAATTCATTTTAAGAGTCCTAAATATACTCCTAAAATTCCATTTTGGCGTCCTGCTTGATTTTTAGGTCGCTAAAAAAATTTCTGGCGCCAAAAAATTCATTTTAGAAGTCCTAAATTAATTTTAGGACTCCTAAAAGTCAATTTTGGCGTCCTGATATTATTTTCAGGACGTCTAAGGCTCTAGATTCAGCTAAATAATTATGAAAATGCCACCGCCTATACTTTTTACTTCCTTTTTTAAAATAAGGACGTCTTTTAGGGAAGTAATATCCACTTTTTGTAGTAGTGAACATTCATTTTTATAATGAATATATATAAGTTAAAAATATGTCTTTAAATTTGAATGACTAATCTTTCAAAAAAAAATTAACTGGAAGCAAATGAAAATTTTTAGAATGTTGAAGTTAAAATTTAGGGGTCAAGATGATTTTTTTTTTTTTTGTTGGGCATATTTAACTTTATGCGTATAACAAACCGAATAGATTGGGGCACACATCTTAATTAAAGTGAGATATTGACTCAAATTTTTAGAGAAAATCGCACTAAGGTTTCAAAGACAAGAAAAAATAAATAAATAAATAAAAGTCTCACTATATGATCCACTAACTAAAAATTTCCAAGAGACCTCAATAATATTGATTTGAACTGTGAAATTACTATCTTAACCTTGGTGATTGAAAGGAGCATCATAGACTTTCGCCCAACGTACTAGCCATCTTTAATGACAATCTACAATAAATACTTTGTATTAATGACTGTAATAGACAAATTAATAGCTACAACTGCATATATTATCCACATTTTTTATCGCATAAAGTAGTTCTGAGCATACAAACCTTCATCACATTCATCCTTCCCCCTTAAAACAAAGGACACTCCATTATCATGCCCATAAACACAACAAAAATTTGTTACCCTATCCAAACACTGTGAAACCCCAAGTTCAATGGTCAAGACGATCAATATATCACACCTTTAACAAAATTTTTGCATTAGTTATCTACGTTAGAGTATATGGCCCACATATGAGCCCAAGCTCCAATCTTTGATCAACCCTTTAATCTGAATACAGCTAACATGCCCACCACCAAAAAACCAAACCAATATAATATTGAAGCTGTAAGAGAGTAGAAGAGAGTTGGAAGCTTTAAGGCTTGCCGAGAAAATGAAAATGAGAGGTGTTCACTCAAACAATGGAGTTGGAGAGATGATTGCACACTCGTAGCTTTCTATGTAAGTTTTTTCCTTTCTCATGAATGAGAAAATAGGCGCGCGAACTCCTTTGGCCTTTCTTTTTCCTTTTTAATCAATGAGGGCAAATAGGTAATTACATAATATGAAGCTATATTACTAAGATCCCTTGAAAGTTTTGATTTAGTGAATCATATATTGGGACCACTACTACAGATGAAAGATTTAGCGTCCGTCTTTAACGTCTAATCTATTTTTAGAAAAAGGGAGGTCAAAATGTAGGTAGTGGCATTTTTGCAAATTTTTGTTGTGACTTTGGTGCCTTTGGTGTCTTTTTTCTCAAAAGAGACACCAAATCTTTCACTATTACTGTCCCTTTTAAAAAGGACACTAAAAGACGCCAAAGCTTTAGCTGTCCATTTTTAAAAAGGGATGTCAAATGTTGCTTTTAGCGTCCCATTTTTAAAGAAAGATGCCTAAAGCAACCTTAAAAACATTATCAGATTCAAAACAAACTCCTTCTCTTCCATTTGAAAGCTCTCAGCCTCCATCGTGTTCCCTTCGTCATTGCTTGTCGTCCTCCATCGCTCCTCATCGTTCGTTGTTGCTACTTCTCCTCCTTCGCAGATCCTTATCCATCACAACTCCTCCTCCATCGCAATTCCTCCTTCTACTTGTCTTGTCTCTATCTTTGTCTCTCAGTCACAGCTCCTCCTCCATCACGAGACCTCCTTCATCGTGACTCCTCCATCCTCATCTCATCTTTGTCTCTCAGTTGCGGGTCCTTCTCGGCATTTCCCTATCCCTATGCTCATCTTGTGTTTGTTTGTGTCTCATAGCTCCACCCCTCTACACACTACCATTGCCCATTCTTCTCTTTTAAGGTACTTCACTTCTCTTCTAAGTTCTAATGCTTTCTCTTTTTTCCCATGACAATAAATTATAATTCGGAATATGGCTAGATTTTATACAAATTGATTATATACTAATCAAGACATTAATTTTAATACTGACAATGGTACATTTGGTAGAGTAAGGAGTTTGATATAATTGTTTGATTTTGATTGCATTCAAGGTGTTGGGTAAAATGTCTAAGAGAAGAAATTGATTGGAATGTTGTTGAAATTTCTAGGTAACTAAGGCCTATGTTATAAGAATAAAATGAACTTGAGCATTGTGTAATTTTATGTTGGTTATAAGTTTGATTTAGATAAAATAAAAAATAACTTAAGAGGCCTTATGAATAGTTAAGCATGTATCTTTGTTGGGAATTATTATGGAGAGTTTGTAAAGAAGAGAATTATTAGATGAATTAAAGTTGCTCAAACTAAACACATAAGTATGTGGTCCAACATTCAAACTTAACAACACACTACCTTAGCTTTCACAACAAATCCATCTAGACCAAGTAAAGTAGAATTGGTAGATGATGAAGAATATGCTGTAAGAAATGACCATTGTCAAAGAATATAGAAAGAGTAGATACCCTATTTGGTCCTTGGAAAAAAAACACGGACCCATTTTTCGTCCCCAGGGATTAAAATGAGACATTTTTATGGACTAAAAATGGGTTTTTAGAACTTTTCGATGGACCAAAATGGGGTCCTTTTTTTTTTGGAAATTCATCCTTTTCAAGGACTAAAAAGGAGTTTCGTTGTTTGAGGGACCAAAATAGAGTTCGTGTTTTTTTTTCAGGGACCAAATGGGGTATCTACTCATATAAGAAAATATATAAAGTAAAATCTTAAGTTATAAAATAGTACTGTATGATTTTTGTTTTAATTTTAGTTAGTTTATTTTATTCATTTTGATTGCGATTTAATTACTATCTAACATTGATTTCTTAACAGGAAAATGGACAGTTATGATGAGTCACAAAGCCTTGTTATCTAACTTCATTGTATTTTGTATATATTGTTATAGTTATCATCAGAGTCTGTTTGTTGTTTCTCTCGTCACGAACACCCTCTATTGGTTTGATTCATTGGGTCACAGGCCAAATGAAGAAATAAAACCATCTTTAGCACGTAGATTACTTTGTTTGTAAATCATTGATTCTTGACCACTACTAAAAAAATGCAGAATAGCGACGGAATTTGCGACGGAAAATATTCCGTCGCAAATTCAAGGCATTTTGCGACGGAATTTTATTTCCATCGCAAAATGAGGAAATTAGCGACGGATTGACGGATTTTAAATCCGTCGCTAATTTTAGGGACAGAATTGAATTCTGTCGCTAAATCTAGCGACAGAATCAAAATCCGTCGTTGACTGGGGGCCAAAAAGGCCGCCAGTCGCTAGATTTAGCGACGAAAACTGAATTCCGTCGCAAACTGGCGGCCTTTAGCGACGGAATTCAATTCCATCGCTAAATCTAGCGACGGAATTCGTCGCTAGATCTAGTGACAGATTTTGAATTCCGTCGCAAACTAGCGGCCAAAAAGTTAGCGACGGAATTAAGTTTCCCTCGCTAAATCTAGCGATGGAATTCAGTTTCCATCACTAAATTCCGTCGCTAGATTTAGCGACGGATTTTGAATTCCGTCGCAAACTGGCGGCCAAAAAGGCCGCCAGTTTTGGGAGTTAGCGACGGAATTCAGTTTCCGTCGCTAGCTGGCAGCAAAAAGGATGTCAGCTGCAGCTCGTCGCTAAAAAGTTTCTTACTTTTTGCAACGGAATTCAGTTTCCGTCGCAAAAAGCGATTTCATTTAATTATGAGAGTTGCTTCGTGCCTTCCGCCCTATTCGTGCCTTCCGCCGTTGCTTCGTTGGTTGCTCTCGTGTTCGGGCTTCTCTTCTGAGCAGAGAATTTTCATTCGTTATTAATTATGAGAGTAATGTAATTTGGATCTTGATCTTTGTATATGAATTTCATTTAATTTTCTTCTTCATATTTTTCATTTTGATGATTATATTCGGCGGGCATGTTGATGAGTGAAGGAGGACACTGGGTCTTTTACAATTTGGTTGCGTTTTCCATTCATATTCTTATGTACACATTGATTCCTAATATCGTGCTCTCTTATTCTCCGTGTTTGTAATATTATTGTGATTTGTTTGACTTCACTCTTTCCTTGTACTTCTTCTTCTTCGCTCACTTATTGTTCCTCACTTACTGTAATGTGTCCTTTGTTTTTGGTTTGATGCTTAAACTTGAAGAGTAAAACTGCTCCTACTGACTATGGAATATGCTTTTTCAGAACTTTTAGTTTTTGTGAATTATATGTAAAGAAGATAAAGCTGTTCGGGGTTACTGAGAAGAAGGTGATTGTTGTATACTTTTGCATGAAGGGATTCAATTCAAGTTAGTAGGTGAAAAATCCTCTCCAACATCTCATAATTTGCTAATAACTAAAATACTCATGAAAAACAAGAAAACTTTTTCACAAATTTATTGGACAAAATTATTATATGTTTGCTCTGTTTTCATTAGATGGATGACTAAAATCAAATTGATAATTATTCATGTTTGTTAATTAAGAATGTAAACCTGGGTTTTTAGCACAGGATGAAAAGTGAACCCTGTCTCTTTCCATAATATAGATTATACACCTCCAAACAGAATATAATTATTTTTAAAAGAATATAATTTTCAAAGAAAATTAAAACAAAAAATAAAAAATTAATTAAAATTAATAATATATAATTTTTTTAAAAAAATTTAATCAAATTAGTGACGGAAACTGAATCCGTCGCTAATTTGAATTTAGCGAAA
This sequence comes from Acacia crassicarpa, assembly GCA_034222035.1. Classification (NCBI taxonomy): domain Eukaryota; kingdom Viridiplantae; phylum Streptophyta; class Magnoliopsida; order Fabales; family Fabaceae; genus Acacia; species Acacia crassicarpa. The sequence continues at coordinate 31,876,025 of JAWXYG010000008.1, read as the reverse complement.
TAAGCGACGGATTTTGAATCCGTTGCGAATTTGAATTTAGCGACGGATTTAAAATCCGTCGCTAAATTCAAATTAGCGACGGAATCATATTCCGTTGCTAATTGCGACGGAATAATTTTCCGTCGCTAATTTAAATCCGTCGCTAATTGCGACGGAATCTGAAATTCCGTCGCAATTGCGACCACTTTTTTGCGACGGAAAAAATCCGTCGCTAATTCATTGAGCGACGGAATTTTAGGTTTTAGCGACGGATTTTTTCCGTCGTTAAAACCCTTTTTTCTTGTAGTGGACTTAAATAAATTGTTTTAATATCTATTGATTTTCATTTTAATGATTATATACTCAAGACATATAGACAACTGGGAAGGACACACGAAAGTAAAATTAAAGAGCCGAAGTGGTTTTATCCGAGAATAAGTAGTTTGAATTCAAGTTCTTTCATTAATAGTTTTTTTAGATATGCTTTTGTTCATTTTAACCATTTGCTTTTTATTTATAATGTCCTCGACAATCAAGAACAATTAAGTGCAGATACTGTTACGGAACCATATATTGAGCCTAGTGGGTATGCGATCCAGTGAGAGCATTTGCTATAGAAGCCTTGGTAATCAAGCAATGGATGAGTCACTGTTTCATAGTACCTACGATTCAGAACCGTACAGGTAGTAGAGAAGGCATTTACAGAACGTGGGAGGCACATCCTGTCTGAGTAACGAATTGACTGTGACTGAGAGGGAAACCCTAGGTAATCCCTATAAATAGGAGGTTACCCACCAGATGTATTCTCTACATTCTCTATTACATTATTTACGATTCAGCCTCACTGTTCACACACACCACCCCCTTTGGCTAAGCGCCACCACCATGTAGCACAGTGATCTGAGATTGTTCACTGGTGTCTTTCCCTTAGACATCATCGGGTAATATACTCTTCATAGGTGTTTCACCTTTAAGCGTCTGTAGAGAGCTCATTGATCCTATATTAACATCTCCTAGCCTTATTGGGCTAGACATTTATGTTCTACGACAGAACAGATACTATGTCATACTTTGTATGTACAATATCATTTAAAGTGGAGTTACTATAATTTTGAATAGTAATTGCTTCTTCATTCTCAAATAATAATATTTTTGGTGTTGTAATTGAATTGCTAATTAATTAATTAATTTGATTGATTTATCTTTGCTTATTTTCCAATTGGCGGATTTTTGGTAATAATGATGCCTACTTAGATGAAGATATTAATTTAATTCGCAACTTTTGGATGGTCATCTTCTTCAACACATAGATGAGTAAAGTTGACTTTGATATTAGATAGTAGTAGTGTAGACAAGCCTTGGACATTTTATGGTGATTATTGTACATAGTAATAGTTAACACTTTAATTAGCTAGATGTTTCTATACTATTTGTAATGATATTCTGGTTTATGAAGAAGCGTTAAATGATGTTTTTGTACAGGGTTTAATTGCTAGGAAGTGAAAAATATAGAGCAAAATTTTTCTTTAAAAAAAAAAAAAAAAACCTTTCAGCGTCCGTTGTTTGATAGAGACGCTGTAAAAGATTTACGACGTCTTTTTTTCCTAAAGGGACGCCATAAGTTGCTTACTTTTTTTTGCTCCAGCATAAGTTGCTTACTTACAATGTCTATTTTGAAAAACGAATGCCATAATGCTTTATGATGTCCTATTTTAATGGACATTGTAACCAGAATTTACTACGTCACTCACATAAGTGTCCTCCGAGAAAGAAACATAAAAATATTCTAAAAACATATATTAAAAGTGTTTTCTATAGTAGTTGATTTTTTTGTTATTTTTTTATAGTTCTTAGGACCTTAACGGGGTTTTCACATTTTTTTTTTTGAAAAAAAGGACTTCTTACCAAACCTATGATAGATGACTTGTTTCATTTTTCACCTGTTTACCCATGACCTCTTTCAAGTTTCCGAAACTAGATACAAAAAAATTACTGTGGCGATGACACATCAATCAATTTTGAAATCCTTCTGATCTATTTCAAATATTTTCTTTAAGATTTTGGAGGAAAAGTTGGGCAACTTAGAAATAGACTTATTTTATTTATATACCAGTTGATTGACTAATATTAGTTTACAAGATATTCCTAAATCCACAAATGCGTGACCCTACACATAATACAGATCCTTGGGTTTGCTTTTATTATGCTCTTAATCTTGACAATGAGTCACGAGAGCCATTTCACCTTTGAAAATGCACAAGGTCAGCAAATCAAAATTTTATTCTCTTCCACTTATGCAATTAACAATAATAATAATAATAACAAATGTAAAGTAAAACAAGTGCATAAGAAACACAAATTTAGTTTCTTAATAATTAGCAGCTATAAGATAATACACACACTAAAAAAAACACACACATTTATTTAGTGGACTAAAAACTATAAAATTTATTTCCTTTTAATGTATATAGTAATTTTCATGGTTTTAAAAAAATATGTCATGTTTCAATTTTTTAACTATATTAGAAATATAATAAATTAACCAATATGTGTTGTTTCTCGCAGAAGGAGCTTTAACCGCTTTAGCACGAGATCTTGAATTCAAATATTTGTGAATGCTGAAAACATCTTTGAGACAAATTACCCCTAATTGGATTTGATAATGACTGAATCATAATCGGTCAGGTACCTAAATAAAATATATATATATATATATATATATATATATATATATATATATATATATATATATATATAATGAAATAATTATTGTAGAGAATACTCCTCTGGTCCATATTATAAAAACCTTCAAACAACTTTGGATTAAGAAAAGTAGTTGTTATCATTGAAATAATTAAAAATAATTACTACATTTTCATATTATATATCCTCCAATTAAATTCAACATATATATGTTCATTATCTTTAATTTCTTTCTTATATAATCTCTCTCTACATTATAATTAATAAGGGTATTTGTGGGGGAAAAAAAAAGAATTTAATGTTATAACTTTTTGAATAATGTCTTATTTTTTGAACCACAAAAACCTTCTAGAATGGGTGTTATAATATCCACGAGAGGGAGTATGATTTAAAGGAAAAATAGATCAGTTGGCCAAAAAAAGGGAAAAGATATCATATTTAAAAAAGGCCGGCAAAGCGTTGGGATTGGGCATGAATCGAATCAAGCTGTAAAAAAGGAAAAATTAGTATTATAATGGAGAAATAGGTTTTGAAAGTGGAGGACAAATTAAAAATTGAGTAATCTTTTAAATACTTTTGCTGAACCACCTTTTCCTCCGAATCAATGTATAATAATGGCTTAATTACCATCGTTATTTACCATGATTAGGAGAAAAAGGTGGTTCCGCGTTTTTAACCACCTTTTTCAAAGTTTTTTTTTTTTCCAGCAAAAGTAACATATATATACAAGAAAAAATAACACTTAAATACCATCTGAATTTCTTAAATCCAAAGAAGTTCATTGAACTTGTGAAATGACCAAAAAAAAAATGGCAATCAAGGATTTAAAAATTTTGGAGAAAAGTCTAAACTGTCATTCACACTTTTGTGCTTCTTATAATTCTTCATCATCCTCTCTCTCCCTCATTCGATCTTCCTGTAATTACATGGCCGCTGTGTCACCATGGAGATGAAGCCCACCCCACTGCTGTCGTCGCTTGCCTCCCTTTTTGCCACCGTCGAAAACCAGCTCGACCTCCAAAAAAATTCTGATCAGGCTTGGCATTCCTATGCAACAGAACCAAGAAAGGTGAAATCTGGTTCTTCAACTTGAAGGCAGCAACCACATTAAGATCGGGCAAACACAAAGTCGACAAAGGCGGAGTTTGCTTTGATTTTGGGTTGTGCTTCTAGGTTTCACAAAAATCCAAAAGAAGTTTGTTTCTAGTTTAATTTGATTTTTTGAAATTTTAATCGTTTCAGATATAGTTGTTGTTGATGCTAGACTCCATTATATTGTTGGAAGGGGAGGGAAGAAGAGATACAGAAGAAGGTGAACAATAAATTAAAATGAGCATAGAAGGCTGAAAAATCTAGTAATAAATAGTAAATAAGTTTGAGGAAGAAAAGGTATACAGTAAATGTGAGTTTTTAAAAATATTTGTAATATGAATAACAAGTTCATGGATAGATTTAACAAGTCTTGTAATGAGTTTAACAACTTCATTCGTCAAGTGTTAACAAATGTGGACAAGTTCTTATGGACTTTTGTTATTTACTTTTTAAGAAAATTCGTAATAGGAATAACAAGTTCATGAATGGGTTTAACAAGTCTTGTAATGGATTTAACAAGTTTATTTGTTAGATGTTAACAAATGTGGACAAGTTCATGTATTTACTTTCAACAAAATTTGTAATGGAAATAACCAGTTCATGAATTGGTTTAACAAGTTTTATAATGGGTTTAACAAGTTCATTTGTTAGGTATTGTTAAACATATTTTTCACTTGACAAAAGAACTTATTAAACTCATTCATGAACTTATTATTTCTATTACAAATTTTGTTAAAAGTAAATCACAAAAGTCCACATAAACTTGTCCACATATTTATTAACACCTGACGAATGAACTTGTTAAACTCATTACAAGATTTATTCAACCTATTCATGAACTTTTTATTTCCATTACAAATTTTGTTAATAGTAAATAACAAAAGTCCACATGAACTTGTCCACATTTGTTAACACTTGACGAATGAACTTATTGAACCTATTCATGAACTTATTATTCTCATTACAAATCTTGTTAAAAGTAAATAACAAAAGTCCACGCACATAAACTTGTTCGCATTTGTTAACACCTAATGAATAAACTTGTTAAACTCATTACAAGACTTGTTAAACCTATTCATGAACTTGTTATTCTCATTACGAATTTTGTTAAAAATCTATATTTATTATTCACCTTCTTCTTCTTTAAACTCATTTATTGTTTATTACTGGATTTTTTAGCCTCTTGAGATCGTTTTACTGTTCATCATCTTCTTCATCTCTCCTTCCTTCCCCTTCCAACAATAGAGTCCAACCCCAACAGCCACTACATCCTGAACGATTAAAAATTTAAAAAATCAAACCAGAAACAAATTTCTTTTGGATTTTTGTGAAACCCATTGCCACAACCCAAAATCAAAGCAAAGCCCCACCTCTATCAACTTTGTGTTTGTCCCGATCTCAATGTGGTTGCTGCCATCAAGCTAAAGAACCTAATTTCACCAAATTTAAAAATCTTTCTTGGTTCTGACGCATCAGAATGCTGAGCTTATTCATAATCTTTTATGGAGATCGAGCTGGCTTTTGACGGCGACAACAGGGGGGGCCGTGGGAATGACGATAGAATGGGGATTCATCTTCACGGTGACACATCAGCCATGAAATTACAAGAAGATCAAATGAAGGAGAGAGAGGATCAGGAAAATTTACAAGAAGCATAAAAGTGTTAATGACAGTTTGGACTTTTCTCCTATCACTGATTGGCCTTTAATCCTTCTCTGTCCTTTCACAAATTCAATAAGCTTCTTTGAGTTTAGGGAATTCAAATGATATTTAAATATAATTTTCCCTATATACAATTGTGTGTTTTTTATTTTCATGAAAATTGACGAACACAATTGTGGATTTGTTTATATATCTCACATTGACCACCTTTTTGCTGTTTTTTTTTAAAAAAAAAAAAAACAGCAAAAGTTATATATATATATATATATACAATTTTGCGTTTTTTTTTTAATTTTCATGAAAATTTATGAACACAATGGTGGATTTTTTTTTTTAATATCTCAAACCTATCTTTTTATTAGAGACTATCACATTAAAGGCACAGTTTGCACTTCTCCTAACGAGTGGATTTTTACAGACTTTATACATTGTCAACAAAAGAGAAAAATTATAGATTATAAAACTAAAGCTCAATAATCTTGCATGAAATATGACAGTTAGGTATTGAAAACTAGGCAAATAGTCCATATACCCCCTTCACTTTTTTTTTTTTTTTGGTAAATCATATACCCCCCTCACTTACAAGCATGACCCTCGGTTTAAATGAACTCGACCTGTTTTTCCTCTTCTAAGCCCTAAACTTTCAGTTTATAAGAAATAATTGAGCATTTTGTGACAAATTAAAACACGAGGAATAATTAAATTACTCCTGTTCCTTAATTAATTAACAACTTCATATCTTACTCTCACCATGTCTTTAGCTTAGCATAATTAATAATTACATATAAATCAGGTAATCAAGTAAAAGTGTAAAACAATTAATAAGAGAATTTTTTTTCAAGGAAAAATAATCTCATACACATTTATTAATTTTAATTATATTTATTTATATGAGTGAAATATTTATTTATTTTTATTTCTGCCTTTGCCTATAGTGATGTTCAGATTTGGCTGAAAATAATAGAATTTCAATCATGGTCTCGGTGCCGGAAGAGTTTCCAGATGGCTTGTGGGTGTTTGGCAGATATGATAAAAAAAAAATCAGTGCAATCACACTTGCGACCATTTTAAAAATTGTAACAAAAAGAAAAAAAAACTATCAAATGCTCCTTTAATCCTCACTATAAAACATATATATCTAATTTAATTAGATTGAAGAAGTTAGTTAAACTAATTAATATAATATTTATTTTCTAAAATACCTCAGTTATTTTTCTTAATACATTTATTCTCTCTCCTTCTTGATTATAGTTGAGAGACATCAATAAAAGTAAATTAAGAAAAGATTAATAAATATGTCTTACAGTTATAATCATGATTAACTCTCTAAATATATGTTATATTAAGAGCGGGAGAATATGTCTCATCCTACCGAGATTGTACCTGAGTGCTTTCATCAACTCTTGGAAGGGGGTGCCTCTGGAAGACTCCTATTGCCTGATAGAGAGAGAGAAGGGGAAAAAAAAGTGAGTGGAAAATAAAGGAGAGATAATATTGGGAAGAAAAACTTTTCAAAATAATAAATAATATATATATATATATATATATATATATATATATATATATATATATATTATTTTTAAGAAAATTCCCTCAGGTAATAACTTTTTTCATCTCTAGTTTTCTTTCTATTGAAAACGAAATTTTGAAATGTTTGAAAAAACACTCAAGTCTGGAATTTGCTAAAACCAATTTGTCTCTTATCAATAAATAACTAACATAGTTGTGCAGTGACCAAAACTTAATAGCTATTTTTTCTTCTTTTTATTTTATTATTTTATGGAAAAATCACACGAAGGTCTGAATTAAAAAAAAATATATTAGAAAAGATTTATAGCTAGTCAATAACAAATGAAAAGTCATTATTGATAAGTTTTCTGATATAACTTTTTAACTAGGAGCTTGGAATGATTTTCCCTTATCTTATTAAGATTTATTAGTTGCTTGATGGTCATTAACCATGTTGGGATCTTAGGGTTATAGATATAAGGAGATCAAATCCCACGTTCATTGGCTTTTGTACCACACATGCATCATAAGAAGGGCTTTTTATTTATTTATTTATTTATTTTTAGCCTATCTTTTTTATTTTCTATTTTCTTGCCTGTTTTATTTTTACAGAAACAGTAATAAAATCTTATTCTATTAAATGATGTTGGCTATATAGATCACACAACACTATTATGCTATATAAAAAACCATTAACTATAAGATCTCGCTTTATAACCTTATTAAAATTCATCTTCAATCTTCCCCTACCTCTTTCAAATGATTCCATACCATATTTCTTTTAGAGGATTCAACGGCCTATCCCCATAAGCGCATACAATGACGTTATTTAAAACTGTCCAAACCACTTCAGATAATGTTTGTATATACTCCCTCCGGTCTTAATTATAAAAGCAAATTTTGGAGTTGGTTTTGGTCCTAATTATAAGAACAAGTTTTAACTTTTGTCAATTTTTTCTTATAATACCCCTATTTATACTTTCTCAATAATAATTAAAGACAATAATAATTTAATAATACACCTATATATTTTATAAAGTAAATAATGTTTGCCACTCATTAATGTCATATACACCTATATTATACTTTTTTATATAAAATAATAATTGTAAAGGTTTTGTTCAATATATAAATTATATTTATATACTCATAATTAATTTAGCTTTTATATAATAAGTGATAGTTGACCATTAATGGGCTACTGAAGATTTAAAATTGAATCTTAAATAGTTTAAAAGACCCAAAAAAAAATACAAAGAAGCTCACGTGGCATATTTAAACATTGATTTAATTTCATTTTATATAACGCTGTTAATAGAGTATATAAAAATAAATTTTAACAAAAATGCAGTTTTTTTATATATAAACAACAATGATTCAGGTCCAAAAAAAATAATGTGATTTTTAAAGTTTGTTCATAAATCAAAATTCAATTTTCCATATTTCAAGGAAAGATAGTTTATGTTATATACAGATGATAATTTTAATATTTATCTTAAAAAAATTCTTGTTATTGGATAACAGTAAAGCCACACAAATTTTATCATTCTCCAATTATATGCTGACGCCATTTAAAAACCGTATACGGACATGCGCGGGCTGCCAATTCAACAAGCATTTCCATAATGTTATTTTTAATTTTGGGTAAGGGTATTTTAGGAAAATACACATAATTAACCAATTTAATTTCATTCCTTAATTCCTATAAATTCTGGTAATTTGCTCATATAATTAGGACCAAAGAGACTATATTCATTATTTTTTGCTGAGAGGGAGTATATTCATTATAACTCTTTTATCTTTTTATATATATAATCACGCATCCTTATCTTGATTAGCCCCGCTTTATTTTAATCCTTAAGTTTAATTAGTTCGTGTCTTAAAAAAGGGGAAAAAATAAAGGACGGAAATGTAAAATAAAAGGAGAAGGTGGAGGTGGGGGAAGAAGATGCTTGGCTTGCCGAATAAGTATCGAATATCGAAATGCTCACACTCGCTTCTATACGCCTCCTGGCCTCCTCCTCTAATCTCATCTTTATGCCTTCCTCATCCTGCTTTTGTTTTTGCCCTTTATTAAAATCCTCACGCGCTCTTTTTATTATTAATCTTCCACGCTCTCCACTTCATCCTCATTCCTCCTCCCTCATTGGCTGATTCCATTGAGTAAAGGCTTTCATAGTTAGAAAGACAAGTGGTAATCCTAATAGACCCATAAAAAGCCCGGATGGCTAATAATTTTATCCCTCCTACTTTTTTTTTTGGGTACAAGACGAGGGGAGGGGGGATTCGAACACGGGACCTAAGGGGAGATATAAGGTATCTCAATACCACCAGCTGTGACACTGCATTACTGTCCTCAGTTATATCCCATCAAAAAATGATTGGGATTGTGTCTGGATGGGATAAAAATCAACACCCTTACTCTTATATGCTCTTTTCATATCAAAATCTTAAAACATGCTTAATAATTTTTAAAATTATTATTATTGTAATCTAATATAAAAATAATTCAGAATTTTAAAATTTAATATGAAAAAAATAGAACTACGGTCAAAAGAAATAAAAAAAAAACACTTATAAACGGTTGAAATCAAGCTTTATCCCTTGAAATTTCAGATGCGACTTCATGTATACTTTAGTCCAAATTTTTGTATTACAAAAGTGTTTCTATAATTAGGACCGGAGGGAATATAATTTTATTATAATTTTGAAACAAAATATAAAATATTCAATCTTAACTATTTTGATAATAATGCAAGGCTACTAATTTTTTTTACCATTAATGCAATGATAATATTGAAACATAGAAAAATGGAAGTCCCACTCTCCGTTAGTTTTTGGATTCCCTATTAAAGTTGATAACGATTTGATCATACAAACCTCATTCCTTTTATCCAATTACAAGAATACATATTGTGTTTCTTTGTTTTGTTTTGTTTTTTTTTTTTTAATACAACTGGCAGGGATCGAACCCCCATCATGTTTCTTTATTTTGTTTTGTTTTTTTTTTATACAACTGGCAGGGATTGAACCCCTGAGGGGAGGGGGAGGCCAGACTCCTAAGCCTGACACTAGTGCCAATACGCTATAAGGCGCTTAGCACTAGTGTTTCTTTGTTTTTCTTTATTGTTGTTTTTTTATTCCTCTTTCTTTCTGATTCTTATCGTAGCAGATTTATATTTATTTCTAAATTTAACATCAATTTCATATTATTGTATAATATTTAAGATATGTCAGCAAAAAAATTCTTATTTAGTTCCTTCTAACTAGCTTTTTTTTTAATTAATTTATATATATATATATATATATATATATATATATATATATATATATATATATATATATATATATATTCTGAAGAGTTCCCACATCCGTTTAATTATAAAATTATTGTTCAATCTTCGTTGTTTTTGACAGAAGTATGAGACAATTTTCCTAAAATCATGCCAATGCAATACACATTTTCCTTTGTCGTTTTAACAACCAGACTCCAGTGCCCCCGCCCTTCAATCTCTCCTGCTATAAATAGGCCTTTTCAGCCACCTTCCTGTCCGCACTATAACAACAATCCTTCCACTACTGCGTCTCTGCAGAATCTCAGTCTATCCCTTTCACTTTGTTTATCTCCTCTAGTTTCTTCTTCTTCTTCCACCGTTACCGTAGATAGATTATTTGAGGTGAACTGAAGTCTTGTATTTCTCCTGCTTCCTTGTTTTCCTGTTTTTTCTTGCCATTCATGTCCATAATCCCGGCATGTCCGTTTTCTATTTCTGCATTTTTCTTTTGCCGGAGCGAAATACAATTCTGGTGGACTTTCAGAGTAGTTCCCATAATAAAACCTTTCGTGTTTTGCAGAAGCGTGAATGTTTTAACGATGATTAAAGGTGGGAAAAACAAGTGTAGCAGTAGTAATTCCTTATTCTACGAAGCTCCCCTTGGCTATAGCATTGAAGACGTTCGACCCAACGGTGGCATTGAGAAGTTCCGATCTGCTGCTTACTCCGACGTAAGTTCACTTCCTCCGAGACCTGTAATGATCTTCTTGTTTGTCTCTGCTTTTGAGTTCTCGTTTGATTTTTCTTTTCACTACTTGCAGTGCCTGAGGAAGCCATCCTGATATTATACGATTCCAGAACTCCAGAATGCTACCGTATCAGTAGACTAGAACTTCAGATTTCCGTTATCTGTTTTTTCTAATGTTATTTCTCTCAACAAGCAATTCGTAGGACGCTGCTATTTGATTCTTCCAGACTAAGCCATTTACAGAGCAAATCGGACAATCTAATTCAATCCAGGTCCAAAACCTGTCGCGATGGCTGTTTCACCTGAGATTTCCAGTGATTCAAATCCATCTCCTATCGGATTTGAGGGTTTCGAGAAACGTCTCGAGATTACATTCTGCGAGCCACCGATGTTCAAGGACCCTCAGGGACAAGGCCTTAGAGCCCTGACTCGCTCTCAGCTCGATTCAATTCTCGAGCCAGCTTGCTGCACCATTGTGTCAAAACTTTCCAACGCCGAACTCGACTCTTATGTGCTCTCCGAATCGAGCCTCTTCGTGTACCCTCTGAAGATCATTCTCAAAACTTGTGGCACCACGAAGCTTCTCTTGTCCATCAAGCCAATCCTGAATCTCGCAGAATCACTCTCGCTCATTGCTTCCACCGTCAAGTACTCCCGCGGGAGCTTCATCTTCCCGACTTACCAGCCTTCCCCTCACCGGAGCTTCTGCGAGGAAGTCGCCGTTCTGAACGAACACTTCACCAATCTTAACGCCAAGGCTTATGTCATCGGCGATCCTGCTGTTCCGAATCGTAACTGGCACATTTACTCAGCTTGCAAGGATACAGGCAATTCGCCGTTGATCGGAAAACAGACGACGACGGCGGAGAACACGTTAGAGATATGCATGACCGGGTTGGACCGCGAGAAGGCGTCCGTTTTCTTCAAGAAACAAGGAGGGGAAGGTTCCGTAGGCGAAATGACCAAAAAGTCCGGAATTTCTGGCATTATTCCGGGTCACGTGATATGCGACCACGAGTTTGACCCGTGCGGGTACTCAATGAATGGAATCGAGGGTGCAGCGTATTCAACGGTGCACGTGACCCCAGAGGATGGGTACAGTTACGCCAGCTACGAAGCCATGGGATTAGAACCAGGGTCAATCGCTCTGGGCCCACTGGTGAATACGGCTGTGAAGTGCTTCGGACCAAAGGAGGTGAGCGTGGCGGTCACGTGCAAGGCTGGCGAGGAGGGGTGGGCCACGTGGGATGCTGACGTGGAGGGATACGTGTGCAGAATCGTGATGAAGCAGGAGATGCCAGGTGGAGGGTGCGTCTTGTACTGGTCATGCACATCGAAGAGTGTGGGATGCTCAGTGTGCCCACAGAAGAAAGACAGGAGGACGAAGCGTCGCAGGATAATAGCAACCGAGGAGGACGAGGGCGAGGACGTGGTAGGGTTCATGAATCTGCCGAGTGGGTGAATCTGTCTGTCGTTTTATTTTCAGGTTGTGTCGTTTTCGTGATTAAGTGAAATCGTAGTCTTGTAGTGTTTTTTATTAAAATAATTGTATTATTGTCGCCTCGGATCAAGGGTCGTTCATATGCTTATATTTCAAATATGGAATAAAATAAGGTTTAATCGTGACTCAATTTTAATATAATCTGGGCCTATATGAATGAGTGTGTATGGTGTGTGACTTTTTATCTTATTTTTTTGAAATGGATCCGTGTAAAGTGGTATAGAGATTTGATTTCAGTGTTTGGATATATAAGGAGAACCGTTTTTTTTTTTTTTTTTTGGATATATCATGATAAGGGAGAAGGACAGGGTTCAACCCTGGACATGGAGAGGGAGACCAGCTAATACTGACTCTCATGACACTGCATTACTAAAACGCTAACTAAAAGGAGAACCGTTTGAATTAGTAATAAAATTCATTTTTCAACGTGATTTATAATAAGTGATTGAGGAAAATTTAATCTCCAGCAGACACTGTGTTGGCAAAAGTAGAAAATGACAAAAATGAAAGGGCAAGATCCAAAATGTCGCTATCTAAGTATCTATACATTGCGCTACAACTCCTACGCCACTACAAGTTCAACAGAATTAATGTTAAATAATTAGGCACAACGATAAACGGGAAGGAAGACGACAAGGCGTTTTGAAGTTGACCATTTTTCTCAGTTTTTTTTTTTTTTTTGACCTTTACCTTTTCTTCCTTATTATTATTAATTGTTTTGGATTGCGGGAAAGCTGCCTGCTTGGTGGCCTCATTTTTGGGGCCCTTGATATAATCCCAACTCAATTATTGATTATATAGATTAACTTTTAGATCATGATTTTTATTATTTATGAGTTAAATATATGATAAAAATATTATCTCTTTCCATTCTGGTCTTATTTATAAGTTTTTTTTGACTAAAAATATTTAGTCATATTTATAAGTCATCTTTAACCAAATAAATGAGATTGTAACAATTTTACACATATTTATATCAATAAAAATAGAAAGAGAATAAAAAGTTAAAAGCATCCAATCATAAATGAGGGTAAAGTTGAAAATTCACTTTATAATCATTGAGCTAACTACCTCTTCTTGATATGTGTGATTTGGTCAAAATTATACTTATAAATAGGACCATTACAAAATTAGGGTAACCAACAAATGAGACAGCAGGCAGGTGGCAGGTGGCAGGTGGCAGGTGGAGGAAATTGTGGACCAATTGATAGCTATTGTTGTAACATGAAAGTTAAAGATACTGTGCACATTTTGCAATCTGAGTTTTGCTTAGTCGAGGACACATTGATGGAGGGACGCGGCTCAGGTCCTCTTCCCTTAAGGATCTCTGCCGTCCTCTTCTCTCATGCGGCGCCGTTTTTGGCAATAATAGGTCTTTCTTTCTTTCTTTTTTTTAACTACTAATAGGTACTAAAAAATTATTTTAGGATACTGATTGGTACTGAAAAATACTAACAGATACTTCATAATCTCGAAAAATTATTTTAAAATGTTGATAAATATTTCAGGGTACAGACTAGTATTCAAAAGATACCTCAAGATGCTAACTGGGGATACTGGCTGGTACTAAAAAAAAATATTTTATGATCTTGAAAAATTATTTTAGGATTTTAAGATATATATTCAGAGAATATATATCCTAAAATCATTTTTCAAGATTACAAAGTATTTTTTAAGTACCAGCCAGTATCCCCAGTCAGCATCCTGAGGTATCTTTTGAGTACCAGTCTGTACCCTAAAATATTTTTCAACATCTTAAAATAATTTTTTAAGATCATGAAATATTTTTCAGTACCAATCAGTATTTTGAAATAATTTTTTAGTATCTTGCTAGTAGTTTTAAAAAAATAAAAGGAGAGAGATCTATTATGCGCCAAAACGGCGCCACATGAGAGAAGAGGACGGCAGAGATCCTTAAGCGAAGAGGACCTCAGCCGCGTCCTTGATGGAGGTGTGTCAGATTTAACCATAGTTACCAAAGGTCGTGTAACTTAGGGGTAAATCAGACAATTAGTATTTGTCTTTATAACTTAAAAAAAGGGAAAATGATACTAACAACTTACTCCCTCCGGTCCTAATTATAAGAGCTAGTTGATTTTTTTGGAGAGATTAAGGAAGCTAATTAAATTACTACCTCCGGTCCTAATTATAAGAGCTAGTTGACTTTCTTTGGAGAAGTTAAGGAAGCTAAATAAGTTACTTAATCATTTCATATGTTGTGAATTTTTAGATTATATGTTAATTTATTAGTCAAACTAATTAGATTGAAGAAAGAAATAAAAATAAAAATACTCTAAAGTAATTTAATTAGCTTCCTTAATCTCTCCAAAAAAGTCAACTAGCTCTTATAATTAGGACCGGAGGGAGTACTTTAAAGTATTTTTTTTTTATTTTTTTCTTCAAACTTATTAGTTTGAATAATAAACTACTACCTCCGGTCCTAATTATAAGAGCTAGTTGACTTTTTTTGGAGAGATTAAGGAAGCTAAATAAGTTACTTAATCATTTCGTATGTTGTATATCCTTGGATTATATATTAGTTTATTAGTTAAATTAATTAGTTTGAAGAAAAAAATAAAAATAAAAATATTTTAAAGTAATTTAGTTAGCTTCCTTAATCTCTTCAAAAAAGTCAACTAGCTCTTATAATTAGGACTGGAAAGAGTAATATATAATCTAAGAATATTTAACATATGAAATGATTAAGTAACTTATTTAGCTTCCTTAATCTCTCCAAAGAAAGTCAACTAACTTTTATAATTAGGACCAGAGGTAGTAATTAAAAATGATAATATTATAAAAATCTTATAGCTTGTGAATGATAAATGAATAAATAATTATTGATAAATGAAAGAGTTATTATTTATAAGTTATGAGACTTTTTTAAATATTATTTTATTAAATCAAGAGCTTTTTATCATTTAATAAAAAAAAAGTCCCATAGTTGTTCCCAATGTTGTGAAAATCGCGTGTTAAAGCGTAGGATCGCACAAAATCGCGAGTTTCACAAAGCACACGATCCAGCTGACCAGTGAAATCGCAGATTGCACTGGAATGATAGGATCGACGAGGGAAATCATGGAAATCGCTGATCGCACGATACTGTTGCGTTTTGTAAATCAGGAAAAAACAAAAAACAAAAAGCCCAAATACAGAATACCACCGGCACCCATGACTAGCCATGACCCAAAATTGAATCATCACAAATTCACAATTTTAGAACCCTAATTTTGAAATTTAGGGGCCCTGAGTCCCTGACCTGTTCTGCTTTCAGAATCAGAACCCTGTTGAGTTGCTGCTGCTTTCAGAATCAGAACCCTGTTGAGTTGCTGCTGCTTTCAACGGCTTTCCCCCTTACTCCAAAAGCGTCGCTGCTGTCGGAGATCACAGTTCCACTCTCTGTCTCTGGTAAGATCACGACTCAGCCATTATTCTCACTAGCCGCTGTGGGTTAGGACTTCGGACTTGGGTTAGGACGACTGGAGGAGAATAGTCGGTGCTAAGATTTTAATAATGGATGCTTAAAGAGTAAAGACAATTCTTGAGTCTTGTGACTGAGGTAGTAGGCACCGATGGAAATTTCTTTTGTTTTAACTTTTAATGGTTTTTCTTTTGTTTTAACTTTTAATGGTTGGGGCGTTGGACAGTTGTCTACTAAAGAATTAGTTAAAAAGCAAAATGTCAGATACTAGTCATACTACTATTCAATAATTGATAGTCTTTTTGTTTTTTTTCTCGAAATTCAATGGCTGATAGTCATAAATCATAATTCATCACAACTTTTTTGGTTTTAACTTTTAATACTATAGTAATAGTTTTCGTTGTGCGCGCTCTATTATGTTCTGCTCACTGTTCTCTCTAAAGAAATAGTTAATGAATTATGAATAAGATAATGAAATCACTTAGCTAGTTGGCTTGGCTGGATTCTTTTTGTTTGTTTTACTTTTTTTAACTTTTTCTCGATTGTGTTGATGAACTTGTTGGAGGAGAAGTGGAAGAGGATATAGCCTGGGAACCCATTAACTTAAATGACTTTATTTAAATTAGAAATGTTGAACTCTTTCTTACTTTTGGTGTTTTGACAACTCTATTGTTATTATTATTTTTATATTATGTTTATGTTTTATAATTGATATTAGTTATTTTACATGCATATATATATTCGAATAAAACTTTATACCTTCGGTAATAGGATCTTACGATCCGTGTCGATCCCGCGATTTACAATCTTCACACCCCTCCCGATCTTGTATAGGATCTCGATTTTAACAACATTGGTTGTTCCGTATCCATTATGTGGAATGATCATCCTAATGCGCTAATTATCCTGCCCAGTTTTGAGCCAAAAAAAAAAAAAACTGTGCAGGGATTTTGTACCAGACTACCAGGCATGTTCTGCTACGTACCATTGCTCATATATGTACGTTTCATTAGTCATTTGTTTGGAAAAATGACGATAAGATACTATTTAAAATTTCAAAACTCTATAAAGAGTATTAGGATTTTAAAAAGATATAAATGTAGTAGGCATCAAATTGAGATTTTAAAATGTTAGTAAATTTATTATTTTTATCCTCATTTTTTTAAATATATTAAAAATAAAAAGGAAAATGAGCCTCACAAAGCATCACCATGGTTGGCAGCCGGAGCTCTGGCACTACCTGGCTTGCAACCTTTGGCTGCCTGAGCTTCGGCGGTGGGATTTTTTTTTAAAAAAAACTCAAATGAAGGTGTAAGGTGTGGGATTTTAACCCACCCTAGCCTCGTATTAGAGGAGCTAGGTGACCATTGGGCTATCAAAACTCCTTTAATATATGTGTGTGCGTGTGCGCGCGGGCATTTGCTTGTGCGGGCGTGCGTGTGTGTTCTGGTTAACATTTTTTCTATCGGAAAGTGTTCTTGTGAATCTCATTACAAGTGTTGTAAATATCATTGATGAATTTGTTAATCCTATTTCGACTTTTGTTCATAATTCTCAAATGTTGGCGAACTTAGACTAATATATTTTCACCTGATGAATGCCTTTGTTAAACCCATTACAAGTCTTGTGAATATTATTGATAAACTTGTTAATCTCATTACGACTTTTGTTCATAGTGTTCATATGTTGGTGAACCTATAATGATATGTTTTTACCTAACGAACATCTTTGTTAAACCATTACAAGTCTTGTGATTCCTAATGGGATTTACAAGAGCAATGAGAGAGAGAGAGTGTGTGTGTGTGTGTGGATTCACACAAGCGTTTCCTGAAGTGAATCTTATTACAAATCATGTCAAACTCATTATTACTCTTGTGAATTCCATTACAAATCACAAGACTAGTAATATGTTTAATAGAGGTGTTCATCAGGTGAAAACAAGTCAGTTTGGATTCAACAACATGTGAGAACTATGAACAAAAATTGTAATGGAATTAACAAGTTCATCAATAGTATTCACAAAACTTGTAATGGATTTAACAAAGGTGTTCGTCAAATGAAAACATGTTAGTTTGTATTCACCAACATGTGAAAACTATGAATAAAAGTTGTAATGAGATTAACATGTTCATCAATGGTATTTACAAGACTTGTAATGGGTTTAACAAAGATGTTTGTCAGGTGAAAACATGTGAGTCTGGGTTCACCAATAATTAAGAACTATGAACAAAAGTTGTAATGGGATTAACAAGTTTTTCAATGATATTCACAAAACTTGTAATAAGCTTAACAAAAGCATTCGTTAGGTAAAAATATGTCAATCTGGGTTCACCAACATTTGAGAACCATGAACAAAAATCGTAATGAGATTAACAAGTTCATCAATGGTATTTATAACATTTATAATGAGATTCATAAGAATGTTTACAAATGGAAAAAACGTTAACCAGAATATATATATATATATATATATATATATATATATATATATATATATATATATATATATATATATATATATATAGACACACACATATAAAGAAGGAGCTTTGGTGGCTCAATGGTCATTTAGCTCATCTAATATGAGGGTGGGATGGGTTCAAATCCCAGCCTTTACACCTTCATTCAATTTTTTTAATTAAAAAAAATATTCAACCCTATCAAAAAAAATGTCATCGTTGGAGCTCAAGCCGCTAGTGGTTGCAGGCATTGGCTCCAGGCAACCGGTAGCAGTGGTGCTTCTGCAAGGCTCATTTTTATTTTTCCTTTTTATTTAAAAATTGAGGGAAAAATTATAAATTTAGCAAACATTTTAAATCTCATTTTGATCCATGTTACTTTTATATTTTTTCAAGGGTTAAGTATCATTTTTGCCTTTGAAGTATGCGCCCAGAAGCAATTTTGCCCCTTAAGTTTTCGGAGGAGCAATATTGCCCCTAAAGTATAAAAACGGAGCAATGTTGCCCCTCCGTTAGGTCAACTAACGGTCAACGTTCGTTGACCGTTAGGGTTTCTAAGGGAGGGGAAACATTGCTCCGTTTTGATACTTCAGGGGCAAGATTGCTACTTCAAAAACTTAAGGGGCAAAATTGCTTCTGGAAGCATACTTCAGGGGCAAAATTGGTACTTAACCCTTTTTTTTTTAATGTCATTAGTTATTTTACAAAGATGATATTTCGGGTTAATAGCTAAAGTAAATGGAAATGAGACACAAATTCCAAAGAGAGTGAGAAAGAGAAATATTGTCCATAAAGAGTATGTTATGTCAGGATCCGGCTGAGGTCCTTTTCGGCCTCCCATCCACAGCTGTTCTCTTTTTTAATACTGCGTCGTTTTGACGCAAAATATACCTGATTCCTCTTTTTTGTTTAAATATTAAGGGTACAAAAAAGAGATTTCAAGATACTGACGGGTACTGAAAAAATATTGATAGGTACTTCATGATCTTGAAAAATTATTTTAGGACGTTGAAAAAATATTTCAGGATATTGATAGGTACTAAAAAGATATTTCAGGATACTGCCTGGGGATATTGGCTGGTATTAAAAAAAATACTTCATGATCTTGAAAAATTATTTTAGGATGTTGAAAAATACTTCATGATCTTAGAAAATTATTTTAGGAAGGGTTAAATACCAATTTTGCCCCTTAAGTTTCCGGAGAATCAATTTTGCCCCTGAAGTATGAAAACGGAGCAATGTTGTCCCTCCGTTAGGTCAACTAACGGTCAACATTCGTTGACCTAACGGAGGGGCAACATTGCTCCGTTTTCATACTTCAGGGGCAACATTGCTCCTCCGGAAACTTAAAGGGTAAAATTGCTCCTGGGCGCGTACTTCAGGGACAAAAATGGTACTTAACCCTTTTTTCAAAATGTTCATAGACTTTTTAGAGTTTAAGAATTTCAAACATTATTTTATCATAATTTTTCCTATTTTTTTCAGCATCTTTTTCCGTAGAACGACTTTTCTGCATCCCATGATTTGCTTGATATTCTGACATGACAATACTTACAAAACTCTTAAAATAGTTCCAAGTTCCCATTTACAAAATGTTTCATTCTATCTATGAGCTGCTCACCACTAGTTTCTTTTTTTTTTTTTTTTTTTTTTGCATTACAAAGGCAAGCCGAAGCTTGAAATAAGGAAGAAAGAATTAGACCATAACGATCTAAACCCAAATACATCACATATGACGCAAGCCTAAGACCCGCAGGTCCTCTGGTCTCTCAAAACCATATCGTAGCACCTCGCAGGGGCAGTGGGTATAAGAGTGACATCCGCGTCTGCCGAAACATTATGTCCTTCTTTAGCCAAATAATCAGCGCATGCGATATTGTCCCTTGATGTATGAAACAACTTCACATCCTAATCTCGGAATAGGAGATCTCTGACGCTACCAATGATGTCCCTCAGGGGATGGTCAGCACAGGCATCGTCCCTCATTAGAATATTAACCGCGTCCAAGGAATCAGAGTAGAGTTGAATCTGCTGGAACCCCAACCTGGCAGCCATTAAAAGACCAATTTCAATAGCATAGAGCTCCGCCTCGATAATAGTCCGTAGCCCAAGGGCCTTACAAAATCCCATCAACCACTAGTTTCTTTAGTACGTATTCTTTTACCTTAATTTTAGATTGTGTCTTTGTTATATCTGACATTTGATTGCTTAATTTGGGTCATTAGTAATTTGTCTACACTTTTTTATCCGTTTTCTGAGGTGAAATTCTCCTTTCATAATCTATAATGGGTGAAGGAACGTTTTTGCCAATCAACTATTACGCCAGGAGCGATTTTGCCAATTAATTTTTAATGGGCCCAAAAATGCCAAAGAACAATTAAATATGTCAAAAAATTACAACGCCGTTTAATGAACAGTAACGTCCATCTGTTTGCATGCCACGCGTGATTTTGAAGAGCGCCACGTGGGATTTCTAATGCCAGCTCAGTCTCCTATGTGGAAATGTGAGGAGCGTTTTTGCCAATCAACTATTACTCCAGGAGCGATTTTGCCAACTAATTTTTAATGGGCCCAAAAATGCCAAAGAACAATTAAACATGTCAAAAAACTACAACGCCGTTTAAGGAACAGTGACGTCCGTCTGTTTGCACGCCACGCGGGATTTAGGTGCTCTCCACGTGGGATTTTGGCTCACTTATGTGGAAATTTCATTGCCCAGGGGGCTTTTGTGTTTTTCTTTCTTTTTTTTTTTTTGGTTGAATCCCTATATTTTTACCCAAACCGAACTTGCTTGACAGACGAACCCTTCCACAGAGGTATCCTTCGACACCCGAGAGCGAGCGAAAGCGAAGAGCCAGACGAACCCAGCCAAACTCGACGGAGAAGGCTAAATCGAATTTACGGAAGCAGTAATATAAAGTCATAGAGCAATAATACTCTTTTAAGGGGAGAGAAGAAAGGCTAGCCGAAAAGAGAAGAGGGGCATTAAAGTCATTTTACACCGATTTTAAAATCCTAAATTGGGTTGATGACTTAATTAATGATTTGTTGAATTTACCAACCTAATTTAGAATTTTTCTATTTTAAGTACCTTTATATGGGATTTTCCCGATTTAGTTTCTCCCTTACAACTTAGCTAGATAAGATAACCGGTTATATAAATTAACAAATGATATCATAATCTCTTTGTGAATATCAAAGCAGGCTAAAACTATATTAGCCCACAATACTCTAGGCTAAATCTCATATGAAAATGTTCTAGTTATGTTATTTATCTATATAATCAGCTTAGCTGACATATTTGTTTCCTATGTACAAACCCTACGATTTGTATGGAGCAGCTCCACTGGAATGTTATACTGGCCTTGTTAGTTAGTTCAAAAAAAATTTGAGGGATTGAGTAGTCAAAAGTTTAGTGAAATGTGAAAAGACGAAAAGATTAATCATCATAGCCTAATAACGATGACGAAAAGATTAGTCATCATAAAGAAGAGTAAGGATAAATGAGAGAAGGATGAGACATTTTATATCTTGTAATATATAACAAGTAAGTATATTACTGCTTCCGTAACTTCGATTCAGCCTTCTCCGTCAGGTTTGGCTGGGTACGTCTGGCTCTTCGCTTTCGCTCGCTCTTGGGTGTCGAAGGATACCTCTGTGGAAGGGTTCGTCTGTCAAGCAAGTTCGGTTTGGGTAAAAATATAGGGATTCAACCAAAAAAAAGAAAGAAAGAAAGAAAAACACAAAAGCCACTTGGGCAATGAAATTTCCACATAAGTGAGCCAAAATCCCATGTGGAGAGCACCTAAATCCCGCGTGGCATGCAAACAAACGGACGTCACTATTCCTTAAACGGTGTTGTAGTTTTTTGACATGTTTAATTGTTCTTTGGCATTTTTGGGCCCATTAAAAGTTAGTTGGCAAAATCGCTCCTGGCGTAATAGTTGATTGGCAAAAACGCTCCTTCACCCATCTATAATTTCTTGGATGGATTAAATATCAATTTTTCCCTAGAAGTTTTGTCTCAGAAGCACTAGGCATCTAGAAGCTTTTCTTGGATCATTTTTGCTTTGGAAGTTTAGAAAAGAGAGCAATTTCGCCTTTGCCATTGATGACTGTTAACTTTGACTATTGAATTCACGTGGCATCCATGTTGCATACCACCTCATCGTCCAACTCAAAGCACCATGTAGGTTAAGTATTATTTTTACTCCGAAAGTTTTGCCTCAAGAGTATTGCGCACCTGGCTGTTTTTTTTAGATCATTTTTGCTTTAGAAGTTTAGAAAACAAAGTAATTTCACCTTGACTTAACAGACCCAAACAATCAACAGCTAGTTAACCTAATTATGCTCTATCATATAGGATTGAATGCCACATAATAGTAGGGGTGAGCATTCGGTTTTCGGTTCGGTTTTCAGTTAAAATCGAAAACACGAAATACACACATTTTAACCACCAAACCGAAACCGAAATATCGAAAAAACCAAACCTAATTAACCGAAATATTTCGGTTTGATTTTGTAATTAATTCGGTTTTTAGGCTTAAGTTGGGCTTTATTGTGGGCCTTCTTGTTTCTTGTTTGGGTGATTTTTTTCTCTCTCTCTTTGTTTAGGTGAATTCTTTTTAATGGCCAAACTACATTTTTTTTTTTTCCGAATCAATCTACAAATTGACTGCAACCTATATAAATTTCTCCTAGAAATTCAATGGCAGAACAAAAAATTGCAATTAAATTGCAGCTACAAATCCACAACACATGATATGATAAACTGTAGCTACAATTTCGACTGAAAAAAAGCTACAATACATATATAAAAGATTATAACTACATCACAAACTCAAAAATAACTCCAGCAACTCATCAATCACAGATTCATAGGTCCAGTATAAGATGATCCAAAAGAAGATAGATATTGAGTGCAACCTGTAATTAAAACAAGAATAAATCAAGTAAAAATAAAATACTACAAATCAGAGAATTGGAGAAGAGGCAGATCGGATGTGTCTAGTGACCGAATCTGTGGAGTTGATCTCTAGATCTGTGAGAGACGGCAAGGTGCTATGGGTGTGGGTTGGTCAGAGGCAAGTCTTCTCCACCAAATCAGCAGATCAACATCCATAGAAGTTTTATTCAAGATCATCTGGGTGTGGGTGTGGGTGTGGGTTGGTCAGAGGCATGGGGGAGTTGCCAACTGCCGAGAGGAGAGAAGTGGTGTAACGTGTAAGGAGGAAGGGAAGAAGAACATAAGCAAATGGAGGGTGGGAAGACGACGATGGATTCTTTGCTCCCTCTGCTGATGCTGTTGTCGATGAGTTGGAGAGAAAATTAGAAAACAGTGAACGAGAGAAAGGAGGAAGAAGACGATGGATTTAATGGAGGAAGGATGGATGGAGGGATTAGGTTAGATTTTCCAAATAAGTAGTTGGACTTGGACCTAATGCATAATGAAGGATCCGGCTACCATCTTCTTTCCTTCCCATCCTCTTCCTCATCTGAGCCGTCGGATGAAGATCTGGATGGTCCAGATTTTTTTAATAATTAAATCTATACTGCATGCGGTAAATTATTTAAAAAAATCTGGACCGCCCAGATCTTCATCCGACGGCTCAGATGAGGAAGAGGATGGAAGAGATCGGGAAGGGAAGAGGATGGTAGCCAGATCCCATAATGAAGTGGGCCTGCTTCCGAGCAAAAAAAGAAATGGGCCTGCAAGTGTTTAAGTTTTTTG
The DNA here is from genome assembly GCA_034222035.1 of Acacia crassicarpa. Taxonomy (NCBI): domain Eukaryota; kingdom Viridiplantae; phylum Streptophyta; class Magnoliopsida; order Fabales; family Fabaceae; genus Acacia; species Acacia crassicarpa. Next base: position 31,851,945 of record JAWXYG010000008.1, on the reverse strand, counting down.
TGGAAAAAAATGAAACAAGGGCACAAGGCTTCATATATAAAAAAGAAAATTGAAACAAGGCTGATAATTTCGGTTATTTGGTTTTAACCAAAATGTTTTAAAAAAAAAAAACAGCACCGAAACCGAACAACCAAACCGAAAAGACCGAACACTGAATTAGTCGGTTCGATTTTTGGTTTTGGTTTTGATTTGCTCACCCCTACATAATAGTTCACCTATTATACCACGTCAACACCTCATCTCTCTCTCTTACCTCTCGCTTTCTCTCGTCACCAGCATCAACCCATTTACTGGCATTCAATCTAAAGACATTACCATCAAGCCACAAAATGGCCTATCCCTCTGGCCAGCAAACCCCCCTTGCTAATTTGCATCCATAACAGCGTGTTCTCTCCATTTCATCCATTTTACGACAGTCATCTCAACACCATCGTCGTCGAAGCAAACGCCCTTGTGGTGTCCATCGAATGATTATTATGAATAATGGGCGGGGAGGAGAGAAAATGAAAGGGGAGAGAGAGAGAGATGAGGTGTTGACATGGTATAATGGGTATATTATTATGTGACATTTAATCCTATATGATAGAGCTACGTCAACATAATTAAATCAACTAAGTGTTGACTGTTTGAGTTTGTAGAATCAGGGTGATATTACTCTGTTTTCTAAACTTCCAGGACAAAAATGATTCAAAAAAAAGATTTTGGGTGCCTAGTGCTCCAGGAAAAATTTCTTTAAGAAAAATGATACTTAACCCTTTCTTGGATTCTATTATCATATTTCACTTATATAAAGTATATTGTGTCTACTTTTAATTAGGGACTGTATCTCAATTATTCAACTGTGCAGTTCATATACCTTGAACCAATATTGCCCATCCTCTTTTTGCTAATATAATCAAGATAGTCATTTAATTTAGAAAAGTAGGTTTGGTTTTGTCATTTTAATTTTCTGGTCAATAATAAAGTGGACCATCAATCCATTAATACCTTGTTGCTATTAACAATTCAGTGTTGTTTGTTCTAAGAATTCACTTCCAATGATCACGTTTCCCTTGGGCAAAAAAAAAGGGAGGCTCCTGCTCGATGATCCCGTCCAATTCCCCCGTTTTTTTTTTTGGGTTCAATTCACTTAATTGTTTAATATTAGCTGCTTTGAAATTTGGACAGTATATATGCTTGTCTGTCTGAAATATAAATATTAGTTAGTTTTCTACTCGTTTATTTTTAATTACAATATTTGATTTGACCGCCATGCCCTTAATTATCCCCTTGGCATGCTTAAAAATTTGTGGAAAACGAAAAACTATTCTTGAAATGCTTGCCTTTGTCTTGAGCAAAAAAAAGAAATGCTTGCCTTTGTACGTAGTATTTTTATAGTCGCAGCAAACTGGGTGAACAACCCAAGCCACCAATAAGATTTTCTTGAGGAAGCAATTCCTACACATGATAAAACATACAAGAGTCTTAATACATCGACCTTGTAACGTAATGCTGTGGATTCTAGGTCATAGGTTAAATTCCACATGTACTATTAGTATTTAACATCCAATTGAAGAGTCTTATACATCCATAGATGCGTTTCCTTATGACCAAAAATAACAAGAAGATGCATTTCACTTATCACTTGTATATAGCTGCATTGTAACTACTTTCTATCTAAAAATAATTCCAAGCAACCTGGTGAAAAGCATCTCTTGCAGAATCTCCACTGATCCCCTAGCAAATTGTAACAACTCTGGTGCTGCCATAAAATTGCTGCGAGAGGACAACAAGCATATAACTTAACAGGTTATGTATTTGTTGTTTACACAACAACAACAACAAGTCAATAACAAAGGCTTTGTCCTCCTAGATAGATGATTAGATGGACCGTATGATGTTATTATACTCCATCAAGACCCAAATCTTCACATGAATTCTTAATTAAAAGTTTGGCTTTATAGTTTCAATTTTTGGTCTTCCTCTACCCTTTATTAGAAGACTTCATACTGATTGGTCAATTCTTCTCACCGGTGCATCTAATGGCATTCTTTAAATACATGAGCTCCTATTTACAGAAGATCTTTCATGTCTTGACAGGTATGTAGATTTCTAATGCAGTTTTTAGGTATAAGGTGATTGAATTTCACGAAAAAAAAACAAAAACAAAAACCAAAACCAAAAGTATGTGCAAATGTTAATATGGCCACTGAAACTTTACATGAGCATTATAGTTTTTTCACATGGTTCTTTCTTTATCTTTTGTTGGCAATATGATTTTGGGAAATCATTCGTTGTTTACTCAAAGCTAGGAGGGGGGAGTACATGATAGCATGTATTTTCGTTCCACTTGGGACAAAAAGATAAAGAGAAGTAGGAAGTGAGCTAAATATGGCGACAAAGTATGCCTATAATCTTTTACATTTACGATAATTGATGTGACCCTACCAACAACTTGTTTCATAGGACAAAAGAAAAAAAAAAAAAAAAGCTCTGAATTATTGTTGTTCTTATATTCCCAAATAGGCTACGAGTCATATATGAGACCCCTAGTATAACTATCTCTCGCTATTGGACTTCATTGGTGAATAGAAAATATATACAAAGTGAATAATAACCAACCTACCTACAAACACAAGAGACACGACAATATAAAAGATTGACTATAAATATAATCTCATAAAAAATTCTCTACTTCATATATTTTTGCTTCAATTCTGACTCATATATAGACCAATTCTGTGAAGTTGTGTGTCACGGGATGGTTGAGTGAAAACAAGTTTAACAAAATCAAAAGCAAATTATGCAGTCTAATTAAACAAAGCTCTCTAATAAAGTCAATCCTAGGAAAAGATCATATCTTTGTTCTTTTTTCTTTATTCTTTAGGATGGGGCTCTCTGCACTTCCATGCTTTCACGTGCATGCTAAAAGTAGAAGAAAGAAAAAAAAGATGCAAAGCATAATTGATAGGACACTTGCATGTTCTTTGAGATCATTCGTCACTTACACCTCAACTTTCCTTTGTCTTTCTTCCTGTTTTTCTTGCTCATAACTGTTTAGGAAGAAATAAAAGAAAGGAAAAATTCTCTAATGATCGTACTCTACAATAAAAAAGGTCCCTACTTATGGACCGCAGCATGATTGGTGAATAATCTTAAAACCCCACAAAATTTTAGAGCAAGGAAAACTGCAACTTGAACAATGAAAAATATAAACAACAACAGTAAATTCTGATTATATAATGATGGGGCCCTTTTGTGGATTTTCAAGTTCTGAGACATTTTTTTGTTAATATTAAATGGGAGCTTTACGTTTCCCAAGGAAGGAGGAAAAGAAAAGAAGAAGAAAAAAACCAATAAAGTTTTGTAAAAGAGACAGGAGCAGAGGACTGACATTAAATTTGAAACGGTAATAAAACAGTGCTTGGATGTTGAAGGCTCTGTACCTTTTAGGGGACCCCAAAAAACAAAAAAATTAAAGCACCACTGACCAAATGGCCTACAGGATTAGTTGCATCCCATTTACTGCAAAATGTAGAAACCCAAGGGATCAAATTCAAGAAACGTCTCTTTTATTGAGTTAGCTTTTCCCAGGAAAAGAAAATGGTCCTTCATTTCAAGGATCTGTCAACTATCAGAGAGTAAATCAAATCAAACCTGTGGTAGAGCAACATTTGATTTGGATATCCAGAAAAGAGATGGAAGAAAAATAAGAAGAAATAAATACAAATTACATAGAAATAATTATCACAAAGTTACTAGATTGAGCCTTCTAGCCAATATCACCAGCATCAGCACCACATTCAACAGGTGAAACAGAGGAGGAGGAAGAAGAAGAACAAGAACAGAGTCGCTAGCAAGCACTGAACTTGAGAAACAGAGTAGTTTCTACTGCAAATAATAATAGCCCACCACTCTGTTTTTGAGCTGACAAAACCCTTTTGCTTCATTTCAAGCACTCTGAGAAGAAAGAAGACGAACAGTTCTTCGATCCCATAAGTTGCAGCAACCATGGCCTTCACCATATTCCTTTTTCTGTGAGGCCTCTGCTTCAGCTGCCACCACCACAAGAAAGAAAGAAAAAAGATGGGATTTTCAGAAGATTTAAGAAGAAGGGGGAAAAAAATAACTCAGAGATGGATACTGGAAAAAGTGGGAGCGAGTGTATATGGGTCAAAATGAACATGAATAATACTAAAAATCAAAAGCAGAGAGGAAGGAAAGGAAGAGAGAAAAGAAGGGTGTACAGTGTTGTGTTTCTCTCTCTACTTTTTGGAATAGCCCTACAATGATGGGGCTGATCTTGTCCTATCATGAGAAAACTAAGAAATTTCGAGGCTTTTTATTTCTTATTTTTTTGAGGGGAAAGGGTTGGTTGGGTGTTTTTGCAGTGAGATTGAGTTTTATTAATGAGGAGAAGAGAGATCTGGGAATGAATGGTTATTGTTGGTGTGGGGTGAGGAAGGTTGGTGGGTAGGTGGGTCTGTGTCTGTGTCTTTGTCTGTGTGTGTACGGTTGGGACATGGGAGAAGGCTCCTGATGTTCCTCTCACTCTCACTGGCTTTGGCTTTGGTTTTGGCCTCTCTCTCTCTCTCTCTCTGAACTCTCAAATCTATGTTCCTCCTTATTTGTTTCCCCCTGACGCCCATGTTAGCTAGATTTGCACAACCAACCTCTTCTCCTTCTCTCTCTCTCTCTCTATCTCTCCATTTCTCTTCTTTCTTCCTTTCCTAGCCTTCTTCTATCACTTTAATTCCAAACAGTATCCTCCTCAATTGTTTCAACTTTTTCACTTTTATGCTTGAACTAGTTTTTTTTTTTTCTTTTTTCTTAATAGTACTCAATACATCCCAAATCAACTGGGAACACAGCGCATTGCAGCCTATCCTCCTCCATTAGTGACCACCTCTTTGGAAGTTAGAGGTTTATCAAGACTACAAAAATTTAGCAAGATAATCAGCGTACTGAATGTCTACTCTACCCCTATATATTATAGTTACATGCCAATCCCTAAAAATAAATATCCTTATTTCATCGATGATGTCATTAAAAGGATTATCATAGACACACCCCTTCAAAACCATATTGATAGCTTCTATGCAATCTGAGTAAATAAACCACATTTCTGTGTCCTCTACTCCAGCATAACTGAAGGCCATTCAGGATCCCCAACATCTCTACAATAACTTGTGGTACTTTGATAAGCTTACAACTGAAACCACACATCCAGTGGCCATCCTTATCACGAATGAACCCTCCATATCCACTATTTCCATTTTCAAAGACGGAACAATCAACTTCAAGATGGGTAGTGTCTTCTGGATGAGCACTCTCCCGTGATACATTTCTTGCAGAAGTGTTGTAGAAAGAACAATTCTTTGTTAACTCCTTGTGCCAGCACGCTTGGAACAAGGTATCATGGGCATTAGTAATGTTCCTCATATTAGAGTCAAACAATTTGCCACAGCGAGTAACCCAAATATCCTAGCAAACATAACCAAATACTGTAGCTCAAGTAAAAGTTTTTTCTTATTTGATAAAATATTTCGCCTTTCGAGTCTTAGAACACATTGGATTTTTGTCTTTCTTAATAAGAGCGCATTTTATGATTCAAACTTGTATTACCTACATTTTTACAATAGTTTTAAATTGTTCAAAACACAATTTAATGTTATAGATTGATTTATATTTTTAAATTTTAAGCTCATGGCTTGTCTCAGAGCCTATGTTTTGATAATAACTCATCACTATAGTGGTCACTAGAAAGGTTGAACTCATATCACTTGAGTAAAGTTGGAAAACTACTCGAGTGATGCTCCAATTAATTTGACATTACCATCACATCATCACGGTGTTCCATTGTAGTGATTAATTTTGTAAAAAGTTTTCGAAGAGAATATCACTCGATTGATCACTTGAGTGATGTGTTCGATTTTCATCACCTTCACATGCATCACTCTGGTGATCTTTCCTAGTGATAATTTTTCTAAGAATATTTTAAAGTTAATATCACTCGAGTGACCACTCGAGTGATATGTGAAAAAGTACATCACTAACACAGCACCACAATGATCCTAGTAGTGCTTAGAATACTTAAAAATTTTCTAAGTATAAGATCACCTGAATGATGTATAAAAAGTGCATCATTACCAGTACATTACAATGATGGCATTCGGTGATTTGTTTCTTCTGAAAATAAAAGAAGTGAGATCACTCAAGTGATCATGTTATTCTCATCACCACTAGATCACCAAAGTGATAATCCTAGTAATATGTTTTCAAAAGAAACAAGATCACTCGAGTGATCCTATATATTTTGTGCATCATTATCACATCACTGCAATGACCTATCCAATGCTCAATAAAGATCACTCAAGTGACCACTTGAGTGATGCATTCCCAGAAAACAGAGCATCATATCAAAAATCTTGATACTCATTCAAATTCATTTTTATCTTGATAACTCAAGATAGTGTGATCTTGAGTGGACATCAATTGCAAAGTGTAAGAGAGAACAATTGTTCTTTAAAGAAAAACTTGTTTGTACTAATGCACCAAGAGTCATGAGAATTTTTGAAGTCATGGAAATCTCAGAAAGGTTTCTGAGAATTGGATATAGGTTATGAGATGGTTTGGACTGAACCAATATAAATCCCTTGTCTCAACCTTCGTTGATATCTCTATGACTTTACTCTCTTCTTTAAATTTGAATTTAAGTTTAAAATTTTTAAATATCACCCAATTTCCTCTCAGGTGAATGGCTTGTACTAGTAACATCTTGATGGTGAAAGTGTTTAAACACAACAAATATAAATTGGTCTTTGCATATGGAAGGACTAGCGTGGTCCCGCCTTGAGCCATTCCAGTTGAGGCTACCAAACTTCGAGCCCCCAATAATGGGTATGTTTGGGTTAGCGATGGGAGCGGTGACTTATTTTTTATCTGACTTTTGCAGAAGCCCAATAGAAAAAAAAGTCAGGTTGTAAATATGATTTATGTTTGAATTGATGGTGGTAGAAGTATCGGGGCCACGTCAAAAAGCTGAGAGTTTTTTTTGGAAAAAGCTACCCCATGGAGCTTTTTCCTTAATTGATTTTTAGAAGCTTTTTTTAAAAAGCCCAGTAAACTTATAGCTCAACCTAAGCACTCTAAATATAGTCTAGATAGATTATCCTAATTACATGTATTTTAGGTTCATTTGTTTATTTGTTATTGTTAATGGTTGAAAAGTGTTTGTGTACCTATAAATTCACATGTGAACTTGAACTAAGCAAAAAACTGGCTAAGACAACGCTGAACTAACTTTAAGGTACTCATTCATTCCTACATAGGGGTTGCTTGAAAAATTCACCTAGAACAGGGAATTTGTAAATCCAAAGCTAATGTTGTGTATGGAACACATCTAAAATATCCATTAAGTAAGATTTGTAAATGAAGAAAATTAAGTTTAAAACATTGTCCTTTATTTAGGTTTAAATGATACAATTACATTTGAGATATTTCTTTGAAAAAACAAAAACTTACCACACAAGTAGAAAAACCCAAGGATAAAGTTTATGAGTATCATACATGGGGAACACCTTGTGTGGAGAACAATCATCTCAAAGACGTGTTTGTTTGTTTGTTTTTTTTCTTTTTAAAAAATTTCAAGACATGTTTGGTTTGTAGAATATGTTTATGGAAATGAAAATAGTAGGGATTACGCCGTTTGATAAAAAGCGAGATAAGTATATCTGACTAACATTTGTAACTGGCTTAAATATTAAAATATTTTTCATCAATGTTTTAATAATTAATTTATTGTTATTATTAGATATTATAATACCAAATAAAGTATAGGTAAAAGAAGAGCAATTCCAAACTCTAGGAACCAAACAGGGCATAACATTAGTCTTATTAAGATTCTAGGTCTTTGTCTGTCCCTCTTCATCCTTTCCATCTAGTCAAACCTCAAATATATCACTATCGCGTCTACATATTGATTCGTTTTGCGCACACCCTCGTCTGGTCCGCTTGCTCTCCCTCGCGCTGTGCACACTCCTCTCCAACATTAGGGTTTCTCTCGACGCCATCGGCGAGCCCCAACCTAAGCCCCAACCCCATTAGATTTGGTGCTCGGAGAACCAGAAGAAGGTAGCATCGAAATATTTTGGAGCTGCGATTCTTAGATCGGCCGTGAGACGCTTAGCGGCAAGCTTCCATCTTCTTCGACGCTAGCCCTCCTATGTTCTTCGCCTAATCTCGCTTTGCCACGATGGCCCTCTCTCGTCTCTCAGGCGAGTCTTTCCTTTGCCTCTCCAGATCTTTCTTGAGGCGGTGGGAGTCTTTTTCTTTGTTGTGAGAGTGGTGGTAACGGCCTCTTCCTCTCTGGCATTTTCTGGCATACAGGCGGTTTCTGGCGGCGGAGGGAAAGGTCCTTTACTAAGTTATTTGTATTTTGGTTTTTTAGTGGTGGAGTTTTTTTGTTGTGGTTCAAATTCGTGTTTTTTGGGATAGGGTTGTGTTGATGGTCTTTGTTGCTATATGTTTTACTTCTTAGAGGAACATTGTTAGGAATGTTCGATGATGGCGAATTCAAATCACTAGTGTTAGCCTTAGACCTTAGTTTGTACGGTAAGTGTTTGCCAGATTTACTTGATTGGAGGAGAAGAAGTATTCTTAAGGACTTCATTTGTTTTCTTTCTAAAGTTGGGTTTTTTCTAATTCTTGCCCAATATCGGAGTATTTGTATAGCTGATCTATTTGCATCTTATCTTTATAAGAAGGTGTGCCTTATAGGGTGAGTTTTGCAACCAACACCTTCTTTTTTGTTACTCCTAACCTTGAATGTTTAGGAAGGTAGTGCAATCTCTAAGACTACTTTTATTCCCACCTCTTCAGTGATTTTGGTGATTAGTTTTTCTTTTATTTGATTTATACTGTTTTATGTGTTTATGTTCTTGTTTTGGTTTATTTATTTCAGTTGTATCTGATTTATTTTATTTCAGTTGTAATTATTATATTCTAATGTATTTTTTGATTTGAGTATTAATATAGGTACGCTGTAAACCACCCCCCCCCCCCAAAAGAAGAAGAAGTCAAACCTCAAATATCATACCCACCCTATTTCTGGCCATACATGATACATATATGATATATTCATGCACTTTCAGCTCTACATATTTAATTTCTCATATAAAATATATCTGAATTGATCAGAAACCTAATTAAACACAATAACGAGATCATATATTTTCTCCGAAATATTCAAACCATTGTACATATTCTTTTTTATATTTAAATCCTGCTAAAATCTCTAAAGGAGTTGAAACCATTAAAAAAAAATTATATTAAGTCCAATAAAATATGTGGAGAAAGATTTAAATAAAATTAAATTTAACTCAAGAATCACATTGTTTGCATAATTTAATTTGTTTCCAATAGAATCAATATTTTCACAGATTAGCTACCATAGACAGAATGAAAGACAACATAAGCCAGGGAAATTCATAAAAAAGGATAAAGTTTTCAAATTTGAAAAATGATTATATATTATGACTCTCTCATTATTTTCAAAAGAGGAGGAAAAAGGTATTATATTGCGACCTAATCATCATAGAAACCTAACCGTTTTTGTTTTAATTAATCCCCTCAATTTCAATAGCTTAACTAATGAATTTAGTTTTATTTATACAATTTAACCTTACATGCACAAACGTGTCAATGCTTGGTTCAAACTTCAAATCCAAAACTTAATCCAAATGCTATTGGGATTTCTTTCCATTGACTAATAAACCTATTTACTAACCTACAATTGATGATTTTTAATGCTGAAAATTTTGAATAAAATCTAACCTTGTTTATAATATAGGAGATATACTAATGTAATACATTAATATAATAATATCTAATATCTAATTATAATGAGATATATGCAAGGTAAGGAGATACTCCAGAACAAATTATGAGATTTTTTTTTTTTTTTGCGAGTTGGATAAAAAATATTATTTATAACAATATGAATTCATGATAATATTATTACAAATGATTAAAAAAAAATCATGTGGTTTATTATATTTGAAATTCGTAGAATGAAGTGAAAACATGATTTAAAATCCATGATTCTTTGATCGAATTCAATAAATATGATGAGTTGAACTGATCGCCAAGGACATGGCTTCATATCGTAACACATCATGAGAATCCATTTCTCACACACACACGTGTTTGTGTATGTGTGTGTAAGAATTTTTTCACTTTGATTATGAACATCATGAGTTTACATAGGAAGAAGTTGATTAGCTAAAAAGAAGAAAAACATCTTTAATTTGTCACGTTCAGTGCCAAAAAAAAGTGTATGGGAAGGATGCAACTAGAGAGAGAGAGCACGCTCAAGGATTTGGGTTGTGCCTACTGACTTGTGAAAGAGTACAGTATGATGATATATATATATATATATAATGACATAGAATGGAGAGAACAGCAAAGAGACAGAATGTCTGGGGAAAAGTAGAGACAGTCAGAGAAAGCTGATGCGATTTTTTCTCAGAGATGTGAGAGAGAGAGAGAGATAGAGAGCGAGAGAAAGAAGAAAGGTACCTGAAGAGAAAGTAGGCCACCTCCAATCCTCGACAACTAAACATCATAACCTAACCTCCTTTGCAATATTTTTGCACTTAGGATTCTCTCATCTGACCTCATCCTACGGTTCACGCAGATTCTTCAAACTCCTTTGTTTTTCTCCCTTCTAAATATTAATCTGCAAAATATAGCCCCATACAATATATATATATATATATATATATATATATATATATAGCCCCATAAAAGAAGTTGGAAAATAGCAAGCAACCAAACTTGGAATCTGCCTTGTTTAATTAAACAACAAGAGGCCTTAATTTATCAGAACGGTTCAAAAAGAAAGCGTATGCAACTCACTCAGATCTTTCACCCAAAACTGATTCTGATGATGATGTGTGCTTTGACCCTCTTTTGCTCCAATTTTTCCCAAAACAAAACTCTGAAACAGTGAAACGCCAAAAGCTTACCTATGTCTCAAAAATATTGCAGGTTGCAGCTATATTGTTGAAGTGAAGAAAAAGGGCTTCTCTTTCTTCATCTCAGTTACTCTTTACCCTCATCTCTTCATGCCCCTCACTTTTTCTGTGAGTGATCTGTAAACTAAAACAAGTCCTAGGGTTCTGCGAATTTAAAGAGAATGCTCAGAGAGAGAGAGAGAGAGAGAGAGAGAGATTGGACATAGGTTTCTTGTTTACTTTGAATCACAAAGGACTAAGAAAGAAAGAAAGAACTGAAGATAGCAGTTCAGTAAATAATAATTAATGATAATAATAAAATACACACTACTTAGCAAACACATACACATGTGCGAATATTTGGTTGTTCGGATACATGGTAACATAATTCAGAAAAAGTGCAGAATACCGGCCACTACCTTGCTGCTTTAATTCAGAATCAGTAGGATCCCAGCATATTAACCATGACCTTAGTATCTCTTTCAACGGTAAGAACTTTGGAACAATGAAGTGTCTTCTGGAGAATGATAAAAAGAAAAAAAAAAAAGAAGTGTCTTCTGGAGAGAGAGAAAGATATATATATATATATATATATATATATATATATATATAATTCAAAGCTTTAAAATGAAGCGCAATCCATGGTTATGTGTGTGTGTAAAGTGTAAGCCAGTAGTCAAGGAGCTTGATTTGGCATTACTGTTATTTTGTTTCCCTTAATTAAGATGTTATAATTATGACAGACCATTTGATCTTTTTTATGCTTGGTAATAATTAAAATATATATGAACGAAAAGCAAGAGGAGATGATGTTTTCCTAACAGCCACATTCTAGTTCTTTCCACTTTTTGGAAGTCTCATGTTAAAAATGCTTCTCATTTTCTTACTTAATACAGAGATGGCGCTCCAACCTTTTTCTTTTGTGCATAAAGTCTCTCTTAAACATATCTTAAAGCATACTTTAAGCGAAATCTGTTTTCAACTTCCATGATTCACGTACCCTTTTTTAAATGGTCTGGAATCAATTATTGCTGTTGAACAAATGACAATCATATTTGTCACGTAGGACTTCAAACTTGTATAATTGCTTATAAGGATCAAAATTTGCAGGGAAAACTAATCTGCAGATCCTTATAGTTTCAACTAATTAATTTGGGCAAAAAAAAACTAATTAATTTTTAAATAGATCTTTATAATTTTTTTTCCCCTTTTATAAGGTCAAACTTTTACCTTTTTTTAATTAGGCTCTTGTAGTTCTTTTTCTTTTTATCAGGTTCTTATTAATTGTTTCATTTTATTCTTAATCAGGTCCTTGTAGGTTTTTTTTTTAATTTTAATTTATCAATTTAATTTAAAATTAAATAAATGAAAATTATTAAAATATAATTTACAAACAATAAATTTCAATTAATAATTATATAAATAATTAATATAACTAATTAGTAATTATTAATTAAAAATTATAATTCTATTATATTTTTAGAAAATTTTATTATTACAATTAAAATTATATAATTATAAAAATAAAAAAATATTAGAATTTAAAAATAAATAATATAAATACATGTTCGATTAAAAAATTAAGAAGAATATAATGAATAAATAATTTTAAAAAAAAACTACAGGGACTTAATTAAAAAGCATGTGAAATTATAAGGACATGATAAAAAGCAAGAAAAGAAATCACAAGGACCTAATAAAAGACAAGTAAAATTATAAGGACCTGATAAAAAGAAACAAAATACAAAGACCTAATTAAAAATTGTATGAAACTATAAGGACTTGCAAATTAATTGTCCTCGATTTTTATTGGCAATTAATCTGAATTCTGAAATGGCCAAACTGTTCATACAATGCCAGTGGTTTTGCATAATTTATAAGATGAACGTCTTACTTTTGTAGATAACAATCTGCCTTCCATGATTTATGAGAAATCATTCGCAAAGTTAACACTTGCATGCATTGCATCGTAAAAAAATATAAAAGATCTTAATTTAAAATAGGCTTACTTTGCATATATTTGATTATGAACTAAATTTTATATCAAAGACATGAGGTAGTAATATATATATATATATATATTGGGATAGGATATTCTTACTACCATTTTTTGTTACTACCAATCTTACTACCATTTTTCCACCGTTAGATCAGAATCTCATTTACCTTTATAATTTCTCTCTCCTATTAAGATTCTGATCTAACGGTGGAAAAGTGGTAGTAAGATTGGTAGTGACAAAAAATGGTAGTAAGAATATCCTATCCCATATATATATATATATATATATATATATATATATATATATATATATATATATATATATATATATATATATATATTATACTATTATTTCTAAGTAAAATAATATAATTTATTTTTTAAATATCGTGACATGAAACGGAGAAATTCAATGAGAATGGCAATTAGGAAAGGCGAAATTCCCAAGAATACTCTGAAAATATTAAAATCCAACAGCATTTCTTTACTATAATTCATTACTTATGTACTATACTTAATTAGCATATGATAACATTTTTTAATTAGTAGGAATTACTAATTTGAAAATTTCAAATTCTAAAGGTATTTAATTAGAATTTTCCCATTAGAAAATCACAAAAATCAAGGTGTACGTATTTTGATTCTTTTCTTTTTACTTAAAAAAATTGGTGAAAAGTCTCTATTTAAAAAAATTATTGATTTGTGCTCAAATTGAAGTATTGAAATTATTTAGAGGACACTCAGAAGAGTAGCGATATGTATCTATGTTAATAATGATTAGTATTAATATTAATTCATTACAAGTACCGAACCTTTCCAAACCAAAAAAGTGATCCTTGTCTTTGTACTGGTTTCTTTTAAATTTTTTTAAAGTGATTTTATGAATTACGAAATAATGATATGTTTGAATTGGTGGTAACAATTTTTTTGGTAACAATTTTTTTTTTAAAAAAAAAAATTGACTTTTGAAAATATATGATAAGGTAAAAGTTAAATTACGTAATTTAATTTATGTTTGGATTGATTTTTGAGAAGCCAATTTAATGAATTGAAACTTATTTGGATGATTAATACAATGTAAGTTTGAATATAAAATGACTAAAAAGAATATGAATTTAATAAAAATAAAAATAGTCAATGTATTATTGAGATAAATTTAAAAATTTGAAAATTACTTAAATTTTAGAGGAAATTAGAGGAAAATCTCCCTCAATCAGAGTTTTGTCATTCTTCGTATGTGTGTGTATATATATATATATAAATTTATCGTGTTATTCACTTTGATTAAATTTTTCATAGCAGAGTTTTTCCAGATTTTCTTTAAATTTTATTATTTATTTTTTCTTTGGATACTTTCATGAATAAGAATAAAATTGAAAAACAATTATTATTAACCCTTAAGTAGATTTATATAACTAGGACCAAAATTTTCATTTGCAACAAAACTTACTAAGGACCAGAATGTTATTTTAATAGAACAAGGTGAGACATAGCATCTTTTCTCATGAGATATTTAGTTTTTTTTTTTTCCTCCCTCCATAATAGAAACATCTTCTCTCTCCACGGTGAAAACGCCAGAAACATGAAGTTTTGGTTTATAGTTTAAAATAGTTTTTCAAAGTCTAACTGAAGAAATATTGATCCAAACATAAGAAAAAGACAAAAGTGGCTTTTGACTTAATTCCAAACACATTTTAAATGTATAAGAGAAGTTTCATCTTAACTTAAAGAAAAAGGCTTTTAAAACCATGATTTTTTTTTTAATACAAAAATTTTAAGAAAGGGGTTGAGTTCACCTACAATCCAAAGGCAGGGCGAAATCTCCTGTCCTCCTAGGTGATACTGATATTGGGCCAGACGAGCCGTCTATTACCCTCAGGTGTTAACCTAGGTACCTAGGAGTTAGGATGCCTCCCCCAACACCTTGACCAACTCCAGGATCGAACCCCTTCCCTTTAATAAAAGTATCCAACTCTTTTACTAATTGACCTACGATTTGGTTGGCCCAAGGGAGAAACGCTTATGTTTCAAATCACGCATGTTGCTGGGGGATTGTCCCTTCTTTCCCCCAAAATTACAGAACTGCCATCATGACCTGAAAATATCAAAATAATTTGAACGGTGAGAAATTGGGCCCCACTTATGGGCTAGGCCCAGACCTCATCCGCAGGGCCTCGGTATCAAGCTTCAAAGGCCATATCCAATTATCCATGTACAAAAGAAAATTCAACGTTGACATATCATTATATTAAAAAAGGGAAAATTTTTACCCAAAAAAAAAAAAAGAAAAGGGAAAATTAATTTTTATATACAGAAGAAAATTAATTTTTGAGTCCTTCAAGTTTTAACTTAAGTTTATTTCAGTTCCTTAAGTATGATTCGACACGACTCAATCGTTGAAATTTTAACTTGATTAAAATTCAGTTCCTAATTTTTGAAATTTTTATATTTGTATGCTTTGTCATCGATCAGTTGCTCATCTCCTGTCATCACCGAGTCATCCTAGTTGGGGGAAAAAAAAATCATGACTCAGTGTCCACGTAGTAATATTATGAAGGGGTTTAATTTTCTCATGTTGCATGAGAAAAAGAAGATTCCTATACACATATAAAATAGTAGGACCCACATATACATATAATGCTAATTATATATATATGTAGGTCCCACCATTTTATGTGTGTGTAACATGAGAAAACATTTCTCCTACCACATGATAAATATTTTTTCCTATTATGAATGAGCAGGGATCTACAAGCCACGGGTGGAGTTGAGCGAGTTGCTGGCAGCCATAGCTATAGGGCTTGAGAGATTATTCCAATTGAAGCTTGCTAGTCACTTTAAATGTCACCTTGTCTACTCATCCTTCCTCATCTCTTATACTGAGTCCTGACTTACGGAGCATCTTTCTCCGGCGAAAGGCGTCGGAGATAAATTTACAGAGCATCCTCCATTTATCGATCAATTTAAAGACTTAGATCGTCTGCAAACTGTATACCAGCATAATTGAAATATAGTAATTTGTCCATGTGAGATTACTTGGGGGTTACAAATTGAAATTGATTCCCTCCAGCAATTCAAGACCCCAACTTTATCTTTTATTTGGGGGGTGTTCATACTTTTTGAATTTGAAGAATTATTCCCTCCTATCCTATGTATGCGATGTTACAGTCACAGTCGAAAATCAACATGGTTGATATTTTCAAAAGTTCACATTTGTTGGCTCTTACACTGATCTGTACACTTACAATTTTGTACCAAAAAGCAATAGGATTATTGGAAAAATCCGTGCTTTAAGCAAGCCTTTCTCACGAGCTCGCAAGCCCTATAACTATGGCTGCCTGGTCTTCTTTGGCAATGCGCTCAGGTCCACACCCATGGCTCATTCAGATCCCTATTGATTCATAACATTACGTGGA
This sequence comes from Acacia crassicarpa, assembly GCA_034222035.1. Lineage (NCBI taxonomy): Eukaryota > Viridiplantae > Streptophyta > Magnoliopsida > Fabales > Fabaceae > Acacia > Acacia crassicarpa. Next base: position 31,835,536 of record JAWXYG010000008.1, on the reverse strand, counting down.
GCTGGACTCTGAGTCATTATATTTTGCCATTTAGGATGACTCAGTGGTGACTAGAGATGAGTTACTGATGTTAAAGGACAAAAGCATACAAAATCCAAAAATTAGATACTAAGTTTTAACTAAATTAAAAGTTTAAAAATTGAGTCATACTTGAGAGACTGAGTTACAAGTAAGTTAAAAGTTAAAAGTTGAAGGATTAAAACATTACTTTGCCCTTAAAAAATTATATCAAAATGCAATATTCATAAGCTATAAATAATAATTTTTTTTTAAAAAAAAATTTGATGCAACATTTGAGAGAAAGATCTATTTCTTGTATGGAAAATTCTGCATAATGCTATTCTTTTATTGATATATTAATCAAGCATCACATGAATATATCTGGATATTGTCCATTTGAATGCCATGAACTAGAGACCATGGAGCATCTCTTTGTAACTTGCCCATTTACAAAAGCAGTGTGGTTTGACTGCCTGTCCACTAGATTTCCTTGCTCATTATTATCAGGCTTTAAATTAGATGAGACCACGGCACTTGGGTAGATAAAATTAAGGTTTTTGTTCCAATGAAAGCTCCATCCCACAAAAATAAATAAAGATCAAGAAAACTAAATATGACTTTAGATACTAGCTTATTGGTAAAGGGTTACGTTAAGGTACAATTTTATTAAATAAGTTTTTTTTTTTTTTGTTACAAGCATATAGCACAATTAAGAGTCTTTTTGATTCAACCCCATGATGATTACCAAAATCATTCATACCTCCCCTATAAATATTCATTACTACCCAATTGTATGATTGAAAAAGTTCAATTTACCTTTTAGTTTTGTTTTTATTTCATTTGTCTTATTTCACCCGCTATGCCATATCACAACCACCACCACCACCACTATCTCCTCCTCTCCTCCACTTTCACCTCCGTTGTTGTTGTCGTTTCCTCCATGGTAGCTGTTGCTACTACTACTACATTCTCCATCGTTGTCCCTGTGTCAACACTTGCCATTGCTATAACTACCTCCTCCACCACCACCCTTCACCGCCACTACCTCTACCATTGCCACTGCCGTTGTTTCCATCACCGCCATAATAGTTGTCATCACTAACACTACATCCTCTTCCACAGTTATCGCTATAACCACTTGCCATCGCCACCACTACCTCCTCCTCCTCTACTGCCACCCCTTGTTGCCATTGTCAACGGTAGGGCAATTGTCGCCACCACCACTACCTCCTCCACTGTTGTTGCTATCACCACTTGCCATTAGTCTACCTCCTCCTTCATCGTTGTTGTCAGCACCTGCAACATCACTGCCATTGTTGTCATTGTTACCATCACCTCTAGCACCACAACCATCACCATCCGACGATCTTTGGCGAGGTTGCGTAATAGTTATGATGAGACAATACGATGACTCTTAACTATTTTTCTATAAAAATTATATTAAGGGTAAAATAGACTTTGTGTAATATTTTAATTTTAAATAGTTATAAAAAAAATTAACTTATTGTACCTTGTTTAAAAATCAAACCAAAAACTTGGTCAAAAAAAAAAAAAAAGAGCTCTGTAATTAATATTGTATTACATTACCATTGCACTATAAGTGCAATGGGATCAAACGAAACGGGCCCTAAGTTTGAAGAGGGTAAAGATAGACCCAACCTTTTAAAATTGGTGCAATTTTAACAATTTTGTTTAATTAGCTCAAATCTCTATTACTTTTTTAGTGGGACCCTCTTGTCCTCCTTTAGCCTTACAATGGATGTTTAATTTGGGCCAATTTAACTAAATTACTAAAATTACACTATTTTTTAAAAGATTGTATATACTTTTTTGCCTATAAAAACTTAATTGTGTCAGATGCTCTTATAGTAAAAGAAAAAAAAAAATTTATTGCTAAAATTACACCTTTAACTCTTGGTAAAAATGCATGCACTTTTATGCGAATGATACAAGACTAAGACCTAATAATTTACACACACACATATTTATTTATTTATGATGTAACAATTAGTAAATTGATACTCCCTCGATCTTTTTTAAAAGCAACAAATAGCTGTATTATTAGTATTATATTCCCTAACAGATTACGACGTTGTTGTTAGGCAAGTTGGAAAAACGTGTGCTTTTAGCTAGAATGATGCTATTATGAGGAAATATCAAGCTGGAAAATAAAAATAGTTGGATTCATTTTTCTTCCATTTTCATTTTGGGACATTCGATAAAATTGGAACTTTCATGAGAAAAGAATCCAACATATAACAAACGAGCAAATGCATAAATACTTTATCGAGTGCATGAACGGGAATTTGGAAAAGATGACGTACGCATAGTTATGTAACAATTAATTAGCATGGAGATATTACGAATTCTATTGGTATTGATTGTCAAATTAAAGTTGAGATAAGGGATCTATTTCTGTCTTCCATATATTCTACAAACAAAGGATAGCCTTAAATTAACGCCTTATTCATGTCGATTCAGAAGTATCTTTAGTACACTATCCAAAAAAAAAAAAAAAACTATCAATTTGTAACGGTTAATTTATAATAGTTGGACAAAACCACTACAAATATCAGGATTTGTAGTGATCTTTCATATACCATTACAAATTTGCAATGGTATGACTCGCACCTTGGTGCTACTTGGCATCACCTTTTGTGGCGGTTGGTTTGTAATTGTTCACATGACAAGAAGCACTACAGAATGTAAAGGGTTGCATATTTGTAACGGTTTCAAGAAATAGCCGTTATAAAATGTAGAGGGCACATACAAAACCGCTATAAACTTTCACATTGTATGAGGTACAGTTTCATGATTTGTAGCTTGTTTTTGTAAAACCGTTACAAATCTCAAGGCTATATAAGCGTTGTCACCCTTCATTTTATCGCTTTTGACAAATTCATTTCTTGCATGCTCTGAAAGGTTTTTCTTTAGATCTAAGGTTTTGCTCAAGCTTCTAAAGAGTTAACCATCTGAGGTTAGTAAAGTTAACTCTTTTATTTAGTTTTCCCCCTATTATAATAATTTTTTATAAATATTGATAATATTTTTAATTATTTAATAATAAGTGTAGTTATTATGACTTCTAAGGGAGATAAGAACAAGGGAAAATTCAAAAAGGCTGACTGTCCCTTAGTCCTATTTTATGGGGGAGAAGTAGTAAAGGGAGCAGTGGTAGAGGCAATAGAAGGCAGCATGGAGGTAGACATGTTCTCATGCCATCACAAAAGCTGACCCTGCCACAGTAATTTACCCCAGAGCAGCCACAACAGATGACCTCACCGGATCAGCGACTCCATCAGAGCTACATATTCAGCTAGAGGGGGTTGACATCAGTTTCAGCAATTAAGACGAGAACGAGGAGTTTAACTTCAATATTTCCATACTAGATGAGGCAAAGGCCTAGGACTAGAATAACCCACGACGGTCGTTTTCGTGATTGACAAGGTTTGAGGTGCAAGTTCAAGGTAAGTTTAATTTATTGTTTTAATAAAGTTAATATTTAAATTACATATTCAACCTATTCAACCTTTATCTGAATGAGCTGCGCACGAATTGGATTTAGTTCTCTATCCACTTCCAAGACATAAGAGAAGATTCCTTGGATGCTGAACAATATAGCATGGGACGAGGCTGTGAAACTAATTAATTGTATTCAATTATATTATAAATGTAAATAATTATAATTTATGTCATTTTTAATTAATTAATTAATTATTTGTATTTAGTTATTATTTATTCAATTGATATACATGATAGGTTTTCCACGTGCGACAATATATATAGTAATAGGTACATGATGATAAAGATGAAGGATGGATGGAACAACAAGAGGAATTGTCTCTACCACATCATGAATAAGAATGGGATGATACTTCTAGAGCAGCTGACGGAAAACATGTTTGACGTACGGCCACTACTAGAAAATATTGAAATGGCGACGAAATTTTGTGAACTAATACAAGAATGAGAAAAGGCTCACTGGTTCTTTTGGAGAGAGCTAAAAGCATACGTGCCTTTTTTTTTTTTTTTCATAATGCTTTTGGAATCTATATAAATTTTTTGAAAAACTTTTATGTGCTCTGAACCATGTCTATACTTGAGATCTCTCTTGTTTGAGTAACAAAAGTGTTGATTTTGTGACCAAATAATCAATTTATGGGGAAAAGATATCATTCTTGTTTTATAAGATATAACTCTTTTAATATATTTACTTTACATATATAGTTTGAAATCATTTAAAATAAATTAATCTAAGCACTTATGGAATGTTAAAAGTAATCAAAGATTTAGTACAGGTGGATGCAGAGATTTGTATGGAGGAAGGTGACGCGAGAACAACCATATGTGATGCAGTAGAAAAGCATAATATTGATTCGCTTGTGTTGGGAAAGCAAGGGCTTGAAACAAAAAAAGTGTGAATATTCTTGTCCCATGCTCAATCTTCATGATAACGTTATACACACACACACACACACACACAAAGCTAACGTCTTAGATTTTGTTTTTATACAATTATCTTACGATCCAACCAAAGAATGTCAACTTTATATATTTGAAAATTACTTGGTACTAACGCCACCATATGCTAATAAAGGGCTCTTATAGGAAGTGCGGGCAACGGTATAAATGGAAAGATAATCAGACAAATGAACAGTTCCTATTAGCCAACAAGAACCGAAGAACGTTTTGGAAGATTAATTGAAAACTGAAAAGGGAGAAATCTAATTAGACAAGGATATTTCCCCAGAGTAATTAATTATCAAATGTAACTAATAATGCTTGCTGCCTTGAAATATTCATTAGACAAGGATATTTCCCCAGCGTAATTCATTATAGTACTAATTGATCATAGGTTTTAACTCTTATTAATGGAAATGATCATAAGGATATTTAGAATTATTGATGCAGTTTCTGATATTTTGTAAGTACTAATTGATAATGCTGAAATGCCAATGGTTTGCTCATTTGCCACAATTAGATTTTGTGTGGGTTATTCTCTTCTACATCATTCAACTCTTGTTTTTTGTTTTGTTTTTGTTTTTCGCAATTGGTTGCTAGAATTGAGTTAACAAATTAGAACCCTGATGTAATTGATGTAATTATGTGTTTGCATTGCAATGAATAATAGTGTGTGTGTATATATATATATATATATATATATATATATGTTTTCCCCATATTTTGTAATATGTCCCCATTTTCTTGTGTACTTTCTCATTCTTTGTTTGCCTCCTTCACATGCATGTCCCCATATTTTGGTGTACTATCCTCATTCTCTAGTTGCTTGCTGGGATCTGTTCCGTAATTACAATCACTCATGGGGCAATTGGTCAGAGATTCCTCAAGTTGTTTGCGATGTTTGGTTCAATGACTTCTTGGTAAATTACGTCCTTTATGGTTAGTAATTGTTTCTCATCAAAATGCAAACTAATTAATTACTTGTATAATTTTAAGCACTAATTTTTCATTATTGATTTTCAGGAAAAGTTTAGGTGGTTGCCTACCCATCAGTGAGATTTGGGGAAAGCTTATAACTACAAAGCAAGAAGGTGGTTGTTTGATTGCTTATAAATTGAGACAAAATAAAGGCAAGACAACTTGGATTCATCTTGAGACTGCAGCATAATTATTGGGAAAATGGGCCGCCAATGAGTAATGGCAGTAGAAATCTTTGCAAAATAAGTTAAATAGGTCCCGAATGGATGAACTCTTATTATATAGTGGGGGCTTCATTCCAATAAGTCAGTATTGAAGAAACGTTGTAAGTATACATTATTTTCTATTCCGGTATTCAATATTTTGTACTTTGAAGTAATTAATTAATAGTCATCATTTGTATTTGCAAGAAGCTTCTGGGGACATACCTTTAGACATGGTTGATTGGGCTACCTTTGAGCGAATCCATTCCTAAGGCTATGTTTGTGAGTTTCATTTTGGAGGGAAAGGAAAGGGAATGGAGGGTTTTGATAGTCCCTTCCCTTGTTTGCAAGTTTTAAAAATAAGAAGGGAAGGAATCAGGGAATTTTACAAATCCTTCAAAACCCTTATTCTTCTAAAAAATAAAGTTCCCCCAATATGGGGGGTTTTAAGAGGAACAATAAGTTAATTACTTCTTTACCCTTGTTCACTACCATCACCACCACCACCACCACCACCACCATCACCCCGTCCCACCTCACAACCACCGACATCGCCGCCATCCCCACCCCCACCGCCGCCACCCCCACCACCCCACCGTCGCCGCCGCTGTCGCCGCCGCCACCACCACCACCACCACCACCACCACTGGCCTCCACCTCCACCACCCACCCGTAAACTAGACTTAGAAAAACGGGCTAGAGCCCATGGGCCCAACCAACCTGCCTGTAAAAAGCGGTGAACTTGGGCTGGCTAAATACTAGCTCGAGGGCTAGCTTGCTTAGAATTCTTTTTTTATATTTCTTGAAAAAATAAACACAAACACCCTTATTCCTTTTCTTTTGATGCTATGTTTGCTTGCTTTCTCATACTTTTTATTAGATACTTTAATTTTTATATTATATTTATTCTACAATTGTTTAATTAAAAAGAGAGTTGTTTATATGTCTTTGTAATGTGAGTGGTGGAAAAAAAGGGGATGTGAGAGTGAAAATGGATGCCTACACAAATGTACACAAAAAAGGGAGTGTGATGTAAGTAGATAAATGAGAAAGAAAGTGAGACTAAACAGAAGAGGGAGTGTGATGTTTTTTTTTTTCCAAAAAAATAAAAATTTAATAGGTGGGTGACTAAGCTGCCCAAGCAGGCTTAAGCTAGTTGGTATTTTGCCAGCCCGCTAAGGGACCCATTCAGCCAGCAAGTTGCAACAGGTTGGCCCACAACCCGTGGGCTAGCATGAATTACCTGCTCTATCAACCACACTAGAGTGTCGTATCCAAGGAATACTACCCTATAAATAAATGCCGACTGATGGTGCACAATAATCACTGCGCATTCACTAATTCTGCCATCTTATATCACACTACTTTCAAAGGTTTTCATATTCTCATGCTCACATATGTCAATCAATACCAAAGGTCTAACACGTTCCAGATACATATATAATTCATTCAATGGCATTACATCAATAATTGCATGTTCGCATATTCAACAATACGTAAACAATCAGGACATATGAATAGTAGATAGATAGTAGATTGACATGTTAGATGGGTAGTAGATAAACACGTGATTTATGAAAAGTAGTTGAGACCCAAATTCTATAAATATCTCACCCCTTCTCATTTCTTTCACAACACAAACACTCAAAACACATAGAAAGAGAGAGAGAGAGAGAGAGAGAGAGAGAATAGAGAAAAAGAGGAGGAAGGAGACTCGGAGAAGAACGATAGAAATTATTTGGTATTTGTAAATTAAGAGCATTGGAGTATGGTAAAAATAAGCTTGCAATTGAGGTAACCTTGGTTATTATTTTATATACTTGTTAAATGTATATATGTATTTATATATATAAATTGTTTTGAGATTTGTTGTGCCTATGGAAGGCTTGATTTGAAATCTAATAATGTTGTTTTAATGGGATTGGATATTCTTGGAGTCCTTGATATCACTTTTCTTTTAACCGGGTTAAGTATGACACCTCCTTTTGGTTGTGTTAATTTTTAAGGAGGGGAGCCATGTTGAAGTTATGTGTAATGGATATGTTTTGTTGTGTTATGCGTTAGATGGCTCCAGTCAACGGTTGAAAGAGGTGGTCAGGGTAATAAGGGTGATCTATTCATCATTGGCATATTTTATATGTGAAATCTCATGTGAAATATTGGAAAATAAATTATGATGTTTTGAAACCTTTTTGAGAGGGAGTTTTTGGTAACCGAGTCGAGAACTATTTTGTGAAAGGCTTTTATATAAAGGCATATATTTTAATTATTATGAATTTATAAATATGTTCTCAATCTCGGTTTGCATGTATATTTCTGAATAACCAATGGTAACGGGGATCTTTGGATCTTACGGTTATTATGTTTTTTTTTTCCAGGTGATTAATTTAGTAGGGAAAACAGGGAAGATACATATGGAATGAGTCCTGAAGGCTCTTTTATAATGTTATGTTATTTGTATTTGCCATGACCATAAGACTTCAGTATTTTAGAAACTCAGATATATTTTTTTGGATTTAATTTGGCCCTGTATAAATGGATTTTTACCGTTTGGCCATATCGTAAATATGTATTTGGATGTTAAACATCCTTGTTGGAGATATTCTAAATATTTTGACCAAGTTTTCGAGTGTTGAATTTGGGGTGTTACACATAAGCTGTTGGTTATGATTAGTTTTGATGATGTCTAATATAGAAGCAAAAAGTTTATATAATATATTTATCTCCTACATTGACCAACTACTATGTTTAATGTAGATTAGTTCAAGTTGAATTATAAAGAAGATTAATCAAGAAGGAGATAAGGGATTAATGAAAAGAAGAAATTGCAGAGAATGTCAAGGAAGCAAGAAGCTATCAAAGTATTTTGGGAATAATCAAGAAGAAGAGGAAATATTGAAGAAGATATAGAACTTCCAGAGAATGATAAGTTCAAGTTTAATGAGAGAGAATGATCAAGAGAAGAGGAGAAAGAAAGATTTGAATTGTGGAAAATGATCAAGAAAAGAAGAAAGAAAGAACTAACTTGATGAATGGAATGAAAATATAATTATTCAAGTTATTATATTGATGCTAGAAGTCTCCAAGATCATATGGAAGTTCAAATGGCTCAATTCAGAGTTAAAACAAGCAAATATAAGGTTTAGGATGAGAAAACTCGAGGTTTGAGTATAGACCTCGAGGTTTGAGTGTCTTCAGCATTTTTGGTGTCTCTGGACTAGCAAACCTCGAGGTTGCAAGTGAAAACTCGAGGTTACAAGTGAAACCTCGAGGTTTCAGTCAAAACCTCAAGGTTTCAGCACTATCAGCAACTTTGGTACACTCTGTTCCACGTTCAGCTTCTGGCGACCTTCGGTAATTTGATGATATCTCTCAAACCAGGATTTGGATTGACATGAAACCAACGGCATATCAAACTAGACATCCAACACGTACTTGTGACAAAGATTCAAGTCCAAAGAAGTTCAGATCAAGGAGATATGAATTTTACAAGTTGACACAAACTTCACCATCACAGTCAGAACCAAGCTTCAATGTTTTGGGTGTATATCACAAACCACAAATCCAATTGAGCTCAAATCAGTGCCATTGGAAAGTAGACACACATAGCTTTCCAACAAGACTTGAACGGACCAAAACAGAGTTCAGACCAGGGAGATATGGCTTTTGAAAGTTGACGGTTAGTTAAGGACATCGCAAAAATGCTAATCAAGAACAGCCTTCATTCATCGGATCTTAAAGGACATAATACAATGAGTTTGGAGCTGATTCTTCTTGCATTGGATTCTTACCTTGAGCTTGGACATGTAAAATTGAGTTTGAGGTTTGGTATTCTGTCTTAAACTTGAGATTTCATAAAAACACTCAAAACCTCGAGTATCTCTTTTCAACCTCAAGTATTCTAGCATACAGAGAGCAAATTGGTTTTCACAAGAATGAAAACCTCGAGGTCCATTTCTAAACCTCGAGGTTGGGTCTCTGGTTCAAAAGTTTTGGCTTTGCAATATTTATGCAAACCTCGAGTATGGATTTGAAACCTCAAGGTTATCGGGCTCCAGAGGAAAAATGAACTTTTAACCAAGTCTCAAACCTCAAGGTTTCTTTTGAAACCTCCAGGTTTGAGGTTGTTCAAAGATTTCTCAAAGGTTTCTTTACAAAGGAAACCTCGAGGTTCACAAGGAAACCTCGAGGTTGCATGTTTCTGAAACTGAATCTGCTTGAGTTATTCAAGCAAACCTCGAGGTTTGAGATGCAAACCTCAAGGTTTCTAGCCGTTACTGCAGATTCGAATTTGGGAAATCTGTAATACCTTCTTGTTTGATCTCAATGCTTTACATGATTATCCTATATTGATTCTAGATATGTTTAACTATCTTTCTAGTGAGTTTCAGACAGATTAACGAAGGTTTATTAAAGGATTAGAGCAAAAGCAAAAAGTGTGTCAGAACAATAAATGCTCAAGCCCAGAAACTTGCTTCCTTTGGTTAATCCACTTGTACACGACTGCAAAAGACTAAAAGGAAGATTACTACAACAAGCAACAATCTCTCCAACGGATTTATTGCCAGAAAGTCATCTAAGAACCAAGTGACAGCTGGATTATGCATAAACAAGAGAGAGAAGGTGTCCAAGGTGGAACCAACTCACAGCAAAAGTCTCCCAACGGTTCAATCCAAGTTACAACGGTCATAAACGGTCACATACCATTCTCCATCTATAAAAGACATGGATTCAAGCAGAAAAACGTAGAGATACAAGTTTACCATGCCAAAATGCTGATACTCTGCTTCTACATCCTTTTCACTCTATTTTACATGATTAGATAGCTTAGAGAGTGAAATGAATTGTATCTGTACTTCAGTGATCATTTATTCATTCCTTTGAGAGAAAAATTATTGTAAACACATTATCTTTCTGAGAGTTACTCAAGATTGGGTAATCTTGAGTGGGTTGTACATTGTGTTGATTACAACTTGTAAAGGGGAGTGAATCCTAGTGAGAGGATTACTTCGAGTACAGAGTGTGTAATCAAGCAGTGTATTGATTACAGATTGTAAGGGGGAGTGGATCCTAGAGAGAGGATTGCTTCAGTTACAGATCATGTAATCAAGCTTATTGAAGATAGTGGATTGAAAATCCCAAGTGTGGCTTAGGGACTGGACGTAGGTCAGGGAAAAGACCAAACCAGTATAAATCTGTTTGCAAGCTCTTCTCCCTCATCTCTTACATTTCCAGCATTTACATTTGAGCAATTATCAATTGTTTGAAAACTTACTTTTGTTACTCAAGATGAAAACACTGAATTGCGAAAATGTTTTAAAGAGTGGAAATCTTTATACTTCACCCAATTCACCCTCCCTCTTGGATGATAGCCGGAACTTACATAAGCTTGTGGGGTTTTCAGAAAAAACCATGAGCAGCACCAATAACTAAGATAGATAGGAGCACTTTACTTGAAGTCATCTAACAAATTCTAATTAAGAAAAACTTCTCTTGTGTGGACAATGACCAACTACAAAGCAAAAATATAACTTAGTACGGTGATAAGACCTCAACTCATCTAAAGAGTTACTCAGAAATCTCACGATAACTCTGGTAACAAAAATTCAGGCTAGAACTGAGAATTGTCCTCAATGGAGTTTTAGACTATTCCAATTTAACACCTCTTTATCTTCAATTGGAGTTGTAAACCCTTAAAACTCAGTTCTATGAAAAATCCTCAAATTGGGATTCTCAAGCCCTTGCCTAAATCTCTTAGAATTTCATAATTAGAGAAATAGAAGGAGTAAGGAGGGTTACAGAGGCTTACCGATGAATTAGAACCCTTATGAGTCCTCTTCACAAAAACCTAGTAGAGCTCTGCTTCTTCGTACCCAAATTTATGAAAAATGCTGAACTATCATGTACTTTTTTATTTATAAATAGGGATAAGGGTCTTAAATGCCATGGAAGTTTTCGCTCAGGAGCACTGGTAAGATAGAAGTTTTTTTGGGACCAAAAATGCCACAGAAGTTTTCGCTGAGGAGCAATTTTGCCCATGAAGTTTTCACTAAGGAGCAATTTTGCCCCGGAAGTTTACAAAACATAGCAATTTTGCCCTTCTGTCCCCAAATATTAAATTTGACTATTAAATCAGTCAAAGACTACACATGTTATGCCTTAAAAAGGTCAAACTTAGAGTCAGAGAAGGAGATCCTTGAGATGTTGAGCTCAAGGCGGCCAGAATTTGTGAAGTCGAACTGGTCAAAAGGACTGAAAGGTTGATTGTCACAAAACCCAAAGGAAGCATCACTTATGATCTAAGCAAATGATCAGTCTATACAAATATAAATATGATCACTATTGATTTGTTTTACTTAACCAAGTTTTGGAACAATTCATTTCTCATTTTGCGTTTCATTTGCGTTTTGTGACAGACCTTTCAGTCCGTTCGACCAATTTGGCTTCACAAATTTTGGCCGCCTTGAGTTCAACATCTGAAGGATCTCCTTCTCTAACTCCAAATTCGACATTTTCAATGCATGACATGTGTAATCTTTGACTGATTTAATAGTCAAATTTAATATTTGGGGACAAAAAGGAAAAATTGCTACGTTTTGTAAACTTCCGGAGCAAAATTGCTCCTTAGTGAAAACTTCTAGGGTAAAATTGCTCCTTAGTGAAAACTTCTGAGGCAGAATTGCTCCTCAGCGAAAACTTCCGTGGCAAAAATGATACTTTTGAGGCAAAATTGATACTTCCTGTGAATTTCCGTGGCATTTTTGGTCCAAAAAAAACTTCCGTCTTACCAGTGCTCCCGAGCAAAAACTTCCATAGCATTTAAGACCCCTATCCCTTATAAATATTGACAACTCGCCTGGGTGACTACATTGGTCATTGAGGCAATTAGCGTTGTGTCATTCGCCTTAGAGATTAGTGACACAAAACATCACTCCTTCGTTTCTTATCATCTCACCTCAACAAGTTGCCCAATGCACGAGTTCTAATTTTTTGGATGTTACATATTGCATGCTTCTTAGTTGTCATTAAAATTTCTCGGTAATTCAGTCTCTTCTTTGGTACCTCATAATGATTCCCACAAAAAAAAAAAAGAAAAAAAAAATTCCCCCCAAAATGAGACATATCACTTCTAAATGGAAAAACTATTCTTGGCCCTTTAAAGTTTTATTAGACAATATAGAGGATGAGTCTCAGAGTAATAATAAGGTCACTGCTATGTGATCTAAAAGCCCTAGGTTCAATAATCTTGAAAAGAGTCTCTCCACTTGTGGAGTGCATATATATCCTTTTTTAAACCCCATTTAATGAGAGTATTATGCACTAGACCGCACTTTTTATGTGTTAGACCATGTGGCATTTAAACGCCTCTGTTGGTGTGAGCCTTCCAATTTCTGCCTCTTTAACTTTGCTTTTTCCGATTGCATGTTATTCAATATCCTCCATAATAATGCATGTTTGTGTAAATACTACTACTATTAGTTTATGTAAGAAAAATCCAATCAATCAAAATCCATGCTTATCAATTACTGTTACTTTTTTCAGACCCTAAAAATGCACACTTTGCTATAACGTGATCCACGTATTACATGTGTGCTTATTTTATTCTCCTGCTTCAATTAATCTTTCTTTTATTCTTATGATTAATCACACCTTAATAATGTGACAACTCATCACTTTGATTTTTACTTCACTCGGAAGTACTATAATACACTTGCAATTAGGAGGTCATATCTTTTTATAAATCCGCTTGACTTTTTCTAAGGCTGAGTCCCCATATTGTTTTAATTCAAAGAATTTGACGTTAATTAGACAATTAAATTGCACGTTGATTACATTAGTTTTGCAACTTTTAGTGCTACCTCATGTCTTTAATATAAGATTTTGTTTGCAATGTAATTTACACTACAAATTAACAAGATCTTGTATTAAAGATTAGAGTTACCAATTTTTAAAGTAAGAAATTTTGAAACAGTTTAATAGAAAAATTGATTCAGATAGATAGTTATACTAAAAAAATAAATTAAGACAGGACGGGCAAATTATTGAAGTTATTTATTGTATATTTCATCGCGTAGTGGGGGGACATGGGAATTTGATTGAAGCACGTGAATTATAATGCACACATGTAGCATCAAATTAAAGTATACCGTGTCTTAATAGTAACTTTAATAATATTCAACTGGCTGGCTTGCTAGCTAGTGACAAAGCAAGCGTGTGGTCATCTCTATAAAAAGGTCTCATTCCTCTTCAAACAAGCATCCACCAAAATTAATTGACTTCTTTATTTCTTCTAATAGATTTAAGCTTGTTTCCGAGATCAGATAGTTGTGCTTATCAACTGAAGAGATCAATATGAGGATTAATGTTGGAGAAAGGCGATTCGCTCTGCTGCAAGCTGCTAAGGACTCTGAGTACGTGAAGGAAGTGTATGGAGGATACTTGAATGTGTACATGGAAGCTTTCGCAGAAGAAGGGCAAAGATGGGATTTGTTCAGAGTGTATGAAGGAGAATTCCCAAACTGGAGTGAGCTTCACAAGTACGATGGGTTTGTAATCACTGGCAGTGCCCATGACGCCTTTTCAAATGACCTCTGGGTCCTCAAGCTTTGCTTCCTCCTTCAAACCCTCGAGGCCATGAACAAGAAAGTCCTCGGCATCTGCTTTGGTCACCAGGTAATTAATACTCAAATCTAGACTAGTGGGCAGTATATCAGATATCAGATATAGTATCAGAGCTTGGTTTCGCTTTCAATTATGGGACTTGTAGCATTAAATATCATATAAGTGTGTTCGAAACGCACACCATAAACTAAGAGTAATTTTTGTGGGGTGTGATTGCAGGTGCTGTGTAGGGCCTTGGGAGGAAGAGTGGGAAGATCTAATACAGGTTGGGACATAGGGATAAGAAAAGTGAGTATAGTGAATAAGAAAATCGTGGAAGAAGAAGAAGAAGAAATGGCAGCTAGTCTGTCAATAATAGAGATTCATCAAGATGAAGTGTATGAGATTCCAGAAGGTGCACAAGTGATTGCTTCCTCAGATAAAACAAGGGTTGAAATGTTTTCCATTGGAGACCACATTCTTGGGATTCAAGGTCATCCTGAGTATACCAAAGACATACTCCTTAATCTCATTCAACGTCTCCTCAATAATGATCTCATACAGGTATTTCACACACACACACACACACGTATATCGCTTTTCATCTTAATTTCTCTCTTCTTCTGCTAACAATCTGGCTTGGGGTTTATGATTGCTGCAGAAAGGGTTTGCAGAGAAGGTGAAGCGTGGATTGGAGTTAGCTGAACCAGATAGAAAAATCTGGGAAAAGGTATGCAAGAACTTTCTCAACGGAAGATAGAACAAGATATACAACACAAGTACATTGTCATCTCTCTATACGGATCTGCCAATTAGAGCATCTCTTCTTTCCAAGACATGAGGAGGCAAACGATTGTGTGTCATTGTAACTACGAATACAGGAATCAGATTCCTCGAGACATATATGATATATACACGGTTGAACATCTGAACGGTATAAACCATCAGAATGAGTAATCTTTGGATACAAGCTTGTAGTAGGAATAATGGGGACCCCAATTTGGGCACTAAGCACAGTGATGAATATAAATGACCTTTTAAATTTAATACTCCTCCTCTCAATATTTAGTTGATGCTAAATATAAAATATATTTTTTTTGCCAATTTACCTATAATGATGCTTATTCAACAATAACTAAAGAAAAATACAGGAATTAAGGAAGAAAACTAAGTTGTTTTAAAAATATATGTTAGATTAACTAATTTGATTAATTTCCTTAATTTAATTAAATTAGGAGTGTGTGCGGGTGTGTATATAAACGTGGGGTTTAAACTTTTCATGTTGCATGAGAAGAAGAAGATTCCTAAACACATGAAATGGTGGGACCCACACACACACATATATATATATAATTCATTACATATATATGTGGGTCCCATTATTTTATGTGTGTGTGACATGAGAATACATTTATTCTACATCATGTGTTTTTCCCTATCTATCTATATATATATATTCACGTGATTGAAACAGTGAGACCCACTTCCATAAAAAGACGGCATCGATTATATGGGGCCATAAAAAGCCACGAATTCAACCGAGAAGATAGGACCGTGCGTGTGTGTGAGTGTATTTTCCATCAACAGGATCGCGTATAATTAAATACATAGTATTATTTAATCAGGAGATTTCTGATAAGAACAAACAAACATATATAATTGATCATCAGTAGACTTCCAGATAATCAGACGTTGAATTTGTCTATATAATTAAATTACACACACACACACACACACATACATATATTCTCTTCAATTATGCAGATAGCCCCGCCGAAAAATATATGAGATTGATTAATAATAAAATCGTAAGCAAGGCTTGAGTTCAGGTCTTGAAAACTGATGACTGTACGTAATAGTTTTGAACTTTTTATATGTTTCTATTGTATCATCATTTTTGGCTTAGGACTTGATATCTAAGAAGTGATATGAAAAAGGGAACTTAATTGGAAGTGAAATATAATATCAGTAAGCCAAATTAAATTTACTACTGATCTCAAAAGTCATGCTTTGAAAATGAAAAACGTGGAAGCTCGCTTCATAGAAAGCATGATGATGATCAAACTTCTAGTTTATGGGTTAATTATTTCAAGATTTTAACGTGCTCTTGAAACTTCAAGGACAGGATGCGGCATCACTATGAATTTGTTTGATCATTTAATGCATTTTTCTTAATTTTATCTCTACTTAATTATAGTATTCTCTTGTTTCTTCCCCCCCCCCCTCCTCACCCATTCTCTCTTCCACTGTTCCTTTCCATAAATATAGGTGTTTTCGAAAAATAAAGTACATTTTATACATATTTATTCTCTTTAACCAATTTTTGAGTTAGGTAATTTAGTTATGAAAACTTATATTTTAAACTACAATTTGCATTTAATCAATTTCAATCAGCTTCTTAATACATGTGTTACGGACCGGCCTAATAGGCCCAGGTCCGGACCTCGGCCCAACTACGCCTATAGGAGAATCCACGCTATATTAGGAAAGGATCTGAGATCTCACAAATCTAGGATCTCGTCAATGAAGATTCTCCTTCAGTCATAATCCTAACAAATCAGCCCCTGATCTATCAATCAGGGATATCGCCCATCAATATGGAGATATATGCACCAGACTCCTCTATAAATAGGGGGAAACCCTAAACAGGTGCACA
Source organism: Acacia crassicarpa (assembly GCA_034222035.1). Lineage (NCBI taxonomy): Eukaryota > Viridiplantae > Streptophyta > Magnoliopsida > Fabales > Fabaceae > Acacia > Acacia crassicarpa. The sequence continues at coordinate 31,818,637 of JAWXYG010000008.1, read as the reverse complement.
CGTTCTATCTCATGCTCTCTTTACCTTCTGTTACACAGAGCACACACCCCACTCCCCTGGCTTCACGCCTTACTGTGTAACACGAACTACGTGGACTTTGATCCCTTCAAAGGGTACGTAGGCTCTAGGCTTGACAACCTAGTCAAGTCTAATCTCTGTGTTCTCAGGACAGAACATTGGCGCCGTCCGTGGGGAACTATAAACTTCAATCCCCGTGACCATTGATGGTGAGCACTAGAAGCCACAGTAGAAACTCCCAGCCGGTGGGAGGAGACCCCCAGCCAAGCCATCCGCCACCGGAACTGCCGCCAGCACCGCCACGGTGAGAAAACACCCCAGAAGGGCATGTTACCGACACGGAAACCTCCTCCTCTGCGAGAGGACAGCCGCGGCAGGAGGACTAGCCACCATTAGGAGCACTCACAGTGGCTCCAACGCGGGACGTCCAGGCAGTCGATGCCGACGTCCGCATGGTGCGGAGGATGCAGGAGTCGTTCCTGCGGCGGCTGGAGAACAAGGAAAAACGAGATGACCTGCAGAGACGGGCTGACTTTGAAGCTTTCGGAAAAATGATCCAGGAAGCACTCGAGAAGGACCGCCGCGGACGGAGTCGCCAGAGGAATCATAGGCGTGGAAGGAGAGCCCCAGTGGATGACAGCAGTTCCTCGAGCAACTCGGAGCCGAGGAACACGCGCTGCGACAACGGCGAACCGGGGCAGAGGACGAGTGCAGAATGAGGCAGACCACGGTCCCCGGAAAACAGAGAATGCCACGGTGTCGGTCTTAACCGCACTAATCGGCCTGCAAGAGAGGACCGAGACCAAGAAGAGCCCGCGTGGAGGATAGAACTCCCCAGGCCCACAGGTCACCTCGCCATGGGTCTCCTCAGGAATATCGTGTGATGTATCTATCGGAGACCGGAAGATCCCCATTCTTAAGGGAGGCGGCAATAGCCCGCTACCCAAAGCACTTTGATTTATCCAGCCTGCTGAAATACGATGGAACCCAAGATCCGCGCAACCACTTGGTCACCTTTGAAAAGCTCATGTGGGTCCGACAGATTAGCGATCCAGTCATTCAGCGTCTTTTCGCAGCTACTCTGGACGGGCCGGCGCACAGATGGCTGACTTCTCTCCCGGACAACTCCATCCGGAGCTACGAAGACCTCAGACGCAAGTTCGAGTTGCATTTCACCATTAGCAAGAAGCAGCCGAAGACCACATTCACACTGAGCAAGGTGAGACAGAAGAAAGGCGAGGCCCTGCAGAAGTATCTGGATCGGTTCCGCCACGTGGCCATGCAAGTACGATCACTGCCCGAGGACGTCCACGTACACTGCCTAGTCAATGGACTGGACCCATCATCTCGGCTGGCTCGTCACCTGTGCAAGAACCCAGCGTACATCTTGAACGAGTTTTACACGGAGGCTAAGAAGTACCTGGAAATGGAGCAGATGGAGGCGGCCAATGCCGATGAACCCGAACGGACCAGGAAGAGTCCGCCCGGTGAAGAAGAACATCAAAGAGGGACGAAGGCCGACCCCAGAAGACGGAACCGAGAAAGCCGAGCCAAGCCTGACCGAGCTGATCAGAAGGCCAAGTACGATAGCTATACCCCGCTGAATGTCCCCTGGTCCCAAGTATGGAAAGAGGTAGCCCAGGCCGAGATGAAGCGGGTGGGCAAGCCGAGGCCGATCAGAGGGCGCTCCATCACAGACTGGTCCAAGTTCTGCAACTTCCACGACTGCCACGGCCACACGACCGACGAATGCTATGACCTCCACGACGCCATCGAAAAGTTCGTGAGAGATGGGAAGCTGCGTCAGTATGTGATCAAGACTTAGGGAAGGACGAGTGGCAAGCGCAATGACCGCGGCTGCAGTAGAAGTCCGCCCAAGGAGACTCGGAAGCAGGGGAAGAAGCAGAGGACGGCCTCGGACGACGAATTTCCCGACGTAGATTTCCAGTGCAACGTCGTCAGCGGAGGATTCGGTGGAGGAGGAGACACTATAAGTCAGTGGAAGAAATACCTCCGCGAGGTACTGACCGTCCGAGACCTCCCCAAGTTCAAGGAGGATCCCAAGAAGCCGAGGCCGCCTACCTTGACCTTCACCGACGAGGAGCTGAAGGACGTCATACCCGGCCATCTGGACGGACTGGTAATTACCGGAACCCTGGTCAATTGTCGAGTTAAAAGAATTTTTGTGGATGCAGGGAGTTCGGCCGACATTATAAGATGGGACGCCTACAAGAGGATGCACCTCGACAAAGAGGACCTCAAGCCATGCAAGACCACCCTGGTCGGCTTCAATGGCGAGCAGTCTTTCCCAAAAGGCTACATCGACCTCTGGTTAACTCTCGGCACCAAAGAAGCCTTCAAATCGGAACGGGTACGATTCGTAGTCGCCGACTTCCAGTCCCCCTACAACATTATTCTGGGTCCACCAACGATCCACAACTGATGGTCAATAGAAAGATGGTCAATAGAAAGAACCAGATAGTCGTGGTATCCGGTGACCAGAAAGAGTCGAGGTAGTGCTACTTCGAAGCTCTCCGGGTCGAGGAAGGAGGACCCTCGTCTCCACCCTGGCTCGGATCCAATGAGCAAGTAGCCGAAGCCGGCTCTGCCGAGCGCCCGCGGCACCAAGTCAACATGGTAGAGCTCGACCTTCGAGAACAAGATAATCCGAGGCCCGAGCCAGAAGGAGAGCTGGAGGAGATAGTGCTAGGCGAGGACCCGTCCAAAACTGCCAAAATCGGCCGAGATATGGACAATGGCCTGAAGGCCCTCATGATACGCTTCTTAAGACAGAACCAAGACGTCTTCGCATGGACCTCGGCCGAAGTACCCGGCATCGACCGCCACTTCTGCTGCCATAAGCTCGGCATATGGCCGGGATCGAGACCCGTGGCACAGAAGAAGAGGAACATCGCGGACAACAGGCAGAAGGCCCTGCAGGACCACATAGAGGAGCTCCTAGCGGCCGGTTCATCCGAGAAGTACAGTACACCACCTGGCTCTCCAACGTAATAATGGTCCTCAAACCCAGTGGCAAATGGAGAGTATGCGTCGACTACACTAATCTCAACAAGGCTTGCCCAAAGGACTCCTACCCGATGCCTAACATCGACAAGCTCGTGGACAATTCGGCCGGGTACCAGCTCCTCTCCTTCATGGATGCCTACTCCGGTTATAACCAGATCGCTATGCATCCGAACGACCAGGAAAAGACCGCCTTTATGACTGATAAGGCGAATTACTGCTACAACGTCATGCCTTTCGGATTGAAGAATGCCGGGGCCACATACCAGAGGATGATGAACCGGGTTTTCGAGGATCAGATCGGACACAATATAGAGGTCTACATAGACGACATGATCGTCAAGTCGAAACTTCCAGAAGACCACATCCGGGACCTAGAACAGACGTTTGAAAAATTAAGAAGACATCGAATTAGGTTGAACCCGGCCAAATGTGCCTTCGGAGTTCCGGCTGGGAAATTCCTAGGCTTGATGCTGACCAACCGAGGGATCGAAGCCAACCCAGACAAGTGTAAGGCCGTGCTCGACATGCAGCGCCCGAGAACCAAGAAGGAGGTACAGAGCTAGAAGGTCGACTAGCCGCCCTGACGCGTTTCCTACCAAAGTCGGCCGAGAAAGCCCTACCTCTCTTCAAGTTACTGAAGAAGGAAACCCGAGACGGCTGGAACCCAGACTGTGACGCCGCCTTTTCAGAAATCAAGAGATGTTTGGCAACCCCACCGGTACTTACTAAGCCGGACGCCGGGGAGACCTTATTCCTCTACCTCTCAATCGGCGACGAAGCCGTGAGCGCCGCTCTAGTAAAGGAATCTGAGGTGGGACAGACGCCCATATACTTCATCAGTAAGGCCCTGCAAAGCTCTGAACTCCGGTACCAGAAACTGGAGAAAGTGGCTTTTGCCTTACTCATCACGGCACGAAGACTTCGGCCCTACTTCTAGGGGCATTGGATAGTGGTACGGACAAGCCAGCCGATCCGATAGGTCCTTCACAAGCCTGACCTGGCCGGACGAATGACCAACTGGGCCATAGAACTGTCCGAGTTCGACATCGCATTTGAAGCCCGACAGGCGATTAAGTCCCAGGCACTCGCGGATTTCATTAGGGAACTCACCCCGGCCACAACCAATGATGGGATTTGGAAGGTCTACGTGGACGGATCCTCCAATGCAAAGGGCAGCGGTGCAGGAGTTATCGTGGAAAGCCCACAGGGGGTAGCCACCGAACACTCTCTGCAATTAAAGTTCCAGACCTCCAACAACCAGGCCGAATACGAGGCCCTTCTGGCCGGACTGCTTCAAGCAAAGGACAATGGCGCCCAACGAGTAAAGGTTTTAACCGACTCGCAGCTCGTCACGGCTCAAATAGACGGCACCTATCAGGCAAAAGGCCCACTCATGGCCAAATACTTGAACCGGGCCAAAGAACTCATGGCCGAATTCGAAGAGGTGACAGTTTCCCACATCCCAAGAGAGGAGAACGCCCGAGCCGACATCCTCTCTAAGCTGGCAAGTACAAAGGGGCCGAATAACCACAGGACCGTGATCCAGCAAAATCTGACCGAGCCGAGCTACATCATGGCCATCTCAGCAGGCCTCGACTGGAGGAAGCCGATAGAAGACTACCTCGAAAGGGGAATCATCCCTACCGACACCACCGAGGCCAAGAAGCTGATCAGAGAGGCTGCCCTCTACGCCATGGTTGATGACCAACTATACAGAAAGGGGCTCCATTGCCCGATGATGAGGTGTCTCGGCGATTCTGAAGCAAAATATGTGCTGGCCGAACTCCACGAAGGCAGCAACGGCCACCACATGGGGGGCAAGGCTCTCGCCCGAAAAGCGCTGCGCGCCGATTACTATTGGCCCACTATGAACCATGACGCCATGGAGAAGGCCAAAACATGTGACAGCTGCCAGAAACATGCCAGAATCATATGGCCGCCTCCCTCAGAATTGAAAGGTATGCCAGCCCCCTGGCCCTTCTACAAGTGGGGCATGGACATCCTCAGACCATTCCGGCTGGCACAGGGGCAATGCAGATAGCTCATAGTCGCGGTAGACTACTTCACCAAGTGGATCGAAGCAGAGCCACTCACCACAATAACCTCGGCCAGAGTGATTAAATTCTTCCGGCACAACATCGTCTCTCGCTTCGAAATACCAGCCGAGGTCGTCACGGACAATGGCACCCAATTCATGGACCATCGTTTCCAAGCCCTAATGTCCAACCTGGACATCAAGCAGCACTTCTCATCCATGGAGCATCCCCAGACAAATGGCCAAGCCGAAGCCGCCAACAAAGTCGTCCTGGACGGACTCAAGAGGCGAATGTTGCAAGCCGAGACCAACTGGACCGAGCAGCTCCACAGCGTCCTGTGGGGATACCGCACAAGCGTACAGTCTTCGACCCAGGAAACCCCGTACAGGCTAACCTATGGATGTGAGGCAATGATCCCGGTTGAAATCGGACAGCCGTCCTGAAGAAAGGTCAGAACCAGACAGGCGGGGCAGGAGTCGAATGACGACGCCTTAAAGACTGACCTGGACCTCATCGACAAAATCTTGGTTAAGTCGCACTGCCGGGAACTAGCCGCCAAGCAACTACTCGCGTCTAAGTACAACAGAAAGGTCCGACCCGGGTCTTTCAACAGAGGCAACCTAGTACTCCGACGGGCCGATATAGGCAACAAGAATGGACGGGAAGCTGGCAGCAAACTGGGAAGGGCCCTACCGGATTAAGGAGAAGCTCGACGGAGGAGCATACATCCTTGAGACTTTGGCACGGAAGCCAGTTAAAAGAACATGGAATGCCGATAAGCTGAAGATCTACTATAGCTAGACCTCTTTTCGGCAGTGTTTGTTTGTTTTCATGATCGCTCCTTTCATTCCGTTCACTTTCATGTTTTTCCTTTCGTTTTTAAGTCCAAGTTATGTCATTTCTGATTTTGCTGCTTTGTAAAGCCCCTTAGGGCTATTTCTTATCAATAAAGGATCCCATTGCGGAGATTTACGAATGTGCACAAAGTTTGCTTGAGTGTGAAGCCGAAGCCATGAAGCTCGGCCAGAAACGATAAGGCCGAGGCAAAGAAGCCCGGTCTAGAAGTCGAAAGCCGAGGCCGTTAAGCCCGGCACCGGCAAAAGGCCCTGAGGTCGTATACCCGGCCGCTAACAAAAAACATCTAGATGTACGAAACCGGCCGTTGTACTCCGACAGGCACGGGTTAGAGCTCGGCGAGGGCGCCATCCGTGGCCCTTCGTGAAATTGACGCGTCAACGCTCGCCCGACTATGCAAGCGGACTATCATGCTAGCCCTGATCAAGCCAAAATGTCCGACCTGAAGCAAGTGAAGCCTCGGTAAGACATGTGGTAGTCTAGCCCTTACGTCGGTTAAACATGATCCGACTAAGCGAAAGTTGGAGCCAGACTACTAGAAAGTCGGGCCGAGTCAGTACGGTTAGTTAAGCCTGACGAGGCTGAAACAAGACAACCTTGCCCCAATCTCCCACACACCAAGCGTGGTAGAGAGTCGAACGGCCTGCACGCATGCGGCCGACAAACACATAAACTTAGACAAAAGAGAGATAAACTTACCCATTGTCTGAGTTATCCGAATAAATACAGCCGATGCATATACAAACCAAGGCAAAAGGATGACGTCGGAAAATAAACCATTCATTGCCTATGGTAGCTAAACGAGCTTGGGAGTGCCGACAAAGGACGGTACAAATTAAGATCATTCGACGGTTAAAAGAAGTACAGGCTAAGACAAGAAAAATATTATAATTGTCATAAAGTCTGTACAAAAGGCGCGAAGGCCAGAAACATCCTTATAAGATACAAGAGCACCAATGGCCCAAAACATACGAAAAGCAAAAATAAAACTAGGACTGGGAGCCGGACCCGAAGTCAACATTCTTCCCCTCGGGGTCCTCGGCTTCGGCAGCTTCCTCGGACGACTTGGCCACGGGATCTTCAGACTCGAGGGACACGGCCTCAGTACCATCCGGACCCGCAGTAGCAAGGGGAGCATCGGTAGCAGCCTCCTCAGCACTGGCGTCCTCGGCGGCAGGAGACTCATACGGAAGCAGAGTCCCGTCCTCTTGAACGAAGGAACGGTAGTCGTAACCGGCCACGTTCAAGTCGACACCCGAGTTGAAATACCGGATCTGCGCCAGAGCCTGCTTGAAGCACTCTGCAGCGGTCACCACCAGAGCATCCATGGCCTCCTGCTGACCCTGCTTCTCGGCATCAAGAGCTTTCTGAAGCCTCTTTCCCTCCTCCGCCAAGGAGTTGCGTTGCTGTTGGAGGACCTTTAGCGCAGCAACACCCTTCGCCATCCCCTTCTGGACCCGGGTGCATTCCTCAGCAGCTTTCTCGGCACTAGCCTGGGAAAGCTGAAGCTGTTGGTCGGTTTTAACCGCCAAAGTCTTCGTGGCATCCCGCTCCGCCCGAACGGCATCCAGCTCCGCTCAGGTACCATCCAACTCCGCCCGAGCTTCATCTCGCCCGGCCCAAGCCTTAACAAGTTCCTCCTCGGCCGACCTGGCCTTGGCCCTAGCCACCTCTAGCTCCTCCTTGAGTTCGCCGACAGACGCGGCCTTAGCTTCCGCTGCAGACAAACCCTTAGCCAATTCCTCCACCTGCGCCTTCAACCTCTGGACATCAGCATGGGAACGGGCATATTGCTCCCGAACCAGGATCAAAGCTTGATTATATCCCATTGCCCGCTAAGCTCCTTCTGGTTTCTATGCAGCTCGTCCAGGGCCAACTAAGTCAGCACGGCGCAACTAGTGAAATGCCGAGGGGGGAGGAAAGCCACGTCTATCTCAGGAACCACCCCCTCGTTCCATAAGTAGCCGCGGGGAAGAACGGACTTGGGCCTCGTTGGGGATGGAGGAGGAGGAAGCACTGAAGACGAAGGCGGATCCGGCAGAGAGCCAGAAGGCTCTTCCTCGAAGAATTCGGCCTCAATTCCTCGTCAGAAATCGAGGCTTCCTTCCCCTTGGAGACCGGAGACATAGCAGCGGCCTCTCGCCTCTCAGGAGCCGGAGGAGAAGACCGAGTAATCACTGGGGAGGCCGGGGAAACCTCGGCAGAGGAAGGACCCTGGCCAGCTGAACCCTTCTTTGCCTTCTTCGGCGCCTCAGCGGCACCAGCATCTTCAAAACCACCTCGCTTCTTGGGGCGACGAGGGGCAGCAGCAGCAGGGTTCGCAGCGCGGAGGTATAACGGGAGCGAACTCATGTCTCGGCTTGTTAAAAAGAAAAAGAAACCGGGTCAGATCCATACAGTCAAGAAACAAAAACTAAGGCATAAACAAAATACTATTAGAAACCCTACTGGTAGGGGGCAATAGCTTGGCACTGTCCCCGGTTATGAAAAACCAGGCCGGCTTCACACCATACTCGGCCACTAGTGCCTCCAACCGTGGCAGAGCAAAAGCCGACTCGGGAGCAAGACTCGTGCGCGGAACTTGGAAGGAGACCGCCTTGGCCTTATAATAGCTCTCCTCCCAGTATAAGGGGAAGCAACCGCCAACTTCCAAGAACTAGGGCCCCTCCCCTGGGACGGCCTCCACCTTGAAGAACGCACCCTTAAAGCGCTTGAAGGAGTCGGAGAAGGGCGTCATCAGCTTGCGCTCCGAATTGATCCGAAGGGACACCAGCCCCCTCAGCTTGTCACTTCCCTTCGGAGAGCTAGGTGTGAAGGGTCCGAAGAAATAAAAGAAAAGGTTGGCCGTACACGCTATAGGAGGCGAAAAATGGCCACAAAGCCTCTCGAAGGCCACCAAATACGCCCAACCATTTGGATGAAGTTGGGATGGAGCGAGGCGAAGATGCCGCAACGCCTCCATTTGGAAGAGGGAGAAAGGAAGAGAAACTTGCACCCGCGTCAAGTAATCCCGGTAAAAGAAGAAGTCCGGTTGACCCTCCGACCGAGTCGCGCAGATAGGCTCCTCGGATTCCGAACGCCTGAGCACACACCCCGGCATGGCTAGGACCTTCAACCGCGCTATGTCCGCCTCGGACATCAGCGACGGGGTAGCCAGCACATCGTGCAATACCTAGTCGTATCGACGAATCAAAGCCTTGGGCGGACTAGAAGAGTCCGAACCACCGGCCTCTGAGTGCTTTTTGGACGACCCAGACTTTGGAGCCATAAATAAACCTATACGAAAATAAACAAAGCTGGTATTAGCAGAAAGGCAGAAATACCTGGCGAAGACATAATGCCAGGCAAAAAAGGCCGCGGACTCGGACGAACGGGGGCACGAGAGGGGGCAACCGGGGCGGACCAATGCCGACACGAGCCGAGTACAGCGGAAGCCTCGGCATCTCCACCACGAGCCATCAAAGCAGAAGCCTCCGCCAGGCAATCCCAACAAGGGCCAAGATACTTATCCTGGGCAGACGCCTGGCGGACAGCGGATGGACCCTCATAAAAGCTAAGAGGCTGAGCCATCACCACCGAGGATCCGGACCCGGAGGAGGAGCCTATCCTGGCCCCACCGAACGACCCGAGAGAAATGGCATGCGCCAACGGCTGGAAGGGACGGTGAGGAATTGGAATCGAGACCCTGGCCGAAGATGGACGAGCCCCAGCTCGCCCCGGACAAACAGCGCCACCACGGCGCAAAGGATCCAAAACCCCCATAGCAGGCGGTTCACCCCCAAGAACCTAGTAAGTAGCCCTGGGGAGACGTGCACGGAGGAACATTTCCTCCTCAGGCTTTAATGACGCCCTTGGCCTAGAAGCACTCCTACCTCTCACCATGTCTAGAAGCCTAAGACACTAAGCAATTGGTGTCTAAGGGCAAGAAATAGGGCAAATTTCAGGGCAATGGCGCTAGAAACCCAGAAGCCCAGAAATGAAGAACACAGACAGCGATTCCCAGAATAAACGGTAAAATGTGGAAAACTACCGAACAAATGCACAAGGGAATAAGCGGAATACCTGTATAAAGAAAATGGAAGAGACTGGAACGCTGGAAGACGGCGAAAGTCTCGGACAAAGAAGAATCCCCTCTTAAGCTCTAGTGAAATCAAAGAAAAATCTGGGCAAGAGAGTGAAGTAGCGGGAAAAAGTAGAAAAAAGAAGAAAGAGGGCTATTTAAAAGCCAACACAAGGGTGCAACGGTCTATTCCCGCACAGACATGACGGGATTGGCTCAGCACGACGCAAGCACAACAAATGCGCGAGAACCTTGAAAGGTAAAAAGGCGCGGTGGTTGCAGAACGCACCCAATAAAAGCCTAACACCTGTACACCCGTGATGATGGCACGATAAGAGTGAATCCCAAAGCGTCCGGAGAATCCCAAAAGACAGAAGGGCCAGAAACTCGGGCAGGACAAATAACCACCCGAACCAACCCGGCATTCTCGGCAGGACGGGGAAAGATTAAGCCGACCACAGCTCTGGACCGGACTGATGGCCACGGCACCCTAAAGCCGACTCGGTCTGGACAAAGGACCTCGGCCATAAAGGGGACCAGGGGCATTAAACACCTCGGCCGTCCAGAAGCCTGAACAACCAAGCTGGGGGGCAAATGTTACGGACCGGCCCAATAAGCCCAGGTCCGGACCTCGGCCCAACTACGCCTATAGGAGAATCCACGCTATATTAGGAAAGGATCTGAGATCCCACAAATCTAGGATCTCATCAATGAAGATTCTCTTTCAGTCATAATCCCAACAAATCAGCCCCTGATCTATCAATCAGGGATATCGCCCATCAATATGGAGATATATGCACCAGACTCCTCTATAAATAGGGGGAAACCCTAAACAGGTGCACACGTTCTATCTCATACTCTCTTTACCTTCTGTTACACAGAGCACATACCCCACTCCCCTGGCTTCACGCCTTACTGTGTAACACGAACTATGTGGACTTTGATCCCTTCAAAGGGTACGTAGGCTCTAGGCTTGACAACCTAGTCAAGTCTAATCTCTGTGTTCTCAGGACAGAACAACTTGTAATTCTTTTTTTTTTAAAAAAAAAAAAGTAACAATTATCATTAAAATATCAAATGCTTATTCATTATATATATCTTTACAGTCAATTTGGGACCAAACTGCAAAGTTACCTGCAAGGAAGGACTAATACAACCAAAAACTAGAATTCCTTGAAAGTGAAAACATTGAGCAAGCTTAGATATGTCCTGTAGAATGATATTAGTTGACTTTTGAAAGTAAGTTGTCTGTGGCAAAAATCTTTTCTTCACACCAAATATATGGAGAAATTCCTTTGGGTCCATGATGAAGAATGGGCATTGCAAAATCCATTGAATAGCAGCACGGAGGCTCATGTAAGCAGCATTTTGGTTATAAGAAATCTCCTCCATGACTGTTGTTTGAATTGACTGTCCTTGGTAACATATAAATACCCAGTAGCACCTATGAGGCCTAGATTCAGCTTTTTGCAAGACAATGGACCAACCTTGGGATGAGATTGAATTCCGTGAAGAAACTGCATGGGGGGAACATTCCTCATTTCTTGTGTCACTTGCATTTTGACAAAATGCAAATGATGAAAGGGAAGATACCATATGAATCTCCTTAATGACAGACTCTGGAGATATAACTCTTCTTTGATGAGTTACCAGATTTCTCTCCATCCAGATGATTGAGATAAGCTTGATTATCTTGATCATCAACTCCTCTTGCCGATCTCTGTGTAGACTGATTAACATTGACTTCAACCAGTCTTTGAATGAAGCTCTGTCTTGACAAGGTAGGATAGCGATAGACCACCAAACTATACTGCTTTCGTAAAAGAACATGTAACAAAGAGATGCTCTAATGATTCTGTTTCATCACATCCAAATGGGCAATCTCCTTCAATACTTAAATGATGCATAGAAATCATATCAATTGAAGGAAGGGCATCATTAACTAATTTCCACACAAATAATATGTCCTTTAATGGAAGAGAAATCTTCCATAAAAATTTCCAAAAAGCATCCTCCTGATGTGTCATCAAAGAAGAAGTAATAAGTTTGAAACCCAGATTAGTTTGATAATCACCTGTAGGGCTAAAACTCCAGATAAGCTTATCATTACTATATCTATATGAAACTGGTATATGTAATATATTAAATGCAGCCTCCGCGGGATAGATTGCTCTAACTAATTCCTGATTCCAACTTGAAGGAAGATGCATTAATAAGTCCCCAACTATACTCAAAGAGGTAAGCATAGGAGACTCAGATGGCATGGGCCACCATAGAGGGTGGTTTAAGGGAATTGACATACCAGAACCTACTGTCCACTTCAGGTGATCAGAGATGATATTGGCACGTTGAAAAATGCCTTTCCACATCCAGGATTACTTGTAGGGTTTCCTAACCAAATCTGTGTTGGTCATGTCAATGTATTTCGGCTTCAATGTATCAGTAATGAACCTGGTGTGGAACTCAAAATTCTCCAGATTTGTTTGGCAAGAAGAGCATCATTGACCTAGCTAATTGACTTGTGACCAAGCCCTCCTTGTGAGATTGTTCTAGAAGAAGTTTTCACACGTGGAGTCTATCTAATTACATATATACTGAGGCAATTTCATGCATGGAAGAACATGTATATTTAGTCCTGCCAAGACTGATTTGACCAAAGTTAGACGACAAGCTTGTGATAACAGCCTTGCCTTCCAAGCAGCGGTACGTTGATCAATAGCTTGTGTAACTTGAGAGTAAACAGAAGCTTTATTTCTTCCAGGATCCAACCAAGTGCCAAGATATTTTCCCAGTCTGCTTGTGAAATTGACACCAAGAAATTCTGCATAATGGATTTTATGACCATGGGGAATGTTTGGACTGCAGATAATAGGAAACTTTGCTCTATTGATCTTCTGACATGACCATAGACTATAAATATCCAAAGATGCTTTTACTGAATTTATACTCTGATCAGTAGCTTCAAAGAAAAAAACAGAGTCATCTGCATAAAGTAAGTGAGAAACAGGCTGTGAATTGTTGCAGACTTTAATCCCTTTGAGATGTCCTGAGTGGTCAAATATGTTAAGGATACATGATAATACATTAGCAGACATAATGTATGAGTAAGGAGATAAAGGACCTCCTTGTCTTCCTCCTCTTTTGGGATGAATAGTACCCGTGACTTGCCCGTTAAAGACCACCCGATACGGTACACTAGTTACACATTGTATGGTAAGGGCAATCCATTTCTCTGGGAATTTTATTTTTTTCATGACAGCAACTAGAAAATACCAAGAGATAGTATCAAAGGCTTTGGAGAAGTCAACCTCGAAGGCATCAGCTTCCTTCTACCTTGGTTAGCAGAGTGAATTTGGTTCATTAAGTCCGCAGCTAACAAAATATTATCAGACATAACCCTTCTTTTGAGGAATGCACACTGGAAGGGAGCAATGTAGTCATCTAAAATTTTCTTCATTATGTGACAGATAACTTTTGGGATTATCCTGTACACCACATTGCATAAACTGATAGGTCTCGTGTCTTTGAAAGATTGTACATGATCAGATTTGGGGATGAGGATGATATTAGTCTTATTGAAAGACTTCAGAAGAAATTAAGAATCCCAAAAAGATTTCCAAACCTGCAATGGATCTTCCTTAATCAGATTCCAGTATTTCTGAAAGAAATTCGCATGAGGGTCCAGGAGCACTATTTTTTGGAAGAGAGAACTGCCTCTTTTAATTCTTCCAAGTCGAAAGATTGGATAAAGCTCTGAAAATGTTCATGAGAAATTGTTGGAGCAGACACAGCATCAAGTTCTTGAAGGATATCAGGAATAGGAAGCTCATTCTGAACTTGATAAACTTCCTCAAAGTGGGCTTTGGCCATACCAATTATTTCCTCATTGCTACTAGTCCAAGAGTCATCCAGCCGTTTCATACTTTTGATCTTGTTTCTTGCCTTTCTTCTAGATATAGAGGCATGAAAAAAAAAAATTGTATTCCTTTCTCCTTCACATATCCACTTAATCTTAGCACTTTGTGCCCAAAAATTGCTCTCACAATCATAAAGAAATTCAAGATGATGTCTGGCTTCAGATAATTACTTTTCCAGATTATTAGGGACACTATGCATCAAATTGATTGAACAAGAAATTCTTTGAAGATCATCCTCTGCTTGTCTAATTCAATAAAAAAGATTGCCAATATAGTTTTTGTTCCACACTGAGATAAGACATTGTTCAGTTAAGCTTACAGAAAAACCTGAAGGAGGAAGAGCCCTGGTCCTGTATAGACCATGATGACTTGATAATATCATCACATTCTTTAAACTTAAGCCAGAAATCCTTAAATTTCCTGAAACGTGCTCTTTTAATTTCCTCATACTGCATAAACAAGATAGGGCTATGATCTGATGCTGCTATAGGTAAAGTATTAATCCATGATTCAGGAAATGCAGATGACCATTGATGGTCAAAAAAAGCTCTGTCAATTTTTTCCAAAATGAACTGTTCTCCCTTCCTATTATTTGACCAAGTAAATGGAGGTCCTTTTTAGGCACTTGGATCAGGTTACAATCATCAAGACATTTTCATTTTGGTTTTGGTCCTTGAGGTTTGAAACCATTATTTTTTGTCCTTCAAATTTACCCGTCCTTGTCCTTTATGCATTAACAGTGTTAAGTTTACCTGTGTCATTAACGCCACTAAGTTCCTAATTGGGTGAGCTGAGGTGGCATCACATGCTGACTTGGACCTGGAAAAAGGGGGGGAAAACAAAAGCAATAATGGTTTACCAAAAATGTACGCTTCTCTTGCTCCTTCAAGACATCGATGGCGTCCCTACTCCTCCCACCAAGAAGAACCAATTGAGCTCTTCCCTCCTCTGTCCAAGAAGAACCAGTTGCCTCCTCTCCCTCTCTCCTTCAAGACGATAAACCAGTCCCAGAAACACGTCTCAGATCCCTCTTCCATGATGGACACGAAGGCTTAGGAATCTTCAAACTTTGAGTTGGAGATGGTCCTGAAACATTAAAGAAGAAGAAAATGATGAAGACTTGAACTGGTTTATGCCTTGAGAGGTCTTACAAATCCTAAGTTCATCTTCCCAAGAAAAGGGTATGCTTCCACGTGAATTAACCTTTCTCTGACTCACTAGCATAACCACACACAGAACTCTCTGGTGCGAGATTATCCAAGCAGAGAAAAGCAGAGTATGGTTTTATAAAGCTACTTTTATTCTCTTACGTAGATACCTAAACGGGAAAGTGAAACAACACGTAGAGAGCAAGGTAGTGATAAAATTCTGGAAGTAAATCGAATTATATGGTGTATTATTGGGGTTTTATTTATCAGAAAAAAAATGTAAAAAGTATTTAATGTTTGTCAATTGAATTGTGGATATGTGGGTAAGTGAGACAGGTGATATGTATTGAATAATAAGATCAAAGATTAAAGCCTCCCAAGAATTCTGCAATACTACCATATATAAAAGACAGATAGGGCCTTGTTACGTACATTATACTAAGATTATGCAAGTTTGAAACTAAGAAATAATTCAGTTGCTAAAAGCTTCTTTGCTTATATGATGAAGGCTCGGGAACTCGTGCTCTTATTTAGTGGGTATTAAGAAAAGGGAGATCATTATATTCTTCAAGAACCAGAGGTTGTCGTTGGTGTCTGGAGCAAGAGGGAGAGAGGAAATAATGTAAGCTCAATCACTAAAGTTCAATTATCTCTCTCTAGGCTTTTGAAGTTATTTCCTGCTTGTTTGTTTGGGGGATCAGTGGCCTATGGTGAGAGGAGAGAGCTATTATTGTTCATCGTCCTTTTCATCAAGCAGAGGGAGCGAGAGCTGGAGCTGGAGCACGGAAACTGTAGTCTTGAAGGAGCTGGAGAAACGTTTTTTGGGAAATCAGTGCTCTTTCTTCCAAAAAAAAAAAAAAAACACCCTTAGTTCACATTCCATGCACCTAATTATATGTCTAATTATGAGCACATTTTTTTCACTTTTTTTATATTGTATTTATTTATATTTAAATTATGAGATAAGATATTGTTACTACCATTTTTTGTTACTACCAATGTTACTACCACTTTTCCATCGTTAAATCAGAATCTAATCTACCTTTATAATTTCTCTCTCCTATTAAGATTCTAATCTAATGGTGGAAAAGTGGTAGTAACATCGGTAGTAACAAAAAATGGTAGTAACAATATCCTATCCCTTAAATTATATGCTGGTTTTTGGAATTTTTTTTGCATTCAGTATTTCAAATTAATTAGTTCCCAAAATACTAGTGTTAGAGATAAATGCAGAATTGAAAACTAATTAATTTGAGATACTGGGTGGAAAAAAAATTCAGAAAGCAGCATATAATTTAAATCTAAATAAATATAATATATTTTTTTAAAAAAATGATCATAAGCATATAATTTGGCACATAATTATGTGCGAACCCCTTTTTTTTCTTCTTTTTCGTATGTCCAAGTGAGCATGGGCATTGTTCAAAAAAAAACAAGTGAGCATGGGCTGCTAACCCAGCCAGCGCAAACTTCACAGCCATAATGTCACATAAGCAAACTTAATAACATTAATGCATAAGGGATTGACGGCCATAAACGGAACGAATTTTAGGGACAAAAAACAATATTTTCAAACTTCAGAGACTAAAACAAAAATGAAGGAAACTTTGAGGACAAATAATTATATTGATCTATATATATATATATGTGTGTGTGTGTTTGTTACTAATAAACTTGCATGAAACGTGCATAATGGTCACAATCAAACTTGATCTGACATTAAACCAAACAAAACTTATTGGTTAAGCTACCAAAAGGAGCTGGGCCTCGCCCATAATATTTTCTGAAAAGTCATTATCATCAACAGAAAGTAAGTGAGGCTTAAATTTTTCTCAGGAAATTAAAAACTACTACCTTACAGAAATTGAAATTTGCTAATATATTGATACAAGAGAAAAGTCAAGATATGGTTACCGAATCGATCATTTAGATGGAAGTAATTGAAGAGCGGATTGGATGCCTCTAGTGAGAGAACACTAGGGAGAGAACGTGTGATTTCCTTCTCATATACTGGGAAGATTTTTCATGAGTGTCCAAGCTTGTTCATCACTTGATTTTGTTTGTTAATTTTTGATCGGTTAATCTCTATCAGTCTATCTTATTTCATCTTGATCATTCATTCTCTATATGGTCTTCAATTATGACGATTACACCTAATTCCAAGACTAGTCTGGTTTTCTCCGTTTTTCGATCAACCTTCGCCGCCACCTTTTCCCTCGATTAATTAGCCACCCTTTCATCGTTGCCTCTACTTCTTTCTCCGACCCTTCGTTCTCTGTTCCTATCTTAATCTTTCTTCCTCCTTCTGTTTAGCTTGTTCTATTTAAGATTATCTCCTTGTTGTTTATCCTCACCGAATGATCTCCAACATCTTCAGAGATCATCGCTCTTCTCTCCTGTATCCCTGCTTTCCTAATTTCCTGTCTCATCTTTTCCTTGCTCTCTGTTGGCTTTTCCATTTCCTGCACTTCCCTCTTCTTGTATTCAAGATGACTATGTTTACTCAGCCTATGCGTTATCGCTCAACGAACACTTCCTTAACACTGATGCTCAACTTTTGGCTAATCGTCGATCTCATTTTTCTTCTCATGCTATTGCTATTCTGGTGGACGACCATGATTTTACGGTGGAATGACTAGCCAGAAGGCTTCGTTCCCTCTGGCTAGTGGCTACTTTGTGACTCTTTTGCTGTTGAAGGTCAAACTGGACACTTCTATCTCATTAAGTTCACCTACCTTCATGGTCGTGATTTCATTGTTGACAACCGTCCATAGGCTGTTGATAATTCTCTTCTAATTTTTTATCAGTGGCGTCCAAATTTGCTACTAAGACCCGTGAGACTTTTAGCTTTTCCAACTTGTGTTCAGTTCTGGAACCTTCAGTATCAATACTCGGAACATGTTGAAATGTCGTATGAACAGCCCATATGAATGATGAAATTGTTTAGTTCTCTAATGAGCTTCATTACTTTAGAACTTAGGTGCTTATTGATCCCTCTCTTCCCCTAGTTCAAAAGATCGAAGTCATTCTTGATGATAGTTCAGAGGTATGGTCGAATGCAAATACAAGAGTATCTTTCGTATCTGCGGCCTTTGTCAACAGATTGGTCAAAATGTTCATGGATGTACTAGCTCTCTTGTTGAAGCTTTTCAAGGTTTAAACTTAATGAATGAACGAGTTTTTCCGTAGATATGGATCTGGGTTTCTCTATATAACATCCCAGCGGCATTGTTCTTGATATTGTTCGTTTTACCTCTTACGGTTTTAAAACGCGTCAAGTGGGAAAAGTATTCAGACCCTTATAAAGCGTATTTCGTTTTCCTCTCTAGTTGATGTAGGATATAACACTCCACCCACCTTTAAAGTCATAAGGAAAGACTGGCATCAAAACAGACAATATCAAGAATAAGGCAGATATTACACTGTAATTTCCAGCCTAGTCATTCTAAGTTCATTTGGAGATATTGAATTTGGTATCATCGTTCAAGAGGATCTACTCGTATCCGCTTGCTTATCTTCCAACAAAGTGGATATCGAGTCTATGAAATTGCTCCTCAAGCTGTGCTCTTAAATAATGTGTTCCATCTAGAGGCGGACCCAGAAAGATTATGAAGGGTGGACACTAGTGGTGAGGGGATTTGCGGCAGCGCACCCGATTTTTTTTTTTTAATGGAAATTTTAAATACATTAAAAAAACAAAAAGAATATAAACAAGAAAAAAAAATATTCATGAAATCAAGTGAATACTGATGATGTAATAAAAGATAGAGTTATTTTACAAATTTATCATTTAGAAAAGCAAGGCTAAGTACTATTAGAAATACAGCTACATAAATTACAATAAAGTATAAGCACTCAATAAATTCAAATACATATATTTTAATAACAAAAATATATTTCAAATAAAAATAATTATAATGTCATCCTTCTAGGTCTTATTTTTTGAAATTTTATCATAATTGTCTTATTATCAATGCTATCAAATACATCTTTTTTAATATAAGGCATTAAACAATCATTCAACCATTCATCTCCATCCGATTACGAAATGTAGTCTCAATGTATTAAGGATGGCCACTTAATTTAAGGGTAGACAATCATTCAAACATGTATTAATTTTTTTTAAAGAAAAAATGGGGGAAAACCCTAATTCCCAAATTTAAGGGTGGGCACTTGCCCCCCTAACCTTACACCTAGATCAGACTTCAATCACACCGGTTTCATTCATTTCTCATCAGATGATGGGTCTGATTCGGATGTGGATGGGGAAAATCTTAAGGAAAACATCACTCGGGTCCCAAAGAACATAAAAAATATCAAAAAAAGTCTCAACCCAAAATTACATATATAAAAAAGTCCCTAGGAACTTTTTTGATATTAGTTGTATTGACAAGAGAAAGTACTATATTCACAATAGGAAGTGACATTCACAATAGGAAGTACTATACTGATAACAAAATTTAAAAATCTGGTTATTCACAATAGAAAAAACTAGATTCACAATAGAAAGTACTATATTCATAATAAAATTTAAAAAACTGGATTTTGTTTCAAACTCAGGTTCACTAAGTGTACAGAAACCATTCACAACAAAAAAAATATATTGACAACAAAATATAAAAACCTGGAGCTATTTTGAAACTCAAGTCAATATAACACTTCCTGTTCTAAAATAGTTTTTCTTGTTGTGAATGACTTCCGTATGCTTAGAGACCTAAGTTTGAAACAAAATCTAGGTTTTTAAATTTTGTTGTGAATATATAGCTTTTTCTGTTGGTGAATGACCTCTGTACACTTAGGTACCTGAGTCTGAAACAAAATCCAGGTTTTTAAATTTTATTGTGAATATAACAGTTTCTGTTGTGAATCTAGCATTTTCTGTTGTGAATGACTTTTGTACGCTTAGGGACCTGAGTTTAAAACAAAATACAGGAGTTTAAATTTTGTTGTGAATATAGCACTTTCTGTTGTGAATCTAACTTTTTTTTTTATGAATGGCCAGATTTTTAAATTTTGTTGTCAATATTGTACATCCTATTGTGAATATAGCACTTTCTGTTATCGATACAAAAAGTCCCTATTTTTTCAGGGATAGGATATTGTCACTACTATTTTTTGTCACTACCAATGTTACTACCATTTTTCACCGTTAGATCAGAATTTCATCTACCTTTATCATTTCTCTCTCCTATTGAAATTATAATCTAATGGTAAAAAAATGATATTGATATTGATAATGACAAAAAATAGTAGTGACAATATCCTATTCCATTTTTTTATATATAGGTTTTTTTTTTAGTTTGTTATATGTTTCTCGGTAGTCGGTATAATGATATTGGGTTTCGCTCCCATCCTCTTCTCTTCCCATCCGCGTCGTCGATTCATGCGCCGGAAGACTCTCCTCATAACTCTCCGGCTATTTCCCCAAGCTTCTCCAGCAACTTCCCCAAGCTCAAAATCCTCATTCAATGGTTGAAGAAGATAACCCCTCAACACCTGGATGGACATTGATAATTTACTGGGGGATCTCTTCAATGAACGACTCTTGTGGGATAGGGCCAAAATGAAAGATGTCTTTTTTTGTTTTGGCGATAATCACTTCTGGGAATCAGTAAAAGGAAAAGGAACCATTGTCGGGAAAAGATCTGGGCCAAGGTTCAAATTTGCTCATTTCTCCGGACTTGAAGTTGGATCAATATGGAAGAAACATCAAGATTCTAATCATTCTATGGAGCCTAAACCAAATACATCGGTGTTTGGCCCGGACTTGAGTTTTCCCCTGATCCAAATTTGATGGGGATGTCTTAATACAATCGGGTTTAGGGTCGACAATTTGCCCTAATTCCCCTCCTTCACCTCTATCTCCAACAGCTTTCATAGTCAATTTGGAAGATCATCCTATATCACTATCACTCTCTAGCCACAGCAGAGGTGGATTTGACTCTAACTGTCGTGGGTTGATCAACAAATTGTCTAATTTCAACCCTAAAGTCGTTGCTTTCATCAATGGCTGCCTCAAAATTTTCGAGAAAAAGATGGCTGATCCTACAAGCCAAAGTTATTTTTATCTGGAGGATGAAGACGAAAGCTTGCGTTCAATCAAGTGGATTCTTACTAGCTATTCTCCTTCTTTTCCTCATAAAATTCATGATTGGTAGGTCAACATGGCTGACTCAGAAGGTTGGGACAAATCAGGATTTGGCATTTCATTTGAGCACAAAGCTTGTAGTTCTTATGATTGGAAAATAATCCCAAGAGATCACGTGGAATTTTCAAACTTCCTTCAAGGATCAAGTGCATTCTTTTGGGCACCATCTGTGGGTTCTCAATTAGCCTTCGCGGAAAGAGCAGTTGATAATGATTACAAGTACTTTGTTTATCTCAAGTTGAATTGTTCAGATGTCCCATCACTCTCTGCTCTGATAATTGCATTCAGGAATGTTCTATTAAGCATAAAGGTTCAGTGATTCCTTCACTTTCTGATGTCTCAAAGAAACGACCATTTGTTGCCTATGTTGGGGACCCTATCTTGAAGTAGATTAGAATTGGAAGTAGTGACTCTCCAAGGGCTCGGGAAGCTGCCCAGAAGATTCCCCAGACGCCATGAAAGTATTAAGTTGGAACTTCAGACGAGGTTTTAGAAAAGCCACGGTAGTTCAAAGATATAGGCATCTAGTTTCCAAGCATTGCCCTGATTTTTTTATTCTTATCGGAAACTAAGATTGCACTCCAAAATTCCTTCACCTCTTTTGTGAATTTAGGTTATTTGAGTATATGTGGTACTGATGTTGTTAGACTTAGTCATGGTACATCATTCACTTGTGAAATCTTCTTTTGATGTAGAAGTTATTGAAGTTAACCCTAATGTTTGTCATTGCAAAGTTAATAAAATTAATGTTGCTTCTGGTTACTATATCACTTTTATATATAGTCCTCCATCTACTAGTTTGAGATCATCACTCTGGAATTGGTTATCTGATACATTAATTGGGAGCTTATTAAATTTGATTTACTGCAAATGATGCAATCGTTTTGGACTAATGAATTGATCTTGAAATCATTTAACAAAACCAACATCATTCTCATTCCCAAGTGTGACCAAGTGCAATCCTGCAGAGATTTAAGGCCGATCAGTCTATGTAATGTAATATACAAGATAATCTCTAAGGTGGTATGTATGAGAATGAAGAAGGTACTGGATGGCTACATTACACCCTTACAGTGTGATTTCTTGAAAGGAAGGAACATTTCTGACAACATAATGCTAGCTGCTGATATTATGAATCAGATTCATTCTGGCAGGCAAGGTAGGAAAAAATTGGTGGCATTAAAAATAGATTTCTCGAAAGTTTTTGACACTCTTTATTGGAGCTTCATCTATGTCGTGTTGAAAAATAATGAATTTCCCTGACAAGTGGATTGCATTAGCTATGCAATGTATGACAAGTGTGAACTACCAAGTTTGTTTCAATGGACAAGTAATAAGCTCAATTGTTCCTACTAGGGGTGTGAGTCAGGGAGATCCCTTATCCCCTTATATATACATCATTGCTGCTAATGTTTAACTTGTATCCTTGATCCCTTTTAGCACTCAAGGTCTCTAAAAGGGATTAGAATCTGTAGGAACTCTCAGCCTACGTCACATTTACTATAAGATGATGGTTCTGTCTTATTTTTTAAGGGAACATATCAGAGTGTTAATTCGATCAAAGCTTCATTAGATTTACATAGTCTGTGATCTGGACAACTGATCAATAGATCAAAATCTGCTATGATCTTTGGTCCTAAATTTACCCGTGCTCACAGGAATCATTATGCACAATTCTTTGGTGTTCACTACTCTGATAAACTTGGAAAATATCTTGGTACCTGGGTTGATCTTAGCAAAAACAAAGAGCAAGTGCATTTACGGGTTACCCAAGTGGTTGGTAAAAGAACCACATCATGGAAGGCAAGACTACTACCTCAAGCTTCATGATTAACCTTGATTAAATTAGTCTTATCTGGAGTTAATATTCATGTTTTTTCTTGTATACAGTTAACCCTGCATATATGTAATAAAATTGAATCTAGATGTACCAACTTCTTTTGGGGTTCAAATGGTGATCACAATTGAATCCACCTTGCTAGAAAAGATTTTATTTTTAGATCTCTGTCAGATATATGGTGGATTGGGTATCCGTCCTATAGGACAAGTTAATAATGCTTTTGTTGGCCAAACAAATCTGGAGATTTCTCAATGCTTAGCACGGCGCTCTGCTTGCTGAAACTCTCAAGCCTAAATATATTGATGTTAATGATGCTAATCTGGTTAAATTGTCATATACCTCTTCCTGGATTTGGAAGCGTATATATCTTTATGCTCATATTATTACTGATAACTTTTGTTGGAAGATTGGAATTGGAAGTTCTATTTCTATTAACCATCCTTTGTGGTGGCCCATGCAGTCTAATTCTGTAATTGGTTCACCTTTATGTGTAGTTGCAGACTTAATATTGCATCTTCCTTTTAGCTGGTGCCCAGTTAAATGGAATCATGCATGACCTGGTGAGGAGAGTCTATTTGCCTGATGTCGCTACTTCCATCATTCGGACTCCAATCTCTTTCATGGGTGGTCAAGATAAGTTGATATGGTCTCTTAATCCTTCAGGAGAATACAAGGTTAGTCTTGCTTTCCAGAGTTTATCATCTTCACATCTCAATCGAAGTGATGACTGTTGGAAATTTATGTGGTCATTTTCATTGCCTATGAAGGATTTGCTTTTTGTATGGAAGATTTTAGATGATGTTATTCCTTCACTTGATATCCTTTCTAAGCATCATATTCCTATACAAGGAAATTGTCCTTTTGGTTGCAATGCTCATGAAACACTAGAACACTTGTTTGTGTGTTGTCCTGTGGCTAGAGCAGTTTGGTTTGGAGGTCTTTTAATCTCATTCAACTTCAGTTCTTTCTCGGCCTTTAAAGAATGACTAAAAAAGGACTCTGAGAGGACTGCACAAGGAGGGAAAAAAAGGAAATGCTTTTTTAATTATCAAGGTTATTACTTGTCTGGATGAAGAGAAATCTTATCCTTTTTGCAGCTCATTAATGAAATCTATTATTCATTATCTCTAACTAAAGCTGCTTTTGTAGCTGAGGCCGCCTCTCAGAAAAGTAGAAGAAGTAACCCTCCATTACTTCAATGTCTCAATTCAATTCCCTCCCATGGGTGGAGCATTTTCTTAGAGAAAAGGCGTACTGAAGGGAATGTATTTCTCTGCTCCTACATCATCTATCAAGGACAATCAGTTCAAACAAGCACTTGGAAGAGAAATGCATTATTGCCAAGCATTGCCCCTCTGATGCTTCGTTCTACTTTGCACTAGATTACTAAATGTCCCTTATTTAATAGTGTAATGACACAGAAGCTGACAATTTTTTGCAAGAAGAAAAGATGGTTCTGCAACGTTGATAAATGGCATTCTTCTGCCGAGATAGCTTATCAGGATATAGCTAGTCTTTTAAAATATTTTGTTCTAGAAATGATTGTAGTGGTATCTAGTATAAAAACTAGTGTTGTCAGTTCTTTGCAGTCTAGTCCAAGGATGACTGGAGAGATTTAATGTAACTCATTTGATATGTTTAATGATAATTGATTCTTATCAAAAGCTCCAAAGATCCTACATGATAATAGTCACAAATTAAAATAAACCATATATAGAAACTAAAAATAAAACGAAATTAAGATATAAGGACCTAGGGTGGTAATCTTTTTAATCCTTAATATAAGAGATAAATAACTAATTTGGGTATATTAAAGAAGTTGGTTATTAGTATAATGTGTGTTAATTTCTCTAAAATACCCTCTAATCATGTGCATTAAGGCAGGGGCGGACATAGAGAGGGGCCAGGGGTGCGCCCCCTTATTTTTTTTTTAAAGAAAAAATTGTAAAAATCAGTCTATTGGTTTGCTTTCACACCCACATATATATATATATATATATATATATATATATATATATATATATATATATATATATATAACTGAGATCATGCATCCCTTCATTTGTTTGGCATCAAATATATATATTTCTTTAAAAAACTAATAAAGAGGTGGGGCCCACCTTTAAGATATCCCTATCCCACTTATGTATTCTCTTTTCTGAAACGAATCGTCTCTTCCTCCTTCTAGCGGCTTGATCCCCTTCTTTTTCAATAGCTTACGATAAATTTTGGGGATCAATAAGGTATTCAAAATCACTTCTTTTTATTTTATTTTTGTTATAAAATTTATTATACATGATTTTATCTTTCTAATAATATTACTTTTATACTGATTAAAGAATATTTTAGGGTTAAAATTTTAGACAAGTTTTGAGTTTTGTTAAAAGATAGGTATGAGAATATGAATAATGACTAATAGTTAATTTTAATCAGCAACTTTTGTTATTAATAATATTTTTAAAATTATATTGGTCATGAAATTGTTTTGATATCATATTTTTAAAGATGGCTATAAGAATATAGGCCAATTTCTTAATGATTTTTTTATTACAAATATTGAAAAAGACTTTGTTTTGAGTTTTAGCACAGCTTCAATCATAGATAAGTTTAACAATATAAAAACATGTAGAGTAAGAGTAAGATGAAGCCATCTTAATTTCTGTAAGATATTTTTCAATTTTTTTATATATTAGGTCTGTATCGTATTTTAAGTACGTTTATTTATGATGTAACATTTTTTTTATTTTCGCTCCCTGTCAGTAAAATTCCTGGGTCCGCTCTTGCATTAAGATTACCCTTGATGAAAACCATTTTAAAACAGGGTTAAGGGACATTTTTGTCCCAAAAGTGTAAAAAATGGAGAAATTTTACCTAGCCGTTATTCCAATTAATTTTGATATATATTGACTAAATATGATGAGCTAGCACTCCACATGTCATCTACGCTATTTTTTATAAGGTGTAAATATACTTCAAAAGTTTTAAATCTAACTTTGAAAAATAGTGAATGGAGAATTTTGCTTCGAAAGTTTTTACCAATAAACAATTTTGCCCCAAAAGTTTTTTGAGGGAATTTTGCCTTAGAAATTTCAAAAATGAACCAATTTTGTCATAGACATTTCCTCAGTTAATTTTAACCATTAGTTGATCAAATATGCTGAGTTGACAGTCCACATTCCATCCATGTTATTTTTGTTTAGGTGCAAATTTACCTCGGAAGTCCATGTGTTATCTATTTCATTTTTTTTTTCAAAGTTCAATTTAAACCTTTTGGAACAAATTTATATCTTAATAAAAATAACGTAGATGACATGTGAATTGTGAGCTCAATATATTTACAGAAATAACGGTCACAATTAACTAGGATGACAAATGAGGGCAAAATTGCCACCAAGAAAACTTCAAGGGAAAAATATTTCCTCAGTGAAAAATTTTGGGGCAAAATTGCCCCTTATCCCTTTGAAGAAAGATGAAGTAAATGACATATAGACTTTCTGCACAAATTTACACCTTAACAAAAATAAAGTGGATAACATATGGACTATCAACTCAGCATATTTGGTCAAGTAACAGTCAAAATTAATTAGAATAACAGTCAAGTCATAATTGCTCGATTGTTTACACTTTCAAAGAAAAATTGGCCTCCGAAAAACTTTGGAAGCCAAATCGTTCCTCAGTGAAAACACCAAGAAAAAAATTGTTCTTTAACCCTTTAATATATGTAAATAACATGGACACTTTAAGAAAATATCATAGATTTGGTAGACTAAAGTGAATTATACTCTTATATTTATTACCAAAGTAATTCTCTTATCTAACTTCTATAAATATAGGATGTGAGGTTGTGTACATTCTTTCACTATAAAAAAATTTAGAATCTCACTAAGATTAGATTATGCATTTAGGCTCAAAAAACGTACATAGGTAATGAGATTTAAACTCAGCCTAATTTTAAGCCCCACAAAAACTCAGCGTAATGCCCATAATGGGCTAACTTATGAGCTAACCCCTTACTGCCACCTACACTAACCACCAAGTATAGAAAGGCTTAGAAAGGTTTCCATGGGCCAACTTATCGTTAGCCCAATGCATTGTTTTCTCCCACTATTTTAAGTCTGCTTTTTGTACCCAGAAAAACGCTTGCCTTTTTTCTTTGGGCCAATCACTTGCACTTTTTTTTTTTGGTCAAATCAGTTGTACTTTGAAGTCTACTTATCCTTTGTTTTTTTTCAAAGCCTGAATTGGGGCAGCGGTCACTTTATTTATTTATTTTTTGGATAAAATTTAGCAACCAAACAACACCCTTTTTTTGAACACTTTTTTTTTTTCACATATTGTTATTTGACCATATATGCTGAGCTGACAATCCATATGTTATCCACTTTATTTTTGTTAAGTTTACTTCATCTTTCTTCAAAGGAGTAAGGGGCAATTTTGTCCCAAAATTTTTCACCGAGGAAATATTTTTCCCTTGAAGTTTTCTTGGTGGCAATTTTGCCCTCATTTGTCATCCTAGTTAATTGTGACCATTATTTCTGTAAATATATTGAGCTCACAATTCACATGTTATCCACGTCATTTTTGTTAAGATACAAATTTGCTCCAAAAGGTTTAAATCAAACTTTGAAAAAAAAAAGTTAGTATATGAAAAAAAAATTTATCTCAATTTACGTAAATAAGTATTTTTGAAGACTATAAACGTGATTCCAATCAGGCACATATATAGTATTCATATAAACACTTGTTAGTTGTGAGTTGTGTTTCTTTCTTTCTTTCTTTCTTTCTTTCTTTTTTTTTGGGTTAAAGGGTAAAAATATAAATGATATATTGTTTAAAAGTGTGCAGAATACTAAATTTTTTTTTTTGTGGGGCAAAATTAACTATAAACTTCTAAGATACATACAAAAATGCATAGTAACCGTTTGTTTGAATTTTTTAAGGGTTAAGGTGCAAAAATACATATAAGATTTTTCCAATAGTGCTCTTGACACCTATGCTATTCTTAGACACAAAAGTAACTATGAGCTTAAAAAATATGGGCAAAAATACATATTGATCATTAGTTGTCTGTTAGTTTGAATTTTTTGACAAAAAATGGTGATATGAAGGATGACGTTGATGATTAAGAAACAACTTGAAATAATAATTTACTGACCAAGTAAGGGAAATTAATTTTCACAAACCCTCTACCTTTATCTCATTACTTTATCATCACTTAACCCTTTTGTCCCATTTTTTTGACAGAAGGAGAGGAGTCATTCTCTCTTGCAAGAGAAGTGATGAGGTAGAGATAAAGAGTTAGACAAAAATCCATTTTCCTTACACAATCAGTAGATTATTATTAAAAGTTGTTTCTTAATCATCTACGTCATATTCAATGCAAACATTTTTAGTTAAAAAATTCAAACAAATAGTCAATTAATGATCAATGTGTACTTTTACACATGTTTTGAAAGTTTACAGTTATTTTTGCCTCAAACAAAAACATTTGCGTTAGACACATTTTTAACAAAATCTCATGTGTATTTTTGCACCGTAATCCTTTCAAAATGTGTATTTTTACACCTATTTTGAAAGTTTATAATTACTATTTCCCCAAAAAAATGTATTTGATTTTAAGCACATTTTTGAAAAAATCTCATGTTCATTTTTGCACTTTAATTAGTTGACTTTTTTTTTTTTGGTGTTGAAGATCATTGAATGCATAAAGAATAGAAAGGTGCTTCCAATTTTAAAATCCCCATAACATGTTAGTACTGACTGGCATTTATGAAAATGAAAATCACTGAAAAATAAGGGTAAAATACATAACCAAATGAAGGCAACCAAAATTTAAGGTGTTAAAGATCATTGTCAAATTATGTAAAAGACAAATAAGAGTGGTGTACAAGGTTCTTAAAAACGAGTTTTTACTTAAAAACGGAAGGAGAATGAAAAATCGTAAAACGTAAAATCGTAATACAAAATGTAGTTTTTACCTGTATATATATATTAAAAAATTAATTTAATTAAAATAAATAAAAATATTTAGATTTTAATAATAAAAATATTTTATGGTGAAAATATAAGAGAATGTAATATAATAATGGATATGGATATGTCAAATGAGAATATGTGTGTGCAATATTATTTTATATATATATTTTTAGAATAGAGATATCTCTCTCTCACATCATGCTATACTTTTTTTTGGTCGAGTCTCATCATGCTATACAGCTGGCTACCTTAAATGTGTGTGCAATATTCTTTTATATATTTAATAACACAAAAAGTCACTACTTCATACGGCTGGCTACCCACTTCATTTAATAAAATCAGTCTCGACTCTCAGCCTTCAATCTCTCTCTCACGGTCACAAGCACAGCCCTTCACTCTTCCGATCTCTTCTCTTTGTCTTCTTTCCAGTCGACCTTCACTCTTCTGGTCTCTTCTCTTCGTCTTCTTTCCAATCCTCCCTCAAACCTCAACGACGGATTCTTGGAGCCTCCCTTGTCTCCATTCAGGCGATCTCCATCTTTCGTCTTTCGACTAAAGAAGCTCCGATAGTCCAACCTTTGACGAGAGCGGCAGAGTAACCTAACCTAGTCCATTTTTTTTTCCGCTTTTTTAAAAAACGTTTCGTTTCTGCGTTTCTACGTTTAAAATCAACGTTTTTACTGATTTCACTTCATCTACGCTTTTTGCTGCAACGAAACGCGGGTGGCCTGAAATAAAACGTAAAAAACGCGTTGTAAAACGCGTTTTTAAGAACACTGGTGGTGAATTTCAATAATTTTAAATTGATTCATTTGAAATATTGGCAAATGTATTAAATTACATAAGTGCCCTTCCTTTTTTTTTAAAAAAAAAAACCCTAAAACCCCTTGCTGTCTGGTGACTGCCAGAAGTGGCTCGCACCGGAGCTCTGGTGTCCTTGCTGATGGTCAACCACCAAAGCTCTAGCGCCTACAACCAGAGCTCTGGCTGCCTAATATATTTTTCTTGAATTTCTCAAGCAAAAGTGTTCAATATAGATATTTGAATTATTAATAGAGATAAAGTTATAAATGCTCGCCTTTTTAAAAAAAAAAAAAAAATTCTCTAGAAAAAGTTGGCAAAATATGGATAGTTCATTTGTTAATAATGGTATTAAAGCTGCAAACGAGATATTTTTTGAATATTTCTTAATAATTTAGCTTTGGCGGTCTAATATTTTGTTTGCATTTCTTGGGCAAAAAGTTTTAGTACTTGAGTTGTTAATATTGATATTAAAGTTGTAAATGAGATATCTATTAAATATTTCTTAATAACTTTCACTGAAACTCTTTCTCATGTAAAAGTTGTTAATATGGATATATGAGTTGTTAATAACGATAATAAAGTTATAAAAAAGCTATTCAACAAATACTCAAACAAAGCAAATGAAACGAACTCTGCAGCTTGCACAAGCACCTCATTGGCAAGAGGATCCGGCTTCTCTCCCCTACGGATCCCATCAATTTCCCCTCCTTTGCCCAAAACCACACTGCTTTTTGGGTGTAAAATACAGGGTTGGTTCTATTTTTTCTTTGTAAAACATTAAATATTCTATAAAAAAAAAAATCAATGGGACTCAGTATTTTAAATATTCTAAAAAAGTTTTCAGTATCATCCAGTATTCTAATTACAACGTACACCCTAAACATTAGATATAGTGTTGATGGAAAAAAATATTTGCTGTATTTAGATGGAAAAAAAAAGGATATTAGGTGTTACTAACAAAATTTTTGGGGTGCTGAATGAGCAAAAAATTTATTTACAATATTAAATGCTACTGAAAAAAATACTTTATGATAGAGAATACTAGATATTAGATGTTATTGAAAAAATATTTGATAGTCGGTGCATCAATTTTTTTTTTTTTTAAAGAATACTGGGTGTTAAAATACTAGATGTTATGTTTTTTCAAAAAAAAAAAAAAACCATCTCCCTATTATACACCGAAAACGGAACGGTGTAGTTTTGGACAAAGGCGGGGAAATGGAGGACCAGAAGGGGGAGAAACCTGATCCATGAAGGGAAAGGAAAGGGTAAAAATGTTCCTAAGGCCTTTCGGAAGAGGATTTTCTCATTGACATATTTTCTCCCTATCTCTCATTATTAAATCTCAATCATTGATTTGATTTAAATAAGATTGTTGGTATGAGAAGATATATTAAATCTATGGTCTAAATTTAAAGCTAATGAGGGACAATGAAAAATGCCAATGAGAGAATCCAAACCTAGGCCTATCCTTGTTAATGCTTGAGCTCGATGGGAAGTGGGAACACGAAAATCTGATTATTTTTTTCTTTTATATTTTTTTTCTGCATTACTTTTTTCGTTGAAGATGGGGCTAACCGACGCCGGTCTTGCGAGACATCTGAAAATGTCTAATTTTTTGTTCTGGGCTCAGCAGAACTAGGCCCGGTGGCCTCATTCAGAGGCTGATTCAATGAACAGCGCTACTTTGAAGCATCGGCCTCCTATCACTTGCCCAATGGAAGAAGTTTTATTTCGTCCTTGGTTGAACCCACAAATGAGTCGGGTATTCTTATTAAAGGAAAAAGGTATAATTTTGGAATTGGTCAAAATGTTGGAAGAGTCATTCTAACTCTTGAATGCTTAGGTAAACATAGAGCTGTCAAAATGGGCTGAACCTTGTGGGCCAGCTTATTAAGCTTTATTTTTAGCCCCCTTATTTTTAGCCCTAATGTGATGGGGTTATTTTTAACCCTAGTTTAAAATAACCCCACTTCTCTTGAGTTATGATAGGGTCAACCACAGACCAAAAATAGCTTCTCTTGAGTTTTGATAGGGTCAACCACAGACCAAAAATAACTTGAACTGTTATTCTCGTAGATACGCATGCTCATAAAGTGAGTCACGTTTTTTTTTCTTTCTATGAAGTATAAGAGACGCTTCCATGCACAGATAAGTCAAAAGTAGAATGAATTAATTCTTTTTTTTTTAAAAAAATGAATTACTTCTTATTACAACGGGTAGTTTGAACTACAGTAATGAATAAAGATGTGCTACTATCAAAATTTATTAATATATAATTTCACTACTTTTCATATAAAATAATGCCGTTCATTTTCAAAATTCTACATGGTATAAAGAAAAACGTGTCTTATTTAAAAATAGTTTTTTTTTTAAAATTTATTTTAATTTTTTTGTTATAATTATAATAACAATAAATTGAAAAAATTTAACATAGTTGTATATATATATATATATATATATATATATATATATATATATATATATATATATATCTAGACTATACAAGATATTCTCTACAAAAGATTTTGTCCACGCACATTTCAATATTTAATACTTGACAGTCTTCATAATTGCCTCCAATATGATTCGTGCCTTTATATATATATATATATATATATAATTCCAAGAGCAATTATGCTTTTTAGATATAAGAGGTTATTTAATTTTAGAATGGAATGTTGCCTTTTCAAGTTGATGTGTCTCTGTTCCGTCCCAAGAAAAAAACATGTTATGATGTTTATGATTTTTGTCGTTGCCGTGTGTGATGGTGTAATCAAGAGGCCTTCAAAGGAATACCACTGGAAATATTTTGCTTAGGAGCATCATATTGCTGGACTGGGATAGAAGTAGTTATAATTTTTTTCTAAAATAATTTTTGTCCCGCAGGCTGGCCCTAACTCTTAGGGTTATATAATTTTTTTGGCCTGTATGAGCTGTTTAACATGCGGGCTTTTGAGTCCTGTGGGCTTTTGGGCCCTAACGGGCCGAGGTGGCACGTTTTGACAATTCTAGGTAAACGCCTGAGGGTAATAGACGCTTCACTCTGTCCAGTGGGAGATTTTGCCTTGCTTTTGTATCATAGTTGAGCCTAACCTCTTTCTTAAAATTTTTATATATAAAAAAAATTTATTTCACTCCTATGAAATAATAATAATAATAATGAGACTGGAGGTTTTTTCTCGTATCTTTCACGCTTCAAAGTCATCACTGTCCGTCTATTGTGGCATCTCAGACTCCGGTGCCGCTGGTGCAGAGCCAAAGTCCGTCATGGACGTCATCATCATCATCGTCATATCAATTCCTTGAACTTGAACGACATAAGCAGCAGCTCTAGGGCTGACGTGGTCGCTGCTGCCGAAGAGGCAGCGTGACTTTTCCTCCACGTGAATGCGGAACGATTCTTGAAGCTGACGGTTGTGGAAAAAGAGCGCATCACCATCACTATAAAAAGGTCTCATTCTTCTTGAGACAAGCATGCCCAACAAAATTAACTGACTTGTTTTGTTGTTTTCTTGCTATCACAGACAGTATTATATTTTCTTTCTTTTAAGCCTCTGTCCTAGTAAATCAACTGAACAGAAGATGAACACTAACGTGGAAGAAAGGCGATTTGCTCTGCTGCAAGCAGTGAAGGACTCTGAGTACGTGAAGGAAGTGTATGGAGGATACTTGAACGTGTACATGGAAGCTTTAGGAGAAGAAGGACAAACATGGGATTTGTTCAGAGTTTATGAAGGAGAATTCCCAGACTTCACTGAGCTCCACAAGTACGATGGGTTTATAATCACTGGTAGTGCCCATGACGCCTTCTCAAATGACCTCTGGGTCCTCAAACTAAGCTTCCTCATCCAAACCCTCGACGCCATGCACAAGAAAGTCCTTGGCATTTGCTTTGGTCACCAGGTAATACTCCAAACTAGAACGTGATGATAAGAAAAAACAAAACTCAAGCCAATGACTCAATATCATATATATCAGATAGCTATCACCGAAAAACACACCATCAACTAATTAGACTAACTTTTGTGATTGCGATTTCAGGTGCTGTGCAGGGCTCTGGGAGGAAGAGTGGGAAGAGCATTCACAGGTTGGGATGTAGGGATAAGGAAAGTGAGTATAGTGAATAAGAATTTAGGTACTTGCAGGTATTTGGAGCAGAAGGAGGAGGAGGAAGAAGAAATGGCAGCTAGTCTGTCGATAATAGAGATTCATCAAGATGAAGTGTATGAGATTCCAGATGGTGCACAAGTGATTGCTTCCTCCGACAAAACTAGAGTTGAAATGTTTGCCATTGGAGATCACATTCTCGGGATACAAGGTCACCCTGAGTACACTAAAGACATACTCCTTGATCTCATTCAACGTCTTCTCAATAATGATCTCATTCAGGTATTTCATACACATGCACTTGCAGCACCCTGAATTATTTTCTCAAGCATCCATCACCTTGGAATATTTTTGTGTGTGTAATTTTGCATCTAACAATTTAGATTATTTACAGTGTTGGGGTACCTTTGAAAAGATACGGCCTTTGAATGCACTAAAAATTAATTTATGATGCTAAGCGCCTCTAAAATAATACTTTAAGGTGCTAGTTGCACCTGAAAAAATAATTTAAGGTGCTTAATGCGCCATAAAATACTTTAGGATACTGTGCCTGTTTGTTCTAGCTTATTTTTAATTTGTCTTCTACTTATAAGTATAAGTTAGGTTAAACAAGACTTTACAAAAGCTTTTATAATTATAAGAGTTTATTTTTATAATGAAGAAAAAAAAACTTAAAAATAAGCTCTTATGAGGAGCTTATTTTTAAGTTTTTTTTTTTTTTAAAAAGAGAGAACCTGTAATCTCTCGATTGAACATTACTGCAACTGCTACTGCCGCCACCGTCGCCATGCCACGACCGCCACCGCCGCCACCACCAGCACCGCCACCACCCGCCACCATCGCCGCCACCACTGCCACCGCTGCCGTGGCCACCACCCTTTTATAATGTACTTTTTATGATAATTTTTATTAGAAAAAGTACTTATGACAAAAATTTTGTCAAGCAGCTTATTTTTAATTTTAGCTTTTAAATAACTTTTAAGTTAAAAAATTTATATAATCATTAAATAGCTTTTAGTTTTTTTTTAAAGCTTTTTTTTTTAGCTTTAACTTAAAAGTAACTTTTAAACTAAAAATAAGAGGATCTAAATGGGCTAATACGCTTGGAAAAATACTTTAGTTCGTTTGATGCTCCTAAACCCTATATATATACTCCCTCCATTCCATTTTATAAGAAATAAAAAGAATCATCTATCATCTCTATAGCTTGTTCCTATTTATAAGAGACATTTACTTAGAAACAAGAGGTCACCTTGTGCGATGCACAGGAGCTGTGCTTACCGCTGATATGAAGAGCCTAAAGGAGACATTAGATTTCGAAATATTTCAAATAATAAACTGAACATCCATTTAATGCTTAGAATTTATTGCAAAGAAAGAAAAATTGAACAAAATCAACCAATGAGAATGACCGTATAGATGGGTTCATTTTAGGTGCTTGTCCTAAGGCGCTTTTTATATGCTTGTCCTTCTAATTAGAGGGACAAACAATTTTTTTTAAATTTTTTATATATTTTATTTTTTTAGATTAAATTATATATTGCTTTCTGAATTTCTTTTTGCACCCAATATCTTAAATTAATTAATTTCCAGGATACTAGTATTACATGACAAATATTTCTAAATGCAAGACTGAAAATTAATTAATTTGAGATATAAGTCCAAAAAAAATTCTAGAAAGCTTGTCCCTCTAATTAGAAGGACTAGCATGTAAGAAGCATATAAGGGAGAAACACCTTATGTGCTTCCGAAATTTTCTTCATTGATTTCCTATTTTCCCCTCATCTAATTACTCATTAATAATCTAAAATCATTTCATTTATTTCATTCACTCAATCTCTCCCCACCACTCATTCTAACTCTTCCACATATCTCTCTCATTCTCTCTCTTATTTGCGATCTTCTCATAAATAAGGGTTTTTAGTTCAAAAGGGTTACAATTTTGATACCTTTTTTTTTTTTTCTTAAATCACGCTTCAAACCGGAAGATTCAGTTAAACCTTTTTTATAAAATGAAATGGAGGAGTAAATTTTTTCATCTTAGTTTCTCTCTCCTTCTACTAACAATCCGGGGTTCGTGATTGTTGCAGAAAGAGTTTGCAGAGAAGGTGAAGTGTGGATTGGAGTTGGCTGAACCAGATAGAAAAAGCTGGGGAAACATTTGCAAGAGCTTTCTCAATGGAATATAGAACTTGATACGACAAGACCCAAGCAAATTGTCTCTATCTCCCTATATGGAACTTACTTGGCGTTTTCTCTTAGAATAAATAAAGTAAGAAACAGAAATGATTATCCATATATGTATAACTCTGCCTGTGAAAAATGACTAGTTATTTTACAGCGTTAATGAATTAAATAGAGTGGCACTAGCTAGCTGCAAATCGATATATCTAATCCCACCTCTCCTCTGCTTGTTCTTCTTTCCTAGATATGTGGATTGTAATATCCTAAAATTTTCTCCGATAAATTTCATGTATGATGTACGTGCATTTGATGAAAAGAAATAATGAAATTTTGACTAAAGACAAATTTAAATCCTACCGTTCAATTATCATACAGAAACACATTAAAAATTTAAAAATGTTGTCTTTTCATAAAGTAAAAAGTACTTTCAATATCCATTTTTATAATTTGAAAATTCGATCAATTCATATGGCATCATCACTTGATCCAAATTCTTAAAGAAGCTAGTATGAAAGACGATACGAGCCTACTCCATAAATTTCTATTTTTAATTCAGAGATATTTTTTCCCCTTAATTTCAAACGTTATTGTGATTGATGTTTACGAAACTGCTATGATAATGTGTTATTAGTGTGTGTGTCATTCTTTAGTACTACATAAATGCCAAAAGATATAAAGTTATAAATAATGCGTGCGTGTACATAGAAAAAACGATCTATTTTAATATCAATAAATAAGGGAAGAACGCAACCGGTAAATACGAAAAATTGAAAATTAAGATTATGGCCAACCTATCAAGCCAATTTGCATATTAATTAGTTAATTCGTTTGCATAATCTAAATTGACGTTCCAAGGAGTTTATTATTTAAGCACCAAAGATAGAGGTTTTTATATATAGATAGGTTATTTTGCCTACCTTTATTTGCCCTACCTTTGCCTACCCCTTTCAATACCATTAGATTATAATTTCATCCAACGGTGGAGATTTGAGGGATAAAATAAACTCTTTTACCCCTTCCTTTTGTTAGCTCTCAGTATTTTGGTGATAACAAAAAGTTAAAGTTTGAAAGATGATGAATTATGGTTGTCTTTATCTTGAACTCAATTCTCGAGAATACATAAGTGATTCTCGAGAATGGCCACTGTTTTCAAACTCTACAATTAAGCCTCTGAATTGTAATTCTCAAGAATAGGATAAGCATTCCTGAGAATGCTGTGTTAGTCTGTCTATCGCAAAATCCCTTAATGAGCAATTCTCGAGAATTGAAAGAGAGCTCTCGAGAATGGCTATGAGAAATCTTCAGTCTGCCATCTGTATAAAAATTCTCGAGAATGGATTAAGAATTCCCGAGAATAGTTCTTGAGAATAGTCAAGAGATTCTCGAGAATACCTCAGTCGAAATGATGTAATCAAATTTTCTAATGAAATTCTTGAGAATGGAAAACCAATTCTCGAGAATGGCTCTCGAGAATCAACATCGAATTCTCGAGAATTACTTGTATCTATGCTCACCATCTTTCCTCTGTACTGTAGCTTTAAATGCAATTCTTGAGTATGTATCCAAACACTCTCGAGAATGCTTTGACACCATTGATTGCGATACTACTTCATCGTGTAATTCTCAAGTATTCAAATCTTTATTTTCGAGTATCAGTGTAACACTCCTTCTAACAAAACATTCTGTTTCATGTAATTCTCGAGAATTAGAAGAATAATTCTCGAGAATGAACATTGATTTTCAGAACTACATCCTCGGAATCTATAAATCTGTGATTATCACTTGGGTGTTTTATATTATTGATTTAAACTCATTCTAACCAAGTTTAATCAGTTTGTTAGTGCTTTTCAAAGATGTTTATCATGTTTTAAACACTGAATCTCCTTAAAGCATTTCAGTGTGTCAGAAGCATTTATTGCGCTGGAAAAAGCAGAACACACAAACAGAATTAAAGCGTGTAGCATACAAAGACATTCCTTCGAGGCATACTTATTCCAACTATTATTATGAGTTAACCTCTGCTCTGAGACAATCGACGGCGAAGCATTTAATGAAGCAACGGTCGATTATTTACAAACGGAGTGCATCTGTGACTAACGGAAGATATGAAGAATATCAACGGCTAGTTTTGCAAACTCCTCCAACAGCATTAATGGCAAACACTATAAAAGCTCATCGTATTCAATTTTGCCACCTATCAAAACGCTGCGTAATCAATTCGAGTGATTGTTATTAGCTGTTTCAACTGTTTCATTAAATTGTGCTTCAGTGTTCAATATTTTATCTACTCAGTGAGGAGTTCTTAAACATTCATTTCATTATCAGTTGTATCTTAAGGCTGAGGAACCTTAAGAGAGAGTGTATCAATTAGAACTTGTAAGGGGGAGTGGAGTTTGAGAGTGAGAGGATCATCTTTCGTTTACAGAGTTTGTAATTGTTCTTGAAAGATAATGAAATCCCAGGTGTTCTGGGGACTGGACGTAGGTCATAGATTTTGGATCGAACCAGTGTAAATTGTCTTGTGTCTATTTCTCTTCTCTGATTTATTCCTCTATTTTCATTGTTTATTTGTCACCGTGTGCTATTAGCAAAAAGATTTTTGAGATCACCTATTCACCCCCTCTAGGTAATATTCCACCTTCATTTGGTATCAGAGCGTAGGTTTCTCAGTTGCCCTTAACATCCCGAGAAAGATCATGGAAGGAATATTACCTAATGGTGCTTCAATTAATTGACCCCCAGGATTCAATGGTGAATACTACTCCTTTTGGAAAGCAAAATTCAGAGTGTTCGTAATGGCTACCGAATATGGTCTCTGGAGAGTGATAGAAACTGGAGACTATGTACCTGTAAAGACTGAAGGAGGAAATACTGTTACAAAGATAGAAGCAGAATTCGATGAGGATGATAAAAAGAACATCACTTCAACAGTAAGGCTATCCTAATGCTGCAAAGTGCCCTCAGTCAAAAGGAGTACTTTCGTATGTGTAATTTCTTTTTCTGCTTTCATTTCACACATTGAACCCTTTAAGATTGATGAAGATCTATCAGACAATGATTGGGTGATAGCAATGCAAGAGGAGTTACATCAATTTGATAGAAATCAAGTTTGGGATTTGGTACCTAGGCCCAAAGATCATCCGGTCATTGGCACTAAATGGGTATTCAAAAACAAACGTGATGAATCTGCAATTATAGTCCGTAACAAGGCTAGATTGGTTGCCAAAAGCTATAATTAGGAAGAAGGTATTGATTATGAGGAAACGTTTGCTCCAGTGGCCAGATTGAAAGCCATACATGTACTCTTAGCCTTTGCGTGTATCAAAGGTTTCAAACTTTATCAAATGGATGTAAAAAACGCATTTCTAAATGGTTTTATTCAGGAGGAAGTCTATGTCGAACAGCCACCTGGTTGTGAAAATGAACATCATCCGGATCATGTCTATCGCCTAAAGAAAGCCTTATATGGTCTTAAACAAGCTCCTAGAGCTTGGTATGAACGTATAAGTAAATTTCTTTTAGATCAAGGCTTTGTTAGAGGAAAAGCAGACACAACACTATTAATCAAAACTAATAAGCTTTTATATGAAGCTTTCCTTCACAGAGGCTACTGGGAAAAAGAAAGACAAGTCTACTACAA
Organism: Acacia crassicarpa; assembly: GCA_034222035.1. Taxonomy (NCBI): domain Eukaryota; kingdom Viridiplantae; phylum Streptophyta; class Magnoliopsida; order Fabales; family Fabaceae; genus Acacia; species Acacia crassicarpa. The sequence continues at coordinate 31,778,874 of JAWXYG010000008.1, read as the reverse complement.
CTCCTAAGCTCTCAACCTCCAAACCACCAGAAGAGGGACAATCTTCACATGCTGGTGCCTCTGCTTCTGCTCCTTCTTTTGCTCAGGCTGCTCTTCAGACACACATTGAGTCTGTTGTTCAAAGGGCCATCAAACCTGTGTATCAGTCTTTAAAGGTTTATCAAAAACTCACCAGAGAGATGATTAAAGCCACGAGTACTAAAATGGTCAGCCTTAAAGCTCATGTGGACCTGACTTTGGACATAGCATTATCTGACTATAAAGCTGACTTGGACACTTGATTTGCTATACTCTTCAACCAACAAGAGGAGATCAAGCAAAACATCAACGATCTGGAGCAACAACAGTTGTATACTCAGCAAGTGGTGAATGGCTTTGATGCCACCTTGGATGCTTTTGTCAATAGTTTCTCTGCCACTCAGCAGTCTACTGGCACCTCCTTTGCTATGAAGTCTCCACATTCTGATCATGAGGTTCCTACTGATCCACTGTCTGCAATTGTTCCATATCAATTTGCAACCCTTTCCTCCTCTGATCCTTCTAGTGTTCCTAGTCCTTCATGTGTTTCCCCCTCTTTGAATAATGACAAAGGGGAGAAGAGTCTAAGAAGGTTGAGTCTGAAGTGAAGATTGATAAAAATTGATTGTAGTGAATTGAAGTGAAGATTGGCACCTGACTTAAGTAAACTGAAGTGAAGAAGATTGACTGTTTTAGCTTTAGAATAGGAATAGATTAAGACAGAGAATTAATCTGAGATTGAGTGTGCTTGAATGTCCTCTTATATGCTTTTGACTATGTTTTTTTTGGTTGGTTTAAAGTAATATCAATGAGAATCTTCTGATAAATTTTGTCAATCTTATTTTTGTTAATTACTTTCAAACTTCAAACATAACTGATAAATGTCGTCATCATCAAAAAGGGGGAGAATGTTAGCTCTCAGTGTTTTGATGATAACAAAAAGTTAAAGTTTGAAAGATGATGAATTATGGTTGTCTTTATCTTGAACTCAATTCTCGAGAATATATAAGTGATTCTCGAGAATGGCCACTGTTTTCAAACTCTGCAATTAAGCCTCTGAATTGTAATTCTCGAGAATAGGATAAGCATTCCTGAGAATGCAATGTTAGTCTGTCTATCGCAAAATCCCTTAATGAGCAATTCTCAAGAATTGAAAGAGAGCTCTCGAGAATGGTTATGAGAAATTATCAGTCTACCATCTGTATAAAAATTCTCGAGAATGGATTAAGAATACCCGAAAGAATAGTCAAGAGATTCTCGAGAATACCTCAGTCGAAATGATGTAATCAAATTTTCTAATGAAATTCTCGTGAATGGAAAACCAATTCTCAAGAATGGCTCTCGAGAATCAGTATGGAATTCTCAAGAATTACCTGTATCTATGCTACCATCTTTCCTCTGTGCTATAGCTTTAAATGCAATTCTCGAGTATGTATCCAGACACTCTTGAGAATGCTTTGACACCATTAATTGCGATACTTTTTCATCGTGTAATTCTCAAGTATTCAAATCTTTATTCTCGAGTATCAGTGTAACACTCCTTCTGGCAAAACATTTTGTTTCATGTAATTCTCGAGAATCAGAAGAATAGTTCTTGAGAACGAACACTGATTTTCAAAACTACATCATCGGAATCTATAAATATGTGATTATCACTTGGGTGTTTTATATTATTGATTTAAACTCATTCTAACCAAGTTTAATCAGTTTGTTAGCACTTTTCAGAGATGTTTATCATGTTTTAAACACTGAATCTACTTAAAGCATTTCAGCGTGTCAGAAGCATTTATTGCGCTGGAAAAAGCAGAACACACAAACAGAATTAAAGCGTGTAGTAGATGAAGACATTCCTTCGAGGCATACTTATTCCAGCTCTTATTCTGAGTTAACCTTTGCTCTGAGACAGTTGACGGCGAAGCATTTAATGAAGCAACAGTCGATTATTTACAAACGGAGTGCATCTGTGACTAACGGAAGATATGAAGAGTCTCAACGGCTAGTTTGCAAAATCCTACAACGGCATTAATGGCAAACACTATAAAAGCTCATCCTATTCAATTCTACCACCTACCAAAACGCTGCGCAATCAATTCGAGTTATTGTTATTAGCTGTTTCAACTGTTTCATTAAATTGTGCTTTAGTGTTCAATATTTTATCTACTCAGTGAGGAGTTCTTAAACATTCATTTCATTATCAGTTGTATCTTAAGGTTGAGGAACCTTAAGAGAGGGTGTATCAATTAGAACTTGTAAGGGGAGTAGAATCTAAGAGTGAGAGGACCATCCTTCGTTTATAGAGTGTGTAATTGTTCTTGAAAGATAATAAAATCCCAGGTGTTCTGGCGACTAGACGTAGGTAAGAAATTTTGGACCGAACCAGTATAAATTGTCTTATCTCTATTTCTTTTCTATGATTTATTCCTCTATTTTCATTGTTTATTTGTCACCGTGTGCTATTAGTAAAAAGATTTTTGAGATCACTTATTCACCCCCTCTAGGTAATATTCCACCTTCACCTTTCTCCCACCGCCTTCCACCCCCTCTCTCTCTCCCCCCTCTGTTGGAACCCTAGATTACAATTTTCCATTTACAATTTAATAAAAAGACATCGATACTACTTGTCATCGACACACCTGAATCCAACAACATTCTTCTTCTTTTTGTTCTACTGCTCTCCCTAGCGCCTCCATTTCCATTCATTAAAAAGTGGACAAGTTGATTATTCAACCCTGGTTTAGTTTCATCATACTAAGGCATTACGTGTTAGAATAAATTCAAGAGGGCATTACTTGTTAACTTAGGTTTGTGTATACATGAGCCGCCCATACCAAGTTTTCCACTGTTTTACTAGGGAGAGAAGCATTATTCCAGCGATACAAAGCCCAAATTAAGATTAGAAGTAACGGTTACAAGAAATACAATCAATCAATGAATTTCACCACAAAAAAGAGGTTCCTACAAAATTTTCTGTACATGATTCGTGAACAAGAGCAAAGCCCAAATTAAATATCCCCTAGTCTCAGTTCGTATTTACAATTTACAAAGAAAAGGAATACTGAAATCTTCACCAGTGGAGGAGAGGGAAGGAGGGTGGGAGGCAGTGGGAGAGAGGAAGGGGTAAAAAGGTTTATTTTATCCCTTAAATCTTCACCGTTGGATGAAATTAAAATCTAATGGTATTGAGAGGGGTAGGTAAATGTAGGCAGAATAACCTATCCCTATATATATATATATATATATGAAGGCATAAATGAAAAATAACTACTCCCTCATCTCCTTAATATAAGACATATTTATATAATTTGATTAAATTAAGGAATTTGGTTAAGTTAGTCAATATGACATGTGTTTTCTAAATTATCCTAACTAATCATCTTCTTTAATTCCTATATTTTCTCTCCTTTTTTTTTTTAATAGTTAAGGGAGAAATAATAGGGGTAAATTAAGAAAATGTTGATATATATGAAAATTATGCCTTTTATTTAGGACCAATATGAACTTTTTGAATATGTTTTATATTAAGAATCAAAGGAGTAGTACATATCTTGAACTTTGGTTCAATTATATATATCATCCCTCACCTTTAGAAGTTTAAATTAAAGATATAAAGTTTCATGTTTTGACAATGAATTCCTTGCTATTAACATAGTCATTAATTAAAGTCGTTTATCGTGTCATAATTTTTATATATATTTTTTATTATATACCATATAATTTAAAAAATAACACTTCATATTTGACATGTAATTTTAAGTATTAGTATATTTTTATTTAAAAAAAGGTGTTGTCAAATAGATATTTTAAATTTGTTGTTTTTAATACTTCATAATTTTAGTATTTGAAATTACATGTAAAATGTCAAGTTTTATTTCTTAAATGGTATAATGATATTGATAATTAACGCATGAAACATCATTATCCTTAATGTAAACTTTTAAAAATTTGGAATGTGGTATGAAATTGTTACAAATTTCAGGGTGTTTTGTGTCTTAACCTATTTTTTAATACAATCAATTTCAACGCTCTAATACATAGTCACAGTCGTGTCAATGGTGCGTTTAAATTGACCTCATCAACTTGCATTTTGGGCAGCTTACTGTTGACGGAAAGATTTCTGTTTAGTCACCCATAGAAAGACACATATTTTATATATTAAAATTAAGAATAATCAAGAGTTTGAATTACAAAACTTTGATTTCTAGTCCTTATTCATTCGCGTAGTAGCATTGAGATGTAAGAAACACACACACACACACACCTTATTTTATTATTTATTCCAGTCACCCTCTAGAAGCAACTTAGTTTGGATTCGCCGAGATCGACGAACCCTCGGATGAAGGGGTCAACACGATAGAATAATATGTGTGTGTGCACGGCATTGCAAAAATGGAATTCAGTATTTTCTCCCCATGCATGTATTTTGTCGGAAAATTTTTTGTTGGATTATATTGATTATTATTTAGATTTTGAGTCTTGTGTGTGACATGTGCATTGTTTGCACTTTGATTTAATTCACACAGACATAATTCAAAAGTCGTTATCAATATTTGAATTTGAACTGAACTTAACCTTTCATATAAACATACAGATCTTTATCAAACCATCAAGAAAATTTTAATGGAGCAAAAGAAAGAAGAGACAAGGGTGACAATGACTTATAAATGTAGAGAATATATATATATATATTTTAAATAGATTTCACACTTTCCCATGAAAAACAACCTTACTATAAGGTCATTTTCAGGCGTTTGAATTCGATGTTCAGCAGCTGAATGGGGACTGTTTTGTTTTTAATCCATTATATTCCCTTCCCCCTTTTTCCAAACCCATGTGCACATCAGATAAAACTGGAAAGTTTTATTTTCAATCCATTCAATCCTCCCCACTTTTCCACACACAATAACTTTTTTTTCCTTTCCTCTACATTTTGTTTTTCAAAAAGCAATATTTTGACTCCAGAAAAATCTTCTTACCTCTATACTGTAGTTGGAAAAAAATAATGTCTATGATCTAGTCATTCTTCTAATTTTTTTTAAAAAATTATATGGACTTGTGGATAAATATACGTACAGATTTTTTTTTTTAAATGGAATTCAAAATCATATATATATATATATTATAAATTAATCCACAAGTCCATATAATTACTCCCTACGGTGTCTAATGTAATAGTTCGATAATGGATTTGGTTTGGTTCTCTCTCTCTCTCTCTATATATTTTACCACAAATTATCCCAATTGACTGTACATCCATTATAAAAAAATGTCAATTTGTAACAGTCAAAATAAATCACTACAAATATACGAATTTGTAGCGATTTATACTGAAACCGTTACAAATTATAAACCATTACAACTTTACAACGGTATGACTCGCGCCAAGTGGTGTTTTGGTTCGTAAACGGCATTTGTAGTGGTTATTACAAACTAACCGCTACAAAATATGGCGCCAAGATGGTGCCAAATTTGTAGCGGTTTATTTACACAAACTGCCACATTAATTTGTGCCGGTTTTTAGTATAACCACTACAAAATGTGATATTTTAAAATTTATTTTTGTTTTGAAAAAGCCAATGATTTTTTGTAGCGGTTTTGTAACCACTACAATAACTGTCAAAATCGCTACAAAACAAACAAAAACTGGTACAACAACTATCACATAAACCGCTACAAAGTGTATAATATTGAAATTTGAATATTTTGTATTCTGCCAATGATCATGAAATTTGTAGCAGTTTTAGTAGATAAACCGTCACAAAGTGTGCAGTTTTAAAATTTGAATATTTTAAATCCGCCAATATTCATTAATTTGTAATGGTTTTTAGTATAATCGCTACAAAATATGAAATTTTGAAATTTATATTTTTTAAAAAATAGCAATGAATTTTTGTATGTTTAAATTAATAGTTGGTGCTTTATAATAAAGACTATATGGAGTTCGTAGGAAATATACTTTTTCCCCAAATATACCTTTATTTATAGGGAAAATTAAAATAAAAGACCAAGAGAAAATAATATTTATTCTAAAGGACCATAAAAATTGTAATTACTTAGAAGGACCAAACATCATTATATAAATTTAAAATTACTAAATTTCCCCTAATCAAATCTCATGTATTATCTCTTGTATACATAATTTAAAAAATAACTAAAATTAAAACTAAATTGTCTATCATGATATGATCATATATTATATATATGGGAAAAGTATTTCTCCAGTCACTGGAGATAGAGTTATCTCCAATGACCATAAAACTACGTCGTTTTGAATTAATGAAGAATGCGTTTGTAATTTTAGGTGAATTAGTGAAGGGTATAAAATTACGGAAACACCCTTTACTAATTCACCTAAAATTACAAATACACATTTCATTAATTCAAAACGACGTAGTTTTAGGGTTACTGGAGATGTCTTTATCTCCAGTGACTGGAGAAATCTTTTACCCTATATATATATATATATATATATATATATATAATTAATAACCATTAAAAATAAAAAATAAACTTATTTCACAGTTTGAATATATTATTTAAGGGTAATTTCATTGTTTGAATTAACTAAATTGCCCATAATCAAACCTCATGTATTGAGGATATAAAACTAAGCTCTTTTTATATAAATAATTTTTTTTTTCATATTTTTAAGGATATAATAGGTCACTTGTATTTTTTAATTTTATTAACATTACATAACTTTTTAACTCTCATAAATTGCTTCTAAAACAAAAATAAATCATGCAAACTTTCTTGTTTTAACATATATGATAAATTATAAAAGACCTTGACTTTTATTAAAATATAATTCCATCTTGGATTACAATTTTGCTTTATTTAAAAACTATTGTAATTTTTACAAATTAAAGAATGCGTAATTTTTTTTCCATAGATATATATTCAAGTTGTGAAAAATGAAAATTGAGAAAACTATTGTTTAATTTAATGGAACTTAAAATTTTGTATTAGTTTTAAAAATAGAAAAGGGAAGAGAATGTTTAAGGGAATGTAGGAAATTTTATTAGGGGCATTTTAATACTTTTAATTTTATGTTTTTGTATTTGGTCCTTCTAAATAATTACAATTTTTATGATCCTTCTCCATAAATATTTTTTTCATATAGATTCTTTATTCTAATTTTCCCTTATTTATATGAGGGTAGGTAAGATTGAGAAGAAAGATGTGAAAGACAAATGTATGAGAAAAAGATATTAAGAGAGTATACTAATTAAGGATAAAATGGGTAAAAATACATTTAATGTTCCGATAAACTCAAAATAGATCTTTTAAAAAGGAATAGACCAATTCAAAAAGGAGAAATCCTATTAAAAGACGGTTAAATTAATTAAATTTTAATTTTGATCATTAAACATAACAAATTATAAATTAGCTTATATGACACAATTAGGGATTTAGCAATTGCACCAATTTACATCCATGCCCCTTAGTTAGTAACTCAAGTGTTTTAGCTGATATGATACCATCATTAGCCGCCACTAGCATCTAAAGAAAAATAACAAAACTCAACGTCATAAAAATTGATAATGCATGAAATACACGAAGGGTATGCATTGCTATGCTATCCAACCTCCTCAATCTAGAAGAAATATGCCTTCATCATTGTTCTGAACTCCCTTTTCAAAGACATTGTTTGCCCAATTTTTGATGGCAAAAAAATTTGTTATAAAAGTATGGTGTTAAAACTAAGCCTCAGGAGAAATTTGCAAAGTCAAAATAGAAATATAGATGATTGGTCCTCTAGCATAAGGAAAGAAGAAAAACATATTATAAGCATCAAGATCACCAAATGTAAATATACTTGATGTTAAAACCAGAATTAATTTACAAATGACAGGAATTTAGGAACTGTTTAATCACACAATCAAACTACCATTACAATCCTAACGATATAATATGATTAGAAAGCTTACATAAAAAACACTACTATAAAAAAGCTTTTTAACGTCCGTTTTTAATGCCTTTTTTACGTCCCTTTTCAAGGGACACTACAAAAAAATTGACATTTTGTAGTAGTTAAAATTACGTTTTTGTGACATTAGTAGCGGTTGTTACAAGATGTTTTGTAGCGGTTTTTTAAAATTGCTACGCATGTAATTTACTGCTACTATATTGGTAGCGATTTTAAGTTACTGCTACAAGATGCTGTTAGTTCCCTATATGTGTTTTGATGATGATTAACCATTGTAAACAATATAAGACTTAAGATCTAGGCAAAATGCTTGAACTCAGTCGAAAAATTGAGTCATATCAGTTGAACGTTTTTGCTATCAGATTGACTTGAGCTAAGTCTTGACGACTCGAGTCAATCCCTTTTGCATATATTTCGAAATTGATAAATTGCCTCAAGCCACCAAAAGTCAGCCTCAAGTTTGAGTTTAAACTCGAGCCAGGATTTCTTTGACTTGAGTTGAAGAATCATCAGAAGCTAAGTGATCAATTGGAAATTGACTCGAGACACCATTTTTGAGTCTCGAGTTAGAGCCTAGACTCGAGCCAGGGAAGGTCGACTCGAGTCTATTACCTTGATTCTTCTCTTCTCTGAGTTTCCAAAATCAAAATTGACTTGAGCCAATTTCTCTCAGTTTTGAAAAACACTGTGTTTGAATTTCTAAATTCACTGAGATTATTTTTGTTACTTCATATCATCTATCATTATTATTCCTAACTATGTTTAATCAGTTTATTAATGAGTTTCAGATGATTAGAATGTGGATTAACATTGTTATTATTAGATAAAGCAATCGGATGTGTCAAAGCATTAAATGCTCTTTGCCTTTTTGAGACTTTAATCTAGCAACCATGCCTTTGAACACACGAAAGGCGTTTCTGGCAAGATATTCCTCATTCCTATTGCTGTGCCTCAATGGTCATAAACGAAGGAACAAAAGAGTTATAGAATGTTGAAGTTGGCGATTACAAAGAATTAAGTGTTCGATGCTTCATCTCTCTAACAGACATATTGAAGGGTCTCAACGGATAAATCATCAAGCTTCTCAACGGTAATAAATGCCATCAACTATAAATATTAGAAGCTTTGAATTCTCCACCCATTGAAACGCTGTGCAAGCAATTCAACTCAACTACATTTACTGTTTCATTAACTGAGCCAAATATCTTCGGCTATTTTCATTGTACTTCAATGTTCATCATTTTATCTACTCTTTGAGAGAGTTAAACACTTATCAATTTATTGTTCATTAGTCAAATCTTAAGATTGTGAGACCTTAAGTGTGGGTGTATAATTACAGCTTGTAAGGGGGAGTGAGTCCTAGTGTGAGAGGATCGATCATCCGAGTACTAAGTGTGTAATTGTAACAGTCATTGAGTTAGTGAAAATCCCAAAATGCTTAGAGACTGGACGTAGGTCGTGGAATTAGACCGAACCAGTATAATCTCCTGTGTTCATTTTCTCTGACTCTGTCTTTGCATTCTTGAGGGCTTGAGCGAAAAGATTTTTTATAATCATCTATTCACCCCCTTCTAGTAGAGCAGACATGCAAAGGTAGTGGAGTATAGACAAGGGCCTGGAGGCACACAAAGCCCAAGGACCAAAAACCTAGAGGTAATCTCTATAAATAGGAGATTAACCTCACAGGTGCACATTCTCTATTCATCATATTTACTATTCGGTCTCACTGTGCACACACCCCATTCCCTTTTGGCTAAGCGCCATACTCGTGTAGCATAGCGAGCATCTAGTTCTTTGGTGTTTTCCTCATAGACATCATAGAACAATCATCTTCTCTTCGATATATGAGCATATATATCCCAGAGAGTATAGTCGATCCCATATAAATCATCGACTAATCCATTTAAGTTAGACATTTGTATTCTTACAACAGAACAAATTGTAAGCGAAAAATTGTCTTATCTGAATCCTGGTTTGGAGAATGCATCGGCTACGAAGGTTAAGAATTTGAATAACAATGCCTAGCAATAGGAAAAATTATAACCAACAATTAGTGGATGTCTATTGCTATTTCGTTTTCTTTCTGCAAGAAGCAATGCTTCTAAAGTGTTAAGTTTAAAATTAAACAAAAAAATCTAAACCTATAGAAGCAAAAAATGTAAGAAGAACCTCGAGTATGGGTGTAGTTACGAGAAAACCTCTTAGTAGTCCCATTGCTATATTTCTCAATTGGTATCGCTTGTGAAGATAAGCCTTGGACTCTGGAAAAAACAAACAAGAAGAAATAACATTTATATGCAATCAAAATCAACCCTAAAAAATGGCTAGTTTGAATGGCCATTTTAAGATGTTAACAACAGATGAATTCTAGGAAATTAGAGTTAAAACGGGATAATGTAATCCATGCTTCAGGGACTTTCAATAAAAGAATAGGTTAAAATAGTATCCACCCTACAGACAGGTAAATAATTAACCTCCCACTATCAACTTCGTCTTCATCTTCATCTTTGAAATTGGAATGTGAAGAAGAGTAGAGAATTTGAAAGCGGTGAGAACTAGTTCTCTTGATCTTTCTAGAATAGCTGAAAGGGCTTGCAGAGAAGGAGAACTGTGAGCTGTGAGACATCAAAATGTTGGAAGCTCGCGGAGGTGGAGAACTTTCTTCCTCACCTACTTAAGGTCAATGTGGACTTTTCACCCGAATTTATATATCTCTCATTGCCCCAAAAGCCTTCTCAGTCTTTTTACAAATTCAGTGAGTTTTTAGGGGTTTTACAAATTTAAATGGTATTTATCTAGGAGGTGCCAAATTAACTAATGAGTTGTCCTATTTTAATTTGTTAGATTATAAATGATGTAGCAAACTAGGTTTATAAAGGAATATCTCCATCACTTTTGGCTTATGATTTGATATGTAAGATGTGATGAAAAAGGGAACTTAATTGGAAGTGTGATATATATCAGTAAGCCAAATTAAATTTGCTACTTTAAAAGGTCATGCTTTGAATAAAGAAGAACGAGGAAGCTCACTTCCTAGAAAGCATGAAGATCAAACTTGTCGTTTATGGTTTAATTATTTTAATATTTTAATGTGCTCTTGAAACTTTAAGGACGAGTGATAGAGATTTGCTGTATCTCCCAAAATAACCAAGTTCAAAAACGATTTTGCAGAAATAGGGAACCTGGGTCGTTTCCCTGATGAAATCGTAGCGGGATTGATTGACAGCAACAGCGAAACAGAACAGTAAAATGGGAGGTTTTTTTGGTTCAAACAGAATATAAACGAAATTAAACAGAAACAGAACGAAATGCAGAAACAGAATGGATTAAACAGAAACAAATTAAAAACGATCAACCCTCCATTTAGATTCCAGAAACTTCCATCATTAAGCAAAAAATGAATGAACTCGCGTTTGTTTCTGGACGAACCGAAATCTCTGCGTTCGTTTAGAGAATCCCTCGACTAGACAATTGCCTAGCGTTTATCCGAACAGTGATGTCTCACTGTGTGATCGCACAGCAACACTAAAACCTAGTTCGAACTCAGTCCTTGGGATGAACCAAACTGAATATTAAATCTAATATTCAAACTATTTCTAGAAATCGAATTCGATAAGATGAAAATAGAAACGAGTGAAGTTACCGATTAAGCACAAGCTCTTTGGACGAATCAAGGAATCATCAACGTTGGGTTAATCACAAAAGTTTAGCCGAACATGGCTAGGAAAAACAAAGAACAGACGAAGAACACGAAGAACACGAAGAACATTTGAGAGAATTTGAAAACTCCTCTTTTGATCCACAAAAACCTAAAAAACGTGAATGGCTAATGTTTTTGGCTGCCATCTAACTTAAAGTTAACCTAAAATGGAAATGGGTTCTAATGGTTCAGCCCAAAACGAAAATAAAATAAAAGTGGGCTTTAATTACAAAATTCGAGCCTAAATAAAATCCAGAAATATACATCTGACTTCGGCTTCAAAATCGACCGCCCTCTTGTCCGAATTTGCCCTTCATGTCTTCATAACAATTGTAGCTCTCTGAATCATCTAAAATATGAGACAAAAATGAGGCAAATCCGATGTCTGGTTCAAGAGTTATGGTAAAAATAGCGAAGCAATGTAAAACTGAAATTTTACTACTAAAAATGACTAAAATAAAATCAAAGGCCCAAAGCCCAAATAAGTATAAAAGCCATTATTTATTAACTAAATAGTCCTAAATTATTAATCAAGAGATAAAAAGAAGTGTATAAAATATTCAATTATCAAATTCCCCGACACTTATCTTTTTGCACTCCTGAGCAAAATTCAAAGAAAAAGACCTAAAGGAGAAACTCTTCTTTCTAACAATTGCTAACAATGCAAAAATTGAATAAGGGACACAACTCCAAAAGACCAATCCATCAAGACCAAAATCCCTTCTTCTCAAATCACAATTCATGGTAATCTCATCAATGATGTTAATCACAAAAGATGGTCTCTCAAATGATGCGCTCAATCAATCAATCTCTCAATGTATCTCTCAAGTGTTTAAGGTACATAAGTGTCTCGCTCAAATCCTACTCATGAAAATTGTTCTACCATAAGCTTGCTCAATTTCTATATCTCCACTACTCATAACACACATGCATGCACAAATCTAGAGAGCTTGTTATTAAAGGTTGTAATGGGGTTAGGGTGAAGGTAGGTAAAAGTATGGAATGATAGGCTAAGCACCAAAGAAATTAAAAAGAGCACTGATTAACACAATCATTCTCTGTGTATGAAAACTTTTATTTAACTCATATACCTCCTTCCTTTCTATGGTTTTTTTTTTCTTTCTTGTTTTTTTTCTTCTTTTTCTTTTCTTTTCTTTTCTTTCTTTCTTTCTTTCTTTCTTTCTTTTTTTCTTTTGGAGAAATTGTACTATATACATAATCACAATGACAAAATCAAATATCTTCCCCCCCACACTTAAATTGTTGCACTCCTAAGCAACCCCTATACTTAAACACAAAACCAAGGTAAACCAATGCTCAATAAATTGTCAAGGTGCGGAATAAAATGGAAAACGCTTAGGCTTATAATGTGGCTTAGAAAAGAATGGGCAAAAAGGCACAAAGGGGTTAGCAAAGGAATCATAATGCACAGGAAAGGCTATTTGGCCAAAGTAGGGAAAATAAAAGAAAGAAAACAAGCTTCCATCATACTTATGCACATAAATGAAAAATGTAGTTTCAAAAAGAAAAGGAGCAAGTTTTAGAGAACGCAAATCATGAGCAGATACACACATGAAAGAAAGAATGGCAAAAGATGAATTCCATTCATGCAGGCCCAAAACCTCACAAGGTCAATACCAACTTAGGCAATCAACAACATCAAATCAACTACTAAGACATGTAATCGAAGAGTCAAGAATTGCAGACCAGACAAAATGATCCATTAAAACCAACATGTCCAATTCATAATATGTAGCAATCATAGAAAGAGAGATTGTATTTATTTCAAAAAGCAAAGGAGAAAAAGGAAAACAAATAAAAGAGAAAGAGGGAGAAGAAAGAAGAATACTCCCCAAGGGTTTATGGAGGGTAAGTGGCATCAATGAGGAGAATCTCTACTCCCTGAGGCTGTTACTGGGATCCCTTATGAGATTGCTTGAGGTGATGCCTATTGACCTTAAAGGTTCTTCCTATGGGTGGATCACAAAGCTCAACAGCACCAAATAGAAAAATGTTAGTGATCACAAAGGGCCATCCCATCTAGATCAAAGCTTACCTGGCATAAACTTCAAACAGGAGTTAAACAGAAGAACTTTTTGGCCCACAGAAAATTCCTTCCTCAAGATATGCTTATCATGGAATACCTTAGTCTTTTCCTTGTACACTCGTGAACTCTCATAGGCATCCAATCGCAGCTCATCTAACTCTTGCAACTGTAGCTTCCTCTCCATCCTAGACTTAGCCAAATCCATGTTACACTGCTTAATAGCCCTATAGGCTTGATGCTCAAACTCAACTAGAAGATGACATGCTTTTCCAAAGACAAGCCGATAAGGAGACATCCCAATCGGAGTCTTGTGGGCGGTGTGATATGCCCACAAAGCATCATCTAGTCGCTTACTCCAATCTTTCAGGGTAGAGTTAACAGTCTTTTAAAGGATTTGCTTAATTTCTCTATTAGAGACCTCAGATTGACTGTTGGTCTGGAGATGGTATGCTGTTGAGACCTTATGGAGCATTCCATACTTGCGTAACAAGTCACCCATGCTTCGGTTGCAAAAATGAGAACCCTGGTCACTGATAATGGCTCTAGGAATACCAAACCTGCAGAAAATGTTAGACCTAACAAAATCCACCACCATAGAAGAATCATTAGTCCGGGTGGCTTTCGCCTCAACCCATTTCGAGACATAATCAACAGCTAGCAGTATGTAAGTACAACCATATGAAATAGGAAATGGACCCATAAAATCAATACCCCAAACATCAAAGATCTCACAAAACCATATAGGGTTCTGGGGCATCTCATGCCTACGGGAAATATTCCCTGCTCTCTGACAGTTATCACATGACTTACAAAACAGATGGGAATCATGAAACAAGGAAGGCCAAAATAATCCACTGTCTAACACTTTCCTAGTAGTTCTTTGGGTCCAAAGTGACCACCACAGGCAGAAGCATGAGCAAAATGCAATATAGAGTGAAACTCATGATCAGGCACACATCTCCTAACTACTTGGTCACTACAAAATATCCACAGATAAGGGTCATCTCAAACATAATATTTAGATTCACTTTTTAATTTAAGCGTTTGGGCCTTAGTGGAATCGACAGGCAAAACACCAGCTACAAAGTAGTTAACCAGATCAGCGTACCATGGAAGCTTATCTTGCAACTGCAGAAGCTGCTCATCAGGGAAATCATCCTAAATAGAAGAGGGGTGAGAGGGAGAATGGGTGATGCGACTCAAGTGGTCAGCTACCCAGTTTTGTGCTCCACTTCGGTCTCGAATCTCAACATCGAACTCTTGGAGCAAGAGCATCCACCGGATGAGCCGTGGCTTAGCATCTGCCTTTTTCAAAAGAAATTTCAACGCTGCATGGTTAGAGAAAACAACTACTCTACTTGCTAGCAGATAGGACCTAAACTTATTAAAAGCAAATACAATAGCCAACAACTCCTTTTCAGTAGTGGTGTAATTAGATTGGGCAGGATCCAAAGTCTTAGAGGCATATGCAATCACACGAGATGCTCTGTCGACCTGCTGTGTCAAGATAGCACCAACCGCATAGTTGGAAGCATCACACATCAACTCAAATGGAAGGCACCAATTAGGGGGTTGGATCACTGGAGCTATAGTCAGGCAACGCTTCAGGTGATCGAAGGCCGCCTTGCACTCGTCATCAAATACAAAGTCAGTGTCCTTATGCAAAAGGTTGGACAAGGGTCGGGCAATCTTGCTGAAATCGCAAGTGAAACGCCGATAAAAACCTGCATGACCAAGAAAAGAACGAACTTCCCGCACAGAAGCGGGGTAAGGCAAAGCAGTAATTACATCTATCTTAGCAGGGTCTACCTCAATCCCTTTCCTAGACACTATGTGTCCCAAGACTATACCCGACTCAACCATAAAGTGACACTTCTCATAATTCAGCACAAGATTAGACTCAATGCACGTATGCAAAACTCTAGACAAATTAGCTAAGCATGCATCAAAATCAGACCCATATACAGTGAAATCATCCATAAAAACCTCCATGCAATCCTCTAGAAACTCAGAGAAAATGCTTACCATACAACGCTGAAAGGTGCCCAGTGCGTCGCAGAGGCCAAAAGGCATCCTTCGGTAGGCATATGTTCCAAAAGGACATGTGAAGGTCGTCTTCTCCTGATCCTCAGGAGCAATATGGATCTGGAAGTATCCAGAGTAGCCATCCAGGAAGCAGTAATGAGATTTACCAGCCAACCGCTCTAACATCTTATCAATGAAAGGCAGAGGGTAATGATCCTTGCGAGTGGCTTGATTGAGTCTCCTATAGTCGATGCAAACTCTCCAACTATTATGAACTCGAGTAGGAATGAACTCATTCTTCTGATTGGCTACCATAGTGACTCCAGACTTCTTAGGAACCACTTGGACCGGGCTAACCTACTGGCTATCAGAAATAGGATAGATGATACCAGCTTGCAGAAGCTTAGTGACCTCCTTCTTCACCACATCAAGGATAAGAGGATTAAGGCGTCTTTGGGGTTGCCTCACAGGCATAGAGTCCTCTTCCAGTAGAATTCGATGCATACACATGGAAGGGCTAATGCCAACAATGTCAGCTAATGTCCACCCAATGGCTTTCTTGTTGGCCCTCAATAAGCTTAGCAGCTTCTCTTCTTGGTTAGGAAGAAGATTGTTGGCCACAATGACTGTCAACTGTTCATCCACCTCCAGAAATGCATACTTCAGGTGATCTGGAAGGGATTTCAACTCAAGTTTGGGTGGTTGCTCAGTGGAGGGTAGAAGCTTGGGTGGTTGTTGCAACAATTCTACTGTCATCACATTAGGAATACCTGAAACCACATTCAAAGAAGCAAATGAACTATGTCTATACAGCTCAATGTTAACATCAGAATTCAGCTCATCAAAATCAGAGTTAAGCTCATCACAATCAAAATCAGGATGCACATTAGGATCAGGATAAGGCTTAAACTCAGAATCAATATCAGAATTCACATGTAATGCACAACCACCCAGGAAGTCAGAATCATCAAATAGTACAGCATTAACCAAGTTAGTGCAAACTGAGCACCATTCATTATCAGCACATGCACAAATGGGAGAATCACTTTCAGATGAAAAATCAGGATAATCAGAACACCAATCAGTAAGAACATCATCCACAGTATCATCAATAACATCAATGCTGAAAACAGAATGCTCTTCCCTAGGATGTTTCATGGCATCAAAGCTATTGAAATTCACAGATATATCACCAAACTCCATGGAAAGAGTACCAGAATGCACATCTATCTTAGTCCTAGCTGTTTTCATGAAAGGCCTCCCTAGAATGATTGGTGACCTACTACTAGAAGACTTATCCTTCATATCTAAGATGTAAAAATCAGTAGGGAATATCAATTCATTAACTTTGACTAATACATCTTCAACTACACCAGAAGGATGAGCATTACTCCTATTAGCTAACTGAACAACAACACCAATAGGAAGTAAAGGACCAAGACCAAGAGATTGATAAATAGATGCAGGCATGACATTAATAGAAGCATCCAAATCTAGCATGCAATCATCAATCCTATAGTTACCAATAATGCAAGGGATAGAAAACGTCCCTGGATCCTTGCACTTGCGAGGCATGGTAGGCCGGATGAGTGCTAATATATTTTGGTTCAAACTCACTCGTTCACCGTCCTTCAGTCGCCTCTGAAGGTGGAATATCACCTAGAGGAGGGGGGTGAATAGGTGATCTAAAAAAATAGAACACAAGATAATTTATCCTGGTTCGGTCTAAATCTTCGACCTACGTCCAGTCCCCAGAACTCCTGGGATTTCACTATCTTTCAGAAGAGATTACAGACTCTGTAAACGAAGGATGATCCTAACTCACTCGGATTCCACTCCCCCTTACAAGTTGTAATCTTTTACACCCACTCTTAAGGTTCCACAACCTTAAGTTACAATCAGAAGAAGGTAAATGTTTAAATACTCCTCACGAATTGAATAATGATGAACACTGAAGAACAGAAACTCAGCAATAAATTTGAAACACAGAAGAGATTAATGTCGAGTTAATTGCACAGCGTTTCGGTAGGTTGGCAAAATAAATGCTTCGACTATTTATAGATATCTTCATTGATGACCGTTGTTGAAGCACAGAGCTAGCCGTTGAGTCTTCGCAAAATGCCCGTTAGACAGATAGAATATTTTTTGAGGATTTGCTCTTTCGGTTTGAATATTCGATCTGGCATTTTCTTACATTCTTTCTGTTGTAGCCGTTGTGAGATTTCATTAAATGCTGGATTGAGTGTATCAGCGTTTTGCTTTATCTTGTTCAGCACATTGGTTTCGGAGAAAGAACAACGGTTATAGTAGTTGCATTAAATGCGTTCAATGGTTCGGTGGTTAATATCAAAATCCACTGGTAATTTCTGTCTAAATAATCTGAAACTCATGAACAAACTGGTTAATAGCATTTGGTAATCTTAATCACAAGTAATCAGATGAGTAATTAATCGATTCAAGCTCAACGGAAAATCGCAGATGATGATTTGAAAAACAGGGACTACTTTGCTTGAGCAGAGTTTAAGGGTTGCCCGAGCAAGCATATTGAAATGGTGAAGATTTTACTTCTGCTCATTGTTGCTCGAGTATGAAAAGTATCATACTTGGGTATGATGCTCAAGTATGGTCTAATGTGTACTTGGGCATGCTTTTTCCCTTCGTTTTGATAAACGATGTTGCTCAAGCATGAATGATTCTATGCTTGGGCAAGACTTCTTCTGATGATAATCAAGAGACAAGGGACAACGTTGCTCAGGTATGAAAATATGCCTGCTTGAGTATGCTGCTTAAGTATGAAAAATTTCATACTTGGGCAAGCACTTTCTTGAGACAAAGGCTGACTTTACTTGGGCAAGCTCCTTAGCTTGCTCGAGCATGCTTGCTTGAGTGACCTTACTTGGGCAAGCATATAGCTTTGCTCGGGTAGGCTCCTACATGACCCTTTTCTCGATGTTGCTTGAGCATAAGCCAACCCTTAAGTAAACTTTGCTTGAGTATGCTTTGCTTGAGCAAGAATTCCTACTTGCTCAAGAACCCTTTCTCTGAAGACCCTTTTTCCCGATGTTGCTCGAGCAAGATCTCTGGTTTGCTCGAGCAAGGTCTTATCAGATAAAATTTGATATACCTTACTTATGATGTTACTCAAGCAAACTTAACACTTTGCTCGAGTAACATGCCACAGATTCATATTTAAAAGATTAAGTCCACTTTGTTCTTGAAATTGTAATCATCAAAACTTAAAACCAACAGCCTCTTGTTGGTGCACAACTCCTTCAGAAACTTGGCATATTTAGGAATTTGTTTGATTGCATCTAAGAAAGGAATGTTGATCTCTACTCTTCTGAATGTCTCAAGTATGTCCTTCTCTTGTTCCTTTTCTGCCAACTTCTTGGACTGAACTGCTCTCTGAGGGAAATGAAGAGGAATGGGGATCTCTTCCTCTTCTGTTGCATTCTCTTTTTATTTTTAGAGTCAATCTTCACATTGTCTAACTCTTTTTCTGATGTGGAAGTCATATCTGCAGCTGGTCTAGGTTCCTCCAATTGTTTTCCAGACCGTAGTGAGATAGCACTCACATTCCCCTTAGGATTGGGAATGGTTTGTGAAGGAAGAGTTTTGGATCCCTGAGGTTGTAGCTGGTTCAATGATGTTGCCAATTGGCCAATCTGAGTTTGCAAACTCTGAATGGAAGTCTCAGTTTGCTGTCGGAACTGCCTATTATCTATGGCAAATTGCTTCATGATATCCTCTAGCGAGGAACCACTACTACTGGCCTGCTGTTGTGCCTCCTGTGGAGGTGCATATATGGCTGGTTAAGGAGGTGGTGCAGGCAAAGGAGGTGCAGATTGTTGTTGGAAATTTTGTGGTCTATACTGCCTCTGTTGGTAATTCCCAGAATTCTACTGATACTGGTTACTTTGATTCTGATTCTGGTTCCAACGGAAATTGGGGTAATTTCTCCAACCAGGGTTATTGGTGTTGGAGAAGGCATTGTTCTACTGGTATTGTGGCTTCCCTAGAAAAACACCCACTGCAGCTACTGACTAGTCTTGATAAGCAGGATCATGCAAGGTAGGGCAAGAGTCAGTAGGATGATAAGGGTCAGAATAGAACCCAAATGAGTACCCAACCTGAGGGGGAGAAGACTGTATTGTCTGAGTCACTGCCAACTACCTCACTAGGGAGGTCAGATCATCAAGTCTAGTCTCTAATCTCTGAGAATCGTACTGAACTGGAGGTGTTTGAATCTGGTAAACAGGAGTACTATTGGCCCTGGTGCCAAATTGCTGAGAATTAGTAGCCATAATAGATATCAACTCTCGGGCCTCTTCAGGTGTCTTGCTATCTAAGGCCCCACCACTGGATGCATCCACGAAACTTCTATCCAATGGTAACAATTCAGAATAGAAATATGTAATTAGGAGTTGGTCCGAAATCTGGTGGTGTGGACAGCTAGCACACAATCGCTTGAACCTCTCCCAATATTCATACATGGTCTCCCCATTGATTTGTTTAACACTAGTGATCTCCTTCTGAATAGCAATGGCCTTTGAGGAAGGAAAGAACCTCACTAAGAATAACTTCTGCATATCATCCCAACTCCCAATAGATGCTGGTTGCAAATTGTATAGCCAATCCTTAGCGACACCATCTAGGGTAAATGGAAAGGCTCTCAGCTTAATGTGGTCCTCATCAATTGCTTGAGGTTTCATCGTGCTGCATACCACATGGAACTCCTTTAGATGCCTGTGAGGACATTCACCTGCAAGACCATAAAACTTGGGCAACAAATGGATAAAACCAGATTTCAGTTCAAAGTTAGCAGCAAGTTCAGGATATTGAATGCACAAATTTTGATTGCCCACATCAGGGGTAGCTAATTCTTTCAAAGTAGGATGATCTGCTTGTTCTGCCATAGTTTCTGAGTTAGCAAAATTGCTACTTGAATAAGTGAAAACAACAAGACTATCAGAAGTACTATCAGAAACACAATTAGAAAGATCAACAGAATGGGCACAATAAGAATAGTCACAATCAGACTCAAGTTCAATGTCCAATTCAGTATTAATCCCACGACTTAGCCTAACAACTCTTCTAGCAGTAAGAATTTTTCTTTCTATTTCAGGGTCAAATGGCAACAAGTCTTCTGGATTGATAGTGCTCCTAGTACTCATGCAGCATAATCACAAGGCAGAATTTGCAGAAAATCAAAATTATGAAAATGCCATTAGAAGCTCAGAATTATGAAAATGCCACACTAAAAGTGGTAAAAAGTAGAAAAATACTAAGACATACAAAAGCAAACACAAAGAAAACAAGAACCTATGATAGAAATCAACCAAAACAAGTCCAGAAACACTATCAAATGATTTTTAAAATTTATGGGACTTGGACAGGGCAATTCCTAGACCATTGGGGAACCGAAAAATGGAATAAAAAAACTTCAAAAATTGAAAAAGTGGTCTAAACTATGGAATTTGGTGAAACAGAGGTTGCACATGGAAAATCATAAATTTTCGATGTGTCCTGTGAGATAGGCCATTTTCTATCACTGTACCAAATTTCAGCCAAATCAGAGATACTAAAAATAAACTATCCTAGTAGAAATCACAAAATTGAAACTGAAAACAGTGAAAAAAGTGGTCTAAACGTTGGAATTTGGACAAAATAGGGTAGACCTCACTCTCTACTTGAGAGTGACTCTTTCTTGGAATGCCCAATTCCTTGTGAATAAGACTTGGGTTGAGTGATCTGGGTCAGAAAAATTTCTGTCCAGCCATCCGAACCACCTAAACTACCGAAACGATGCTATTTACACTACTGTTACTAATCAAACCGATGCAAATTCCCCGGCAACGGCGTCATATTTTGACAGAGATTGCCATATCTCCCAAAATAACCAAGTTCAAAAATGATTTTGCAGAAATAGGGAGCCTGGGTCGTTTCCTTGATGAATTCGCAACGGGTTTGATTAACAGCAACAGCGAAACAAAACGGTAAAATGGGGGGTTTTTTTGGTTCAAACAGAATATAAACGAAATTAAACAGAAACAGAATGAAATGCTGAAACAGAATGGATTAAACAGAAACAGATTAAAAACGATCAACCCAACATTTAGATTCCAGAAACTTCCATCATTGAGCGAAAAATGAACGAACTCGCGTTTGGTTCTGGACGAACCGAAATCTCTGTGTTCGTCTAGAGAATCCCTCAACTAGACGATCGCCTAGCATTTATCCGAACAGTGGCGTCTCATTGTGCGATCGCACAGCAACACTGAAACCTAGTTCGAACTCAGTCCTTAGGATGAACCAAACTGAATATTAAATTTAATATTCAAACTATTTCCAAAAACCGAATCCGATAAGATGAAAACAAACGAGTGAAGTTACCGATTAAGCACAAGCTCTCTGGACGAATCATGGAATCATCAACGTTGGATTAATCACAGAAGTTTAGCCGAACATGGCTGGGAGAAACGAAGAACAGATGAAGAACACGAAGAACATTTGAGAGAATTTGAAAAGTCCTCTTTTGATCCACAAAAACCTAAAAAACGTGAATGGTTAATGTTTTTGGCTGCCATCTAACTTAAAGTTAACCTAAAATGGAAATAGGTTCTAATGGTTCAGCCCAAAACGAAAATAAAATAAAAGTGGGCTTTAATTACAAAATTCGAACCCAAATAAAATCCAGAAATATACATCTGACTTCGGCTTCAAAATCGACCGCCCTCTTGTCCGAATTTGCCCTTCATGTCTTCATAACAATTGTAGCTCTCTGAATCATCTAAAATATGAGACAAAAATGAGGCAAATCCGATGTCTGGTTCAAGAGTTATGGTAAAAATAGTTAAGCAATGTAAAACTGGAATTTTACTATTAAAAATGACTACAATAAAATCAAAGGCCCAAAATCCAAATAAGTATAAAAGCCATTATTTATTAACTAAATAGTCCTAAATTATTAATCAAGAGATAAAAAGAAATGTATAAAATATTCAATTATCAACGGGACGCAACATCACTTTGGCTTTGTCTAATCATTCGATACTTTTTTTTTTCAATTTTATCTCTACTTAATTAAAGGATTCTCTCATGTCCTTTTTAATTTGTTTTTCACCCATTCTCTCTCACACTATATTCCTCTCCATAAATAAAGGTGTTTTAGAGAAAGAAAGTATATTTTATACATATTTCTTTTCTTTAATAAAGTTTAACAAAATTTGTTAGTTAGTTATTAAAGCTTATATTTTGAACCATCATTTGCATTTAATTAATTTTAATACGCTTCTTTATACATGTAATTCGATTATTTGTTAACTTATAAAAAAGAATGGGAGGAAATATTTACCGGGTTACTATATCCCCCCCCCCCCCCTCCAATCCTATTTATAAAATTCCAATAACTCAATTATGCTGCTTAAGAAAGTTGTTAAAATTAGTTAAAAATAATAAGTATGTATGAAATAAAGTTTGTTTTTCAAGCATATATGCCCTTATTTTTTAGAGGTAAGTTAGAGAGATAAATAAAGTAAATATGACTATCATCAACTTTTTAATTAATGCAATACATATAATTAATAAGAGATAAAAATAGAAAAACTCATTAAATATTCAGACAATTATTGTCAAGTTCTTATAAAAAGGAATAAGACAATTTAACTTTTAAGCTTTTATAAAAAGGGTTGGAGGGAGTATTTTATAATTTGATGGAATAATACCATTGGAATATAAATAGCTAAGATTTAGTTTAAAACAGTCCCATGTAGGTGGATCCTGATTAACACGCGGTGATGGAGAATATACGTATATAGTATATGTAATCAATAAACTTGCGTGAAACGTGCATAATTGTCACAATCAAACTTCATCTGACATTAAACCAACCAAACCGAGCTGGGCCTTACCCATGATATTTAATAACTGAAAAGTCGTTATAATCAGCTCTAAGTAAGTGGGGCTTTAATTTTTCTCAGCAAAAACTACATTACAGAAATTGAAAATTGTTAATATATTGATGCAAAAGAAAAATCATAATATGGTTACCGAATCGATCATTTAGATCAGCCTTATTTTTTAAAAAGGAAAATATTTAATTTAAATAATATATTCTTTCAAAGATTGGCCGATTGTTTATAAGATTGACCTCCAAACCAAAGCCCAAAATAAAGTTTTACTCGTGAAGTTTTCTTGGTAACAGCATTCTGTGAGGAACTAAGGATTCAGGAACTGAATCAAAAACAAAAAGTTTTCTTGTTAACACCGTTCTGCACAAGTCTCTTGAAATCTTGATGATATGGCATTTGCTTTGAGCAAGAATTAACATCATATGTCTTCCACAATTTTATTGATATCAGAGGATTTACATGGTTGATCAAATGATAATAAAAAATTAGTAAATATTTCTTAACTATATGTACATATATATGAATGTCGGTTTTGTTTTGACTACCTCATTTTTGTTTGTGTTTTTTTACAATATCACTCCAGGTGCTTAATTAGAATTTTATTGTGTGTTGTTGTTAGTTCTTGCTGTTTATTTTGGTGTTTTACCATTTCTTTTAATTGCTTAGTTTGTCTGAAACAATAGTCTTTTTAGTTTGAAAAGTGCTCAAAAGGATAATAGGTGTTTTAATTTGGCTGAGATAGATTTAGTACCATTAAATCCAATCAAAATATTTGAACCTCCAAAGCTCCGACATGATAATAATCACAAAAATAAAACCACAGAAACTAAAAAGATATGGGGACCTAGAGTAGTACTCTCTTCGATCCTTGTAAGATATAAATAACTAATTTTGGTATATTAAGAAAATTGATTATTAGTATAATGTGTGTTGATTTTTTTAAAGGTTGGGTTTCTCTCCCCATTTTTTTCTCATTATCCCTTATCATCTTTAAATTATATCCATCCAATCAATCACAATACTACTTTAACCTCTATCTCCTCTTTCCAATCAATAGCCTAAATAGAGCCAATGAGAGAAAATGAGAAACAAGATTATGAGAAAATCATCTCCCTGCTAATCATGTGCATTGAGATTTGCCTTGAAGAAAACCATTTTAATATATGTAATCAATATGGATCCTTTGAGGACAAATTATATACACTACCAAAAAACCTCGGATTACCGACGGAAAAAATTCTGTCGGAAATTACCCACAGAATTTTTTCTGTCGATAATTCGAGGTTTTTTTTTGTTGTTGTGATATTTGGGAGACTAAAGTGAATTATATTCTTATATTTAAGACCAACATAAATCTCTTATTAACTTCTATAAATGGGATGTGAGGTAGTCTAGTTTTTTTTTTTTTTTTGGCTCTAAAAAGTGTAGATGAGTTGGGTTTCAGATCTCATAAAGATTAGATTATACCTGGCCTTCACACTCAAAAAGCATTTACATAGATATTTATAGATTGCTTACTAACAAGGTCTCTACATATGTAACAAGATTTGAACACACAACCTTGTACTTGTAATGAGCTAACTAATGAGCTAATCCCTTACTACTCCCTGCTATCCTTTTTATAAAATCTTAAAATTTGAATTGCCTTGACACTTTTTATAAGATTCTGATAATAATTGTCTGAATATTTAACAACTTTTTCTATTTTTCCCCCATTAAATATATGTATTGCGTAAGTTAGATTGATAGTAAACTCATATTTACTTGATTTTTTCCTCTTACTTACCCCTCATAAATAAAGTTACATTTAGAAAAAAAATTATTTTAAACATACTTATTATTTTTAATCTTTTCTAAACTGCATAATTTAAAGGAAAAATTCACATCAGGGCCCTTTTTACAGAAAAAAAAAAACCCCAAAAAAAGACCCCAAGATTCTAAAACTCTCAGAAAAGGCCCTGGGGCTTTTTCTAAAATTTTCAGAATCTATGTGAGTTGTTAACGAGACTGATATAGTTGTTAACAGGCAGGTCATTGACAATTAAATTAGTACCATTAATAACAATTTTCTTATAACTAAATCAGCCCCGTTAACAACTATATCAGTATCACGTTAACAACTATGGGCCCGTTTGGCATCACTTATATTTCAGCTTTTTAGTACAAAAAATCAAGTAGCCTTTAAGCTACTGGACCAGTGAAAAAAAAAAACCCAAGGCAGCCTTGTTTGGACAACCCAGTACGTCAGCTGGGTTTTCTCCATTAACCCAAACGCGGCCGGGCTTTTTAAACGCCCCAAATCCGAGCTGAAATCCTAACGCACTGGTTACTCCCGCAGATCTGAGTTGCTATATTTTCTTCTGCTTTGTCTTCCAGTTCCGATCCGCTGTCCCTGGCTTGCCGGTGACGAACGCCGTTGATTCCATCCGCCACCGGCGAGGTACGTTACGCCATTTCAGTTCACTTCATTCCCGCCCTCCCCTCTTTGTCTTTTTCTCCTTAATCATTCTTCTCTTGCATTTTTCTTTATGGCCCCTATCTGAACCCCATGACTCCTAAAAAATCAAAGAAAAGTTAAATTTTTTTTTTAAAAATATGCTCTGGGTTTTATCTGCTTCTCTCCATTTCATGCGTTATTGTTGTGTGGTAAATCATTGGCATCGGAGCTTTAGTGTTGTGTCGACCCTTCTGTATTTCTTTGTTTACTTAGTGAATATGATGGATGTTTTGATTAATGTTATCAGTGAATTCGTCTTACCTACAGGATCCATTGGGAATTTTAAGTGTTATTGGGCATAACACTGCAAAAAATTTCGGATTTTGCTACGGAAAAATTCCGAAGCAAAATCCGTAGCAAAACCATTTTGCTACGGATTTTGCTACGGAATTTTTCCGTAGCAAAATTCTTCATAACAATTTGCGACGAATGTGGAAAATCCGTCGCAATTTGCGACGGAAATTCCATTCCGTCGCAAATTTGCTACGGAAAATTTTCTGTAGCAAATTGCTATGGAATTTTTTCCGTAGCAAATTTGAATTTTGCTACGGAATATATTCCATAGCAAATTGCTACGGAATATTTTCCGTAGGAAATTTGCTACGGAATTTTTTCCGTAGCAAATTCTTTTTTTTTCCCTTTTTTTTATTTTTCCGTAGCAAATTCACAAATTTGCTACGGAAACAAATTCCGTAGCAAATTTTCGCAAATTTGAGAATTTGCTATGGAAAATAATTCCGTAGCAAATTTCATTTTATAACAAAAATATTAAAAATATATATAAATTGCATAAAAAATTATTTAAAAAATATAAAATTACATAAAAATATAGAAAAATTACATAAAAATATAGAAATAAAAAAAACTTGTATATCATAAAAATGTATAGTAACAATCATAAAGAGTTTACATAAAGAAAACAAAATATAAATAAAAATGTTGCGAACAATATGTACAAAAAATAGTTTAAAAGTAGCATTATAGTCATCATCAATTTCTTCAATTTGAGAGTTCTCTGGCATCTCAATTTCTTCTAACCATCTATATCCATCTTTTTCCTCTTCCCCAACTTCACTCTCTCCATCTGAAACATTAACACCACCAATTAAACACAAATCAAAACTCAAATCCAAATTGAAGAATGTATAAGACTTTCTTAGTGCCTATCCAAAATAAAAGTGACATGAACTTCCTAGAAAAAGTAGCATTTGAGTGATCCTTATAGGAGAGATAACTTGCATGCCATGTAAACATTTTTGAAGTCGATTTTCACAATATTAATTATGTGAAATTAGATACAAATGTGATATATAAAGACGACTACTCTACAGAATTTCAATCCATATCAGGGAATGAAGAAGCTGAGAAAGAAAATTAGATACAAATGTGATAAACATTAAGCCAATACAATTGGAGAGAGACAAAGGTACCATCCATCCTCATGGTCCTTCTACACCATCCTTAATTGCATAAGCAGCTTTGAATCCATTGACTGTGACCAACTCTGCAACCAATTCTAGAAAAATAAAGGGGGCAGCATCATAGAAGAGCTGGGCGAAGACAGAAGAATTCATGAGTTCCATTTATACTCCCATAGGTAAAGTTGCAAAATTAAAAATAAAATAAAATAAAACCTTCACCTATGAGAGTAACAAATATAGTCCCTTGGTCAACAATAACAGTGCCTCCCCCAGAAAACCTTCTGATAACGAACCTGATCTTGCAACACAGACCTGACTTCAACAAGTTCTGAAAGTTTCCTATGTAGAACATCCACTATCAGATAGACAATTTACTTTCACGTTTATTCTAACTAAAAGCATAAAAGACAAAATGCAAATTTTCTTCTCCTTAAGCATGTGAGCAGCAGATCAAGAAGTAGACATTCGCAATAATACTCCGGAAAAAAAAACAAAGAAGACCACCAACACACCACCTTGGTTCCAGACTATCCAATGTGAACCATCATAAACTGGACTACTTCCAGCTTAGAGTCAAGATAGGTGTAAATAAAAAGTCAATAACATGACTACTTCAAGTGGTGTGGTTAAACTTATACCCATTTGATATTAGTTTATATTGGATACTTAAGCCTACCTAAACAGACAGACAGTCAGTATGAATGATTTGACTGAGGAAAAATGCATTAAATATATACTAAAACACCTAAGTTTTCTCTTTCAGAATGTTTTTTCAAGAAAATGTTCATCAAATTTGCTCATTGCAGCAAAACTTTAAAATTTCATGGTATAAATATGTGAATGAACATAAAGGAATCAATTATTTTTCAATAAAATTAGCCACCTCAAGCTAGCACAAGTGGTGGGGTGGGATGTGGGTAGAGGTTCAAACCATCCCTGTGTTTCCAAAAAAGTAATAAATAAAATTGGGAAAATGCATATCTGAAATGAAAGATAAGAATAACATCAGACTTCAGTTCACAGAACCAAGAAAATGAATGAAAACATACCCAGACAAACCCATCACAATTGCAGGGGAATTTGTCCCATCATTAATCAAATTCTATAATATCTAGGATTATAAAACAGAAAACCAATTACAAAATTCAAATTCTATAATCGGATCCTAATATCTAGGAATTATAAAAGGCAAATCCTAATATCTAGGAATTATAAAACAGAAAAACAATTACAAAATTCAAATTCCATAATCCGATTAGATCCTAAAATATCTCTAACTACCAAGATTATATATTATACAAAAATTTAACATATAACAAGAAAAAAAAAGGTTCAACAGAGTACAAATCATAACAAAATCTGTTGCATATATGTTTAATTAAAAATAATTACCTCCATTATATTGAGCAAACCAAATTAGTGTCCCGCAAACTGCAATGTGAAAATACCAAAATACATACAATTTTTAATTGATAATCTTCTGCCAACATACATATTTCCACTATGTACAATAATAACCAATAATAAACAATATCATAATTTTAACATACAATTTTTTCATTATACAAAAGAGACTATAAAAAAAATAATGCAACATTAATACTCGCATTAATACTCACAAATCAACATTAATAACCAATAATGAACAATATCACAATTTTACCACACAAATTTTTCATTATACAAAAGAGATTATAAAAAAATAATGCAACATTAATATTCTCATTCTCACTAATACTCACAAATCAACATTGATAACCAATGATAAATAATTTAATCAACATTAAAGAAATAACACAAAATATTAAAAAAGGAACCAAATACAAATTAGAACGAATTCTTCCTGGAAGGGAAATGAAGCGACAGGACAATATATAAATTTTAACCAAAGGTAGTTTATGCTATGAAGAAACACACTGCAGCAGTAAGCCAAGCCACAAAGACAATTCCAATAGCAAGTTTGGAGACTTTCTGACTCCCATGGTATATGGACAAGTTACTACGTTCAGGGCAATTCCGAATTCAACTGATAAATCAAAAACAACAACAATAAACACTCCACTACTTACTTCAAAGATCACAACTTGAAACAAGATAATTGCATTGAACAACACAGAATGGGTTGAGAAAACACCATTTGCCGCCACAGGGATCATCTAAAATCAACAGACATAATATAAAACAGTATATAAAACATAAATATAAGATTCTCAATGAATAAAAATGAAATGCGGTATATGCAAGTGACTAGATATGATGATTCTCAATTCCCATCATTACTGCATATCTTATTTGGACAGCACACAGAAAACCGAAGAGTGTTTGAAAAATTTTCGGGTTTCTTCATCGTGAGTACGCATTACTCCATCTTGCAAGCATATCTTTAACAATTCAAGTGAGAATCATAAGGACTTAGAAAATAAATATGTTTACTGTGTCAAAAACAGAACGAACCAATAGAATACTAGATATGCTAATGCAAACAAACGTCAACTGAACGTCTAAAAAAAATCGATCAGAAAAGTAATACCGTATTAATGAAAAATTTGTTCTGTGAAGTCTTATCTTCCCAAACCAACAATAAAACACGCGCACCTTCTCCTGACTTGTACTTTAGCAGATCACCCAAATTTAAATCGCCACCATCAGGTAAGGGCTTCGTCGACTCCCTCAATAAACAAATTTAGTAGTCTCAAATTTACCCAATCTGAGAAGAGAATGCGGGATCTAGGGAAATATTATCAGATCGAAGCAGTGATGGATGCCGATGCAGAAAACAAGGGGGCGGAGCCGAAGGAAGAGCGGCGGATCGAAGCACCAGATCGAACCAAGGGAGAAGGGGGCCGATGGTTTGCGAAGCACCAGTCTTGCGGCCGAAACAAGGGCGAAGAACAGCACGAGCGACGACGGATCAAAGGCGGACCGAGGGAGAGGAAAAGCACCACAATGGCGGATCTGAGACAAAATGAAGAAGGACGGATCTGAGACAAAATGAAATGCTTGTGCGCTGGGGATGAAATGCTCGACTATGTGACTGAAGAATGGGAAAGGCAGTGAAATTAGGGCTCATTTGGCGACAAAAAACTTTTTCTTTTTTAAAGTTTTGCGACAGAATTCCTTTTCCGTCGCAAGATTCTAAAATCAGTCGCAAATTGCGATGGAATTCATTTTCCGTCGCAAACTGGCGGAATTTTTCCTGCCAGCAAACTTTTTTTTTTTTTTTAGTTTTGCGACGGAAAATTAATTCCGTCACAATTTGCGACGGAATTCATTTTCTGTCGCAAAATTTGCGACGGATTTTTTTCCGCCGCAAATTCCGTCGCTATTTTGGTTTTTTTTAGTAAGTTCGGCTAAATCTTGTGAATCCTCCGCTAAAAAGGGGTATTTGTTGGAGGGGTGCTAAATCTGAATGATTCAACCAATTAAATGCTTGAACTTAGAAGTGTGGGTGAAGTAGGTGGAGTGGATGATGAGATTCCCCAAGCGTTATTGGATTGTTGTTTTGACCTTTATCTGCACATCTGTTTATTATCCTAATATATACAACTAATAAGTATAGTAGTACTCAATATGATTCATGCCCTTTTCAGTCATTTTCTATCTTAACTGACTTTTCAAATAATAATCTAAACACTCATCAGTTAAGAAAAAAAATACTTCTGCAAAAAGTCACACTGACAATCCAAATACAACTCACCATTTACAACTTGACTTTTTTCCTACCGGGCTTAAAAAAAAGTCAGATAGCTTTTAAGCCACCGCTCCTACCGCCAACCCAAATAAACCCTATATTAGCTCCGTTAACAACTCACGTAGATTCTGATAATTCCAGTCTGAAATTTTCAGAATCTTAAGACTTTTTTTTTTTTTTTTTTGTGTAAAAAAGACCCTGATGTAAATTTTCCCTAATTTAAATACCAGGCTCTTAAAATAGAATCGGAGGAGTTCTAGACTAATCATCACGTGTAGAAAGGCTTAGAAAGGTTGGCATGGGCCCATTTATTCTAAGCCCAGTGCATGTTTTCTCCCCCACTTTTAATTTTAAGTCTCCCTTTTGTACTTTATTTTTTTTTTTAAAAAAAGGTCTCCTTTTTGTACCAAAAAAAAAAAAGTACCTGCCTCTTTTCTTGGACCAATGACTTTTAATTTTAAGATTACTTACCCTCTTTATTATTATTATTATTATTATTAAAACATTGGGGGCAACGATCACTTTATTTATTTACTTTAATCACCATCAAGAAATAACTTTTTTTGCCGCAGTGCAGGCTTGGTTTCAAGTCGCTGATATCGAAGAACGAGCCCCTTCTGACGAGGGCAACATCATGATGATGATGCGTATGAGAAAGGAATTGTTAAAATGGAATTGGAAGTTCTCGGTGGCATGTACTTAGACGATTAGAACACAAATCCTTAGATAGTTAGAGCACAAAGTTTTGTTATTGGATTGCTTATTATTTAGATATCGAGGTTTGTCCTTAACATGTGTACTGTTGGGGCTTAGGTACGATTTTAAAAATAATGTTGATATAATATTCATATAAACACTTGTGAGTTGTGTCCTTATCGTTGGAGAAAAAACACACCTGTGTCCTTGTCAATTATCGGCTAAATTAGAATTGGGACAGAAGAATCAGGGAAAATAAGCATAGAAATCAGGTCAGATTTTGACTAAAGAGGCAAGAGTGGTGAAAGGCATGAGCATGGACCTAAATGCATGATTTTTTAAAACCAAAGGTATGTATCTTTATAAAACTTGGTCGAACTTAAAATCTTTTTTAAAATTTACTTATAATGTCTATCTTTAAAAAGACCTCATATGACAAGCTTTGAAGATTATAAATAGACTTGTGCATTTTGATCATATCAAAATCTATATAAATATAGGCTTTAAAGCATAATATTTACATTGTATAGTCTTTAAATAAGCTTTTAGCCTACATATAATTAAAATAAAATCTTATCATCATCATCATCATTATTGTTATTATTAAAAATGATTTAACAAACCTTTAAAGCTAATAATATAATCATCCAAAATAAAGCATTATTGTTTTTAAAGAGAATAGTAACAATGCAACCTTGAATAGTTAGGAGGATGCTCCATGGAAATTTTCATAAAGAATAGTTGGGTAGTATTGTAATTAGCTAATTATAACTTGAAATTATAATATAGGAATTGGAAAAAAAATATTGCATTATTTATATTATATAAATATAATTGTAATTATATTTATTTAATGTGTAAACAAGTCAGTCTTAAAGGCTTACAGACCCAACCTTAATAAAATATGTTTTGCTTATTTACACATTTAGGCTTTTAAATGGTATTAGCCTAACTTTTTTAATAAATAGACCAGACCTTAAACAGACAAGGCTGTAGGCCGCATATTAAGATCTAATCTATTGCCACCTCTAATGCGAAACATAGATGCATATTTAACGCCACATTGATTGGTTAGATGATAAATAAATAATATGTAACTAAATATGTTATTGGGCAGCTATAATTTTAATGAGTAAGAGGCTAAGAGCTATTTGGTAGGAGGGGAGGGAGAGCCAGTAGAGGAAATTTTTTTTGAGTTGAATTTAAATAAATATGAGAAATAGGGTTAAAAGCTTTGAATTATTTTTTTAAAATTTGTTTATCTTGCATATT
Source organism: Acacia crassicarpa (assembly GCA_034222035.1). Lineage (NCBI taxonomy): Eukaryota > Viridiplantae > Streptophyta > Magnoliopsida > Fabales > Fabaceae > Acacia > Acacia crassicarpa. Next base: position 31,745,670 of record JAWXYG010000008.1, on the reverse strand, counting down.
TTCTTTATTAAAATTTTTTAAATCCCCCCCCCCCCCCCCAAAAAAAAAAAAGCAACAAAACACACGCACACACAAAAAAGCAGCCCCACCCCAGGTTTCAAATCCCTCTCATCAAGCAGACGACAAGGGAATACAAACTAGTTTGGAGCTAGATTCACCGTGAGAAGACGGGAACACTTGGGCTAAGGGCTTTAAATGTGCCTCTCTCTTAAGCTTATTGAAGGAGCCAAACTTTTTATATTATCATTATTATTATTATTATTATTATTATTTACATAGAATAGTGATATTATGATCTTATGGATAAGAAATAATGTTGCTTTAATTTTTTTTTTTTTTTGCGATTTAAAAGGAAAGGAAAATAAAAAGCACCATTTTAAATATTATTGGGTTGCATGCTTGCCATTTACATTTTCTACAATTTAATTAATTTTCTGCATCTTTACTTCTTTATCTAGACCGTGCAGATTATCTCCGTCTTGATGTCCATTTAAATCATGTTCTTTACTTTCTTACATTTTGGTTGTCAAGATGTCGTACGGACTATGCCGTCCTTTTATTATTATAGTTTACGATTTTCATCTTCTTCCTTCACCATGTTAAGGTATTTTTCATTTAAAAAAAATTAACATTGCATTATTTCATGCTCATAAAATATAAAAATATCCCTCATTTAATGTCAAATTTAACGATGAAAAGAAAATAAGACCGTTCAATTATCGAACAACATCCTTTTGAAGGAGGCATGGGTTAATAAAGGTTCAGAAGGATGAGTGATATTTGTTCTTTTTTGTTTTTTGAATTTTCTTGGTGCCCTTTTGGACATTATTTATCTTCTTTACATATATAACTACAAAAACTAAGCCCATTAATTATTTGTCTTGACCCTTCTATCCCTTGTCATATTCCTTACACATTTCATAGCATAAGCATAAATTTCCAGGCTTTCTTCTTCCCCATTTGAAATAGTAACGTAATCAATCTTCCATATTCACAGCTAGAAAAATAATTTCTACGAATATCATTCCAGAATAATGATGATGATGAGACGAGAGTTGCTTTCTTGTATCTTTCAGGCTTCGAAGTCATCACTGCCGCGGCATCTCAGATTCCGGCGCCCACAATATATTCTACCATGGACGTCATCTCCATTATTATTTCCTTAAACTTGGACGACAGAACAGCAGCCCTAAGCAGTGGCAGACCTAGGATGTAATGTTTATGGGTGCACAATTAATAGTGGGATTTGGGGGATTTTTTTTTTTTAAGGAGGATAAAAGGCAACCCACACCTTCGTAAAATTTAGGATCAGAAATTGGGTTCAATTGAAAAGTATTTTCGAGGAAATCAATTTAAATAGAACAATATACTTTAATCCCATGGTATACAGATACTCAGATGTTACACAATCAAATTCCAAAGCAACATGCAAGCAAAAATTATTATGATTTCTCATATGTGATAAGATATTAAAAATAGGTAAGAAAGTTGTCTATGCATGAGTTTGAATACAGGATCTGCTATGGGACTAGTGAAATTACCACCACACCACCTAGACAACTTATTGCAAATTAAAGTCCCTTCAAAAAAATATATCTCCTTCAAATTACAAAAACATATGTGGGTCCGCCAATGGCCCTAAGGCTCACGTAGACGCTGTGGCCTCCGCCCACCGGACGGGGCTGAGTCAACGTGGCTTCTTCTCCACCGTTGACGTGGAACGACTCCTGAAGCTGGCTATTGTGGAAGAAGATAGCGTGTCATCATCGCTATAAAAAGGTCTCATTCTTTTTGAGAAAAGCTGGGGAAACATATGCAAAAACTTTCTCAACGGGAGATAGCTAGAAAAGATACAACACAAGCACACTATGTCTATATTATCATCTCTCTGTACGGATCCTATATAGTCGGCTTTTTCTCTCTAACATAAAAAACAGCCAAAAAAAACAAAAAAACAGCCCAGAAATAATGATTAGCCATATATATATATATATATATATATATATATATATATATAAAACTCTCTGTACAAAAACTGACTTATTATTTTACATCATCAATGAATTAAATAAAGTGGTGCTGCATTTCAAACAATTCTTGTCATTATACTCCACAAACACAAACACAAACACACACACACACGTATAACTCTCTGTACAAAAACTGACTAATTATTTTACATCAATGAATTAAATAAAGTAGTGGTGCTGCAATTCAAACAATTTTTGTCATTATACTCCATCATGTCCTTAATATAAGACATTTGAAAAGTTAATCTAGATCTTAAATATTAGACATATTTTTTTATTTATTTTATATTTGTCAATACTTTCTTAATTTACCCTTATTGATGCTCCTTTAACAATAATTAAGGAGGAGAAGAAAGAAAGAAATTAAAGAAGATGGATATAGTGTCTTAGAAAATACATATCATATCAACTAACTTAATTAACCCTGAACAACAATATAATCAATGAGGAGAAGGAAGAAGGAAATTAAAGAAGATGGCTATAGTGTTTTAGAGAATACATATTGTTATGGACCTGTATCAGACCCAATAATGGATGGCCTAACAAGGAATATTCTACTTACTAGGATCAACCTACAATGAAGGAGGATCCTAACCAAATATAGATCAGACAGTTACGATACTTGGACCAAGAGACACATAGGGCCCATAAACCTCAACCTAAGATACACTCTATAAATAAGGAGGTAAAACCCTAAGGTACACACGTTCTAACCCTAAACTATATACATACTGTCATCACTGTGCACACACATCACCCCCTTTGGTGAAAGCCTCATCTGTGTATAGTGATCCCACATTCTTCTGGTTATTTGCCCCATAGATACCCAAATTGAGCAACTTGATCTAATATCAACCTACTAGCCCATCAGGCTAGACATTTGTGTTCTCATACAGAACACATATCATGTTTAACTAACTTTATTAATCTAATTGAATTAGATAAATATGTATTATATTAAGGAAAAGAGGGAATATATATTTTCATGTTCTATATTTATTGAATCCTATCAGCCCATCAATTATTTATCATGTTACTTTGTGTTAGTGGGTATGGAAAATTGTTGTTCAGTCTGTTACTTTGTAAGCCCATATATTGGCCCTATTATTTGCTTTAGATTGTAATAAAGTGTTCCACCGAATTCTCACCTGCCTCCCTTTATTTTAATATTTTCTCTATCCTCAATTTTCTTACCCAACAAACTAGGTATCAGAGCCTAATTTCAATCATTTTTTTTTACTGCAAGGAAAAGAGTGGAGAGTGAGAGAGTTAAACATGAGAGCAAGTGAGGTTTGGGTCCATTGTGTATTAGTGTTAACACGAGAGAGAGAGAGAGAGAGGGGAGAGAGGGAGAGAGGGAGGGAGAGAGAGAGAGGGAGGGAGAGAGAGAGAGAGGGAGAGAGAGAGAGTGAGAGAGAGAGAGAGAGAGAGAGAGAGTGTGCGCGTGCGCGCGCGTGTTATTTTCTAGATTAAATCCTTTCTTTCTGCATTTCTAGTCACCAAATCATCTCTTTCACACTCAAGTGCCTTGACTTTCTTCTAGTTTGCAGCACGAGTATCATTCTCGCCTTGATCGGCATCAAAGAAAACGTCCACAAACTGATCAACACCATTGGCAATCATATCATCCGCCATAGTTAATCAAGGAAAAATCAAGGAGGAAGGAGGAAGAAGATTTTTTAGGAAAGCGATGAAGAATTCTTTGTGAACAATGGCAACACTTACTGGATTTTCTTCTTCTTAGCCACTTTTACCCATTTTTAATGGAGAAAAAATATGAGTGTTGGAGCATCAAAGTGAAGACCTTGGTCAAATTGCATGACCTATGGGACTTGGTGGAATATGGGTTCGCTAACATCCTGGAACCCATTGAAGAAGAAGAGGAGACGTAGAAAGTAACTAAGCAGAGACATGCTAAGGCATTGTTCATCCTTCAAAAAGCAGTCCATGAGACTATTTTCTCACGGATTGTAGTAGATTCCACATCAAGGGAAGCATGTTAATTCTTCAAAAGGAGTTTCAAGGTGATTCAAAGTTAATGTTGTGAAATTGCAATCTTTAAGATGTGACTTTGAAACCTTATTAATGAAGAATGATGAAGCAATTGTTGAGTTTTTGGCAAGAAAAATGGCAATAGTTGGTTAGATTTAATCTTATGGAGAACAAATTTTGGATGAGACAATCATTGCAAAAGTATTGAGGAGCTTCACTGCAAAGTTTGATCATGTTGTAGCTATTATAGAAGAAGCCAAGGATCTGTCAGTTCTTTCGGTAGATGAATTTATAGGTTCTTGTTCGCCTCGCAAGTGTACGAGTTTCGCAAGTAATAAAGTGATTAGTAAAGTATCGTTCCCACGAGGATTTGTTTAACAAATTGGTCAAGCAAGAGGCTTAGTGAATTCAATCAAGTTGAGCTAGAACAAAGTTTTGAGTTGGAATGAGAATTTTTAAAGACTATTTCTAAAACTTAAAATTGATAAAGACAAATGACTTGTGACTTCAAGAAAAATGGAGCCTAGGATTCTTCTTCCCCTTTTGCATTTCATAAAACTTGGTTAACTTCCTCTCTACTAGCATTTCAATACATATATGTGTTAGTCTAGGGTTCAAAAACACTTGAAACGCTCTCTCAAGTCAAAATCAAGTTTCTCTTCTCACTAAAATGCACAATCTCTTGCTACAATTAGTAAGAATCAATAATTAAGCAACAACCCTAATGGACAATGCAAGGTTAGTAAATATATCTCTATTTTACCAACAAACCATCCATTTATCAAGTAAACTTCAAGACAAGCATGATTTCAATCAAGTTCTACACCTAGATTAGCTCTCTCGAGTCAAAACCCAAGTGAATAAATTATCTAAATGGAGGCCAATCACTTAGAAGCATTAAGCCAAGGTTGAAATCAACACATATATATATTTATCTACCAAAAGAGAGGGAAGTTCAAGTATTAATCCATACAAAAGGGTAAAAGAACCCTAGAATGAAAGGTTTAGCTACTCATGTTCAAATACAAAGAGATTCTAAGCAAAGGAACTGAATACATGAAGAAACTAAGAAGAAAAGAGGAGAAAGGAGGAAGAACCAAGGTGAAATCCCCAAAATCTCTCTTGAGGAGAGTACCCAAGCCTCCAAAATGCTCCAAATCTCTCTCCCAAGCTCTTCCCTTGTGTGCCCACTTGTTTCCTTAGGTCAAGAGTGTGTTTTTCGGCCCTTCCCTTTAGGTTAAATAGGGTTTTTTTGTTTCTGAAGTGAAAAAACGCGCAGCTGTACTTTCAGCAGTTTTTATGACTGGCTGCAGCCAGTGACACAGAGAACTACTTGCTACGGCCAGTTGTACACTTGCTGCAGCCAGTTGCACAGGTTCTTCTAATTTTGCACTGCTTCACATCCTTTCTTTCTTTCCTTGTTTCTTGATTCTTATGGAGCTTCAAAGCTTGTCTTCACCTTCCTACAAAAGAGGAAGGAATTATCAATTCTCAATTAATTCACAAACTCTATAGGATCAAACAAGGATTTCTTTGATATTTGCCTTATACTTTGATATGCACATTTTCCTCTATAACTTCATTTCTATGCACATTTTGAACCAAAAATAGATAAAAGGGGAGAGAAAATGTGCTGGAATGTTGTTAATTTCTAAGAGTTAACAGTTCTCTTCAAGCTTATAAGGCAAGAATCAATCATCAATGGAAAAGACTAAGGAGAAAGCATTCCAAATGCGATAGTCAACAAGTATGAAGAAAATTGTTGGTTATGATTAGTTTTGATGATGTCTTATATAGATGCCATTATTAAAAACAAAAAGATTGAGTAATATATTGAGTAATATAGTTATCTCTTACATTGACTAACTGCTATGTTTAATGTAGATTAGTCCAAGTTGAGTTATGGAAAATAAACAAGAAGGAGATAAGAGATTACAAGAAGAAGAAATTGAATCAAAGAAGATGTGAAGTCAAATGATATGGAGTGATCAAGAGAAGAGAAGGAAGAAAGAGTTGAGTTATGGAAAATGATCAAGAGGAGAAGAAAGAAAGAAGAACTTGCTAAATGGAATGAAGATACAATTATTCAAGTTCTTATATTGAAGCTAGAAGCCTCTAAGATCATATGGAAGTTCAAATGGCTCAATTTGGAGTTAAAGTCAGCAAAAATCAGCGGCTAGAAGGCTCCAAGATCATATGCAACGTGATCAGCCCTTCAGCTCCACTCTGTTCACGTTCAGCACGGGCGACGTCTGGTAATTCGATGATATCTCACAAACCAAAGATCGGATTGAGACAAAACCAAAAGCATTGGAAACTAGACATCTAACACGTATTGGTGACAAAATTTCATGCCCAAAGGAGTTCAGATGAATTATTGATGAATTTTACAAGTTGACACAAAGATCAGCGTCACAGTCAGGAACAGCCTTCGGTATTTTGAGTATATCTCACAAACGACAAATTCGATTAAGCTGAAATTAGTGGCATATGAAAGTAGACTCATAGAGCTTTCCATCAAGAGTTGAACGGACCAAAACGGAGCTCGGACCAGAGAGATATGGACCTTAGAAGTTGATAGTCAGTTTAAAAAGTTGCTCAATTGCATTTTATAAGTTAATACCGCAGTATAGGTATGTATACTGCAGTATAGGCCATCCAGAGAGCAACCAAATTTTTCAAGATAAGTCAATATCGCAGTATAGGTATGTATACTGCAGTATAGGGCCATCCAGAGAGCAACCAAATTTTTCAAGTTAAGTCAATACCGCAGTATAGGGTGCTATACCACAGTATTGGACTTACAGAGAGCAACCAAATTTTTCAAGTTAAGTCAATACCGCAGTATAGGGTGCTATACCGCAGTATTGGACTTACAGAGAGCAACCAAATTTTTCAAGTTAAGTCAATACCGCAGTATAGGGTGCTATACCGCAGTATTGGACTTACAGAGAGCAAAGATGTTTTTCAAACTAAGTTCAATACCGCAGTATAGGTATGCATACTCGAGTATAGGCTTATACAGAGAGCTCCCAAAATTTTATAACTATTGCAAATTGCAGTATAGGTTTGCATATTGCAGTATTGAGCTCTTAAACTTGTTTTCAACTTGACACATGTTCTTGCATACTCCAGTATGGAGTTCTATACTCCAGTATTGCATACTTTCACTAACATACTCCAGTATTGACGCAAGTATTGAACGTCAAACTTGAAAATCAAATCTGACGAATTTGCAATGCCTTCTTGTTTGATCTTAATACTTCCTATGATTAATCTCTAATGTTCCTAGATATGTTTAACCACTTTATTGGTGAGTTTCAGATAATTAAAACGAAGGATATTAGATTTGTATACTCCAGTATAGAGGCTTTTTGAACTTAAATTTTTCTCACAAACAATGCTATACTCGAGTACACAACTTACATACTACAGTATAGGTTTTGTTTTTCAAACACAAGTCACGATGGTTTGCCTCTGGAAGCTGCATACCGCAGTATGACTTTGGATACCGCAGTATGGACACTTATGCACAGTGCCATACTCCAGTATGGATGAACATACCGCAGTATACAATGGTAAAAACTGATTTTTGAATTACATGAATTTGCAAATCACTGTTGTTTGATCTTATTGCTTCCATAATTCATTCAATCATATTCCTAGCTATGTTTAACAAGTTTGTTGAGTGAATTTCAGTAAGATCAGATGAAGATTATTGGGGGTCAAAGCCAAAAAGCAAAAAGTGAATAGTGCATTTAATGCACTTTTGCAAATCAGCCTACTTTCAGCTAATCCATCTGAGCACGCCTTTTAAACGTTAAAGATTGCTTACTACAACAAGCAAAGTCATCTCCAACGAGCAAATTCTCAGAGAGCCACCTCAGATCAAATTACCACATGGATTAGTTGGAGTTTAGAGAGAGAAGCAGACCACACTTAATGACAATCAACTACAACGGTCTGATTCATCCTACAACGGTCAAAAACGGTCACACATCATTCTCTACTTATAAAAGACATGGACTCAAGAAGAAAAAGAGAGGAGATACAAGTTTACAATGCCAAAATGCTGATACTCTGCTTCTACATCATTCTCACTCTGTTTTTCATATCTAAATAGCTTAGAGAGTGAAATGAATTGTATCTGAACTTCAGTGATCATTTATTCATTCATTTGAGAGGAAATTTATTGTAAACACATTATCTTTCTGAGAGCAACTCAAGATTGGGTAATCTTGAGTGGGTTATACATTGTGTTGATTACAACTTGTAAGGGAGAGTGAATCCTAGAGAGAGGATTACTTCGAATACAGAGTGTGTAACCAAGCAGTGTGTTGATTACAGATTGTAAGGGGGAGTGAATCCTAGAGAGAGGGTTACTTCAGTTACAGATCGTGTAATCAAGGAGATTAAAGATAGTGGATTGAAAATCCCAAGTGAGGCTTGGGGACTGGACGTAGGTCAAGGATAAGGCCGAACCAGTATAAATCTGTTTGCAAGCTCTTCTCTCTTATCTCTTGCATTTCCAGCATCTGCATTTGAGTGTTTACCAATTGTTTATTAACTTACTTTTATTACTCAAGATGAATTTACTGAATTGCGAAAGTTTTTCTGAGAAAGAAAATTTTTATACTTCACCCAATTCACCCCCCTTCTTTGGTTCAGCCAGAACTTACAAAAATGACTGACCACAAGTAGAGGACGTGGAAAAGGAGGATTTTGTGGTGGCAGAAGCAATGGAAGACATTTTAGTCAGCAAGATAACAAAAAAAGTGGCATTCAATGTTATTATTGCAACAAATATAGGAATATGCAAGCTGATTGTTGGTTTAAAGACTAGAATCTGAACCTTGCTATAGAGAATGAGTAAGACAACATACTTTTTATGGCTTGTATTGAGACCAACCATAAGCCAAGTGATTTGTGGTTTATTGACAGTGGATGTTCGAATCATATGACGTACACCAAATCATTATTTAAGGAACTTGATGAGTCATAAAGGATAAAGGCACAGCTTGGGAACAAAAGGGAGAGGCAAGTTGAAGGAATTGGCATAGTGACTATTGACACTAGCCTTGTACCTAATTTAGGATACAATTCGTTGAGTGTTGTACAGCTAATGGCTAGTGGTTGTTCTTTTCTATTTGATGATGGTGCATTTGTCATTACAAATAAGAAGTTGGGCAAAAAAGTTAACAAAAGCATGACTCCAAACAAGATGTTTCTATTAGATGTTGTAAATATAAAGAATTTTGTTATAGCTGCTTGTGCAAGATTGACTCAAAGCTTTGGCATTTAAGTATGGACATCTCAATATAAAAGGCTTGAAATTGCTAGGTGATAAAGGTATGGTTTTTGGACTGCCTACAATTGATTCTATTGATTTATGTGAGTTGCATTTATGGAAAAAACCAAGAAGTCATTTATTATTGGAAAAGCTTGGCAAGCTTCTAAGCATTTAGAATTAATTCATGTTGATTTATGTGGGCCTATGCAAACTAAGTCCTTTGGTGGGAGTTGTTATTTCTTATTGTTTACTGATTATTATAGTCATATGAGTTGGGAGTATTTTCTCAAAAATGATCAAAAACTTTTGAGAAGTTTCAGAAATTTAAAGCTTTGATAGAAACTCAAAGTGGCTGTCCGATCAAAGTTCTGTGCATAGATAGAGGAGGAGAGTTCATGTCCAATAATTCAATTTTTCCTCTAAACAAAATGGCATCCATGGGAGTTAACAACTCCTTATACTCAAGAGCGAAACTGTATCGCTAAATGGAAGAACAAAACTATTGTAGAGATGGCATGAAGCATGCTACAAGCAAAAGAACTTTCAAATATGTTTTGAGCATAAGCTGTAGCAACATCCGTCTACTTGTTGAATCTCTCACCAACAAGGGCTGTCATGAATAAGACTCCATATGAAGCTTGGTGTAGAAGGAGACCAAATGTAAGTCACTTACAAATGTGATGAAAAAACTAAAAAGGGTATTTTTATTGGTTATTGTCCTCAATCCAAAGCATACAGATTGTATAACCTTCTTAATGGAAAGATTTTAATTAGAAGGGTTGTAATATTTGATGAAAATGCAAGCTAGAATTGGAATGAAAAGAAGGTACAACATGAACTTTATGGCCCAATTGAAGTGCCTCTAGATTGGGAAGAAAAGCAAATGGTAGCAAGCTCTCATGTTATCTCATCACCATTGACAACACAATATAGCAGCAATCTTATATCTACCATTCTTGAAGAAGTCTCAACTAAGCCAATTCTGTTGAGGAGATCAACAAGAATAAAAAAGCCAAATCCTAAATATACTGGTGACATATTATACTTGCCAATTTGCTCTTACTATTTTAGATATACTTTATTATGAAGAAGCAGCTTAAAAGGAAGAATGACAGAGAGCAATGGTGGAGGAGATGACATCTATTGAAAATAATGGAATGTGGGAGATGGTGAACTTATCAAAAGGTAAAAAAATATAATTGGCTTGAAGTGGGTGTTCAAGACAAAGTATGCTACAAATCGAAGCCTACAAAAGCACAAAGCTCGTCTTGTGGCAAAAGGTTATGCACAACAATATGGTGTTGATTTCGAGGAAATGTAACATCCTGAAATTTTTAGGATAGATTAACTTATGGTATTAATTTTCCATCTAACTACTCAGTATATAAGAGTAGATTTTCTAAAGTTAGAATATTATATATATATATATATATATATATATTAGTATGTATAGGTGTATATGTGTGTGTGTATATAGGATAGGGACAAAAAAAAAGTAAGGAATCACGAAAGGAAGGAGTCAAGAAGAGAAAGAAAGAAAGAGAAAAACAAAAAGTGGGACCCACTACTTTTTGGCAAAAAAAAAAGAAAGTTAGGCAGGAGGTGCCTACCTTTGAAATTGGGGGAGTACGGTGCCGTGGTTCGCACCCCAATTAATTCAACTAAAGGGGGCGCCGTTACCCCCCTAATTAATCGGTGGGAAGGGGATTTTTCCTATAAATACCCCCCACCACCTACACAAACATACACATACGCACTTTCATTGTACGCAGAGGAGAGCGTGAGAGAGAAAAGAGAGGGAAGGAGAGTGAGTTGGTAATTATTTAAGAGCCTTGTAGTAGCTTTTTGGTGATTATTTAGGAATTAGCGAGTAACAGTAACTCTAAATATTCTTCCATATACTTGTGAATTGTATATTATTGTAAATTATATTATTTTTATAGACTGAATTATGTGTATATGTATTATAATATTATTATAATAAAAGTTGAAAATTACAGTTTTGTGCCCAAGAAAATTACGGTTTTGCCCTAAATTTTAGAAATGACAGTTTAGTCCCGAATTTAAAAAATGACAGTTTAGTCCTTTGAATTTCAAGAACGACAAATTGGACCGATGAGTTTATGAGATGTTTGATTTACCTTATGATGATATTTTATATAAATGGAAGCTTATTTTAATATACTTTATTTTATTGATATAATTATCATGGCGGCTGTATGTGTAATGGGTTAGAGCAAGGAGGAACTTAAATGATAAAATTTCTTTATGCCACCACTCGGTATACAGTGGATGGTACTTTTCAGGGTCAGATCTTCCATGTTATCCTCTAGCTGGGATTGCATTGGAGTTGTGGGATATGTGACACCTCCTTAGTTGTTATTTTTAAGGAGGGGGGCCATAGTCCAGACTTAAACTCTATACCTTTAGCCAAGTGTATCTTAGGTTTTGGTGAGCTTAGAACCATCCAATCAAATGAATGAGTTTCTATTGGACTATATGTTAGCTTATGGCTCCAGTTAGCGATACAAGGGTAGACGGTGATATAAGAAAGGCTACATATTACATATTGTATAATTGTATAGTTCACTATTCGACAAAATAATTATTACTTTTGCAAAATAATTTTGTATGAGAAATTATGGTATATACAAATATATTTGAAACCAGCCTCTGCTTTTTGTCATATGTAATTTGCTTGTGTACGGTAGAAACTTTCAGTAGTTATAGAGACGTGGAATCTCATTCCATATTAACATTTTTCAGGTGAATATCCTAATAGAGAGCAAGGAAAGGCACCTATAGAGTGAGCTTTGATGGCTCTTTTGTACTCCTATAGTATATGTTATGTTATTTTATTTACCATGAACCTAAGACTTCCGCTTTGTATTGAACTCTGAAATATTTTTAGAAATTTATTTTGACTACGTAGTATGAACTTTATTTGAAATGGTAATGTAATTTGATGATTTGGATATTGGTAAACCCTGTTGGAGGTACATATTACAAATATTTTGGCCAAGTTTTCGGGTATTGAAATTAGGGGTGAGCAAAACCGAACCGAAACCGAAACTGAACCGACTAATTCAGTGTTCGGTTTTTTCGGTTTTGGTTCGGTTTTTATTTTTTCTTATTTCGGTTGTTCGGTTTCGGTGCGGTTTTTTCAAAAAAAAATTCGATTAAAACCGAATAACCTAAATTATCAGCCTTTTCATTTTTTTCTTTTTTATATGAAGCCTTGTGCGGTTCAACAGTTGTGCTTGTGGGCTTGTTTCATTTTTCCACAAAAAGCTTAAAAACTTGAAGGCCCATCTCATTAGGTCCAAGTCCAAGTCCCATTTAAATTTAACCTAATTCCTCCATCCTTCCTTCATCAAATCCGTCGGCCTTCATTCTTTCATTCAAAAAAATTCCTTTGTCCATCGTCTTCTTCCTCCTCTTTTCTCTCGCTCATAGTTTTCTGATTTTCTCTCCAACTCGTCGGCAACATCAGTACATCACCAGCAGAGGGAGCAGAGAGATCCCGATCTGGTAACCGGTGACGGTGAGCGAAGCCCAGTGCTCGGCCGTGGATTGTCGTCGGCGTCTCCTTGTGCTAATCGTGATCGCGGGTCGTAGTTGGTGGTGAGAGATCCAAATTTGTTTGTGGGTGGTGGGTGTTCGACTTCTCCTTCCCTTTCTTGGCCAGATCTGTTTGTGGATGTGGTGATCTTTGTTCTGTGATCGCTGAATCTCCTCTGATAGCCGGACTTCTCTGATTCTTTTGGTCGCAGTTGTTGTCTTCGGTGGATCTGAAGTTGGTGGTGACTGCTGGGTATGGAAAAAAATCTGAGTGTTCTGTCCTAAGAACACAGAGATTGGACTTGACTAGGTTGTCAAGCCTAGAGCCTACGTACCCTTTGAAGGGATCAAAGTCCACATAGTTCGTGATATACTGGAAGGCACGTAGCCAGGGGAGTGAGGTGTGTGCTCTGTGCAACGGAAGGTAAATAGAGCATAAGATAAAACGTGTGCACCTGTTTAGGGTTCCCTTCTATTTATAGAGGAGTCTGGTGCGAGAATCCTTGCCTTAATGAGCGATATCCGTGATTGAGAGATAGGGGGTTGATTTGTTGGGATCATGATTGGAGGGGAATCTCCATTAACAAGATCCTAGATCAGTGGGATCCTATATCCCTGCCCATTATAGCGCAGATTCTGTCCCAGGCGCGGTTGGGCCGAGGTCCAGATATGGGCCTATTGGGCCGGTCCGTAACATTGAGATTTCTGGATCTGAGATTACTGAGTATGAAAAAAAAAATCTTCTTTTTTCTTATCATATCATGTATTGTAGACTAGGAATTTTGTCATTGACTGATATGCTGATATACAAGATCTGTGCTGCCTTGATATATTGATCTATACCAGCTGCTTGCTGCTCCATAATGTATAATATATACCAGTTGCACTCAATATTCAACATTATTGTAGATTGATTTGAGGGGAAAAAATAGGTTGGCCAGATTTCACTAAAACAATTTGAGAAAAAAGAAAAAGAAAAAGAATTCACCCAAAATAGAATGTCCAATGGCTTAAAAACCGAACATTTCGGTTAATTAACCGAAATATATCGGTTATTTCAGTTCGGTTTTTATAACAATTCGGTTTCGGTTCGGTGTCGAAGAATACATATATTTCGGTTTTTGGTTTTAACCGAACACCGAACCGAAGAACCGATTGCTCACCCCTAATTGAAATTGAGGTGCTATAGGAAACTTTCTCACCAACAGCTCAGTTTGAAATTATAAGACTTGTTCTTGCTTATATTGCACAATAATAGTGGCCAGTGTATCAATTTGATGTCAAGTCGGGTTTTCTTTATCAGCCTCTGGAAACTAAGGGGGTGACCGCACAGAATATGAATGGACTCACATTCCTTAAGCATTAAACTAATATACGTATATTAAATAATACTCATAATACCATTAACAAAATCATAACTAGAACAATAGTCCTAAGCATGCTTAAACCATTTTAAATTCATATATAATAACATGCCTCATTTAATCAAAATATCATGTCTTTTATAGGACTTTTGGGTAAAGTTTCCTTTATAAATCAACCTCCCAAAAATTCTACAATGACACGAATTTCATAACAGCATTTGGAGCTATACTCCACTATAGCATTTACATATACATATATTCCAAATTATAAAAGGAGATAGGGGCCCTACCTATAGATTACGCGGAGCATCTAAAATACATATGTTAATACATAAATGAAAGCTTAACTTTACATTCACTAGCTGTTGTTCCAAAATATATCTACAAGCTTAGTCAGCAATGATAGCCTTCATGGTTCAACTAAAGGTGCAAGGTCAACAATGTCATATGAGGCCAACTATATTTTTCAGTGAATAACATCTCATTAAAATAAGTAAATAAAATACTAAAGGAATAAATTAAGCAAGTAATTTTCATCATAACATAGTGACAATTATATTCAATTTCCAAGTACAAAACCATAAACGTCGATGCCATTATATAAAAGGTTATTAATAAGAAAATACTAGGTCAACAAATAACTCATTGATGAAATCAAATACCAAATGCTATGAAAAATTCATTCTAAATGAGGACTTAAACAAAACGAGAAACAAATGTGGACACACAGTCCACAAGGGTAAGATACCAATCAAGCACAGCACAAGGCCACGAAACAAGTGCAACACGAGGCTATGAAACAAGCGTAGGTACAAGATCCACAAATAACAAGTGTGAGAACAAATCCCACGAATATCAAGCGAGATCAAGTTTAACTATGGTGCACTAATGACTAACAGTAATGCTGTTAGTAATCAGCATTCTGTATTCAGTCCTTTCAAAACATTTTCAAACATGTGTAGGATCAGTTTAACTTTATAAATGAAAAGAGCTTCTAATAATGAAATCTCATGAGGAGCAATTCACAATCAAGCATTACAAAAAGAAAAATCAGTTTTTGCGACGGAAAAAATCCGTTGCAAAAAAGGGATTTTTTGTCGCAAAATTCGTTTTGTGCAAAAACCCTTGTAGCAATTGTGACGGAAACTCAATTCCAATCCGTCATAAAGCCTAGATCCATCGCAAATCTTCTAGGATTTGCGACGAAATCCAATTCCTTCGCAAATCGCAAAACCCAAAGGATTTGTGAGGGAATTAGATTCCGTCACAAATTTTGATTTTTTTAAAAAATTATTTAAAAAATTATAAAAAAATATAGTAGTAGGGGAGTAATAATAATACTTTGATATTTTTGAATTTATTTTTAATATCCAAATCTTATCCAATATATTATCCCTTTAGTCTAAAGCTTCAAATAATTCATCAAAGTAAAATAAATAAATAAATACAGATAGCGAATTTAAATTGTACTATGCATCCAAAAGATATTCTTCTTCTATTCTCATCATTTAATTTTCTCTCTCTTTTCTTTAATTTAAAATTTTCCACCTTAATTATATCTTTACATCTGTATATTCCATCCATAAATTAGTGATAACGAATTGAATAACCAAAATCTAATCACAATTAGATTTTTGGGAGTAATTTTATGGAATACACTATTCATGTGTGTGTGTAGAGATAGATAATTATACTGGAGAAGTTGATTGAAAAAACTACATCTAATACAAAAAAAAACTAAAAAAATGGGTATAGATACTCACCAAATGACGCTAATGAAGAGGAGGCTAGAGGTGGGAGGTGAGAGGAGAGGAGGCCGACGCTGGTGGTGAGACGAGATGAGGACGGAAAAGGAGGAGGAGGAAGAAACCGACGGGAGAGGAGGCCAGAAGGAGGCTGCATGGCGGGCCGAATGTTGGCTGACGGATGCACTGAAAGAGAACATGGTGGAGAGGGAGAGAACACTATAAAAATGAGGGAGGAGAACCCGAAATTGGGCTTAAGACCAAAATTTGCGACGGATATCGGATTCGTCGCAAACCCCTAGAGGATTTGCAGCGGAATTAGATTTCCGTCGCAAAACCCTTGAGGATTTGTGACGGAATCATTTTCTGTTGCAAATCCCTTGAGGATTTGCGACAGAATCATCTTCCGTTGCAAATCCCATAGAAAATTTGCAACGGAATTAGGTTTCCGTCGCAAAACCCTTGAAGATTTGTGATGGAATAGGATTTTCAATGGAATTAGATTTCCATCACAACTCGGCACCAATCCGCATCCAATTCACAAACATGAGAATCCATTTTGCGACGAATTTAAATTCCGTCGTTTTTTTTTGTTTTTTTTTTGCGACGGATTTTAAATTTTGTCGCAATTTTTTTTTTTGCCATAGATTTTAAATTCCGTCACAAATTTCGAAAAATTTACACCGGAAACAATTCCATCGCAAAATCCATAGCAATTTTAGTATTTTCTAGTAGTGAAGGATCTCAGCATGAAGGTCCATAAAATAATATCTCAAATGCTATTTTCAAGCATGCATAAAATCTATATCATAAATATAATTTATTTTCAGCACAATTCAACATATTATTCATTTAAAAAATCCTTTCACCATCTCCATGCATGATTCAAACTGTTCAAATACTTCATAAAGTCATATATACAAATATTCAATTTAACCTTGACATACAAGGTTGATCGATTGTGAAATAAATTTAACTTCCTTTTAGATTTCATATATAAATGTTCATCGAAAGAAATGGAGAAGATCAATAATATTAAATATAAATCCTTTTTATTTATTGAATTCAATATCGATGAGAAGCTTAGATAATTCTAATAAACTTTCATTGGAGAAATCATGATCAGGAAATGCCGTAATAAAATTAAAACATAAAATTAGTCAAAATCATTTATAAAAATTATAATAGGATGTTATTCATTCACTTATTGTGCTCCGAAATATGCCATTTCTCCTGTTTATTAGCTCCTGACTTAATCACTCCTAACTCTCCTAATATTCCATAACACAAAATATTAATATTACTTCGATTATAACTGACATATGCTTTCCACATGTAATATCTTATTCCCTTTATAGAATTTATAAACCATCCATCCACCTACCTTATGTTCTTTAAGTCATTCATCAATAATTTCCAATCTTTCCATAAGCACAACCAAATACCTCCTAGGTATCTCTCTAACATGAGAACAAGCATGTTTGGGCCTTAAATTATAACTTAGTTACTTTTAGATTAGTTTATTTTATTTTATTTTTTATTACCAACTTCATTATACTATAAATAATGATAGTTGTTTCTCATAGTATGATTAATATGCAAAGACCATCCTAGCCTCTCTAACTTACAATCAAAAATTTAAATAACCTTAATTCAACCAAAATTCATCTTTTACACCTTAAATTAATCACATGTATCATTCATATAAATTATAATTAATAGACCAAGCTTTCTTTTCCACAACTTTCTACAACACACATAAAATCTCCACCAAAATGGATTAGACATAGGATTTACATGAAAACACGTATTTCTGGATTTTTAGAACTATTGACACCTTACAATTTTAAACAGAAACAATTTTTTTCCCGATAGCTCAAATTTAAACCTGAACTTTTTCAATTTGCAATCTGATTCAATAGCGACACAAGTGCAACAGAAACAACACTTTAATCACAACAGCAAAATATTGGTTCCCTCAGTACCAATTTCTTAACAAGATTTGGTCTATTATAAAAATGAACCAATATCCAAATCTAATTTCTTTATCTGATTCAAAAATCCTACGGCAATACCCATAAGTAAAAGAAAGGACTCCAAGCTTACCACTCACATGAGAGTTGACAGAGGAATGAGAGACTGAATAGGTGCACTTCTAAATTATTCACGTAGGCACAAAGCAGAGAAGCTTTGGGAAGTGAAGAATCAAGAGGATTGCAATGCACATACATCAATGACATCTACACAGGCGACATAGGGCGAAGGAGCGGTTGTAGTCGGGGTTTGGAGCTTCAATTCGAGAAGCTTTTCCTCCGTTCCCTCTCTCACCAAATCGCGTAGACAGAACCAAATAGGACAGAACTGGGAAAAAATGACAGCAGCAAAATTTCGATCGGAGGAGAAGGATGCCAGCGAACGGACGAGTTATGATGGAGGCAAACAAACCGAAAGTGTGAAAGAACAGAATCGCTCGAAGGGCTGAGGTTTTTGGTTCTAGAAAAATTCACGAAGCTTCTCTCTATCTCTGCTAAAATCGTGCGCTAAAAAAAAAAAGTTCTCATGTGTTTTGTTTTGTTTTTTAATAACACATATAAGGGTGTTTTGGTAATTTCCCCTGAAATTAGGGGGGAATAAAATCACAACCTTGCTTGATGGAGGATTGGAACCCATAATCCAAGGGATCTTTAACAATCCCAATACCATTAATCTACAAGTCTCACCTTGACACCCAATTACAATAAATAATAAATATATAATTAACTTAAAATAATATAATTTAATTTAGTAATTTTTTTAAAAAAAATTCTCCATTATTTGGGTTATTACATTCTTAATGGAGATTTACAAGATGAAGTTTATGTATCACAAACAAAAGGTTTCACAAGGGAGGGAAATGAAACAAAGGTGTGCAAGATGAAAAATGTGTTGTATGGATTGAAGCAAACTCCTTAAGCATGGTGTAACAGGATTGATGGATACTTTTAGGAAAAGGGGCACAGGAGAAGTGAAAATGAACCCACCCTATATGCCAAGAAAGAAGGTAATGCTTTCATCATTGTTTGTCTTTATGTTCATGATATCATTTACACTAACTCCTCTAATGTTCTTGTGAATGAATTTAAATCATAAATGATGAAAGAGTTTGAGATGTCAGATATGGGTTTATTACATTACTTTCTTGGCCTTTAAATTTATAAAGCTAAAGATAGATGGAGTATTTCTTTTACAAACAAAGTATGCTAGAGATTTTTTGAATAAATTTGGTATGCTCAATTGCAAGGCCGCAGCTACACCCATGAATATAAATGAAAAATTGCAATAAGAAGATGGAGAAGAGATGGCAAATGCAAGGAGATTTAGAAGCTTGGTTGGAGTTCTAATTTATTTGACTCACACTAGATTTGATCAGTAGCAGAGCCATGTTAAAGCCCCAGCTGGCCTTCTCTTATCTTATGTATGTATATGTATGTATTATATAATATTTTATTTTGGCCAATAATTTAGCCCTACTAATCTCTTATCTTTTCTACAATTATACTATTTTTTTTATTAGGACAATGTTTGGTTCATTACTTATTGGGCTATAAGAGGAAAGAAAAATTCTTATTTGAGATACCTACTGAAGATGTTAATATCATCTTATATTCAGCAATGTTCATCTTCATTTTAAGGATTAAAGGGATAAGGGTCTTAAATGCCATGGAAGTTTTCGCTCAGGAGCATTGGTAAGACAGAAGCTTTTTTTGGACCAAAAATGCCACGGAAGTTCACAGGAAGTATCAATTTTGTCCCGGAAGTATCATTTTTACCATGGAAGTTTTCGCTGAGGAGCAATTTTGCCCCGGAAGTTTACAAAATGTAGCAATTTTCCTAGCAATTTTGCCCTTCTGTCCCCAAATATTAAATTTGACTACTAAATCAGTCAAAGACCACACATGTCTTGCCTTGAAAAGGTCGAAATTAAAGTCAGAGAAGGAGATCCTTGAGATGTTGAGCTCAAGGCGGCCAGAATTTGTGAAGCCGAACTGGTCAAAGGGACTGAAAGGTCTGTCACAAAATGCAAATGAAACGCAAAATGAGAAATGAATTATTCTAAAAATTGGTTTAGTAAAACAAATCAATAGTTATAATATTTACATTTGTATAAACTGATCATTTGCTTAGATCATAAGTGATGTTTCCTTTAGGTTTTGTGACAATTGACCTTTCAGTCCCTTTGACCAGTTTGGCTTCACAAATTCTAGCCGCCTTGAGCTCAACATCTCAAGGATCTCCTTCTCTAGCTCCAAGTTTGACCTTTTCAAGGCATAATATGTGTGGTCTTTGACTGATTTAATAGTCAAATTTAATATTTGGGGACAGAAGGCAAAATTGCTCCTTAGTGAAAACTTCCAGGGAAAAATTGCTCCTTAGTGAAAACTTCCGGGGCAAAATTGCTCTTCAGCGAAAACTTCCGTGGCATTTTTTGTCCAAAAAAAACTTCAGTCTTACCAGTGCTACTGAACGAAAACTTCCATGGCATTTAAGACCCTTATCCCTTTTTTAAAAATATTTTTTGGGGTCCATATTATATTTCTTTTATTTTCTCCAATCATTTGTTTTGAGGTGGGTGGAATGCGCATTTAAGTTTTAGTTTTGTGGATTGAGTAGTACTATAAGAATTAATGTTTAATTAGTGACACAATATACTAATTAACATAGACAACAATATATATTCTAGGTCACCAAATTTGTTGTAGGTTGAAAAAATGAGTAAAGATAAACAGAAAAGTATAGATGTGTTCTTTAATAAGAAAATAATTTCAGAAAGTGATATTTTTCAGAAAATAATTTTTGAAAGTGATACACCTTGTAATGAATCCCCTTCCAAACGTCATAGAATTTTTGTTTACTATGTTATCTTTTGATTCATAATTGCCTATTGTTATTTATTGGATTTTCATTGTTATGCGATATTATTTAGTAAATCGTTCAATATATTTAATTTCTGGCCACGAGCTAAAATAATTTCCTAATTTCACCACTGGATTCAATATTGTCTTTTCTATTGGTGTTATTTCCGGGTTTATGAAACAACCATCAAAGGCTCATTATGAAGCAGCAAAGATGCTCTTACGCTATATTGTTGGAACTTTAAAGTATGCATGGCATTTGGTCACTAGTGCAAAAAAGAGCTTTAAGACCGCCTCATTTAAACTGAACTATAGAGAATCAGGTCTTAAAAGTATGACCAGTGGCAGTTTCGTAAATATAAAGAACTTTTTGGTATGACCGGTGGCACTTTCGTAAATATATAGAACACTTTTAAGACCGGACTATAAAATATGCGATCTTAAAAGTATGACCGGTGGCAATTTCGTAAATATATAGAATACTTTTACGACCGGATTATAAAATATGCGGTCTTAAAAGTATAACCGGTGGCAATTTCGTAAATATTGTGAGAAGACGCCGATGAATTCGAGAATGCGATAATTTATTCCTTCACTTAATTGGAATTATATACAGATGCTAATAAATAAATAATCTTCTGACCTAGGCAGTTCCTATAATCTAGGAATTACAATAAGGAATATAATTATGAAATTCAAAAAATCATGATCTGCTAACTTAATTCCTAAAATCTTTCTAACAACTTAATTAAGATGATTACAATCAAGAATATAATTACGAAATTCAAAAAACCATGATCTACTCATTTAATTCCTAAAATCTCTCTCACAACTAAATTAAGATAATTGCACAATATAATCGTATATGCTAACTAATTAAATTTGAATTTCCAACAAATATATAAAACACTTTTAAGACCGGATGTTTGTAAAAATAGGTCTTAAAAGTTTATTTTTAAGACCGGACTATAAAGGATCCGATCTTAAAAATATACTTTTAAGATCTATGTTACAAACATCCGGTCTTAAAAGTGTTTTTAAAAAAAATTCGCTAAACTCGTTAAGTCCGTGAGTGTGCTTGTCTTCTTGGTGATATAACATTTGCTTAGTTATAGATTCAACAAGTGTACCAAGAGCCTAATGAGTCAAATCCTAAGCAAGAATGACATCCTCTTCCTCTAATCTACTTGCAATTTTCGTAAGTCATCCTAAGAGCCACACAATCAAATCCTTGGCAACGCTGGCAGTGAGATGCTTCGATGGTTTAGCGATGGCATCAACTCCAATCCTCAGCAACGGCGCAAGGCTTCGAGGATTCTGGATGACGGTGGCTCCTTCCTCTTCGATCTATGGCTCCTCCCACACCATCTTTGCACAGATCTGGCTTAAAACCAAACCCAGATCTCTTCTTGCTTAAGTTTGTTTCCTCCTACCTTGACTGCTTATGCTCAGATCTGGACTTTGATTTTGGTTGCTTGAAGCTTTGCCAGCATCGACAAGAGGATCCTGCTCAGATTTGGTTGCTTTAAGTTTGTAATTTTTTTTGTAGATCTGGACTTCAATTTCACTTCTGATTTTATATTGATTCAAATTCGATTTCCATGGTAAATAATTTCTATTTCTTGTTATATTTTCTTATTTCTGGACTTTGTATTCATCTTTTTTATTTTTCTTGTTGGTGTTGCTTTCAATCTTCTCTTCTTTTTTGTTTTTCTTATTGGTGTTGCTTCCAACCTTCTCTTGGTTCTCTGTCACTGATGATAGAGGAACATTCAAAATGTTACCAGATCTGGTGATTTGGGACCGATTGTTTCATTTGGGTTTTTTCTTTTTTTTTTAAATTATTTTGAAACACTTCTAAGACCAGATATTTCAAAAGTTCGGTTCATCCGGTTTTAAAAGTGTAACTTTTAAGATTGCTTGGAACAAGACCGATTGCAGATCCGGTCTTACATACTTATTTCGTCCGGTCTTAAAGCTCTTTTTTGCACTAATGGGTACTCTATAGTTTCTAATTTCAAATTGTGTAGGTACACTGACAGTGATTGGGCAAATTCGTTGGATAATAGGCAAAGTGTCTCAACAAATGTTTTCACCCTTGGCTCAGGGGTGATTTCTTGGAGTTCAAAAAAACAAGCTACAATAACATTATTATCCTTAGAAGTAGAATTTGTTGTAGCAACTTCTATAGCTTGTCAATCAATTTGGCTTAGAAGAGTGTTAGCAGATCTTCAACAAGAGCAGAAGGGACCAACAGAGATATTTTGTGACAATAAAGCAACTACCTCTATGACAAAGAACCCCACCTTTCATAGCAGAACCAAGCATATATATTGACATTTGGTATCACTTCATTCGTGATCTTGTAGCAAAGGAAGAGATAACATTGAAATATTGCAGCACAAAGGAGCAACTGATATTTTAGCAAAGGCCTTATCAAAAGATAAATTTTACTATTTTAGAAGATTGCTTAATGTTTGTGTTTTTGAATCAAGGGGGGAGGCATGATTCAAAAAAAAAAAATTGTATTTTACTAGGTGGAACCAAATAAATTGGAGGCATTATTTAACAAAATAATGGTTTCTATATTTTCTAGACTCAGTTAAGTAGCGGGTTGATTTGTTTCAAATGTTTTAGGTGGTTGCTTTATTGTTAGTGGCACTAAGTTGTGTTAATGGGTAGCCGGAAATTACTGTTCAATCTGTTTCTTTGTAAGCCTATATATAGCCACTATTATTTGCTTCAGATTGTAATAAAGTGTTCCACCAAATTCTCAGAGCTGCCTCCCCCTATTTTAATATTTTCTCTATCCTCAATTTTCTTAGGAAAAATATTACTCAGGTTTTAAGGAAGGAAAAAAATATTAAAATATTAATTACGGGATTCCAATATCAAAAAAGTTTTGTCATCAAAATAGTTTTTCATGCTGTTAAAATAGCTTTTACTGTGATTAAAATTTTCCTATGGAAAAATTATTGTCAAAATGGCTTTTTATATTATTAAAATAGCATTTTCTATTATAAAACATTTTCTAGGTTTCTAAGGGCCACAGGAAAAACGTGAAAAAATTTTGACATTAGGAAAAACTATTTTAACAATATAAAAAGTCATTTTGACAACAATTTTTTTAGAAGAAAAATTTAACTAACAGCAAAAGCTATTTTAATAACATCAAGCTATTTTGACATTGAAACTTTTTTGATTTTTTTTTCGTAATTAATATCAAAAAATCCCTAATAGATGTTTGGGGTTGGCACTTTTTTAAATATTTTTTCCCCTCTTTAGACCCATTTTATTTCCCAACAAAATCCACCATGGACGTCATCTGATCTCCATTATTATGTCCTTGAACTTGGACGACAAAATAGCAGCCCTAAGGTCACGTGGACGCTGTGGCCTCCGCCGCCTCTGCCGCCTGACAGGGCTGAGTCAGCGTGGCTTCTTCTCCACCGTTGATGTGGAACGACTCTTGAAGGGCTGGCGCTAGTGGAAGAAAATAGCGTGTCATCATCAGTCATCACTATAAAATGGTCTCATTCTTTTTTAGAAAAGCTGGGGAAATATGTGCAAAAACTTTCTCACGGGAGATTTTTCTTTGGTCTCAACGGGAGATTGCTAGAACAAGATACAACGCAAGCACACTATGCCTATATTATTATCTCTCTGTACGGATCCCATATCCTCGGCATTTTCTCTTTAATATAAAAAACAGCCCAGAAATAATGATTGGCCATATATATATATATATATATATATATATATATATATATGGAAAAAGTATTTCTCCAGTTACTGGAGATAGAGTTATCCCCGGTGACCCTAAAACTACGTCGTTTTGAATTAATAAAGGGTTTGTTAGTAATTTTAGGTGAATTAATGAAGGGTGTTTTAGTAAAATGTATATGATTAAAAAATAAACAAAATTACAGAAATATCCTTCATTAATTTAAAACAACGTAGTTTTGGGGTCACATGAGATAACTCTATCTCTAGTGAGTGGAGAAATCCTTTACCCTATATATATATATATATATATATATAAAAGTTGGGAAAAGTATTTCTCAAGTCACTAAGGGTGTGCATGGCAACCATTCTGTTGCCTAGCACTGTTTCTGAGATGAAACAGTTTTTTCTGATTCTGTGCTTTGGAAGAATTCTGAGAATCAGAATTACGTTTGTTAACCCATTTTATTTTTACCCCGAGAATCAGAATTACATTTGGTAACACATTTTTCCTCCTCTTGTTTGGGAGTTAAAAAAATAGTAAAAAATGAAGATGAAGGATCAATGAATTATTTTTACCATTTTATCCTTTTCTTTAATAATTAATATAATTATTATACTTTACAAATAAACTTAAATTTAAATTTCCAAAAAATATTATTTATGTAATTATTATATTCAAAAAATTATTTATGTGGTGATGGCGGTGGTGGTGATGGCGGTGGCGGAGGGCGGTGGTGGTGGTGGTGGCGGCGGGGGCGGCAGTGGCGATGGTGTTGGGAGCGGCGAAGGCGGCGGTGGTGGCGGTGGTGGGGGGTGGTGGTAGGGGGTGGCGGTAGGGGGTGGCGGTGGTGGCTGAGGCGGGGTGGTGGTGGCCGTGGTGATGGTGCGATGGCAGTGGCGGTGGTGGTGGCGTGGCGGTGGCGGTGGCGACGGTGGCGGTGGTGGGGCGATGGCGGTGGTGGTGGTGGTGGCGGGGCGGTGGCGGGGCGGAGGCGGTGGGGCAGTGGTGGTGTTGGGGGTGGCAACGGCGATGGTGGTGGAGCGACGGTGGTGGTGAACGAGGATAAATTTCTGCTTCGATTGAGGGAAAAGTAAATTCTGATTTTTTGCCCTAGAATAGAGAAGCCAAGATTTTTAGCTTATTTTTTTACTCCCCAGCATGAAAAAATAAACTGATTCATCCCGAGAGCAAGAAAAAAAACCGGATTTACTAAACACAATTCCCATCCATTTTTGCTCCGGGGCACAGAAATTAAGAAAAAAGTCATTCTGAAAGTGTTACCTTGCACACCCTAAAGATAGAGTTATCTTTAATGACTCTAAAACTACGTCGTTTTGAATTAATGAAGAGTGTGTTTGTAATTTTAGGTGAATTAATGAAGGGTCTTCTTTAATTCAAAACGACGTAGTTTTAGAATTATTGGAGATAACTCTATCTCTAGTGACTGGAGAAATCCTTTACCCATAAAAGTTAATCTTGATCTTAAATATAAGATATATTTTTTAAATTTGCAAATATTTTTTTAATTTACTCTTATTAATGTTTCCTTAATAATAATAATCAAGGAGTACAAGGAAGGAGGAAATTAAAGAAGATGACTATAGTGTTTTAGAGAATATATATCATATTAACTAACTTAATTAACCCTCAATAATAATTAAAAAGAAGAAGGAAAAAGAAAATGAAAGAAGATAACAATAGTATTTTAGAGAATACATATTATATTAATTAACTTAAATAACTTTTTAAATCTAATCGAATTAAGTAAATATATGTCTAAATTAAATAACAGAAGGAGTATATATTTTCATGTTCTATATTATTTGAATCCTACCGGCCGGTCGATTATTTATCATGCAAAAACACATTAAAGATTTAAAATAGGGTCTTAATAAAGGAAAAAACACTTCCAATATCCATCTTTTAATAATTTGGAAATTCGATCAATTCATATGGCATCCGTTGATCCAAACATTCTTGAAGAAGCATGAAAGATGACGGCCACCTCCATAAATTTCTATTTTTCAGAGGTTTTTATAATTTCAAAATGTTCTTACGATTGTTGTTTAAAAAGTTTATATTATTACTACCTCTAGTGCTAAATATAAGGGTTAAACAAAAGATTTATTTTGTTATAAATATAAGAATTCAATTTACTTTAATTTATCTCCCAAATTTATAATTATTTCTCAAAAGTGTCCCTTTTAATTGCACAAAGTAAGAAAATTTTCATTAAGGAGTAGTTATGATGCATATGCATGAATAGAAATGTTATTTCAAAAAAATCAATATGCATTTATTACAAATAACTAACTTTCTTAATATTTGTAAATTAGTTGTGTAACTTTTGTATTAAAGGTCCGAAAGATATTTTAAAAAAATACATGTTATATTATTTGACTCAATTTACTTTATTCATATAACTAAATTAGGTAAATATATATTATAGGGATAAGAGTCTTAAATGCCATGGAAGTTTTCGTTCAATAGCACTGGTAAGACGGAAGTTTTTTTTGGACAAAAAATGCCACAGAAGTTTTCGCTGAAGAGCAATTTTGCCCCGGAAGTTTTCACTAAGAAGCAATTTTGCCCTGGAAGTTTTCACTAAGGGGCAATTTTGCCTTCTGTCCCCAAATATTAAATTTGACTATTAAATCAGTCAAAGACCACACATATTATGCCTTGAAAAGGTCAAACTTGGAGCTAGAGAAGGAAATCCTTGAGATGTTGAGCTCAAGGCGGCCAGAATTTGTGAAGCCGAACTGGTCAAAAGGACTGAAAGGTCAATTGTCACAAAACCTAAAGGAAGCATCACTTATGATCTAAGCAAATGATCAGTTTATACAAATGTAAATATTATCACTATTGATTTGTTTTACTAAACCAATTTTTAGAACAATTCATTTCTCATTTTGCGTTTCATTTGCGTTTTGTGACAGACCTTTCAGTCCCTTTGACCAGTTTGGCTTCACAAATTCTGGCCGCCTTGAGCTCAACATCTCAAGGATCTCCTTCTCTGACTTTAAGTTCGACCTTTTCAAGGTAAGACATGTGTGGTCTTTGACTGATTTAGTAGTCAAATTTAATATTTGGGGATAGAAGGGCAAAGTTGCTAGGAAAATTGCTACGTTTTGTAAACTTCCGGGGCAAAATTGCTCCTCAGTGAAAACTTCCGGGGCAAAATTGCTCCTCAGCGAAAACTTCCATGGTAAAAATAATACTTCCGGGGCAAAATTAATACTTCCTGTGAACTTCTGTGGCATTTTTGGTCCAAAAAAAGTTTCCGTCTTACCAGTGCTCCTGAGCAAAAACTTCCATGGCATTTAAGACCCTTATCCCTATATTATATTAAGGTCTCAAGGGAGTATAAATTATGTTATCATGTGTACATAGAAAAGTTGATCTTTTGTTTTGGCACAATGTAAGGGTTTCTCGGCCCTTTCTAGATTTAGAGCATAAAAAGTTTTTGCCTCTCCTAATAATTGGGGTTCCTGATATTCGAACTTATGTTTTCTTTCTTATAGGGTGAAACTGTTTACCATCTCAGTCAATAGCTTGTTGGTAAAAAAAAAAAAAGATCTTTTTTTATATCAATAAATTAAAAAGGGGATCGAGAACGTATTTGAATAAATGCGAAAAATTGAAAATCAAGATTATGGTCCAATCTATTAAGCCAACTTGCATATTAATTAATTAATTTGTTTAATGGTAGACATGTTCTAAAATGACTTTTAAGGTAGAAATAATCTAAATTGACGTTCCAAGAATTTTATTATTTAAGCACCGATCATGGAGGTTTGAGAACATATCTGGAGGGTAAAGAGTGAAATGAAAAAGTCTTCTAATACAAATAATTTAAACACACTCACAAATAAACATATTAGCACTAGGTTTGAGCAAAAGACCTCATCTGCTACATTGGGAGTTGCCGGTTTTGTCTGTAAAAGACGACATATTTTGTATATATTAAAGTTCAAAATAAACAAGCTAAATCCTAAACCCATATAATTTTGATATTTAATCCTCATCTCGCATTGTCGCATTGAAATGTGAGAAATATATAAATTAAATTTACATCTAAACTGTACATTGGGGTAGCGATCACTTTATTTTATTTATTTATTCCAATCACCATAAAGAATATACTTTGTTGCAATTGTGGGGTTCGATTTACTTGAGATCAAAGTCAAAGAAAAACGCCCCCATGGCGGGGTCAACACGGTCAAATACTATATGTGTACGAGTTGGGAATTCGAATTTCCCCCCGGGGTCAACACGGTAAAATAATTTGTGTGTGTTGAATTGAAATTTTTCGCCCTTACATTTTGATTGCAAACTTTTTGTTGGATTGATTATTATTTAGATCTTGAGTTTTGTGCGTTACATGTGTATTTTTGTACTTTTATTTCATTTATAAAGACTTAGATTGAAAATCGTTAATCTGGTTAAAACAAAAGCTTTTTAAAAAGCATAGTAGTTTGAAATGAGTAACCCTTGTATAAACGTATATTTGTGTCTTTATCACATCATCATGAAATGGATACATGTTTACCAACTTATCTGAATGTCAAATTCGAGAACACACGGCATGTAGGAGGAACCCTTCTTTAATATGAACATGACACTAGAATACTAACACACATGTTTAACGCCGCATTGGGGGTTTAGATGATATAGATCAATTAACATACTTAATGATACTCACGTCCCATAAAATTATCAAACTACAGTGAAGTCTTAAAGACTTGGGTATTATTAATTCCAAATATGAAAGTATAATTTTTTTCCCTTTTTTAGTAATGATAAGTTTAGAGCATCTAATGGTGGTTAATTGTATATTGTCTTTATGATTTATATTTTGTTTCATTGGGAGGGTAAGAATTTATGCTGCGGAGATTGTGCCATGTTTTTTTATGCTTAGATAGGAATAAATGAAAAGGATGGAGTTTTATATGTTTATAATTGTTAATTCATTGTTCTAAAGTTGTTAATAACAACTAAGTTGTCATTGGATGCTCTAAACTTGTTATTAACTGTTATAAACTTATTATTGATTGCTCTAAACTTGTTATTACTAACAAAGAAGCAAAATTTTACTTTCATGTTTGAAATTAATAGCATGCACCTAGATCTTTTAAGACTTCACTGTAATTTGATAATTTCGAGGAAACTAGTTACCATTAAGTTTGTTAATTGGGACCAAATTACAATTTTTTTTACGTTTTAAGAAAACACAGTTTTGGGTTCATTCAGTCAGTTTAAACTTTAAAAAATTTACATGTGTATAGTCTATAGTAACAGAAATTACTGATAAAGTATAACAAATACTTGTTCAAATAAAGTGTTGCTTGCCTTATTATAGGTTCACAGACATAGTATTTTGTAAGCCCCAATTGGATCACCTGGATTTGTCAAAATCCTAACGACACTCAGAACCGGGGGAAAAAAGTGAATGCCATGAGACAGTAGTATTACTAAATCTGATATAATTGTATTAAAAAAATTATCATTAAGGTGTAGCTAAATAAACATTCTTTCTTTTTTTTGCATAAAGTAAACATTCACGATGTAATGGGACAAAAACATCCGAACTGGGATGCAATATCTTTAGAATTTGTTCAATCTACAAATTTATTTGAATAAACTTCTTGACATGTTGTCACTTTTAATATTGATGAATTATGCATTAATTTAAACCTAATACAAAATAACTTTCTTTTTTTTATCATAGATCAAAATATTTAAATTGAAATGATTTCCCCTTTAATTTGTAAGATTCTCAATTTTATAATAGAATATTTATATTTTGTTGATAACATATTGTCGATCGTTGTCGTCATCACCTTCCATTGACATTATAGAAGCTTGATTTCTTCCGAGGTCGTCTTCTTCAATACGACCAATATTGTTCTTTTCATCACCAAATCAATCTTCACGGCTAGAAAAATGATTTCTACATATATATTTCACAGTTCCAAAATAATGATGACGATGACGAGACCAGATTTGTTTTCTCGTATCTTTCAGGCTTCAAAGTCATCACTGCCGGTCTGTTGTGGCATCTCAGACTCCGGTGCCATCGGTACAGATACAAATCCGCCATGGTCGTCGTCGTCATGATCATCATCATTTCGTTGAACTTGGAGGACAGAAGCAGCAGACTAGGGCTCACGTGGTCGCTGCCACCGCCGGCGGATGGGGCTGAGTCAGCTGGTTTTTCCTCCACGTTAACGTGGAACGGTTCCTCAAGCTGGCGGATGTGGAAGAAGAGCGTGTCACCATCACTATAAAAAGGTCTCATCCTTCTTGAGACATGCATGCCCAACAAAATTAACTGACTTGTTTTGTTGTTTTCTTGATCTCACAGACAGTATTATATTTTCTTTCTTTTAAGCTTCTGTCCTAGCTAAATCAACTGAAGAGAAGATGAACACTAACGTGGAAGAAAGGCGATTTGCTCTGCTGCAAGCAGTGAAGGACTCTGAGTACGTGAAGGAAGTGTATGGAGGATACTTGAACGTGTACATGGAAGCTTTAGGAGAAGAAGGACAAATATGGGATTTGTTCAGAGTGTATGAAGGAGAATTCCCAGACATAACTGAGCTCCACAAGTACGATCAGTGGCGGAGCTACAGGGTAGCCCATGAACGCAGTTGCAGACAGAAACTTTGAGGATATTTTTTAAAAAAAAATGAAAAAAACAAAAGAAATCATGTGCCGTTTGCAATCCCAAATCTCCGCCGTTCTCTCCGGCAACATTAGAATATTTTTTTAAAAGAAAAACCAAAAAAGCCATAAATATTGCAGAAGGCAGAAGAGAATCGCAGAATGAACCTTTGCCCAAATTCGCTCGCCCTAAGCCATTCGCCACCGTTCTCTCTTCTGAAACTAATCTAAGCCCCTCGCCACTGTTCTCTCGTCTGAACCTGATCTTTGCCCTTCTCCAGTCCAGTTCGGCAGTTCACTTCGCCGCCAAGTCCAGATCTGAACTTCAGCTTCATTTGCCTTGGAATCTTGGATAGACGATACTTTTCTTGCTTAGAAGATAGACGATACTCACGATAGGTACGATTCAAATTGCTTCCCATTCCTTTTTTTTTTTCAATCTATTTATGCGTGTGGTAACTGGTAACTGATAATCTCTTATGTAAGCGTGCCGTGCTTTGCATCTTTTTTTTTTTTTTTTGGGTTCAAAATTAGTACTTTGCCCATTGAACCATTTAGTACTTTTCTCTTTTATCTATTTATGTGTGTGAGGCTGAGCGTATCAGATGCTTTACCTTTTTTTTTTTTTCGTCAAAATCAATGCTTTGGCCATTGAACCATCAACCATGTAGTGCTTTTATTTTTTCCTTAATCTATTTATGCGTGTGAGGCTGTGAGTGTGTCAGATATATGTTCCTTTTTATATCATTTATACAATTCAAAATTTATGCTTGTTAGTTCAATCTATCAATCATTCATTTTTTGACCCCAAAAAAAAAGTTCCTTTTTATATCTATTTATACAATTCAAAATTTATGCTTGTTAGTTCAATCTATCAATCATTCATTTTTTGACCCAAAAAAAAATCAGTCATTCTTTAAAAAAAAAATTCGGAACCCCCGAATACCCTACTAATTGTGCACCCACAAATATTAAATCCTAGCTCCGCCACTGAGTACGATGGGTTTATAATCACTGGTAGTGGCCATGACGCCTTCTCAAATGACCTCTGGGTCCTCAAACTTTGCATTCTCCTCCAGACCGTCGATGCCATGAACAAAAAAGTCCTCGGCATCTGCTTTGGCCACCAGGTAATTATACTCGAAACCAGACTAGTCGGTTGTAGTACAAACAACAACAACAAAAAATAAAGCCTTATTCCATTAAGTGTGGTGGCTACATTGATGTCATTATGCTCTATCAAAAGCCATATATTGGTTTGGTCTTTCTCAATCACTTTGTAGAGAACTCCATACTTCTGAATCAACCCTTATCAACGACGCATTCAATGACCTTCTTTGAACGTGTACAAACCACCTCAAACAATTTTCTATATTTTTTCTTCAATAAGTGCCACTCCAACTCATATACGCATATGATGATTACGGATATTATATTTTCTTTTGACAACATATCTATTTCACCATTTTCATCTCAGCTACCCTTACTTTTTGTTCATGTTATCTCTTTAAAGTCTAACAATCACTACCATGTAGTATCGCTGGTATTATAGAAATGCGATAAAACTTCCCTATTACCTTATTAGGTATTTTCTAGCCACAAATAAGAAAAAAACCCAACTCAAACCAATGAGTTGGTATCTCACACACACACACATGTATATGAGATAATAATTGTCGCAGAAAAAGCATGCCATCAACTAAGAGAAATTTGTGGATTGTGATATTGCAGGTACTATGCAGGGCTTTAGGAGGAAGAGTGGGAAGAGCATTCACAGGTTGGGACATAGGAATAAGAAAAGTGAGTATAGTGAACAAAGATTTAGGTACTTGCAGGTACTTGGAGAAGGAGGAGGAAGAAGAAGCAATGGGAGCTTGCCTGTCCATAATAGAGATTCATCAAGATGAGGTGTATGAGATTCCAGATCGCGCACAAGTGATTGCTTCCTCTGACAAAACTAAGGTTGAAATGTTTTCCATTGGAGATCACATTCTTGGGATTCAAGGTCATCCTGAGTACACTAAAGACATACTCCTTAATCTCATTCAACGTCTTCTCAATAATGATCTCATCCAGGTATTATATATATTATTTATATATATAAAAGGTGAATGCATCAACTTGAAGTTTTATTTTAGTACGTGCAGTACCCAAAAGTATTTCAATACCCTAAAGTATTTTGTAGTATCTGCAGTAATTTTTCAAAAGCATCCATAGCCCTAAAGTATTTTTTATCCAATTTTACATTTAACAATTTAGATAATTTGGAGTGTTAGGCACACCTAAAAAATACTTTAAGACATTGAATATACTAAAAAAGAATTCACGGTGTCAGAGGCTAGAGAAAAAATATTTCAATGTGCTTGGACAAAATAATTGTAAGCATTGGATACAATACAAAATACTTTAGGATATTTAATGCACCTGGAGAAATACTTTAGAGTGCTGGATATATATGTGCCCCCATAACATCTATAATATTTTCATCGTAGTTTCTCTCTCCTTCTGCTAACAAGCTAGGGTTTGTGATTGTTTCAGAAAGAGTTTGCAGAGAGGGTGAAGTGTGGATTGGAGTTTGCTGAACCAGATAGAACAAGCTGGGGAAACATATGCAAGAACTTTCTCAATGGAATATAGAACTATATACGACAAGACCAAAGCAAAAAATATGTCTCTCTCTCTCTCTATACGGATCTTACTTGGCATTTTCTTTTAGAATAAATAAACAGAAATGATTAGCCATATATGTATAGCTAGCTCTATACCTATGAAAAATGACTGGTTATTTTACATCATTAATGAATTAAATAGAGTGGCACTAGCTGCAAATCAATGTATCTGATCCCACCTCTCCTCCTGCTTCTTCTTTCCTAGACATGTGGATAGCAAACTTGCAATGCTTATATATCTTTGTGTATTTTCATGTTGTATATTATTTGAATCCAACCGTTCAATTATCATACAAAAAAACATTAAAAATTTAAAAATGTTGTCTTTTGATAAAGTAAAAAACACTTCAATATCCATTGGTTTAATTTGGAAGTTCGATCAATAATTCATATGACATCGTCCCTTGATCCAAATTCTTGAAGAAACTAGCATGAACGATAATGATCGTTGTTTACGAAACTGCTATGATAATATAGATTAGTATATATATTGTTGTTAAGTAGTACGTAAACGCCAAAAGATTTAAAGTAATAAATTATGCGGGTCATTACGTCTGCATACAAAAAAGTATCTATTTCAATATCAGTTAAAAAAGGAAAGAACGCGACCAGTAAATACCAAAAATTTAAAATTAATATTATGGTCCAACCTATCAAGCCAACTTGCATATTAATTAGTTACTTCGTTTAATGGTAGACATTATCTAAAATGACTTAAAGGTAGACATGATCTAAATTGACGTTCGAAAGAGATTTTATGATTTAAGCACCAAACATAGAGGTTTGAGGACAGACATTAAGGCAGAAATGAAAAATAAGTAGTCGTGTAGGAATTCCCCCCCCCCCCCCCCCCCAAAAAAAATCCTTTGTTTATGCTAAAATACACAAAACTCCCTTGAACTAAAACTTTGGGTTAGCTGCACATATCCTCCCTAGCCTTTAAAATGTTAAATTAAAGATCCTAAAAATTTCATATTCGAACTCCTTGCAATATATTGAGATTGCCGTTAATGATATTTACCATATCATAATATTTTATATATTTTATGATATACCATATACATTTAAAAATAATAATACTTCATGTTTAACATGTAATTTTAAGTATTTTTTATTTTAAAAATACATTGTCAAATAAATATTTTAAATATTCTATATTTAATATTTTTGTTTTCTTTTAAGTATTTGAAATTACATGTAAAATGTCAAGTGTTATTTCTTAAATGATATGTAAAAAATCATTAAATTTAAAGATAATTTAATGATAAAGGAGTTGATAATGAACGTATGAAATACTAGCTATAGGGTCCTTAATTTAAAATTTTAAAGTCAGGAAGAAGATATGTAATCGACACAAATTTAGGGGAGTATTTTTCATTTTAACCTATTTTTTTAATACAACCAATTTCAACAGCCTCCTGCATAGTCATAGTCGTGTCAATGCTGGGTTCAAATTGACCTCATCTTCTTATATTTGGGCAGCTTACCGCTTACAGAAAGAATTCTGTTTAGTCACCAATAGAAAAAGACATATTTTGTATATTAATATTAAAAATAAACAAAGGGTTTAATTATATAACTTTGATATCTAATTGTCATTTCGCTTAGTCGCATTGAAAATATATATATATAATATTCAATCGCCATCAAGAAGAACCTTTGTTTTGGATTCGCTGAGACCAAATAAAAAAGTCCACCAGGTGTACGTCGGGTTCAACAAGATAAAATAATTAATGTGTGCGTGTGTGAGGCATTGCCCAAATGGAATTGGAATTTTTCTCCCCATGCATGTATTTTGACTGTAAATTTTTTGTTGGATTATATTGATTATTATTTTGATTTAATTTGAATTTTGTGGGTGACATGGGTATTGTTTGCACTTTTATTCGATTTACACGGACTCAAATCAAAACTAGTTTACAATATAAGAATTTGAAGTGGATTTGACCTTTTCATATGAACATTTACATCTTTATCAGTTCATCAAGAAAATTTGAATGAGGCAAAAGAAAGAAAAGATATGTTTGAGAATAATTTATAAATGTATAGAGAGAATAAAACTTCAATAAGGGCAAATTTTAAAAATTGTATTAATTTAAGGCACATGTAAGAATGGAATAAAATATTTATGGTTCACACTTTCCTATTCAAATTTGTTTGGGGACACTTTGATTATTTACGCAAATTGACATAAAATTCTTTTTACATATTTATCTTGAATATCATAAATTACAATTGACGGGTTATTTTTAAATCTTCAAGTACTTCAACCTTTATTATTATAAGGTCATTTCAAGGCGTTTGCATTCAGTGCTCACCATAGCTTAATGAGGACCGCCGTCTTGTTTTCAATCCATTCCCTTCCCACTTTTCCCAAACCCATTGCTCGTTGCATAAAACTGGTTGGTTTTATTTTCATTTTTCAATCCACTTTTTCTTTCCTCTTCTCTTTAATTTGTTTTCCAAAAAGCAATATTTTGACTCCAAATAATTTAATAAGATCATGATGGACTCCGTTACCAGAAAAACTTACAACCAAAGAACAATCACAACTAGCACCGTCTTCTACACCCATGTCACCGAAAAAATCCTTTGCTCTGGATAAAATAAAACTCTGCAATGATCAAAGAGAAGGACGATGAGAACAATCGAGACTAAAAGGAGAAAATGACCTAACCACGAGATCGAAGGGAGAAGATATCTTGAGCTTATGCTTTGGTTGTGAGTGAAGCTTGGAGGATGAGAAGCCGTGGAGGAAGGAAGACTAGATTTGCTGCTGAGTGAGGAGCCAGAGGAGGAGGCACGTCGAGAGGGAGAAGAGGGTAATGGTGGAATTTTGAGAAGTTAAGATGTAGTGGGACCCAGAATACGGTGATTGTCATTTTTCTACTGGTCAAAGCATTGATGAGTTGGCACACATGTATAATTGGTGGACCCACACAAACAAAAAGTAACAGTATTTAGAACATCTAAGCATGTGATAAAATTATTACATTTTAAAATGTTTATTAGTATTTTTGTATCCTAAAACATTTAGCCAGATGCTCCAGAAAAAAATTTCATTGTTAAAATTGCACCTTGACTCTAGATTTAAATCTTTTTTCCAAAATGACATTTTCTTTTTAATTATATAACTTGTATATAAACATAAATTTCAAATTCATGGGCTAACATTTCATAAATATTAAAATATGTGATATCTCCCGATCTGATCTTTATAACTAGCTTTGGTGGAGGGAATGTCGGTAATTTGATTTTGACATTTTATTAAGATAAACATATTAAATAGGTTTATTCCATATGGTATTAAATAACGAAACAGTAATTTAAGGATTAGTGGTTAAAGCAAGATCAAATCAGTCACAGTAAAAATAATATAGCTTAATTAAAAAAATATAAAAATAGTTATATAAAAATCATGAAAAAAGTAATATTTAAATTAAAAAAGCATTAATCCACATATAAATGGAATAGTCATGAATAAACCATACATAATTCAATAAAGGGAAAAATATTTCTCCTGTCACTGGAGATAGATACATAATTCAATAAAGGGAAAAATATTTCTCCTGTCATTGGAGATAGAGTTATCTCCAGTGATCCTAAAACTACGTCGTTTTGAATTAATGAAGGGTGTGTTTGTAATTTCAGGTGAATTAATGAAGGGTGTTTCAGTATTTGCACTCTTCATTAATTCACCTGAAATTACAAATATACCCTTCATTAATTCATCTGAAATTATAAATACACCCTTCATTAATTCAAAACGACGTAGTTTTAGGGTTACTGGAGATAACTCTTTCTCCAGTGACAGGAGAAATCCTTTACCCTTCAATATAATATGGTTACTAAAATATAAATATGAGACTCGATCTGTCGTCGAAAAAAGTTCATGATCGACCCTTAATTAGCTTGTACTAACAGTTTATCATTTTGATTTTGAATTATGCTAACTCCTCGATTTAAGGAGATAACAAAATTTTTACATGTTATTTTATTGGGTGAGATCAACAATTTAATTCCAATTCACTTAAAAATCTTGACAACTTTAAATTATAACAACTCTTTGAGGCTTGATTTGTGGGGATTAAAATTTTTATTCTTTTAAAATCACTCTTATATTTAATTATAGTCTTTTTTTTTAATACAGCCAGTGGGGGGAGG
Organism: Acacia crassicarpa; assembly: GCA_034222035.1. NCBI lineage: Eukaryota > Viridiplantae > Streptophyta > Magnoliopsida > Fabales > Fabaceae > Acacia > Acacia crassicarpa. The sequence continues at coordinate 31,707,570 of JAWXYG010000008.1, read as the reverse complement.
GGGAGGCAGGGCTCGAACCCTGTACAAGAAAGAAGGCCAACTCCTAAGGTTGGCCCTAGTGCCATCGCGCTACCAGGCACTTGGCTATATTTAATTATAGTCTTGATTATGTTAAATTAAAGGAATTTCATATATGACAATATAATGAAATCTACCTATATTGTAATGTGTGGAAACCATTTATAATTTTGAACTTGAATTGCTGTTTAGCTTTATCGATTTGACTGAGAAATAATAATAAAAGATCATATTAACAATACTTAATTGTTCGTTCAGTTAATCATGGATTCTTTCTTGCACATTAGGCCAAAAAACCGATTCATGGATGCTGAGGTGGATTTTTATTCGTTGAATTACGTTGATCCTTGATTTATGGGGATATAAACTTATAAGTTATATATAACTATTATATGTATGTCTAAAATCCCTATTTAAATATATTTTCCGTTAAAATAAACATTTAAGGTTGAATCACTAATTATTTAATTAAATTGACAATTTCATTGAGAAATAATAGTAATGAGGAGAAGTGGAAAGGGATAATAAATTCGGCAGTGATTCAGAGATTGAAGCAGTCGGACATCGAAAGAGAAAAGGGAAAAATGAAAGGGAAAGTAACTGAGAGAAAAATGGAAGATGTTCACATTGAAAGTGGAGAAAGAAAGATATATTCGGTTCTTTTCTCACTATACATGTGGTCCTTATATAGGACAAAATAACAAATAACCAAGTAACCAAATTGAAACTAATATACAACCAGCTGGCAAGTTAATAACTGATTGCAATAACCAATTAACAAATTAACAAATATACTAAACTACCCTTTTTCATTTTCTTTACAATCTGTTAGCCCCCCACAAGCTGTAGCAGGAACATCAATCATGCCCAGCTTGGATACTAGGGAATGAAATGGAGCAGAAGGCAGGGGCTTAGTAAAAGGATCGGCTAGCTGATGCTGAGACCGAATAGGCAATAATTGAATCACACCATCCTGAACCTTATCTCGAACAAGATGACAATCGAGCTCAATATATTTAGTTCGAGCATGAAATGTAGGTTTAGAGGTCAACTGAATGGCGGACTGATTATCACAATATAAAACAGCAGTACGAGCACGAGAAATACGTAAATCATCAAGCAAATATAGTAGCCATTGAATATCACAAGTAGTCATAGCAAGAGCACGGTTTTCAGCCTCGCAAGAAGACAAAGAAACAGTACTTTGCTTCTTGGATTTCCATGAAATAAGAGCATTATCAAGAAAAATGCAATAACCAGTAATAGAGCGCCGAGAGTCAACACAAGCAGCCCAATCACTATCACTGAAGCCTTTTAGTGAAAAATCAGAAACAGATGGAAAAAAAAAAAAGGCCTTTAGAAGGAGTAGACTTCAAATATCGAAGAACCCTATGGGTAGCCTTAAGATGCTGATCAGTGGGGGCAGATATAAATTGGCTGAGTTGTTGAGTAGCAAATGATAAATCAGGGCGAGTAGTAGTCAAGTATAAGAAACGCCCAACCAATTGATGATATGCAGTACCATCAGAAAGAGGAGTACCTGATGTGGCACTCAATTTAGCAAGTTTGTCCATGGGAGTTGAAGCAGGTTTACAATATAAATATCCTGTCTCAGCAAGAAGATCTGCAACAAATTTACGTTGACATAGTGAAATACCAGAGGAATTAAGAGCAACCTCTAAACGAAGAAAATAGCGAACAGTGCCAAGATCCTTGATCTTAAACATACGATCCACATTTTGCTTGACAGTATTAATCTCATGCAAGTCATTGCCAGCGAGAATGATATCATCGACATAAACCAAAAGGGCTGTAAAGCTAGAATCAGAGGCTTTAACAAACAGAGAATAATCAGCCTTAGACTCTATATAACCATAAGAAAGAAGAGCTGAGGACAATTTATGAAACCACTGGCGACTAGCTTGCTTGAGACCATAAAGTGATTTGGTTAGTCGACAAACCAAGGAGGAATCAGAAGAATAAAACCTAGGGGGTAAAACCATATATGCCTCTTCATTAAGATCACCATGAAGGAAAGCATTATTTACATCAAGTTGGTGAAGATGCCAATTGTTAGCGGAAGCAAGAGCAAGTAAAAGACGTACAGTAGTCATCTTAGCAACCGGAGAAAAAGTATCAAAGTAATCAATACCTTCAGTTTGAGTAAAACCCTTAGCAACAAGCCGAGCCTTATACCGATCAAAAGTACCATCCGACTTATACTTCTTGGTGAAAACCCATTTGCAACCAATAGGATGCTTCCCATGAGGCAAAGGAGTAAGAAACCAAGTCTTATTCTGTTCTAGAGCAGAAATTTCAGAGTCCATAGCATCACGCCAATCTTTAAATTTAGAAGCTTGACGATAAGAAGTAGGAATATCATCGGAAGAAAGAGCAAGACAAAAATGTTTGTATGAAGGAGACAAATTATCAGGAAGAGAAGGGGAGAAAGGATATTTGTCACCAGAAGAGAAAGATGCAGCTGAAGCAGTAAAAGCTTAACAGTAGTAATCCTACAAATATGTGGGAGGTTTATGTGGTCTAAGATTTTCGGGGAGAGAATGGAGTAACTGAATCAGGTAGAGCTGAAGAATCAAAAACATGTGGCACAGAAGTATGAGAAGAAGGTGATGAATCAAAAGAGACCGATGGAAGAGAAATAGGCGATGGTAAAGGGGAAGGATGATTAGCAGCCGAAGGTGTAGGCAAAGAAAAATTAGTGTAATGTGTATCAAGAACCATGGGAAAAGACGATGAATTAGCATCAAGTGATGTATGATTGGAATAAGGAAAAACATATTCATAGAACACAACATCTCTAGAAATGAAAATCTGATTTGTAAAAAGATTTAACAGCAAATACCCTTTTGTATAATCTGGAAAACCAAGAAAAAGACATTTAGATGCCCTAGGATCAAATTTGGATCTGTGGGCTGAAATAGTAGAAGCACAACATAGGGAACCAAAGACTCTTAAATCAGAATAAGAAGGAGATTTTTGATGTAATAAAGTAAAAGGAGTTTCGTTTTGAAGTATAGGGGAAGGTAAACGATTAATGAGAAAAGTGGCATGAGAAACTACAAAACACAAATAAATTTTTGGAAGTTTAGCTTGAAATAAAAGAGCACGAGCAACATTCAAAACATGTTGGTGTTTTCTTTCAACAACACCATTTTGCTGTGGGGTTTCAACGCAAGAGGTTTGATGAATAATGCCCTTAGTTTTATAAAAAGAATCCAATAGAAAATTCAAGACCATTGTCAGAACGAATAATTTGAACTTTAGTTTGATGTTGAGTTTCAGCAAAAGAAATAAAATTTTGTAGATGTATTCAAACCTCTGATTTAGCCTTCATAGGGAAAATCCAAGTATAACGACTAAAATCATCAACAATGGTCAAAAAATATTTGAAACCACGAATGGACTGTATTGAAAACAGACCCCAAATATCAACTTGTATTAATGAAAAAACTACATTACTAGAAGATGTACTTATTGGAAACTTTAACCGTTTCTGTTTAGCCATATGGCATACATCACATGGAGCTAATTCAGAGTTACATGGAATAAAGGAAAATTGCTGATGTAAAATGCGCAAAACAGAAGGGGAAACATGACCTAAATGATGATGCCACAAATCAAATGAAGCTAATGGCAGTGGTGAGGAATGAAGAATTTGTGTAGTTGCTACTGTGCGGGGATAATTTGCAGGATTAAGAAAAAAGAGTCCTTCAAAAGCTTCAGCTGTACCAATCGTCCTCCAATGAGAAAGATCCTGTATATAGCACAAAGAGGGCAGAAAAATGAAACAGCAAGGAAAGGCACGAGTCAACTTTGAAACAGAAAGAATGTTAAAGGCAAAATCTGGTATGAAAAAAAACATTATGTAGTACAAGTGAATTAGAAAGGCAAATGGTACCAGAAATTTTGCTTACAACAGAACTTTGATTAGGGAGTTTGATTGGTACAGGATCAATAATGGAATAGGCAGAAAAACAATCAAGAAAATGACAGACGTGATCAATAGCACCAGTATCTAAAATCCAGGATAATTTGGAAGAAAAAGAATTAAAAGGGAACGAACTACCTGGATCCTGATGAGAAGAAGAAACAGATTGAAGATTGTTGACCGAAGGCACTGGATTAGTAGAGGAGTTGGAATTCTGCTGTACAAGAGCAAGTAATTTCTGATATTGGTCTGGTGTGAACTGAGGAATTGGCGTTGATTTAGGATCAGACGATGCAAGTGAACCAGTGGAAGAAGATGTATGCTCTATCACAGAGTTAATGACATGATCCTTCGCCTGAGGAGCAGCACTAGAAGGTGAGTGCATTTCGCGTTCTTGTTGAAGAAGCAAGGAAAACACCTTATGTACTGAAGGCAAGGGTTCTAACTGCATGATTTGAGACTTAACAGAGGCAAATCGATCATTCAAACCCTTTAAAAACCTCAGTGTGTAATCATTGTCAAGGTATGTAGTACAGGGACAGATGAAATTACAAGAACAACGAGTAATAGGACGTAAGATCATATACTCATCCCAAAAGATTTTTAGCTTAGTGTAATACTCACTAATCAAGAGGTCACCTTGCCGGGAAGCATAGATTTCATCCTGAAGTTCAGCGACGCGAAACACATCGCTTACTGCAAACCCAGCCTTCAAATTGTTCCAGATATCATAGGCTTTGTCAAGCCACAATATACTCTGAGCGATCGTTGGTGAAAGTGATCGGGCGATCCACGTGCATACCATCGTATTACATCGCAACCAGGTGGAGTAATTTGAATCAGAAATCGCCGGCATCAAGATAGTTCCATCAACAAAACCTAAATTATTCTTCGATTGAAGTGCAACCTTCATAGCATGCGACCAAGTGTGGTAGTTCAATCCAGTCAAGACCGAAGTAACCAAGACAAGACCTGGATTCTCGCTTGGATGAAGATAGTACGGGCTGGAGACATTCAAAACGGGATCAGTAGGAGCACCGGCAGCAGCTCCGGTAGCGGTGGAAGAAAAATCAGCCATGGCAGCAGCTTCTGGCTCTGATACCATGATAAATTAGGCGGTGATTCAGAGATTGAAGCAGTCGAACATCGAAAGAGAAAAGGGAAAAATGAAAGGGAAAGTAACTGAGAGAAAAATGGAAGATGTTCACATTGAAACTGGAGAAAGAAAGATATATTGGACTCAGCTTCCCTGCTCGTCCAGAGGACGAGCAGGGAGAGCTCGTCCAGATCCAGCCGTCCAGAGCTGGATCTGGACGGCTGAGATCTATTTTTTTTTCGTTTTTTATTTTTTTTTATATGAAAAAATGTTAGTTGAGAGATTATCTTTATTTTAGATCCTCTACCCATTAAAATTATTTTGGATAAAAAATATAAAAGTAAAAAAAATCAGATCTGGACCGTCCAGATCAAATCTGGACGGTCCAGAGCTCGTCCGTACGGACGAGCAGGGAGAGCTCGTCCGTAGGACGAGCTCTGAAACTGGTTCCAGATATATTCGGTGCTTTTCTCACTGTACATGTGGTCCTTATATAGGACAAAATAACAAATAACCAAGTAACCAAATTGAAACTAATATACAACCAGCTGGCAAGTTAATAACTGATTACAATAACCAATTAACAAATTAACAAATGTACTAAACTACCCTTTTTCATTTTCTTTACAATCTGTTAAGGGATCCGATTGATGATATTAAATTGTATGTTGATTTAATCTAACGTATTCTTTCTTGCAAATGAAGCAGAAAAAAGAGATTCGCAGATGATTAGATGAATTTCTAATAACTCCCTAATCCTTGATTTGTGGGGACTATTCCAATTAAATGTTAACCCCTTAAATCTACGTGCTCATATGTGTTTTTTATCCGGCAGGGCGTGATTCAAATAGGAAAAAGATTAAGACGTGAGACGTGCGAGAGCTCAAAACACATTACATCATTCAAAGCAATCATAAAGCAATGCTTTAAATCCATGTGCTTGGAGAAGCTTTGAAAGTTCAAAATGCTATGAGAAATAAATCTTTCCGTGAGTAACCGTTTTTTGAGAAAATAGTTCTTTTTATATTAACGTCGTTAGTGTATTCTGTTTACTTTGATACCAGTAAACATCAATACCCATATTTATTACTCTCTTTTGGCTATCATAATTATTTGTTGCTCTCTTATATAATTCAAGGGAAAAACATTTCTCATGTTGTAGAAAAAATGTATTCTCATGTCACACACACATGAAATGGTGGGATCCACATATATATATATAATTAGAATTATATATATATGTGGGTCCCACCATTTCATGTGTGTGTAGAAATCTTCTTCTTCTCATGCAACATGAGAAGTTTAAACCTCATAATTCAATATCAATATAGTCATAATTCAAACTATATTTGAAAGCTTAATTTCTAAGAAATATAGTTGGCTTCATGATTATAGTAATGCTTAAATTGTGTGTGTGTCTAAGAAATAAAGACATACTCTGATAATACCAATTAAGGATTAAGGTACGATGAATTTTAAATAAAGAGTTTGAACCATTTATAGAAGGTTTTCAAAAGTTTTGTGAATTTTTAGAAAAGTCCATTTGAACTAAAATGTTGGAAACTTTTGATTGGGTTAAACTCTAAATTCTTTAAAAAGAGTTTTTGTTTCCGGATCCAAACCTGGTGTGGTGATTTGAACTCATTATTATATTATGCAGCTAACCTATATTATATGTTAATAAGGAAGACACCACTGTATGGAGCAGTGGGGTGTTACAGGTGGGATGTGGGCAGATGGAAGGATATCTCATCACCAATTTGATCCATTCACTACTACACAGAATAGGAATGATATTTGAAATTTAAAATATAATCCCACAATCCATTTGCTCATTTTCTTATATAATAATGATCGATAATTAATAATATGTTAGATATCCATAGCATAAGTATACGCCTCATAACTGATACTATTTTAACCAATGTTTTCTAAAGGTATTATTCATATTTAATTATACAAGTTAAAAACTACTTATTTTTATTATCATTTAAAATTCATTTTATATTATAGTTTTTGTTTTATTAGTTTATCTAAGATCTTAATTTGTACATTTCAATTAAGTTATATTATTTTAACATGTGACTGGTCCAACCTTGAGTTGATTGCAGTCTGTCTCACTGACCTAAAATAGTTCCTCGACTAGCTTAAACCTAGTTCGGTTTTTGAACCTTGCTCTTTATATTCTAAGAGTACAAAGTCTACGTAATAATATGTGAAGGGTATAAATTGTACTTTCGTATAAAATATAATGATATAATTTATGAATAAAAAAATTTCTTTTCCTTTGAATAACATTCTTGTTCAAAGAGATTGTTGTTTACCTACTATAGGTTCACGGTAACGTATGCTCAAAAATGGATCCGCGGGATTTGTCCTATAACAACAATCAATCCCTGTCTCTTACGTATCAAAAAAAAAAAAAAAAAAACAATCAATCCCTGTGAAAGGAACGATTTTTTTTTTTTTTTTAAAGGCAATTAGAGAATATTTTTATTTTATAGGTCTTGAAATATACCTTGTTGATAACATATCTTTCTTGAGAAGCTGAAGGCAATATATGTATGTGTGTGTTAAGCCTAACCAAAGCATTACTGAAATAAATTGAGTCATCAAGAGAAAAACAAAAGTTATTTGATTATTAAGCAGACAATTATAGGAGATATCAGTACAATTATTGGAATGGAATTTGGAGGACATCCAAATATTTGGCAAAATACCATTTGAATTTGCTGGTGCCTCGTTTGGACAATTCTTTATTTTCTTTACATAGCTACAAAAAATAGACAAAGTATAATTTGCCTTGCGCCTTCTCCCACATCGTCCTCGTCGTCCTTGCACATTACATAAAGCAACCAATTTCCAGGCCTTCTTCTTCAATAGATCCAATTTAATGTTCTTGTCATCACCAAATCATTCGTCCACATATTCACAGCCAGAAAAATAATTTCTACGTATACCAGTTCCAAAATAATAATAATAATAATAATAATGATCAAAAATCATCACAGTGGAACAGAGGAGGCACGAAGGAGTTGAGCTCACTGAACATGAAATGATCATCACCTTCCCCATTACTGTTGGAGTCTTCACCCTCAAAGTACGTCTGAATGTCGTCCGGAAACCTGTAATGCCGCGGCATCTCAGATTCCGGTGCCACCGGCGCGGACAAATCATCCGCCGTGGACGTCATCTCCACCATTTCCTTGAACTTGGACGACTGAAGCAGCAGCCCAAGGGCTGATGTGGCAGTTGCTGCCACCCCGGCCAGACGGGGCTGAGACAACGGCGTGGCTTCTTCTCTGCCATTAACGTCGAACGATTCCTGAAGCTGGTGGTTGTGGAAGAAGCTGAACCTTTGCTCTTGAGTTATATGGTTTGATGTCGTTAAGGTGGTAACAATATTACCGTTAGGGTCACAGTTGGATTGGCCACTAAGATTGATAGTATTGTCGTCGTTGGAATTAGGCTTAAGCCACTTTATATAACGGCTGAGATCGAAGTTGGTGACGGCGTTAAGCCCCCGGTACTCTATAGCGGCCCTATCATAAGCCGTGGCAGCTTCTTCTTGAGTTGCTAATCACGTTTGAAGAAAAAATTAAGAAAAAGAACTCAGATTTTGTGAAAAGTCAAACTAAAGAATCGGATCTAAAACAGATGGGATTTAGATATCAATTATCGTACGTTAACACGTAATATGAGAAAGTTAAGTTAACTAATCCATCAGATTTGGTGGTCCATCCTAACGTCTTGACTGAGACAGATCATATTAATTAAACATAATTCAAACTCATGAATGACCTTTTATAGGGAGACACATTTTGTCTTATGAAAGTGGGTACGTAATTGATATACGCCGTTTTGTTGCCTCATTTTCGTGAAGATACAATAACTTGAATCAGACGTTACTTTCTAAGAAGGAATCGCTAATTAATGTTGTTTTGATTTAATTAATTAAGCATTTATTTTCATTGCTAGAGAATTAATTAAATTGATTAAGAGAGGGCTTACCATAAGTACCAAGATAGAGATATTTATTGCCGAAAACTCTGCCAATCCGAGCTTCCCATCTTCCATTATGATGATGTCTGAATACACAAGAAATCTTAATTTACGTTAATTATCTTACTAATGTGCTCGTACTCTTATTTCTAACAATTAATAAGAAATTATAATTAGATTAATTACCTGGCAACTCCTCTGTATTTGGAAACTCCGCGGGAAAAACCACTGCTTTTCCTGCAAAGTTTAAATTTTCATGACAAATTCTCAACACAAATGTACTATCATTTTCCCAGCAATTAATGATATTCGAGAAAATTATTAATTACTCCCTCCAATCCTTAATAGAAAACATATTTATGAAGTTGTTGGCCTTGGTTCTAAATATAAGACATATTTTAATTTTATATTTGTTAATATTTTTTTAATTTATCTCAACAATAATCAAGGAGAAGAAAAAATGAGAGAATTAATAAAGATGATTATAGGGTTTTAGAAAATATATGTCATATTAATTAACTTTTTTAATGTAATCAAATTGACTAAATATATTTTATATAAAGGAGGGGAGGGAGTATTGAAGATCGACCAAAGATATCTCTCAGTCTGGAATTACATACCTCCTTAACGATCCAATATATTCTTCTCTTGATTGACCCTCCATTTCTTTCAGTTCGTTCAGGTACGTTGCCACCTACAATTCAAATTATCAAAACCACAAGCTAGCATATTTTTCTTAATTAATTCCTTTAATTAAATATATCGGCTAAAAAAACATTGTTAAAACTAAATCGTTTCATATATAATAGTGGTAATATTACCGGAAAGTTGAGGATTGTGTCTTGACCCCAGTACTTCAATGCAGCTAAATCATAAGTATGTGCCGCTGCTTCTTCATCGTCATAAGCGCCTGTATATATACACACACACAGAGACACAGATCAGCATTATAACACAACTTGCTCACCATCTCAGTTATTTGAAATTACTGGTTTAGTTGAAGTATATAAATGAAATGCTGACTCTGCTATAGTGTGTAGCTGGCATGCTTCATGACAATCAATATACATACCTAGATACACTGAAAGTTGTATCCAACGCGAACCAGGGACCACGTACGTACGCCGCAGAAAATTGGACAATACAAAAGCATTAATTTATTATCACCAGACTTCACAGATTCAATCATTATACGTACACAAAACATCATCGTCATCATCATATCTGAAGAGAAATTAAACCTTGTCTGCCTTTCTTGTTCTGAGACTCGATCCAACAATTCTTGTCCCACAAGTGAGCTTCATACCGACCAGTCCACCGGTGCCTGAAACAACCCAACGAACTTCCATTTTTAGCTAACATTTAACTAAGGCATACTCCAAAACTTCCATTTCAAGCATATATACATATCATCGATATCAACATGAAAAATCTATCACTACATATTTATCAGCCACATATAAACACTGCAGCTTATGTTGTCTCTAACCTAGTGACTCCACGATATATAGAGCTACGTTGAGGAGCAGAGTCTCTAGGGACACTTCTTCTTGTTCGTTTCACTTTGGTGGACACACTAGTAGTACTGTTAGTGTTGACGCCAAGGTTGTTGTTGCTGCTGGCATTGTTCTTCGTCTGTGATAGTTTCGCCATGAAAATCCAGTGATGAAGGTGATATCGATGATGAAATACAAGAGAGAGCGAAAATAATCAATAATATATATGACTGACTGAGTCCTCCAAAGAAAGAGCCTTTTAAAGGGATTTACAGAAGAATGAGGTTGAAAAAGATTGTGTGCTGGCAAAACATCAGGCCTAGCCGGCTCAGGATATGGTTGTTTCAGACGGCCGTCTCGCCGAACCGGACCCAATGGTCGTCATATGATATATATATAATCTCTCTCTCTCTCTCTCTCGTTTTGTCTTCACTTAAGATTCATGCGATGTGGCTTTTAATTTGCTTTGGAATCTGTTTGATGATGTATCGATCAGCATAATCAAATTGATTTATAGAACAAACAAGGGGCCTTTCATTTTCTTCAAGCTCGCCTACAGTTGTACGTTTTATCTCCTTATTTATTTCACCTCTTTTTTGCAATTTTTTAATAACAATAGCCAGACACAAAAGATGGTGACAGGACGGAGATAAAGCCCACTGAGTTTATTTTTACCTAAAAGATTCTCTTGTTTGGGATTGTTTAAAAGTGTTTATTTACGTAAATCGAGATAAAACTTATCTAATATACTTATCTCGTATATCATAAATCATGATTAAAAAGTTACTTTTAAAGGCTTCTATCACTATTGCAAACAAGCACAATTTGCTCGACTATATAGTTTTGAGGTGAAAAAAGCATGGGCCTTTAAGGGAAAAAAAAAAGTATCCACCACCTTAAAATATTTTTTCATTAGTGTTTAGTGTCCCAAAATAAATTTTAATACACTCAACGAGCCAATATTTTTTAGTGTCACCTAGTATCTAGCACTGAACACCAAAGAATATTTTTTTTAGTAGCACCTAGCATTCTAAAATAACTTTTAGTGCAATTTTTAGCACTCAAGATACTAGGAGCTACTAAAAAATATTTATGGATGCTGGTTGCTAGATATTGGGTGTCACTAAAAATATTTTAGAATGCTGAATATATTAAAAATTAATTTAAGATACTAAATGTTTATATATATATATATATATATATATATATATATATATATTCCAAAATGATGGATACCTTTTACTTTTTTGGATTGCTTTTTTATTTACTATAAAACAGTGGAGTAAAAAATGGGAGCAAATAGAAGGGCAAATTAAGGAGAGAATCCGGATCCATGTTTCTCATTTCATAGGTCTATAAAGTCAACATTTATCTTTAGAAAGCCGAAAAAGCTTAAGATGATCTCTCTTGGCAAGTCTCTTCAAATAATTATCAAGATCTTGGTCGAGATTTGGTGAATTTTGTTAAGCTAATTTTGCGTACCATAGGGTAAGTTTAGAGATGGAGTAGTTTGGGACATCCGTGTAGGCGTAACAAACCCACGTGGAATTGTGATCAATTTCAAATATGAATGAAAAAAAAAAAAAACAGAGAGATGGATAGGAGTAATTGTTAGGTTGAGGAGGGTGTACCCTACTTTTCATTATCAGTTGATTGAATAAGTGTGGGGCGGGACTTCATACCTGCTTTATGTGGGACCAGCTAAGATTTGAACATAGCAATGGAGCTGAAATATTAATAGTAGTTGACCTTGGCCACTAGACATATGTGGACTCCCATTTACTAGTGAATGAAACTCCCCATCGTATAATTCACTCTAATAACTTTTGTGTTCAAATTATACACTTGACGACCAACAAATAGTTGATCGAAGTGGTAAGCGGTCTCACATCGAAAAGAAAAAAACATAAGTTTAAAATTTTAGGAAACATACTTGTTAAGAAAAACGAAAACTATTTATGCTCTAAGTCTTAAAAAGGAAAACCTTTAATCAAATCAAAAAATTATACACCTCATTCAAGATTTAACTAATATATGTGTCGGCATATATATTTTTTTAATCAGAGTTACTAAGGAACCTTTTTTATGATTGGTAAAAAAGAAAGTCATATTTAATTAAGCCATTTTTTTATACTAATTAATATTATAACTACTGATTTATTAGGTTTTTTTATTGGACTAAAGGTTTTCTTTTTTAAGGTTTAGAACGCAAAATATTTTTACCTCTCCTAACAAATGTATTTCCGGAATTCATTAGGTATTTATTATAACTAATGATTTGCACTGAGTTTGAAACAATAATAATTTTCCGTCTTCAATATCCCTACAAATTAAAGGGCTTCTGTGTAAACACTTTATTGGATAAATTATGTTAACCGAAACAGACCATATAAAATATCAGCTACATGCTAAAAATATACATAGGTAAAAAAACATGTAAATGGATAACAGTGTTAGGGTTAAAAAAACTTAATAGGTTACTATTTTAAATTTCAATGTTTTTGTTAATAACAGGATTGTTAGGGTTAAAACACTGAAAACATACTTTATAAAATGAAGATATTAAAATGAAATTTTGTGTGAAGTTAAAGGCCTAAAAATGTATTTTTGTGCATTTATTTTTTGATATATTTGAAAGAAACTGTGCACATGTAGAATGGCATAATATTCATGTTGATTATAGTGGACGGTGGTCTCTTTGGTCTAATCATTAATCATTGGCTCCTATTTCGTATTTAGGATTCTAAAAAGAAATCCACAAATCCTTATGCACGTGTTGTATTACGAAGAAGGACCGTCTTTGTCACCAAGAATAACCCTCGTTGCGTCGACTCTAGACGTTGCTCCTCCACCCAACTCCCATTTGATCATACAGTGGGACGGTGCTCTGCTTGTTTTCTTATATACTTCTTTCATCCTATTGAGCAAAAAAGAAAAAGATCCTATTAAATCAATTTAAACATGTCTCATTAGAATTGGAATTAAGAAAAACTTTAAATTTTATTACTTCTATATTAAAATATAAAAACTTTACAACTTTGCTAATATTTAATATACACTCTATCCTCTCAAAGTTTACGGGTAATAAATGAAAGATAAAATTATTCATTTATATTACAAATTTAATTACTTATATATAAGGGGGGAACAACACATCTTCTCTTTACCTTAGAAATATGACTAGAGAAGCAAATTAGGTTTATTTGTTTCTGTTTACTATTTTCTTTCAAAGTATTTTTATAAAATTGTTTTTAAAACAAGTTTTGGAAACCCAAAAACAAAATGTTTGGACAGTTGTTTAAAAAAAAAAAAAACTGTTTTTGAAGTAATGTGCCAACCGGAGTTGTCACTAGCAGTGAGGTAGTGAAGTGGTGGTAGTCTTTGGTGGTGTGTTGTTGACGGTGGACAGACGACAACATCAAAAAAATAAAAAATAGGAAAATTTTAATTTTTTAAAAACAGCTTTCTGTTTTTATTTTTGAAAACATCTTATTGAAAACAGTTTTTCAACCAAATTTCATTATTTTCCTTTTTTTTTCCCCTGATTTTTGGGCCGGGTATTCAAATAGGCGAATAGATCTGTTTTAATGTTGCATATCTTGTTTAGATCTGATTCTATCCCGCATACTAAGTCAACGTCAAACTTTATCTGGGTCCAACTCCAAGGCCGAAGAATATTGGGAGTGTGTCGTATTTTAGTTCATAACAGAACTCATATTGCCCACAGACCATCCACGAGACCACCGTCCCATGCTTGCACTATGCGTCTATGCGTACATAATCAGAATTGCAAATCACCTTTCATTAATAGAGTTTGGTAGAGATCAACATCCTAAGAAATTCAATTGATCAAGACATTGAATAATCTCAGTCTAGACGCAAAAATCCTATATATAATTTGGGTTTAATGTTTCTACTTTTGTTGTAGAAAACCATACTCACATAAAAGGGCTTTTTGACCAATTTGCCCCTAATTAAATAACTAATTACCAAAATGCCCCTGTCTAGAAACATATCACCAATATGCCCCTGTTTAGTCAATTACACCCCGAGATGTAATCAACTAAATTGCGGGGCCTTTTTTTTTTTTTTAATTTCCCCGCCGTGTAATCGACTAAGCTACAGTGCTTAGTTGATTACATCGCATCAGATGAGTTTTTTTAAAACCCCATTTGCCTCAAACGAACCCTAATACTCAATTAAACCTCCCCAAACCTCTCCCCCTCTGAATTTTTCGCCAAAACCTTACTGAATCCGTTGGCAAGTTGCGAAGGAAATTTCAATCTAGTGCCTTCTTATCTCCATTTCGAATTTCTACCGTCGTTTTTGCGTTTATGCGAACCCCCATTTGCGTTTTTGTATTTTGTGATTTCATTAGGTGGTTTTGTTGTGTATTTTTTTATTGATCTAAGTATTTCATTCCTATTTATGGATGAAAATGATGAATATACATGTGAAAGTGAAAAGATTTACATCGGTTGAGAATTTTTTTTTATTTTTTGGACGAATTTCACTTCGGTTTTCATCAATTTTTTTTGTTGTTGATTGTGTTTTTTTTTTTGGTTAAAATGATGAATGTTTGTTGTTTATACTAATTAAAGTTTATTTATGTTGCTTAGATTTTAAGTTTTCCGAATAACTCATCTCCTTGAATGTTTGTTATTTATCTTGATTGTGTTTGTTTGTGAAAATGATGAATGTATATGGGAAAGTGAAAATGATGAATGTTTATTGCTTATTGATGGTTTGTAATGTCCCTTTGTAGGTCTTTGTTGTTGTCATGCGTCGCGAGAACCCCCCACTAACACCGGCAATGAGGGTGCGAGGTGGACGAAGCAACGAGCGAACCGTGGGGCATCCTCCTCTAGGCCACAACAGCGTGAGCCTGTTGTTGACCTCCCTTTCGGTTATCTGGTTGAAAATGATGCAATACAACATGCACGGTTCATGGCTTCTTTTGCTAAAAGACCCATTTGCAAGCCGAAGTCATTAGATATGGCCTTCTTTGAAAAGGAGGGATTTGAGATAGTGTCGTTGTTGGACGATTCCTATTTGAGTGGGTTGGCAGAGATGACATGTCCCTACTCATCGATTATGGTGAGAGCTTTCTACCATAACCTTAGCTATATAAATGGTGATCTAAGGTCTTGCATCTACGGTGTTGACATATTGATGACAACTCTTATATGGACGGAGTTACTTGGATATGATTTTGATGCGGTGGATACAGTTCAGTATGATGGGGATAGCACTATGCCCCTATTGATGGATTTGATCGACCTGAGGCTGTAAATGAGGCCAGAAGGCCAGGAGGTCATAGATCTATATTTATTGTGGGCCAGCTGACTGTTGATGCATGTGTCCTCTACTACGTCATCACCCACATATTGTTCCCTTGGCCTCACAATCATTCGAGGGTGTTCGACATTCCTATTATGTGGGCTATCCATCATGGCCTCACAATCTAGTTGTTTATGATCCCGGGCAAGACTTTGGTTCAGGCAAGTGTGATCTTTACCCCACTTACGCACCATCCAATTATTTCCATTCTTGGGGAAAATTGCCATTATATACGAGGGACAACCATCAGCATGATTTCGACACCTCATCACAAACCTATGCTTATCGCTTTTTTCAACTTTGGTTGTACGATGAGACTTCATGCAATATAATTTCACGGCATGTTGCATCTCAAACTTAGAAGGAAACTGCTGATACAAATATAATAGATCACCTAAATGCCAACCATCTTGCCCATCATTATCACCATATAACATCTCCATGTCATCATCACAGTGTGCCCAATTAATGAAGGAATAGTACGGGCTTTCGTTCCAAAATGGCTCAATCTCAGGCCCTACATCTGTCAAAATGTTTTTTTGTCAGAACCACTAAATCAAAATTACAAATACAAATACAAGTTTACTAACTTACACTGCTAACTGGGTCAACACGAAGCGGTGGCATTGTTGCAGTACCGGGTTTATTGGGTTCGTGCGAGCATCAAAATCACCCTCCACATCAGTATCTAAGGTGTCACTTAGTGGAATAAACCTCTCATATTCGTCCTTATCATCGTTGTGCATATTCTCATCTTTCTCATCCTCCTCTTCTTCCGTCAATATTATCTGACTTAAGACTTGTGAAGGTGCAGATAAACCGACAGGTCTGTCTTCTTGACCAAAATATTGTGGAGATCTTGTATGCATGAGTACAAATGATTATTCACCAGATTCAAGCTCAACATATATCTCAATAAAATTCTGTGATTTCCAATTAGCAAATGCATCTATGACACATTCTACGTCTTCATCATCACATAAATTGTTACTAATGTAGTATACACTATCCTTACCCACTATAGTCTCCACTTTGGCAATTAACCGATGAATGCATTGGCTTCCATGTAGCCCCAATTTTTGGTAAATTCTTTCTTTGAGCTGGTTGTACGTAGTGCCCCGTTTGATTTTCATCATTTTCGTTTTCCCTTCAAATTGAACACCATCAGGACCTTTAAAATGCCTCCCACTATGGTAGATTACAGTAACGTGTGTGTTTGAACTTGAACTCATCCGTCACACCAGAATTTGGGAGCTACAAAAGGGAGGGTTTCAAAAAAAAAATTAAAAAAAAAAGCTTAACAAAGTGAAACTACAATGATTACACAACAATAATACCTTCAACAAGGTGGGATGATACTAAACTTTGATGGGCCGCACTAAAATTGAGAAAAGAGAGAGTATGCTGGGGGGTGCATTGTGATAAGGGTTCCATTATGACGCAAATGGGGGTTTTAAAAAATCCATCTGACACGATGTAATCATCTAAGCATTGTAGCTTAGTTGATTACATCGCGGGGAAATTCAAAAAAAAAAAGGCCCCACAATTTAGTCGATTACATCTCGAGGTGTAATAGACTAAACAGGGGTATATTAGTAATATGTTTCCAGACAGGGCATTTTGGTAATTAGTTATTTAATTAGGGGCAAATTGGTTAAAAAGCCCACATAAAAGTGAGTGGGTCTAATATTGTCTTTTTCTTCTCTTTACAATGGGACCCACACACTCTTATGTGAACATGACAGAAAAAAAAAAATTTCTACAACAAAAGCATAAACATTGAACCCATATAATTTTATCAAAATCACTTTTTTTTATAGAATATATTATGCTCAAAATCTATTCTGGAAAAGCACTTTTACTACTTTTATTTTTAGAAACTATTCTCTAAAAGTTAATCCAAAAGGCGACAAGTACAAAGTCAAAATCAACATCTCATTCCAAATGACCTTTATTTTTGTAAATCAATGCCAAAGGACCCAAAAAATAATATGAACAACCCAGTTAACCATCATTGACTGGTAGATCCTGTATTTATACTACCTCCGATCCTAAACATAAAACATAGTTTGTCGTGTAATTATATTTATGTGAATATGACAGGAAAAAAAAAATTCTGCAACAAAAGCAGAAACATTAAACCCATAAAATTTTATCAAAATCACTTTTTTTTATAGAATCTATTATGCTCAAAATCTATTCTGAAAAAACACTTTTACCACTTTTTTTTTAGAAACTATTCTCTAAAAGTTAATCCAAAAGGCGACAAGTACGAAGTCAAAATCAACATCTCATTCCAAATGACCTTTGTTTTTGTAAACCAATGCCCAAGGACCCAAAAAATAATATGAACAACCCAGTTAACTATCATTGACCGGTAGATCCTGTATTTATACTACCTCCGATCCTAAACATAAAACATAGTTTGTCGTGTAATTATATTATAAACTATGTCCTATATATTTAGAACTCGAGGAGTAGAATATTAGAAGTACATATTCACATCACACATCCACGACAAGCTTAGTGGGCTAAGGCCCATTTACATATAACATGTTATAAGGTACCAAACCCAACAACCTGATAGGCTGATAAATCAGTATATATTATACTAATTTCAACACCCCCTCCAAATTGGGGATTATACAAATTGATGGTCTCTACTCTAGCATAGACCAGCGTACTTGGATTTACACGTTTTTGAAGCATTTTTAGTTTTGCTTTAATGTTAAGTGGCTTTTCTTTGGTGATTATTTTCTTCTTTTTCTTTTTCTTTAGTTTGAAATAAATTATTCCATCTTTGACAAATGGAACTAACATTTCCCTCTGGACAAAGTCACGGGTAGATTCACGAGCCAAAGCAATTTCTCACTCTCAAACATCTATATAATTAAATCTGTTCAATAAGAATTCCCCAAGGTCATGTTCATTGGAACAATTTTCCATGTTTATTTTCATTGCAATCGACTGGAATAAAATGTTTTAGATCTGGAACTGGTAGATCTGAACTGTTGTTAGTTTCACACTTTACTCTCCTGGGGTTAGTTTTTTCCTTCTTTTCTTTAACCACTTCTGCAGTTACAGTGATTTGTAAGAGAAAACTTACTTTTTTCAAAAGCCATTTCATAGGAATTGGTTGTGACAACCGTGAGTAATTGTGTGCTCTTCTCGTATCAAAAGACGAAAGCTGAGAAAGGAAACAATGCAACGAGACAGGTCAGACAGCTGTTAGTTGATTTAAGGAGCTCTTGGATTCATTGATGATGTTGCTCATTCCTTTCGGCAAGGATCTCCAACGTGTCATGATATCCACCCATCAACTATCTGTGTTTGTGTGTTTTCAGAGACAGGTCAGACAGCTGTATGTTGAAGATGAGGGGAGCTTTTTTCGGTAACGATTTCTTTGTTCACCATTCGAACACAATTCCAGAGCAATCAAATTGAACAAAAAACCAGAACATAGATTATAATTTGCTTTCAGGCAGCCGGCTGGAATCTCTGGTGAAATGGATAAATAGTGTGCTTCCTCACTTAAATTTACCCATAGAAACTTTAGAGGAGGAACTAAGGGCATTGCTGAGGGATGGATCTATATTATGCAGCATATTGGACATGATGATTCTGGGATCAGTGGAAGTAGTAGGACTTTCTTTCAGTTTGCTTTACGTTTATATATTGTTTATCATCATCTTTTATTGTTTGATGACTCTATATATCTTTTTGATTTGGTTTTTATTTTTAGTTGCACTGTCATCTATGCTAGAGCATATTTTTCATATTTTATTTCTTCTAAGAAACTACAATAATAGAGCTTTCTAATTTTGAATTAAAGTGAATGCATCTGCATATAATTCACCTTTCCTAGATACTTCAGCTCAAAAGAATTAGGAGTTTATGATTTGTTTTCTTAATTTGTCTCATCTATGCTAATGGCTTCAAATAAAAAAGTAAAACTGATAAAATCTATGGAAAAAAGATATTTTATTATAAGTTTTAGAGTATAATGTGTAGGGATTCGTACACGCAGCGGATTAAAAATTTCTTACGAATCCTTCCGAAGGATCACTCAACGACGTTTAAATCAGAGTTAAGGAAACCGAATCATACCTTGTGTTGAACTATTCCGCGTTCCGTTCCTTTGATCAGGTGGGCTACCTTCTCGAACAACACGTCCGCGTCTCGTTCCTTTGATCAGGTGGGTGATCAACACGTCCGCGTCTCGTTCTTTCGATCAGCAGAAGTCGACTCTTGGATCGGCTTCCTCCACTGGTATCCACACGAACAATCCCCAAAACACAGTTGCGGCAGCGTGCTAGCGCTTCTTGTGCGTCTCTCTCTCTCAAGTTGCTCTAGGGTTTCTCGCGGCTTTTCTGAATACGCTCGACTGAAAATCCCGTAGGTTTTTCTAAACCCGATAGGCGTATTATATAACCAAAATTAATCCTTTATTAATTTTGGAAATTCGGATTTTTGAATCTGGTCAACATATCAATCACATCTATCTCATAAATGTAATTGAATATATTAAAAGCCAGATTTAGAAATTCGAATTTTGAATTTAAATCAAATCTAAATTTAAAGCCATTTGATTTAATTTATCATCATAAATTAAATCCGAGATATGATATCTATCTATTTAATTAAATCTGAGATACCATATCTTAATTTAATATTAAACAGATATACGATATCTTTATTCGAAATTAAATGAGATACAATATCTCTATTTGTTTCAGATATTTAATTTATCAAATAAATTAAATACTAAACAAATATCATATATAATATTATAATCTCAATTTATAATATATATATTAATTTCGAATTATATATATATATATATATATATATAAATCCTAGATCAAATTTAGTATTCATTTAATCTCAGATTAATCTGAGATTCAATGAACCTGGACACTTTCACCCGTGTTGGATTATTCTTGTGTGCGACCCTGCAGGCCCATATGAGATTGGCAGTGGGCCAACACTGTATCAGCCCACAAGTCGCAAGCGGCCTCTAGCAAGACATTGCAACTACCCAATTCACATGGGGATCGATGTCACGATACTACCTATCGTACAACCATGTCACGTCCCTTTTGTCACGCGATAATTTGGTCAAGGATGAGACATGGATAATGTCAACTTCCTTTTCTTGACCAATGCTTTCTCGATTCTCGAGTAGTCTAATAAGTGAAATGGAAACTCCTTTCCATCACAGTATGGCCATACATTTCTTAGACTCACTCATCGAGGGGCCCAGCATTATCTCTCTACATATGTGAGGGACAAATCCCATCTTGACCACTCACATTCCTCCGCATGAAAACCACTGATCCTGATCCTAGCCTTTATCATCACCCGGTCAAAGGTGACTTTTGACCAGGTCAAAGATCAGTAACTCATCATGTAGGAATCCATGATGATCAAGGTCATAGAGCGTCGTGACGCGGTTATACATGAGATAAGCTTATGACTTAATCCATACAGCTTTCTCATAGTGGGTCGGTCGAGCACCTTGTACTCTTACAAGTGCCCATGACTTTGACTCGTATCTCCATACCTCATCAAAGTCATACTGGTCTTATTTCATCTTCACTCCCGTGTAAATGACCGACCAGGGACATTTAGGATAATCTATAAGATTACCCAGGGATGCAGTTATCAATACGAACATGCAAATGAAAATGATAACAAAAGAGAATACTTTAAATAACTTAAATATCCAAAGTACAATGAATTGCCCCTAGGGCATAATTTCCAACATAATGCACATATGTTTCTGCAAATTTATGTTGAAATTAAACTCAATTTAACATTTTTAGTAGACTTAAGCCCACTCCCAATTCATATATTTTTAACGAGTTCCTACACTTTTTATTTCTAAACTCACTCCGATTGGAAAATATCTAACTGGTTTATGAGATTCCAATGAAACTCCGTGGTTAAGCGTATTTAGGTGAGAGTAATATCGGGATGGGTGACTCTCTGAGGAGTTTTAGAAATCCAAAACCTCTTGATTTAAAGTTTGTTGTGTACAAAGAAATATTTAAAAATGTTAATTGATTAGAAAACATTGTTGTATAACATTGTTGAGATTTCATTTTTAATATGTACTCTGAATCAATTGGACAATATTATTGTTTATAATTTGTTGATGTTTCATTTATAATATGTAGTCATTCATTGATAGTTATGTTTTCATGTTCTTTAAAGACAATAAAATTGCTTCACTATAATAAAATATATTTAAGTAAGCTGTGAAATACTTTCATCCCGTGCAACGCGTGGGGAAGTATAGGCTCGTTATATTATAAACTATATCATATATATTTAGAACTGGAGGAGTAGAATATTAGAAGTACATATTCACATCACACATCCACGGCAAGCTTAGTGGGCTAAGGCCCATTTACATATAACATGTTATAAGGCACCAAACCCAACAACCTGATAAGCTAATAAATCAGTATATATTATACTAATTTCAACACCCCCTTCAAATTGGGGATTATACAAATTGATGGTCTCTAACTAGAGCAGAAAACGCTCAAAATCCTCACACTCAATGGGTTTAGTCAAAATATTTGCTAACTAATTAATGGAACAGACATGCTGCAGATCAATAACCCCCCTGTTGCAGTTTTTCACGTACGAATTGACAGTCTTGCTCAATATATTTAATTGGTTCATGAAATATTAGGTTACTAGCCATGTGTATTGTTGCTTTGTTATCACATTATACCTTAGCTGGAGCGAAATCTAGAATGTTGAGATCCTGTAGCAAGCATGTAAGCCAAGTAATCTTTGAAACCATTGAAACTAAAGCTGTTGAAGCTAAAGCTCTGTATTCAGCTTTGGTAGAGGACTTGAAAACTGTATATCGTTTCTTCGACTTCCAACACACCAAGGAGCCGCAAAACTTGAGCAAATAGTTGGCCACAGACCTTCTAGTGTCATGACAAGCAACCCAATCAGAATCTACAGAACACTCCAATATATTCTTCTTTTCAACGGCAAGCAAAATTCCCAGACCGAGGCACCCTTTGAGGTAGTGAATGACTGGAACAGCAGCTGTTATGTGGGACTTGCGAGGCACACTCAAGAATTGACTCAAAGCCTGCACAGAAAAACTAATGCCAGGTCTGGTCATAGTTAAATAACACAACCTACCTACAAGTCATCGGTATGTTGCAGGTTCTGTCAAGAGAGGGTCCTTCTGCTTGTGTCTTTCATTTTTCTGCATCCTGTTGGCATCTGAAACTGGCTTTTGGGGTTCAAGAGCCAGCCGAGATCCAAGATCCATAGGGACCTCTAATGGCTTTGAACCACTCAGCCCCATATCTGATATAAGGTCAAGAATGTACTTCCTTTATTATAAGCCAATCTCTTTACTAATTGGACCATCCTTTACTATTTTGATGAAAAGTTCTACAATCGATTTATTTTATATATATATATATATATATATATATATATATATATATATATATATATGCATTTGAAATTTGAGTGTTGGGACAGTTTACTATACTGGATCGACTTACACAATTGTACTATGTATTACTTCTTGGGAGAAGCGATGAAAAGATAAAACTACATATGATTAATTAGTTACCTAGTGAATTACAGTTAAGCCTACCCTAATTGCCTTAAAACTAGGAGGGTTTGGGTTTTTTAACATAATATTGTCTGTAATACATGTACCAGGTTGTGAGTTGTGACTCCTTCACTTCTCATGCTCAAGGAGACAAAATATGTCTACGTGCATCCACCTAATACTATATAATTCTGAATCCTGAACAATTCCCTTTGATGACCTTGCAAGTTCCCAACCCAAGAAGTATTTAAGATCCCATAAATCCTTGATCTTAAAGTGACCATATAAGTGATTCTTAACCTTAGTAATTTGTCCATACAATTCCCATTGATGACTAAGTCATCCACATAATCCAACACTAAAGTCATGTTATCATCCACATAATTCAAGTATGGTTTCTGTGAACTTAGAATTCCATTAGCGAAATGCTTGCTTGAGTCCATATAAGGATTTGTTTAATTTACAAACTTTATTCTTTCCAAAATTATCAAATCTTTGTGAGATCCTCATAGATAACTCCTCAAGTAAATCCCCTTGTAAAAATGTATTGTTGACCTCCATTTGAAAAAGAGGCCAACCATGTATTGCTGTAAGTGTGAGGATAGTTCTCACAGTTACCATCTTAACAACAGGAAAGAAGGTTTTAAAGTAGTCTATATCTTCTTGTTGATTGTATCCTTTGACCACAAGACGAGCCTTATACCTTTCCACTACACCTTTGGAATCATACTTGATTCTAAAGACCCACTTGTACCCAATAGCATGTTTTTCCTTGGGTAAATCAACAATTTCCCAAGTTTTATTCTGTTGTAATGCCTTCATTTCCTCTTGCATGGCATCCATTCAATTAGGGTCATGGGATGCTTCCTGAAAGCTACAAGGCTCAACACCCGCATCAGTAGATAGTAGAAAATCTTTTTATAGCTAGGAGATGTTGTTAGATTTTTGTTTAAATTCATGGGTTATGAATAAGAAGTCGCGTCGGTTCACCACCGCCGGTCGCATCGGTTTGCCGAGGAGATTCCATCTGATCATTTCATTGTCTATAAATAGACATGCGTATGACAGAAAAACAATCTCGTTTTTCTAATACATACACTCTCTCTGTATACTGCATATACATTCTGTGCGTTCCGAAAGCAGACTCGTTGGATTCGCTTGGGTTTCAGACAGACAGAGCCATCTTTCTGGAGACGAATAATCCGCTCTATCCTGGGAGGCAATTGCTCAGAAAACCTTCGGCATCCGTATTGAGGGAGCAAAATTGTCTTAAGGACACAACGAAAGTTGGGCCCGGATTTCTGCATAGTTCATTATTATTTTCGGCAGTCTTGTGAGTTTTTACTAGTTTTTCTTTAGTGCAGTAATATTGTATGTTTACAGATTATGCATATTGATTATACAGATTCTTATTTTTAGTGATATTTCTATATTGAAAGTATTTTCACCAACAGATGCATGTACTTATGGATATGGTACCTGGAATTTACCTTAATTTTACTTGTACTTGTTGTTTCTGTTAAACAGATATAGTCATTAAGCCAATTGGGAGTACTTTTGTTTCTCAAAGATCGTGAAGAGGTGGCTGGATGATTATCAACATCAACTACTGTTTCATTACCGGCTGAATCATCACCCACATGTCCTGGGCTGAGAGAATCATCAGCTGCAGGATGTCTAGATGTGGAAGGCAGATTGGTACAATCAACAGAAAAGGGCCCAGCCTTTGGGAAAGTCCCTTTGGCTGGTTCAAAAAAACGGAATCCTTGAAAGGAAATTTACTTTCATGAAAAACATGTCTACTAGCCACCATTGTGTGCGTAGTGAGGTTAAACAGAAGGTACCCCTTTTGATTTTGTGGATATGCCATGAAAATGCAAGGTTCAACTCTAGGCTGAAATTTATCATGCTTTGTGCAGTCGTTTAGGCAACCAAAAGTTTTAAGAAAATGAAAACCTGGTTCCTTCCCATAAATCAACTCATATGGAGTCTTATATCCTAGGTTTTTAGATGGGGTTCTATTAATTAAAAAAACTGCAGTTTTCATACTTTCACCCCAGAATTTAAGTGGCATACCTGATTGGGGAATCAGTTTCGGCAGCTTGGGACGAGCGCTGGGGAAATCTGGACAGTCCAGATCTCCAGGTGGACAGTCCAGATCTCCAGGGGACGGTCCAGATCTCCAGGGGAGATCTGGATCTCCCAGCACTCGTCCCTCTGCTCGACCAAAAACCAAGCAGGGAAACTGGTTCCACCTGATTGGATAGTAAGACCTCTATCAACATTTAATAAATGCCGATGTTTCCTCTCTACCACACTGTTTTGCTGTGTTGTGTAAGGACATGTACTTTCATGAATAATCCGCTTACCATTCAAGTGGTTTTTAGGTTGTTGATTTACAAATTCCAAACCATTATCACTCCTTACTATTTTTACAACAGTAGAAAATTGAATTCCAACATAAGCAATGAAATTTTGTAAATGCTGAACAGTTTCTTGCTTATTGATCATAAAAAACAACCTAGTACCTGAACAGTTTCTTGCTTATTGATCATTAGAAAAAACCTAGTACATTCCCCCTCGTGACAGTTGCAGTCATAGCTGGAAACAGGGTTGAGCGCTGCGGACACAAATTTAATAAATGCAGCTGAACAGTTTCTTGCTTATTGATCACAAAAAACAACCTAGTACATTTGGAAAAGTCATCAACTATTGTAAGGAAATGCCGGTGACCCTTGTATGTAGCATCTCTATATGGGCTCCATAAAGTGCCTACATGAATCAAATCAAAACAACAATGACTAACAGATTCACTATGAGCAAACGGTAAACAAGTTTGTTTTGCTTGGGACAATATATTACAATTTGTTGTAAGAGGGGCAGACAATACCCATAGTTCCTACTTAGCATGGATGAGCAGGTACTTGGGAGTACCTAAGTATTTCTCCACAAAAAAAAAAAAAAAACAAAAACAAAAACAAAAACGGAAAGAAGAAGAAGGAGGAGGAATGTATGGGGCAGACAATACCTATATATTCTATAAAATAAGTAATGATTACAATTCATTAATAACATATACACATCAATTCTTTCTCTCCTTTTTTTTTTGTTAATTTCTTTTTAAAATACTCCTATTGATATTTTCTAAATAATTATTAAACACAATGATAATTTAATAATGCAACTATATATTCTATAAAGAATGTAATGCTTATAACTCATTAATACTACATACACCTCAATTTTACTATTTTATCAATTAATTTAATAAAAAGCTTATATTCTATCAAGTGAAATATTCTACTTTCTTTCTTTTTTTTAAATAAAATAATTTTCAGATTTCTTTAAAAGTATTTTCCTGTAACTATCCGTCTAAAGTAATTGATTTTTTTTCCTAAAAATAACCTAATAAAATATTAATTTCATTATCTTTTTTCCATAGCAAAAAAAAGTAACCTTGCATTTGTATTATGCCCAATTAATTGATGTTCTTGTGATAGTTTTTTTTTTTTCCCTTTTTTTCAAAGTGATTCTTATGCACCTTTTTTTTTGATACGTTGTATTATGCATCTGAATGACGGCAATAGCGAGGTGGTCAGGGAATCTGCTGTTCTCGTGGATCTTTGATCTTCACATCGGATTCATCGAAAGCGCATGGGAACCTCCTGTATTGGATTGGATGTCAACGGTCTATGAATTAAATTTTAAATAAAAGCATTTTAAGAAAATAAATAAAATTAACTAATTAAACTTTTATCCTTAATCTCCCCAAAATCTGATAAATATGTCATATAATTAGAACTAAAAAGAATATATTTTTTCTCACCAACAAAAAAAGTGCAAGTTGAGGTTGAGATTGAGGTCATTCTTTAATAATCAATCAACAATGAAATATATATTCTATATAGGGAGTCACACCCTTTAAACAAACGTACTATAGTAAGAAAAATCAACCTTTTTTTATATTAAAATTTTAGAAAAGGGGTTGAGTTCATTCACGATCTAAGAGTAATGTGAAATCTCTTTTAGGTCAACCGATGTTGGGTAAGTCGAGCCGTCAATTACCCTCAGGTGTTTACCTAGGCACCTAGGAGTTAGGATGCCTCCCACAGCGTCTTAACCAACTCCAGGATCAAATCTCCTTCCTTTATTGAGAGTGTCCGATCTCTTTGTCAGTTGAGCCCAAAAATGAGAGGTGAAAAATCAACCTATTGACACTATATTATGGTAGAAAAGCTTTTTTTGGTGGCAGAAAAGCTTTTGATCCAATTGTTAAATCCAAACACTCCAATTACACCAAAGTCAGCTTAAGTCTCCTCTGAGGCCAACATCGAAGCCACACCTACAAAGCCCACAATCCAATATTCAATCCATCAAATTTGCTATGCGCATAATTCCCCAATGGCTCCAAATATTTAATAAATCGATCAAATATGGATTCACAAACATTTTAAAATAGATAAAAATAAAGAGAAAGAATTTTGAAATTGTAAAATTTAAAATGAAGTATTTCCAAAAAAAAAAAAAGATTTGTGAATTGCTTATTAAATTTCATCATTCTCTTATTAACTCTTAGGGCCTGTTTGATACGCTGATTTAAGATGAGGGAAAGAGAAAATGAGAGGCTTCCCACAGATGAAAACTGTTTGGCGTGCTATTTGTTTGAAAATTGATTTCCCGCCAGCCTCCATTTTCCCACAATGGTGGGAAAGTTTAATCCCTCCAAAACTGGCAAGATAGCATTTTCATTCCCAGAAAAGTGAATTTTATGGACAAAAATGTCCATGTATACAGTGGAGTTATTTATTTAAAAAGAGCATGGACCCTACAGCTCGACGAAGCTAAAATCGAAGACAAGAGCTGAACGAAGGACTCTCACCTGAAATCGACAACAGGGTAGTTAGAGACGCAGAACAAGTTCAACGCAGGTGCAAATACAGGTGAGTTCCGATGGGTATTAGTGATACGTTTGCTATTTCATCCGTTGGCCAATGCCCTGTGTTCATTGTTTGGTGGCATAATACGTATGCTTTTTGGTTAATGTGAGTGAGGAAATAAATGAGAAAGTCAGCTGGACAATAAATGTCAGTGAGGAAAAAAGAGGACATGAGATTATTCCTGTACATGCGTCTCGTGTGAACAATAAATGTGGCAATTAATGTGTTCTGTGTTGTAAATGAAATTGTATTGTGGGTAGGTATGCACATTTATGGCAACTGGTATGACATTCTGTATAGCTAACAATTAAACCATGTCTGCTAACCCTTGAAATACAAAGTTAACATATGTGAATTATAGGATTAATGTGAATTTATTTTAGTCATAGTGTGATGTCTATTATTGGGTCAGCTCTAAAGTTACTGGGTTTGTTGAAAAGTTTATATCTTTGAATGTAAATAGCTGTTGTTTTCTGACTCGAGGTAAAAACCTCTCTCAAAATGTCTAACTCTCGGACTTCACTTAGACTCGAGGCGCCACTGCTAGCTCGAGGCAATTTGCTCTTTTTCATATTCTTTGATCTTTGATTTGAACTTTGTTGATTCCAAATTCTATGAAGCACTTGTTGAGTCTAAATTCATATGGAGTTGGTTTCACTTCATTTAGTTGTGTATAGTGTGAGCTATGTCCAGAAAACCGAGCCTATGCTGAAATGAATCCAGAATTTCGAGTGTCAACTTTCAAAGGCCATATCTCCTTGGTCTGAGCTTCATTTTGGTTGGTTCAACTCTTTATAGAACGCATTTTGAGCCTACTTTCAAATGGCACCGCTTTCATCTCAATTGGATTTGTAGATTGTGAGATACACGCAAAATATTGAAGCTTGGTCTGCTGTGTGGCGTGAATTGATAGTCTAGTTTGTACAATTCATATCTCCTTCATCTAAACTCCTTTGGGCTTGAATTTTATATCAAAATGATGCATTGGGAGTCTAGTTTCATATGCCACTAATTTCACCTCAATCCGATCTCTGGTTTAGGAGATATCGTCGAATTATCAGACCTCACCTGAGTTAAACATGAAACAAAGGTGAACAGAGTGATGAAAAACACTATTGGCTAGAGTCAGAAAAATGGTTGACTCAAATTATGGCCCAGACTCGAGTCAGTGATTTCCTTGGCTCGAGTCAACTCCTACCAGATGCCCAACTTTCTACGACTGTTTTTGTAAAAAACAGTCCTTAAAAGTTTTTTTTTTAAAAAAAAAAGTCACAGTACTTTTAATGACTATTTTCTCAAAAACAGTCATCAAAAGTTTTTTACGATTGTTTTTGTAAAAAATAGTCCTTAAAAGTTCAAAAAAAAACATAAAAAAAACAGTACTTTTAATGATTGTTTTCTCAAAAACAGTCATCAAAAGTTTTTTACAACTATTTTTGTAAAAAATAGTCCTTAAAAGTTCCAAAAAAACAGTAATAAAAAACAGTACTTTCAATGATTGTTTTCTGAAAAACAGTCATCAAAAGTTCAAAAAAAGTCATAAAAAACAGTACTTTTAATGATTGTTTTATCAAAAACAGTCATCAAAAGTTTTTTACAACTCCTTAAAAGTTCAAAAAATCATAAAAAATAGTACTTTTAATAACTGTTTTCTCAAAAACAGTCACCAAAAGTTTTTTACTGTTCACCTTCTTGAGTGTTTATTTCCGTTTAATTTTTGCCTTCTCTATCAGTGCATTCGTTGCATTCAAAGTTTAGTCATTTTCCCCCTGTTCATCTGTTTATATGAATTGTCGCTGCTGGTTTCGCCTTTTCGAGTTCTCACCTTCTAATTCCTTCCACGTGCATCGTCCTTCAAACATCCCGACTCCATTCATCGGTGCAATTTCATTTCGCAGCCACCTCTACTTCAGTTTTCGAGCTACACATTCAATCTAGTTTTAGGGTTCGTTAATCTACCACTGCGACAAAACAAAATTCAGTTGCAGGAATGGCTTTTTGTTTTTTTTTTAAAATTTAGGGGCATTTTTGGTATTTCACCTTATATTCTCACTTAACTGACACCCAATTCTTCATACCAAACCATTTATTTTCCCCCAACTTAAGTTCTCTTCCCATGTCTACCAAACAGTTTCACTTTTTTATTTTCCTCACAATCTTCCTTTCCATTCCTTTCCCTCCTTTGAATTCCTTTCCCTCTTTAAATCTTCCCCGTACCAAATGGGCCCTTAGTAACAAATCTAATTTAAGATTTTCTAATTTCAAAATTCTTTGTCTGTTTTTTCCTTTTAAAATATCCTAAGGCATTACGGCACAATTACAAGTCTCACATCCTAAATCACCAATCATATGTTAAATCATAGTGAAAAAATTCATGAAGTCCAAAATATAATATATCCAGTTAAATCAAAAGTATGTAGAAAGTCACCAATAAGCTCTTGAGGTGATAAACAGCCTTTTTTTCTCTGTAAGGAGAAAACCACACGGTTAAACTCCTAAATGGTCTTGTTTTTTTTTTTTTAAATAACAAAAAAAAACCTAAAAATGGTCTTGTTATAAAAAGTGAAGACCCTTGGTACTTTGAGCCCACATTAGGTGCTTAGAATTTATGTGTTCATTACATGCTTATACCTCAATTAGAGGTATGAGCATATTTTTTTTTATATTGTATTTATTTATATTTAAATTATCTGCTGCTTTCTGTAATTTTTTTTTGCATCCAGTATCTCAAATTAATTTGTTTCCATGATACTGGTGTTACAAACAAATATTTCTGAAAGCAGGAATTGAAACTAATTAATTTGAGATACTGAGTGCAAAAATCATTACAGAAAGCAACAGATAATTTAAATATAAATAAATACAATATTAAAAAAATACTTATACCTCTAATTAAGGTATAAACATGTAATGAACATATAAGGTCTAAACACCTAATATAAACTCTTGTACTTTAAGCTTCGAAATGAATTAGTTTCAAGACCAAATTGGTCTAAGAATACCCTTAATCAAGTATGAAAAAAAAAAAAAGTATACAGAAGGCATAAATAGGAATATACAAACAACAAACACATGATTAGATGGTAATGGTATTACAGTAAACCTAAGTTTCTAGAACCTCCACTCGTGACCACCGCTACATCCTCGCTTTAAAAACATGGGAAAATGTATTTAAGGGTCCTTTTTAGAGAAAAAAAAATCCCAAAATGGGCCCCAAAATTCTGAAAATCCCAGGCCCTTTTTGGGATTTTTAGAATCTTGGTGAGTTGTTAATGAGGCTGATATAGTTGTTAACCGGGGCTGATATTGTTGTTAATGTGACTGATTTAGTTGTTAAAAAATTATTGTTAATGTGGCTGATTTAGTTGCTAACAGGTATTGATTTTGTAGTAAATTTGGTTGATTTAGTTCTTAAATTTTAATGAATTTATCTCAAAAAGGGTCCAAGAACCCTTTTTAAGATTTTCAGAATCTTGAAGCCCTTTTTAGGATTTCTTTTTTGAAAAAAGACCCTTAAATGGAGTTTCGCTAAAAACATTTAAGCAATGTCCAAAAACCAATAGTCAAGTTACACAATATATTCCCGTTGTGATTGTAAAGCAATAAATTAAGGGAGGCATCTAACTTCAATTTACATAATCATACTTAAGCATTTCAAAAACATGTATGTAAGCAAGTATATCACATTATAGGCTGAATTTAGATTTTAGTATATCAGCTAAATTTAGTTCGGATTCCTTCTAAAAATATAAGTAAACAATTATGGGCTAATTACGCTAAGGTCTTGAGGAAGATAAATCATTCCTTACAGGACCCTTAAAATCATCAAATATCTAATAAGTCCCAAAAATATATGGGTAACATATTCCAATTGTGTGAAGATACTTTGCCCATGTTAAAGTCCCACAAATAATGAAGGTTGACATGTGATGAAATCAAGGGGCAATGACGTCTTATCACTATTGGAATATATTACTCACATGTCCTTTAAAACTTACTAGATATTTAATGATTTTAATGGACTTAACAGTAATAATCTGTCTTCTTTAAAACTTGAGCTTGATTCCCCTTATTTCTTTTAGAAAATTATTCTACAAAAGGTATTAGAAAAATATCGTAATTATCCATCTTTATACATCGAACTCCCTTAAATACATAATTTTTAGAAATTCTAAAAGCTTTTTCTTTTCAAAATAAAAGATTTATCGAATTATAAATTGCTTATTTGTAGACAAAATTTTAAATTTCTTATCAAATCAAATCGAACTTTTGTAAATCGCATACAGAATAATTTGTTCGAAACCATTGTCATATCTAGTTGTTTAATAGTATTAAAAATTGATATCTTCGACTGAGATATAATACTAACCCCTGTCTCTGTACTTGTTGAGGTTCTTAGTATGCTGCTCCTTCCTGTCTCCATGTCAAGTTGAAGTTGCCTAGTCAGTACCAAACCTTGTAAAGGATATTCGTGTCGGATGGTTATAAACACTGGGAGACATCCTAGTTCCTAAATGTTTAAATAAACGTCTGAGATATTAGACGGCTCGCCCAACCCAATAATAGTATTATTCATGAGGAAGAGAGACTTCGCCCTATCCTTAGATCGTGAATGAACCCAACCCCTTTTCTAAAATTTTAATTAAAAAAGAAAAAAAGATATCCGTGTCTGATTCTCTCATTGGTTAGTATGTTTTCTTCTTCTTAGTTCTGACTTCTACTTTCGTCATATTTTTGTTTCAATTTTTTTTTTTAATTGTGAAAAGATAATAAGATTAAAGTGCACCCAGCAGTATTTTCTAAGGGTATCTAGTGCCCTTAAATAATTAATGGTGCAATTTAACCCTTAATATTTTAAAAGAGGTGCAACTTCACCTAATGTTAATCAAAAATTACACAAGTCAGGTTTTTTTCCCCCCCAATCAAAACTTCCTCCTTTTGAATGCTTTCCCGTTTCTTCTGCCACCGCTGCAATTTCGTTTCACTTCCAGCATCGAAGAGGCATATATAAAAACCAGTGATAATAAAATTGATAATTTTTCGTTTCACCAAAATAAATTAATAAAATTGCGAGCTCTATCATAATAAAAACCATCCAAGAAAATCACCACTTCCAATTTTTCCTTCTCTTTGGTTCCCACCATTCTTCACTCTTGATTCCAACCAGTGATCATTCCAAAAAACGCTAATGGACGTTTGTAAGACGTTAACATTGGGCGAAATTACGCTTCTTTTACAACATTAGCGGTTAAATCATGCACTGAAAACGAGGTAATTTGTGAAATCAATATTCTGGGATGCACAGTGTGCCCAAACCTTGTATATATATGCACTCTGGCGTAACAAATTATGTTATGGCTCAAGAAATATTCTGAGCACAATGAATGAGAGATAGACACATATACAAAAAAGGATTACAATGACACATATATACTGATGGATAGAAAATTGTAGAAAATGCTATAAACCTTAAATACTAATTACTATCATCGGTGAAAAAGAAAAAAAAAATGAAACACACGAACGAATGAACGAGAGAGAGCGAGAACTTTTTTTGGTTGATCCGGAAGAAATTAGAAGAAGAAGACGTGAGTGAGTGAAGGAAGGAAGGAAGAAGAAAAGGAAGGAAGGAAGGAGGAAGAAGGAAGAAGAGAGAAAAAGAGAAGGAAAAAAAAGTGCAAAACACTTGGAGTGTGATTTTCACACTCCAGTGAACACTTGAAGTGTGATTTATAACACTGAGTGTGTTTTTTTTTTCTCAACTTTGGCTTCTCTTCTATGGTCAGTTGTAAATGGCGATGGTTTATTTGTAAATGGCGATGGTTTACTTGTAAATGGCGATGGTTGTTTTGTAAATGGCAATGAAGTTTATATTTTGTAATTCAGGTAAGAATGGAAAAGACAAGAAAAAAGTTGTAAATGGCGATGGTTGTTTTGTAAATGGCGATGGTTTACTTGTAAATGACGATGGTTGTTTTGTAAATGAACCATTTACAAAACATAAACTTCATCGCCATTTACAAAACAACCATATCCATTTACAAGTAAATCATCGCTATTTACAAATAAACCATATCGCCATTTACAACTTTGTTCTAACCTTTTCTATAATTACAAAACATAAACTTCATCGCCATTTACAAAACAACCATCGCCATTTACAACTGACCATAGAAGAGAAGCCAAAGGCGAGAAAAAAAAACACACACACACACTCCAGTGTTATAAATCACACTCCAAGTGTTCTGCACTTTTTTTTCCTTCTCTTTTTCTCTCTTTTTCCTCCTTCCTTCCTTCCTTTTCTTCTTCCTTCCTTCCTTCACTCACTCACGTCTTCTTCTTCTAATTTCTTCCGGATCGACCAGAAAAAGTTCTCGTTCTCTCTCATTCATTCGTTCGTTTGTGTGTTTCGTTTTTTTTTTCTTTTTCACCGATGATGCCGGTGGGTGCGGCATAGGTGACGGTGGGTGCGGTGTAGGTGGTGGGGGCGGTGGGTGCGGCGTTGGCGTCGACGTCGATGGTGGAGGTGGACGGTGGCGCAGTCACGACGGATCTGGTAGGAAGGGTCTGGTTTGACGGAGAGAGGAAAGAGAGAAGATTAAATGGCATTCTAGACATTTGCCATGAATTTGCATATCCCTCCTTTTACAAATTCAATGAATTTATGTGAGTTTTACAAATTCATATGGTATTTTATTGGAATTTTTCCTTAAACAAATTGAATTATTTCCAGTTACAAATATACCATCAACATATATTAAAACAAATACTGTAGGTTTTGTTGTGCGAAGAAAGAAGAGTGAAACGTCACTTCTTGCATTTTGGAAACCCCAACTCAACAATGTATGCCATAGAGGTTCAAACCAAGCTCGTGGTGGTTGCTATAAGCTATAGATGGCTTTAGAGTAAATACCTTTTTTGGTCCCTGACAAAAAATGTGATCCCATTTTGGTCTCTTACAAGAAAAAAAAAATGTCTATTTTACTTCATACAAATGACGAATAAGGGTCGATTGGTTGACATTTTGATCACTCACAAATTTCTAAAAGGCCCATTTTAGTCCATAACAAGGATGAAAAAAGGTCAATTTTTTTTGTAAGAGGTCAAAATGGGATCCGTGTTTTTTGTCAGGGATTAGAAAGGGTATCTACTCATGGCTTTAATAAGCTTGCAAACATATGAAGGTCGTCTCATATCATGGAATCCTTCAAGTTGCTTCATGAAGATATCTTCCCTAAGCCATACGTTCAAGAAGGCATCTTTAACATCAAGTTTCCAGATTTTCTAGTTATATGACACATTAATAGCCAAGACAACACGAATTGTGCATGGTTGGTTTCACCACATGACTGATAGTCTCACCATAATCAATACTTGGCACTTGTTGAAATCCTTTCACTACAAGCCAAGCTTTATGCTTCAAAATCAAACCATCGACCTTAAACTTGGTCTTATAGACCTATTTGCAATCAATAAGTTTCTTGAATCAATTATAAGGAACTAGAATCCATGTATTGTTCCTCATCAACATGTCAAATTCATCTTTCATTACTTGTTTCCAGTGAGGTAAACGCAATGCCTCTGCAACAACCTGTTGGCTCAGCGACTTTACTTAAGGAAATCAAATCCTTTGAATTTAATAAACCCACAAATGGATGCCTAGATTTTACAATTCCCACTTTAGCTCTTGTCAACATAACATGGGTGTTGGTTTGGGCCAGTTGGTTATTTTGGGCTGCATTTGAGGTTTGGGTTGCTAAAACCTCATTCAATGGAGAATTTGCTTCAGAAGATAATGGGCTTTCTGGAGATGCTTCAATGACCGGATACGTTGCATTCATTGATGAATTTGCCACTTGGCTTTGGTTTTATGACATACCCGACTGAGAATTGGATAGGGATGATATGCTTGAGGGTACAATCTCCATCGGAATAATATGATCCTCTTGTATGTGTGCTCGTTTGTTGATAAAACTTGATTCAAATGGAAATAAAGTTGGATAAATAAAAAACATGACACCACACATAAACTCGCCCTATCACGGAATTTGCGACGGATTTTGAAATCCGTCGCAAAATTCAAAATTTGTAACGAAAATTTAGAAATTTGTCGTAATTACCACTCATTTTCTGCGACGGACGTTATCTGTCGCAAACATAATTTGCGACAGAAAAACCTGTTTTTGTGACGGATTTTTTCCGTTGCAAAAATAGTTTTTTTTTTTTTTGGTAGTGATAAAACTTCTGCTTTGTATTAAACTCTGAAGTATTTTCTGAAATTTACTTTGACTATGTATTATAAACTTTTTTTTTTGAAATGATAATGTAATTTGATGTTTTAGATATTAATAAACCCTGTTGCAGGTATTACAAATATTTTGATCAAGTTTTTGGGTATTAAAATTGGGGTATTACACCTAGACCCTGTATTTTATGCACTTTGGCATAACTAATTCTGTTATGACTCGGGGAATATTTTGAGCACAATGAATAAGAGATAGACACGTATACAAAAGAGGATTACAATGACACCTATGTAGAACTAGACAGAGCATTGTAGAACAATGAAATAAACTTGTAACACTAATTATTAGTACTAATAATCTTAATGCTATAACACTATTAATTTATACCCAGTAACAATAGCTGAAGTTTTGGTTATTAAAACTAGCCTAGAGGTCCGAGCAAAAAAAAAAACTAGCATAGAGGTGTGTCAATCCTTCAATGTTATAAATATACAGGTTTTTTATGATTCCCTTGAAGCTATTCACATGCTAATCAAGGATAGTAGCGCCGATCACCCTTTCACGCTAAGATTAAAGAAACACAAGATTTTATGTATGAGAGTTGGACATTGAACTGTTGCAGAGAAGCTATAAAATGTGTAGACATACTAGCAAGAAAAGCTCATGAGGTTTGTAGTTGTCCCCAGAGGTGGAGCCAGAAATTGCAATTAGGAGGGCAAATTTTATAGAATAGAACCCAAATATTTATAAAATTACATTTGAGCCCCACAAACATTTCAATATTTCTATTTTGGTCCCTTTACTATATAAATAATAGGGACTGAAGTGAAAAATTAAAATTTTTATAAGACTAAAATATAATTTTAAAAAACTCTGGGTCATTATCTACAATTTTAGGGAGGGCGGGGGCCACCCCTAGCACCCCTGCCTCCACCCCTGGTTGTCCCTAGTGCCAGACGTCACAATGCATTGCAAGGATAGATTTATTTTGGATTGTCAATATTTAGGGGAGATGTAATCTCTTGTCTTTTGTATTTCAAGTGTTAAGCTTGACTTTGTCATTGAAAAAAAAGGTTGCACTATTAATTACTTTAAGTCACTAGATGGATGTACTGGGAAAAAATACTTTAGAGCAGTGGACACGATTTAACCCAAGATGAAGGCATAAAATCAAATTTATATCTTTTTGGTGCATACTTGCATCATTTTTTGGCCAAGGTGCATACTTTTATTGTTGATAAGCTTAGATTGGTTACTCCTAAAATTATTAGGAAAAATTGAGAAAAAATTTCCATTTGTAGATTTTATTGTTCAAAATGATATAATAAATTTTTATGTTTAGAAAGTATTGATTCTTTGTAGGATTCTATGTACAGAAGATACTAGTATTCAAATTCAGATTTTTTGTCTAACCAAGAAAGTTTTCAAATAGAATTTGTCACCGATTTTCTTAAATTATTATGTTGAAGCTTCTCTTTAGAATTTATATATCGAAAGAAACTCAATAGTCAGGGTTCTGAAACTTGGATCGGACTGGCCGGTTCGGATCGGAAACCGTCGAACCGGCCAGAAAATCGGTCTGAGCTAAGGGTAAAACCGGGGTTACGAGTTGACCCCGAGTTAACTTGGTCAACTCAGCCTGAACTGGCCGAGTTGGCCGAGTCATAGAGTGAGAAAGACAGAAACGCAGAATGAGAAGGAGAAGAGAGAGAGAGAGAGAGAGATCTGAAGTGCTTAATGTCGACGCCAGCGACGGTTCACAGTCGAAGGAGGAGCAGCGATCTCGTTGAAGCTCTCTGGGTGGACTCCAAGCTTCTTTAAGCTTTTCTCTGGTTCGACTTTCCTTGTGGGATACCGACACACAGACTAGGAAGGAGAAGAGAAAGAGATATATCTGAAGGGCAAAGTGGAGCTGGTGAGTGGTGAGGCTGAGGAAGGAGAAGAAAGAGAGAAGCTGCTCAAAGTTAAAAGAACGGGAAGCTGCTGCAAAGTTCAAAGAACGAGAAGTTGCTTCACAACTCACACATGGTTAGTGATGTGATGTGAGAGTGACTACTCTTGGCAGATTTTGTGTGTAGTGCAAGGATTCTCGGGAGTGGATTTCCTCAGCGGCATCCCTCTCAAAATCTCTCAGTAGTGCATTCAGGACCATTGATCTTTTATAATTAAATCTTGACTGTCCATTTTAATACTTTCAAAACACATTCAGAGCTCTAAAAAATTATTTTATGATCTTAAAAAAAATTTTTGAAGTATTTTGTAGTACCAGTCAATACACTAAAATATTTTTTCAAGATCCTAAGATAATTTTTTAAGATCATGAAGTATTTTTTCAGTACCAACGAGTATCTTAAAATATTTTTTCAGTACCAGTTGGTACCCTAAAATATTTTTTAAAGATCCTAAAATAATTGTAATACCATTGAAAAAATATTTCAGGATACTGACTGGTACTAAAAATATACTTTATGATACTGTTTGGTACTGAAAAAATACTTCATAGTTCTAAAAAATTATCTTAGGATCTTGAAAAAATATTTCAGGGTACTGACTGGTACTACAAAATACTTCAGGATATTTTTTTAAGATCGTAAAATAATTTTTCAAAGCTAGCTTTGAATGTGTTTTGAAAGTATTAAAATGGACAATCAAGATTTAATTATAAAAGATCAACGGTCTTGAATGCGCTACTGAGAGAGATTCTGAGAGGTATGCCGCTGAGGAAATCCACTCCCAAGGATTCTCACTTTCCCTTCATACACGTGACAAGCAAAGAAGCTATATTGACTTTTTCTTAATTATATTTTATCCCTCAAAAGCTTTTTTTTTTTTTGCTCAAAGGCTAAAAGCTATTAATAACAGATAGGAAAATTCAAAATTGAAAGTAAGGAGTGGAATGGATATTGGGCCTGGAAATGGATTTGGGTTAGGTATTAATGTTAACTATAAAATGTTTTATATTATTAAAATATAAATATTTTTACCTATTTAATTAAATTATATATTTTAATTAATACCGGTCTGACTCCGGTCTGACCCACTAACCCTTAACCCAGTACCTCCACCGGTTCAGTGACCGGTCCGGATTTCAAAACCTTGATCATAGTATTTGTTTCGTCATATAGTGCCGAAGCCAAAAATGTTAATTATAGGGGGTGAGCTCTGGCCGGCGATCGGTTTCTTTGGCAAATGCCGAACCTACCCACTTCATGAAGATCATACTTCTGGCAAAAATTCATGCCTAAAATATTGTAAGCTCTTTACTTTTTCTGTTTGCTTCAAACTGAGAAAATGCAGAAAAGAGCACCTGATGCTTCATGCTCAGTGTTTGTTTGTTTTTTTTTTTAAAAAAAATCACCTAGCAAGATGAAGGATGGGTTGGGTTTTAATTAAATTTAAATGGTAAATGATGTACCTTCACTGTTAAATAAGAAAATTTGATTTATAAATATTAATTTTTTTAGAATCTATTAGTATTAAATGTAATTTGGAAGAGTCGTTTATATTTCATTTTCTTAGCTAGGAGTTATTTTCAGTGTTCCCCGCTTTACGTTTAAGAAGAAAAGATAAAAAGAAAGAACCGTGATTAGATTAAAAATAAAACAAAATTCTCCAAAAACAATCGTTTTAAATGGGATTTGACAAAATCTAATAACTTATTAAGGTTTTGGAAAATTATGTAATAATTAAAGCTGGGAAATGAATGAGCTTATATCGAACAAAATTATATATTTTTTTTAAAAAAATATGTAAGTGAAAAATGTCCATAAGCTTGATAGCAGTATTTTAAGATTTTGAATCAAAAGGGAGTATCAAGGGAAAAGAAATTGGGAAAAGAACTTTTTAATTCTCATGAGTTCTGGCCAGCTGTGGAGGAACATTGCAACGGCATGTTTGGTGTAAAATATTGAGTAGCCCAACTAATACATTGGTTTTCACCTTTTCCTTTGCTCACGAAAACCTTATTTCTTACCTTCCACCAAACATGCCATTTGTTCGATAATTCCTGTGATCTACGAGTAATTGAAAACACTAGATTATCATGTTGGATATTTATAAAATAAATACTCTACCCACACGTATTTACTGTTAATTTTTTCAGCTAGATATCATTATTTGTATATGATTTTCTGTACAATTTAAATTAAAAAAATTAGTGATAAATATATAAAAAATTGGATTTGAGTATGATTTTTTTTAAAGGCCAAAATATACATTTGATGCTTCATGTTTGTCTTTGGTACTATTTTAATCTTTTAAATTTGTAAAGTACATTTTTGATCTCTTAATGTTAACACCGTTAGTCTAACTTAATGGAAAATACTGACTCAATAATTTTAAACGATGACAGTGCAATTAAATGCTGACTAAACATATTTATATGTTTATATTTTAATAAATTAATATTTGAAATCCTGTTAATTGAGAAATATTTAATCATCACGGATTGTTTTACGATTTTTCACACTTTGTGAAGATTAAATATATTTTTTTTGTCAAAGAAAATTAAATATTTTTAATTAATAAGACTTAAAATATTAATTTATTAAAATACTAGTATATAAATATACAACATTTAATTGCACAGTTTTTTCTGTTAGATCAAACTAAAAGTAATAGTTTTTTTTTTTCTGTTAGATCATCAAACTAACAGTATTAATATTAAGAAACCAAACGTGTACTTTATAAATTTAAGGGACTAAAATTATACTAGAGACATATATAAAGGACCAAACATATATTTTAACATTTTTTTAATTATCTATTTTGACGGGAAAATCTTTTGGTTAAACTTATTTTTAAACCCAAAAATTAAGGGAAATTTTTTAAAAATCCGGGGTCGACGAGATGCTTCGGTTCGCTGAATATAAATAGGTTAAATTCAAAGGCGAGGAAGCGACAACAGCGCTCGGAGGTCAGAGCAGATCTGCTGGACTGACAAGGTCCAGTGAGATTCACGCCGGCGAAAATTCCCGGTGAGTCTCAGCCATTGATTTCGGCATCGACGATGACTAGTCATTACTGGAGAGCTAATATTAGTCGCAAGAGCAGCAAGAACGGTCCGCAGATGAAGGAGAAAGCAAAGAAAACGACGAAATTCGAACGACGATTAGTGAGGTACCAGGAGTTGCCGGAGTACTTAAAAGATAACGAATACATATTGAACTTTTACCGTTCGGAATGGCCCGTCAAGGACGCCTTGTGGAGCGTCTTCTCATGGCACAACGAAACCCTAAACATTTGGACGTGAGTATCCATATCCGTAATCCAGCTTTAATTTCAATTTCATTTAACTTATTCTACAAAATTTGGAGGTACGAACGGATAAATTCCAGAATAATTGTTTATATGAACAGACTTGGGATGTTGCTTGTGCAGGCATTTAGCGGGATTTCTGATATTCGTGGCGATCGCTCTGGTGAGCACGATGAAGACGATCCGGCTGGAGCTCGGAGATTTCGCTTCAAATTTGTGCAGGTGTCTGGTTTTGTGTAAAAGACATGTTTGTCAATTTCTAGTTTGTTGAGTTGTTGTGGTCTTTTATGGAATATGGTTATGTCATTGATGATTGACGACGAGGCTAATCTGAGGGTTTTTTTTGGGTGGTGGGACCAGAGTTGTGGCTGGGGCGGCGTTGACGGCGACGACGAAGGCGATGAACGGCTCTGGTAGCAACCAATTCACGGTACGTTTACGATTTTAAAATTTAATTATTTTTAGCATTTAAAAATTTGCAGGAAAGTGGTGGGCCAAAACCAGAAAAATACCTGAAAATATCAATCTCACATACGACTATACGAGTATATTTTATGTACTAGATTTCATTAGTTAATTACTATGAGCAAAGGACAACACCTTTTAGAGCGTTTTTGACTTTTTGTCATGCTTTTAAAAGCTAAAAAAAACTACTGCTCAAAGAAAATCAAGAATAATGAGTGTTTGGTAGGGTTTTATACTTAAAAGTTACTTTTTTAATGAAGCCACCTAATTAAGCTCTAAGCTTTAAGATATTGCTTTTTCTGAAGTTATATCAAACATAAATTACATCAAAAAAAAAAAAGTCCATTAAAAAAAAAGACTATCAAGAAAAGTCCATCAGAAATAAAAACTATTTCTACTACCACTATCTCAAACAGGCCCCATTAGTTGGAATCCATACAAATCCATGATTTTGGATTTTCAAATTCTAATTTCTCTTCTAATATATATATATATACACACACACATATACATATGTGTGAGAGTGTGAGACAACATAAAAACATATCTATTAAAAATAAAATTTTAAGAAAGGTTACATCATAATTTGGTTGATATTTTTTAAATTTTCTAAGTTAGTTTTTTTAACTGAGAAGCATCTTTAATAAATTTGTTTTAGAAAAAATGACAAAAAATGAATTTTTAAATTATAAAATTTTAAATCAAATATTTTTCAAAAAAAATGAAAAAATGAATGGTAGATTGTTTATTAAGTTTCGTCTTACAATTTTAAAGTTTTTTCTGTTATTTTCCTTTATTTCTATATACAAAAGTAAAATTTAAAAAAGTTGGGAAAAAATAGGGGAAAAAAAAAGAACTTTAAAATTTTAAAATTCTAAACTAGATATAAAAATAAGTTGTGCATTGCTTATCAAGTTTATCATTCCCTTATCAACTTTTAATAACAAATCTGATTTGAGATTTTGAAATTTCTGAGGAAGAAAGACAGAAAAAGAACTTTAAAATTGTAAAAACATCAAATTAAATATAATAAGAATAATAATAAATAATGATAAAAAAAGAGGAATAATTTAAAGCTTTACTTCATTTAATTTGGAGTCAAAAGAAAGAAAGTATGGAGTTCAAATAACTCACTAAGAATGCCCTTCAAAAGATTATTCGGTATAATTTGGTTATAACAACAAATCCTAAAACAGGGGATCTATATATTTGTTGTTATACAGATCCCAAAATCAACAAATATATAGATCCCAAAATCAACAAATTTTGGGATCTGTATAACAATAAATATATAGATCCCCTGTTTTAGGATCTGTTGTTATAACCAAATTATATCGAGTAATCTTCTGAAGGGCATTCTTAGTGAGTTATTTGAGCTCCATACTTTCTTTCTTTTGACTCTAAATTAAATGAAGTAGAGTTTTAAATTATTCCTCTTTTTTATCATTATTTATTATTATTATTACTGTTATTATAATATTTAATTTTTTTTTAAAGAAAAGAGGCATGCACCTCTCAGTGATTGACAGGCGCATGCCTCCCTCCCGCCACCCAATAATTGGATAGTGGGAGGGATCCTCACGCCACCCAATTATCGGGTGACGCGAGGGTTCTCTCCGCTACTGACACAATTTTGTCAGTTTGTGTCAGTGGTGCAACCCATTTTTACGCTTTTAATTTCGTGACCTGCTATAGCGCCGCCACAAACAGTATTATTTGGGTAAAATGTTTCCAAACTGCTTTAATCTGATAATTTTTTTATTTTTTTTTAATTAATTTGGTCAAAAAGCCGCCTATGTGATTCCATTTTCGGGTTTTTCTCTTTCTTTCTTTTTTGGCCCGATTTCTGGCTTTTTCTCTGACGTCTTTGTTTCTTTATTAGAGTATAAATAAAAAAAGCATTTTGTTGGCCAAAAAAGCATTTTGGCAGCGGATAATTTTTATTTATTTATTTATTATTATTCGGACGGTTCTCCTTAAACTTTGAGCTATTGTTTTAGTGGTATAAGTTTTTATTTTTTATTTTTTGAAAAAAGGATCACTTGTAATATGTGCAATCTGTGCAAACAGTTCAAGTTCGGCCTTACCCTATCTTGGTTCTTGAGAATCTTGTTTTTTTCTTGCCCGAAAGAATCTTGTATTTTTTTTAGAGATTAGCCCAAACAATGAGAATAAAAAAATAACTCAGGATTTTTAATTTATATTAATAAATTTAATATTCAAAAAAGTTTACAAGTGAACAAAAAATTTTGGGTTTACTATTAGGTCCCAAGAAATAAATTTACTTAACAAAAAGTCTCAATCATAAGTGA
Organism: Acacia crassicarpa; assembly: GCA_034222035.1. NCBI lineage: Eukaryota > Viridiplantae > Streptophyta > Magnoliopsida > Fabales > Fabaceae > Acacia > Acacia crassicarpa. Next base: position 31,662,853 of record JAWXYG010000008.1, on the reverse strand, counting down.
GCAATGTATACCTGTCATCATTTCCTATATTAGAAGTTATCATTGCATATGCTTATCTATTTTTTGTAATTAAATCCCTTTCCTGAAACTTAAAGTAATTCACTTGTAATTTTTATTGCCAATACATCTAAAATATGTTATGATTTCTTAGATGTTACAAAGATGTTTTATTCAAAACTAGTAGGATAACGGATTTAAAGCTTTTATGTATGAGAACATAAAGGTGCTCTTTGGTATGAAGGGAGGAGAGGGAAAAAAACTTTTGATTTAAATTTTAAAAAAAATTAGAGAAGTGGGGTTAAAAGCTTTTAATTAATTTTTTTGCACTTTTAACTTAAATCTTCTCTTTATTAAAATTTTATAACCATATTTCTCCAATTTTATAAAATTTAACTTATAAAAATTTCCTCTCACTTTCAAATCCCTCGTACCAAACAGTCAGTAAGTAGTCGGGAGATTGAGACGATTTTTTTTTTTTTATAGGATTTGCAATTTAGACAAATTTCAGAGACAGCAATCGTTGAAGAGCTGAGAGAATATGGAGCAGAAACAATCCCAACATGGCCATGGTTTGTATTCTTAGCTGGAGGCATGGGCTGTTTGGCTTGCAGTTCTCTTTCCCATCTTCTAGCGTGCCACTCAAAACGCTACAGCCTCTTCTTCTGGCGTCTGGATTACGCCGGCATCGCCTTAATGATAGTCTCCTCCTTTGTGGCTCCAATCTACTATGCCTTCTTCTGCAACCCTTTGGCCAGCCAAATCTACTTAACCTCAATCTCTCTCCTTGGCATCTTAGTCATCATCACTCTTCTTTCTCCTTCTCTTTCTGCTCCTCAATTCAGACCCTTCAGGGCCACCTTGTTCCTCTCGATGGGCTTTTCCGGCGTGATTCCGGCAGCTCATGCCCTTGCCCTCCATTGGGGCCATCCTCATATATCAGTGTCTCTTGTTTATGAGCTTGCCATGGCTCTTCTATATGCCACAGGAGCTGGGTTTTATGTTAGCAGATTCCCAGAAAGATGGAAGCCTGGGGCTTTTGATATTGCAGGACATAGCCATCAGATCTTTCATGTGTTTGTTGTTCTTGGGGCACTTGCTCACTGTATTGCCACTGTAGTTATTATGGACTTTCGAAGGGCTTTACCTATCTGTGGGGTTTAATAAATTAGCACATCCCACTCGCTACAATTAGCTGATTTTGATGTGATTGAATTTTGGGAGAATCAAAATGGGTTAGCTTTTGGGTATCCATTCATAGTGTGATATGAAAGTGAGGGGTTTTTGGTATAGGAGTCAGTGGTGATATTGTAGTTACTGTAATGAGTGACTTGGAAATATATAATTTATTCCACTTTTATTGGTCTTGGTGTGGAAATTATTTTGATTGACTTGGGAATGAAGATCTTCTACTAGTAGCATCCTAGATTAAAAATACAGATAGTAACTTTTTCATATACCCAATATCGATTAGTAAATTTTGACCACGTATATAATAGTCATAAAGAAGATAAGCTCTAGTGAAACGGAATGTAATGAAATGTACATGTAAGAAAGCTGAGGTTTGTGTGAAAATTCTTATGTGAGATTTTTGAATAAATTCGTAAAAGTAGACTATGTTTAAATTTTTGTTAAAATAAAAGGAATGTGCGAAATATTTTAATTCTTTTAACTTTTAACGTATGATTTTTTAAAAAGAAAATAAATGCATTTTAAAAAATAAAAAAGAATACTGTCAAAATAAATTCTTGACTTTGACTTTGACCACCAACTTGTCCCATAATTACCCCAGTTGTTTGGACCTTGGATGGGAAGAAAACATGTGAGAAGAGAAAATGGAAGGAAGAAAAATCTTAAAAGAGAATATTACCACTCCTAATGTTTGGATGACTAAAATATTAGGAAAGTGATGGAAAAATACTATTTGAATTATAAAAATCCCAAAATATCTATTCAATTAGTAAAATGACAAATAGGTAATCTGGTAGGAATTTGAGATTTTGAAGTTTAGATGTTGATAATTTAAATATAGATAATAACAACTTAAAAATAATAATAAGCACCTTAGGTATACACAGGGTGTGCATGATAACACTCCCAGAATGACTTTTTTCTTAATTTCTATGCCCTGGAACAAAAATGGATGGGAATTGTGTTTGGTAAATCCGGTTTTTTTTCTTGCTCCCGGGATGAACCGGTTTATTTTTTGTGCTGAGGAGTAAAAAAAAGAAGCTAAAATTTTTTGCTTCTCTATTCCAGGGCAAAAAATCAAAATTTATTTTTCCCTCAATTGAAGCAGAAATTTACCCTCGTTCACCCCCACCACCGCCGTTGCCACCCTCAACACCACCGCTGCCCCACCGTCGCCACCACCACTGCACCGCCACCACCGCACCGCCACCATCACCGCCCCACCACCGCCGCCGCCACCGCCCCACCACCACCACCGTCGCCACCACCGCCACCACTACCATCGCCACCACCCCATCACCACCACCACCGCCACTGTCGCTACCACCACCACCGCCACCGCCGCCGCCCCCCCCCCCCCCCCACCGCTACCACCACCACTGCCCCTCGCCACCGCCACAACCACATAAATAATTTTTTGAATATAAAAATTACATAAATAATTTTTTAGGAAATTTAAATTTAAGTTTATTTGTAAAGTATAATAATTATATTAATTATTAAAGAAAAGGACAAAATGGTAAAAATAACTCATTAATCCTTCATCTTCCTCCCTTACTATTTTTTTAACTCCCAAACAAGAGGAGGAAAAATGTGTTACCAAACGTAATTCTGATTCTCGGAGTAAAAATAAAATGGGTTAACAAACGTAATTCTGATTCTCAGAACTCTTCCAAAGCATAGAATCAGAAAAAAAAAATGTTTCATCTCAAAAACAGTGCTGGGCAACCAAATGGTTGCCATGCACACCCACAGTGACACTTTGGAAAGCTTAAGTTGTCAATCGATATATTCAAATTGTTAATTCTTATACTTCAGTTTTCAACACTCAACTTCAAAATTTAATATTCCTACCATAATACCTATTTGAATCTAGTAGAGATGTTGGGGTTTTGGTAATTCAAATACTCCTTCTGATTCTAATTATAAGACATATTTATCTAATTTTGAAGAGATTAAAAATAATAGTTAAATTAGCTAATTATATTTGCTTTCCCAAAATACTCTTATTTAAAATTTAAAATAGCATCCCTTCTATCACCTTCACATCCTCACCAAGTCCTTTAGGCTTGTTTGGTTTGAGGAAGGGGGGGGGGGAGAAACATTTTTTTCTCTCCTCTTTACCAAATAATCCATAGAAACTTTTCAATATTTTAAAAATATACTCTCAACAAAAAGAAATATTTTTTTCATTAATGGTAATTTGGTCAATATCCTTCTTTCCATATCCTTCCTTCTCATTCCCTCCCCTCAAACCAAACAGGCTAGGGAAAATACTTATAGCCAAGCAATTTGCGTCTGGAAAAATTTGGCACTTCATGTTTTTTGTTACTCGAAGACTTAGCTATAAAGAAACAGCACATCTCAACATCTAGAATTCACTCACTCATATTAATCTTCTTTTTTGTTTGCCTTTTTTTTTAAAAAAAAAGAATTGTGGTAAAGGTTATGCCTGATGGTAGTAATATCCTGTTAGGATCTGTACACGCAATTGAATTAAAACTTTTACGAATCTCATCCGAAGATCACTCAACAGCTTTTAAATCAAGGTTAAAAGAATCTAAATCATACCTATGCGTTGAACCGGTATGCGTCTCATTTGATTTGAACTGGTGAGCTACCTTAACGATCAGCAGAAGTCAACTCTACGAATCGCCTTCCTCCATCGGTATCTACACGAATAACCTCCGAACATGACTGCAGCAGCATGCTAGCACCTACGAACTGTGCATCTCTCTATTTTCGCTCTAGGATTTCTCGTGGCTTTCTAATACGCTCGACAAAAGTCCTGTAAGTTTTTTTTCTAAACTCGATCAGTGTATTATATTCAAAATTAATCCTCATTAATTTTGAAATTCGAATTTTGAATCTGGATTAAAAAAAAATAGTAATTAAATCTATCTAATATATCTAATTTAATCTATTTATTTAATTCGAATTAAAAGTCTCATTTGAAATGAAAATTTTTAATCTGGATTAAAAAATAAATTAATTAAATCTATATAATAGATTTAATTTAATCTATTTATTTAATCCAAATTAAAAGTCTTCTGATTTAATTTATCTTTATAAATTAAATCCGAGAAATGATATCTATCTATTTAATTAAATATAAGATACTATATCTCAATTTAAATTAAATAGATATATGATATCTTTATTCGAAAATTAAATGTGAGATATAATATCTTTATTTGTTTTACATATTTAATTTATCAAAAAAATTAAATACAAAACAAATATTATATAATAATATTATAATCTCCATTAAATAATATTATTATATTATTTTCGAATTATATATATATATATATATCATCCTAGATTAAATTTAGTATTCATTAAATCTTAGATGTATCTAAAATTCAATGAATCTGGATACTTTTGCTCGTATTGAGCTATTCTTGTGTGCAACCCTACAGGGCCGCATGAGATTGGCAGTAGGCCAATATTATACCAGGCCACAAGTCGCAAGCGACCTCTAGCAAGACATTGCGACTACCCAATTCATATGGGAATCGATGATATGATACAACCTATCGTACAACCATGTCACATCTCTTTTATCACGCGATAATTTGGTCAAGGATGAAGCATGAATAATGTCAATTTCCTATTTTTGACCATTACTTTCTCAATTCTCGAGTAGTCTAATAATTGAAATGGAAACTCATTTCTATCGTAGTATAGCCATACATTTCTCAGACTCACTCATCGAGGGGGCCAGTATTATCTTTCTACAAATGTGAGGGACAAATTCCATCTTGACCACTCACATTTCTCTGCATGAAAACCACTGATCCCGATCCAAGCCTTTATCATCACCCGCTCAAAGGTGACTTTTGACTAAGTTAAAGATTAGTGACTCATCATGTAGGAATCCATAATGATCTCAGATCATAGGGCGTCGTAACGCGATTATACATGAGATAAGCTTATGATTAAATCCATGCAGCTTTCTCACAGTGGGTCGGTCCAACACTTTGTACTCTTATAAGTGCACATGACTTTGATTCATATCTCTATACCTCATCAAAGTCATACTGATCTTATTTTTCATCTTTGTTCCCACGTAGATGACCGATCAATGACATTTAGGATAATCTATAAGATATATCCAGGGATACAGTTATCAATATAAATATGCAAATGAAATGATAACTAAAAAATAAAACTTTAAATAACATAAATGTCTAAAGTACAATGACTTGCTCCTAGAGCATAATTTCCAACATATCCATGGGTAATTTACAACCTAGTTTTGTTTATAAGACATATTCAATATCATTACTAGGATTAATCGAAGATTTGAAATTCATTAACTTCATTTACAAAATCATTTTTTTAAATTTTTCATTCATTTAAATTTGTAAAAGGGGAACCAATTTTTCATTCATTTTAAATTACTCATATGATGTCTTTTAAAAATGAATAAATTTAGGTAATTACTAAATTATTATTGAGAAAGTATCAATAGGAGTATTTTGGGAAGTTATTAACAAAAATTAGAAGTTTGTCCTATAATTAGGATCAAGATGAACTACCAAATGTTGTCATATAATTAGAATCGGATGGAATAGTATTTTTCTATCATTTTGCTTCAAATATAATTATTTTTACTAAATGTGGGCGCCTCTTCCAGTCACAATTTGAACATTGGTGCACAACATAGTGAAGGTTGTTAGAATGGGGGGGGGGGGGGGGTGAATTGAGTATATGATAAGAACTTCTTTAAAATAACTTTTTACATCTTGGTAAAAGCAATACGTATAAAAGTAATGAATTATAAATTCATAATAAGTAATTCAAAACGAATGTGCTGGAAACATAAGAGATAAGAGAAGAGAATATGTAAATTGTAACACCCCAACTTTTCTAAAGCATTTTCAAAATAATTTAACCAGAGTAGGGCAACGAAATGATTTTAAATACAGAGTAACTGATATTCAACCACTGTAGTGTACTGGTTTGCTGATACAAAGAGTTCGAAAGACTATACATATCTACTGGACTTTCTCCAGCTAGTCCTTCTGCCTGCTGCTTACCCTTGTTTCTGTTTCTGTTCACTCCGAAAATCCTGAAGCTACAGTAAGAGCTGAGGTTCAATACCCATTGAACCTCAGGTAACGGTTAACCTCATGCTTATGTATCAAATATGTATGACAGATATTCATGTCAAAACAGCAATAATCACATACATTATTCTCATATTCACATAATAACATAACACAGCCACTGCAATATGCATGTTATTATAGTCTGCACTATTCACCAGTGCCACGGTGTACATCCGTGTCCTCAGCGCTAGGAAAACATAACGGCGTTATCAAGACTATAACCCGTATTAAATTGTATGTGTATGATCAATTTTTAAAAACAGAATTTTAGACTATCTATCACATATAAGCATACCATAAGCATCAGAGTTAAGGTTACAATACGCGTCCGTACCTTCCTTCCACGTGAATAGTAAATTACTATTCATGTATACGGCACTATTCATGTATACGGCACTATTCACGTATACGGCACTATTCACGTATCCCCAAACTTCCTTTGAATCTGACTCTGGAATCCTCGGATATCCTATAATATCATTTTTATCAGTGACCATTAATTTTCAGCATTTGCGGAAACTATGTTGGATATTCACTATTCATGTGAATAGTACCAGTAAAAATATTTTTACCGTGCCGGTAAATATTTTTTACTGTGCCAGTAAATAATATTTACTGTCCAAGGATAATTCTTTTCTGATGTGACAGATCAGACTAAGCTGCAGCCACAGAGCATACTCAGAAAAACTCTATCTGGCATTTCTACTATAATTACCAAAAGAAACTACCAAATCTTAAGACTAGAGACCAAAGAACTTACCCTTGAAGTTCCTGCTCATTCTCTCCAGCTTCAAGAACTTTACTCTAAACTCTCTCTCTAACTCTAAGAATTCTCACTCTTCTCTTAAACTCAACTGTTGTTCTCTGAGTTTGGTGTGAAGAAAATGAAGAAATGAAGCCTCTATTTATAGTGAAAAAGCATGATACTATTCATACTTTATCAGGTCAGATTTTGGCCGTTGGATCTTGACTTTAAACATGGCTTCATCTCAACCGCCCAATCCATTTGCTTACGTCATCGATGACGTCATCAAGATGCTTACGTCATCGATGACGTCATCATGACGATGACACTTTCTTACTCTTTTGCATTTATCCTATAAAGATTCCCTGATCGGTGTTCTAATCGCGTTATATTAGAAATTCTCAAGAATCCGGAAGCACAGCCTTGAAGCTCTATTCTTCCTCTTTAAAAATATCTGGGTCAACTGAATTTTTGACCTCATTCAGGGTATTTCGTAATCTGTCAAAGATTTTAAGTCGGACACTGACAGTTACAGAAATTACTTCGGGTGACACCATCTTCTAGACAAAAATTCACTGATTCATAATATGTGCAGTTGTTTACTACTTAGTTCAAGGATTTTGAGTTACGATTTATTTCCTACAGGTTCCACTATCTGTCCTAATTCAAATTATCGGTTTCAACCTATCTCAAAAATCATTCCGCCGATTACGGAAATGACTTTGGAGATAACCCACTCTGAGATAGAAATTCACTTGTTTATAATATACCCTTACTTTAAAAACCTAATTCACGGTTTATTAGAAATAATTTTATTTCTATTGTTTTCCAAAGTATAAGATATTATATTATAATAATATTATTATTGAGTGGGTCCCGCGCGCAAAATTTTTCAAACTTCACGGGTGTTGGCAGAGGAGAAATAATTTGACGTGGGTCCCGCATGAATAGTAAATACGTATTTATGAATAGTGAATACCGTATTTTTGAATAGTGAATACGTATTTGTAAATAGTAAATACCGTATTTTTGAATAGTAAATACGTATTTGTAAATAGTAAATACTTTTCATATTTCTCAAAATATCGATTAAATACCGTATTTATAAAAAGTGAATACGTATTTGTGAATAGTAAATACGTATATGTGAATAGTAAATACTATTCACGTCCCACAAAATACCGTTTCAAAATTCGCCATTTTCAAAAGTAGAGCCTAGTAGTCCTCCAAAAATAGGCTAGTTTTCAAGTCTTTAGGTCCAAAATTCAGGATGTTACAATTCTCCCCCCGTTCAATAAATTTCGTCCTCGAAATTTGACAATATAAAATCAAAAGGTTATCTAGACCTCTAGTCTATTCCTTCCTTATGCAAACTTAAATAGCACGCACCCTACTATTCAATGTCTCAATCTTATACCCAGGTATAGTACTAAATTACAGGACTTGCTGATCTATTCTCACAGTACTCGGTTACACAGGCCTCACTACCTGATTTATTTAGCCTATCAGCTTAACACATATTGGCCTTCCGCATCTGCTCATCAATTTCATCTGAGTCTTTCCCATTCAAGTTCTCGAATTACTTTCACTTACTCAACACTATAGCTGACAGCTATTAATTGACTTAACTAGTTTAGTATTCCAGACCTTTCTAATAGTTGCTGTTCCTGTACCATAATTCCCAATTACACTGCTTTTCTTTTTAACACGATAGCGTCGACAATCATGTCATTGCTACCCAAAATTATTTTCTTGTCTCATTTTCAAATTTTCAAACATGAAAAATTTTCCGTGGTTTCAGTACATTTCACAATCTGCACTATACCACAAAGTAATAGTGCTATAACATTTTTAAACTTAATCGCTGCCATCACAAATTCATGAAAACATTTTTCACTGCCGGATCATTTTCAAAAACTTTTATTACCGGCACATATCTTTGAGGGAGCTAATTTATTTCACAAAATTTTACAATTGAGAGTACACACCATCATCTTAACCATTTGGTACAGTGAGCGCCTTACCCCAATCCTCGAATCCAGTCTCAACAGTACTATCAACCATGTGGGAGAACCTCCGCCCCTCTCTCAGGAGACCCAGTGTTCACACTGGCACATAAAGTAGCAACCCTATCTAGCGGAACTCAGTCCAGTCATAGACAGTCAGGTTGTACTAAACAAAACATATGCCCTCGGCAAAGTGTTATGGATTGGGTGCGTTCACTGCTGGTGCGATTTCCATTTTCTCAAACAAAATCCCTCCAAAAATTTTTGTTCAAAAAGAACATTTATCAAAGGCCAGCGATTTCAAACATTTTAAAACATCTAGCAAGACCCAGCAAACTGTGTACATCTACAACAGCTTCTGTCCTTCCAGTTTTTTACCACAACATAGTTAAAAACTCAGTTTCAAACTCTGGGTTCTAACAAAACCGTTTGTACAAGACAACATCATAACCATCACTGTGGTCTCAAATTCTGTTGAAAAATATTTCATTTGAAAACTCAGCTTCAAAAAAAAAAATCCACATGTTCGAATAAATTTCAAAATTTCTAATACAGCAGGTGTATTGGCAAGTTCAAAAATTCAATTTTAAAACCTTGCTTAGGAATCAGACAACTAACATTAGAAGGTCATCACTAATTACACGTATTCGGACCTCTTTCCTTGGCTACTCAAACTATCCATAAAATACTTAGTTTGTTCTACTTTAATCTTCCTACTATTTCAAACATCGTTCGCTATCCTCGGATCTCACAAAATTTTCTGAACACTTCTCATATTCGTTGTCTGACAACTATGGGCTTCTGCTAGCCTATAAACACAATATATGTTGTATAGCACTGGAGCAAACCATGACGATATACTAAGTTACAACAGTCTTTTCTCTAGGGAACCTATTCAATGTGAGATTCATTATAATGTACTTACCTTGAGAACCGATGCACTGGTAACTCTACTTTATGGTTCGTTGTCACAGCGGCTCCACTCTACGGTTCGTCGTCACGGTGGCTCTGCTCTACGGCACATTACTCGGCGCTTCACTTAGTCTTCTCAGACCAGTCAGCTTTTCCGGTTAGCATCCTCTGTAGGTAAACCTCCTTGATCAGAACTCCCCGTAGGTATCCTTCTCCGACAAACTTTCCATAAGTAGCGCCAGTGATCGTCTTTGAATCATTATAATGAGAACTCAAATCTTAACAGGTTCCTATCCTTTAGTAGTTTCATAAACCGTTGTTTCTATGTCTGCCATCTTATCTAGGGTCATTCTATTTGTGGACTTTCACTTTCTATTTAGCTCCAAGCATAATTCTTAACTCAATTTTCCCTATCGGGTAGCCACTTACTTTATAGGGAATCTATTAGCCACTAACATCACTATGGTTCTTGGTCCCACCTTGAGACCATAACCTGGTGGCTACTGAGGTTTCCAGCTTTCGTATGGTTCTGTTAAGGAACTATCTCTTAGGTATTTGGAACCTAGGCAAAACTCACTCATATTTTCTCAGGGTTCCTACTCTCACAGGGGTCATAGTTCTGGGATTTCTCTCGCCTAAGTAATATTAACTTCATAATGTCTATTGATTCTTGGTACTAATATTGGTATACTTACTACTGGGTACCTACAACTCTCATAGGCACTAGTATGACATAACTGTCTCCCCAGAATTACTGGGTACTTTCCCTCTTCTGTCAATTGATCACCACCGTCAAGGACTTAATCAAAAGATCTTCGTCCTCGGAGCCATGCCCCGTTGCACGCATGGTGTCTGGCCTCTACAAGGTAGGAATTTCCTTCTCAAGATAACTTAACAAGTTATTATTTTCACAAGGTCACTAAATCAATAGGTTACTAGCCAAGGAAAAACCTAAACAGTAGGTTACTGTCTACCGGAAAACTTAAGTCGTACCGACTTCTCTGTACCACTTCCCTTGAAACTCTGAGCGGGGATTTAACTTAGATTCCGATTCCCATATCAAAAGTCTTAAAGTTTAACAACAGAAACCATATTCTGTGCCATCTACTCTATATCAAGGCCTCCCGAGTCTAACCCTTTTCCTTAGGATGTACGTCCTTTTTGTATCACAACACCAGTATTGTATCAGTACTTGTACTTGTTTTTTCGAAACACTTTTAAAACCATGGCTTAGAGCCTAACTTAGTTAGTCAAACCGATTGGCCAGGTAGGCGTCTATCATGGGAGCCTCACCGTGCTAGGGTGACTGATTGGCTGATCCACATAGACTCGGCCCTACCTTCGGCACCAATGGTTTACTGTAACTGAGTCGGGTTCATACCAGATAAAACACTTTTGAAAGCTTAGAACCTAACTCCGCTACTCAGACAATCCGACTAGGCAGGTGTATTTGTGGAAGGCTCGACGAATTCAAGGAAACTGATTGCCAACCACAAAACCCCTTTCTAGATATCAGACTGTTTGGAGTAACTTAGTTAACTCCGTGCCAGGATGTCTGCTCTGATACCAAAATGTAACACCCCAACTTTTCTAAAGCATTTTCAAAATAATTTAACCAGAGTAGGGCAACGAAATGATTTTAAATACAGAGTAACTGATATTCAACCACTGTAGTGTACTGGTTTGCTGATACAAAGAGTTCGAAAGACTATACATATCTACTGGACTTTCTCCAGCTAGTCCTTCTGCCTGCTGCTTACCCTTGTTTCTGTTTCTGTTCACTCCGAAAATCCTGAAGCTACAGTAAGAGCTGAGGTTCAATACCCATTGAACCTCAGGTAACGGTTAACCTCATGCTTATGTATCAAATATGTATGACAGATATTCATGTCAAAACAGCAATAATCACATACATTATTCTCATATTCACATAATAACATAACACAGCCACTGCAATATGCATGTTATTATAGTCTGCACTATTCACCAGTGCCACGGTGTACATCCGTGTCCTCAGCGCTAGGAAAACATAACGGCGTTATCAAGACTATAACCCGTATTAAATTGTATGTGTATGATCAATTTTTAAAAACAGAATTTTAGACTATCTATCACATATAAGCATACCATAAGCATCAGAGTTAAGGTTACAATACGCGTCCGTACCTTCCTTCCACGTGAATAGTAAATTACTATTCATGTATACGGCACTATTCATGTATACGGCACTATTCACGTATACGGCACTATTCACGTATCCCCAAACTTCCTTTGAATCTGACTCTGGAATCCTCGGATATCCTATAATATCATTTTTATCAGTGACCATTAATTTTCAGCATTTGCGGAAACTATGTTGGATATTCACTATTCATGTGAATAGTACCAGTAAAAATATTTTTACCGTGCCGGTAAATATTTTTTACTGTGCCAGTAAATAATATTTACTGTCCAAGGATAATTCTTTTCTGATGTGACAGATCAGACTAAGCTGCAGCCACAGAGCATACTCAGAAAAACTCTATCTGGCATTTCTACTATAATTACCAAAAGAAACTACCAAATCTTAAGACTAGAGACCAAAGAACTTACCCTTGAAGTTCCTGCTCATTCTCTCCAGCTTCAAGAACTTTACTCTAAACTCTCTCTCTAACTCTAAGAATTCTCACTCTTCTCTTAAACTCAACTGTTGTTCTCTGAGTTTGGTGTGAAGAAAATGAAGAAATGAAGCCTCTATTTATAGTGAAAAAGCATGATACTATTCATACTTTATCAGGTCAGATTTTGGCCGTTGGATCTTGACTTTAAACATGGCTTCATCTCAACCGCCCAATCCATTTGCTTACGTCATCGATGACGTCATCAAGATGCTTACGTCATCGATGACGTCATCATGACGATGACACTTTCTTACTCTTTTGCATTTATCCTATAAAGATTCCCTGATCGGTGTTCTAATCGCGTTATATTAGAAATTCTCAAGAATCCGGAAGCACAGCCTTGAAGCTCTATTCTTCCTCTTTAAAAATATCTGGGTCAACTGAATTTTTGACCTCATTCAGGGTATTTCGTAATCTGTCAAAGATTTTAAGTCGGACACTGACAGTTACAGAAATTACTTCGGGTGACACCATCTTCTAGACAAAAATTCACTGATTCATAATATGTGCAGTTGTTTACTACTTAGTTCAAGGATTTTGAGTTACGATTTATTTCCTACAGGTTCCACTATCTGTCCTAATTCAAATTATCGGTTTCAACCTATCTCAAAAATCATTCCGCCGATTACGGAAATGACTTTGGAGATAACCCACTCTGAGATAGAAATTCACTTGTTTATAATATACCCTTACTTTAAAAACCTAATTCACGGTTTATTAGAAATAATTTTATTTCTATTGTTTTCCAAAGTATAAGATATTATATTATAATAATATTATTATTGAGTGGGTCCCGCGCGCAAAATTTTTCAAACTTCACGGGTGTTGGCAGAGGAGAAATAATTTGACGTGGGTCCCGCATGAATAGTAAATACGTATTTATGAATAGTGAATACCGTATTTTTGAATAGTGAATACGTATTTGTAAATAGTAAATACCGTATTTTTGAATAGTAAATACGTATTTGTAAATAGTAAATACTTTTCATATTTCTCAAAATATCGATTAAATACCGTATTTATAAAAAGTGAATACGTATTTGTGAATAGTAAATACGTATATGTGAATAGTAAATACTATTCACGTCCCACAAAATACCGTTTCAAAATTCGCCATTTTCAAAAGTAGAGCCTAGTAGTCCTCCAAAAATAGGCTAGTTTTCAAGTCTTTAGGTCCAAAATTCAGGATGTTACAATTCTCCCCCCGTTCAATAAATTTCGTCCTCGAAATTTGACAATATAAAATCAAAAGGTTATCTAGACCTCTAGTCTATTCCTTCCTTATGCAAACTTAAATAGCACGCACCCTACTATTCAATGTCTCAATCTTATACCCAGGTATAGTACTAAATTACAGGACTTGCTGATCTATTCTCACAGTACTCGGTTACACAGGCCTCACTACCTGATTTATTTAGCCTATCAGCTTAACACATATTGGCCTTCCGCATCTGCTCATCAATTTCATCTGAGTCTTTCCCATTCAAGTTCTCGAATTACTTTCACTTACTCAACACTATAGCTGACAGCTATTAATTGACTTAACTAGTTTAGTATTCCAGACCTTTCTAATAGTTGCTGTTCCTGTACCATAATTCCCAATTACACTGCTTTTCTTTTTAACACGATAGCGTCGACAATCATGTCATTGCTACCCAAAATTATTTTCTTGTCTCATTTTCAAATTTTCAAACATGAAAAATTTTCCGTGGTTTCAGTACATTTCACAATCTGCACTATACCACAAAGTAATAGTGCTATAACATTTTTAAACTTAATCGCTGCCATCACAAATTCATGAAAACATTTTTCACTGCCGGATCATTTTCAAAAACTTTTATTACCGGCACATATCTTTGAGGGAGCTAATTTATTTCACAAAATTTTACAATTGAGAGTACACACCATCATCTTAACCATTTGGTACAGTGAGCGCCTTACCCCAATCCTCGAATCCAGTCTCAACAGTACTATCAACCATGTGGGAGAACCTCCGCCCCTCTCTCAGGAGACCCAGTGTTCACACTGGCACATAAAGTAGCAACCCTATCTAGCGGAACTCAGTCCAGTCATAGACAGTCAGGTTGTACTAAACAAAACATATGCCCTCGGCAAAGTGTTATGGATTGGGTGCGTTCACTGCTGGTGCGATTTCCATTTTCTCAAACAAAATCCCTCCAAAAATTTTTGTTCAAAAAGAACATTTATCAAAGGCCAGCGATTTCAAACATTTTAAAACATCTAGCAAGACCCAGCAAACTGTGTACATCTACAACAGCTTCTGTCCTTCCAGTTTTTTACCACAACATAGTTAAAAACTCAGTTTCAAACTCTGGGTTCTAACAAAACCGTTTGTACAAGACAACATCATAACCATCACTGTGGTCTCAAATTCTGTTGAAAAATATTTCATTTGAAAACTCAGCTTCAAAAAAAAAAATCCACATGTTCGAATAAATTTCAAAATTTCTAATACAGCAGGTGTATTGGCAAGTTCAAAAATTCAATTTTAAAACCTTGCTTAGGAATCAGACAACTAACATTAGAAGGTCATCACTAATTACACGTATTCGGACCTCTTTCCTTGGCTACTCAAACTATCCATAAAATACTTAGTTTGTTCTACTTTAATCTTCCTACTATTTCAAACATCGTTCGCTATCCTCGGATCTCACAAAATTTTCTGAACACTTCTCATATTCGTTGTCTGACAACTATGGGCTTCTGCTAGCCTATAAACACAATATATGTTGTATAGCACTGGAGCAAACCATGACGATATACTAAGTTACAACAGTCTTTTCTCTAGGGAACCTATTCAATGTGAGATTCATTATAATGTACTTACCTTGAGAACCGATGCACTGGTAACTCTACTTTATGGTTCGTTGTCACAGCGGCTCCACTCTACGGTTCGTCGTCACGGTGGCTCTGCTCTACGGCACATTACTCGGCGCTTCACTTAGTCTTCTCAGACCAGTCAGCTTTTCCGGTTAGCATCCTCTGTAGGTAAACCTCCTTGATCAGAACTCCCCGTAGGTATCCTTCTCCGACAAACTTTCCATAAGTAGCGCCAGTGATCGTCTTTGAATCATTATAATGAGAACTCAAATCTTAACAGGTTCCTATCCTTTAGTAGTTTCATAAACCGTTGTTTCTATGTCTGCCATCTTATCTAGGGTCATTCTATTTGTGGACTTTCACTTTCTATTTAGCTCCAAGCATAATTCTTAACTCAATTTTCCCTATCGGGTAGCCACTTACTTTATAGGGAATCTATTAGCCACTAACATCACTATGGTTCTTGGTCCCACCTTGAGACCATAACCTGGTGGCTACTGAGGTTTCCAGCTTTCGTATGGTTCTGTTAAGGAACTATCTCTTAGGTATTTGGAACCTAGGCAAAACTCACTCATATTTTCTCAGGGTTCCTACTCTCACAGGGGTCATAGTTCTGGGATTTCTCTCGCCTAAGTAATATTAACTTCATAATGTCTATTGATTCTTGGTACTAATATTGGTATACTTACTACTGGGTACCTACAACTCTCATAGGCACTAGTATGACATAACTGTCTCCCCAGAATTACTGGGTACTTTCCCTCTTCTGTCAATTGATCACCACCGTCAAGGACTTAATCAAAAGATCTTCGTCCTCGGAGCCATGCCCCGTTGCACGCATGGTGTCTGGCCTCTACAAGGTAGGAATTTCCTTCTCAAGATAACTTAACAAGTTATTATTTTCACAAGGTCACTAAATCAATAGGTTACTAGCCAAGGAAAAACCTAAACAGTAGGTTACTGTCTACCGGAAAACTTAAGTCGTACCGACTTCTCTGTACCACTTCCCTTGAAACTCTGAGCGGGGATTTAACTTAGATTCCGATTCCCATATCAAAAGTCTTAAAGTTTAACAACAGAAACCATATTCTGTGCCATCTACTCTATATCAAGGCCTCCCGAGTCTAACCCTTTTCCTTAGGATGTACGTCCTTTTTGTATCACAACACCAGTATTGTATTAGTACTTGTACTTGTTTTTTCGAAACACTTTTAAAACCATGGCTTAGAGCCTAACTTAGTTAGTCAAACCGATTGGCCAGGTAGGCGTCTATCATGGGAGCCTCACCGTGCTAGGGTGACTGATTGGCTGATCCACATAGACTCGGCCCTACCTTCGGCACCAATGGTTTACTGTAACTGAGTCGGGTTCATACCAGATAAAACACTTTTGAAAGCTTAGAACCTAACTCCGCTACTCAGACAATCCGACTAGGCAGGTGTATTTGTGGAAGGCTCGACGAATTCAAGGAAACTGATTGCCAACCACAAAACCCCTTTCTAGATATCAGACTGTTTGGAGTAACTTAGTTAACTCCGTGCCAGGATGTCTGCTCTGATACCAAAATGTAACACCCCAACTTTTCTAAAGCATTTTCAAAATAATTTAACCAGAGTAGGGCAACGAAATGATTTTAAATACAGAGTAACTGATATTCAACCACTGTAGTGTACTGGTTTGCTGATACAAAGAGTTCGAAAGACTATACATATCTACTGGACTTTCTCCAGCTAGTCCTTCTGCCTGCTGCTTACCCTTGTTTCTGTTTCTGTTCACTCCGAAAATCCTGAAGCTACAGTAAGAGCTGAGGTTCAATACCCATTGAACCTCAGGTAACGGTTAACCTCATGCTTATGTATCAAATATGTATGACAGATATTCATGTCAAAACAGCAATAATCACATACATTATTCTCATATTCACATAATAACATAACACAGCCACTGCAATATGCATGTTATTATAGTCTGCACTATTCACCAGTGCCACGGTGTACATCCGTGTCCTCAGCGCTAGGAAAACATAACGGCGTTATCAAGACTATAACCCGTATTAAATTGTATGTGTATGATCAATTTTTAAAAACAGAATTTTAGACTATCTATCACATATAAGCATACCATAAGCATCAGAGTTAAGGTTACAATACGCGTCCGTACCTTCCTTCCACGTGAATAGTAAATTACTATTCATGTATACGGCACTATTCATGTATACGGCACTATTCACGTATACGGCACTATTCACGTATCCCCAAACTTCCTTTGAATCTGACTCTGGAATCCTCGGATATCCTATAATATCATTTTTATCAGTGACCATTAATTTTCAGCATTTGCGGAAACTATGTTGGATATTCACTATTCATGTGAATAGTACCAGTAAAAATATTTTTACCGTGCCGGTAAATATTTTTTACTGTGCCAGTAAATAATATTTACTGTCCAAGGATAATTCTTTTCTGATGTGACAGATCAGACTAAGCTGCAGCCACAGAGCATACTCAGAAAAACTCTATCTGGCATTTCTACTATAATTACCAAAAGAAACTACCAAATCTTAAGACTAGAGACCAAAGAACTTACCCTTGAAGTTCCTGCTCATTCTCTCCAGCTTCAAGAACTTTACTCTAAACTCTCTCTCTAACTCTAAGAATTCTCACTCTTCTCTTAAACTCAACTGTTGTTCTCTGAGTTTGGTGTGAAGAAAATGAAGAAATGAAGCCTCTATTTATAGTGAAAAAGCATGATACTATTCATACTTTATCAGGTCAGATTTTGGCCGTTGGATCTTGACTTTAAACATGGCTTCATCTCAACCGCCCAATCCATTTGCTTACGTCATCGATGACGTCATCAAGATGCTTACGTCATCGATGACGTCATCATGACGATGACACTTTCTTACTCTTTTGCATTTATCCTATAAAGATTCCCTGATCGGTGTTCTAATCGCGTTATATTAGAAATTCTCAAGAATCCGGAAGCACAGCCTTGAAGCTCTATTCTTCCTCTTTAAAAATATCTGGGTCAACTGAATTTTTGACCTCATTCAGGGTATTTCGTAATCTGTCAAAGATTTTAAGTCGGACACTGACAGTTACAGAAATTACTTCGGGTGACACCATCTTCTAGACAAAAATTCACTGATTCATAATATGTGCAGTTGTTTACTACTTAGTTCAAGGATTTTGAGTTACGATTTATTTCCTACAGGTTCCACTATCTGTCCTAATTCAAATTATCGGTTTCAACCTATCTCAAAAATCATTCCGCCGATTACGGAAATGACTTTGGAGATAACCCACTCTGAGATAGAAATTCACTTGTTTATAATATACCCTTACTTTAAAAACCTAATTCACGGTTTATTAGAAATAATTTTATTTCTATTGTTTTCCAAAGTATAAGATATTATATTATAATAATATTATTATTGAGTGGGTCCCGCGCGCAAAATTTTTCAAACTTCACGGGTGTTGGCAGAGGAGAAATAATTTGACGTGGGTCCCGCATGAATAGTAAATACGTATTTATGAATAGTGAATACCGTATTTTTGAATAGTGAATACGTATTTGTAAATAGTAAATACCGTATTTTTGAATAGTAAATACGTATTTGTAAATAGTAAATACTTTTCATATTTCTCAAAATATCGATTAAATACCGTATTTATAAAAAGTGAATACGTATTTGTGAATAGTAAATACGTATATGTGAATAGTAAATACTATTCACGTCCCACAAAATACCGTTTCAAAATTCGCCATTTTCAAAAGTAGAGCCTAGTAGTCCTCCAAAAATAGGCTAGTTTTCAAGTCTTTAGGTCCAAAATTCAGGATGTTACATAAATTGTGAATTATACTGGTTCAGCTCAATCCTTGCTAACCAACGTCCAGTCCCCAAGCTCCACTTGAGATTTTCAATCCACTATCTTCTTGTTTAATATGGGCACAAGAAAAGCCTTTACAATCCTACAAGTTTAGCTTGGTACTTATGAAACTGTTTACGAATCTTTCACTGAGATATTCCTTTTTACACAATGTAAGGTTACAACCTTTATGATGAAGGATTACAATCAATCTTTTCTCTTAGAAGTGAATAAGATGAACACTGAAGTACATTACAAATAATCTCAATCTCTATGGTAAACTATATGATCATTGAGATAATAGAGAGTAAGTGATATAAACATCAGTGTTGGCATTTTAACAATGAAGGTACTGTTAGCTCTTGGATTTTGATGATCACAATTTCTAAGTTATTGAATTAAGAAAGCTTTATTTGAAATGAGAATTGCTCGAGCAAAGATGAGATCATGCCCGAGCATAACTGATCTAATAAACTATTTAAGCGTTTCAGGGAAGCATGCTCGAGTAGAGCATATAGTTATGCTCGAGCAACATCGGGTCCAAGGGAAAACTTTCTAACGCCTTGCCCGAGCACAAGTATAAGACTGCCCGAGCATCATCGAGTAATGGCACAATGAAGACTTCGGAGTCTTGCTCGAGCATGGATGCTCGAGCAACATCGGTCTTAACTGACAAACAGCAAAGTTAAATTGCCATACTCGAGCAAGGTAAGAAAGCATGCTCGAGCAGGGATAAAGGGGTTGCTTGAGCAGCGTTGAGCAACCTATCTTCTGGTCACTGTATCGCTCTTGCCCGAGTAAGCTCTGGTTGCTTGCTCGAGCATTGGCGATAGGCTTGCTTGAGCATGGGATTTGACTTGCTCGAGCAACATCGATGTAGATCATTTTTAAAAGCCTTTAAAGAAGCTTGCTTGAGCATACATCTGTTGCTTGCTCGAGCATTGACCAAAAGTACTTAATTCTTAGAACACCTTGCCCGAGAAGACCCTGTTCCTTACTCGAGCAATGGGTGACTCATTCTCTTTAAATTGCTCTTTCACATTTCTTGCCCGAGCATACATCTTTATCATGCTCGAGCAAGGTCACCTTTGTTTTGAAATCTCCAACTCCGTAAATCTTAAATCACTCTATATCAATTCATTTCTTCATGCTATTACTCATTATCTCTTCTAAACATTTTTAATGAGTTTCAGATGCTTTTGCCATGGATTAACCACAAATTTACATAAAGTGAATTATGTGTCAGAAGCATTAAATGTAGTTGCCAAAACCGGTGATAATCTCGGTAACCAATACTCTGATCAAAGTAAAGCCACCACTTTTATTCTGTCTACACATTGAATGCTATTTCACAACAGGCAAAACAAAAGGAATGAAGAAGAGAATGTCGTCGCTGCAAAATGCACCTGGAATATTCAGACGGCAAAAGTCTTAACTGAAGCCTCGTCTGTCTAACATATACATTCAAGACTCTCAACGGCTATACCTCAAGCTTAATCAACGGTCATTAATTACAACATCTATAAATAGCCGGAGCATTGAATTCGCCATCTACTGAAACGCTGTGCATTCAATTTGAGTTTATTACTATTCGCTGTTTCAACTGTTTCATTAACTTGTACTTCAGTGTTTAACATCTTATCTACTCGTGAGGAGTTACTCAAACATCTATTTCATTTTTGGTTTAAATCTTAATGTTGTAAAACCTTAAGAGTGGGTGTACAATTACATCTAGTAAGGGGGTGATAAGTATATATTTTATAATTAAATAAGTAGGGATTTTGGGCGATATTGATTGATTTTATTAATATCTTATGCTTATTTAATTATCTTTTAAATACTTATCTATCTTTTAATTAAATATAGGATAACAGAATATTATAACAGAAAATCTATTGATATCCTATTTTATTGTGCAAGGGATATTATTTGATCTAAGAGCGACAAATTAAATTGAAAAAGATATAATATAATATTTCATTATATTATATTATAAAAGGATATAATATATTGACCAAGGATGAAAAAAAAAACCTACCTACATAAAGAATGAAAAAGGCAATTGGAATAAAAAGTGGACCCCGCACGAAAGCAATTGCCACAGAATTTTAATTGTGAAAGGATATGGTGGAGATATGATATATATCTAATGAAAGAAAGACCACAGACGCACGTGTGGGCCCACAGCAAATCAATTCAACTTATATCCATTAAAGATTATATATTGGCAAGCACGCATCAGAACACCACAATCCAGACGCGAGGGAAAAATCAGAACGACGCACATTTGGGAATCAAGAAGAAAAGAACGCAAAGCAAGAAGACACACCACGCAGAAGAGGAATTCGGACTGAAGCGCAGACGCAAGAACGAGTTTGATTTCATCTTTTTTATTTTGTTAAACTAGCCATACTTGGCTAGTTTTCTTTTGTAGTTAGGGAGAGGATGAACCCTATGCGAATCTAAAATATTTGTTTGGATTCTTTATTTATTCTTTATTTTCTTGATTGAATGAATTATCTTTGCTTAAAGCCTTCTTAAAGATTGATCACCTTTTAGATTGTTCATAGGTTGGTGTATGACAATAGAGATGTTGGTGCATTTAACCAGAACCGTTAATTCATCATAGAGTTGCATGACCTAGACATAAGCTTACGAGTTTATGCGATCTTATAATTCTGGTTTAACAATATAATCTTTCCAAACAATACTAAGACATTAGGTTGTTTTCAAAGATAACGGACTAAGGTAGCATCAAGACATTGGGACTTAGTCCAACTTTAGAGAATTGATCGTCAATCAAGAGAACAATAATCAATAAGGGATTCCATTTGAATTATTAGAGGAACATAGGGGGATTCTCATCCCTAGCTGCGTCTTTCTTGATTACTCATCTTTTCATCTCTTTTGGTTATTAAAATACTTGATTTTAGATTCTCATTTTTTTTCTCTCTTTTGTTCTTGAAATTCTTGATTTTAAATTATTCTTATTTACTCAGTTATTCTTGAGATTCATATTTTTGGATTCTTTTTTTTTCTTTATTTAATTCTTTAAATTCTATTTAGTTACAACTCACCCATATTACTCGATTCATCTGACTAAAGCGAAAATAGCAAATTAGTGGTTGGAGTACTATTCCTCGTGGGACGATCTTTTTCTCACTACTTTATTACTTATAACGACCGGTGCACTTGCCAAAGTCGCTATCAAGTTTTTGGCGCCGTTGCCGGGGAATAGTTTTATTTCAACATTAAGATTTGTAATTGAAACTCTAGATTGGATCTTTCTTTTGTTATTTTACTCTGTTTATACGAGATACCACTGACAGAAATTCGCTGCAGTTTGATCCTGAAATCAAAAAGACAGCAAGGAAAAACCGGAAACTTGCTAAACAGAGAAAAGGAAAGGTTGTTAGCTCTTGTATTGGGACTGAACGGGTTATAATGGCAGAAGATGGTGGAGATTCTCTCTGTCCTCCTCCAAAGAGGACCATGGGAGACTACATGACACTTAATCCTTCCAAGAATGCAACTATCATTGTCAATCCTGCTGTGAATGCGAATAATTTTGAAATCAAGCCATCTCTCATAAGTTTGGTTCAACAAAGTTCTTTTAGTGGGAGTGATTTAGAGGATCCTAATCAGCATATTGAGACTTTTCTGCAGATTTGTGATACCATCAAGATGAATGGGGTTCTTGAAGATGCTCTTCGTGTGAGACTATTTCCTTTCTCTCTGACGGGGAAAGCAAGAGCTTGGCTTCGTTCTTGTCCTACTGGAGGTGTCTCCAGTTAGGACATTATCACCACAAAGTTCCTTGAAAAATTTTTCCCTTCTTCTAAGTATACAAACCTGATGTCAGATATTAGTTGCTTTACTCAAGGCAATGGGGAATCATTCTGTGAAGCTTGGGAGAGGTTTAAGTAGTTGCTTAGGAAGTGTCCACAACATGAGCTGCAAGACTATGAACAAGCGAGAATATTTTTCAATGGGATGCTTCCGTCTTCTAGGATGATGATTAATGCTGCAGCAGGTGGTAAACTGAAAAACAAAACTCCAGAAGAAGCATTGGAGTTGTTTGAGGCTATGGGGTACCTTGAGAATGAAACTGTTACTCTACAACCAAAGAGGGGAGTTCTTCATCTAGACTCTTATAATACAATTTTGGCCCATAATGAGAATCTTTTCCAACAAAACAAGGTGATCCAACAGTAGTTAGCTGCCATCACTAAACAACTTGCCTCTTCTCAGTCTCATCTATCACTTCTTAGCCTCCTTTGCTTTGTGATTTTTGCAAAGGGGAACACGCTAATGGAGATTGTGAAGCCGGTAGTACTGAAGAAACAGCTAAGGTTAATTACATGAGTAATCCTCCCAGGAATCAGTTTAATCCGTATAGCAACACGTATAATCCTGGCTGGCAATCTCACCCAAACTTTTCCTATAAACCCCAAGTAGCACCTCAGCAGTCCCATCAAACCACCACCACCATTACTGATTTGGAAAAGGCTTTGACACAGTTACCTTGTAGTTATTTTTTTTTTCCTTCTTGTTTTTCTTTCTCTTTCATTTTTCTAGGTTTAAAGATGATCACTCTATTGGGATTCGTACACGCAGCGGATTAAAATTTCTTACGAATCCTTCCGAAGGATCACTCAATGACGTTTAAATCAAGGTTTGGGAACCCGAATCATACCTTATAATGAACACGCCCGCGTCACGTTTTCTTTGATCAGGTGGGCTACCTTCTCGATCAACACGTCCGCGTCTCGTTCTCTTTGATCAGGTGGGCTACCTTCTCGATCAGTAGAAGTCGACTCTAGGATCGGCTTCCTCTACTGGTATCCACACGAACAACCACCGAACACGGTTACGGCAGCGTGCTAGCGCTTCTTGTACATCTTTCTCAATTTGCTCTAGGTTTTTCGCGGCTTTCTAATACGCTTGACTGAAAGTCCCGTCAGTTTTTTTTAAACCCGATAGGCGTATTATATAACCAAAATTAATCCTTATTAATTTTTTGGAAATTCAGATTTTTGAATCTGGTCAATATATCAATCACATCTATCTCATAAATGTAATCAAATATATTAAAAGCCAGATTTGAAATCTGAATCTTGAATTTAGATCAAATCTAAATTTAAAGCCTTTTGATTTAATTTATCATCATAAATTAAATCCGAGATATGATATCTATCTATTTAATTAAATCTGAGATACCATATCTCAGTTTAATATTAAACAGATATGGGATATCTTTATTCGAAATTAAATGAGATACAATATCTCTATTTGTTTCAGATATTTAATTTATCAAATAAATTAAATACTAAACAAATATCATATATAATATTATAATCTCAATTTATAATAATATATTAATTTTGAATATATATATATATATATATATATATATATATATAAATCCTAGATCAAATTTAGTATTAATTTAATCTCAGACTAATCTGAGATTCAATGAATCTGGACACTTTTACCCGTGTTAGATTATTCTTGTGTGCGACCCTGCAGGCCCATATGAGATTGGCAGTGGGCCAACACTGTATCAGCCCACAAGTCACAAGCGGCCTCTAGCAAGACATTGCGACTACCTAATTCACATAGGGATCGATGACACGATACTACCTATCGTACAACCATGTCACGTCCCTTTTGTCACGCGATAATTTGGTCAAGGATGAGGCATGGATAATGTCAACTTCCTTTTCTTGACCATTGCTTTCTCGATTCTTGAGTAGTCTAATAAGTGAAATGGAAACTCCTTTCCATCATAGTATGGCCATACATTTCTTAAACTCACTCATCGAGGGGCCCAGCATTATCTCTCTACATTTGTGAGGG
This sequence comes from Acacia crassicarpa, assembly GCA_034222035.1. Classification (NCBI taxonomy): domain Eukaryota; kingdom Viridiplantae; phylum Streptophyta; class Magnoliopsida; order Fabales; family Fabaceae; genus Acacia; species Acacia crassicarpa. The sequence continues at coordinate 31,637,653 of JAWXYG010000008.1, read as the reverse complement.
ACAAATCCCATCTTGACCACTCACATTCCTCCGCATGAAAACCACTGATCCCGATCCCAGTCTTTATCATCACCTGGTCAAAGGTGACTTTTGACAAGGTCAAAGACCAGTGACTCATCATGTAGGAATCCATGATGATCTCAGGTCATGGGGCGTTGTGACGCGGTTATACATGAGATAAGCTTATGACTTAATCCATGCAGCTTTCTCATAGTGGGTCGGTCCAGCACCTTGTACTCTTACAAGTGCCCATGACTTTGATTCGTATCTCCATACCTCATCAAAGTCATACTGGTCTTAACTCATCTTTGCTCTCGCGTAGATGACCGACCAGGGACATTTAGGATAATCTATAAGATATATCCAGGGATATAGTTATCACCATAAACATGCGTATGAAATGATAACTTAATGGAGAATAATGACTTGCCCCTAGGGCATAATTTCCAACAGACTCCCACTTGCACTAGGCACAATCATTAATTACTCTAATTTTCATTGCCCTAACATGACGCTCATGTTTTGCTTGCGCAAGCGGCTTAGTAAGAGGATCAACTACATTATATTCTCCTGGTACTTTACATATTTTCATATCACCTTTATCTCTGATTTCTCAGATAAGATGAAATTGCCTGAGTACATGCTTGGTCCTTTAATGTGACCTAGGCTCCTTGGTTAGTGCAATAGCGTGGCTATTGTCACAGAACAAGTCTATTGGATTTGAAATGGTTGGAACCACCCCAAGTTCATACATGAACTTTCTAATCCAAAAGGCCTCCTTTGTTGCATCCTATGCTGCTATATACTCAGCTTCCGTTGCAGAATAAGCTACAATGCTCTGCTTAGAGCTCTTCTAGCTCACTGCACCACCATTCAACAGGAATACATATCTTGATTGCGATCTTAGATTATCTTGGCCAATTTGGAAACTCGCATCTGTGTAACCAGTCACACAGAGCTCATCCTCCAAACCACCATATACCAAGAATAAGTCCTTAGTCCTTCTTAAGTACTTAAGGATATTCTTGACAGCAGTCCAATGACCCTCACCGGGCTCTTGTTGATATCTGCTGGTCATACTCAAGGCAAATGACACATCCGGTCGAGTACATAGCATGGCATACATGATTGATCCAATGGCAGAGGCATATGGAATCTTACTCATGCGGTCTCTATGATCTTGTGTACTAGGACACAGATCCTTACTGAAATGAATGCCATGAGACATGGGCACGTTACCCCTTTCAGAATCCTGCATACTGAACCTATGCAGTATCTTGTCTATGTATGTGCTCTGACTTAGGCTTAACAGCCTCTTGGATCTATCTCTGTAGATCCTAATCCCAAGGATGTATGTGGCTTCGCCTAAATCTTTCATTGAGAAAGACTTTCCTAACCAAGACTTGACATTCTGCAAGGTAGGAATGTCATTTCCAATGAGTAGGACGTCATCAACATAAAGCACTAGAAATACAATTGTGCTCCCACTAACCTTCTTGTAAACACAAGGCTCATCCATGTTCTGAATGAAGCCAAACTCTTTGACTACTTCATCAAAACGATGATTCTAGCTCCGAGATACCTGCTTCAATCCATAAATGGATCTTTGAAGCTTACATACTTTACCAGTGTCCTCTGGACGCACAAAACCCTCAGGTTGTGACATGTACACATCCTCAAGCAGCTTTCCGTTAAGGAAAGCCGCTTTGACGTCCATCTGCCATATCTCATAGTCATAATATGATGCAATGGCAAGAAGGATTCTGATTGACTTGGCCATTGCAACTGGGGAAAAGGTCTCATCATAGTCCATACCATGAGTTTGAGTGAATCCTTTTGCAACCAGTCGTGCCTTGAAGACATTTACTTTGTCATCCATGTCGGTTTTCTCTTTGAAAACCCATTTGTACCCAACAGTTTTTACACCCTCAGGTGGATCGACTAAGGTCCAAACCTTATTGTCGTACATGGATTGCATTTCAAACTTCATGGCATCAAGCCATTTTTCGGAGTTAGGTCCCACTACGGCGTCTCGATAGGTTGTTGGCTCATTCTGCTCAATGAGCAAAATATCACGACTTCCAGTAATCAGAAATCCATATCTCTGAGGCTGTAGCCGTGATCTATCGGACCTTCATGGGCCTTGTGTTACTTGAGTAGGCTCAACAACTTGTTGCAAGTCTTCTCTAGTTTCCATCTGTGGTTCTATATTGTCCTGTGACTCTCGAACTTCTTCGAGGTTCACCTTACTCCCATTGGTTCTTTTAGAGATAAACTCTTTTTCCAGAAAGATACCATTCCGAATGACAAACACTTTGTGATCGGTAGGATTGTAGACATAGTATCCTTTAGTTTCCTTAGGATACCCCACAAAAAGGCATTTTGAGGATCTAGATGATAATTTATCAGAGGCCTGTTGTTTAACATAAACCTCACATCCCCAAATCTTAAGAAATGACAAACTGGGTTTCTTCCCAGTCCATATCTCATATGGTGTCTTTTCAACTGCCTTTGTCGGAACACGATTTAGTGTGAATGCAGCTGTTTCTAGGGCATGGCCCCAAAAGGAAGGTGGAAGGTCTGTTTGACTCATCATAGATCGAACCATATCTAGTAGAGTTCGATTCCTCCGTTCAGAAACACCATTCCATTGAGGTGTTCCTGGAGGAGTAAGTTGTGAGATGATCCCACAACTCCTAAGATGGTCAATGAACTCTTGGCTCAAATATTCACCACCTCGATCAGATCGAAGTGCCTTAATTGTTTTGCCAAGTTGGTTTTGTACTTCATCTTGGAATATTTCAAAATATTTAGACTTTATGTTTCATACCCCTTCCTCTCTAAACTGACAAAACAATGCTGGGCCTCTTCTTAAGGCTCTACTCAGCAGTTTTGAGCATCTCATGAAGCTTTGAAATTGATTCCTTCATATTGTTCATGTTGCAATTCATGACAAAGTCATCATAACTTTCTGGGAGTGAGATCAAGATCATATCTTGTAGCTAACTCCTGGGATATGGGGAATCCAAGCCTTCAAGGTGATCAATGTAGCCTTTCATTTTCAACAAAATGAAGACTAACAGATTCACTTTCAGCCATTTTGCAAGAGAATAAGGCCTTTGTGGTCTCATACCTCTCTTGACTTGCCTGTTGCTAGAACATTTCCATAGGATGATAAATCATCTCAGACACCTCCATGTGTTCTAGATCTCCATCAAGGTTTGGAACCCCAGTGGCAGGCTTCAGGTATCTTGTATCCATAGAGTCATCCTAATGCTTCTATAAGCATCAGTCTGATCTCTTGGATCATCAGCTGTAGGCTCGTCAGGGATGGGTTGATTGATAAGATACTCCTTTCTTTCGTGTTTAGGATCAACGCTCAAGTTCCCAAACATGTCAAGAAAGTTTGTCTCATCGAGTTCGTCCTTCTCAAGGACCGATCGCATTGATGGTGTTAGGGTGTTATTATTCGACATGATTCTACAATTTAAAAGATATGCAAAGTTTAATCAGTAACCTCCCACTGAATTAATAACCCTCATTATAATTAGTGGGCTAAGATCCATATTTAGCTTAATCTTAAGTCCGCTTTGGCAGGACGCTTAAAATCAAGTTATTTAGGTAGGCAACCTCTTGGCCAATTACATCACATGTAACTCTTAGATCTTTATGGGATTCGATCATCATATGACCTAGCATGTTTAATCCCATCTAATGCCTTGAGATCCAAAACCATTTTGATAATCTCAAATAAGTCAAGACAATAATGAATGTAGAGTATCACCATTACTCTCTCTTGTCTCTCCAAGATTACTCAAATGCATCCACTTTGGTGGAACATACAAATGGGTGATCGAGGTTTTGACAAGTATTCCTTTATTGATGGCATTGTGACTTAAGATTTTATTTAGAGGGTATTATTAAATATAATCAAATTATTCCAGTTAATTTAATTCTAAATTAATTATGAGTGATCTAATCAAATCATAATTAAAACTCTAAATTAATGATGAGTGATCAAATCAAATCATAATTAAAACTCTAAATTAATTATGAGTGATCAAATCAAATCATAATTAAAACTCTAAATTAATTATAACATATGTTAATTCATACAATTATGAAATAAATCATATGATTAAATTATTGAGACTTGCGGCTGTCGCTTCATTTTAATACGACTAGATCTATATCTTATAGGATTTCTAAAACCCTAATTGGCCGTATTAAAATATTCAAAATTAATCTCAATTAATCTTGAACTCAAATTTTAGATTAAAATAATATTAATCAAATCTGTCTAACATATCTAATTTGATCTATTTATTTTAATCTAAAATAAAAGCTTGCCAATTTAATTTATCTTTATTAATTCTACCTCTATGAATGCAATCATTTATTGTATATCATATAGGGACTAAATTAATCATGCAGTGATCATATCAAAACATAATTAAAATTCGTGAACAACATGGCTCATCTAACCTGTAGTCCCCTCAAGCCAATGAGAGGACTTCTCTAAATAATATAAAAGAAAGTACATAGTTAGAAACCTCGTTTCACATACGAGGGGAGTGAGATGAGAAGAGAATGTACATCAAGAATATTTAGAGAGAGGCATGGCACGCAGGCCATATACAAAACTTTCAACCCTAGAGCCATCTTGTTCACCATACCCAAACAACACTTTGAAAGGTAAATTATAAACATATTTTAATTCATACAATTATGAAATAAAATATTACTCATGATAAAATTCTCTAATTTATATCACTTTGATTTGATTACTCGCGCTACGACAATCAGCCGGTCCCTACGGTGGTCCCGCTAGTCGGTTAGCGGGTGAGGTCAAGGGGCAGCGCTTGTGCGGGAGGTGCAAGGGGCAGCGCCCCCTGAAGCTTTTGAAAACATCATATTTTTAAAAGAAAATTTCTTTCATAAAATCAACTTTTAACCCCCAAAAGTGATGTCCGAATCGAATTCTTCCATCCGCCGTCATGAACGTCCGAGCCGTTAGAGGTGTCCGACGCGTAATCGACGTTCGAACCTTTCAGAACATGATCTATGCGACCAGAAACGTATGACGTCTCCAAACATGATTGACCCCGGCGTTATCGTCTTCTGACCTCATCAAGATCATCCGACCTCTATGATTTAGAACCACAAGAATAACGGCCGTGAAACCCTAACGCGAATTATCAAAATAAAGCATTCAAGAGTTGATTTCTTGATTCAAAGATTCGGTTTATTACATACATATCACACATCGGCATGTAAAGAAACCTAATTTAAACGTACGTTGAGTTGGCTCTGATACCACTGTTGGGATTCGTACACGCAGCGGATTAAAATTTCTTACGAATCCTTCCGAAGGATCACTCAACGACATTTAAATCAAGGTTTGGGAACCTGAATCATACCTTATAATGAACACGCCCGCGTCACGTTTTCTTTGATCAGGTGGGCTACCTTCTCGATCAACACGTCCGCGTCTCGTTCTCTTTGATCAGGTGGGCTACTTTCTCGATCAGCAGAAGTCGACTCTAGGATCGGCTTCCTCTACTGGTATCCACACGAACAACCACCAAACACGGTTGCGGCAGCGTGCTAGCGCTTCTTGTACATCTCTCTCAATTTGCTCTAGGGTTTTTCGCGGCTTTCTAATACGCTTGACTGAAAGTCCCGTCAGTTTTTTTTAAACCCGATAGGCGTATTATATAACCAAAATTAATCCTTATTAATTTTTTGGAAATTCAGATTTTTGAATCTGGTCAATATATCAATCACATCTATCTCATAAATGTAATCAAATATATTAAAAGCCAGATTTGAAATCCGAATCTTGAATTTAGATCAAATCTAAATTTAAAGCCTTTTGATTTAATTTATCATCATAAATTAAATCCGAGATATGATATCTATCTATTTAATTAAATCTGAGATACCATATCTCAGTTTAATATTAAACAGATATGGGATATCTTTATTCGAAATTAAATGAGATACAATATCTCTATTTGTTTCAGATATTTAATTTATCAAATAAATTAAATACTAAACAAATATCATATATAATATTATAATCTCAATTTATAATAATATATTAATTTTGAATTTATATATATATATATATAAATCCTAGATCAAATTTAGTATTAATTTAATCTCAGACTAATCTGAGATTCAATGAATCTGGACACTTTTACCCGTGTTAGATTATTCTTGTGTGCGACCCTGCAGGCCCATATGAGATTGGCAGTGGGCCAACACTGTATCAGCCCACAAGTCGCAAGCGGCCTCTAGCAAGACATTGCGACTATCTAATTCACATGGGGATCGATGACACGATACTACCTATCGTACAACCATGTCACGTCCCTTTTGTCACGCGATAATTTGGTCAAGGATGAGGCATGGATAATGTCAACTTCCTTTTCTTGACCATTGCTTTCTCGATTCTTGAGTAGTCTAATAAGTGAAATGGAAACTCCTTTCCATCATAGTATGGCCATACATTTCTTAAACTCACTCATCGAGGGGCCCAGCATATCTCTCTACATATGTGAGGGACAAATCCCATCTTGACCACTCACATTCCTCCGCATGAAAACCACTGATCCCGATCCCAGTCTTTATCATCACCCGGTCAAAGGTGACTTTTGACAAGGTCAAAGACCAGTGACTCATCATGTAGGAATCCATGATGATCTCAGGTCATAGGGCGTTGTGACGCGGTTATACATGAGATAAGCTTATGACTTAATCCATGCAGCTTTCTCATAGTGGGTCGGTCCAGCACCTTGTACTCTTACAAGTGCCCATGACTTTGATTCGTATCTCCATACCTCATCAAAGTCATACTGGTCTTAACTCATCTTTGCTCCCGCGTAGATGACCGACCAGGGACATTTAGGATAATCTATAAGATATATCCAGGGATATAGTTATCACCATAAACATGCGTATGAAATGATAACTTAATGGAGAATAATGACTTGCCCCTAGGGCATAATTTCCAACACACTCCTCTTGTGGCTGCCAAGTCTTGCTGGGGCACTCTTTCCTCTTTTAAAATTTGAAACATCATGGATGGTACCAGATGAAGCACTCCACATCAAAGTTAAAGACCTAAAACCAGGAGAGTACTAGATCCTTTCCCTATTTACATTTTGCAACATTGAGGACAATGTTTGATTTAGGTGTGGAGGAGGGATATAATTTCTTTGGTTATGCTTGTCCTTATGCAATTGAAAAGATTTTTTTTTTTATTTAAGATTTTTGCATTGTTTAGGATTGACCTTAATTTTGAGCTTTCCTTATCTTACAAAATATTATCAAGTCAAAAATTATATAAAAGGAAAAAAAGTTCTAATTAAGCCTCTAAAGTCTTGAATTTTTTTCAATCTTGATATTGACTATGAGAATAGATATTAGTTTGTAGTATGATCAATAGATTATTAGTTTATGAATAGTTTGCTACATGATTTCTTTGGAAAATTAGATGATGACCTTTGCCAGCTAAGTAAAATTGTTGTTTGGGGAGATGACTCAGGTAGTTGAAAAAAAAAAAAGTCACACACACACACGTGCACACAACTCCAATGACTTCTTTAGACCTTACTTAGTAACCGGGGGCACTTCATCACCAATGTTGGCACTCGCGTCAAACGATAAAGTCAAAGAGGGTTATGAGTTAGGCTAAAAGCCTCTTGAGTTACCTGTTGGAGTAACTGAGTAACCGGTGCTGCATCACCCATGTGCAGGGTCACGTCAAAAGGGGACTTGCAACGGCTCAAGGCAAAAAAAAAAAAATCATACCTGAGGATCCTTATTAAATTAAAATGAAAAGTTTGGTTTAGTGGGGCATTTGAATTTTTCCGGAGAAATTGAGTAGCATAATATTCTTTTACTAATCTTATGGTTGATCTTATTGCTTACCGATCTTTTGATCATTGGATGTTAAAAGATTGTTACAATTGTTTAAGGCTATTGGCTTAGGGACCCATTCTTATAAGACATTAACTTAAATAAAACTTGATAACATGATCTAAGTGTGGTGGTTACGGCTCTTTATTTAGGGATTTCATGAACAATGTTGTTCTCATTTAAGATGATAAATTTTATTTCTTTTGCTTGAGGACAAGCAAATGTTTAAGTGTGGGGGAGTTTGATAAGTATATATTTTATAATTAAATAAGTAGGGATTTTGTGCGATATTGATTGATTTTATTAATATCTTATGCTTATTTAATTATCTTTTAAATACTTATCTATCTTTTAATTAAATATAGGATAACAGAATATTATAACAGAAAATCTATTGATATCCTATTTTATTATGCAGGGGATATTATTTGATCTAAGAGCGACAAATTAAATTGAAAAAGATAATATAATATTTCATTATATTATATTATAAAAGGATATAATATATTGACCAAGGATGAAAAAAAAACCTACCTACATAAAGAATGAAAAAGGCAATTGGAATAAAAAGTGGACCCCGCACGAAAGCAATTGCCACATAATTTTAATTATGAAAGGATATGGTGGAGATATGATATATATCTAATGAAAGAAAGATCACAGACGCACGTGTGGGCCCACAGCAAATCAATTCAACTTATATCCATTAAAGATTATATATTGGCACGCACGCATCAGAACACCACAATCCAGACGCGAGAAAAAAATCAAAACGACGCACATTTGGGAACCAAGAAGAAAAGAACGCAGAGCAAGAAGACGCACCACGCAGAAGAGGAATTCGGACTGAAGCGTAGACGCAAGAACGAGTTTGATTTCATCTCTTTGATTTTGTTAAACTAGCCATGCTTGGCTAGTTTTCTTTTGTAGTTAGGGAGAGGAGGAACCCTTGAATCTAAAATATTTGTTTGGATTCTTTATTTATTCTTTATTTTCTTGATTGAATGAATTATCTTTGCTTAAAGCCTTCTTAAAGATTGATCACCTTTTAGATTGTTCATAGGTTGGTGTATGATAATAGAGATGTTGGTGCATTTAACCAGAACCGTTAATTCATCATAGAGTTGCATGACCTAGACATAGGCTTACGAGTTTATGTGATCTCATAATTCTGGTTTAACAATATAATCTTTCCAAACAATACTAAGACATTAGGTTGTTTTCAAAGATAACGGACTAAGTTAGCATCAAGACATTGGGACTTAGTCCAACTTTAGAGAATTGATCGTCAATCAAGAGAATAATAAACAATAAGGGATTCCATTTGAATTATTAGAGGAACATAGGGGGATTCTCATCCCTAGCTGCGTCTTTCTTGATTACTCATCTTTTCATCTCTTTTGGTTATTAAAATACTTGATTTTAGATTCTCATTTTTTTTCTCTCTTTTGTTCTTGAAATTCTTGATTTTAAATTATTCTTATTTACTCAGTTATTCTTGAGATTCATATTTTTGGATTCTTTTTTTTTCTTTATTTAATTCTTTAAATTCTATTTAGTTACAACTCACCCATATTACTCGATTCATCCAACTAAAGCAAAAATAGCAAATTAGTGGTTGGAGTACTATTCCTCGTGGGACGATCTTTTTCTCACTACTTTATTACTTATAACGACCGGTGCACTTGCTGAAGTCGCTATCAGGGGGAGTGAGTCTTAAGAAGATCATCCGAGTACAGTGTAATTGTTCTTTGAAAGATAGTGAAATTCCAGGGGTTCTGGGGACGTCAAAGTTTTGGACCGAACCAGTATAAATTGCCTATGTCCACTTTACTTCTTTACATTATTTCCCTATTCGTTGTTTTTACTCATCTCCTGTGAATCCTGCAAAAAGATTTTGAGATCACTTATTCACCCCCTTGGTGATATTCCACTTTCAGGTACAAGCTCATACCTCGTAGACTATCTTGAATGTTTCTCCTTTTATAGTTGATAAGAGCATTCGATCATTGAACAATTCTTATCGTTTAGAATATGATCGTTGTAAAGGTTCAAGGTTTCCATCAGAGACGGACTGGAGTTGTAGGCATAATTCGAGGTTCGATCATTTTTGCTTCGCTGCAACTCATCTCCACAAGACATCCCTTTGGTAAGTTTTGGGATTGCTAAGGTTGGGTCACTATCATCTTAACCGCAATAGGCGCTTCAAACAATATTCATTTACCTGCTCTGATGATTGCTTGTGTCTACTTTGTTTTTATGTCATCGTCATTAATGCTCTGATATAGAGATCTACTTTTGTATTTTTGAATGTAATTCATGATTCAAATCATTTGAACCTAATAAACAAATATGTTAAGTAGTATTGAGAATTAGTATGAGTATCAAACAAGAATTTATAGAATGATAATTAGTGATTTGAATTTACGAAGATGAAGGTTCCAGTGCTAAGATTTTGAACCAATACTCAAGTATTCTTTAGTATACTCGAATACCATACTTGAGTACTTTCAATCATGCTCAAGCAACTTTCTAAATCTCACACATCAAATTCTGGCAATGTCTTTCTGTACTCGACAATGCTCGAGTACTCATTTGGATACTCAAGTACTCTTTGATATTCCCAGAAAGTTTTATGAGTGTTACTCAGAATCTCTGCTAGCAAACGAAAATACTCGAGTACTAGATCCCCCTACTCGAGTGTCGTACTCAAGTATTACTATTGAATACTCGATCGTTACTCAAAAAGAAAATTAGTGTTTTGTGATCAACCATTCATACTCGAGTATTGATGAAGCATACTCAAGTACTCATCAGTGATTGAGGCCAGAATCAGTGAGTGTCATACTCCATTTTTGCGAGTACTCATCACAATACTTGAGTATCCACTTGGATGCTCGAGTGTTTATCAAAACATGTTCATATTAGTAGCAAGAATCAGGTAAGATTTCCATTGAGTGTTAACTAGCATTCTGCCAGTAGTCTCAAGTACAAGGCTCAATTTCTAGAATGTAGTGACTTTCAGAAAGCAAGAATATTGGTAGCACAAGGGTCAATTTCCAGTGAGCATAATGTCGTCAATATAGCTCCAAATTTGGAAAATGACCTATGGTCAGAAAGTTCTTTAAGTCTTCTTTCTAGTGAAAAAAGAATCAGGTTCAAATTCTTTGTATGTTGAGCGTTTTGATCAGATTAATGCAACTATTTTGGACCTGCGTTTTTGCAATGTTCTAATCTGACCAATAACTTCAAAAAATCAAACCTCTCCCAATTGATCTTTGTTTTTCTTGATCTTGATGTTTTTGAAAAGATATTTGAGTCTAGTTTCATATTCCACTAGTTTTAGCTCATTTGGATGAGTAGTTTGTGAAATACACCTAAATTATTTAACTTATGTCTGATGTGTGGCGTGAATTCAAGTGTCAATTTCTAAAATTCATAGCTCTTTCATTTGAACTCCTTTAGGCTTGATTTTGGGGTTATATGACGCATTGGGAGTCTAGTTTCATATGAAACTAGTTTCACCTCAATCGAATCTGTGGTTGGGAAATATCATCGAATAACCTAAGCTCGCTTAAGTAGAACGTTGAACAAAGGCGGACAGAGTACATGAAAATGCTCCAATCCATGAGGATTATCGGGCATACTCGAGTACTGTAGTTGAGTATGCAGATTAATACTTGAGTATTGCTACTGTAGCATCATGGAGTAGTTACTATAGCACGTTAAGTCACTGTAGCATGATCACTATTTGTTGTGAAGCTTGAACTTACTTACTTTGACTTCGAATTGAGCCATTCCAACTTTCATTTGATCTTAGAGACTTGAATAGTAATATTCTCATAATATTTAACAAGTTCTTCTTTCTTTAATATCATCTCTTGGTCATTCTCTACAATTCAACTTAGACTAATCTACATTAAACAAAAGTAGTTAGTTAATGTAGGAGATAAATAAATTATGTAAACTTTTAGCTCTTAATAATGACATCTATATAGGACACATCAAAACTAATTATATCCAACCGGGCTTTCTCGTTTCGCTAGATCCAACCCCCATTGATAATTATTTTTATTTAATTATTGTATCGAATATGATTTAACATCCGGTCCATTTTTTTAGAGAGCCTTTGGAGTTTTTTTTTTTAAAAAAAAAAAAAATTATTGCACACTCAGTTCACTAGAACCTTCAGTTCCAACTAATCCAGATTCGCCCTGAGTCAGGCCTACGGTCGTGGGGGAAGAGCTTCCAACACCATTTTCTCTATTTCCATACCTCGAATCGAGGACATAATTACAGGAGAGCAGGTCCCTTATCACTTTGGTGAGAGCCTTTGGAGTTAGGTCCACAAATAAATGTTAATGTGGAGGCCCAATGTCAAATGAACCCAAAAGCTTCATAGCTATATGTGCCTAGAGAGCTGAGGAATGCTAACAACATGAAAAGGATACTCCCTTTGGTTTTTATTATAAGACACAAACTAATAAGTATTCTTGGTTTTTTTATAAGACATTTGCAAGTTTCCAATGAGCATTTATGTACTTTTCCATATCACCCTTATTTAATAAGGGTGGTGGGAGAGAGTAACAATTAATATGGTATTTGAGTTTGATGTAATTAATAAGTTAAATATTGGAAGTCACTTGAATTTTAGGACAACTTCAATGCTTTTAACTGTTTTTGTTTATTTGCAAGAATCGATAGATGGTACCTTATAATAAAGACCACTATCCCTTGATTTATGTTATTTGATGCAACATAATAATTGCACTAAGTTTATTTTAGTAATGCCCAAATGAAAATGATTCCAATAGGAGGAGTTTGACTCATTTTTTATAAGAAAAATAAGAGGTAAAATCTGGTTTTACATGTCACTTGTCGTATTTGGTTGATTTTAAAAAATATATCTCTTTAGTCAACAAATTATTGATTTTTCTTATTCAATTCTTACTTACTCAGACAAGTGTTCTTACTAGGTTTTCTTTTCTTTTTCTTACTAACTCTTCTATTTCATCTGAGAATAAATTTCCAAACTTTTAAGATATAATATAAGCTTTTAAATAGATTTGATAAATTATATATAAACTTAAATACATAAGGTTTAAGCTTACTTAAAGGCCTACATTTTAAGGAGGTCTTTTTAGGCCTTTAAATAGGCTTTGGGCTTTTTGAAAGCTTAAGCTCAAATTTAAAAAGAAGTCTACATATAAACTCAGGCTTTGGATCTCCATTACAGGCCCATGTCTATTTTGCTAAAACCTAATCTAACCTAATCTATTTCCACCTCTATATAAGATATAGGAAAAATTAAATCCCAATGCTTATGGTTTACTCAAGTTTTGAATTAGGTCCTTGAGTTTTTTTTGCCTTTTTATTGGTTGAAGACACATATATTAACCGATTATTTTTCCTTTTATTCTTGCAAGTGAGTATTCGAGGAAAGAGCACGAAAAACCAACAAAAGGATCACTGAATCACACTTTATATCATCAAATTCCGTTCATCGGAAATTGGATTACCAAAAGGATGTGAGCCTCTTAATTTTTTCAATCCTAATGTTATTGTGGCTGTCACACTTTTCATGAAACTTGTAATTTCGCGATATGTGCTTCCCCATGTATCAATTCCTTCACGCCGCACAACAAAGTTAATCTTCCAAAAAGTAGAGTTCTCGAGGAACCAGCTGCCGAGTTTCATGAAGCTAGAAGATGGTGAAACAGATATTGCTAAAGTAGCCCAGCTCATCACATCTACTCCTTAGCATTGTAATTATTCATCATAGGGAAGAGTAACATTTCGAGTTATGAACAAACTCTTGAAATACAAGTAAGGGCTACTACAAGGAAAAGAAAATACAGGTCTGCAAAGTGAGACCTTATTGTTGTAGAACTTAGTCATCATCTCATGGAAGATGACCATGAAGTTACTAATCCGCAACACAACAAAAAAATTATAGCAGGAAAAGATTGAAACAATTTAATACAGGAGATGCTGATTAGCTACTCAAAGGCTTCAACGTCTTAGATGACTTGATTCCGCAAAATAGGCTATTAACAAGACTTTTGTGGACTTTATAAACAAGACTGAACCTAACCTCCACCATTATTAGAGACCAAGTTGCATAAGAATTTTGCATTTCCGTGATGTTACGAGTTTTCCATGAGCTTTTTCAGTTCGAAGAACTCACCAACCCAGTTGTAAATGGGACCCAGTTGTAAATGGGACCTCATTGTTCTGGAACTTAGTCATCCTCACTTGGAGTCTGCCCAAGAAGCTACAAATCTGTCAATGCAACCAAAAGTTATAGATGGAACAGATTAATCAAATATAACGTGGCAGTTACTAAGAAAACTTCATCCTACCTTAACTTGTGACCTCAATCATTTCTGCTTCACTATCACTGTAGTCCCCCCAACACTTGCTTGGCTTTGTCTCAGGTCCTATGTCCTTGCTAAGTTCTTTTTTTCCTTGACAACAATCAGTCGTTGGGACCAAGTCTATAGGCTTTTCTTCTGTTTTAGAATCATTCTCAGTGCTGGCAGATTGGTCTTCAGTATTTTGCTCAGCTTCCAGCTTTTCGTTCTTGATTTCCGTTGAAGCTTCTTCTTCACTTTCCTTATCAGGTGTTTGACTTTCGTTTCCATGATCATTTGCAACACTCTCAACTGGTGTTGGGTCTGTGGAACCAGTTGGGGATGTTGCAAAGCCATTTTGAGTCACTGGAACACCATTTAGGGATGTTGGATATCCATTGGGTGATAATGGAATTCCATTGGGAGCCATTGGAAAACTAGTTGGTGATACTGGAATACCATTTGGTGAAGTCATATATCCATTATGAGGCACTGGATAGCCATTGGGAACCCAAGGTTGTCCAGGCACAAACTCACTGGCATGTGGGTTCATTATTGTGGGAGGACTAATGCAATTGCCATCAGTGGTGTGCTCACCAGGGTGAAATACAGTTTTATTTCGTGGAACTCGATTCCCATATCTATTGTAGCTTCCAGAAATGCGTGGACCATATGGAACTCTTGCTGTAGCTGACTGATGAGGTGATCTACGGTGATTTACTGCAATCATAGGAGAAATATTTGTTGGTGGAGGCAATATTCCTCCATGATCTTTGAAGCCTGGAACTGGAACTGAGCCAATAACTGGGATTGTTGAAGGATTAAATGGTGGTGCTGCTGCAGAAAGTTTCTTGGTTGTTTCCTTTCCTGATTCTGTTTCATCTTGCTTTTCTCCTTCAGATGGTACTGAAATACTATCTGCATTATCATTGAGTGATTCATGTTGCTTTTCATCTCCTTCATTAAGCTTCTCTTTTGATACAGATGCATCGTTACTTAGAAGCTCTTCTGAATCTTCAGAATCGAGGGAAGCTGTTGGGCAACTTTCTTGTGTTTCTATCTTGGATTCACTTTTAGAGGCCCCGTCGTTCACATTCTTTAAACAATCACTGTTCTCAACCTGCCCAACTTTGATATTTGTAGCTTCAACTTTCTTCTCTTTAACAGTATCACTAGTATCTTCCTGGGGTTTCGCAATGGCAACGTCATCTTTAACATCAGTACTTTCTGCAAAATCTGCATTTTCATTTACCACTTCATCTTCCTTTTTTTCTTCAACATCCTTTCCTGATGTTGCACAGTGAACCTCCTCTGTTGCAACTATCTCATGGCTTGCCTCGGTGTTTTGTTGAACAACATTTTCTTTTGGTGACTGTTCAGTCACGGCCTTCACAATTGTACCAGGGGGAGCTAAGGCAACTTCTTTGTAGGAGAAAACTTTTCCTGGTGTCTGAACACTAATGGCACTCGCAGAAGAAGTAGGTTTAGCCGTTTGATCACTTACAGCAGGGCTGGTTGGGGCTGACTTTGAATCTGTTGACTTATCTGCTCTGGCAGCTGTGACATTGGTGCCATTCACCTTAGGACTGAAACTTGCACTCTTCACAAACTTCTTTGAAGCAGGAAGGGAGGATCCAACTGAAGGACTCGTCTCATTTGAGCTAGTTCGTGGAGAAGAAAAATTGGCGGGCTTGCCTCGATATCTTGATGATTGGGAAGCATTAATGAAGTTAGTGTTCAGTTTTGCTAGGGTTGGCCTCCTTGATGAAGATGACTTGCGCCCACCGAGAGAGCGACCTTTCGGAACAGCCTCTTGCCATCCTTCATCTGATGTATCATCCTGCCCCAGGTTATTACTTTCATTGAGGGCTGATTGATCTGAGAGCGTGGGTTCAACCTTATCAATTACACTTTCTGTTAGTTGAGATTCTGATTTATTTTCTTTATCACTTGTACTCTCTACAGTAGGATACACTTGAGACACATCTTCCTTCTGGTTTTCATCTTTAACTGTTTCCATTTGGCCAGGTTTCCCCTTCAACTGTAGGTGATAATTTGTTATATTTACAGTCAGAGAGGACAAGTGAATGATAATAAAGAGAGAATGATATGGTAAATGATGGATAAAGAAAGTTCTGTGTTACCTTGGCTCTGGCTTTTTTCTGTGCTTCTCTTGCTTTCAGGTCAGCATCTGGTGTGATGTAATCCAAGAGGTCCGACACACTGATGCAAGGCATTGTATAGGTTAAATAAGTTTAAAAGAAGATTTTGAACAAAAATAAAAATCCCACAAACTTGATTATGTGTCTAGCGTATTTAATTTAGCAATAAGTACCAAATTCAAGTAATGAAAGATTCTCAACCATTACAGAACAAATTAACATTGTTATAATGAGGAACAAGAATATTAACATTACAAAAAGAAAATACCCAAAATAACATAATCTAGCAGTCCAAAAAGGGGAGCTAGCTGTATTACATCAAAACAGGAAAATCTCGTTTGAAACTTTAAACTGCATTGTCCTTAAAGATTTAACAAAACTCACACAGGTAACTATATGTAATTACTATGAAGCTTAAGTGGCATAGTTTTCCCCCTCGCAATTCAGCTTTTAAGGGAAGGATTCTCATGTTTGCATTAAGAGTCCATCAATTTAAACTTTCGAAGATAAGTTTGCTTCTTGATTTTCCAGGTTATAAACTTTTAGAGTTACTCTGGATTTAGAAGGATAGAATATGACCTATCAAATTTTAGTAGTACAACTAGATTTTGTTTCAACACATTGTAATGGTCTTTTAAGAAATAACATTTGCATAGGGATAACCAAGGCCGGAATATTTAGTAAAAAAATTCGAGGTTAGCACGAGCTTAAAATAGAAGATTGAATCAAAATGCATATGCTCAAAATGGGCTAATTTAGACTTGGTAACAAGATAAAAGCCAACCATTAATTCATGGATAAATTTGACAAGCTTTATTCTAATTGTAGTGTCTACCTCAGATGACCTTTGCTGGAGATTGAGGCATCTGGCTTAGGTGTACCATTGCTTGCAGCTTCTTGTTGCTCGAGAGCCTTTGACTCAAAATATTCGAGCCATGCAGCAGCATCCTGCAAAAAAGTTCACACACATATATTTGAGGAGGAAGGATCATCATTTACTGAATATTTACTATCAAATAGCATTTGTAAGATGACTACCTGTGTCCTAAGATCATCAGAACCAAGTTTAGCTTGTAGTATCTGCAAGGTGGTTTGCTCATGCTGAACGCTTAGAGAATATGCTTCCATCAAAGAGAGAGCAATGGCTATTGCATGATAGCTTGCAGCCGTCTGAATAAACCAAGAATTCAGTTAATAAGTTAAAAGTGCCAACTATTATTCCTTGATCTGAAACCAAAAATGTAAGCCTGTACAGGGAGTAGAATGCACCAACAACTAATTTCGCACGGGAAATTCCGAGCAGTCATATAAGGCAAAGGATTATTTTCACAAATTTGTATATCATTAGTAATGAGTACCCTGCTAAATTCTTTGATAAACTTTTATCATAAACAGCACCTTTGCCATGTCAGCTTTTTAACAGTGCAGAAATGAACCTCAGTTAAATAATGATCCCAAATCCATTGTGACCAAGAAAAGTACTTGAAATTTTTCGTATGATTGTTTTCTTTTACATTTTAATGACCTAGTCACAAGTCAATTTCATTCAATATGCCCAACAGTACTTGTTGCATGTCATCTGAGGTATAATATCTCATGCAATGGAAAACATTTTTAAGTTTTTGTGTTACGAATAAGAGAGTGTACCTGTATGTGGTCAGCTCCAAGTAATCTTTTGTTACACTTTAAGGCTTCATGAAGGTATCTGAGAGCAACATGGACGTTCCCTAATCCTTCTTCCATCATTGCTACATTGATGTAGGTAGCAGCAGTATTTGGATGTGAAGGTCCACACGTAAGGTGCAAAAGATACAATGCACGATTGACATACCTAGACATTTACAAGGAAAAAAGAATTTTAACTATTGAAAGCATGTTCTGAGTTATTCTGAGAAAAGAATAAATAAAAAAATTCCATAAATGAAAAGTTTTATATTGTTCTTGTAGAAATTAGCATCTAACATAGCTAATCGAAAACTCATTTGTTGCTTATGAATATTAGAAACGTATGGTCCCAATATCCAACAATGCTTGTTGCTCCTACACAAATGATCTTTTATCAATTTTATAAAAGAAATAGATGATCATAAATAGCTATTTTAATTTGAATGACTCTCTGGTATTACGTTTGGAAAATAGAAGGTATGTATTAAATGACCCATGAATCAAGACTCTCCCTTCAAGCCTTCACTAACAAATATGTTGTCAGTTAACTTTAATGTTTCCTTCAAATGCTTTTAATTAATGAGCCCCTAGGTTTGTCATTACATGTAATTTCTCTTCTTCAAAATTATCTGGTCCTCTACAAATGTTGAACATAAGCTACTATATTTTCACTCTTCCTCTTTTTGCCTAGTGTTAGATACTTGTCTTCAACCTATTTCCTTCAAAATATGTTTATGTAGATCTAACCAGTCCTTGACATATCACTCCACAACAAAATGACATGTAGGGTCTGAGAGAGTTCTGTAAGTTCTTTAAGCTGTATAGCATGTTTGTCTAGATTTGCAATTCTTTCCCTTGAAAAGACTTTATCGCTTTTTCCTAGTGAAGAAAAATGAAGGCAACTGCCACAGTAAAATTCTGTAAGTTCTTTAGGCTGTATAGCATGTTTGTCTAGATTTGCAATTCTTTCCCTTGAAAAGACTTTATCGCTTTTTCCTAGTGAAGAAAAATGAAGGCAAATGCCACAGTAAAATTCTGTAAGTTCTTTAGGCTGTATAGCATGTTTGTCTAGATTTGCAATTCTTTCCCTTGAAAAGACTTTATCGCTTTTTCCTAGTGAAGAAAAATGAAGGCAACTGCCACAGTAAAATAATCTAAAAATTTCTACTTAGAATAGTATACACAGAAACATACTTTAGAGCCAGTTCTGTATGTTGTAGTCGATAGTAGAAAACAGCCAGATCCCCATAACTTTTCATGGTATCAGGATGATCTAATCCAAGCTCTCTTTCGTTTATATCCAATGCTTTTTGCTGATAAATAGTTGCCTAATAAATCCAAGGAAAAATGATTAGAAATGGTATTCAGTATAGTCTCCTTTGCAGCCAAATTTGTTAAAATTCCATGTCAAAAGATTAGGTGTCTATATTTATTTTAGTTGAGGAAATGTGAAGTCCTTAATCTGACAGTAAAAGTCTCTGAAAATTTTTATTGTAAATCATGCCGTGGTGCAGAAATAAAGAAAAAGAACACAATTCTGTGCACTAATTCAAATTATTTAATAATCACATAGAATTCAAGCATTGTAAGAAGAGTGAAGTTATATGCTACCATTCATGTGATGAGTCAACAAAAAGAATTTGAAAGTGCTAAAATACTTACCTGATTGAAATCTCCTGTGTGATACAACACAACAGCTAAGAGACTATATGCTCCTGCTGTCATTCTGTGGTAAGGTCCGCATACTGACACCAATTTTGACAGTGCCTTCAAGATTCAATGCAATATGTTGGTTTACCTATATGTTGGCTTCATAAAAAAAATTCTCAGTTAAGGTGTAGTAATTATCTTACCTTTGTGCCATAGTTGACAGCATCCTCCAATTTACCTTTATCCAGAGAAGTCTTTGATGACTCCAACAGTGTGCGCCCATCAGCAGATGAACATGCTACATGCTGTGCAAATAATTGATATTGTAATGTAATAATTCAATCACTGAAACTTATAAACCTAATCACGATAGTCCTCTTACAAAATTAAATGTCATATTTTTACCTTGTATATGGGGACCATGCTTATGATATCTAAGTTTCTAAAAGGAGATGTTGTGTCCATATCATAATCCCTAGGAACCAGCTCAAGTCCAACCTGTTAAAAGATTATTTTGATGTCTTACGTAACTGAGCAGGACAAACTCAACATTAATACATTAAAAAGTGCATCATTTACTTTACCTTGTGGCATAGTCCACGTAGAATGGAAAACTTTCTTAAATCTTGGACACTTTCATGTTTCCACTGCCACTTGAACCTCTTAAGAAGGAATGTTTCTACCCATTTCCATTTCAAATTATCGCAATCGATAATTTCTGAATCTGTAGTTTCAGGAGTTGGTATTCCCAACAGTATGTTTAAGCATGATGCAATAGATGAAGCCAATTCAGAGACATCATCAACTGCTGCAATGACAGCTTGCAGGATGTGTTTGTAGGCTCGAACAACCATCTCATGTATGCATAGTGATTGCACATGAGGAAGCTTATCTGCAAGCTCAACCTAGCAGATGGACATCAAATAAAACATATGCTTGGTGAAATTATCTATGAATATGCATATTCAAACATATCAACATCGTATTATCAACATGTTAAATGCCTTAAAAGAGCTAGCAGGGCAATATTGTGATGTATAACCCAACGTCGGGAAAACAATCAGAATTATACTGCAAAATTGGCACGTGCAATGGGCAATTCAACAAAAAGATGATTGCAAATGGCATTAAAAGAAGTTCACTTGGGGAAAAAAAATTGGATGAAACCGTTATCAATATTATGTGCATTTCATAAAGTCATTAAGAGTAAATCTTTAATAACTGATAATATTGTGCTCGACATGTTAGGAATTTTGCAAACCTTGATCTATTGAGGTCTTTGGTGTCAATGTAAAATATGAATTTCTAAATTTCAGGTTAAGTCCTACGCTACATAGCAACAGTAGCATGAGAATTCTTCTAATTGAATGGAGATAGAAGAAAGATACCGGGCTATCAGGACCAATTCAAGAAAAAGAAAAATATATCGTGTGGTCCTTTAAATGAAAAACTAGACAAACTAAATGAAGCTTTTGGGGTTTCCTCTTTACTACTTTCTTCATCAAAATTCTACATTTTCCCCATTTTCTCCTCTTTTTTCTCACTCAAATATTAAACCCTTAGGTTGTCTCAGTTTCTGAAAAGTATTCACTCTTATTGACATGAGTTAGTTATTAGCAATGATTAACTATTTATTTTATCTATGAATTGCATAAAGTGAATGAGCTATACTGTAAATCTTATTAAAAAAAGAAAGTGGTCAAAGCTAATACGGTGAAGTGAATTGATGGTGTCAATCATGGTAGGTTGCATAAGCTGATAAATTAAATCTATTACCACTCGTCCCAATGAAGACATTTGCAAGCCCCTAGTATGCATGAAATCAGTTAGTGTCCTCCCATCAACTGGTGAAAGTTCAAGGGAACCAAAATCTGCCACCTAAACAAAATTTGAAGCCAGGACATCCAAATTCATTTCTTAATAATTTCAGAGAAAAACATCTACATTGTCAAGAAACTAACCAGCTTTGGAAGTGCAGTTTCAACATAATATTTATGTGCCATTTCCATCAATTCATCAGGCGACTGCAGATATAGAAAATTGCCACAATTAATGTCAGTAGACCTATATATCAAGCGTTGATAAATACAGTTAATCAGTGAGTTAAGATTATACTAGTTAGAATTGAGAAAGTCCATAAATTCTATTGGTGAATTATCTTAGGCACACGGGAAAAAATAAACAAAGGCATGCTTGCTCGTGTTAGAAAGCAGAAACGGACCTTTAGATGGAAACCAGTTTTAGATTCTTTAAGACGTGTATATGCTGCATCAGGAAGCAGCTTTCTCCACATAGCTTCCTTTTCTTCATCTTGTCTCTCTAACTCCTGTTGAGTGGCGTCTGATTTGTTAGTTATGTCAACACCATTATTTTTTGAAGTGTCTTTCCCTTGTTCAGTCTTTGAATTCCTGCTGTCAATCTTTTTCTTAAGTTCCTTTAGTAATCCACCTTGCTTCCCAAGCCCTTTAACATCTGGTTCAGGTTTAGATTCTTCTGATTTTTTGGCCTCAGTTTTCCCAGTAGCTTGATTTTGCAAATGTTGAACCCAACAAGCTCCTAATTCCCATCTGATAGATTTACTTTGTTTAGTGGGTTCTTCCTGCAAGTTCAGTAAACTTTTCTCTATAACTCTCCTTACCAAAGACCTAGCAGATCGTAAATTTTCAACATCTGTGCCTTGGTTTCGTTGAATTGAATTAGATGATTGAGGTGTGGATGACTTGTGCAACAACATCCTCAAGCTGAAGACAATTTGATTAGTTATATCAGTACATGATATCATATACAAAAGCATCATTAAGACAATGATATTTTGTTAAGGTATTGAAACCAGAAAGATGTAGCAATGGAATACTAAAAGCACAATTTGCATTAGACTCTTTAAAGCACCAATTGTTGTTTTCATTAATTTGTGCAATTTTTTTTAATATCTAGTGTATCAATAAATGGTTTGCTAAAACAACAGGTGAATATGTGGTCACCCAAGGAGGCCTCTTGATCATTAAATATATCATACAAGTGATAGAAGAATTGACCTGTTAACATTTAAAGCATTTGCACCTCCTTCAGGCTGGTCCTCAATATCAATATCCACAGGAATAGGACTCCCTTCCCAATCTATCTTAGTTGAAACATTCACCACAGCGGTGTAGCCACAATGCCTTACAATTACTAAACCTAAAGTAGGAGTATCCTACGTGAACAAAACACAAAAATTATTAATAAAACACTTCGGTGAATTATAATAATTTCACAGTACTTAGTTCACTTACATGAACAGTTGCACTCTCGTCTGCAGTTACGCCTTTAAGCAAGTTTCTTTGAGCAAGTTCTTCTTCTGACAATCCAAGAATTTGACTTCCATCATTTTTGCAATCCAACTTCGTACTTGCATCAGATACATCTCTGGTCACCTTAATAACCAAATCTCCAATTTTTTCTTCATAGAAAGTTTGGGTAGTTGGACTGTTTAAAGAGCTTTCTTTAAGATGCTTTATTGCTGAAACAGCTTTTATGACTGACACGTCGACGAATAAACTGTGCAAAAGAAAGGCTTTTCTGTCTCGAATTTGCCTCTCTTCTGGTGATTGACAAGGCATAGCGGCTAGTATTGCAAACTCTCTTGCCCATTGTCGCTTATCATGTTTACCATCTCTACCTTGTCCACCACCATTTCCTCCCCAAGTTTCATCTTCCATTGGAAGTGGGGGAAAGACAGATGAATTGTCAGCAACAACTGGAGGGACAACCCATGTATTTGCACGAAAACCATAAGGAAGATTGCCAAACTGAAATGATACCACAAGTGTGAAGACGTTTTCTTAACAGAATAGTTTGAAAATATATGATGAAAGTACATACTTTATTGTGTTCAGTAAAGGCTTTCATAAGAGCTTTGTAAGCCTGCAAAAAGTAATGCCATTTGTTATTATTAAGATGCTCCATTTAACTAGGAAAAATATAATTTGCAATTAAGAAAATATAAGCAATCACTACGTGGAAAAATGATCTGGAAGTACTATAAAAAAAGCAGATGTAAAGAAACAATAATGAGTTCAAACTTACAGAATCAAACACTCTGCTTATCTGCTGAAGAAGGCCTACCAAAGTGTGACTGATGAGGAGACGTTTTCCAGCAGGATAGAATCCCTTTCTTGAAGCCACAATTGTTGTTGGTTTTCCACTACAAACCCTAACCTGTAAATATCATATGCTTATCAAAAGTTCATTCAGGGTAAACTACAAATCAGTACAACCCTACAACAAATTAACATAAAGAGATACAACTAAATATAATGCAATAACCCTCACATCAATCTGAAAGAAATCATCATCTGTCTTGTCTTCTAGGAACGGACGATTTGACCTTCGTATGTCTGTAAGAGGATCAAAAGCGCTTTAAGAAAACTGGGTTTCATGTCCACATACTACGAAATATAATCACAACTTTTTGTAATGCTGGACTAATATGAGTAGTAGTCAACCAGCTAAAATCCCTTGTGTGAGTGAGAGAGAGAGAGCAAGATTGTATTATTTAGTTAATCATGCATGATTCAGACCAAAAAATAAAACCAAGTTAATCACGCATGCTAGATGTGTCTTGGAAACAAAGATTTCATCCATGAAAGAGGAAGCAACACAATGCATATTATACACACATGACACGAGATAGGTAAAAGAAGTACGGTATGAAAACTGTAACCCCAATAAACCGCTTAACTGTCTTCTGCAGGTCGAAGCTTACAGTACATTGCACTACTCTTTGTTAACATGTTTTACTAAATGAATTCTTGGTAACTGACAAAAAGAAAAGAGAAAAAAGAGAAAGAAAAATTCTGATAGCAATCAGCGGCAGCAATTTTTTTCAAAATTTTTTCGACAGCTTTAAAATTTCTTGTAAGAGTACTCATTCTATTTATTCTTTCTCCAATTCCTAGTAATTTAATAAAAGAAAAAAAAATCTACAACCTATCATTCCAGTTCGACGACCAATATCACCATTTCATTCTTATATGACTACTTCTATTGTTATTTCCTAGAAAGTAATTGTTCAAATCAACTACAGTAGATAGTTGAAATTTGTGTGTGTGTGTGTAAAATGCACAATTTATACTAGAGACAGTGCTCCAAAGATAAAGAAAGATAACAAAGAGAGAGTCATGCTAAAGTAAAACTCACAATGTATAGGAGGCGTTAGACGTGACAACGAAAAGAAGTCGTAAAATTGCCCCAATCTCGGCGGAGGACACAAGGAAATGTCAATGTCAGCTTTCTCCGACTTGTCGCCTTTTTCAGTACCACCTTTCTGAACTGCTCCGCCGCCAGAATCAAGTTTCTGATCACCTGATTCAGGCTTCGAGCTGGTTTCCAATCCATTTTCTGAAGTTGGACTCTGCTGCTGAGACTGCTCGGCCTCCACCGAACCGGATTCTTTGGCTCCGGCAGGATCCTTCGTGTTGGACCGGACAACCGGCTTACTAGCGGCGGAGGAGAAGCCGAAGGCGGTGGTACATGCCACGATGTCGAGGAGTCGCCGAATGTGGGTCACTGCGAGCTCCTCAGTGTAGTCCTCTGCAGAAAAGTGAGAAACAAGTAAGAGTGATGATACGGTACAATGGGCTCACACTAATAGAATAGATCTCGAAAAGATGACCAGTGGATTTTCACTTGACTTTTGTTTTACTCACCTTCGAAGATGGAGAGATGGCAAGGTTTCAGTGAGACGATATCCATGGAATCTTTCAGCCTAGGACCTCGCACCTGATCATTATTATTAGCAGGATCTCGTTAGCCGTTTTGTTCGTTACGAGAGTTTTCACATTGTAAAGCATTTAATTTAACAGTACTTTGCACAGTGCTGGCAAAAAAAAAAACGCTAATTGTAGTCTGTAGAACACCTTATCAATCTTCAGGGGGCCCACCAGTTTAATTAAACATTAATCTTGTACCAATACGAAAGTGACTTCGCATAAATTTGTCATGTTCAAGAAAACACATAAATTTGTAAGCTCCAATAAATTAAATCATTTCATGTCAAAATTAAATCATTAAAAATAATAAACTACTTCTTCGAGCAAAAAAAAAATAATAATAATAATAATAATAAACTACTTGAAATGTTTTTGTCTACCAACAATTTTTTTGACCTCATAAATAAACACAATATTTTTCTCAGATTTTTATACGAAAAATGAAATTCGTATAATTTAATTTTTGTTCATAAATAAACATAATTTTTATCTCAGATTTTATGTGAAAATTGAAAATTGGTATAATTTAATTTTTACATCTGATTTATTCTTTTTTTTTCTTTTTTTTTTCTACGGGTTACACATGCCATGCATTTATTTGAAGAATTTAAAATAAATTTTATAATTGTAAACTCAAGTAGCAAAAACACACAGGAAAAGTATTCTGGATTAGATTCTACATTTGGTCACAGTAACCAAATGGTTGGAGCAATCTGTTAGAATATAAGGTGAGATTAAATGGTTGGTTTGAGAGTTAGTTAGTTAGAGGGTTAGTTAGGGCCTTAATCTATATAAAGAGGTTTTAGTTAATATGATTAGTAAGTGTGTTGGATGTGGAATCCTCACAATATTAGAGAAGAAGTTAACTAGGTCTCCCTCCAAGAGATTGTATGAGCATATTGCTCTTTTCTTAATAATACAATGAGATTCTTCATCTTCCTTCTTCTAATTATCCTATCTAATCACATTAGTTAACATGGTATCAAGAGCAAAGTTGATTTTTTTCAAGTTTGGGGCCATTAATCCGGTACCCAACTAGTCATCGGATCCCCAAGAAAACGGATTCAAAGCTTCATCGGATCTCCAAGAAAAACGGATCCAAAGCTTCATGATCTGGTAGGCAAACACAATAGATCCCCAAGAACGCTCCGACAATCACAGATTTTGTTGCGATGAATATTAATCGTGGATGCATTGTATTAAAACCCTAAGTCGAAGGGTCACATAGTAACAGTCGCAGGCAATACCAGAACCTCAGCTTGTGGCCGAAAATCGCAGAAAGTGTAGACTGGAAATTGCATGAAAAACGACACAAGAACAAGTAGGCCCAAATTGTACCGGTGATTCAAGAAAGTCCACCACAGAGGCCCAAATTGTACCGGTGATTCAAGAAAGTCCACCACAGAGTGCAGGTGACAATCTTTCGTGAAGAGGCTTCCAGAGAATACCCACACACAGATTTTCATGAATCACACGGGGGTCCATCTTGGTCTGAACACGTGATCTGCAGAATATACTTCCTCGGTGGAGAAACGGAAAGAATGATCCGGAAGATAGGCAAAGCAGAGTAGAGAGCAGAGAAAAGAATCGCCTCCTCGCTCCTATCGATTTAAGGAAAAGCAGAGTAGAGAGTAGAGAAAAGAATCGCCTCCTCGTTCCGATTGATTTAAGGGAATGCGGAATAGAGAGCAATAAAGAATCGCCTCCTCGCCCCTGTCTTGAAAATGTTAAAGGTATTTCCATCCTGTTCTTCACGATTTGTAAAGGAATTAGTTTTGGGTATTTTTCATTCCTACTCTTCACGATCTCTTCAATTCCAAGATTATTCATCTGATAGCACTATCTTTATTTTTGCATCATGACTTCCGACGGAAGACACAAACCTTGGATTTTAATCATCTTTTTTACTTGCATCAGGGAGATACTTGGACCATTGAGTTCAGTACACCATATTTGTGGATGGAGTTTCTAATCACCCCCCTTTGATGTGAATTGAATGTATGCCTTTACAGAATTTAATGGTTATTGGCTTATTGCTTCCGCCGCGTCTTCTCTAATCAGTCGTTGAAATCGCTAAGTTCTTGTTTTCGGATTCTGAAATTCTCACTGCCACCAACTTCATCTCTTGAACTTCGAAGCAATTCGGTGGTGATCCGTTCACATTGCCATGTGGTGGCAAAGGACTTTGCTAAGTCATCATGGTTTTGCTAGTTATTTGGGAGAATGCTGGCATCAAAAATATTAACTTTGGTTTGAATCTGAATCCAATGAGGAGATTCTGGTTGAAGGTGCTGGGTCTAAGGCTAAAGTTCCAAAGGGAGTTTATTGCAAAAGATATTTTGGGTGCGAAGAAGTTTGCTATAAAGGCCCGAAGATTGCTTCCTGAGGTTGAGGTGCATGATCGTATGGTTTAATGGGTGAAGAATATTGCAAATAGAAGAGGTTGCAGATTGGTTTGGTGCGTTGACTGCTTCAGGACTACCTGCAGCCATCTATATTCTTCAAAATAGCTTGTTGCAAATTTCTTATAGGAATTTTGATTCACTCACATTCACAATGCTGAATCAGACAGATATTTTTCCTGCTGCTACAAGTATTGCTGCCTTGAAGGACTTATTAAGAAAGAGAAAGAAGAGTTCAAGTCACAAATCCTAAAGATGGTCAATGCTTGGGTGGAACTACAATGTGTGAGGCACTAATTGCAGAAGCTTTAAATTGTTCAAAAAGGGAATCCAAGTGTGGATATGGAGAAGAATGTTGTCTTGAAGAAACCATTGTATTGTTTTGTGATTGTAAAACTGTGCAATTTAATTCACCTTACCCTTTATTTTTGTGTTGTTCAAGTTGAAAACTTTTAAGATAAATAGTGTTCAACTTGAGGGGCGTGTTAAAATGTAAGGTAAGATTAAATAGTTGGTTTGAGAGTTAGATAGTTAGAGAGTTAGTTAGGACCCTAACCTGCCTATATAAATGGGTTTTAGTTAATATGATTAGTAAGTGTGTTGGATGTGGAATCCTCACAATATTAGAGAGAGAGTTAACTAGGACACCTCCAAGAGATTGTATGAGTATATTGCTCTTTTCTTAATAATACAATGAGATTCTTCAGCTTTTTTCTCCTAATTATCCTCTCTAACCATACTAGTTAACACAATCAAAGACCACAACCACTTGCCCTTTTGATGCCCAAGCGTGGACCCCATCAATATTTCTCTTCTTTTTCTAGAACTAGTCATCAGGAAAAAAAATATGGAAAAATAAAAGTTACAAAATAACTTATGAAAATGATATTCATAAAAAATTATTAGAATTTTTAAGCTAAGAAAAATAAAAGAAAGACAGTTAATGGATGATACTATGTAGTGATATAGAGGGAGTGTGAATGAAATAAAATATAAAAAAATTATTAAAATTGAGTTGAGAAAATGAAAGAAAGCCATCCAATTATTAGGTGATATAGAAGGAGCGTGAATGAACCATAGATTTGTCTGGGACTAAAGTGAAATATAGGATGGTGCTCCGGGGTGAAATACATGATAAGGGAAGTATAAGGGGTACGAGTGAGTAATTAGGAAAAACCATACCTCGTGGGATAAGGAATAGTTAGTCAGGTGACATGTCTCCACGTGGACCCCAAGCAACTTTCTCATATCCAATATCCTGTCCGTAGATATTCCCTGCCAACTCCATAATTTTCCATATTTATTCTCATGACCTCAAAAGAGGGGAAAAATTAAAGCTTGTTTGGGATCATGTTTAGAACCCTAAAAATGTTTATTTACTTTATATATATATATATATAATATAAGGACACATAATAAATAATATAATTAAGTAATTTATTTAGTTTTTTAATTTTTTTAAAAAAAATCTCAAACACCCAACCTTATAATTAAGACGGGAGGGAGAGGTAGTAATAAATATAAAAGATTTGCCCGTTAAAACAAAAGTAGGTATTGACATAAATAAGAAAAAGACAAATATAATGTCGATATACCTTAAGGGTGACTTGAGAATCGTCTGGGGTCTCCACGGTTACTTCAATTACAGTTGGCAAAACTGCAATGGATACAATGCAATATTCTAGATAAGAATTTCTCATTTCGCAGCGAATGAAGATAAGACCACCCAGAAATATCATAATTTCTCCAATATTAATATATCTAAAAACACACTACCATAAAACTAATAGCCACCAATATAATACAGATTAAACCTACAAGCATACCTTCAAGTTCATCATCAGTTTATATATCAGATTCAAAGTGCAGAGACAGACTACACACAGACAGATACATGTGTGTGTGTGTCAGTGTGAACGGATTGAATTACCTTTCTCTTCCTTCTTCTTCTTGTCTCCCTTGCCTTTGTGGGGTTTGGTTTTGCCAGTTTTGGGAGCCATTATTGCAGAGACGATAATGAAGAACTCGAGATGAAGAAGAAGCTATAAGCTTTTGAGAGAGTTTAGTTAGCTGGACTAGCTACTAGACTTTCTTCTTTGTTTTTTTCCCCGGACGGAAATAACTGAATAGCAATAGTTGAATTTATCGAATAAATTAGTAATTATATATCTCCGTCCTCAAACTCTGGAAGATTATTGGGCATGACACAAACAAATTTAAACAAACCAACGACGACAACCGCCGCGAATAATAGCAATAATATAATATCTGCAGAATTCAAACTTCTTGTTCACTAATATACATAATAAATGCCATGAAAACAGGAACTTTATTAATTTCTCCGAAAGGGAAAACGAACACACCAAAACTCTCAAACACCGATATATTTTTTTCTGGGTTTTTAGAGACTAATACAAGAGGATGATTTTGAATG
This sequence comes from Acacia crassicarpa, assembly GCA_034222035.1. Classification (NCBI taxonomy): domain Eukaryota; kingdom Viridiplantae; phylum Streptophyta; class Magnoliopsida; order Fabales; family Fabaceae; genus Acacia; species Acacia crassicarpa. Next base: position 31,607,311 of record JAWXYG010000008.1, on the reverse strand, counting down.
AATGAGATACAGAAGCAGAGAGTAGGGAATAATGAGAGAGGGGGTGTTTTGAAGTTAAGAGAGAGAGAGAGAGAAGGAAGAAGGTAAAAAGAAAGGAAGAGAGAGAACTGGCCGAGAGAAGAGTGAGTGGATAGGATAAGGTAAGGCAGATCAGAGGCAAAGGCTTGCGCTTATACAACACAAACACATACAAGAGAATGTAAGGCTAGCAATTTGAGGCCTCTCATTTCCTTTGTTAAGTTCTGCGCCCTACGACACCTCATCTCTCTCCCTGTGTTCTCTCTCTCTGTGGCAACGACATTGGAAGTCACCGTTGAATGTTATTGTCGCCGCCTTCGGTTCTAGGATTGGGTTAGCACCGCTAACTCATCGCCTATCAGAGTGTGACATGTGCCTGTGTGCGTACCTTTTCATGGAGATATATAAAGAACCTTTTTGGTGAATTTTGCAATTCCAAACAAATCTTTGCTTGAGGCTTGTGACAAACACACAAGAACACGCATATTTTCAGATAAGAAGCAATTTTATTCTAAGGGTTAGTTTGGATTAAGGGAAGGGGAGAGAAAAAATTTGAATGAGAGGAAAATGATGTGGGCCCCACTACCCTAAAATTTGATCCCATTTTTTCCTCCTCTCATTTTTTTCTCTCCCCTCCCCTCCCCTTCCCTTCCCTTCCCTCAATCCAAACTCACCCTAAAAGTTGTTAGAGAGAGGGAATTTTCTCTTGAAAGTATAAAAAATGAGAAATTTTGCTCTTGTAGTTATGCTAGTTAATTTTGATCGTTCATTGAGTAAATATATTGAGCTGGCAGTGTACATTTCATTCACATCATTCGTCATTTTTGTTAAGATGCAAACTTATCCCGAAAATCAATGTGTCATTTACTTTATTTTTTCAATATTAGATTTAAAACTCTTAGGAAAATTTAACAAAAATGATGCGGATTTTTTTTTTTTTGATGTGGATGAAATGTGAAGTGTCAACTCAGCATATTTGATTAACTAATAGTCAAAATTAATTAAGATACCGGCCATGACAAATTATTCATTTTTTAACGTAACACTTCTCAAGTAAAATTGCTCGTTAACATTGAGTTCTCAATTTGTCCCCCTTTAATTGTATAGGGAGGGAGGATGTAATTAGCCTCTAATTAAAAAAGATTCCAATTTTTATGAACATGTATGTATATTTTTGTATTTTTTTTGGTAAATTTAGAATATATTAACGTTAAAACTTTACTTGATTCCATTAATGTTTAAATGTAAGTTAGATACATTTTTTATTACATTGCATTTTTGAACACTTTTATTACATTGCATAGATTCTTAGAAAAGATTGACTCTAATTTCAAATTCATAAATAGTTCGTTATATGTTATAAATGTGTACTATGAATGTATGTATATATGCCTATGGTTTTAGATAAATGATATAATGGTGATATGATCGATCAAATTCAACGTTAAAAATTACCGAATTAAATTAATGTTTATGTAAGTTAGATACATTTTTTATTACATTGCATAGATTCTGAGAAAAGATCGACTCTAATTTTAAATTCATAAATAGTTGGTTATATGTTATAAATGTGTATGAATGTATGTATATATGCTTATGGTTTTAGATAAATCTTGTAATGGTTATTGATCAATTTCAACGTTAAAAATTTTCTAATTTCATATACAAATTTGTTTTGTGAGCGCACCAACCTAGTCATTTTTATAAGTTCAGTTTACTTGACTCACGTACTAAAAAAAACTAGTTAACTCATTAAATATTCTTTAATTAATACATTTTCTCAAATTTACCCTCAACCCCTCTCTCTCATTTTTCTCTCCTTAGCTTCCAACATGAATTACTTCACTTTTTCATTACATTTATAGGGAGAAAATTATAACATTGTTATTAATTACTCTTTAGGAGGACTTACGGTAAGGTTCAATTTTTTTTGCCAAACTATATTGATAAAAACAACCAGAGTGGAAGCACTTTTATCTTTTTAAGGCAAAATAGATACTTCCTTCGATTCACAATATAAGAGGTATAGTCCAGAATATAAGTTACTTTCAATTTAATTAATGATTTTTTCCCCCTATGATTAATGCTCACTTATCAACCTTCACTAGTACAAAAAAGAGCTTTAAGACCGCCTTATTTAGACCGGACTATAGAGAACCAAGTCTTAAAAGTATGACCGGTGGCAGTTTCGTAAATATAAAGAACTTTTTGGTATGACCGGTGGCACTTTCGTAAATATATAGAACACTTTTAAGACCGGACTATAAAATATGTAGTCTTAAAAGTATGACCGGTGGCAATTTCGTAAATATATAGAACACTTTTAAGACCGGACTATAAAATATGCGGTCTTAAAAGTATGACCGGTGGCAATTTCGTAAATATTGTGAGAAGACGCCGATGAGTCCAAGAATGTGATGATTTATTCCTTCACTTAATTGGAATTATATACAGATGCTAATAAATAAATAATCTTCTGACCTAAGCAGTTCCTATAATTTAGGGATTACAATCAGGAATATAATTATGAAATTCAAAAAAGCATGATCTGCTAACTTAATTCCTAAAATCTTTCTAACAACTTAATTAAGATGATTACAATCAGGAATATAATTACGAAATTCAAAAAACGCTTATTTAATTCCTAAAATCTCTCTCACAACTGAATTAAGATAATTGCACAATATAATCATATATGCTAATTAATTAAATTGGAATTTCCAACAAATATATAAAACACTTTTTAAGACCGGATGTTTGTAAAAATAGGTCTTAAAAGTATATTTTTAAGACCGGACCCTTTATAGTCCGGTCTTAAAAATATGACCGGTTGCAATTCATAAATATATAAAACACTTTTAAGACCGGACCCTTTATAGTCTGGTCTTAAAAGTGTTTTATATATTTACGAATTGCAACCGGTCATATTTTTAAGACCGGACTATATAGGGTCCGGTCTTAAAAATATACTTTGAAGACCTATTTTACAAACATCCGGTCTTAAAAGTGTTTTTTAAAAAAAAAACTAAATTCGCTAAACTCGTTAAGTCCGTGAGCGTGCTTGTCTTCTTGGTGATATAACATTTGCTTAGTTATAGATTCAACAAGTGTACCAAGAGCCTAACGAGTCAAATCCTCAGCAAGAATGACATCCTCTTCCTCTAATCTACTCGCAATCTTCGTAAGTCATCCTAAGAGCCACACAATCAAATCCTTGGCAACGTTGGCAGTGAGATGCTTCGAGGGTTTAGCGATGGCATCAACTCCAATCCTCAGCAACGGCGCAAGGCTTCGAGGATTTTGGATGACGGCGGCTCCTTCCTCTTCGATCTATGGCTCCTCCCACACCATCTTTGCATAGATCTGGCTTAAAACTAAACCCAGATATCTTCTTGCTTAAGTTTGTTTCCTCCTACCTTGACTGCTCTTGCTCAGATCTGGACTTTGATTTTGGTTGCTTGAAGCTTTGCCAGCATCGACAAGAGGATCCTGCTCAGATTTGGTTGCTTTAAGTTTGTGATTTTTTTGTAGATCTGGACTTCAATTTCACTTCTGATTTTATATTGATTCAAATTCGATTTCCATGGTAAATAATTTCTATTTCTTGTTATATTTTCTTATTTCTGGACTTTGTATTCATCTTTTTTGTTTTTCTTGTTGGTGTTGCTTTCAATCTTCTCTTCTTTTGTGTTTTTCTTATTGGTGTTGCTTCCAACCTTCTCTTGGTTCTCTATCACTGATGATGGAGGAACATTCAAAATGTTACCAGATCTGGTGATTTGGGACCGATTGTTTTGTTTGGGTTTTTTCTTTTTTTTTAATTATTTTGAAACACTTTTAAGACCGGATATTTCAAAAGTTCGGTTCATCCGGTCTTAAAAGTGTAACTTTTAAGACCGCCTGGAACAAGACCAGTCACAAATCCAGTCTTACATACCTATTTCGTCCGGTCTTAAAACCCTTTTTTACACTAGTGCTTGTCCTTATCCACTCATTATATCACATGCATATCTCTTTAAAATAACATTTCCTATACAATTAAGCACATTTCTTTATTTTATGTGTATAATTGAAGTGTCTTATATTGTCAACCGAAAGTACCTTTTTCATACATTGTATAAATCCTAAACAATGGGTGGCATTAATTCGTAGTAGTGCCCGAATGGTTTGGTGTTCAAAATCAATTTTCACTTTTTCAGCTCTGAATTACTCCTTTTGAGAGATCTGATGAAAAGTGCTTGGTCCAGAAATGGCACCCCCATGAATTGGCTCACATGCACACATTTATTTGTCATAAGAGGAGTATAAATATTCAACTAATTAATATAACATCATGCCATAATTCATTCATATATCTCATATCTATTTTTTTTTAAGATAAAAGGACAATTTATAAATATTAAAAAGAAATTGTAGTTTTACATCAATAGGGATAAGGGATCCTATTAGAAAGCAATTATTGATTTAGTGTTTGTTTAGGACAACTAACTAATATCGTTATCAATAGGTCCTAGTATTTGGAGTTCAGAAACATTAATTCTTTGGTAGAAAACACTTACCAATACAAAAGATAAGTAGGTTTTTTCAATAGAGATCCATGGCCTTGATTGACATATTTAACTTTAAGGGTAGAGGCTAATTAACTTAGAGGAATCATTTGAAGATATAATCTCCCATACCTGCTTGGCTAGAAAGTGTGATTCATTAAAGCACTTGATAGGTCTAATACCCAATTTTGAGACGGAATTCCATGGGAAACTTTCCCACTGATCGGAACATTTCGTCACTGATTTCCGTCCACAATTTCTGACCAAATATTATTCAATGGGGAAATGCCTTTGCCACGGTATCTTTCTGAGACCAACTTTGTTCCATCAGAAATGTATCACCGGCGGAATTCCATCGGTAATTTCCATATCTAATATGATGATTTTTTGTAATGGAAGACGAGTTTTGTTTGTATCCCCTTAAGAGCCCCCCCCCCCCAAAAAAAAAAATTGATACATAGCAATGGCATGTGTATTTTTTTTTTTTTTATACCGAAAAGTTTTGGAGGGTTCGGCATCAGTCCCCCCACCAAGGCCAGGGCACGGCCTCGGGCTCTATGAGCACTTACTGGGGACTTACGAGATCGCCTATCAAAGGAATCCCAGCGACGACCTCGGGCATAGCATGTGTATTTGGTTGCAAATATAATCCGGAAGCTTAACACATTGAGAGGACAGATTTGATCAAGGTTAGGCGATAAGCTTGTATTGAGCTTTCGAGTCACTCGTTCTTATTTCTATAGAATGAAGAACTTGTTGATAGATCAAACTTTTTTCTCTTCCAGTGTCTATTTAAGTGCCTAATAAGTTCTTCTCTATCCTTGATACAAAGTCAATACCATGATATTGAGAAAAAGTTCGCTTAGTCTGATGAGGGACAAGATTTGGATTTGTTTATTTCTATATCTCATATCTAGTAAATTGATTAAAAAAAATTTAATTATATTCCATAAATTTATATATATACATATTGGATATGATAAGTCGAATATAATATTAAAAGGTATGTATATTACGGCAAACTATATATAAAACTTCATGCAACTATGGACATAGATTTTAATCCATTGGACAGTCCTAAATTAGACCAATTAAATTTTATCTAATTAACCCCCCCCCCCCACCTCCTCCAAAGTATAAGGGGCTGTTTGATTTTTTTTTTTTTGCTTTGTTTTTAAAAACAATAAAACTTGTTTGGTGAATTGTTTTCAAAAAATTGTTTTTAAAAAACAAAAAACCAATTTTTTTTTAGGCCGTCATTTATATATTATCAATACTACACTACCAACAACAACCGTTACCACATCACCATCAGGGACCGCACTACCACATCACCTCAAAAACATTTTTCAACATGACTATCCAAACATTTTTTTTTTCATTTTTATTTTATTTTTAAAACTTGTTTCCAAAACTGTTTATAAAACTATTTCTGATAATAGAATCAAACAAGCCCTAAATCACTTGAACTAATTCGGTAGAACCAAGAAATTGTATTTATCTTCAATTCAAGGAAATTTACAACTTTACCCATATTAGGTGAGGTTTTAAAGAAAAGAAAAAAATATAATAAGTCATGTTTAAACATTCACTACATGGGCAAAATTGACAAATTAACATTAATTACTTTTAAAGTGACTTATATTGTAAACCAAACTATTCTTTTAGAAGTGACTTATATTGTGAATCGAAGGGAGTATATGAAATAATAGTAGGAGGTTTATCAATGGTAACTATCACTCTAATTCTATTTATAATTTTATTTTCACAAAAAAAAGGTCTTTATTACAAGTCTAATTTTATGGTAATGGCGAATACTTTTAAAAATTTCCCCCTATTAATTGTAATAAACAAAAAAAAAATTATTTGTGTTAGCTCTTGAACCATTCATAAATATAGAAAAAATTAAAAATTTAACTCATAATTAATAGGTGTATTAAATCTATTTGATCACTCATAGGGACGAGTCTTTTAAGGGACAATAGGGGGCATGGCCCCAAAAGAAAAAATTGTTCAGAAATTTTTTTAAATTTAATATAATATAAAAAGGTATGTTATCTTATATATTAGATCTGCTAAAATACTTTTGTTATACATTTAGCTCCTCAAATATTTTTTTAATTAGTTAATGAGTATGCATTTCCCAAAAAAAAAAAATCCTAAGATCCACCACTAATCACACGCCCAATTGATTTTACTATTTCAGATACCTTCACAAAAAAGGATTGTCAAGACACAATGACAAAACTAATCATTTATATGATTTTCATTGCATTGATGCGTTGACATGATTATTTGTTTTTATTTGGCTAAAGTATATTTTTTGTCATTTAAGTTTTATATAAGGTATACTTTTGGTTTCTTAACTTCATAAAGTATATTTTTTGTCCTAAAATTCTAACACCGTTAATGTTACTAACGGAAAACGTTGATGCAGTGAACTCAAGTAATGACTAATAACACTTAATTACACAAATTTTACATATTCTTCAAATTTACCCATATTTTAAATTTAAGCCTAATAGTATTTAATTATAAAATCATCATTTAAATTTACACCGTTATCACTTGAGTTTGCATTTTTCGTTAGCAAAACTAACGGTGTTAAAATCTTAGGACCAAAAGTATACTTTATAAAGCTAAAGAACCAAAAGTATACTTCATATAAACTTAAAGGATTAAAAGTATACTTTAGCCTTTTTATTTTAAGTAAATGTTCGTTATATTAAACACATAAATTTAATATTTTCAAAAAATATATATTATTCAGCACATTAAACATGTGGTTGTTGAACTTTTTCCTACCATAGTGTAGTGGAAATAATTCATTCCTTTGCGGTGTGCAAACTCCTCCATTTATGCTCATCCCAACAAAAAAGAGATTGTGACCCATCACTAGAATCAAATGGAGAGGCAAATATTAAATAATAAAATAAAATAAGAAAATTATCAATAGATTTGAGAAAGAGTGTTAATTCAACAAAGTAAAAAAAATATTTTAAGAGATAACAAAAAATATTGAGAGATCATAAATGATATTTTTTTTTTTGGAATCTGGTTCACCGAAACCTTTAGTTTCGACTAATTCGGATTTACCCCGAGTCAGGTCCACGGTTGTAAGGGGAAGAGCTACCAACATCATTTCCTCTATTCCTATTCCTCGAAAGGACATGGTATAGGATCTTTAACATTTTTGTTTGCTCCAAAAAAGTTGACGCAATAGGCTCCAGAGCTTTACCACAAAATTGAAAAGATATATTAATTGTTAAAAAAAACAAAAACAAGCGGAAAAACGTTTATCCCCTCCTCCAAACCCCCACCATTGAGCCTTGTATAGATAGCTTTACATAAAACAAAATTTAAAATGTCATGTAAACGGGGGGCGGGGGCGGGGGGAACTTCTGTATTTAAAATGCCATTCTTAGTCTGTTAGCTCCTAGTTGTAAGATATTGTTTTATAAATCTTATACTAAAAACTGGAGGTAGTATCTTAAGGGTATGTTTGGTTTGAGGGAAGGGGATAAAGAAATGACCAAATTGCTATTAATGAAAGGAATATTCCTGGTCTTTTTAACATCTCCTGTCTGAAATTGATACTACCCTAGACTCAAGCTATTTCAACATTCACTGCATAGTTGAACCACGTTAAGGTCGTCAAATTCAAGAAGTATTCGCTCAATGGACCCCCCCCCCCAAAAAAAAAAAATCCTAATTTTAATCGCATCATAAAAATTTCAATACTTTCATTTTAGTTCCTCTATAAAACATTTAATAGGGAGTAAAATGAAAATATTAAAATTTTTATCATGCTTAAATACAATTTCCTAAATTTTTTTTGTTGAATTTTATAATTCTACGGGGGCGGGGGCCACCCTTAGCCCTCCTAGGTCCGTCCCTACTTATTTTTTGACTCGTTGCAACACAGTCCCTATAGTTTTGAATCGGTTGTAACTCAATCCTTGAATTTTGACACACTACAAATTATTCCCTATAATTTAAACCTTTTTATAATGTAATCGTTATATTATAGAATAAAGGTCATGGATTAAATGCTAAAATGCTTAAAACTATAAGGGCTTAAGTTTAAGTACTGAGTTACAATGGAGTCAAAACTATAGGGACTGAATTATACTGAGTCAAAATATAAAGATTGAGTTAGAATTAAGTTAAAATTATAACGACCAAAATGTTGATTTTCCCTACATGTTTTTCTATTCTCTCTCTCTCTCCAAATCTGGTGATGTTTTTTTAATTACCCATCCGCTAACTCTACGTGCTCACGGAGGCAATACAAAAGAGTGTAATGCAATGGAAATGTAAAGATGATAATATAAATTTATTTGGTTCATCTATAAGGAAAGATGATGCATATGCATAAAAATGTTGGGTTGGATTACATCAAATATGAGAATATAGTACCTAAATGGTTTACATGGTGGGTGTATTGGCCCACAAATATCTCCATGTATTCGTTCTAGAAATGTGAGAGATTCACTTTCTACTTTACTTGGTGAGGGCTGAATAATTAACTTTCCCTTGGAACATTCAGCATATGAGAAATCATAGGATTGTGGTATTTGATTACATTTCAGAATTTGTCCACATGAATTCTCAATTATTTGTTGTATCATTGTTTACCCGGGATGGTCTAACCGGTCATTGCCAAACATTAAATTCATTAGTAAACTTCTAGTTTACATTGGCAAACTACTGGTTTGTATTGATAAACTTCTGATTTGTATTAGTAAACTTCTGGTTTACAATAGCATGTGTTTCAATTGTGCTAATAAATGTATAATACAAACTAGAAGAATAAAAAGGAAAACTTTCTAATATGCATTTTCTCCCAGTAATTATATTTGTGATAACAAGACATTCCTGATCATTTTTAATTGTTGTTTTTATATGATATCCATTTCTGCGGATTTCTTTCAAACTCAATAAGTTTATCTTAGATTTGGTAGAATAAAATGCATTATCAATACATAATTTTGTTCTTCCAGGTAACAAAATATTAGCTCTTTTGGAGCCTTCAATCAAATTTATATTACCAGATATAGTCTGAACATTGGCTTCTTGCATTACCAACAAGGAAGGAAAATATTTATCATTTTTTAGTATAGTCTGGGTTGTTTCGCTATCAACGAGACACAAATCTTCAGAATTAATGCTAATAAGATTCATTCTTCATGAAAATAAATAAAAACATAATTAAAAGAAATACATATGATAGACATAAGTTTATTCATACTAAAACATAGTAATACAAATAGACAAAGATAATTTATGCTAAGAAATCAGCAACTTCCAAATAATTAATATTGATGTCTTTATGCTTAGAATTTTCAGCCATATCAACATGATTTACTTCAATCTTTGGCCCTTTATCATTATTTTTTAGTGATTCTTGGTAAAGATCAACCAAGTGTCTTGGCATATGACAAATATGAGACCAATGACCTTTACCACCACAGCGATAACATGCATTTTTAGAATGCTTGTTATTTCCACTAGTTTCCCTTTTAGGGTTCTTTTCAATCTTCCCTCCTTTAGGGCGAGAATTTGAACCACCACAACTTGGACCATGACCACAGCCACGACCACGTCCACGGTTGTAGCCACCTTTACTTCCACGTCCTTGGCCACTAAAATATTCATTACTTACTATATTCACTTTAGGGAATGAAGTTGAACCTATTGGACGAGATTTATGATTTTTCAATAAAAGCTCATCATTCTGTTCAATCACAATGAGACAAGAAATTAATTTTGCATATTTCTTGAAACCTTTTTCCCAATATTAATACTGCAAGAGCAAATTGTGTTAATTCTATATTTTTGATGTTTTGATGATAACAATTATAATGTAATTAAATTAATAGATTCAAGGTTAAATCATGTTTTATATAGCTAACTTGAATCTACAATGGTTGAAAGATTGCCCTTGGATGCCTCGAGTTAAAGTCGCATGCCTGGAGTCATGAGATGTTAATATCTAAATGAAAATTGTTTTGATTTCATGAGCCTCTGTTAAAATGTGTTTGACGTAGAGTCAATAATTTTGAGATATATTTGCCTCAAGTTAAAATTGATATGCTTTAAGTTAATCTTTGGATACTTGAGTCATGTAGTGTTATTATTTAAAAGGAAAATGTTTTTAATCTTATATACCTCAAGTTGAAGAGTTGATAAGTTGAAATTTATATGTTCGAGTTAAATCCATGGATGCTTCAAGTTAAACGATGAAAATATTTTTAAAGAAACTTGGTTAACTCCAATCAATGTTTTTATGCCTTGAGTTATCTATTTGATGTTAAGTTTTGTACCAATTTTTTTTTAATTCTTGATATCAAGTTAATGACTCAAGTCATTAACTTTATATCAAGTTAACTTGCGTTTTTCACAGGAGTTTAACTTTTGAAATATCAAGTCATTGACTCAAGTTGGTAACTCAAGTCAAGTCACTTTTTAACTTCAAGTTAAGGTTTCTTGGCCATGTGTTTTGAAAGTCATCGGGTTTAACTTGATAAATATCAAGTTAGTGACTCAAGTCACTAACTCAAGTCAAGTCACTTTTTAACTTCAAGTTAAGGTTTCATTGGCCACGTTTTTTATAGCATCGGGTTTAACTTGATATATATCAAGTCAGTGACTCAAGTCACTGACTCAAGGTTTAACTTGATATATATCAAGTCAGTGGCTTTTTGTGTAGTATCGGGTTGTAACACCCCCAATTTCTAACAGTTATAATAGCAAAAATTTAAATGATTTTTATAAATAAACTAATGAATTTCGAAATAAACAACTTTGGGAAGTGTTACCGCCGCACTTGTACTGGGACAAGTGCAAGGCTACTTATTACAATTAAAAGAAAAAAAACAACTTAAACAAAATGTGTTTTATTCAAAATTAAAATAAAATAAACTAGCTAGAATACTGATGATTCTTCCTCACTTCTCACTGCTAGCCCCAACAGCCCCAACTTCGAGACCTGTTTCACTGAAAATCTGCTCCCCCGAAGGATCGTCGCAGCCCATGAACACACATACATCAGCAAACGCTGGTAATCCTAATAGTTAAAAATAACACAAAATGATAACAATAGTAACCAATAAACAAATAAATAGTTAAGTTAATCACATATGATAGAGAAAATACCTTATATATATATTTATAATCCACAAAATCAGTTTCTCATATTCATCATAGCTATACATTATCATTGACTCAGATATTATTATTTATCATCTTTTAAAATTTCTTAGACCCGGGAAACCCTGCCAGTCTATTTAGTTTAGTGGGAAGAGAACCATGGTAAACCCGGGAAACCCTGCCAGTTTACCCTGTGACCCGGGAAACCCTGCCAGTCACAATCAATCAAATTGGCCATCAAGTATATCAAGTATTTCTTCCTAGTGTGCACACCTCTTCCCAAAGTTGCTACTAGTGTCCCGGGAAACCCTGCCAGACACCACTTTGGGAAGAACGGATATCTCAATTTTCTCATCACATAATATTTCGAGGCATAAAGCCTAAGGTTGTGTTCATCACTTTGGGGGTACCATCCCAAAGCTATCCTCCCACTGTTAAATGTCTTAAAACACACACAAAACAAACTCCTAAGTTATCTCTATTATTTAATTATTTTATATGTATATTTTTTATATTATTATTTTAATTAAATATAAATACAAAGATATTTTTGACCTAACAACAAACTCCTAAATTATTTCTATTACTTACTTATCTTTTATATATATATATATATATATATATATATATACATCTCTGACCTTCAGGATTGAATCACCGAGAAGAGAGGAAAAAAACGTACAGGTTTGCGAAACTGGGAATGTCAATGAATGAAAGAATATCAAATGATTCAAACACGATTGCTGAGGTGAACAATTATACTTATTTAGTCACAAAAAGGAAAAAAAAAAGTCGCGCAGGGGACATCAACCAGGGGGGATTCATTGGATAGATTTCATCACATGTGTATGCAGGACAAACACGCACAAGGGTCGAGGCAAGGCAATGTGATTGTATATATTTCAAATGAAAAAAAACACACAGTTACGTTGTAATTGGGTTCAACTCATCGAAAAAAAAAAAAGAAAAAAAAAGAAGGATATATAGGCATATTACATAGTTTAAGTATGCAAGCCAGGAAACGCACATGCATATGTCAAATTAAAGCACGTAATTCAAGGAGAGAAATCTACACATATTCCTAATTCAATTATTCAAATTGAAACCTATGACTATGGACTTATGGGAATTAGGATTACAAAATTTACATAAATCTAACCTACTCATGGGGATTAGGATTACCTAGTCTCCGTGTTTGCTAATCTCCTAGAAGAACGAGGGTTTAGCCGCAGAGAAAAGTATCGGGTGTTTTTTTAGGTTGAAGCGGCCAAACCTGGTATTTATAATTAAATTTAGGGTTTTGACTATGGGCTGGACCTTTTAATTATTAGATATATTTTGAATCCGATAATGAATTCAAAAAAAGATTAAAATTATATTTTGATATAACTAACTCCTAGAATCTAGGATCTATTCTTAATCAATCTAATAATATTATTTACAAAATAATATGGTTATCACCGGAACAATACAACACCATTAATATAATTTATTTATTTATTTTGTATTATTTTAATCTATCATTATCATTTCTGTTTCTATTATTATTATTATTATTATTATTATTATTATTATTATTATTATTATTATTATTATTATTATTATTATTATCATTAAAATCCGGGGTATTACATTCTACCCTCCTTAAAATAAGTTTCGTCCTCGAAACTTGAACGCGTACCTTCTTCAAATAAGAAGGGGTGTTTATTGCGCATATCATCTTCTGCCTCCCACGTTGCTTCTTCTATCTTTTGGCTCCTCCACAAAACTTTAACTAATTTGACTAACTTGTTTCTCAATATTCTTTCACTTCTATCAAGGATCTTTATGGGACGTTCTTCATAGGTGAGATTCCGATCTATCCTGATAGATTCGGGCTGTAGCTTGTGCGAAGGGTCTGGTACATATTTCCGGAGCTGAGATATGTGAAAAACGTTGTGTACATGTTCCAGTTCCATTGGAAGAGCTAGTCTATATGATACTTCACCAATTCGTTCAATAATATCGTACGGACCAATATACTTTGGGCTCAGCTTGCCCTTCCTTCCAAATCTCGTTACCCCCTTCATCGGTGATACTCTTAAGAATACTTTTTCTCCTGTCTCAAATTCTATTGGCCGTCGTCGTTGATCTGCATATGACTTTTGCCGATCCTGAGCTGTTTTCATTTTCTCTTGAATTACCTTCACTTGCTCCATTGATTCTTGAATCATATCCGGACCGACAATGCCAGCTTCTCGAAAGTCGTTCCAACATAATGGGCTCCTACACCTTCTCCCGTACAGTGCTTCATAAGGTGCCATGTCGATGCTCGCATGGTAGCTGTTGTTGTAGGAGAACTCAACCAAAGGCAGACACTTATCCCATGAATGATTGAATTCCAACGCACAGGCTCTTAGCATGTCCTCCAGGGTTTGAATCGTCCTCTCCGTCTGTCCGTCTGTAGCAGGATGAAAGGCTGTACTATATTTGAGTTGGGTTCCAAAGGCTTGCTGAACCTTGATCCAGAAGTTTGATAAAAACCTCGTGTCTCTATCAGAGACTATGTCTTTTGGGACTCCGTGCAACCTCACTATTTCTCGCATGTAGGCATCGGCTAACTGGTTCAAACCCCATGTGTTTTTCATCGCAATAAATCTTGCAGTCTTAGTCAACCTGTCAACTATGACCCATATAGCGTTCTTATCCCCTCTAGTTAAGGGTAAACCCATGACAAAATCCATGGAAATTGACTCCCATTTCTCTCTTGGCACTTCCAATGGTTGTAACACTCCTGCAGGTCGTTTGTGTTCGATCTTCACCTTTTGACAAGTCAGACATCTGGCCACAAATTCCGCTATTTCTCTCTTCATCCTAGGCCACCAAAAGCTCTTCTTCAAATCCTTGTACATTTTCACTCCTCCTGGATGAATTGAGTAGGGCGTATTGTGGGCTTCCTCTAAAATTTTTCTCTTTATGCCTTCATTGTTGGGCACGCATAATCTACCCTTGAACTTCATTGTGCCACCTTCATCAACTTCAAAGTCTATAGCTTCTCCTTGGCTTTTCTTCTCTTTAATTCCTTGCAACAAGGAATCAGTCGCTTGCGCTTCGCGGATCTCATCAAAGATAGTTGGTTGAATGGTGAGCGCATTAAGCATACCTTTTTGCTCTGCGGGTAACAGTACTTCAATCTCTAACCTCCTGAACTCTTCGCATAATTCCTTGGGCATCACAAAAGCATTGAGGGTATGTCTCGATTTCCTACTGAGTGCATCGGCCACTACATTGGCTTTTCCTTCATGGTATTGGATTTCGAGGTCATAATCCTTAATCAATTCTAACCACCTCCTTTGCCTCATGTTAAGCTCCTTCTGGGTGAAGATATACTTCAAGCTCTTGTGATCCGTGTACACCTTACAAGACGAACCATATAAATAATGTCTCCATATTTTCAGAGCAAAGACCACGGCTGCCAACTCCAAGTCATGGGTGGGGTAATTTTCTTCATACGGCTTCAATTGCCTTGAGGCATACGATATCACCTTCTCATGTTGCATCAGAACACAACCAAGTCCATTTTTGGATGCATCGCTGTAGATCTCAAATCCGCTCGTTCCCGATGGTAGTGTCAGTATTGGAGCTGTAGTGAGTCGTTTCTTGAGTTCTTGGAAAGAGTCCTCACAACCTTCATCCCAGTGAAACTTCGTCGTTTTACGTATCAACCTTGTTATTGGCAGAGCTATCTTTGAGAAATCCTTCACAAACCTTCTATAATAACCTGCCAAACCGAGAAAGCTCCTGACTTCCGCAACATTTGTAGGCCTAGGCCACTCAGTAATAGCTTTTATCTTTGCTGGGTCAACAGAAACTCCTTCCTGAGATATTACATGACCTAAAAAGGCCACTTTCTCCATCCAGAACTCACATTTTGAGAGTTTCGCATACCATTTCTTCTCCCTTAGAGTATCCAACACAATCCTCAGATGTTGCTTATGCTCTTCCCTCGTCGTGGAGTACACCAAAATATCGTCTATGAAAACCACCACGAATTGATCTAAGTACTGCTTGAAGGTCCTATTCATCTGGTCCATAAAGGTTGCTGGCGCATTCGTTAAGCCAAAAGGCATGACTGTAAACTCATAGTGCCCATATCTGGTACGAAAGGCCGTCTTTGGGATGTCGTCTTCCTTGATTCGTACTTGATGATACCCAGTCCTCAAATCGATCTTTGAGAACATACCTGCCCCCTTTAATTGATCAAACAAGTCTTCGATCCTTGGCAATGGGTATTTGTTCTTTATAGTCACCATGTTCAGTCCTCTGTAGTCAATACACAACCTCATACTCCCGTCTTTCTTTCGCACGAACAAAACTGGAGCTCCCCACGGCGAAACACTCGGTCTTATGTATCCCTTGTTCAACAGTTCTTCAAGTTGGGTTTTTAACTCCTTCAGTTCTGCTGGAGCCATCCTATATGGCGCTTTTGATATCGGAGCAGTGCCGGGCATGAGATCGACAGCAAACTCAACTTCTCTAATAGGTGGCATGCCAGGAATCTCTTCGGGAAAGACATCGGGATATTCTCTAACCACGGGAATTTGCTCAATCTTCTCCTCGAGAGTTAGGTCACGCACGTTACATAAATAAGCTGGATATCCCTTTATAAGGAGACTCTTAATAGTCATAACAGAGACTATCTGAATGGAGGGTTTGGGCATAACACCTTTATACGAAAGGTATTTCCCTTTTGGTGTCTTAAATGATATCTTCTGCTCCCTACAATCTAGCCTAGCACTATATTTTCTAAGCCAGTCCATTCCCAAAATAACGTCAAAATCAGCCAAGTCGAATTGGACTAGGTTGGCCGGTAAGTCAGAACCAGCTATACTAATCGGAATGTTCTCATAAACATTGGAGCAAGAGACAACAGCTCCAGAGGGTAAGGTAATGTTCGTTAAAGAGGTCGATGATGGTACCATTCTCGTCTTCTCAACAAAAGAAGATGAGATAACCGAGAGCGATGCACCGGTGTCGAATAGAATATAAGCAGGTTCAGACCGGAGTAAGAAGGTACCTGTAATAACATCTGGGTTTGCTTCAGCTTCAGAGTGGTTCATGACATAGATCCTTCCTTGATTCCCTGCGGTTTGATTGACCACGGCATTCTGACCAGCTGCTCGATTTGCTCCAGCTCCATTATTGAGGTTTCCAGTAGTGGCATATGGTCGGTTCCCTCCACTTCCATTCTGAAAGTTTCGTTGATAGCGCGGCTGATTGTCATTGTTCCTACCCCCTTGGTTATTGTTTCCATTTCGTCCCCCATCCGGTTTTGGTTGTCCTCCTTGAAGGCCTATTTGTGGGTTAGGTCTCCCGGCGGTACACCGATTAGCCTTATGCCCCTTGCCACCGCATTGGAAACAGGTTATAAGTTCTCCATTACACTTCCTCCCAGGGTGTGCCTCTTTGCCACATCCTTTGCAAGGGTATGATCTCGTTCCTTGAGCTTGGGTCTTGAGTTGATTCCCGCCGTAATTACCTCTGTCGGCATACCTCTGTCCTTGTGATTGTTTACCACCCCAGTTGTTGTCCTTGTTATCATAACGAGGCTTCTTGTCGCCACTAGCCTGTTGAGGGCCACTACCAAACTGCTTTCTCTTGTTCCTCTCCAAGACTTCCTCTTCGGTTTGTAGGATATCAAAAATGTTCAAAGCTCGTTCGTAAGCTTCCTGGAAGGTCTTCGATGGTATACCTCCCAAGGACTTCTGAATTTTGAACGTCAGCCCTTTTTCATACTTCCGTGCCTTTTCCCTCTCTGTAGGAATGAGATTCGAAGCGAAACGCGAGAGTTCAATGAACTTGTCCGTATAGTCCTGCACTGTCATCCTTCCCACCATCCTGAACCTCGCAAATTCCTCCTGTTTTTGCCACTTAATTGCGTCGGGGTAGAATCTATTGCGAATCCGTTCCTTAAAAGTTTCCCAGTCAAATCCTTCTTCAGCTACGTAGCCCGTCCTTACTGTGGACCACCAACTATCTGCCTCCTCCTTCAGATAAAACGAGCCTATGCTAATCTTCATATTCTCAGGGCAATTTGTCACTTCATACAGCTTTTCCATATCGCGAATCCAGTTTTCCAGAGCGATTGGATCAATCGTCCCTTTGTAAGCAGGCGGATGATGAGACGCCACTCTCTTAAAAATGGTATTCTCGGCATTAGCCTGTTGGACATTTTGTTGTCCAAGAGCCAAAGCAAGATTTTCAATGGCCCTCAGACGTCGATCCATGTCCTTAGCAGCACCATTGTTCGCGGCCATCCTAGGGTTACGACGGGTATAATACCTAATCATAGGGCATACGTTTTTAGAATCCTATGTACGGGTCAACACTAGCTATCACTTACAACACATATTTGTTTTATATATATCAAAATCAATCATCAATTAATGCAATATAAAATCAAACAATAACTAACAAGAATTCAAATCGTAAACCAACATCTTTTATTTAAAAGAGCAAAAAAAAAAAAAAAATCTCATCATTCTTCCTTACTCAAAATAAAATAGAATAGAATAAAATTTAGATCTAGAAGGAACCCTTTAACCTATAGGTAATTCTACCCATTTGCTCACATTCCCACTGCTTCCTAGGGACTAGTGGTGGAGGTTTTTCTACCCTTTCAAGCTTTTCCTCACAACTTTTTAATGCGTCTTTCAACATGCTACTTCGTAGTTGGGGACGTTTATGTTGTCCAGAAATTCTTAATCTTCTCTTTATCACAGCTTCGATTTCTTCAACCTCCTCCTTGGTTTCGCTTACAAACTCTATCACCTGTTGATAACCATAAGGATACCAACCCTTACGAGGGATTTTCTTTTCTAGCATTTTCCTTACCTTTCCAAGACTTCCATTCCTTGGTAGCGCCTTAATTAAGTGTTTAGTCCTAGTGTAAGGGGTAATTGTGTGTAGTCTGCTTTCCTTATTGAAGGCTTGAATTATGACCCACAGTCGTAAGGCATTCAGCTCTACTGACACTTCTTTATCCCATTTGTACCTTGATGGCTCACTTCTAATCACCTTTCCCACATCTCTTCTTAAATTTTCCATTTGCTAAAATCAAATAGGGCAAAATAACATAAAATTTATAAGTCAACAAAACGCTAAATTGCATAGTGAATCACAAAATAATTTCAAACATACAATTATATATGTATATATATATATCTTTAAAAGAAATGGACCCTTTAAAAGACAAGAGAACAACCCTTCACTACCCATCTCTCATTACTTAATTTTAATTAATTAATTAATAATTTTTTTTTTACTACTTATCTATTTATCTATTCTGTTATTACTATTATTATTCTAAAACCCTGGGATCTTTGATCCCTGAGTTAGTATCAAAAGCGAACCCAAGTCGAAACCTAGGGCTCTGATACCATTTTGTAACACCCCCAATTTCTAACAGTTATAATAGCAAAAATTTAAATGATTTTTATAAATAAACTAATGAATTTCGAAATAAACAACTTTGGGAAGTGTTACCGCCGCACTTGTACTGGGACAAGTGCAAGGCTACTTATTACAATTAAAAGAAAAAAAACAACTTAAACAAAATGTGTTTTATTCAAAATTAAAATAAAATAAACTAGCTAGAATACTGATGATTCTTCCTCACTTCTCACTGCTAGCCCCAACAGCCCCAACTTCGAGACCTGTTTCACTGAAAATCTGCTCCCCCGAAGGATCGTCGCAGCCCATGAACACACATACATCAGCAAACGCTGGTAATCCTAATAGTTAAAAATAACACAAAATGATAACAATAGTAACCAATAAACAAATAAATAGTTAAGTTAATCACATATGATAGAGAAAATACCTTATATATATTTATAATCCACAAAATCAGTTTCTCATATTCATCATAGCTATACATTATCATTGACTCAGATATTATTATTTATCATCTTTTAAAATTTCTTAGACCCGGGAAACCCTACCAGTCTATTTAGTTTAGTGGGAAGAGAACCATGGTAAACCCGGGAAACCCTGCCAGTTTACCCTGTGACCCGGGAAACCCTGCCAGTCACAATCAATCAAATTGGCCATCAAGTATATCAAGTATTTCTTCCTAGTGTGCACACCTCTTCCCAAAGTTGCTACTAGTGTCCCGGGAAACCCTGCCAGACACCACTTTGGGAAGAACGGATATCTCAATTTTCTCATCACATAATATTTCGAGGCATAAAGCCTAAGGTTGTGTTCATCACTTTGGGGGTACCATCCCAAAGCTATCCTCCCACTGTTAAATGTCTTAAAACACACACAAAACAAACTCCTAAGTTATCTCTATTATTTAATTATTTTATATGTATATTTTTTATATTATTATTTTAATTAAATATAAATACAAAGATATTTTTGACCTAACAACAAACTCCTAAATTATTTCTATTACTTACTTATCTTTTATATATATATATATATATATATATATATACATCTCTGACCTTCAGGATTGAATCACCGAGAAGAGAGGAAAAAAACGTACAGGTTTGCGAAACTGGGAATGTCAATGAATGAAAGAATATCAAATGATTCAAACACGATTGCTGAGGTGAACAATTATACTTATTTAGTCACAAAAAGGAAAAAAAAAAAGTCGCGCAGGGGACATCAACCAGGGGGGATTCATTGGATAGATTTCATCACATGTGTATGCAGGACAAACACGCACAAGGGTCGAGGCAAGGCAATGTGATTGTATATATTTCAAATGAAAAAAAACACACAGTTACGTTGTAATTGGGTTCAACTCATCGAAAAAAAAAAGAAAAAAAAAGAAGGATATATAGGCATATTACATAGTTTAAGTATGCAAGCCAGGAAACGCACATGCATATGTCAAATTAAAGCACGTAATTCAAGGAGAGAAATCTACACATATTCCTAATTCAATTATTCAAATTGAAACCTATGACTATGGACTTATGGGAATTAGGATTACAAAATTTACATAAATCTAACCTACTCATGGGGATTAGGATTACCTAGTCTCCGTGTTTGCTAATCTCCTAGAAGAACGAGGGTTTAGCCGCAGAGAAAAGTATCGGGTGTTTTTTTAGGTTGAAGCGGCCAAACCTGGTATTTATAATTAAATTTAGGGTTTTGACTATGGGCTGGACCTTTTAATTATTAGATATATTTTGAATCCGATAATGAATTCAAAAAAAGATTAAAATTATATTTTGATATAACTA
This sequence comes from Acacia crassicarpa, assembly GCA_034222035.1. NCBI lineage: Eukaryota > Viridiplantae > Streptophyta > Magnoliopsida > Fabales > Fabaceae > Acacia > Acacia crassicarpa. The sequence goes on along the minus strand of JAWXYG010000008.1, from coordinate 31,586,352 downwards.
ACTCCTAGAATCTAGGATCTATTCTTAATCAATCTAATAATATTATTTACAAAATAATATGGTTATCACCGGAACAATACAACACCATTAATATAATTTATTTATTTATTTTGTATTATTTTAATCTATCATTATCATTTCTGTTTCTATTATTATTATTATTATTATTATTATTATTATTATTATTATTATTATCATTAAAATCCGGGGTATTACACGGGTTTAACTTGATATATATCAAGTCAGTGACTCAAGTCACTGACTCAAGGTTTAACTTGATATATATCAAGTCAGTGACTCTTTTGTGTAGCATCGGGTTTAACTTGATATATATCAAGTCAGTGACTCAAGTCACTAACTCAAGTTTTTCACTTATTGACTCAAGTCGAGTGTTCATTTGGCGAAAACATCGGATTTAACTTGATACATATCAAGTTAATGACTCAAGTCATTAACTCAAGTCACTCACTTTTCATATCAAGTTAAGCCTTCAATTCTTCAATTTTTGAAAGGATCGACTTTTGACTCTTGCATATCAAGTTGATGACTCAAGTCATCAATACAAGGCAACTACTTTTACACCTCAAGTTAAGAGTTCAACTTGCATCTTTTCAAAGCCATCGACTTTAACTCTTGAAATCAAGTTAATGACTCAAGTCATTAACTCAAGGTATGACTTTCAGATTTCAAGTTAAAACATTAAACTTATGTATTTCAAAAGAGAAAGTCATCGACTTTCACATATCAAGTAAATACCTCGAGTCACTACCTCAAGTCATCAACTCTTTAACTGAAAGTTAAACTTCTCTGTTTTCAAAATCACCGTCCTCGTAAATTCAAAATCATTCGGTGTGATTTCATTACCTCATATCTTAACTCATTACTATTCCGAAATGCTTTTAACCTATTTGCTAATGAGTTTTAGATGATTATATGGAGAATTAACATCAAACTTGATGAAAGCCAAAATTTGTCAGAGGCATAAAGATGAAGTTTGCTGCATATATTCCGAAATGGCAGAGAAGATCAAATTCAACAAGGACTTGAAGAAACAAAGTTGAATACTCAACTATAATGTTCCTCAATGAATTAAAATGCTCAATTTGTTCATCAGCTTCAAATGCTACGACTTGAATATCCCAACGGTAATATTCCAACGGTAATATTTTCCAACGGTCATATACGAATACACTATTAATGCTCTAACGGACTGTAAATCATAACGGAAATATACTCAAACGGTCAACTCTCTCCAACGGACGAATGCACAAACGGTCGCAAGCTTCAACGGATGAAATATTCAAACCAAGGTTACTATTCACAATGGTCAAATAATATTTCTCCAGCGGTTTCCAATGTACATGCTTATATAAGGAGAAGGATTCAAAATGGAAGGAGACAAGAGCTTACACTGTCAAATGCCAACATTATGAATCCAACGCTCAACTCATATACTCTCTGTTTTCACAATGGTTATATAGTTTTCAGTAGAGAGTGAGATGATTGATTATGTACTTCAGTGTTTAATATTGTATCTACTCGTGAGGAGTTCATAAACATTTACTTCATTATCAGTTGAATCTTAAGGTTGAGGAACCTTAAGAGAGGGTGTATCAATTACAACTTGTAAGGGGGAGTGGAGTCTGAGAGTGACAGGACCATCCTTCGTTTACAGAGTGTGTAATTGTATCCTTACAGTGTGTAAGGGGAAACTTGCGGGATTGTAGTGGTTCTCAAGTACCCGATTAAAGCTTGAGGGAGATAGTGGATTGAAATCTCAGGAGGAACCTGGGGACTGGACGTAGGTCATCGTGGATTGAGCCGAACCAGTATAAATCACAGTTTGCATATTCTCTTCCCTTATCTCTTATATTTCCAGTATATGTTTATTTGAATATCTAACTGTTAATTTAGAATACACGAAAAGATTTTCAAGTTTCAAGTTTTTTTTTATCTTCACCCAATTCACCCCCCTCTTGGGTTCAGCCGGTTCTTCAAATTGGATGCATGGAATATGGAGAATGTTTTTTCTAACATATCCTCATTGGTAACCTTCTATCCACATAATTTTAACTGAGAAGTAATTCTGAACATGGCTGAGTTATATTCCCTCACAATTTTAAAATCTTGCAAACGTAAATGTATCCAGTCATAACGAGCTTTTTGGAGGATGACCAACTTCTAGTGATCATACCTTTCTTTTAAATTGTTCCAAAGAACCAGTAGGTCTTTCACTGTTAAATATTCAATTTTTAAACTTTCATGTAAATGGTGGCGTAAGAAAATCATGAGTTTGGCTTTATCTTGATTAGCTGCTTGATTTCCTTCTTTAATTGTGTCTTCTAAACCATGAGCATTCAAATGGATTTCCGCATCCAGCATCCAAGATAAATAATTCTTTCCGGTAATATCAAGAGCCACAAATTCAAGTTTTGTAAGGTTTAGGTTTGTCATGGTTCAGACTAATTAAAAAAATAAACAAAAATTATTAATATAGAAATGCTGATAATAATAGGAAATTCAGAAAAACAATGAGAATTAAAACTTTATAGCTTTAGGCCATATAGTTCTCATAATGAGAAAATAAATTTATATGACTTCTGGCCATAAAAAAATAAATAAATAAAGTGATATGCCTTCTGGTCATATAATTTCAAAATAGGAAAACAGAGGTATATGGCTTCTAGTTATAACAATATATATATATATATATTTTAAAAAAAGCTTGTATAGAATTAAATATGAAATAACTAACATTATAAGTTAGCAACAATAACATAATATTAACAATAAAAGTAAAATGTTATGTTATGTTATGTTAAAGTTAGTAACAATAATATTAAAATGTTGTGTTATGTTAAAGTTAATAACATATATTGTGTAAAAGTAAAGCATTATGCAATAATGTAAATAATAAAACAACCATAAATTACTATGCAATTACTTTGCATGAATAAAATTGATGGATGAGTAATATAAATAGTAAAAGTATCATATAAAATAGTAAATAATCTTTAATTTTAACCATGGAACCCGATATATAAAAACAATCGGTATATTTTTAATTCCATATAGTGGTTAACATTATCCTAGATATATAAACAAACATATAATAAAATCATTAAAGAAAGGATGAGAAAATCATACCTTATTCAGAGTTATCGTGTTGAAAACGTGTTATAAAACTAAGTAAAATATAAGAGAGATTAAGATGAAGAAGATGAAGAAATGTAAGAGAGAAATGAAGAGCAAGGAGAGAGTGATTTTTCTTTCTATTTCCAGCTTACAACTTTTGATACCTGCCTGCTATATATAGGCAATAAATCATTAACTTCTATTATAAGAATTACGTACAGAAGAGTAAATCCACGTAATAGTATAACATGAAGTTTTGTAAATTATTTACATTAATTATAGAAAACTCTCACTAAGTCATTCATGTCATAGGTTATATGACTTTAAATGTAGAATTTCGGAAAACTCATTTTAAAAGATTATGACATTCACACTAATATTGGATCTCTGTGTTTAATTCTTTTAAAACTATTCTCCGCATGCCAAAAGAACTCATATGTCATTTCCTCTTAATTTAGGGACTTTTGAGTAAATAAAATCAAGAGAAAATCTATTTAAGGGCCCTTTTTAGAGGGAAAAAAAAATCCCAAAAGGGCCCCAAAATTCTGAAAATCCCAAAAAAGCATTTTTGGGATTTTCAGAATCTTGGTAAGTTGTAAATGAGGTTGATATAGTTGTTAATTGGGGCTGATATTGTTGTAAATGAGACTGATTTAGTTGTAAAAAAATTGTTGTAAATGTGACTGATTTAGTTGTAAACGGGTATTGATTTTGTTGTTAATTTAGCTGATTTAGTTGTTAAATTTTAATAAATTTATCTCAGAAATGGCCCAGGGGACCTTTTTGGGATTTTCAGAATCTTAGGGCCCTTTTTAGGAATTTTTTCTCCCAAAAGGGCCCTTAAATGGATTTTCCCTAAAATGAAATTCGACAATTCCTCTCTCGTCCTCCTCGCTGCCCTCCTCATTCGGACCGTTGTCTCTCACTCTACTGCAGCAAAACCACTCTAAAACCTAGCAATGGCGGTGACAGCACTCTCGGATGGTCCAGAAATTCAGAGGCTTCCTCAATATAAATACGTTGACGCTGTTCGTTGGCTGCCACCTCTATCTCCATTCGATCGATTTGCGGTTCTTGCTTCGTTTGATTCCGATTCTGATGCTTCTTCCATCGAAATTCACTCTTATAAACCAAACCCAGCATCCTTAGAACCTCATTCTTCATGGGTTTCACCTTCCAGAGTCTCCTCCCTCAAAACGTTACAGTTCCTTCAGAAAACCGTCATTGCTGCCTCAACTTATGCTGGTTCTCTTCACTTCCTGTTCTCTAATTCCACTGACGCATCTTTGGAATCAGAAGTTTCAGTGCCGGAGAATGAACTGCATCGGGGATCGATTTCATCAATTGATCTTATGGATGGCGGGGTGGAGTGTGTGAGTGTTGCGGGAGACGGGAGGGTCAATTTGGTCACTGTTGGGAATTCAAATTTAAGTTATCGTCGGGTTTTTGATAGCAGTGGTCTGGTGTCCTACACGACAGCTAAGTGGGCATCGCCGGTTGAGTTTGCCACCGGTGGATATGGATTCAGTCTTCATTGGTGGGATCAGAGAAAACCCGGCGGACCGGTTTCGCAGTTTAAGGGTAACTGGTGAGTAAATTCTTCAGTGGCCTTCTGGCATTTTCCTTAGAGGGTCACATTATCCTACTTTTTCTTTGAATCATTTGATAGTCTTGCAGTTGTATGTTTACAAGAAAATAAAAGGAGCATCTGTAAGCAAGCAATTATAATTATGATGAGCCCCACTCCCGTTACAATGATTAAAAGCACTACTACTTTGTATATTGCTTCTGTTCTTGAATAACATCTAGATTCTAGAGATATATTAGTAAAGCTTCTTGGCGTGGTTAATGGTGAATTTGGTGAGGTTGTAGGAAGTTTAAGGCTTAATTGTTGTGGTGTGATGTACTAAGAAATATCAACAAGTCTGAAACTGGTCAAGTGCGTTTGGTATGATATACCCATTATTACAAATATAAGCGTATTGTATCTGTCAAAACTTCGCCATTATAAACTGACTTCCGCTAAGATTTTCACCAGATGGTAATCTTGCAGGGATCAAAAAATGACCGCTGGGATTGTGCACTCTATTGACATCCATCCATCACGAAAGCACACTTGTCTAGTAAGATGGTTACTCCTTTTTCCTTATTTCCTATTAGGTTATCTTATGATGATCAGTGTAATGTAAGCCACTAATTTTTATTTCTGAATGAGCTTGTTGCTTATATTGGAGCAGGGAGCACCATTGATTTAGCTTTCAGTCTCCACTTCCCCCCCAGTTTCATTGTCTTTGTTGATTTTATTATTCCTTAAAAAGATCTTGCTATTTTATGTTGGGGGTTATTTTCATTCTTCAGTATTAAAATATGTATATATGTATGTATTATTTTACAGACACTCATTTCTGTTAAAGGGGCAATAGCCTGGCAAGTTTTCTATTGCAAGTGTGGTATTGTGCCATGACAATTACAACATGCTTCTATGTCTCTAAGATAATCTCACTTGATTTATTTATCATTTTTCAAAGCACAAAGCTTTGGACCTTAATGAAAGTTTTTATGAACTATTGCTTTAATTTCACAGCAAGCTAGTAATAAAGTTAAACCTTAGATGCTATTCAAAGTAAACTACTGTTTGAAAAAGCGCACTGCTTTTTTGGGTCATTGCTTCGGAGCTCTAACATTCATGGAATTGTAATATTTACAACATGCTTCTATGTCTCTAAGATAATCTCACTTGATCCATTTATCATTTTTCAAAGCACAAAGCTTTGGACCTTAGTGAGAGTTTTTATGAACTATTGCTTTAATTTCACAGCAAGCTAGTAATAAAGTTAAACCTTAGATGCTATTCAAAGTAAACTACTGTTTGAAAAAGCCCACTGCTTTTTTGGGTCATTGCTTCGGAGTTCTAACATTCATGGAATTGTAATATTTTTCAGGCAGGTGGTTCCTTAGGTACTCTTTTTGCCTGGGATCTCAGGTGGCAGCAACAGCCAATTATTCTTTCAAGGGGAGGGACAGCAGCTGGCAACAACGAAGTCCCATTGGTATCTGAAAGTGAGGTTTGGGAGGTTCAGTATGATCGTAGCACAAAATCTAATATGTCATCCACCCGGCTTTTACCTGCCATGATCTGCTCAGAAGATGGAATCCTTGCCATCATTGAACAAGGTACATTTAGTTGCATCTTGTTGGAATGCCAATTGATCAGGAACCCAAATATTTTACCTTGTTATATTTATGGAGTAGGGGCGCCTATATTACAAAGAAACTGTCTGAAACTTAAACTGAGATTGATGTGTCACATTTCTGGTGTTTATTTACATTTGCATAGGTGAGGAGCCTCAGGAGCTGCTAGCAGAACCCTGTTCAATTAATTGCTTTGATATTGACCGACATAATCCATCGGTAAGTGAAGGCACTTATATCGTTTGCACAATATGGATCTTTGATGGATTTGCTTGAGCATCTTATTTCTGTTTTTTTCTAAATGGTTAATCCAATGGAAATGATGGAATAACTAATGTCATGTTTGGCATGAGGAAAAATGTTTTCAGAAAAGAGAGGGGATAGAAAATCCTTCATAGTATGTTTGATAGGCAATAATAGTTCTTTCATTAGAAAGCTCACTTCTATGGATCAAACATAGGAAGGGGCTTTCCATTAAGATGACCAAAGAAAGGTCATTTCCCTTCGCAATTGTAAATTGGAGGGCAAGAATTATTATATACTACTATATGATAACCTTATTTATTTAAGATATTTTAATTATTATTATTTTAAAACAATATTTAAATGACATTTGTCTTAAAAAATATTAGCTTTCTATTAAAATGATGCCAATGCACATGTTATGCGGTTTGCTTGTAGTCCTCGGAGATTCAATTTCAGTTTGTGAGGGATAATGGTTCTTTTTTTAACCCATTCGTCATTGTCAGACCAAGCTCCCATTGCCCAAAACGTGAAAAACATTTCCAATATCTTCCTACTTACCAAACATGTTTTTAGCTTAAAAATATTCATTCCATGGAAGCATCTTTATCTCTATCACTCTATCTATCTGGAGAAAATGTCACTTCTCTAGCAAACAACCTAGGAGAAGCAGAAGGTAGAAAGTTCTTTACTGACGATTTTAATAAATCGCTTTGCAGGATGTGATATGTGGTTTGGAGTGGGAAGCAGTAGCCATATTAACAAAACAATAATGCCTAAATTTCCAATCCTTAATGGCTTATAGTTCTCTGATTGGAATCTGTTGTATAATGGCAGGGCAAGTTTTCCATGAAAAAAATGGGAGTTTTCTTGTATACATTGATCGGATGGAAATGAAACTTATGCCGTATGACTCTGCTGCAATGTTCAGTTCATTTAGCATTTGCATGGAAATAGGTTTCGATATTCTTTTTTTCCCACTTCTACAATATATGTAGAAGTTGAATTATGTGGATTTTGTTGGCCAAGAAGTAGCTTTGATTTAACTTAAGTTTTGGTTGAAAATGTTATCCAGTGTAATGGTAATCAAAACATGATATTTTACACTCAACTAGCTTTTCTGGGTCGTAACTTGAGTTTTGGACTTACAAATGGTATACCAAACGTAGATTTACCCACATATTTTGGAAGAAAGTATCTTGAACATACAAAGTTAAATATTTAAGTTTTTTTAATTAGATTAATCATTAAACAGATAATTATTTCCGATGTATTAAAAAATCATTAAACTGATAAAGATATTAATTGAATTATTAAAAATAAACTTATTCTATTGTCATTTTGAATCTCTGTAAAATAAAATTTTCGCATTTCTTAAATCAAAACGACACATTTTGTCTTAGGGCTTGATCATGGTATGATAATTAACAGGGGAAATTGTACACGCAACTTTTTCGACATTGCTCATCAATTCTTTTTAGTTAATCTGTTTTATTTATGTTTTCTAATAAGTCTAAGAAGTAACTAATTAACGATCAGCTATACGTTATAAGCACTGGTAGACATTAAATATGAATTCCAACACTAAGATATATATTAAAAAGAGGTTAATGTGCACCTACCATTCTAAAGTGAATTCTCAAGTACGACCAATTTTCATTCGATATACTATTTTTTTTTTCAAGTTTGTCCCGCCTTCTAGTCTTTAAAGTATTACTTCTGGTTCTAATTATAAGACATAGTTAACTTTGTTTGAAGAGATTAAGGAAGCTAAATAAGTTACTTAATCATTTTATATATTGTGTCTATTTAGATTATATATTAGTTTATTAGTCAAACTAATTATTTTGGAAAAAAATAAAATAAAAATACTCTAAAGTAATTTAATTAGTTTCCTTAATTTCTCTAAAAAAGTCAACTATATTTTATAATTAGAACGAGATGGAGTATTTAATAGTGAAAAAAAGGAAGTCTCTAAAGTATTTTATAGCAAACTTTTTTTTTTTTTTGATATAGTATTTTATAGCAAACTTAATCGTATTAATTTAAGCTTTTTTTTTTTTGGAAAAATTTTGGCCATGAAGTATTTTTTCACCGGGAGTTTTATGACCCAGCCCGCCGCGTAACGGATAGTTATACGGTCACCACTCACCACCACAAATCATAAACCCGCCTTTATCCACAATCACAAGTTGTGTGACTCCAAGACCCCAAGACGTTGCAGTGCCTTACCAAGAAGAACAGCCATAATAATGGCGTGCGCGACGGCTACGACGATGGTGTCGTTTGGTTTCAGGTGTCCTCCGACAAGGTATTCTTCCTCTCGTGTCTGTTTCAGCTCAGTTCACTTAACTCCGTTCAACAAGACGAAATTGAGTTCGTTAAGTAGCGTTTCTGGGTGTGACCCAATTCTTCCCCTAAAGCTGTGCACCGTCTCGCCTCTTCCTCAAAGGTTTCGTCCTTTCACCGTTGTATCTGCTAAAGGCTACAAAATGAAAACTCACAAGGTTACTTCCTCTGGGTGTTTGTGGCTGCTTCATATTGTAAAATAGGATTTCCGGCTGTCATTTGTTTCGTTTCATATTGTAAGGCAATTAAATTAAATAGATATCACGGGCCTTGGCCTCTGTTTTCCTTGGAATATCTGGAATTTGAAATGTTTCCATTCTTTGAATTTCTTCTGAATTTCCTCAATAGGCATCAGCAAAGCGATTCCGAGTGACAGGTAGAGGAAAAATAGTGCGCAGGAGGGCTGGAAAGCAGCATTTACTGGGCAAAAAGAACACAAAGAGAAAATCACGACTCTCCAAAATGGTGAGATATATTTAACTATTTCTGATATTACATAAACATGTTGATTTATTTGAATGTTGACGATTTTTCTTATAATGGCGAGTATGTGCGATTCTTTTCATTGACAACAATTGCTGAAGGGAAATGCTTCTTTTGATTGTGAAAAATTCATTTAACTTTGTTACGGAAGGTCTGAGGTCCCGCGTAAATTTACTACTCTTGTACCTACAAAGTTTTGCTCAAAATATAAGTCATTGGGTAATAAACGAATTTTTGTCAATTTCACTCCTCTTCACTATTGGTTGGGCACATAGGAAAGAGAAAAAAGCAAGGTTATTAAACCAGATGGGCCACTCAACCGGACTAGGTAGTGAGTCATGGGCCACTCAACCGGACTAGGTAGTGAGTCATATTAGAATCAAATCGGAGCTAAAACGGTGAGAAAGTAAATTTGAATGATAATATTTTTTGAAACATTTTTGGAATTTGATGATTTTTTAGGAACAAATGATAATATTTTTTACTAATTCCTTTTGAATTAGAAAGTAGATGTCTCAAGCTTTTCATAGAGTCTTAATTTATAATTTTTAGAAATATGTAGAATTAGATATGAATTTTTAAAATCAGGAAATTTTAAATAAATATTGAACCATTTAACTGGTCGGACTGGATTGGTTAGCTGACCGGTTTGACGGTTTCGTGGTCAAACTAATTGGTCTTGTCCGGTTTTAATAATATGAGAAAAAAAGAGAGAAAGAGGTGTAAATGCACAGAAATAAAAGGATCTGAGAGAAAATGTGCACTCTTTCATAAATAAGGGCAAATATGAAAAAAAAAAATTATTCATTTAATACTTTACTTGGTTTGCTAGAATGAAGTACAAGTGACTTATTATGAGGTATATAGTGGTGTATATCATAAAAGGCATTACTACGGAATTTCAGCTTTATCTAGCAAGTGACTTAAAGATGCAGAATGCAGCATAGGAAGCATTTAGACTATGCGCTCTATTTCTCAACTCTTTTTGGTGATTTCAATAAGATTGGAATTTGGACTTGAATCTTTCAGCCCAGAAACCAGTGCTATTGAGCCAAAAATCATTGGTAGTCGTTCTTCAACTTTGATTAGCTTCATTCTTAATGATTCACATCTGTGCTCGCATTATGGCTTTGTTTCTTGTTTATTTTGGGGGTGCTATTTTGTTACCTTCATTGTTTCCACATTGGTTCGTGGTGCAATCCATGTAGCCGACTCCACCTAATAGGATTAGGCTTATTGTTGTTGTTGTTTCCACATTGGTTGTTGAAAGCTTCTCTCATCTAGGGCTATTGATTTATTTATTTATTTTATTGTTGATTTGTTGATGCCTAAAGGCAACTTCAATCCATTATCTGCAGTAATTTTGGTAAAAAAGCTATTATTATTACCTTGAAAGCTGTCTCGTGTTACCCTATCCTCTTCACTTTTTACAATTAAACAACTGATTGGCTTTTTTTTAGGGCAGATAATTTGAAAATTAGGATGTCTCTTTTTCTCCTTATATGGAGAGAAAGAAAGTAAGATTTACATTTAAAATATGTAACAAAAGACTGAATGTTTTAGTTGCAACGGTAGTTGATCCGTAAATTGTCTGCAATAAAATCCGATCAATTAAACAAAACGCTTGGGGTGCCTTCTTCTTATTTTTTGGGTGCGCTTAAATTGTTATTTTTCATTTTTATCAATATCAAGAATATCACAAAGAGACTTGATTGTGGATTTGTGAGGTTAGCTAGTGTAACCTCATATGCTCATTTGAAAATCTGAATCGAAAAGGGGGCTTTATAAGTTGTATGCCTGGGTATCGGAGGCTCATTCCTGTTCATATGGGTGTTTAGAACTCATTTCTTTTGGGCTTCTGTGGTCAATCAGTATCATATATCGTTTTGTTTCAGTAAATCATAACTGAAGCTGTGGCCCTTTCATACTCTTAATTTAAGAAGATTCAACCTATGTGTGGATTTCTACTAAATAAACAAATCTCAACTAATTAAATTCCTGCTATAATAAATATGGAAAGATTGTATAGTATGTATACGCATGCATCATAATAAGGTCATCTAGAACCTTGTGCACTGGCTGAACTTGATAAAAAGTTCGGCTCACTGTCATGGAGAAACTCTCAGATTTGGATATTGTCAACGAATTTAGATATCTGACTTTTTACTTCAAGTGATTGTTCTACATCTTAGAAGTTGTCGTTTTTCTGGCTGGGAGCAGTTGGAGTGGGTGAAATATCTGAGATATACTGCTTCCTGTGCCATCTAACTCTTAATTTTTTTGGTTATTCACAGCATGAAGTCAACAGGAGTGACTATGACAATGTAATTGGAGCCTTGCCATATCTGAAAGTAAACAGACAGGCTAAATAGAGGCTAAGGCCATGTTTGCCACTCCTTGTCAAAGCCTGAGTGCTTCTTTGCATTCCCAATCCACTGTACGTGAAGAGGAGAGCTTCTTGTCTTATTTTTAATTTTTCAAATGAAGTCAGGTAGTTTGATGACTCTAGTACATCCTCCTGTACCATCAATCTACTGTTATTTCTATTAAATTATATGTCATTTGCATCTTCCACTCTACTCCTATTAGGTCTTATATCATTTGTATGAGAGTTTGGTTTTAACTTTCAAGTAATATCTTTAAGAATGTGTAAAATACTTCCTCTCTCGTCCTTAATATAAGAGTCAATTGACTTTTTTTAAAAAAAAATAGATTAAGGAAATTAAATAAATTACGTAATCATAGTATATGTTGTGTATCATTGGCAAATTAATTTAGAAAAAAAAACGATAAATATAAATGCTTTAGACTAATTTATTTAGCTATCTTAATCTTTCTAAAAAAGTCAACTTGACCTTATAATAAGGATGAGAGATAGTAATAAAGTGTATCTTAAACTGTGGTCCTTGGGACCAATTTGTGCAGTCTCAAAAACAGGATGATTCTTACCATAAAGAATGACAGGTAAAACCACTGTTTCTTGATCCTTTCCATGTCATATTGTCATCCCAGCTTCTTCTCCCCCATTGATTTGGTATTTGAATTCACTGAATCTTTTAAATCAGTTCATTTGCTAAATCCACTAGAGGTTGATTTAGGTTACCCCATTCATCCCACCAGAACTGTATGTTGTCATCTTTTACCACCATTTCAGCTCAATTACTTTATAAAATCTGGCCAAATTTTTTTTGGTTATCAGGATCATGTTCGGCTCTCAGAATTATAATCCGTAACTGATCTCTCACTGCGATCAGTGGCTCCAGTACAATTTTGTGATAAGATCTTTGCTGTAATTATCCACTTCTCTTTGAAGCTCTTTTCAAGATACAATCTCTACATGATACCTTCCACTTGTGACAAGGACTTCGATTCTCTCCACTTCTCATTGCAACTTCTTGAATGAAATTTGAGTTTCGGATTCACCGTGAGAATCCAAGTCCTTTTTGCCTCATTCCATCTTTACCACGTAATCAGTTCAATTTAATTTGTAATTTGTATCAATGTAGGTTAGTTGCAAACATATCAACCCACAGTTAATTGGGATGAACTTATTGAAAAACATATTCTACTAAAATGAATTACAAATATAACACTAAACAAAATTTTGTCAGTAATAATAAACTGTTAGTTGATGTGGTAATATTTCGCGCTTATAAGAAGGAGAATAAATTTGGATAATGGGAAGTGTATTTGTTGCAAGAAGCATAAACCCTATATGTTTTATACTTTGAAAAGAATTATATCCTTGATTAAATCAAAATAAAATTTTGATGTTTCTAAACTAATAACACATAATGGGTGATTTTTTCTCAAATTTTGTATTTGACTTTAAAGCTAGGATTGTACTCTCTTCATCTCTTATTATAAGCGTTAAATTTGTAAATAAGAGTATCTAAAATATAAGCTTCAATTTAGAGTTGAAAATAGGTTAGTCCCCATCGGGGTCTATAACCTGGACTACTTTAAACCTACCCTAACCTATTTAGTAAACAAGTCAAACTATTTAATAAATAGGTTAGGCTCAGATTAAGCCTATTGTCAAAGCTATTTAGGTAAACAGGCCAGACCTATTTTGATAAGGCCTAGTCTACAGATCTACAGTCTTGGCCTATTTAATTTTTTTAAAAAACATGTATTATGATGCATAATTATATATAATTTAATCTAAATTAATTTTGTAAATTATGTGTAAAATTAATAACTTAGTCTTAACACTAAGTTTCACATTTCATCATTTACCCATTAGCTTAACCTTTTTATTCATCAATTGATCACATTTACATTTCTTCTTTTTTATTGTTTGAAATGACAATGCTAGCTTACTACATATCCCTTGATTTTTGTCATTTGATGCAATATAATAATTGCAGTAATTTTATTTTAGTGATTGCCAGATGAAAATGATTCAAATAGGAGGAGTTTGTCTTATTTTTTGTAAAGGAAAAAAAAAAGGGTAAAATCTAGTTTTACATGATATTGTCCTACTTGGTTGATTTTTTAAAAAATATATCTCCTTAGTCAATAGATGATTAATTTTTCTTATCAAATTCCTATTTTCTCAAATAATTGTTATTACTATGTGTTATTTTCTTTTCCTTTCTAACTCTTTTATTTCATCTAGAATGAATCTCCAAACTTTTAAAACATAACGTAGGCTTTTAAATATATTTGATGAATTTGATATGAAATTAGATACATACCACTTTGTTCCTATTTATAAGTCTCTTTTAACTAAATCACGCATACCAAGGAAAGATAGTTAGCTTAATGATTATAGGTAAATTTTCAACTTTGCCCTCATTTATGAATGACTATCTTTCAACTCTTTCTTCCCTCTCTATTTTTTATTAGTACAGTTAATATGGGCAAAATTATCACAATTTCATTTATTACCTGAAAGATGATTTATCAATAGGACAAAATTTTCTAGTCAAAAGGAACTTATAAATAAAACCAGAGTGGTAGGCTTTAAGCCTATATAAAGGCCTATATTTAAAGCATGCCTTTAAATAGGTTTCAGGTCTTATCAGGCCTTTTGAAAGCTCAGACTCAAGCCAAAAAAGAAACTTATATATAAGCTCAAACTTTGAATCTTCGTTCGCAGGCTCAGAATTACTTAGCTAAGGCGTAGCATAGCCTATCCTATTTCCACATCTAAGCTTCATTTTATATTTGTCTGAATATTTATTGCATTTTTCCAATTTTACCCACCGTTAATTGCATTTATTGAATTAATTCACTCCCACTTATTCTCTTGGTACATAAGGCCATGGTCAGAAAAATAATACATATACATTGCCTTTAATTAATTTTAATTATTTTTTATTAACGGAAATGAGCTATTTATAACTTGTTATAATAAAGGATAGAGGGAGGAATATTCCTCGCTTATCAATGTAATGATATTAATAGAGCAATTTATGTGGATATTTAAAATTACATGAATGAAATAAATAAGGGAAAATTCCATTTAAATACCATATGAAATTGTAAAATTCCAGAAGGTTTGTTAAAAAATTTAAAGGACATAGAGATGATTGAGGGGAATCTAGGATTTTGAAATTTAAATGATTTTATTAAAATGCCCTTCACATATTTTTCTCTCTCCTCACTATCTCTTCCTCTTCCTCCCTGACGTCCTCTCTCTCTCTCTCTCTCTCTCTCTCTCTCTCTCTCTGTGTGTGTGAAGTGAAGGCGACGATGATGGTAGAGCGAAGGTGGAGGTAGAGCAAAGTGAAAAATGGGGGAAGAAATCAGTTTCCACCAAGCCTGTTCAATTTCTAGCGAAATTCTGCAATTTCAAACGAGTTCAAGAGTTTTCTGGCAAGCTAATGAATTTTCTAACATTTGGCCAAATTCGTAATGGGATTCACAAGATAAATAATGGGTTTGACAAGATTTGTAATGGTTTTCACAAGAACAATAATCCTGACTTGCATATTTTCATTAGCAAATATTTTTTTATCAAAATCATTACAATTCTTATCAAAGCCATTACTAAACTTATCAATTCCATTACAAATTTTGTGAAGCTCATTCTGTTGTTCACCTTCTTCTTCCTTAGCCTTCGTAAATTCATGAGTTTTCTGGAAAACTAATGAATTTTTTGGCCTTTGTGACATTTGACAAAATTCGTAATAGGATTCACAAGATCAATAATAGGATTGACAAAATTCGTAATGAGATTCACAAGATCAATACTGGTTTTCATAAGCTTGCTGGAAAACTCATGCAAGTCAGGATTATTGCTCTTATGAAAACCATTATAAATTTTGTCAAATATATTATTGATCTTGTGAAAACTATTATGAATCTTGTCGAATTCATTATTGATCTTGTGAATCCCATTACGAATTTTGTCAAAACCCACAAATGCTGAAAAAATTATAAGCTTGCCAAAAAACTCATGAACTCGCCGGAGGTTGAGGAAGAAAAAGGTGAACGGTAAAATGGGCTTCACAAAATTCGTAATGAGATTAACAAGTTTAGTAATAGTTTTAACAAAAGCTTTGCTGATGAAAACATGCAAGTCATAATTATTGCTCTTGTGAAGACCATTACAAATCTTGTTAAATCCATTATTGATTTTGTGAATCTCATTACAAATTTTACCAAATGCTACAAATGCCGGGAAATTTATAAGCTTGTTGAAAAACTCATGAACTCACCGAAAATTAGAAAACTTTGCCAGAAACTAAAAAAGCTTTGTGGAAATTGGTTTCTTCCACCATTTTCACTTTGTTCTACCTCCATCTTTGCTCCACCATCATCTTCGTCTTTGCTTCAGAGAGAGAGAGAGAGAGAGAGAGAAGACGTCGAGAGAGGAAGAGAGAGAGAGAGGGTGAGGAGAGAGGAAGAGGAAGAGATGACATAATGGTAAATTTATTAATATTTTAAAATCTCAATTTGATTTCTATCACATTTATATCATTTAAAAATGTTGGAGACATGTAGTGGTTGAAAGTGACTGTCAAACAGTCATCGCATTACTTTCTAAAAAAGGTATGCAGCTCGTGAGTCCTATTTGGTGGCTAAGATATGAGCAGTTACTCATTGTCAATGGAATATTCGGTTCTGTCATGTCCTTAGAGAAGGGAATCAATGTGCGGATTGGTTAGCTAACATTGTCACATCCCATGTGGAGATCCCTGATGAAGCTCATTTCTCTGACCAACCTACTGGATTTTATCACCTTCTTCTAGCTGATGTGATGGGAGTAGCTCATATTAGGAGGGGTTGGAACCTTAGTCCCCCCCCCCCTTGGTTATTCTTTTGTCTTCTTGTTTATTCCTTTGATTACTTGGTAGCCAAAAAAAAAAAAAAAGTTAATAGACCTTTGGGGTTTTGACATTTTATATGGTATTTATTTGAGCTATCCCAACAAATAATGAGACCCAAATTCTACAAAATCTACCTAATATTAATAATAGTGGACTTCAACATTATTGTCAAACTCTCGAGTTGATTTTCCGAATTTACCGTTTTTACATTTATAGCTTACAAAAATGAGTTGAGTTACTGGTAAACTCATTCTAGTTGTAAATTTGGTTAAACTTACGAGTTTATACACCAAATTTACTATATTTACGTTTTTAGTTTACAAAACTGTGTTAACCTTTTTTATTTGATAATGCTCAGTGGCTTTATATATAAATTTTATTGATTTTTTTTTTTGTTAAATATGATAAACATGAATGTTGATGGATTTAATTTTAATTATTTAGATTTAAGATATATTTAAATAGATTTTTATTTTTATTTTTATGTTTTAATTATGTATTAATAATACCTATTTAATAATGAAAACAAACTCCTATAAAATTTACGACATGTTATGAATATTCTAATATTGGTGTGAATGTCCACAACCTTTTCAAGAAGAGTCTTTTGGAGTTTCTAAAGCCATATAACCTATAACATGAATGACATGGGAGTTTTATATGACTAATGTAAATAATTTACAAAACCTCATAATATACGATTATATAGATTTATTCTTTTGTAACTCTTGTAATGAAAAGTTAAGAATTCATTGCCTATATATAGTAGGCATGTATCAAAGATTGGAAGAAAAAATAATAGAAAGAAGCATCAATCTCCTCTTGCTCTCCATTTCTCTCTTGCATTTCTTCATCTCCCTTATCTTAATCTCTCTTGTATTTTACTTAGTTTCATAACACGTTATCAGCATGATTGTTATAACGAAGGTATAATTTCTTTAACGATTTCATCTACTTTCTCTAATGATTTTATTATATGTTTATTTATATATCTGGGATAATCTAAACCACTATATAAAATTAAAAAAAAAAAACTCTTTTACCGATTGTTTTTATACATCGGGTTCTATGGTTAAGATTGGAGATTATTTACTATTTTATATAGAACTTTTAGTATTTGTCATTATTCATCCATCAATTTTAGTTTATGCACAGTAATTGCATAGTAATTTACGATTGTTTTACTATTTATATTATTGCATAATGTTTTACTTTTGCACAATATATGTTACTAACTTTAACATAACATAACATTTTACTTTTATTGTTATATTATTGTTACTAACATAACATTTAAATTAAGCATTTACTTTTATGTTACTAACATAACATTTTATTTTTATTGTTGCTAACATAACATTTTACTTTTATTGTTATGTTATTGTTGCTAACTTTTAATGTTATATTATTTTATATTTAATACGATCTCTTTTATGTTATTAATAATATTATGGCCAGAAGCCATACATTTCTGTTTTCTTATTCTAAAATTATATGACCAAAAGACATATCATTTTAATTTCTTAATTTTATGGCCAGAAGCCATATAAATATAATTTCTCATTATGAGAACTATATGGCCCGAAACCATAAAGTTTTAATTCTTATTATACTTATTGTCTTTCTGAATTTCTTGTTATTAGTATTTCTATAATAATAATTCTTGTTTATTTCTTTTATTAGTCGGAACCATGACAAAGACAACAAATTTGAACCTTGCAAAACTTGAATTTGTGGCTCTTGACATTACCGGAAATAATTATTTATCTTGGATGCTAGATGCGGAAATCCATTTAAATGCCCATGGTTTAGAAGAAACAATTAAAGAAGGAAATCAAGCATCTAATCAAGAGAAAACCAAATCCATGATTTTCCTTCGCCACCATTTACATAAAAGCTTGAAAATGGAATATTTGACAGTGAAAGACCCACTGGTTCTAAGGAACAATATAAAAGAAAGGTGTGATTACCAAAAGATGGTTATCATCCCAAAAGCTCGTTATGACTGGATACATCTGCGTTTACAAGATTTTAAAACTATGAGCGAGTATAACTCAGTCATGTTCAGAATTACTTCTCAATTAAAATTATGTGGAGAAAAGATTATTGATGAAGATATGTTAGAGAGAACATTCTCCACATTTCATGCATCCAATTTGCTTCTATAGCAGCAATATCGTGAAAAGGGTTTCAAGAAATATGCTGAATTAATTTCTTGCCTACTTGTGGTTGAACAGAATAATGAGCTTTTATTGAAAAACTATAAATCACGTCCAACAAGTTCGACTCCATTCCCAGAAGTGAATGTAGTAACTAATGAATTTTTTAGTAGTCGAGGACGTGGGTGTAAAGGTGGCTACAAACGTGGACGTGGTCGTGGTAGAGGACGTAGTAATTACCGTTATCATGGTGGTAGAAGTAATGATTATAACTCTAATACCCACCAGAAGAGGAAATATGATGAAGGCCAGAACAATGACGATGGTGGTCCTTCAAAAGTTGTTGAGAATAAATGTTATCGGTGTGGTATGAAAGGGCATTGGGCATGTACCTGTCGTATGCCTGAGCATCTAGCAAAACTTTATCAAGCCTCCATTGAAATGAGTGCAACTGATGTGGAAGCAAACTTAATTTTTCAAAATGACAATGTTGAGGCACACAAGAATGATGATGGTATTAATGGCAGTAATGCTATGGCACACTTGGAGGTGGCTGATTTTTATGATTAGATGAGTTTGGTTGGAAAAACAATATTTTTTAATGGTTTTTTAATTTAGTTTCTGCCTTAGTTTTTGCTTTACTTTCATTTCCGCTTTCATATGCAATAAGATCATGGTTGCTCATAATGTATTTCGAATTTGTTTTAATACAATTTTTCTTTTTAAAATACTTGAGCTTTAAAGTGACATATAGGTTAATTGGCCTATCATAGATTGATTTGTCTTTGAAATACAAATATAAAGGAAGTATGATTATATGACTCACACTTGAGAGGGAGATAATTAGAAAACAAGTGTGAGTTCGAATACAAGTATGAGCTAATTTTTGAAAAGTTATATACTTCTCACATAAAGCCTAATAGATCTCCTAAAATGGATGTCAGATTATGATTCAAAAGTTTATGATTGATTGGGACATATGTCACAATAAACTAGAAGTTTGCTGATCCAAAGAAATTTATTGTTGGCATGACTTGTTTGATCATCCAAGTCATATAATACAAATAAGATTACATATTGACATCCATCGAAGAACCAGAAGATTCTTCAAGAATATCTAACATATTATTTATGAATTATGTGTTACTTGTTCTCGAAACAAACTGTCTATGAGAATATCATTGGTCATGATTTGTAATGGATTTCTAGAAATATGTCAAACAAAATTATATGGGCCCATTGAAATAGCACGCAAACCATATAAATTTGAAAGATGCATCGATAAGATGGTTACATGCAAGATTATTATCTTGCAACCTGAAGTTTGTAAGAATGTTTGCAACTTGAAGTTTGCAATAATGTTTGAATAAATTGAACGTACAATTTCCAGATTATACGATCCAAAAATCATGGATTAAAGCCTCCATAAATAGTTAGATCAATTTTTATGAGAACAAAATTTTTATGTTGATATATTTGATCTTACATATTGCAGTACTTATATAAGCCAATAAAATTCTCTTGGTAAAATTGGCTTTTGGTTAGTGGCCAAACAAATTCCATCTTATAAAGTTTGTATGTGGGATGATTATTAATCCACCACAATGCACATAGAGATATGGAAAGAAAGTTGAGATAAATATTGTATAAGGACCTTCTTCTTCTTGTTTGTCTCTATATGAAACAAAATGATGTTTCTAAAAGAAACAAATGGATTATGGAAACTTATACTGTATAATTAATCAATTGATATTTGACATTATTTTCTCAACATGAGGGGGAGAAATTGAATAGCTGGACAAGAGAATACATGAAATGCATTATATATAGCAAAATATATATCCTCGAATAAAAAAGTATGAACTAGAAGTTTATCAAATTATACATTCATGATATATTTGCCAGATAGAATTACTGACCTAAATGAGATTTATTAAATCTCATATTCCAGCTAAAAGTGCTCTAATAAGTAACATGTTTGAAGCATGAGTAAGTATTCAGTTCCAAATATAAATGTTATGGATAATATAAACGTTATAGATAAATTTGAACAATAATTAAGATGATCATATTAAGGAGGCAAATACTCCAGAAGAGTATCGAGACATAACTTATTGTAAAACCTCAAGAGGGGTTCGGATACCTGAGTAATATTGACATTGTTATGTCGAATTGGAAAAATAGAATCGAAAAGATAAAATTGTTGACAACAATTTTGATGATGATATCACGTGATCAAATGAGGATATTATATAAAGATTATTGGCCAAGAGAATAAGTAAAATTGAGAATGACGCAAATATAATCATATTATGATAGTTAAGGATCTGAAGTCCAAATTGGGATAATGATTTTGTGGTGAATACGATAAATCTGGCAGTTTATGAATGATAAATTATGCGTCTATTAGATATTGTTATATAGCATATGCATATGACTTATTAAATTATGAAGATTGCATAAGAATCTTCAAAGGATCCAAGAGTGCTAGTAGCACATGTCCCTGAAGGACTTAAGATGCCAGAAGCATTTAATTCAAAGTTCTCGAAAACAATACTTAATAAGTTTTGCATGATTTAAAGCTATCAAAGCATGTATGATATAATCGTTTTAATGAATATCTGTTGATATGCATCTAGATATATCTTATAAGAATGCCTAGAAATCATGTTAGTATTTTGCTGGAAATATTTAGTTCTTACAGGTACACAATAGAATGTTTGATGACGAAAAGGATGATATGCTCAAAAGACATTGAAAGTAATGTAGTCATCAGGGGGAGTAATACTGATGTTGTCAAAAAGGGGAGTCGATACACGCTGTACTCTTTTTCCCTTATCTAGGTTTTGTCCCACTGGGTTTTCCTAGAAAGGTTTTTAATGAGGCAACATTGGACAGTGTATCAATGGATGTTGTACTCTTTTCTTTGGCTAGGTTTTTATCCCACTAGGTTTTTCCTAATTAAAGTTTTTAATGAGGCACATTCATAATGGACATTCAAGGGGGAGTGTTATGAATATTCCAATATTGGTGTGAATGTCCACAACCTTTTCAAGAAGAGTCTTTTAGAGTTTCTAAAGCCATGTAACCTATGACATGAATGGCATGAGAGTTTTATATGACTAATGTAAGTTAAGGATTCATTGCCTATATATAGTAGGCATGTATCAAAGATTGAAAGAAAAAAAAATAGAAAGAAGCATACTCTCCCCTTATTCTCTATTTTTCTCTTATATTTCTTCATCTCCCTCATCTTACGACACCGATTTTTGTCATTATCACGAGTTTAGCAGCGTGGACTTCAAATCGAAATTCCTTTAAATAGTTGTTATGGTTTGGGGGCGGCGAAAGCGACGTGAAACAATGATCAAATCATACACTCCTATCTGTTAAAGCAACCGCGGTATCTTCCTCCACGTTTCTCGCGCAATCACCACCGCCGTCATGTATAAAGCGAAATGCGGGTCCCACATTATATCCAAAGCTTTTGAGAATAGTGTTCAAAGAACCTGAGCTGAAATGACAAAATCAGCCAAGTTCCACGTACCTTCTCCAGTTCTCCACCTATTTTTAACCTACCTGCTCAAGGGTGTTTTAGTCAATTCATTTACACTCGCACGCGCGGATTCTTCACGTGGATACGGTGTAGTGTAAAGCTATAAGCTAGCTTTCTTAAGTCCCAGCTCCTTTTAATCAGGCGATTTTTCCTCAAGGAGCCTTTCTTCTAGGGTTTTCGAAATATCCGTCTTCTCGATCACAACTCCCTCCTTTGGATCTTGCTCCGTATTTCGTATTTATTTGAATCTTGCATTTTTTTGTTCTCTCGAAAGTTGTTGGCCGGAAAATTGATGGTTCATCTGATGAAGTCAGGGAATCTCTGTTCGGAGCTTGAAAAGAAACCGGCTGTTTGTGACAAGGTGCCGGTAAAGTTGGAGATCGAGGATCATCTGGAAGAAGAGCATGGACCTCTGAACAAGCGTTGTAAGCCTTCCATGGATTCGCAAGAGGTATGTAATCTGTTAGTTGGGGTTCTTTGGTTACTGGAGGAGGAGCTTTGCAATTCTGATCAAGATCTGGATGATGAAGTATGTTGTTAGGGGTCATTCATGGCTGTAGTTTAGGATTTTGAGAGTGTGAAGAGGTGGAATTCAGGATTCTTGTCTAACCCTCATCCTTAGTAGACAAGTGGTGTTATAAGGCTCATTGAAAATGCGGTTTTGTGTCTTTAGTATTTAAATCTTTTTCTTGTACACTTGTTGTCTTTGCACTTGCTAGCCATATTGCTTCAATTAAAAAGAAATTTAGTTAAATAAAGTCATCTGTTAGCAGTATTTTCTTAATCAATGCATTCCAAGCTCATCATTGGTGACATATATATAACTGGATCCGACTTATTTTTTTTCCACATTATAGTCAGGAATCGCAAATTCCAAATTGTAAATGGTAGCGATTGTGATGCCGATGTACCTGTTTTAGATATCCATTCTTAGTGTATGACGCCTGGACTAAACTTCTCCTAAATGTTTAGGTATCACGTGGTATTTGATCTATTATTTCCATAATATTTATCTATTGGATAAGATTGGCTGACGTTAATGATGTAATTATGTAAAATGTGAAACAAACTTCATTGTGATTTTATATACATATATTACACATTATCACCCGCATAGTGATTTGCATACCAGTATGCATGGCTGATGCTTGACCAGTGTTTAAAGTTAAGACGTCGCCATCAGATTCAGAGGTCCATTGAATATATAAGAAGCGGAGATTATAGATTATTCACATATATTTCTAACCCATTTGGAAGTTGTCTTCATTCTTTCATTCATTTTTGGCTTTGTTTTCCTATATGACTATGTCATAATTGATAAGCTTAAGATGTTCTGTCTTTAACATTTTCACCTAATGCATTGTCTATCCAATTGGTTAGCAATGGAGTACCTCAACTGATACCTCCAGAAATCCTCCTTTGCAATGCATACTTGATGAGCCTAGCCCCTTAGGGTTGCGTTTGAGGAAGAGCCCCTCACTGTTAGATTTGATTCAAATGAAGCTTTCTCAAGGGAGTATTACTCCTGCAAACACAGAAGATAAACACTTAAGCTCTGAGGTGAAGAAGGAGAGCAGAGGTGCTAACACATCAGGTGCTGGTGACAAGCTTAAGGCCTCAAATTTTCCAGCTTCACTCTTGAGAATTGGTTCTTGGGAGGTATAATCAAGTTACTACTTGTTTGGAAGAACGAGTTATTGAATCCAGCATGGCTGAAAGCTATTTTTTCTTGCAGTATAAATCTAAGTACGAGGGTGACTTGGTATCAAAATGTTATTTTGCCAAGCATAAGCTTGTTTGGGAAGTTCTTGAAGGTGGGCTCAAGAGTAAGATAGAAATTCAATGGTCAGATATTACAGCACTTAATGCAAATTTTCCTGACGATGAACCCAGTACACTGACTGTAGTGGTAATTGATTGCGCTATTTTCCTCTCTATATTATGCCCTCACATAGCTTTTTGAAAACTGGTAACATTCTGAGTCATTTTTTGAACTTTGGAGTTATTTTCAGCTGGCTCGGCAGCCTCTTTTCTTCAGGGAGACTAATCCACAGCCTCGAAAGCATACACTATGGCAAGCCACAGCAGATTTTACTGATGGACAAGCTAGCAAATCCAGGTCTTTTTCCTCCAACAATGTTGTCATCTGTTTCGTGGTTGTTGAATTAGCTATCAGGAATTGATCCCATATGAAAAATTGATACATTTGAAAGGATATTACGATTTGAGAAAGATAGATGTAGCATTTAACAGATATTCAATAGAACCATTCTCAAAGATCAAAGTCTAATTACCAATGGAAACTAATACTGTTCGACCAGAGATAGAGGAGAGTTCAAACTTCAAAATGCGATTTGAGAGAGCATGTATACCGCTCTCCTTTTGTCATTTAAATTGTTTCATGACTCTAAATTTGACAGCATTTCTGGTCAGTATGGTCTTAATTGTAAAATATTGTATCAAGCACTTCATTTCAATTTGCATTAGGAATGTAGGATTGTACTGCATGCTTGGTCCCACCTTCTTATATATATACAGGGTTTGAGATGTTTTGGGAACACTTTTGTTATGTAGGCAGCATTTTCTGCAAGTCCCACAAGGACTGCTGAACAAGCATTTTGAGAAGCTTATCCAGTGTGATGCACGACTTAATTTCCTGAGCCAGCAGCCAGCAATAATTTTGGATTCACCGTATTTTGATACACGACCATCTACTTTTGTGGAGCCAGATGAATCCAAGGGTCATTGTCTTGATCAAGTCAGTGATAAGGCATCTGCCTCATCTTGTGTGCAGGGCATAGGATCACCTCATGCTTCCCAGTCATCATCATTTAATATTGAAATCAGTGATCCTTCTTGCATAACTTTGGATAGCCGGTCCCTTGAAGCGCCTTCCCCCAGTTCAGGTACATTAGGAATTTTTCTCGTATTTGACTTCTCTGGCCAGTGTCCTTATTCGTTTGTTTGTCTGTCTCTCATTTTCCATTAGAGAGAAAAAAAGATTTGTTTCTATTTATTGTTTTATATCTGCTTTTAGTATGAATCAGTTTATTCATCTCTTACATTTTGGTTATGGACTGTCTTAATTGAAGGTAGTGGATGTTCTGAAACTGAGTCAAAGGTTCCAAGAAATTGGGATAAGATAAAAGTGCCTGGGCTCTGTCCTTCAATGTCCATGAATGATTTTATGAGCCACATTGAGCATTGTATTTCAGAACAAGTAAACTCAGGGAATCCACCTTCTGGTGGAGGAGAGTTACGGGAGATGCTGGAGGACATTTCACAGTACCTACTCAGTGACAACCAGGTTGCAGCAACGTCTGATGAAAAATCACTCATGTCCAGGGTCAATTCTCTCTGTTGTCTTCTGCAGGATCCTGCGACTGTGCAGAATTCGCATAATACTGAGGGATGTACTGCTGTAGAACCTGATGAAAATCCTAATCTGAGTCATAACCTCGAATTAATGCAAGACTACAAAAATAGAACTGATGCCAGTGTTGCTGAAGAGGACACAAGGGATATTTCTGGGGGCAAGCAAGCTCCAGGTATGTCCAGGAAAGACTCTTTTGGAGATTTGCTTCTCCATCTCCCTCGAATAGCGTCTCTTCCTAAATTCTTGTTTAATATATCAGAAGATGATAGTGATTGAAGTCAAGCTAGATATATAAGTTTGTGCAGTTTGACTTTTTGAAAAGGGCAAATATGGTATGTGCTAGTTTAACGTCTGTCTCCCTTGGGAATCACTAGGATTTGGAAAACGTGTTTTAATGAAGAATCCTGGTGATTCCACGTAAAAATTAGTCAAGTAGGCGCTTAGCTCTATTTTTTGCGCTACCCTTGCTCGTCATCTTGTGTAAGGCTGTTTGTTTGTAATTAAATCACGTGTCATCTAATATTTGCAAGATTTTGAATAGTTGGGTGGCTTCTTGATTTAAATCTTATGTGCTGATTCTCATTTGAGTAATTCATCTCCATTTAATTAAAGTACAGGGACGGAGTTATTTATCTAAGGCCTTCTTTCCATTCCAGAAATCTTACTTTCAAATCTCAGATCGTCGTTCCAATTGGTCTTCTTAGGTCAAGCTAATTGATACTCCCCCGGTGGTAAATATACCCCTTCAGTTTAACGGAGAATTCTAGAAAACAATAAATATTAGTTGAATATAATAAATATGTAGTAAATATAATTGGGAAAAGGTCTCAACAATGAAGAACAATTTAGAAGTCCCATAACTTGTTAATGGTAGCATTGTCACTTGTCAATGTGCAGATATTATTTTTCTTGGTTGAGTCATTAAGAGTAATAATGAGAAATGATGAAAGAGAATGTATAGAGAATAAATGATGTGAAAATGATTGGGGACAAGATGGATAGAAGTGCAACTATTATCGAGATCAACTTAAAAGGGGCCTTTTTAAAAATGGCAAGCAAAATAAAAAAAATGAGACTTTATAAATGGGACGAGGGAGTAAGTTACAATTTTGGAATAAGGGTCTTAAATGCTATGAAAGTTTTTGCTCATGAGTACTGGTAACATGAAAGTTTTTTTTTGGACAAAAAATGTCATAAAAATTCGTAAAACATAATAATTTTACTTCTCTGTTAATTTTGACCGTTAAAATTAACTGAGTGCACACGTGACATGCCACCTCATCACATTTGGCATATCACCTCATCACACGTGGCATACTACCTCATCAATCAAATTAGTTAAGTATCATTTTTGTCTCGGAAGTTTTTACTGAGGAGCAATTTTGCACCAGAAGTTTTCACTGAGGAGTAATTTTGCCTCAGAAATTTATAAAACGTAGCAATTTTGCTTTTCTTTCCTCTAATATTAAATTTGACTATTAAATTAGTCAAAAACCACACATAAGTGATGCCTTGAAAAGGTCGAACTTAGAGTCAGAAGGAGATTCTTGAGATGTTGAGCTCAAGGCGGCTAGATTTGTGAAGTCGAACTAGTCAAAGAGATTGAAAGGTCTGTCGCAAAATTGAGAGGAAGCATCACTTATAATCTAAGCAAATGAAACGCAAAATGAGAAATGAATTGTTCCTAAAATTAGCACTAAAACAAATCAATAGTGATAATATTTACCTTTGTATAGACTGATCATTTTTTTAGATTATAAGTGATGTTTCCTCTGGGTTTTACGACAGATCTTTCAATCCCTTTGACTAGTTCGACTTCAAAAATTTTGGCTACCTTGAACTCAACATCTCAATGATCTTCTTCTCTGACTCCAAGTTCGACCTTTTCAAGGCATGACATATGTGGTCTTTGACTAATTTAATAGTCAAATTTAATATTGGGGGAAAGAAGGGCAAGATTGCTCCTTAGTGAAAACTTCTGGGGCAAAAATAATACTTATGATTGATGAAGTGGCATGCCACATGTGATGAGGTGGCATGTCACGTGTGCACTCAATTAAACTTAACGGTCAAAATTAATAGAGGGGTAAAATTGTTACGTTTTGTGAACTTCCGTGGCATTTTTGGTAAAAAAAAAAAAAAAAACTTCCGTCTTACCAGTGCTCCTGAGCAAAAACTTCTATGGCATTTAAGATTCTTATCCCTACAATTTTTTAGAGGGGGTTGATCATTCTTTTAAGTTACCCCATCTAGGTCATAGGGTTGATCATTCTTATTTCTGGTACATGGTTGATCTTTCTTATAGGTTACTCTATCTATTCCACAAGATAAGTTATTTAAACTAATTCGTTATGAAAAAAAAAAGAGAGTTAACTCATTAAATATCTTAAATTGAAATTGTTTCAATTTTATCTATATTAAATGAGGTTTTAAAAAAGAGAAATTAATATAAAGAGACACATTTGCCAACGCTTTAGTAGCCCAGTGGCATGGGAGCCAGTATTAACTGGTTTCCCTCCTTTATGTCCAGGGTTCCAACCCTACCCCCTTCCCCTACCATGATGTATGATTTTTTTTGGAGATATCAAGGAAGCTAAATAAGTTACTTAATCATTTTATATGTTGTGCATCTTTAGATTATATATTAGTTTATTAGTTAAACTAACTGGTTTGAAGAATAAACTAAAAATAAAAATAGTCTAAAGTAATTTAATTAACTTCATTAATTTTTCTAAAAAAGTCAACTATATCTTATAATTAGGACCGAAGGGAGTATAAAGAGACACATTTAGGTATCAATTACTTACGCTAAATTGACAAAAAGTATTAATTATTTTCTAAGATATTTATATTATGGATAAATGAATTCTTCAAGAAGTGATTTATATTATGGATTTATTTGAAAGTTATTTATTGCCTTCAATTAATTCCAACTATCACAAGCTTACAGACTAACAAAAAATATGACGCTGGAGATAATTTTTCTTGAGGAGGTGATCCAAAGCCCTAACTATTAAAATTTCAATGTCCTAAAGGAAGGCAGCAAAATAAACGTAAGCAACACAAGAGTCGGCATCGCACTCGCTCGACCTTAGTTTAAGGGAAAAAGACAGATAAACTAACACAAATAGAAAACGACGGAGAGCTGTTTCCAATTTTAAATACCTTCTATTTGTTTTTGTTTCTTTTTTTAAAAATTAAAAGAAAATGATACAAATACCATTCACTCATTTTTTTTTAAAGTAACTTTTACACCGCCGTTGATTGGCGGATAGTCACCGGCAAATGCTAAGTGTCCGTTTGGATGGGTTTTTAAAAAAATGTTTTTTTTAAGTATTTATTTTTTAAGTTCTAAATTGGAGCTTTTAAAAAAAGGAGCACTTTGGCTTTTTTTGTGACTTTTACTTTTAAAAAAAAACATCATTTAAACACATAAATTAATTGAAAAAGTATTTTTTTTGGCATTAAAAAAGTGTTTTTTCCCCCTCAAAAAACTCATCCAAACGGGCCCTAACCACCTCTGAATATTGGCCGATGACATACCCCGCTGAAGCTCTGGTGGCTGGCCGACCAGCTGCTGGTGTCGGAGTTCTAGTGAGAATAATTGATCATTTTTAAATGAATAGTTTTCATTTTTACATCCGAATTTGTTATTTTCAAATCCAAGTGTAATAAGCCTCAAGAAATTAATCTGTGCATGTCTTTTCATTTTCACAAGTAGTCATTTTTTAATAGATAGTTGTCATTTTCATATATTTTCAAATCCAAACCTATTAAACTCATATCAATTCTAAGAATTAATTTTTAATTGCCTTTTCATTTTCACAAGTGATTATTTATCTTAAATGTATAGTTATTTTTTTTTCATATTTGAAGTTGTTATTTTCACATCAGAACTTGGTAAACCCATATTCATTAAATGATCATTTTTAAATAAAGAGTAATCGTTAGAGAATTTGTGGATTTGGGAGTCCTAATGATTAACTAAACCAAGAATTCACCATGACTGCAATTTTACAGAGACATTTCACTATGACACTTGCTACCTAGCTAATTGTCTACCCTTTTCTAATGTAATCTCAATGTTATGTATGGCTGTGCTTAAGGGTATATCGGTTGAAGCATATTCTTCTTTTTTATCAATCAAAACCCCTTCCCAAACTGTATGTTCCAAAGGTTGGGTTATTCGTCCATTAAAACGTTACGTGAGTTGGGTTCAAAATGTCGTGATCGTAGTTGTTATTTTCAAATCCAAACCTGATAAATCTATATTAATTATAGGGATTAATTTATGATCTCTTCTCATTTTAACAAGTGTCTACTTTCCTGACTGTGATTTTATGGAAGCAAAGAAGGGACATAGGGCGTTGTGGTGCTGGTCAAACTTACTTGATGGTAGAGAATTCCTAAAGGCTGACTTGAAGTGGGACTTGGGTTCTGGAGATAATATAAGTATTTGGGGGATCAACTGGGTTCCTGATGTGACACTACCACCAAAGCCGATGGCCAATGACATTCCAATTGTTTCTAATGGTAAGGTGAGCGACTTAATTGTGGATGGAGCTTGGGATCTCTCTCCGGTTGCACAATACATGCCTGTGGATATTCAACAAGCCATTTATCGGATGCCAATTCCTCCTAATGGATTGGTTGACAAGCTGGTCTGGACTGGGAAAAGAAATGGAACTTATCAGGTGAAGTGTGGTTACCATTCAGCTAAAGCCAAAACGGCCACTCCTAGTCGAAGAGCAGGTTCTTCAATTATAATTCCAGCTGCCTCATGGAAAGATATTTGGAGACTTAGGACGATCCCTCGAGTCTGGCAATTTATATGGCATGCTCTTCATAATTCTTTGGCAACTAATGCTTCATTATTTAAACGCAGGAGGTCTAAGACGCGAGTATGCCCGATTTGTGAGATGATAGATGAGAGCTTGGAACATTTGTTTTTTCAATGCTCTTGGACGCATTGCATCTGGTTTGGGAGTTCACTAGGCGTAAAGTTTCATGCTAAGGATGTGAATAATTTTAACTCCTAGTGGCTAATGGTAACAGGTAATCCGACTCTTGATTCCCAAGATGTCTCTTTGATCTGCTGGATCCTCTCGTTTATTTGGAAACATAGGAATGACAAGGTTTTCAATCATTCAGATCCAAATCCTTTATCTGTTATTAATCTAGCTAGAAGTAATAATTGGGAATATTGGAAAGTCTGGAACAAATCGAGTGTGAATGATGCTTCGGTCAGTAGCTTGAATATTACTGAGGTTCACTGGTTGCCTTCAGCCCCTAGTTTCTTGAAAATGAATTGTGATGGTGCCTTTTCTGTGGATAAGAAGTCGGCCTCTATAGGAGTGGTGTGTAGGAATGAATGGGGTCATTTCAATGGGGATATGTTGATAAGGTAAAATTCATTTCCGCTTTTATGACTGAAGGTCTTGCTTTAAAACAGGCCCTTATGTTAGCTATCGATCTTGGGCATGATAAAGTTCTGTTTGAAATGGATAGTCTTCATCTGCATTCTTGTGTTGTTGCAAGATCTCCGGATCTATTTGAGTGGAAAAGTAGAGGTATTGTGCATGATATTCTCTGTCTTCTCAGTTCCAATGTTGGGTTCTCTGTGTCTCTCACTTCTCGAAAGGGGAATTGTGTCGCTGATTTTCTTGCTGCGGCTGCTTATAAAGAGGTGTACCCGATTATGTGGATTTTTCAACCAACACCTGTTTTACTGTCACTTCTAACCCTGGATATTCAAGAAGCTCATTTGTCTTGTAATGATACCTCACCTTCCAGTCCTGTAATTCTGGAGACTGATGTTGGTTAATTTCCTTTATGCTGTTTTTATATGTTCTGTTTCGCTGGTTTGTTCTTCCCAGCTTCGTTTGGGCTTTTTTCCCTATTTGCCACTTTTTAAATAATTAATTACCATTTTGCCACTCTTTTCAAAATATTTCCCAATGTGCCACATTTAGTTGATTAAACCTTAGTTCAGTCGACTAAAAATCGGGGAACTTTTTATTTTTTGAATGTCCCATACATTTAGTTGATTAAACCAAGTGAGTTAGTCGACTAAATGTCGACCAGGTTTTTTTTTTAAAAAAAAAACCCTGACATTTAATCGACTAACCGGTAGAGGGGTTTTTCAAAAACCCCCAATGACGGCTTAATAGAACCTTAATCGACTAAATTGCTCCCTAAACCTCTACCGATAACCACACGAATAATTCCCAAAAGATAATCTCCATTATAATATTAATACAAAACAAATATATACACTGATATCGGATTATAATATAAAATATAATATTTATTTTGTATTTAATTTATTTGATAAATTAAATATCTAAAACAAATAGAGATATTGTATCTCATTTAATTTTTGAATAAAGATGTTGGATATCTATTTAATTTAAATTGAGACTCAGATTTAATTAAATAGATAGATATTATTTTTCAAATTTAATTTATAGAGATAAATTAAATCTGAAGGCTTTTAATTTGGATTAAATAAATATATCAGATTAAATCTATTAGATAGCTTTAATTAATATATTTTAATTCAAATTCAAAATTTGAATTTTAGATCTAACCTTTAATACGGTTAAATAAATATATCAGATTAAATCTATTGGATAGATTTGATTAATATGTTTTAATCCAGATCTAAAATTTGAATCTCAAAAATTAATGATGATTAATTTTATATGATACGTTGAACGGGTTTAGAAAAACCTACGAGACTTTAGTCGAGCGTATTACAGAAAGCCGCTAGAAAACCCTAGAGTGAAATTGAGAGACGCAATATTCAGAAGGCTCTAGCACGCTACCGCAATCGGGTTCGGGAATTATTTGTGTGGATACCGGTAGAGGAAGCCGATTCTAAGAGTCGACTTCTACTAATCAAGAAGGTAGCCCACCAGTTCAAAGAGAACGAGACGCGGACCGTTTCAGCGCCGGAGGTAAAATTCAGTTCCTTAACTTTGATTGAAACGCACCTGAATAATCCTCGGGACGGGTTTCGTAAGAAATTTTAATCCGCTGCGTGTACGGATCCCAACACGATTTAGTCGGAAAAACAGAGGGGGGAGGTTTGGGGAGCAATTTAGTCGATTAGGGTTCCATTAAGCCGCCATTGGGGAATTTTAAAAAACCCCTCTACTGGTTAGTCGACTAAATGTCAGAATTTTTTTAAAAAAAACCTTGATCGATATTTAGTCGACTAAATATCGGGGGCATTTTAAAAAAAATTAACCTCCCACGATTTAGTCGACTAAATATTGGTTTAGTCGACTAAATGTGGTACATTGGGAAATATTTTGAAAACAGTGGCAAAATGGTAATTAATTATTTAAAAAGTGGCAAATAGGGAAAAAAGCCCTTCGTTTGTTTGCATTTCTTTATCTTTGTATGGTCTCTGTACTGTGTTACGTTATCTTATCAGTAAAAGAAGGTTTCTTTAAGCAAAAAAAACAAAAAGAAAGTAGTTATTTTCACAAAATTCATCATCACTTTACCATCAAGCCTCATTATCTCCGACCACCACCACCATCTTTGGTTATCTTCTTCTTCACTGTTCGCGTCTTCTCAACCACCAGAGAGAAAGTAGTCTTTTCAAACCTAGCTTGGACTTGGAGATCTAAGGTGTGATTTTGGAACGAAAGGGAGGGGGGAAGAGGAAATCGGGCCACTGTCGACGGCACAATCGAGATTGTTGTTGGATTTTAGGATCTAAATCTCATAGGTTATGAATAAGAAGTCCCATTGGTTCGCTACCGTGGGTCGCGTCGGTTCGCCACAGTCGCGTCGGTTCGCCAATGGGTGTCCATCTGATCAGTTTTGTCATCTATAAATAGGATGTACTAGTGACATAAAATCCAAAAAGAATAGATAAAAAAACTAGATCTAAAATTAATCTCAAACATTCCTTTCTGTATATTACATTCTATAGACATAGTATTTGCGATTCTGAAAGCAGACTCGTTGGATTCGCTTGGGCTTCAGACAGACAGAGTCATCTTTCTGGAGACGAATAATCCACTCTATCCTGGGAGACAATTGCTCAGAAAACCTTCGGCATCCATATTGAGGGAGCAAAATTGTCTTAAAGACACAACGAAAGTTGGGCCCGGATTTCTGCATTTTTCCATTCCATATCGGCAGTCTTGTGAGTTTTTACTGGTTTTCTTTTTTAGTACAATACTATTGTATGTTTACAGGTTATGCATATTGATTACACATATTCTTATTTTTAGTGATATTTCTATATTGAAAATATTTTCACCAACAATCTTAAGACAATTTTGATTTGATTGAATCTGTGTTTGTTATGATTTGATTCTTGATTTTGAAATATCTGGTATGTTTTCTTGAGGCATGTGCATACGCATCAATCTGTTATTACATACATGCATATATGTGTTTATCTCTACTGTGATTCTTGAGAAAGAAATTCATGACGATTGTTAATGGAAAAAAACATTAATCCAGTAAGTAGATCCCCAATGAAAATTCTGAACCCTTGGTGTCCACAGAATTGGAATCTTGAAAATTTGACTTATGAAAGGGTTGAAACGGTTGAGATTGGATTCTTAAAAAAAAAAAAAAAACGGTGGGTATATATAAATCTGGAGTTTTTTATATGCCTCTTTTCTTTTATGTATAAGATATATCTTTCGTCCATAATTATAGAGGAATGTAGTCATCTAAATTTTTTGCTGCACATCTGTTTGGTTTTGCAACTAGTCTACATGTGTATTTGATTTATGCCAGACGATAGGATCATTTGGTTTGGGAAAATCAATATATTGTAAGCAAGAACTACTTTATGTGTATTGTTAGCGAAAACATGATCTGAAACAAGGAAAAAAAAAATTATCTGATTGTATCTGAAGTCTTTGGCCGTAGGCTTTGGCTATAAATTCTGGGTATTGGGCTTATTTAAATACTTCAATCTTCAGCGTTGTTCCCAAATTACATGATTTCTATGCATAAATCTTTCAATGTTTTCCGGCCGTCTTTATGTTTGAAATTGGGCCATGAGAAAACAGTATTTTTAGGGCATAAAATAGGTGTCATTACGTAGATCTAGAAAAAACAAAGAGATAGACACCAAGAACGTGAAAAACCGACAACGGAAACGTCGGTTATGAAGGGATGAGAAGTCGGGTACAAAGAATCCATATGGGTCTGGTTCAACCAGCAGGAGGTTGAAGATGATACCCAATCTGAACCGAGTCTTTTCATATAGTAGGAGATGCCAACTTTCAGGGTGCAATCAATCCATTCTGCCAGTTCAAAACTCCCTGGGGCCAATTTTTTTTTTATTCAACGCGTTTATAAAAATATCTTGTGAAGGGACGTACCAGGCAGGATCGAACCAACGACAAGTTTTTTTTTATACAAGGTGATAGGGGAGAGGGGGATCGAACCCAGGACCGGGAGGGAGAAATGAATTCCAATACCATTACACTACTAGTAATGCTGGTAAACCAACGACAAGTTGTTTGGGTGAAAGACGCCTTGACCAGTTGAGCCATTGGCACCTCTTTAATAATGATTTGATGATACTAAATTAATAAATTGTTCATCAGGAAATTTTCTTGGTTTTATTATTTAATATTGTGAATTACATTAGTTATTGTATGGAGATGAAATTTTGATATGATTATTGAGTTCATGGGTGTTATTTTATTATTTAGTTTCTAGTTAGAGAAATTAAATACATGTAATAGTTAAATGATGAGCTTTATTAAAAGTCCTAAATTTTAGGATCTTAATTTTATGTATTTGAAAAAACTCTAATTTAATTAATTAGAATGGAAGGGAATTTAGTCCCGTTTAAAAAAGATTTATTATCAAAGATTTATTATCAATTGAGATATTAATTTGTTTGATAATTTCTAATCTCCTATAATCTCTACTAAAATCTTGTGAAGCTTTTTGAATTAATAATGGCTGAATAGAAATGGTGATATTTGTGAATATCTTAGCCATTATTTAATTTATTAAGAAGGATTTATTATTTTCTATTGAAAATAAATGTGGTGAATGATTAAATATTTTACGTGACAAGCATATGATTGTGATATGAAAATTGAGTCATTTATCTAGTGTAGAGATAAATGTGTTCTAGTTTTTCATAGTATTATTATTTCTTTTAGTATAAGCATGAATGGTTTCATGTATTAGTAGAAATGTTATTATAGTCTTAATTTTATAATTATGGATGATTTTGTGGCTATGATTTTTTGCTGCTTAATTGTTGTGAATAGCATTTAAATGAATGTTAAATATTTAAGTTTTGTAATTAAATATGGTGAATTTATTAGTCACCAAAATGGTCAATTCTTTTACGAATTGTTTTAATTCCAAATATTGTGATAAGTTAAATATCTAAGTTTTGGAATTAAGCACGATGGATGTGTTAGTCAGCAAAGTAGCCAAATTTTATTATTATTATTATTATTATTATTATTTTTAATTCCAAATTTTATGGTGATTTTTCAATTACCTATAACCATGATGCTATGATGTTATATTTGTATTGTGGGTGAATTAAAGTTTGTTATTATAAGGTGTTTATGGATCAACCCAAAGGTTGATTATTTGTCTTTATAATTATTGAAAATAAATGTTGGTAGTTTTATTTTAACACCCAAATACGATAAATATTTCTAATTAGGGTATGCATTACTACCAAATTATGTGAAATTTTTATAGCATCAATATGGCTGAATGTTGTATATTAGTGAAAAAAAGGGCATTGAATTAAATTATGAATGCAATGTTGATTACGTCTAGTTTACCACAAAATTTGTGGGGGAAAGTCATTTTATTGACTAATTTTTCTAATTAATAGACTATCCCACAAAAGGATTCAAAAGCATACCATACAAAATATGGAAAGGAAAGAAAGCTTCCTTGAAATATTTGAAAGTGTGGGGGTGCTTGCCTAAGGTTGCGATTTCTAAACCCAAAAGGCTGAGGGTCAAACCTAAAACAATGGACTATGAGTTTATTGGCTATGCACTTCACAATAGTGCATATCAGTTTTTGGTCTGATGTATCAGTTATCTAGGTTAGTACGATTATTGAGTTAAGGGATACTACGTTCTTTGAGAATGTATTTCTGTACAACAAGGGAAGTGAAGCAAGTGGTAATAATGATAACAGTATTATGCTACCGTAGGATACTACGACAAGTGATAATCCTGTAGAGGAGAAACCTAGACGTAGTACAAGACAAATGACCATAATATCCTTTAGTCCTGATTTTTTGACCTATTTGTTGGAAAATGAGCCTCGAACACATGGAGAGGCTATAGGCTCTCCTGAAGCACCATTATGGAAAAAGGCTATCAATAGTGAAGTTGAATCCATTATGTCAAACCACACATGAGAATTGGTTGATCTTCCTCTTGGTAATAAGCCTCTAGGAATTGAGTGTATCTTCAAAAAGAAGATGAAAACAGATGGCACTATTGATAAGTACAAAGCTAGGGTGATATTAAAAGGCTACAGACAATGTGAAGGCCTATATTACTTTGATACCTATGGGTTTGCCATAGTATGCCTTTATGTAGATGACATGTTGATAACGGGTAGTAATACTCAATTGATTAAAGCTACTAAGCGATTGTTTACCAGTAAATTCGACATGAAAGATATGGGTCTAGCAGATGTCATTTTGGGAATTAAAATCTATAAAATATCTGTTGGGTTGGCTTTATCACAAGAACATCTATATTGCTAAAATTCTTGAGAGATTCAAGAGTTTAAACATAGCTCTTGTGACGAACCCTATAGACTTTAGTCTTTGTCTATTGAGAAATACTGGCGAAGCTGAAAAACAAAAGAAGTATGCTCGAGTGTTAGGAAGTCTTGTGTATGTTATGAACTTCACTAGACCTGATATTGCCTACGCAGTAAGCATGTTGAGTCGCTTTACAAGTAGTCCAAACAAGCTTCATTGGAGAGCTATGATAAGAGTTTTGGGTTACTTAAGGCAACTCAAAACTTTGCTTTTCATCATGAGAAGTACCTTGCATTGCTAGAAGGGTATTTGTGATGCAAATTGGATCACCAGCTTTAACGACACAAGATCCACAAGTGGTTATGTATTCACCTTTAGTGGGGGTGTTGTGTCTTGGAAGTCATTTAAGCAGACTTGCATTGCAAGATCAACTATGGAAGCATAATTCATTGCATTAGATAAAGCTGGTGAGGAAGCCAAGTGGCTTCGTAACTTTCTTGAAGACATTCCTAGTTGGCTAAAGCCGGTACCAGCAGTGTGTATACACTGTGATAGTCAAGCAGCTATTGGGAGAGCCAAGAATGTCATGTATAATGGCAAGTCTAGACATATACATCGTAGACATGATACCGTTAGACAACAACTTTCGAATGGAATCATCTCAATTGATTATGTGAAATCAAAAGAGAATATAGCGGATCCATTGACTAAAGGGATTTCTAGAAAGATAGTTAGGAAGTTGTCCAAAGGAATGGGTTTAAGGCCGATCCATTGTTGATTATTGCGGTAACTCTACCTAGGAGAGTGGAGATCCCACGAACTAGGTTCAAAGAGACAACTAAGTGATGATCGACTGTTAATACTGTGGAGTTTTAAACTCATACTCATTCCTAGACAAACAGTGCATATATATAAAGGGTAAGCTTCTAAGCTTTCAATGGTTTCTTAATCTGATGTGTTCAGATGATGTATGATGACTTACATCACAAGGAATCACCTATGTTAGTGTGAAGTGCAGGCCGCTTCTATGAACTCCTATTGTCTTGGTATACACTAAAAGGTCGACAGTTCAAGACAGCGCGTCCACTGATTGACCAGTATATCCGATAGGTTTTTCACTAGAGAAGGTTCAAAGGCAACCCCTACCTTTCTCGATGCAGTTGTTTCTCGTAGAGGAATCGCACTTTGCATATATGATCATTTGCATTTAGTCATGATGGACTAACTTCTTATCCATGTGGGGGATTGTTGGATTTTAGGATCTAAATCTCATAGGTTATGAATAAGAAGTCCAATTGGTTCGCTACCGGCGGTCGCGTCGGTTCGCCACAGTCGTGTCGGTTCGCCAACGGGTGTCCATCTGATCAGTTTTGTCATCTATAAATAGGATGTGCTAGTGACATAAAATTCAAAAAGAATAGATAGAAAAACTAGATCTAAAATTAATCTCAAACATTCCTCTCTGTATATTACATTCTATAGACATAGTATGTGCGATTCTGAAAGCAGACTCGTTGGATTCGCTTGGGTTTCAGACAGACAGAGCCATCTTTCTGGAGACGAATAATCCGCTCTATCCTGGGAGACAATTGCTCAGAAAACCTTCGGCATTCGTATTGAGAGAGCAAAATTGTCTTAAAGACACAACGAAAGTTGGGCCCAGATTTCTGCATTTTTCCATTCCATATCGGCAGTCTTGTGAGTTTTTACTGGTTTTCTTTTTAGTACAGTACTATCGTATGTTTACAGGTTATGCATATTGATTACACAGATTCTTATTTTTAGTGATATTTCTATATTGAAAATATTTTCACCAACAATTCTCCACCACCTCTTCTTCTTCATTATCACATACCACCATCATCGGAGATTGCACCCTCTCACTCCATCACTTCCACCTTTGGTTTTATTCTCTTTCCTCTACCACCATTAGACTATCACCAACATTTCCGACCACCTCCATTGAATCACATCCAACCCTCTCTCTTTTACCATAGTGCCTTCTTCTTACAAACAAATTTCATCCCCAGTTCTCTTCCCTTCATTTCCTTCTTTCATCCCAGACTTCGTTTTCATATATTCGTGTCGTTCATGGTGAAATGTCAAAATTCCGGCAGCGATGAAATGCCGGAAAACTGAAGGTTGAAAGAAGAGTGAGGTATATTTGTCATTTAATTTCAATTTCAAAAAGACACAGCATCTCATAGAGGGAATGAGTTTCCCTACCTATAGGTAGGAGGAGCTCCTCTCCTCTGGACTGTCTAGATCAAATCTGGATAGTCCAGATCTTTTTTTTTTTTACTTTTTATTTTTTCAAAAAAAAATATTTTAATGGGTACAGAATCTAAAATAAAGATAATTTCTTAACTAACTTTTCTCAAAAAACAATTTTTTTATTCAAAAAGAAGCAGTTAAAAAAATAAAATAAAATCTGGATTGTCCAAATCTGATTTGGACGGTCCAGATCAAATAGGCAAATGATGTCTATCCTTTTGGATAGGCACCAAAACTAGTTCTCTTGTAGAATGTTGAAATTGGAGGCACTTTTTTGTCTTTTACTATTTTAAGTGGTCTTTATGTGTCTTTTTATTTTAATTTAAAGTTTAAACTACTCGTATAAAGAGATTTTGCTATAATAAATTAGACATTATTTATTACTCTTGATAAAACAGTCTAATCAACTACTCCCCGTTTTAAATACAAAATATATTTATGGAGTTAATTTTGGTCTTTAATATAATTTTTTTTTAATATTTACCAATATTTTCATAATGCACTCTATACACTCTGAACAATAATCAAAGAGGGGAGAAAATGTGATAATTAAAGAAGATATTTAATGTGTTTGAGAAAATAGATTCTATATCAAATAATTTAACTAACCTTTTTAATCTAATCTAATTTTGGTGAATATATCAGACAACAGTCCCATTATTGAATCATGTATATCTAAATCAGAAGCTTCAGTAAAGTATGAACATCTCTGTTCACCAGATCCGAGACTAAAGGCTAGACACCGAATATACAACGAAGTGTCAACTAACAAGTAATGATATTCACAAGGAGAAATATGAGCAAGGGGGCGACTGAAACAATGGATCATCATATGTACAACAACGAATGGTTGACAAGTACAGCTCCTACAAAAAATTTCCAACTTGAAAGTTTGCGTTGATACACAATTAAATGCCTTCCCTCACGTCCATTCATATTCAGGTAACATTTCTACTGTCAGCACGAAATAGACACAGCCTGTAGGGAGACCATATGGGTTTGAAGCTGATCCTGAATTCGATCTCACCCGATCGGTTCCCGTGTCAGAGATTGGTTGATCCACCCTAGCACGCTTTGGTTGAGTGGAAATCAGAGGCATGGCCTTCACGACTTGGCGTTCAATATGAACAATCTTTGCTAAAAAGTTGGGTTGGGGAGGACGATGGAGTGCAAACTTGGCCACGCATTCAGTAGATAAGTAGTAGTTTTTGTGGTCCCTTGTGATTGCCTGATAGTGCCCAGATGCATTGAGGCCAAAGGCAGCAATCTCATCAACTTCCAGGTGATCCATAGAAATCTTTTCTTTGTTTACCTAAAACAAAATCACAAGTAGAAATATTTTCCCATTAGTTGATTTTCCAGCCACATATGGGATATCAGCTCTGTTTAAAATTTGGAATTTTTTAAAAGACAATGCCTAAAGCCATATCTACATGCAGTCTTTAAAAAAGATTGTTCCATGTCTGTATCACAAACTTTCAAAAACCTACTTTACATGAAACAAGCCTAGAACCGTCAGGAGCATGAGTACAAAACATTACCTCCTTATTGTATCTGGCTTTGACCTGATTCATTTCCTCCTTCAATTCTCGAATGCGTGTCTCATCTGAGACACATTGCACGTGGTTCAACCTAAGCATGGTTTCAGTAAGTTTGATACATTCATCTGTCAATTGTAAGGCTTCAGCTTTCTTCTCTGCAGCAGTCTTCAGAATACCATCCCCCTTATCATCGCCCAGTGACTCATACTCTACCTCCGGACAAAGAGAGCAAAGTAAGGCCATTATAGCAGAAAGCTTAGCTTTTAGTTTAGCAATCTCATCTTCCATTCTGCTAGTTCCAGAAATTTCAATCCACTCGATGCCATCAGGAGGGTCCTCAGGCTCTGAATGAATGTCTTTAGCCTTAGTTGGGTGAGAGCTATCAGTAGACAAAGCAGATGAAAATTCTGCTAGATACTCGGGGGCATAACGGTCCACATCTTCTGTGTCAATATCAAGCAAATTTTCATCAAATCGTTCTACAAAAGTAATATCACATTTGCTAGGTAAGTCAGACAATCCCATAGACTGTAATACGTCGTCGGGTATGCATGAATCGTGTGCCCTAAGAAACTCCAGCCGTTTCTGCGTCTCAATCTCCCGATTTTTGGCAAGACTTTCACTGAGGCCCTTGTAAAGCTTCTTAGAAGCCTTCCGTCTCACTACTTCGACGAAGCGAGCTCTGTATGCAGGGCCAATACCATGGAACAATTTTAAGTCCTTAAATAAATCATCCTGATCTGTCATTGCATTTTTGAAGGCAGTAAAATGTAGCTTCTGATATTTGATGAGATCAGAACCAGATGTTATGTTTTGCATGAAATTGTGTACAAACATGTTCATTTCATTCTTCCTCTCCTTGCAAATTTCAAGTAGCTTCGAAATGTCATGATCACAAGTTTGCATCCTAGGCAAGTGATCCTTGCCATGAACATTGTACCTGGAATCCAAGGCTGAAACTGCATCATGAGGACGAAGTGGCAAAGACAGCTGAGAGGACAGACAATCATGCGCCAGATTCTTTACAGTTATAACATCATTGCTGCAGAGATCCCCACAAATATGCAGTTTATTAAGTTTCTTCATGTCTCAGATGATAAGAGTAAAATATAGAATATAAAAATTAATTAAGATATAGAAGTCATTATGTGAATACAGGTGATGTCCAGACAGAAGCCCCATTATTCTGGAATCAGTTTCCCTACCTATACCTATCTCAAGATAGGTAGGGAGAACACTTCAAGATCTGGAAATCTGGACGGTCCAAATTTAATATTTTTTAACTGTCAATTTTTAAATGAAAAAAATCATTTTTTAAAATATGTTAGTTGAAAAATTATCTTTATTTTAGATTTCCTACTCATTAAAATAATTATTTTTTAAAGAATAAAAAAAAAATATATGGATGGTTCAGATCCAATCTGGACAGTCCAGATAGGAAGAGGTTCTCCTACCCATCCTATTATTCTATACTATTTCGGTTAGAGCATTTTCAATTAGACAAGCATAATAATGACCAAGAAAGGGTTGAGGAGCTTTGCAGGAAATGATTATAGATCTGATTCACAGGCACAACTATGAGAACCAGAGAATTAAAAAAAAAAAAGGACAAATGATTCTTGGGAAAAACGTCAATCAAAACAATTGTACGTTTGCAACGAAAATTGACCCCACTCCCCAACGTTAATTTGAAAGATTGGCAATTACAGACAAGTAGCCAGAACAGATGTACTTTTCTCCGTCTGATGAAGTGTGGCAAATAGTCAGCACACAATCATAAAGTTAGACAACATAAACCAAAACTAACCTGAGAGATTGCATGATACTCTTTTTCTCATCTTTATGTTTGTGAGACAAGCATACCTCAAACCCACGCTTCACTTCACTAAATGCACGCTCAAATTGTAAAACCTCATTCCGAAATTGCTTGTGGAAGTTGGTACAAAGCTTCGCTGACTCCCTCAGGTTCTTCTCTTCCTTCATAAAATCCATCAAGCATTTGTAAGTAGAAGTTTTTAAAGCAGGATGAAGTCCAGTGGATTTTAGTTTTTTAACATTCCTCTCAAAATTCGACAAAAGATCAGAATGCTGCTGGTGTTGTCGCTTATAATGTTCTATTAAGTCCCAATAGTTTTGGTTGATCGCCCTGTAGCACCGATCCAACTCACCCAATGCGAACTCCACTGCTCTCTCTTGAACCATCAGTTCTCTCAGAAGCCTCTCACAATGCTCATACTTCATCATTAAATGTTTGAGTAGCGGCTCATATGAATGTAAGGCCTCCATAGCACCATCTAGTGGGTGGGGATTTTGAGACGAGGATGGTATTGTAGGCTCCGGAAAATGGGGAATATCAACTTGCTCTGGTGGAGGAGGCAATGAGTCTTTCTGAAGTCTTGCTTTATTGAAAATGAACACCTCTCCCTCATCACATGGAAGCTTGTATGCAGAAAACTGTCTCATCAGTGACTCAAAGTCCATATCGAAGTAGAGGACAACTTGATCATCAAAAGAAATCCCAGATAGAGACTCAATACGTCGCATGATTTCCTCAATAGGCGTGGTTTCATGACAATCCATGTCAAAAGAGCGACCATTCTCAGCAATATGAAATAAGATT
This sequence comes from Acacia crassicarpa, assembly GCA_034222035.1. Lineage (NCBI taxonomy): Eukaryota > Viridiplantae > Streptophyta > Magnoliopsida > Fabales > Fabaceae > Acacia > Acacia crassicarpa. The sequence goes on along the minus strand of JAWXYG010000008.1, from coordinate 31,542,392 downwards.
TTTCGCTTCAAGAAGAATCTACCAGTGTCGCCGGAACTCATGATGAATCAGATTGGCTTTTCCAGAAGGAAGTTCCCGATTTTGTGCCTAATGAATATTTCTACAGAAGAAGGACTTATGTGATGAATCAACAGAGTAAATTCTTTTTACCTTTGATCATCTCAGAACTCTGGAAAAGATCAACAGAACTCGAGAAATCCCCCACAACAACAATGACGAAAGTGAAGCCACATTCGTCAACACGCCATGATCTGAATGCAAAGAGAGCGAACCTCACAACCAAAGCGAGAAAACCATAATCCCACGAGAGAAAGCGCACGAAGCTCAATATCACAACTCGAATCGTCTGTTCATATTGTTTAAAGGGATTAAAAATCTTGAACTACGAGGCAAGATTATCGAAATTTATCACGTGAAAATTATTGGAGGTTTCTGTACAGTTTCAAGAATTGGAACCCAAAGCAAGATTGTTGCGAAACCCTCTTATCAAACTTGGTTTCTTTCTTTCTTTCTTCCTACCCCACTGTCTTGGGAAACCACCTTGGAGAAGCTGAAAAGGGAAGTAAGAACCAAGAAGCAGAAGAAGCTCAAGCAACGTCGATCAGCTTGTCTATTTCTCTCCTCACAATTCGGACGCAACGGAAAAGCAATCACAATTTGTAAGTCTTAATCATTGAATAGGGAACTAATCACGTGGGCCCAAAATGCAAAAGGTAAACTAATCATTGTAATTACTAACCGCTTTTTGGCCGTTTTGTTTAATCATCATTCATAGCCACAGTGGCGGAACTCTTTGATCACCAGCTAGGGCGAGCTGGCCCCGACTAATCTTATAAAATTTTTGAAAATATATATGTATTTACTATATAATATTTTATTTGTCCACAAATTTGGCCCAGCTAATTTTTTATCTTCTTTATAAAGATAATGTTTGTTTCATTACTCACTGGGCTGTGAAAAGAAAGTAAAATTCCTATTTGAGATACTGAAAAAGTTAGTATCATCTTACATATTATTTTAATTTATAATTATCAGTTATTATTTATTTGTATTTTTAGGTTATTTGATATTATTTAATGAATACTCCATCTGGTCCTTATATAAAGAACCAACTAACAATTCTCACAGGTCAATAAAAACAGTTAAAGTTATTAAATTTGTCCTAAAACTTAAGTAATTTTCAATATTATCCCTATTAATTATACTAAACTCTAATATCATATTAATTATTACTCTTTTTTTGCTCAAAAAATGAGTAATAATTAATTTTTATTAATTATTACTCTCACTTACTACCTTTTTAATTATGGGTATACATAAAAATATTTAATGCTATTTAGAAACAAGCAAGTGTCTTATAAAAAAAACCAAATATACTTGTTAGTTGAAGCCTTATAATAAGAATTAAAGAGAGTAGTTCAATATGTTTATTTTTTGGCCCGAGCTAAAAAAATTTTCTAGTTCCACCACTGCATAGCCACTCATCATCACCAGACACGGGTAATTGATGGCTTCATGCCAAGAAAACTTCTCATGCAATTGTATACTCTATCCACCCGTCAACCGACGTGTGTGGCTTTCCTCTGATGCTAAAAAAATACTTCAAAAAATAGTGACGGTTCTAAAAAGATACTTTAGGATACTAAAAAAATACTTTACGATATTAAGAAATTATTTTAGAATTTTTAAAAAATATTTTTGAATAATATCTGGTACTAAAACGATACGTCGGGATACTGACTGATGGTGACAAAATACTCATAATGATGAATGCTATTTTTTAAAAAAACAAAATAAATTGAGCGAACAATGGTTTTCTATACCAAAATGGCCCCGATTGGTAGAGAAGGAGGGCAGCAGATGATTAGGGAATTAGAGGAAAGACACGTCCCTCCTTAACAAGTTAATATGGCAATTTTGTCTTTATTATAAGCTATCAGAACATTCTACAACTACTATTAATTGATGTAACTGATTTCCATCTTAATATTAATTCTTCCTTCCTCCCATTAATTTTTGGGAGAGAATTACTATTAGGTTCAAGAAAACATTTAATCACCCAAAAATTCAATAATAACTTCTGAGCATATAATGATAAATCCCAAGTTCGTTCCAGTATAAAACAAAATGATAATAAGATTATACTACTCACTTATTATCAAGACATTTTAGTAATTAAGTTTATTCTTTGAAACCTCAGTAACTTCCCTATAATTTTTTTTAGTAAAAAGTTAAGTGAATTAGGTGTCTGGGCGCACCGGAATCTATTAACATTAACAAATGGAATGAAAAAATTTACTGCTCATAATTGATAAATAATACTATCCGGGTTCTTAATATAAACCACAACTAATTTTTTTCCAGGAGACATTAAGAAAGTAAATTAAGTTACATTAAACTGTTTATAGTTATAGTTTTTCTTCAAACTAATTTACTTGACTTATAAATTGATATATAATCTAGGGTTAAGGGGCAATTTTGCCCCAAAAATTGCCATCGAGGGGCAATTTGCTCTGTCATTATCTCAGTTATTTTTTTTCCTGTTACTTGATAAAATATGCTGAGTTTATAGTCTACATGTCATCCACATTATTTTTGCCTGAAAATTTTAAATCTAACTTAAAAAAATGAAGTAGATGACACATGAGCTATTAACTCATCATAGAATAATCCTATTATCATTATCATTGTATGCTCAGAAGTTGTTATTAAATTATTTTTGAATTTTTGGGTGATTGAATCTTTTCTTAATCCATATATTAATTCTTCCAAAATATGATTATGCTACTCACTTGTCATCAAGGCCTTGGTCAACTAAAAAATTAACTATGAATCTTCAACCTAGCAGCGAAGGGACACAGTACAGCTTTTCTTCTTTGCTAGTTGCATCTGCTGCCCCTCCTTTTCTTTTGAACTTCAATGTTTTGGTGCAAAATGCTCATGTCTTCTTGTTTTTATTGAAAAATAGCATTCACTGTGTTAAAGTATTTTATTACTACCATCCAGAATCCTTAAATATTTTTTCAACATTACTCAATATCCTAAAATGATTTTTTTTATCCACTTAGCACCCTAACATCCCCCTCCCCCCCCCCCCCCCCCAAAAAAAAAAAAAACCACTCACTATCTTACACTCAACATACTAAAGTATTTTTTTAACTATTATTCAGTATTCTAAACTAATTTTTGGTATATCAGCACCTTAAAACATTCTACCAAAATTACTTTAAGATATTTGAGTATTACTGGGAAAATATTTTGGGTGCTATGTGAGTTAAGTATGCTGGCTGTTAAATAGTGAGTGATACTTTTAAAAAAAATATGTTGGGGGTGCTAAATGGACCAAAATCATTTTAGGATATTGGGTGATGTTGAAAAAACATTTTAGGATCTACTGGATGCTATTTTTCAAAAATAAGAGGACCATTAGAATTTTACACCGAAAAAGAAAAGCAGGGGCAGTGGACATGGATGAGAAGGGAGTTTAGCATGAGAGAGGAAATATGAGACGTGAGTGTTTTGACGAAATATAAAAAAATGCTTCCAGGCAAAACGCTTGGCAAAAAATTTGTCAAACGCTTAAGGGTAAAGGGTCAAAAATATACATGATCTTTTCCTTTAGGATCGCCCTGCACCACGACCTTTTAACTGGATCAATAATACACACGACGTTACGTTTTTGGGTCGCCCATCACCACGGCCGTTAGTCAACCGTTAATTACCGTTAGTTGACCGTGGTGCTGGGCGACCCAAAAACGTAACATCGTGTGTATTTTTAATTTAGTTGAAAGGTCGTAGTGCTGGGCGATCCTGAGGGAAAAGATTATGTGTATTTTTGACCCTTCACCCAACGCTTAAAACTAAAAGTGTGTGTGTTTTTTGGGCCTTTTTTTTCCCAATTTACCCCTTATTAAATAACTAATTATTATTTTGCTCCTGTTTCCAAACTATTTTCCAATGTGCCCCTGTTTAGTCGACTAAAACACGAGGCGTTGAATTTTTGACTGCCCTCGCGATTTAGTTGACTAAGTATTGTAGCTTAGTCAACTAAATCGCGATAGGGGTTTTTTTTTTTTTTTTTATCTTCATTTGAGTCATAATGGAACTCTTATTACAATGCAACCCTCCCCCCCCCCTCAATACTCTCTCTTTTCTCAATTTTAGTGCAACTCATCAAAGTTTAATCTCATTCCACCTTGTTCAAGGTATTATTGTTGTGTAATCATTGTAGTTTCACTTACTTCGATTTGATTTTTTTTTTTGGGGCGGGGGGACTTACCCTCCCTTTTGCAACTCACAAATTCTTGTGGGAAGAATTTTGAAGGTCCCGAAGGTGTTCAATTTGAAGGAAAAACGAAAATGATGAAAATCAAACGGGGCACTACGTACAACGAGCTCAAAGAAAGAATTAACCAAAAATTGGAGCTACATGGCAGCCAATGCATTCATTGGTTAATTGCCAAAGTGGAGACTATAGTGGGTAAGGATAGTGTATACTACATTAGTAACGATGTATGTGATGATGAAGACATAGAGTGTGTCATAGATGCATTTGCTAATCTGAGAGCACAAAATTTTATTGAGATATATGTTGAGCTTGAATTTGGTGAATCATCATCTATACCCATGCATATAAGATCTGCATAGTATTTTGGTCAAGAAGACAGACCTGTCGGTGTATCTGCACCCTCACAAGTATTAAGTTAGGTAACATTGACGGATAAAGAGGAAGATGAGAATATGCACAGCGATGAGGAGGACGAATTTGAGAGATTTATTCCACTAGGTGACACCTCAGATACTAATGTGGAGGGTGATTTTGATGCTCGCAAGAACTCAGTAAACCCAAGGACCGCAACAATGCCACCGCTTCGTGTTGACCTAGTTAGAAGTGGTAAGTTAGTAAACTTGTATTTGTAGTTGTATTTGTAATATGTATTTAGTGGTTCTGACAAAAAAATCATATTGACATATGTAAGGCCTAAGAATGAGCCATTTTGGAACGAAAGCCCGCACTATTCTCAAATTAATTGGGCACACTGTGACGATGACATGGACATGTTGTATGGTGATGATGACAAGCAAGGTGGTTGGCAGTTAGGTGATCCATTATATTTGTATCAGCAGTTTCCTTTTAAGTCTGAATTGCAACATGCCGTGACTCACCATTTGCTCATTGTGCATAGGAATACCAAAATGTTCCAATATCTTTTGAACCAGATAGGCGTATGGGAGTGCAACTGTATTCTTTTGTTTGGCCTTATACATCATCCAGCAAATGTAGTGCCTCCAATTCACCTGAATTCCATGACGAATAGCCCACATAATAGGGATGTCACCTTCCAACACCCTCGAATGATTGTAAGCCCAAGGGAACAATATGTGGGTTATGACGTAGAAGAGGATATGTGAATTAACAGTCAGCTAGCCCACAGTAACTATAGGTCTATGACCTCTTGGCCTCCTGGCCTCATGCATAGCCTCATCTCGATTAAATCCCTTAATGGCTTTCATTAGTCAGTATCCTAAAATATTTTTTTAGTACCATTTGAAATATTTTTTTAAGATCATAAAATAATTTTTCAAGATTATGAAGCATTTTTCAGTACTGATTAGTATTATAAAGCATCTTTTTAGTACCCATCAGTATCCTAAAATATTAAAAAAAGAAAAAAGAAAAAAAGCTCTTCATTGTTTTTGACCAAAACTACATTGTTTTAAAGGAAAGGACGCAGCGGACGGTGATGGGTATCAAATACAAGCCAACTCCGGGCTTGAGCAACCTTCTCTCTCTCTTCCTTTTTTCTCTTCTCTTTCTTCTTCCTTTCATCATTCTCTCTATTCCCTTTTTTTCAGAATCTTTGTTCTTAATTTTTTCATTTGCGCCATATCAAATTTGTATTAGAAAAACAACTATGTCAAAATTTATTACCTTTTATGTCTTAAATATAAGATAAAGTTGACTTTTCTGAAGATATTAAGAAAACTAATTAAATTATTTTAGAGTATTTTCCCCACACTTATTAGTTTGGCTAATAAACCGATATAAAGTATAATCTAAGGGTATACAACATATGATATGATTAAGTAACTTATTTAACTTACTTAATATTTCTAAAACTAGTCAACTATGTCTCATATTTAAGATCAGAGAGTACTTATTTCAATCTAAAATGTAGCATTATTTTGGATAATTACTGTTTATAAATGATTTTAGTCTATACAATTTATTAATACATATATGTTTGAGCTATGTTTTATCATGTTACATAATTGACTAATGCTATAAGTTTAATTTTGTTGAAAAATGTATTTAATTTTTGGTATTTACTTTGAAATTTAATGTTAAAAATATTCAAAATAAAATCTTATCTTTATATGTAATTATCGCAAAAGCTAATGTCATTTTTGGTAATTTAAGCATGAAAAAGCTATTCTAATAACAACATTCAAATACTATTATTTTATCAAAATCACTTTTTTTCTCTTAATCTATTCTACTTAGAAATTATTCTTTAAAAAAAAAACAATTTTACTATTTTTTCTTCAGAAGCTACTATCCAAAAGCTAATTTAAAATTCTTCTAGTTTCTCCTCTATTTTCTTAAATCCATCCATTAAACCCCTCTAACATGAAAGACCTACAAAATAGCTTTCTATTTTTTAAACAGATTTAATTTACTTATCAATGGAGGCTTGATATAAAGAATTACATGTACATGAAAAAGCTTAAGATGAATGTGCATTGGCCTCTATTTATCCTCCTATTTTCTCTTACCTTCTTTATCTCTCTCACTTTCAATCTCTTATACTTTTTTTATTTTCATAGTATGTTATCAGTACGATGCTCCGTTAAATTTGCTTCCTTAACTGAATGATCAAGACATGATTATGGAAGAGTTTCATGTAGCTGGAAAAGCAAGCACAAGCAGGTGGGTACGGAGAGAACCTCAAGCATGGGAATATGTCCAAACTCGATATCTGTACTCAAAGTGGGGAAACAAGTGATGCTTCGTTTTCCCAAAAAAAAAAAATCATTACTTAAGTTTAATATGATTATTTGAGGATCCCAAGGCTTATATATTGCACATCCATTTTTTTTTCCTTTCTTTTTTTACTGTTTTGGAAATCGAAACTAAATTAAAGTCCAAACATAGGAAGGAATGAATTTTTTTCACAATATATAATGGATGTTGCGTAGGCATACTAGGCAGTGTTGTGTTACATTAACAGCTTATTTCTCATCTGTTTGTGGATTTAATTCCTTTGTGTTAAAAATTTATTGTCTTGATTAAAGAACATATTAAATTCTCACAAACTATTGTCTTGATCATATATTGATGTCCATTGTCTTGTGGACAACGTTATTGGATGAATTATTGTATACCATATATATATATATATCCCATTAAATTATTTTATGGGCGATTAATTAATTGAATAAATCACTGTGAGAGCTTTTGTTCTCTCAACAAGACTAATGTCTCTTGGGGAAAACGTCAATCAAAACAATTGTTTGCAATGAAAATTGACCCCACTCCCCAAAGTTATTTTGAAAGATTGGCAATTACAGACAAGCAACCAGAACACATGTACTTTTCTCCGTCTGATGAAGTGTGGCAAATCGTGAGCAGACAATCATAAAGGTGGACAACATAAACCAAAACTAACCTGAGCGATTGCATGATACTCTTTTGCTCATCTATATATTTCTGATATTCTTTAATTGTTTGTTCTAATTTCTTGATGGACAAGGAAGCTTTGACAGACAGGAATTCCTGAACCCTATGCTTCACTTCACTGAATGTATGCTCAAATTGTGAGACCTTATTCTCAAACTGCTTGTGGGAGTTGGTACAAATGTCCACTGACTTCCTTAGGTTCTCTTCCTTCATAAAATCCATCAAGCATTTGTAAGTAGGAGTTTGTAAAGCAGGATGAAGTTTAGTGAATTTTAGTTTTTCAACATTCCTCTCAAAATTCAACAAAAGATCAGAATGCTTCCGGTGTTGTCTCTTATAATGTTTCATGAAGTTCTCATATTTTAGGTTGATCAGCCTATAGTCCCGATCCAAATAACCCCTTGCGAACTCAACTGCTCTCTCTTCAACCGTCAGTTCTCTCAGAAGCCTCTCACAATGCTCATACTTCATTATTGAACGTCTGAATAGCCGCTCATATGAAGCTTCATTTAGTGGGTGGGGATTATGAGACAAGGATGGTGATGTAGGCCCCGTAAAATGGGGAGTATCAACTTGCTCTGTTGGAGGAGGCAATGAGTTTTTCTGAAGTCTTGTTTTATTGAAAATGAACACCTCTCCCCGACTCCCCCATCACATGGAAGCTTATATGCCGAAAACTGTCTCTGTGACTCAAGCTTCATATCCAAGTAGAGGACATGTTGATCATCAAAAGAAATCCCAGACAGAGACTCAATACGTCGCATGATTTCCCCAACAAGCGTGGTTTCATCACAATCCAAGTCAAAAGAGCGACCGTTCTCAGCAACATGAAAGAGGATTTTTCCCTTCCGGAAGAAGCTACCAGTGACGCCGGAACTCATGATGAATCAGATTGGCTTTTCCAGGAGGAAGTTCCCGATTTTGGGCCTAATGAATATGTCTACAGAAGAAGGACTTATGTGATGAATCAACAGAGTAACTTCTTTTTACCTTTGATCGTCTCAGAACTCAGGAAAAGATCAACAGAACTCGAGAAATCCCCCCAACAACAATGATGAAAGTGAAGCCACATTCGTCAACACGCCATTATCTGAATGCAAAGAGAGCGAACCTCACAACCAAGCCAGATGTGCAGCAGTACACCCAAAGTATGCCCCCACCAGGTCCCTGGTTCTTCGAAGAAAACCATAATACCACGAGAGAAAGCGCACGAAGCTCAACATCACAACTCGAATCGTCTGTTCATATTGTTTAAGGGGCTTAAAAATCTCGAACTAAAAGGCAAGATTATCGAAACTTATCACGTGAAAATTATCGGAGGTTTCTTTACAGTTTCAAGAATTGGAACCCAAAGCAAGATTGTGAAGAAAAAGACTAGGGAAGTACGTCAAATTAAAGGGACAAAGGGAGGTGATATAGAAAATGACGAGGAGCTGAAGAAATTATTGTGCTTACTTTCTTGATAAACAATAAATAATAAATAAGCATTGCATTGTGATAAGCGTAGTCAATCTAACTAATATCTAGGATCACTAATAATACTAACCAAAAGACTTGGTAAAATAAATTGAAATCACTCCACTACTTTCTAAAAATAGGTAACCTTACAATAATATAATAAAATATTATTTTTTTTTACCAAAAAAAAATAATATAATAAAATATCAGCACACTCAATACAATAAACAATTAGAAAACTAAATATCAGCAACGACGTAGAGAGAAAAGCTGAGATTCTTATCTTTAACAGATTGTTGTGAAACCCTCTTACCAAACTTGGTTTGTTTCTTCATTTCCTTTCTTCTTCTTACCCCACTTTCTTGGGAAACCACCTTGGGGAAGCTGTAAAGAGAAGAACCAAGAAGCAGAACAAGCTCAAGCACCGTCAGCTCGTCTCTATTTCTCTCCTCACAATTCGGAAGCAACGGAAAAGCAATCACAATTTGTCACGATTTGTAAGTCTTTAATCATTGAATAGGGAACTAATCATGGGGACCCAAAATGCAAAAGGTAACTAATCATTAATTACTAACCCTTTTTTGGCCCTTTCGCTTAATCATCATTGATTGCTACTCGTCATCACCCGACAACAGTAGTTGATGATGGCTTCATGCCAAAGAAAACTTCTCATGCATGCAATTGTTTACTGTATCCACTCCTTAATTATTGCAATTCTGTCTTTTTAAGCTATCAGAACATTCTCCAACTACTATTAATTAATGTAATTAATTTCCATCTTAATACTAGTTCTTCTTTCCTCCCAATAACTTTTGGGAACCACTTTCCCTACCTATCTTTGGATAGGTAGGGGGAGCTCCTCTTCCTTAAATCCTTTAGATCTGATCTAGACGGTCTAGATTTTTTTTTTTACTTTCTATTTTTTCAAAAAAAATTATTTTAATAGATACAGAATCTAAAATAAAGATAATCTCTCAACAAATATATTTTTAAAAAAATGATTTTTTTCATTTAAGAATTGACAATTTAAAAAAAAATTAAATCTGAACCGTCCAGATCAAATCTGGACGGTCCAAATTAAGAAAAGCTCTCCCTACCTATCTTGGGATAGGTAGGGAAAGTAGTTCCATAATTTTTGGGAGAATTACTATTAGGTTCAAGAAAACATTTAGAGTATGCATGACAACCATTCTATTGCATAGCACTGCTTCTGAGATGAAACAGTTTTTTCTGATTCTGTGCTTTGGAAGAGTTCTGAGAATCAGAATTACGTTTGTTAATCCTTTTTTTTTTACTCCAAAAATCAGAATTACGTTTGGTAACACCATTTTCTTCCCCTTGTTTGGGAGTTAAAAAAATAGTAAGGGAGGAAGATGAATGATTAATGAGTTATTTTTACCATTTTGTCCTTTTCTTTAATAATTAATATAATTATTATACTTTACAAATAAACTTAAATTTAAATTTCCTAAAAAAATTATTTATATAATTTTTATATTCAAAAAATTATTTATGTCGCGGCGGCGATGGCGGGGTGGTGGTGGTGGGGGCGGTGGTGGTGGTGGCGGCGGCGGCAGCGAGGCGGTGGTGGTGGTGGTGGTGGCGGTGGTGGGGTGGTGGTGGGGCGGTGGCGGTGGCGGTGGCGGTAGCGGTAGCGGTGGCAGTGGGGCGACAGTGGTGTTGGGGTGGCAAAGGCGGTGATAGTGATGAACGAGGGTAAATTTCTGCTTCGATTGAGGGAAAAATAAATTCTGATTTTTTGCTCTGGAATAGAGAAGCCAAAATTTTTAGTTTCTTTTTTTTTTACTCCTCAGCACAAAAAATAAACCGATTTATCCCGAGAACAAAAAAAAATGGATTTACCATTTGTTCCGAGGCACAAAAATTAAGAAAAAAGTCATTCTGGGAGTGTTATCATGCACACCCTTAATCACCCAAAAATTCAATAACAACTTCCGAGCATACAATGATAAGTCCCAAGTTTTGGGGCAAAAAAGAAAAGAAAAAAAAGATAATAGAATTATACTACTCATTTATTATCAGGACATTTTAGTAATTAAGTTTATTCTTTGAAATCTCATGGTAATTCTCCTATAATTTTTTTTAATAAAAAGTTAAGTGAATTAGGTGTCTGGCCTCATCGGAATCTAATAACATCAACAAATAAAATGAAAAAAATTTACTACTCATAATTGATAATTAATACTACCCCGCTTCTTAATATAAAGCACAACTATTTTTTTTAAGAGATTAAGAAAGTAAATTAAGTTAGGTTAAACTGTTTATATCTATAGTTTTTTTTTTAAAAAAAAACTAATTTTCTTGATTTATAAATTGATATATAATATAGGGTTAATGGGCAATTTTACCTCAAAAATTGTCATCTAGGGGCAATTTTGCCTTGTTGTTATCTTAATCAATTTTGACTGTTAGTTGACTAAATATGTTAAGTTTATAGTCTATTTGTCTCTACGTCATTTTTATCAAGGTGCAAATTTACCTCGAAATTTTTAAATCTAACTTTGAAAAAAAAAATGAAGTAGATGACACATAGGCTATTAGCTCAACATCATAGAATAATCCTATTATCATTTTTTTACCAGAACTTGGAAATTATCATTGTATGCTCAGAAGTTTTTATTGAATTATTTTTGAATTTTTGGGTGATTGAATCTTTTCTTAAACTTTATAGTAATTCTTCCAAAATATGATTAGGCTACTCACTTGTTAATGGGAGAAGGGAGCTTAGCATGAGAGAGGAAATTTAAGTTAGTGTTTGACTAAATATAAAAAAAGTGCTTCTCAGGCAAAACCTTGGTTTCACAAAAATATTTGTCAAACACTTTAAAATAAGGCCAAACGTGTTGCAGGAAAATTCTAAATAAATACCGTTTAAATTTGTAAAACCCTTAGAAATCCGTTGAATTTGTAAAAAGACTGAGAAATATTAAGGACCTATGAGGGATATGTAAATTTGGGTGAAATTATCTTTTTGCCCTTAGTTTTAAATAAATTATAAAAAAAAGAAAGAAAACACCCCCCCCACTGCCGGCCACCCTACTGCTGGCTACCCCACCGCTGGCTACTCCACCGCCGGCCACCCACTGCCGGCCGGCGGTGGGGGTGGGGTGTTTTTTTTTCCCCCTTTTAATTTATTTAAAATTAAAGGCAAAAGGATAATTTCACCCAAATTTGTATATCCCTCATAGGTCATTGGTACTTCTCAATCTTTTTACAAATTCCATGAACTTATAGGAGTTTTACAAATTCAAACGGTATTTATTTAGAATTTTCCCAAGTGTTTTTTAGTCAAAACCAAAATTTTAGAGAAACTTATTTTTCTCACTTTTTTATTTGTAGGCCCTAGCAATCTTTTCTCTCTCTTTATTTTTTCTCTTTCATTTCTTCTCTTTCTTCTTTCTTTCATCATCGTCTTTGTTCCCTTTTTTTTTTCAGAATCTTTTCATTTGCGCTATATCATATTTGTATTAGAAAAATAACTACATCAAAATTTATTACTCTCTCTGGTCTTAAAAATAAGATAAAGTTAACTTTGTTAGTTCTCTATATGTTTTGATGATAACTAACAATTGTAAACTTATATGAGTTTGTTTTGGTTAAGTTAAAAATAGTTGAAACTTGTTCAAATTAACCATAAACCTTTTGTCATCAAACTCAAATTTGCATTTGACAGAGAGCCAGTCAAGTTATCTGAACTTAACATGACTTGAGCTTGGACATGAAAACTTGAGTTTAAGATTGGCCGAGAGTTTTTTCAAAGAATATTATTTTTAAACAAATTCGAGCCTGTTGTTGTTAAACTCGAGTTTCTCCTTGACCAAGAGTTCTCAAAGATTTTCATTTTAAAGTAAACTCAAGCTCGTTTTGCTAAATTTGAGTTTTTGCCAAACCGAGAGCTTTCAAGATATTTTGAGCCTAAAGTGACTTAGCTTATTTCTTAAAACTTCAGTTTTGAGTTTTGTGGACTTAACTTATTTTCAAGTTAAAAAGTTTCAAACTTGAGTTAGTCACTTAATGACTTGAGTTTTTGCGATCTCAAAATGCTATCGCGATGCTCATTTCGAAAGAAGATCTAAACTCAAGTTTGAGTAATTAAACTTGACTTAGACACTTACTAAAATATTTTGAAACTCCAGTTTCAATCTTACAGAGATATCTTCGTTTAAACTTCAAATATATTTTCAAAGAAGATGTTCATAAGATTCGAGTTTAGAACGATAAACTCGAGTGGAGAACTCCAATTTGCTTGAACAAACTCGAGTTCAAGTCGTCTGTTTTAAAATCATCTTGCCTCAATTTGCGAAATTTTCATGTATGATCTATGTACTTCATATTATCTCTCATTACTATTCCTAATTATGTTTAATCAATTTATTGGTGAGTTTCAGATGATCAAACGTGTATTAATCTGAAGTTTAAGTATAAAGCAAATGGTGATGTTAGAACATTAATACTCGCTCAGAAATCTTACTACCCTTTTGGCAAATTATTCTCTAGACATTCCAAAGGTTTAAATGCTTTCTTTCCTCATTTGGAAGTCACATCACCCAACGGATTTATTTCAAGGATAGTCAACAAGAATGTATGGGCATCTGGATTAAATCAAAGTAAGAGTGAGAGTGGACCTAGCTACAACCTAACAGCTTCATTTATGTCTCTAATGGTTATTAAATGCTTCCATCATATAAATGCTGAAGCATTCAATTCTCAACAACAATCCGAATACAAAAAACGAAAATCTATCAAAATGTCATTTGCATTTACTGTTTTCTACTTATCATTGATTATCAATCATTGTAAGAATTTCAAAGTTGTGGAACTTTGAAATTGGATTATTAGTTTACAACTTGTAAAGGAGAGTGTATTCTAGTGAGAGGATAACTTTCAAGTATAGAGTTTGTATCTGATTATAGTGATAGTGAAAATTCCAGAAAATCTAGGGACTTAACGTAGGTCAAGAGTTGAAACCGAATCAGTATAAATCTTCTTGTGTCAAGCTCTCTCTCCTTATCTTTGTTTGGGTGTTTTAAAAAGAATTTTTAAAATCTCCAATTCACCCCCCTCTCTTGGTGATTTTCTTCATTTATATTTTTTTTAAATGATTAGGACAACTAATTAAATTATTTTAGAGTATTTATATTTAAATTTTTCCTTAAACTAATTAGTTTGACTAATAAAATTATATATACTCTAAGGATACACAACATATGATATGATTAAATAACTTATTTAGTTTCTTTAATCTTTTAAAAAAAAGTCAATTATATCTTATAATTGGGACCAGAAAGAGTATTTATTTCAATCTAAAATATAGCATTATTTTGGACAATTACTATTTATAAATGATTTTAGTCTATACAATTAATTAATACATATATGTTTGAGCTATTTTTTATCATGTTACATAATTGACTAATGTTATAATTTTAATTTTGTAAACAAATTTATTTAATTTTTGGTATTTATTTTGAAATTTAATGTTAAAAATATTTAAAATAAAATCTTATCTTTATATGCAATTATAAAACAAATAATGTCCTTTTTGGTAATTTGAGCACGAAAAAAACTATTCTGATAACAATATCCAAATACTATTATTTTATCAAAATTACTTTTTTTTCAAAAAATCTATTGTGCAAAAGCACTTTTACCACTTTTTCTCCCAAAACTATTTTCTAAAAACTAATTCAAACACTCTCGTATTCAAAATCTTCTAGTTTACCCTCTATTTTCTTAAATCCATCAATTAAACCCCTCTAACATGAAAGACCTACAAAATAGCTTTCTATTTTTCAAAACGATTCAATTTACTTATAAATGGAGGCTTGATATAAAGAATTGTATGTACATGAAAAAGCTTAAGATGAATGTGAATTGCCCTCTATTTATCCTCATATTTTCTCTTACCTTCTCTATCTCTCTCACTTTCAATCTCTTATACTTTTATTATTTTCATAATACGTTATCAATATGATATTCTATAAAATTTGGTTCCTTAATAATCAAGACATGACTATGGAAGAGTTTCATGTAGCTGAAAAAGCAAGCACAAGAAGGTGGGTACGGAGAGAACCTCAAGCATGGCAATATGTCCAAACTCAATATCTGTGCTCAAAGTGGAGAGACAAGTCCCTGTGATGAGATCCGTATATCCTCATTTAAAAAAAAAAAAAAAGAAAGAAAGAAAAAGAAAAAACATCCATTACTTAAGTTTGATATGATTAATATTTGAGGATCCCAATATAACAGGGGAGGCTTATATATTGCACATCATTTTTTTCCCCTGTTTTGGAAATCGAAACACTACAAAAAAAAATCGATTTTTGCTACGGAAAAATTCCGTAGCAAATTGGATTTACTACGGAAAAAACAGCTTTTTTCGTAGCAAACTGGTTATTCCGTAGCAAAAAATTGTGTAGCAATTTGCTACGGAAAAATAATTCCGTAGCAAATTCGAAAATTTGCTACGGAAATTTTTCCGTAGCAAATTCTCCATTTTGCTACGGAATTTTTTTCCGTAGCAAAGTTTGGCATATTTGAAAATTTGCTACGAAAACAAATTCCGTAGCAAAACTAATAAATTTTTTAAAATATATATTTTTTAAATTTTTAATTTTTAATTTTTTTTTTTAGAAAAGTGAATACAAAAAGTAGTGTACCATAGATATAATAACAATTATAAAGAGTTTACATAAAGAAAACAAAATACATATAATAATGTCGCAAAATATTCGAATATTATATAGCAAGTAGATATAGAATGAACAGAGCTTTGTATTCAACAAAGTACAAAAATGTGTTGGAGAATTAAATTAAAGAACAATGTCAATAACTAGAGGACCCCTATACTCAATGCCTTCTATTTAAGAGTTCTCTAGCATCTCAATATCTTCCAATCATCAATATCCATCTTTTTCCTCTTCCCCACCTTCACTCTCTCCATCTGCAACATCAACACCAACAATTAAACACAAATCAAAACTGAAGAATGTTCAAGACTTTCTGAGTGACTATCTATAAACTTTGGAGTAACACATTTCTTGGCTTCAAATCCTGATATAGTATTCCTAAAAATCACAAAGACATACCCAACCACTGTGCCCAGTACGCAATCATTTGTGAAAATAAGAAGGTCCAATGAAGTTGCTCCTTCTTTTTATCATCCCATAAATCTTCTAGTGTAGGTAATATCAGGTTTCAGGTAGCTCATCATTCCTGTATCTTTGGGACATTGATAAAAGATAAAATAAAAAATAAAACTTGTTCCTCTGATAAAAGACCAAACAATTATATATAACAACAGGGACTTAAATTACTATAGGTGCTTCACAACATTACCACTTGTCCTTTCAAATCTTGTCTTTCAATAGTTATCACTTGTCCTTTATAAAATAATCTAAATATAAGTTAAGGCCAATAACAGCTTTATGGCATCAGCTTCATCCAATAAAGTATAAGTTAAAGCCAAGTGAGCATTGCCACTCACCTCATAAGCACTTAGGACCGAGAATAAAACCTACAAAAGAAAATTCATTAGCCACATCAAAAATCATACTCCTACCCGAATCCAAAAGAAAAATGCTATATTCAATAGTCCACCCATCACAACATGGGGAAGTAGCTTAACAAGCCACTGGTATGCAACTGTATCACATTATTAAGATTTAATCCAACAAATAACTAAATGGATGGACCAATAGTGTGATAACTATTGTATTGCATCAATAATAAGATTAGTTCATAATAATGAAAAGCTAACCTTCTTGCCAGGGTCTTCTTCTTGAACCTTTTCAGTTTTCATCATCACTAGCAGTCACTAAGTGGCTCGATGCCCAGTGAAAATCCATTGAACTAATTCGACCATTTTGTTGAAACATTGAAAAAAAGGCCTCAATGAGTAAAGTATGGGACAATGAGCAGTAAGATGTTTAGATTGCAAAGTCATTCCCCAAGCTGTAGAATTTACGACAACAGAAAGAAGCTCTATTAATAAGCATAGAATATGCTCTCTACAAAACTAGTGATAGACACTTGAGTCTAGGGCATGTTGACAGAATTCCCTCGATAAATAACTGAATTTTACGTTCAGAATTTTGTTGTTGCTTCAAACATATGGAAACAAGCACAGCAAGAAAAATTAAAAATTTTACAACTCGTGAAAAACTGTAATGAGAAAAGTACTCACATAGTCTTTAAAAGCCATTCCTACTTCCATACTTTGAAGAATTTCTTCACTCAGCTCCAAAGACACGTTTTCTTCTCGCTCAAATTGTGTTCCTGCAATAATTTCAAATTAAGAAAACTGGAGAAAAACAGAACAGACAAAACCTAACGCCAACAGATTAATTTTCCACTACCACCCATCATAGCATCAACTGCGTATTGAAGTTGAGAAATGTTCACGACGATTTCTGCGATAACAATTTTAAAAGCTTAGTCAGATAAATGCTCAATCAAACAACCAACCCCAAGTCGTATTTGTGATAGTGGCCAGATACACCACAAGGATTTTCCCTCTCCCTCTTCCTCATAACATAAACAACAACCGACCCCTTCAAACCTAGAATCAAAAAAGAAACAAAAAAAAATGCGATTCGAAGTAAACAAATACTCAGAGATCAATAAACAGAAAATACCGTGCGATTAGAACGATTACCCTAGTAGGAAAGCTATTCACTATCTTTCTTCGTATGAGAGATTTGCGTCAGTAAGAGACCAAATCACTGGTTCCATGGGGAGAGGTAATCGATGCCGCGGCAACACCAAGTGGAGAGGGAAAGTGACTTAGAACAGGGAGGACTGTGATTTAAATCGAAGCAACAATATGGAGGACGAGAGGCGAGCTGGAGAGATGAAGTCGCGTATGGTCGAGGTCGAGGTCGAGGGATGGAGGCCGAGAGGTGAGACGGAGAAATGAAGTAGCGTATTGGGATTTTAGCACCTGTGGGCTGTGGCGATTTAAAATTCCAGAATCCCCATTAAAAAATTTCGCGAAAAGACACAAATCCAACGTAATTAAAAGTAAATTTTTTGCGACGGAATTAAAAATCCGTCGCAAATTTGTGGGCTTTTTCCCTCTAAAAAATCATTGTTTTTTGAGTTTTGCGACGGATTTATTTTTTCGTCGTAAAATTTTACTACGGAATTAAAAATCCGTCGCAATTTACTACGGAATTAAAAATCCGTAGTAAAATTTTGCTACGGAATTAAAATTCCGTAGCAAATTGCGACGGATCTATTTTTCCGTCGCAAATTTTTGCTACGGAATTTCAAATCCGTCGCAATTTGCCACGGATTTTCAATTCCGTAGCAAAATTTTGCTACGGATTTTCAATTCCATAGCAAATTGCTACGAATTTGGATTCCGTCGCAAATTGCGACGGATTTTTTTCTGTAGCAAAATTCGATTTTTCTTGTAGTGAAACTAAAGTCCAAACAAAGGAAGGAAAGAATTTTTTTCACAATATAATGGATGTTCTGTCGGCAGTTTGTTTCTTATCTGTTTGTGGATTTAATTACTTTGTGTACGTTAAAGATTTATTGTCTTGATTAATGAACATATTATTAAATTTTCGTAAACTATTGTCTTGATCATATATTGATGTAAAGACATATTGATGTCCATTGTCTTGAACATACTAAATTTGTTATATTGCATGAACCTTTTATTTAGTGGTATGTAAAATCCTATTAGATAATGATAAGAGAGAAATTAAATTAAAAATTATAAAAAAAAAATTAAAATTTATGAAAGTTAAGGTTGAGAAATTTGACAATAAAAAAACATACATAAATTTATTAAATAATATGACAAAAATATTTGGGGAAGAGAATAAAGTGCTATATATCTGATTTTTATGTAGCTCGCAATGTAGAAATTATGAATCTGCCTTTGGAATCCTAAAATGCCCGTAGCTAGATGTATTCAATCACTGATGGGCCTGTTTGAGATAGCTTTGATAGAAGTGACTTTTGTTTTTTATGGGCTTTTTTTAATGGACTTATTTTATAATGAACTTTTCTAATGTGATTTGTGTTTAGGATAGCGGTGACAGAAGTGGCTTTTGTTTCTAATAGGCACTTATTTGGCATAATTTTTAAAAAGATAGATGAGATAAAAAATGACAGAAAAGTGTATGAATCAAATTCATATATATATATATATATATATATATATATATATATATGTAAAAAATACTTCTCATGTTGTAGAAGAAGTGTTTTCTCATGTTACACACACATAAAATGGTGGGACCCATATATATATATATATAATTAGCATTATGTGCGTGTGTGTGTGTGTGTGTGTGTGTGTATCTGTATGTGTGGGTCCCATTATTTCATATGTGTGTAGAAATCTACTTCTTCTCTCTTTTTTTGCTCGAAAAAATCTACTTCTTCTCATGTAACATGAGAGGTTTAAACCTCATAATATATATGTTGTACAAAATGTAATAAATTTTTCAAAACATGATAAATTAAAAATAAATATAAATTTGTCAAATAAAATAGTAACATTACCATTAAAAAATAAATTTTCCAAATAAAATAGTAGCATTACCATTAAAAATTTTACAACACAATTATTGAACAACATACGTGTTAGACTTATATAGCTTTAGTTATAAAAATTAAACGACCGGTCCCTTATTTTAAACTGAGTTCAAACTTACGTAAATGAGTCCATTTAGTTGAGCAACGTAGTTAGACTTATGTGACTTTAGTTATAAAAATTAAATTAATGAATCATCTAGTTTTACCTGAATGAATCACATTATGAAACCAATAAACTGGTTCTCCATTATTCTTTTCATTTTTTATTAACCTTCATTCAACAAAACTTCTAGATTAGTATAACATGACCTCTGAAAGAATTAGAGCGTAAATTAAATGATTTTAGACTAAAATAGTACAGGCAAAAGCAAAAGCTGTAACGCCTCATTTTCAATACCAAAATCTTGGCCAAAATATTAGTAACACCACCAAATATAGGATATTTAACACTCAAACACATATTTACAATATGGCCAAAGGTAGAAATCCATTTATACAGGGCCAAAATAAATCCAATAAATAAGAGTTATTTTAAAATGCGGAAGTCTTTTAGGTTCATGGCAAATAAAATAACACAACATAAACTAAAGGAGTACAGAAGAGCCTACAAAGCTCACTCCATGGGTGCATTCCCTTGATCTCTACTAAGTTATTCACCTGAAAAATGATAATATGGGGTGAGATTACACATCTCAGTAACTACTGAATATTTCCACCGCATACAAGTAAATAATGTATGACAAAAAGGCATAAACTTATTTCATAAATATAAATATATACCATACTTTCTCTTACAAAGATTATTTGTAAAAGTAGTTATCAATACAAAAATAATAAAATATGACTTTATATATATAAATATATTTTTCAGAAGTTCTCATCATATGTCTTTACAAATCATTCATCAGTCTATCGAATCCTTGATCTGTTCAGAAATGCATTATGCAGTATGCAGCCTCCCTTATACCACCTCCATCCGTATACCGCTGACTGGAGCCATAGGCTAACACATAGTCCAATAGAAACTTATTCATTTGACTGAATTGTTCCAAGCTCACCAAATCTTAAGATACACCCGGCCAAAGGTATAGAGCTTAAATCTGGACTATGGCTCCCCTCCTTTAAAATAACTAAGGAGGTGTCACATGTCCCACAACTCCAATGAAATCCCGGCCAGAGGAAAACATGGAAGATGGGGCCCTGAAACAAGTACCATCCACTGTGCACCGAGTGGTGGCATAAATCATTCTTATCATTCAAATCCCTCCTTACTCCACCCATCATAATACAACCGCCATGATGAATATGTTCACTCAAAATAATGCATTATTATACCATAAAGTTTTATACATCAATATGCGTATTTATGAATAGTGAATACTATGCGTATATGTGAATAGTAAAATACGATATATATACATGAATAGTAAAAATGAAGAGTACATACGGTATGTATACGTGAATAGTAAATACGGTATGTATACGTGAATAGTATTATGAATAGTAAATACGGTATACGTGAATAGTAAAATGAATAGTAAATACGGTATACGTGAATAGTAAAATGAATAGTAAATACGGTGTGAATAGTAAATATGGTATACGTGAATAGTAAATACAGTATACGTGAATAGTAACATGAATAGTAAAAATGAATAGTAAATACGGTATACGTGAATAGTAACGTACGTATAAATAGTACCTCTGCAGATTTGCAAATCAAAGTTCCCACACCAGATCTTAAAACCATAAATATTTTCTAAATATTCTTGCCAAAATAGTAAACAAACAAATTTATAATCATACATAATTCACAAGTATAAGGAAGAATATTCAGAGTTACCTGTTACTTGCTAATACCCGAATCACCAACCAGCTATTATAACTCTCAAGCAAATATCTCTCTACTCTCTCTCTCTCTCTACCTCTCTCTATAGCTCTTAGAAGTTGTGAAGAATGAAATGAAATGGAAGGTCTATTTATAGTTGGAAAATGGGTCCTTAAGTGTAATTTTCGTCTCTGGGTCGTTTTACGTAATTTTCCCCGTGACAAATTTTCAAACCTCCCGTGACTCTTCCCGTGGCTGGTTGTGGAAATAATTTTTCGTGGGTCCCACATGAATAGTAAATAATATTATATTATAATAATATAATATTATTATTCAAATAGTAAATTACTATTACGTGGGTCCCGCTGACAAAATTTTCAAACTTCACGAGAGTTTCTGTCGGCAGAGGAGAAATAATTTGACGTGGGTCCCACATGAATAGTAAATACGTATTTTGGAATAGTAAATACCGTATTTTTAAATAGTAAATACGTATTTGTGAATAGTGAACACTATTCATATTTCACAAATTTCAAGTATTAAATACGTATTTGCGAATAACATATATATATATATATATATATATATATTTTTAAATACGTATTTGTAAATAGTAAAAACGTATACGTGAATAGTAAATACTATTCACGGGGCCCACAAAATACTGATTTCAAATTTATTACTTTCCAAAAATAGAGCCTACTAGTCTTCCCAAAATAGGTTTATGTTCAAGATATTAGATTCAAAATTCAGGATGTTACATTTCTCCCCTCCTAAAAGAAAATTTTGTCCTCAAAATTTCGCTATAATAAGAATTCTAACCTATTTAAATAAATGAGGATAGGTTTGTCGCATGCTCTCCTCCGTTTCCCAAGTAGCATCTCCGGGAGCCATTCCTTTACACACAACCTTTACAAGCTAATATCCTTGTTCCTCAATTGCTTATCCCCCGCATCAACAATCCGCTCCGACTCAGCTTTATATATCATATTATCCCTAAGTCCTATCTCTTTCCCAAACATGCTCACCAAACACACAACACAATTTTCGTTCATCTTGTACCCAAAGTAATATTCAGACACAGGATCCACTAGTTCCTTATTTGAGCGCTTGGTTACACTGGCCTCACAGGCCAGTTCATTCTTCCTTTCTGCTTATTTCATTGTATTACCACGACACTGGATATTCAGATCTTACAGCTTAAGAAGTTACCCTCAGGCCATAATAACCACAATATGATATAATCTGATTATTCTGCCAACCTTAAGATAAACTTTAGACATACAGGTCTAATGTTACCATGATAGGCAACAAACACAATACTAGGCACATAAGTCTTATAGCCTAGAGATACCACCATATGCAAACTAGCTCAACGGGTCTTACCGCTTCAAGCCTCTGCTCGTCTATCCTATACCCGTGCTTCCTCAATTCAAGTTTAAGAAAACACTTACTTACTAAATCTAGCTTTCACCAATGGCAAGTAATTCAAAAACAAGTACATTTGGCAAGATTCCGCAAACTAAGTATATCCACAACAGTTTCCAACCTCTTCTAGCTTGTACACCTTCCACCACAATCATAATGTAAAAGTCAATTCTTGTTCTGATTTCGCAAGGATTCATTCCATGAGACATCATAGTTTATAAATGTCGATTACAAACTGGTCTTAAATCCTGTTGTAAATATTGCGTAAAAATTTCCAAACACAGCAAGTGCATTGGTAAGTTCAAAATTCAAATACTCAGGGACCTAGCAACTATTTTAAATAGTCACCAACTCCGAATACATTCCAGGTTCCAACTTATTCTACTCAACTCATCCATGAAACACTCAATTCATTATTTCTAAAGAAAGATTCTATTATCAAGATCATTTCCTATGCTAGTTAAACAGTTGGCAATCTCTGAACACCTTATACATGTTGGTATCACATGATTCGAATTCAATCCTTAGTATCTCAAAGACATATACTAAATATCATCTGTTCCTCTCATAGTTATCTATTAATCACACCCAAATAACATACTAATATTGTAACATAAATCACCGGATTTCATACTTTCATAATTAGACATACTATCTTAACTCAGATTGAATTCAAGTCTATTCTCAAATATTCCCAGACATTAATAGTCAAGTTTACAATTTGATTCTTATAACCTCAACATCAACTGATAATTCGTGTTTCCCAAAAATACCCATTATACATACTAAGATCATGATTCACAATTCCTAATCTAATTCTTGGATTATACGAAGACTATCTACAACCTCAGCAGCATTCACAAGGTTCTAATTCTACCTCAACCTGCAATATCACAACGACTCATTTCGTTCTTAAGTTCTATTTCAGCTTAGATTAAATTAAAGCCTATCCTCAACATTTACTATATTCATTCTAACATCTTACTGGCATTCCTAAGGATCACCATTTCATACCTTTCCATCGATCTTCCAACATGTTTATCCAAAAACCTTAGTCTTTGAATTATCTGTGACAAATTCATAGAGTTCTTCGGATACTCAGAGAGTGAAGAATGCTCTCGGGTTAATTGGCACAACTCATCATCATTTCAAATCTTTGGATTCTCTCCGGTTCATCTAATATTATTAGGAAGTCACCCTTCCCAAGATTACTATCACCTTAGCACGCTTACGCTTAAAATCCTATTTTCAAATGTCAATTCCGACATCTTGAGTCAGCTGCACATCCAAGACAGATTTCTTAGATAAATGCGCGTATAAACGTCCAAACTTAATTTCTTGAAAACACAGCTAGCAATAAATGCCATAGCGATTTCTGTCTGCAAAGGTCTAGGAAACTGCGACCCCTAACGGTGGCTAGGGTGCACTAGGGTGCGGTGCCATAAAATTTTCCGCATAACAACAAAATCTACATGATTCTGACAGATGAGAATCCGATGCTGCTTAACAAAATATAGACGTTGCTAGCCCAGCTATAAATAGAGTAAAGAAAGAGTAAATGTTTCACGTTCTCTCAAACTTCACAAAACCTCCACATATTCATTTCCTCTCCGATCGTAACCTTCACTATAACCTTCCACATTATCCTTAAACATGGCCGGTTCAAGTAACTCTATTCCAGTCTCCGATTCATTCAACCCTTTCTTTCTTGAAGCCTTACTTCATGACTATCAGACTAACATGTTGTCTGATTTGTCAAACAATGCATCATACCCTTATCCTTCTTTACTTCCCCAAAATCCCGTAAGTATGAACGTTCATTCATCTGCCTCAACGATTAACATTCCTACTCCTCCTCCAAGGATACAAGATTCTATTTTTACCACTACTAACAGAAAGGAATCTGAAGCAGGTCCATCAAGGCGACCTGTCCAAAGGTGTCGTAATGTGGCAGAACTTATGGAGTCTACGGTACCTTCTCAACCAAGGAATCCTGCTTCTACCTTGACTGAGACTACTAATCCATTTTCATGTGGTTGCTGCCATGTTCTACGAGAGATTATTCATACCAATGGACTTCAATACCATAAACTTGAAGTTCATGGGAGGATTGGTATGATATGCCACGCTGTCTTTCACCAGGACGTACAAGGAGGTTCTTCCAGTCCTCAAGTATTTGACTTTGGTAAGAAAAATTTAGAAGATGTCAAACATTTTCTAGAAAATTATTGTTTGAATCAAAATTCTTTAGGGTATGTCCTGGTGTCAGATCCCCTATCAGCCTACTATGAGGCCCTTTGTGTTGGTTTGGAATGGACTAAAAATCAAAATGAACTCCCTAATAGTTCATTTCCAACCAATACAGAAAATATATCCAATAAAGGAAAAGAGCTCATGGTTGTAAATAATAATCCTTCAGTCCCCATACCTAGTAATCCATACCGATCAAGAGCTGAACAAAATATTAGAGCTGCATCAATGTCAATTAATGATCTTAGAGACTTATTCCATTTACCTCAACAAGAAGCGGCTCAACAAGTTCGTCTATGCAAAAATGTTCTAATGAAAATATGCCATAGGGGAGGAATAAAGCATTGGCCTTATGTAAAAATTCGAAGCACTATGAAGCAAATAGCTAGATTGAGAAGAACAATGTCTCCTGATGGTCCTCTCTCAAGAGCAGCCGCTCAGGAAGAAATTAATAGACTTAAACTTGAGATAGTCGAAGCTTGCGGTGGGATTGTACCAACTGTTGTTCTTGATGCTTGAAATAATATAGTCTAGCCTTCTTGCTAATGTTTGTAATCTCTATTCTAGGATTCATAAGGATTTTCGAGTTTTCCTGCCAAACTCAACTTTATCTTATTAAATTCAAACTTAAGCCAGTTATTCTGTATAATCAAGACTATGCCCGTATTTTGTTATGGTATTGTCATCTGTTACTCATATAAATTAGCTAGGTAAGTGTAAATCTAGCGAAAATCTCTTCATACTTTTTACAACGGCAACTAATTGAATAACCATCAAATAGGGGCTTAGTCTTTCAATCACTTTCCTAGACACCAATAAAAATATTCATCCTAGAAAGTAATTTTAGGCCTACAGAATCCAATATTCAATAAATTTTCTACTTACCAACTTCCGCTACGCAGCTCTGAAATTTAATCTCAATCACATCCTCAAATCATAAATCCTCATTATCAATCACTTGAATATTTTGATTAACCCATTCTTCTCCTATCATGAATGTCACAAGAAAATTGGTAAAAAGAATCCAAAGCTATAAAGGAAAATGCACATGTTATGATATTTAATTTGCCATGACCTCAAAATTTTTATTTAGAAAACTGATAGGAAATTTACAGATTGGCCAGAACCTTTGCTCTGATACCAAAAATGTAACGCCTCATTTTCAATACCAAAATCTTGGCCAAAATATTAGTAACACCACCAAATATAGGATATTTAACACTCAAACACATATTTACAATATGGCCAAAGGTAGAAATCCATTTATACAGGGCCAAAATAAATCCAATAAATAAGAGTTATTTTAAAATGCGGAAGTCTTTTAGGTTCATGGCAAATAAAATAACACAACATAAACTAAAGGAGTACAGAAGAGCCTACAAAGCTCACTCCATGGGTGCATTCCCTTGATCTCTACTAAGTTATTCACCTGAAAAATGATAATATGGGGTGAGATTACACATCTCAGTAACTACTGAATATTTCCACCGCATACAAGTAAATAATGTATGACAAAAAGGCATAAACTTATTTCATAAATATAAATATATACCATACTTTCTCTTACAAAGATTATTTGTAAAAGTAGTTATCAATACAAAAATAATAAAATATGACTTTATATATATAAATATATTTTTCAGAAGTTCTCATCATATGTCTTTACAAATCATTCATCAGTCTATCGAATCCTTGATCTGTTCAGAAATGCATTATGCAGTATGCAGCCTCCCTTATACCACCTCCATCCGTATACCGCTGACTGGAGCCATAGGCTAACACATAGTCCAATAGAAACTTATTCATTTGACTGAATTGTTCCAAGCTCACCAAATCTTAAGATACACCCGGCCAAAGGTATAGAGCTTAAATCTGGACTATGGCTCCCCTCCTTTAAAATAACTAAGGAGGTGTCACATGTCCCACAACTCCAATGAAATCCCGGCCAGAGGAAAACATGGAAGATGGGGCCCTGAAACAAGTACCATCCACTGTGCACCGAGTGGTGGCATAAATCATTCTTATCATTCAAATCCCTCCTTACTCCACCCATCATAATACAACCGCCATGATGAATATGTTCACTCAAAATAATGCATTATTATACCATAAAGTTTTATACATCAATATGCGTATTTATGAATAGTGAATACTATGCGTATATGTGAATAGTAAAATACGATATATATACATGAATAGTAAAAATGAAGAGTACATACGGTATGTATACGTGAATAGTAAATACGGTATGTATACGTGAATAGTATTATGAATAGTAAATACGGTATACGTGAATAGTAAAATGAATAGTAAATACGGTATACGTGAATAGTAAAATGAATAGTAAATACGGTGTGAATAGTAAATATGGTATACGTGAATAGTAAATACAGTATACGTGAATAGTAACATGAATAGTAAAAATGAATAGTAAATACGGTATACGTGAATAGTAACGTACGTATAAATAGTACCTCTGCAGATTTGCAAATCAAAGTTCCCACACCAGATCTTAAAACCATAAATATTTTCTAAATATTCTTGCCAAAATAGTAAACAAACAAATTTATAATCATACATAATTCACAAGTATAAGGAAGAATATTCAGAGTTACCTGTTACTTGCTAATACCCGAATCACCAACCAGCTATTATAACTCTCAAGCAAATATCTCTCTACTCTCTCTCTCTCTCTACCTCTCTCTATAGCTCTTAGAAGTTGTGAAGAATGAAATGAAATGGAAGGTCTATTTATAGTTGGAAAATGGGTCCTTAAGTGTAATTTTCGTCTCTGGGTCGTTTTACGTAATTTTCCCCGTGACAAATTTTCAAACCTCCCGTGACTCTTCCCGTGGCTGGTTGTGGAAATAATTTTTCGTGGGTCCCACATGAATAGAAAATAATATTATATTATAATAATATAATATTATTATTCAAATAGTAAATTACTATTACGTGGGTCCCGCTGACAAAATTTTCAAACTTCACGAGAGTTTCTGTCGGCAGAGGAGAAATAATTTGACGTGGGTCCCACATGAATAGTAAATACGTATTTTGGAATAGTAAATACCGTATTTTTAAATAGTAAATACGTATTTGTGAATAGTGAACACTATTCATATTTCACAAATTTCAAGTATTAAATACGTATTTGCGAATAACATATATATATATATATATATATATATTTTTAAATACGTATTTGTAAATAGTAAAAACGTATACGTGAATAGTAAATACTATTCACGGGGCCCACAAAATACTGATTTCAAATTTATTACTTTCCAAAAATAGAGCCTACTAGTCTTCCCAAAATAGGTTTATGTTCAAGATATTAGATTCAAAATTCAGGATGTTACAAAAGCCATGAGAGAAGCATTCATTGAGGGAGGAGAGAAACGTCTTTTTTGCTTTCTACTGATAGGGCCCACAAAAAAATTGATGGAGAAGAAGCTGATAGGATTAGAAGCTCCATAGTGTGGCTTCAAAAAATATCCCCATCAAACCTTGAAGCCCATTAAAAAAGAAGCCAATCCAAATACCGAATAATTGAACTTTCACTCTTAATGGACTTATTATCCCATCAGACTTATTATCCCATGATGGGATAATAAGTTCATCAGATGGTATCCCCAAACAGGCCCAATTATATTCACAAGCCAATGAAATTGACAAAGTTAGTAAAGGCATTAGCCTTTATCTCAAAAGGAAAGAGGTTTGATACCTGCTCCTTAGTGTGAGAGTATGAGGGCCTCATTGGTGGGCGATCTATAAGTACCTCTGTAAACGCTCTTTAAGCTTGGAGGCATACCCTGACCTACTGGTGGAGTACCAATATCTACCCCCACTTATACTTACCTATCAAAAAAAAAAAAATTCACAAGAACAAATGAGTTAGTGGGGGTTCAATTTGCCTAACTAGTTAGCACCTACAAGCAATGGCAGATCCAGGAAATAAATGAAGGGTGGGCACCTGTAGTAGGAGGATTTGGGGTTTGAGGGCAGTACCCCGAATTTTTTTTTAAATTAAAGTTTTAAATGCATTAAAAAACTAAAGAATATAACCAAGAAAATAAAATAATATTTAAAAAAAATTTCATGAAATCAAGTGAACACTGATCATGTAATAAGAGAAGCAATTATTTTACAAACTTGTTATTTAGAAAAGAAAGGCTAAATGCTGTTAGAAATACAGCTACATAAATTACAATGAAGGGTGGACACTCAATGAGTTCAAGTACATATATTTTAATAACAAAAGTATATTACAATAAAAATAATTACAATATCATCCTTTTACGCCTTATTTTTTAGAATTCTATCATAGTTGCCTTATTATCAATGTTATCAAATACATCTTTTTCAATATAAGGTACTAAACAATCATTCAACCATTCATCTCTCATCCGATTACAAAGTGCAATCTTAATATATTAAGGGTGGACACTTAATTTAAGAGTGGACAATCATTGTATTAATTTATTTTTTTAAAAAATATATATATCTCAATTCGGGGGGCCCCCTTGTCATATAGGTGACTCCGCCTATGCCTACAAGTACTAAAATTTTAGCGAGCAGGGATCGGGGAATGTTCACCTTTGCCAGGCATTCACGAGCAAGGAAAATCTGATGGGGACGACCAGCTCGTTCTCCTCCACACTGGACCATTCCATGACTGACGAGCTCCCGTCAGTGATGACACAGACACCGACGATGATAGGAGGCTCGTCCATTATACATTTCTACCCAATTCTTTCGGCCCCAAATGCCAGTTTTGCTGCATCCTCAGATTCACCAGGCTCTCTGTTTGGTTTGAGGGGAGGAGAGGGGAAGGGAGGTTTCCTCCCCTCTCTAGGGTGAAAAGATATATATGACCTTGATTTAAAGTATTTGTGCGGAAAACGATATAAATCAGGGTCATATATGTCTTTTCACTCTAGGGAGGGGAAGGAACCTCCCCTCCCCTCTCCTCAAACTAAACAGGCTAAAAAAACTGAACTGCCATTATCTTGAAGATTTTGGCTTGTGAGTATAATTCAGGTACGTTTTGAACAGCACATGGTGCCAAACTAAAAATTCAATCCGTTCTCAATCCATCCCTAAAAAGTTGTAAAACAGGCTCTTGACTTTGAACTACATTAGTTTACAATTTGCAATGCAAAGGCAACTTCAACGTTTGCTTATGGGAAACTGTCATCGTAGCCTGTTTTGGTGCAGGTTCGTTAAGTTGTTAAATTGTTCTGTTGGAATTTTTTAGCCAACCAAAAACCGACGGTTGATGTAACAGTTATCTGTTGAGCATGTCATTTCAGTTTGTAAAAAATTTAGTGGAAATATAATTTTTCCATAAGGATTTGCTTAGTTATTAAGAAGCAACTTGCCACAACTGCTGACACTAGGCTGACACATATCAACATGGCATTTTTTTTAAAAAAATACAAATCAACATGGCATATTTTAATTGGACAGAGCATATGTTGAGTGGCTCTCCTGGAGGGGAAATGCACCAAAATAAGAAGAAAAAAAATTTACCGGATTGGAACAGTTTCAAAAGTATTTCTGTATCTAATGCAGTCAAAGTCAATGGTTTAAGTTTGACTGACGCCACTGTAGCATTTAATATATATATATATATATATTGAGTGGCGTGAGTCAAACTCACGCCATTCAATATTCATTAGATTGAAGTGGTGACACACCACTCCGTGTCACCCCATATAAAAAAGAAATTAATATTATTATAATAATATATAATAACAATGATTAATGATTAAAAAAACTTAAATAATTTAAAGCTCTACTTCATTTAATCTGGAATTAAAAGAAAGAAAGTATGAGGGTTTAAATAACTTACTAAGAACGCATTTTAAAAGATGACGCAATACAATTTGGTTATAACATCAAATCCAAAAACGGGGGATCTATATATTTGTTATACACCAAAATTTTGAGATCTGTTATTACAACTAAATTATACCGCGTAATCTTTTAAAGGGCGTTCTTAATAAGTTATTTAAGTTCCATGCTTTCTTTCTTTTGATTCCAGATTAAATGAAGTAGAACTTTAAATTATTCAAATTTTTTTTTATCATCATTTATTATTATTATATTAAATTTTTTTATATGGGGTGACACCACTTCAATCTAATGAATATTGAGTGGCGTGAGTTTGACTCACACCACTCAATATTTATTTATTTTTTTAAAAAATGCCACAATGGCGTCAGCTTATCCAGTGGTGTCAGTTAAATTAATGCTATTGATTTTGACTGCATTAGAGAGAAAAATACTTTTGAAACTGCTTCAATCCGTTTTTTTTTCTTATTTTGGTGCATTTCCCCTCCTGGAGTGCCCAATAATTTATGTTTGAATTGTCGACCAAAGAGCAGTGGCAACAAGCCTCTTTTAAAAGATGAAAATTAAATTTTGGATTACTAAACTTTAAGAGTTTGAAAATTATACCCATGAAAGAAAGTCTTGTCAACTAATTTATAAAATTCTTTGACAAATAGATAAATTATTTATTTGTAATTGATATTAAAAATATGTACGATAATTTTTAAAATTATTTTATCATTTAATGATTAAAATTTAATCTATTGAGATAAAAATCCTCTAATAATTGATAAAGTAGGATATTACGACAGAAAAATTTAATATATTCATTTAAAAAAATATTTAAATGAACCTTTTGTCAAGGACAGGAGAAAATAACTAAATATACCTTTTATCTTTCTTTTTATTTTAAGAAAATACACTCGGAGTCAGTGATGAGATAGAAATATACTAAAAGGATGTTATATATTTTAGGGAAAGTTAATTTTTTTGTCCTTGAAGTTTGACCTTCTATAATATTCGGTTTTTAAACTTTTGACTCATTTAAAAATTTGGTCGCTAATCTTTTTATAATTTATAATTTTATCCTTATCCTCCATCATCTTATGTGGAAAAAAAAGTAGTAACTGTACTTACGTGGTTGCCAGCTCAACTCCAAGTCTTGTTGGCACTCTCTCAGATCATTCTCTCCAACCTTACTGCTTCCAGACCCGCCATTAATGATCGATTGAATCTTCTTTCTTTCTTGATATTTGTTAAAGTTCGATTTTTTCCCGTTGAGTTCAATTAATGGAGATGCTAGAGCTAATTTAGCCTGCGGCAGCTTTACTGTACTACCTCTTTCCCCTTCATTTCAATGGATTCAGTAAGATTGATAGGCCTCTCCCAATTTTTTGAATTCGGATTTCGATTTGATGAATGTGTTTGTTTGTGTGGCTGCAAGAGCAAGGAAGTCCTTTACCAACATTTGAATCTATGTCGCATTGACACCAACACGGTGTTTTTAATGTGTTACCGATACGTGATATAAATATGTTATTTCAAAAATACTAATATTTCAACACGTCTTAATATTAAATAATATTTTTAATATAAAAAGTGTATTTCACATTAACAAAATATAATAAAAGAAAAATCATTTGCATAATTAAACTGCATCTCGACTAATAATATTTGCCTCCAACTCTAGCTCATCTAAGGAAAGGGTAGCAACATCTAAAGCTCCAATATCATTAAAGATATCAACTGCATCTCCACTATTGTCCTAATAATGACTTTCTCCTTCTTTATATTTCGCATTGTTTCTTGATAAGAGCCGAAGGTTGCTATCTATGTAAACCAAGTATTCAGCTTGTTTGGGATCCATTCTATTCCTCTTCATGGAATGCACAAAAGAGTAAGTACTCCAATTGCGTTCAACACAAGATGAAGAAGAGGGTTGTGCAGTGAGTTTGAAAGCTAGCATTTTAAGCAAAGGTGCACTGCAACCGTGAACTCCCCACCAATCATTGGGATTCATTGTATATCAATTTTCAATAGTCTCAAACTCTCTAAGACCTCCCTTCATTTGAGCAAAGTTGACATACTCCAATTTACTGCAGACCTTTCCTCCACACTAGAAAAATGTCTCTTGAAGAACTTTTTTACTTCTAAATTAATCTCCACATCATCGTCTAGAGAAACTCAATTTGGATCTTCAGCAAGCCATTCATCACTGTAGTATCTACCAAAAAGGGAAAAAAATTATGTGTCAAAATAGTTTCAATTAATAGAATTATTAAACCAAGTCACAATTATGGAAAAAAAAAACTTACTTGGGATGCAAAGCATGTGCCAAACAATGAAGGGGAGTAGAACTCTTGGTCCAACGGTCCACAAGAATTTTATAGACCACATCATAAAACAATTATTACATTCTTTACCTTCTCAATCATCGCATCCCACAATCATAAACCAAATGAAGACAAGGTTAATCAGTGTTTCAAAACCTAATCATATCATAAATGGGAGTAGTGAAAGCAAGGGTATAATCAATGTCTGCCCATAACTCATCATCCAATATCATATCCTTCACTTGTCTTGCCCTTCCTTGATTATCATCTTTGTAAATATTCCATTTTTCACAAATGACCATGTTTTGGAGACCACCCTTTAGCAACTTGAATCTCTTTAACATCACAATCACGGAAGCAAATCAGGTGTCATCAATAGTACGCAACTTCAATGTGGTAAACTCATTAAATATAGACAATCTCATAGAATAAGTCATGATGAAAGTCTTGATTGTTGAAACATTGTCAACAATTTCAGATATCCAACTACATTCTCCATACATAATATCATTATTCTCCACATTTTTAGCTACACAAATGTTCTTCAAAGTCAAGTTCAACGTGTGAACAACACATGGTGTCCAACTGATACTTGGATATTCTCGTTCAATAAGTTGCCCTACCCCCTTATAATTAACAGCATTATCTGTTATTACCTGAACCACCTTATCCATCCCAACTTCTTGTATTACTTCCTTTAACAAGTTGAAAATAAAATACTTATCCTTGACTTCACCAGAACCATCAACACTTTTCAAAAACATGGTTAAACCGTCACATAGTGCATGAAATTAATTATTGGCCTCCTTTGGGAATCACTCCACCTATCACTAACAATACTCACACCATTTGATCTCCAAAGAGATCAGGCAGGGATTAACAACCTATCAACATGATCCTTCTCCTGTTGCAAAAGCGTAGTCCGCAATAAGTTATACCTAGAGTGTCAATAACCTGAAGTCACAACAACAAACAGTTAAAAACAAGAGAAATAAATAGGGTAAAAATAAATTATGAAACATAATATTTCATAACATTAAATACCTCCAATGTTATGACTTGCAGCATAAGTGAATGCTTGTTGAAAGTACGGGTTCTTTGCCAAACTACATGGAAATCCAACATAATAAAACATCCAAGCAATAATATGATTTAGTTCTTCCCGCTCTCCAATATTGAAAGCCCTTTTAATAGAATTCATGCTTGCAGTTCCGTCGTCATCACTTTTTTTTCCTTTTAGCAGATGTACTAGCTGTAGCTAAAAAGCCAGTGGGTGGTAAATGAATATGTCTTGGTGCATTATTCCTCTCCCTTTGAGAAGATTCCTCTTCCAATTTTCCCATTTATATCAAAGATGCATTATTGACACTCTTACATAATGCAATCCCTTTAGATTTAATCTTTAACAAATGAGCTCTTATTCTCATGTATAACCTTTTGTATTCAAGTTTGCAAAAGTTACACTTCCAACCCACATTCCCTTTAGCTTTTGTTCCTTCATCAACTTTAGTCACATATCTCCACAATGGTTTGTTCAAGTTTTCAAGTTCAGTGTCCACATTTCGTGAGTTGGACTCTAAGTTTATTGAACTATTGCTTTGATTTGTGTTGGACTCCATTCTATCAATCATATTAAAAACAAAATCATATTAAATACAAAATTAAGAAATAGAATTTATTTTCAAAGTAAACCGAAAAAGGACAGGGAAACAGGGGAGGGGAGTCGTGATTCGTGAATAGCAAAGAGTTAGACACAGAGACTCAGAGAGTGAAACACTGAAACACAATCATAGATAGATATCGCACAGACACAAATCACACAATCACAGATATTAAAGACACAATCACAATCACAGTCGGCGTTTAAGCTTAAGCTAAAGGCCTGAAGCTTTAGCCTTTAATCATCTCTCAACTCTCAATCGGAGGAACCACCGAGAGAAGCAAAGAACACAGACAGAGAATGAGACACGATCATTCAGTCACATATATCGCACGAAAAGACTGAGGAAGAAGAAACACTCACTGTATTAGATGGCGTCGCTGTCGATTCCATTCGATTCGATTTGGGAGAACCGTAGAAAACACTCACACGTGATTTGGGAGAGACGGCAAATCATGGCGTCATTGATTTGGGAGATGGGAAAGACGGAGGTGGTTCGATTTGATTGAGTCAGAGATTATTTCACCGAGTTGAACTTGAGCGAGATGATTTGGGAAAGATGTCAAGCAAATATTCATTGTCGATTAGGGCCAAAATTTGGAGCTACAAAACACGCCTTCAGCTTTTGCTAAAATTACAAAATTGCCATTTGAATTGTTGACCGCTATAATTCACAAATTTCAGTTCAATTCGCGTGTCCGAGAATTCGTGTGTCGAACTCGTTCTTTTCCCCAAACTTGACGTGTCCATGCATCATAGGTTTGAATGATCCAGCTTCTATCCGTAGAAGGATTTATTGTCATTTTCAACAAAGCCAAAGATGAGAAGAAAACCGATGGAGCTTCCGACCATCATTCCTCAAAGCGAAGAATTGACTCTCATGGAGATTTTAAAAAAAAAAAAAAAGGTCCAATCTGTCAACAATGGCTAATCTAGAAGCAGAAAGGTATGATTTGAGAGAATGCCAAAGACTTAGGAGTTGAGTTGGAAGCCAAGTAAGCATAGTAGTATTGAAGTTTCTACCACATGGGATAACTCAATGCTTACTCATATTGAGTTGTGGAGGAAAAGGATAGAAGTATAAAATATAGAAAGATTTGGATTGATTCTTAAATGAGTTAAAAGTTCAAGGGCTGAGTTGTATCGAGTCAAACTTTAGGGACTGATGCATAAATGAGTCAATACTTTAAATACCAAAAGATTAATTTTCCCTATATTTCATATCACTTCCTCAATTTTAAATATATGAGCTTTTTAACTAATTAACATAAATTAATAAAATTCATTAAGTTAGTTATTGATAAAAATTGTGTGTTGATGTTTAAAATTCTATAATGAAAATAAGGAAAGTGTTATGGACTCTTATAAGAGGCCCACTCACCACAAGGCCCAAAAAGGGAAAAAGTGTACCAAGAAGTGCACTAATAAAAGAAGATCCTAATCAGCCTATAATCAAGGCTGTAATCAAGGAATATCCTGATCTAGGGTCCAAACCCTAAAGGAATAGCGGCTACAAGCATGGGTCAGGAGGCAAACAAAGCCCAAGGTCCAAGTCATAAAAGTAATCTCTATAAATATGAGGTTAACCTAAAAGGTACACATTCTCTATTTATCATATTTACTATTCAGCCTCACTGTGCGCACATCCCACCCCTTTTTGGCTAAACACCATATACGTGCACAGTGATCCCTTGATATTCTTTGGTATCTTCCTTATATATATATATATATATATATATATATATATATATATATCTTAGAATAATCATCCTCTCTTTAGTATCTGCCTTATAGATATCTTGGAGAGATTTACTAATCCAATATCAATACACTAGCCCATCGGTTAAATATGTGTTTTACGCTAGAACAGAAAGTATAAGAGTTTGAGATAAGAGAATTGAAGAGAAAGAAGGAGAAATGTTTTAGTTATTTGGATGCTTCTAATGTGTATCACAGAGCCTTTATTTGTAGGCCTTCAACCTCAACTAAGAGTTATATATAATGTATGTAAAACGAATTCACATAAGTGCACAATATGTAACATTTGAGTTATAAGAATAAAAACTCTTAAAGACTATTTATTAGAAAGGTTGTGGAGTAGGATATGAAAGGCCAAGAGTTGAGAGTTCCACATCATCTAGTATCTTTTTACAACACCCATTAAATGTCCATGAACAAATATTGTGCCTCCTTAAAACCTGACTATGAAAAACTTAGTGGAACAAAAGTCTAATAAAGGAAAAAGAGTACACAATACAAATAGAAGTTGCCTCGTTAAAAAAAACCTTACCAAAAAAACTTCATGGGACAAATCCTTAGTTAAGGAAAGGAGTACAACATGATCTTTACTCCCCCTGAATATGATATCGTATTTACTCCCCTAATAATTAGTTTTGCTACCCCATAATGACAACATCACTTTCAATGTATTTTCAATCATATCTTTCTTTTAATATGTTCATAGAACTATGAAACCAAATCTCATTTTCGTAATCCAATGTGGACTTTTGCAAGAACTAATTTTTACCAGTAAAATCATAGTAAATACTAAATACAATATTAGCATGATACATAAATATTTTCGTAAAATATAAGGTACTTCTAGACCAATAAATTTAATATCTCTTTGTAAGAAAAATCACCATAAAAAAAACATGTGATTTTGAAATCATCGAAGCATTCGATAACTCGATTTATAAATCAAGTAAAATATAAAATTACTAATTTTATAATATATTTTTCAATCAATTATATAGGCTGAATTATTTTTAAACTCACATAACATTTTATATATAGAATGATTTTCTTGTATATGCTTCTAGCATTTTAAATCCTTCAAGGGTTCTCATGTAAATTTTACTATTTAATGAGCCATATGTATAGGCTGTATACAACAACATATGACAAACGCATAATTTTATTTTCATATGCTGCTAGAAATGCAAAATTATTGTATTCACTACAAAATAATATCCATCATCATAGTCTCCATTAGCATTTGTGAAAATCTTTATTTTCGCTTAAATATTTATATATTTCATAATTCAGTTTGGATCACAAGTTTATAATTTTCACATATCGAAATAATGTAATCATATTTTCATTGCGTCTATTCTCTTTTACTTTTCTTTTTGGCCAATCACTATTCTGTCTACTTGCAACATAGATTTATGCATAAAATCCTCATTTGATTACATGAAATAATTATCAAGACTGTTGTAAAAAAACTTAATCTTTTTGGTTCCATTTTTACTATGACATAATTCATTGAGATCTTTTATTACTTTCAGGTACTTGAACCTCTTTTGAGGTTTTTGTAATTAATTATGTCTTGGAACTCTTCTAGAGTACCTACCTTATTAAGATGATTATTTTAATTACATGCTCCTCTTTATCTATAATATTTATATTTGGAATCAAATGGTTTCTCATGCTTCGAGCATGCCTCACTTTCAATTTATACTAATTGGAACATTTTTAGCTAGAACATGAGATTTAGTAATTCTCATTTAGGTCAGTAATTGCATCTTAGATGTATTTTGTAATATTTAATGCATGCAAAACTTGATGAACTTCTAGTTCATACTACTATATTTGAGGATATACATGTAATAGTAATAATGCATTCCATACGTTCTCTTTTCTAGCTATTTAATTTCTCTCCCTCATATTAGAAAAATTTTGTCAAATGACAATTAACTAATCATGTAATATAAGTTTCTTAAATCCACTTGTTTTCTTTAGAAAAATCCTTTTTGTTTCATTTAGAGACAAACAAAATGAACGAGTTTCTTACCCAACAATTTATCCCAACTTTCTTTAAATATCCATCTATGTGCATTGTGGTGAATTGTAGCATTGCACATTCAAATATTTACAAGATGTAACATATTTGGCTTCTAGCTAACCAAAAGCCAATTTTAATGGGAGAACTTTATTGGCTTGTATAAGTGTTGCAATAGATAAGGTCAAATATACCAGCATTGAAATAGAAGGTTTGTTCTCATAAGTATTAATCTAACTATTTATAGAGGCTTCACTGAACAATTATTGAATCATATAATCTAGAAATTGTGTGTTCAACATAGTGATTTATTCAAACAATCTTGCAAATTTTAGGTTGCAAACTAATAATAAGTTCACATATAACTATCTTATATGTGCATCTATTAAATTTATCAAATACTTGTATGGTTTATGAAAAAAATCCTTTCTTACTAAACAACAATTAACCATAATGTTTTCTTAAAGTCAGATTAGTAGGTAATTATGGAAAACATTCCTTTTCACATCTCAAGGTCCAGGACAAAAATTTCGCCCACAAACCCACAACATAAAATCCATAACTCAGGGCACAATTATCGGACTGGAGATTTTATAGTCCACGAGTCAAACAACATGAACCTCACAACAAAGGGTCTTCACAAACAATGTTTGCACAAAATAGGAGAGTCGATCCACTATAATTTGATAGTCTATAAAATAAGACCTTCAACAAACATCCAAAAGTAGTTAATGTAGTATTTCAAAAATATGAGGGCCCTATGATAGCAATATATAAATCAATACAACACTAATACCAAAAAGAGGCCTACAAGTTTCACGACGTTTATGCCTCTGACTGCTTCCCTTGCCTTCTAATAAGGTTAGAGGTCTCGCCTGAAAAATTTAATAATGACGAGGTGAGACATAAAGTCCCCGTAACCGAAATTAATTTATCAAATATGCAGGAAATGATTTCAAATCAGAGAAGCAGGTTTGTTATTATAATTAAAATATCAATAATAATTAAATAATAGATGATCATTAACAATATTTAAAATCATCCCCACTCATCTATCCTGCTCTTCCTTATATCTTCTGGACGTGGTACAGTCTATCACTGCTAGTATACCCGGCCAAGATTAGCTAGTCACTTCAAGAATACTGTCCCTTCCCATGCTACCACCTAGGGGTCCAGGGTACAAAATTTCTCCCACAAACCTACCACCAATATACCGTAACAAGGAGGTGTCCACTCAAAACACTCAACTCAAATTCCGGGCCAGGAATGAGAGAGCCGATGAGCACAATTTTACCCTCAATCTCTTCCACATAACCGAACATATCCTGACAGAAGAAATAATATAATACTAAAATTTTCTACAACATTTTATTAAATTATTATTCCATACACAACATCTTACAACAACCATTATAACTATCACAACAATAACAATCCCAATAATAATAATCACTTAAATACATAGATTGGAAAATACACTGCTTAACTGAAATAATTTCATATCCAATCATATAAATATTTTTTTCCAAAACACACAAGTAGTATATATAAAAGTAAGATTAAAAAAAATACCTCACAATTACAACTTATAATTTCCTATGGCTTAAAATAAATTAATCCCGGTTACCTCAATTCCAAGTTTAACCTTAGCATAAGGAGCACTACTCGCATAATCACTAATCACAAGAAGGCTCTACATTATCACAATTACAACTTATAATTTCCTATGGCTTAAAATATACAAATTTTAATATATTTGAAATGTTTGAAGTGGACAAATTATGACAGGACAGAAAAATTAGGGAAAGCATTGTAACTATTAATTTTCTTTCTATTTTATTACTAATTAATAATACCTTTTTTTTACTAATAATAATAACAATATTTATTTTATTATTATCATTATCATTATTATTATCATGTACTAATTATTATTATTACTATTTACAATTATTTTAAAACTCTCATAGGCTATTCTAATATTAGATACATCATCAATACTTTAAATTAGAAATATAAATAAATATTAATGTATAAACAAAAGCTTTGGTTTTTAATCACATCAGTAAAGTTTTTGGGTTCAATATCCACCATTAAAACATCAAGCTTGATTGATTTAATTATTTGGAACCAACGAAGCCAGCAAAACACGTATTACACACAGTGAGCTTTTGGTCCCCACAATATTTCTATATGCTTTCATATATTTATTAGCAAGCTCTCTTACTTCTATTCCATATGCAACGATTATTCACACATATTTTTGTCTTATCATGCTATATAGGTATAATATGACTTAAATTAGGAGTTTAAATAAATGTTAACAACAACAAAATATATTTTATTATGATATACATACATATATTTGTAACTAATATTATAACTGAGATAATATAAGATTGAGTTAGATTAGATCCTAAAATATAGAAGTTTATAAATATTAACAAAATATTATAAATTTTATTATAATACATGTATATTCCTAATCTTAACAGCAAAATGAATCAGGTTTCCCTTCTTTATTTATTTATTTATTATTATTATTATTATTATTATTTATGAGCAACGTGATCATATAAAACTCATGTTTCTTTTTCTTTGTTTTTTGGGTTAAGGTGCAAAAATACATATGTGCTTTTCTTCAAGGAGCGCCTAGTAACAAATGCATTTTTTGGGTGCAAAAGTGCACACGTGGTTACAAATTATGTGCAAAAATACCGTTTGACCGTTAAGTTTGACTTTGACTGTTAAGTTTGACTTTGACCGATCACGTGGCATTTCAAAAGTGCAAAAATACATATGTGGTTTGTCAAGAAGAGCGCCCAACAACAATTTTTTAAATTTAATAATTTTATTTTAATTACTACCAGGTGCTAAAAAGATATTTAGAATACTGACCTGTACTGAAAAAATACTTCATAATCTTGAAAAATTATTTTTAGATCTGAAAAAATATTTCACGGTACTAACTGATACTAAAAAGATACTTTGAAGTATTTTTTCTATACCGGTTAGTATCCTGAAAGTATTTTCAGTACCAGTCAATACCCTAAAATATTTTTTCAGTATCCTTTTAGTACCGGTAAACACTTGAAATATTTTTTCAAGATCCTAAAATAATTTTTCAAGATTATGAAGTATTTTTTCAGTATCAGACAGTATCCTTTTAGTACCGGTTAATACTTGAAATATTTTTTCAAGATCTTAAAATAATTTTTTAAGATTATGAAGTATTTTTTCTATACTAGTCAGTATCCAGAAAAAAATATTTCAGGTCACTGACTAGTACTAAAAAGTACTTTCAGGATACTAACTGGTACAGAAAAAATACTTCATAATCCTGAAAAATTATTTTATGATCTTGAAAAAATATTTCAAGTATTGACCGGTACTAAAAGGATACTAACTAATACTGAAAAAAATATTTCAGAGTATGACTGATACTAAAAAGTACTTTCAGGATACTGACTGGCACAGAAAAAATACTTCATAATCTTGAAAAATTATTTTAGAATCTTGAAAAAATATTTCAAGTATTGACCGGGACTTAAAGGATACTGACAGATACTGAAAAAAATATTTCAGGATACTGACTGGTACTAAAAAGTACTTTTAGGATACTGACTGGTACAGAAAAAATATTTCATAATCTTGAAAAATTATTTTAGAATCTAGAAAAAATATTTCAAGTATTGACCGGTACTAAAAGGATACTGACACTACTACAAATATTGGATATTACTATCCTAAAAAACGTCCTTATTTAAAAATAGGAAGTAAAAAATGAAGGTAGTGGCAATCTTGTAAATATATCGAAGGAAAATGAGCCTTCGCGCAATTTAGGCGACCTGAATTAAGTTAAGGTCGCCTATTTTTGAATTTAGGCGACCTTAATTTAGATAAGGTCGCCTAAAATGGAATTTTTTTGGTCTAAAATTTTTTTGCTCCAATTTAAGCGACCTGAATTCAATTAAGGTCGCTTATTTTTGAATTTAGGCGACCTAGATATAATTAAGGTCGCCTAAATTAGAATTTTTTTGGCGCGCCGTTGTGGTTTATTTTAATATTGGCGCTAAACTTATTTCTTTTTGGCGCCGGATGGTTATTTTTAATTA
Source organism: Acacia crassicarpa (assembly GCA_034222035.1). Classification (NCBI taxonomy): domain Eukaryota; kingdom Viridiplantae; phylum Streptophyta; class Magnoliopsida; order Fabales; family Fabaceae; genus Acacia; species Acacia crassicarpa. The sequence continues at coordinate 31,499,445 of JAWXYG010000008.1, read as the reverse complement.
TTGGCGACCTGAATAAAATTCAGGTCGCCAGTTTTACATTTTGGACGACCTGAATAGGTTTCAGGTCGCCAATTTTATGTTTTGGGCGACCTGAACAAGTTTCAGGTCGCCTATTTTATGTTTTGGGCGACCTGAACAAATTTCAGGTCGCCACTTGTATGTTTTGGGCGACCTGAATGGGTTTCAGGTCGCCCAAATTCCTTTCCCTACTTGTAACGGCCCGGATCTGAAAAAAAAAAAAGAAAAGAAAAGAAAGGACCGCACGGGTTTTTGGCGAGAGGTGTAGGGCGTGGAAGTTTCGCGATTTTGGAGACAGCTAACCCAGTTCCAGCGTGCAACCCTAGTCCTTCGTTCCCTCCATTGTGCTCACCGTCGTCGCCCAACGGTTGCTGCCGGCGTCTCACCCTCTTCGGTCTGCAATCTCGCCGCTGTTCCTGTTCGGTATTCTTTCTCTGTTTCGGCGTGCAACCCTATTTGCTTTGGGGCCACAATCATCTATAGCTGTAGGGTGGCGAAAGAAAGATGAGAGAAGATCTGCCTCTGGAGAAGTGAAGGTACTTGTTTTCTGCATAATTAAGATAAAATTAGGAATTATTTAGAAGTCAAAGGATAAGATTGAACAGCTGAATGAAGGGTCATGGATCTTCAGCATTTTAATTAACAGCGTCTCAGGTTAACGAAGTTCTCCTAGCTGTATTTGTATGTTGATGGATTAATATAGGACATTACAGCCTCATGAGAAATTCACGAGATTTAGCATGCTTTTACTTATTTAAAGGGAAATATGCATTCTCATGTTCGATGCATACAAGGACTAAATTGTAGAATTAATTATTTTGTTTGGTTTATAGCTCTTGGAATTTGCTCAAATAGTTGAAGTTGCAAATTTTGGTGGTGACATTGCATCAATAATGAATAATGTGATTGATAACATGTACATGCTCTGAATGCTACCGCTAACAAGTCTTATAATATATTAGTATAAAATGAATGAAAATCACAATGGAAAAGCCATGACATGGCTGAGCAAGACGATAGTATGCTTCATGATAAGGCTTGGTGATGACTCATCACCCATGAGCTTCCATCTTTTCAATAGTTGCTTGAGCTCCTCCTTATAGAAACTTTTATGCTATTCATATGTTTCTTTACTTAGATTAGCTCTTTCTATAATGTAGTTTGGCACCAGTTCTTTTGATGTAGCAGCTCATTATACCCATCACTTGTCTTCAAAATCTCATGGTCGCATAGCAGGAAGAATTGGGGGTATGTGCATTAGATCTGTTTTGATGTAAATTCCAGAGTTTCTTTTTCTAGCTTATGGTTTCACTACTTGATGGGAAAAAAATCCCATGGCGTTAAAATTAAAATCTGGTCATCAAATGCTCTATCTTAAAATAATAATTTAATTTATTAAAATTTGCTTTTGACGATTTGATGACATGCTTTATGAAATTTTGGACAGTAACACTGTTTTCTATGAGGCTGCTATGCATTGTTTACAATATGTTTCGTCGCTTGTGTATGAAAAGTAGTTTCTCCTTCGTTTCCTGAAACTGATATGCTTCTTTCGACTTTTTCTAAGTGGTTTCTGATTTATGGAAGCCATAATTCCATACAGTGGCCATGCTTTATGGAATATAAATTTGAGTGATAAAGAGAGAGTAAAAGTCCAGTTACTATTATATGGAGTGATGTAACGGTTAAGGCTTGGTTAAGGACTCATGTTTGCATATGTAATAAAAATAAGTTATGACATATTTCTTGTTCTGGTGAGAGGAACTTAGGAAGAAACCTGTACTTATGGTGTCAGAATTTATATCCTTTGATTCCTATCATGGAGGATCATACAACTCGTTGATTTTTGCTGCCTTTCATTTGATGTGCCTTATCTCACTTATGGTAAGCATTTTCTCACTTAATATCCAATTCATTTGATGTGCCTTAGCTCTGGTAAAACGCACAGTTGTGTTTTCTTCTAATTCATTTTTGCTGCCTTTCATTTCAACTGTCATATTTCTTTGTACTACATACTGATTTATTACTCTGACTCTTCAGTCATCATTTTGTACTACATACTGATTCTTTGTATCTGTTTACCTGCATCTTTCTTTCTTGATATCACAATTAATCTCCAGTTCAACCCTTGAGATTGAAATTGGGGGTGGGAGGAAGGTATCCGAATTCAGCACTGTCCGCTGGTTGTATACGATTGGAATTCAGGTATGCATTTAATAACTTTTTCTTGAAATTTTTAATTTTAAGTAAATTGTTGGCCCATACTTTGCACCGAATCTGAGGGTTCATGGCTTATGAATAGTACAGCTTCTTGTACATTAATATTACATATAGATTTTTTATTCTATTGTGAATTAACATGACATTGACTTGAGGTGAAGCTTATCTGAGCTACTTTCACTTATAAACTTAGCTATCAGCCTTTTCTTTGATGCCAAGCTCAATTCCCCCCCCCCCCCCACAAAAAAAAAAAAACACATACCTTTGGCTTCTGCTAATTGGAGAATTGTTTTCATGGACTTCTGAGCTTACAAATCAACTTTATTGGTTTATCTTGAGATTGTAAAATAATGTGAAAGAATAAGCTGAAGTTATCACGTAACATCATCTAGGTATACGAGTTGTGAGAAGGTAATCTATTGGTCATGAGTATGGTCAATCATGTTCATATTGTGTACCCTTACAAGAAACTATTTTTATATGTATTTTATTAAATTGGAGTAAGTTGTGAATTCAAAAGTGAAGCAGGTGAGTGAATAACGTCCCATCATAACTTTTATTGAAACTGTATCATTTTCACATTTATATTGAAATAAGCAAAGAACAAGGATCCTATTCAAATTTCATTTCTTACCTCAACAATTTCTCAAAAAATCCAAGAAAAAAATAGAGTGAATGAGGAAACACATAAATACCCCATTGTGTCAGATATGTAGAAAAGATGAGGAAACATTGGAGCATGCTTTGTTTTTCTGTCTTTGTCACTCTATATGGATATTGAGGCTTATACTGAAGAGTAGAAATGATTTTGCTTTTTTACCAGAAGCATCCTTATCCAATTCTTCTTGCTGAAGTTAAGGCAGCGTCAGTTCTTGGGATCCAAAGACCACTTTCACCATACCCATATGTAATATCTCTATTTCCTTACTTCATCACTTTTTAACTCTATTGGTTGAATGATATGCTTAGGGTGGAAATTGGTAGTTTTCTTGGTTCATGTCTTTTCACTTTAAAATTTTGGCAGAAGAGAAGCAAAAAAGCATCGACATAGAGAGTGTTTGTGAATTACCTACTCTTGTATTGGGTTCCCTATTTCCGTCCCAAGTCAACCTATTTGTGGAATATCTAAAGGTGAGTGCTATTTTTACAATTGTCTTTGTTCATGATGGTTGCTGAAAATCTTGAGTCCGCCACTGCCCTTCATCATTATAGTTAAATATTGTTTTTTTGTTCATGTGCATTGAACTAGATAAACTTTGTAGTATTGATAATGATGCTTAGATGTCCATAAGTTATAGTTTATGACTTAGACAACTTAGATATATTTTAGTTTTTTGTATTGATGAAAGTATTGGATTTAATAGCTGATATTTTCTAAATTGCCTTAGTTAGTAAGTTTTGTTGAATTAAGTTGAAATGATTTAATAGTTGCGAGAGCTCACCAAGGACATCATCTCCATAGGCTTGCAGATGCCTTCTGGCGTTGTCGGTGCAGACAAGTCATATTCGATCAATATTGACAAGAAAGATCTGACAGAGTTTATGCATATGGAAGATTTAGATATACAGTGGCTTCAACTTGCAATCTTGTAAGTTTTTTGTACCCTTTAATTATGTCAGTTACTATTTTTTTATTTAATATATTCAACAACATCTATCATTTTATTTTGATCATAGTGTCTGCCACGACCTGTGCAAAAAGGGAGGCCTATTGGGTTCATTCGGATTCTTATGTCCTGGAAGCACGGCTTCGGCTCGCAATAAGTTAGCGAGGAGGGCCATTTATGCTGGGTTAGCAATGGGTGACCTACAATCGACTTGTTATCTAGCGCCAATACATGAAGGGTGCGTATTTTTTTTTGTCTATATAAGATTTTTAAGAATTAATTGTTTTCTTATCTTAGTTTAATATGAATATGTATATGTTGTAGTGCTCATTGGACCCTGTGTGTAGTTTGCCCCTCTAAAAATGCATGTTATTGGTATGATTCTATAAGTGGTAGGCCAACCGAGGATATCAAAAGCATGTTTGCCGAGTAAGTAAATTTTTGTCTAAATCATCGATTCGTCTTTTAAATGAATTGTTTTCATGTCTATTAATTTCCATTTTAATGATGATAGGGCTCTTAGGACGTATAGAGATCTTGATGGACAAAGAGACCAGGGTGGACCGAAGTGGTTTTACCCCAAGGTAAGTAGTTTCAATTCAAGTGTTTTTCTGTGCCACAATAGCTTTCGTTCTAACAATTTGTGTTTGATTTATAGTGCCATCAACAACCAGGGAACACCGAGTGCGGATACTACGTCATCAGTTGGATGCAAACTATCATTTCCAACGGAAAAACTACTGGCTTTGGAAACGTACGTAATGCTCTGTGATCCTCAAATATTTTATGTTGTGGTACTTCAGTTGTTAATTATACCTTGTTTTTCAATTTACAGTATTGGAAAACTGAGGAGCCGTACTCACAGGATGACCTGGATTCGACTCGAGACATGCTGGCTAGATATCTTCTTGAACATGGGTCACTTGCAAGTTAATCTATTGTTAGGGTATGACTTGGTGTGGTATGACTTAGCTCTGTCTGGCCTTCCCTTGTAAATATTGTACAAATTGGTTCTGTTTTGCAGTGGTATAGTTAAATTGTTGTAGCAACTTGTTCAACGGATAGTTTCTGAGTCTGGGACTTGACTGAATGACTTGAATTTGATTGATTGTAACTGTAGTTTTGTTGTGAATCATGGACATGTATCTACCGTTAACGTTGTTTGAATTTTGCTATGGTTGGCTGAGTATATTATGGTAAAAACTTGTACATTTTGAGTTATTGCCTTGCTGTAATTGGTGTTAGAAAAACAGGAATTTGGCAGTTAATTGCTGTAATTGAGTTATGAATTGCCTGCTGTAATTGTGAATTGTGAAGTATTCAGCTTTGCAGTATATTGGACAAACAGAGCGAGAACAAATTTTTTTTAAAAAAAATTCTATTATAAGGCGACCTGAACAATATTTAGGTAGTCTATTTTGACAAATAGGCGACCTGAATGGAAATATAGGTAGTCTTTTTAATCAAATAGACTACCTGAACAATGCAATAGGCGACCTGAAATCCATATGGGTAGTCTTTTGAATAAAATAGACTACCTAAAAGCAATTTAGGTAGTCTTTTGAACCAAATAGGCGACCTGAAATCAATTTAGGTAGTCTATTTGGTTCAAAAGACTACCTAAATTGCTTTTAGGTAGTCTATCTGGTACAAAAGACTACCTAAAAGCAATTTAGGTAGTCTTTTGAACCAAATAGACTACCTAAATTGATTTTAGGTCGCCTATTTCATTTAAAATATTACATTTATTTTAAAACAGACTACCTAAAAGCAATTAAGGTAGTCGTTTTGCTTCATATTAGGCGACCTGACTTGTTTTCAGGTCGCCTAATGTTAGGCGACCTGATTTGTATTCAGGTCGCCTAATATACAACAAACTACTACTCTGTCCCCAACGTCCCTTAAAATCAGGTCGTCTTTTGAGTCTTTTTTAGGTCGTCGTTTTAGTATTTTGTAGTAGTGTGACTAATAATGAAAAAATACTTCATAGTTTTGAAAAATTATTTTAGGATCTTGAAATAAAATTATTAAATAAAAAAAATTTTGTTGTTGGGCGCTCTTCTTGACAAATCACATGTGTATTTTTGCACCTTTAAAATGCCACGTCATTGGTTAAAGTCAAACTTAACGGTCAAACGGTATTTTTGCACTTAATTTGTAACCACGTGTGTACTTTTGCACCCAAAAAAATCATTTGTTACTGGTCGCTCCTCAGAGAAAAGCACATGTGTATTTTTACACCTTAACCCTTGTTTTTTTTTAAATATATATATATTGATATCATGTTTCTTTTCTCTTTCTTCTCACGCAGCAGCTATATATATATATATATATACACGGTGCAATGTTTTCGAAACAGCCAGCAAGCATAAATGACAACAAGAGTTTTCCTTTCATTAATTAATTAATTTAGTTTTTTTTTTTCAAATGCAAGTGCGTGTGTGTGTCTATATATATAAAATAGCCCTTGTTTTCATTCTTCTCACTTACGGCAACATATATATACATATGCTTATTTGTTTTTCTTCTCCAGTTAAACGCAGACGCAACACATAAAAAAAAAAAAAAAAATATGACAGCCAACTCCCACGGTTTACCTATATATATATATATATAGACACCCAGGTTTCTCTTCTTCTTCATATGTCCACGGCAACATATAAATATATATATATATATATATATATATATATATATATATATATATAACAGCCCAAAAACTAATGAACTCACCTTGCTAGTTTCAGATTTGCGTGAACTGTGAACAGATGATCACCGATAACCATCACCTTTGTTTTCCGTATTTAAAACAGAGTAAAAACAGCCATTGAGTCCTCTCTCTCTCTCTGCCCCTCTCTCTCTCACTCACAGTTCCTAACTCTCGGAACTTAGCTCTATTCTCTGGTTTCTGGTTCTGTTTAAGTTGAAGCCGATGGAATGAATGAATGAGAGTCAGAAAGTATGGATATTTAAAAGCTTATGGGTTCAGTCAGAGAAGCATGAAAACGTTGGTCCGATGAATTACATAGAGGAGGATACACGTTCAGTTTGTGAGGCTCAAGAAGTATGTTAGGGTCTGGATTTGCAAATAGGAGCGGTATGGTGCTGCTGTTGCGTGAATAGTTGTTTCGCCGTGATTGCCGCTGCCATGATCTTTCTCTGCTTTACGTCTCTGCTTGACGTGTTTCTATTAAATAGGTATTAGGAAAAAAAATGATTATATGTTCCTGCGTTTTTGGCTGCTTCTGGAGTTAAATGGGTGGGTGTGTTTTAATGGATTCCAACATCTAATGGGTTTAAAGCATTATGTTGGACCGTGGGTTTGGTTGCTGGGTTGGAGTTGGAAGATTGCAATTAAAATGAATATAGGCAAGTCCAACATGAACTATTGAAGAATTTTCTTTCTCAATTAATTCCTCTAGGCCGTGAAATATAATTTTCTTAAATTTTTAAGCTTAAATTATTCCTTAATTGAATTTATTCTTTTCCCCAAAATAAATTAATGAAGGGAGAGATAAACCCAAATTTCCAATAATTAATTTGATAATTATACTTAAATCCTAAAATTAAAAATTAGGATGTTACAGTTTACATGCTATTTGAACAGGCCTATATATTTTTGTTTAATATATTTCTAGAAATGTGGATATCCACGCCAAATCATAATTAATTTTATATGAGAACAACCCGCGCATGATAATCCTTTAATTATATAATGTGGTGGCTATTCAATTATTCAATGGATATCAACATGTAATTTTTATTAATTTGTTGCATCATATATATGACTTAGATGATTTAACAAATTATACCAACAATAAATTTGTTTGAATCAATAAACTTCTAGTTTACTGTATCATGTTTCTTTATTAACAGTAAACTTTACAACTTTCATAACATATTGATATAAAATGTTAATCTGACGTCCATTTTTAGGAAATTAATTAGGTTTTGTGAGGAAATATATGAGCACAACTTTTCAATATTAACTCACACTTATATTGACAATCTCCCCCTTACCCTTAAATGTGATTCATATAAATATAGCAGGTCAAAAATCTATTTTTTTTTATAGCCCAAAAGCTTCATAGTTCACCTAAAATTGACGATTTCAATATAATTGAGCTGTCACTCTAATTCATTTTATGTGTCATAGTTTTCACTATCAATACTTCTTCCGCCTATAGAATAAACAAATATTTATTAGTTCTTCAGAACTGTATCAATTTTGTTATATATAAATTCTTTAGGAAGTATCATATAGTATTACATTACTATATAATTTTGCTACTTCAATCTGCTTCTTTTTGTTGACCCAAAAAAAAAAAAAACTGCTCCTTTTGATACATATTTAACATGAGTATGAATTATTGATAAATCCCAATTTAATATATTTTATCCCGCCTTATTCATTTATTTTGGGGACTATTTTAGGCTAATTTGGATTTATTAGACAATAATTGGATTGTTAGCCTATTTTAGGAAATAATATAAATCAGAATTAATTATGAGATTATTGGACTTAAATTATCAATATTCTGATTGAGATCTTGTGATTGAATAATATTTCATGATAGATCACGATTTTATTTAATTCTTGTAGGATAAGAAAAGCATATTGGAAGATCCTACGATGCAGAATTAACCTTGAAAGCTAAAAGAAGATCTAATGGTGGAATTTTGTTGGGCTTTTGGAATTTTAATTGGCTCAAATTGATACCCAAAAAACCCTCTTTTTCTCCTATAAAATTAACCTAGCTGCTTATGGATTATTCACGCTCTCCTTGAGAGAGCCGAGGACGCACACGCACACAGATTGACACAGCATCACGCAGGGAGGTTTGCTCCATTGATTAATTGATTCATCTTCTCTATCCACGGGACCCACGCTTCTTCCCTGTGCAAGAAATTGAATTTTATTCATTAATTTCAATGGCCGTGAGGAATTGCTTAACACGTGAAGGGAGAAAATCCATGGAAGCTTAAGTTCTTTTGGGAGGCAATTTGGGAGGATCATGGAGAAAGCTGGAGCTTAGGGTTTTACACTTGAAGATCACAAGGGAGTGTTATTCTTTTTATCTTCTTAATCCAAACTTGAGGTTCTTTAGTTTTAAAGGGTTTTAAATTGTGTTAATTGAGAACAATCTAGTTTTAGATTGTAAACATATTTCTTTTGGATTGGATTGATAATTTGAAGTTTTTATGTGTGAGACAATTGTTGGAGTTTTGTTTGCAACCTTTTGATTGTCAATTGAATTATTAATTGAGTTTTCGTTATTAATTTAATTGTCAATTTGGTTTATCATCTTAATTGCTTAATTGGGTTGATAAATTATCTAGTTGTTCAATTGGATAATTGTAAACAAGATTTTCAAGATTATTTTATGATTGGTTTTTAATGGGTTTAATCAGCCACCACTTATTTCATTATGAGTTTTCTAGTGGAATATGTGTTATTGAGCGAGAGGGTTTCCCATGTTCAATTAGGTAATTAAATTCATTAATCTTCCTTTGGTCTAATTAATTGGTTTGGGCTAAGAAAGTTAACTCCATGCAATTCCTGAGTTGTCCCCTTCATCTTCATAATTTGGTTGATTTACTTTTATTTAACATTCTTTTTAAATTTTGATTATTTTTTTTTCCCAAAACAAAAACCCCCAAATCTGCATTCTCATCTAGATTAGTTCCATTCTCATATAAGTTTTAGAATCATTATCATCTTGCATTTAGTTTTATTTTATTGCATTTTTCATCACCTAAATTCAATCTAAAGAAAAACCCACAGATTGCTCCTTGGGAGAATGACCTAGGTTGCCACTATATTGCATTATTAGTTGGTCCTGGTTTAATTGATTGCTTTAGCGACAAAAGTAAGCATCATCAATTTTGGCGCCGTTGCCGGGGAGCAATGGTTAGGCTTTAGGTTTGATTTCTAGGTGATTTTTTTTTTTTTAGGTAGTTGTTTATTGGATCCAATCCACTCTTGAAAAATTGAACTTGATCCCCCATATTATGGCTTGGCATGCTTCAGTTTATGGAAATAACTATTATACTTCTGTGCCTTATCATTATGACTATGGTGTTGAGCAGACATCTGAGGTGGGATCACTTTCTTCTAATTATGAGTCTCGCCTGGAGAGCAAAATTGATAGGCTTGCATCTGCTGTGGAAAAATTGGCTATGTCCCATATGCAAAATTCTTCTAATATGGACAATCCTATGGGGCCTTTTACTACTTTTACCCCACAGCCTATGTCTTCTACTTTAATAGGGCCACTCTGTTCTATTTGCTCTTTAGCCACTCATGCTACTGACTTTTGCCCCTACCTGAATGATGGAGCTGAATCTTACAATGCAATATATCCTTCTAGACCCATGACTCAAGTTGGGTATATATATGATCCATATTCAAATGCATATAATCCTGGATGGCATGATCACTCAAATTTTGAATATGTCAATCAAACTGTTCCAGTTCATGACGAGCATTTAAGATTATCAAACAAGCTAGACGTTATGATGAAACTCCTTCAAGAAAGGGGAGAACTCCTTCAAAAAAATGGAGAGCAGCTTGAAGCTCGAGGCGCTCAAATCAGGGAGTGGTCAAATGCAATTAACAATCGCCGGAGTGAAGATTTAGAAGTTCAAAGTGAATTTCCATGTGGTAATATACTTTCACTCTCTAATGATTCATCATTTTTTTCTTCTACCACTTCAAATGATGAGATGATTGGTACATTAGCTGAGTATGCATGCACTGATGCTATTCCTGAATTGACTAGTTCTGTTGACTTAAATTATACTGAATCTTATAGTGCATGCATTGATACTTCTTCTCATACCTCTGATCCTATAAATTCTATTGATTCTGATGAGGAAGTTGATGAAGAAATTGTTGTTGACTCCCCTGACACTGTTGATTTTAAAGATACCCTGCTTAATACTAATCATGATGATGCTTTGAATGATGAAAGTAATATCTCTATTGATTTTATTGATACTACTTATGATATTAACATGACTATTGTTAGTAGGGATACTATTAAAGATAAGTGTGGGGGAAACCTTGATTTAGATATAGATTTAGAGGCTAAAACCATATTGAATCATGATGATTCACAGGTAGAATTTGTCTTGTGTGATGATTTGAGCAAGCATGATGAGACCATTTTGAGTGATCACTTAACTCATTCTTTAGAGAATTTGACTCTTACTGAGGAGAGTCATATTGACTTTGTGGGTTGTTCAAAATATCTGGAAGTTCCACTACTTTCTGTTGGTCAATTTCTTTTGGGATCTTCCTTTATTCTTGATCAATCAAATTTTATTATTTATGTGGGACAAGATACTGCTTGGAGCTATGATTTTATGCAGGTACATGGATTGATTCCTCCTATCCAAACACCTTCTATACTTGAGCTGAAATGTTATCTGCGGACTTTTAAAAAGGAGATGTTTGCTGAACATCAAAAGAAGACAACACTTGTGCTTTCATGTGACTTACAACCAGACAAAGGAGAGAAGCCAGTTATGCTACTTCATTTGTACCTCCAAGCTTCTAATAGTCTGGTAGTATTCCTTCCGTACTCTTTCACTTGCATTGCTTGTTGTTATTGGTTAGACCTATATTTTGCATTGAGGACAATGCATGATTTAAGTGTGGGGGAGGGATTTTGTTCTTGCTTTTGGTTTTTGGTTTTTGTTTTTAAAATGAGAAAAAGAAAAATATTTTGGTTTTTACTTTGGTTTTTGTTCCTTGTTTTCAAGAAAAGAAATAAAAAATTTTAATGTGAAAACTACAAGTTTTTAGTAACTTTAGTATGATGCATTCTTAATTTGAAAAGTGATTGATCATGTTTTGAGTTGGTGAACCTAGTGGCAATGAATTTGACTTTGGTGAATTTAGGCTAGTGATCATATTCCTAGTGAGATTTTGAGCCTAATGCACATATATTCTTTTTAGTGTGTACCCCTGTCTCTTTGCTTGATCTAGAACTTGACTTGAATCTTATTTGAGGCTGCATTTTATGCATAAGTATTCATAAAGATGATAAAGGCATTCATTTCATTTTAGCCAGATAAGCCAAAAGGCCTACCATTTTCATGCGTATATCCTTTGTTTAGCCCTTTGAGCCTATTTATTTATTTATTTTTTCCATTTTGCCTACACCCATAGCCAAAAAAAAAAATCTCTATCCTTTTGAATGTCTTGGGAGTTGAAGAGCATTGTATTATTTCTATTTTGGATGGAAGAACATGCGGAAAAAAATTATTAGGAATTGGGTCATTGTGGAAAATATGGTATGTTATTTCGAAAATGAAAAAAAATGAAAAAAAAAAGAAGAAGAAAAATTGAAAGGAAAAAAAAAAGAGTTGAAAAAAAAGGAAAAAAATTGAAAAAAAGGAAAAAAGAGAAAAAAAATAGAAAGGGAAGAAGAAAAAGAATGATGACCCAGTTCAAATTTAGTTTGGTTTCTTGCATCTAATATTCTCTATTGTAACGTTCTCTTCATCTTTTAAGATATTCAACTTTGTTTTTGTTTGTTTTTTTTTTCCCAAACACCATACCCTTTCTTTCTTAATCTTAGCCCCATTACAACCTAATAAAAGTCCTTTGGATTTATGAATGCACTTGCCTTATTAGCGGTGGAGAACTTAGATTCTTGTCAAGCCTATGGAAAGAGTATTTGATAGGGATGATTTGAGCGTAAACACAAACCTATACACTTTTGAGTGAAGAGTGACATACACAGTATCCTTAGTGAGAGATTTTTAGCTTAGGTTCCCCTTTGTCAAGTAAATTGCCATGATGTTTGTCTGCTTAATTTATGAGAAGATCACTTGGACATGAGAGGTGTTGAAATGCTTTTGTTTACTTTTTGCTTGTGATTGGAACATTGTTTTTGAAGCTTTAGTTTGGTTTGGTTTTTGTTTTTGTTTTTTTTTTGTTTTTCTCTCCCTTGGTCTTGATTTGTTTTGCCCAGGAGTGCAAATGATAAGTGTGGGGGAGTTGATAAATCCCAATTTAATATATTTTATCCCGCCTTATTCATTTATTTTGGGGACTATTTTAGGCTAATTTGGATTTATTAGACAATAATTGGATTGTTAGCCTATTTTAGGAAATAATATAAATCAGAATTAATTATGAGATTATTGGACTTAAATTATCAATATTCTGATTGAGATCTTGTGATTGAATAATATTTCATGATAGATCACGATTTTATTTAATTCTTGTAGGATAAGAAAAGCATATTGGAAGATCCTACGATGCAGAATTAACCTTGAAAGCTAAAAGAAGATCTAATGGTGGAATTTTGTTGGGCTTTTGGAATTTTAATTGGCTCAAATTGATACCCAAAAAACCCTCTTTTTCTCCTATAAAATTAACCTAGCTGCTTATGGATTATTCACGCTCTCCTTGAGAGAGCCGAGGACGCACACGCACACAGATTGACACAGCATCACGCAGGGAGGTTTGCTCCATTGATTAATTGATTCATCTTCTCTATCCACGGGACCCACGCTTCTTCCCTGTGCAAGAAATTGAATTTTATTCATTAATTTCAATGGCCGTGAGGAATTGCTTAACACGTGAAGGGAGAAAATCCATGGAAGCTTAAGTTCTTTTGGGAGGCAATTTGGGAGGATCATGGAGAAAGCTGGAGCTTAGGGTTTTACACTTGAAGATCACAAGGGAGTGTTATTCTTTTTATCTTCTTAATCCAAACTTGAGGTTCTTTAGTTTTAAAGGGTTTTAAATTGTGTTAATTGAGAACAATCTAGTTTTAGATTGTAAACATATTTCTTTTGGATTGGATTGATAATTTGAAGTTTTTATGTGTGAGACAATTGTTGGAGTTTTGTTTGCAACCTTTTGATTGTCAATTGAATTATTAATTGAGTTTTCGTTATTAATTTAATTGTCAATTTGGTTTATCATCTTAATTGCTTAATTGGGTTGATAAATTATCTAGTTGTTCAATTGGATAATTGTAAACAAGATTTTCAAGATTATTTTATGATTGGTTTTTAATGGGTTTAATCAGCCACCACTTATTTCATTATGAGTTTTCTAGTGGAATATGTGTTATTGAGCGAGAGGGTTTCCCATGTTCAATTAGGTAATTAAATTCATTAATCTTCCTTTGGTCTAATTAATTGGTTTGGGCTAAGAAAGTTAACTCCATGCAATTCCTGAGTTGTCCCCTTCATCTTCATAATTTGGTTGATTTACTTTTATTTAACATTCTTTTTAAATTTTGATTATTTTTTTTCCCAAAACAAAAACCCCCAAATCTGCATTCTCATCTAGATTAGTTCCATTCTCATATAAGTTTTAGAATCATTATCATCTTGCATTTAGTTTTATTTTATTGCATTTTTCATCACCTAAATTCAATCTAAAGAAAAACCCACAGATTGCTCCTTGGGAGAATGACCTAGGTTGCCACTATATTGCATTATTAGTTGGTCCTGGTTTAATTGATTGCTTTAGCGACAAAAGTAAGCATCATCAATTATCTACGACATATATATTTTCTCATAATCGTATGTGAAAACCCAATAAAACATAATAAGTAAGATTGCATCTCACATCCCAAATATAGATTTTTTAATCAACCCCAAATATAGAAATTACTTACCAAAATTAATCAATAATTATTACTTAAATAAAGTACTAAAATTTATGCCAAGCTCGCATGTAATCAAATAATGAAACCAATGGAAACCATCCATTACAATATATTTAAATATATATTAACTTAACACAATAAAGCTTTGAATAAATTCACCAAACAAGAAGGAAGTAACAATTTACTAACATTTTCCCATGAATGCATAACTATATAGTGAACAGATAGATTTATAATTCATACTTGATAAGGATAGGAAGTTAATGAAAAGGTAGTTAACACATCAGTGGAGTATCTGATACAATAAACCGTGCATCGGAAATTATTAATTAAATCGATGAACCATTCTAATAGAATACAACATAATTATGAATACTTATAGTTTTCTTTCAAATTCTCTCTCTCTCTCTCTCTCTCTATATATATATATAGCTTACACACATTACAAAAATCATTTTGTCCACCAATCAAAATCAATATCAATCCAGAATGTTGTTTCTCATAAACTTAAATAAATTCTTAATTTCTCAATTTAAATAGGACATATAAGTATATGATTTTTATTTTTTTTCCCCCTCAAATGATATTAAAACTGATTTACTTACAATATATATCCGGGTTAAGCAAGTCACAAACAACCCAATAAACCCACCCATGCCTAGTGGAAAATTGTCTATTTTGACTCATCCAAGAAAAACCCATAACAGGTGGGATTGTGTACAAAACGAGACGGGCTACGGGCACACCCTTAGACAGCCTGTGCTTGCCCATATATATTTGTGTGTGTGTATATTATAATATATATTTTATATTTTTAAGTATAAATTAAGACAGAGCCCACCATATTAATTTAATTATATCTCACGTATGTGAAAAATATATATTTAAATATTATAGATATATATATATATAGTGAATAAATGATTATATACTTCGAGTACTAGATGCTTTTAAAAACTCCTTATCTTTAAAGATAGGCACACATATATATTCAAAATTGGCTACGTACAAATTTTCCAAATTCAAAGGAGGTTGATGATAATTTCGATTAGACAACAGCTCTTGTTGCTGATAATTTCAATAGCATTTTTAATTTGTATGGTTTCATGTTTTTATTAAAAGTTAATGAATACCATTTGTTTAAATTGATTTTATAGAGGAAGAGGTATCAGCTCCATCTTCAACCATCTCAAGTGAATATGATAAAGATGCAGCACGATAGTCTTCCTCACCTACATTTTGTTATTTGTTTGATTAATTCATCCATTGACTGAGGACTTCGCAAACTATTTGTTAATTTGTGGATGTCATTTCAAGTGTGGTTGCAGCGAGGAATGATGAGGATTATGGCGCTTTATTATTATTATTATTATTATTATTTTGTAATTTATATTGAGAAATTAATAGCAACAATGTGGCAGAAGTGCAGCTACATATTGAGTTTTCATGTTAAAAAAATGTTCTATCAGATTACCCATACCCATTCAAGCCAACATGGGTATAGCCCTAGCCCATTTGTTACAAGGGATAATAAGCCTTTGACAGGCATCGGCTAGCCTGTGCCCATTAAGAAATAAATAGGAGGGCTATAGGCTGATCATCGGGCTGCCTATTGCACAGACCTAATATATGTGTATTATATTAATATTAATTTCTGAAATTTATATACAAATAATGCTCACATCACATATATTTGAATTTATATAAAGAAAAAAAGGGGAAAGAGATAAAAGACAAAACTAAAATGAAAAGTAGGGGCCACTAATAGAATAAAGAACCTTCATGTTTGGGGTACAAGAGTTGAGCATTTGTGGGAAATCTGTGAAGAAATATAAAAGCAGAAATCTCAAGAAGAAAACAGGGACCGATTTGCAGTTTGACATGATGCACTCCATTAATCACAAGATCATAATGCTTGTTTAATCCCAATAACATGATGAACTCCATTAATCACAAGATTATAACGCTTGTTTAATCCCAATATATATGTGTGTGTGATATCATATCATGTTTTAAATTGGCACAATTTCAAAATACTCAATAATCACTTTATGGTCTATTTGAGTTTATATATCACGAGTGAACACTTACCAATATCAAATAATAATTTCTTACTCACAAATTAATCACAATAAATTGAAATTTAAACACTAATAAAATACAAAATCAAAATTATATAGCCTTTTGGGCTGGCTTTTTCACCATTATAATAACCTTTGTAAAAAAATTTACCAAAATGATGCACTGTTGAAAGTATTAACCAAAATAAGGCTACAGGAGACGTAAGACAGAGTTGCGCAATCAGATTCGCTGGTGGGGCCTGCGCCACGCATTGCTGGCGTGAGCGTTGCTCACGCCAGCACACCTGGTGGCGTGTGGGTCCCCCACGCCATCAGTAGCGTGAGAGACCCACACGCCACCAGCTGGCTGGTGGCGTGGGGCTTGCCCACGCCTCTGATGGCGTGGCTGGCCCCCACGCCTCCACCTGCCAGGCACGTGAAGCCCCAGCCTTTCCTGTGAAGCCCCAGCCTTTCCCGTGAACTCTGTGATCTCTGCTGTTTGTTTTTTCCTTTCCTTTTCACACACGTTTATTTCACCCCCATATACAGCTTATAAAATTCATTGTTTGGCTTCCATCATCACACCCGTAGCTTCACTTCACTCTTTGCCTTCAACCACATCTGTGATTCTTTCTCTTCTTCCTTCAACAATCTGCATACTCACCATCTCCTTCATTCTATTTCTTGAATAGTTTTTTGTTCTGTTTAGTTCCATTTATACTGTGTTTCTTCTTTTGTTCAATTACAATTTGTGTTCTTATTATTTTTGTTTTATTTGTAGTTTAAACTTCTTTTTCATAATATTACATAAAGAAAAATGAGTGATATTAGGTCATTTGTATATTTCAATGGTTCTAAAAAAATAAGTCCAAGCGGGCTAAGCTTTGATGGTGAAAAAAGAGGAATGTTTATAGGACCAGGCATGTCCGCTGAAGATTTACATGCAAAGATCCGGCGAAAGTTAAAGCTTCAACAAAATCAGATAATATCTTCAGTGACGGGTAGACTGCCTTGTGGTAACCGGAAATATGTGGGTTTTGAGATTTCCGATAATGAGGATGTGGATTTTTTCGTTCAAACATTCATAGAAAACCGTACATCCCAAATCGCTGAGTTGTATGCGGATATTGAGACATCAGAGGGGGGCGTACCAATACTGACCCATGAACTCCGTCAGTCACAGAATATGGCTAGTACCTCTCATCAACCAAGACAATCCACCGTCTCAATGGGAGAAGATAACGACGACTATATGCTAGATGAACTTGACAATCAGGAGGAGGAGCAAGCGGAAGAAGATGAAGACATTTTGTTGGCAAATGACCATGATCAAAATGATAGTGATGCAGATGATGAACATCGAGGTAATTATTATATAATTTATTTTTTACTGGTTACCATATTTTCGCAAAAAATTGACTTATGTTTGAACATGTAGATATTACACCGTTTTGGAACGACATTCCACATTATGAGGCTGTAAACGAAGATTACCCGCACGAGGATATACTTGATGTGGAAGGCTTGGGTCGGGGTCCGTGGGCAAGAGGAGATGAATTATATTTGAAACAAGAGTTCGAGTCCAAGAATGATTTGAAAGCCGCAATAACACACTTTTGCATGAAGCAACATCATGAAGCTCAAGTAGTTGAGAGCACTACGTCCATCTACGCAATGAAATGTCGGAATAAAGAACAAGGTTGCCAATGGAGGGTACGAGCCATTAAACCGAAATATAGCAACGCCTGGGTGGTAACCAAATGGGTGGGAGATCATAGTTGTGTGAACCAAAATCTATCCCAAGACCACACACAACTGGATTCTGAAACTATTTCTCAGCTCATATTAGGTATGATGCACAATACTATTTGATAAATAGTGAATTTTTTTGTGTTTGTGAGTGAACATAAATAACACTCCCAGTGTACACTTTTTATGAATTGTTTTGCAGACATGGTCAAGGAAACACCTTCCGTACCAGTGAAGTTGATACAAGAAAGGGTGACTGGAACGTATGGTTATAATGTATCGTACAGGAAGGCATGGAAGGGAAAACAAAAAGCAGTCGCTAAGATTTACGGTGACTGGGAGGAGTCATATGCGCTCCTGCCAAGATGGTTCGAGTACATGTTGCATTTTTCCCCGGGATCTATTTATCATATTCAACATGAAGCGTATATTGTAAATCGGCAGGTTGTTAATGGTGTTCGTGTTTTTCAACGTACATTCTGGACCTTCAGTCAATGTCGTGCAGCGTTCCAATGGTGCAAACCAGTGATACAAGTGGATGGCACACATTTATACGGTAAGTACAAGGGCACATTGTTGATTGCCACCGCCCAGGATGGAAACAATGAGATCCTGCCGATTGCATTTGCAATCGTCGAAAGTGAAACGAAGGAGGCATGGGAGTATTTTTTGGCTTCCATACGACTGTATGTTACAAATACAGTTGGTCTGTGTCTCATTTCTGATCATCACACCAGCATAATATCAGCTGTCGGCAATACGTCTCTTGGTTGGCAGCCTCCCAATGCGTACCATGTTTTTTGCATCCGTCATGTTGCCAGCAATTTCAATACCCGCTTCAAGGACCAGAGGTTGAAGAAAAAATTAATGAGATTAGGTAATATTCTCCAACTGAAGTACAGTTACATTCATTCTTTTCATTACCTTACACCGTTGTGTTTTTTCTTCCCCCCCCCCCCCCCCCGGTTGTAACAGGATATGTGCCTAGCAAAATTCACTTCGACCAATTGTATGCCGAGTTCTGTAGCTACAGTGATGAAGTTGCTGCATGGATTGAACGAATTCCAAAATGGCAGTGGTGTCGGAGTTACGATGAGGATGGCCGAAGATATGGTCATATGACCACCAACTTGTCCGAGTCCATCAATAAGGTTTTCAGGGGAGCGCGCAACATGCCTATCACATCGTTGGTAAAATGCACGTATAGTCGACTGGTTCGCTATTGGGTCAACCGAGGGACCAAAGCACAACAAGATGCGCAATCCGGGAAGCTTTTTTCAGATGTTATTGGAGAAGTTATGACAAAGAATGGAGAGCGTGCGACATCGATGCGTGTTCGAGAGTTTGATGTAGCACGTACCACGTTTGAAGTGGATGATCTGGATGACACATACTCGGTGCACCTGACCCAACGGAGATGCCAGTGTGGCAAGTTCCAAGCATTCAAATTCCCATGTAGTCACGTAATTGCTGCATGTTCGGCGGTATCACTTGATGCTGCACAGTATGTGGATCCCGCTTTCTCAATCTACCACATCATGAATGTTTACTCTTCATCGTTCCAGCCCATCGGAAGTGAACTAGGAATACCGCCCACCTCCGTCCCAAAGCTTATCCCTGATAAATGGAAATTGCGTGGTAAGGGGCGGCCTAGAGCTTCACGCATTCGCAATGAAATGGATGAGGTGGAGGTCCAACCTAGCTCTAGCCGATTGAGATGTGGTATATGTGGACAGCTCGGACATAATAGGCATTCGTGTCCTACACGCATAGCGAATGAGTAGACCATGTATTCATTTGTGTAGTTATGTTCTACAATAATCATTTATTATCCGTCTCGCTTGTTTTTGATCTTGACCTATGAACTTTCTCCTTCACATATTTATTTGTAAAAGGTTTTCATACTTATATGCCTATTATATTACTTATACAATACTTATTGAGTTAATATTTAGAAACAGACATAGCAAACTTGACCATGGCATCATACAAAAACACAGTCATCCATTCAATACGTAACATAAGACCGAATAAGTCATCCATGCAGTACGTAACATAAGACCGAATCAAACGACACGCTCAAGGTGGAGTGTAATTGGGCCACGGTCGGGCACGAGCATCACGGTCTGGGTTCCTACGAACGCCACCCTGTCCCTGAAGATGCTGCGTGAAGTTGAAATCCTCGGTGGCTGATCGTAAGAAGTCATCGATGTGCTGATCCGAGTCATCGGATGTGCGGTGACCACTCTGGTACGGGCTGTTACTTGAACCTGCCGATGTCCAACTCGGTCCGGGCTGGGACGAACAAGCCGGGACAAACCCCTGTGGCTGCTGAAAAGCACTAAAGCCAGGGTAGCCGTATGGTGGCCGATAGCCAGCGAATCCCACCAAACCTTGAGCAGGAAAGTAAGAACTGGAAGGAGCAAAGCCAGTCTGGGAGCTGTGTGATGACCACTCATACGAGTAAGGAACCTGTGCCTGCGGAGCCAGCATCGTATGTGGCAGTGGATAAGAAGGTATCGGAACATGTATCTCCGGACAGACCGGTGATGGCATCTCAGGAGAGACCGTTGCTGTCACACCCTCTGGGTGCCATGGAACCTCAGTATAAGTGTGTGTGGGCCACATGAGTGGTCGATATACACCTCCGCCCCGTGGGCCAGGCTGGGGTATCTGATATGCCTCCATCTCGTGCCGTGGTCGTCGATGACCTAATCCCCGTCCTTCTTTCGCACGGGGCGGGACATCCAGCGCAGGATCCGGTATGCTGACTAAGAGTCCAGTTGGTGCGCTAAGACCAGGCTCCGCAACTCTTCCGAACTCTCTAAGTGCTCTCAGTAGCTGGTCACAAACCTCCTGAACCTGCGCCTTGCTGAACTGAGCATCAAATTGAGGAGAATTCATCCACCAGATCCATTCTACACCGTCTATCTGCATTTACCGAGTTGATATAAAGAAAATGGAGTAATTTATTAGGTTACGGATGATAAAATGAAGTATGAAAGATGCAAAGTGGAAGCAATAACGGTATGTACCACGTGCCCTATCCTGGCGACCTGCCTAGTCATATATCGTCTGGTGTGTGTGAAGTACCAGGTCATGTACTCCGAGTTTGGGGAAATCGGCCCCTCGTCAGGATCTGTAGTCACGATCCTCTCATGTCGTGTGTTCCACAGTTGAATAAATTCATCCATCTTGGCCTCCCAATCTTCAGCAATCTTACCACGTAAGGTCAGGTCGTGTGCACCCTGAAGCTGTGCAGCATGTGCAGGGATGTGTTGCTGCATACCAAATTGCCGCATGCACCGATCTGGCTGATGCATCTCGACAATGTGAAAACAAAGTATGGGTGTCACCGCCCTCCACCTGTCCTGGACTTCATCCTCTACACCCATAAAGTCATATTCGGCGTCCTTATATGGCTCCCACTTCACCTGTACATATAAACAAACGCGAATTAGTTTATACTTTTAGTTCCATAACCTCAAATTTATTATACATACATCGTCTCGACCCATCTGGTCAAGCTCTATCCGATATGTCTTTAAATGCCGTCGCAATAACCGTAGCTCGACATTGTTAAACCTGCAATACGTTACTCAATAAGATTGGTAAAGTGACCTAGTCAAACGAGGTGATAATCGCTCAGCTACTCAAAGCAATTCAAAGAATTTATTATATCATAATTCTTGCATACCTGCGTCCGTAATGATCGCCTGCGTCAATGGGTGGTGGAATCTCAGGTGCTATGGCAGGAAATCTGGACCACGCCCATATCTGCAGCAACAACAAACAACCCCCCATGTCTTTCGCTGAAGCAGACGTGGCCTGACATAGCTCACGAAACAGTGTGGCGAGTACAGCTGACCCCCAACTGTATGTGGCAGTCTCCGAGAAGTCACCACCCAGCAATTGTATATATCGGCAAGGGACCTCGTGGCTAGACTTATCACACAACAAAAATCCACCGAATAAGCGCATGAGGTAAGCACGTGTGTACAAAAGCTGACCCTCAATCGACTCTGAGTGCTCGTCCCAGTGTCCCCAGTGACGGTCAAACCAGCCCATCTTGACGTTTCCGCCAATCAATTCGGATGGGAGTGGAGTCACACCCATGTATTGCCGCATAATTGCTGCCCAGTTGCCATGCGTTCGACCGGAGACTACTCGACCCTCAGTTGACAGACCTAAAATGCCCTCTACATCCTGTAGAGTAATAGTCATCTCACCAACCGGCATATGGAAGGTGTGAGTCTCTGGCCTCCACCTCTCAACCAAAGCACAAATAAGGTATTTGTCAATCTGCACCAACATAAAAGTAAATAACAGATATGTCAGCGTCTTTTATTATCCGTCTCATGTAATCAGAAATAAATTTGTATAATGAAATAAATAATGAATTTTAAAACTTACTGGGGGTTTTTTCTTGCGAGTCACGTGCCAGAAACCTGCACGCATAAGGTGGTCCTGCAACTGTATTGGGATGAGATCTGGGTCTTGGATATCTGCAGCAGACCCCTATGAGGCTCGCCTCACCCGCAACACATTCCAGTCTCCGGTGTTCCACACCACTTGTGATCGGTGTGACAGTTGGACCTCCTCATTTATAACTCCTCACTCTTTCGGGCCAGGCTCAATACTAAGCGCGCGTTGGTCATCCATTTCACTAACAACAATATACAATAAGACAACAGAATATTTAAGTCACTACCTATTATTCAAACAATAATTATTTATTGAATTAATTATTTGAGTAATTATTATTCTCCATTTAAGCTTATCTTATTTATCGTCAGATACTATAAATAACAATATACAACGTATTTAAGCTTATCTTAATTCACAAATTTCTTAAATCAATTTTATATAATAAAAACATTTTACATTTTATCTAACAAATTATTCTTATACAAAATATGAAATAATTAGTTGTCCCTCATAAGGTTTATAATTTGCACATACATGTTGAAATATTTAATTGACTAATTAAGTTACATTACCAATATTTGTTAGTTTTCTATCTTATCTTAATTCACAAATTTCTTAAATCAATTTTATATAATAAAAACATTTTACATTTTATCTAACAAATTATTCTTATACAAAATATGAAATAATTAGTTGTCCCTCTTAAGGTTTATAATTTGCACATACAAAATAAATATTAATAACTTCACTAATTACTTTACCAATATTTGTTAGTTTTCTATCCTATGGTTAATTAGAAATTTAAAATATTTTAATTCATTAAAATTATTTATTTCAATTATTATTTACACTTTTTATTATTTAGAGTTAATAATATTTTCTGAGTGATTAAGTATCTCTATCCCTACTATTATAATGATTCATATTTTATGAGTGATTTTTTTTTTGGCAAGATATTTTTATGAGTAATTAAACATCTCTACCTATTCATATGTATATTAAGCATTTAATGTATATAATTAAAATTTAAATTTTATTATTAACCAATAAACATAAAACAAAATAAGTTGTCCCTCTTAAGGTTTATAATTTGCACATACAAAATAAATATTTACTTGACTAATTAAGTTACTTTACCAATATTTGTTAGTTTTCTATCCTATGGTTAATTAGAAATTTAAAATATTTTAATTCATTAAAATTATTTATTTCAATTATTATTTACACTTTTTATTATTTAGAGTTAATAATATTTTCTGAGTGATTAAGTATCTCTATCCCTACTATTATAATTATTCATATTTTATGAGTGATTTTTTTTTTGGCCAGATATTTTTATGAGTGATTAAACATCTCTACCTATTCATATGGAAGTTAAGCATTTAATGTATATAATTAAAAGTTAAATTTCTTTAATTAAACATTAAACATAACTACAAAAATGTAAATGTTCTGCATCTATCCAACTTTTAAATTTAGTATCTATAATAAATGACAGAAAATTAAATAAAAGATAATTCACTAATGAAAAAATATATATAACAAAAAATAAATAAATTTTACCTGTGCTGTAGACGTGTTTAAGCCTCGCTTTTCTTCCCCTTCTCCGTGTCTTAACGTTCCTTAGCCTCTCTTCGTGTTTGTTCAGATGAGGTAGAAATTTGAAGGTTAAGGAGGTATGTTTGCGTGAATGTGGCAGAGGGAAAAGAGTGAACAAGAATGGAGAAGATGAAGTTTTCGGATGATGAGGGAGAGAGGGAAGGAGTGAAGGTTGAGAGTGACAAAACTAAAAAAATGAAGAGGTGTGGCTGTGCGGATGAGGAAGATGAAACAAAGAAGAAAATGAGAGAGTGAAAAAGAGGATGATGGAGATGAATGAAACAAGAAAATGAGAGGGAAAACCCGCTGAAGAAATGAGGGCTGTAAACGAAGGGGGGGTTTAAAGATAAAACCGTCGGTGGGGGGGGGGGATCAAAGCGTGGGGGGGGAGGGTTCAGGGTCAGGCGTAGGGTTCAGAGATTCCCTGCAGGCGAGATTCCCTGCCACGCCTGTAGGGAGGCGTGGACAACGTTCACGCCTTCTGTGGCGTGAACGTCAGGCACGCCTCCTGTGGCGTGCCACGTGTTCACGCCTCCACGTAGGCGTAACACGTGTTCACGCCACAGGAGGCGTGACACTCTCCCACGCAATCAAAGGCGTCTGTTCCCCACGCGCCACAGCACAGTAACGCCTCTATCCCCCACGCCTTCGATGACGCAAGCGTTAGAATGGTAAAATGTTTGCATAGTGCTTCAGAATGGAAATTTTTTTCAAAAAGTACAGTAGTACGGTGAAAATCCCCTTTTGGGCTTACAATTTTTATTTTGGCTTTATAATATAATCATCTTTCTCCATAACTTATTGCTTTAAGCAACATAACTACTTTTGATATTTATCACAATATTTCATAATCTTTTTGGCTTCACAACCATTTTGATCTTTACTTTCAATAAATTGATACATATTAGTTTTTATGACTTCCGGTCACATTCTACCATTTTTTAATTCCATATGGCTTCTAGTCATAGTAAAACGTTTGCCCATAATTTTAATAACTTAGAAATGTTATTATTTTCACAACTGTGGTTTAATAGCAAAAGACAAAATATTACTGGCTTTCAATTATTATTTCCACCAATGCAATGTAACCATGTTCATTTTCACTCTTAAAAGAATATTCTTTGCTTTCAACAACACATCATCAATTTCTTCAAATATTGGTCCTCAGGACTATAGGAAAAATCTTGCAAAGCTAAAGAGCCTTTTTTATTGTTATTATTTAGTTTGATATTTGAACCTTTAGCTTTCAGGGTTTTGATATTTGTGACAATTAAGTCATCAAAGTGCCAAAGTTTTTTTTTTTTTTTTGTCAATCATGCCAATGAAACCAATAGTGTTAACAATAGATAAGCCCATGATCATATAGATCACATTATATAGTCATATATAATACTATTTTGTATTAATGAAATCTTAAAAAAATGAAAATAAAATATCATCATAATAAAATACAATCATATAACAATATAAAAGGGTTAAAGTGTAAAAATACACATGTGATTTTTTTTTTTTTTTTGTCAAACATGTGATTTTTTTTAAAAGTACATCCAATACTAAGTGTTTTTTTTATATGCAAAAGTAACAATGTAGTTACAAAAATGAAGCAAAAGTCATATATTCTGTTATTTTATGTTGGTGGAGCCCCACAGTTACTTTAACAGAATATGTGGCTTTTACTCCACTTTTGTAACCACATATTCACTTTTACACCCAAAAAACATTTGATGTTGAGGCGTATTTTTGGAAAAACCACATGTATCTTTTTACACCTTAATCCCAATATAAATAAATTAAAATGTAAATAAAACAACAATAAAACAAGATGAAATAAATAACATAAAACAAAGAAATATAATCAATGGAATATAATATAAAATATTAAATAAGTAAATAAATAAAATGAAGTAACATAATATAACAACAAAAAATATAAAGAATACCAAAATATAAAATAATAAAATATAAATGTTGCATAAATAAGAGATTCCCAAAAAATGATAAATAAAAATGGAAAAAAAAAAAAGAACTTTCGAAGGACAATAAAGCAACAATAATATCTAATTTTAGTTATAGAACTCAATGTATAAAACAATCAGTAAAATGAATTCTTTAATTTTATATAATGCCTTAGATTATCAGAAATAAATCAAATAGATATACAGTAAAAGAAGGTAGGGGAAATCGTTAAATCAACGATGAGAAAAATAAACCTTCATCAGAGCACTGTGCTGATAACGTATTATGAAAATAAAGAAAACAGACGAGATTGAGATAAGAGAGATGAAGTGAGGCAAGAGAGAATTGGAGAGAAAGAGAGAGCAATATTTATTCATTTGGATGCTTCCAATGTATATCACAAAGCCTCTATTTATAGACATCCAACCTTAACTAAGAGTTATTGATCAAAAAAACCTTAACTAAGAGTTACACAAAATGAACGCAAAATGAATTCATATAAGTGTACAATATGTAATCTTTCAGTTATGATAATAAAAACTCCTAAAGAGGTTATAAACAAGATAATTAAAATCGAGATTTTGCGTAAAATCGGAAGAGGGATAAAAAATCGTAAAACATAAAATCGTAACGTAAAAAAATCGTTAAAACATAAAAGTATTTAGAAAATTTGTAAAATCGTTTTAATTAAAAAAAAAACCGTAAAATCACAATGATAAATTGAGATTTTAATTGCCATGATTATGAAGTAAGATATGAAAGGCCAAGAATCAAAAGTTCATGAAAATCCACATCATCTAGTTTTTTTTTTTTTAACAACAAATTGAAAATAAGTAATATATGTAGTAAAAACAAATTGAAATCTTACTCGGTGACTCCTAGGATAACTGCTCAATCAAAAGTTAAAAACAGTTCAAATGTAAATGATCTGTAAGCAGAGTTAATTGTTGGGAAGGATTGATTGTTATGTTTTTTTGGTTTTTTCCTCTATAAAGAAAGGCAAATGAAAAGGCTGATCCTCAAATCAATGGGGGGCTCCAGTACATCCTCCTATCCTAGTTTTATTTTTTTTCTTCTATCAACTATCAAGAAAAGATGTGCTTTTGTTTTTGTAAGAACGAGCCTATACTTCCCCGTGCATTACACAGGATGAAAAAATTTCACTGGTTACTTAAACATTTTTTGTTATCTAAATGAAGTAACTTATTGTCTTTAAGGAACATGAAAACATCATATTAGAAATGAAACATAAACAACAATGAGTCATGTAAATTAAGAAAAACAAATACTCGCTCCCTCCCTAAATATAAAACCTAGTTAATTTTTTTAAAAGAGGTTAAGGAAGCTAAATATATTACCTAATCATAATATATATTATATACCATTGGATTATATTTAAGTTTATGAGTCATGTAAATTACTTTGAAGAAAAAATAGTAAATATAAATAATCTAAAGTCTGCAGTAATTTATTTAGCTATTGGTAAAAAGAAGTAATTTATTTAGGTTGCTTAATCTCTCCAAAATATTAACCAATGAAAATGAAAATCCTAATGCACTATTAGGTATTTAGAGTGTGTCCCAAAACATTACTATAACCATGTAACACTTTTTTTAAGCAAAAACTATGCGACATTATGCATTCTTTTCTTTCTTTCTGAATGGCACCGTATACATTCGTCCTTTAGAACACAGTAGTAGGAATCAGCTTGAGCTTTTAAGGGCTTACCCATGGGAGTGTTTGGATTAACAATGGAGTGTAATGTGATTTATATTTATATTGACTTTTAAAAAATGTGGAACACAATATCTTTTTGTTTGACGCAATTAATTTATTGTATTTCTACAGTAGAAAAGCCAAAAATACCTGACTTTTACAAATGTAAGATTAGGTAAAAATTAGATGCCATAAAATGATTTATGTTTGGATTGACTTTTAAAAAAGAAGATAGAACCTAGTACCTTTTTCTTATGAGACAATTAATTTATTCTCTAATTTGCTGAAGGGAAGGGGGGGAAAACTGATCCAAACATCACAAAAAGCCAAAAAGTGGCTTTTGGCAGCCCAAACGTGCATCCAAACACATCTAACTGTTAAGGTGGAAAATTAACTCTCTTAAATACCCCCACTGAGCATCTCTTACTAATCCATGTACGACTTAGTATCTCATACAATCAAGTTTCTATTAATAAGATTATGAAACCGAAGCGTTCTTTTGCTGCATATATGAAGGTTATAGTCCAGCCTAAAGCTGAGATAACAAGGATGAACTCTCTTATTGCAACTCATTCTCTATTTTAATTTCCATTAAACCAGTAAAATGAAGAATTCTATGTACACATCAAAGCAGCTTTCTACCCTCAAGAACCTTTCTTCCTATATGATGCAATAGCTACTTATACATTATATTACAATCAAATAAAAAACAAAAATGCTTAATTTGCATAATCAAAATTACCTCCGCACTGTACAGAAGGCATGCTGCATCTCAAACCCAGGTGAAGGAGAATGCCAGCACTAAAAATCTCGTGGAGAATTTCCTTCCCAGTATGTTAAAAACGTATATCCTCTTCAACTACGAGGATTGACGAATCAGCAACATTCTACCAAGAAGAGACTCGAACCAAAAGACCGTTGCCACATATTTTCTTCACTACCTGCCCTTTCATGACAAGCAACTTTCGGCAGTTGTCATCATCTCAACTTCCAAAACAGGATAAACTATGTTTCAGAAGTTCCTTAATGACTTTTCATCATAGGCAATGGAAACATCGATTCGGCAGGGATTCAGAGTCTTTAGGAAAGAGGCTCAGTTGAAAAAGTATGGTGAGTCAAGAACATTGCGCAGGTCAAAATCACCTCTCTCCGGCAATGAAGGAAAATCCAATCCTGGGTATGATGTCTGGAAGCCTTCTGACAACTGCCAACAAAAAAAAAAAAGAAGAAGAAGAAGAAGAAGAAACATTAGGTTAATTTTCCTCATTATGGTTCATCTAAAAGGAAAAAAACTGCTATGAATCAAGCAAGGCTTACTTTATGCCGGCCTTTGAGTAAAAGTCACAAACCCATGTTTCTTGTAGAACACGGAAAGTACTGCCCCATTTAAGGGAAGGCGGAGGCAGTCTATACATACGGATGTAATTATAAGGAAATCTCTTATAAAAGAAATAAAGAAATCAATAGACAAGTTGACCTGGGTCCCCAATTCGAATCCTAACAGTTTTCATCCCAAAAATACAGGGCAAGTCAATCTTTTCTCCACGTTCGCAACTATGGTCTTCTGTTGAGAATTTTGGTGAAGATAAACTTTTCTTTGGATCTTACTTAAAAACTAGAGATTTTTAGTTAACCATCCCCATAAGACAAGATAAAACCAGGTTTCCAAAACTAGCATTTTTTTTTATGCTTAATATAATGAGAGGGGGAAAAGCTATGTACGGCTTTTCTACATTTTAATTACATCAACAATCTAAATTTATCACAATACCACAACAACTTACATTTTCAAGTATTGGCATGCTATAAAGCTCTACAAATTTTTCCCGAAGAATTCTATTCATTTGCTCAACATCACATGCATGTGTCCAAAATGAATCGTGAACCCCTGCAAACAAATGATTCACAAAAATTTGAGTACCAAAATACATGTAAAACAAAATGCGTTTCTTCTATAGGCGTGCCACTAAATTTCCACAAAATAACATAAAAGGCAAGAAAGTGTAAATATATTCATAGAGCTATTGGATTAAAAAGGGATTTAACTGCTATGATGAATATTAAGGATGCATTGGCAGCATTGATACCCACAAACACTAAACTGCAACTACACTACTGCTTAAAAAAAGTGCACATCTTTCACCAATTTACTGTATCTATTCCAATTTTATACCAATACTTTCTGGAAACATTATGCAACAATGGTGAAAGAAAACTGCAGCATATCCAAGCCGAGTGCAGGAACTGTTCACATTTTTCTGAGAAACAAATATTAAAATATTTTTTAAATAGAAGTTTCACATATCATGTACAAGATTTCTTTGCTATTGTTAGGTCTTCAAACCTGCAAAACTTAGGCCAGCATCCCTGCAGGCAAGAGCAGTCATCATCATGTGTGAACCATCAAGTGAATGTACAAAGTTTGGAGGAAAGGCAGTTCTCTGTTTCCTGATATCTATCTGCAATCAAGACAGATTTGGGGAATGAAAAAATAATTCATAAAGTTAAAAAGACAAGGAATAAAAGAAATGAGGCTACTTACTGCACTACTCTCCCGATGCAAAGCCAAAACCTGAAGTGATGTTCTGATCTGCAGCCCATGGTGAGAATCATCAGCATGGTGTTTCAAAACAAACCGCAGAATAGTACAACAAAACTAGAAGAAAGTATATAATCAATTAACTACTCGACTAGTTTGTCATTGTTGAGCAAAGCAAGTTTTAAAACAATAGGGTAGGAAGCTCACCTGATAACGTTCAGTTCTACAGTATGGCTGTATAACTGGAAGACCAAGAGGAGTGGTCCAACAAACAGGCTGATTTTCAGAAGCAATCACCTATAAATATTATACACAATGGAATTGCAGAAAAAAGTCACACACCCCACAAACTCCAAATCTGAAAGACCAAAACAATATCAGCGTCAACTGAAGTCTAACAGGCGATAAGAGCATACCTTTGCACAATCACCAAGCCAACCCATAATGCCACGTGCAGCTTCAAATATTTCTCCAAGAGCAGCCAATGTCACCTTTAGAAAAAAAAAAGGTAATCAGTCCAGAAGTCCTGTTATGACTCACTTGATAATCAACTTTTTCATCTTATATAATATTAAGTGTTTGATTTGTTGACTCCATTTTAGCTTCAGCATGGAAAGGTTTATCAGATTTCAGGTCTCAGAGTATTTGAGAGAGTTATATTCTTTCTTCTTTTTAGAGAAATTTTTTTTTTCATTCTACTGAACATTCCAGAAGGAAATTATTATTTTAGAGATAAGAATAACTTATCAAGATAGCTGTAACTATCTCTAATAGCAACAAACCAATCCTTCCATATTTATATAGTTGCTTACTTTGGCAGCATAGCAGGCTGCAGTAAAAAGCATTCTGTCATCAGTTATGAGACCTTTTTCCTGTAATCTTCTTTTTATTTGCTCTCGTGCCCCAATAAAAGTAACGCCATAAACTGAAGTCATCACAGTCTGTTTGACCAGTTTCCTATCAACCTGAAAGCTTCCAAC
Source organism: Acacia crassicarpa (assembly GCA_034222035.1). Taxonomy (NCBI): domain Eukaryota; kingdom Viridiplantae; phylum Streptophyta; class Magnoliopsida; order Fabales; family Fabaceae; genus Acacia; species Acacia crassicarpa. Next base: position 31,467,933 of record JAWXYG010000008.1, on the reverse strand, counting down.
AGTTAAAAGTAAGAGATATTGCTAACTTCTGGAGCATAATTTCATCATCTAACACAACTTTCAACCTTTAAAACAAGGACTGACCTGATCAATTAAAAGCTTTGCCAACAAAGCCTTTGGATACACAGCTGGGTCTTTGTTGCTGTCCCTTCTCATAATATTATGAACCCTGCATATATGCCAATACAAATAATTAAAGTGACAATATAATATCAATTATACATAGTTATTTGGACAAAAATTAACTGTATGGCCAATGGATTATGGACCATAAGCTTCTTTCACGTGTAGGGGAAATCAAGCAAAGCAGGTGATTGAAATACGAGATGCTAACAAACAAGCGACTATCCTAATGGTTGCCTCAAACATGTACAAATTCAAAGCAGGTGTAAAAACAATACATTTGACATTCAAACCTGAGTTCAAATAATGTAGCATGGAATGGTAATTTCGATGCAAAACATAAATGTTGCAGACAAAGAATTAACATACCTAACTGCAATCTCTGAGTAAACATCAGCAGGTTTTTCTCTAGCAACCAAGTTAACCGCAGCAGCCTCTGGCTGAAAAAGTACAAGTAAAGCGAACAAAAGAAAAAAAAAAAAAGCGCAGCTAAAAGTAATTAGAAATAGGAAAAAATTTAGACTCAATCTTATCAACTTAACCATCCTTCTATTGGTAGCTACATTAGAATATCATTGTGTTATCAAATAATTTAGTCTCCACAGAACTGAAAACTAGTGAAATATAAGTGAACGTACATGATTTCTCCCCAGAGCTGCGTAGTGCTGTAAGCCGTTACAGGAACCATCCTAAAATCCATCAGAATTGTATTATTAATAACTTCTCTTGAAAATAGTAAATGAAGAAAAAAATTTGAAAATACCAGATACAGTAAAAAATTTCAATTGCAAATAAAATAATAAAATGCAAATTGCAATATAAGACCACAAAAAACAAAAATCCCTGCATTACAAAAGCAGATAGAACTTGGAGTCAACTTTGTCACATATAGAATAAATGTGCAGAAGCTATGTAACCCATTTTTCCCAGTTTTTAAGGCGCTCCCAAAAGCCTATACCTGATGAATTGGCAGATGTGAGATCACAGAATGTGGTGATGAGCTTCTTAAAGCTTCAGAGAGATTAATACAAGCAGCAAGGAACTGGAAAGGATCTTCAGCCGTTAACCACCAACGATTTCCATTAATAGGATAATCAGCAGAGTCAAATATATCATGAAGATGATTCTCCACAAATGCCAGGCGGCCATCATAAGACATCTTTTCAATGCCACCTGCATACAAATTTGCTAAATGTATCTTCAGCCAATGTAGGCCAGACTTCCCCAATGGCCGCCCTTCAGCAAATTCAAGTAGTCCTCTACATAGATCAGAACTTAAATGATTCAAATGAGGATGCATTGGATATGCTCTGCCACGGAAGTCAAGATTGTGAGGATAATAAAAACCTTCCTCATCTTTCATTCTTCGAGCCACCTGTTTCAGATTGTTTTCATATAATTATTGCTCATCTAATGAAACATGGATTAGAGATTATATGAAATTAAAATATAGGTAAAATTATGCAACTCATGGTCGAATTTAACACATACACACATTGGGAAATCAAGTATAAGTATGCTTACATTGATCAACATCTTCACAAGATGTAGGCAAGATCATATTGATGTAACAATTGAAATTGGAATTTTCAAGTGTTTAAAGGCATGAAAGATTTTTTACTACAGGAGGAGAGTCTTACAGAGAGCTTAAGTTCCATGTCACATCTTTGAGAATGTCTCTCTAGATTAATTTTCCTTGCCTTCCTTGCACTCCATTTCCATTCCTGAATTAGTTTCAAATCCTCTACAGAAGGCTTCTCTGGCACAGGAACCTGTGAGTCAAAGAAGAAATTTGCGGAACAGGTGAATGCATGGTAAAGAATAGGCATTTAGAATTCATCACGTTTCAAGCTCTATGAAAAATAGGGATGGAGGAGACCAGAATTTATTATAACATAAATACAATTACATTTTATCATAGAATGAACCAGAAAAATCCATAATTGGTGGGGTGCTAAGCCAGCCACTATTATTCAAGGTGATTTTATCCCACAATTAGTCTTGGCTCAATCATATCTGTATTAAAGATTCATCTTCATATGGGAGTAACAATAAAAAAATTAAGTTTTTTAAGAGGTTTATATGATTCAAAATGTTTCCTTCTATAATATCTAAAATTTATTTTATTTATTCAAATAAAGCTCCAACAACTCTTTTTGGACTGAAAGCTCCAACACCTCTTTGACCACAACATAAAGTCTTTTTCTCATTAGGGTTTGTAGCATAATTTTCAAATGAATTGGGTAAATAGAATAAAGACAAACAAAAGAAGAAACTAACACAATCATTCTTCTCAAAAACCTATATTGTTCCATTTGGCAACTCTAAAAGTTCTTTATCAATTTGTGCTTACATCATTACGATCAACCAGGCCAGCAATGTTACCACCTCCAGCCCAGATGGACTCCACAACACTAAGTAATTTTTTATTTATTCGCCATTTGGTGTCTCCGAGCGTATCCAAGGCCTGAAAATTTATTATGTCAGAGATACATAGGAATATGCGTAGGAACAACTTTGCATGAGAAAAGAAAAGGTAAGTTGCACGAGAAAAGAAAAGGAAATATATGAATGACAGTAGTCATGCCAAGTGAATGGTAAATTAAGAACTTACAAAGAATTTAACGCTCTCGTAAATGCAGAAGACAATAAATTATAAAACAAATAAGAAACTACTACGCCCTTCTTTCAATAAGGAAGAAATTAGCAAATAATAAACTTGATCATTACAGCACTCAACAAGTTACTGATCATCAATCTCGAATCATACAAACAGTACAATAATGCATCCTTTTTAACCATAATATCCATTTTATGGCGTACTGCTCATTCCTTCCTTGGCAATGAAAAAGGAAAGCAGAAATTCACATATATTACCTCATAAACTTTATGCATTTGTTTCCCTTCAACATTCTTCATTACATTTTGCTGCTTCCTAGATCCATGAGTACGCATGATATAAGAAGGTAAAAACAAGTGCCCACCTTTGTCATACCTAGAAAGAGTATCATGGGGAGAGTGAGAGAGTGAGATTTTTCTTGCTTAAAAAAATGTGGACAGCTATCTGCACCCCTCACTAGCTGCCAAATTATTCCTAGATTTTTTGGTGATTAACCAAATGCAGACTATTCAAATAAAATGCAACAGTATGACCCATTATATTTGCCATACCCTTTCCACTTCTTAGGAGGTATTAGCATTGGCATGTAAGGTATTAACATATTCTTAGCCTGCACAAAAACAAGGGCATTAATTAGTAAACAAGCAATTATGTATTCACTGTTAATGCTGTAACAATTAGCATTATCAGTAGTTTAAAATACCTTAAAATCATGCTAAAAGGAATCATAGGTTTGGTTAAGATGTCAAAATAAGCAATTTTTTCCATTGTCCGTCTTTTTTTTTTCTTTTTTTCTTTTTTTTTTTTGGGGGGGGGGGGGGGAGGTGGGTTAAGGCGAGTAAGAAACGTAAAATGCAAAGGTTGTTTATAATGGGTTTATTATTCGTTTATTTTCAGGAAAAAGCTTATTACAACCCTGCAGTTAAGCCAAAAATGGGCACAGTATGAAAACATGAAATAAAAATAATAAAAACATGATTTTTCAACTCACAGATTTATCAAGCCCAGCCAGGAGTAAGGGGTCACACTCTATAACACCACAATTCTTCATAGCCTTTTTCCTAAAGGTACCAAACAGCAATTCAGAATTCAGAATCACATAAGAAATAAGACAGTACTATTCCAAAAGAACTTTAATCAATCCTTTGCAAAATTCGCAGTGATGTGAACCCTCACCCTGGATATTTTGGTATAGCTTTAATCCTATGACTGAATGCTGGTCGAATATCAGGCGGGGCATCAGCAGACTGGTCAGCTGGAGCATGTAAATATGCTGTTTCAACTAATAATTGTATTAATCGACATCCCAGCTGCATGTTTCATTAGGTTCACTAAGTAAATTACAGTGTTAAAAAAATTTTAAAAATGACGAAATAACACATATACATGCACAGAAACCTTAGCCTGGGCATCACGGCCCCAAGGACTAAATTCTTCTTTCTTCAATAGCAACTGCACCTCTTTCATTCTTTTCCTTCTGATCAAACCATTTATACGTTTCCTTATTTTTTCTTTATCATTATTAAGGCCATCCTCAGAACCAACTACTGCCTTCTTACCATTGTATCTTCTAGTCTTCTCCAGAAATCTTTGAATCCTAACCTGCAACGCATTTGAGACAATTATAGTAGATATCTTAATTTTTAACATAAGTAGAACACATTGAGAACGGATGTACTCCTTTTCTAAAGTCACCATGAAACTACATTACGACAAGAACAATGAAACAAAAGTGATGAAAAGAAACAGGAATAAAACCTCAACAAAAAAGAACTCAGTCCCTTCCCTATGAGTAGAAAGAGACACATGCTATGGAGACGAGGCAGTAAATAGTATACTAGTATGATATGGGATTACTAAATCCCACATGAAGCAGAATAGGAAGCTCTATAGTTGGTTCTAACATTGTAGCCATTATGATGTTGGTTCTCCAGGGAGGCCAATCGATGACACTAAGGTGATGTAGTATAGGCTAACTAAGTTCCATACAGAATGGGACGTCTGAAGTTCCACATGGAGTAGTATGGGATGCTTTATGTAGTTATTCAAGAGGATAAGCAATCCTCTCTCAAAAGACAGCTATTGAGATAGGGAAAAAAAAACCAACTTAAATGGTCCATTGAACATCTCACGTTATTCAATGTGGGACTTAGGCCTCTTGTACTACCTAAGTATCCATGACCCACCAATGTCAGAACTTGATGACTCGTTAATAAAGAACAGACTTGTACTATTTTCAAGGAGAAATTCTAAATATATATTATAGTTTTTAAGTTCTGATTTCATGAATATTACTTTATCTTTAAACATCAATTTTTCTGTAATTAAGTGGGCATAACAAACTATCAGATCAAAACTAGTGAAACACAGCTATCTAAAGTACTCCCTCCATCCCTTATTGTAAGTTTCAAATTTGTGAATAGGGGTGTCACAAAATATAAGTTTCGTTTTAGGTTTGTCTAAACATTTATTTCCTTTTTTCCAACTTTACTTCTTGTTGATTGTATTTATTGCATTTATTCTTTCTCACTTATCATCTGTAACATAACGGCATAGTTGGAAAAATAATCCATACTTATTGCCTTCAACTAATTTAATAGTTTTCTTGATTAACGCAAATTGGTTATTTGAAGCTCGTAATAAGGACAGAGGGAGTATAAATTCAAATACAAGCCACTAATCCATATAAGAATAATGTCATTATGGATTGAAATAGAGATTTTAGTATATAAAAGTCGAATCTTGTATGAACATGATCGACGAAGTTATTGTTGTTGCTTCAAGTAAATGCAATAATTAGATAAGCTAACAGAAATCAGTGCTAGCTGTCAATGCATGTTCAGAAAACCACAAAATAAAGAGGATAGATAAATCATAGTGCCCTGTGGCATGACTGGCCCCAAAGGAAGCTAGTACTAAGAAATACTATACATGAACCACCGAATCTTCCGTTTAGAATTCTGGCAAAAAAAAGTAACCATATATGGCAGGTGGCCAACAAGAGTACAAGACTAATATGTATATGATGCCAGCAAATGCAGCCTTAAAGCTCACAATAGCACAGAGATATGTAATATCCCCATGTGTGGAAAGTTGCATTGTGACTGGGTCGAGTAAGCCCACTGTGTCCTGCTCCTCTTCAATTTACAGTTGCTAGAGTGGAGATTTAACTGCCATGGTTTATCCCTTGTGATCAAATGCACTTGAATGAAAATCGTACAGAGGGAATTCGTTCATCCAATGTAGTTGAGAGACGAGTGAGAGGGGCACACATTGGGGGAGACTACGGAATTCTCAGACAGGACAAGGTCAAGTACTAAGTAAACAACAATCCATGTGCTAGTATACATGGAAATAACCTTACTCAACTGCTTAAAATATTGAGGAGAAGAAGGATTTACGCAATACACATAATTATTTCAAAACATTCAAATTTCATTAGGTTAAACGGAACTTTTATCATTTACCTCTTGTTCTATAGCCGAGCCAATCTGAACTGCAGCCTGAACAACCCGAACACACCCCATCTCAAGCTCCAGCATCACTAAACCCATCATCTTATGCATGACAATAACCGCCATTTTAGATGCAGGCAACGAGTCAATATGTGCTGCATAAGCAGCCTTCTTCTTCTTCGACCTCTGCAACTTCTGCTCAGTTTCTATAGCTTCCTTCAGCGGGTCAAACCACCCTAAAAACAAAGCCTTGACCTTGGGCAAATTAGGAGCCAAGTTTTTCTCACACATTTCTTTTTCAAGCTCTCTATACTCCTCCACCATCCTCTCCCAAGCTTCCGTCTCGGCTTTAATCTGCCTTCTCCTCAGCAAATTATACTTCCTTTTCTCAATTTCCTTAAACTCCAATTTAAATTCTTGGCTAGTTTCCGAGTACAAACCTTTCAAAAAGAGCGATGAAAACCAAGGTGGTTCGGGGATAAATATGCGCGAGGACGACTCGGGGGACTCAATTTGACGAACTCCGTTCACGGGAGCGAAAGAAGCGAGTGAATTCTCGAGGTCTTCAATGAAATCATCATGTATAGAGTCCGGTAAAGGGTGAAATTGAATTGGATTAGAAACAGACTTGATACTGAAAGAAGAAGAAGAAGAAAAAGTAGTAGGAAGTGAAGAGAAGAGAGTGGTGGAGGGTGAGATAAAGAGAAAGCGATGGTTCCTAAGAGATTTTCTTCTGATAGGAAGAAGGCAATTTCTCCTAGTGTTGGGATAAGCGTGGACGTGAGGGCTAGCAAAAGAAGGTGCCAAAGTCATTGTGGGGAGAGGATAAGAAAGAAGGAAATGGAATGAATGCGCCTTCACGCAGAAGAAGATGATGAAACCTTCGTTAAACCTCAATGGGGGCGCCCTTGAAGATTTTTAATTTATGTTCCTTTTTTTTTTAAAAGAATTTGGAGCTGTCTTTGTACAATAATACAGTAACAGAGGAAAATAGAAGTCACGTGGGTCAAATGCTGGAAAGTCATATTAGATGCATTTTAAAAAAAAAAAAAAATACTACAGATACGTAATAGGAGTATAAATATAATGTACTACTAGTATTAATAATAATTACTCCACTATTTTTATTTAGAAATAATGTAAAACATTTGAAAACGAAATTGTTTGAGAGGATTGGATCTTGTAATTAGCAGCAGCATCCATGTATACGTAAGAAGGGGGGAAGTAATTTCTTAATCCGGTTAAGATGTAAATTTGTCTTAGAATTTTTGCTGAGAAATAATATTGTCTCTAAAAATCTTTTTAGTTTCATATTATTCCGAAAGTTTTAAATTATAGCCATGTTTTTCTATCCTGTTAAAAAATTAATATTGTTCATTAACATTTTTAAATGTTAGAAATAATATTACTCCTTTTTAATATTTTTTAGGTAACATTGAACCTTAAAAAAAAAAAAAAACCTTCAAAGTCAATATTGCTCATATGTGAAAAAATTTGGAGAAAATTTTGTAACTTAACTAATTAAAATATACTTTCTCTAAGAAATTTATAGGTTATCACTCAACAATCTCAATTCTTAAAATGGTTCAAGTGTTTGTCTGGGAAATCAGAAAATCATTTTTTTAAACAATTTTCCATAAACCCAAATAAAACTTTTATCATGTACTTATTATTTTATAAATCATAAAAACACTCTAAAAAAGCTAAAATTCCACTGCATATTTAGAAAAGAAAAAGATCATTTCATAATGAAATTGGCGAAGGACAAAGTTAATTTAACAGGACTTTGTTTTTCTTAAATAATGTTTTTATAAATAGTAGTAGGTTATTTTATTTTATTTTCTATTAACTAGACATAGTATTTTTTTTCCCATATTTTAAGATATGACTTGAGCCCCTCATATTTTGTAAAATTACAACTTGCTATGTTTTTTATATTAATAATAATGGAATATCGATAATTATCGATATTCCATTATCAATTATTAACAGATAACAAATACATTATACATTCAAAATTGCTCTCCATTTATTCATTTTTATTTTTATGTATTTAGCAACGTTGCAATCTGCTTCTTTAATCCATTTTGGTATAGTCCCATCTTCTCCATTTATTCACTTTACTAATGAGTGGTGGACTTTGTTGTGGTTTACATGGTGATAATGTTAAATGCTACTGCACCATTACAAAAATAGAGTGGCCACTTATTCAATTACCAAAGCAAAACAAAGTTTATTTTTTTATACAAAAATTTTAGGAAAGAGGTTGGACTCATTACAGTCCAAGGACAGGGCGCTTGGAGCCCAGTCCACAGGGCATACTGGCTGGAAAGTACACATGCCTCCATCTCTACCAGCGTTTCCACTGCTTCATAGATCTCTAAGATGCCTCCCCCAGGGCCTTGACCAGCTCCAGGATCCAACCCCTCCCCTTTGGGTGAAGAAGTCCGACCATTTCGCCAATTAAACCCAAGGACGAGGGGTAAGTACACCATTATTTTGATTCGACTCCTTTGTGTTGTAAATTTGGATCTAGACTCCACTTAGGCCCCGTTTGGTTGACGGAATTGAGCCTGGTTCCTGGGAACTTAAACCAGTTCCCTCCGTGAGAAGCTGTTTGGCGCGCCTTGTTCCTGGGAGCTAAGATTCCCGCCGTCTCTTAAGCTCCCACAAACGAAGGAAAAAGGGCTCCTTCCCAAAATGGCAGGATCTTGAAAATTCCCCCGGGAAAGTGAATTTAGAGGACTAAAAAGCCCCTATGCGCGACTGGAGCTAGAAGAAGGAGCAGACGAAGGTTGAACAGAGCAGGGACTGGAACACGATACAGAGACTGGAAAAAAAGGAGAACAGAGCAGTAGCGCCGCGGCTGGGAGTGAAGAGATCGAATTCGAGTGAAGAGGGAGGCTTGAAAGGAAGGAATCGGGGGGAACAAGACGGACAACACCACCACCGTCGACGACTTCTCACCGTCACTACCGGCGTCTCTTCCTCTCCATCCTCACCGTTCAATCTCCACCACTGTCCGGAGATTTGAGGGTACAGCCATGAAAGAACCTCACCATCGACCTTCACCCATTCACCTCACCTTCGCCTCTGCATTCATTCCGCCATTTTTATTCGTTGACGGCAACGGTACCAGCATCGCACTATCTCCATCATCCCATCACTTTCGCTGTCTAAGTTTTGAGGACGACGGTAGAGACGTGGCAGAGCTCAAAGCTAGGAGAAGAGGAGACATAGATTCGCTTTATCAGGGTTTTTTTTTCTGGGGGCATTAAGGGAATTTTATCTAACTTTTCCACTTAACCAACACCCAATTCTTCAAACCAAACAATTTATCTTCCTTCAACTTAATTAAGTTCCCATGTCTACCAAACAGCCCAACTTTTTAAAGTTCCCTCTCAATCTTCCCTTCAATTCCTTTCCCTTCTTTAAGTTCATTTCCCTCCTTAAATGTTCCCCGAACCAAACGGGCCCTTAGAGTAAGTTTGGTTTGAAGGAAGGAGAGGAGAAAATTGTGGGCCCCACTAAACTGATTTTTTTTTTTTTTTACAATTTTCTCTCCCCCTCCCCCCCTCATTTTTTTCCCTCCCCTCCCCTCCCCTCAAACCAAACTTACCCTTAAAGTATTGGCCTTCTCCATTTTTATGACTTGGTCCATCAAGAGATAGAAATGTATCTATGACTATGGGGGTTGGGTCTAGAGCTGAGAAAAAGGCTTGGACTTTATGGGCCAAGGCCTAAGAAAAACAGTCATTTTTTGAGGCTCGACTCTATAGGGCTAAAGTTATTCTAACAATCTCTTAATATTTTTTCAACTTTTTTTTAAAGAATTATTAAAATTAGAACAATGAAAGTCCTAATTTAATACATAAATGTTGTCAAAATAGGTATAAACAATATGCATCATACAATAAAACAAACACAGTTACTAAGTCATAATCAAAGGTAAAATATTGTCAACATACCAGAATTAAAAATAATTAATGAGAAGACTTAATAAAATATAAAATACTTCTTAAAAATATATTATGAAAAGTGTAAGTAGTTAATAACATAAACAACACAATATATGAATAAAACAATCACTAGAAAATAAGTCAAAAAATAAAAAATTAGTAAAAATACTTATGAAATAAGAAATATCTCTTATAAGTTTTTAATTTTTAGTATTCTTAATACAAGATATTTTTACGAAACTTAATTCTAAAAAAGATAATAACGACTAAATATTTACAACATTATTAACAAAGTATTAAAAAAAATCAATAATATTACTATAATATAAGTAATTCAAAAAATATATATAACCTTTGAGGCAAAAATATTAAGCCTGATCCTAGCGAATTTAGGGCCTAAACAAGTCAGCTTGAAGGGCTCAGCTCGTTTTCCCGACTATACTTGGATCTAACAGAAAAAGTTAGTCCCTCATAATGTAACGAACCAAGATTTGAATTCATGTTAAAAGAGGTGTCACATTTTTTTTCAGTTTACAAGAACTTTCAGTACAGTTCTGATTAATCAAGATTTGCCTCAAGTCAGCTCATGGTGTGGGGGAAGAGCTCTCAACACCATTTTCCATTCACACACCTCAAATTGAGGACGTGGTTAAGGAAAAGTAAGTCCTTTACCACTTACTCCCAATTAATATTAGTAGAGGTGTTCACATTTAGAACGAGATTACCTCTAATAAGAAAAGTAAGTCCTTTACCATTTTCCATTCACACACCTCAAATTGAGGACGTGGTTAAGGAAAAGTAAGTCCTTTACCACTTACTCCCAATTAATATTAGTAGAGGTGTTCACATTTAGAACGAGATTACCTCTAATAAGAAAATACATGTGCTTAGGAAAAAAGAAAAGAGAAAGAAATGTATCTACCGTAACTAGGTAACAAACTTTATCATTGTTTCAGGATTCTTCTCTTGTGTCTGTAAAAGTTGTGCCGCTATCTTCTTTCAAAATGTATAAATTTCTCATTGTTTGGTTCATTTGAAACATGATTCTTCTCTTCCGCGCAGAACTGCAAATTTTCTCGTTGTTTTTACCGTTTTCTCCCATTGGAACCAAATCGCAAGCTTTAAGCTTAAAGATGAAGAATAATTACAGGTTTGTTTGATTTAGTGCTCTACTCTATTTTTATTTTCCTAAAACAATTGCATATATTAATTTTTTAGATTAAGTTTTGAAAAGGTTAAGGTGCAAAAATACACATGTGTTTTTCTTCAAGGAGCGCCCAGTAGCAAATGTTTTTTTTAGGTGCAAAAGTGCACACGTGGTTACAAATTAGGTGCAAAAATACCGTTTGACCGTTAAGTTTGACTTTGACAGTTAAGTTTGACTTTGACCGATGACGTGGCATTTTAAAGGTGCAAAAATACACATGTGATTTGTCAAAAAGAGCGTCCAACAACAATTTTTTTTTAATTTAATAATTTTATTTTAAGATCCAAAAATAATTTTTCAAGTTTATGAAGTATTTTTTCAGTATCAGTCAGTATCCTTTTAGTACCGGTCGATACTTGAAATAATTTTTCAAGATTATGAAATATTTTTTCTGTACCAGTCAGTATCCTGAAAGTACTTTTAGTACCAGTCAGTACCCTAAAATATTTTTTTCAGTATCAGTCAATATCCTTTTAGTACCGGTCAATACTTGAAATATTTTTTCAAGATCCTAAAATAATTTTTCAAGATTATGAAGTATTTTTTCTGTACCAGTCAGTATTCTGAAAGTACTTTTTAGTACCAGCCAGTACCCTGAAATATTTTTTTTCAGTATCAGTTAGTCATTTTAGTACCGGTCAATACTTGAAATATTTTTTCAAGATCCTAAAATAATTTTTCAAGATTATGAAGTATTTTTTCTGTACTAGTCAGTATCTTGAAAGTACTTTTTAGTACTAGTAAGTACCCTGAAATATTTTTTTTCCAGATACTGACTAGTACAGAAAAAATACTTCATAATCTTGAAAAATTATTTTAGGATCTTGAAAAAATATTTCAAGTATTGATCGGTATTAAAAGGATACTGACTGATACTGAAAAAACACTTCATAATCTTGAAAAATTATTTTAGGATCTTGAAAAAATATTTCAAATGTTTACCGGTACTAAAGGATACTGAAAAAAAATATTTCAGGGTACTGACTGGTACTAAAAAGTACTTTCAGGATACTGACTGGTACAGAAAAAATACTTCAAAGTATCTTTTTAGTACCAGTTAGTATCCTGAAATATTTTTTTCAGGTCTAAAAATAATTTTTCAAGATTATGAAGTATTTTTTCAGTAAAAGTCAGTATTCTAAATATCTTTTTAGCACCTGGTAGTAATTAAAAAAATTATTAAATTAAAAAAATTGTTATTGGGCGCTCTTCTTGACAAATCATATGTGTATTTTTGCACATTTAAAATGTCACGTCATTGGTCAAAGTCAAACTTAACGGTCAAACGGTATTTTGTACCTAATTTGTAACCATGTGTGCACTTTTGCACCCAGAAAAAGCATTTGCTACTGGCCGCTCCTCAGAGAAAAACACATATGTATTTTTACACCTTAACCCTTTTGAAAATAAAAGGTTTTGGTGAATTGGGTTTTGAAGTCTAATCAAAATCATGTCTTGACTCGAAACTTTAAAATTACTTATGAAGTTACTTATACATTGCTTACTAATAAGGCCTTTACATCAATAGTGAGATTTAAACTTACCATTAGTGGTGGGTATGGATAGAATTGGGGAGGACGGGACGTTTGGCTAATGTCCAACCCAAAAAATAAATGGTTTGCGTTTTGCAACTCGTTGTTCAGCTCTACGATGAAAAATATGAGTATTTTCGTGTTAAGTAGGGCAAGCTTCCTCACCCAAGAGCTGACATTACACTCATAAAATTATATACGAAGGAAACTCTAATTAAGACTTGTAAACAACATTTAAATATCAAATATTCCATAATTCCACAACTCAGAATATTAAAAGACAATAAATATAGAAACCCTAGTGGTCCACATTATTTCATGATTAAATACAATACAATAGGTATTAACACAATGCCCTTACTTGAACAATAAATAAATTAGGCATTCAATCATCCATAATCCATAAAAAACAAGGTAACAAAAAGACTATAATAAAATAACAATATCTATGCTTATATAATATAGGGTTTAGGGCTGAATGGGTATGACAACATACCATGCTTGATGGTATTGTCTAACAAGTGGCTCATCCCAAAAATAGCCAATGCTCTTTTGGGCCACTATTTTTGGACAAGGTTGGACATTTTTCTCATAGGCTCGGGGGCGTTACAAGCTACTGGGACACTTGCATAACCCAACTCACCACCTAATGGTTTTAGAGTGCAATTGTTGAATATTGTCTTCAAATGCTTGTTTGGAAAAACAATTGGTGCCTTATAGTTTTTCAATTAATTTACGATTTACACAATAAAAATAAGTATGTGAGAGAAGTTTTGTATCGATTTACATAAATATATACTTTTTAGAGTTCCAAACATAATCTCAAATAAATACTTAGACGACTCCTGCAGTTCTGCTTACGTCGCTCCTTCACTTTAATTCAAGTTTCGTCTCTGGCGAATGGCTTTTTATATTCATCTCTCTGCCCATAGCGAAGGTAAGCCCATGCACAGAGACAGAGAGAGAGAGAGAGCTAGAGATGAAGAAGGTAGGGTCGTCTTTCAGCTAAGTCGGGCTGGGTTCGTGAAGCAGGTGGAGCCCCATATCCAAGCGGATGGAGGAACTGGAAAAGTTTGCAGCTTGGCAAATGAGAGTAAATGACTTGCTTCCTGATGTCTGTTATGGTCAACATTGCTTCTTATATTGTGTTTATGTTAGAATGATACGCTCCTGGGCAAACAGCGCAGCAGATCACCTCGCGAAAACTGAGCTTTCAGCCATGGCAGGTTTCCATGCAGTTGCTTCTGCTGATACGGAGTTGCTCAACATCCTAGCCAAGGATAAAGGATAGTTTATTGTTTGGATGCGATTTTTTATCAAAAAAGAATGATACGCTCCTTTAATTTTCTTAAGTTAGAGCCGGTGGTGATTGTTGCCAACAATGAACATATGTATACACACAAACACGTTTATATGGAAGCAGTGTTAACTAATCAATCCTCTCTGCTTTGCTGTTGTTGCAGATACAGCCATCTCCGCGCCTCGGCACTTTAGCTAATACTCATGCCATATTTATCTCTGTGTGCTTCAGTCACAACGTGGGGGTGAAAAAAGCCTTTTTTTTTCTCTGCAATATTTTTCCATAAGGAAACTGGTTTGAACAAAAAATATAACAACAAGAGAATAATATATTTGAAATAAAAACAACATAATATGTGCTCTAGGAGTACAAAAGAGCTTTCAATGTTCACTCTATAGGTGCCTTACGTAACTTCCTACTAGAATAATCATCTAAAAAATATTAATATAAAGGATAAGATTCCCCGTCTCAATAACTACTAAAAGTTTCTCTGTACATAAACAAACCACATATATATGATAAAAAGAAAGAACTGATTTTATATATATATATATATATATATATATATATGTATTGCATATATTACAATCCTCTCATAAAGTGAGATTTCAAGTTAATCATTAGATCTCTATTCTTATTCATAACTTGTAATATACAATCATGCAATATGTAATATGCAACCACTTTTATATCATCGTTCATCTTTATACCGTTGATTGGAGACTTATGCTAATACATAGTTCAACGGAAACATATCCATTTGATTAGATTGTCTCAAGCTCACCAGTTCTTAAGATACATCCGGCCAAAGGTGTTAATTTTAAGTTTAGATTATGGCTCCATTCTTGAGAAAAAAACACAACTAAAAAAGTGTCACATGTCTCAGAGCTCGAATGCAATCCCAGCCAAAGAAAAACATGGAAGAAGGGACATTGGCAAGTGTCATCTATTGTGCACTGATTGATGACATACCACATGGTAAAAGATTTCGTTATACAAATTCCTCCTTATTCTAACTCATTATATATACAACCATCATGACAGATATATTCAATTACCAATAAATATAATATCATTAAAAAAAACAAGGTACAATAAATCATGCTGTCATGTGTATTAAATATCATCACATATTCAAACATGCCTAAAAGAAAACAATAATTCAACAATACATTAATTATAATTAAATTATTAATTATGTGAATAAAGTGAGTTATAAAGGAATTTACTTGTATTGTTACTTACTTGAGGAGTTATAATACATACACTTATATATATAATTCAGTCCATTTTTTTACAATATTATATAGTAATTCCCAATCATACATAATTCACAAATATATGGAAAAATATTTAGAGTTACATGATACTTCCTAACTTACAAATAATCACACAAGAGTTACTTCAAAGATCTCAATGAGAGTTTATAAACATTAAGCATGAATATCTATTAATATTTTACTCAAAACTACCCTAAAAGTTCGATCTAATACTACTCCAAAGCCATAATCTACCCTCCAAGAATTTATATCATATATACATACTCACACTTGTTATATTCTACAGGTCAAACTTTTATTTTGAGATTCTAATATTTCTTGCAATGAACAGTTATTTTACATGACAAAAGGTTTAAACATGACAACCGAATATGTGTGTGAACAAATATGTATGTGTTGACAAGAAAAGAAAAAGATCCTAGGACAAGGGTAACAAGGGGAACATCATACATTTATAGATCCACTCAGAATAAGGCCAAAAGGCATGCTTGGGTTGAGCGTATTTTGGCTTTCATCTAAGATGTCTCTAAGATGTCATAGGTTATACTTAGCATTGGAGACAACAAACCCCAAAAATAAAATGAACTAAAGGGAAGTAAGAACAAAACGGGTTCCTCGTCAAGGTCTTGAAGGATAAATACACACACACAATGCACACAAGAAGATGGAAAGGCATGTGGGTTCTGGCATGCAATACACTTATACACACATATATACACTCACATGCACAAAGAGGAATAAGAGATTAGATTATATGAAAGAGGTAATGAATGTATATACCATACAAAATAAGAAGTTTTTTTTTTAAAATAAAAAATAAATAAAAGAATTTGCAGCTGGTTCATAAAATGGCTTTTCCTGTAACTATATTGGTGTGCACAGGGAAGGAAGAAGGGATTTTTGAGAGATGTGGAAATGTGGGCCATGAAGGAATGAAATTTACAACATATATAAACACATATGGGTGAAGTAATGCCTCTTGTGCACATGGCGGTGGAAAAATGATGAAGAGGAGTTGAAAAGACAATATAAGACACACTACACAGCAAACTAGTAAGGAAATGAAGGGACTCAAGGGAGTTGAGAAATATGAAAATAGTGATAATGACGAGAAATTGTGCAGTGAAACAAAATGATAACTGAGGCGACCAACTGCAGAGAATGGAATGGGAGAAGAGTATACCTGAGCCAAGAGTGTGGGGATGCGACGTTGAAGTGTGGGTAAAGGGGCTGTTTGCATTGAGATAACGATAATAGAAGTGACTTTTTTTTTTATTGATTTTTTTTAATGAGTTTTTTCTGATGTGATTTGTGTTTGGGATAGCGGTGACAGAAGTGGCTTCAGACCCTGAAACTTGGAAGGGTGGCTTCAGACCTTAAAAGCCCAGCACAAAGTGAAGCTTTGTCAAACACTCAAAAACAAGTTTTCACATTTAATGGACTTTTTTCAGAATGGACTTATTTCAGCTTGTGATGCTATCCCAAACAGGTCTAAAATAAGGAGAAAAAGGGATTTTATAAAGGGTTAAGAAGTAAATCCACCTCAAAAGTATAGGCTCAATAATAATATTATCGTAGAAGTTTTTTTGTTTCAATGCCGCCCCGACAATCTAAAATATAGCAAAGTCGCTCCTCATTTAACCACCAATGTTGACCGTTAATTTTAACTGAAATTGCTTATCAACAGCCAGCCACTTGTACTCTCATTTCCCAACTCTTCATCACACATCATCCTCTCACTCGCCTCCATCCCTTCCTTCCTCCATCCATCTCTCTCTCT
This sequence comes from Acacia crassicarpa, assembly GCA_034222035.1. NCBI lineage: Eukaryota > Viridiplantae > Streptophyta > Magnoliopsida > Fabales > Fabaceae > Acacia > Acacia crassicarpa. The sequence goes on along the minus strand of JAWXYG010000008.1, from coordinate 31,450,677 downwards.
CTTTTCCTTCTCCGTCCCATCCTTCCTCCATCCATCTCTCTCTCCTCCCTCCTCCCTCCTCCGTCCCTTCCTAGCTTCCTCCATCCATCTCTCTCTCCCCCCCAAATTGGATTCAAGAACGTCAGAACCAAAGAAGCCAACCTGAGAAAATGGGGAAGAAGAGGAGACGCACACAAGGCCGCGAGAAAGAGAAATGAAGAGACCAACAAAAGAAGGAGAAGCAACGAGATGGCGAAAATCCCATTGGAGCCAGAACTACTCAATCGGGAGAGGTAATTGCAGGCCCTGGTCGTGGCGTGAAAGAAGAAATGATGGTGCTTCCTAATCTTGGATTCGTCGGAGGCGGAGGTCTAGAGTCATCGGAGTGAGGGGCCTTTTACATATAAATTAACAAGGGAAAATCTATCTTAGGGACTATTAGCAAAAAAAAAAAAAAAAAGTCGAAAAAGGCAACAAAAAAAAAGAGTTACATGTAAAAAAAAAAAAAACCTAGAGTCTTTTCTGGTATTATTTCATTACCGTTAACAATTAAATTAGTCTCATTAACAACTAAATCAGTACTTGTTAACAACTAAATCATTAGCATTAATAACAATATCCTAACAACTAAATTAGTATCTATTAACAACTATATCAGCAGGCGTTAACAACTAACATTTTATGAAATAATATTAGAAAAGGCATTAGGGTCTTTTTTAACATGTAACTTTTTCTTAAGTTTTTTTTAACATTTTTTTGCTAATATGAGTCCTGAGAAAGACTAGAACCCCCCAACCCATCATCTCAGTAGTAAGATATAGAAGCATACACAAATATTTCTAATCACCTGCCAATATATTTAAAATAATTATTTTAAGGAGGTATTTCATTTGTATATTTTTTTGTGTAAATTTTTAGAACTTGATACTTCTTTTGAGTTATTAAATTTTTTGTTCTTTTTGACTAAATAAAATCTAAAGTACAACTAACTCTACGTGCTCATAAAAATAAGAAAGTTACACTTGACGTCAAAATTTGTGCAATCTCTATTCACTAGGCTGAGAGCAATTTGTTTGAACTTGAGAAACATCTCCGTGTATTTGAGCTTCAAAATCTCATATACTTGAATTGTAACCATTGTCTTCTAACTTGAAATATGCATTTCTTGGGAAAGATGGTAAACTTCCTATTATACTCCTCATGGCTCACACTCCTCCGATCCTTAATATAAGATACATTTTAGGAGTTGATTTTGACCCTAAATATAAGACATAGTTTACATATTTTTTTAATTTTTTCATAATTTACGTATATTGATACTCCTACAATAATAATCAAGGAGGAGGGGGAATGAGTGAATTAACGAAAATATCTGGAGTGTTTTAGAAAAATACATGTCATATTAACTATATATGTCATAATTAATAACTAACTTTGTTAATTTAAACAAACTAGTTAAATATGTCTTGTATAATCTTTGGTCATAAATATAAAATCTAGTTGACTTTTTTGAGAAGATTAAAGAAGCTAATTAAATTATTTTAAAGTATTTATATTTATCCCTTTTTTCTCTAAACTAATTTATTTGACTTATAAATTGTTATATAACTTAATCATACACAATATATGATATGATTAAATAACTTATTTAACTTCGTTATTTTCTATAAGAAAAGTCAACTGAGTCCTGTATTTAGGACACGAGGGACTACTTTCTACTTCTTTACCATTGATTGAGGAAGAAATATTGCTTGCTGTTTTGAGAAGACATAGGAAAGCAATTGGTAGGAGCTTAGCTGAAATCCTAGGTATTAATGCCCTCAGTGTGTATTATATGCATTTCTAACACTTCAGCTTGGAGAAGAAAACATTTTAGAATGGATGTTTTGACTGAAGCAGAGTAAATAAGCATTGGGTATTTGGTTCGCTTTATTCGACTTCAAATTTACGTCTCTAAGTCTAAATAAACTCATTTTATTCCTAACTCATCATTCCCCTTTTCCCAGCTTTTTGTAAATGTCTATAATATACCAAGGACTAATAATAAGTAAACTTCAAATTTATAAGAGTAAACCATTGACATATCAAGAGAAAACTGACAACATCTAAACATTCAAGTTGCATAAAATTGCAGCTGCAGAAGTTAATACCAAAAGGCAATTTGATGTGCCTAACCTAAGCTAAAGTGCATATAATTAACAATGTGGACTCAAATTGTAGAGGTAAATGATTGACACATCAATTCAATTGAAGGAGGGTGTGAATGGAATAAAAAGGTGAAAAGTATCATGTTTATACAGAAAAGAACTGAAATAACAAAACCCAACTTCATGAAAAACTCAAGTCACATTGGAAATTCCTAAATAAAGAAAACACCTGACATTTGCAATCTTTGAATTCAGCTGCTTTTTTTTTTTTTTGGTCGAAAATTCAGCTGCTCAATTCTAATATAATAAGTGGTAAATAAACCCAAGTAACAGTTGATTGATATATTCAAAGTCTCATATCCCACACTTAAATGAAAAAATGGATGGTTTATATTAAATATTTTATATAATTAATATAAAGATAAATAAATAAATACAAATTAAAAAAATGATATACACGATTTGTAGTAGAAGGAGTTAGTCTTTCACAACATGACTAACCAGAGTTTGAATTTTTATTGGGAGAAATATCCACATTCAATGTCTAATGATGCTTGTAAACGTATATCTTTATGTTAATATAAACACCTTTCAAGGTTTGTCATGTTGTAATAAACCAGTCCATTTCATTAAATCCAACTTCCCTTATTTATGTTTTAAATATAATTATTTGACATTCTATATGTCAATATCATGATAAATACAATTGAATGTAATTCTCTTAACATCTCTTTTGTAATATAGAAAATACAAACCCTTGACATTGCTTAAAGAACACTCTGTCTATTTTACTCTACTCAACTAAGGCTTAAACAATTCAATGATAGTGTTGTACCTAAGATCTTGTTTAGCTTCCCATCGATGGAATGAAACAAACTGTGCTTCACGTCATTTTCCTTATGAAGCTGATACAATATAAGTGGCTAATGGAACTTAATTACAACAAACCAGCTGATGCCGTGACCCATTTGGTACAATCAAATTATGTTCCTCACTAACCTTTTCCCTGTGCAAGATAATTTGCATTATTAGTAATAATCCAGTTAATGATCTTTTGTAGTATTTCTCAGCGATGTGACTCAAAATTTTGTATACCTAACCATTACTGCTCAAGAGTCAAGAACCATAACACTGTCACTGCACTAAAAAAAAAAAAAAAAAAGCTCATATGTCATATATATTATAGTTTAGATTTAAATTTCTTGCCAATTGTAAGTATAAGCCAATCTTTGAACGCATTTTCATCCCCATTCATTGCTCCTATTCCCTGCAACAAGCGTGCCCATTAAACAAGATTATCTCCCCAAACAGCACATAATCCACTAACGTTGTCCACCATCCATTAAACTAGAAATGTTGATGTTAGGCCTACTATGCTGACATGTCCACCACTATTGCCTAGTGCCTAAACGCACCCCCTAACGTTGCTGACGTGTCACATGAAGGGTAGCCACGTGTACACCCCTACATAGGCCAGTTTCAAAGTCAATCATTATAGGCGCCCAAACGTACTGTCTATAAAACGGCAGTTAGGCACACTGCTTCCATGAGCTTACATATATATATGAACATTGAAACTCAGTTCCTGTGCGTGTATTTCTCTTGTTCCATCGCTTCCTTCATTAAAATTTTTTTTGGGGCTTGAAGAGAAGTGATCAGTATTATTAATTATTCAATGGGTTTATGTAGATTTTCCTTGTTTGCTTTTTTCTCTGTGGTCGTTGTTCATTTATTAGGAGTTCATGGGGAAGAAAAAGCTGACCTTGTGAGTGATAAAAGTTCTCTGATATCATTCATGAGAGGCATTGTTTCTGACCCAAAGTACACTCTAGCAAGCTGGAAATCTCCAGAAATTCATGTCTGTAATTGGTCAGGCATAAGATGCAACAATGCAAGTGATAGAGTCATAGAGATTAATCTCAATGGGAAATCACTAGGAGGCACAATCTCCCCTGCTATTTCCAACCTCTCTTCCTTGAAAATTCTTGATCTTTCTGAGAATTTCTTTGTGGGTCACATTCCAAAAGAGTTGGGCTTCTTAACTCAACTAGGGCAACTCAGTTTATCTTGGAATTTCCTTGAAGGAGAAATCCCAGCTGAGATGGGTTCACTTCATAACTTATACTACCTTGACTTGGAAAGCAACCAGCTTCATGGTGAGATTCCAGCTTCACTTTTCTGTAATGGGTCTTCCTCATTGAGGTATATAGACCTCTCTAACAATTCCTTAGGGGGTCATATACCATTGAACAACGAGTGTATGCTTTTAGAGGTTAGTTTCCTCTTACTTTGGTCTAATAAGCTAGTTGGCCAAATTCCTCTTGCTCTTTCTAACTCCACACAGCTCAAATGGCTTGATTTGGAGTCAAATATGCTGAGTGGAGAGTTACCACACGAGATTGTAAGTTGGCCTGAACTACAATTCCTTTATTTGTCAGGTAATGACTTTGTTAGCCATGATGGAAACACCAACCTTGAACCTTTCTTTACTTCTTTGACAAATTTATCTAACCTTCAAGAACTTGAATTAGCAGAAAACAATCTTGGTGGGAAGCTTCCTTCTAACATTGGTGATCTTCCTAAAAGCCTTGTACAGCTTCACCTTGAGAGCAATCTTATTTATGGCCCTATTCCTCCTCAAATATCCAACCTTGTTAACCTGACTCTTTTGAATTTTTCCAGTAATATACTAAATGGTTCTATCCCTCCTAGCCTATGCAAGATGGGAAAGCTTGAGAGAATCTTTTTGTCCAATAATTCACTCTCTGGTGAGATTCCTTCAGCACTTGGCCGCATTCAACATCTGGGCCTTCTAGACTTGTCAAGAAACAAGCTTTCTGGATCTATACCAGATAGTTTTGCTAACCTTCCTCAGTTAAGAAGGCTTTTGCTTTATGAAAACCAGCTTTCTGGAACAATCCCGCCGAGTCTTGGCAAATGCGTCAATTTGGAGATTTTGGACCTATCAAGAAACAGAATTTCTGGGGTGATTCCTGCTGAAGTTGCTGCCTTGACTAGCTTGAAACTATACTTGAACTTATCAAGCAACAACTTGATCGGCCATTTACCATTAGAGCTCAGCAAAATGGACATGGTGCTAGCTATTGACTTATCTAACAACAATCTCTCAGGCAGAATCCCACCTCAACTCGAAAGCTGCATAGCTTTAGAATACCTTAACCTTTCTGGAAACTCCTTAGAGGGCCCTCTTCCTTTTTCATTAGGTGAATTGCCTTACATAAAGGCCCTTGATGTCTCTTCAAATAGGTTGACTGGGGCGATACCGGAGTCCCTTCTGTTATCATCCACTCTGAAGAAACTCAATTTCTCCTTCAACAAGTTCTCAGGGAATATACCAAACAAGGGAGCAATTTCATCTCTCACCATAGACTCTTTCCTAGGAAATGATGCTCTATGTGGTTCCATAAAAGGGATGCAAAGCTGCCACAAGAAACCCAGCTATCATTTTGTTCTCCTTATAATTCCTGTGTTTCTATTTGCCAATCCCCTCTTGTGCATGTTTGGCTACCGGTTGGCGCGCTGGGCGAAATTTCAAAGGCGAATGGTGATATTTGGCAGAAAACACTATGAGAATGATGAAGAGGAAACAGAGGAGCTAAAGTACCCAAGCATTTCATATAAACAACTTATTGAAGCCACTGGAGGCTTCAGTTCTTCAAGCTTAATTGGTTCAGGAAGATTTGGGCATGTCTACAAAGGAGTCCTTAGAGATAACACCAAAATAGCAGTGAAGGTGTTAGATACCACCGCAGAATGTGAATTTTCAGGGAGTTTTAAAAGAGAGTTTCAAATTTTGAAAAGGACTAGGCACAGAAACTTGATAAGGATCATCACAATTTGCAGCAAGCCAGAGTTTAAGGCTCTTGTTCTTCCTTTAATGCCAAATGGAAGCCTTGAGAGGCACCTATATCCAAGCCATGGGTTGAGCCACAGGTTAAATTTAGTTCAGATAGTGAGGATTTGTAGTGATGTGGCTGAAGGAATGGCCTATTTGCACCATTACTCACCAGTAAGAGTGATCCACTGTGATCTCAAACCAAGCAATATACTTCTCGACGATGATATGACAGCTTTGGTTACTGATTTTGGAATTGCAAGGCTTGTGAAAGGTGATGAGAGTATGGATTTGAGTAATAGCTCGGCATCTTTCAGTTCAACACATGGCTTGCTGTGTGGTTCAGTTGGCTATATAGCCCCTGGTATGTGCTATGAACTTAGATTTTGCAACAATTTTCTTATGTTCTTGCTAGAGTTATTATTGACACTCTTCCTGGAAGTTGGTGAATAGAATTTTGAGACAGAAACTAAGACAATGTTTGATATTAGGCTACAATCATTTTTTAACTTAAGGTGTTTTCTCTGTTAAATGAGAGTTTTACTAGGTAGATTCTATATAGCCCCTCATAAATTCTTTGCGGCCTGTCTTTTTCCCCTCTGATCATGCTGCAGTTATTTAATCAAAATGTCGATGGAAGAAATCATATGAATAGTGAAATGATAAACGGACTAAAATTGTGAGAAGTCTATTTTACTTGCATCATGAAAGGATTAACCCAACAAATTTAACTTATGAACATAATTACAATGGTCTTAGAATACTAACAAAGTTATTCAATGTTGTTTCCAACAATAATAGTTGAAACATATTTATTATTTTAAAATTGATCATGTCATGATTGTTAAGAGTGCAAAACAACTAATTGTAATTCCATATGTTTTGGGGCCACAATTAGTTCCACACTGACCACATAGAATAGGCCATCATTCATAAATAATAGGGAAAATCTCACAATAAGTGAGCAACATGGACTTGTTGTCATTTTCCGCACTTGATGCTTATTTGTCGTTGGACTTTTTGATAGTGATTTTTCCTAAATAATACCTTTGTGCTGCAAAACTTATCATTATTTCTCTGCTTTTCCATTTTGGACAAACCAGAGTATGGAATGGGGAAAAAAGCATCAATGCAAGGTGATGTATACAGTTTTGGAGTTTTATTACTAGAAATAGTGACAGGTAGGCCGCCCACAGATGTTCTTGTCCATGAAGGCTCAAGTTTGCATGAGTGGGTAAAGAGACAATATCCATACAAGCTAGACAACATTGTTGACAAGGCATTACAAAGGTTGTCACATTATTCTGGTCAACATGACAGCAACAAGTTCTGGCAAGATGTTGTACTTGAACTCATAGAACTGGGACTTCTCTGCACACAGAATAATCCTTTGACAAGGCCTAGCATGTTGGATGTGGCTCAAGAATTGGGCAGGTTGAAGGATTACTTGTGTAATAATCCATCATCCTCTTTGCTAATTGATGAAGCTGTCAACTCTAAGGTTAATGATTTCTTTCGTAGTGAAGATAATTTACTTGAAAAGTAAATAAGTGAATCGATTATATTTCATATTGTACGGAAAGATTATGAGTGAAATAGAGGAAGATGAATGAAGTGCTTAGATCCACTTGTTGCAATGGAAGAACTAAGTGAATAGAAAGTGGGGGAGGGAACCCTACATGACAATTGGGTCCCACCTACATTTATTTTTTTCCCCTCTTCATTTTTTTTCATCCATTACTTATTTAATATTCTGATAAACATTAATCAACCAATTATCTACTTTCAAACCATAAATTGTTTTTACCCTCATGATAAAATTAGTGGTAAAAACTGGTTTTGCAACATGATTTATAACATACGAGGTAAATTTGTTAGAGAAGTTTGGTCTCAACTTACATGAACATGTTTTTCCACTGTCAACCCAAATAGACCTTTCAATCAATAGTATGTAGTTGAGACAAATGGAAGGAACTCGATTTCTCTAAACTCCTGAAGTAAGGTTAGATGTTTGAACTTTGAGATGAAAAAAAAAATATGTTGGAAAAGCTAAACTCTAATAAGGTTTGACTATATTTAATTTAAATCTAGCTAGCTCTGTGATACCAAATACCATAAATAGTATAAACATGATTAATTCCAAAGTACATTTTCCATATTTCTAGCATCCTTAGAATTTTGACGGTAGTGAATTTTTCTTCTTAATTCATAATTTCTGCTGAATATTATCATTATTAGTGAGGAACTCCATTTGCTTAATGAACAGTGAAAATATATAAAGGGGGGGGGGGAATAATTAATATAATCATACCACATGATAATAATATGTTGATGACAATTTAAAGTTCAAATTACTTTATCATAAACTTTCAAACATGCATCAATGTCATGAAACAAATTTAATCAGACCAAAAATCAGGAGGGCATCAACCTATATTCCTAACTATTATTAATCTAACATCCTTTCACATTAATCAAAGCAAACCCTGAAATGTCCACTCCATTACATGACATGATTGATTGTATTTTGCAAGTGGTAGTTAAAAGGACAAGTTCTTCTGGGTTGTAATGTTGGGGGATGCTTCAAATATATTTATTAGTATTTAATTATGGTTGTTTTAGATTTAGTTGACTAAGATATAGCTGACACAATCCCATTATATCTCCACATCCTCACTTTTTATGACTCTATATACACCTATAAAGGCGGGATCATTGATTAATAAATATTAAGTCAGTTTTATGAGGGAAGAGAAACTTTATGCTTCACTGTTTGGAAGGATCCAAAACCAATATTTTGAAAACAAGGTTTAGGTTTTGATAAAAATTTGTCAAATACTCCAAAATTTTCTAGAAACTATTCTACATCAAAATCTAGGTTTTGCAAAAGTTTGCCAAACATTTCAAAAAATTTTAGAAGTTATTCTACATCAAAACTTATATTTTAGCCTTTTTTTTTCCAGATTTTTCTTTCTTGTTTGTCATCATCATTATTTTTTTTTAAATACTAGCCAGTATCCTTAAGTATTTTTTTAGTACTTTTCAATATCCTAAAATATTTTTTAAAATTAGTCAATACCCTTCTGTAGTCTTTCAACTTCTATAGTCTCATCGTGAACAGTTGAGATTTGACATCTTATAAAAATTTTAAAAAATAATAAATAATTTAATAAAAATATAAAGATATGAACTATTCAAGTCAAATTTAATGACCTCAATTTATTTATATACCTTTTTTGTTATTTAGTACTATAATCATATATTTATAGGATAAAAGTTGTCAACTATTCAAAGTTGATCTAATGATGAAAATAAAAAAAGTGGAAGAATGTACCGTGAGAGAAGTTGAGTTCTCTTCCCATTTTTAGATTCATCTATATTCTCCAACAATCCAACAACGTTTGAAGGAAAATAAGAAGCAAGACACGCAAAAGCATTATTTTTCCTCCAAGAAGCCGTGCATGACAACATCTTCTCTAGAATCACATCTGCCTCAACTTCAAAAAAGGCATGGCAGATTTTAAAGATTGAGTTTCAGGTCTTTGACAATGTAATCTTTATGAAAACTCCAATAACTTCATCGTGAATTTGAGAAATTCTCCATATGCAAAAGAGCAAGTCTGTACAAGATCACTAGTCTAGGGTTAGTTATATGGTTAATAAAATGAGGTCCTATGAAGAAAAAAATTATTAATGAGATTAAACAATTGTTGCAAAAACTCCAAGAACTCCAGCCCTCAATTTAAATTTGTTCTTGCTGCAATTGGGAAGCTCATGATATGTCTAAATATTATTTTGATGAATTAATGAGTTTACTGCAGGCTCATGAGGACAAGATGAATCAATTCCAAGAAAAAAAAAAAGAAAAAGAACGAGAACTAGCAGGTTTAGAGTTATCTACATGTAGTGGCAATAGCTTGCAAACGCCACATTCATCACCTTCTACTACAAACACAATTATATCTTCGCCAGCAAATTCACACTCTTGCTCCTCAAGTGAAACAAATCCTCGAACGGTTCGGTCTTTGATAGAAATTTATGAATCTTGTAATTGTCCTCTTTATGTTTCAGATCCTAAGTCTTATGTGGATGCTGACAAAGAGCAAGTTTAGAAAAATACAATGATTGAATATATGAGTTGTATCAAGAAGAATGATGCGTCGGAGTTAGTTGACCTTCCTAAAGACTAGCTAGATGTGTTGAGTGATGCTTCAAATTTATTTATTGATACGTCCGTTCTTAATTATAAGATCAAGTTGACTTTTTTAGAAAAGATTAAGAAAACTAAATAAGTTATTTAATCATATGTTGTATATTCTTAGATTATATATTAGTTTATTAGTTAAACTGATTAGTTTGAAGAAAAAATAAAAATATTCTAAAGTAATTTAATTAGCTTCTTTAATTTTTACAAAAAGTCAGAAAAGAGTACTACAGCTATTATTTAATTATTGTGATTTTAGATTTAGTTGGAGTCATAACCGCAGCAATCCCATTATGTCCCCCACACCTCCATTTTTATTATGATTCTAATGCGTTTTTCCCGTTATTATTGTACGGCCTATAAAGGTTGCATCATTCATTAATAAAGATTAAGACCGTTTTCTTGTTCATGTATCTCTTCATATCTATTCTCCAACAATGGATTATTAATTATTACTTGATTCTTGCGTTGAAATTAACGATGGTGTTCTTCTGTGAAACACAAGATGATTTTTTTTACTGGGTCAGCGGTCAACCACGTCTCTAATTACTCGTAGCACGCATGATATAATATATATATCAGTGATAAGTATATATTTTATGATTAAATAGGTGTATATTTTATGAGATTTAATTGAAATTATTGATATTATATACCTATTTAATTATCTTTTATGAACGTTTCCATAATTGCATGAAACTTGGGATCAAAGAATAAATCAACATAAAATATACTCATATCCTATTTTTATTGTGCAGGAAATATTAAATGATTTGGAATGAAATAGAAAAGGCAATAAGAGGATATGCAATCAGCCAAACTTGATGTCCCCCGCAAGAAAAATAGAAATAAAATAATTGTGTGATCTGCTGGAGTAAATTACAAGATATGAGATATTTTTGTAATAAGAAAAAGAGAATCAGTGACCCTAGACCTAAATTATAAATAAGGAGAAAGAGGAAGCAGAAGAGAAGGCAGATCAAGGAGACGCAGAACGAGAAGGTACAAAGAAGCAGAGGAGTAGAGGCTGAGCGTTTCGGTTCTCTTCATCATTTCCACGGAAGGACTGTAGAGGCGACGGAGAAATTTTCTTTCCTCTCTCTTCTTCTTCTTCTTTGAACCTGAATTCTTTTTTTTTTAATGGATTTGAATAAAGTCATGTGTGGCTAGTTGGTTTTGCAACCTAGAGAATCTATGAACTTGTTTGGGTTTTAGAAATTGTTCCCACTCATTAGTTTTGCTTAATTTTAATCAGTTTGTTTGATCTTGTTTTTATTATTTATTGCTTAGTGATTGGCCACCGTTAAGCATGTTTTGGGGATTTAGGATTGAACTTGACGAAGGGAATCTTAAATTGACCTTGGGATTAAATAATGTGGAATTAGATTTAAATTTAACGTGAAGTTAGGTTTTAATCTAATTTGCGTCTAGGATAGACATATACCTAGAAGCTCCGCATAATCAAATTAGAGTGAGCCCGATTTAAATTGCATCTTAATTAATTATGTGAGGCATTGCATAATTATTTAAGGTAGGTGTATAAGTGGACCGACAGGCACTTATAAACATTAATACTCTAGATTAGCTGATTAGATTAAGTCAAAGTTAATTTAGTGGGGATAAAATCTAAGAATCAAATAAATGATTAATGACTCTAGGTTGCTCATTTGATTATTGTGGTAGTTTTCTTATTTTTATTTTAGTTTTAATTTCTTTTCTTTTAATTAAATTTAATTTGATTTTCTCAACTTAAACGAAATTGTGAAATTAATACTCAACTAAAGTTGTGATACTAAGTCCTCGTGGGAACGATACTTTTCTTATCACTTTATTACTTGATACGGCCCGTGCACTTGCGGAGTTTTTTTTAGGCTTAAAGTTTTGCCCTATCAAGTTTTTGGCGCCGTTGCCGGGGACTTGTGTGCCACAACTGTGTTAGTTGGAATTGATTGAGCATTAGTAGTTTAAGTTTGAGTTCGTAAATATTTTATTTTACATTTTTTGAAAAAAATTTTAAAAAATGGATTTCAATTGGCAACCAACTGGTCTTAATAATGAAAAAGAGATAAATTCTTTGTCTTCTACACAAGATGGATTGATTGCTACTTTAAATTCTTTGAATGAATATTGGCAACGTAAAAGGAGCATAAATGATGGTTGTATTCCATATGTTGATTCTTCTCAATATGTTTGCATGTTTTGTGTTTATTATGGAGGGAATCATTTATTTGAGCATTGTCCGTATAGTACAACTAGTCATTTTATGAGAGATAATTTCACTAGGAACCAAGCTTGTTTTGATAACTCATTCTGTCCTAGTGAAGGTTTTGAGCAACAAAATTTTAGGGATCCACATGTCTGTTGTTCTTATGAAAATACCCCTCCTTGTTACTCTTATCCGTATGTTGAAGAACACATCATTGAGTACAAGGAAAAATCTAATTTGGAAAGATTAGTTGAGGAGTGTGGGGAAGCATTAGAGAAATCTAGTAGAGAACAAAGGGAGATTCTCGCTAGCATTGACTCAAATATTCAAAATATGAAGGTAAATGTGAGTCAAATTTTTTCAACCCTTGAGACTATAATGCAAAATAATTCCTTAAACTTGATGACTACTTCTTATGCTGATAATGATTATTGTGAGGGAGATGAAGGTATGGAATTACATGAGACTATGGATAATATAGAAAGTGATTGTGGGTTTGAAATTGAGTTAGATGAGAATAATGGATGTCTAGATGAGGTTCTGGCTGTGGAGCCTAAGGATTGTGATCTAATTGATGTAGATGTCCCAATTGTTGTTGTTCATGACCCTCATCACTGCTAAAAAAAACAGTTTTACCGACGGAATTTGCGACGGAAAATAATCTGTCGCAAATTGAAGGAATTTAGCGACGGAATTAAATTCCGTCGCTAAGTTTAGCAACGGAATTGAATTCCGTCGCCACCAGGCGGCCAGCTTTGGAAAATGGCGACGGAATTCAATTCCGTCGCGAAATGGCGGGAAAAATCCCGCCAGTTTTTTCAGCTAGCGATGGAAATAACTTTCCGTCGCTAGCTGGCAGCAAAAAGCTGCCAGCTGGCAGCTGCAGCTTTTTGTAGCGACGGAATTAAATTCCGTCGCTACGCTCGAATTAAATCATCCCCCAGCTCCATTCGCCCACAACTGCAGCACTCTCCCAGCTCCTCCGTCTTCGCCCCAGCTCCCCGCCGTCCTCCCCACAGCTCACCGGACCTTCAGCTTGCCGCCTCCCCCTCCCCCCAGCTCGCCGCCACCCCCTCCCCCCAGCTCGCCGCCACCTCACAGCTCCCCGCCACTCCGTCCCCCCAGCTCACCGCCAGCCCCTCCCCCCAGCTCCCCGCCACCCCCTCCCCCCAGCTCACCGCCACCCCCTCCCCCCAGCCCCCCGCCACCCCCTTCCCCACAGCTTCCCTCTTCCCATTCTTCAGCTAGCTCGATCGCCGGTGAGGTGAGTTTTTTATTTATTTATTTTATTATTTTTTAATTAATTATTTATTTGTTATGTGAAATTAATATATAAAAAAATGGATATTTATTTGTAATTTTTTTCCTCATGAATAAATAGGCCTCTACAATTGTCGTTCTCTAATCACTAGTGTTCTTCTCCGCCTTCCGTTTACCCTCCCCATCCGGTAAGTTTCGTTTTTCTTATTATTTTTTTCACCACTTTATTTTTCACACAGTTTGAATATTGTCCAAAATTTTATTATGTGGAAACGACTGCCTGTGGATATTTATTCAGGATTATGGATTTTATTATGTGGAAACGACTGCATGTGGATATTTATTTATGACTATGGATTTTATTATGTTCTCTATGATTATGGATTTATCCAGACTGCCTGTGGATATTTATTTAGGACTATGGATTTTATTATGTTGTCTATGACTATGGATTTATCCAAATTGGATTTATACAGATTTTTTCAAAATATGACTATATAAATTGAAATCTTATTATATGTTTACTTAGCTTCGTAGACTTTAAACCGCCAACTAAAATAGCTCTAATTTGATTATATCTTGTATGCTGAAAATTGGAGAATGCATAGTCATTATAAAGTCATCTTTATATTTTAAAATCTGGATCAATTTGATATAAATTAAATAGAATTATAGTTGACATTCGAATAAAATTGTTTGAATGAAAAACTAAATTGTTGGTTGACCTAACTCAGCTATGTTAAAATCTGGATGAATCATGGTTTTTTTATTAAAATAATATATAAATTGTTAAATTTGACACTAAATACTTATTAAGTTGTAGGCCGTAAAAATGATTTAAGATTTTGAATTTTAAATGATATTGGTGTGATAATATTATGATTATTTATTACTTGGTAATGATACATAAATCTAGAAATATTGAATGATGTTCAATTTAGATAAGTGAAGTGTTAAGAAATAATATCTAGGGATCAGACAATAATTTTTTAAAAAATATTCAATTTCAATGTTTTATTTGAATCTATCTTTTGACAAGTTATACAATAAATATCGATTGTTCAAAAAACAAAATTATAAATATTGTTTAGATAAATAGGTAATTATAAATACAAAATTATATGCATAGGGGTGATAATTGATTTTTTAATATATATATATATATATATATATATATTTGGTGGTCTGAAATGTTGGGTTGAATAACACTTCGGAATAAATAGTTGGTGAAATTATTATGTAGATTTATAATTATCTTATAAATATAACTAAAAAATTATACATGAAAAATAAATATCAATTGCATTTTAAAATTTGAATTCAATGGTTTATTTATTAAATATCTTATAATTATACTTGTAATTAATTAATTTTAAATTATCAACAAAAGACTTAATATTGATTTTCTAACATATCTTAATCTTATTAATTAATAATTATATCGGATGAAATAAACAAAAACATGTAGGAAGATAATTATATCGGATGAAATAATTATATCGTATAAATTTATTTATATATTTATAATTAATACATGTTTAAATGATTGTCCTCCTTAAATTAAGTGTTCATCCTTAATACATTTTTGTTTGCCCCCTCCACAAGCATGTCCCCATGTTCTGGTGTGCTATCCTCATTCTCTGGTTGCTTGCTGGGATATGTTCTTTAAACTCAATGCATGTGTTTGTTTTTACGCTTTCTTGATTAAGTGGCAATTGATTGGCATAAGTGGCTAGTTGTATTGGCTACTTATAATTGTATTTGTGGCAAATTGAGATGTTAATTAGGTTAGTAACTGAAGTAGCTAGGAAGTATGGAAGACAATCACGATAGGAGTTGGATGTACAATCGTCTAACTGGCAGAGAACTAAATCCATCATTCCGGGCGGGTTTGAACGAGTTCATCCAATTTGCTTTGGCGCATTCAAATAATTCAAGTAGGGAGATTAGGTGTCCGTGTGCCAAATGTAAATGCTTAAGGTTCAAAAATTCGAGCAGGGTCAAAATTCATTTGTGTCAAAATGGATTCATGAATGATTATGAGTGTTGGGAATATCATGGCGAAGTCCGACAGACACCGAGTGGTTATTACGGGGACAGTAGTCATCGAGAAAATCTTAATGCGTATGAGCAGTTAGTTATGGATGCTGCGAGACCGTCCATCGGCAGATATTTTGATCCCGTTACTCATGCCGAATCGTCATACATGGGAGAGGAGACCGGTATACATACTCAACCATCATACATGGGAGAAGATCCTCATCCGGACGCCGATAGGTTCTATAAAATGCTTCAAGAAGCGCAACGTCCGCTATGGGAAGGATGCAAACACTTTGAAAGTAGTGAATATTCATCGCTTTCGGCTACCCTAGCAACACTAAGCTTGAAGACTGATCACCATATGAGTGAAAGGAATTACAATGAAATGATGCAGATCATAAACAAAGTTGTTTCCAAAGACAATAATTTGCCGAAGGATTTTTACCAAGCAAAAAAAAAGGTGAAAGAGCTTGGGCTTGGATGTGAAAAAATCCATTGCTGCCTTAGAGGATGTATGTTGTATTACAAGGATGATGCTGAGCTGATCAATTGTAAATTCTGTGGACATGACAGATATAAATATGTGAAGAAGGGAAGGAAAATGACCCGTCAAGTGTTAAGCAAGATGCACTACTTTCCTCTGGTGCCTAGACTTCAGAGATTGTACGCATCAGAACAAACAGCTGCTCACATGAGATGGCACCGGGAGCATCACAGGGATGAAAATTTTGTGGCGCATCCATCCGACGCCGAAGCTTGGCGTAAATTTGACGAGGCGAACCCTTTCTTTGCTATGGATCCCCGTAATGTCGGTCTTGGTCTATGCTCGGATGGGTTCGCTCCTTTTGATAAATCGGGCAGAATTTATTCCTGTTGGCCTGTCATTGTGACACCGTACAACCTCCCACCTTCTATGTGCATGAGAAGGGAGTTTTTGTTCCTCACTGCGTTAATCCCTGGGCCATCTAACCCCAAAAAGAAGATAGATGTGTACCTCAGGCCTTTGATAGACGAGTTGAAGATGTTGTGGAGTGAAGGGGTTCTAACGTATGATATATCATTGAGTCAGAATTTCACAATGCGTGCTGCCTTAATGTGGACGATAAATGATTTCCTTGCATATGGGATGTTGAGTGGCTGGCAAACATCAGGAAAGCTTGCATGCCCGGTATGTCTTGAGCAGAACATGGGTTTTAGCTTGGCACACAGTCGCAAAGTCTGTTGGTTTGACAGGCACCGACGATTCCTACCCCCGGACCATCCGTATAGGACAAATAGAAAAGACTTCACGATAAATGTGGTTGAACGAGCAGATCAACCTCGTCGTTTAAGTGGCCAAGAAATATGGGACAGGGTCAAGTATATTCAAAGTGTCGAAGAGGGTGCTGCTTCCAACGAACCCGAGGGATATGATGTTGATCATCATTGGAACAAACGCAGCATCTTCTGGGAACTACCATATTGGAAAGATCAATTGTTAAGACACAACCTGGATGTCATGCACATTGAGAGCAATGTGTTTTGCAATATTTTGCACACCGTGATGGACACGAAAGGCAAGACGAAGGACACAATCAATGCTAGACGGGACATAGAAGCGATTTGTAGAAGGCCTGCTTTGCATTTGGTGCAGGATGGCAGGGGACGGATTTCCAAACCTAGAGCACCGTACACATTAAACAAACAGCAGAATTTGGAATTGTTGCAATGGGTTGAAGAGCTGAAACTCCCGGACGGTTATGCGTCAAACTTGAAAAGATGTGTCAACTTGCACGAGGGGAAGTTATTCGGGATGAAGAGTCATGATTGTCATGTTTTTTTCCAGAGGTTGTTGCCGTGGGCCTTCAAAGCATTACCGAACCACATATGGTCTATTCTAGCAGAATTTTCCAAGTTCTTTAGAGAAATTTGTGCTTATGAGCTTAATGTGGAAAATTTACGGCACCTGGAGGCGAGCATGCCAATAACACTATGCAAGTTAGAGATTGTGTCTCCTCCTAGCATGTTTGACTCAATGGAACATTTACCTGTTCACTTGGCCTACGAAGCAAGAGTAGGAGGTCCCCAACAATATAGGTGGATGTATCCGTTTGAGAGGTAATATATATATTTCTTTCGTGCAGTTATTTCTTTCGCGCACTTTAGTTTATAGATACGCTGTAATTGTCCATTGTAGGTTTTTACGCACTCTTAAACAAAAAATCAAAAATCCAACCCACGTTGAAGGATCTATCGCTGAAGCGTATCTAGTCGAAGAGGCCACAAAATTCGCGCAATACTATTATCCCCCTGAAATGACATCAATATGGAGAGGGGTACCTTGCAACGATGATGGCGGTAATACGAACGAACAAAAATCAATATTTGATTTTCCAGGCCGAGTCGTGGGAAAACGTTGGAGATCAACTCTTGAAGGAAGAGATAAGCGAGTAGCGGAGTGGTACATTCTAAACAACTGTGAAGAGGCCGCCCAATACTTAAAGTAAGATTTGTTTTCTTTTCACTGTTACGGTAAGTATTATAGTATTAACTTAATTTTTTTGTTGTAGTCATTTTTCTAATTTGGTCTGATCGGAAAATCCTGAAATGTCGGAATCCCAAGTTGACCAATTCACAAACTCTAAGTTCCCAAAATGGTTTCGCTCCTACTTCTTGGAACACCCAGAAGATCCCAATAAAGTGGCATGGAGTTTATCTTATGGAGCTGCAATTAGTGTTACCCGGTGCAACAAATATATAATCAACGGGTATCGATTTTCAACTGTTGAAGCGAACGCAGGTACACAATGTTGCAATTATGGTGTATGTTGTCGAGGTGACCAAGTTGACGGGGTGGAGAGTTACTACTACGGGAAGTTAGTCGACATAATTCAGCTGAGTTACCAGTGGGACAAGGTGGTGACACTTTTTAAATGTGAGTGGTTTGATAACAGTCCGCGTGGGACAAAAGTGGACAAACATGGAAATATTGAGATCCACTGGACAAGGAGATATACGGTTGGTTATGACCCATTCATC
Source organism: Acacia crassicarpa (assembly GCA_034222035.1). Classification (NCBI taxonomy): domain Eukaryota; kingdom Viridiplantae; phylum Streptophyta; class Magnoliopsida; order Fabales; family Fabaceae; genus Acacia; species Acacia crassicarpa. The sequence goes on along the minus strand of JAWXYG010000008.1, from coordinate 31,431,967 downwards.
CTTGCTCAACAGGTGGAACAAGTGTACTATACAGAATACCCCACATCCCGCCAAGGGTGGGTGGGAGTTATTAAAACCAAAGCACGGAATATCATACCTCAGTCGAAAGAGTCGGCAGCAAATGACGGCATGAAGGAACCGTTCCAGGCTGATGTGGAACATGTACTGCCCATAAACATTGCCGACGACGATGTACCAAGCAATCTGTTTGATTCTACTGCGAACTTAGAGTTGATTCCTATCCAAGTTGACGATGAGGAATCAGACGATGAGGAATCAGACGATGAGACAGAAGTGATTTGCTCTGATAGCGAATCTGAGTTCGACGACTATGAGACTCCAGAGGAAGCCGAGCAAGCAGATGACGAAGAACGTGAATCATCCTATTGATTTGTGTTAGTTCTTTTGTTTATGACAATTTGTTATACTACATACTCCGTAATTGCGCTACTGTCATATTAAGTAATAAATATCTTATTTTTATGTATTTTTTCACATAATGTTTGTAAGTGTTCATAGGTATATGGAGCATCCAGCTGGAGGACGTTCAGATGGTGGACGTGGTCGTGGTCGATCCCGACCTCGTCCTATCAGAGGTAGGGGAACACAATCTGATCCCTTCGTAGGCATGGGGGGGAGAGGCGCTTCCCCAGAGGTTTCACCATATGAGTCCTCATCTTCACCATCGATTTACCTATCCACTTCACCGTCACTGTATACGTCCAATTCTCCGTCTTCCTCCAGTGATCCACAGCAAGGGGGACGCCAGGTTTACTTTACCATTTCTGATTGATTTACATATGTGTAGTTTTATTTAACCATCTATGTACAAACTCTTCAATAATTCACATTCCTTCATTCAGCAGATTCCGTCGCCTCATAGCCAGGTCGACGAAGGAGGTAGTTCCTCTGATACACCTGTATGGGGAGCGAAAGATCCTGCGACGGGGAAGCTGTGGATCCGTCCTGACGGCACCGAGGGGTGAGTCATACAGCGTTACTAATAACGCTACGATTTTTACCCTTTAGTTTGTATGCTCATATTTGCATCATATCCTCTGTTTACAAATTTGACCCTTATCCCCCGGTGGCTGATATCTTGTCAACCCAAATATTCCGCAATTTCAATGAGCCTTGGGGCACGTGGAAAGAAATTCCTAAGGACACTCGGAATAGATGGTTCGACGAGTTTTTGGTAAGTTAAGTGATTTATAGTTATTAATTTCTTATCCAAATACGAACTGATTAAGTATTTGTAACATTTGGAGCACTAATTGTTCATTATTGATTTTCAGAGTAAGTTTGAGACGTTGCCTGAACATCATAAAGGTCTGAGAAAAGCTTTTAACCATAAGGGAAGCAAGTGGTTGTCTGGGAGATTTCATAAATTGAGAAAGGGTGTGGACAAGATAGATTGGATTGACCCTGACACTGCAAGCCTATTACTTGCACAGTGGGAGAACGATGAGAAATTTAATAATAGAAGTCGGAAAAGTAAGGAGAATAGGGCCAAGCAGGTGGGACCTTCATATGCTGGCGGGTCCATTCCGTTGAGTGAGCATTGTCGGAAAATTGTGAGTACACATTATTTTCTATTAAAGTATTCAATGTTTTGTACCTTGAAACAATTTGTTAACGATTTTTCATGTGTTTGCAGGCACAGTCTGAGGATGTTCCACCAGAAGAAGTTGAGTGGCGTGCCTTTGAGCAGACCCATACCCGGCAAACTGAAGGGGGTGAGAAGATATGGATTAACGCCAGGGCGGAGCAAGTGGCGGTGAGACATTTATATTGTATTGATTCTTTGTTTCGGACACCAACATGTTTATTTCATTTCACATCGGCTTTTTTTGTGATGTCTTTTTTTGTTTATAGGGCAACTATCTGAGGCTGACTCAGGAGAGAGACTCGCAGAGTGGAACCCACCCCTCATCCTCTCAGTCCAATAACGAGACTCTATTCTTACAGGCTGCGGGTGGATTTAACAGCAAAGGTAGAGTCTTCGGGTTAGGTTCCTATGCCAGCCGACTTAGGGAATCAAAGCGCTCCACATCCAGCAGTAGCGAAGGTGTTTCTGCAGGTAAACGTAATACATTTGATATTGATTGTAACATTTTCATTCTCTGGTTCATTTAAATGCAGTGCAAAAAAGATAATTATATTTCCTAATTTTTTGGCAGATGAGTTGATGAGGATAAAGACAACTATCGAGTTGCAAGCAGTTGAGCTGAACGAGACAAAGCAAAAACAAATGAACACAGACATTGAGCTCCACCAGACACAGGAGATGGTTAGACAGATGCAGTGTCAAATCATGGCCCTAATGAAAGACAAGGGTCCGATGCCGCCTCCTGAAAGTGATCCTCCTGCTGATGATGATGATGAGGATGCTGCTGTTTAGATTACTTTTTTAGTACATCTCTGTTGAAACACTATATTTATAATGTATTTTATCCTCTGTGTTATGAAGATTCGGTATGTATGTTATATAATTTTTTTTAAATATTTTATTATATAATTTTTAAACAAAATTAAAAAAATAAAATAAATAAATTCAAAAGAATAATGGAAAAGAATATAATTATTTTTAAAAGAATATAATTTTCAAAGAAAATTTAAAAAAAATAAAAAATTAATTAAAGAAAATAATAAATAATTTTTTTAAAGAAAATAGTCAAATTAGCAACGGAATTTAAATCCGTCGCTAATTTGAATTTAGCGAAATTAGCGACGGAATATTATTCCGTCGCTAATTTGAATTTAGCGACGGATTTAGCGACGGATTTGAAATCCATCGCTAATAGCGACGGAATTGAAATCCGTCGCTAATTGCGACGGAATTTAAAATTCCGTCGCAATTGCGACCACTTTTTAGCGACGGAAAAAATCCGTCGCAAATTCCGTCGCTAATTCATTTAGCGACGGAATTTGAGGGTTTAGCGACGGATTTTTTCCGTCGCTAAAACCCTTTTTTCTTGTAGTGCATCTTGAAATGTTGACTCTTACTGATGAGAGTCAAGTTGATTTTATTGGATGCTCTAAATTCTTAGATGTGTCTATATTTATTTTCAAAGATATGCATGTTGTGCTTAATTTGAATTCAGTGATTGCTTGTAACCCAAGATTGTCTATGATTAAGGAAATACAAGTAATTAACTTGAATGATCAATTTTTGTATGTTATACCTTGTGTGAAAAGGAATGAAGACAAAGTAATTATGGTGTTTGATACTTATGATTAGTGGTTTGTTCTGAGAAGTCTGGCTGAAGATTATAAATTTAGCGCTTCTTGGGAGGCAACCCAAGGGTTTTGCTTGCATATTTTATTATTTTTTTTCTTGTTGTTTTCTTTCTTTCAGTTTTATTTAGGTTTGAAGAAGATCACTCCTATTGTTGCTGCAAGGTCTTGCTTTAGCACTTCACATCAGAGTTAGAGGCCTAAACCAGGGGAGTATTAGTTCCTTTCCCTCTTTATATTTTTTGCAACATTGAGGATAATGTTTGATTTAAGTGTGGGGGAGGGATATAATTTCTTTGGTTATGATGTAATTTCTTTGAATTATGCTTGTCCTTATGCAATTGAAAAGATTTTTGTTAACTTGAGATTTTTGCATTGTTGAGGATTGACCTTAATTTTGAGTTTTCCCCATCTTAGAGAATATTATCAAGTCAAAAATTAAAATAGAAAAAAAATGCTTTAACCAAGTCTCTAAGCCTTGAGTTTTTTTTTTTTTTTGCAATCTTAAGATAGACTATGAGAATAAGGATTATTTTGTAATGTGATCAACAAATTATTAGTTCAAGAATATTTTGCTACATGATTTTATTAGAAAATTAGATGATGATCTGTGCTAACCAAGTAAAACTTTTGTGTAGGGAAATAACTCAGGAAAAATCAAAAAAAAAAAGAGAAAAAAAACAACTCCAATGACTTCTCTAGACCTTACTTAGTAACCGGGGGGGGCACTTCATCACCAATGTTGGCACTTGCGTCAAACGGTAAAGTCAAAGAGGGTTATGAGTTGGGCTAAAAGCCTCTTGAGGTGCCTGTTGGAGTAACTGAGTAACCAGTGCTGCATCACCCATGTGTAGGGTCGCGTCAAAAGGAGACCTACAACGGCTCAAGAAACAAAAAAAAAAAAGAAAAAGGGAAAAAAAAGAAAAGAAGACAAAATGAGTTATTTCCTACCTGAGAATTCTTAATAAATTAAATAAAAAGCTTGATTTGGTGGGAGCATTTGAATTTTTCTGGAGAAATTAAGTAGCATAATATTCTTTTACTAATCTTATGGTTGAACTTATTGCTTGCCGATCTTTTGATCATGGGATGTTAAGAAATTGTTACACTCTTTTGGCTTAGTGACTTATTTTTATAAAACATTAACTTAAATAAGATTTGATGATATGATCTAAGCGTGGTGGTTTATTGCTCTCTATTTAGGAATTTCATAGGCAATGTTCTTTTCAGATAATGAATTCTCTTTCTTTTGCTTGAGGACAAGCAAATATTTAAGTGTGGGGGTGTTTGATGAGTATATATTTTATGATTAAATAGGTGTATATTTTATGAGATTTAATTGAAATTATTGATATTATATACCTATATAATTATCTTTTATGAACGTTTCCATAATTGCATGAAACTTGGGATCAAAGAATAAATCAACATAAAATATACTCATATCCTATTTTTATTGTGCAGGAAATATTAACTGATTTGGAATGAAGTAGAAAAGGCAATAAGAGGATATGCAATCAGCCAAACTTGATGGTCCCCTGCAAGAAAAATAGAAATAAAATCAATTGTGTGATCTGCTGGAGTAAATTACAAGATATGAGATATCTTTGTAATAAGAAAAAGAGAATCAGTGACCCTAGACCTAAATTATAAATAAGGAGAAAGAGGAAGTAGAAGAGAAGGCAGATCAAGGAGACACAGAACGAGAAGGAACGAAGAAGCAGAGGAGTAGAGGCTGAGCGTTTCGGTTCTCTTCATCATTTCCACGGAAGGACTGTGGAGGCGACGGAGAAATTTTCTTTCCTCTCTCTTCTTCTTCTTCTTTGAACCTGAATTCTTATTTTTTTTTTTTAATGGATTTGAATAAAGTCATGTGTGGCTAGTTGGTTTTGCAACCTAGAGAATCTATGAACTTGTTTGGGTTTTAGAAATTGTTCCCACTCATTAGTTTTGCTTAATTTTAATCAGTTTGTTTGATCTTGTTTTTATTATTTATTGCTTAGTGATTGGCCACCGTTAAGCATGTTTTGGGGATTTAGGATTGAACTTGACGAAGGGAATCTTAAATTGACCTTGGGATTAAATAATATGGAATTAGATTTAAATTTAACGTGAAGTTAGGTTTTAATCTAATTTGCGTCTAGGATAGACATATACCTAGAAGCTCCGCATAATCAAATTAGAGTGAGCCCGATTTAAATTGCATCTTAATTAATTATGTGAGGCATTGCATAATTATTTAAGGTAGGTGTATAAGTGGACCGACAGGCACTTATAAACATTAATACTCTAGATTAGCTGATTAGATTAAGTCAAAGTTAATTTAGTGGGGATAAAATCTAAGAATCAAATAAATGATTAATGACTCTAGGTTGTTCATTTGATTATTATGGTAGTTTTCTTATTTTTATTTTAGTTTTAATTTCTTTTCTTTTAATTAAATTTAATTTGATTTTCTCAACTTAAACGAAATTGTGAAATTAATACTCAACTAAAGTTGTGATACTAAATCCTCGTGGGAACGATACTTTTCTTATCACTTTATTACTTGATACGGCCCGTGCACTTACAGAGTTTTTTTTAGGCTTAAAGTTTTGCCCTATGAATCAGTGTAATAGACAATCTATCATACATACTGATACCGATTATATATATATATATTCACAAACGTGAAATATACTTGAAGTCAATCCTTCTTATTCCAATCTCTATCATCTGATCTGAGATAAAGTGAGAGTCGTGTTTTGTGGCAGCTACGAGTGAATTCCACAATCGAAGCTGTTCTTGTTTTCTCTTTTTGCCTACCTTTTATATACATATTAAAAAAGCAAGTGGAAGTTGATAATAACCCTAATCACTTATAATATTATATATATATATATATCCACTCCAACATTAATATCCTTTTCATCTTTTGTTCACATTTTTGCATCACACACACTTGAGCACGAGAAAACCGCTATGCCGTGATTATTTGCAGTACTGGATGGTAGGTCAAGTTGTCCAATTTATTCATTCACTGGAGATCAGAAGGAGAAGATATATATATATATATATATATATAAAAGCAGCTTTACAATGAATTGTTTATATATCTGCCTGCAAATTGAGCAACAATTAAGTGGGTTTTACCAGATATCAGTATGATAAGAATTCCATTGAATATGATTAACATTAAGATATTCATTTGAGTCAGACACACCATTATTAATTTCTTGCCTCAGGCTTTTTTATTTTTAGACCTGATTGATCTCTTTCTACAATCACACACAAACCCAGGTAGGTTTTTGAAGGTTGACTTTATTTGACAGGTTTGTAATGATTCATAGCATATATGCAACTCCTAGTCCTGTAATATATAATTCCACCGTCTCTTTGTATGGTCAAGAGCTTGTTATATATGCATGCTCGTAATCGTTTATGCAATTTCACATAATGATGTGGTGAGCAATAGTTTCCAAGACAAGTTGAATATGTGCCAGAGAGATAGGACCAATTCCAATGTAATTGGACTTCGCTATTCTATGCTCTTGCCATGATTTTCTCATCCTCTTCCTCTCCACTACTCATCTCAATCTTTAGATTCAAACTAAATAGTTTTGATTTAATGTTTTATAATAAAAAGTTATTGCAGTTTTGAACTATCATAACTAAGATTTAACAGTTTTTGAATTTATTTATATCTTAATAATTTGACATATTAGTAATATTTTTACAAAACTTTAAATCTAAAATACTCAAATTTCAATATAAAGGTTGAGATGAGTAGTTGAGAGAGAGCAGGAAATGATAGCCAAGTTCACCTTAATTTCTTTTTTCATCTGATAAATTATTTAGTTAAAATTATTTCTATTATGTAATAAATGGGGATAATTTGCAAAACAATAAATGAACTGTAGATAAATTAATTGCAAATAGCTATCTTTGCTTCTTTTCTTAATTTGTGTGGTCTGCCGTTTAGAGCTGCAGGGATACCTTAATTAATTGTTTAAAAATAAAAAAATGGCACTTATTTTATTTAATAACTTTAAAATTTTAAAACATTCTGCTGGTTTATTAGTGTGTGGCTAATCCTAAATATAAGGCACTTTATCTAATTTAACAAGGTTAAGATGCAGATTGACCAATCAAGTGTACGTTAAGAGTACCGAGCACAAAAATATTTTGAAAGTGTTAAAAATACCAATGAACAATTGATAAGGTGCAAAATACAGATGAATAATTTAAAGTTTTAGCAAATAGACCAAAACGGGGATTGTGCTACTTTCATCATTATTGGTCTTTTTGCTCCATTTCAATTATTCATTAGAATTTTTGATACATTCAAAACATTGTTGTACCCGGTATTACTCCTAGCGTAACATTTGGTTGGTCAATCTGCACCTTAACCCAATTTAAAAAAATTTATAAAGTTAAATAAATTATTCAATTACAATATAGGTGACATGATCTCTCTAAAATATTTTGTGTGTCATTATTTAGATCTATATCAGTTCATATGTCAAGCAAATTAATATAAAGAAAATTATTAAATATAAAAGACAACGTAAAAAATTTTATAGTTAACACTAAAATTCATTTCTAAACTAAGGTTAATATTTAAGATCAGAGATAATACTTTATATCTTCACCTTTTTGTAAGGTTATGTTAAATACTTTCATGATATATGAAAGGAAACACTATCAATTAAACTAAGAGTGAAATATATAAATCATTAGGTGTTTGTTCCAATAGAAGAGACTTTGGTCATTTAAACGTAAACTATTGAGTTCAAAGTTCAAGTGAAACCAGAAAATGCCTTAAAAAGAACTATCTCTAATCGGGCTCGATAATTATACTCAAATATGACCTAGTTAGATGATCATGTGGGGGAAAAAACATGAAGAGTGAAAGATATAAAGACAATTTTTAAAATAAGTTATAAATATTTCACCAAAATTTGTAAAGGATATTGTAATAACAACTAATGGGTAAAATTTTACTCCTCCCGTTTCATAATATTGAACATACATATTTGGGGGTTAATTTTGATATTAAATATAAATATAAGATACACTTTTTTTTTTATATTTGTCTGTTTTTTTTTCTAATTTACCTCTATTGATGTTCTCTCAACAATAATCAATGATGAGAAGAAATGAGAAAATTAAAAATGATGATTAGGGTGTCTTAAAAAGTATATATCATATTAACTAATTTAATTATCTTTCTTAATCTAATCAAATTATGCAGCAAAATCCAAATTTTATAAGTTTAGTTAATTATGTCAAAAGTTTATAAATGTTAGAAAACCTAACTTTTGTACTTTGATTGAGTGAAGATATGGCAACGACTATATTTGCTTTCTCGTGAATTACCCACAAAAAATTGTGATTATTATTTGAACATCAAAATTAACCCACCAATGTGCAATTCTTTATACAAATAATTGATAAGACTTTTACTATAAATTAAATTCAATAAATTAGAACTAATTTTTCCAAATCAACAGCAACCATGTAACACAGTTTTAGTTAATATTAAATTTTTAAGAGGGCTTAAAATGTAAATACCGTTAGATACAAAGAAAAAAAATTAACATTTTGGGCTTCTTCCTTCTCTCATGATCTAGAAGAAAAGAAAAGTATTCATATGTTGGTCCAAAAGTTGGTCATCCTTTTTCATCCGTCCGATTGCATCCAGTAATAATATAAAATACTCCTTCCCTCCGGTCCTAATTATAAGAGCTAGTTGATTTTTTTGGAGAAATTAAGGAAACTAATTAAATTAATTTAGAGAATTTTTATTTTTATTTCTTTCTTCAAACTAATTAGTTTAACTAATAAACTAATATATAATCTAAGAATGCACAACATATGAAATGATTAAATACTACCTCTGGTCTTAATTATAAGAGCTAGTTGACTTTCTTTGGAGAAATTAAAGAATCTAAATAAGTTACTTAATCATTTCATATGTTAAATATTCTCAGATTATGTATTAGTTTATTAGTCAAACTAATAAATTTGAAGAAAAAATAAAAATAAAAATACTTTAAAATAATTTAATTAGCTTCCTTAATCTCTCCAAAAAAGTCAACTAGCTCTTATAATTAAAACCGGAGGTAGTATAAATCACGTCCAATCAAAATCTCAACAAGAAGTTGATGACGATGTTTGGAGGTGGAACAAGATATACGCAATAATACTATTAATCAGAAAATCCCACAACCCCAAAAGATTTAAGTTTGATCATCACACCGCCGGGCACCGAAAGTGTAAATTTGTAGCCCCTCGAGTCGCAAAGTGACACTGACATCCAGATTACTTGTTTCTTTTTCATAATTAACAATTATAAAGACTTCTCAATCCTTATCCAATTGGCTCTTTTAATTAAAATTAAACCAAACTATTTTACCTGCTAGTGACGCTTGCTAGAGCTAAGGTTAATCAGTAGGAGCGGAACTACAGGGGCTAGGGGTGGTCACCGCCTAAAATTATAGGATAAAACTTAGGAAATTACATTTCAACCTCATCAAAATTTCAATAGTTTCACTTTAGTCCCTACTAAAATTTTCATAGATGACTAAAATGAAAATCTTAAAATTTTTATAGGGTTTAAATGTAATTTCGTGAACATATGAATTCTATTCTATAATTTTCTCTCCTAATTATAATTCCGCCTCTGTTAATCATGTTTATATTATATAACCATCAAAAGTTTCTGTGACTTTCTAAAAATAATAATAATAATAATAATAATAATAATAATTATGCCATTTAACCTTCGAAATGTATGAAAAATATACATGCACAACAACTAAAATAAATCAATTAGAAGATTGTACGATATGAACAGTGATGAATTTGCAATAACTTTATAAATTAGGGTTTTTTTTTTTTTTAATATGACTATCTTTGTTGAGCCTAACTAGGATAGCTTTCTCAAAGATATTGCTTACATTTACACATATATATTTGAACTCATGATGTTGTGATTAAGCAAGCAAAGCACTTTTCATTAGGACCAACGTATGTTTTTCTACCTGAAGGATCAACTTATTACCCCACTTAGCTAGTTGCAATAACTATATTAATTTTCTCCCAAAACCAAACAGTATAACTAACATACAAGAATATTTTTGTGAATAAATATAAGTTTTGTTATAACTAATAACTAATATATTGATTTTGTGAGAAAGTCCTAGTGCATTATCATGTTAATTTAATAATTTATTAAAGAAATAAAAGTATTGATCTTGATCTTAAACTAACAAATATTATTGCAGGTTCATGCACCGAACCACTCTACTCTAGATCTTTAAAATACTGCTAAAATAACATATTAACAGAGGTTCATGAGTTAGGTCTGAAGGCATTGTAATTTTAATTTATTATTAATATTCATAAAAATTTGGAAACTGGACCACTGGGTGCCAAAAGACAATATCATTTTATATCATATTTCTTCCATTGGATATGGTAGAAAGTTCTGTATTTTTTTTCATAAAAATGTAAACTCACGCCACAACCATGTCAATGCCAAGTTGGTGTAGAACTAAGGGTTTAGGGGTGGCCCTTCCTAAAATTACAGAATAGAACCCAAATGTTTAAAAAATTACATTTTAGCCTCATAAGAATTTTAATATTTTCACTTTAGTCCCCACTAAAAGTTTCATGGAGGGACTAATATGAAAATATTGAAATAGGGTTTATATGTAATTTCATGAACATCTCGGTTCTATTCCATATTTTGCCTCCTAATTACAATTCCTGGCTCCGCCTCTGATGCCAGGTGTGAACTTAAAACCTCTACATTGCAAGATGAAAATGCTTGTTATTGGAGAAGCTAGTGGCCATAAAAAGTTCTATAATTACCATTTCATGTTTGATACTCCTCTATCTTAAATATAGTACATCTAAAAACTATATTTTATATTTCAGACCCGGAGCTAGTGTTATCGTTCATTTGCTCTATTATATTATCATATATTTCTTGGTTTTTATTTTCCCCCTTGCCCCTTGGTATCTTCTAATTTGTATTTTATTTTTTAAATTTTTTGGGGCTAAAATCCAACCAAAAAAAAAAAAGTCTCCCTGAACTTTGGATATGTTGTGTATAACCTATAAAAGTTTGAAACTAAAACCCCAAAGTTTCATACTTTGATCATAAGCTCCCTAAAGTTTATGCCACCTCACTTCTTTTTCAGTTGAACAATATGCCATATCACTCTAATAAATAACATAACACTTGATATTGACATGAAATTTTAGGTGTTTTATCTATTTTATTAAGATTAAAAAAAATTAGGAAAATGAAACAATAACAATGAGCAGTTAGCACACATAATGATTTTTGTTAGAGCAGATGAGAGCCTTTTTTTTTTTTTTTTGGTAATGAGAGAGAAAGGGTTGTTAAGAGTAATGTGGGCCTAGAATCAATTTTAGCCCATGGACCCACACGTAAGGAGGCTAGACCTCAGCTATATGCATTGAGACAAACTAACTTTAATTGTCCATATAAGTATCCACTAATACTATCCAGATTCATCCCAGAAATGAATGAGAGGAAACGATAATCTCGGTCCATTCTATTTCTTCATATTCTTCTGTTTTTCACTGGTTTTCTTCTTCTCCTCTTCAAAATATAGTACTACCCCCTGTCTTAATTATAAGACCTAGTTGACTTTCTTTAAAGAGATTAAGGAAACTAAATAAGTTACTTAATCATTTCATATGTTATGTATTCTTAGATTATATATTAATTTATTAGTTAAACTAATTAGTTTGAAAATAAAAATAAAAATACTCTAAAATAATTTAATTAGCTTCCTTAATCTTTCCAAAAAAATCAACTAGGTCTTATATTTAGGACTGAAGGGAATATATGCTTAGTCTGTTATTCTTTCGAATAAGCAGAGTACAAATGAGACATTCTTAACTAAACCTTTAAGTGTGTGTTTAGTTTCATATTAGAAATTACAGAAACTATGGTTTTGATGGAAGGTAATGTCTAAAGAGAGACCAAGGCAAACTAGAAGGAAAGTTATAATGATAAAATAAAGGTACTGTATATTTGATGCTTCAATACAATCATAATCATCTGTATAAACAGGATGATACATTCAGGACTTTCAGAAACAAACAATCTGGCATGAGACACCAAAAAAGGCATGAAGAAGAAGAAGCATATGAATTTTGATGAGTTAAGTATTGGCTTTTCTTTAATACATAAAAGCTTGGGTGAGTTAAGTCCCGAGAGTTCACCAGGGTTAGAGCATGCCTCTATGCTCAAAAAGCGTTGATATAGAGGTACTTACAGATCGCCCATTAATAAAATCCTTACATCAACAATGGGATTTGAACTCACAACCTCAGAAGTTGTGAGCTAACTCTTTATCAACTGGACCAACTTGGTTAAGGATTGACTTTCCATGAAACACTTGACTTGTCTGATTTGTCTACTTTCACTTCACTTTGAGGGGGAAAATTGCTGCAACATTTTATTTTTTCTCATGGCATGAACATACAGTATCAAGAAGCTCCTCACTCCACTGGCTCAAGTATACATAAATCTCAATGTTAGATCAAAAAAAAAAAAGAAAAAAAAAAGAAAAGAAGGAAGCAAAAAAGAAAGAGAAAGAACATTCTTAACCCTATAGGAGCTCCAAGTCACTGTCATATCAGTGCCTAATGTACAAGATGAAGTTACAACAGAATATAGACATTTCAGAAACTATCTTCAAAATCAATGAATGTATTTTATGGCCTCAAATCCACACGTTTTCTCAGAAGTAACTGTAAGATACCATCACACAAACTTCTATTTAGAGCCAAATCATGCACACACCAAAATCAAATCCAGCAATGCAGCATAGCCTGTTCATATCAACATGTTAATCAGAACAGTTCAATTACAGAAACAAAAAGGCAACAACACCAGAGAGAGAATGTGTAATGTGTCTTACCTCTTTAAGACGATCCAAAAGCCCACCATCATCTTTAGGAGGAGACTTTTTTGCTTTTAAACTTCTAGACATTGTCTCTTCCCTCATTGATTTGAGCTGGCTGAGTATTTCCTTCAAGATCCTAAGCTGTTCTCCACCATCTCCTTCATGTGTAATTTCTTCCTTTGAGCTCACTCTTTCCCTCTCATTCTCAAGCCTCTCGATCCTCTTCGACAGAAGGTGAAACTCAGCTTCCCCATTGCAATATTCCACGCTCGCTCCTTCCATTTTCCGGCCAAACATGCAAGTAATCTTATTACTATTACCACCATTTGGACTATGTGCTTTGGTGTCCATGTTCATGCAAAGAAGTCTCATTGGCTTCCCTGAATCATATCTAGAAAGTGCTTCAGCCTTTTCCTCTGGCACTTCCGGGTCTGGTTTTGTTAATCTGTTATCTGAATCTGTTCTTCTCAACCTCTCTATTCTATTTTTCCCATGCTCATCATTGACTCTATAATTATTTTCATCATCACCAGATTGTGGAACTTCAAACACATCATGCACATTTACTGAACAAGAAGGATCTGTAATTGCTTCCCTATTTTGTTGTTGCTGCTTAATTTCATGATGGACACCTTGACCGGGACTAATATTAGTAGATATTGTCTTACTCCTTGATCTATATAATGAACATGATCTGTGTCTCCTACCTCTCAAGTTTGGACCTTTGATTCCTTCTTTTTCCTTATAATCTGATATCTCCTTCACTTTCTCATCTAACTTTCTAATCTGTTCCCAGTACGAATCAAGGTTTTCAAGTGAAGGTTCTCCCGGGCTCTTGGCGAAATCCCCGCCTTGTTGAACCGGTTTCTTCTCCTCTATTGTTTGAACCATATCTGTATGATGATGATAATATGGACTTGGTGATCTTTCTCTCTTTCTGGCACCTCTGAAGTTGTTCTTGTTTACAGGTAAAGGAGGCAAAGAATTGAGCCTTCTCACAGATTCATCATCTGAGTTACTATTACTATCATTATTAATATAATTCTCTTGAAGCTCAAACTCAGTGAAATTAGGATCACATCCAAGGCTCACAAGCTTTCTCTTATAAGCCCGAACTTGATTCTCCAGATTACCAATCTCCATATCTTTCTGAAAGATAAGCTCTTCGAAGATCTCAAGAGTTGTCTCTGCATGTTCTAGCCTCTCCTCTGCCATTCTCTCGTACTGTCTTGCCTCCATTTTCACTGTTGCTTTCTCTCCTTGTAATCGATGAATCATGTCGAGAGCTTCACTAGCTGCTGTTGCAGATGCTTCTCTTTCTTCATCCAACTCTGTGTATAGCATCTGCAGAAGTTGTTGCTGAGCTCGAAGCGTCTCCTTCATCGCTATTATCTCACTCTCCGCCATTGTTCCACTACTGCTCAAGCTATCTTCTTCCATTCTCATATCAGAATCATACACAGCAGAAGATGCAATCTCTTAATTCTGAAATACGCCACATATAGGAATAATTCTCCATCACTTTCGCAATTTGAAAGAAACTTAAATGATCTTCAACTTGATAATATTAAACAAAATCCACCTAGGATAGGATCAAAGAAGCAACAGGGGAGATATATTGTTTGATGATTTTGAATGTAATATGGACCAGAAATATATCATTGAACAGTGAACATACCTGCAGGGGAATCGAATTGGTGGTCGAGAACTCGAAATTACAGAGTTCAGAACAGAGCAGAGAAGGATGAAGCAAAGGGCCAAGATCAATCTTTACGCAGATGACAATTCATAGGGAAATTAACAGAGCTTGTACTTGAAGTAATACCAGAGAGAGCCTCTTTGCACGAATCGAATTGGACGAGAAAAAGAGGAAGAAAATGATGGGTTTAAGAACCAGAAAAGGAAAAAAACAATTCAAGAACCATATTATAACTTGTGTATTAACATGTATTGATGAAACGAGACAAGCAAGGAAAGCTACCCAGGGAGACAAAAAACAGAGAAGCAAACAAAAGGGACACTCAGTTTCACCCAGAAATTTACTTTTCAAGGAAACAGTCTTGAAGAAGGGGGAAAAATCAAAACTTGAATCATATTTTTTTTGTGGGGTTTTCTATAGAAAGAGGAAACAATAATCAAAGCCAGCATCATGATGATGATGAAGAACGTTACAGGCTTCAATTCGCATGAAGCCTGAGAAAGAAAGAAAAAAATCAGAAAGTGTGGTGCTGTTCTTTTAGGATTCTTTAGAATTTGCTTCTTCTTTTTTTCTCAGCGGTGAAAAATGATTTCCATGTGGGGGCCCTTGTCGTCCTTTTCTCTCAAGTGTTCTTAGCCACTTTTATTATTATTTTTTTAAAAAAAATGGTTAATTGGTTTGTTCGTGGCATGGTTTTCAACGGCTATAACAGGCTCCGATGACGTTAGAACGCTGCCCAAATCATTTCTGAGTCAACCTCCGGCTCCACGCAAAAAAGAAACCGCCCCTACAAGAAACACGCCAAAATTATAAAGTTTAAGCTTCATTAGCTTTTGATTATATATGCAATTAGTTTTATGAAAAGGGAAAATTACTTAAAAGTCCTTCATTCCCCAATTGAACGCGTACAACTCTTCTTTAACGGTATGTTTTGTACGAATTGTAAGGGATGAAGATATGTTGTAGTTAGTATTTAAACAAATTTCAGGTATCTTTAAAACTATAAGTTTTACAAATAAGGATTTTTCATGTAGTATCAACAGAAAGGCCACAAATTCAGTAACTGATACTACCTCCGGTCCTAATTATAAGAACTAGTTGACTTTCTTTGGAGAAATTAAGGAAGCTAAATAAGTTACTTAATCATTTCATATGTTGTGTATCTTTAGATTATATATTAGTTTATTAGTTAAACTAATTAGTTTAAAGAAAAAAATAAAAATAAAAATACTCTAAAATAATTTAGTTAGCTTCCTTAATTTCTACAAAAAAAGTCAACTAGCTCTTATAATTAGAACCGGACGGAGTATTAAAGATAAACTTCATGTTGTATTTATCTCATATTTCCATTTATACATTTAATTAATTAATGCTCTTTCCCAACTCACTACGCATGGGAGACACCACTGATTTATTTACCAGATGGGGCAAGTCATTTTAATCATTTCTGGGGACATCTCAGAAAAAATATTAATTGCTTCTGAATTGATTTCATAAAGTGTCTCATAGATAAGAACACTAAAGAACCTCTAAAATAAAATAGTAGAACAAATTAAGGAATTTTAATCCCACATCTCTATTTTTTTTATTAAAAAAAAAAATTTAACTCGTAAAAATTTGCTCTCTCCTCTCCTTCTCTACAAATTCCTAGTGCCAAACAACCCTGAATTTTTATGACTCGCTAGTTCAGGCCATGATATCAATGGACCACTACATCATACGTAGGAAGCCGAACAGTATCAAATCTAATTCTCAAGCAGGGACATCAACCTTCATATTTTTTCTAATTTCAACTCACGAAACTCAAATTTTATTTTGCAGTGTTTGTCACTTAATCTGAACAATACTTTGACCACAATTTTAAAATACCAAGCTGGCTGTTCCTATATATGAGCCAAATCATCTAGTTTCTCCGGGGGGAGGGCTCCTCTGTGTTACAAAATATGTATGTGACTGTCGAGTATGGACAGAAAAGAGATTGATGCATTGATGTTATTTGAATATTCAGCCCAATAACAGCTGGGCAACAATATAGTTCATTGACAGAAGAAATACGTACTCTCTTGTTCCAACACAAGAGCTCCTCCAATTAAAAGGCAAATCCAGAATTTCTGGATCAGAATATTCATACATAGGTCCTCACTCAATGTATCAAAATTCAAACCCCAGAAATTAACATTACCGAGTCTCGCAGTGAGATGCAATAGGGGAATGCTTACAAATTATGACTGGATGAGTACAATTAATAATTACAACTCCTCTGGAGAAAATAAAAGACATGGTCCACATCTATTTCAAGCACCTTAGGTCCGTTCCATAAACTAAAGCTCACAGTAAAATATTCAAAATTTGTCATGATAACTGCAAAACAGCTCATACATCAGCTTGCTATATTAACAAGACATGTAAATAATGCTAAGTCTCAGTGCATCCTATTATCCATATTTTGTTGCACAGTAATTACAAACTCAACAAATGTATCCGCCACTGAGATGAAGAACTAAATACCGGAATCAAGAAATGCCCACATCAAACTCAAAACGAATGCAGCAGTGAGTTTGATTGTTCTAGATTCGGGAAATCCACGTTCAATTGCTACTGTTAATCAACGGGAACTTCAACTTCCATTTTCAAACCTGAGTTGCCAAGAATCTGAAGAAAAAAGGATGGATGTGGATCAATAATGCATTTTTCAAATAAAAGATGGCAATGACACAGCTACAGGAAACAAATATAAAAAACAAAAGACGCCTTAATCAGAAAGCAAATAAGCTGAGTCCAGCACGCTTATAACACCAGACTTTACAGTGCTGATTGTGAAAAAAGAAAAAAAAAAAAAAACAGCAAACAATAACAAGCATTCATGCCTCTACAAGTATAGCCAGAAGACCATCATGATTGGGATCATATCATACACAATTGCTCATTGACTTGAATAAAAATAATTTTTATGGTTATTATAACCTGGGTTTCAGAGAGGGGGGAAAAAATAGGTGAAGTGGACAGTAAGGGTCTGTTTAGTATGACGGATTTGGAGAGAAAATTTTTTTGAGTTGAATTTAATAAAATGGAAGACGTGGGGTTACAAAATTTTAACTTAGAGAAGATGTAAGATAAAATAGTAAGAAAAATTAATTAAAATCTCTTAAACCATCTTCTCTCATTTTTTAAAATCCATCTCAAAATTTTTTTCCCCCCATCCATTTTCCCTACCCTCCCCTCATACCGAACAAGCTTTAATAGTAGGTGACTGTTGGCTCCAACTTCAAGCTACTGCAAACAAGTATATAGGTGTCACCATCAAGGCAAATGAACACACTAATTAAATGATTATCATGAGAAATCACCAACAATAGAACTTCAACCTCTTTTCTTTAATCTTTGACAAGCAAGAGCAGGGTATCTTGAAGAAAAACAAGAAAATAATTTAATGAAAGACTATTGAAGAGAAGCTTACTAGATCAGAGATTAGAATACCAAAAGTCATATTTAAATTTCTGACATAAGAAGAACAGAAAAACTGAAGTAAATTAACTGTCTCTTACTAGCCTATTAGAATGTTGATCAATCATAACTCACAGCGAAGGTAATGAAAATTTTCACCACTGCAACTCATGTTATTTTTTTGATGTTTTGATACCTTCATGAAGTCAGCCAAGACAAACAATGAATCCTTTTTATAGCCTGCTTCCTCGAGGACATGTGCTAGAACTTGCTGTATCAGGTACAATGAAAACATAATACAGAATAGGCTGTTATAGCATCAAAAGTGAAAGTTAATAGGACACTTTTCATTTATTTAGAAACATCCAATATTTTCTATCTCTTTCTTAAGAGGCTTTATGCGCTATATTGTTATAAGCACAAGTCCAAAAAGTGAGCCCATCTAGCCTGTTAGGAGGGAAAGCTCCTTGAACTTATAAACCCTACTTCTCTAGTGAGGCTCTCCGATGGCGAGCCAATGTTATGCACATACATCCAAAAGGAGAGCCACAAAAAAACTAGCCTATAAGAAGGGAGAGCCTTTAAGTTTATAAACCCCACTTTTCTTGTGAGGTTCTTGGATGTAGGACTCATAACATATATCATAAATCATTTACTAAGGAGGATCTGGACTCATGCAGACGGCTGAGGCACTTTACATGAAAATTTTATTTGGTTATAAATGCATTCACTTTTCATCTTGTTAATGGACACAGGCATGCTACATGCAAGTTATGAAATACTCCTTCCCTCTTATTAGAAGAAAGAAAGCTAAAAACTCTTTCTCACTTATATTAATTAAATGTAGAAGTTATGGGTAAAAAAACCTTAGACGTAAAAGTTGAGAGCCTGGGAAAGGTGACCTTCTTTCATCCAAAGTTTCACCACATCTCTTCTTGTTGTCTGTTGCTTACAGTTTCAGCTTTAGAAAGAAATATCTGTCCGTATTTTGATCCCTACCATTCAGATAATGATTGATCAAGCTGTTCCCTTGAATAACAAATTTCAAGTGAAATGTTTCCCTTTACGTTCTATAGGATAAATTATAAGCACATGAATCATACACAAACAAATAGAACATCCATATTTCTGTGATTAAGAATTATAGACTTGATATTAAAAGGTCTATTTGCTTCTTACATTAGAAAAACATATAAAGCAGAGGAGGAGAACATAATTTTGTCCAGTGGGAGGAACTCCCAGTAGCATCTCACCTCTCTCTGGTGTTCAGATATAAACTGTCCTGTCAAATCTCGTAGAACGTCCAACATGTCATTGAAGCTCACTTTTCCATTGCAGTCTGTGTCATATACCTTGAAAATAACTACAAACACAAACAACATCCACAAAAAGATTTCGACAGTCAGCAAATTAATTTGTGGAAAAAGAATTACACGTCGGGGCAAACGAGAAGGATTGACTACATTCAATTTTATGCTGTAAGGTCGCACGAGGACTAAACGCAGATAAGAACGCCACAAATTCCTTGAAGTTCAATCCATCAAGCAGCCTCAACAATCTCTGCCACATCACAAGACCAATGAATTGCCAGAATGCATAGAAGGAACAAATCAATACACGCACAGAAAAACTAACCATTCACTTCTAATAATGTGAGAAGAAAAATGCAGATAGAGTTACCAGAGAGAGAGGATTGACGGCGAATTCGGGTAGGGACAAAAACTCGTCAGCGGTAATAAAACCGGAGCTATTACGATCTAGCTGACAGAATCTCTCGTACAGGGAAACGATCTCCTGCTGTGTAACTAGAAGAAAAAAAGAAATTGAAACGAATTTAAAAGATCAGAAAGTGAAAGAAATGGCTGAAACTCGAAGGAATGGTCCGATTGAAGGGAATGCGGGATTACAAGTGTAGTTACAATGTTGCTGGACCTCCTCGATGTCGTACTGTGTGAGCATAGAGGAAGTGTTGCCCATGGTAGTGAAGATCAGAGATGGATAGAACGTAGGAAGGAACCTAACCACGTTTCCTGGTGCAAATGGGAAAGCTACGACCTACGAGTCAAAGATCAGTCAGTCAGTTGAGGAGAAAATGCACGGGCACTCAGGCGAGTCCGCATGCGCAGCTCATCGGATCCGCAAACTGTGCTCATCTTTGAAACGCGCCGTTTGGTTATTGTCAAGTAATCTCAGCCGTAGTACAAGAGAGCGATGGGAATGTGGGTTGATTGTGCTCAAGTTTTTAATGACTATGAGCATAGTATGGTCATAATTGTGGTTACTCAAACAAGATTTCAAATGTTAGAAATTTAAATGGTAGGACTCACATTCCATGCATTTAAAATTCCATTTGATTAACTTGAAATAACTTATTCACTTGTGTGCACTAGAGTTGGGAATCAGGGCCGGCCTGGCTCTACAGGGCCTGGCCCTCCAGGGCTTGGGCCCTATAGGGCCTGAGATAAGGAAAACATCTGTTTTTCAAAGCTCGGCCCGATAGTATCAGGGCCAGAGCCGGCCCTACAGGGCCTGAAAATTACTATTCGAAATTTTAATTATTTTTTTCTAGGTTTTTTCCAAAGAAATATAATTAGTAAATTACAACCATTAAAGTTCTAATCTATCAAATAAATATTATCAACATTAATATCTAAACAATACAAATCATCCAACAAATAAACACATTCATTAATTCATAATAAAAAACAAACTATTGTCCACAATTGACTCACATAAAACTTAAGAAGTATTAAACTAAACAACATTAGATAACTCACATAAAATATAAAAGCATACCACTATCATTATCAATTGTCACCTTCTTCATCACTTTCATCAATTTCATAGATATTTGATTGTGTTTCACTTTGAGCAGAAGGCTGTGCTTCAGGAGTAAAAATGTTATGAATTTCTTCTCCCGCATCATAAACACATCCATAATAATCATTATCTGCAACAAATAATATACCAAATCATAAAATCAGAGTATAGTTATTATGTATTTATATATATGCCTCTTAGCCTCTTCCTCTTGGTACTCTTTCACTAATTTTTTTCTTAAAAAAATGAAAATGCTACAGTAACAGGGCCTGCAGGGCCGGCCCTGCAGAACCAAATTCAAATTTCAGGCATGTTTTTCAAGCCCGAGCCCTACAGGGCCAGGGCTTAAAAGGGCCGACCCGATTTCCCGACTCTAGTGTGCACGCATGCATATTAACTAAGAGTATTAAACTTAGCTGAGATTCACATTCGTAGCTTTTAATACTTTCTTTTAAGAGAAGACTTTTTTTTTTTGTACAAAGAATTTTAGGAAGGGAGTTGGGTTCACCTATGATCCAAGAGTATGATGAAATCTCTTTTCCTTCTTGGTGATACCCATGTTGGGTAGGACAAGCTATCTATTACTCTCGGCGTTAAACTAAACACCTAGGAGCTACGATGCCTCTTCCAGTGCCTGGATCAACTCCAAGATCAAACCTCTCCCTTTGGTAAGAGTATCTGATCCCTTAACTATTTTTTTTTTCTTATACATAGGCGATAGGGGATGGGGGGATCGAACCCAGTACAAGGGGGTAGGGAGACTACTCTCAATACCACTGCACTACTTGTAGTGCCGGTGATCCCTTTACTAGTTGAATTTACGAGGGGTAAAAGAAGACAATTTTTTTTTTTTGGGGGTAAAATGTTACATAAAAAAGTCCTCATCAGTTAACCCACTAAAACAAGTGAGAGGCCCAAGTGCAACAATAACAAAGATAAAACATAAACAACCCAACCATTTTTTTTTTTTAAAAAAAATTAAGCTGTAGCCCAACCCATGAACCCATACAAAACAGGCCTCCAAACATCGCGTTCCAAAGTTTAATTTCCTTATAGTCCCCGAAGTTTAATGGGAAATTCCCATATAAAGTTGCCTGAGAAAACTTCTAAATCAGGTTATTAAACTCAACAAATCCTTAATTAAGTTATTGCCTAATTTAAGATTTTAAAATTTGGGTGAAATGACTTTATTGCACTTTTATTAGTTTGTTTTATTCTCTTTCCTTCTAAAAGGATTATATATATATATATATATATATATATATATATATTAACATTAATATATAATAAAATAAAATAGGATTCCTTTAATTGAGAAGAATCAACAAGAATAATTCAAGTCAAAAAAATAAAAAGAAAAGCATTAACCCAATATTAATTAAAATACTTTTATTTGAGTATCGTAATAAGAAATTATATTTTTAGAAAAACTCGATGTAAGATTTTTTTTTTGGTCAATAAAAAAAACTCATACTTCATTAATTAACTCTTTTTTTTAATGACGCTAATGAAAATATTTGAGGTATAATTTGAAATATACATACGAGTCAGATTTTTTTTATAAACATAGTCTAATTTTATTTTCATCGAAAAAAATCTAGTCAAAAATTAAAAAAAATGTTATTCTTAACATTCAATTGAAAATAATTTAATTGATCTTGGGGTTATGCTTTCCCTTTTTTTTTTCCTTGAATTATTCTTAATGATCCTTCCACGATCCAAAAATTATTTGATTTAAGCTAATCATATTTTATTTTATTATATATTATTATTTTTGATATTGATGTTGTATACATTTTTTTAAAAAAAAGTTACAACCATTAAGAACTTTTAAAAGTAGAGAGAAAACAAGGAAAGGGCAATAAAATCATTTAACTTAAATTTTGAAATCTTAAATTGGGTCTATAACTTAATTAGGGATTTATTGAATTTACTAACCTGATTTAGAATTTTCCTATTTCAGGCAGCTTTATATGGGATTTTCCGAAGTTTAATTTCATTGAATTTGTCAGAATATAACATTCGATTTTTATTTACGTTTCAAAGCTTCAGGACTGTCTTTTTTCCCTTTTCTAGATGAAAAATTATCCCATCTGTCATTCTGTTATATATATATATATATATATATATATATATATATATATATATATATAAAAATTTTTAAGAAAGGGGTTGGGTTCACCTACGATCTAAGAGTAGGATGAAATCTCCCTTCCTCCTAGGTGATATCGATATTGGGTAGGGCGAGCTGTCTATTACTTTCGGGCGTTAACCTAGACACCCTAGAGGCCTAGACACCTAAGAGATAGAATGCCTTTTCCAGCATCTTCACTAACTCCAGGATCGAACCCTTCCTTTTGATAAAGTGTCCAACTCCTTTACTAGTCAATATAGATAGGAAGGCGAATTTTGAATACCTTTCTGGTTCTATTTATAAGTCCCTTTTGACCAAATCACACATACCAAGGAGAGGTAGGTAGCACAATGATTATGGGGTGAATTTTCAACTTTGCCCTCATTTATAATTGGGTACCTTTAAACTTTTTCTTCTCTCTCTATTTTTATTGGTACAAATATGGGCAAAATTGTCACAAGTTCATTTATTTGGTCAAAAAAGACTTATAAATAGGACTAATTTTTTTGGTCAAAATAGACTTATAAATAAGACCAGAGTGGTACCTCCCAAAGGAGCCATGAGAATTCTATTTTTCCTTTTCCACAAAACTGAAGACATTCTTTTTCCATGAAATTAGAGACATACTCAAATCGTCCAGTGTGGGATTGCATAAACCGCGGTCATGATGAAAGGGGCATGGCATATAAGAATCTCTTGAAATGTATTCGTATTATGATTTATTTCCTTTGTCACCCAAGGCCAAAAAAAAACATTGGCACCCCCATAGGTAATGGGCTTGGGCCTCATCCACTAAAGGTAGATCACCAAAAGCCCAATACTCCATTTATGTCCATAATGACCTTAAGATATTCTTAACCAGTTACCCTCATGTCCCTAATATAAAATATATTTGGAGTATTAATCTTGATTTTAAATATAATGTGTAATTTTCATTTTTGTTAATATTTTTTTAATTTATCCCTATTGATGTTCTCTCAACATCAATCAAGGAGGAGAGAGAATTAAGAAAATGACTAGAGCATTTTAGAAAATATATGTCATATTATATAACTTAATTAACTTTCTTAATTTAATCAAATTTGGTAAATATATCTTATATTAATAATTTGATGGAAAACTTATGAGTTCATCAATTTTTATACAATAGAAGGGTTTCAAAATATTCCAATTGTTGCATTAACTCTCACATCCTTTCTATCTTTTCCAAATCCTCCAAGTTCTACTAAGGGCTTGTTTAGTATGAGGGGAGGGGAAATGAGTGAAGGAAAAAAATTAGTTGAATTTTACAAAAATAGGACAAGTTGATTTAAAAAAAGTTTCCAGTTAATTTTTCTTACTCTTTTATCTTATATATTCTCTTCATTAAAATTTTACAACCCCACTTTTCCAATTTTTTAACATTCAAGTCATAAAATTTTTTCTCCCCCTCCGTTTCCCTCAAAACCCCTCCATTAATTGTACTACTTTGTATTTTGCCATCCACAGTTCAGACATGACATGAAACCATGGACAATGTATTTTGACTTTGTAGTACTTTATATTTGATAACCATACAAAGAAAATAAAAGAGAACATCTATTTTTGTATGAATATATTAGTAGGAATCTTCTTTGTTAACTGCGAACCAAAGGTTGTAATGAATATAAGCCTAAAGGGAGAGCCCAACCCCCAAAAGATAGTTTACGAGGAGGGAGAATCCAATAGACTTATAAACCTCACTCTAAGAGCTTGGCTCCCCGATGTGGGACTCATACATAATCACCCCCTCAAGAGCCGACGTCCCCGACAGCTCCACTCCACGGCACTTAACTCGACTTTGCCAGGCAGAACCCTCCGTGGGTAGCCCTTTCCGTGAATATCGAGCTCTCAATGAAAGCACTAATGTAATGAACACAAGCCCAAAGGGAGAGCCCAATCTTCAAAATTTAGCCTATGAGGAGGGAGAACCCAATGGACTTATAAACCTCACTCTAAGAGCTTGGCTCCCCGATGTGGAACTCATAACAAAGGTATCCAAAGCAAAGCCAATGAATTATCCTAGGTTCAAGACAGAACAAAATAGGTAACAATCATCATGCGTTTATATATATATATATATATAGGAAAAAAACATTTCTCATGTTGTAGGAAAATTCTCATGTTACACACATAAAATGGTGGGACCCACATATACATATAATGAGCATTATATATGTGTGCGTCCTACCATTTTATGTGTGTGTAGGAATCTTCTTTTTCTCATGCAACATGAGAAAATTAAACCCCATATATATATATACACACACACATACACTCTGACATGTTAGGGCATAAGGAACTTTCCTATTATTTAAAACTTAATTAAATTCTAAATTGAAGTCTTACTTATGAATGTTACCACAACTATGTCACAAATGGATATAGTGAGTGCATGTGGTGATCATCATTAATTGAGGGAAACAACACTAACTTAATAATTAAAAACTTGGTGAATTTTTAAATCGTAAAAGATTGCGTTTGATTCTTGGGCACATAATAAATAAATTCTTAATGAACTTTATCTATTATAATAATCATTATGTGAATTTAGGTTGAGAAAATTTGTTAATTTTTTTTTTCTAAACTTATATTTCTTCTCCTAATGACAATATAGGGTACAAAAAGTGATGAATAATAGATGTGATTAAAGGATAAATTCAAATTTCGTTGTCAACATAAGTATTTTATTTTTAAATATATTTATGACCTCTAAGAATTATTTTGATGATCTTCACCGATTCTTAAGAATTTCCTTATTAATTAAAAAATTGAGAAAAAAATTATAAAAATTTGAATAAATCTTAAAAAATTTGCAAAGACAAACACATGTTTAGTATTCCTTATCTATTGTTATTTTGAAAATTAATTTGAATTTAATTAAATCCACTTCTTGTATAGTGTTATAGCCACCTAATGAATCTAGCACATGCTGTGCATAATAATCAGAACGAAGTATAATTCACCATTTGTTGATCATGTCTTTGTGATGATATCATATATATATATATATAATGGTTATCATTATGGTTGGTGGAGTCCATTCAATCTTTTCAGTTTAAAATAAATATATTATGATATACATGTAAAAATTCCCTTTCCTGATTCAACGTTTGGAGGAGGAGCTTCAAGAAAATATGGACACCCTAAAAAAAAAAACTCACAATGTAGGAACAGCCTGCTGGTCCATTGTATTGGAGGTGTAAGGCCATAGAATTTCACTCTGGAGCTCAAATTCTAATTGTTCAATTTTATTTATTTTCTATTTTATGTATTTCCTAGTTTGTGTGTTTCTTATTTTATAAAAAGAAAAGGAAAGAAATAAAAGAGAGAACCCTGAAGAATAGACTACAACTTTGTGTGTGAGGGGAAAATGAAGTTTATGAGAGAAAATATTTTTAGTAGTTTTTCAGCCTGAACAGTTTTGACCTAGCCAATGATCTGAAGGTGATTTCTTGTCAGATTGATCTACATTTTTTCGTCGAGGTTCTAGACACAAGCTTCATTTTTTATGGTCAAATCATCCTTTGGAAACTTCTAGCTAGTTTCCCCAGAATTTTTCTGAACATCCGTTCATATCTATTGCAGATTTTTCTGAACGACTTTAATTAAGTCGACGATCAGATGGTGATTTTGGTCCAATTGCCTTGAAATTTTGTGGAGGTGTTGAAGACGTATAGTCTCGAATCTAAATGGTGGGATTGTGGATTTAAGCTTCCAACCTTGTTCAAATTTGATGTGAACGTTGGTATATGTTCTGTGACTGTAACTTTTGAGTTTGGTGATTTACGGCACACGCAAAGTGTATCTTCACCAAAGAGATAAATATTTTGTTGTTGTATTTGCTATTCTATTTTTATTAATATAATAAAAATTGAGGAAGAGATTTTTCCACGTTAAATTCTTATGTTTGCATCTATTATTTTGTTGTTAATTTTATTTTCTACTTTAATTGACATACGATCATTTTTCATAAAGAATATTAAATATCCGCTTCGTTCTTTCTGACTGGAGAGGTTACATGTTTTATTTAACAGGTGAAAAAGAAATTTAAGTATTGTCACTGGAGGCTTTGGAAGAGTGAAATCAGCATCATTGAAAAAGGCCGTCTAAAAATATAGTTTTCTACGTTGATTGAATTTTTCAAGTTAAAAACATATTATGATATTTATATCAAATAAACTAAACAGATTAAGATTTAGAAGAAATTAAAATATAGTATATATTTATAAAAATACGTAATAATCATATGTAGGGGGTGAATGAAAATACATTTATGATTTTTTTGAAAATGTTTTTTTCAAGTTTTTAATGAAACTCAACTCACATCCCGTAATTAATTAATCAATCAAATGTTTAATTTAATAGGGTTTGGAAATTGGAAGGGTTTAATTTACGCTCACCTTTTGATGGCTAAATATTTTTTTTGTTCATGAGTTTTTGAATTGATTTTTTGTTTTCACAATCGGAATTTGACTATATTCAGGAATCAATGATCAAGAAATTATTCAAAATATATATTATTAGAACAGCTTAATTGAAAAAAAAAAAAAGACATTTCATAGAACAAGGCCAACACAAGCCTTATATTAGTACGTTGGATTGTTTTTAAGCAACTTTCGCATGGTTCATATTCATGTATACTCTAAAAAAATCACGTATAGAGTTTATCAATTTAGAACCTACTCCCATATTTCAAATAATAATTTCTTATGTAATTATTTCTAAAGCAAATTTTATTTGGAAACATATTCATCCCTTATTTCACCAATGTAATATAAATCTAGTTAATGTCAATTAAATTGTTTTAATCTCAATAAAAATGTCATAGTTCATGTTCATAAGAAACTAAAATTAATTTTGAATACATGTGATTAAAAAGGCTTATTAACTCATGTGAGAGGGTGGTGATGAGCCTAGCTGGGATTAAAATATGTTCTTTTTTAGAGCTGTGCAATAGGTAGATTGGGCAGTCCATGTCTAAACCTGTAGTTCACCTATATAATGTTATATGGGTATTAATTAGCTCATACACATATCTCAACACATTTAAACCTTTTTTTTTTTTTTTTGCTATAAAGGATGGCATAAAAGCCTACATTACAAAGACATGAATTACACCCATGGGGAAATTAATCTCAAACTCTCCTAGATAATCTAGTTCCTCAAATTGAAAGGGCAGTCAATGAAAAAGGTAGAGTTTGAAATGCCCCATTTGGCTAAGACATCCGCAACTCTATTTGAGACCCTATAAATACATCGAACATCCACCTGCCAACTAAGAGACAATAAATCCCTAGCTTTCAGAATTAAATTACTACAAGTGGTACAATCGTTATCTAATAACAGATTAACAACCGAATCCACATTAGATTCCAAAATGATCTTTCTAAAACCCAGGTCCCAAACAGTCTATAAGCCTTCAACAATAGCCCATTCCTCCGCCGAATTAGACAGGCAGTCACCAATCCTCTTGGAATAGCCAACAATCCAATTGCCCAAACAATCCCTAAGCACTCCACCACACCCTGCATGAGATGAAGCCACTACACTAGCCCCATCCACATTAAGCTTCATCCATCCATTGGGCAGTTTCTCCCAACTTGGCGTTTGATAAATAATAGATTGAGTTGAATCACCTGCAATGCCAGAAACAGAAATAAAACTGGACCAAAGCATATAAATAGAAGCACTCGGGTTAATAGGTTTGGAGAAATTACAATAAAAAATACATTTATTCCTCCAATCCCAAAGCTTCCATATAGCCACTCCAAAAAATAAGCTCCAATATCTTCCCCACTTGAACCCCACCGGCTAATTTAAATTGAGACTCAGCCATTCTTTGAGATCCAGCGAGAAAAAAGAAGCCACATACCTCGATCTAATCATAGAGGACCACATATTTCTTGCATAAGTACAATCACATAAAATATGTAAAACATCCTCCAAACCGACCTTACACATTTTGCACAAAGTAGAATCATGAGACCAAGTGCTCCTCCAAAAATTAGAAGGCAATTTGTTCAAAGCCACTTCCTACATAAATACTTGGATTAGCTCCACTCCGCCCCATTTCCATATATCCTCAAAGATTTTATTCCTCATATTAGGAGGATGAGCTTCCAAAAACAAGTAGGCGCTCTTAACAGAAAACATCCCATCCCCAAACAGTCCCCACACCAAACAATCTGGATCCGCCTCTAACCTAGGGGAAAGCACAACAACAATTTTCCTCATCCCTACAATATTAATAACAGAAGAGATTCTATCGACATTCCAGTGTCCATCCTCACACCAATCAGCCACCACGGAATTCTACTCTTCAACCGACAAAGACCATATGCAAAAGTCTTTAAGAGTCAAATCAGGTCCAAGCCAAGGATCCGTAAAAAAACTAACAATCAAGCCATTTCTAACAATCCACTTAGAACCTTTATCAACAATGGCTCTCTGATCACAAACAAACTTCCAAAGCTTAGAGTCCCCAGGCCGAAAGTTAATGAGAAAATCTTCATCTCTTATCATATACTTATGGAAAAGAATGTCAGCCCACAAACCCTTAACACCCTTGACAAGGTTTCAAGCTAACTTGGCACCACAAGCTTGATTAACGGAGCTAAGTTTTGTAACATCCCAGGTGCCCGCTTATGGATATTGTCCGCTTTGCCACTCAAGACCTCACAGTTTTGTCTTTGGCTGGGCCTAGACCATCAAAACTCGTCCACAAGGAAAAGGTCTTCGCATCCTTATAAGGCATGCTTCGTTCGCCTTCTCAGTCGATGTGGGACTTCACACTCCACCCCCCTTAGAGCCCAGCGTCCTCACTAACACATTTACCCGAGCCCTGGCTCTGATACCAATTGTAACATCTCAGGCGCCCGCTTGTGGATATTGTCTGCTTTGGCACACACAAGGCCTCATGGTCGTCCGTGAGGCCTTGTGTGTGTCAAAGCGGACAATATCCACAAGTAGGCGCCTGGGATGCTACAAGTTTCCTCAACCCCAATCCCCCAAACTCCTTTGGCCTCGTAATTTGATCCCAACCGATAGGATGAAAATTCCTACTCATACCATCATGCCCCCAAATAAAATTTCTTTGAAGACGTTCAATTTCACTACACACACTCTAAGGCAATTTTGCAACCAACATAGCATAAATAGGAATAGAACTAATAACAGACTTAGCCAGAGTAATCCTTCCTACCATAAAGAGACTACTTGCTTTCCAGCCACTCAACTTAGTCTTAACTCTGTCGATCACATATTGGAACTTCTCTTTAGGTCTTCTATTCCGGGAAAGGGGAAAACTAAGATATCTTCCTATCTCACAAGAAATGTGCATACGAGTTATGTCTTTAATCCGAAGCTTAGTATGCATAGGCACTTTAGGAGAAAAGAAAATAGACGATTTACTAAAATTAACTTTACCATCGGAGGCCCCTATAAATTTCTGAACACAATCCATCATAGCACTGGCTTGAGCTTCATTCGCAATGCCAAACAAAAGCAAATCATCCGCAAACATCAAATGAGAGACACTAGGGCCTTCTTTAGTCACATAAATTGGCCTCCATCTTCCATCCTCAACAAAATCACAAATCAAATGAGACAGTTTATCCATACGTAACACAAACAGAAGGGGAGAAATAGGATCTCCCTGTCTAAGGCCCCTAAAAGGCCTAGAGAACTCAATTTTAGCATCGTTCCAAAGGACGTTATAGGAAACTGAGGAAACACAATCCATAGTTAAATCAATAAATGCATTGTTGAATCCCACCTCCAATAAGACCTGTCTCAAAAACCCCCAACTTATCCTGTCATAGGCTTTTTCCAGATCAATCTTCATTGCCATTAGACCTTTCTTACTCCTATTCTTGCCCATAATCTGAAGGATTTCTTGTCCCACTATAATGTTGTCTTGGATGCATCTTCCTTTAATGAAACTCGATTGAAAAGGAGACACAAGATCATTCATAACCCCCCTTAGCCGCAAAGCAATTAGTTTGGTGATGCATTTGAAGTGCACCGTACAAAGGGCGATGGGTCGAAAATGAGTCACAAATTCAATATTATCCCTTTTAGGAATCAAAGAGATAATTGTTTTATTAGCTTCAGTCAAATCCACCTCTCTTTTAAAGACTTTAGAAACAAAATCACAAAGAGCCGGACCCACAGTACCCCAATTTGATTTATAAAACAAAGGAGGAAAACCATCAATACTTGGAGCTTTATAGCTATCCATAGCAAACAGCGTTGCACGTATTTCAACATCAGTAGGTACAGCAGCAAGATCAGCCATAACCCGGGGATCCATCATAGGAAAAGTAGCTCTCGTGATCATATTAGTACAGTCATCAAACCTAGAGCAATTAATTGCTTTGAAATGGTTGACAATCATTCCTTTAAGCGCAGCAACATTATCAACCCAGGTTCCCACATCATTTTTCAGCATTAATATCTTATTCCGCCTATTTCACATCTTAGCTTTCAGGTGATAGTACTTAGTGTTTCTATCCCCCTGGGTGATCCATTGACTCTTAGACTTTTGAAACCATTTAATCTCCTCAAGTCTTAAGATTTTCTCCAGTTCTTCCTGTAATTTAGATTCTAAGTTATAGAGGAAATCCGAATAAGGGTACCCAGTAGCTTTTTGAATGCCACCTAACCTATTCAATAACTTATGTTTCTTTTGTTCAATCATGCCAAAAATATCTTTATTCCATTGGCTAAGTAGGGGTTGAAGCTTGGCAAGAGAAAGATTAATGCCAACACCTCCATCCTAAGCATTGCCTAGAAAATCCGAATAATTCTCATGGCTAGTCCACATAGCCTTAAACCTAAAAGGCCTATCACCCCCATTAGGAAAATTATAAGCCACACATTTCAGACAGATAGGATTATGGTCAGAGAATCGAGTACGTGGCAAAACCTGAACAGAGCTGTCCAAAAAAGCTGAGAGAAAAGACACAATCCCAATAGCACGATCCAACCTCTCATAAAGCCTCATGCCATTATTCAATTTAGGGCCCTTCCAAGTGAATTTAGGGCCAACAACCCCTATATCCATGAGATTACATTCCTTCATTCGGTCAGAAAAAATAGAGCAATGAGCCTCATTTCCGCTGAGACCCCCAGTCCTTTCTGCCAAACAAGCCACATCATTAAAGTCTCCAATGACAACCCATGGATAAGCCATCAAGGAAGCAAGGCATCGAAGGGTGCTCCAAAGAACACGCTTATGGCCGCTGTCCGGAATTGCGTAAACCGTCGTAACACAGAACCACTGGTCGCCTAAGAAAGCGGCATCTGAGATGGATCAACTATTGATCAAGATTCATCACTTCTACCTCAATAAACGAGGATTTCCAAGCTGCAAGGATTCCCCCAGATCTGTCGACGCTAGGCACACAAACAAGGCCATCAAATCCAAGTTTTGACACACACCGAAGGCGATCAATGGACTCACACTTAGTTTTTGCAAGAAGAATTAAGGAAGGGGAATTCTTAGCACAAGTTAATCAGAAATTGTCGATAAAATGGCGCCCACAAGCCCCTCTCACATTCTAGGAAAAAATATTTTTAAACGATATTAAAAAAGTAGCAACAAATTTTGCAAAAAATTATGCAAGTAAAAACTACAAATAAAAAATTCGCAGCCCAGAAGCTCAAGCCTCGTTGATCTGCGGCCCACAAATAAGGCCCATTAAATCTGCAGCTGTGTTTTCCACATAGCTACACTCAAGGTCCATCAAATCAGGCTCCGTCGCATCAGGTTCCATCCAAAATTTGCCCACCAATGCACTGGCAGATCCGAAACCATCCTAGGCCCACCATCCCTTGGATCCAATGGTAAATTCGCCTGGGGATTATCCACCTGTATAGGATTCGAGGAATCAGTCAGGATAGGATCCGAGGAGTCCAGTTGTCCATCTCCGTCCTTACACTGCTCTAACAGATACCTCACCGCGTCTCCATCAGGATTGACTTTCTCAATATCCTTGCCTGCTAAATCTTTCCCACTCGCCTCATCCAGGACGTATTCTCTGCTTCTTTTCTATGATCTCTGTGTACTCTGACTTGTAATTTCACCAACCCCTTCTATTCTCACTTGTTTCCCCTTTATCTTTCGGCTGTTCTTCCCCCCAGATTTTCCCTTATGGCGAACGACTGCACCCTTCCTCGGTTTCCCCTCGCGTCTGTCCCCTCTATCCGAACGGCCACCGCCAGAATTTCACCTCCCACGTCAACATCCCCTCTCTCTTCCTCATCCTTCAACACACCGAATCTCAAGCTAGAGGTATGTTTTGGATCATTGGCTTCTTTCGTCTTAGTTTCTTTTTTTCTGCGCCTGGTTTTATGAACAATCCGCCAAACATCGAAATCATTGTTCTTCTTCTCACTCGAAACATTCAAGGCCATCACATTCCCATTCTCTTTGCTGCCTTGCTCAGAAGTAGTTTTCTCTGCATTATTCTCAGATTTGCAATTCTCCGTGTGGTGGCCGTAAATCCCACAAGAGGTACATAGCCAATGCAAACCCTCATATTCCACAAAATACTCATGTCCTTCTAAAGTGAAACCCGCCATCAATTGTTTACTTAAATCAACCAGCACACACATCCATGCATAGTGACCTCTAAGTTGATCTGAGGTGTTCATATCCACTTTTATTATCTCCCCAATTCTATTACCGATCCAAGTAAGAGCTTCACGGTCATAGAACTCCATAGAAAGCCTTGGCATTCTAACCCATACCGCAACCTTATCAATAGTGGCTCTCCAGGGATTAAAATTAGGTTCCCAAGGCCTCACAGTCAGATAATGGTCAAATAACAACCAAGGTCCTCCAGTGAGAGCATGAAAATAGTCCTCTTTATTGGTAAGCTTAACCACAAATTAACCATTTCCAATATTTATTAAGCGAATTACACCTCGTTTAGCCCACAGAGACTAGAGAATAGAGAGAAGGATCTTATACCCTATATTCCTGCCAAGCAATTTCACAATCACAACATTGTTCCATGCTTTATAGAGGCGTTTCTTCATTTTTTTCAGAAAAAGTAAATGTTAGGAAATTTTTATTCATCGCCTCAGAAATCACACACAGAGATTGTGAATCACCATCATTTGAATCTGAGATAGTATCATCAGATAACATGTCTTTAGTCAATGCATTCTGGTCTTCAGACTTTTCAGCAACATCTTCAACTTGATTAATGCCCTGTAAAATATCAGCAAAGGATTTTCCCCCTTCTTTTTGCTTCTTCTCTACTGAACCCAACCTCGGCCACTCCTCTTCCATACTATCATTGTCACCATTCTTAAGTTTCTTAGAACTCCTACTAATGAGATCATCTTCCTCAGTCGAAACCAGAAATAGAGCAGAACTTTTCTTTCCAAGGACAATCACCATTTTCTTCTCTCTAGGAAGACTACAATGATTTAGTTAACACACTTAAACTTATGTTAAACGGGTTAACACATAAACATGTGGGCTAAACGGTTATGTGGAACCCATTGAAATTTTGACATGTTATTTTTTAAAAAAATAAAAAAAAATACATAAGTATTCATCCATCATTCTAAATTTTAAATCTTTAAAGTTCAATCATTACAATTTATATAAGAAAACTTAAATTTAAACGAATACCACTATAACATCATTTTAATGGTCAAACTTAAACTTTCAAACTAAAACATTACAACTAAAAGTTCAAAGATTAATGAAATGACATGCATCTATTGGATCTTCATGCTTTATTAGCATCTCTATATTAATTTTTTTTTAAAAAAAAAGCATTTTCTACCAGCCAAAAAAAACCTTCAAGTTTTCGTATAAACCATCGATACTTCCAACTACGGTTATACAAAAAAAAAAAAAAAATCCATAAATCAACAATTCAAAAATAAAATCACGCAATCCTACAAGATAAATTTGGCTTTCATTGATCAAATGGGAGGAATATAGTTGTTTATTTAGTTTTATTTTATATTTAATAGATTTTAATATATTTATAAAATCTATTAAATATAAGATTGATGGTGGGTGAATCAAAATATATTTATTATTTTTTGAAAAATATTTTCTTATAAACTTGTGGATGAAACTCAAACCAAATTTTGTCATCTTTATTTTTATTTATTGAATTAAAATAAAAAAATATAAAATAAGAAATTTCATTTAAATTGTCTAATTATATGTTAAATATATTAAATCAAATTAGTATTAAATTCTGTATCAAAGAAAAATTAGTATTACATTATAATTTCTAATATTCTGATACTAATATATATATATATATATATATATATATATATATATAAAATAAATCTTATTATTTTCATATTCCATTTTATTCAGAAAGAATATTGCAATCAAATATTCTGATAAATTAAAAAATAATCATTATGATCTTATCATTATTAATAAGTACAAAAACTTATTGACGAAATTAAGGATGAAAAAAATTCTGTTGGAAATTACCCACGAAATTCTATAGGTAACTGAAATTACCCATGGAATTCCGTGGGTAATTAAAATTCTATCGGTAAAAATGTCATGGGTAACTAAAACTGAAATTAGCCATAGTATTTTTACCGACGAAAATTTTACGTCAGTAATTTTAATTACCCATGGAATTCTATGGGTAATTTTAGTTACTTATGGAATTCTGTGGGTAATTCCGTGTCTAATTTTTACCCACGGAAATTATCTATGGAATTCCGTGAGTAATTTCTAAAGGAATTTTTTTCGTCCCTAATTCCGTCTGTAATCAGAGGTTTTTTGGTAGAGTTCTGCTTTTACTGCAGAAATATGTTTTATACCATACTCACATAAAAGTAAGTGGATCTATCTAATATTTTATCTTTCTTCTCTTTACAATGAGAACCACTTACTTTTATATGAGTGTTGACCAAAAACAAATCCAAGCAGCAAAAATAGAAATATTAAACCCACTTTTATGTGATCTTATTATTATTTAAGTTGGGCATCATC
This sequence comes from Acacia crassicarpa, assembly GCA_034222035.1. Classification (NCBI taxonomy): domain Eukaryota; kingdom Viridiplantae; phylum Streptophyta; class Magnoliopsida; order Fabales; family Fabaceae; genus Acacia; species Acacia crassicarpa. The sequence goes on along the minus strand of JAWXYG010000008.1, from coordinate 31,395,686 downwards.
AATATTTCACACTTGTTCATAGCCCTGGGTACAAACCTACCTTCAAACAACTTTTAGATAAAATCAGTATAACCACTTTTACCTACTTCTAAATTTTATCTCATTCTTTGTTTCAATTCCTTCCGAAAAGCTTTTCACTTTTAGTTAGCTTTTAGATAAACACATGGTGAAATCACGGTAACATTTCAAATTCTAATATTTTTTTTTTGGTAATTGAAGTTATATTAAACTTTAAATAATATAAACACATGGTGAAATCACGGTAACATTTCAAATTTTTATTCATTAATTAATTACGGATGAGCACTAATTGAGAGTATTTAGTGTGGTTCATGGTTAAAAGGAAATTGGACGAAGATAAAAATTCAAGTTACGTTACACCTAACATTGTGATGCCTAAATATTTTTTTCCCCCATTTTAGTTAGAATTATTATAATTTTAATATGGGATTTTAACTATGGTCAGCAATCAGTAATTATTCTAAATATATATTTTAGAAAATATTAATTAAAAATAGGCATATGTCATAGAACAAAGGTGATAGGCGCACAAGCCTTGTATTTCTAAGTTGGAGGAATAATCTTAGTTTAATATTATTTCATATAAAATATTTTATGTAATTATTTCAAATGTAATTTTTTAAAAAAACATATTTATCACCAATATGACATAAATCTAGTTAATGTCAATTAATTGTTTTAAATTCAAGAAAAATGTCATAGTTCTTGTCCTTAAGAATCCAAAATTAATCTCATTAAAAAGGCTTAACTCATATTTATCTCTCTTTTTTTCCCTTATTGAACTTAGATTTGTTTTCCCCAATGACAATATAGAGTAGACTATGATGAATGGACGTGATTAAAGGATGAATTCAAATTTTGTCTGTATGAAATTTTATTGAGGGATAAATTTATAAAAATATCTTCTTCTTTTTTTGATAGCAAATGGGTAACCAAAGACTCTAGCTAAGTCATATCAGCAGCAAGGATCCTTTCAAGCTCTAGGTCCGCATGAAATACAAAGTGGAAACCTGGTAAAGATGATAGGCTTGCTTTAGCCAAGTGGTCAGCCGCTACATTGGCCCATCGGCTGATAAGCTGGATATCCACCTTCCATTGTCGGCGAAGCATACTTCTGAATTCGTCTAAAATTTGATGATCCTTACAAATTCTCAAGATTTTTTATTAATTAAAAATTTGAGAAAAAATTAATTTTTTTTTGAATAATTCTTAAAAAAATTTTGCAAGCGGAAATACATGTGTGATCCATGGTCTATTTTTATTTGAAAAAATAATTTAAATTTAATGAAATCCACTTGTTGCATCGTTTTTTATATCCACTTATTATTTATTACTCATGCCTTGGTAATAAATAAACTAAACAGATTAAGATATTGGAAGATATTAAAATAGGGTATATCTATATATAAATAAGGGTTAAGGTGCAAAATATCTATATACTTTTTTCACAAGAGCTAAACATTTTTAGGAGCAAAATTGCTAATGAACATTTAAAAATGAAGCAAAAATGCCACCTCTATTAATTTTAGGGTGAAGGTGTAGATTTGCCAACTAACAATTACCCGAGGAGCATCTGGGCCAAATAACTATTGAGGGGACCAAAATTGCCAATCAACAATTAAAAAGTGAAAAAAAATACAATTTGGAGCAGATTCGCCAACGAACTATTACCCCGTTACTATCTTAGTGTCTCCGTCTTCCATTGACTGTCACAGTGTCAGCGACGTCGGCATTTCCAAAGCTTCTATTGTTGCTGGGTGTTCCACTCATCCTCTTGAACTCATCCAGTGGTCCACAGCGTTTGACTAGCACGTACCTTGCACCCTGATTCCATCCCTCCGATGCCATAAGTAACAAACCACTACTGCTGCAATGCCTGCTCCCATGGGTCCCATTTTTGTTGGTATTTTCCTTTTCCAACAAGAAGGCTTAACCGCTCTTTTTTCCAGCATTTCCGCCACCGTCCTACGCCAGTGCCTCATATTTTAACTTAATTGTGATAGTTGTTTTTTTGTTTAATAGTTATTTGGTGTTTTTTTTCACCTTTTAATTGTTTATTGGCAATTTTGGTCCCTTCAATAGTTATTTGGTCTGGACGCTCCTCGGGTAATAGTTGGTTGGCAAATCTGCACCTTCATCCTTAATTTTAACGGGCGTCTATTATTTTTTTATGGGTAGACCTCTCATGGGGCCTACCTATAAAAAAATATGGAAAATTATGCACAGGTTCCAAGGAATAACAAAATTACAAAAAAGTCCCTTAAAATCACTAAATAACACCGAAGTCCTAAGGGACTTTTTTAATATTATTTATATTTACAAGAGGAAATGTCATATTTACAACAGAAAATGTCATATTTATAACAACATTTGAACACTTGATTATTTACCCAAAAAAAAAACCATATTTACAATAGGAAATGCATATATTTACAACAACATTTAAACACCTGGATTTTAAATATGGAGAGGTCATTTACAAGTTACAACAGAAAAATGATAGATTTATAACATGAAGTGCTGTATTTACAACAAAATTTAAAATTTAGCCATTTACAACAGAAAAAGTCATATTTACAACAGGAAATGCCTATTTTTACAAAAACATTAAAATACGTAGATTTTGAACGTAGAGAGGTCATTTACAATAGAAAAATGCTAGATTTACAACAGGAAGTGCTATATTTATAACAAAATTTAAAATTTAGCCATTTACAACAGAAAAAACCATATTTATAATAGGAAATGCTTATATTTACAACAACATTTAAAAGCTTGGATTTTATTTCTATACAACTAATATCAAAAAAGCCTCTTGAGACTTCTGTGTATTTGATGATTCCAAAGGGTTTCTTTTGCAATTTTTTATTCCTTGACACCTGCGCGTAGTTTTCCCAAAAAAATAACAAACATCCTTTAAAATTAATGGGGGTGGCATTTTTCTCCCTTTTCAAATGCTTATGGTCACTTTTACCCTTAAAAAAATTATTATGGTATTGGATGCTCTTTTAAAAAATGTATATAGGTATTTTTACACTTTAACCTATTAAATAATATCTCTTAAAATTATATAAATATAAATGATATTTTTAAACCTCAGCGTGCTGCCATACAAATATGTAAACTGAGGTTGATTCAAAATGCATTTATGATTTTCTGAAAATCATTTTCTTACCAATTTTTTAATGATGCTCAACTCAAGTCACCGTTGCCTTCCCAACAAATATTCTCATCCTTATTTTTATCATCATTTACCCCTGATTGTTAATTGATCTTACATCTGCTTCTGAATTTGTGTCAAGAAAAAGAAGAACAAGGAAGAGAAACAATAATCACAATGATTTTATTTTTTTAAAAAAATACAACATTTAATTCTCTCTTCTAATCAATGATCAATCCAACACTATCCTAGCTGATGGGGTACTTTTAAATTTCATCCCATTCTTATTATGAAGCTTTTCAACATACTAAATAAAACTTTAGTTTCCTAATTAGATGGATCTTTATAATCACTATCACTCATACAATTCATGTAAATTTACTTTTTTATATTATGCTAAGTATTTAAAAATACATTGAACTCCAACCATGTGATTCATAAACAAAGCTTGGGTGTATTTCATAAAATTAGAGGAAGAGAGAATTCTAATTTACCCAACCATGTGATGCCTGAATATCTTTGGTGATGTGGGTTAAAATTGGATTTTTACTGAGTTCAAAAATCAAGGTAAAAATTGGAATATATTTTATTATAAAAGCTTAAAAAATAGACATAAGGATATCGTAGAATAATTTCACATATTATCTCCAAAAAAAAAAACAAATTCTCAATTAAGATGTAATAACCTACTTTAATGTTTTAGGTGATAATTTGATTAATTTCTTATCTAATTATTTCAAAGGTAAATTTAATTCGAAAACGTATTTATCTCTTATGTCGCCAAAATGTAACATAAATGTTATTAAAGCGAATTAATTTATTAACCAAAAAAGTGAATTAAATTATTTTAAATTCATCATAATTTAGGTTCAAAAGAAATAAGAATTAATTTAGAAGAAATATAATTAGATTAATTAAGTTCTTTATATCTATTGTGTCAAATTCTGTAATTACATATGACTATGTATCCTATTATTTAGACATTACTATCATTTAACCATAAAATCACATGACAAAAATAAGACATATGGTCATATGTACGTAATTAAACATAATAGTTACTTTGATCAAAATTAGGCTCTAATCAATTAAGCTTTAACCCCTATTTCTTACAAATTAAATTAAAACTATTTTAATATATAAAAGGATAACTTTTTTTTTTTTTGTGTGGAAAGCTTAGAGATAGAAGAAATTATTATCATTAAATAATTCATATTTGTAGCTTTCGGCTAAAGCATATGAAGCTTCTAAAGTGTATGGAAGCTGCAAAGCAGTCAAATGAATGAATGGTAATAATCATTCTCGGATCCACAATCTCTACATACTTTTCCCTCTTTACTCTTTTCTCCTTAATTACTTATCGATCATTCAAAGTAAACTTTAGCATTTCGCCAACTCAAACCGGGGGGGGGGGGGGGGGGGGAAGAAGAAAATTTAAATCAAATATAAACTTTGACACTTTTTAAGTTTGGCTTTACCCATTATTTTTAAAACAAATAATAGTATTCGCATCCATAAATAATAATATCCACAATTTCGTAAATGTTGTAGTTCATTGTATATTTTATATTAGATCTTGAGATGATACTGATGATGTATCATAATCTATAATCAAGGAAATATATTGGTTGAATCAATTGTAATTATCAAAGGTGTTTCCAAATGATGCATGTAACATTCTTTTTTCCCCATAAGAATTGTTCTGTCTGAAGAACGTAAGTGTCTAACCCTAAGTGGGCTAGTATATCAATATAGGATCAGATAGCTTCCTCCTAAGTATCCATAGATGAGATACCTAAGAGGATAGAAGATCACAGAACATAAACATAAGGGTTTTCACCCAATAGAGTGGGGTGTGTGCTCTGTGCGGCAGGATTGTAAAGAGGAAGAGTGTAGAGAATCTGTGTACCTTTAGGGTTTTTCATTTATTTATAGAGGGTACCTTAGGATTAGGGTCTGGTTGTCATTTGTAGTCTTATTGGGCCACACCTTGAATGGACCTAATATTTGAATCCGTAACAAGAATGGATGTAATGTATATTCTTTGAATGATCCGGTTAGAATCATAGAAATGTCAGATGGAATATTCATCTTTCAATTGATAAAATCTCCCAAGTTATGCAATTTGATGTTCCCTAGTTGATTAATAAAGTTTGAATGGGCGGATTTGCCCTAGTTTCTACTAAGAAAAAAATGAATGGGCGGATTTGATATTCATCCGGTCTTTAATATACTAAGAGCTAGTTAAATGTTGAATTTGTTTCAAAATATAATATTTCAATTCATTTTTTTCTCATATATTTATCATTTTCCTTCAAATTAATTTATCTAATTTATTAGCTAATATATAACATAATATATAAAGTAATACAAGAATATTTTAAGTGATCATGTTATATTTGTTCAAATTAACTAATTCATTTCATTTTTTTAATCTACCCAAATTAGTTAAATATATTTCATATTAAGGATAATAGGAGAACTAAAGAGGCACAATACATTTAGTTGGGACCTGGGAGACATAAATGGATATGAGGTTGATTTTAAAAAAAAAGGAAAAAAGAAAGATACAAGACACCAATAACACTTTAAGAAATGTAAGTGTTGGTAAAATTAAAACCAACAAAATAAAATAACCAAAAATGCAATTTAAAATAATTTCAGAAAACCAAATTAAACGCATTTTAATCTAATGATTATCATATGCACCATAGTTTGTAATTTTTCAAAGCTCATGCTCAAACCATATTGAAAGGCCTTAAAAATAATTATTTTAAATATTTTAAGAAATAATGAATCTTGTTCGAGGCATTATTGAGATTCTTTTATTGAAGACACCCTGATTGAAGTATGATTAGACACTAAATATGTTTGCCTCTCTCAGTAAATATTCAAGGGAAAATTATAATGAAGGACCTAAGAAAAATAATATTTATTAAGAAGGACCATAAAAAGTGGTAATTATTTTAAAGGACTAAAAATTAAAATATTAAAATAAAAAGACTAAATTACCCTTAATCAGATTTCCTATCTTCTCATTAACTAAATCTAGAATGATTTTTTCTTCCTATCTTTTTATTAACTGAATATGGAATGATTTTTTCTTATATGAGAATCTAAAGTAATTAATATATAATAATAAATAGATATTAATTCAAATAATTCTTTTCCTATCGCAGAATCACTCCAGATTATTATGTTAGAGAAAAGATAGGAAAGATGGAGCTTTTTATGGTTGTGGCAGAAAAAGCCTCGTGCATTGTGTAACCGTCTGCAGTGTTAGACCTGAGATTTTTTGTGTTGAGGCAACCAAAAGCACCTGATACATTCAATATTACCCGTTGTTCCATTCCCAGATAAATAGAAAATAAAGTAAAAGGCTCTTAACTCAGAAAAACCACATCAAAAGAGAAGAACAACGTGGTTAAAGAAACCAAATCCCTCTTTCATTTCGCTATAACAATAAAAAGTTCCATCTTTCATATCTTTTCTCTAACATAATAATCTTGAGTGATTCTACAATAGAAAAAGAATTATTTGAATTTATATCTATTTATTATTATCCATCAATTACTCTAGATTCTCATGTAAGAAAAAATCATTCCAGATTTAGTTAATAAGAAGATAGGAAATCTGATTAAGGGTAATTTAGTCCTTTTATTTTAATATTTTAATTTTTGGTCCTTTAAAATAATTACTACTTTTTATGGTTCTTCTTAATAAATATTATTTTTCTTAGGTCCTTCATTATAATTTTCCCAATATTCAAACCTTAATTCACCGATATTAACGTTTGTCGTCACTAGATCTAACCTATCTTAATATTATCCTTATCTTTTTGTTAATATGATTGTATTTGGGGACATTGTTGCAAAGGTACGTACGGTTCTCTCGGATTCATTTTTCTTAAGATAGAAATTAATAGGAAAGGAAGAAAAACATTTAATTTCCAACAATAACATCCGTAGATTTTTATTTTACGCATGAAAATAAATAAATAAATAAATAAATAATTTCATATAAATGAACATTTGTTGGTAAAAAATGAGTGAATTAATTAATTAATTGAAGTCAGTATCGAAATGTCCAAACTGTAGTACGTAGCTAAGCAGGAACATGATACTAATACTATTAAAGGGGTGTAGGTGAAGGATTCCCTAATTAGTACGTAAACTAAGACTTTTTATTTTTATTTTCTTAGTCGACAAGCATGGGATTTGAGATTGTTCATGAAAACGAATGACGTTGCTGACTCCTTATCCAACTCTGTCTTTTCCTTCCTTCCTTCAATTAATTCAATCTTCTATTTCAAAGTTCTCCTTGCTGGTCTAAAAGACGAGGAAGGAAACCGGTTCTAGAGAAGGCGATAGTGGCAGTAGACTAGGGCAACAAGAATGTTTTTATTTTCTGTATTTAATGAGGGGTAAAAAAGCATTTTTGATTCATCTTTCATCCATTTTATCTAATATAAATCCTGATTCCATACTCATTTCCAATACATCAAAGAAATTTTTAAAGCTCACTTCCAGCCCAAATTCTAATTTTACTTCGATTTCCATCAAAAGCTCTTCCACGCACCAAATGAGGCATAATATATAGAATTATATAATAAAATTCACTTATTTTAAAATTTAAGAAATACTCAATATTAATTAATTGTGCCGTAAAATAAGTCAAATATATCACTATTACAGTACTATAAATAGGATTGCAACATCTCTTCAACCACTAAGAAAGAATCCATGATTTGATGTGGTAACATCTTATTAACTTCTGGTCGACACAAAATTAAATGGTCCTTAATTCTCCCCATCTTCCTCTGCTGACCTTTTTATTTTTCTGTTTTAAGTCACACCTCAAACTGATTTCGCACAAATTTACATTTTAAAGCATAAGTATATTATTTACGATTTATAAATGGTATAGAGTTGCACTAAATGTCTTGTTAGTTGAGGGGCTGGGTGGCATTATACATTGATCTTTTTTTTAATGTACGTGAGGGTAAAATTGTATCACAAATTATTTTAGGACTGGTTTTTTTCTTATTTAATCACGCGGCTTATGACAAAAATAACCTACATTTGATCGAAGTGAGCACATAAATTAAAAGATTAGTTGCTACTATTGTTGTTAAACTTATGAGTTGATTTCTAAGTTTACTGTTTTTACATTTTTATTTTGAAAAATTGATTCAAGTAGTAAGTAAATTTGTGTCAATTATAAACTTAGCTAAATTTGTGAGTTATATACCGAACTTATTGTTTTTACGTTTCTTACTCATAAAATTGTGCTTATTTACTCTTAAATTCATATTATCCTGTAATCAAGTGAAAAAGATTATAATTTTTTAAAGTCATCAAAGTGCCCACCTATATACAAGGTTAATTAAATATTAAATAATTACTATCATCAAATATTAAAAACTTAATTAATAATATAGAACTTAAAAAAATATTCCCCCATTAAAAAATTATATTCCACTATTAAAAAATTATTAAAATATTTCATTAAATAATAGGGAGAATCCTAATTAAATCCTTTTGATATAGCAAAATTTAAGTTGAGGCCAACACTTTTAACAAATTTCTAATCAAACTGTGAGGCCTCATTAGGGATTTTAGAATGTTGTTAAAAGATTATAACGTCCCCATTTAATTAAAAAGTGAAGAATTTTTTCTATAAATTCCATTATACTTTTAATCATAACACTAGAATCTACGCTTTTTTGAATTATGAGGATCTCAACTTTTAGGTAACTTGTAACATGGTAAGTTCTAACATTTCTCTTTTATCCTTAATGCTGCACGATATATGTGAGACGATTGAAAGCATAAATAATTAACTATATAAACTGATTGATCTCCCTCTATTAGCAATTGCATATATTCATCAGTTTCGTGCAAAAAAGGAAAGGCAAAAGACGGTGAACACATCAAGGAAATAAACTACTACTAGTACTACTTAAATTATAGGATTAATATACAAATTCGTTCTAGCTAGAAGTTTTCTCTAAGGATAAATGTTGCATGAAAGTTTTTTCAGATTCAATTTTGTCCTGAAAGTTTCAAAACGTAACAATGTTACCTTATACCGATTAAAAAACTAACGTTAACTATTAAAAAGTTGATGTTGACTATTAACTTTTTAACGTTAAAGGACAATATTATTCTATTTTAATATTTTCGAAGCAATATTGAATCTAAAAAATAACTTTAAGGGTAATATTGTTCTTCAGCGAAAACTTAAGAGACAAATTTACACCATAATTATAACCTATATAAACTTCTAAAATACTTTGTCAAGTTTCGAATGCTCTGCATCTGGGAACGCCTTACAAAAGATACTATTGGTCCCATCACCACTGCTTTTTAAATAGGGTAAATGAGTAAAAATACACATGTGCTTCATTCTCAAGAGCGCCCAACACCATATGTTTTTTTGGAAGCAAAAATACATATGAACTTTCAAAACTTGAGCAAATTTACCATATCAGTTAATCTGAGTTACTTTGACCGTTAGTTTGACCAAAATGATGAGATGGAAGCTGACCTGGCTAACCCATCCCCAAAGCAAGCCCCCCTCTCATTCCAGCTCACCATTCTTCCTCACATCCTTCCTCACCACGTATGCATCACCTGTCCGTCCACCACTCCCCCATCGCCGATCCCACCTTCGTTGCATTCTCCGCCACCACTGAAGTTAATTTCTTCAAAAGCTCCATTCCACGAACAGGTAGCATCCTTTATTTAGTCTTTATTCACTTTCCGTTTTCAATTTGTTCGCTTTCACACTTCGAAGCATTTGGTTTGGAATCTATGTTTGATTTCTGGTTCTTGAGTTATTTCCAGGAATAATTAGGGTTTTTTATTCAATATTTGGATTAAGGGTATAGATTTGGGATTTTTTTTTTTTGGTTGATTCTTTCTCCAGTGAGGGTTAGTGAAGTTCTTACTCGATCTTGGTTTATCATGGCTTTAGTGGGATCCTCTTATTGGTGCTACAGATGCAATCGGTTTGTTAGGGTTACAATTGGGGTTGAAGAGACCTGGCGTTGCCCTGATTGTGGGTCTGGTTTCATAGAAGAAATCAGGACTCGTACTCACTCTCCTTTCCATCGATTCCCTTCACCATTAATGTATGCCGACGATGAGTCTATCCCGGTCCGAGCAAGGAGCCAGCCCATAGATCTTCAATCTGCGATTTCTAAATCTTTTGTTCTATTTTGGCCATAGTTTTGAGTTAATCTGCAAATGGTGGTTTATTTTTCTATCCTTTCTTCTTATTTTTCTGGTTTTGTTGGCTTCTTCTTTTTTTTCTTGTTTTCATGTTTCTGTCCTTTCTTCTTCTTTTTTCTTGTTTTCATATCTGGTTCTGGTGGTTTTGTTTCTAGCGATGGTGGAGGTCGGCGATGGTGGGGGTCGACGATGATGGGGGCTGAAGGTTGTTTTTGTATCTGGTTTTGGTGGTTCTGTTTTGGGCGATGGTGGGGGTCGGCAATGGTAGGAGTCGACGATGGTGGGGGCTGAAGGTTGTTTTCGTATCTAGTTCTAGTGGTTCTATTTTTGGCGATGGTGGAATAATTGTGCTTCTGACATTCATTCGTCAGTGAGTTTTGGAGGAAGAACGTGATGTTGAGCTGGAATGAGAGGGAAAGCCAGGTCAGCTTCCATCTCATCATTTTGGTCAAACTAACGGTCAAAGTAACTTGGATTAACGGAGATGGTAAATTTGCTCCACTTTTAAAAGTTCATGTGTATTTTTGTTTAAAAAAAAAAACATATAGTGCTGGGCGCTCTTGAGAGTAAAGCATATATGTATTTTTACTCATTTATTTTAGATATCTCTGCAAAATTGTGATTCACTTCATATACAAAAGTCATAAACTTTCATCAATCAATTCTCTCATAAATGTCAAACTATAAAATTTGTAGTTCAAAATTTAGAAAATTTTTAATTATCAAAGGTTCTATATATGGTCCTTGTTTTGATTTCATTGATGGGTGAAATTTCATCATGTAAGTTGCAGATGGAAATTTAAATGCTTCACCACAATTAGCACTCCATAGTTATTGACACATTAATTTCAATCACTCAGAAAATAGGTCTTACTCATACATACATATTATTAAGCATATTATATTTTAGAAAAAAAAAAGTAAAAGGTCTTAGCTCAAATTACTCCTCCTATCCTTAATATATAATGAGGAAATTATAAAAAAGGACCCAAGGATAATAATATTTATTAAGAATAACTATAAAAATAGTAATTATTTTGTAGGACCAGAATTTTAAAAAAAATTAAAGTAAAAAGACTAAATTGTTTTTAACCAGATTTCCTTTATTCTTTTTAATTAAATCAAAATTTGGAGTGATTGATGGATAATGAAAAATATAGACAAATCAGAATCTGCTAAGTTAATATCTCTATTGCACTGAAATCATCTCCCAGTTAAAAAACTCTAGATATAATCACAGAAAGAAAAAAAGAAAAGAATTTAAATCAACAATAGTGGATGATATAATCACCGAAATCTCCTCTGGTTAACAACATAACACTTGCTTTCTGCTGGACTCATATTGGACTTGCTAGGATTAACATAAGTTTCAAATTTACGATCACGTACACCTTCCAGTCGTGATTTAATGTATGAGATGATCTTGGTTTGCTGTTTTGCAGGAATAAGGCTTGCGTTTTTAATGCTCATTGCAAGAATACTTTTCTTTTTTCGATGATTGTATTTGTTCTGTTCTGAGAACAAGATTTATTGGACTTGACTAGGTTGTCAAGCCTAGAGCCTACGTACCCTGCAAAGGGATCAAAGTCCACGTAGTTCGAGACACACACAGGCGTGTAGCCAAGGGGGTGGGGTGTGTGCTCTGTGTGGCAGAAAGTAAAGGAGTTTAGAGTTAGAACCCGTGCACCTGTTTAGGGTTTCCTTCTATTTATAGAGGAGTCTGGTGTGAGTATCTCTCTGCATTGATGAGCCATATCCTTGATTGGGGAATCAGGATTTATTTGTTGGGATCATGATTGAGGGAGAATCTCCATTAATCAGGTCCTAAATTGGTGGGATCCTTCATTATTGCTCATTATAGCGCGGATTCTGTTTCCAGCGCAGTTGGGCCGAGGTCCGGACCTGGGCCTATTGGGCCGGTCCGTAACAGTTGCCCCCCAGCTTGGTTGTTCAGGCTTCTGGACGGCCAAGGTGTTTATTGCCCCCGGTCCTCTGTATGGCCGAGGTCCGTTGTTCGGACTGGGTCGGCTCCTGGCTGCCATGACCCTTTGTCCGTACCGGATCGATGGTCGACTGGTAGTATACTCATCCTGCCTGGAACGCTGAGTTTGTCTTGTTCGAACGGTCGTTTACGCTTCCCGAGCTTCCAGTGCCCATTGGTGGCCTCGGTCTCGCGCCTCTTGTCTTTTGGGATTCTCCAGACGCTTTGGGAATTCGCTCTTACCGCGCCAGTATTATGGGTGTACAGGTGTCAGGCTTTTATTGGGGGCGTTCTGCTACCGCCACTCCTTTTCGCCTTTCGAGGTGAGTGTGCATTTATTGCGCTTGCGTCGTGCTGTGTCAATCCCATCACGTCTGCACGGGAATAGACCGTTGCACCCTTGCGTTTGGTTTTAAATAGCCCTCTTTCTTCTCTCACTGGACCGGCTTATAACTGCCGCGGCCCATAAGGTGGCTTTAAGTCTGGGGCCTGGCTTCTCATGACTTTGAGAGGTTCAACTCTCGTCATCTCGCCCAGAATGCCCTGCGTCAAGTAGCCGGGGTGATTACCCAACCCGGATCGGTCCGGAGTGCGTAGCAGTGAGCTGGTACCTACATTTGAATCCAGGTGTTGATCTCAGTCGTCTACCCCACAGATCCAAGGTGATGTCTCTAGGATTTGGGATAAAGCCGAAGCGGTTCGCCTTTCTTTGAGGCTGGAATCCTCCTTTAGGTTACCCGGGTTAGATTGCTGTGAATCTATACCCTCTTGCCCATCTACTGCATAGTGTGGGGTTGTGTCATGTTGACCCCGGTTACCGATGCCTTTTGCTCAAAGATCCGAGGTATGCCTCAAGGATCCAAGGTGATGTCAAGGAGTTTGCTCGACTTTGGGGTCGGGATCCTTATGCATTCGCCATTACTGTCTACTGACATCTGGCGACTTGTGAGTTCTGCGCGGACTTGATGTGTCCGTCGTGTCACGTACTTCAGCCCTTCCTTCCGGGCTTAGAGGTCTCTAGGCTGCCGAGGCGCTTTTGCTGTTTTATTCCGGATTTCGTATCCGAATTGCTCCATATTCCAGATTTCGTATCCGAATTGTTCCATCTTTGACACGCTTTTGTCCGAGTCTTCGATGAGTTTGGATTCATAACCTTCTACTCATTCGTTAGCTCGGATTCGTAGCGCCGGGTTTTTCTCTCGAGGCCCGGTCTTTTATCTTCCCTTTGCACTTTGCTTTTGCTTAATCGGGTCTGACATTAAATGTTGATCCGAGGTATGCCTCAGCCTCGGTTCTTTGTCTTAGTTGGCCTTGGCCCATGCTTTTCAAAGTTGCTTTGTGTTGCTGACAGCCTAACGGTGCCACTCCCGTCTTGTTGCCCCCCAGCCTGGCAGTCGAGGGCTCTGGGTTGCCGGGGTGCGTTGGCCGCTTACCCTGGATCTCATGTCCGAGGTCTTCATTCCCTCCATCGAGGTGGTTCCCTCGAGTTGGTCTTGGCCAAAGGTGCTCTCCGGGTTGTGCATCAAGCCCATTCTGACACGACTTCCTCGTTTGAAACAGACTGCCTCCGGCTGCCTTGACACGGCCTTCGATCGAACCAAGCACTTGAATCGGCCGTACCCCTGAACCTTGCCGGGTATGCCTACCGGGCTTACGTGAAGGATGGTGTCCGGGTTCCGCTCCGTCTTGCAAGGAGGTGATGAGGCCGGGTCAGGAGATCCTGAGGCTAGTCTGTCTAAAGAGGTGGTGCTCTCTGGTGATGCTGCTTTTCCGAGCTAGGGCGCCTGTGCCCTATCACTCTTCTATGTGCTCGACTGACGTTTACGTCCGGGAGTTTATTGACCGCATTAAGTACAGGTCTATATACTCGACCATCGTTTACGTCTGGGAGTTTAGATATTTGTCGGCTGTAATGGATACGAGCCGTTCGGATGGCTTAGATAATGGGTAAATCACTCTTTTATCTAAGTCTTGGTGTTTGTTGGCCGCATGGGTGCGGGCCATTTGGATAACTTAGGCAATGGCAAACTTACTCTTTTGTCTAAGTTTTAGTGTTTCTCGGCCGCATGGGTGCAGGCCGTCTGCTCTCTACCACACTTAGTGTGTGGGAGATTGGGGCAAGGTTGTCTTGTTTCAGCCTCGTCAGGCATAACTAACTGTACTGCCTCGGCCCGACTTTCTATCAGTCGAGCTCCAACTTTCACATAGTTGGATTAAGTGTAACCGGCGTAAGGGCAGGACTATCACGTGTCTAACCGAGGCTTCGTTCGCCTAGGGTCGAACATTTTGACCTGATCAGGGTCGGCATGGTAGGCTGCTTGCTTACCCGGGGGAGCGTTGACGCGTCAATTTCACGAAAGGCCACGTATGGCGCCTTCGCCGAGCTCTAACCAATGCCTGTCGGAGTACAACGGCCGGTTTTTCGTACATCTAGATGTTTTTAGTTTTCGGCCGGGTACATGACCTCGGAGCCGTGTGTTGGACCGGACTTATTAGCCTTGGTTCCATGCCGGGTTTCAGGACCTCGGCTTCACGCCTGGTTTATGGACCTCGGCTTCACGCTAGGCTTTATTGATCTCAGCTTCATGCCAGGTTTATTGATCTCAGCTTCATGCCGGGTTTATTGACCTCGGCTTCACGCTGGGCTTTATTGATCTCAGCTTCATGTCGGGTTTACTGACCTCGGCTTCATGCCAGGTTTATTGACCTCAGCTTCAGTTTTTGGACCGGGCTTCATGGCCTCGGTGTCAAGTGTTGACCGTGCTTAATGGCCTCGGTGTCGGGACTTGACCGGGCTTAATGGCCTCGGTGTAATGCTTAAGCAGTCATTTGTGCACGTCTTGGAAATTTCCACTGAAGAATTCTTTGTCTGGGATCCGCGCGCGGAGTCCATTCTATGTGGCTCTTTCACCGAGCTTCTTGTCCTAGGTTTGTTGGCCCTGGTTTAATTTTTGCTGGGTTTAGGGACCTCAGCTTCATGCTTAGGCAAGTGCTTGTGCACATTGGTGAATCTCCTCGGTGGGATCCTTTATTGATAAAAAGTAGCCCTAAGAGGCTTCACAAAGAAACATGAGTGAAAAACGAAATAACTCGAACTTTGAAGCTGTAAATAATAAGTCATTTGGAACCGGGACGGGGTCTAGCTATGGTAGATCTTTAGCTTGTCAGCGTTCCAGGTTCTTTTGACCGGCTTCCGTGCCAGGGTTTCCAGGATGTATGCCCTCCATCGAGCTTCTCCTTGATCCGGTAGGGGCCTTCCCAGTTCGCCGCAAGCTTTCCGTTCTTGGCATTCTTACTGCCTATGTCGGCCCGTCGGAGTACGAGGTTCCCCTGGTTGAATGACCGCGGTCTTACCTTCCTATTGTACTTAGCCGTGAGTAGCTGCTTGACGGCTAATTCCCGGCAGCGAGCCTTGACTCGGATTTCGTCTATGAGGTCCAGGTCGGTCTTCAAGGCGTCGTCGTTCGACTCCTGCCCTTCTTGTTTGGCTCTAACCTTTCCTCAGGATGGTTGCCCGATTTTGACCGGGATCATCGCTTCGCATCCATAGGTCAACCTGAACGGGGTTTCCTGGGTCGAAGACTGTACGCTTGTCTGGTATCCCCAAAGAACGCTGTATAGCTGCTCGGTCCAGCTAGTGTCCGCTTGCAGCATGCGCCTCATCAGTCCGTCCAGGATGATCTTGTTGGCAGATTCGGCCTGGCCGTTTGACTGTGGGTATTCTACGGGTGAGAAGTATTGTTCAATGTCTAGGTTGGACATTAATGCTTGGAATCTATGGTCCATGAACTGGGTCCCATTGTCCGTTACGTAGACGATGTTGTGCCGGAAAAACTTTATTACTCTAGCCGAGGTTATTGTGGCGAGTAGCTCTGCCTCGATCTACTTGGTGAAGTAGTCTACTGCGACTATGAGTCATCTGCATTGCTCCTGCGCCGGTCGGAATGGTCCGAGGATGTCCATGCCCCCTTTGCAGAAGGGTCAGGGGGCTGGCATTCCTTTCAATTCTGAGGGGGGCGGCCGTATGATCCTGACGTGTTTCTGACAACTGTCGCACGTCTTGGCCTTCTTCATGGCGTCATGCTTCATAGTGGGCCAGTAGTAGCCGGCGCGTAGCGCTTTCCTGGCGAGTGCCTTGCCCCCCATGTGGTGGCCGTTGCTGTCTTCATGAAGTTCGGCTAGCACGTATTTTGCCTCGGTTTCGCCGAGGTATCGCATCATCGGGCAATGCAATCCCTTTCGCCGAGGTATCGCATCATCGGGCAATGCAGTCCCTTTCTGCAGAGCTGATCATCCACCATTGCGTAGAGAGCGGCTTCTCTGATCGTTTTTTTTTTGTTTGGCCGCGGTCGAGTCGGTAGGGATAATTCCCCTTTCTAGGTAGTCTTTTATCAGCTTCCTCCGGTCGAGTCCTGAGATGGTCATGATACAGCTCGGCTCGGTCAGGCTCTACTGGATCACGGTCCTGTGATTGTCCGGTCCCTTAGTGTTTGCCAGCTTGGAGAGGATGTCGGCTCTCTCGTTCTCCTCTCTTGGAATATGGGAATCGGGCATTTCCTCGAACTCGGCCATGAGCTCTTTGGCGTGGCTTAGGTATTCCGCTATAAGAGGGCCTTTTGCTTGATGGCTGCCGTTGATCTGGGCGGCAACGAGTTGCGAGTCGGTTAAGACCTTTACTGCAGCCCGGCCAATAGAGCTTCGTACTCGGTTTGGTTGTTGGAGGTCGGGAACTTCAGCTGGAGGGAGTGTTCAGTGGCGACCCCTTAGGGGCTTTCAACGATGACTCCTGCACCGCTGCACTTAGCATTGGAGGATCCGTCCCCGAAAACTTTCTAAGCCTCGTCGCTTGTTATTGCCGGGGTGAGATCCCTAATGAAGTCCGCCAATGCTTGTGACTTGATCGCTTGTCGAGCCTCGAATGCTATGTTGAATTGTGGCAGCTCAATGGCGAGGTGATCTACGAGTCCGGGGAGTTCTGTCCTCCACGCGGTGTTCTTCTCGGTCTCTGCCCTCTCGACCTTGGCCCTCCGTGGCGATCCGGTTGGTGCGGTTAACACCGTCACCCTGGTTTCCCGAGTCATGGGTATTTTCTGGGGACGGTAGGCAGCCTCGTACTGCACTCGTCCTACCATCCAGTTCGCCGTTGTCCCGGCGTGTGTTTCTCGTTTTTCTTTATTTTTGAGTCTTTTAAGGGACGACTCTTGCGTCCTCCGTCAGATGCGGACGTCGGCTTAGACGGCGCTGGTTGTTCTGGGCTCTCTTCTTGCAGCGGCGGCTCGTCTGCCTGAGGGGAAGTCGCCGCGTCGGTCGCGTGTCCTTCAGGAGTTTTTTTCCGTTGCGGCGGCCCCTGTGACTGGTTGGGTTCGATCGGCGGTCGGCTTGCTTGGGGGTCTCCACCAACAACCAGTTACGGTGGGTTTCTGCTGTGGCTTCTGGTGCTTGCCATCAGTGGTGTTTAACCAGATTTGGTGTGACCGGGTCCGCCTTCGAAAATTCACACGAAGCCAGGGCTTTAACCAGATTCGGTGTGGCCGGGGTCCGCCTTCAAAAGTTATCACGGAGTTGGGATTTTGACCAGATTTTGTGTAACTGGGGTCCGGCTTTAATAATTCACACGGAGCCCGGGCTTTAACCAGCTTGGCGTAGCCGGGGTCCATTATCAAGGATTCTGTGGGATCCGAGGTTGTACCCATATTTGGTGTAACCGAGTCCTTCTCACAAACAATTATAGCCGGCGTGGATTCGCTCAACTGAATGCAAGGTTGACACTCTTGCTTCCGAATCTGCCCATGAGGGGTTGCGGCTTTTGCAGCACGAACACTAATGCAAGTGATTGCCCCTATCTTCATATTGATGGGAAACGGTTGGTGGATAGTGTTGATGAGGACAAATTTATACAGTTATGCGGAATTGTCGAAGCTAGTGGGACTAATGGTTGACATCAGCCTGCTCGGAGCCGTTGGGGAGCGCCTTCATAATCATCCTTGAGAACGAGGATGTGATCTCGGCGTCTCGGCTCCTCCTCATCTCAGCGTATTATCAACCTCGGCTATCGCGATGGAGTCGAGATGCGTTGAATCAGCATCGGCCTAACAACGCCCTCAGCAACCACGATTTGTCTATTTGCCCTGCCTCAAAACAATTCTCATAGAAGAATAGGTCAATAAAATAAGACGCTATTACTATATGTTTGGAGGATCTTAGTGATCCATTAACTCTTTCTAATGTGAATAACACAGCACAGATATAGCAAAGGCAAACATAAAGAAAACTTCCCTACATCACCGAGTAGTAAAAATAACTCCTTTGGGATGGCATGGAGAGTTCAAATGTTGTGGTTGTTTATGATCCAAATAGAGCACGCCAGAATTAAAAAGTCTGGGTTCCCAAGGAGAGAGGATAATGATCCTTCTTCTTAAAAGCATTCCCAAAGAGAAAATCTGACAATCCTTCCAACTATATGGGTTCCCAAGTGTCAGGACGGTCGAGTGGTCTAAGGCGCCAGACTCAAGTTTTGGGTCCTCTAACGAGGGCATGAGTTCCCAAGGAGAGAGGAAGAGGATCCTGAGGATCTTGGAGAGAGGGGATGCCGATCCTGAGGTTCTCCATGCTTTCTATTGCCAGTTGATTAAAGAGGAAATTCCTTCAACTTCTTTATTGTGACTATCCTAGGTCGCGGGAATCAAATAAAAATTTACCGGATCCTCACGGTCGGCGCCAATGTTCTGTTCTGAGAACAAGATTTATTGGACTTGACTAGGTTGTCAAGCCTAGAGCCTACGTACCCTGCAAAGGTATCAAAGTCCACGTAGTTCGAGACACACACAGGCGTGTAGCCAAGGGGGTGGGGTGTGTGCTCTGTGTGGCAGAAAGTAAAGGAGTTTAGAGTTAGAACCCGTGCACCTGTTTAGGGTTTCCTTCTATTTATAGAGGAGTCTGGTGTGAGTATCTCTCTGCATTGATGAGCCATATCCTTGATTGGGGAATCAGGATTTATTTGTTGGGATCATGATTGAGGGAGAATCTCCATTAATCAGGTCCTAAATTGGTGGGATCCTTCATTATTGCTCATTATAGCGCGGATTCTGTTTCCAGCGCAGTTGGGCCGAGGTCCGGACCTGGGCCTATTGGGCCGGTCCGTAACAGTATCTAGAGTTTTGTTGTTGGGAGGTGATTTTGGTGCAGTAGAGACGCTAACTTAACAGATTTTGATTTGTCTCTATTTGCTATTATCCATCTATCAATCACTCCAAATTTTAATTTAATTAGTAAGAATATAGGAAAGTTGGTTAAGGGCAATTTAATCTTTCTATTTTAATGTTTAATTTCTGGTCATTCAAAATAATTATTATTTTTATGGTCCTTCTTAATAAATATGATTTTTCTTAGGTCCTTTATTATAATTTTCCCTTTAACTTTTGTCTTAAGAAGTAACTACGATTTTAAGGTAGTTTCAATTTAATTTTCTTAACCTGAATCTTTTGATATGATTGTTTTCGTCACAAACTTGTGATAATTGTTCTTTAAAAAGGTCAAGCTAACACGGCAATAATCATTAATGAGCTGGCTTGATTTGTAGTCTAACCATTGTTTCTAAGTTCTGATTAATATGTAACACCAAAGTGTTAATTAAGTTTTGATTGTCATGCACTTTTTCGGACACATATTCTAGTAATAAATAATTCGAACTCTAATTTATACTCACATTCATATCATTGAACCATTTTACCTAATTGATAGCTTTACATAAAATGTTAATTGATGGAATTAAGACAGTAATGATTAATTTATTGTGTTTAGAAAACATAATATATTTTTGTTATTATAAATTATTCATGTTCCAAGAAGTTTTGCTTCTATCACTAAATTATTCCATTCTATCCAAAATCAATTACACTGATATGAAATTCTTATAAAATTGTTTTTTTCCACTTACATTTAAATTAAGGTTGTCGAAGTTAAGGTTGTTAAACTTGTAAGTTTAAGTAAACTCGTGATAATGATGTAAACTTATATCGTGAATTTGAATCATAAACTCTTAAAAGTTTATTTTTATTATAAAATATGTATTAATAGTGTAATTCAAATACATTTTAAATTTTAATAATTGAAATTAAATACATCAAAATTCATAATATATCACACTTAATGAAGAAGATTATATAAAATTCATATATATAGCTATTAAGCATGATAAAATTGAAAAGGTTAATACAAGTTTAAGAGAAAGTTAACACAGTTTGTAAATAAGAAACGTAAGAATGGTAAACTCGATATATAAACTTGCAAGTTGAATTGAAATTACATTTAGCAAGGGTTTACCTACGACTTAATTTGATTTTGTAATTTAGAAACATAAAAACGATAAACTTAGATAGTCAACTTATAAGTTTCATGATTCAAATAGTACTACTGTATTAAATCAATATAAATTCTTGTGGTATATTTAAGAACAATAAAAAGACAACATTGGCACAGCATGCTAGTCATCACTTTCGAAGACTAATTAATACATTTGAAATATTCATAATCACAAATCGTTATAATTTATTTCCAGTCACTTTCTTATTTAGGGAAGCAGTTGGCATGCGATGATAGCTAGAATTTTTATTAAATTTTAAGTAAAATACAAACACGTCAAACAAGAAAGTTCCCTAAATATTAAAAACAAATATATTGAGATACAAAATTACAAGTTACATGTTATTGTCGAAACAAAGACTTGGACTGTGAAATATACCTAAACGGCCTAATATGTCAAAATTGAGGGAGCTCTGTTGTTATTTTTAAAAGTTTTGTTTTTCTTTTTCACAAAAGGATATTTTAACTGCGTTCTATATTTGATATTGATCGATGGATTACGGGTCACAAATTTTGTGTAGGTGAAAATGATAAAAAGTGAAAGGTTATATAGTGGGGGAACATTTAAAAAAAAAATAATAAGGAAAAACGTCTACTTTGGATGTTAATTAAAACTATAACACTTGAAATTTGAAAAGAAAGATAACTCTCTAACTTACTTTTTTTTTGGCCGGGAAATAACTCTAACTTATTAATAGTAGTATAAGAAAAGCATAAGATCGATTATTTAAATAAAAAAAGGTTAGAGGACTCTATATATAAGAACGTACTTCCTCAAAAATCTAAGACAAAGTTTGTAGTGTAAATATTTACGACCAGTTTAGTACTATCTAAATTCAAAATATGTTGTTTTGGCTTAATAATAATAAAGGGTACATTAATAAAAATTAAAGATAAATGCTTTATATATATATATATATATAAAGTTTGTGATGATGGGCTCCTAGAGAATTTTTTTTTTTTTTTGTTGTGTTGGACACTCCTGTAATAAAAATTTTTTGTGCTGACTACACATTTATAAAAGTTGTTTGGTATTTTTGGTCCTTAAGATAATAGTTCATTGGTCAAATTAATCCTAAACTCTAATTAATACTAACAAATTTTAATCGAATTAAGAATACAAGAATCCCATAATACCTAATTACCTACTTCTACTTTTACAGTTGACCTACTCCGCCTACCTCATTTCCTATTTTTCAGGGCAATAAAATCGTGGCTAGTCATTATTCTGGTTCAAAATATTAGTAGAAAATATAAAATGGCTAAAGCAGGAAAAATACACTGTGTTTTACCTTTGGGAGCGCCCAACGCCACATGCTTTTTTTGAGAGCAAAAATACACATGTGGTTACATTTTAGGAGCAAAAATCACACCACCGTTAAAATCTAACTTAACGGTGCATTTGCAACAGAAAATGCTATATTTACAATAGAAAATGTCATATTTAGAACAACATTTAAATATCTGGATTTTGAACATAGAAAAGTCATTTACAACAAAAAAAAAGACTATATTTACAACAGGAAGTATTGTATTTACAACAAAATTTAAAATTTGGCCATATTTACAATAGAAAATGTCATATTTACAACAACATTTAAACACCTGGATTTTGAACATAGAAAGGTCATTTATAACAGAAAAAGACTAGATTTACAACAGAAAGTATTGTATTTACAACAACATTTAAAATTTGGTCATTTACAAAAGAAAAAGTCATATTTACAACTTGCTAGATTTTAATGGTGGTCTGACTTTTACTCTTAAAATGTAACCACATGTGTATTTTTGCTCCCAGAAAAAGCATATGGTACTGGACGCTCCCGAGGATAAAGTAAATGTGTATTTTTGCTCCTAAACCCATGTAAAATGTATAAAACTATCTTCAAATATCAAGGATATATATGGTAGATATATTATGTGCAGATATAACTTTCATTATATATATATATATATTAGGGTTAATCGTTTGTCATATCACTTAACCTAAGATTTTGTCAAGTCACTTCAAAACTATGTCGTTTTAGGAGTACGTTAGGGAATTTAATGAAGGTGTTTTAGTAAAATTCATATAATAAATACAAAAACAAAAATAACTAAACACCCTTCATTAATTCCTTTAACTCTCAAAATAACGTAGTTTTAAGATGACTTAACAAAACCTTATGTCAAGTAATATGATAAATGATAAACCTATAGATATATCTTGAATTCTTATTACACATATATAATAATATTAATATTAATATTAATATTAATATTATGATGTTTATATCATCACTGTATGATATTAAGTATAATTGGATCAATATATTGAATAGAACACACACGTGGGAGAGGACCCTTTTCCTGAAGATATCAGAATCAATGATAGGTGTAAGGAAATTGAGAGAAGCAACACATGAAAGGCTTCAAATGGGGACAGCATTTCAGGTCCTTTTTGTAAGACTAGGATTGTAATGTTAT
This sequence comes from Acacia crassicarpa, assembly GCA_034222035.1. Taxonomy (NCBI): domain Eukaryota; kingdom Viridiplantae; phylum Streptophyta; class Magnoliopsida; order Fabales; family Fabaceae; genus Acacia; species Acacia crassicarpa. The sequence continues at coordinate 31,372,462 of JAWXYG010000008.1, read as the reverse complement.
ATGTACGTTATAGCCGTGGCCCCCTACGTGCTTCATTGGCTGCTCATCTTCAATCCTCATCATCTTCATGACACTTAGGGTCTGTTTGGTTTGAGGGGATCGGAGGGGAAGGGAGGAGGATGGAGGGATTTTATCCCCCTCCCCTCGTTTGGCTAATGACATTTTTTAGGAGGGGAGGGGAAATTTTTTAAAATTTTCCCTTCCCTTCCCTTCAAACCTTCACCCCCCAAATCGGACGGATTCGGAGGGATTATTAAAATGGAGATGTGAGCGGACAAAAATGTCCCTAGTCCTTTATTGTTATTCCCAAAATACTACCCTGAAACCTATAAGACTAACATCAGCTCACAACCTAGTCGTACGAATCTAAAGCTTTAATAGGATTATCTTTGAGATTTTATTTGGATTGAGATCTCAAAACTGAGAAATAGGCCTCGGCATGCTTGAAATCTAACGCTTTGTATTTTGACTCCTTTCAATTCGTAATCCAAAAGATGGGTTAGGTTTATATATCCCTGATACAAAGAATTAGCCCTTCCAAAGGTTTTGCATGAATAAAATCAACAGTTACGGACAGCGGTGTTGGCTTGCGCTCTCGCAATTTCAGTAACAAAATGTTAGTGATGTCTGAAATATTTATGAGTGAATACAGAGAAGTACCTAACCTAGTGCCTGCATTGAGATGTTCAGATTGGTTGCCTCAAGCTTTTTAGAGCATAGAATATGGTGTACTTTGATTTCAAAAAGCAACTTCATGTTGGGGTCAAATTCTTTTGCACGCTTGTTTGTATGATATAATTGATGTTCCCATTGGGGATAGCAGTGCTATTGAATTTAGGGCATAAAAATTTTATTTATAATTAAATGTTACAATACATTTAATAAAATTTGAAAAAAAAATCACTTATAATATAAGTAAAGTAGTACATGTGAAGATAATTTTCCTCTTATCCCCTTTTGAATTAAATAAAGTAACATTAAACCCTCTTCCAATATAAGGGTAAAATTGTCAACGTTAAAAAAAATTCCCTCCCCTCCCCTCCTAAACCAAACAAGGTAACATTAAAATCCCTCCCCTCCCCTTCCTTCTGATCAATCCAAACAAGGTAATATTAAAATCTCTCCCTTCCCCTTCCTTCCCCTTCCCTCCATTAAAATTCCTCCCTTCCCCTCCCCTCCGTTGAACCAAACAGACCCTTAAACTTACCTGATACCAGCTCTACTAATTAAATTGATTGAAACACAATTTAATATTACATCCCCTTTAACTAATTATATAAGAGCCGGTTGATTGGCCATTGTATTTAAATTATCTAATTTAAATTACTTTCTCAATCTATTTAAATTAATTAAATAACTTTTGTATAAGAGACTGAAGGAGTATCTGGCCATTTCACACCGTCTATGAAATGTAAAATGTTGCTATATTGCAATAAACGTATGAAATGGATTATATGCGCTTTGCTCTCTTATACGTCAAAGTTTAGATGGGTTGGAACCTAGAGGCTTATTTAGATCATGGCTTGCCTCTGGACTTTTACTCACATATCACTTTGATCTTATTTATAAGTCCATTTTAACCAAATCTCACATATAAAGGAATGTTAGTTGATACAATGATTATGAGGTAAATTTTCAACTTTATCCTCATTTATGATTGGGTATTTTTTAACTGTTTTTTCTCTCTCCATTTTCATGGATATAATTAATATGGGTAAAATTGTCACAATCTCATTTATTACTTGAAACTGGACTTATAAATAGGACCAAATTTTTTGATCAAAATAAACTTATAAATAAGACCAAACTGATAGCGTCTAACAAAAAAGGCCTCACATCAGGTATGAGAAAAAAAGGTTCCTTCTACCGGCAGATATAAATCCATGCACGTCAAAATTTAAACTCTTGATTTTAATAAATAGATAATTTAAAGTAAGATAATATTTTTAATATTTAAAAATTTAAATATGGAACATTCAAATTTAATTTATATGATGTAGATAGTCATATTTTAAAAGATTGAGAGAGGTAGTGTCTATCATTTTATGTGTGAGATGCGATGAGAAGATATAATCAAGGTTATTAAATCTGGATTAACGACTGAATCATTTGAGATACTAGGTCAAGGGTCAGCAGGTCAAATCAGAGTTAAATCGAAGCTAACTTTGGGATAAAGAAGTAAAGATTTCAGGGTTATTTATATAAAATTCTAATAAAATTAAATAAAAAAGATTAATTTAATTTTAAAAAGGTTGAATGAGTCAAATTGATCCAACCTGCCAGATTGGACCAGTTGGACCATTGGTTGGCCAGCTTCCAGCCCAAACTGACTGGTCCGATGAAGTTCTGGTAACATTGGATATAACTCAGAAAAGCCCACTGGGAGACTTACCCACCATAGCTAGGTGCGTAATCCGGGTCAGATCCGGATTAGTCAGAGTAAAACTCTAGATATCGGATGAACAACCAAAAAACACGGGGTATAACTGTATCGCGTATACGGGACCATATCTTTTAATTTTTTTTTCTTTATTTAGTTAGTCAGACTCCGTTGGAACAACATATTTAGGTGTTTAATATTTATATAAAATGAATATGACTAAAAAATAAACAATTAGTCTTAAATTTTAAAACGATGCCTAAAAAATGATAATAAAATATTATAGGAAAAGATTAGGCCAAGTTCTTTTATATCTATTATGTTAAATAAATTCACCTAAAAATAAATAATTTTAAAATATATTATTTTATTCTTAATTGAGAGCTTAAATATATTACAAAATATTTGAATATTTTCATTGATAATTAATAATAAGAAAAATTGTGAATAATGCTCTAAAATTGAGGTCAATAAAACGTTAAATACTTAAACGGTTAATCTTAAAACTATAAATCTAAAATTAATTATTATTAATTAATTATCAAGAAAATCACGTTACTTAGAATTATTAATTAATAATAACTACTTCCGTCAAGGACTAAGCTAAGACTCGTTAAAAGTAGGTGGCGCGAAATCTACTGTCCCCACACTACTACTTCCCTCGTTTCCCAACTGAAACCGTTTCCTATATACTCTTTCAAATTATATTTTTTATTTTCATTAAATAAACTTTTTTATGAGCAAGAAATCATCATTTTTTTCGCCTTTTAATTCTCTCGCTTTCTCCTTCTTCTCTCTGCTTCAAAATTGGAAAATTCCTCGCGCCGGAAAATATTGACCTCCGACGACCGCTCGCTGGCTTTCCGTCAATCTCTGGCGACCTATTTGTGAGATCCACGCTTTGCTTGTTATTCGATTTTGGAAGAGTAGGATTCCCAACTGTCTCTTTTTGTTTTGGAGGAGCAAGGAAGGAATTATTCCCGGCTTATTTAGTGTTCATGGATTGATTGTTGATGCGTTGTCATTAATGTGAAGGTCTGAGTATCGAGTAGCTCTCATCTGATTGAAAGTTGTTGTTCAATGGTAAGGTTTCAATTGATTGGATCAATTATGTTTTGATTAATTTTTCCTTTTGTGGTTCTCTCTGTTCGATCTGGATCCCTTTATTTAATGTTACATTGATGCGGAAACGACCTTAGGTTTCGTTTCTGATCAAATTCTGTTTAGCTAATTCTTTATTTTCTTGAATTGATTGAGAATACAGAAAGATGGATTTTACTCTCTCTGAATTTTTTCAATAATTGGAACGAGTTCAAATTGGTTTCTTCATTGAACAAGGGTTTTAGAATCAGATTCGATGAACTTGATGTTTTCAATTTAATTTGCACTGGAAATGGAGTTTTCTTATAAAGATATTACACGAACAGTTGAACACTGAACGTGTCTTCAGCAGGGCAGACACAAACCTGTCAATCCAGACACATGTTATGGATCCCTTTTCTCAGAACCCTTATTTCTTTTTAAAATTTCCCCCGAAAAAACAAAGCTTTCAGGATTTCATCTTTACCTGTTCATCGTATCAATATGTTATATAATTCGGAGTGGTCAAGACGAAATTACTATTTTGTCTTATTTTGCTGGAAACGATGCCTCTCATTGATTGCTGCTTTTTATTTAGCTAATAATACTATTAGGTTTGCACAATTGGTTCAAGGGGGATGGACCATGATCGCCTCTGCACGTGGTCCTCCATGTCTTTATCCATCTCCCCGAGAACATGAGCACCTGCGAGTTCAACTGATTAAGAAATATCTTATTGTGCTTAAGAACAAATTACATTTTTAAAGAATTCAGTCTGGGAAATTTAGAAGATGAAACTCATAAAAACACTTACGACGGTAAATGTGTGGTTTATCTTAGCACAGTATATGTATCGATCTGTTAGCTTAATTGAGTAGTTTTGCGATAAATGCCTTTTCTTTTGTCTCTGCAAGTTTCCGTATCACTTTCATTGAATTCCCTTTCATGAAAAGGAGTTGAGAGAGAAGAAGAAACAGGACGAAGTGGGATTATGTGGAGTGAACCAATTGCCAGCCCACCCGACCATGGCACTCCCGTGAGAGGGACAAAAGAAGAAAAATCAGAGGCTCTCTCTTACTCTTACCCTACGCACTTTTCCTTTCTTATCGTACACCCCCACTAGTAAACCCAATTTTTAAGGGGTGCCCACTACGCTTGAATTTTCGGTTAACCGTCACTAACGTCTAATGATCATCATTTAAAGAAGCACGTTGAGACAGTTTCCGCGAGTTTCTCTGTCCCATTACGCCAAATGCTGGATACCTTCTGTATATTCTTCTTGCATTGGCCTGATCTGGTCGGGTTCGATTTTTATTTGATGAGAAAAACGTACCCACTTGCGTTTCTTTTGGTACGATTCTCAAATTGGTGTGCCAATAGATCTGAGTAACTGTAAAAATGAGCGCTTTTCCGATTTTATTTTTCCCTTTGAATGATTTATTCTTCACTTTTTTCTTTTCTTTCTTCATTTTTCCACTGGAGAGTTTCTTACTTTAATCATGCATTTGTGGCAGATTTACGGCAGAGAGAATAAAAAATCTTCTTTCTGAATAGCTGGCGTCTATTACAATGTGGGATGCATGATTGCTATGGCTGTTAAATTAAGTTTTATAACAAATTCTATCAATGTGGTCTAGTTTGGATAGAGTGGATGGATGTATATGAAGCAGGGGAAGCATTACGGAAGCAAACAGCCGAGGAGACTCGTAGACCACCCTTTATTGCCACGGGAAGAAAAAATGAAGCTGTCACCACCCGGCGCCCTCCAACAAGGGAAATTAGTTCAAGGTATAAGTCACCTGCTCGGGCAACACCATCTAGTTCCAGGCGATGCTCATCTCCAAACCCCACAAGAACAATCTCCACTTCCTCAAACTTGGTACCCAAGAGAGCTCAATCAGTGGAAAGGAACAGGCCTTCAACTCCGTCCTCACCAAGACCTTCTACACCTGTCCGTGATTCATCTGTGGATGGACACTTATTATCCAGAAGGACAACAGGTAGTCGTTCGCAGGAGAGTTTATGGCCTTCAACAATGCGAAGCTTAAGCGTTTCTTTCCAATCAGATGGCATTTCTGTACCAGTTAGCAAGAAAGAGAAACCAAATACTAGCACTTCTGATCGCACCCTGCGGCCGACTTCAAATGTAGCACAAAAGCCGGCTGAAACTCCAACTGTACATAAGCCAACGCCGGAGAGAATACGTAGTCCTCTGAAAGGGAAGAATAGCTCTGTTCACTCAGAGAATTCAAAACCAGTTGATGGTTTGCATTCTCGGTTGATTGATCAGCATCGGTGGCCAAGTAGTATTGGTGGGAAGGTGTCTTCTAATGCAGCAAATCAAGGTGTTGATCTTGCTGATAAGTCAAGCAGAACATTGAATTCTTCAGTTCCTAGACCTGGTTTGTCTTCACTGAGAAGGTTGTCTTCATTGGATGATGCAAGTAAACCCATACAGAAGTCCACAAGTGATGTTGTAAGAAATGTATCGATGGTTGAAAGTGGTAGAACCAGAAACGAGGTAAAACCAGTTAATGATAATTTGCTACAGGCATTAAGACCTCTCAAATTTGTTTCTGCAAGTCAACCTGATAAAATAGCACAAACAACCCCCTTAGTTGGATCTCTGTCCTTGCCAACTCCAAGATCACGTCCGTCCTCCCCTAGCAAGACTTCAAACCTATCCTCGTCTAGTGCAAGAGGCCTCACTCCATCTCGGTCTCGGCCATCAACTCCTCCTTCTAGAGGGGTTAGTCCCTCTCGAATAAGGTCGACCAGTTTATCCAGTCAATCCAACAGTTCAATTTCGGTGCTTAGTTTTATTGCTGATTTTAGAAAAGGGAAAAGGAGTACAAGCCACATAGATGATGCTCACCAATTGCGACTTCTCTACAACCGGCATTTGCAATGGAGATTTGTCAATGCAAGAGCAGAAGATGTGCTTTGTATTCAAACTGCAGCTGCAGAGGTATGACTTGCTGTCTTTGATCGCTCTTCAGCAATACATATTAAATCATTTACCAAATAATTTTAACCAGACTTTATTTAATTGTGCAGAAAGTTTTGTTTAATGTATGGAAGGCTACTTTGTCTCTATGGGATTCAGTTATAAGGAAGAGGATCAATCTCCACCAGCTGAAACTTGAGCTCAAGCTAAACTCTATCCTGAATGATCAAGTAATGCTATTTCTTCACTGAATCCGTCCTTTTATATACTATGTTCTATTGCTGATGGTACATTGTAATTACTTTATGTTTTCTTAAAAAATATTAATATTTAGGGATGAAATATACACATTTTGGTGCTATATATTGATAAATTATGTTTATCCTTGTTTATGATTTTATTAGCACATAGATTACTTAAAGTCTTATATTTCGTCTAATATATTTTCTTTGGAAAGACAAACAATTGCATGACTCTACTTGTTCCCTTTGGACTTTCAGAATAGGATATTTAGAATATATATATCAATAGTCATGGAGTGGGCTAGTATTTTGATATGGGTTGATGATTCTTAGCGTGAAATCACCTATAAAGCTGAGGTTCTAATTTTACTTCTTATGGGTGTGGGATTCTATTTTCAATGTTAAGTGTTGGTTTTTTCTACGATGACTGAAACAGATTGCATACCTAGATGATTGGGCTTTACTAGAGAGAGATCACATAAATGCTTTGTCGGGAGCTATTGAAGACTTGGAGGCAAACACTCTCCGTCTTCCTGTAACAGGAAGGGCGAAGGTATGTATGTTTGTACTTTGAATGATTTAAATTTCATACCTGGAAAGAGACAGTAGCGTTATTGCTGTGTTTACGCTACTACAGGCAGATATGGAACATTTGAAGGTTGCTATCTGCTCAGCTGTTGATATCATGCAAGCAATGGGATCCACTATCTGCTCCTTGCTCTCTAGGGTGAGATAAAGTTTATGCAACTCTACTAATTTTGCATTTTGAATATATGAATAATTGAGATTATTATAAAGCTCTCCTGTTATTTTCATTCTTCACCAAACACTTCTCTATCATGACTTTTTGAAGGATAACGTATTTACTGCTAAACCTGTTTCTTGCTCAATGCAAGCATGTCTTTTGTTTGCTTTTGATTCCCAAATAAAATTTCGGACTAGTCATTGGTAAAAAGGGCCTTGGTATCCACTTGTTTTTATTTTCATATCAAATGCAATTTCCTGGTGTTGACACTACGCTTTCTGTATAGGTGGAAGGCATGAACCGTTTGGTTTTTGACCTTGCTGTTGTAGCAGCTCAGGAGAAAGCCATGCTTGGTGAATGTGAAGCACTACTGGCTTCAGCAGCAGCTATGCAGGTTAAATATGCTTACCGAACATTAATTATAGACACAAACTACAATTTTCGGTGCATTCCCAGCTATTGTTATTATTTTAAAAAATATTTGCTTACATACTTCAACAGCGAACAACTTTCATTTTCACAGATCATAGTCTACATCACTCATGTTTAGATTTAAATGTCATGTCAGTTTGCAGTTTACATGCCCATGTGTTAGGACTTGCAGAATTTAAGATTAAGGAAGGAAGGGAAAGATAATCTAGAGCCAGGATTTGTACTCTAGCCAAGAGACAATAATCCTCATATAATATTCTTCATTCATAACTTTCATAAAACACAATACACATATATAAGGTTCACTGCCTATAATTGTTCCTAATAACTTCTTTACAAACAGATAAGATAGTATAACTGCTATGAATAGATAATAACTCCTCGTAAACAAAATAATTAGACATGTGTCCTCTTTCTTCTGGAGTAAACCAAGAGAAGGCCACGTATGTCCCTAACAATACCCTAGCTTGAACAAGGCTAAAATGAGGAAATTGATTAACAATGGAATCATAAGAATCCAAACTGGATTCTTCTTGTGGTCTAGCATGCCATTGAATTAAAAGTTCAACAGTAGGCACCCTATTAGCAGTGACAACAAGAGAATCCAGGACTTTGGCTAGTTCAAGGTTGAGTTCCCAATTATTAGTCACTGGAAGAGGTAGTATAGGCAGTTGGGAGTTACAACCATGTGCTAGTATGAGTAAAGAGACATGAAAAACTAGATGAACCCGTGAAATTGGAGGAAGCTGAAGTTCATAAGCTACTGCACCAATGCATTTAATGACATAATAGGGTCCAAAATGACGTGCAGAAAACTTGTGAAATTTTTGGGCTAACAGTGCTTGCTAACGATAAGGTTGAATTTTGAGGAAGACCATGTCGCCTGGCTGGAATTCCACATGGCGTCGGTGTGATTCAGCATGTTGCCTCATGTGTGCTTGGGCAGCCTTGAGGTTGGATTTAATTAAATCCAAAAGAGCGTCCCTTTCAGTACAAAAGTCTTCTAACTCAGCAATAGGTGTAGTACCAGGCACATGAGGGACCAAAACAGGTGGATCTTTACCATAAACTATTTTCAAAGGAGTAAAGCCTGTTGAAGTGTGATATCCATTGTTATAAGAAAATTCTACCCAATGCAGGAAACGAAACCAACCTTTCTGATGGTCTTGGCAGTAGCAACGGAGATAAGTTTCTAAACTCTATTCACAGCCTTTGTTTGGCCATCTGTTTGGGGAGGATAGAAAGTACTCATGTTGAGTTTAGTCCCAGATAGTTGAAACAATTGTTGCCAGAAAGAACTTAAGAAAATTAGATCCCTGTTAGAAATTATTGATTTAGGAATACCATGGAGGCGAATTATTTCCTTACAAAAGAGATCAACCATTGTCTTAGCAGTAAAAGGACGGGTAAGGCCAAGCAAATGAGCATATTTACTGAAACGGTCGACCACCACTAAAATCACATCAAAACCATTTGATTTTGGTAAGCCCGTGATGAAACCAAGGGAAAGATCTTCCCAAATGTGGTGTGGAATAGGTAAAGGCTGCAATAAATTGGCATATGCTTGAGGCAAATATTTACTGTTTTGGCAGATGAGACATTGCTGAATAAATCTTTCACCTCCTTCATATGTTTCCAAAAGTAATAGGTGTTCAATCGTTTGAGTGTTTTGAGTAAGCCACCATGACCCCTTACCAAAGAAGTATGAGCTTCAGAGATGAGCATTTGAGTAAGTGATGATTTAGCTAGAATTATCAATCTGTCCTTATAATATGACTTTCCAGAAACCAGAGAATAATGAGGAATAGAATGTGGTTTGTTTGCAGAGATTGGTAGATCTGGTGAGTAAAAGGATCCTGTGCAATTAGTTTGGTAGCTAGTCAAAATTAGAAGCATGTGGAAGTGCTAATTGAAAAAATTCAGCAAAATGTGGACAACAGGATAAAGCATCAGCACCCTGATTGGTGATACCAGGCTTGTAGATGATAGTGAAGTCAAAGGGGAGCAGTTTTAATAGAAGGCGTTGCTGTGATGGTGTTGTAACCCGTTGTTGCATGAGATATTTCAGGCTAAAATGATCCATATGGACTAAAAGCTGGCGGCCAAATAAGTAATGACACCATTTTTCCAAAGCCATAAGCAAAGCATATAATTCCCTATCATAAACATATTTTTGTTGGTGAGAACTGGATAATCCTTTGTTGTAATGAGCAATAGGATGACTTTCTTGTTGTAAAATGACACCAATACTAGTAGATGAAGCATCACATTCAACAATGAAAGGCTCATGGAAGTCTGGTAGTTGTAAAACAGGGACTTTGGTAAGTGCCGCCTTGAGATTCTCAAAGGAAGTCAAGGAAGTGTTATCCCACTGAAATGCATCCTTTTTAGTCATGTCCACAAGAGTCTTAGCAATCTGTCCATATTGAAAAACAAATCTTCTATAATAGCCTGTGAGGCCTAGAAATCCTCGAAGTTCAGAAATATTTTTTGGTAAAGGCCAATTATTAATTGCAGCAATCTTGTTAGGATCGACCGACACTCCTTGAGCAGAAATTATACGCCCCAAAAAAGTTATATCCAATTGAAGGAAATCACATTTCTTTGGGTTAGCATAAAAGTCATTTTGCTGCAAAATCTGGAAAATGGGATTCAAATGCATCAAATGATCTTCAAAATTCTTACTATACACCAATATATCATCAAAGAACACCAAGATGAATTTTCTTAAAAATGGTCGAAACAAATCATTCATTGTTGCTTGGAAGGTTGCAGGTGCATTTGTAAGACCAAAAGGCATGACAATGAATTCATAATGATCAAAATGTGTTCAGAAGGCAGTCTTGAAAACATCAAAAGGAAATACTCGTATTTGATGGTACTAGAACGAAGATCAATCTTAGAAAAGAATTTGGCTCTATGCAACTCATCAATTAACTCATCAATGGTAGGAATAGGGTACTTATCTGGAATTATCAAGTGGTTTAGCTCTCTGTAATCCACACAGAACCTCCAAGTTGAATCTTTCTTTGGAACCAGTAGTATAGGGCTGACACTGGGTTGTATAAAGCCCTTTTGTAATAATTCGGCCACTTGTTTTTCGATTTCATCCTTTTGAGCAAAATACTATCTACAGGGGCGAATATTAGGGGGTACTGCATTAGGATATAATGGTATGGCATGACTATTTTTTTTTCCTAAAAAGTGGTCGTGTATAGGGCTCTTGATAAACATAAGAGTAGGAATATAACAATTCATCTAACACATCAAACCTTCGGACAAGTTCCTCACAAACAAAACTACATAGAGAAGCTAAGGTTACTTGTTTTGGAAGGCCCTTCAACTTGTACTTTTTGCGGTCTACCCAAAATATCATGAACAATTGTTGCCAATTTTCTTCCACCATGTTCAATGACGCCAGCCATTTGATGCCCAAAACCATATCTACTACACCCAAGGTGAATGGAAAGAAGTCTTCCCAAATGGTTAAATATTGGATTCTGACTTCCAATTATCTGTAGATTGACTGACACATTCTTATATTACCGTTACCCACTTGGACACCAAGAGGAGGAAGAGAATGAGTTTGCAAGTCCAAGTCTTTCACAATTTGTTTGGAAACAAAATTGTATGTAGAACCACTATCGATCAAAATTAAGATTGATTTGGTGCCCAAGGTTCCTCGTACCTTCAAGGTTGTAGTTGAAGAACTGCCCAAAATAGCATGAAAGGAAATTTCAGCCAGTGGTGTGTCTGTGTACTGTTCATCTTCAACAATTCCAAGTGCATCCTTTGTTTCATCGAAAATCTCCATTAATCTCAAGGTGGAAGTTTTACAGTGATATCCTGGGCCGAATCGGTCTCCGTACTTGAAGCATAAGCCTTTCTCTCTCTGATATTGACATTGCGGATTGTTAAAGGCTGGAAGTTGCGATATTGGTGACGGACGGTGCGACTCGGATGTAGATGTCACTATCGCTGGATGAGTATGAGAGGTTAACGGATATGACGGTTTTGGTAGGAGCTCGATGGATTGGTATAAGCAGTTGATTCATAAAGCTGATGTGGCAAAAATTGTTTATTTTCTCGCCAAGCATAATTAATATTTGACCCTCATGCACTCTGGCTTTGTGGATTAGGGCGTGTATTATTTTGGAATTGGGCTTTTGCTTCAAATTCCAAAGCTAAACTCACAACCTTCGTGGTTTTTTAATTTTGACATCGGCTTGAAATTCTTCTTTCAACTCGTTGATGGAAATGCCCAAAACACAATACTCGAGCCATCCTTGTACTCAGGATTGTCGGCGTACAAATTTTTGCTTATATTCACTTACATTACCGGTTTGTTTAATCCCACAAAGGTAAATGTTTGGGTTCAAGAATTCTATAGGACCAAATTGTTCTTGGAAAACCTGTACATGAGTCACCTAAACATCTTTATCCTCAAAGGATACATAAAAATATATATTGTTGGTAGATTAAGTTAACTGAGAGGGAAAATGTTGACGTTTCTAGAGGGTTGGAGGAATTTACCCTGGTTGGACATATTCCCCCTCCCCTCTTTGATCTTTGAGGATTGGAGTTTAGAAGAACAACTTGCTCGCAAGTATGATTAGAAAAAGTCTTACTCCCTCCGGTCCTAATTATAAAAGCTAGTTGACTTTTTTGGAGAGATTAAGGAAGCTAATTAAATTACTTTAAGGTATTTTTATTTTTATTTTTTTCTTCAAACTTATTAGTTTGACTGATAAACTAATATATAATCTAAGAATATTTAATATATGAAATGATTAAGTAACTTATTTAGCTTCCTTAATCTTTCTAAAGAAAAAATTTCTAAAGAAAGTCAACTAGCTTTTATAATTAAGACCGAAGATGGTATTAAATTAATCATGGTCTGGGAATGGATCAAAAGGCATGTCATTGTTTCGTGCTTCACCACCTTAAGTTCTTGCACTTTCTTCATGCCTGTGCATTGGGAATTACTTCAATTAATGCCAGTTTCTATATCAATTATCTTTGTATTGTGTGTCGCTATTTCTCAAGACTGAGTTTTTACTCGTTTACCCTTTGTTCCAGTGGAAGCCTTGGATAGACCAAGGTCTTCTTTTCAAGATGCGCATAAATTCCTTACTATCAGAGAACCTAAATAAGAAAATGAGTTTGCTCCTATCTAACTCTTTTTTTTTTTTTTTTTTAATCGAACCTATCTAACTCATTCACTTCCACCTCTTTGTCCAGATTCCACCCCTTCTTAATCATACTGACCACTGTCGGGATGTTTATGTTTTTACCAGTGAGAATCTTGCCCGCTAACGTTCCACCAGGGCGCTCAGCATTCTGATTCAGTTTCAGAACCACCTGTTTTGCTCTATTACCACTACCACTACTCTGACCCTCCGCTAGCTCGCCCACCACCACCATTGCCAACCACGCGAAACGATTTCAGAAAAACCACAAAGAAAGGAAAGATAAATAGCAAGGGGAAAAGAGGGAGAAGGGTGAAAGGGAGAAATTTGGGGGACAATCGTTGCTCCGAAGAACAGCGATCGGAAAGGTCCACAGGGAACCAGTCTTGACACTCAGAGGGAGAGAGACGGACACTCACCAATTGGTGCTCGTCGTTCTATGATCTCTGTCGTTGGCGTTTGTGGTGTCGAGTCTAATCGATCTACAGTGCCGATTGTGATATGTGGTGTCTAACCTCCAGGTGGTTGTCCTTGTTCATATTTCTTATCTTATCTTCTTTCTGGTTCGATGCTTGTTGCTTCCTGAAAATATGGTCAATGATTTGAAGCGTTTTTTCTGGAAGCTATGATTTGCAGAGTTTAAGAAAATCTAGCCCTTGCTCACTCCCCAAATCTTAACTCCCTTGTTTTTCACCCAATCCATTATCGTTGTTCCTTCTTTCTGGTTCATTGCCCCTGTGTTTCGCCCCAGAGGAAAAAAATATGGCATATGTTCTTGTTTATCGGGTTTATGGGGTTTATTGGCCTATGTTCATGGTTATCAAACTTAGATCGGACCGGCCAATTTAAACTGGAAACCGATGAACCGGTGGTGAAGTCGGTCTGAAAAATCACAGAAACCGGGGTCACATAGCCAGATAGTCGAAAAAAAGAAAAACTGATTGAAACTTGCGAGAAATAGAAGGAGAAGGGGGAAAGAGAGGGAAACATCAGTGCCGAAAGCATCAGCCAGATAATCGAAAAGTAAGAAACACAGAGAGTCGGTGCCGAAATCTTCTTGCGGCAAGAGCTGGACGGTTCGGTAGCAAGATCTCAAAGAGACTACAGGGTGGAGAAGAAGAGCGATCGTTGGCGAGATCTAGATGGACTGAACGACGCCAAAGCACAGACTGAAGGACGATGAGTTTGGACTAAAAATCGAGTTTTGAGAGATCTTTAGGAATGAACTAATACATGTTGAAACTTGATTCTGCAATTGGTTCTTCCTCTCAAATATTTCACCCATTTGATCTTTATATGAGTGTTTTTTTTATAAAGGGTTAAAGGTCATTTTTGTCATGGAAGTTTTGCTAAGGGAGCGTCCAGCACCTAAAAGGTTTTTGGGTATCAAATTTGCCCCAGAAGTATGAAAAATGTAGCAAATTTGCCCCTCCGATAATTTTGACTGTTAAGTGCCACCTTATCACACGTGGCATGCCACCTCATCAATCAAAAGTATTATTTTTGTCCTGAAAGTTTTCATTAAGGAGCAATTTTGCCTCGGAAGTTTCCATTGAGGAGCAATTTTGCCCCGGAAGTTTTCATTGAGGAGCAATTTTGTCCTTCTTTCTCCTAATATTAAATTTGACTATTAAATCATAAGTGGAACTTCTTGTGACCAGTTCGGCTTCGCAAATTCTGGCTGCTTTGAGCTCAACATCTCAAGGATCTCCTTCTTTGACTCCAAGTTCGACCTTTTCAAGGCATGACATGTGTGGTCTTTGACTGATTTAAAAGGGCAAGATTGACACATTTTGTAAACTTCCGGGGTAAAATTGCTCCTTAGTAAAAACTTCCGAGGCAAAATTGCTCCCATTGAAAACTTTTGGGGCAAAAATGATACTTAACTCTTATTAGTTGATAAGGTGGCATGCCACGTGTCATGAGGTGACATGCCACGTGGATAGTTAATCAAACTTAACGGTCAAAATTAACGGATGGGCAAATTTGCTACATTTTTCATACTTTCAGGGCAAATTTGGTACCTTTTTCATACTTTCAGGGTAAATTTGGTACCCAAAAAACTTTCGGGTGTTGGGCGCTCCCTTAACAATACTTCCATGGCAAAAATGATCTTTAACCCTTTTATAAAACAAAAAAGATGGAATTACTATAGAGTATATTCCTCTTTCACCGATGTCCAGCCTCAAGTCTAAAGTCTAATGATTTAACTGCTAAGTCATATCATAGCCTGCTTCCCAAACTATTATCTTATGGGAAATATAAAATCAATTTTTTATTTTTTATTTATAATTTCATATTATAATCTGAATTTTTCACTGGTTTAGTCCTGATTTAGTTTCAGTTTGATTCCGGTCTGATTCACTGGCCCTTAACTCAGTACCTCGATCGGTTCAATGATTGATCCGGTTTTAATAACTTTGTCTATGTTCTTGTTTAATTGAAAGTTTGCCAACAATATTTATCTTAATGACGTTTCAATTTAGAAAAACTGGAAAAAAAAAAAAAAAAAAACCTACTTTAGCTTAAGACTGACTCAATATCAACTGGTATGTTCTCAAGTGTGGGGTTCTATGTTTTAACTTTGAAACTGCCTTGAGTAGTTGGCGGCTCTTTGCAATTATTTGCTTCCTTATGTTTAATTTTAATCTAATCTAAGTGAGGTGATGAAGATGATAATGATCCACTTGATATAACATTCTTATCAAATATTCCTACATTATCTTTAACATAAATGAACTGTATTCGTGATAGAATCAGCTACGAACTTATAAGAGATAGGTGATCCTATTACTAATGTACTATTATTTAGTATCAACTTGTAAAAAACCATTTGTATGCATTTTAATTTATATATAATTTAATCCATTAAATATATTTAAGTAAGCTTTATTGTGTATTAATTTTTTAAATATAAATATAAATTTTTATCTTCAATTATTGTAATATATACAGCTAATATTAACATATGTACTATTTAATAAGATTTATGTCATTTTCAGCTATATTCTATTTCAATTGATTTTTCAAAAAATAATCTAAACACGTTTCCATTTAGGGGGAAAAAAAACCATTTTTCCTATTGTTAATACAAACACAAACCACATTTACAATCTAACTTTTATCATATCTTTCTTTGATAAAAGTTAGATAGTATGATAAAAGTTAGATAGAAAATAAGTCACTTCTCCAACTAACTTAAATTGTTGAGCTTCTTCATATCTTATTGTCTGTAAAGTTTATGTTCAGGAACTTTTTAAGTCTGGTAACTTCCCCAGTTGGTATCGATTTTGAGATACTTCATATTGTCTTAGTGGCGAGCATCTTGGGTCCGGTGATAATTTTTCAATGTGTAAAGTTTGTAGAGCATGCATTGATGCCTTTTTTTGAATGTAACACATTGCTTTCTGATCACAGTGCCGTTTTCTTTCTCATTTGAGTACCTTTTTTTTTTTGGGCAAAAACAGGTAGAGGAGAATAGCCTTCGGACGCATTTCATGCAAATAAAGCAAGCTTTGTCCAATGAGCACGGATAACTGGCCAATCTTGAAAATTGGAACCTGACTTGCTGCTTCCTAACAACTACACACCAAGAGAATGATAGTCAACCTGTGCCCTGTAAAGTTTTTAGGTTCTTTTTTCCCATATATGTATATATAGATCTTTGAATATATTTTGTTTTATCCCAAAAAAAAAAAAAAAAGCCCTACTTTTTTTCCCCCAACTATGTCAGTGGCCTGTTTCTGCCACTTGTAATTTATATAAGGCAAATGAGATGAAGATGAACTGGAGCAAACTATTGAATTTAGTTAGAAGAGTTATCAGAGCTACATTTCAAAAGAAATTTTTACAGAATCTGGCATGCAACTTCTATGATCCTCATCTGAAATGTGTTTTGTTATCTTAATTTCTTCTCTTATTTTAATCTTTCATTAAAAAAACAAGAAGCTGAAAGTCCACTACTTATAATTATCATCATCAGAGCATCCAGATAAAGAGTTGAATTATCCATTATTCATATCCTCACTTTTGGGCCAGTTTTGAGGGGGAATTGGAGACATCGCTGATTTTTTGTCCCACTCCTCAGTCCTCACCCAGAACGCACGGTATGGGTGAAGCGACCTAATCTGATCCGTTAACTATAACACGCATTTAGGGAGTTTAGCCCCGTCTGAGACGAGACACGCGACGGCGACGGTGGCGGCTGAATAGGAGAGGATCTGAGAAGCGGCGATTGATGCACAATGCACAGGACGGAGGCACACGTCGATGGAGCTCCAGTGATTTTTCTCTAAATCTGACCTGCGTTTTGACGAAGATACACATAACAGCGATAGGGGAAAGATGGGAACGACAATCGAGCTCCAATGATTGATGCAGGTGGCCTCAGGAGAATTGTTCTTTCTCTTTTCTCTACAGTCCTGTTTTGGGTAATAGTACGATCATACGGAGACGAGGCGTGCGTTTTATTTTTATTCTTTTGCTTAAAATTATTGGGTAATTATAGCATCAAAATCCTTCCGGTATGTATTACTACGTTCTCTACTTGAATATTTTGCTATTTTTAGCAAACTTTTCTATTAATTCTCATAGTTATAGAGGTTAGAAAGAAGAAAACCATATGCCACAAGTTTAAGAAAGCATCTAGGCCAGTTGAGAAAGTAGTTAATCTTGAAAACCAAAAAATGTTGAATGTTCTCTATTCATAGGAGCCTTGGTGCAATGTCTGGTAACAGCGCCATAGAAAGTTCAGACACTCATTATTTATAGATGACATGTATATTTTTGTTCTTCAACAATACATAGTTCAACTATTTTTGTTTCACCTTTACATGATTCAGTTCCTGCATTTCTTTAGAATAAGAGCATGCGCTAATCTCTTCCTTCTTCCTCCTCTGTTACGCTTTTGCAGGTTCGACGATGCTGGAAAAATTGATAAATGGAACAATAATATAGAGGATCGGATTCCTCTAATCCATACGGTGCGTTTTGAGTGATGAGCTTTATGTGCACATCAATGCGCTGAGTAAGTAATGCGACCTGATCCGTGTGTATGGTTTTTGACTTTTGAGTTTGGACTTTTGACGACACTCACAGGAATGCATGCAGGATGCCCCAAAATAGAGAATGAAGGAGATCTTCTCTTGATCTTGTTTTTCATTGATCTCATCTAGGCTTTTGATTTAAGAAAATAAAAGAAAAGTATGAGTAATATTGTATTAATTGGATAGATGTGATTTAGAGATTACAAGAGGAATGATGAGAGAGATGAATAGCAAAATATAACGAAGTGTTCTGTTTCTTTAAGGAGCTGAGAAAGTAAATGGTATAGGACTACTCCGGATTCAAAAGGTGAATCAGAGAGCCATCCTCGACTTCTCGTTGACAGTTTCAAAATAGAAATGTCAATAACCAAACACCCAAACTGCAAATACAAATGATTTACAGAGACGTTTGCTCACTGGGTGCACCAGGTAGTCGGAACTTGTTCCTCAGTATCGTGAACAATGCTTCCGCTCTCTCTCAGCTCATTCAAACCCACGCCCAAATCATTGTCAATGGCCTCCAATACGACCTGGCCACTGTCACCAAGCTTACCCAGAAGCTCTTCGACTTTCGCGCCATTCAACAAGCTCGCCATCTCTTCTTCACCATACCTAGCCCTGACATTTTCCTCTTCAATGTCCTCATCAGAGGTTTCTCCTCCAATGCGTCGCCTTTGTCCTCCATTTCTCTGTACGCGGATATGCGGAGAAACACTCACCTTAGGCCTGATAACTTCACCTATTCGTTTGCTTTAATGGCTGCTTCGGGATTTCCGGATGAGAAGTATGGAATGTTGTTGCATGCTCAATCTATTGTTGATGGGTCGGGCTTTGAATTGTTTGTTGGGTCCGCAGTTGTTGATTTGTATTTTAAGTTTTCACTGGTTGAGTTAGCAAGGAAGGTGTTCGATAGAATGCCCGAGCGAGATACTGTTTTGTGGAACACTATGATTACTGGGTTAGTGAGGAATTGTTGTTATGGTGATTCAATTGAAGTTTTTAGGGATATGGTTGCAGAAAGGGTGCAATTGGATTCAACGACAGTGGCAACTCTTCTTCCTGCCGTAGCAGAGATGCCGGAGTTGAAAGTTGGGATGGGGATTCAAGGTTTAGGTTTGAAACTGGGTTTTCATTATGATCCTTATGTAATGACGGGTTTGATTTCATTATATTCCAAATGTGGGCAGATCAATACGGCAAGGTCATTGTTTAGGCAGATAAATAAGCCGGATTTGATAGCTTATAATGCAATGATTTCTGGGTTTACTTGCAACCGCGAGACTGAATCTGCAGTAAGACTTTTCAGAGAAATACTTGCTTCTGGTGAAAGAGTTGGATCAAGCACTATTGTGGGATTAATTCCAGTGTCTTCTCCTTATGGTCATCTGCATCTGACTTGCAGTTTCCAGGGCTTTTGCATAAAATCTGGTATTATACCAAATCCGTCTGTTTCAACTGCCCTTATGACTGTGTACAATAGACTCAACGAAGTAGACTTGGCACGCCAACTATTTGATGAATCACCAGAGAAAACTCTTGCTGCTTGGAATGCTATGATATCGGGTTATACACATAATGGTTTAACGGACAAAGCCATTTCTCTTTTTCAGGAAATGATGACCGAATTTACTCCAAATCCTGTTACTATCACAACTATTCTTTCAGCCTGTGCACAACTAGGAGCATTAAGTTTTGGAAAATGGGTCCATGACTTGGTTAAAAGCAAAAATCTTGAGCTGAACATCTATGTATCAACTGCTCTAATTGACATGTATGCCAAGTGTGGGAACATTTTGGAGGCTCGGCAATTATTTGACTCAATGATTGAAAAGAATACTGTTACTTGGAATGCCATGATTTCTGGTTATGGACTCCATGGATATGGGCATGAGGCACTTAAGCTTTTCCATGAGATGTTGCATTTAGGCTTCCATCCAACTGGTGTCACTTTTCTTTCGATCTTGTATGCTTGTAGTCATGCCGGTTTGGTAAGAGAAGGAGATGAGATTTTTCATACCATGGTCAATAATTATCGGATTGAGCCTATAACTGAGCACTATGCTTGCATGGTGGACATTCTTGGACGAGCAGGAAAACTAGAGGAGGCCCTAGAATTTATAAGGAGAATGCCAGTTGAGCCAGGTCCTGCTGTGTGGGGCACATTGCTTGGTGCTTGTGTGATTCACAAAAACATGAACATAGCTGATATGGCTTCAAAGAAGCTATTTGAAATGGACTCAGAGAGTGTAGGGTACTATGTTTTACTCTCTAATATGTACTCTGTTGACAGAAATTTTCCGAAGGCTGCTTTGATAAGGGAGGTAGTCAAGAAAAGAAAACTGGCAAAGACTCCAGGGTGTACTCTAATTGAGGTTAATGGGACACCACACGTCTTTGTATCTGGTGATCGGTCCCATTCTCACACAACAGCTATATATGCAATGCTGGAGAAGTTAACTGGAAAGATGAGAGAGCTTGGATATCATTCAGAGACTGTCACTTCTTTGCATGATGTGGAAGAGGAAGAAAAAGAGCTCATGGTGAATGTTCACAGTGAGAAGTTAGCCATTGCTTTTGGTCTTATTGCAACTGAGCCAAATACTGAAATCAGAATCATTAAGAATCTTCGGGTTTGTTTAGATTGTCATACTGCAACTAAATTTATATCAAAGATCACAGAGAGAGTTATTATTGTAAGGGACGCGAACAGATTCCATCATTTTAAAGACGGTGTCTGTTCTTGTGGGGACTATTGGTGAAACAGAATAATTGTTCACACCTCTTAAGCTCTGCGGGAGGAGAGTGGCATCTAACCTTCTGGATTCATATTCTTTTTGTTTCTACAATATGATCTTGATTTACTCCATCAAAAAAAATATTATCTTGACCGGCTTCCTGACTCCTGAGCTTTGGGTTGTTAAGTAAGTTAACAATTAAATTCTTGCATGCTTTACAAAAGTTCAACACTGCAGTCTTTCACCTAATTGTATGCAACTGTATTTTCATGAAACCATGTGTGAGCTTGCATGGTTTTAGACACTTATTGATTTTTTCTGTTTACATGGAGATGTTCTACCCTTGAAAATGCAACAGGGTTACAATCTATACTGTTTATTTATTAAACTTTTTTGTAGAATAGTTTTTAGCTAGCCTTATTCATTTGTTTGGTGAGCAGAAAAAGAGAAAGTTACCATGTTACACCTATCTGATTATCAGGCGTGCATCATACTTAACTTTTTTCTTTTTGCATTTTTGGGTACTCTGCCCAGTATTTTCTCTTGGGTCCTATCAGTTCAATTACTTATATGTAAACTTTGTAGCTTCAATTGATTAAGCGTTGAATTATTATGGAACTTACTTGCAAATAAATGTATCATAAGAACACCTTCCTCCCCTATACTTACAAAACTCAATATCCTGCTCTTTGCTTTCTCCTTTCACTTGAAAGAAAAAAAATGAAAAAAGAATGGATATAAAATGAAGTATTTGTTAAAATGCTTCACAAAATTTTTGCTCTAACTTTATTCATTTGGAGCATCTAGGCTTTGCTGAATCCTGTTTCAGAATTGTAAAAATAAATAGGGACATGCATTCTCGTGGAGATGTAAATGAATGAAGGCCAACTAATTCAGCAACTGATTCCACACTGCTTAACGTCAGGCCCTTTTGTTTTCAACACAAAAGGATCAATTCTTACCCAAAGCAAGGAGAAGATAGAAGCCAAAAGCACTGACCATATGATAACAAGGGTTGGTGTTCGGTTTTGTTTACCCATCATTCCTTTGAGGAATGGGTATAGATGGACCAGAACCCAGAAGGAGAAGAAGAGTTTCCCAAGTAATGCTCCCCAAGATTGTCCACCACTGTTTATGGCATCTGTAAACCCAGCTACAATACCAACAAGGTTGATGATTATGATAGTGGTTGGAGGTATTAGCAGGGCTGTCCATCTAAAGGTGTACAGGTCATGGAACTCCCCATTATCTGGTACTTTTGATATGACACTGAAGTTAGTATCGACTTTAGACACAGCCTTCAGAAAGTTTCTCACTATTGCAAAGAGGTGCGTTGAGACGCTGCCGATAACCCAGAATTGCTCATTTCTCCACCATTCCTCAAGAGTAACTCCACTCCATCTCAACTCAAGAATGCTTGATGCAAAGATTGATATGAACAGTGCAATGAAGATAAGGCTTGCAAAGGTACTTATCTGGACAATGAATAAATTGAGAATAGTATAATTGGTAGACTAAGAAACGACTTGTTTACTATTATACAAAACAGAAGAAACTGAAGAAAAAACTAGATTGTTTCTAATTCAAAATGTATAGCCTATACAGGGTGCGTAGTTTTTTGTTTATTAATTTTAAATGAGTTATGTTTGACATTTTAACCATTATAGGGAGCATTAAATTCATATAATCCTCTATGTTCATAAAGTTGTAACATTTTTAAAAAATAATTCCGAAAGGTCCATGATTTTCCTATGGTCAATGTGTCTTTATTTTTCTTTTTCTCTTGTAGGAAAGGGAAAATGATCATTACCGATGGTGTGATGAATTTGTCTGTGAGCAGGCAGACGGCAGGAAGGAGACAATATATTATAAGGGGTATTGAGCTGAAAGGGTAGACTGTGCTGTTGATATAGGCAATTCTTTGAAGTCCCTTGAGTTTTCCTTCTCCTAAGGTATACCATATTGGGCAGTGGCGGCTGAAAAGGATCTCAAGTGATCCAACTGCCCATCTTAGCACTTGACTGAGTCGATCTGAAAGGTTGATAGGAGCAGTACCCCTGAAAGCAGGTCTTTCTGGCATGCAGTACACAGATCTCCAACCAAGAGAGTGCATTTTAAAACTTGTCAGAAGATCTGATGATATAGATCCATAGTTCCAACCGACCTGTAGATGAGAAAATGGTTGGACAAATGTTTCAGCAGCAAGTCAACCTTTTCATCTGCAAAAGACTGGGACCAATAGAAGGAGATGTTGGTCATACCTCGTATCCCCATAGGGTTCTGTCTTCATAGCGGCTACTCATGACATGAATGGCTTCTTTAAGCAAGGCTTCCTGATTAGAGGTAGAAGGAATACCACCCTCTTCATTTATGGAAGAGTTCACAAAAACTGCAGATTTCCCAAATTTATTTTCAAAATTCATCTCTGATGTTAAAAGCTGCTTGTCTTCATCTATTCCTGTTCGATGAGAAAAAAGTGTTGAGCTGAATATGAGAAAAGCAAATATGTTTGCTATGTGAACTTATAAAGAATTCTGGTCACCTGTCATGGTTGGCTCATCTTCATTGCCATCATCATGCTTAGAGTGCACTTGTAGCTTCTTGCGTGATCCAAAACAAGGACAGCATCCACAGCCTACCATTTTTGGGCGCTTTGAAGTCTTTGGAGGTTCACTGCCATTTAAAGCTTTCCTTCGGAAGACACATCCTGAGCCAGTATAAATAGGTCCTTGAATTCCATCAAGGCACCTCAAGTTTATCTGCAGAAGAAACAAGAAGGATCGTGTATAAATATCCACTCATGCTGTCAATGAAACGATGAATAAGGGAGATATAGAGATGAAATTGTTTCAATTACATCAAATAGAACAGTATTTCTGTTGGCATAACGATCATGCTTATCAAGGCTGTCAAATCTTAGCGGGAACTGGACAAAGCATATGCTCTTTCCAAATTGTAGGTCCATGAAGAAACACATGGCCTCTCTCACAGCCTTGCTATTGTTCACATAGTGATTACAATCCAAGTTCAGCACAAAAGGAGCATTGCTTAACAATGCAGATACCCGAAGCTGAAAATATAGGAAGAATTAAAGGTTACAACAAGCTTACTTTAGCCTATGAGAATGAGAGATTATAAGGTCAGAAAGCAAATGGTCCTTGTTTAATTTACCAATGCATTTAAGGCACCAGCTTTGCTGTGGTGTTGAAACCCTGGTTTTTTCTCACGAGACAGGTAGACAAGACATGGAAGTTCATTTCCTTGAACGCCTCCACTCCGAGCAAGAAGAATTTGTATCATACCTGGGTGATCATTGGTATTGTTTCCAGGCCATGGTGTTCCATCTTGCATAGTCCACCCTTCTTGGGGAATTCTCATGGATTTAGCCACGAGTGAATTTATCCTGACCTTGAATTCTTCATATTCTCTCTGTCATGTTACAAGAAGCAGTGAAACCTTGTTACATACAACTTTTATTGTATTCTAAAAGGAGGAATTAAGAGCAATAACACAAACCTTCATCGTACGGCGGTCTCTGACATAAGTAGACTGGACCTTATCCTTTAGAAAATCAATCTTCTCAGAGAAGTACTTCTCTGGTGCACGAGGCTCTAGAGAATAGTTTCTGCAGAAGGGTACCCACTTCCGTGCAAACTCTACAGTTTCTTGGAGAGCTTCAAAGGTGAGCAGGGAAGCTCCATCATCAGAAACATAGCATGATATTTTATTAGCAGGGTAATCCATGGCCAAGATTGAAAGAACAGTATTAGCCGTAATTAGTGGCGGTTCCTTAATTGGATCCACAGTAGTGACAAATACATCTACTGGAGGAAACAAATTTGGCTTGTTCTCTGGTTCAAACCTGCATTACAAGTTCCAGAAACTTTGCTTCTTATTATCAATTTATGCTCCGGTAGGATAAAAAATGTCAATACTATTTCATTCTCTAATTTAGGTTATCAGTTCATGTGAACTGAACCCAAAAAATGTATAGACAAATGAATATGTTGCTAGTAACTTGCAATCATACTAGCTGTTGCTGTTCAATAATTAGATCAGTACGTGTCAACTCTTGTTCTGATGAGCTAAATCAATATGATATTTATCTTTGTTAGAATCACTGTTAGAGAAATTCAATATACCTGAGTGAAAGCCGATCAAGGTATGTCTCCCGGTCAATGGGAAACCATTTTGGAATCTGATCTATTATCCATGACAATGTAAGCCATATTTCACATACTACAGATGTAAGCCAGAGTCCAATTGCGTCAGGTACTGGGTGTAGGACTCTGTACTGAAGGAACAATAATAGAATCACAAGCCGAGCTGCGACCATCATCCTGTAAGGGCTGAGTCTGCCTGATGGTATTGCTACTTTCCTTGAGAGTGTCTTTCTAGCTTCTTCTCTCCTGCATCGGTTTGTATCACAACGCAGTGTTAATCAATTAGTTCATGATTTTCCTGGATTTCAAGTCATCAAAGAGTTTTCAGATTGGTTCCATATTTTCTGAATCTGGAAATTAAGTCATGGTGCTTACATGGCCTTTTCAGGATCAACTGATGCATCAGTCTCAGGCCACAGATTGCCTTGGTGCATCTTCCAGTCCTCTGATATCTCTGTCTTTCCATCCAACTCTGCATTTCCTGCTCCATTGAAAGCACTACGATTATTATATTCTAAGTGCCTGTGTTTTCTTTTCTTTTTTAGTTTAGTTTTGGGAAATAATAGAAATGTGATAATCTCTTGATCTATAATGGGAAAGTGAAAACATACCATTGAGAATCTCTCCATTCACCTGCACATATTGCACACTAACAATTAGAAATTACTATAAGAAAGAAAATTGCTAATAAACCATATTTCTTTTTTTTTGTTTCCCTTTCACCACTTTTAATTTTCTTGTATCCATGTATAGACTATAAGACTAACCTTGGCTGTTACTACTGGTAATGATCCATTGTTGTCATCTTCTCCACGGCCTATCATGAGCTTGTGCTTTTCTTCTTCCATTTTGAACTCATGCTCAATATCATCGATGTCATCTTCATCTTCATCACCCTCGACTCTTGGGCTTCCTTTGCACAGCCAAAAAACAATATTTAAAAGCTAAATCAGAGGGAAATAGTTCACTCCCATTTTTTACTTTGTTTTCTTGTAAACTATGTAGTTACTTTCCTGTAATCCATATTAGGAAGTGTTAAAAGTTCACATATGCTTGGATGTTTTTATACCTTTGATTCGCTTGTATCTGGTCTGGCACTGAGGGCAATTTTGAGTCCCTTCCCTTCTTTCATACTCATAACATGGCCTGCACACAGGGAAACCACACTCTTCACAGGCCACAAACAAATCTCCTTCCACCGTATACCCCACAGAATCACCACAAATCTCACATAGCTGACCATCTAAGTTCTTCACTGGCTTAGGCTGCACCAAACGAAAGAATTTGTTAAGTCCCAACATATGCAGACTGTTAATGTACGATAACTCAGACTTTTCTTGCCTTTTTTTTTTTTTTTTGTAATGATTTACCTCTTCTTCAGGTTGTATGACCACAAGCTCGTTGCTGTTGTGAGACCCTGCAAAAAGTCCAGTGCTAGCTTCCATGGTAGGTGGTGAATTAGGGCATAGCAAGTATGGATGACTAAGGTTGGGGTTGACATTTATAGCTGTTCTTCTGGATTAAAACATTTTACTATAATTTCTGAGACTATTTCTCATGTCCACATAAGGATGGGGATCGTTGGTTGTGGGGTTACTATTTTGTTGAAGTTTATACTGCAACTAAAGTTCTTGTCTGAAACAGGGGAGAGTTTGCGTTTAAGAAATATGTTAAATGCATAAACATGGATATATGAGAGTATGTTTCTGACGTGGAGATTATTATTGATGAAAGTTCTCTCCTTGTTAAGTCATGCAGGTGGAAGAAGCACCTCACGTTTCAGTTTCATAATGTTTATAGGGCAACATTTGAAAACATTATGAAACTGGACGTTTTTCCTAAGATGCTTCAGTTCAGATTCATCTTGGCGCCTCAGTATGAATCTCAATCTTTTTCAGGATACTGAGATCTGTTCTTTCCTTTTGGGAAAAAAATGACTTTTTGTTATTTCAGCTCGCCCACGCAAAAATGACAATGAGAAAGCAGAAGGATAGGACGTTGCCACCTACTTACTATCTTCACCATGAAGATTCAAATTTCTACAGTGAAAATGGTTACTATTTCTATGTTGAACTTGACATGATAGTTAAAGGTGCACATACTTGATGATAAGTAATTTTTTTGATGATCCCATTTCATCTAATCTCTCGTTGTAAAGGCTTAAGCCTCTGGTTTTTTATTCTTACTAGCAAACACCCTTTTTTTACTTCTCTTTGTACCAATACAGAACTGAACTATAGATCCCTATTGTTAAATGATTAGAATCTGGAGAAACTGTCTATATGGGCGGAAGTTAAAGGGTTAAAGTTTTAAATCCCGACATTGATCGAGTAAGTTCTTCTCTTATTGACTGTGTTCTAATTCTTGATCGAGTAAGTTTTTTCTTATTGACTGTGTTCGAATTCTTATTCTTGGCAATAAAATGGTTCTCGTA
The DNA here is from genome assembly GCA_034222035.1 of Acacia crassicarpa. Taxonomy (NCBI): domain Eukaryota; kingdom Viridiplantae; phylum Streptophyta; class Magnoliopsida; order Fabales; family Fabaceae; genus Acacia; species Acacia crassicarpa. The sequence continues at coordinate 31,345,070 of JAWXYG010000008.1, read as the reverse complement.
CGTAAGCAATAAGAGATGTAGCATAACGAACAAAATTAGTATATTTCTTCCTTTGCCTTGTTTGCGAAGTAAAAAAATTTCTTCGATGGAACCCAGATTTTTTCTGTTCAATACTGAAAATTATTATTCTGCCTGTCATCTGCACAATTGTCGCAATTTCTGATTAATGAGAAAGTAATACACATCTGATGCAATCCACTAAATTTGTTCTGGATTTTCTACTATCATGAACAAGTTTTCAGTCCTTTTTTTTTCAAAAAAAATTTGAAAGCCTCTAACCTTCCAGAGTGCCTCACATTTGATATCTTCAGCTTACCTATAATTCTTTTGGAGTTGTCCTTTTTAAATTTGTCTCTCGATTAGGGCTGCTAATTTAATATTGTTGTCATTTACTTCTCTTGTAATTTCGTTTTATCCATTGATGGTGATAAATAAGCCTAATTAATAGTAATAAAATTATGCACTTTATGGAGATTTTAATCTCATTTTCGTTTTTCTTCGTTGCCTTTGTGCGTGTGCGCATGTATTTTTTCCCTTCCTGAGGCTAATTTGAGCAGAAAGGATTCAACTAAAATAGAGGAATAGAACTGTATCCAGGTACATGCCACTTGATTCTTTATTTTTGCTAAAATTTCTTTCTTTATTATTTTTTCTTTTTTTAATTTTCTTTTAGGCAGATGAATCAAAACAGTGCCTCATTTTCTATCCAACAACAGGTCTTCATATTATTGCTTTTCTTTCATTATTCCTTGTGCTATTCCTTCATGTGCTTTGGATTTCACAAGATAAGCTTAAAGAGTACATTATTAATTTAGTTTTGATCTCAAATGGGTCAATAGACAAATCTGCAAGTTTGATTTACTTCCCGATCCACATGTCATTGATACATTTACAAAACTGAGAAGCTGCAATTTGTACTACACAAAATTTCACCCATTCCCTTATTCATCCTAATGCATTTCTCCGCCATTCTGGTTCAAGCATCAGCACCATCATACACCATATTACAATCAAGAATTTACACATCTTACAAAAGATGTTCGTCTAAAAAAAATCACTATATATAAAAGAAAGAAAGCACTCTTTTCAGCAGTTGATTCCACACATCTTGGTATCAGGACCCTTAGTTTTCATCACAAATGGGTCAATTCTCACCCAAAGCAGAGAGAAAATAGAAGCCATGAGCACTGACCATATCACAACTATGGTGGGTGTTCTGTTTTGTCTTCCCATCAAACCTTTAAGGAATGGGTAGAGATGAACAATGACCCAGAAGGAAAAGAAGAGCTTTCCAAATAGAGGTCCCCAAGATTGGTAGCCATTGTTGATTGCATCTGAGATTCCAGCAACAACACCAACAATATTGATGATTAGTATAGTGGTTGGTGGGATTAGGAGAGTGGTCCATTTAAAGGTGTATAATTCACCAAAGTCCTCATCATCTGCTGCCTTTGATGTAACAGTGAAGTTTGTGTCGATTCCAGCTAGGACCTTGAGAAGACCTTGTATGACAGCAAACAGATGTGCTGATACACCACCAATGACCCAGAATTGCTCGTTTCTCCACCATTCCTCTATGCTTACTCCACTCCATTTCAACTCAAGCAAGCCCGTCGCAATGATGGAAGAGAACAAGGCAACGAAGTACAAACCGGCAAAAGTGCTTATCTGGTACATTAACCATCAAAGTATTAACCCAAAAATTCAAACTTTTAGGTGTCAGTTCATAGTTAGTTTTGTTAATATCTCTAACACAATTGGCATACACTGAGTCATACTGAATTTTGATAAGTCTCAAAAATGAGTTCAACTCAACTTTTAGCAGTGATGTGTTAAAAGCTTCTAACATGTTCTTTAGACGCCTTGAACACATAGCTCCTATTAACTACTCTATATGATATCAGCATTGATATCGTGTTCTGGAATCATGTGCATGTTAAATCGCATTAGCAAGTCATGTTGAACTATTTTCAAGCAATAGACGAAGAACTGTTACCGGTGGCATGATGAACTTGTCAGTGAGCAAGCAAATAGCAGGAAGAATACAGTAGGCAAGTAGAGGAAGAGAAGTGAAAGGGTAGACAGTGGTGTTGACATAGGCGAATCGCTCGAGCCACTTGAGCTTGTTGCCACCCTTGTAGCCATACCAAGCAGGGCAATGGGGACTGAAGAAGATCTCAATCGAACCCAGCGCCCAACGAAGCACCTGATTGAGCCGATCTGACAAGTTGATTGGAGCTGTACCCTTGAATGCGGGCCTCTTTGGGTTGCAGTAAATTGACCTCCAACCACGGCAATGCATCTTGAAACCTGTTAGGATATCCTCAGTAATAGATCCATAGATCCAACCCAGCTGCACATGATAAAACCAGAAACATAGATCAGTTAAGCCTAAAACTTTAGCTGTGAAGGTCGGTTAAGTCCAGGGGAAGTGTTGTTTGTATTGATTACCTCGGTTCCCCATTCGGTTTTATCCTCATAGCCACAGCTTATGACATGAATTGCTTCTTTGAGCAGAGCTGCTGGGCTTGAGGAAGGAGGCACACCACCTTCCTCCATCAAAGTTGAAGTGACAAAAATAGATGATTGCCCAAATTTCTTTTCAAAATTCATCTGAGACATGAGCAACTCTTTATCATCTTCCATTCCTGCTAAAAAACAAGTCTCACACACACAAGTAAGAACAGAAACATATGGAGATCAAACTTAATTGCCTAGTGATTGGGTTTTGCTAATAAGAACCTTGTTGTAGCATTGCAGACTCAGCATTTGCACCATCCTTTGCATACTTTTGCTTCCTGCGGCGTCCAAAACATGGGCAGCAATCACAACTTACCATCTTGGGGCGTTTAGGACCCTTTGGAGGATTGTATCCGTATAAAGCTTGCCTCCTGAACACACATCCTGTCCCCACATACACAGGACCCTGGATACCATCTAGACCCTTCATGTTAATCTGCATACAAACACCAACAAAGGGCAAGTGATCAACTTTTAGGTTAAAAGGGCACATTAAGATCACTAGAACTGTAAATGTGCTCCTTAAGATTTTCAAAAGGGTTAACTCCATTTTTGGTATTAAAGTTTGGTCAAATTTTGATTTTGACCCCTATAGTTTCAAATCCAAATCCAGGTTTAAGTATACAAACCAAAACTAAAAAACTCGGGACCAGTCATTAAAATTAGACCAAATATATATGAAAATTCAGGACCAAAAGTGAAATTTGACGAAATAACAATGGTGCTAGCCCTTTTCAAAATCAGCCTGTTCAATTCAACGAACATAATATATGCTTATCAGACTTGCGTAATTAGATTAGGGTTTGGTTGAAATGACTCACATCAAAGAAGACAGTGTTCCTGTTGGCATAACGATCGTGCCTATCAATGCCATCAAATCTCTGAGGGAATTGGACATAACAGACTTTCTTTCCAGTTTGGGGATCCATCAAGAAGCACATGGCCTCTCTGACAGCCTTGCTGTTATTGATATAGTGATCACAATCCAAGTTGAGCATGAAAGGAGCATTTGTGAGCACAGCTGAGACCCGAACCAGAGCATTCATGGCACCAGCTTTCTTGTGGTGAGCAAAACCAGGCCTTTTCTCTCTGGATACATAAACCAGACGAGGAAGAAGGTTGCCGTCGGTGTCGCAGCCGCCACTGTGGCCGAGAAACACTTGGATCATACCGGGATGGTCCTTCGTGTTGTTGCCTGGCCATGGAGTCCCATCCTGCATAATCCATCCTCCTGCTGGAACTTTCTGGGCTTTCGCCACAAGTGCGTTCACTCTGACCTTGAACTCTTCGTATTCTCTCTGTCATCATGCTCATATACATTCAATCTCATTCCATTGTTGGGGGGTCAAAAAGCTATGAATGAAGTCAACAATACAAGCTACAATTTTATATGTAGTTAAGGTTTTAAAGATCGGGGATTTTATACCGAATTTTATTAATTCCTCCCTCCATCTATATCCTTATTTTAAGGAGAGAAAATTATTGGTATATTTTTTAAAAAAAAAAAATTGATAGGATTGCATTTTTTTATTAAAATTTTAAATTTACTCTTTTTAGTAGGGTTAACCCCTATAACTTTAACATGTTAGCACAGTACAAAAGTTTAGTATGCTATAAAGTAAAATTAAATGATTTAATCTGATTTTTATTATAAAACACTAATTTCTCTAATACCAATAAAGAACAGTTAAGTCATTAAATAAGTATTCAATTGATAAATATTTCTACCTATACCTATACTTTATTTGCGAGAGAGAAAAAAATATGTTGATTGGATTGTAAATGCAAACTTAATGGGGAGAGATAAACATGCTTATTGAAATGGAAACATACAAACTTAAAGGAGGAGATAGAGACATGTTGAATTGATTGAGAATATAATAGTCAATAAAAAAATATTGGATTAATAAATAAGGGCATAATGAGAAAAATCCAATAAATCAATCCGTTAAAGGTAGTTGGTGCTTTATAATAAAGAAAAAAAAATTGTTAACGGTTGGTGCATTATAATAAGAACTCGAGGGAGTAGCTACTAAGTTAAAAATTGAAGAAAAATATAAGTAATTTAAAAAGGTTTTCCCTCATAAGGCACCTTACATTTTTTTTTTTAAGATTGTTTATTTTTAAAATATCATTTATTTCAATTTGCATGATTTTTTTGGATGTGATTCATGATATTAAATATGGTAAATTTTGAAAAAAAAAAATTCAGACAGTGTAAATAACTTAATCATATGTTCTTGGTTTTAAACTTTCAATGATCAAGGTGAATTATAATTTGAAATGGTCAATGTGGCATATAATTGAGTGCATCTAAGTTGCATTTTGAAAAGGGATCAAACTTGGCTCTATTTACTTATATTGCTCTAATTTTCTAATTAACTTGTCTGTTTAATTTGGACCATTATTAATAATGAAAAATACAAATAGCAAGATCTGATTGAAGAATTGGACTCAATTCATAGTAAATGGACCTAATTTAAAAGGTTTTAATATTCATAATTAATTTAAATGATTAAAATTATTATAAAGTTCCAGAAAATTTACAAGAAAATTAATAATGTTCTAAATAATTTTGAGATTTTTTTTCCTTAGATTTAATAATAATTTTTCAGAAAGTAATTGTAATTTTGAATTTTTTTAATATAAAATTTGTATGATAATTTTGTGAAGAAGTGTCTCTATTAATTTCTCTCTACATTTTCTTTCTATTTAATGTTATTACTATTAAATCAAATTTTAATGATTGATATTTATTTTATTTATTATAAAAAAAAGATGTATCATATTTTAAATTTCAACTATTAAAACGTAAATGATGATCAAAATCAAACAAACCTTCATAGCTCGACGCTCCTTGACGAAGGTGGGCTGAACCTTATCTTTCAGGTAATCAATCTTCTCACAGAAGTACATCTCAGGAGCTCTTGGCTCGATCGCGAACTTCTTACAAAACGGAACCCACTTCCTCGCAAACTCCGCCGTCTCCGAGAGCGCTTCGAACGTACACATGGAAGCTCCATCGTCCGATATATAACACGATATCTTATCCACCGGATAATCCATCGCCAATATCGACAGAATCGTGTTCGCCGTCACCAATGGCGGTTCCTTCATCGGATCCACCGTACTCACAAACACATCCACCGGCGCCAGCATATTCGGCTCCCCTTCCCTCTCATACCTCACGGAGAGACGATCGAGGTAGGTCTCGCGTTCGATCGGGAACCATTTGGGGAACTGATCGAGGATCCATGAGAAAGCAAACCAGATTTCGCAGATAATGGAGGTGAGCCAGAGGCCTATGGCGTCATGAACCGGGTTCATAATTCTGTATCGGAGGAAGAAGGCCAGAATTACGAGACGTGCCACTATCACCATTCTGTACGGATTTACTTTGCTTGATGCTATTGGTACTTTCCTTGACAATGGCTGCCTCGCTTCATCTATCCTGCACCATACACACACACACACATCAGTTGGGAAAATCAACCATTAAAATTACACGCAACATTAGAGAAAAACACGTACAAGGCTGCATCAGGATCTTCATCAGGTTCAGGCCCCAAGTTTCCTTGCTGGAGTTTCCAGTCGTCCATTCTATCTTTCCAGCCATCCTCGTTCTTCTCCTCCCCTATTGCACTTCCTGCTTTGTCATTAGATACTTTAAAACCACATGAAGATCGGCTCTTGAACTCTAGTATACCTCTATTTAATACTTTTTTTTTTTTTTTTGCGGAAAAATTCAGGTTATACTATATCCAAATCAATAGTTAGTGGTTAGCTAGCGTCTTAGTAGCGTACTGGCATGGGAACCCGTATTAACTGGCCTCCCTTCTTCATGTCCAGAGTTTTCATGATGTATCCAAAATAGTTAGTAGTTAATCTGGATCACTGAATTTTGCCTCTTGACAAAGTCTTTTCATGCACACAGCCTAATTTAAACCCTAGGACTTCATGTTTAAGGAACCTAGTCATTTATCAATTTTAACTGTGTTGAGTTTGTTTAATACTATTTATCATTAACCTTCTAAATATTTTTGTTATCATTAGATTTTGGAGAAAATGATCGAGGAAACATTTTAATATCTTAATGAAAATGTGGCATTTTTTAATATCTTACAATTTGCAGGTTTGATTTAATTTTTTAAATCATAAAATTTTCAAAATTGTGTTATTTCATCACTATAAGATACCAAAATGTTACCCCGGCTCATTTTGTTTATAATTTAATTATGAAAAACAGGTTATGACATTATAAGAGATATTAGAGAACATTAAAGAGAAGCACATTAGATTAGAGTTGTGAGTTGGATATATAGATATTGTGAGAGAATGAATGTTACCAGGTTCAGAAACTGGATAAGGATGAACGCGTTTGTGGAGAGAAGAGGGAAGCATCTGGTCTCCATAACCATGAGATGATATTGAGAATTCACCACTCACCGGACGGGAGCGGTTTCCGGCGATGACAGGTGGGAATTGAGCATTGTCATCATCCTCAGGGCCTCTTCCATAGCTCATCTTGCCATGCAGCATGGCCTCTGCCATATGGTTGTGCTTGTTCTTCTCGTCTGCTGCGATCTTGAATTCATGTTCTATATCATCCACGTCCTCCTCATCTTCGTCTCCCTCCACCCTAGGGCTTCCTTCATTATTCCCAAAAATATATTATTTCGGGGTATAGTATAGTTAACACAATCATAAAGATATCTTGTGTGTATATATATCAGACTTAAAATCATCGTGTTTCCTAGGGCAAAAGCAATATACAGATACCTTTGAGACGCTTGTATCTGGTCTTGCACTGAGGGCAGAGTTGGCTGCCTTCTCTTCGTTCATATTCATAGCAGGGACGGCAAAGCGGGAAACCACACTCATTGCAGGCGACAAACAAGTCGCCGTCCACGGTGAGTCCAACGTCGTCACCGCATATCTCACAGACTTGGCCATCCAAATTCTTCAAAGGCTTATGCTGCAGCCACCATAAATATTAGATAGACCACCAATCAATCTCAACATTGCAAATTGAAATCATATATTACAAAGCAAATTCATGTATAGATAGATTGATTGGTTACCTCTTCGTGGCCGTGAATGACGACAAGCTCGTTGCGGTTGTGAGAACCAGCGACAAGTCCAGCGCTGGCTTCCATGGCTGGGGCAAGATGAGAGTGATCAAGAATGAGTACGTAGTGGGTGAGTGAAGAAGAAGAGGTTAATAAGAATAAGAAGAAGAAGGAAATGGTTTGTCACCTAATGTGTCCACGTTAGGGTTGCTGAGGTTGGTTACAGGGTCCCCATTGCCTTCAATTGAAGCTTTGTCTTTCCTTTCTTTCTTTCTTTCCTTCCAACCGCTCTACCTCGCCGCCTTCCTGTCATGGCCATTTCTTTTTAATTAAATACTATCCCCTATTTAAATATAAAATTTAGTTGTCTTTTATAGAGATATCATAGAAGTCAAATAAATTACTTTAAAGTATTTATTTTTATCGTCTTTCTTTACAGTAATTTACCTAACTTATAAATATAATATGGATATAAAAATTTATTTATCTTCCTTAATCTCAAAAGAAAAAGTTAATTATGTTATATTTAGCACAGGAGGGAGTGTTGGTTAATTATGTCACTCTATCTAATTTAGCTCGATCTATTGTCAATATTTATTCAATCCATCTGGTTTTCTATACTTTTAATTTGATTTCATTATGCTCATGGCTAACATTTTTTTCCTCATGTTTTTGTTGACTTTGTTTGTACGTGTTATTTTGGTATTTTGATTTTGAATTTTGAATATGCTTAGTTGAAGAAATGAAATAATCAAGTGTATATACTCTGAAGAGGTGAAGTAGTTGGGCGCCTGGTAAACTCAATGACATTAATGAGAGGTGGTAACGTCTTTAAATTTGTATGAAAATGAAAAAAGAAATTCAAATTCACCCATATATATAAAACCATGAATGACCTTTTGAAAAACAAAAAACAACAATTGCATCAAATTTGAATAAGGACAATCTTAAAAATGTAATTAATATCTTACTTAGTTACTTGTAATAAGGATCAGTCATTTGAGCTTTATAATATAGGGGCTGCAAGAAATATCTTCAATTATTTATATGTGTGTGTGTGAATTTTTGAAAAAAAAAAATAAAAGTCATAAATATAGGAACAAATTTGTATATAGATCTCAGATTTTAGGTAAATAATGTTTTGGATTTTGATTTTTTTTTGGTCAACGTTTTGGGTTTCGTTTATATACAAATTTGTTCTATATATAATTAGATATGTGTGTATCGATATCGAATATGGATGCAAAATTATCCCCCTAGCTTTTTTTTTCTTCTCGAAAGTGTAGTTTTAGGTTTTTTGGGGCTCCGTACCCATTTTTTAAAACTTTTTCAAACATTTTTAAAATAAAATAGTTAAATACTATTATTTATCCTTCATTTAATTTATATTAAATTGTCTTCTTTATATCTTTTTCTTTTACCATATTATGTGTATAATATTAATGTGATATTTCCTTAAATCTTTACTATGCATGCAACTTGTGGGAAGTGAGCTTGTATTAAAACATATGTTTCCTCCGATGTTTTTGTGGACACTTGAGCTTGAATGGCCTTACTATTTGATTATTATAAGTAATTTCAGATATGATGACATATAGACAAATTTCTCATTTTTTAAGTGTGATTTATCATTATTATTTATATTTTCCTATTTATCCTTTTTTTTAATCTTTTTGGTATACATATTTCATGAAGAGACAATTAATTCTGGTAAAAAAAATAAAGAGAAATTTGATTAAAAAATAATTAAATATAAAAAAATTCTAACTTCGAGTATCATAATCAAATAGTGAAACTCTCAAGCAAGAAAAATGAAAAAGAGAGCATGTAAAAAAAATTAAGCAACATTAGATTAGAGATAAAGGGGCAAAAAAAAAAAAAAACTTCAGTCAAATGAAAAAGAATTTCAGTAGGCTATATTTGGTATTTAATAGAAATTACTTAGTAGCAAAAGTTTTGGATTCTGAAAAAATATTTTAAATTGTATGGAACTTTCTTAAAGAATAATTAGATTTAGGCCGTTCTCGTTTTTTGAATAATAATAGCTATGATGGAGATGCATGAGTAATGTGTTAATGGATTCAGAATCAATATAAAATTATACTTTTGAAATATATATATATATATATATATATATATATATATATATATATATATATTTATTTATTTATTTATTTATTTTGCCAGGTGATATGCTCTGTTTAATTTCGGAATGTCAGTGAGACTAATTTGTATAGTATAATGATACTCACTTCGGTTCTAATTATAAGAACTAGTTGACTTTTTTGAAGAAATTAAGGAAGCTAACTAAATTATTTTGAAGTATTTTTATTTTTATTTTTTTCTTCAAACTAATTAGTTTAACTAATAAACTAATATATAATCTAAAGATACCAACATATAAAATGATTAAATAACTTATTTAGCTTCTTTAATCTCTCCAAAGAAAGTCAACTAGCTCTTATAATTAGGACCGGTGGTAGTATTAGATAGTGTCCCCTTAATTAGTTGTATGCAGTTGTCACCCTCAAAACTACCTTATAATGAAAATGATATTGGTGCTAACTTTCGGTTGATATGTGAGACCGTGACCAAATGCTCCGATGGTCAGTTTAGCCTTTCCAAATAATGACTGCATTATATTTTTAAGCCAAGTTATACAAAGTAATTAATGTTCGTTGGGTTTTAAATGGATAACAATGTATGTACAAAGTTAAGCTCAAATTAAAGATGTTGAGATGGATATGCAAATATATATAAGATTCAAAATGATCATATATCTAATGAAATTATTGATCGTGACTCTTGAGAGAACTTAAACACCAAAAACATTCAATGAAATTATTGAACGTGACTTTTTATTTAACAACTTATCTAAAAATGTAGTTATTAATAAACTATAATAACATTGTGCGATATTTATAACCGACACCACCACCTTGTAACAACATGAAATTCATGAAATTTGTGAATTGAGACAAAATATTTGCACACATTTCTTCATTTCCCAAATCAGTTTCTTGCGTGAAATTAGAGGAGCATGTTTTTTATTCTTATGAAAAATAAAAATTTCCCAAAGCCTGAGGCCAACGTACAACCATCTGCAAACCTTGTTATTACTTCAAATGAGGCCAAAGCAATTATTCAACATTTCAAACCACAAAATTTGTAGAGGCAATTTAAAAAAAGTAAATCTGGTTCATAATCAGCAAGAAAAGAATCTCACAACAGCACAAAATTATTATGCAATAAATTAAAAGGATGTTAGCTATCTCATAGCTATAGTAGTAGAAAACATTTCATCTTTAACCTAAAATATTTCTTATCATCTAATGTAATCTACTACCGCAGAGTCCAGGAGCTCGGCATTCAGCATGCATGCGATTCAGCCAAAGAAAATTGAATTCCGAGAAAATGCAAGAAAATTGGGGAAAAATAGATGAACAAACCTCTGAGTGACGAGTGAGGACGAACTCAGCACAGGTGTAGTAGATCGAGCACGAGATCGCTATTTGAAGACAAGAATGGCTCTGTGCTTTGATTGGACGAGACGAGTACGCGAGCCAGCTAGAGAATCTTTGCTGGAGGAAGGGAAAGCTGACGATGCTAGAGTCAAGAACTGATGATCTAAGGCACTAGGGAGCACAGGAATCTCTGATGGAATCTCTGATCAATTTCAGAAGGCACGCGATGTTCGGCTTTTTTTGATGGAGGGGACGTGGATGGAGAACACAGTGGAAGCTGCGAGGGGTGGAGGCTTGCGAGGGTGGAGGCTGGACACGGGCTGGATCCTGGAGGGGTGGAGGAAGAAGACTCCGTGCAATAGCCTCCAGTGCGTTGTATCAAAAGCTTGGACCCGGGGCGTTCATTAAGCACCGTAGCGACAGGAAAAATGGAAACAGTCCATCTAACGCAATGCCCAGTCCAAACATGGTGTCTTGGGCTTTTTTTATATTGGGTCTAGTAGCTTTTCAGCCACTAGTTTTTTTGTTCATAAACGCTGGAAAAAAAGTCCTGCCAAACGGACCCAATATCTGATGTTCTTGTTTGAAATTAAACCTTGTCATTAGTAAAAGGGTTAAGTACCATTTTTGTCCCTGAAGTACGCAGCCAATAACAATTTTGCCCCTTAAGTTTCCGAAGGAACAATGTTGCCCCTGAAGTATGAAAACAAAGCAATGTTGCCCCTCCGTTAGGTCAACTAACGATCAACCGGTCAACGAACGTTGACCGTTAGTTGACCTAACATAGGGGCAACATTACTCCATTTTCATACTTCAGGGGCAAAATTGCTCCTCCAGAAACTTAAAGGGTAAAATTGGTACTTAACCCTTCCTAAAATAATTTTTCAAGATCTTGAAGTATTTTTTTAGTACCAACCAGTATCCTCAGTCAGTATTCTGAAATATCTTTTTAGTACCTGTTAGTACTTTGAAATATTTTTTCAACGTCCTAAAATAATTTTTTAAGATTATGAAGTATTTTTTCAACATTCTAAAATAATTTTCCAAGATCATGAAGTATTTTTTTTAGTACCAGCCAATATCCCCAAGCAGTATCATGAAATATCTTTTTAGTACCTGTCAATATTCCGAAATATTTTTTCAACGCCCTAAAATAATTTTTCAAGATCATGAAGTATCTATTAATATTTTTTCAGTACCCGTCAGTATCCTGAAATCTCTTTTTTGGTCCCTTAATATTTAAACAAAAAAGAGGGATCATGTATATTTTGCATCAAAACGACGCAGTATTAAAAAAGAGAACAACAGTGGATGGGAGGCCGAAGAGGATCTCAGCCGGATCCTGACATAACATACTCTGTATGGACAATATTTCTCTTTCTCACTCTCTTTGGAATTTGTGTCTCATTTCCATTTACCTTAGCTATTAACCCGAAATATCATCTTTGTAAAATAACTAATGACATTAAAAAAAAAAAAAAGGGTTAAGTACCAATTTTGCCCCTGAAGTATACGCCCAGGAGCAATTTTGCCCCTTAAATTTTTGAAGGAGCAATCTTGCCCTTGAAGTATCAAAATGGAGCAATGTTGCCCCTCCGTTAGAAACCCTAATGGTCAATTAACGGTCAACGAACGTTGACCGTTAGTTGACCTAACGGAGGGGCAACATTACTCCTTTGGAAACTTAAGGGACAAAATTGCTCCTGGGCGCGTACTTTAGAGACAAAAATGGTACTTAACCCTTAATAAAATCACCATCAGTCCACTACTGCTACGTACTACTCTCTCCCTTGGTCTTACAAATAAGTAACATTCTCTGATCTCACACAGAACTGATCACACACACATATATATAAAAGTAACATTTTGTATTTGTCTAAAATTTAATTAATACACTTTTTTCATTTTTATCCTCAATTGATTACTTGTCTCCCTTATTTCCTTTTCCCACTATGATCGACAAATTAAATAGGGGAACAACATCATATATATAAATAAATAATTTGTCAGGGCTTTGTAGCCCAAGTGATACTAAAAACCTCTCTTAAAACTTTCTTAAGTGCGATTATTGTTGTCCCAACCTTAATTAGTATCACCATCCTCAAATCCATAAGAGGAACATTTATAGAATAAAGCAATTAATTAATTAATGATATATATATACTCTTACAAAGTCACTTGCATTTTGAATGAGGACGCGCGGCTTCCATATTTAACATGCCCCAATGCACCAAAAGCCTTCCGTATAAATATAATCTATATCAATAGTAATTGAATAGAATGACATAATTTAAATAATCGCACTTTTTTTTTTTGGGGGCTAAAGACATATAAGAACACATTAATTAATTAGTGAGATGGTGATTATAGATATTGTGAGTAAATATTTCACACATTTTTGTTATGCTATTTGAGAATGATAGTAGTATAAATTAAGGAACACGTAAAGAGTTGCTTTCAGATCTACGATGATGTGTATGGATGGAATGTTTGCTTCTATGCGACTAAAAATATGTCAGCATTGTCTGGAACGAAACAACTTTAATTTAAAGCTAAGTTACCTTCAAAACGTTAGGTATGTAAGTTGTGGCTTCTCCATCTAAACTCACACAAATATCATCCCATTTTGTGCCTTCCATATATATATATATATATAAGAACATCGAACTCATCTGTCTCATATATGCAAAAACAGGGGTAGAGAGAGAGAGAGGAGAGGAGAGGAGGGTTATGCATTTTCCCAGAATTGATGGTTTTTCTGGCAATATATGTGAAGGTATGGACTATGGAGCCTCCAAAATTTCTTCTAGCTAGTCACAAAGATAGGGTATATTATTGAATAATACAATCCTAAATATAGTAGCTAGTTAAGGGATTTACTTGGATTTTATAATATAAGACTCCAATTTATTTTTGTCTCCTAGATTAATATAGTAGGGTTAAAGGACATTTTTGCCAAAAAAAATTTCACTTAAGGGGTAATTTTCTCTGAAAGTGTAAAAAATTGAGTAATTTTTTCTTAGTCGTTATCCACATTAGTTTTGATTTTTAGTTAACCAAATATGTTGAGTTAACAGTTCGCATATCATCCACGTTATTTTTGTTAATGCGCAAATTTAGCCTATAAGTCTTAAATCTAACTTTGAAAAAAGATGAAATAAATTATACATGAACATTATCCGGCATAAATTTACACATTAAATTTGATGTTAATCCTAAATATAAAATATGTTTTTCATATTATCAATCTTTTCATAATTTGATGTTTTCCCTCAACAATTTTCAAAAAAGAGAACGAATAAAGGAGTTAAGAAAGATTAGGATATTTTTTTAAAAAAGTATATCATAATATATTTTTAAAAAAATTATATCATAATAACTAACTTTCATAATCTAATTAAATTATGGGAAAAGTATTTCTCCAGTCATTGGAGATAAAGTTATCTCCAGTGACCTCAAAACTACCTTGTTTTAGATTAATGAATGGTGTATTTGTAATTTTAAGTGAATTAATGAAGGGTATTTCAGTAAAATTCATATGATAAAAAAATAAACAAAATTAAGGAAACACTCTTTATTAATCCAAAATGACGTAGTTTTGGGCTTACTGGAGATAACTTTATCTCTACGAGAAATCCTTTACCCTTAAATTATATACATAATAATGAAGAAGGGACAAGGCGATCCGGTTGGGAAGAGTTGAGGAGGGCATATGGAGAAAATTAAAGAGTGTATCACAGCATATGAGAATTGAGATTACATAGTTTTTTTTTTTAAAAAAAAATTAATAAATGTTATGCTATACATTAATGCTTTTAACTTAGGGTAATTCCCATATTGCCTTACATTTGACAAAAACGAGACAATGGGAATATAGGAATACATCAGAATTCAGAATACCAAATATTGTGCTATTAGTTCCGTGACATTATGTTGTGGAGGTTTTTTGATCTTCTTAAACTCGAAATGCAACAGCCAATACTTTCTGAGTTCCTCCTATTCTAAATGTAGAAGCTAAATTTAATAACTAATTTATAGATAATTAAGAAAATTAATTTAGTTATTTTTGTAAAAAATGTGTTTTGGTTTTTTCTTGAAGTAACCTTTAATCATTTGCATTAGAAACTATATATTTCTTTGATGGAAACATTTTTAAAGATAATTTAAAGAAAAATTTTATTAATTTGGAAGATACTGTAAATTGAAATTTTATACTTAAAACTAAAATAAAATTTTTAAATAACTTCTATATTAGTATCAGAGAGAGTGTATATATAATAATAGTCGGTAACTATATAATACACAAATGATTATCAAACATCACTTCCACAATTGCACCCCCAAGCCTTATTTTTGTAATTATATATTTTTAATTATAATAATGTTTATATATTAATATATTCTTATTTTATAATAAAATATTATTTATTTATTATAATATTTTTCATCATGGCATTATAGGAATATCATATAAGTTATAGAGAAAATTCCATATAAATACCAGTTGAATTTGCTAAATTCCAAAAGCCTACTAAATTTGTTAAAGGACTGAGAAGGGACATGGGGTAATAAGGCATATGCAATTTGGGATGAAAAGTCCAAATTGTCCTTTCTTTGAATGCCACCCTCTACCACTCCTCTAAACCCTTTCTCGTCTCTCTTCGCCTTCGTTGCTCCCTCTGGCGTTTGACTCCTCACGCTCTCTTACTCTTTCTCTCTCTCTGTCATGGATACTTACAAGTTTAATAATGAAAATTACAAATTCGAAAAACCAATCTTTTCGTCAGGTTTTTCACTTGTGACACCGTTCATTGTCTTCTTCATCTCTTATTCCTTCTCCTTCCAACATTGCAGTCCAGCCTTAACAACCATTATATCCCAAACCCTTCCAACAATGGAATTCCTCTTTCTCTCTCCTCACCCTCTCTTCCTCTCCC
Organism: Acacia crassicarpa; assembly: GCA_034222035.1. Taxonomy (NCBI): domain Eukaryota; kingdom Viridiplantae; phylum Streptophyta; class Magnoliopsida; order Fabales; family Fabaceae; genus Acacia; species Acacia crassicarpa. Next base: position 31,329,080 of record JAWXYG010000008.1, on the reverse strand, counting down.
TCTTTTCGATCCTTCCTATACTCTTTGCAAGTTGTAGAGAATTATCCATGGCGGATAGAGAGAGAGAGAGAGAAGGTGAGGAGAGAGAATCAGAGAAGGTGAGGAGAGAGAAAGAGGAAGAGAGGGTGAGAATAGCCAAACACCCAAGAGAGCAACGAAGGCGGGGAGAGACGAGAAAAGGTTAGAGGAGTTGTAAAGGGTGACATTCAAGGAAAGGGCAGTTTGAACTTTTCATCCCAAATTGCATATCCCTCATTACCTCATATCTCTTTTGAATCCTTGAACAAGTTCAAGGGTTTCTGGGAGTTTAACAAATTCAACTGGTATTTAAATGAAATTTCCCTTAAATTATATGGATAAAGTGATTCCAAATTTTGGCTCCCCTTCAGAACCCCTCAATTTGGAGGGGAGCTAAAATATATATAGGTGTTGGAAGGGAGTAGATGAAAATTTTGGATTACCTCCCCCGCAAAATTTCAAACCAAATAAGTGAGAGGCTCAAGGCTCATTTTCTGCTCCTCTCCAACTAAAGAGGCCCTTAGACTTCAATTAAGAAAAGCCTACATGATTTAGACATATATCAAAAAGTGTATACACATATATACAATTATAACGGAAAGAATAGACATTTATGATCTAACTTCTTACAACAGAATTTTAAACTTTTTCCAATAACTCAATAAAATAAAAATGGTACTAACCATGCCACTGGATTAGAAAAAGAACAACAATAATCCTTTTTAGTAAAATAACATCTATCATCCTAATTTTATTTATGATATATCCATCATTCCAATGTTATTTTTTGATACATTCAGAATCCAATCTTCGTTATAAATAAGATTAAAGTGTTGGAGGCATAAAAAAATCATGTTGGCTGAATTACATCATAAATAAGATTAAGATATTTGATTCAACTAAAAAAAACATAACATTATACATGTGATTTTGTCTTTCTTTTTGCATAGTATAAATTTTCCATTGGTGGTTTGGTACATGCAAGTACTTCATCAAAATCACTAAGCTAGCTAGCAAGTGATTTAAGAACAAACCTGGATGCACATGCTTACTTTTCCAAACTATGCCTTTAAGCAAAAAGCTCGCCATCCTCCACTCACAACGTCCGTCGAATATTGGGCTAGAAGTGATCATTGATATTATTTCCAAATAATTCAACTTTATAAAAACTTTCTATATTATTTTTAAAACTTCAATTTTTTTGATAATATAACAAATGAAAAGATACCCAAGTGAAAATATAGCTAAAAGTATAACAAATGATAATGGGTCAAAACTTTAATTTTTTTATAAAATTTTGATAAAAGGGTCGAAACTTTAATTTTGTTTTTATAATAGTTTAATGGGTCTAAAATTTATTACTTGACATAGAATTCAGGTGATTCGAATTATGTAAAAGGTTTTAGATGATTATTGGAAATAATTATTAAAGTTTTGGAACAATTTATCGGGAAAAGGAAATCCCAAAAAAAAAAAAAGAATTTAGCCAATTTTCCAAAAAAAATATTTAAAAGTAATTTTAGATGATTATTCAAAATATTTTTTTCGATATAAACAAAATAATAAAATATATTTCTTTTTTGTGTATATATATATTTTTTGTCGAAATAGTTATGGGATATTCCTCATTTCTTATACTCGCCTAACGAGGGTTTTCTTTGCACCCTCCACCGGCCTTACGCCGTTCTCTTCTCTTCGCACACTCGCAGAAGAGAGAGAAATATCCACGAGCTCCATTTTCTCTCGTGTAAAGTATCTCCTTTTAATCTATATCACCTTCTGGTTCAGCTTCTCCGGTTATCGCCGCTCAATCTCGTTCTGTGTTTCCCTTGGTCAATCTACGTCGAAGATTTCATCTTCAAGTGAAACGTCCTGAGGTATGCAGCAAGGTGATCAAACGGTGATAAGCTTGAGGCCTGGTGGTGGTCGAGGAGGTGGCGGCGGAAACAGGCTATTCGGTCCTCGACACGAGTCCACGTCATCCGCATCTTCTACTTTCCCTGCCTTCGGATCCTTTTCCTCTGATCTCCCAGTCTTGCGCCCACATGGCGGTGCTCCTTCATCATTCTCTATTAAGGCATAAATCAAATCTGACCTCCTAGTTTGGATCTGAATTTTCCATCCTTTTGTTATCTTAAAATACTGGGCTTTTGATCAAGGTTTTTTTTAAAAAAAATTTGGGTATCTGATTAATTGATTGCTTGTTATCGCTGTTGTTTTTGCCTGCTTCTGCCCATTTATTTTCTTGAGCTTTAGTTGTGAGAAGCTTCGATGAATGACATATAAAGTACGAAGCTTTGTGTCTTCTTTATATATGCTTTATTGTTTTTTAATTGATAGGCGACATGGTTAAGTTAGATTTGGATCTCATATCAACTTCATTGATATCGAGGCTCAAGTTGGTTTCTTTCAAAATTAATTTTTTAGTTATTATGAGAGCGAAGTCATCCGCTGAAGTTGGAATCTGGAAATTAAGACTCGTAGGCATCGCTATTGTGCAATATATACTGTAAAGTGACTAGCTCTAGTACTATACTGTTATGAAATTTTGCAAACTCCTTTGAATCAGAAAACCTAAAGAAAATCTGTCGAACAGATTAAGAAAGAGCTAAAAAAAGTGAATTTAGAAATATATATACCTGACAATTGCCGTGTTTTTCCACTGTCTTATGGTTATTATGGTTATAAAGTAATACAGAACATCTAAGTTAAAGGGTTAGCTTAAGTTAAATGTCCTAATTCTTGGTGGGCCACTCAGTATGTGAACCTGCTGTAAATATGGACAAAAACTGACATGTGGACTTTAGGGTGGGCTTGATTAAGTCATAGATTGCCTATAAAGGACTCACATACATTAGAGCTCATTTGATATTTGGTAAATTTATTTGAGAAATATTATTGGAGTTGATTTTTTTAATAACATACAGTTAACTAAAATAATTTTTTTGCTGTCCAGTATCTTGTCGTAGAGTATATCTGATTTTATGTTCAAAAATTCAACTCAATTTTACTTAGAGATCTATATTCTCATTCTTCTGGCTTTTTAGGCTGGTGATTCTCGGTTTGAGGGTCGTGAGCGGGTGCGATACACCAGAGATCAACTGTTACAGCTTAGAGAGGTAATTGGTATTCTTTCTTTGTATAAGTAGTTTCATGTATGCTTTTGCTATTATTCTCTTTTGTGTCATTTAGACTGTGCTGTTGGGAATTTGTTTTTTAAGTCTAGTTCATTAGAAAGCTACCTGCATTGTTTTTGAAGCTTCTGAATAATTGATCTGTATATTTGATGGTTCATTTCTCCCTTCTGGTTTGTTAGTTAATTGTTGGAACAACATAATGCTTTATTGTTTTGTTTCTAATATTGATTCACTTCTAAATTATTATTCATGTCTTAAAGTTGCTTTGGCTACTCTAAGAAAAATTCTGATTCTGATTAGTAACATCTCTCTCTCTCTCTCTCAGGTTCTCGAGGTCCCTGATGATATTATAAAAATCAAACAAGAAATAGAAGCTGAGCTTTTTGGCGAAGATCAAAGCTGGGTTCGTGCGGAAAACAATGTAAAATCATTTTTTGCCTTCCTACATGACATTATACATGATATTCAACAATTTTTTCATCAATACCGCCAGATAGTCTTCACTTGCATTGTTGAGTAGGTTGGCTGATTTTGGATGATTATTTTTGTATAAGGATTAATTGGTTTGTTCAAATATTTGGGGCACAAATCAATTTGGTGCATCACTTGCTTGGGAACTAGTCAATTGGTTTTTGCCTTTGTTCTGCTTTTTCCGTTTGTGGTGTTTATTGATAGATTTTGCTGCAATATTTTTAAGCATGTGTTTCTCTGTTTGCCTCAATCATTTAATTGAATGGTTTTCTTGGCTTTTTTGTGGTTGTACTTTAAGGATTCTTTTCTTTTTCTGGGTTGGATGAGGGTTCCTATGTGGCTTTACACTTCCACAGATTAAAATCCCCCTTCCCCAGCCCTGCCCTGCCTTGCCTTCTAGTTTTTGTTCCCTGTTTTGGTTGCTTAAGAACCCAAAGTTGTCTTCCAATTTTGTATTTTCTCTATGATTGAATGATTCTTTTATTAATAAACAAAAATTTTCCCTTTTTTCAGCCCCCTCATCAATTTCAGAATCGATATTCTGAGCCAGATAACCGTGACTGGCGTGGCCGGTCTGGGCAACTTTCTCCTGCTGAAGAAAGATCTTGGGACAATATAAGGGAGAATAGAGAATTTGGCAACCGATATGACTCAAGACAGCCAGATGACAGCCAGATTAATCGCCAAGACCAGGCAAGTTTTGCAATGGTACCAATCCTTAAACAGGGGTGGCAAGCATTGACAGATTTCATTGTTGATTTTGCATGTTATCTTCTATTATTTTCTGGAATTTGTTTTTTAATATTTGTTTGAATATTGTTTGGTCTAGACTTGGCAATAAAATTAAGTTCATTGGTGGTGGTTTTGATAGATAATGCTGTTGTTAGTTGTTCCTTTAGGTATATGTGCATTTATCAATTTAATGTTGACATTTTGTAACATATACTCAGATTTGCATATATAAGCATATCTAACAGAAAGCTCAGTTCAAGTTGTAAACGTGATTATCGTTGGATGAAGTCAATTATGAATTCCCATTTTCTTTATTATATTATATTTACAATATGTTTTTTTATGATGTGGTCCAATTAAATACAGAACACTTGATATTTCCCATCTAGATATTTTGTTTGAGGATTTTATTGAGATAGAAGATAATTTCTTCCTTTCATCATCTTTTTTGGTCTTCATTTGGATATATAGCCTTGCCTTTTGCTTCTTTAACTTTGTACCTAATTATGACAATTTTTTTGGCTTTATTATATAGAATTATTTGACGAATTAGTGAATTTTATTGTTAAATATAATAAAGCATAAAATTGCATGGTTTATATATATATATATAACTTTATTTGCATGTTTAGTTGTTTTTAGCAAATTATAATTTTGGTGCCTCTGTATCAAATCAGGGAGGACCTGCTCCTACTCTAGTGAAGGCTGAAGTGCCATGGTCAGCTAGAAGGGGAAGTCTTTCTGAGAAGGATCGTGTCTTGAAGACTGTGAAAGGGTAATATAAAGTTGATAGATGTAGAATGATTGTTTAATGTGGGTTTTGATTGTTCCATGGCAGGTTTACTTGGTAGTCAATGTAGGCCTGGCTTGAGTCATAGCTCATTATATATATATTGTGAAGGACTCAATGTTGCATATTTGGGTTGCCATGCATGACATAATTCTGATTTTCTTCGTAAAGGAAGTCTTAGCTTTTATGTCCATACCATAATGGTTAAATAGCTGTCTCTGAAGAGCAATGCCTCCTATTAAAATTAAAAGTTATGAACAGGCTTAGTGTGATTTCAAGGTTAATGAACACGTATAGTTTGAAAATTAACCTCAATGAGGAAAACCTTTGTTGTATTTAAGTTTTTTCCGTGTGGGGTTCTGTCTTATTGATTATTTGTTGGAATTCATATAATTACTGGAGCTAAATGTTATTTGTGGCAATGCAGGATTCTAAATAAGTTGACTCCTGAGAAATTTGATCTCCTGAAGGGTCAATTGATTGATGCTGGCATTACATCAGCTGACATCTTGAAGGTTTGCTCTTTGATGGCTGCTGTAATTTTGTCGCTGTTCTTCAAAATAATTCTGGATTGATTTGCTTTTCTTTTCAAATACAGGATGTCATTTGGCTTATATTTGATAAGGCAGTGCTTGAACCAACGTTTTGCCCCATGTATGCTCTTCTGTGTTCTGATCTTAATGAAAAGTTGCCACCATTCCCTTCTGATGTACCTGGTGGGAAAGAAATCACTTTTAAGAGAGTACTCTTAGATAACTGCCAGGAGGCCTTTGAAGGTGCAGATAAATTGAGGGAAGAAGTTAGGCAGATGACTGCCCCTGAGCAGGAGATGGAGCGCCGTGATAAGGAAAGACTGGTTAAGCTTCGTACTTTGGGAAACATTCGATTAATTGGGGAGCTCTTAAAGCAGAAGATGATTCCTGAAAAAATTGTCCATCACATTGTTCAGGTTTTTACCAAACTTAATCCTTGTCAGTTTTTACTATATTACTCCCTGTCAAATTATGATGTGGGTTATCATCAGATTTATATATTGGTTGACTGTTATGTGGACTAGGAGCTTTTAGGACCTGATAGCAAGGCCTGTCCCGCTGAGGAAAATGTTGAAGCTATATGTCAGTTTTTCAACACTATTGGTAAGCAGCTTGATGAAAGCCCAAAATCACGGCGTATAAATGATATGTACTTTGTCCGATTGAAGGAATTGAGTGCTAATCCTCAACTTGCACCGCGGTTGAGGTTCATGGTTCGCAATGTTCTAGATTTGCGTACAAATAACTGGGTTCCAAGGCGTGAAGAGGTATATTTATGAATTTATTTATTTTGTTAATAAAAACCCAATCCATATTATGTATTATTGCTTTTGATGAACTATTAATTAATGATGCCTTATGTAGGTAAGAGCCAAAACCATCACTGAAATCCATTCAGAGGCTGAAAAAAATCTTGGATTGCGCCCAGGTGCCACTGCTAACATTAGAAATACCCGTAATGTTCAAGGAAACGCCTCTCCTGGAGGATTCCCCATTGCTCGACCTGGTACTGGAGGCATGATGCCTGGAATGCCAGGGACCAGGAAGATGCCGGGGATGCCTGGAATTGATAATGACAATTGGGAGATCCCTAGGAACCGATCAATGCCAAGAGGAGATATGTCAGCTGTGCAACCAACTGCACGTGGTCAGTCTCCTTTACTTTCCAAGTCAGCGGGCCTGAGCTCAAAGTTGCTACCTCAAGGTAGTGGTGGTTTTACAAGTGGAAGAAGTAGTGCCCTAGTTCATGGAGGTGCTGGTGCTTCTCCCACAATCCCATCAAACTTTGGTTCAGGTGCTGAGGCTCCGCCGGTAAAAGTTGCTCCTCTCATGTCCTCTGAGAAGCCACTGACTCATGTACCAAAAATGAATACCAATGAACTTCAGCGCAAAACTCGGTCTCTTCTAGAAGAATACTTTAGTGTTAGGCTTTTGGATGAGGCATTACAGTGTGTGGATGAACTAAAATCCCCCGCATACCACCCTGAGGTTGTCAAGGAAGCCATTTCCCTGGCACTAGATAGAAGTCCTCCATGCGTTGAACCTGTTGCCAATCTTCTGGAGTATCTCCTCATTAGAAGGGTTCTTACTGCAAGAGACATAGGCAATGGGTCTTTGTTATTTGCTTCCTTGCTCGACGATATTGGCATAGATTTACCAAAAGCTCCAAACAACTTTGGTGAGATAATTGGGAAACTAGTTTTAGCCGGGGGATTGGATTTTAATGTGGTGAAAGAGATTCTTAAGGTGGTGGAAGATGACCTGTTCCAGAAAGCTATATTTGATGCTGCAAAACGGGTCATTGTTTCATCATCTGGGCAAGCTATTTTGGAGTCACAAGCATCTGATATTGAAGCCTGCCAGAGTCTGTTGAAGTGATTTCATGGCTTTGCATGAGAATGCTGATTTCTACAGCAGGAAGAACATCTTTGCCTCTGTTTAATTACTTGAAATGTGCCCTCCCTCTACCTTACCCTCACATTTGGGTAAAAAAAGAGCATTTTGTATTACAGTATGTTTTAAAAGTGGAGCTTCCAGGATAAAATATTTTTTTGGAGATTGTATATTTTGAGGGATCTCAAGAGGTGTTGTCGAGGGAAGAGTCAAAAAACCATAAAGCTACCGATTTTGTTTTCCAGATGATGGCTAACAATGTTGTGCCAAGCTTCTCTGAGAGAGAGTGGCCCATTAGGGCTTCCAAATGTTTTTGGTATTTCATTAGTTTCCATTATTTTTTAATTCTCTCGACAGATAATTGTTATACTGTTAGTTCATAAATATTGTTATTGTCACCATCATAATTTGACTCTTTAGCCGACAGAAATCTACTGTGTGGAATTTCCAAGTATTGTTTATGTGTCGATTTAGTAGAGATTGTGTCTGCAATTAAGATTTCAAAGTCTTGAAATGGGATTTCAATTTTCAAAGTGTGAGGAAGTGTATTTGTACAACAAACGCTTCATACCAAAACGACAGCAATTTCACTGACTGAACAAGGATGCACATGGGGTCTCATGCAGGCTCCAAAATATTTCTCATGTTCTGTAAAGCTCAAGTGGATTCCAAAATGTGTTCTACCTTGGGTTTTGAGTTTGTACTCTTCTGCTTATGTTTCCTCTCTGGTTTGCATGTTGTCAGGCACTTCCTTATGTCCTGTTTATAAGAGTTTAATAATCAAATTGTTGGTTTTAGAAAGTGATTAAAATCAATTTAAAATAATAAGTATGTCTTATATAAACTTTTTTCCTCAAGTATGTCCTTATTTATGAAGGGGTAAGTAAGAAAGATAAATAGAGTAAATATAAGTGTTGTTAACTTTTTAATTATTGCAATATATATAATTAATGATGGATAAAAATGGGAAAAAAAACTCATTAAATATTCATATAATTCTTATCGAACTTTTATAAAGATCAAGGTAATTCAAATTTTGGGTTCTTACGGGAAGGAATATGTTATCTTGTCTTACCTAAGTTGTTGCAATATAAATTGATGTCAAATTAAGATATTAGACATCCTATCATCCACCACTTTTTTGTATCACTGAATCAAATTTGACCATTGTTAAGATTAATTGAGGGTAACTTTTGTAAAGGCGTTTTCTACGGTCACACATTCTTTGCATACAATAACCACTACCAATAGGTTAGTTCCAGTGGAATGAGCTTTAACCCTTTAAACATAAAGTACAGTTTGAATTTGTGTTAAAAAAAAAAAAAAAGCCTTTGAGTGTTGAGCTTAACAATGCTTGAACTTGACCATGAAAAAGAACAAACGTATACAACAACAATAACAAAAGCACAGTTACGAGGTGAGATGAATCCAAAAGGTAAGGTGAAATTAAAACCCAATTAGTGTTGAAATCTCTAATCACTTTCTCACATCCATCAACATCCAATCTAACTGCGTGCCTAATTTTGGTTTGAATCGTTTTTCTTAGTTCCGTCTATCATTATGACACAGCATAGTATATCAACGTGACGTTTTTATATTCAGGCTTTTAGGTTTCAGTACTAAAAAATTTCAATATTTGGAATTGAAATCCTCTTAAAAAAAAGTCATATTTGATTTGATGACACAGAAAATTTGGTCCCATCCCAGTGTGGGCACTGAAAAAGAAAGAAAAAGAGTACGTGGGATAAGGAAATAGTAGCTGGTTTCCACAGAAAAAGAGAAGGTGACGCATGAGAGGAATGAAAGTTTGTGAACTGAGGAAGAAAAACCAGAAACGGAAGCAAGAAGATGAGGGACCATTCTGAGAGATTGCGGACACAAGCAGAGAACCACTGCCCTTTCATCACATACCTCAAAAAAGGGAAATATTACTAATGGATAAGGTTACAAGAGTTTTTTTCCCCTTCCGGTCACCATATTAAAGAGTAATCGGCATGGCGTTTAGAAGCTGAAAAACCATGTTATAAAGCTAGAAGAATGTTATTTGAGTGCATTCTGGCAAAGGGACCAATTAACGAAACACCCCCCATGTTTTTGAAATTTTTTACTTTTAGCTTTTCTTCAAAGTTTAAATTTTGAAACTGATATATTACTCAAATAAGTTTATGTTAAAGATTTTTTTTTTGGTAAAAACCTTTTACTAACATATTTATATTACACTAATTAAAATTTTATATTAATTTCACTTTACAAAATATAATTAGGATAAAAGTTATTTTTGTAAATGTTAATCCAAAGAAACCATTTGGAGAGCACACATTTGGGACTTCCAAAAACTTCTAATTATACTTCAAACCTTTAAAGGAAGATTAAAATTCTTGATAGCAAATAAAATGTTTTATCAGAATTTTCTCCCCAATTGAATTTTCAAGAATTTTGAGCATCATCGTTTTAAAGTATTGCTACTTAAAAAAAACTGACTTTTGTCCTAATCCAAAAGTGTTTATAAGCAACAATGTTGAGTTCGATCCATACGTACATAAAATACTTTTGGGAGATCTCTCCCCACCTTAACTTGGCAATTACTTGAATCTGATAATAGCCATATGAAAAAGCGACTTTCTTTCAATTTTTTTTAAATTGAATCTAGACAATTTTTAACTTTTTTATTTATTTATTTATTTTTAATCTATGGTTTTACTTTTTTTGTTAGTTATCCTTTGTAACAATCAGCAATAAAGAAAATAAGCTTATCAAAACGGGGGAAAAATCCTAATTGAATTTTTAAAAGCTTCCAACTTTTTTTTTTTGATATTATCATCTAGTATTTGGTTTGGGATTTATCCACTGTCCGAACATAAATCTCCTTTAAGATTCAAACTCGAGACTTAGAGGATCTTGCATGGTGTTACACTGTTAGATGAACTACATGTTGGTTAAAAGCTTCCTGGTGCCTTAAAGAATGACTACTAAAAATTAAAACGTGATAACTGATCTACATGTCATTCTAGTCTTGACCAATTTTTAATTAGGTTCCTAAAGTTTTTCCCCCCCTCTTTTTTTGGTCCTTATACTTTCACTTGTTTTTTATTAGATCCTTGTGGTTTTTTATTTTTATTTTTATCAAGTCCTTATATTTTCACACAATTTTAATTAGGTCCTTTTACTTTTTTGTATTTATTCAATCAATTATAATAATATTCTACAATAAATATAAAATAATTATTAAATACTAATATCATATAAATACTAACTTATCATGATATTTTTATTTTAAAAATTTTTATGAATTATTTTAATATTCTTTATATTTTTTAATTAAACACGTATTTATATTAATTAATTTTTAATATTCCTTTCATCTTAATTGAATTAACTAATTTCTTGAATCTAATCAAATTAGATAAATATATCTTATATTAAAGACCATAGTAGTATTTATTAAGCATGTCATAGAGGAACAGTTGAGTTTCTTAAGCATATTGTTAGGATTTGATTAACAAGCTATGTGCATGAAAAATTGAAAACTTTGTTGGAAGAAGCAAAACTAACTTTAATTATATCTCTATGTCTCCAAGGGCATTGACCTTGTGATTATTATTAGTCTAAAATATTTTTGACAACAATAGAGGACTCATTTAATTCTTTTTATAAAATCACTTCTAACATGTTTTACTGATTTTTTTTTTAAAAAAAGTTTAAATCTCATTAATTTTTCTTTAAAATCTAGGGTTAAATACCACTTTTGTCATAGAAGTTTAGCCTAAGGAGCATTGGTCACTTGAAAGTTTTTTTGGTATCATTTTTACCCTGTAAGTTAACAAAAAGGAGCAAATATGCCCCAGAAGTTTTTTTATGAGTAAATTTTCTCCAGGAGTTTTTTTAAGAGTAAATTTGCCCTGCAAGTTTACAAAGAAGAGCAATAATTCAAAAGTCAAGATCAATTGATGGGCAAGATTGTTATATTTTTAAACTTCCGTGGTAAAAATGATACCAAAAAAACTTTCGGGTGACTAGTGCTCTTTAAACTAAACTTCCATGGCATTTAACCCTAAAATCTAATAACTTTCCAATTTTAATTATCCTTATTTAATATGCATTATATGTAACATCCTGAATTTTGAATCTAATATCTTGAACATAAACCTATTTTGGGAAGACTAGTAGGCTCTATTTTTGGAAAGTAATAAATTTGAAATCAGTATTTTGTGGGCCCCGTGAATAGTATTTACTATTCACGTATACGTTTTTACTATTTACAAATACGTATTTAAAAAATATATATATATATATATATGTTATTCGCAAATACGTATTTAATACTTGAAATTTGTGAAATATGAATAGTGTTCACTATTCACAAATACGTATTTACTATTTAAAAATACGGTATTTACTATTCCAAAATACGTATTTACTATTCATGTGGGACCCACGTCAAATTATTTCTCCTCTGCCGACAGAAACTCTCGTGAGTTTTGAAAATTTTGGCCGCGGGACCCACTCAATAATAATTTATTATTTAAATAATAATATATATTATATTATTAAAATATTAAAATATTATTAAAAATTTTCAAAATTTTTCACGAGGCGGCTGAGAGGTTCACGGTTCTTTTTTTTATATTTTTGTTAAAATTACGTAAAACGACCCAGAAACGAAAATTACACTTAAAGACCCATTTTCCAACTATAAATAGACCTTCCATTTCATTTCATTCTTCACAACTTCTAAGAGCCATAGAGAGAGGTAGAGAGAGAGAGAGAGAGTAGAGAGATATTTGCTTGAGAGTTATAATAGCTGGTTGGTGATTCGGGTATTAGCAAGTAACAGGTAACTCTGAATATTCTTCCTTATACTTGTGAATTATGTATGATTATAAATTTGTTTGTTTACTATTTTGGCAAGAATATTTAGAAAATATTTATGGTTTTAAGATCTGGTGTGGGAACTTTGATTTGCAAATCTGCAGAGGTACTATTTATACGTACGTTACTATTCACGTATACCGTATTTACTATTCATTTTTACTATTCACATTTACTATTCACGTATATCGTATTTACTATTCATAATACTATTCACGTATACATACCGTATTTACTATTCACGTATACATACCGTATGTACTCTTCATTTTTACTATTCATGTATATATACCGTATTTTACTATTCACATATACGCATAGTATTTTACTATTCACAGATACGCATAGTATTTTACTATTCATAAATACGCATATCAATGTATATAATGGTATAATAATGCATTATTTTTGAGTAAATACATTCATCATGGCGGTTGTAATGTGATGGGTGGAGTAAGGAGGGATTTGAATGATAAGAATGATTTATGCCACCACTCGGTGCACAGTGGATGGTACTTTTCAGGGCCCCATCTTCCATGTTTTCCTCTGGCCGGGATTTCATTGGAGATGTGGGACATGTGACACCTCCTTAGTTGTTATTTTAAAGGAGGGGAGCCATAGTCCAGATTTAAGCTCTATACCTTTGGCCGGGTGTATCTTAAGTTTTGGTGAGCTTGGAACAATTCAGTCAAATGAATGAGTTTCTATTGGACTATGTGTTAGCCTATGGCTCCAGTCAGCGGTATATGGTTGGAAGGTGATATAAGGGAGGGTGCATACTGCATAATGCATTTCTGAACAGTTCAAGAATTTGATATAATGATGAATAATCTGTAAAGACATGAGATGAGAACTTTTGAGATATATATGTTTTATTACCTTCTATATTGATGACTATTAGTATAAATAATTTTGTACGAGAAATTATGGAATCTACATATATATTTGAAATCAGCCCATACCTTTTTGTCATATATTATTTGCTCGTGTACGGTAGAAATATTCAGTAGTTACTGAGACGTGGAATCTCATCCCATATTAACATTTTTCAGGTGAATATTCTAGTAGAGAGCAAGGGAAGGCACCTATGGAGTGAGCTCTGGAAGCTCTTTTGATCTCCAATAGATTATGTTATGTTATTTTATTTGCCATGAACCCAAGACTTCCGTTTTGTATTAAACTCTGAAATATTTTCTGGAATTTATTTTGATTATGGATTAAACTTTATTTGAAACGGTAATGTAATCTAATGATTTGGATAATGATACACCCTATTGGAGGAATTACAAATATTTTGGCCAAGTTTTTGGGTGATGAAAATGAGGTGTTACATTTTTGGTATCAGAGCAAAGGTTCTGGTCAATCTGTAAATTTCCTATCAGTTTTCTAAATAAAAATTTTGAGGTCATGGCAAATTAAATATCATAACATGTGCATTTTCCTTTATAGCTTTGGATTCTTTTTACCAATTTTCTTGTGACATTCATGATAGGAGAAGAATGGGTTAATCAAAATATTCAAGTGATTGATAATGAGGATTTATGATTTGAGGATGTGATTGAGATTAAATTTCAGAGCTGCGTAGCGGAAGTTGGTAAGTAGAAAATTTATTGAATATTGGATTCTGTAGGCCCAAAATTACTTTCTAGGATGAATATTTTTATTGGTGTCTAGGAAAGTGATTGAAAGACTAAGCCCCTATTTGATGTTTATTCAATTAGTTGCCGTTGTAAAAAGTATGAAGAGATTTTCGCTAGATTTTCACTTACCTAGCTAATTTATATGAGTAACATATGACAATACCATAACAGAATACGGGCATAGTCTTGATTATACAGAATAACTGGCTTAAGTTTGAATTTAATAAGATAAAGTTGAGTTTGGCAGGAAAACTCGAAAATCCTTATGAATCCTAGAATAGAGATTACAAACATTAGCAAGAAGGCTAAGAAGAGTAGACTATATTAATTCAAGCATCAAGAACAACAGTTGGTACAATCCCACCGCAAGCTTCGACTATCTCAAGTTTAAGTCTATTAATTTCTTCCTGAGCGGCTGCTCTTGAGAGAGGACCATCAGGAGACATTGTTCTTCTCAATCTAGCTATTTGCTTCATAGTGCTTCGAATTTTTACATAAGGCCAATGCTTTATTCCTCCCCTATGGCATATTTTCATTAGAACATTTTTGCATAGACGAACTTGTTGAGCCGCTTCTTGTTGAGGTAAATGGAATAAGTCTCTAAGATCATTAATTGACATTGATGCAGCTCTAATATTTTGTTCAGCTCTTGATCGGTATGGATTACTAGGTATGGGGACTGAAGGATTATTATTTACAACCATGAGCTCTTTTCCTTTATTGGATATATTTTCTGTATTGGTTGGAAATGAACTATTAGGGAGTTCATTTTGATTTTTAGTCCATTCCAAACCAACACAAAGGGCCTCATAGTAGGCTGATAGGGGATCTGACACCAGGACATACCCTAAAGAATTTTGATTCAAACAATAATTTTCTAGAAAATGTTTGACATCTTCTAAATTTTTCTTACCAAAGTCAAATACTTGAGGACTGGAAGAACCTCCTTGTACGTCCTGGTGAAAGACAGCGTGGCATATCATACCAATCCTCCCATGAACTTCAAGTTTATGGTATTGAAGTCCATTGGTATGAATAATCTCTCGTAGAACATGGCAGCAACCACATGAAAATGGATTAGTAGTCTCAGTCAAGGTAGAAGCAGGATTCCTTGGTTGAGAAGGTACCGTAGACTCCATAAGTTCTGCCACATTACGACACCTTTGGACAGGTCGCCTTGATGGACCTGCTTCAGATTCCTTTCTGTTAGTAGTGGTAAAAATAGAATCTTGTATCCTTGGAGGAGGAGTAGGAATGTTAATCGTTGAGGCAGATGAATGAACGTTCATACTTACGGGATTTTGGGGAAGTAAAGAAGAATAAGGGTATGATGCATTGTTTGACAAATCAGACAACATGTTAGTCTGATAGTCATGAAGTAAGGCTTCAAGAAAGAAAGGGTTGAATGAATCGGAGACTGGAATAGAGTTACTTGAACCGGCCATGTTTAAGGATAATGTGGAAGGTTATAGTGAAGGTTACGATCGGAGAGGAAATGAATATGTGGAGGTTTTGTGAAGTTTGAGAAAACGTGAAACATTTACTCTTTCTTTACTCGATTTATAGCTGGGCTAGCAACGTCTATATTTTGTTAAGCAGCATCGGATTCTCATCTGTCGTTAGCTCAGAATCATGTAGATTTTGTTGTTATGCGGAAAATTTTATGGCACCGCACCCTAGTGCACCCTAGCCACCGTTAGGGGTCGCAGTTTCCTAGACCTTTGCAGACAGAAATCGCTATGGCATTTATTGCTAGCTGTGTTTTCAAGAAATTAAGTTTGGACGTTTATACGCGCATTTATCTAAGAAATCTGTCTTGGATGTGCAGCTGACTCAAGATGTCGGAATTGACATTTGAAAATAGGATTTTAAGCGTAAGCGTGCTAAGGTGATAGTAATCTTGGGAAGGGTGACTTCCTAATAATATTAGATGAACCGGAGAGAATCCGAAGATTTGAAATGATGATGAGTTGTGCCAATTAACCCGAGAGCATTCTTCACTCTCCGAGTATCCGAAGAACTCTATGAATTTGTCAAAGATAATTCAAAGACTAAGGTTTTTGGATAAACATGTTGGAAGATCGATGGAAAGGTATGAAATGGTGATCCTTAGGAATGCCAGTAAGATGTTAGAATGAATATAGTAAATATTGAGGATAGGCTTTAATTTAATCTAAGCTGAATAGAACTCAAGAACGAAATGAGCCTTTGTGATATTGCAGGTTGAGGTAGAATTAGAACCTTGTGAATACTGCTGAGGTTGTAGATAGTCTTCATATAATCCAAGAATTAGATTAGGAATTGTGAATCATGATCTTAGTATGATGGGTATTTTTGGGGAAACACGAATTATCAGTTGATGTTGAGGTTATAAGAATCAAATTGTAAACTTGACTATTAATGTCTGGGAATATTTGAAAATAGACTTGAATTCAATCTGAGTTAAGATAGTGTGTCTAATTAAGAAAGTATGAAATCCGGTGATTTATGTTACAATATTAGTATGTTATTTGGGTGTGATTAATAGATAACTATGAGAGGAACAGATGATATTTAGTATATGTCTTTGAGATACTAAGGATTGAATTCGAATCATGTGAACAATGCTGAGGTTGTGAGAATAATATTTGAATGTTTTAAATCTTAGTCTAGGAATTGTGAAACATGAATGTTCTATGGATATTATTGAGGACACATGATATCTCTGTCTTGCTGATATTGAAGTTCTAAGAGTTGATTTGTAATTTGACAATTATCATTTTTGGGGAAAGTTTGAGGATAGTTCTTAAATGATATAAGCTATGGAGTATGATGAATCTAGTATGAATAATCGGGGTTTTAGAAATAGGATGATGAATCTGAAAGTTGGTAGGGGATCTAGAGGGTTGCTACTAGAAGAAATGTAATATAACAGTTTAACTTAACAGTTGTATTGATTCTTTAGGAGACTGAATTGATTGAATAAATTGAGATATTAGAATATGGTATTAATTGATTTGAGAGAAATAGGGAACAAAATGTGATACCAACATGTATAAGGTGTTCAGAGATTGCCAACTGTTTAACTAGCATAGGAAATGATCTTGATAATAGAATCTTTCTTTAGAAATAATGAATTGAGTGTTTCATGGATGAGTTGAGTAGAATAAGTTGGAACCTGGAATGTATTCGGAGTTGGTGACTATTTAAAATAGTTGCTAGGTCCCTGAGTATTTGAATTTTGAACTTACCAATGCACTTGCTGTGTTTGGAAATTTTTACGCAATATTTACAACAGGATTTAAGACCAGTTTGTAATCGACATTTATAAACTATGATGTCTCATGGAATGAATCCTTGCGAAATTCGAACAAGAATTGACTTTTACATTATGATTGTGGTGGAAGGTGTACAAGCTAGAAGAGGTTGGAAACTGTTGTGGATATACTTAGTTTGCGGAATCTTGCCAAATGTACTTGTTTTTGAATTACTTGCCATTGGTGAAAGCTAGATTTAGTAAGTAAGTGTTTTCTTAAACTTGAATTGAGGAAGCACGGGTATAGGATAGACGAGCAGAGGCTTGAAGCGGTAAGACCCGTTGAGCTAGTTTGCATATGGTGGTATCTCTAGGCTATAAGACTTATGTGCCTAGTATTGTGTTTGTTGCCTATCATGGTAACATTAGACCTGTATGTCTAAAGTTTATCTTAAGGTTGGCAAAATAATCAGATTATATCATATTGTGGTTATTATGGCCTGAGGGTAACTTCTTAAGCTGTAAGATCTGAATATCCAGTGTCGTGGTAATACAATGAAATAAGCAGAAAGGAAGAATGAACTGGCCTGTGAGGCCAGTGTAACCAAGCGCTCAAATAAGGAACTAGTGGATCCTGTGTCTGAATATTACTTTGGGTACAGGATGAACGAAAATTGTGTTGTGTGCTTGGTGAGCATGTTTGGGAAAGAGATAGGACTTAGGGATAATATGATATATAAAGCTGAGTCGGAGCGGATTGTTGATGTGGGGGATAAGCAATTGAGGAACAAGGCTATTAGCTTGTAAAGGTTGTGTGTAAAGGAATGGCTCCCGGAGATGCTACTTGGGAAACGGAGGAGAGCATGCGACAAACCTATCCTCATTTATTTAAATAGGTTAGAATTCTTATTATAGCGAAATTTTGAGGACAAAATTTTCTTTTAGGAGGGGAGAAATGTAACATCCTGAATTTTGAATCTAATATCTTGAACATAAACCTATTTTGGGAAGACTAGTAGGCTCTATTTTTGGAAAGTAATAAATTTGAAATCAGTATTTTGTGGGCCCCGTGAATAGTATTTACTATTCACGTATACGTTTTTACTATTTACAAATACGTATTTAAAAAATATATATATATATATATATATGTTATTCGCAAATACGTATTTAATACTTGAAATTTGTGAAATATGAATAGTGTTCACTATTCACAAATACGTATTTACTATTTAAAAATACGGTATTTACTATTCCAAAATACGTATTTACTATTCATGTGGGACCCACGTCAAATTATTTCTCCTCTGCCGACAGAAACTCTCGTGAGTTTTGAAAATTTTGGCCGCGGGACCCACTCAATAATAATTTATTATTTAAATAATAATATATATTATATTATTAAAATATTAAAATATTATTAAAAATTTTCAAAATTTTTCACGAGGCGGCTGAGAGGTTCACGGTTCTTTTTTTTATATTTTTGTTAAAATTACGTAAAACGACCCAGAAACGAAAATTACACTTAAAGACCCATTTTCCAACTATAAATAGACCTTCCATTTCATTTCATTCTTCACAACTTCTAAGAGCCATAGAGAGAGGTAGAGAGAGAGAGAGAGAGTAGAGAGATATTTGCTTGAGAGTTATAATAGCTGGTTGGTGATTCGGGTATTAGCAAGTAACAGGTAACTCTGAATATTCTTCCTTATACTTGTGAATTATGTATGATTATAAATTTGTTTGTTTACTATTTTGGCAAGAATATTTAGAAAATATTTATGGTTTTAAGATCTGGTGTGGGAACTTTGATTTGCAAATCTGCAGAGGTACTATTTATACGTACGTTACTATTCACGTATACCGTATTTACTATTCATTTTTACTATTCACATTTACTATTCACGTATATCGTATTTACTATTCATAATACTATTCACGTATACATACCGTATTTACTATTCACGTATACATACCGTATGTACTCTTCATTTTTACTATTCATGTATATATACCGTATTTTACTATTCACATATACGCATAGTATTTTACTATTCACAGATACGCATAGTATTTTACTATTCATAAATACGCATATCAATGTATATAATGGTATAATAATGCATTATTTTTGAGTAAATACATTCATCATGGCGGTTGTAATGTGATGGGTGGAGTAAGGAGGGATTTGAATGATAAGAATGATTTATGCCACCACTCGGTGCACAGTGGATGGTACTTTTCAGGGCCCCATCTTCCATGTTTTCCTCTGGCCGGGATTTCATTGGAGATGTGGGACATGTGACACCTCCTTAGTTGTTATTTTAAAGGAGGGGAGCCATAGTCCAGATTTAAGCTCTATACCTTTGGCCGGGTGTATCTTAAGTTTTGGTGAGCTTGGAACAATTCAGTCAAATGAATGAGTTTCTATTGGACTATGTGTTAGCCTATGGCTCCAGTCAGCGGTATATGGTTGGAAGGTGATATAAGGGAGGGTGCATACTGCATAATGCATTTCTGAACAGTTCAAGAATTTGATATAATGATGAATAATCTGTAAAGACATGAGATGAGAACTTTTGAGATATATATGTTTTATTACCTTCTATATTGATGACTATTAGTATAAATAATTTTGTACGAGAAATTATGGAATCTACATATATATTTGAAATCAGCCCATACCTTTTTGTCATATATTATTTGCTCGTGTACGGTAGAAATATTCAGTAGTTACTGAGACGTGGAATCTCATCCCATATTAACATTTTTCAGGTGAATATTCTAGTAGAGAGCAAGGGAAGGCACCTATGGAGTGAGCTCTGGAAGCTCTTTTGATCTCCAATAGATTATGTTATGTTATTTTATTTGCCATGAACCCAAGACTTCCGTTTTGTATTAAACTCTGAAATATTTTCTGGAATTTATTTTGATTATGGATTAAACTTTATTTGAAACGGTAATGTAATCTAATGATTTGGATAATGATACACCCTATTGGAGGAATTACAAATATTTTGGCCAAGTTTTTGGGTGATGAAAATGAGGTGTTACATTATACCCAAGAGAGAACAAAGTTTACCAATAATGAATAGTGAAGATGTAATAAGATTAACATATTTTATATGTAATGTTAAGGGTTTTTTTTTTTAAAAAATAAAATAAAATAAAATAATGAGAGTGACCTCCTCATCAACAAGAACCATTGATTATTATTTGAATGTGCTAACTCGGAAAGTTATAGAGATTTTCACAAGCAAGAAGTCATTTCTAATAATCCTTTCTTGCTTCCTTCAAGCAGCTTGGTTCATCGCAGAAGACCACCAATCAATAATTTATCAAATGGGAGCCATGACAAGAACTACTCAGTTCGCCTTGTTGCTTGTGTCTCTCCTCTTATTCTCTCAACATTTCATCCCAACTCTGTCAGCTTCTTCTTCTTCTTCTTCTCATGACGATATCAGCCACAGCCACAGCCAGCTGCGTCGGCGCAGCTTTTTGTTCCTCTTTCCTCACAGGAAGCTTGTGACCAGAAAATCTGCCGTCGTAAACCGACAACGTGGAAAAACTTCATCGGCGGCCACAACTACTGCACCACTCTCTTTGCTCTACATGGCTTCCTCTCTTCTCCTTCCACTCCTCCTCCTTTAGGATTCGGAAAGGTTAAAGTCCGGTTTCACTTATTTAAAGTAATTTTGCATGCATGATTCAAAATAAACATCTTATACATAGTTTTGTTTCGTAAAGTGCAAAAATATTTTTTCTAATTTGAGATTGACAAACATTTAATATATCGGGCTCATATCATTCCTATTAATCACTTTGTATGCATCTTAACAACTTAATTCATATATATTTGGTTAATTAGGGCGGCCACTGTTCTTTCTTTTCATGTATTTTGTGAAGGATTTTAATTTTTGGAGGTGTGGGAGTGTGTGTGGGGCTAACAATAATTACGGTTAATTGATCGTTGGTATTGTCGAGGCTACTATATAATAGTATTACATATCGTTGGCGTTAATTCACTTTAGTGATGATTATATTGAATACCCAACTTATAAAATATATATATATATATATCCCATAAACCCAATTGTTTTTTATAGGGAAGGCTTGAACTTACAGTCCCATGTTTAAGAAAGCATTTAGAGAGGTGTTTGATGTTAGTTAAGTTACAAGGGCCGACAACTTCCAACTTATAATATGGATTATATAGAAAGGATCTTGCCATTCTTATAAGAAAATGTGGATTTAGAAAAAGGCTCTAACAAATCAGTTTTGCTAACATCTTATTTAAGGATTTTGTTATTGATAGAGCACAATAACATTGTATGATTCACGTAGCCGACCTCACCTAATGGATTATGGCTTGCTTTTTTTTTTTTTTTGGTAAAGAGAGCTGATCAACAAAGACCATGGCTTGCTTTTGATGTTGTTGTTGTGGTCCTTATGGCAAAGGTGGAGAATTGTGACATTTATGACCAAACGTTACTATTGGCTAACCATCATTCACCAGATATCCACAAGCCACATGTGAAGACATCCATAGTCTTGAATTATCATTAAGAAAAGAAGATTAGAGTTACCCTCATCTTTTGACTTTACCATATGGCAAAACGAGGTAGAAAGAATGAGGAGAGTGACAGGTGGATGTTGTTCCTTCATGTGGAAAGGCGAAATCCAGTTTGCCACTGTTAATTGGATTGAATCAATGTTTAAATTTTTGTTGTCTAGAGCATGATCAACCCCAAAAGAGGGATATCTGAGCAATAAAAAGAAGAGAAAATAAACCCACCTTCATATGAAAGTCCCCTCCATTTGCTCCAATGCTTCAGTTATGAGGCCCGATCCCCTTTTTCTTCTCATTGGTCTAATATCATTTGTGCAGGCCCAATTTCAAAGGATTTTTGTTTTTATCGATGCAGGATATACGCTTATATATTTCTAGATTTAGGTCTGTTTCCTTTTATTGTATCTAGTTATATGTGTAAGGTGTTATTAAAAAAAGCCAATGATGAGTCAAATATAGTTAATTAAGACATCGATTTTTACCTCAAAAGAGAGGAGGTTTGATATCCACTGATTGATAAGAGCTTTATTAGTGAGTGATATGTAAATGTCTTTATAAGCATTTTTTGAACTTAGGGACGTGCTCTAATCTTGCTGGGATATCAGTGTCTACCCCACCTAAATAAATAAGGATTTTTGTCTCTCTTGCGGTGGATGGGTATTGTTATGAAATCAATAAAATGGGAGTTGGATAAGAGATATTAATGGGTAGTTAGTCAGCTAATTGGGTTTAGAAAGTGTGGTCTAAGAAGGGAAACAAGAGGGATTCTTGTAATCAGCTTTTCAAAATGATGACTCCCGTTCTAATAATAGGAACTAGACAATGGATTTGTTTTGCTCATATATATATGACCTCATTATTAATTTGTACGTCCTCCAAAGTGGATCCCTATTAATTACACATATTCAGAGGGTTTCAATTATAGGATAGTTCTAATACACATAATTAAAAATAGTATTTTAGATAAATAAACTCACATCTGTTACCAATAACTTACTAACTTAATTATCCTTAATTTCCTCAAATTATTCATCAACTTTTCATATTAAGTCCAAGGGTAATAGAATATAATTAAGCCTCTTTGTTTCTTCCCCGTCCTCCCTCCGGGGGCGGGCGTCTATCTCCCTCCCTATTTTCCTCTTTTTCTCTCTCTTTTATCTTTTTTACACATCACTAAGGAAGAGTTTGAAAATTTAAGTAAACTAGGAAGTGTTTAACTCAGTAAACTCAAAGTCTCTGCCATATATACTACTTTGTCTCTCTCTCTCTCACACACGCACTCATCTTTAATATAAGAGTCAGTTAAATTTTATTAGAGAGATTAAGAAATTTAAATAAGTTAAATTAAAGTATTTATATTTATTATTTTTTTACAAAGTAATTTGTCTTACTTATAAACTTATATATAATCTATTAATACACAATATATACTATAATTAAATACTTTATTTTGATTTCTTAATTTCTTAAAAAAAATAGTCAATTGACATTATAATACACACCATACGCATATATATGGATCTAATTCTCCAGTTAGAGCCAAGGAAGAGCTATTATGTTCTTCTCCTTTTTCTTTCAAGAAAAAACAAATTACACTTTTTAGAGTTTTGGAAAATCTAGGTAATCCATCAAAAGGCACATCACTATCTCACATATTTATTGACACAGATGCGCATAAGCTTTGATATTTCTAAATATGATGCACGACATAATTGACCACAACGACAAGTTGTTCATATTAGTGTAATTAAATCTAGATTGAACTGGCCGATCCGGCTTGAAACGGAGAACCGGTTGATAAATTGGTTTGGTTTGAGCATTAACCTGGTTTTTTTTATATAAAAAAAATTGATTTTTATTTTATTTATAATTTCATATTTATAATTTTGAAATCCTCACTTTTTTCACCAGTTTGACCTTAGCTTAGCTCTAGTTTAACTCAGGTTTGAGCCACTGACCCTGGATCCAATACCCGACCTATTCCATGACCGGTCTGATTTTAATAACATTGATTCTTATCAAAACTCCTTTTGCTTTGCTTTTCATCTTTTCATGATTCTTTTCTTCTTAATTAACTATAAAAGACGTACGACAAACGGATTCCTAATTTTCGTTTTTTTCACAGAAAAAAGTGAACAGATAAATCAATAACCAGAAGTTTGTGAGCATATAATCTGATTCAATCCTGATCAAGAATTAATGTATAAGAAAGAAAGTTATCAATACCCTATTTTAGATTCATATTCCACAAAGAAACTTGCTATACTTAGTGTTGAATAACAAAAATCACAGTTGGTGGTGTGAATTGTGATAGTTAGCTACTTGTAATAGTATAGATTTTCCAATAACATCCAGTTTAATTATGTATATTGGAACCATCTTTGATAAAAACCTCTTAATATGTGTAATTAGAAGTGAT
This sequence comes from Acacia crassicarpa, assembly GCA_034222035.1. Taxonomy (NCBI): domain Eukaryota; kingdom Viridiplantae; phylum Streptophyta; class Magnoliopsida; order Fabales; family Fabaceae; genus Acacia; species Acacia crassicarpa. The sequence continues at coordinate 31,304,773 of JAWXYG010000008.1, read as the reverse complement.
ACTTTAGGAAAAAAGATAATAAATTTAGAAATAAATTTGATTAAAGTATTATATTTATGACCAAAATAAAGATATCGTCTAATTTCTGTATTTAAGATCACTGGGAGTACATCGACAAAAATAATGGTTATTAGGAAGCACAATTTGTTACACTAGTGCAACAAAAGGGGATGATTGAATAAAAAAGATATACCTTCCTTTTATTTTTCACTCTCTCCCTGAGAATCTTTTTATAGTTTTTTTAAACCCTACAGCTTCTTTTCTCCTCCATTCTTGGAATAATGTGGATTCTATCTATATACCGTAATGAAAGAGCAGAGAAAGATGCTAATCATAAAAGATAACAATTAGGTTTGATCTGCAAATCATGTAATTAATGTCATTTCACTCATCAAACAAGTTTACTCTTTTTTACAGCTTCAGCACTGTGATGCTCCTTATAATCCAAATTCATGAAACCTTTCACTTTTTGGAAAAGTTAAGAATTCTGAGTAGAGGAGGTAATGTTCAAGCTGTTGCTAAAAACAATCTAATTCATTCTCTCTTCTTTATATTGTCTCAAATCTTCAAATCCACATTCCATGCTCATCCAAAAGATGAGCATGTAGTGCTCATCGCTAAATAAAAGGATTTTTTTTTTTTGGAAAAAATACTCCATGTATTAAAAATTAATTAACTTAATATATTGAGTATTTAAAAAATATTTCAGATATTAAGTGCTACTAAAAAAATATTTCAAGATACTGGTGTTAAAGGAAAAATATTTCTGAATGCAGAGCTAAAAATTAATTAATTTGAGATACTAGGCGTAAAAAATATTTTAGGATGCAGCACAAAATTTAATCTAAATAAATAAAAATACATTAAAAAAATAGTCCCTACCCCAAAATTAGAGGGATGAGCACTACATGCTTATCTTTTAGATAAGCATGAAATGTGAACCCCAAATATTCTATTCCACATGGTATAATTTAGATCAGAGATACATTCCGACTGTTGTCCATAGCAATAACACCATAGAGAGAGGGAAAGAAAGATATAGAACACGAAAGACATACTTTTTTGTTTGTCATTGTTCGCCTAAGACAGAAGTAACTTATACATCTATCATACCTACAGAGAGAGTACTACAAATTAAAGTTTTCATGCATTAACTCTTTAAATAAACATCCTCTCTCATATATTTGATTTTAAAAAATTCAGAATTTAGAAATTAAATATAAACTCTGATCAATCAATAGCAATGAGTTGCCCCAGAGGCGCAATATTCATTAATTTCTAACAGAAAGATTTTGGATTGTCGAAAATGTTGATAGCATAGCCTAATGAATCCATTGATACGTCGAACACAACATCATCTTGAAACAAGGACTTCATATGTTGTGATCTTCTTTTCAAGCTTTGAATAATCATAGGATGAAAACGAAACTGGTGATTTATTTGGATAATCTGCAAATGCCAGTAGTTGGTTCACTGAATCCTTGCTCTAGCAAATCTTGCTCAGTTTATTTCTCAGAGGAAAAAATGAATCGCATCAGTGGAAACTCGAGATGGATGATTCATCAGCTTAATGTTCGATCTTCTTAGCTTTGGCCTCATTAATCTATTCTTCAACTAAATGTTCCATTCACTCTCTGTCTTGTTGCTTATCCGATCCTTCCAAGCAAATGAAATGCAAGTTTTGACAAATTTGTTGATTAGACATCTTGAAAACAAACCACTTGTGAAGAAAATAATGTATTTTCAATGAGAAAAGTAGATTAAATACGTAGCATCTAGTTGATTTTTTTTTTTAAAAAAATATAACTGAAAGTTTAGGTGAGTTGGATCCAACGACTCAACCATGTTATAGTATACCTTTAAACTCAACAAATGTTTAAAAAGACATTCATAAATTGCCACCAATAGGTTCCTCACAATGATAGTGGGATTTAAACTCATAACATTATCAATTATGCGCCAACTCATTACTATATAACTAGACTAAGCTTTGTTGGCTGGCAACATTATTTTTCACTAACATAAGAATATACAATTTTGTTTTTAAATATTCAAAGATAATCCATGGCTCAGATAAAGTTCGAGCATATCTCAAGACAAATGCAAAGATTGAAAGAAAAGAACGAACAAAGGAAGCCCTAAGGGAGTGGAAAGTTGAAAAACAGAACCAGCAAAGGTGGAGATGGCATGGGCAAGTGGGGTTTTGGATCCTCTCAATTAAGCTTCAATTAAGATCATCAGGTTGTGGTTTAATGTTGATGGAGGAGTCTCATTTTTAAAAAATAAAAAATAAAAAATAAACAGGAGACTTAAATCCTTAAAAAAAATGTAACCATACACCTCCCACATCATCGTTAGATCATAATTTGATGTTCAATGTTCCTCAATTGAAAAATCCAGATATGCGCATATAAAATAACAGGACGAATAAAAAGGAAAGTATATATACAATTCTTGTGTATGGCATAAATCTAACATATTACAAGTTAATTCTTTACTTTCATTTTTTTATAAAAGAATTCGTCTCTACTATCGGCATATATGTTACTCAAAATCCACTAAATAAAGGAAGGTGCCAGCTCAACAAATATAATAAACAAACAAACAAAAGGGAGAATTATTAAGGAATAGATTTAATAATAAAAAAGTCTTAATGACATGTGAGCAGCAACATAAACCTATTCTTATTTTCAAAACTTGTTATTAGACTTTTGAGTTACTAAATTTTTCCTTCAAGATCTTAAAGTAATTTCCCCTAAACAAAAGGGGTGGAGTGGGGGCTACAAATGCTGAAAAAAGATGCATCTTAAGCTAAATAAAAGAATTTTCATTCAACGATTCATATGTGTATTCACTGCTTTAATAAGAAGAGAAAATAAATCCACCTTCATATGAAAGTCTCTTCCATTTGCTCCAATGCTTCAGTTATGACGCCCAAATCCCGTTTCTCTTCTCATTGGTCTAATATCATTTGTGCAGCCCCAATTTCAAAGGATTTTTGTTCTTTTCGATGCAGGATATACGTTTATATATTTCGAGATTTAGGTCTGTTTCCTTTTATCGTATCTAGTTAATATGTTTAAGGTGTCATTAAAAAAGAGGAGTGACATAGTTAACTAAGATATTGGCCTTTACTCTAAAAAGGAGAAGGTTTGATACCTGTTAGTTAATGTAAGGGTCTTATTGATGAGCCATCTGTAAGTATCTCTGAAAGCACTCTTTGCGCTTGCAAACGTGCCCTGGTTCTAGTAGAGTACCGGTGTCTATTCTACCTAAATTTTTTTGTACAAAAAAAGGGTGTTATAAAAAAAAAGGATTTTTGTTTTTAGTCACTCAATTCCTCCTTACCCACTTAATTGTCCAGATATGCTACAACGGATCAGATCAATGAAAATGCTTCAAGGCCTTTGTTATGGCCTCTTGCGATGGATGGGTATTGTTTTGTAATAAATAAAATGGGAGTTGTATAAGAGATATTAATGGGTAGTAGTTAGTCAGCTAATTGGGTTTAGAAAGTGTGGTCTATAGAAGGGAAAACAAGAGGGATTCTTGTAATCAGCTTTTCAAAATAATAGCTCCGGCGCTAATAATATGAGCTAGACAATGGGTATGTTTTGGATATAAATATATGACCTCATTATTAATTTTTTCTCCAAAGTGGATCCCAATTAATTACACATATTTAGAGGAGGGTTTCAAATTTCAATCATAGCTACTTGTAACAAATGTGTATTGATTTTTTTATAATACCTTATTTAATCATGTACATTGGAACTGCATTTGATAAAAACCTTTTCATATGTGTAATTAGAGAGAGAAGGTCCAACTTCTCTCTTCTTCTCTGCCGCGTCTCTTCGTGATCTTCTTCCCCTCGCCGACGGCTTGTGATGCAGGTCGCTGACGAGCACCCTTCTCATTCCTGGGACGAGCTTCTCCCTCTCCTTTTTCAGATCTGATCTGTCGAAGTGAGAGTTTTCTGATTTTCTGTGTTTTTGTTTCTTTTTTTGTAGTATGGGGTTTTGTGGTGGTATTCTTGTCTCTAAAAATAAAGAGATCTGTCAGATCTGAGATCAAATCCTCTTAGTTGGATGGTTGTTTGGACGTTATAAGGTCCGACTACCTCTTGGTAGCTTGGATCTGCGTTCTTGGGGGAAGATCTAAAGAGGTGTGGTCTGGTTTGTAGTCGATGTCACCGGATCTGTTTGGTCAGAGGAGCAGAAGTGTTCTTCATGACATCAAGTGTCTTCTTTCTTCCAAAGTTGGGTTTTCTGGTTTCTTTACCCCAAGATAGGGTACCCAGTTAGCTGATTTAATTGTAGCTATTGCTTTTAAGATTGTGTGCCCTTTAGGGTGGGTTTTTCAACCAACATTCTCTTGTTCGTCACTTCTAACCTTGGGTTTCGAGGAGACCGATGATGTTTATGATTCTACTTCTACTCTTATATTTTTAATATACGGTGCTTGGCTAATATTGTATCCATTGTTTTTTGTTGTTGTTGTTGTTATGTTGGTTGTATTTGTTTTAGATCTGTTTGTGGTTACTTTTATGTATTGTATCGTTTTGGAGTATTAATATATATATCCGTAGTTTTGTTTAAAAAAAAAAAAGGATACTTTATGGAAAACGACAAAAAATTTCGAAATAAAGTTGATTAATATCTTATAATTAAGAATAAAATAAAGATCTTGTCTAACTCCTATATTTAAGACCATTGAGAATACATGGACAAAAATAGATGGCTATTAGGAAGCAGAATTTTTCACACTTGTGAAACAAAAGGGGATGATTGAACAAAAGCCGAATTCTTCACTCTCTCCCTTTGTTTTTTTTCAGCCCATCAGCTTCTTTTCTCCTCCACTCTTGGAATAATGTGGATTCTATCTATACCATAAGAAAAGAGCATAGAAATATGCTAATCATACAAGATAACAATGAGGTTTGATCCTGCAAATCATGTAATGTCATTTTACTCATCAAACAAGTTTACTCTTTTTTTACAGCTTCAGCACTATGATGCTCCTTCTAATCCAATTTCGTGAAACCTTTCACTTTTAGGAAAAGTCAAGAATTCTGAGTAAATCGAGGAGGAAATGTTCAAGCTGTTTGGTAAAAACAATCTAATTCATTCTCTCTTCGATATATTGTCTCAAATCTATTATATTCCATGCTCATCGTCGTGCTCATCCCTAAATAAAAGGGGCTTTTTTATTATTATTTTTTTAAAACATACTGCATAAACTAAAAACTAATTAACTTAATATATTAGGTGTTGAAAAAATATTTTAGATATTAAGTGCTACTAGAAAAATATTTTAAGATACTGATGTTCAGTAAAAACATTTCTAAATGTAGGACTAGAAATTAATTAATTTTTAAAATAATAAGTGCAAAAAATATTTTAGAGTACAATATAAAAAGTTAATCCAAATAAATGAAAGTATAATAAAAAAGATATAATAATAAGAAAAAGGATCCTCACCCCAAATTTAGAGGGATGATCACTACATGGAATGTGAACCCCAAATCTTCTAACTAATGTCCATATCAACAACACCATAGAGAGAGGGAGAGAAAGATAGAGAACGCGAAAGAGAGACTTTTTTGTTTGTCATTGTCAGCGCATTGGAGCCATTCAAAATGACGCGGGCCAGTGGATTGAAGATCACGACGTCGCAAAAAAAATGGGTCACGATTTTTTCTTGAACCTTTACACGTGTGATCCTTCAGTGAAAGATCCGGATGAGTGGTACTCTAATTCCCCTATCCTTGACGCTCGTGAGTTGCACATACTTTCGAGAAAAGTTACCAGGCTTGAGATAAAAAATGCAACTTTTGCTATTGGTGCTTTTAAAGCACTGGGTCCTGATGGTCTCCAAGCCCACTTTTTTCAAACTCAATGGAATGTTGTTGGCGATAAAATATGTGATTTTATTGAGGAATGCTTTTATAATCCCTCCTCTATGGCCAACATCAATAAGTCCAAGGTCGTTCTTATCCCTAAGGTTGACAATCTTGCTACTTTAAAAGACTTTCGCCCAATATCCTTGTGTAACGTGAGTTTTAAAATCATTACAAAGATCTTGGCGAATAGATTCAGAAATGTTATGCCACAGCTGATAAGTCTTGAACAATGCAGCTTCATTGCTGGAAGATCAAGTTGTGACAATATTATCATTGCCCAAGAAATCATCCACTCCATGAGAATGAAGGGTAAGAAGAAAGGATTTGTTGCCATCAAGATTGATATGGAAAAAGCGTTTGACAGACTTGACTGGAGGTTTATAAAGAACACTCTTATGCGGTTGAGGTTAGATGATTATCTCATTATGGCCTGTATCTCTACTTCATCCATGTCTATTCTTTGGAATGGTGATGAAAGCGCCAGCTTTACTCCTTCTAGGGGTGTTAAACAAGGAGATCCCCTAAGCCCGTATATTTTTGTCCTCTGTATGGAACGCCTGGGTCATTTTATTAAAGCAGAGTGTGATGCCTGGTGCTGGAAGCCGTTCACTTTCAAGAGAGCGAGCCCTAGTATCTCACATCTGTTCTTTGCTGATGATCTCATTCTTTTTACCGAAGCTTCTCCTGGCCAAATGGCTGAGGTTCGTAATGTGATGCAAAGCTTCTGTGAAGTCTCAGGGCACAAAATTAACTTAGCTAAATCAAGAATGTTCTGCTCTAGCAATGTCAATTTTAACAGAGCCATTGAATTAAGTCAACTCCTTGGCATCGGCATCACTCCTGATCTTGGAAAATATTTGGGGGTCCCGATTATTCATAAGAGAGTTACGAAAGCCACATACCATCCCATTGTGCAAAAGGCTCGGAAAAAGTTGTCCATGTGGAAAAGCAAATTCCTTACTTTAGCTGGTCGGTTTGTGTTTGATTAAATCTGTGTTGTCCTCTCTTCCCAGCTACTGCATGCAATCGACCCTCCTCCCTATCTGCACCATTAACGAGTTAGATAAGATCTCAAGGAAGTTTCTCTGGTCTCAAGATGATGAAGTCAAGAAAATGCATCTCATTGCTTGGGACAAAATCACTCAAGTTAAGAAGCAAGGGGGGCTTGAGTTCAAAAACCTTAGGGATCAAAACAAAGCCTTCATTATGAAGATTTGTTGGAGTCTCTTAACAAAGAAGCAAACATTGTGGGCCAAATGCCTTTGGTCTAAGTACAATTGTGGCGACTCCTCTGTTCCTATGGTCTCCAAAAAGAGAAATTCATCCTCTGTCTGGAAAGTGATTGTCCAAGTTTGGGATAAATTTATTGCTGGAGTGGGGAAAAAGGTGAATAATAGGTCTGGAACTAAGTTTTGGCAAGATCTTTGGCTTCCTCTTGATCGGCCCTTCATATCCTTTGTCCATAACCCATCCTTGATTAATGAAGAGGAGACAATGAGAGATCAGCTTCTGGTGAATGGGAGATGGAATATTAATAGTTGGCGGGGCATCTTACCTTCTGCAATCATAAACTATATCTCCAGAATGCTTCCTTCATCTAATAGTTTCTCAGACTGTTTCACTTGGAGAGCAGCGAAAGATGGATGCTTCTCTGTTAAATCTGTGTATCTCTATCTCACTGATCGAGGAGCAGCAGGGGCTAATAGCTTTTGGGCCCAAATGTGGAAATGGCAGATTCCCGAAAAAGTAAAGTTTTTCGTGTGGCAGGTTGGCCACGAAAGACTTATGACAAATTCCCTTAGGGCCAAAAGAGGCCTTACAAATGAAGGCCACTGTCCCTTCCGCTGTAATACAGAGGAAAGTGTGACTCATGTAATTAGGGACTGTGAGAGAGCAAAGAACTTCTGGAAACAAATTTTAAAGCCTAACTACTTTTCTCAGTTTTTTACAGGTAATTTGCAGGCTTGGCTTAGCTGGAACTCCAACCGCAATCCCGGAAAAGGACGATTTCAGAATTTCAATTGGTCAAGAGTCTTTTGCTTGGGGTGCTGGATCCTTTGGACATCAAGATGCAAATTCCTCTTCCAAGGCGAAAAAAAGGATCTCAGGGAGATGATTCATACTTTAAACTATCTTCTGATGGAAAATTCTGTTAATCAAATTCTAACTCATCAAATTTTCCAAATTCACAGCAATGAGGAAAAGTCTTGGACACCACCACCCGCTAATGCAGTCCACATTGACGTGGATGGCTCTGTACGTCACCAGCATCACGCGGCTTGCGGAGGAGTGATCAGGGACTCTCAAGGCCATTGGTTGATGGGATTTCATAAGTCCCTGGGTCTTCATTCTGTCATTGAAGCAGAGATATATGCTATCATGTTTGGTTTAAAAACCAGTCTTCAGATGGGCTTTCAGAAAATCGTTGTTTACTCTGATTCGCTTGATGCTGCCAACATGCTGATGAGGGACACTGGCATTGATCATCCTCTCAGAGACATTATGGGGGTGACTAGGGACCTCCTCTTCGGGGATCGGGACATGGAGCTCCACTACACTCCTAGAGACATCATTTCATGTGCCGACTATATGGCCAAGTAGGGCCATGATGATCCTCCTGACGCTGATGTTACGCTGGTCCAAACAATTCCCCTCGGGTGTATGGATATGGTTTTAAAAGACCAATTGGTCTGCCATTGCTAGTTCATCTTTCTAACTTGATGTATTTTGGACTGAATCTTCACGATCCAGTCCTTTTTTCACTTCTCAAGCTTTAGCTTGCCTGTATCAGACAAAAAAAAAAAAAAAAAAAAGAAGTAACTCATGCACCTATCATACCCAAACAGAGAGTACTACGAATTAAAGTTTTCATGCATTAACTCTTCAAATAATAAACCTCCTCTCTCATATATTTGATTTTAAAAATTTCAAAATTTTAAAAATTAAATATAAACTCTGATTAATTAATAGCAATAAGTTACCTCAGAGGTGCAATATTCAATAATTTCTAACAGAGAGATTTTGGATTGTCTAAAATTAGATAGCATAATCTAATGAATCCATTGATATGTCGAACATAAACATCATCTTGAAACAAGGACTTCAAAAGTTGTGATCTTCTTTTCAAGCTTTGAATAATCATAGGATGAAAACGAAACTGGTGATTTATTTGGATAATCTGTAATGCCAGTAGTTGGTTCACTGGAACCTTGCTTTAGCTAATGTTGCTCAGTTTATTTCTCAGAGAAAAAAATGAATCAGATCAGTAGAAACTCGAGATGGATGATTCATCAGCTTAATGTTCGATCTTCTTAGCTTTGGCCTCATTAATCTATACCTCAACTAAATATTCCATTCATTCTCTGTCTTGTTGCTTATCCTTCCAAGCAAATGAAATGCAAGTTTTGACAAACTTGTTGATTAGACATCATGAAAACAAACCTACTTGTGAAGAAAATAATGTATTTTCATTGAGAAAAGTAGATTAAAGAGGTAGCATCTATTTGATGTTTTTTTTAATATAACTAAAAGTTTAGTGAGTTGGATCCAAGGGCTCAACAAGATTAGAGTATGCCTTAAACTCAACAAATGCTTAAGAAGACATTCATAAATTGCCTACCAACAAGTTACTCACATTGACAGCGGAATTTAAACTCAGAACATTATGAATTATGAGTCAACTCTTTATCAACTAGATTAAATCTTATTGGCTAGCAACATTTTTCACTAATATAAGCATATACAATTTTTTTTTTTAATACTGAATTTCAAATATACTCCACTCAAACATTAAGAAAACAGAGTATGCTATTAAATATTCAAAGATAATGCTTAGCTCAGATAAAAGTTTGAGCATATCTCAAGACAACATCGGATGCAAAGATTGAAAGAAAAGAATGAACAAAGGAAGCCCTAAGGGAGTGGAAACAGAACCAGCAAAGGTGGAGATGGTGGGGTTTTGGATTCTCTCAATTGAATTTCTCAATTAAGCATCAATTAAGATCATCAGGTTGTGGTTTAATGTTGATGAGGAGTTTCAAAATAAAAAAATAAAATAAAAATACAGGAGACTTAAATAATTTAACCATTTTTTTCCCCAAAAAAAAAAAAACAAAAACAAATTGTAACCATATCTCCCACGTCATCGTTAGATCATAATTTGATGTTCAATGTTCCTCAATTGAAAAATCGAAATATGTGCATACAAAATAACAGGACGAATAAAAAGGAAAGTATATGTCCAACTCTTGTGTATGGCGTAAATATAATATATTACAAGTTTATTCTTTACTTTCACTTTTTTTTAAAGATTATATTAGTCTCAGTTATTGACAGATGATACTCAAAACCCACTGAATAAAGGAAGATGCAAGCTCAACAAACATAATAAACAAATAAAAGGGAGTATTATCAAGGAATAAATTAAAAAATAAAAAAGTCCTAATAACAAGTGAGTAGCAACATAAACCTATTGTTATTTTCTGTACTAGAACTTGTTATTACATGTTTTTTTAGTTGTTATTTTCTTCAAGATCTTATAGTAATTCCCCCTAGACAAAAAGGGTGGAGTGGGGGCTACAAACGCTAAAAGAAGACACGTCTTAAACTAAATGAAAGGATTTTTATTCAACGGTTCATATGTGCCTTTCACTACTTTAAATTGTGTTTTTTATGTACAATATTGTTACAAGGGCGGATAGAGGGATAATGGTGGTGATATTAATTCTTCCCAACTTAAACTTGTGACCAATTGGCATGTTTTTTTTTTTTTTCACTCAGTTACAAGAGATATACCTTCCTTTAATTTTTTGCTCTCCCCCTGAGAATCTTTTTGTAGGTTAATTTTTTCAACCCATCAGCTTCTTTTCTCTTCTATTATTGGAATAATGTGGATTCTATCTATACCGTAATAAAAGAGCAGAGAAAGATGGTAATGATGAAAAATAGTAACACTGAGGTTTGATCCTGCAAACCATGTAATGTCATTTCACTCATCAAACAAGTTTACTCTTTTTTTTACAGCTTCAGCACTACGATGCTCCTCATAATCCAAATTCATGAAACCTTTCACTTTTTGGAAAAGTGAAGAATTCTGAGTAGAGAAGGAAATGTTTAAGCTGTTTGCTAGAAACAATCTAATTCATTCTCACATCTTTGAATCCACATTCCATCTCCAAAAAGATGAGTATGTAGTGCTCAACTGCTCCTCCCCAATAAAAGGGGCTTTTTTTATTCTTTATTTTTTGGAAAAAAAAAATACTCCATGCACTAAAAATTAATCAACTTAAAATATTGAATGTTGAAAAAATATTTTAGATATTAAGTGCTACTAAAAAAGTGTTTCAGGAGATTGGTGTATGTTATAGGAAAAATATTTCTAAATGCAGGATTAGAAATTAATTAATTTGAGATAATGGATGTAAAAAATATTTCAAAGTGCAGCACACAATTTAATCTAAATAAATAAAAATATATAATTTTTTTCTTTTTAAAAAGAAAAGTAGTCCCCACACTAAAATTGGAGGAATGAGCATTACACGCTCATCTGTTGGATAAGCATGGAATATGATCCCCAAATCTTCTATTCCACATGGTGTAATTGAGATCACAGATACATTCTAACTGTTGTCCATAGCAATAACACCATAGAGAGGGGGGAGAGAATGATAGAGAACGCGAGAGCCAGACTTTTTTGTTTGTCATTGTTCACGTGAGACAGAAATAACTTATGCTCACCTATCATACCCACAGAGAATAGTATAAATTAAAATTTTCATGCGTTTTAACTCTTTAAATAAACCTCCTCTCTCATGTATTTGATTTTAAGAAATTCAAAATTTAAAAATTAAATATAAACTCTGATTAATTAATAGCAATGAGTTACCCCCAGAGGTGCAATATTCAATGATTTATTTTGGATTGTCGAAAATGTTGTAGATAGCATAATCTAATGAATCCATTGATATGTCGAACATAAACATCATCTTGAAACAAGGACTTCACAAGTTGTGATCTTTTTTTCAAGCTTTGAATAATCATAGGATGAAAACGAAACTGGTGATTTATTTGGATAATCTGTAATGCCACTAGTTGTTTCACTGAAATCTTGCTTTAGCCAATGTTGCTCAGTTTATTTCTCACAGAAAAAAAAGAAAGAATCAGATCAGTAGAAACTCGAGATGGATGATTCATCAGCTTAATTTCGATCTTCTTAGCTTTGGCCTCATTAATCTATGCCTCGTCTAAATGTTCCATTCATTCTCTGTCTTGTTGCTTATCCTTCCAAGCAAATGAAATGCAAGTTCCGACAAACTTGTTGATTAGACATCATGAAAACAAACCTACTTGTGAAGAAAATAATGCATTTTCATTGAGAATAGTAGATTAAAGAGGTAGCATCTATTTGAGCTTTTTAATATAACCCAAAGTTTAGGTTAGTTGAATCCAAGAGCTCAACACGGTCAGTATGTCTTCAAACTCCACAAGCGCTTAAAAAGATATTCATAAATTGCCCATCAACAAGTTACTCACATTGACAGTGGGATTTAAACTCACAACATTGTGAATCATGATCCAACTCTTTATCAACTAGACTAAGCCTTGTTGGCTAGCAACATTTTTCACTAATATAAGAATATACAATTTTTTTATATTGAAATTCAAATTAAATGAACTCCACTAAGAAAACAAAGTATGCTATTAAATATTCAAAGATAATACATGGCTCAGATAAAGTTTGAGCATATCTCAAGACAAGATTGGATGCAAAGATTGAAAGAAAAGAATGAACAAAGGAAGCCCTAAGGGAGTGGAAAGTTGAAAAACACAACCAGCAAAGGTGGAGATGGCATGGGCAAGTGGGGTTTTGGATTCTCTCAATTGAATTTCTTTTTTTTTTTCAAGCATCAATCAAGATCATCAGGTTGTGGTTTAAAGTTGATGAGGACTTTCAAAATTAAAAAAATAAAATAAAATAAACAGGAGACTTAAATCATTTAACCTTTTATTAAATAAAAAAAAATTGTAATCATACCTCCCAGGTCATCGTTAGATCATAATTTGATGTTCAATGTTCCTCAATGGAAAAATCCAAATATGTGCATATAAAATAACAGGACGAATAAAAAGGAAAGTATATATCCAACTCTTGTGTATGGCGTAAAAAGGAAAGTATATATCCAACTCTTGTGTATGGCGTAAATATAATATATTACAAATTTATTCTTTACTTTCACTTTTTTTAAAGATTAGTCTATGTTATCGGAAAATGATACTCAAAACCCAGCGAATAAAGGAAGATGCAAGCTCAACAAACATAATAAACAAACAAAAGGGAATATTATCAAGGAATAGATTTAATAATAAAAAAAATCTTAATGACAAGTGAGCAGCAGCATAAATCTATTGTTATTCTAGAACTTATTATTACATGTTTTTTAGTTGTTGTTTTCTTCAAGATCTTATAGTAATTCCCCCTAGACAAAAGGGGAGAAGTAGGGGCTACAAACGTTGAGAGAAGATGCATCTTAAGCTAAATGAAAGAATTTTCATTCAACGGTTCATATGTGCTTTCACTGCTTCAAATTGTGATTTTTAGGCATAGTGTTGTTATAGAGGCGGATAGAGGGATAAGGATGGTGATATTAATTCTTTCTAAACTCAAACTTGCGACCAGTCGGCATTTTTTTTCCCCACACAATTGCTTTGAAAGCCACGTCATTATCCAGTTAGCAAAAAAGTTAAACTAATAGTCAAACGGTATTTTTGTACCTAAAAAAAACTTGGTTTTAGGCACTCTTTTAGCTAAACCACATATGTAGTTTTGTATCTTGAAAGCCACGTCATCGTCTAGTTAGCAAAAAAAGCCAAACTTAACGATCAAATAGTATTTTTGCTCCTAATTTATAACCATGTAGTCACTTTTATATTTAAAAAAAGTATTTAGTGTTGGGTGTTCCTCAGGGTAAAACACATATACATTTTTACACCTTAACCTTTAATAAAAAAAAAAGTCTTAATGACAAGTGAGCAGCAAGATAAACCTATTATTATTTTCTGTATTAGAACTTGTCATTACACGTTCTTTAGTTGTTATTAGACTTTTAAGTGATTAAAAATTTTCTTCAAGATCTTATAGTAATTCCCCATAGACAAAAGGGGTGGAGTGGGGGCTACAAACGCTGAAAGATGCATCTTAAGCTAAATGAAAGAATTTTCATTCAAAGATTCATATGTGCCTTCACTGCTTTAAATTGTAAGATTAATTTGGATTAATTTCGGAGAATAGCTTTTATGATTTATAATGAAAGCATATGAGATGAGTTTTGTCTCGACTTACATGAAAAAGCTTTTAAAACCACGATTTTAGGATTATCTAAACATTTACTAACCTCATAGAGTCATGGCTATCCTTTTAGAGAAGCGTATATATGTCCTTGTGATGATATGGGTCCGCTCACTTTATAGGGCATTAGCAATCAATTTTAATAATTCAGGTTAAATTATGTATTTATCTTTAATTTTGACATTTTAATTAAAATTTTAAATTTAGATAATTTAACTTTGATGTTCACAACAAAAATAAACAACTAAAAAATTAATTTAAATTTCTATTTGAACTAGAGATATTTTTCCATACAATGCAACCAATATGAGGTGAGTAACAGTTTGCGGTTCATAAATAATGCAATTTTTTTTGTTATAAATTCTATATTTCATATTAATTTTTGATCTTTCAACCACAACTGATATTTAACCATGGACCACAAGAAAAAAGTGCCTATTTCACTGAAAGTCAAGAGCTTAGAATATTGTATAGCCACTTCATCATCTACAATTGTTCCTAAATGTGCCTATTAACTTACTTTCTTGACCTACATATGGATAGGGTTAAAAGATCTTGGAAACTTCTGGTTCCTTAAAAATTCGAATCTTGTTTTGATCTAGGGTAAGTGACTAATCTCTACCAGCTAAACCGATTCAAAATTCTGTAAAAGGAAACATGATGATTATATGCAGTAGTGAAATGTGAATTATACAATCTATAGGGACTAATTAATAGTGTTAATTAAGCCATTTATCATCCACAAGAAAAGAATAAAAATATTTTTTGCTTTATGATCTGTCTAATCTTCCTTAAATTCCGTTTAACCTAAGGGCCCCTCTTTATTGCTTTAATTGTCTGTCATCATATTCTTCTGAAAGAACAAGCTTTCACTTACCACCCCAATAATAACATTCCTTCACTGTTTTCTTGAGTCTTGAGTCTTGACACAGACAGATAGAAACCAGAAGAGATTATAATTAGAAGAGGCAGGCATCTATTATCAAAGTTATTCTGCTAAACTTCTAGCATTTAAAATGAAAAAACTACTTCTCCCCAAAGCCAACGATATAGCACGGAAGAGAAAAAAGTTCCAATGTTTAAAAAAATTAACAGTAAAACTGCATCCGACTTTTTCTCACAGAATAAATCCCAGGTTTAATTTGTAAATTATCTGTTATCATATTCTTTGAAGACATGACACTAAATAATAACAATGTTAGCTGTAACCTGTTAAAGAATCCAACCCAATTGCAAGAGGAAAAAATCATGTGCCTGGGGTAACTTTTGGGACCATCTACAGTAACAAAACCCCTTTATAAATAACAAACTTTACTACTAACAAAACGTAACCCTCTAAAAAGAGTAATCACTTCGTAGTTGTTGGTTCTGGCAAGGCTCAAAGATATGAATAAAACTTTACTTCTATGGTTCCTACTGTTGCTCACCATTCTCACATATTCAGTCTGTGCAAGCAAATCTACTGCAGAATATGATGATTCTAGGATTTCCAAGTCACCAATACAGCCTAAATGTAAGCATTTAGGAACAACTTCTTTGCTTTTTTTTCCCTTGCCCTGATTTCATGTTATTTTCCATTATGTTTTATGAAAATAGCCTGAACTTATACTATGGTTCTAGCTTGTTAAACTTTTTAACTACAGAAAATAACAAATTCCGTTGATATTAGCTCGGGTACTCATCAATTTTTATTTATGGCTAAAATGCAATAAATCTAATTGATACAAGGACTGAAAACCTAACAACAGATTGAACATGTGAAAGAGTTCATCTTTGTTCTTCTGGGGTGTGCAGATATGTATGGTGAGATCATGGGATCAAGAGAAACAAGCAATCAAATAAGATTACCAAGAGTGAAGAATGTACAACATGGTCGACGCATTTTACGTGTAGGAAAGCCAGTCAACGGTGGTGGTTCAAGTGACATGTTACGACGTCCGAATGGCAGGAGAAGTTCAAGCTCCTTAAGTAGCAAGCCTTCATCTTTGTTCATGGCAGCTCTCAAGCATCTCTTGCTTGGATTGCTTTTTATCGCTTGCTTCTATTGAATTCCACATGCTTCATCCTGAAACATGCTTTTATAGGAGCACGAAGACCAGATATTAAGAACTCAATAGCCAACCTCCTATATGTATATTATAAGTCCCTTACCCTCCCCCCTTTTCTCTCTCTTATAAATACCTGCTTTTAGCTTGTGATTGCAAGATGATGCTAAATTGCTAATGCTTTTTTCTTTCTTCCTTCCTTCCCTTTTTTTTAAAAAATAATAAGCTACTTCTGCTTTCATTTCCCTTCAAGTGTGCGAAATCTATGTAATACAAAAAACAAATTACGAGAGAAAAATACATACATACCTTGTCTTCCTTACCGCTTGGCTCAGAACTGACTAAACCAGAGTTTCACAACTTCTAATCTGAGACCTCAAATTAGATTCTATTGCATCCAGACAATTAATCTAGAACCACACCACACAAAGTTAACTAGCTTGATAAAACGGGAAAATCTAGTTCAAAGTTGTCTTTCTGCTAGCTTTAAAAAGTCTCAGCCAACTCTGATGGTTTATTTTGTCACTACTTAGCCCCCACTTGATATTTTTACTACTAATTTTCATAGACAGTCACACGAATGTATAAAATGATCAGTTTCATCGTTAAAAGAAAACATGGTTCACTTTCATCCATGTAAAGTTTTCATATTTTTACACCTATGCTCAAACTTGTTAATCTCATTACTTTTTTTTGTCAACAAAATTTTAAAGTTCATCAAGTGGTATTTTTCTATCATTTTCTTTAAAACTTATCACCTTGACTCCATCACAATATTAAGTATCCATGGACAATCTCAAAATATAAGTAGCACGCCACCAAAAGGTTAGTGGTTACTAAAATGAGGAAGATGGAAGCAAGAAAGGAAGGATAACATTTTAAAATAATAAGAATAATAATAATAATAATAATAATAATAATCATCATCATCATCATCATCATCCTGAAACACTTCAATTTTAGATCTCAAAAACAGAACATGAGAAGCAATGCCTCTGATAAACCCACTTGACCACTTCAGAAGTGAACAAGAGCAAATGATCTTTATATATAACTGTATTACAAGTTCAAGGAAGACTCAAGATACATACAATAAATTACATGGACAAGGATAATTATTTTGATAACAAGCATATAAGACAATAGATATAGGCACTGAACATCAACCCTAAACGAAGAAGAGTTACTGTAGAAATTCTTCTGAAGCATTTCGCAAACCAGCAAACAGGGGGCTCCATTTTTACGTCCTAAATAAATCTTCTTAGCCATTCTCAGATTCGGAAAGCATCTGTCTGGAATCTCTCATCATACAGTCTCCAATGCCCATACCTCTCAGCATGGTAAGAAGACCTGGGGATGTACAAATTTGGGCGTTTAATCTCTTCCAGACATTCCAAATTGGAAGTTGCACTTGAAATGTCTCGGCCAGTTAAATTCGTACACCCAGTCAAGTCCAAAAACTTGAGCTTCTTACACCCCTGGCATAATGTATTGAAGCTTTTAGCTGATAATTTGCAAAACCTAATCTCAAGGTGCTCCAGAAGTGGCATAGAACTTGCAATAGCTGCAGCCTCAGAACCCCAATCTTGTGGACAAGCATTTAGATATTCATCAGGAACAACTCCCACATGTTGAGAAGGATCAATCCAATTCATGAGGTTTCGCTTCAAAACCTTGAGGTTTGGGCAATTTTTTCCAATCAACAGCAATGACTCATGGGATATTTCATAGCAATAGCTGATATCAAGTTCCCTGAGCTTTGGACAACTGGAAGCTATTCTAGAGATTGAGTCATCGGTAACATGAGGGCAACTTCTGATGGATAGAACCTCAAGATTTGGGCATCTAAATTGCAAGTGCATGATACATAGAGACAGCAACAAAAGCAAACAAAATAAAGTGAGCTCTGATGCCACACATAATAATGCTGAGAACTCATTGAAAATAATCCATACCATCACATAAAATTCAACAGCTAAAGCTCCAATAGATTAACCAATGCTAAACAAACAAAGCCACATCATACCAATGCTTTCAAAGTTTAAATCTTTAAAACTCGAATTGCACACTCAAAATTTATTTATTTCGGCATGTCTTCTCATATCAAGTATTTAGGTTGCCAAAATCCGATCATAGTATACCCAATTACAAAATCAACACTGTTTCTTCAACTCACCTTTCAATGGCAATTTATAAGAAAAATAAGGCCATAATCTAATTATTTCAACATAGAAAACTTGCATTTCGATCAGAAAAATTAGAGATTGAGTCATCAGTAACATGAGGGCAGCTTCTGATCGCTAGAAACTCAAGGTTTGGGCATCTAAATTGCAATTGATACATAGAACAAGCAACAAAAGCAAACAAAATAAAGTGAGCTCTAATGCCACACATATAAATTATAATAATGCAGAGGGGTCAAATATAATAATCCAAACCGTCACATAAAATTCAACAGCCAAAGCTCCAATAGATTAACCACGAATGCTTTCAATCTTCAGCAAACGCAGCCACATCATAATGATGCTTTCAATCTTCCAAAACTAGAATTGCACACTCAAAATTTATTTATTTCGGCATCTTCTCATATCGAGTATGTAGGTTCCCGAAATCCGATCATAGCATACCCAATTAAATAATCAACCCTGTTTCTTTCAACTCACCTTTCGATGGCAATTTATAAGAAAAATCAGGCCATAATGTTATTTCATTATCTAAAACTTGGATTTCGATCAGAAAAATTAGAAACGAAATTCAAGTAGGCAGAAGAAAATCAATTCAGATTTTACGGTATAACCAATTTTGCTTCTTGGACTTCAGCTTTCGCAACCCAGATGAAACGAACAGACGTTGAAATATGCAATCGGGATTTTACCTTTCAGCAACGAGTGCGAGCGACCGATCAGAGCAATGTCTAAGGCGAATCTCCTTAAGAGAACCAGCGCTCCAGCCGGTGACAGATCGAAGCATGGAATCGATCTTCCTCTCGAACTCGGGGATCCACCAGCGGGCCAACTCAACGGGGGCATCGAAGTGAGTCTCGAGGTTGAAGACGGAGTGCAAGGAGGGGTCCTCGAAGGCGCGAAGCCAGGACTTGCAGACGAACATGGCGCCTCGCCATCGGTCGTCGACGGAGAGGCGGGAGAATATGTTGATGAGGCACTCATGAGTCAACTCGGCCCAGTCGACTCGGAGTGCTGGCTCGGTGTCTCTTCGCTCAGTTTCCATTGAAAAGGAGTACGGCTTCTGCGAATCCCTTCTGGGGCCTATGTGGCCCCAAAACCCGGGTTAAACCGTCCGAGTTCAGGTCAGCCCGATCATTTTTTATTTTTTTTTAAAAAAACTAATTCTATATTGTGGCGGGAAAATAGTACTCCGGTCCTAATTATAAGAGCTAGTTGATTTTTTTTTGAGAGATTAAGGAATCTAATTAAATTACTTTAGAATATTTTATTTTTATTTTTTTCTTCAAACTAATTAATTTAACTAATAAACTAATATATAATCTAAAGATATACAACAAATGAAATGATTAAGTAACTTATTTAGCTTCCTTAATCTCTCCAAAGAAAGTCAACTAGCTCTTATAATTAGGACTGAAAGTAGTAGTAGTAGTAGTAGTAATAAATGGGATGAGATATTGTTATTACCATTTTTTTGTTAATACTAATGTTACTACCACTTTTCCACCGTTCGATCAGAATCTTAATAGGAGAGAGAAATTATAAAGGTATATGAGATTTTGATCCAACGGTGGAAAAGTGATAGTAACATTAGTAGTAACAATATCCTATCCCATAATAATAAGGGATAATTAATCTCTAAGTCCTTTTAGTTTCAACTAATTTTTAATTAAGTCTCTATAATTTTTTTTTTCTTTCTATCAGGTTCTTATACTTTCACATGTTTTTAATCAGGTCTTTTTAGTTCTTTTTATGAGGTCCTTATACTTTCATGAGATTTTTAATTAGGTTCCTGTAGGTTTTTTGGATATTAATTTAATTGAAAATTAAATAAATTAATAATATTAAAATCTAAAATCTAAAATTTTAAACAATCATTGTATAAGTATATAAATAATTAATTAGTAATTATTAATTAATTAAATTTAATTATATCCTAGTTTTAGAAAAATATATTATTATAAAAATAAATAAAAATTATAATATGAAATAAATAATATAAGGGAAAAGTATTTCTCTAGTCACTGCAGTGACCCCAAAACTACGTCATTTTAAATTAATGAAGGGTATTTTTGTAATTTTAAGTGAATTAATGAATGGTATTTTGGTAAAATTCATATGATAAAAAAATAAACAAAATTACAAAAAACATCATTCATTAAGATTGGAGAAATTATATACCCATAATATAAATATATGTTTATTCAAAAAAGTATGAAGAATATTAAAATAATTCATAAAAGAGAATGTTAAAATAAAATCATAATAATATTTATGAAAATAATATTAAAATTAAAAATATTTATTTTATATTTATATAAGAATATTATGAAAATTTAATTAATAATTAAAAAAAAAGGTCTATGGACCTAATTAAAAATCATGTAAAACTATAAGAAACTTGGTAAAAGGAAACAAAGCTATAGAGACCTAATTAAAAAATTAATTGAAGCCATAAGGACTTGTAGATTTGTAGATTAATTATCCATAATAATAATAACAACAATAATTTAGTATTTATTAAGATTTACGAAGTAAATATATAAGAAGAATTTTATTTCAAGTCGTAAAAAAAAAAAAAAAATCTGAAATTATGGTTTCATTGTTTCTCTAACATGCACAAATTCTCCTGGTGTCGATCTACTTATTAATAAATCAATAAGAGTAATTGTCCTTATAGACAACTCTTTGATAGAGATCTTTCATATATCGGAGCTCATTAGTTTGAATAGCAAGCGATCAATTTTTAGTTCAAACAATTCGGCCAATTATAATACAGTACAATGTGAATTATAATACTTAGAACAACATTTCATAACTTAATTTAATGCTACGTTTACCGTTGAATTTGAATGCTTCCCAAGTTTAGACAAATACATCACTCTTATTCTATTTATAAGTTATTTCTAACTAAATCATATGTACATATTAAGGAGATGTAGTTAGCTCAATGATTATATAATAAATTTTTAATTTTACTCTCATTTATGAATGAGTATCTTTCAACTTTTTCTTTTCTTTCTATATTATATTGGTACAATTAATATAAACAAAATTGTCGTAATCTCATTTATTATCTTAAAATGAGACTTATAAATAGAATCAAATTTTTCAATAAAAAAAATTATAAATAGTACCATAGTAGTGCATGACCTTATTTTTCACGTCAACCCTGTTGGCTGTTAGTACCGTTGTTGTGCTGTAGTTGCCAATTTATTATCGTTGATTTATGAATTTTAATAATGGATAATTGTTCATGAAATTCTCATTGCCTAGGAATGGAAATTGCTAAATCATTTCGTTCCATCAATGGATGTTCTAAGATAACAACAAGTAAATGTTAATGTTAGCTGTGCTTTTTGGATTACTTGTGTGTTTGGATTGATTTTTGGAGAATAATTTTTACTACCTCCAGTTCTAATTATAAAACTAGTTGATTTTTTTTGGATAGATTAAAAAAGCTAAATAAGTTAGTCAATCATTTTATATGTTGTGTATACTTATATTATATATTAGTTTTTTAGTTAAATTAATTAGTTTGAAAAAAAATAAAAAATAAAAAATAAAAAATAAAAAATTCTAAAATAATTTAATTAGCTTCCTTAATCTCTAAAAAAAAAAATCAACTAGGTCTTATAATTAGTGTTAGTTCTCTATGTGTTTTGATGATAACTGATAATTGTAAACATGTATAGATATTTTTGGATAAGCTATTTGATTGATAAAACTTATTGATTTCAACCAAAACATTATGTCAGCGCCAAACTCGAGCCTAGATTGGCAAACTCGAGTTTGATACTGATAGATGTAACATCCTGAATTTTGAATCTAATATCTTGAACATAAACCTATTTTGGGAAGACTAGTAGGCTCTATTTTTGGAAAGTGATAAATTTGAAATCAGTATTTTGTGGGCCCCGTGAATAGTATTTACTATTCACGTATACGTTTTTACTATTTACAAATACGTATTTTAAAAAAAAAATATATATATATATATGTTATTCGCAAATACGTATTTAATACTTGAAATTTGTGAAATATGAATAGTGTTCACTATTCACAAATACGTATTTACTATTTAAAAATACGGTATTTACTATTCCTAAATACGTATTTACTATTCATGCGGGACCCACAACCAAAATAATTCTCTCCCGACACAAAACTCTCGTGAAGTTTGAAAATTTTGTCAGCGGGACCCACGTAATAGTAATTTACTATTTGAATAATAATATTATATTATTATAATATAATATTATTTACTATTCATGTGGGACCCACGAAAAATTATTTCCACAGAAGAGTCACGGGAGGTTTTCTTTTTAGTTTTTAGGAAAATTACGTAAAACGACCCAGAGACTAAAATTACACTTAAGGACCCATTTTCTAACTATAAATAGACCTTCCATTTCATTTCATTCTTCACAACTTCTAAGAGCCATAGAGAGAGGTAGAGAGAGAGAGAGAGAGAGTAGAGATATTTGCTTGAGTTATAATAGCTGGTTGGTGATTCGGGTATTAGCAAGTAACAGGTAACTCTGAATATTCTTCCTTATACTTGTGAATTATGTATGATTATAAATTTGTTTGTTTACTATTTTGGCAAGAATATTTAGAAAATATTTATGGTTTTAAGATCTGGTGTGGGAACTTTGACTTGCAAATCTGTAGAGGTACTATTTATACGTACGTTACTATTCACATATACCGTATTTACTATTCATTTTACTATTCACGTATACCGTATTACTATTCATTTTTACTATTCACATATACTGTATTTACTATTCATTTTACTATTCACGTATACCGTATTTACTATTCATTTTTACTATTCACGTATACCGTATTTACTATTCATGTTACTATTCACGTATACCGTATTTACTATTCATGTTACTATTCACGTATACCGTATTTACTATTCATGTTACTATTCACGTATACCGTATTAACTACTCATTTTACTATTCATGTATATACCGTATTTTACTATTCACAGATACGCATAGTATTTTACTATTCACAGATACGCATATCAACGTATATAATGGTATAATAATGCATTATTTTTGAGTAAATACATCATGGCGGTTGTATTGTGATGGGTGGAGTAAGGAGGGAATTGAATGATAAGAATTGTTTATGCCACCACTCGGTGCACAGTGGATGGTACTTTTCAGGGCCCCATCTTCCATGTTTTCCTCTGGCCGGGATTTCATTGGAGATGTGGGACATGTGACACCTCCTTAGTTGTTATTTTTAAGGAGGGGAGCCATAGTCCAGATTTAAGCTCTATACCTTTGGCCGGGTGTATCTTAAGTTTTGGTGAGCTTGAAACCATCCAGTCAAATGAATGAGTTTCTATTGGACTATATGTTAGCCTATGGTTCCAGTCAGCGGTATACGGTTGGAAGGGGATATAAGGGTGGCTGCATACTGCATAGTGCATTCTGAATTATTCAATAAAGAATGATGAGTATTTTATAAAGATATTTGATGTGAACTACTGTATATCTAAAAAAAATATCTGTGTATATTAAATCCATTTTTTTTTTTACTATCTACTATTTATGTCATATGTAATTTGCTTGGGTAAGGTAGAAATATTCAGTAGTTACTGAGACGTGAAATCTCATCCCATATTAACATTTTTCAGGTGATTATTCTAGTAGAGAGCAAGGGAAGGCACCTATGGAGTGAGCTCTGGAAGCTCTTTTGATCTCCAATAGATTATGTTATGTTATTATATTTGCCATGAACCTAAGACTTCCGTTTTGTATTAAACTCTGAAATATTTTCTGGAATTTATTCTGATTATGTATTACGGGTTTTATTCGAAATGGTAACATTGTAAAAGGATTTGGATATTGTTGAACTCATTTGAAGGTATTTTCAATATTTTGACCGAGTTTTTGGGTATTAAAATTGTGGCGTTACATTTTTGGTATCAGAGCTAAAGGTTCCATGGCAACTTTGTTTATTTTCTAAAGTGATTTCTTTAAAAAAATTTTTTTAAAGTTCGTGGCAAATTAAATATCATAACATGATCACTTCCCTTTGTTAGATTTAGAATTTATTTAGCTATTTTTATTTGTTTAGTGTCCTTATAGTATTAATCATAGGAGGAGATAATGGCAAGAACTCGAAGAACTAATTCAACCCCTGCTCCATCCCAAAGAGGTCTCCCTCCGCATCAAGATGGTCCCTATCCTCAGGATAACAATGCCCTTTTGGCAGAGTTACGAGACGTCATCTTGGAGATGAGAGAGAAAGTGAATAGACACGAGGATGAACTAGCAAAAGGAAGAGGCCAAGGTGGTAAGGAAGGAAAGGAGAAGGCTCTGGAAGTCACACCTTCTGACCATCAATCAAGGGGAGGAAGTCATTCTCGCACTGAAGATGGAGGTAGTAGCGGTTCTCATTCTCAGTATCATCCCTTACCTATTACTGAGGTTTGGGAAAAATTTCGGAAGTTTACTCCACCAATGTTCGAGGGGAAGCTAGATCCGATTGCAGCACTGGAGTGGCTGAAGCGTGTAGAAAAGATTTTCAGAGTTATCGAGATTAGCTCACAACAAAAGGTGATGGTTGCTGAACAATTGTTGCAGAAAGCAGCTGAAGAATGGTGGGAAAGCACCAAAACAAAAAGAAATGCTGAGATGACGTGGGAAGAGTTTAAGGAAAAGTTCGAAAATTATTACTTTTCCCCTTCAATCAGAATAGAGAAAGAAACTGAATTCCTCACATTCAGGCAAGGGGAATTACATGAAGACGAATTTATTACTCGCTTTTTAGAGTTGTCTAAATTCTGCGGATATTCACAGAACAACTCTAAATGGTTGAGTGCTCGATTGGTTGAAAAAGCTAGACCAGACCTAAAAACAGCTCTATCACCGTTCCTTGATGAAACAAGGGATTTTGAAGAAATATGTGACAAACTGCGCACGATAGCAAGGAACAAACGAGAAGAGGAAGCTGAGAAGATGAAGGGTTTTCAGGCCAGATCTACACACCTCATGAGACCAACGGGAGGAGTT
This sequence comes from Acacia crassicarpa, assembly GCA_034222035.1. NCBI lineage: Eukaryota > Viridiplantae > Streptophyta > Magnoliopsida > Fabales > Fabaceae > Acacia > Acacia crassicarpa. The sequence goes on along the minus strand of JAWXYG010000008.1, from coordinate 31,279,256 downwards.
ACTAAGAAGCAGAGTCACAACTTCAGTAATGTGAATACGCGGTTTAGCCAACCATCCAGAAATCACTTTGGTGGACCATCGAGGAGTTATTTTACTGGACCCCAAAGAAGTCATTTCAGCAGACCACCGAGGAGTCAATTCAAAGGACCTCAAAGGAGTCACTTCAGTGGAGGTCAGAGTTCATATAGGGGATCCACAGCTCCTGCTGCAAGCACCGCTAACAATCAGATGTGTGCCAAGTGTGGAAGAATACACCAAGGACCATGTGTGACGTGTTTCAACTGTGGAAAGCCAGGACACATTTCCAGATTTTGTGAGGAGGAGCCTCGAGGGGCCAAGGATGCTAGAACTGCAGTGCCAGGGAAAGTGTTTGCACTATCACATCAGGAGGCAAGTGCTTCACCAAATCTGATTAAAGGTATCCTCAAACTCCAAGGTCTTGAAGTAGAAGCCTTATTTGATTCTGGTGCCACACACTCTTTTATATCATACGACTGTGTGCCTCGATTGAATTTAAGAGTGAGTGAATTGCCTTATTATATGATTATTTCTACACCGGCGGGAGCTTCAGTAAAAACTTCTAGGGCTTGCTTAAATTGTACGATTGAGATTGATAATAGGATCTCAAATATAGACCTCGTTTGTTTACCCACGAAGGGTATCGATGTAATAATAGGAATGGATTGGTTGTCAGCTAATGACATCATCCTTGACTGCAAGAGGAAGACTATCTCTCTTGCGGATGACTCTTGGAGTCATAGTAGACCACAATTGTTGTCTATAGTACAAGATGAAAAGCCTGTTCATCATGGTTGTCTTGCGTACATGGTGTTTTTCTCCATTCAAGCAGAAGTGGAGGAAGGGATAGAGAACATTGAAGTGGTGAAAGAATTTCCGGAAGTATTTCCGAAAGAAATGACAGGTTTACCCCCAGAGAGAGAAGTAGAATTTTCTATTGATCTCGTACCTGGAACGGAACCTATCTCTAAAGCTCCTTACCGAATGTCTCCATCGGAACTAGCAGAATTGAAGAAGCAGATCGAAGAATTGTTAGAAAAGGGTTTTATCAGACCCAGTGTATCTCCTTGGGGATCGCCCGTACTCTTTGTGAAGAAGAAAGATGGGAGCCTGAGACTATGCATTGACTATCGCCAGTTGAATAAAGTGACTATAAAGAATAAATATCCTTTACCCAGGATCGACGATCTACTTGATCAGTTGAAGGGAGCATCCATATTCTCCAAGATCGACCTCAGATCAGGTTATCACCAACTTAGAGTCAAAGCTGAAGATGTCTCAAAAACTGCATTCAGAACTAGATATGGCCATTATGAATTTCTTGTTATGCCATTTGGGCTAACAAATGCTCCAGCAGTATTCATGGATTACATGAATAGAATTTTCCGACCATATCTAGATAAATTTGTAGTGGTTTTCATTGACGACATCCTTATCTACTCTAAGGATGAAGAAGAGCATAAAGAGCACCTTAGAATCGTGCTACAAGTGTTGAAGGAGCACAAGCTCTATGCGAAACTATCTAAGTGCGAATTTTGGTTGAAGGAAGTAAAATTCCTAGGCCATGTCGTATCGGCTGAAGGTGTTGCAGTGGACCATACTAAAGTTGAAGCAGTTCTCCAATGGGAACGACCAAAGTCCGTGACTGAGATCAGGAGTTTTCTAGGTCTAGCTGGCTATTATAGGAGATTTATCAAGGGCTTTTCGCAAATAGCTATGCCTTTGACAAAGTTAACTAGGAAGGGTCAACCATATGTATGGGACGAAAAGTGTGAAGCAGCTTTCCAAAATTTGAAGACTAAGTTGACTACGGCACCAGTACTTATAATTCCAGATCCTGCTCAGACCTTTACTTTGTACACAGATGCTTCCAAGAAAGGTCTTGGGTGTGTATTAATGCAAAATGGTAGGGTAGTAGCTTATGCTTCTCGACAGTTAAGGCCACATGAAGGGAATTATCCTACTCACGACTTAGAACTGGCAGCAGTAGTGTTCGCTCTGAAGATTTGGAGGCATCACCTCTACGGTTCAAAGTTCGAGGTTTATAGTGACCACAAAAGTCTGAAGTACCTGTTCGACCAAAAGGAGCTCAACATGCGACAGAGGAGATGGATGGAGTTTATCAAGGACTACGACTTCGAATTGAAGTATCATCCAGGAAAGGCGAACGTTGTAGCAGATGCCTTAAGTAGAAAGACAATCCATGTAGCCCAGATGATGATCAGAGAACATAAATTGCTCGAGGAGATACCAAGTACATCTATTGATGTAATGTCAGGTTTGGTCGCTACCATGGAGGCATTAACTATTGAAAGCACAATTTGGAAAGAGATTAAATTCGCTCAGCTCGAAGATGAGTATCTATTAAACGTGAGGGAAGATATTGAAGAAGGAAAAGAATCGAAATTTGGGATCGATAGAGATGGGATATTAAGGTATAAAGGAAAAGTGTGCATACCTAGTGATGGAGAAATAAAAAGGCTCATACTAGAGGAGGCTCATCGGAGTAAATACACTATCCATCCTGGAGCAACCAAGATGTATCATGATCTTAAGCGGAATTGGTGGTGGCGAGGCATGAAGAAAGATGTGACTGACTTTGTCACTTGTTGTTTGACTTGTCAGAAAGTCAAGATCGAACATCGGAAACCTCCTGGATTATTAAAGAATTTGGATATCCCAGAGTGGAAATGGGACAGCATCTCTATGGATTTCATCATGGGGCTTCCTCTAACGACATCCGGACATAATGCCATTTGGGTAATTGTCGATAGGTTAACTAAGTCAGCTCATTTTCTAGCAATTGCAGCAGAATACTCATTGGAGAGACTAGCAAAGATCTACATGAAGGAGATTGTCAGATTGCATGGGATACCGAATAGCATCGTATCTGATCGTGATCCACGATTCACTTCACGATTTTGGAAAGCATTGCAGAATGCTATGGGAACTCGGATGAGTTATAGTACCGCTTATCATCCTCAAACTGACGGGCAGACTGAGAGGACTATTCAAACTCTGGAAGACATGTTGCGGGCTTGTGCAATCGAACTAAAAGGAAGTTGGGACGATCATCTTCATCTTGCGGAGTTTGCATATAACAATAGTTATCACTCCAGCATTGAGATGGCACCTTATGAGGCTTTGTATGGAAGAAAATGTAGATCTCCTATTTGCTGGACGGAATTGAATGAGCGAATTTTAATAGGTCCAGAACTTGTGGACGAGACGACTCAAAAGATTAAGGTGATTCAACAGAAACTTCTCACTGCTCAGAGTCGACAGAAGAGTTATGCTGACAAGAGAAGACGACCGTTGGAGTTCATGGTGGGCGAACATGTATTCTTAAGAGTCACACCAATGACTGGCATTGGTAGAGCAATACGAGCAAAGAAGCTTTCACCTCGTTTTATGGGTCCTTATGAGATTTTGGAGAAAATTGGACCGGTAGCTTACAGAATTGCATTACCTCCACAGCTTGCGAACCTTCATGATGTCTTTCATGTATCGCAACTGAAGAAATACCAACCGGATCCTTCCCACATTATAGAAGTAGAAGAGGTAGAACTCAAAGATAACATGACGTATAAAGCCGAGCCGGAGCGGATTGTTGATGCAAGGGACAAGAGATTAAGAAACAAGACCATTAGACTTGTAAAGGTCGAATGGAAAGGAATGGCTCCCGGAGATGCTACTTGGGAAACGGAGGAGAGCATGCGACAAACCTATCCTCATTTATTTAAATAGGTTAGAATTCTTATTATAGCGAAATTTTGAGGACAAAATTTTCTTTTAGGAGGGGAGAAATGTAACATCCTGAATTTTGAATCTAATATCTTGAACATAAACCTATTTTGGGAAGACTAGTAGGCTCTATTTTTGGAAAGTGATAAATTTGAAATCAGTATTTTGTGGGCCCCGTGAATAGTATTTACTATTCACGTATACGTTTTTACTATTTACAAATACGTATTTTAAAAAAAAAAATATATATATATATGTTATTCGCAAATACGTATTTAATACTTGAAATTTGTGAAATATGAATAGTGTTCACTATTCACAAATACGTATTTACTATTAAAAAATACGGTATTTACTATTCCTAAATACGTATTTACTATTCATGCGGGACCCACAACCAAAATAATTCTCTCCCGACACAAAACTCTCGTGAAGTTTGAAAATTTTGTCAGCGGGACCCACGTAATAGTAATTTACTATTTGAATAATAATATTATATTATTATAATATAATATTATTTACTATTCATGTGGGACCCACGAAAAATTATTTCCACAGAAGAGTCACGGGAGGTTTTCTTTTTAGTTTTTAGGAAAATTACGTAAAACGACCCAGAGACTAAAATTACACTTAAGGACCCATTTTCCAACTATAAATAGACCTTCCATTTCATTTCATTCTTCACAACTTCTAAGAGCCATAGAGAGAGGTAGAGAGAGAGAGAGAGAGAGTAGAGATATTTGCTTGAGTTATAATAGCTGGTTGGTGATTCGGGTATTAGCAAGTAACAGGTAACTCTGAATATTCTTCCTTATACTTGTGAATTATGTATGATTATAAATTTGTTTGTTTACTATTTTGGCAAGAATATTTAGAAAATATTTATGGTTTTAAGATCTGGTGTGGGAACTTTGACTTGCAAATCTGTAGAGGTACTATTTATACGTACGTTACTATTCACATATACCGTATTTACTATTCATTTTACTATTCACGTATACCGTATTACTATTCATTTTTACTATTCACATATACTGTATTTACTATTCATTTTACTATTCACGTATACCGTATTTACTATTCATTTTTACTATTCACGTATACCGTATTTACTATTCATGTTACTATTCACGTATACCGTATTTACTATTCATGTTACTATTCACGTATACCGTATTTACTATTCATGTTACTATTCACGTATACCGTATTAACTACTCATTTTACTATTCATGTATATACCGTATTTTACTATTCACAGATACGCATAGTATTTTACTATTCACAGATACGCATATCAACGTATATAATGGTATAATAATGCATTATTTTTGAGTAAATACATCATGGCGGTTGTATTGTGATGGGTGGAGTAAGGAGGGAATTGAATGATAAGAATTGTTTATGCCACCACTCGGTGCACAGTGGATGGTACTTTTCAGGGCCCCATCTTCCATGTTTTCCTCTGGCCGGGATTTCATTGGAGATGTGGGACATGTGACACCTCCTTAGTTGTTATTTTTAAGGAGGGGAGCCATAGTCCAGATTTAAGCTCTATACCTTTGGCCGGGTGTATCTTAAGTTTTGGTGAGCTTGAAACCATCCAGTCAAATGAATGAGTTTCTATTGGACTATATGTTAGCCTATGGTTCCAGTCAGCGGTATACGGTTGGAAGGGGATATAAGGGTGGCTGCATACTGCATAGTGCATTCTGAATTATTCAATAAAGAATGATGAGTATTTTATAAAGATATTTGATGTGAACTACTGTATATCTAAAAAAAATATCTGTGTATATTAAATCCATTTTTTTTTTTACTATCTACTATTTATGTCATATGTAATTTGCTTGGGTAAGGTAGAAATATTCAGTAGTTACTGAGACGTGAAATCTCATCCCATATTAACATTTTTCAGGTGATTATTCTAGTAGAGAGCAAGGGAAGGCACCTATGGAGTGAGCTCTGGAAGCTCTTTTGATCTCCAATAGATTATGTTATGTTATTATATTTGCCATGAACCTAAGACTTCCGTTTTGTATTAAACTCTGAAATATTTTCTGGAATTTATTCTGATTATGTATTACGGGTTTTATTCGAAATGGTAACATTGTAAAAGGATTTGGATATTGTTGAACTCATTTGAAGGTATTTTCAATATTTTGACCGAGTTTTTGGGTATTAAAATTGTGGCGTTACAATAGAGGGCAAAACTCGTCAGTTTGCACCATAAAGTCGAGACTGGACATTTGAACTTGAACTTGAGGGTTTTTACAAAGTTTTTCATATCTTGAGTAAACTCGAGGTTATAGTTGGGAACTCGAGATTGCTAGAGACTGGGAGCATTTTAATTGAAAAACACCTTTAAACTCGAGACTATTGTTTCTAAACCTCAAGTTTACAACCTCCAGAGAAAATCTTCATAGAGTTTACAAAACTTGTAAACTTGAGTTTGTGAAGACAAACTCGAGTTTGCTCTGGTGGGAAGAATTTTCAATTTGAGACAATTTCATAAAGTCAACACTACTCCTTTATGAGTAAAGTTTTCTGCTGATTTGAAAATTCACAAGAGTTTACAAAACACGTAAACTCGAGGTTTATGTTGCAAACTTGAGTTTACGCTTGGTAGAGAGCTTTCAATGTTTTATAACTTAAACAAACTCAGGACTATATGTTTAGGCTTTAGTTTACGTTTGGCTAAGAGTTTTCCAAAAGTTTTATTAGTTAAGAAAACTTGAGTTTAAAATGTTAAACTCGAGTTTGCGCCTTATAGAGAGCAATGTGATTTTAACTTAAGAAAACTCTAGAGTTTATATTGAAAACCTCCAGTTTACACTTTGAGAACTAAAACTGATTTTTGACATAAATAGTGAAAAACTCGAGGCTACTCACTAATAGACTTGAGTTTATGTTTCACTCAAATTGTGTTCCAAAACTCAAATCGCGACATTCCTCTCTGGATGGAGGAAACTCGAGTTTTGGTCAAACCGAGAGCTTTGATGTTTTTCAACATTTTGAAAACCACCAGTTTTGCCTGAAAACCTCCAGTTTTGATGTTTTGGACTAAAATCGATCTTTCATGATAAAGTCCAAAACTCGAGTTTATAAGATCTAAACTCGAGTTTGTGTCCCAGAAGTTAAAATTCAAATATGACGAATTTGGAAAACCTTCTTGTTTGGTCTTAATATTTCCCATTATCATTCTTCTATGTTCCTAGAAATGTTTAATCACTTTGTTAGTGAGTTTCAGATGAATTAGAAGATGTTTAGTGAAGGTTTAAAGCAAAAGCAAAAAGTGACGTCAGCATATTAAAAGCAATACCCAAAAAAGTTGCATAATTTTGGGTAATCCTTCTGAACATGTTTACAAAGAATTAAAGAATACTTTCTACATCCAGTAGCTGCCATTCCAACAGATCTATTGTCAAGAAGTCAACTCTGAACTTCTGCACAGCTGGATTAAGTGAAGATTAGAGAAAGAAGAAGACCAAAGCTTAATCTAAACCTTGTCTAATGAAGGCAACGGTTATATTGAAGTCTACAATGGTCATGTATTGATTTCTACCTATAAAAGAGGACAGAATCAAGACAGAAAGAGTTGAGACACAAGCTTACATTTTCAACATGCTAATACTCTGTTTTTCGCATCATTTACTCTCTGTTTTTCATGACTAGATAGCTTAGAGAGTGAGATGATTTGTATTATTCTTCAATGTTCATTCATTCACTTCTGAGAGAGAAGAATTATTGTAATTATTTTATCTTTCTATCTGAGAATTATTCAAGATTGGGTGATCTTGAGTGGGAAACACATTGTGTTGATTACAACTTGTAAGGGAGTGAATCCTAGTGAAAGGATTATTTCAAGTACAGAGTGTGTAATCAAGCAGTGTACTGATTACAGTTTGTAAATGGGAGTGAATCCTAGTGAGAGGTTACTTCAAGTACAAAACGTGTAATCGAGTTGAAAGAAGATAGTGGATTGAAAATCTCAAGTGGTGCTTGGAGACTGGATGTAGGTCAAGGATTTGGCCGAACCAGTATAAATTAGTTTGTACATTCTCTTCCCTTATTTCTTACATTTCCAGCATATATGTTTGAATGTGTATATATATTTGAATGACTGATTATTACCTTATAGTTTATTTCTGTCATTCAAACTGATTTCAGTAAGTTACGAAAAGATTTTCAAAGTAACTAAATTTTTAATTTAACACCCAATTCACCCCCTTTTGGGTGACAGCCGGTTCTTTTAATTAGAACCGGAGGGAGTACAATTTATAAAGTAAATACTCACCCTGTTCTTATTACAAGGCACCAATTGTATTTGATCATTTTTATATGACACTTACTTGTTTCTAAAGCGCATTAATTATTTCTTTCTATATCTATAATCATTAAGGGTAGTGAGTGAGAGTCATAATTAATATAATATTAAAGTTTAGTGTAATTAATACGAGTAATATTAGAAGTTATTTAAATTGTAGGACAACTTTATTAACTTTAACTGTTTTATTGGTTTGTGAGAATTGTTAGTTAGTGTCTAGGGCAGTGTTATCAAAATCGAGTTTCTACGTAGACACGGAAGGGAGGTGGTAAAAACGTAGATTTGAAACGACAAGAAACGTAAAATTTCTACTTTGTAGTACTTAAGATTAAAGCTCAAAATTATACATATATATGCGTGAAAAAAAATAATTCTAAATCACTACTCAAACTTCAATAAGCAACTTTATATTAAAAAGATATAAATCATATAACTATATAAAACATTAAAAAAAAAAAGTTTACATTAAAAACTTGCATTTATAACTATGGAAATACTTTAAAAACTACATATATCTATTAAGTCTCCACTTTTCAGTAATTCTGAGTCCAAGATATACAATAGAAATAGGATTTTCAACTTTTAATCTTTTTTCGAGCCAAAAAAAAATCATACTTTTTTTTTGGTTAAAAATAAAACAATACAAATTTATATTTTTACATGTTTGAACGACGTTTCTATTAGATTTTGCTTATGACAGTTTTGACTTGCATTTTAGCACATACTCCCTTTGGTCCTTATTATAAGGCATCAACTGCTAACATATTTTAGCCATTATTATAAGGCACCAACTACCTTTAAATATGAGTTTTCCCTATTTTACCCTCATTAATCATCATCTACTTCACTCTAAAGCATATTTCTCTCTCCTCCAATAGCTATTAGAACCTACTCACGCAGAAAATGTTTTTCTTTACTTTCTCCTCCCAATAATCATTCTTTCTCTTCCCAGCCAAAATTCTCTCTCCCCCAATAACCTCCTTACTGTAGTAATACCTTTTCATCTACTTTTTCACTCCCAATAGTTATTCTTCTCTCTCCACAGCATTAAAGTAGGGTTAAACATAGAAATGTTTGTCCACTGAATACTTTTTTAATGACCAAATTGTCCTTCCTTGGTTTAAGAGAAAAAGGCAGTTGGTGCCTTATAATAAGGACCAGAGGGAGTATGACCCTGATAAAAATATACGTTTTTACACTAGTTTTTGACAACAATGCCAGAGAGAGTATGTAAGAGGATTTTTATATTGACTTACAAAAAATAGCTTATGGAACCTAGGCTTTGGTGGTTTCCAAGATAAACCAATTATTGTTGCTCGCTCATATGACCAATTCTTTTTTTTTAAAAAAAAATTTCAGAATTTGTTTTTAAAACAAAAAAAAAAAAAACAGCCCCTTAAGAGTTTGTTTGGGAGTTCCATTTTGGAGGAAAAAGAAAAGGTAAAGAGGGTTCTGGTAATCCCTTTCCTTGTTTGCAAGTTTCAAAAATAAGAGGGGAGGAAATCATAGATTTTTACAAATCTCCAAAACCCTCTTTCTTCTAAAAATTAAAATTCCCCCAATATAGGAGGTTTTAAGAGGGAAAATAAATTAATTACTTTTTTACCCTCATTCACCACCACCACCACCACGCCATTGCCCCCGCCACCATCACCACCGTCGCCCCCCCCACCCAACCGCCACCACCTCCGCCGCCGCCGCCGCCACCGCCACCGCCTCCGCCCCCCACCGCCGCCCCACCACCACCATTAAGTACAATTTTATATTTTAGGTTGTAGTTTTATATACTTAAATCATTATATACTAAAAAATATATATATAAATTATTATAGAGAGAGCAAAATAACTATTATAGAGAGATATATTTTTTAGAGAGAGAAAATAATTTTTGAATATAAAATTACATAAATAGTTTTTTTATAGAAAATTTAAATTTATTTGTAAAGTATAATAATTATATTAATTTTTAAAGAAAATGATAAAATTCATTCATTAATTCTTCATCTTCCTCCCTTACTATTTTTTTAACTCCCAAATAAGGGAAGGAAATATCCTCTACCACTTCCCTTCCCTCCCCTCCCTTCTCCTTGCATCCCCTTCCTTCTCATTCCCTCCAAACCCCTAAACAAAGCCTTACTCTTTCTTCCCTCTTGAAAATCAAATGAGGAGGCCAGACCATGGCAAGTTTGTTTGACATAATGAATGAGTCAGCAGGCTAATTCATACATGGCGGTGGGTTGGTCAAAATTTTCTCATATCCTAATTGTCATTGATCTGCTTGATGGACGAGTCAGCCCACGCGTCTAATAGTCTCTTCGATTTACTCTGTTACTTTTTCAACAAGACATTTTTGACTCTATAGACTAACTTCTATTTTTCTATTTTTAATATAAGAGCTAATTAAAAATTAAATTTCTTCCTAAATATAAGACATCAATTCATATTATCTCCTAAATTTATAAAATTTTCCCCATCATATCTATTTTTTTTTTATTTTTTTCCTAAACATACGTATCCTATTAGAGGCAATCTTTTTCAAAACACTATCAGACACTAAATGTAGACACTTCTCCAAGTAAGAATTTGAATATTGGTTCTCAACATTGTGAGGGATTAACCTTTTTCCACTATCTAACCCCCTTTGGTTATATCTCTATTGACGACATGCATTAAAGAGTTTCATTCCAATGGTAGTCATAATGAAATACTTCTTATGGTTCTTATTATAAAGCACCGACTAATAATTCTCACAAACCAATAAAAATAATTAAAGTCATTGAATTTGTTCTTAAATTTAAATAATTTCCAATATTACCCCTATTAATTGCACTAAACTATAATATCATATTAATTATTGCTCTCACCCACTACCTTTATTAATTACAGGCATATAGGAAAAATAATATTTAATATTCTTTAGAAACAAGTAAGTACATTATAAAAAAGACCAAATACATTTGTTAGTTAGTGTTTTATAATGAAGACTAGAGGAAGTATAATATTTTGAGAAAATCAATCTTTATTTATTATAAATAATTAACATAAATAACTTTCTTAATCTACTCAAATTAGTCAATTAGATCTTATATTAAATATTGGATGTAGTATTCTTTAACTCAATCATAAAAAATCAAAATAATAGGCGAGAGTGGCAATTTTTACTGACATATCCAGTGCCCACAGCATCACCCTCTTGTTTTTTTAGATCAAAGCCTCTCTCATGTATGTCAACAAAAGTTAGTTTAGTTAGTAAATGAGTTGACTCATAATCATAAAATTGTGAGTTTCCAAATGAGTAATGGGTTGACTCGTAATAATAAAATTGTGAGTTTCCAAATGAGTCTAGAACCCAACTCACTTCAACTTTTTTGCATTAAAATAATAATAGTAAAAAAAAAAAAAAAAAAAAAACCTCTCATCTATTTTGCACTCTAGCTAGGAACGTGGACATCACTAACAACTTTGACAAGAATCTTAGCATTGCTCTATTACATGAGAACTCCCAAAATGACTTTTAATTAACACACAATTCATGGAAAATATCATCACGTACGTGTTCTAAGGTTCAAACATGGATCCCCATGCTTCATGAAAGACCATGGTGGAAAATGGCTTGCAGAACCTCCTTCACATGAACCGATCCATCCATAGTTGCCGAAGGTGATGAGCGGTGGCAAGCTAAAAGCAAAATCAACCAACACTCTTTCATGACTATCATTTGGTAAACTTAATTCCGTGGAAAAACGAGGTTCTCCTAAAATGTTGTCTTGGCTCAAATATTAATTGCAGCTTCTCATAACGAAGCCACACACACCGTAATCACTACTTCTTCCTTTTTTCTTGGGCAAAAAATAATCAATATTTGCTCAGAGATAACAGTATGTTAACCGTCGAGGTGCAAAAGCAGTATCATATACATTAATACATACTATTAAGATCTTGAAAAATAAGTACTAAGCATAGAGAATCATCAAAAATCGTTATGGCGTTCTGACGGAAGCCAGAGAATATCAGAAATTAATTCTACTCCTCTCTTGGAACACCATTGCAACCCCGTAAGTTGTTTCTTCTTCGCTGTCTGAAAGCGATCTGAACCTAAGTTTCATCTTCGCTGTCTGAAAGCAAGCAATCTTGTATTTGTTCCCTGAAAACACGAATATTAGCATCTCAAGATCCCACATGAGAAACTATAAAGTTTACAAAAAAGGAGATCACAACCACTATTAGAGGATATACTTGTGAGTTGTGATCCCACAGCAGAGATCTACAATAGAAATTATGCAAACCACATTGGACTCCATGAAATAAAGAATGAGTCACCCTGTTAATTACTCCCTTTGGTCCAAATTATAAGGTACCAACAAACAATTCTTACAAATCAATAAAAACAGTTAAAATTTAAGTAATTTTCAATATTACCCTTACTAATTGCACTAAACTTTGATATTATATTAATTACTACTTTCACCCACTACCCTTATTAATTATGGGCATACATTGAAAAAAAAAAAATTAATACACTTTAGGAATAAACAAATGCCTTATAAAAAAGATCAACTACAATTGTTAGTTGGTGTCTTATAATAAGGACTAGAGGGAGTATTTGTGAAAATTATAACTCACCAGGAAAGGAGCCAGAACCTGTTACGCCATACCAGAACAAAAGAAAGCAAAGTTCTATATGATATGCAAAATGTTAACATTTTATATTAAATTTGGAAACTTTACTTCCTCATAGATTACAATCAGTCATGGTAATCAAAATGATCCACTCTATTTAAAACATATCAGCCAAGAACCCCAAATTGATCATCTGAGAATTCCCAGTATTCAATATTTTTTTTGCCCTCCTCCGATTCCTTCAATTTCAAATATTGGGTAATGTAAATGAATACAGTTTCTTATATGTGCCCTACTTAATCTAGAGATGTGCAAAAGATCCTTAGCCTGAGATATCACTGAACTCAAATAAAACCCATTGTGTTAACATCATTGCCAAACTACTAATACTCACCTTAGGACACTCAAATTCCTGTTGTTTACTTGCTGTGATCGTGCAACCACTGATTGAGGCAAAAGTGTATAAAATTGCTCCAATGACGTGGGGTCTCTTGGAAGTATCTGAAAGCGACAACTTGAACAGTAAGAAGTGCCAAAAACATCACTACTCCTGTGGTTCTCGAGATTGCTTAAATCAACAGTCTCAGATTTGTCAAGAGGGCTATTGCAGAGATAACAGAATGATTCTGAGGAAACAGATACATTGGACTTGAGATTGTATCTCTTCTGGTGTCTCTGAGTTGCCAAAGGAGTTTTTCCATCAACAATCTCAGGAATCCTGTTGAAATGGAATGGAATGAGCTTCCCAGCTGTTCTTACAATAATGCTCTCTCGAGATGGGTTTTCTTCCTGCAAACGTATTTTTTATTAATGACTTGCTTATTAAATTAAAAAAGAAATAAATACAAAGTCGAATACAACTGAAAAGGCAGCTATAGTTGCAAGCATAAGCATGTTACTCCATCCCAAACCTAATAATGAATTACTAAAATTTCATAAAAATCACTTTCCAATCAGAGTTTAAACTACAAAGGGCAAGCACTGAGAAGCATAGGCATAGCTAACAAATAATCTTTTCAACCCCGAAGCAGAGAATGCATTCTTCATATAACTTCAAATTCAGCATTACATTAAGTTATTTTCTTGAAGAATTATACTCAAACTATACCTATGCAGTATGCACTCATTTGCCCATTAAGGAAAGGGGCGAAAATAACAACTCATACCTGCAAAAGTTGCACAAAGGATGAGACCAAGCTGTTAATGCCAGAGTGAGGACTAGTAGACAACACCAAGGTCTTTAGACTGCCCTGCCAAATATCCGGCACATTATGTAAGTAAGAGATATATAAGTTTTTTAGAAAAATATGCTCATATCGACCATATGCCCAAGACTGTGGATTTTTATAAAAGCTTGAGGAAAATGAAATTAAGAGAAGCCTTTAAAAAGAAAGAAAGACTTAAAACCCGTCAAGCTGGCAAAGCATGTTGATCTCTTGGGCAAAACAATCACGAAGAGGAAGCACAACAGGGACTTCCCACCTAGCATCAACATACTGCACATCTGAAGGTAAGGAATATCCTTGGCCCTATCAAAACATATAGACGGAATGCTTACTGAAAGTCCTTTTTGTTTGGAATGAAAATGGAGAAACATGGGTCAGAGTAAGGACTGCTATCAAACGCAAGTAATTTGCAGTAACTATATGCTGGAGCAAATGACATTGGAACAGGCATACTTATGAACAAGACTTCATGATTTACAACCATACAAGGACTTCAAGTCTCCAACTCAATCAAAATTCAAAAACATACCTTCACAGTAGCCGAAATAATGTGGCGAGCAATTCTTGAAATGCAAGAACCCAATACAAGTCTGTTGTATCCAAATTCTGATGCAACCTACATAATGATAAAAAATTTTCAAATGGACAAAATTTCCAGTAAAATGTAAGTTTGGGGCTAAAATGAGCTTAGAGATTCGGATCCCAACCTTTTGCAGGGCCAACATGCGAAGATAAAGCAATATATCTTCCTTTCCAGTTGAATCACTTACAGCTTTGACCAGTTTGATTAACTTGTCCCTTCTATCACTAGACTCCGAAGAGTAAACAGCCTCAATTGGCACAACATGCAACTCTTTTGTTGGCGGAGTTAGACTTGCCACAATCGAACTGATATCTTTGACTGCCTTCTCTAACTCATTAGAATGAATTGGGGAAACGGAACTTTCATCAACAAATACCACTCCCACACCGAATACAGGCAATGATCTATCTCTACTCGCATCAAAGTTCCTTAGGGCTCTATGTTGCATGTCGTGAACGAACTGTAACGCTACCCTGAAAAAGCGTGCATTTTCTATTATGAGATTGATCGAACAAGAAAGAAACCCTTTGCACTCTACTACTATATCGTTGTTTTTTCTTTCCTCCCATCATTATTATGCTTGAGTGACTGTTTATAAAATTGTAAGATATTCAAAAATTATGGATGATCAATGGTTCACTCAGCGGCAGCTCCTCTTTCTCTCTCTCTCTCTCTCACACACACAAAAACACACACAGAGAGAGAGAGAGAGAGAGCAATAACAGCAGACCGAAAGAAAGTAAGGACCTAGAAGAAGGACCGCCAGAGAAAGCGACGAGAACCTTATCCGTCGGGGTAATCATGGCGTTCGAAGTGACGGCGAATCTAAACTTCCCAAACAAATTGTTCCTGAAGCAATCAGCACAAAAGCGCCCATCATCAATACCACCGTAACCGGAAATGGCCTCATTGACCTTACACTTGATGCAGAGTGTGTTAGCTATTGGATTGGCCTCTGCATCGCCTGACTTGGTCCGCTCAGATGATTGGGCGCATGAGGCCACTTCTGCTTCTTCGTCTTTGTAGCAGTTGGAATTGCATCCCGGGCCATTGCATGCCATCATCGGTTATGCACCTTATTTAGGGTTCGGTGATCTTGATAGGGTTTTAGACGCCCATCCACACTCGCCGTTCAGGGAGGGGATGGATACTTTGCATATAGACCGGTATGACCGGGAGTCCATGTTTTAATAAGCATCTATTACCTCCTGTCTTAATTATAAGAACTAGTTAACTTTCTTTGGAAAGATTAAGGAAGCTAAATAAGTTACTTAATCATATTATATATTAAATATTCTTGGATTATATATTAGTTTATTAGTCAAACTAATAAGTTTGAAGAAAAAGATAAAGATCTTAATCTTTTCAAAAAAGTCAACTAGCTCTTATAATTAGGACCGAAAGGAGTAATTTTTTTTATTTTTTTTATATATTGTATTTATTTATATTTAAATTATGTGTTACTTTTTCTAATGATTTTTGTACCATTATTTCAAATTAATTAATTCTTAATCCTGTATTCAAAAATATTTATTTGTAACACCAGTACCATGGAAACTAATTAATTTGAGATACTGGGTGTAAAAATCATTATAAAAACAACACATAATTTAAATATAAATAAATATAATATATAAAAATAAAAAAAAAAAAGTAATACTACGTAAGTACATAAGGTCTAAACACCTTACGTAGACCCGGGGGAAGTGACCGGCACCTGATTATTATTATTATTAAAAGAAAAAGAAACCCCTTTTCTGTGCAAACTTTTTTTTGGTCAAATTTTCTGTGCAAACTGAAAACTGAACATAGATGATAAAAATATATTCATTCAGTCCATAATAAAAATATATTTACTTATTCATCTCTCTCATTCCCTCTCCAATTTTTTTTTTTTTTAAAGTAAACTATCAAGGACCAACTATCAAAAACTGATTCTTCAAA
Organism: Acacia crassicarpa; assembly: GCA_034222035.1. Classification (NCBI taxonomy): domain Eukaryota; kingdom Viridiplantae; phylum Streptophyta; class Magnoliopsida; order Fabales; family Fabaceae; genus Acacia; species Acacia crassicarpa. The sequence goes on along the minus strand of JAWXYG010000008.1, from coordinate 31,262,794 downwards.
TATATCCTATATTAATCTGGACAAAAAAAAAAAATTCCCATATTAATCACTACCGGTGAGTATAATAAATTATGTGTCAGATGCAATTAGAAAATAACATCCACTGGGCAAAAGAAAAGGGAAAAAATTACATCAAGATGTTGATGCTACCTTAAGCTGTAAAGAAATTGATATAATAATATTTTTATCTTGAATTGATATAATAAAATATTCTAAAAAATCAAATTAAGAAATTTTATTTTTGTTAATTACTTCACAAGACAAATATATTTTAAGTGCTCTAATTGATGTTGTTGAAAAGTTTTTTTCCTCCGGTTACAGGCATTAATTGGATGTTATAAATAAATTTGAAGACATCAAATTGGTAAAAAAGGTAAGGAAATTTTTTTTTGAAATTATAAAATCTCAAATCAGGTTTATTACCAAAAGTTAATAAAAAAAAAATAAAACTTGATAAGCAATTCATAATCAATTTTTTGAAAAATACATGATTATTTGAATAATTATCTTTTTTTAAAAAAAAATTAATTACAAAAAAGTAAGGGGGGAGAAGGTGAAGACTAGATGGTTTACTTGGAGGAAAAGCTTTAAAGTGAATGAGAGAAGAACCAGGAAGGTTCCACCTTCCAAGTTGCGAATGCCACATACATAAGCCTATTTCACTTGTAAACCATGCATGATCAAGTCAATATGAGTAGAAGGCCTGTTTTGAAAAAGTAATTGTTAATATAAAATTTGTTCTGTTACGTTTATCCTCGTTTTGCGCCTCCAATTTCAACAAGCCACATCGACCATTTTTGATGGGTTGACATAGCTCATCTTATATATGTCCAGAAGAAAGACAAAATTCCTCCAGAATTCTTCTAATCACTACTACTTGAGGGTCATTTGTATGCTCAAAGATAATTAAATCATCGAGCAAAAAATAAGTGGGAGAGAAGAACACCTTTGTGCCCCATTTTGATTGTCTTCCACTCCCAGAGGACTCTATAGATTGGGATAATCGCTCCATACAAAGCAAAAACAAGTAGAGACGTAATAGATCTCCTTGTCTAATACCACGTGTAGGAAAGAATGTTTCTGTCGGCTTACCATCCCACAACGCATCCATGCATGGAGGAGGAGGTGATCGATACAGTTCGGAATTAGATTAACCATGTTTGGCGGCAACAATTGGCCACTGGTTCTGAAAAAACAGGGCATGCAGTCCATCTATCAGTGCCAGGGGCTTTTAGAGGTTTCATTTTGAATAGGGGGCTTACTTGATTATTAAGTGCTGCATATTGATCAGTGTCGGTGACAGAGGGAAAACTACCACTTGACAGAGACGGGGGTGTTTCTGAATTCTCCAGAGACTAGAGTTCTTTGAAATATTGGCAGGCCATAACATAGATAGTGTCTTCTCATCGCTGATTCAGCACCTGTCCATGATTAGAGCTGAGAAATCTGGTTGCAGCAGCAACGCATTAGTGCCTTGATATAAAAGGAAGTGTTCCGGTCAAAATTGACGATGTAGTAATACTTTTGCTGCCCTGGCCCACTTCTTCCCTGCTCCCCCGGCCCTGTCAAAATTGTGCCTCCTACGTTGTACCTGCATCCATGATCCGTACTGGGCTTGTTCCCGCGCTTCTTGTTGCTGTTCACGTTCCGTTTGCATTTACGGCTCTTCATTGCCGGAATCCATTGCAGAAGCCATTTTTGCCGGACAAAACTCCTGAAGGTGGCCATACTATACCCACCACAATTGACACAAATTGTTGGAAGTCCTTCACGCTCAACATAAATCAACTCACCATCAACCATGATCGTAGAGGTTAAAAGTTTTGTTAGATCAACCAGAACCGCAATCCTTGCAAACTTGCCTCTGTCTCCAGAATTGGTGTTATAATCCACCTGAATAACTTCGCCAAATACACTGCCAATGGAGCAAATGATGCTTCTGTGATAGTAGCGGGCCGGTAGTCTGGGAAGTCGCAGCCAACAAACAACCTGGTTAATCACGTGTTCTTGCGGTTTAAATGCTGGGTGCCATGGTTGAACAGTCAGGTAGTGACCATAAATAACCCACGGATTATTAATGTGGGCGTTTTAAAAGTCCATTTCATCCTTGAATTTAACCAAGAAGCAATCATTTTCTATATCAGTAACTTGTGTTTTCCCGGTAGGCTTCCAAATATTCTGGAGGTGAGCACAAAGGGGTTGGATGCCAATCTTCCTTCCCAACAACTTGACAATAACAGCAAGCCCCATTCGTTTGTTTAGAGCATTGAGAATGTGGGTTGCGAAGTCAACAATGGGGATAGTCCCATCCGGCCGTGCCAATGGTGACGTCGCCTTGCTGCAAAGTAACTTCCTCTTCCTCTTCTTCTTCATGGAAGCTTTGATCCTTGTTAAGTAAATTGTCTTCAAAAGGAAGTATGGCAGTAGCTGGCTGTTGGTTGTCAACATTCATCTGGGTGTTATTCACTGAAGGGGGTCTTGGGCGGATGCTTGTGTCTCTGGAACGATTTCTGGGGTAGTAGTCGTGGAAACATGAGTTTTTGCAGATAGTGAAAATTCGGCTTCATAGTGTCCTCTATTGCTTGGGCTTCTCCTAACTTTATTTTCTTGGTGTTCCGCACCTCTCCAGGATTCGGAGGTGGTTCGTTCTTGGGGCTGCTTTCAATGGGAATGGGGTGTATAGCATGGTGAAAGTTCCTACTAGCAAATTCTAGAGAGAAGGAGGAGCTTCTCTCTCTAAGCCATGCTTCAAAACTTTTATAGTCGCTCAAATTTTATTCTATTTAAAATACTGATATCTATAATTTAATAAAAATTTAAACCATTTTACTCTTTAATTAAGGGACCTAAACACAGTTTGATATTTAAGAAATAAAAAATTATTGGGAAAATCCTTTTAAAGTCCAAGGGATCAAGGAAAATGTCAAAAAAGGCCACACATAAAATTTTGATGCAAAAAATGTCTTAAAGAGTTGTTAAAACCTACTGATAGAATTATTAATTAGAGTAAATACCTTATTTGGTTCCAAAAAAAAATCACGGACCCCATTTTAGTCCCTCAGATAATGAAACCCCTTTTTAGTCCCTGAAAAGGATGAATTTCCAAAAAAAGGACCTCATTTTAGTCTGTCGAAAATTTCCAAAAACCCATTTTTAGTGCATAAAAATATCCCATTTTAGTCCCTGGGGAAGAAAAAGGAGTCCGTGTTTTTTTTCCAGGGACCAAATAGGGTATTTACTCTATTATTTATCTACTAAAAAAGTTGTTAATAAGACTTCTTGACATTAGAATTTTTTATGGAACTTTTTTGACTTTTGTTGGGCCTTGGGAACCTTCAAGGGATTTTCCCAAATTTATTTATTTTAAAAATGATTTTATAAAAACTGTAAGAGCTGAAAAGAGTTTAGTAGTCAAATTTTACATTTTTTTTATAAAGTAGAGGCAAGCCGAGGCTTGAGAAATAGTAGGGGAAGACTATGATAGTCTAGCCCTTAATAAGGTAAAAGACTATGCTAGTCTAGACCCAAATACAAAATAAAACACAAACTAGGAGATACAAGGCAACTGATCACGTAAGTACATGTGAAGGCAACCACCAGGAACAGTTGGTATAAGAACCACATCCGCCTCATGTTGGTTATCCTGACCATACTTGGCCATATAGTCTGCACAAGCGATGTTTTCCCTTGAAGTATAGAAAATCTGAACGCTCCAGTCCTGGAAGATAAGGTCCCGAGTCTCTGCAATGATATCTCTGAGAGGATGATCAGTACTTCAATCTCTCATAAGGATGTTTACGGCCTCAAGAGAGTCAGAGTAAAGGAGGATTTTCTGGTGTCCCATCTGGTACCCAACTTTTAATCCTGTCATGATAGCGTAGAGCTCTGCCTCAATGACTGTATGCTGTCCAAGTGGTTTGTGGAATCCCATCAGCCAATGACCATTAGAGTTCCTTATAACTCTGCCACAAGCTGCTTGATGTTGGAAGCGCACTGAACTGTCCACGTCAATACGAACTGCGTCCACAGGGGGAGGGGTCCAAGACTCTTCCCTACACCTACAAAGTTGAAAAACTTTGTGAGTGAGTACCTGATTAGAGATATTTTCCATTAAAAGATAATTACATAAGTGTAACATCTCCCTGATATCTGTCATCTCGCCCTGGAATAGGAATTTGCATCTCGTTGTCCAGAGTATCCAGCATCCGAAACTGAAAACTCTTGGCCAATGGAAGTTCTGAAATGTCCCAACTCCATGATTATGGTGAATAGTCCAATTAAGCCAAGCGTGCATATTACCTGTAAAAAACTGAGCAAAATAATTAGGACATAAAATTTTTTTCCAGAAGTTTTTGGCCCTTGCACAATCCCTGATTATGTGAATTACGGTCTCCACATTGTTGCAAGGGAAGGGGCAAAGGTTATCATTAGTGAGACCTCTTTTAACATGAAGAGAATTGGTGACAAGTCTCTCATGAGCAACTTGCCACATAAAGAATTTCACTTTTTCAGGAAGTTGCCATTTCCACATCAAATCCCAAAAATTGTTTTGTCTCGTTTCCCCTTGTTCTGAAAGGTAGTTATAAGCAGATTTGACTGAAAAGCAACCATCACTCGTAGCTCTCCAGTAGAAGCCATCAGGAAGGTTGCTATTAGGGGGGTGCATTTTAGAAATAGTATAAATGATGGAGGGAGGCAAAATGCCCCGCCATCTGTCAATGTCCCATGTACCATTAACCAGCAATTGGTCATGAACAGTCTTGTCCTCATTAATTAAGGAAGGGTCAGAAACAAAGGCCACAACGGGGCGATCAATTGGAAGCCAAAGATCGTGCCAGAATTTGGTCCCAATCCCATTATTAACCTTTCTCCCAACTCCAGAAAGAAATTTCTCCCAAACTTGAACAATTGCTTTCCACGCAGGGGATGAGTTTCTTTTCCTGATGACACTTGGGAGGGGAAGATGACCACAATTATATTTAGTTAAAAGACATTTGACCCACAGATCATGCTTATTCGTCAAGAGGTTCCAACAGAGCTTCATAATAAAGGCCTTGTTTTGACGGCGAAGATTTTTAAAGCCAAGGCCCCCCTGCTTCTTAGCTTTAGTTACTTTATCCCAAGCAATGAAATGTATTTTATTCATATTCTCCTCTTGAGACCAAAGGAACCTCCTCGAAATCTTATCTAACTCATTGATTGTACAAATAGGGAGGAGAGTTGATTGCATGCAATAAGTAGGAAGCGCTGATAACACAGATTTAATCAAAACAGAGCGACCAGCAATAGATAAAAACTTGCTTTTCCAAGCCGATAACTTCTTTCTTGCTTTTTGCACAATGGGATTATAAGTGGCTTTCGTAACTCTCTTATGGATGACCGGCACCCCTAAATATTTACCAAGATCATGTGTGAGCCCTACCCCAAGAAATTGACTTAACTCAAGAGCCCTATTAAAGTTAACATTTGAAGAACAAAACATGCGAGACTTATCAAGATTGATTCTGTGACCCGATACTTCACAAAAGCTTTTCATCACTTTACGGACTTCAGACATTTGATTATTAGTGGCTTCCGTACAGAGAATGAGATCATCAGCAAAGAAGAGATGAGAAATGAGAGGACCTCCTCTTTTAAAGGAAAAAGGTTTCCAGCGTCCGGCGTCACACTCGGCTTTTATGAGATGGCCCAGGTGCTCCATACACAAGACAAAGATATACGGGCTGAGGGGGTCACCCTGTTTGACTCCTCTAGAAGGGTTAAAATACGGGCTTTCCTCACCGTTCCAGAGGATAGACATGGATGTAGTGGACATAATGAGATTAATTAAGTTGTCTGTTAACTTTAAGCAGCCCAAAGTATTCTTGATGAAACCCCAATCGAGTCTGTCAAAGGCTTTCTCCATATCAATCTTAATGGCAACAAATCCCTTTTTTCTACCTTTTATTCTCATAGAATGGATAATTTCTTGTGCAATAAAGATATTGTCACAGGTTGATCTACCAGCAATGAAGCTACGCTGCTCAGGGCCAACAAGAGTATCCATGACACCTCTAAATTTTTGTTGAATATAAATGATGTTGATTAGGTCAAAGTCAAACCTTTGAAACCATGAATTTATTGGGTGGAACGAAGGCTAGGACTTGTTCAAGCCAGAGCATATATGGATCAGATATATATAAATAGCGCTGCCATATTGATCATACTCACAAACACAACAAATCTCATCACTCTCATCGCCTGATCACACAAAGCCCCTTCATCATCAATCTCTCTCTCTCTTTTTTTCTTTCTTTCTTTCTTTCTTTTTTTTTGCTCAAGCTTCATCATCAATCTCCAACACATCATTCAAACTCATACTGATATCTATATATTCATCTCAGAAAGCCACATATATATATATATAGCGTTGCTAAATCCTAAAGGCCGGGATTCGATCACTACTATTCATGGGATCAAACCAATTCATGGAAGTGCTTGTTCATCGTCATCATCAAGAAGAAGCTTCAACTTCTTACAGCAGAGAAGGCTTCAGCTATCCTTACTTTACCAGAGAGAATAAGGACGAGGAAGGTGTCCGGTTTCATGAATTTACAGAAGAAAAGAAGAGAGTATTCAGATTCCAAAAGATGCATTCAATCAGGGATCGAGGTCGTTCTCGTCCTTTCACCTCCCTCGCACGCAAGCTTGGTCGTTTCAGAGTTCGATACGTTCTTGTACAAGAACCCCCAAAACTCCAAAACGACAACCATTAACCTTGTTCTTCCTTTTGTCGTTTACTCCATCCACCATGCTAATTAATTGTATATTACTTCTTCAATTTCAAAGATGGAACAGAATTCTTCCTATATATTTTTCTTAGGAAGAATTCTCCCTAGTTTTTCCTATGATTAATCATATTCTTGTAATACTACTCAATAATATTTTCTTATTCCTCGAAAGTGAGAGCTTGATGATGATATATTTGTTACTTGTAGATTTTTCCCCCTTCTTACATTTCGCCATTTAGACTTAGTATACAAAGAGAGTAAAAAGCCTGAGTGGACATTTGAATTTTAAATAATTAATATTGAAAGGAACTTAACAATTGATGTGGGTTACAATATACAAAAAATAACTTTGAAATTCTAAACTTTCAAATCATATATTTTTTTTATTGAGAATTAATAAGGTAATGACAAAATTTGATAAGCAATTCACAACTCATTTGATAAAAAACACTTAATTTGCGATTTTGCAATTTTCAAATTTTTTATCTGTTTTCCTACAATATAACATGGATTTGACTTTACACAGCATAAGATGAATCATGATCAATTTTAAATAATTATGAATGGACAATTAAATGACAATGATCTTTAGTAACACTAAATTTAAAATTTCAATAGGTTAGAAAATAGAAATGATCAGTTTTACTGGTTCAATATGACGATTATTGCTTCATTTCATATTTGAGATCACCAGACTCAAAGAGACATATTGTTCATTCATTCAATTAAAGAAAGGCTACATATAGATGGATATCTACATCAAAGAATAACGACCACGTCAACAATGAAACAGTACAAAAATGGTCTACTTTAATGCTCATCCTCCAAATTTTCAGGCTCAACTTTAAAGTTAAAAGTTGAAAGATTCAATAACTGGAAGCCAAGGAATCATAAGTTAAAAGATAAAGACGTAAACTAAAAATTCAAAACAACCAGTCAACCTTGGTTTGAACCATTTTCACTTGTTTTATTCTTCGAGAAATGTTCTGCTTCGAAGAACTAAAAATCGAAGAACTTAAATAAGTTTGCTTTTTGCAATTCAACCAGTTACTATGCCAGTCCCTCTGTCGCCAGAAGACAATTTCTGCTTCTACTTCCATTGGTAGGCAGCTTCCAATCAATATATAGCTTGAGATTCGTAGTCTAGGCTTCCTCTGGGAAAATGTGGTCGATGTATTCTTCAAACCCATCAGTTACTATATACTTGTTAAGTATCTTATCTTTTGGCGCGATCCCAATAGCATTTTACAATATTTTACGAGAAGCTGCGAGATCCAGTTGACGTATTTCAAACTGTACTGCTAGAAGCAAAATCTTTGCAAATGAGAATTTATGGTCCAAAATCTTTGCAAAATCAGTTACTATATACTTGTTTGATGCACTCACTGTATAAATCTTAGGGCCATTACCAGCTAGCTTCCTTTGAGGGCTTCGTTTGTCACTAATGAAGATGGCAATATTGTGATTATGGTCCAAGAGTGTGGGCGCGTTTGTTGTCTTATAGTGCTGTGAGTGAAAGATGCAATCAACGTCGTGTGACCCCTCAGCACTCTCTTTCTGCTTTCCCTGGATGTCCACCTTTTTCGTTGTTTTTGTTGTTGTTGTTGTTGTTGTTTTTTTTTTTGATAAGTTTTTCGTTGCTTTTGAGTCCTTGGTTCTGTGCCTTGTCGCCAAGATTTCCCCAGTTGGCACCTGAAATGGTCATACACTATGTCATTGTCCTCCTCCCAACCCGTTGCTCGTGTTATACCTCTATCGGCTTCGCCTTCATAGGTGGCGGGTAGTGTGATACCTCTTATTTATTTATCCAACTGTTACATTTTTCCAATAATATCACAGACCAGAGCAATATAGCGTAGCGTAGTGGTAAAATAGTTTGAGCTTTATTTACTGATAACAAATTACAAACCTTGATTAAAAGATAATTACATAAAAATCTCTACAACAAATCTTCAAATATTCTGGAATTGGTCGAACACCTTTATCTGTTGATATTTGCTTGAGAGCTAAATCCAATAAACTGTACACCATATAGATAGCAACAGAAGCTAGAATCTCGAAGGATCTCAGAGTAACCGTTAATCTCATATCCAAAGTATATACAGAGTATGTAAGAAAATCATAAATCATATAGCATCCAAAGGTCTCACACAGCGAGGCATACAGTGTAAACTGGAACAAGTAGTCTCCATAGCATATAGCACAGACTGTAGGGCATATCAAGGCCCTAGTCGCACACAACGGTTCCTGTACCAAAGCGCTTGACAAATAACAAAACCGAATGCATACACAATCATGATAAAACATATATACAAAGTCATACAAAGCATATGAGATTAAGGTTATTTACCTGTAAACAACTTATTAATTCGAATAAGAAACTTCCGGTTACTGGGTAGGAATAATAGACCTAAAGTAATGCAACATAAATGGTGTCATCATCCGTATAACTTTTCCTTAAGAACAAGTAACTATATCACTCATATGAAGGGTTCTTTCACCATTTGAAACTCATTAATCCTTTTTATTAATGAGTATCCCTTCATTGATAATTTATCCTTTATTTTTGCACATATCCCATAATTTTCCAGAATTTGACCCAACTTCAAAACTTCATAACTAATTGTAGAAAAATTTGCTTAAGGTGTTCCAAAAATCTACATAATCCTTGACATGTTTACTTTTGTCTAAAAATACTTTCTTAGTCCAGAAATACATGGAAAATTCCCAGTTTCTGAAAATACCCTTGTTAGTTTTTCTACCTCCTTAATTGCATAAATTCATGCTTTATGCTTTTTAAAGTATTCTCCACACCCAGCCTTATACAAAATTCCATTTTAATCACTTTTAAACCATCAAAATCATCAAAATAAAATTATATCACTAAGTTCTAGCTATTACCCAAAATTTCCTTAAACTTTTGCGATATTTCAAGAAGTTAGAGAAGTGAACTTACTTGCTTGATGTTCTAACTTCTTTGGCTTCTTCCTCTTTTGATCTCCTTGAGTTATAGCTAGAACTCCAACAACATCATACAAGATTACTAATTGAAAGCTTAAACAAATTTGAAGGAAGTAGAATAAATTCTATAACTTCTTACCTTGATTCAACTTCCTCTTATATTCTTCTTCTTGCTTGGCTTTCATTCTCAATTCACTACTCTCTCTCTTCTTGCCTATTTCAAATTTAGGGTAGAAAATGAGGGAGTTTATGGTCTTAAATAATTATTAGAAACCATGTAAAATATCCCTCTTGGTATATTACCAAATTGCCCTTGCATTTTTTTCATTTTTCATGCATTTTCATGTCCAAAACTAGAATTTTCCTTGGCCCTTCCTTTTTGCACGAATTTATCTCATTTTTAGGCACAATTATGATCTTGCTTAAGTGTCCTTTTAGTACATATTTCGGCCACTTTCTTGGCCCTTCATTATTGGTCCATATGTCCCTAATAATTCTCTAGATTTCTCTCCCATTATCTAGCAAAATCTGATTTTTCTTCTTCCTTCCCTTATGGTCACGCCACTTGGCCCTCTTTGGCCAAGAATTTCTTCTTCTTCCATCACATGCTCAATTCTTGTGGTTGAGGTGCTTTACTTAATGAAGAAGATGACTAGGTGTCCGTTGTAATTAATTCAATGTGCACATGTGTCCCTCACTTTATTTTCTTTAAATATTATATGGACACTTGGTGGCTTAGGTGTCCTCCACATTTAATTCTCCAAGTATATGTATCCTCTTTAATTAATATGGTGCCATATGGATTTATTCTAATTGCTTCTTGAACAATCATGTAATAAAGGCTTTTATTCTTCCATTCCCTTTTCTCTCATGCGTGCAGGTCCAAGAGCAAGGGAGATTTAATGAATTCATTATCCTCCTCTTGGTTCCTAAGATTATGTCATGTGTCCATGGTTAATAATTATCATTAAAGCCACCATTTGAAGTCAAAAATATTTCTCTAATGTTCATTTTAATCTTGTCAAGCGCCCATCTTCTTGAATTTTCTCTTGTCTTCCTAAGTCATCTCACAACAATTATCTCTTGCAGGCCAATTAGATAAAAACACCTATTACTTGCTTTAAATTTAATGAAAATATGCTAATAAATACTAATTAGCATTTATTAATTTCATATATTAATTTACACAAAAATGGGGTCATTACATTGAGAGCCTCATGCCTTGACGACGTAGGAATACTTTCTCTACCATGCCCACACTTCCCTTGATCATTGTTAAGTAACTTGTATTTGAAAGGAATATGTATGGCAGGCAGACACGGAATCAGTTTCCCTATCCATCCTAGGGATGAGTAAGGGAACCTCTTTCCATTTCCATCTGAATTGTTTAGATGGGATTTGGACGGTCTAATTTTTTTTTTTTAATAATTATTTTAGTGGGTAGTGAATAAAAAATAAACATAATTTTTCAACTAATATATATTTTTTAAAAATGATTTTTATTAAAAAAATTGACAGTTAAAAAAAAAAAGTCTGGACCATCTAGTCTAGAAAAGCTCTGTCTACCTACCTTGGGATAGGTAAGGAAACTGGTCATGGCAGTAGCTGGTTGTTGGCTGTCAACGTTCATCTCGGTGTCATTCACTGAAGGGGTGGAACGATTTCTGGGGTTGTGGGAGCGGAAAAATGAGTTTTTGCAGATAGTGAAAATTCGGCTTCCATAGTGTCATCTATATCGCTTGGGCTTCTCCTGACTTTACTTTCTTGGTATTCCGACATCTCCAAGATGTGAAGTTGGTTCGTTCATGGTGTAGCATGGTGAAAGTTCCTGTTAGCAAATTCTAGAGAGAAGGAGGGCTTCTCTCTCTAAGCCATGCTTGAAAACTTTTATGGCCGCTCAAATTAGCACTTATCTTTATTATTTAATAAAAAAGTGAACTATTTTGTTTCTTAAAGATTAAAACCCACAGTTTGAAGGAATAAGATATTATCACTATCAATGTTACTACTATTTTTTCACCGTTAAGTAACCGCTACTAACAATGTCGACAAATTTTTAAAAATAGGCAGGAAAAGTATGAGTGGTGGCAAAACATTTTTAAAATTGGCTGCAAAATTTGTCACTATTTAGTAACCGTTACAAAATTAGATGAAATTGCAAATGACGCCAAAAAATTTGAATTAAAATTGTAGTAGTTGTTCAATTGCTACAAAGTTGTTGTACCGCCAAATTTTAAGATTTAAGATGCAATCAACGTTGTTTGCCCTCTCAGTAGTCTCTTTCCACTTTCCTTGGCAGGGACGGACCTACATGGGGGGGCTAGGGGTGGGCCCCGCCCCCTAAAATTACATAAATTAACTCATAAATTTTAGGAAATTATATTTTGACCTCATAAAACTTTCAATTTTCTTACTTTAGTCCTATTAAAAGCTTCATAGAGGGACTCAAATGAAAATATTGAAATATTTATAGGGCTGAATGCAATTTTATGAATACTTAGATTGTATTCTATAATTTTCGGCCCCCTTATTTCAATTCTTGGTTCTGCCCCTTTTCCTTGGACGTCCACCTTTTTCGTCGTTTTTGAGTCCTTGGTTTTACGCCTTGTTGCCACGTAATGACTGTCCTCCTTGTAACACGTTGCTCCATTGAGAGTCTCATACCTTGACGACGTGGGAATACTTTTGCTGCCCTAGCCCAATTCTTTACTCTGTTTGTTCATGCACTTCTTGTTGTTGCCCACGTTCTGTTTGCATTTCTGGTTGTTCATGGCCAGAATCCATTGCAGGTAACCATTTTCGCTTGATAGGACTCCTAAAGGTGGCCATAACGACCACAATGGAAACAAATTGTTGGAAGTCCTTCATACTCAATGCAAATCAACTCACCATCGACCACGATGGTAGAGGTTAAAGGCTTAGTTAGATCAACTAGAATCACAATCCTTGCAAACTTGCCCCTGTCTCCAGAATCAGTGTAATGATCTTCCTGAATAACTTCGCGAAATACCCTGCCAACAAAGAAAATGATGCTTTTCTGGTAGTAGAGAGCCGGTAGACTAGGGAAGTCGCAGCCAACAAATAATCTGGTTAGTCATGTGTTCTTGCGGTTTAAATGCTGGGTGCCATGGTTGAATAGTCGAGTAGTGACCATAAATGACCCACACACCATTAATGAGGGCGTTTTGAAAGTCCATTTCATCCTTGAATTCAACCAAGAAGCAATCATTGTCTATATCAGTAACTTGTGTTTCCCGGTAGGCTTCCAAATATTCTGGCACAAAGGGGCTAGATGTCAATCTTCCTTTCCAACAACTTGACAATAACCGCAACCGCAAGCCCCATTCGTTTGTTTAGAGCATTGAGAATGTGGGTTGCGAAGTCAACAGTGGGGATAGTCCCATCCGTGCCAATGGTGACGTCGCCTTGCTGCAAAGTAACTTTCTCTTCCTCTTCTTCTTCATGGAAGCTTTGATCGTTGTTAAGTAAATCGTCTTCAAAAGGAAGTATGGCAGCAGCTGGCTGTCGGTTGTCAACATTCATCTGGGTGTCATTCACTGAAGGGGGTTCTTGGGCGGATGCTTGTGTCTCTGGAACGATTTCTGGGGTAGTAGTCGTGGAAACATGAGTTTTTGCACTCTACAAAAAAGTTAGCTTTTGCATCGACAGAAAAAATCCGTCGCAAAAAAAGGGTTTTCTGTTGCAAAATTCATTTGCGACGGACAAAAATCTTTGTCACAATTGGGTGAAATCCAAATTTCCGTCGCAAATCCCGAAATTTGCCACAGATTCTAGTTCCGTCACAAATCCCAACGGAATCCAAATCTGTCAAAAATTTCGATTTAAAAAAAATAATTTTTTTTAAAAATATAAAAATTACATGAAAAATTATAATTTTTTTAAAAAATAAAAATTAACACGATAAATATTAAAATTAAATATAGAACAATTTATTTTTTCCATTTTAATCTATTTAATAATATAATCAAACCAATAAAAATAAAATACTCAAATTATTATTTAAAGTATATATTTAACAATATAATCTTATTACGACATCAATATATCAACCTACATAGAATGATTAAAGATGTTACGGACCGGCCCAATAGGCCTATAACCGGACCATGGCCCAACCATGCCTAAGAACAGAATCTGCGCTATAACGGGTAAGGATTTGAGATCCCACTGATTTAGGATCTCATTAAAGGGGATCCTCCCCGATCACAACCCCGAGATATCAGCCCCTGATATCTCGACCCCAGATACCGGTCATTAATGCCGAGATTCTCACACCTACCTCCTCTATAAATAGAAGGAAACCCTAAACAGGTGCACACGTTCTATCTCATGCTCTATTTACCTTTTGTTACACAGAGCACACACCCCACTCCCCTGGCTTCACGCATCTAAATTTATTGCGAACTACGTGGGCTTTGATCCCTTCAAAGGGTATGTAGGCTCTAGGCTTGACAACCTAGTCAAGTCCAATCTTTGTGTTCTTAGGACAGAACATTGGCGCCGTCCATGGGGATCCATAAACTTCTATCCCCGTGACCACTGATGACAAACACTCGAAGCCACAGCAGAAATCCACCACCCCCGCCGGTGGGTGGGGACCCCCAACCAAGCCGGCCTCCACCTTAAAGTATATATTTAACAATATAATCTTATTACGACATCAATATATCAACATACATAGAATGATTAAAGATGTTACGGACCGGCCCAATAGGCCTATAACCGGACCACGGCCCAACCATGCCTAAGAACAGAATCTGCGCTATAACGGGTAAGGATCTGAGATCCCACTGATTTAGGATCTCATTAAAGGGGATCCTCCCCGATCACAACCCCGAGATATCAGCCCCTGATATCTCGACCCCGGATACCGGTCATTAATGCCGAGATTCTCGCACCTACCTCCTCTATAAATAGAAGGAAACCCTAAACAGGTGCACGCGTTCTATCTCATGCTCTATTTACCTTCTGTTACACAAAGCACACACCCCACTCTCCTGGCTTCACGCCTCCAAGTTTATTGCGAACTACGTGGACTTTGATCCCTTCAAAGGGTACGTAGGCTCTAGGCTTGACAACCTAGTCAAGTCCAATCTTTGTGTTCTTAGGACAGAACATTGGCGCCGTCCGTGGGGATCCATAAACTTCTATCCCCGTGACCACTGATGACAAACACTCGAAGCCACAGCAGAAATCCACCATCGCCGCCGGTGGGTGGGGACCCCCAACCAAGCCGGCCTCCACCAGATCAACCCCCGGAACAATCGCTGCAAGAAAACACCCCGGAAGGGCATGTCACAGACACGGCGACCTCCCCTTCCGCAGAAGAGTAGCCACTGCAGGAAGCGCGCACAGAACCCCCGGTACAAGACGTCCGGGCAGTCGAAGCCGACGTCCGCATCCTTCGACGGACGCAGGAGTCATTCCTCCAGAGGCTGGAAAACAAGGAGAAACGAGACGACCTACAGAGACGGGCTGACTTTGAAGCCTTTGGCCGAATGATCCAGGACGCGCTCGAGATCGATCGCCGGCAGGGAAACCGCCGGAGGAATCATAGGAGAGGAAGGAGGGCCCCCGTGGATGACAGCAGTTCCTCGAGCAGCTCTGAGCCGAGGAACCCACGCCGTGACAACGGCGAGCCGGAGCGGAGGACGGAGATGGAGCAAGGCCGACAACAGCTCCTAGAGAACGTCGGAAACCACGGTGACGGTCCTAACCGCACCAATCGGGCGGCCAACGAGGGCCGAGACCGAGAAGAACGCCGCGTGGAGGACAGAACTCCCCGGACTCATAGATCACCTCGCCACGGATCCCCCGTGAATATCGTGTCACGTACCTATCGGAGTCCGGCAGATCCCCGTTCTCGAGGGAGGCGGCCACGGCCCGTTATCCGAAGCACTTCGATCTGGCCGACCTTTCGAAGTACGACGGAACCCAAGATCCACGCAACCACCTTGACGTGTTCGAAAAGCTCATGTAGGTGCGACAGATTAGCGGCCCAGTCGTCCAGCGTCTCTTCGCGGCTACTCTGAACGGACCCGCACACAGATGGCTGAGCTCCCCCCGGATAACTCGGTCCGGAGCTATGAAGACCTCGGACGCAAGTTCGAGTTGCATTTCGCCACTAGCAAGAAACAGCCAAAGACCACATTCACACTAAGTAAGGTACGACAGAGGAAAGGCGAGGCCCTACAGAAGTACCTGGATCGATTCCGCGATGTAGCCATGAAGGTGCGGTCGCTGCCCGAGGAGGTTCACGTACACTGCCTGGTCAACGGACTAGACCCGTCATCCCTGCTGGCCCGACACCTATGTAAGAACCCAGTGTACACCTTAACTGAGTTCTACATGGAGGCGAAGAAATACCTAGAAGTAGAGCAGATGGAGGCGGCCAATACCGATGAACCCGAACGGATTAGGAAAAGTCCGCCCAGCGATGAAGAACGGCCAAGAGGGACGAAGGCCGACCCCAGAAGACGGAACCGTGAGAGCCGAGCCAAGCCTGACCGAGCTGAACAGAAGGCCAAATACGATAGCTATACCCCGTTGAATATCCCTCAGTCTCAGGTATGGAAAGAGGTAGCCCAGACCGAGATGAAAAGGGCCGACAAGCCCAGGCCAATCAGAGGACGCTCCAACACGGACCGTACCAAGTTCTGCACATTCCACGATTGCCACGGACAAACTACTGACGAATGCTATGAACTCCGCGACGCTATCGAAAAATTTGTAAGGGATGGGAAGCTGCGTCAGTATGTTATCAAGACCCAGGGAAGGACAAACGGCAAGCGCAGTGACCGCGGCCGCACTAGAAGTCCACCCAGGGAAGTTTGAAAGAAGGGAAAAAAGCAGAAGATCGCCTCTGACAACGAATTTCCCGATGTGGATTTCCAGTGCAACATCGTCAGCGGAGGGTTTGGAGGCGGCGGAGACACTATAAGCCAGCGGAAGAAGTACCTCCGCGAGGTGCTGACCGTCCGAGACCTCCCAAAGTTCAAGGAGGATCCCAAGAAGCCGAGGCCGCCCACCCTGACCTTCACTGACGAAGAGCTGGAAGACGTCATACCCGGCCATCTAGATGGACTGGTAATCACTGGAACCTTGGTTAATTGCCGAGTTAAAAGAATCTTTGTTGATGCAGGAAGCTCGGCCGACATTATAAGCTGGGATGCCTACAAAAGGATGCACCTCGACAAAGAGGATCTCAAGCCGTGCAAGACCACCCTGATTGGATTCAACGGCGAGCAGTCCTTCCCCAAAGGTTACATTGACCTGAGGCTGACCCTCGGGACCAAAGAAGCTTTTAAATCCGAATGAGTGAGGTTCATTGTCGCTGATTTTCGATGCCCGTACAACATCATCCTAGGACGGCCGATAATCCACAACTGGGACATACTAGTGTCCACCAAGCACCAGAAGCTGAAGATGGTTAATAACAAAAACCAGATAGTTGTGGTATCCGGAGACCAGAAAGAGTCGAGGCAATGCTACTTCGAAGCTCTCCGGGTCGAGGAAGGAGGACTCTCATCTCCACCTCGGCTCGGATCCACCGAGCAAGTAGCCGAAGCCGACTCTGACACGCGCCCGCGGCAGCCGATCAACATGGTAGAGCTCGACCTCCGAGAGCAGGATAATCCGAGGCCTGAGCTGGAAGGAGAACTGAAGGAGATAGTGCTAGGCGAGGACCCTTCGAAGGCTGCCAAAATCGGCCAAGATATGGAGGACGGCCTAAAAGCCCTTATGACCCGCTTTCTGAGGCAGAACCAAGACGTCTTCGCCTGGGCCTCGGCCGAAGTACCCGGCATCGACCCCCACTTCTGCTGCCACAAGCTCGGCATGTGGTCGGGGTCAAGACCCGTGGCACAGAAGAAGAGGAACATCGCAGACAACAGGCAGAAGGCCCTCGAGGAGCATATCGAGGAGCTCCTAGCGGCCGGCTTCATCCGAGAGGTGCAATACACCACCTGGCTCTCCAATGTAGTAATGGTCCTCAAACCAAGCGGCAAATGGAGAGTGTGTGTCAACTACACCAACCTCAACAAGGCCTGCCCAAAGGATTCCTACCCGATGCCTAATATCGACAAGCTTGTGGACAACTCAGCCGGGTACCAACTCCACTCCTTCATGGATGCTTACTCCAGCTACAACCAAATTGCCATGCATCCCGACGACCAAGAAAAGACCGCCTTTATGACGGATAAGGCAAATTACTGCTACAACGTCATGCCATTCGGACTGAAGAATGCCAGGGCCACGTATCAGAGGATGATGAACCAAGTTTTCGAGGACCAGATTGGGCGCAACATAGAGGTCTACATCGACGACATGATTGTCAAGTCGAAACTTCCAGAAGACCACATCCGGGACCTAGAACAGACGTTTGAGAAACTAAGAAGACATCGAATCAGGTTGAACCCGGCCAAATGTGCCTTCGGAGTTCCGGCTGGGAAATTTTTGGGCTTCATGCTGACTAACCGAGGGATCGAAGCCAACCCAGACAAGTGCAAGGCCGTCCTCGATATGCAGTCCCCGAGAACCAAGAAGGAGGTACAGCAGCTGACCGACCGATTGACTGCCCTGACAAGGTTTCTCCCAAAGTTAGCCGAGAAGGCCCTACCGCTATTCAGATTACTGAAGAAAGAAACCCGAGGCGGCTGGAATCCCGAGTGTGATGTCGCCTTCGCGGAAATTAAACGATGTCTGGCAACCCCCCGGTGCTAACCAAGCCGAGTCCATGAGAAACCCTATTCCTTTACCTCTCCATCGGCAATGAAGCCGTCAGTGCCGCCCTGGTAAGAGAAACCGAGGCCGGACAGAAACCGATCTACTTCATCAGTAAGGCCCTGCAAAGCTCTGAACTCCGGTACCAGAAACTGGAGAAAGTGGCATTTGCCCTACTCACCGCGGCCAAAAGGCTCCGGCCTTACTTTCAAGGACACCGGATAGTGGTACGAACCAGCCAACCGATCCGGCAGATACTCCATAAGCCCGACCTGGCGGGAAGAATGACCAACTGGGCCATAAAACTGTCCGAGTTTGACATTGCTTTTGAAGCCCAACAGGCAATCAAGTCCCAGGCGTTGGCAGACTTCATCAGGGAACTTACCCCGGCAGTGACGAATGACGGGACCTGGAAAGTCTATGTGGACGGACCCTCCAACGCTAAAGGCAGCGGCGCGGGAGTTATCGTGGAGAGCCCACAAGGGGTCGCTACGGAACACTCGCTCCAACTGAAGTTCCCGACCTCCAACAACCAAGCCGAGTATGAGGCTCTTTTGGCCAGACTACTACAAGCAAAAGAGAATGGTGCTCAACGAGTAAAGGTCTTAACCGACTCGCAGTTAGTCGCCGCGCAGATCGACGGCAGCTACCAAGCAAAAGGCCCTCTTATGGCTAAGTACCTGAATCGCGCCAAAGAGCTCATGGCCGAGTTTGAAGAAGTCGCCGTCTCACATATCCCAAGAGAGGAGAACGCCCGGGCCGACATCCTCTCCAAGCTGGCAAGTACCAACAGACCGGACAATCACAGGACGGTGATTCAGTAGAACCTCACCGAGCCGAGCTGTGTTATGGCCATCTCGGCCGGGGCGGACTGGAGGAAACCGATAGAAGACTACCTCGAAAGGGGAATTGTCCCTACCGACTCGACCGAAGCCAAGAAGCTGATCAGAGAAGCCACTCTCTACGCTATGGTTGATGACCAACATTACAGAAAAGGACTCCACTGTCCGATGATGCAGTGCCTTGGAGAGTCTGAAGCAACATATATGCTAGCCGAACTGCACGAAGGCAGCAACGGCCACCACATGGGGGGCAAGGCCCTCACCAGAAAGGCACTGCGCGCCGGGTATTATTGGCCTACCATGAAGCATGACGCCATGGAAAAAGCAAAGACGTGCGACAATTGTCAGAAACACGCCAGGATCATATGGCCGTCACCCTCTAAATTAAAAGGAATGCCAGCCCCCTAGCCCTTCTACAAATGGGGCATGAACATCCTCGGACCGTTCCGACCGGCGCAAGGGCAATGCAGATGGCTAATAGTTGCGGTAGACTACTTCACCAAGTGGATCGAAGCAGAGCCACTCGCCACGATAACCTTGGCCAGAGTGATAAAGTTTTTCCGGCACAACATCGTCTCCCGCTTCGGGATACCAGCCGAAGTCGTCACGGACAACGGCACCTAGTTCACGGACCATCGATTCCAAGCGCTAATGTCCAACCTGGACATCAAGCAGCACTTCTCGTCTGTAGAACACCCGCAGTCGAATGGCCAGGCCGAAGCCGCCAATAAAGTCGTCCTGGACGGACTCAAGAGGCGGATGTTGCAAGCCGACACCAACTGGACCGAGCAGCTCCACAGTGTTCTTTGGGGATATCGAACCAGTGTATAGTCTTCGACCCTGGAAACCCCCTACAGGCTAACCTATGGATGCGAGGCAATAATCCCGGTTGAAATTGGACAGCCATCCTGGAGAAAGGTCAGAGCCAGACAAGAAAGGCAGGAGTCGAACGACGACGCCTTGAAAACGGATTTGGACCTCATAGACGAAATCTGAGTCACGGCCCACTGCCGAGAATTAGCCGCCAAGCAGTTACTCGCGGCTAAGTACAACAGAAAGGTCAGACCCCGGTCATTCAACCGTGGGAACCTAGTACTCCGACGGGCCGATATAGGCAACAAGAATGCCAAGGATGGGAAGCTGGCGGAAAACTGGGAAGGCCCCTACCGGATCAAAGAGAAGCTCGACGGAGGAGCATACATCCTCGAAACCTTGGCACGGAAGCCGATCAAAAGAACATGGAACGCAGACAAACTAAAAATCTACTATAGCTAGATCCCCTTCCGGCAGTGTTTGCTTTCATTGCTTTCATTTGCGTTCATGTTATTTCTTCTATTCTCGAGTTATCACATTTTCTAATCAAGTTGCTTTGTAAAGCCCCTTAGGGTTATTTCTTATCAATAAAGGATCCCAATGAGGAGATTTACGAATGTGCACGAAATTCACCTAAGCATTAAGCCGGAGCCATGAAGCTCGGCCAAAAACGATAAGGCCGAGGCCATTAAGCCCGGCTAAGAAACCGAAAGCCGAGGCTATGAGCCCGGCACCGGTAAAAGGCCCTGAGGTCATGTACCCGGCCGACAAAACTAAAAAACATCTAGATGTACGAAAACCGGTCGTTGTACTCCGACAGGCACTGGTTAGAGCTCGGCGAAGGAGCCACACATGGCTCTTCGTGAAATTGACGCGTCAACGGTCGCCCAGCTAAGCAAGCAGTCTACCATGCTGACCCTGATCAGGTCAAAATGTCCGACCCGAGGCAAACGAAGCCTCGGTTAGACACATGATAGTCCTGCCCTTACACCGGTAGAATCTAATCCGACTAAGAGAAAGTTGGAGCCCGGCTATTTGAAAGCCGGGCCGAGGCAGTACGGTTAGTTATGCCTGACGAGGCTGAAACAAGACAACCTTGCCACAACCTCCCACGCGCAAAGTGTGGTAGAGTACAGACGGCCTGTGCATACACAGCCGACACACATCTAAGCCTAGGCAAAAGAGGATCGGAGCATAAAACACTCATTTCCTAAGGCATCAAAACGACCTGTACACATGCAGCCAACAAACACTTAAACTTAGACAAAAGAGTGATAAAATTACCCATTGTCTGAGACGTCTAGACGGCCTAAACGGTCAACACACATTTGAACCAAGGCAAAAGGATGATGACGGAAAACAAACCATCCATTGCCTAAGGTAACCAAACAAGCTTGGAATTGCAATAAAAGGATGGTAAGAACTGAAATCATTCATTACTCAGAAAGGTCTGTACAAAACAGCGCAAAGGCCAAAGTCATTCGACAAATTACAAGGGCACCAACGCCCCAAAATAGAAAAGGAACAAGCAAAACAAAAGCTAAGGCTCGTCTTCAGCACCAACCGGACCCTCAGCGGCAGGAGAAGCATCGACAGGACCCTTAGCGGCTGGAGACTCATAGGGGATCAGAGTCCCATCTTCCTGAACGAAGGCCCGGTAGTCATACCTGTCCACGTTCAGGTCAACACCCGGGTTGAAGTACCAGATCTACGCCAGAGCCTGCTTGAAGCACTCTGCGGCGGTCTCTACCAGAGCATCCAGGGCCTCTTGCCGACCCACCTTCTCGGCGTCGAGAGCGTTCTGAAGTCCATCCTTCTCCTCCGCTAAGGAGGCACGCTGTTGCTGAAGGACCTTCAACGCGGCAAGGCCCTCCAACATCCCCTTCTGGGCCCGGGCGCACTCCTCAGCCACCTTCTCGGCACCCGCCCGGGAGAGCTGGAGCTCCTGATCGGCCTTCACTGCCGCAGCCTTCGCAACATCTCGCTCTGCCCGAGCAGCATCCAGCTCCGCCCGGACCACATCCCTCTCGGCCCAGGCCTTCATGAGCTCCTCTTCAGCCGACCTGGCCTTGGCCTCCGCCACCTCTAACTCCTCCCTGAGGTCGCCAGCAGAAGCGGCCTTAGCCTCTGCCACAGACAGGCTTTTCGTCAGCTCCTCCCTCTCCACCCTCAACCTCTGAACTTCAGCACTAACCCAGGCGTACTGCTCCCGAACCAGGATCAGAGCCTGCACGTACCCCACCAACCGGCAAAGCTCCCTCTGGTTTAAATGCAGCTTATCCAGGGCCGGTCAAGTCAGTGCAGCACTACTCATGAGGTGCCGGGGAGGAAGGAATGCCACGTCTATCTCCGGAACCACCCCCTCATTCCATAAATGGCCATGGGGAAGAACAGATTTTGGCCTTGTTGGAGGAGGAGGAGGAGGATGTGAAGAAGGCGAGGGCGGACCCGGCAGGGAACCAGTCGGCTCGTCAAGGAAGAATTCGGCCTCGATCTCCTCGTCAGAAATCAAGACTTCCTTCCCCCTGGAAGTCGGAGATGTGGCAGCGGTCTCTTGCCTCTCAGAAGCCAGGGGCCCAGCTGCAGGGGAAGATTGGGCATTCACCGGGGAAGTTGAGGCGACCTCAGCAGTGAAAGGACCCTAACTAGCCGAGCCCTTCTTTGCCTTCTTCGGGCCCTCGGCGGCACCGGCGCCTTCAGAAACACTCCGCTTCTTGGGGTGGCGGGGCAAAGCAGCTGCTGGATTTGCCACGCGAAGGTAGAGAGAAAGTGAGCTCATATCTCGACCTGAAAAAAGAAAAGGAAAACAGGTCAGATTCATGATCCATAAAACCAAGACAAGAACATAACCAATACAGTACTAGAAACCCTACTAGTAGGAGGTAGTGGCTCAGCCCCATCCCCGGTTATAAAATAACCAGCCGGCCTTACACCGTATTCGGCCACAAGAGCCTCTAGCCGTGGCAGAGCAGAAGCCGATTCCGGCAGAAGACTCTTGTGCGGAACCTGGAAGGAGATAGCCTTGGCCTTGTAATGACCCTCCACCCAGTACAAAGGGAAGCGACTGCCCTCTTCCAAGAACCAGGGCCGCTCCCCAGGTACGGCCTCAACTTTGAAAAACGCCCCCTTAAAGCGTTTGAAGGAGTCAAAGAAGGGCGTCATCAACTTGCGCTCCGGGTTGAGCCGGAGGGATACCAACCCCCGCAGCTTCTCACTCCCCTTCGGTGGGCTAGGGGTAAGGGGTCCAAAGAAATAGAAGAAAAGGTTGGCCGTGCACGGTATGGGAACCGGAAAATGGCCACACAGCCTTTCAAAGGCTACAAGATAGGCCCAGCCATTCGGATGGAGCTGGGACGGGGTGAGGTGAAGATGCCGCAACACCTCCATTTGGAAGGGGGAAAAAGGAAGGGAAACCTGCACCCGTGTCAGACAGTCACAGTAGAAGAAGAAGAAGTCCGGGTCACTCTCTGACCGAGCCGCGCAGACAGGCTCGCCGGCCGCCGGACATCGAAGGACGCACCCGGGCATGGCCGGGACCTTTAACCGCGCGACGTCTGCGTCGGACATTAATGACTGGGTCTTTAACACCTCGTGCGATACCCAGCTGTACTGGCGGCACAAGGCTTCGGGCGGACTAGAAGAGTCCGAACCCTCAGGCTCTGAACGTCGCTTGGAAGACTCAGATTTAGGAGCCATTAAACCTATAGGCAAACAAACAAAATCAATATCAGTGAAGTGTGAAAATACCTAGCACAGATGCACTAGCAGGCGAGAAAGACTGCGAACTCGGACGAACAGGGTCTCTAGAAGGAACAGCTGGGGCAGACCAATGACGGCAAGATCCAAGTATGGAGGAAGCCTCGGCATCTCCAGCGCAAGCCATCAACGCAGAGGCCTCCGCGAGACAATCCCAACAAGGGCCAAGGTACCCTTCCGGGGCGGATGTCTGGTGAACAGCACCAGGGCCCTCATAGAAGTTGAGAGGTTGAGCCATCACTACCGGGGGTCTGGGACCGGATGAGAAGCCCACTCCGGCCCCACTGGACGACTCGAAAGGAAGAGCACGCGCCAGTGGACGGAAAGGACGACGAGGGAGTAAAACTGGAATCCTAGCCGAAGCCGGGCGAGCCTAGGCACGCCCTGGATGAACGGCGCCACCTCGACGCAGTGGAGCCAAGATCCCCGAGGCAGGCTGTGCACCCCCAAGAACCCAGTAAGTGGCCTGGGGGAGGCGCGCACGGAGGAACATTTCCTCCTCCGGCGTTAATGACGCCATTGGTCCAGGAACACTCCTACCTCTCACCATGTTTAGAAGCCTAAGGCACTAAAGGATTGTTGTCTAAAGGCAAGAAGTAGGACGAATTTCAAGGTAATGACACTAAAGAAACCCAGAAAAACCCAGAAATACAGAAGAACAATAACACAGGCAGCGATTCCAAGAATAAATGGTAAAACGCAGGAAAGTACCGAACAAAAACACAAGGGAATAAGCAGAATACCTGTGTGAAGGAAGGGTGAGGAACTAGGACGCTGGAAAATGGCGAAGGCTCTGAACGAAGAAGAATCCCCTCTGTAAGCTCTAGAGAAACCAGAAAAATCTGAGCAGAAGAGTGAAGTAGCGGGAAAAATGAAAGAGGAACAAAAGGAAAGCTATTTAAACCAAAATCCCGAAACGGCAGGGGTACAACGGTCCATTCCCGTACAGACGCGACGGGATTGGCCCAACACGACGCAAGCGTGATAAATGCGCACAGGCCTCGAGAAGCGGAAAGGCGCGGCGGTTGCAGACCACACCCACTCAGGGCCTGACAACTGTAAAGTTGCAATAATGACACGCGCAGGGGAAGACCCGAAGCATTCAGAGAATCCCAAAAGGCAGAAGGTTCGGGTCCGGAATCACTGCAGGGCGAGTACCCATCCGGACAGAATGGACCCGGGGTTCAAGGCGGGACAGCGTGGAGGAGGCATAATAAGCCGACCATTGATCCAGGCCGGACTGATGACCATGACAGCCGAAAGTCGACATCGTCAAACATTGAGGCCTCGGCCATATCCAGCACTGGGGGCAATATGCATCTCGGCCGTCCGGAAGCCTGAACAACTGAGCTGGGAGGCAACTGTTACGGACCGGCCCAATAGGCCTATAACCAGACCACGGCCCAACCATGCCTAAGAACAGAATCTGCGCTATAACGGGTAAGGATCTGAGATCCCACTGATTTAGGATCTCATTAAAGGGGATCCTCCCCGATCACAACCCCGAGATATCAGCCCCTGATATCTCGACCCCGGATACCGGTCATTAATGCCGAGATTCTCGCACCTACCTCCTCTATAAATAGAAGGAAACCCTAAATAAGTGCACACGTTCTATCTCATGCTTTATTTACCTTCTGTTACACAGAGCACACACCCCATTCCCTTGGCTTCACGCCTCCAAGTTTATTGCGAACTATGTGGACTTTGATTCCTTCAAAGGGTATGTAGACTCTAGGCTTGACAACCTAGTCAAGTCCAATCTTTGTGTTCTTAGGACAGAACAAAAGATAATGAGTTTATAAGAATTAGAATAACTGTTACATTTTTTTATAAGAAAAATCAAGAAATATATAAATTAATCACTTCAAATTAAAAACGAACTAAGAATTTCATTTTGTAGGTGGCAAACTATATAATATTAAAATATACAAAGGTCCCAACTGCCAACTCCCAACTGTGTCAAACTCTATAAACATGTAATCAACTATTTTTTAATACCAAAAATTATTTAGAGTGATTAAATGAAGAAAATTTATTTTTTGTAACATCCAAATCCAGAAATCTGCATGTTGGGTTTGTAAAAAGGCTTATTTTGTTATCCATATGAAAGTGCAAGATACATTGGCTTATTTTATTTTCTACTCACACACAATTGATACAAGTGCTTCAAAGTTTCCTACATGATTTGCAAAAAAACTAATATTAATAACAACAAGGTTATAAAATAGATAGTAACTAATATTGTTTAATGAGTTCTTATTGTAGATATTAATAACAACATCTGTCAAGCTTATTGGAGTTCTTAATGGGGGCCAAAAACTACATCTAATGCAAAAAAAAAAACTTTTTTTTTTAAAAAAGGTAGAGACTTACCAGATGATGCCAATGGAGAGGAGGTTGGAGGTGAGAGGAGAAGAGGCCGCCGGTGAGAGGGGATGAGGTCGACACCGGCAGTGAGACGAGATGAGGTCAAAAAAAAATGGAGGAGGACGAAAAAAGGAGGAGAAGGGCGGAACCAAAGGGAGAGGAGGCTGGAAGGAGGCTGCATGGAAGTCTGAAGGTTGGCCGAACTGAGGAACGAAGAGAGTAGGGTGGAAGGAGAGTAGAATGCAAAAAAAAAAAAAACAGGGGAGGATGTGCACTTAAGCCCGATTTCAAGGTTAAGTGTTTGCGACAGAATCCGTTTCCGTCGCAAATCACCTTGGGTTTTGCGACGGAAATTCAATTCCATCGCAAAATTATTTTTTAAAAAAAATATTCATAATTTTACGACGGAATTAAATTGAAATTCCGTCGCAAAACCCAAACACGGTTTTGCGACGGAATTCGAATTCCGCCGCACAGAATTTTATTTTTTTGAATTATTAAATTTGCGATGGAAATTCAATTCCGTCGCAAACATTACTATTTTACGACAGAATTTAAATTTTGTCGCTAATCAGCTATTTTCTAGTAGTGTAGATAGTAAAAATTCGGCTTCATAGTGTCCTCTGTTGCTTGGGCTTCTCCTAACTTTATTTCCTTGGTATTCTGCACCTCTCCAGGATTCAGAGGTGATTCGTTCTTGGGGCTGCTTTTAATGGGAACAGGGTGTGGCATGGTGAAAGTTCCTATTAGCAAATTCTAGAGACAAGGAGGAGCTTCTCTCTCTAAGCCATGCTTCAAAACTTTTATAGTCGCTCAAATTTTATTCTATTTAAAATACTGATATCTATAATTTAATAAAAATTTAAACCATTTTGCTCCTTAATTAAGGGACCTAAACGGGACCTAAACACAGTTTGATATTTAAGAAATAAAAAATTATTGGGAAAATCCTTTTAAAGTCCAAAGGACCAAGAAAATGTCAAAAAGATCACACATAAAATTTTGATGCAAAAAATGTATTAAAGAGTTGTTAAAACCTAGTGATGGAGTTGTTAATAATCTACTAAGAAAGTTGTTAATAAGGCTTTTTGACATCAGAATTTTCTGTAGAACTTTTTTGACATTTTTTTGAGCCTTTGGGACCTTCATATATTAAAATGATTTTATAAAAACTATAAGAGAAAAGAGTTTAGTAGTCAAATTTTATATTTGTTGAATATAAATGATGTTGATTAGGTCAAGCCTTTGAAATCATGAATTTCTTGGGTGGAACGAAGGCTAGGACTTGTTCAAGCCTGAGCATATATGGATCAGATATATATAAATAGCGCTGCCATATTGATCATACTCACAAACACAACAAATCTCATCACTCTCATCGCCTGATCACACAAAGCCCCTTCATCATCAATCTTCAACACATCATTCAAACTTATACTGATATCTATATATTCATCTCAGAAAGCCACATATATATATATATATAGCCTTGCTAAACCCTAAAGGCCGGGATTCGATCACTACTATTCATGGGATCAAACCAATTCATGGAAGTGTTTGTTCATCGTCATCATCAAGAAGAAGCTTCAGTTTCTTACAGCAAAGAAGGCTTTAGCTATCCTTACTTTACCAGTGAGAATAAGGATGAGGAAGGTGTCCGGTTTCATGAATTTACAGAAGAAAAGAAGGGAGTATTCAGATTCCAAAAGATGCATTCAATCAGGGATCGAGGTCGTTCTCGTCCTTTCACCTCCCTCGCACGCAAGCTTGGTCGTTTCAGAGTTCGATACGTTCTTGCACAAGACCCCCCAAAACCCCCAAACGACAACCATTAACCTTGTTCTTCCTTTTGTCGTTTACTCCATCCATCATGCTAATTAATTGTATATTACTTCTTCAATTTCAAAGATATATGGAACAGAATTCTTCCTATATATTTTCTTAGGCAGAATTCTCCCTTGTTTTTCCTATGATTAATCATATTCTTGTAATACTACTCAATAATATTTTCTTATTCCGCGAAAGTGAGAGCTTGATGATGATATATTTGTTACTTGTAGATTTTTCCCCCTTCTTACATTTCGCCATTTAGACTTAGTATACAAAGAGATTAAAAAGCCTGAGTGGAAATTTGAATTTTAAATAATTAATATTGAAAGGAAATTAACAATTGATGTGGGTTACAATATACAAAAAAATAACTTTGAAATTCTAAACTCTCAAATCATTTTTTTTTAAAGAATTAATAAGGTAATGACAAAATTTGATAAGCAATTCACAACTCATTTGATAAGAAACGCTTAATTTGAGATTTTACGATTTTTAAGTTCTTTATCTGTTTTCCTACAATATAACGTGGATGGATTTGACTTTAGATAGGATAAGATGAATCATGATCAATTTTGAATAATTATGAATGTACAATTAAATGAGAATGATCTTTAGTAACACTAAATTTAAAATTTCAATAGGTTAGAAAATAGAAATGATCAGTTATACTGGTTCAATATGACTCTAAATATGAGATTATTGCTTCATTTCATATTTGAGATCACCAGACTCAAAAAGACATATTGTTCATTCATTCAATTAAAGAAAGGCTACATATAGATGGATATCTACATCAAAGAATAACCACCACGTCAACAATGAAACAGTACAAAAAAGGTCTACTTCAATGCTCATCCTCCAAATTTTCAGGCTCAACTTTAAAGTTAAAAGTTGAAAGATTCAATAACTGGAAGCCAAGGAATCATAAGTTAAAAGATAAAGACGTAAACTAAAAATTCAAAACAACCAGTCAACCTTGGTTTGAACCATTTTCACTTGTTTTATTCTTCGAGAAATGTTCTGCTTCGAAGAACTAAAAATCGAAGAACTTAAATAAGTTTGCTTTTTGCAATTCAACCAGTTACTATGCCAGTCCCTCTGTCGCCAGAAGACAATCTCTGCTTCTACTTCCATTGGTAGGCAGCTTCCAATCAATAGCTTGAGATCCGTAGTCTAGGCTTCCTCTGGGAAAATGTAGTCGGTTTATTCTTTAAACCCATCAGTTACTATATACTCACTCTACTACTTATTATAAGACACAAACTAACAAATTTATTTTATCTTTTTACAAGATACTTTTTTTTTTCACAAGAAGCATTAATTATTTGTTTCTATGTATACCTATAAATAATAAGGGTAGTATGTGAGAAAAATAATTAATATGCCCTCTGGTCTTTATTATAAAGTATCAACTAACTTTTTTCATAAACCAATAAAAATAGTTAAAGTCAATAAAGTTGCCCTACAATTTAAGTAACTCCCAATATTACCCCTACTAATTGCACTAAACTCTGATATTATATTAATTATTACTGTTACCCACTACCCTCATTAATTAGAGGCAGACATGGAAACAAATAATTAATACTCACTGGAAACAAGCAAGTGCCTTATAAAAAAGACTAAATAAACTTGTTAGTTAGTGTCTTATAATAAGGACTAGAAGGAGTATAATATTAGAGTTTAATGCAATTAGTGGGGGTAATATTAGAAGTTACTTAAATTCTAGGACAATTTTATTAACTTTAAATGTTTTTATTGGTTTGTGAGAAAAGTTAGTTGGTGCTTTATACAATATAGATAAAAGGAGTACTTGTTAAGTATCTTATCTTTTGGCGCGATCCCAATAGCATTTTCCAATGTTTTACGAGCAGCTGCGAGATCCAGTTGACGTATTTCAAACTGTGCTACTAGAAGCCAAATCTTTGCAAATGAGAATTTATGGAGAGGAATGAGTTTGATGCACTCCCTGTATACATCTTAGGGCCTCAACGTTGTGTGCCCCCTCAGCACTCCCTTTCTGCTTTCCTTGGACGTCCACCTTTTTCGTTGTTTTTGAGTCCTCGGTTCTGTGCCTTGTCAGCACGATTCCCCCAGTTGGGGTATGCCTGACATGGTCATACACTACGTGATTGTCCTCCTCGCAACCTGTTGCTTCATTGAGAGCCTCATACCTTGACAACGTAGGAATACTTTTGCTGCCTTGGCCCACTTCTTTCCTGCTCCCCCTGTCAAAATTGTGACTCCTATATTGTACCTGCATCCATGATCCGTATTGGGCTTGTTCACATGCTTCTTGCGGTTGCTCATGGTCCGTTTGCATTTCTGGCTGTTCATTGCCTGAATCCATTGCATTAGCCATTTTCACTCGACAAGACTCCTGAAGGTGGCCATATCGACCACAGTAGAAACAAATTGTTGGAAGTCCTTCATACTCAACGTAGATCAACTTTCCATCAACCATGATCGTAGAGGTTAAAGGCTTTGTTAGATCAACCAGAACCGCAATCCTTGCAAACTTGCCTCTGTTGGTTGTCAACATTCATCTGGGTGTCATTCACTGAAGGGGGTTCTTGGGCGGATGCTTGTGTCTCTGGAACGATTTCTAGGGTTGCAGCCGACGAAACATGAGTTTTTGCAGATAGTGAAAATTCGGCTTCCATAGTGTCATCTATTGCTTGGGCTTCTCCCAACTTTACTTTCTTGGTATTCCGTGCATCTCCAAGATGTGAAGGTGGCTCGTTCTTGGTAGCATGGTGAAAGTTCCTGTTAGCAAATTCTAGAGAGAAGGAGGAGCTTCTCTCTCTAAGCCATGCTTGAAAACTTTTATGGTCGCTCAAATTAACACTGATCTTTATAGTTTAATAAAAATTTGAACTGTGTTTCTTAAGGATTAAAACCCACAGTTTGAAATTTAAGAAATACAAAATTATTTATATTAAAAATGATTTTATAAAAACTGTAAGAGAAAAGAGTTTTGTACGTAGTCAAATTTTATATTTGTTGGTGTTGGATATAAATGATGTTGATTAGGTCAAGCCTTTGAAAGTTGAAACCATGAATTTCTTGGGAGGAACGAAGGTTTGGACTTGTTCAATTCAAGCCTGAGCATATATGGATCAGATATATATAAATAGCGCTGCCTTATTGATTGATTTTCACAAACTCAACAAATCTCATTATTCTCATCACCTGATCACACAAAGCCCCTTCATCATCAATCTCCAGCACATTCAAACTTCTACTAATATCTATATATTCATCTCAGAAAGCCACACACACATATATATAGCCTTTCTAAACCCTAAAGGATTCACTACTATTCATGGGATCAAACCAATTCATGGAAGTGCTTGTTCATCGTCATCATCAAGAAGAAGCTTCAACTTCTTACAGCAAAGAAGGCTTCAGCGATCCTTACTTTACCAGAGAGAAAAACGACGAGGAAGGTGTCCGGTTTCATGAATTTACAGAAGAAAAGAAGAGAGTATTCAGATTCAAGAAGATGCATTCAATCAGGGATCGAGGTCGTCCTCGTCCTTTCACCTCCCTCGCACGCAAGCTTGGTCGTTTCAAAGTTCGATACGTTCTTGCACAAGACCCCCCAAAAACCCCAAACGACAACCATTAACCTTGCTCTGTCTTTGTCGTTTACTCCCTCCACCATACTAACCCCCTTTGCCCTCTAATTACAAACGACAATCAAGAATTCTTCCTATATATTTTTCTTAGGCAGAATTCGCCCTAGTTTTTCCCAAGATTAATCATAGTCTTGTAATACTACTCAATATAATATAATATAATATAATATAATATAATATAATATATATATATATATATATATATATATATATATATATATATATATATATATATATATATATATATATATTTTTGTAATTCCTCGAAAGTGATAGCTTGATGATGATATATTTGTTACTTGTGGACATTTCCCCCTTCTTACATTTCGCCATTTAGTATACAAAGAGAGGAGAAAGCCTGAGTGGTTATTTGAATTTTAAGTAATTAATATTGAAAGACACTTAGCAATTGATGTGGGTTACAATATAGGGAAAATGATAGAAACATAACTTTAAAATTGTAAAATCATAAATTAGATTTGTTATCAAGAATTAATAAAATAATGACAAGACACTACCAAAAAAAAAAAAGGTTTTTGCGATGGAAAAAATCCGTCGCAAAAACAGGTTTTTTCGTCGCAAATTATGTTTGTGACGGATAACGTCTGTCGCAAAAAACGAGTGGTAATTGCGATGGATTTCCAAATTTCCGTCGCAAATTTCTGATTTGTGACGGATTTCAATCCGTCGCAAAAATTCAAATTTGCGATGGATTTTAAATCCGTTGCAAATATTATTTTATTTTAAAAAATTAAAAAATTATTTTTATTATTATTATTTTTTTAAAAAAATTACATAAAACAAAGTCTATATACTGATATATGAAATACTTCACAAACCATGTAAAAATCAATAATCACTTTAGTAAATATCATTCAGTTCCGATTAAAATTTTAATTTGCAAATTTATAAAAGAATTTGCAAACTCAAGTAGATATGAATCAATAATATAACTTTTTTATTTTAAAATGAAAAGTTACGCAATTAAACGTACAACAACAAAGAAGATATGACTCTTTGTTTATCAATATTTACTAATTAACCTCATTCTCCAGTCTATATACAAGGTCAGTGAGAAATTAATACAAAATATTAATACAAAAATTTGAATAATGTTTAGAAAATCTTTAGCACCTAGCATACGATAATACTAGTGATAATATATGTTAATTCTCTATGGGTTTTGATGATCACTAACAATTGCAAACAAGATATGAAGTTTTTCTTTGGCAAGTTGAAAAACTTGCTGTCAAAGGAAAACTCGAGTTTTGGTTTCAAAACTCGAGTTTTGACCTTACAGAGAAGAACTCAGTTTTCTGAACTGAGCAAAACCGCCGGTTTTCAGAGAAAACTCCCGTTTTCATTTCACAGAGACTTCTTAGCATTTTTTGAAAAAAGGCAAAACTCGAGGTTTCTATTGAAAACTCGAGTTTTGGCCTTACTGAGAGTCTCCTAAGTTTTGAACTTTTGAAAACCTCCAGTTTTGTTCAAAACCGCCAGTTTTCAGTCTAACGTGAATTTTCTAAGTTTTCCTCAGATTTGGGAAAACTTGAGTTTTGCTTGAAAACTTGAGTTTTGGATTGACAGAGAGGATTCATGTTTTAACTAAGTTTCAAAACCGCTAGTTTTAGAGAAAACCTCCAGTTTTGGTTTTACACGGTTTTTTTCTAAGTTTTCATATTTAAATGAAAACTCGAGTTTTGATTTCAAAACTCGAGTTTTGGTCTGGCAGAGAGCACTCATGTTTTCCTCAGATTCTGAAAACTGCTAGTTTCCAGGAAAATCTCCGGTTTTGAGTTGGCACAATTTCTTCAAGTTTTCATATTTAAATGAAAACTTGAGTTTTGATGTGAAAACTCGAGTTTTAAAACTCGAGTTTTGGTCAAGCAGAGAGCCTTGATGTTTTAATGCTTTGAAAACTGCCAGTTTTGCTCGAAAACCTCTAGTTTTGATGTTTTGGACTTAAATCGATTTTACATATCAAAGTCTAAAACTCGAGTTTTGAGAAACAAAACTCGAGTTTTCATCGCTGGATCTGAAATTCAAATTTGACGATTTTGGATAACCTTCTTGTTTGATCTTAATACTTTCCATTATTATTCTCTAATATTCCTAGCTATATTTAACCACTTTGTTAGTGAGTTTTAGATGAATTAGAGAATGTTTGTTGAAGGTTTAAAGTAAAAGCAAAAAGTGGCGTCAGCACATTAAATGCTAAACCCAGAAAGTTGCACACTTTTAGGTAATCCTTCTGCACACGCCTATAAAGAATTAAAGATTGCTTCCTACATCCAGCAACTGCTTCTCCAACGGATTAATTTGCTAGAAGTCAACTCTGAACTTCTGCCCAGTTGGATTAAGGTGAAGATTAGTGAGAGAAGAAGACCAAAGCTTAACCAAAACCTTGTCTAATGAAGACAACGGTTATATTGAAGAATCCAACGGTCATTTAATGCTTTCTTGGTATAGAGCAGCATTCAAGTCTTTTTAACTAACACATCTACTGAAAACGAATTGCATTCAAGTCTACATTCATTTTCTTCAATTTTCAACTGTATTGTATCTTTTGATACTTAGTGCTTCAATGTTTATTAATATCCACTCTAAGAGAGAGTTTTTTATTGTCAATCATTTATTGTAAAGAATCACAAGTCAAGGGATTTGGTGATTGGGTGCATTGATTACAACTTGTAAGGGGGAGTGAATTCTAGTGAGAGAATTGCTCTTGAGTGCAGATTGTGTAATCAATTGTGATAGTGGAAATCCCAGAGAGTCTGGGGACTAGTCGCAAGTCAGAAGGTTGGACTGAACCAGTATAAATCTCTGTGTCTTGCTCTTCTACTCTACTCCTTGCTCATCTCTGTTCATCTTTGTTTTGCTGTTTGAAAACAGAGCAATTTTTGAAAGTTTTAAAAATCCCCAATTCACCCCCTCTTAGTGATTTAGCTCCATTTACAATATATATGTCAATTTCCTGTACAACTATACAAATCATTATTTCAGAGGAAGAATTAGGAAAAACTTATAATCCTCTACCAATATGGATTCGACAGAGGAGAAACTAAAACAAAAAAAAAAAAGATCTAAATTCATATAATTTATAATCTTCTACCAATATAGATCTTTAGATTATGCAAGAAAGCAAATCTATATGCAGATATTTCTAAATAGTTGAAAAAAAAATACTTCAAACAAACTTGGAAAATGGCAGCGGCGGTGACTGGAAGGGGGAGGCAACCAGAAGGAGGAGCGGCGAAGGTGATCGGAAGGATGAGTGGCGATGGCAACCGGAACAACGAACAACGGTGGTCGGAAGGGAGAGGAGGAGCGACGAGGTGGGAGAAGAAGAAGAACTTCGAATGTGAAGGATGGAGGAAATGTCCCAAAATCGGGACTTATAGAGATTTTGCGATGGAAAAATAATCCGTTGCAAAATCTCGCTTTTTGCGACAGGAATGAAGTTCCGTCGCAAAAAGTAATTTTTTTTTGCTACGGAACACAATTCCGTCGTAAAAAGGGGGGATCTGGATGCCGCAAAAAGTAATTTTTTTTTGCTACGGAACACAATTCCGTCGTAAAAAGGGGGGATCTGGCTGCCGATTTGCAACGGAACATTAGTTCAGTTGCCAAAAAAAAATTGCTTTTTACGACAGATTTGTTTTTCCGTCGCAAATTGGCAAGCTTTTTCCCGCCAGAAAATCATTTTTCTTTTAGACTTTTGCGACGGATTTTAAATGCGTCACAAAATTTTGCGACAGATTTTAAAACTCGTCACAAAATTTTGCGACCGATTTCTTTTTCCGTCGCAAATTGACAGACTTTTTCCTGCTAGAAAATCTTTTCTTTTTTGGAGTTTTGCGATGGATTTGTATTTCCGTCGCAAAATTTTGCAATGGAATTCAAATCCGTCGCAAATTGCGACGGATTTTAAATTTCGTCACAAAATTTAGAGACAGATATGAAAATCCGTCGCAAAATTTTACAACGGATTTGTTTTTCCGTTGCAAATATGCGGGCTTTTTCCCGCTAGAAAATCTTTTTTTTTTGGAGTTTTACGATGGATTTTAGAATCCGTCACAAGATTTCCGTCGCTAAATTTTGTGACAAAATTCAAATCCGTCGCAAATTGCGACAAATTTTCAATTCCGTCACAAAATTTAGCGACTGATTTGTTTTTCTGCCCCAATTTGTGACGGACTTTCAATTCCGTCACAAAATTTTGTGGAAAAAGAAATTGCGACGGATTTCAAATTCCGTCGCAAATTGTGAAGGATTTTTTCGGTCGCTATTTTGACATTTTCTAATAGTGAGATTTAATAAACAATTCACAACTCATTTAGTGAGAAATACTTTTTCCCGCTAGAAATTCTTTTTTTTTTTTTTTGAGTTTTGCGACGGATTTGTATTTCCGTCGCAAAATTTTGCAATGAAACTCAAATCCATCACAAATTGCGACGGATTTTAAATTCCGTCACAAAATTTAGAGACGGATATTAAAATCCGTCACAAAATTTTGCGACGGATTTGTTTTTCCGTCGCAAATATGCGGCCTTTTTCCCGCTAGAAAATCAGTTTTTTTTTTAAAGTTTTGTGACGGATTTGAATTTTTGTCGCTAAATTTTGTGACGGAATTCAAATCCATTGCAAATTGCGATAGATTTTCAATTCCGTCACAAAATTTAGTGACGGATTCCGTCACAAAATTTTGCGATGAATTTGTTTTTTCGTCGCAACTTGCGACAGATTTTCAATTCCGTCACAAAATTTTGTGACGGTAAAAGAAATCCGTTGCAATTTGTGATGGATTTCAATTCCATCGTAAATTGCGAAGGATTTTTTCCGTCGCTATTTTAACATTTTCTAATAGTAAGATTTAATAAGCAATTCGCAACTCATTTAATGAGAAATACTTAATTTAGGATTTTACAATTTCAAAATTCTTTCTTTATCATTTTTCCTACAATATAATAACCTGGATTTTGACTTTAGACGGTACAAAATGAATCATGATCAATTTTGAATAATTATGAATGGACAATTAAATGACAATCATACTAATTAACACCAAATTAGAAATTTCAAGTTGAGGTTAGAAAGTAGAAACAGTCAGCTGTACTAGTTCAATACTTGTTCAATGACCACGTCAACAATGAAAGTTGAGAGATTCAACAACTGGAAGCCAAGGAATCATAAGTTAAAAGTCTCCATAAAGACGTAAACTAAAAATTCATAACAACCAGTCAACCTTGGTTTGAACCATTTTCACTTGTTTTATTCTTCGAGAAATGTTCTGCTTCGAAGAACTAAAAATCGAAGAACTTTAAGTTTGCTCTTTGCAATTCAACCAGTTACTATGCCGGTCCCTCCATCGTCAGAAGACAATTTCTGCTTCTTCTTCCATTGGTAGGCAGCTTCCAATAGCTTGAGATTCGTAGTCTAGGCTTCCTCTGGGAAAATGAAGTCGATGTGTTCTTCAAACCCATCAGTTACTGTATACTTGTTAAATATCTTATCTTTTGGAGCGATCCCAATATTTTACGAGCAGCTGCGAGATCCAGTTGACGTATTTCAAACTGTGCTGCTAGAAGCCAAGTCTTTGCAAATGAGAATTTATGGAGAGGAATGTGTTTGAGACACTCCCTGTATACATCTCTTGTTCCCAAACATTCCCGGCAAGGTTTATGAACTTGTTCTTCATCTCTAACTCGGCATATTTAAGCCACAATGTGTGGTTCTTGTAATCCACCTCGAGAGCTCGTTCCCAAACAGAACGAGCACGATTCAAGTCCTTTTGTAACTATTCCCATTGAGCGTACTTGATCCACACACTTGTGTTCCATCCAACACGTCTGATAAAGTCCTCAAACTCTTTTCGCCTTCGTAGACGATACTCAGCAAGTTCAGTGTGACCAGTGATCTTTTGCTTAGGACGGTGGATCTCATCAGCCTCCTGCCACTCTGAGCCTCACGAAGAATCTGCTCCGCTGTGATTTGTACCGGAGCTCGGGTTTTGTTCTTAAGTCTGGTAGGACGAGGAAGCGTGTCTCTCCGAGTCAAGTAACAAAGGGTTGGGTGGCATCTCTGACTCAAGACATGGTCACAAGAAAGAACAGATCCTGTTTGCAGAAGAAAATTTTAATCTTAAGATACGAGCAAATCATGATTGAGATGGACGGAGAAAGAGGGTAACCAAGGTTATTAAACCGATCGCTTATAAAACTGAAGTGAAACCGGACCAGACCGTGAGGAATAAAAAATGAGTCTTGGTAAATTAGGAGGAGGGGTAGTAGTATTCTCAAATCCTTCGTCCGTGATTTATTTAAAAGGGTACGTGATTTTTTTTAGGGACTAAATAGGGTATTTATTCTAATATTTACATCTAATTCTAAGATATAATAAATATTAAATAATAAAATCAAATAATTTGAAATATCTTGAAGCATTACCAAACTCACTCCTTGACAAGGGAAAAAAATAACATTTTTTTTATTTTATACATAGGTGATAGGGGATGGGGGGATCAAACCCAGGGTTAGACTGGTAATGACCAAAATAACATATTTTAGAATATATATTAATTATTTTAAATGAAAATTAAAATAAAGATGAAGATATAAATATAAATGTCAAATAGTAACAAATACATAATATAAATAAAAATGTAAAGTCACACAAACAAATCATATATATTTTATTTTTTTAAAAAAAATCATAAATACTTTGCTTGCTACTTATTAATTTGATGACTCCCTTAAAAACCCATAGTTAGAGCATTTTATGGGGAAATTCTTGGAGCATAATTGTACCGCGTAACCTTCCACTGATGTAGTTTGGGTCATCTGGAAAATTCTGCAGGTTAGGTTTTCTATTAGGAGTTAGTCAAGGCGCAAAGGAGACATCCTAACTATTTGGTATCTAGGTAAATGTCTGAAAGTAATAGATGGCTGGCTCTGCCCAACATTGATATCACCTAGAAGAAATAGAAATTTTGTACTGTCATTGGATTGTGGATGAACTCAACTCATTCCCTAAAATTTCTCTTACAGCCAAACCTATCCACAATTTTTCCATTTTCTGAAACAATTAATATATACTCCCTCTGATCTTTATTATAAGGCATCAATTACAATTCCCGCAAACTAATAAAAATAATTAAAGTTAATATAATTATCCTAAAATTTAAGTAACTTTCAATATTACCCTTTATAATTGCACTAAACTCTAATATTATATTAATTATTACTATCAGTCAATATCCTTATTAATTATGGGCATATATGAAAAAAAATTAATATATTTTAAAAACAAGCAAGTACTTTATAAAAAAGACCAATGTGTGTGTGTTTTTCTTTTTGTTTTTTTTGGGGGCATGTGCCTCGTTGGAGGAGCACAATCAGCAGTTTTTACGGTGAATCCGCGCGGACTTTGGGTTTCAACGTTGACCTCTGGTGCATATTATATAGTGTCAGTATATAGACAAACTGCGGGTCCAGTGTAACGGAGCCTCTTATCTTCTTTTCGCTCTCTCCCTCGCTAAACCCTAATCCCGCCGCTTTCTCTTGGGTGTCTGCCTCGCCGGCGGCGTCTATGCCGCTAGCGAGCCTCCTTTTGATCCACCAACGCCGCCATAGTGTAGATCGGACCCTTTGGAGTCAGGTGAAGGCGAGATTTAGGTTGGAACAGGGATATAGGGCGGTGGCCGTTCTCCTTCTTCGGTACCGGCTCTCCTCTGGTCTCCCTCCTCAGTGCCTTCCCTTCTCCGGCGGCCGTCTGTTCTGTGGCAGCAACGGTGGCTCTCCCTCGTCTTCGACGGTGGGAGCTTTTGCTTCTCCATTTCCTCCGATGGTGGCTTCTGGCTTGGTGGTGGCCTCTTGCTCGGCGGTGGACCCTAGCTCGACGGTAGTCCCCTGCTCGGTGGTGGTCCCTGGCTCGGCGGTTGTCTCCGGCGGAGGGGGGGTCTCTGTTTCCTTTTTCCTTTTCATTTTACTGCTTTATGTTAATCTATGTCTTTTGTTGGTGTGGATTTGGGCATTTTGTGTTTGTGTTTGTCCTCTGTTGTTGTGGATGGGGGTTATTATGGTGGTGTTCCTTGTTGTGGATTGGATTTGCCTTCTTGGGAGAAGGGTTTTGTTGATGGTTGCTGCTATGTTGTGCTTTATCTATGAGATTACCATTGCTAGGATTGTTGGAGGGAGGCAATTTCAATTCTTTTATGTTTACCAAAATCTGTTCGGTGGGTGGTCTATGTCACCAAGTCTGTTTAAATGGATGAGCAAGAGTTTTCTCCAGGGCTTCAATTGTCCTTCTTCATCTGTGGTTGGGTGTTCTCTGTCCGGGTTCCCGGATGTTTATGTAGCTGACCTATGTGCAGCGTTTTCTTATAAGAAGGTGTGCTCGATCGGGTGGGTTTCGCAACCAGCACTTCCTTTCATGTCTTTTCTAACCTCGGATGGCCAAGACGTCGATGAAGTCTTCATAGTTACTTTTACTCTTTTTTGGTTAGGGGTGACTCGCTCTCTGTACATTTGGTTAGGTGTTTTTGTATGTGTTAGTCCT
Organism: Acacia crassicarpa; assembly: GCA_034222035.1. Lineage (NCBI taxonomy): Eukaryota > Viridiplantae > Streptophyta > Magnoliopsida > Fabales > Fabaceae > Acacia > Acacia crassicarpa. The sequence goes on along the minus strand of JAWXYG010000008.1, from coordinate 31,222,513 downwards.
TCTATTTTGATTTGTGTATGTTTAGTTTGTTTAGCTTGGTGTGTAACCGTTTATTGTAACTTTTTTCAGTAGTATCAATATATGTTCGTGTTCTGACCAAAAAAAAAAAAAATTGCGGGTCCATATTACATTATACAGTGTAAGTATAATGTGTGAAAAATTTAAATTAGTTTCTTTAAGAGTAAATATCTTTTTGACCCTTTACAAAAAAACGTAATCTCTATTTTGGTCCTTTACAAAAAAAAATGGACCCTTATTTATCTTTTTTATGGATTAAAAAGGACCTTTTGAAAATTTATGAGGTATCAACTAATTGAGTGTATTTTCAATTTGTGAAGGTCTACGAGACTATTTTTTTTCGTAAGGGACCAAAATAGGGATCAAGTTTTTTATAAAGGACCAAAAAGAGTATTTACTCTTTCTTTAATATCTCCAAAAAAAATCAACTTTGTCTTATATACAACTAGGGGTTTAAACTTCACATGTTGCATTAAAAGAAAAAGATTTTTACACATACATGAAATAGTAGGACCCACATATATATATATATATATATATAGGGGTTTGATTTTCTCATGTTGCATAAGAAAAAAAGATTCCTACACACACATAAAATGGTGGGACCTACATATATATATAATGCTCATTATATGTATATGTGGATCCCACCATTTTATGTGTATATAACATGAGAAAATATTTCTCCTACAACATGAGAAATGTTTTTCCCATATATATATATAATTAGAATTATATATATATGTGTGTTCCACCATTTTATATGTGTGTGACATGAGAAAACATTTCTCCTACAACATGAGAAGTGTTTTTCCCATACAACTAATATATATATAGTATTCAATAAAATTCATACCATTTTCAATCATTTTCTATCTCAACTCATTTTTTAAATAATAATTCAAACATTTTTCAATTTGAAAAAAATCACTTCTGCCACCATTTAATCTAAACACAAATCACATTTACAAGTTGACTTAAAAAGTCAGATAGAAAATAAGTCAATGCTAGCCCAAATAGGTTACATATTTCTTAATTACTTGTTAAATATACGCAAGAGAACAGTATCTAGAGTTCAAGTTTTTGCTAGCCAATTATATTTCTTAATTACTTTACTAACATTAACAACAATAAAGATGAACTAATCTCATTTACAAAGATTACCAACTAATACAATAAATCTTCCTCCTCCTTTTTTTTTTTTTTGGATACATATAAATCTTCCTTTTTGGAAGTGGTGACTTAACCTCCATACTTTTTTGGTGGCTTATAAGACAAGGACCTATGTTAATCCTTCTCTTTTAGGTGATGATTTAATTCTCTTCACACCTTTAAATCACATAATAAGCCCTTTATTTATAGAGCCTAATGGTTTAAGCAGCTTATTTATTCTAACTCTCCCAAATCCTTTAAGTAGCATTTTTAGGGTGCCGCGAAGAAGAGTTCCAATTCCAAATCTTGTTAAAGGACAACTTAAATCCTCACTTTGTGTGTGAAGTGAAGAAATTTTTTTTTTTTTTTTGATATTAGTGAGGGGAGGGGGGGTGCGGGATCGATCCCGCTACATAGGGGTGCCAGGAGGTTCCTAAGACTAACTTAGGAACCAGGGGCGCATGATGCGCAAGGGCGTGAAGTGAAGAAATAGTATCATATATAAAAGGGAAAATCTACCTGAGGCCCAAAGTAGCAAAAATAATATCCAAAAAGATCCAAAAAAAAATCACATGTCAAAAAAGGTCACACGGCCTTTTCTAGTATTATTTCATAAATGCTAATAACTAAATCAGTATCATTAACAACTAAACCCGTACTTGTTAACAACTAAATCAGTAGCACTAACAATAATATCCTAACACTAAATTAGTACTATTAACAACTAAATTAATTCCCGTTAACAATTATAACAGTAACGTTTTATGAAATAATACTAAAAAAGGCATTAGGACCTTTTTTAACATGTAATTTTTTCTTGAGTCTTTTTAAACATTTTTTTACTAGTTTGGGCCCTGAAATAGATTTTCCCTTTATAAAAACAAGTAAAAGCCTCCTCTAGTCCGAGTGCCAAAGTAGAAAGTGAATTTCACTCATCGTAATCGTCTTATGCCTATTTTCTCAATCCCCTAGACCCCTACTCAATCAAAAAGAGTGACTCTGAGTCTCATTTTTCTCCTACGACTAGAAAGGGGGAAATCTGAACTCGAATATCTTCACTCTTTTTTTTTTTTCTAACAAAAATGATTTTAGAAAAAAGATCTTGCAGAATGGTTTTGAAAATGGAAGGAAAAAATAGCTTCTAGAAAACTATGGTTCGGAAACCATAGTTTTCTCAACAAAATAGATGGGAAAAAAGGTCTAAGCATATAATTAAGGGAAAATTATAATAAAGGACCTAAGAAAAACAATATTTATTAAGAAGGACCATAAAAAATGGTAATTATTTTGAAGGACCAAAAATTAAAACATTAAAATTGAAAGACTAAATTGCCCTTAATCAGATTTTTTATATTATCTCTAATTAAATCAGAATCTGATTAATTTTCCTTTTTTGATACGTAGAATCTGATTGATTGAAAATAATAAATGGAAAGTTTCAGTACGGGTCTTTCTATGCCGCCGATCAATATGACCTTGTTTTGCCCTTATAAAATCCGCCGACTGTTTACCCTTTTGGAATGAGATCCCCCTTTTTTTTTCAAAATTTTATCATTGAAATGGGTTTTCTTTTGAAAAAAAAAATGCTAATTATTTTTTTTTACCAGAGAAAAAAATGATACATTTAAATAAATTTAAAAACAACGGTGTCACAACAAATCTTCCACAAACATGTCATGAATCCTTTAATTTTCACTCAAGGAGTCAAGAACTTGTGGAAAGGTACCGAGAAAGTAAATCTTACAGATAAGAAAATATTATCATGACTCTTAGAATATTCCAAATTTATATTAAAGTTACATTTTCATATTAAAAAATTCAAATTTAAATATAATAATTTTGAGTTGAAAAATATGATATATTAAAAAAAAACTAATGAAATATTAAATAAATTTATATCATTAAGTATTGTGGGAGGTTTCATTCAATATATTTATACAATACTTAATGATATAAATTTATTTAATATTTCAACAGGAGTAACAGGGTCATATTGATCGGCGGCATAGGAAGACCCATACTGAAACTTTCCATTTATTATTTTCAATCAATCAAATTCTACGTATAAAAAAAATAGATTATGATTTAATTAGAGATAATATAGAAAATCTGATTAAGGGTAATTTAATCTTTTTATTTTAATGTTTTAATTTTTGGTCCTTCAAAATAATTACCATTTTTTATGGTCCTACTTAATAAATATTATTTTTCTTAAGTCCTTTATTATAATTTTCCCAATAATTAAACTGAAATTTCCTCAAAAAAAGAAAAAAAGTATCCATGCTGAAATATTCAATGGTTGTGAAATGAGAACTATGCATGGATCAGTATTCCCAAATTTGCTCACTCACATTAAACTATTATCGTCATCATAAGAGCTACAATTGTGATCATGGCCTGTACTTGCCGTTCTGTGGAAAAGGGGACAGAGAAATTCACATCGATTCAAAAGAGCAAGTCCAGTGCATTTACTTATCAAGTAGTCTCCTTCTCACAAATTAAACAAGGGCGTGCAAACATTGACACGCATCAACAGAAGAAAAAATGACTACAAGAATACGAAAAGAAAAGATCAGATGTTATAATGCTCAAGATTTACTCCCGATGTCTCAATAATAATTTTTTTCATAAAAAAACTAACTTTAGTGAACAGAACCCTGGATCACATTTGTAACTCAAATAAAATCATGAGAAACAAAAACTATATTAGAATCATGAAGAATGTGTATTGTGCAATCAATTATATTGTAATTTGGAATGTATATCTGTAGCAATTCATTGCATATTGCCAAAGAAAATACATAAATTGGAACCTCCATAATTTTAGAGGCTAGAAAATAATTCATTGCATATTTCTGGATCTTTACCATTTGAATGAGCCATTCGACTTTTACCTTTTGAATGATCTACTCAACTTTCTACCCTTATCATTTATCAGCATAAGGACAAAAAGAATTTGATTTTCAAACCTTGATTAATGGTTCATAAATCATAAGACGGCATTAAGTTCAACCACCTGCCATCAACCCTATCCACAATAATAAAAATATGATATGGTAATGTTAACTGCCATAAATCAGCTAACACACAAACTAAGATAAACATTTAGGAGGGTCACAAAGGAAGGCTACATAGCAGAATTAAACTGACTAGATAGAGAGGGAAATTTTATTAGCTTGAAAAAGGATCACTATCTTTAAAAGATAGTCTGTCTCCAATAAAATCCCCCTTCTCAGTTCTCACTACCACTTCCTAAAAGTGACAATTCTAGACAAATTAATACCCTCAGTACAGCCAATGCAACACCAACAGGTAAATAAATCAATGGCAGACATAGGTCAATATAGAGGAATCCTGCCAACAAAATTGTTGAAGCACAGAAATATAACAAGTCATTATATGAACTACCTATTTGAGCAAAGCATATGAATTCATTTCAGTTATCAACCAGCTTCTCAAGTCGATTACAACAACACTATATATATATTTTCAGGAGAAAACTGTACTTAGCACTTGAATACTTTACGATAAACCTCCCATCAATAGAGGTGTCAGATAAATCACATGTATCATACTAATTATTTGGGTCTCAATGAAAATATAGAACGGGTGTACATCTTGTTCTTAAGAGAATGGTACATAGACATTACAATGATGAAGACGAAAGCAACAGATAAGAACCAGAGGCTCAAGCAGGTTGGTATAGAGGACGCCTGTATTCGTCAAAGTACTCGTCACGATTAACAAAAACAATGGCATAGAGGGCATAAATTATTCCTGGAACATAGCCTAGTATGGTCAGGATCAGGCAGATCACGAATTCAACCTGAAACAACATAATTGTAGTCTCCAATTCGTCACAATCAAATTGACAGAAATTTCAATCATCAAAAGGAACGGTACAACTTCAATTGTGCAATCATATAATCTGTCCATATAAACCGCAATCCAAATCCATCTAATAGATAGAAATAACCAGTCGCATAATACGCAAATCGAGCATAGATGCAGCGACAAAAAAAAAAAAAAGGGCCCTATCAGTTTGAGACCAAAGAATGAAAGAAAATTCGTACAGTAAGTCGATAACAAGACAAAAAAGGCGAATCTCTGCGAATAAATATCAAGAAACGAATATATGTAAAGAGAAGAAGAAAGAGACGTACGCTGCAGCAACCATGGCGGAAGCAAACCCCAACAGGAGGGAGCAAGATGGCAATGAGCAGTTCGCAGCAGATTTCACAGCGAGACGGCATATTCGAAAGTCAAAGCAAGGACTGTATCCCTATTTAGGAGGAAGGAAACAGGATTTCGATCTGCTTTTCTCCCTTCGCCAATTGATATACGCCATTTCACGTTTTTAACATTATTATTAGGGAAATCCCATCTAAAGACTCGCAAAATATCAAAAGGACAAATGAATTACTCCAATTTATATAATCCCAAATCAGACCAAATGCATCAAAATGGGATTTGTAAATGTTGTCAATCTTTATCTCTGCTTTCAGTTCACATTAGCTGCATAAAGTTTAAGTGTTCCTTTTACCCTCATACCTCTATTAGAGAGATTTAGAGAGATGAGTGTGTGTATATATATATATTGTATTTATTTATATTTAAATTATATATTGTTTTCTGAATTTTTTTATATCCAGTATCTCAAATTAATTAATTTGCATAATACTGATGTTACAGATAAATATTTCTAAATGCATGATAAAAAACATAAAGTAGTATATAAATTAAGAGAAATACACTTCTCATATTGTAGGAAAAGTGTATCCTCATATCATGGATATAAAAAGATGTGGGTCCCACCATTTTCGTGCTTGAGTTTTATATATATATATGTATAAATATAAAAAGATATGGGTCTCACCATTTCATGTATGTAAGAATCTTCTTCTTCTCATACAACATGAAAAATATAAACCTCATAAATTAAATATAAATAATATATATATATATAGTTTAAACTTCTCATATTGCATGAGAAAAAGATTCCTACAAACATGAAATGATGAGACCCACACACACATATATATAATTCTAATTATTTATATATATGGATCTCACCATTTCATGTGTGTGATATGAGAATACACAAGTGTTTTTCCTATATATATATATATATATATATATATATATATATATAAGCAGGCACATAGAACCTAACGTGGACTCCTCTGCTTTCTCCTCTTATTCTCATCGTCAGTATCCCCAGTCCTTTTTTTTTTTTTTTGGTCAGAAGTATCCCAGTCCACACAAATTCTCTATTCTCATTCTCTGCTTCATGTCACCGCCACACACCGCACTCATCTGCAAGTCTCCTGTGTCAAAAAATCGGTTGCTTTTAGGAGATCAACTCCGCCACCTCCCACTTCTTTTGAAGTTGCTCCCTCTGCCGCTGTTGATATTTTTAAAAAAAAAAAAAAATTCCTATTGAGCATACGTTGTCTTCCACTCTCAAATAGGACCGGTCCTTCCTCCAGAAGCCATGGTTTTAAACATTTAATATATGTATTATTGCTCCTCAACACTCAACATTTGGCAGAAAACATTATTAACACAATGCACAAATCCAAATGAGCCCGTTCGTGGTGCCCTGGCCTTTCTAATAATGGAAGGTTCGTATGAAACACAAATAAATAGCAGCATTATTTTTCATGGCAAACAATGCATTGAATGCATGATTCTAATTCATCAGAACAAATTAGTAGGTACAAAAGCTTATTCGGTCAGGAAAACTTCAGATTGATCTATTATGTTTAAACATTTATGAAATATAATGCGATTTTGATTAGCATTAGTCATATAGATTCAGGAAATAGTCGGCTGAAGTAGATGAAGAGCATTCAAATGCAGAAGGAGGGTCCACAATTACAGACTAAAGATTTCCCAAGCATTTAATATGAGACGAAATATTACCTTGTTGCTTTCTTCCACATTGGCGCTTTTTTCCTCCTTTTTCGTTCAGCGTCCTCTTCAAAACTAGACTTAGTAATACTCCCACCAATCCTTGTCATTTCAATTAAGGGTAAAATAGTCATTTCACGTGAATTTACATATCCCTCAAAAGTCCTTGTCACCTCTCAGTCTTTTTGCAAATTCGACGGACTTCTGGGGGTTTTGCAAATTCATTTGATATTTATTTAGAATTTTCCCAAAAATTAATATACAATTATCCCAGATAAATTTCCAAAATAACTAATATTATACAGTCATCCAAGATAAAGATGTAATAACAAAAGCTGTCTCCATCCTCCACAAAGTCCTTAGCCTTGCTCTCCAATCTTACCTCCAGTATCCTGCTCCGTCCTAGATGCACTACCTGTATTCTTATAATAGTTTGAGGCTCATAGATAAATCCCAAAGCAATCATTAATTTTATATCCAGTGTATGTACAAAGTATGCAAGAAAACCACAAATCATATAGCATTCAATAGGTCGTATACAGTGAGGCATAAAGCCTAAACCGAAACAAGCAATCACACATAACATATGCTAGTCAATAAGGCACATAACAATGCCAAGGGGTTGCACACAGCCAGGGCGGAGCCAAGAATGAAAATTAAGGGGGCAAAAATTACAAAATAAAACCAGTGGAGTCAGCATTTAAAATTAGGGGGAAATTATACAATTTGACCCAATATTTTAACAAATTGTGATTGAGCCTCATAAATATCTTAATATTTTCATTTTAGTCCCTTTATGAGATTTTAAAATAAGGACTAAAATGAAAAGATTGAAATTTTTATGAGGCTAAATCATAATTTCTAAAAATTTTGGGTCCAATTATATAATTTTAGGGGGCGGGGGCCACCCCTAACCCCCTAAATCCGCCCTTGCACATAGAGCTGAACAACGGGCGGCCGGGGCTGCCTCGTGCCCTAACCCATGTCCCGCCCGTTTATTTTACACAGGTACGGGATAGCCCGTACCCGTGGTAAAACCTGTTTAACCCATGATACACGAGTACGAGCAAACATGGGTAGGTTCCAACAGGTTCCGGTTTCCCGTTTGTACTTTCAAGTAAAAAAAAAAAAAACTAACTAACAAACAAGAACCACACCAAAGAAACTTAAAACAGAGAACCAAAAGATTAGATAAGAGATGAGAAGAAAGAAAAGATGGTGGGTAGATCTTTCATGCTTGACAGCAAGATGCCAACGTTGCAGAGATCGAAGGCAACAACCGTTGCAACGCAAGATTGAATATTGAAGGTGAAGATTGAGAGAGGAGAGAAAAAAGAGAAGGGGGAGGGGGAGGCTGTGGCGATTCTAAGACTAAGAGGGAGAGATGAGAGTTGGTTAGGGTTTTTAACTTTTGAAATTTAAAATTTTTAAAGATATAACATTTAAAAAATGTTGTGTCAAAGGGTTTTTTAACTTTTGAAATTTAAAATTTTTATAGAGATAACATTAAAAAAGTGTGTCAAGCACAAAAAGACGTGCCACCTCCAATCTCCTGGATTCGAACCACGTTCTTTATGGTTGAAAGATGTAATCCCAACCACGGAGCCAATTGCAAATGTTGCGAAGCATGTTTCAAAACTGATATATTATAATATAGAAAATATATTTAAAAAATATAAATATATACGAGCGGGATCGGGCAGCCCATGCCCTAACCCATTCCTCGCCCTGTCTAACATATACAGGTACGGGCTGCCCTGTACCCATTACGGGCCCAATCTGGGCGGGCTTAAACGAGCCTAAAAGCTACAAGGCACGGGCAGATCCACGGGTTGCGGGTGTTTTACTCGCCCCTTGATAAATCCATATTTTTAGATATTTTATCCCGCCTTATGCATTTATTTTGGGGATTATTTTAGGCTAATTTGGATATATTAGATAATATTTGAATTGATTAGCCGATTATATTAGATAATATTTGAATTGATTAGCCGATTTTAGGAGATATTATAAATTTGAATTAATTATGAGATTACCGGGCTTAAATTATTAATATCTTAATTGTTATCTTATGATTAAATAATATCTCTTAATATATGATAGATCATGATTTTATCATATTAGAAGATCCTATAGTGCAGAATTTTTCAGGAAGCTAAAAGGAGATCTAATGGTGGAATTTTATTGGGCTTCTTATATTTTAATGGACTCAAATTGGTACCCAAAAACCCTTTCTTCTTCCTATAAAATTAACCTAACAGTCGCAAAAAGGAGGCACGCTCCCATTTGAGAGCCGCAAGATTCACGCTCTCTGGAAGAGCCGTACGCAGACGCACACTGAGATTCAGATTCACGCACGCAGAACATCACGCAAGCCATTGATTCATCAATTCATCTTCCATTTATCACGCTGCTACATACGCTGGGAGGAATTGGTGAATTGCTTTTGGCAATCATTCTCTCACGGGACCCACATTATTCCTATTTCATCCATTAATTCATCAATTCATCCCATTCGAATGATCGTGAGCTGCACAATGTTTGGAGGAGAACATAAATCCATGGCAGCGTGAGGTTCTTGAGGAGGCAACTTGGGAGGAGCAGGGAGAAAGCTAGAGCCTAGGGTTTTACATTTGAAGACCACAAGGGGGTGTTTTTCCTTTTATCGAATTGTTTGAAGACTTTGAAATTATTTAGTTTTAGATAGTTTCGAATTGCTTTCTTGAGAACAATCTAATTTTAGATTGTAAACATATCATTTATTTTAGATTTATTTGATAATTTGGATTTGAACATATTTGCTGGGATTTTTGTTTGCAACCCTTTGATTGTCAATTGATTTAATAATTGAGTTTTCATTATTATTTTGATTGTCAATTGGGTTTATCAATTTAATTGTTTAATTAGATTGATAAATTGTTTAGTTGTTTAATTAGATAATTGTGAACAAGATTCCAAAATTATTTAGAAATTAATTGTGTTTGGTTTTTAATGAGTTTAATTATCCACCGCTTATTTTATTATGAGTTTTCTAGTGAAATATGTGTGATTGAGCTAGAGAGTTTCCCATGTTTCAATTAGGTAATTAAATGAATTAATTCCAATCTTTCATTCACCCCTTTGGTCTAATTAATTGATTTAAGCTAGAAAAGTTAACTCCATGTGAATCCTGAGTTGTCCCCTCATCCTCATAACTTGGTTGATTTACTTTTAGTTAATTTCTTTTCTTTGGATTTTAATTATTCTCTCATAACAAAAACCCCCCAAGAATTGCATTCATATTCATATAGGTTAGTTTCACCCCTACCTACATACAGCAGGTTCCGGTACCTAAGCGCTTGGAAAACATAACATTGAATGCATAACCAACCATGATAAATCATACATACAAAGTTACACAAAGCACATGAAATTAAGGTAGCTTACCTATAAATAGCTTATTAGTAGAATAGCAAACACCCGACTACTAAACAAGAATGATAAATCTAAAAAATATATTATAACGGTGTTACTGTCAATATAACCCATTTCTTTAAAGTATGTAACTATACACTTGTATGAAGAGTTTTCCCACTATTTTAAACTTATTAATTTTCTTTGTTAATGAGTACCCCTTTATTTGTAACTTTTCCTTTACTTTCGCTTAAAGCCCTGAAAATTCTAAGAATTTTGACCCAACTTCAACAATTCATAACTAATTGTAGAAAAATCTGATTGGGGTGCTTCAAAAACCTACGTGACTAAAAATATTTGCCAAGGCCAGAAACGCATAAATCATTCCCAGTTTATGAAATGCCCCTGTTGGTTTTTCATCTTATCAATTTACATATATTCATACTTTTATACTTTCAAAATTATTCTCCATACCCTTTCCTATACAAAATTCCATTTTAAACTGTTAAAATCACCAAAATAAAATCATATCATCAAGTTCTAGCTACTGACCAAAATTTTCTTAACCTTTTGCAATATTACAAGAAGTTAAAGAAAAGAACTTACTTGCTCAAAGTTCTAACTTCTTTGCCTACTCCTCCTTAATCTCTTTTGTGATTGTACCTAGAATTTCAATAATATTATACAATATCACTAATTGGAAGCTTAAACATATTTGTATGAATATGAAGGAAATAAAATAAATTCCATAGTTTCCTTACCTCCTTTTCTCTTGAAATTCTTCTTGTTTGTGATTTTCACAACACTCTTCTATCTCTTTTTTCTTGGATGTATGTGGCGCCTCTTGCTTGCCAAAATGAGGGAGAATGAAGTCCTATTTATAGAGGCAGGGGCACCAAGAATATTCCCTTATGCTTTTACTAATTTACTCTTTCAATTGCCTCTTGAAATCTCTAGGTCCTTCTTCATTTTCTAGAGAAAAATATGATTTTCTTCCCCTCCTCCTTGTGAACACACCACTTGCCCTCTTTTGGCTCAAAAATATCTCCTAATCACATGTCCATTTTGTGGTTGAAATATTTTGCTTAATGAAGAAGGTGATTAAGAGTCCCCTTTAGTTAATTAAATGTGTACATGTGTCCTTAACAAAATTTTTAAAAATATTATATTGATACAGAGATACTTAGGTGTCCCTTCCATAATCACTCATCTTTCTATGTGTCCATCTCTTTAATTCTTTGGTTGATGAAGGTACCCAAGTGTCCCTTCTAGCAAATCTTTAATTTATAAGAAGTCATGTGGCCATATTCTAGATGCCTTCTTATGAATTATGTGATTTATTTATTTCTTTCCCCTTTAGCCTTACTTAATTCGAAATTATAGGCCTTTTTAGAAGATAATTATATTTCCAACTTCTTGAAGCTAATTAATCTCATAATTGGACATTTGTCTTCCTAGGGTTTTCTATATAGTTCTTGTCTCCCATTTTGTGTAAATTGCTTTGTTTTCTTCTACCCTTCCTATCCATGCACCACTTTCAAGAACCAAGGCAGTATGTGATGATGCTCTTTTATTCATTTTGGACACGTGTCAATTTGTGATGACATCATCAATTAAACTTTTATTTTCCAAAGTCAAAAATGTTTTTGCTAATGCTCCTCTTAAACTTGCCATGTGTATATGTCATTTTCAATGGTAAAGATACTTTTGTTGATAATCTTCCTATTTTGCCATGTGTACGTGTTCTTGAATTCTCTATTACCTTCTTATGTCACCTCACAATAATGATCATTTATTAGCCAAATAGATAGAAACAAATATCATTTACCTTAATTTTAATGAAAATTTCATATATTTCAATAATATGGTATTAATTAACTCTATATAATAATTTACATAAAAGTGGGGTTATTACCGAACTCTAGCAAAACTAGACAAAATCAAAACCACAAATTAATCAAGAAAAAAATTCAACTGCAAGTCAAATGGTAGTCGCCTCTCGCCACAGCTCACCATATAGGGTCACAGAGCCGTGGGTTCGTTCTTGACCCACTGTGGGTGGAACTCGGTACTAGAAGGGCAAGTCGCTGGAGAACTGATCGTGACGAGGTCGATGGGTGCAAACGAACACCAATGAGCAGTTGAGAGTGGATGAATCGGGTGCTGGACTTTGAACCACCAAGGTGATCACCAAAAAGGTCCCTGAGGTGGCGGAGCTAATCTCCTAAAAGAAACCTTATGACGGAGGAGATTTGCGAGGACAGAGGAGATTTGCGTGGCGATATGAAGTGTAGATAATGAGGAAAGGCTTTGTGTGGAGGCCGAGGGAGAGAGAATAGAAAAGAGACTAAAGAGGAAAAGGGTATATAAGTGAATTACAACTTTTCAAATGCCACTTTGATTATATAAATGGGAGTAATTGATTTGTCCTTTTAATGTTTTGAAAGTATTTATATGAGATTTTCTTTTATCATTATTATTAAATGTCGGTACGGTGGCTATTCTCAATCAGAGATTTTTTTCCCCCTCAGAATCAGATATTACAATTTACAAGAATCAATTAGGAGCTCACAATGATGTAACATGCTGATTGCATATTAAATTAGCAATCATAAGGAATAAATGATATTCTAAAAATAAGGGCTTTAATTTCCAACTTGCATTGTATTGAGTTTTTATAAGATATTATAAAAAATGGAATTGTATTATTTTATTATAAATTTAAATCAGATTTATTTAAATAATTAAATTATATGAAAAAATTTTATAGCCTTGGAGCTCACAATGAAACATAAGTTTTTAAATAGGCTTGATTGCTTGAATAATTATACTTATAATCATGATGTAGCATATTGATTCCAATATTCAATTGGGCTTATATAATGTAAAATAGATTAAATTTTATAATCTTAATTATATCAGTGCATCAGGATTACATTGAGAGACTCATAAATGAGAATGTAGATGTTTTTCTTTCAATCAAGTAGAAAAAACAGTATTATCATAATAATTTTTTAAATATACTAAATTGCCCTTTACTAAAATATGCATAAACCCTATTCATGGCTTGCCCATTCTCTTCGCTATTATAGTTATTGTTATCGACTTCATCATGACTATTATTATGAGGTCGTTGTTGTGCGATAGTAAGTCGTCCCTTTTTTTTCTAGTACATAAAAGTTTAGATGAGTTGAATTCTGGAATTCACCGGAGTTAGGGAATGCCTCGCCTTTGTTTCTATTTCTTGGTTTTGTTTTGCTCTCTTCTTCTTCCTTGACAATATATATTAGCTAAGTTGAGTCGCCACACATAAGCTACATCGACTTAATGATAAGGACCAACATTCCTATCACAGTGAGTAACTAGCGTTGGGTATAAGGAGATTACGTAGAAGTTATTTGGGACAATGTTAGGGTAATGTATCTATGCCTATTAATTACTTGCTATGTATTTGTAAAAAATGTAATTGGAATTGTGTGCTTTGCACTATACAAATCATATAGATGAAAATTACATCAAGGAATTTGTCATCAAGAAGGCTAGTCAATCACAATGCACATTCTATCATGCATTGATGAAAGTGTATTTGCAAAATTCTGGAGAGGATGATGAGGTAGAAGTTCTTGTGGATCTTTAGTCAACCATCAAGCCAGATGATTGGAGAAAATTTATCATCTTACATCGCAACTTGACATTCCAGGTAATTGTTATTCGCAATTCATAAGACCTACATGTATTTGTTTGACATTGATTGAAGTATTGTGTGTTTTTGTAAGAAGTAAGCTGAGTGAATAGGAAAAGGGTGAAGAACAATAAGTATCCCTACAGGGAGGCTGAGCGGGGTATGCTTGGATTGCTAAAATGTTGGCTGCTGAGAGTAGGGACTGTAGTAGATCTCCGTGTCATGAACTTTGGTCTATGGCAAGGCAAAATAACGATGGCTCTTATGACGATCCTCAAGTGAAGGAGGTCATTGATAAAATGGTAAGCATTAATATTAGTCCCATATTCGTAGAAGTAATTTCTTCAATTAATTAACTATCAATATTAACATTATTGGTAAATGCACAGTAAGCCGTGTCCCAAGAAGGTACAATACTAGGGTCAGCCTTTCTATGAGTGAGGACATATTAGCCAAGACATTGGGGTCTAACTATCACAGTCTTCTTAGAGGTGTTGACTTTAGATTGACCAAGACAAAATATTATGGTCAGCAGCAATCTAGAAGAAATAACCAGGACAAAAAGTATAAAAAGCTCCATAAACAGCGAGATGAAATACAAGAACAAATACAATATATCATACAATGAGTTGAAGAAGGAGCGTCTAAATACTAGACGCAGCTGCACATTTCCCCGCCAAGATCTACTTGAGGGTTTGGTGGATGTTGAGTGTTTTGTTGTTAGCTTGAACATCATATAGTTGTAACAGGCCACATATTCAACTGCCCGAAGGGTAACACGCTTTTATAATAGGCCCATCCTTTATTAGCATGTGAAGATATAAATCAACACCAATATCAATCCCAAGTATCCACTCCTTGTGCCCACCAAAGACACAAATACGGTGGGAGGAGGTATGGGAAACTTCACTGCGTGGCCTAGTTGTCTACTTAGAGTATAGAAGCCCCCACTCAAAAGAAGTCAATCACTCAAAAGAAGCTTCCCCAACAAGCAGTCCAAGCCCCAACTTCTAAGACCGCTAATCAGTTCAAGCCCCCCACTTCTAAGACCTCTAATCAGTCCAAGCCCTTCACTTTCAAAAGTCTGACTCAATCCAAGAAGAGGAAGCATCACACCCTCAATTATCAATTTAGGAAAAAATCTTCCTCACAAAAAATAAGCACTGTAGTCAATCTACTCAAAAGCCCCTCCAAGAGTTCGCTGACAAGTAAGGCTATGCAATAGGATGAATGAGCAGCCCAATGGTAAGCCCATAGACCGCCCATTTATTTCTTATAGGTCATGCTCGTTCAATGCCTATTAAAACCCATGCTAAATGGGCTAAACCCGTGTGGGTTTGAATGAGAATGGGTAGCTCGATTGTGCATTCTTTTTCAAAATAAAAAACTCAATATATAGCTGCACTTCAACAACATTGTTGTTAATGATTTCTTTATATAAATTATATATTAAAAAAATAAAAAATAAAAAGCACTAAGAATAAAGCACCAGAATCCTCATCATTCCTCATTGAAACCACACATGAAATGACATACGCAAAATTATCAACATTTAACCTCCTTCAATTTAGGAGGACTTATGCGCAGCCAATTTTGAATACATATGAGTGACTCAGCCATCTTTAAAGATAACAAGTTTATAGAAGTATCTAGTACTCGACCCTTAGTACTAAAGACTAATATAGCCAAAAAAATCATGTGCAATCAAGTTTAGATCTTTATATTTAGAAGCATGTACTTTCCACCATGCCAAAAGGTCAAATTTTGGTTTAATATATTAAATCAAATCGGCTTGAAGATATTCATTCACCTATAAAAGCTTCTCATCTCTTTTACTCATAGTCTTTACACTGGCTAAATGCTTCTTGAACGTGTCAACAATGGCAGATAAAGACATTTTAGTTTCAACATCTAGAACTAAAACATTTTCAACATAAATACTATCATCCAATTGCTCTAATGTTGACTTAGACTAAGATCCAGATGCTTCATCTATCATATAAACAATGCAAGATTTATATATAATATGCTTCAACTTGACTTCATGCTATATGGCATGAGGAAAAATTGTGTGCAGAGCAACTTTGACTTCAACTTATATATATGGGCAACCTAAAGGTGTGCCAACAGCCCATCTCGTTTCATACACAAGCCAGCCTGTTATGGGCCTTTCTTGGGCAGGCCAAAATAGAAAATTTTCCACTAGGCTTGGGGGCTCATTGGGTTGTGAGCAACTTGCTCAGCCCTATTGACAATATCTTCGCTTAAGACTTGTTTCCAATGATAACATTTGAGAAAAATGTCTTCAACCAAGAACACCAATAAGATGTTGTAAAGCAAGAGCTTGTTTTTGAGGTGCTAAACAAGAAGATGGCAAGTATAGGCTCTATCAACTTCTTTATTAGTATTCCTTCAACTATGATTATATAGTTGGCTGTATAGAACTTTGATTACATTTTGATATGTTGGTTTCGGCATTTCAGGAACCTATACCATACTTACATCCTCCCCCATAGCCTCCACAACAAGATCAAGTTCATCTACCCTAACCATGTCAAGCACAAGGATGAAGGCATTAAGGAAGATGTCAAGTAAAATCAAATGAGGCGTTTGGGGGATGCACTTATAAGGAGGGCTCCAAAAGGAAGGGGCACTTACTTCTTTGTGCCTTATCTTTAAGGGTGGGTACACCATTAACTTTGCTTAAATATTTATATTTTGTATATTTTATAATTGTCCTGATAGTGTGATTTATTATTGTATTTAGGAACCATTGGATTCTCATATTGGTAAATCTACTACGCAAAAGATTTGGTTTTACGATTGTATGGGCGGGGATCCAAACAAAAGACTATATACATGCAAGAGACATCCAACCAATAAGTTATCTATTTATCATCTCTCATAATTCATTTCGACTTACATGTTTCTACGTATATAATTTTTTATTGTATTTTCTCAGAGCAGTCTACAATTAACCCACTCAAAATGGTCTCAAGTGTCCCAAAATCAACCACACTGATGGCCGCTACAATAAACTATTCCAATGGTTGTCTCTGAAGATATATGCATTATTCACCAATAACTATAATATTACATTGAAGTATACATATAGTTTATAGGGTAAAGGTGCAAAAATACACATGTATTTTACCCTGAGGAGTGCCTAACACCATGTGCTTTTTCCAGGAGCAAAAATACACATGTGGTTATAAAATAAGTGCAAAAATCACACCACCGTTAAATTTTGCTTAACAATGTTAATTTTAGGGGTGGGGCCCACATTATTTTAATGAAAAATACTAAAATACACCTAATTTATAATTTTTTTTTTTTAAAAAAAAACCCTCCTGCTAAAGCTCAATCTGACACCTCCCCCCCCCCCCCCAAAAAAAAAAAAAAGCTCAATCTGTACTGAAGCAGCCTCCCATGACTTTTTTAATATTTTCTTAATTCTTTAAAACCTTAAAGGGATTTCCCCCTTTTTTTAATCCCTGTACCTTGATGTCATATGAGCTTCTCTCCCAAGCTGGCAAAGTGAACATAAATCAACTTGTCCATCCCTATCCCCATTCTCCTCTGGTGATGGTGACTTGGCTAGGACAACTATAACAATTAATAAAAAAAAGGGACTAAATTAGAAAGGAAGGGATTAACCCAAAAGAAAAAAGTCATGCTTACAAATTACTAAGACTTACTAAAGCAGTTCCAAATTGATATGTAGTTAAGCCACAAATTTTCATATAATTGGTAAAATATATAAATAAACATTCACTATATTTGAGAGAAGACCATATTCCGATTGGGTGTTTTTCTAAAATATATGCATTTCTAACACAGTATTGGAGAACAGACTTTTTAAATGGGGTGTTTTGACTGAAGCAGAGCAAATAAGCATTGAGCAATGAGCATTTGGTTTGCTTCATTCAACTTCAAACATAACATCTAAGTCTTAAATCATTTTATTCCTAATTCCCCATTCCCTTTTACCCAGCTTTTTTTTTAAAAAATGTCTATAATATATTAAGGACTAATACTAACTAAACTTCAAATTTGTGAGAGTATAAACCATTGACATGTCAAGAAAACGTCTTTTAACTGACCACTTAGAAACATTCCAAGTTGCATAAAATTACAGCAGGAGAAGTCAACATCAAAAGGCAATTTGCCTAACTGTAAATTTTTACAACTGATTTTCCACTAAAGTTCATATAGCAATATGAAATCAAATTGTGGAGGGCCATGGCTGACACAGCAACTCAATTGAAGAAGAGTGCGAATGGAAACTAAAAATGTGAAAAGCATCATGCTTGTACAGAAAATAACTAAACTAGCATAATAAATATCTTCCAAAATCAGTCAAACACATTTCAGGAAGATCAAGTGACCTTAAAGGCCATTATTCCACTAAAGTGCAGTGCAGATAGCAATTGATTGATGCATTCAATAAGGCTTCCACTTCATTTCTTGTTCATCAACCAATGAATTTGAGAGAATTGAAAGACATGTGAAGAAAAGAAGAAAAAAATGAAATTCCACTTGCCAAAAAAGTAAGAGAAAGCCCAACTTGCACTACTACAAAATCTTGATATATGACGGTTATTATCTGTCATATATAATGGTTTGAAACTGTCATATAAATGAGTGCTATAAAAGCTCGACACAGATACATTATAGTTTCGAACCTTTATTTATTCCGGACCTATTTTAACAGTTATAACATAACACTGGATATTGAGCGTGATAATAATTAAAGGAAACATGTAAACAACCATCATAATATATTATAATATTTGCATAATACCACTTCCTAAAAGTGACAACTCTAGACAAATTAAGGCATTGTCTAATTCTATTTTTTGTTTTCTTTCCTCAAAACAGTTTTATAAAACTATTTTTGAAAAAAAATTGTTTAGATTGTTGTTTTGAAAAAAATGTGTGTTTTGAAGTGATGTGGCGAAGGGATGATGTAACAATAGTCATCACTAATAGTGCATGCAGTACAAATAATAAATAGGTGGTGGTTTAAAAAAAAACAAGAATAAAACTAAAAATTGCTTTTTTCTTTTACTTTTGAAAACAGTTTTTTGTTTTTAAAAGTAATTTAGTGAAAAGAGTTTTTAAAACAAGTTTATTTAAAAAAAATAAAAATAAAAAACCTTTTTTTAAAAAAAATGTAACAATCCCTAATATTTTTAGTATAGCTAATGCCGGTCAAGAGGAACAAAAATCAATAGGAGACATAGACTAGTATAGGGGAATCCCCGATAACAACAAAATGGTTGAAGCACAAAAAATATAACGATTCATTACATGAACTTTCTATTTGAGAAAAACATATGAATTCATTTCAGTGAAGCAGCTTGCCAAGTCAATTACAACAACACAATATATCATTTAAGGAGAAAACTGGACTTAGATGGATGAACCTCCCAGCATCAGAGGTATGAAGAAATCACAACTATCATAATCCAAAGTTCAACATACAATGAGTGATTTTGGGTTTCAATGATAATATAGAAGCTTATTATGAAGAGATTGGTACATGACTTGAGACTGATAAAGATGAAAGCAACAGACAACAAGCAGAGGCTCAAACAGGTTGAGGTTGGAACAAAGGACGCCTGGATTCGTCGAAGAACTGGTCACGATCAATATAAACAATGGCATAGAGGGCATAAATTATTCCTGGAATATAGCCTAGTATTGTCAGGGCCAAGCAGATGAGGAATTCAACCTGAAACAACGTCATTGTAGTTTCCCATTCGTCACTATCAATTTGACAGATATTTCAATCAACAAAAGGAATGGGACAACTTCAATTCAATCGTGCAATCATATTATTTAGATAAAATGACAGTCAGGTGCTAAAGTAAGGAACATACAAAATATCAAAAAAGTCATAACCTAAAATCATATATAAAAAAAGTCTTTAAGGACTTTTTCAATATTATTTACATTGATAATAGGAAGTGCTGTATTTATAATAAAATTTAAAAACTAACTATTTACAACAGAAAATTCTATATTCACAACAAAATTTAAACACTTGTATTTTATTTCAAATTTAGGTCTTTAAATATACAGAGATCATTCACAACAGAAAAAAGTTAGATTTACATTAGGATCTCATCGTTATGCCCATCTTATGTGCTCATCCCTCTACTTTTGGGATGAGCATATTTTATATATATATATTTTATTTATTTAGATTAAATCATATACTATACCCTTAAATATTTTTTACACTCATTATCTTAAATTAATTAATTTTCAAGATACTGGTGTTGTAGGAAAAATATTTGATAGATATTTTAGGCATTTATAATTCACAAATTGAGCATAGATGCAAAGATAGGAAAAAGGAGCCCTCTTGAGCAGATAATGAAGGAACATTCGGACGGTAAGTCGATAGATAACATTGGCCAATATCACAGAAAGGAATATATGTAGAGAGAAGAAGAAAGAGACGTACGGTGCAGCAGCCATGGCGGAGGCAAACCCCAACGGGAGGGAGCAAGACGGCGATGAGTATTTCGCAGCAGATTTCACAGCGAGACGGCATCTTCGAAATGTTCAAGAAAGCAGTGACCTGAATCCCTATTTAGGAGGAAGGAAGCAACAAGCAAGATTTGCTGACCATCTCCGCCAATTCAGCTTTTGCGCATTGGACCCACCTTTTTGGGCCCACACCAAGTTTCATTAACGAGTTTGGAAACTCGTGCGACTCGAGGGTGTGAAGATATGATATTTTAATAGATCGAATATAAAATAAATAATTATTTAATGATTAAATAATACTCGTATTACATTCCATGATTAATAAAAGATTCAATTGATTTTTTTTTACTTTAAAATATTTATATTTTTTACTTATAAATTAATAATATACATGCAAATGGTTAAATTATTTATTTATTCTACTTAATATCTATAAAAAAAATTAATTCAATCTTATATTAAAGATCGTAGGGTGTGTAATATTATAGTCACAAATTATATAAGATAACTAAGAAAAATTCATATAACTATATAAGATGGTAGGTACACAAAAATTAATATATATATATATATACCCAACACAAGTTTCAACTCTCAACACGTCTAAAACACAGTTCCATACCAGCCCCATCATGGGAAAATTCGAGAAGCTATGCTAACCATAAAGAGAAAACTTAGAGATCAGATAATTATCTGTATAAAATCTCCTTATTCCAATTTTAAAATAATTAATAATGGCTAAAATTTTTTTAAAAGAACTAGGGAAGTTAAAAAGTAAATATAAGAGGATTATATTTTCTTTAAAAAAATTATTAAGTTATCATGTATAAGAAGATTTAGTATTTAAATTTTTATAGTAGATTTAATATTTCAATTCTTCGGATTCATAACTTTAGTTTTAGATTTTAAAACAAACAACAAAGTCATTATGGCATAATCGCGGGAGTGGCCTGATATCAACGGAAGTCACATCAAGGATAAGAAGGTATAATAGTAATAATAACAAATTCAATAGTTTAATTTATGGGCTGAGATGTAAATTTAACAACGAATTATTTCTTACAAGAAAAAAAAAAGCAACGAACTATTTTTTTATAGACACCCAACAAGATTAATTATTTGTTAGTGTAAAAGTATACATAATCAATTTTTTTGATAACATATATAGCAATATCGTTAACTCTGGTTAACTTCTATTACTTTTTACACTATGTGTCCCACTAATCTTCTGACCCTCTATTATGTTAATATATTTTTAGAAGGCCAAATGTACAAATTTAGTAATAAACAATTTGCTTTGAGCATCTAACACAATTATCTTTTGTTGGATTCAAAAGTATATACCACTCTGATCCTATTTATAAGTCCAGTTTAACCAAATCTCACATACCAAGGAAAGGTAAATATCTTAATGATTATGGAACAAATTTCCAACTTTACCTTCATTTATGAATGGGTACCTTTTAAAATTTACTGTCAAATATCTTTCATCTTTTTCTCTTTCCAACATGGCTAGTCAATCTTTTTCATCATCATTACTATGGGCAAAATTGTCACAATCTCATTTATTTGGTCAAAATGGACTTATAAAAAGAACCTTTTTTTTTGTCAAACTGGACTTATAAATAAAACTAAAGTAGTATAAGCATTTTTGTCTAATAAATGATCATATTTGTCTTGTACATTCTCTCTCTCTCTGAATTATTATATTTGTCTTGTAAAGGGATTTTAAAAGAATCTAGGGATTTAAAAAAATTTGGCCATTCATATGTTTATCTTGTAAAAAAAGAAAATTAACTCGTCGGATTCTTTTAAATTCATTTCTTTTTCTTATGAATACCCTCATTTATTTATTTATTTATTTTTATTGAAGGATACTTGTATATAAAAATTCAACGACATAACACCATTACAAATAGAGGTCACAGTCCGAAACCGTCCAGAAATAACAAGACTTAAGCAACAACATCACAAATACTACAAGGAAAGTAAATAAAGAAAACAATTAATCTCCACCCACTGGAAGAATGGGGTAGAAGAATCATTAGCAACTATGTCCGTCTTCTTTGCATCTAAAGTTAGAAGTGACATCAAACCAAATATTGGTTGTAAAATCCACCTAATAGGGTACACCCTTTTATAAGCAGCAGCTACAAGAGAGTCAATAACACAATTACCCTACCGAGGGGTAAAGGACATAGAAAACCCAACCCTAGAGGCCAAATGACATCGTGTACAATACTTCTACTTCTCCAATTAGACAACTCTGTTGAATCAATTTTGAACACAAGTAAGCAAGGGAAAACAATCAGTTTCAAAGATCATTTTGTCATACCCCAAATCAACAGCAAGCATCAATACCTTTTTCATCACGATGGTTTCAATCATAAATGCTGAAATTGATTTGACTTTATCCACATAACCAAATTTAAAACTTCAAGAATAATCCCGATATATCACGCCATTAGTAGCACCAACCTTATCAAATGAGAAATCCCCATCACAATTAATTTCAAGATTGCCTATTGAGGGAGGGTTCCATTTAACTAGAGACCTCGTACAACCCCCTTAGCCTCTCCAAACCCACATACCCTTCATCACAATTCACCCAAAATTCAAGGTTACTTCTTATAGCCAATTCAATAACATCAACAAGATTTGGATCTTTGTGATTAAAAACCATTACATATCTTTGTTTCCATATAAACCACAAAATCCAACAAATTAGAGATAGGTCCTGGTTACCCATAGAAGGTGTACCTGACATCTTGATCTACCAAGCATTAAAGTTCGTCATACTAGATTCATCAATTAACACTTAGCATACAACTAAACCAAACACATCTAGTTTAGGAGCAATGGAAAAACAATGCTTAATAGTTTCTTCAGCTTCAGCACATACAAGACATTGGTTGTCTTGGGATCGCTTTCTACGAAAAAGTGCTTCATTAGTAGCAACTGCCTCGTTAAGGAGGTACCAAATAAACTACTGAAATTGTGGGATAATCCTAATCTTTTATATTGACTTCCAACATATAACAGGGACGACAGTAGAGGACCTAGCTTTGTTGCTATTAAACAGATTTCCCCCTCTTTCCTTCAATGGTAGCCCATTTTAACCGTATACACCCATCCTTGGCATTAGTTCATATCAATTTATCTTTCAGCCCATTGGATGGAATTGGGATCTCATATATCGCATTCTTGACTTCATCAGGTAGATATTGGTTAATAGGAGTAAGATTTCACTCACCATTAATTATCAAGTCACGGACTCTACCTTATGAGATAATAGGATCACCAATGTTTTTGGTTATCTCTTGGAAGTTAACCTTTGAGACCTAGGTATCACCCCATATTCTGATTGTGTATCATCTCCAACATCCCATCCTAGGTCTTTTTTGAGGAAATTCCTACCATCCAAAATACTAGACTAGCACCATGAAGCCTTGTAGCCTTTATCCGCATCAATAAAGCATTTTTTAGGAAAATACAAACTCTTTAGCACCATTGCCCATAAATAATTTGGCTTCATCAAAAGCCTTCACACTGTTTTAGCAAGAAGAGCGTCATTCATAATAGATAGATTACGAAAGCCCATATCACCAGTGCTTAGCCTTCTAGTCATAGAATCTCATGCTTTCTAGTGAGTTTTACCTCCAAAAGCATTGTCATCCCACCAGAAATTGGCCATCAAACTATTAATCTCTTTGCAAGTCTTAAGGGGGAATTTGAAACAACTCAGGGGATAGATTGGGATCACCTGAATAATAGCTTTAACCATCACCTCCCAACCCACAAAGGATAATAAAGACTGACCTCAACCTTGAATCTTACTAGCTACTTATTCCTTGATAGCCAATGCCTGGTGCTTAATTTTCCCCCAAATACTTGTACTTGGTATACCAAGGTACTTTCCTCGGTCCTCTATAGCTGGGATATCCAAAAGGTCGGCCACCATACTTCTGACTGCTTCTAGGGTATTAGGTTAGACGTATGGGCTTTTAAACCTATTTATAAACTTGCATTTCAAGAAAGCCATTAATTGGCTTCAGTATCAAGCCTTTTAAATGCTTAAATCTAAGCCTAAAAAAAATTATACATGCTTCAAACTTTTTGTTGTAGTCTCAGCTCAATTTTGCTTGGCTAAAATCTAGTCTAACCTAATTCCAAATTTCCACCTCTTAGTCCAAGAAGGTCTGTGATTCGTCTTCGACAGATTTGTGATTCAGATCCAGCCTTCGGCCTCAGGTTTGTTTTTCGTTTTTGACCGTGCATAGTTAATATGTGAGTCCATTGTTTGTTATTCATGTCACAGCGGTATAGTTAATTTTTGAGTTTTGACACACCTATGTTCCGATCCTTAGAATTCGCATTAACGGTTCAAATTCTAAAGTTTCCTAAGTTTGATTTCTTTTGTTATTCCCCCTTTCTTTATCTTTATAATCCTTAGAATTTTCAGAATGGCGTTTTTTGTTTAATTTATTGGATTAAACGGAAAGGTCAGTTTAGTAAGGTCTGGTCAAATTAGAAGATCACTGTGTAGATGGATATCGATACATCTTGAGAGAATCCAAGTTAGGGTTTCTCCATTCTTGCATAATTTTTCTGCGAGTGGAGTTTATTATTAATTCTTTTCTGCAGATGTCTTTCCATTCTCTCGTATTCATTGATTGATGATCAAGAAATGAAGAGAATGGATGCCTTATTGAATATATATATCAATCAACTACTATCTCCACTTTAGTGGAATAATGGCCTTCAAGGTCGTCTGATTTTCCTGAAATGTGCTTGACTTTGGATGATATTTATGGGGCCTGAGGTTCAAAATATCTAGGTTTATTTACCATTTATTATGTTAGAATTGAGAAACTGGATTCAGAAATTCAAATTTGACTTGAGTTTTCTATAAGGTCAAGTATTTTGTTTATTTAGGAACTTCGAATGTGACTTGAGTTTGCTATAAAGTGGGCTTATATTATTTCAGTTCTTTTCTGTATAATCATTATGCGTTTCACCTTTTTAGTTCCGCTCACACTCTGTTTCAATTGAATTGTCGTGTCAACCATATACCGCCACAATTTGATTTAGTATTGTTATATGCAGTTTAGTGGAAAATCAGTTATACTAATTTACAGCTTAGGTTAGGCATGCCAAATTGCCTTTTGATATTAACTTCTGCTGCTGCAATTTTATGCAACCTAAATGTTTCCAAGCGGTCAGTTAAAAGACGTTTTCTTGACGTGCCAATGGTTTATTCTTAAGTTGAGCCAAAAAAAAAAAAAAGGTTTATTCTTAACGAATTTCAAGTTTAGTTAGTATTTGTCCTTAATATATTATAGACTTTGTTTAAGAAAAAGTTGGGTGAAAGACAATGTTGAAGTTAGGTTAGGAATAAAATGAGTTTAGACTTTTTGAATTAGCTTTTGAAGAATAGCTTTTATAATTTATGAGATATGTAAGAGGAGTTTTGTCTCAGTTTGTGACAAAAGGCTTCTAAAACCATAGTTTTTTGGTTCTCAAACATGCAGCTGATGTTAAGTTTGAAGTTGAATGAAGCAAATCAAATGCTAAATACTTATTTGCTTATTTTCTCTGCTTCTGTCAAAACACCCAATCTAAGAAAAGTCTTCTCTCCAATAGTGAATGTTTATTACTATATTTTACCAAATTTGTGTTGAGATTCAACTTATATACTACATCTTCTTTACAAAGTTAAATGAAGAAAACTTTGGCAAATTAGAAAATTCTATGAAAATTTGTGGCTTGACTACAATATCAAGTTAGAACTGCTTTATTAATTCTCAGAAATTATGTAGTTATTTAGTAATTTGTAAGCTTGAATTTTTTTTGTTAATTCCTTCTTTTCTAATTTAGTCCTTTTTTTTTTTTGGCTTAATTGTCATAATTGTCCAGCCAAGTCATCATCAGCAGAGAAGAATGGAGAAGGGGAAGGACAAGTTGATTTATGTTCATGTTGCCAGCTTGCCAGAAGATTCTGAGGGATCAAGGTCAAAAGAAATTTGGTATTTGATCAAACAAAGAAGCAATGGTGAGGACGTTGACGGTGTTCAGTTGAGGCGGGTTTCTGAAGATATAAAACCACTAAATTACCCATATTCTGCTCTTTTGGATCCCAACTGCGAAGTGGTTGGTTCCTGCGTCTATGTGATTGGTGGGCATAGTAGGGTGGTGGATCTGCTGTTGTTGACGATCAATGGTTGTATATTTTTGGTATTGATCGCTATTATGACCCCCCTGGGTGGGAGTCTTGTGCATGCTATCTTTATCACGGTGACAAGCACGGTTGTCTGGGTCCTTGGGGATATGCTGTTGATTATTGCAGCAAACCAGATGACGAAGAACGAAGAAGAAGAAGAAGAAGAGGAAGAATAATTGCCAGACCCGGTAATTCTGCTGGTTATCACCCAGTTTTTTCTACTTGTTTATCCCCAGGCAAAATTGTTGTCTGTATGCAGGAAGAAAACACAAACACATTGTATGAACTAGATTGCAAGAATAGCACTTGGAGGGTGTATCAGAAGGATTTACCTTATAGTCGAGAAAAGTTGAGATGTGAAACTGTTGTGAATGATGGGATTCTTTACATTTATGATAAGTGTGGCATGCAATTGACTTGCTATGATATTCGCAACAAAAAGGAACTTTATGTGGTTGACCTTCCCCGTTCCTTTTGGTTTGGTCACAAAGCATGCGATGTCGTCAAACTCATTGTGCTTTCTAAGAATAGGTTCTGCATTATTAACAATATTAATCGTTTTTCTAATCTCGGTAAACTCTACATTTACAGATTTACTACCTGAGATTCTCAGTTTCTTGCTATGATCATCTACCTGAGCACACTGTCGTTGTCGAGGAGAAGAAGTCCTTCTCTGTTGCTGGCCGTGACTAGGTATCTCAACGTTGTGGCAGTGTAAGTTGGCCTTAAACTTGATGTTCACCTTGAAACACACACACACACACACACATACATCTTTGCTTGCATAACGGATTTGGTTGTCTCCAGCTTCACATTTTAAAAAAAATAAAAAAATTAATTAATTAAAAGCTAATACTTTGATTTGCACGTGAAACCTTGTTCTTTAGTGGTCCTTTTGCTCATTATTGTTATTTATATTATTTTAGACTTTTCGTTACTATTTATCAAACTTAAGAGGGTGATAGAGTCTCGGAGCAACATTTAAATCCGGCAAACAGTCTATTTGCTGCTTGTGGGAGTAAGATTCAGTATATCAACCCCACTTAGTGGGAGCTTTTATGTAGTGGGCTACTTTTTTTTACTATTTACCAAAATTGGCTTATTTTAAGCCTAAAAAGACCACAGAAAGAGAGGCTTGATTTAGTACTATTATTCAAGTTTGGCCATTCAGTATATTTGGGATTGCTTGTACCTGTTAAGTTGCCCCTGTAACAATTTGTATTATAAATTGAATGTTTCCTAGTAAATTACAATTTTACATTTGCTGAGTTTTATATGGATACTTGGAGGATACAATTATAATTCAACTAATGTGCAACTTAAAAACATAAGAGGGAAACATTTCAATAATGCTGAATTGTCTCATTTCAATGGTTACCTATCTCCCTTTTCTATGTTCAATGTTGACTGATTTTATTCATCTTTTACAGTGATCCATATTCAGATGTGTCGAAAAGCTCAAGCTCTGATAGTAATGCTGTGATGCTGCCCATGAGTAAATGGAGGAATTCAGAAGAAATTTTGGAAAACTACATGAACATTATGTTTGTGAAGAAGCAACGTAACAAGAAATTTGAAAATCATTTGAGGTGGTCTGAACGTGTGCAAAAAAGGCGGTTAGAGGCATTGATAAGGAAGATAAATCATACAAAACAAAGTTCTCTGAAAAGGGGCATAAGACTGAAAAGAGTGCTCAATGAAGCCATTAAACAAGACATTTTGATTAACAATATATTTAAAGATTTAGTTATTGATGATCCATGTATAATCAATCTTACCCTAGAGGAATAAGACTTCTTGTTAGAGGAATAAGACTTCTTGTTGTTGTTGTTATTGTTGCTCTATGATACATTATTGATTGTTGTCTATTTTTATTTGATATTAATGATAGAGCATTTCATTCAATAAAAGAAATAGAGAGGTTATCCATGATGTATAAAAAAAGAAATAGAGAGGTTATACATCAGCTACAACCAAATTGGTAAAAAGTTTCTAACATAACAGCCTCCTCATTCCCCATTTAGTTAAACATTATGAGCAATTTTATTTCTATCATCCTCGCACTCTTCTAAATATAAGCCGTCAATAATTATGTATTTTTTTATTAATTTAGAATTTAAAATGTGGTATGGATGATGGCCTTGGACCATATTAAATAGTTGTGGGACTACGTCATTTTAAATGTTGTTTTTTGGCTATCTGCGTAATTCGATAACTGATGTGAGTCACATTGAAATGAAAAATATATATACAAGTGTAAGAAGTTCATAGAATTCAAAATTAATATGGATATATCCATCAGAAAAGTTAATTGGGTATGATTAAAAAAAACTACTTGTAAGAATGCAGCTGACAAATTTTTCAGTTTAAATATCAATGCACTTACAAAACAAAAAACAAAAAAAAAAAAAAAAAAAACCCTACAATCAAAACTAAATTAATAGGGGTAAAGGTTAAACAAGTTTGTTTGTAGAACTCTTATGTGTAAGTGCTTATTAAAGGTTGCTTATCTTAAACTCCATATAAATCGAGATAAATCTAATCTCGTCGTTTTTTAAGATTTCAATTTTCACTTCAAACAAACCTTAATACAGGACTAGTGTATTGATATAGGATCTAATGATTCTCTAAGATATTTATGAGGCAGATGCCACGGGTACAAAAAACACTTTTAAGACCAGACAAAAGAGGTATCATAAGATCGGATCTGTGACCGGTTTTGTTCCAGGCGGTCTTAAAAGTCTGTAACTTTTAAGACTGGATGAACGACTAGTCTTAAAAATTTAGACTGAACTTTTGAAATATCCGGTCTTAAAAGTGTTTCAAAATAATAATTAAAAAAAAAACAAATGAAATAACCGGTCCCAAATCACTAGATCTTGAAACATTTTGAATGTCCCTCCGTCATTAGTGACGGAGAACCAAGAGAAGATTGAAAACAACACCAACAAGAAAACCAAAAAAGAAGAGTAGATTGGAAGCAACACTAACAAGAAAACAAAAAAGAAGAGAAGATTGGAAGCAACACCAACAAGAAAAACAAAAAAGATGAATACAAAGTCCAGAAATAAGAAAACATAACAAGAAATAGAAATCATTCACTATGGAAATCGAATTTGAATCAACATAAAATCAAAGGTGAAATTGAAGTCCAGATCTACAAAAAAATCACAAGCTTAAAGCAACCAAATTTGAGCAAGATCTTCTTGTCGGTGCTGGCAAAGCTTCAAGCAACCAAAATCAAAGTCCAGATCTAAGTAAGAGTGGTCAAAGTAGAAATAAACAGACTTAAACAAGAAGAGATCTGGGTTTGATTTTAAGTCGGATCTGTGCAAAAGCGGCGTGGAAGGAGTCATAGATCGAAGAGGAAGGAGCTGCTGTCGTCCAGAATCCTCAAAGCAGTACACTTCTGTCATTGCTGAGGATTCGAGTCAACGCCATCGCAAAACCCTCAAAACATCTAACTATCAACGCTGCCAAGGATTTGATTGTGTGGCTCTTGGGACGACTTACGAAGATTGCAAGTAGGTTAGAGGAAGAGAGTGACATTCTTGTTGAGGATTTGACCCAGGAGGCTCTTGGGACACTCATTGAATCTATAACTAAGAAAATGTTATATCACCAAAAAGACAAGCACACTCACGGACTTAACAAGTTTAGGGAATTTAGCTTCTTCTTTTTATTTTTAACACTTTTAAGATTTGTTGTTTGTAAAAACCGGTCTTAAAAGTATATTTTTAAGACCAGATTTTTATAATCCGGTCTTAAAAATGTTTTATATATTTAGGAAATTGTCACCGGTCATACTTTTAAGACCGGATCTTTTAAAATCCAGTCTTAAAAGTATTCTATTATTTAGGAAATTGCCACCAGTCATACTTTTAAGACCAAATCTTTTATAATCCGATTTTAAAAGTATTCTATATATTTAGGAAATTGCCACCAGTCATACTTTTAAGACCGGATCCTTTATAACCTGGTCTTAAAAGTGTTCTATATATTTACGAAAGTACCACTAGTCATATTTTAAAGACCAGATCCTTTATAATCCAATCCAAAAAGTTCTTTATATTTACGGAACTACCACCGATCATACTTTTAAGATATGATTCTCTATAATCCAGTCTAAATGAGGCCGTCTTAAAGCTCTTTTCTGTACTAGTGTACCAAAGAGAATAAAGGATCACTGTGCACGTATAAAGGCTTTCGCCTAAAGGAAGTGGTGTGTGTGCATAGTAACGGCTGAATAGTAAGTGAGAATAGAATGAATGTGTGTACTTTTTAAGTTTACCTCTTATTTATAGAAGGTTAGTGAAATAAACTAAAGTAAGGAAGAAATGGAAGTAGCGAGAATACCTGGCTATTGAAAAATTGAAGAAATTTTGGAAGTATGAGAGGGGAGCTTTGCGGAAGAAAGAAAACCGCTCTGATAAGGCAAGCAAAGTAGATAGCGTAAAGAAGAAAGAAGAGAAAGAAGTCTAAATATATATATGTTTGAATATGAGGAGTTTGGGGTAACATCGACAATTCCTATTAAAGATCAGATTTCCCTCTAAAAAGTATAATAATGATCGCTATGAAGCAATGAACATTAAATGTGCACGAATCCCAAAGACAGGCGCACAGATTTCAAAGGCGGAAAAAGTGGCATGTATGCGGGAAAAGGCGATCCTACGCCATGATGACAGTAGCGCAGGTAAACAAGACCTGCTCGTACACCTTTCATTTATGATACCCTGGATTGGGGGCAACATGCATGTAGCAATCATTAAACGAACTCGGCGGTCAAAGGTCATGTGTACAAATGAAACCCGGGCTATCATAAAAGTAAGAGAATTGTTGAAACAGGCAACTTAGCATACGTTTCTAGGGGCAGGTTACGAACGAGTCAGTCAATCTCAGTGATTCTCCGAGATCGAGTGAAGGAGAAATCCACGAAGGACGATGAAAGCAAAGCAAATTAAAGTCCAGTTCAAGAGTTTGATCAATCTCGGCAGCTCAGGACCTTGAACTACCAAGATTGGGGGCAACTGTTATGGACTCATATATTGGGCCCAGATAGCATATGGCCCAACGAGAGTACTGGATGAATGCTAATTGGATGATATGCTAATCACTCTGTAATCACGAACAATACAGGTAGCGGAACAGGCATACACAGGTGGTGGAGTAGGCATACACAGGTGGTGGAGCAGGCATTCGGGCATAAAGAATGCACACAGCGCCAAGGGATGAAACTCTAGAGGTAATCCCTATAAATAGGAGATTAACCTCACAGGTGCACACATTCTATTCACATCCTTTTACTATTCAGTCTCACTATGCACACACCCCACCCCCTTTGGCTAATCGTCAATCTCATGTAGCATTGTAATCATCTGATATTCTTGGTGTCTCCTTCATAGGCACCATAGAACATTCATCTTCTCTCCAGTGTCCTCACTCTTGTATCCCAGAGAGCATCACAGATCTTATATAAACTATCCACTAACCCTTTGAGGTTAGACATCTATATTCTTACAACAGAACATCATGTAAAAAAATTAATGGCAAGAAAGGAAAGCAATGACAATACTCACACAAAAAATGACAATACTCAAAACTAATATTGATCTGAACCTGATTCACCATCCATGAAAGCAACGGGTGCATGAAAAGATTCAGAAGAGTGATTGATCCATGAGGGAGAAGGAGTGCAATGGCATAATCCAAGAAATCGATCTGAAATGAACCAAAATGCAAAAGGCACTACTAGAAAAAACGTGAATAGCGACGAAATTTGTGACAGAAAATTTTCTGTCGCAAATTTTAAGACATTTGCAACGGATTTGCAATTTCGTCACAATTTAAAATTTTTAAAATCCGTCGCAAAAAAGGCCAGTTTGCGACGAAAAATAAATCCATCGCAAACCGACTTCTAAGGATTAGAGACAGAATCAAAATCCATCGCAAATCCCCAAGGATTTATGACGGAATTAGTTTCCGTCACAAATCCCCTAAGGGGGGATTAGCGACAGAATTTTGATTCCGTCGGAAATCCCCTAAGGATTTGCGACAGGGCATTTGCGCCGGATTTTAATTCCGTCGCAAATCCCCTTAGGATTTGCGACAGATTTTGATTTTGTCGTTAATTGAAGAGTATATCTTCATTCCACTTACGCGGTTTCATTCCGTGCTTGTGTCCAAAGCGTTCTGGTTCTTCTCTGCTCGACTCCACCACTTAGACTTCGAAGCATTCTGATTCTTCTCTGCTCGACTCCACCACAAGACCTCTACCGTCAACTTTGAATGTGTCTGCGCCGTTAGTCGCAAGCGTTTGCCATTCTCCTCCGCGTTTTATGTTCACTGATACTACTCCTCATCCTCTGCTTTTTTCTGTTTTCCCTTGTGCCCATCCATGCTTGTTTTCTGATCCTCAACTTTTAAGTATTTGGTGTTTTGATCTTACAAAGTTTCAATGCTTATATAGATGTATAACCCTGTATGTGTTTCATGTGGTAGAGATTTGGAATTAGACGACCGATATGTTCATTTGGCTGGCTGGTTTTTTCATTTGGTTTATGACATTTGATTATATTTGATTCTCACTAATTATAGTACTAAAGTTTAATATATTTGGAAGTATCAAAATGGATATATTGAAGTTATTCCATTTAGTGTCACTTTATTTGCTAATATTTTGTTCTATTCCGTACCCAGAATTTTGTTCAATCTTTTTGTAATAAATTTCATGCATAATAACATGCTTTTTTTTTTACTCTTTCAAATTTCAAATTGAATTTAACCCCTTCAAATTCAATTTCAAACATTTTATAATTTGCTAGTTAGTTCTTGATTGATTTATGTGCGTTGTCCACATGAATTTTATTTTTTAAAAAAAAAAATTTTTAAAAAAATTTTAAAATTATGTTTTAAAAAAAACAAAAATTTGTGACAAAAATAGAATTCTTTCGCAAATCCTGGGATTTGTAACGATGGAATTATATTCCGTCGCAAAATTCAAAATTTGCGACAGAATTGTATTTATGTTACAAATTTCGAATTTTGCGACGGAATTGCGACGTGGGTTTTTGCTATGGATGAAATCCGTCTCAAATTCCGTCACAAACTCGTTTTGTGACGGAAAATGCATATTGTGCCACGGAAAAATTCCGTCACAAAACAAGATTTTTTTTTTTTTGTAGTGTGGAAAAAAGAACCTGGTAAGAAATTAAAGAAAAAAATC
This sequence comes from Acacia crassicarpa, assembly GCA_034222035.1. Lineage (NCBI taxonomy): Eukaryota > Viridiplantae > Streptophyta > Magnoliopsida > Fabales > Fabaceae > Acacia > Acacia crassicarpa. The sequence goes on along the minus strand of JAWXYG010000008.1, from coordinate 31,188,409 downwards.
ATAATATCACACTAATAATTCTGGTTCCAAAAATCAACAAATCCATGGCGAGATAGAGACAAAAAAGAACGAGAGATTGAGGTATGGAAGGATGACGACTATATATATATATATATATATATGGAGTGGGTCCGAACTAAAGCATGTGAGATGCATGACTGATCTTATATGATATTTTATTTGGCCACAAATTTAGCCCCCAACTAATTTTTTTATCTTCTCTGTAAGAATAATGTTTGTTTCATTTCTTATTAGGCTGTAAGAGAAAAGTAAAAACTTCTTATTTACCGAAAAGATTAGTATCATCTTATATATTGTTTTAATTTATAATTATCTGTTATTATTTGTTTGTATTTCTAGGTTATTTGATATTATTTAGTAAATACTCCCTCAAGTCCTTATTTAAAAAACCAACTAACAATTCTCATAAGTCAATAAAAACAGTTAAAGTAATTAAATTTGTCCTAAAATTTAAGTAATTTTCAATATTATCCTTATTAATTACATTAAACTCTAATATCATATTAATTGTTACTCTCACTCACTACTTTTTTAATTATGGGTATACATGAAAAAAATATTTAATGCTATTTGAAAACAACTAAATGTTTTATAAAAAAAAACTAAATATACTTGTTAGTTGGTACCTTATAATAAAAATTAAAAAAAATAATTCAATATGTTTATTTTTTGGCAAGGGCTAAAATCTTTTTTCTAGTTCCGCCCCTGGATGCATGCATGTCATTTTATGGGCCATTGATGAGTTTAAGGGCTAAGATTGACGAAGCTTTTCTACAGACATGGAATCACAACGCCATTAATCATCTGGTCTCTCTTTCACATATTTTAGGTATGTTATGTTACTAATAAAAGCTATTCTCTTCTCTCAAGTAATTCCATTTTTATCGTACATATATGTATATATATAGATATTTCCATATGGTTTCCACTTTATTGCCTGAGTAATGGGCATTCTTCTGCAACAACATTTATTGCATCTGTAATATATCAATGAAGTCTTCCCTTTTAATGCTTATTCTAATGGCCAGTCAGAGGAAAAGTGTGTTCAGAACTACTCCATTTTATATTTTTGAAGCAGTTATTTCGAATGTGATTTTATGGCACCCATCGTCTTCTCCATTTTCAGCTGCCTTTTTTTCTGTAACAAGTGTGTTGTTTCTTAGCTCAGTCGTCAGTATATGGTGCTCATAAGTTTCTTACCTCAAATTCTCGTTCCATTTTTTATATGAAGACCTCAAACATAACATTTGATTGTGGCAATATCAATATACTCCTCTCTCAGGGCTTTTTAACCGAAATAATATTTTTTTTAAAAAAATTTATCAATCTGAAGCACTGTTCAAACTATTTACCAAAGTAAGGCTGATGTGACAATGGCGTCAGAAAGTACGACGCCACTAGTGGCGTCGTACTTTCTGACACGACTAGTGGCGCTGTACCACCATACGCCACTGTGTCAAATATTTTTTTTTTTAATAAATATTGAAGCAGATTGTGATTGGGCCACGCCATCTGGTGGCGTGGATCCCGCGCACGCCACGTCAGTGGCGTGAAACAGGTCCACGCCACTGGTGGCGTGGACCTGTTTCACGCCACTGATGTGGCGTGAGACCCCCTTACGCCACCAGTGGCGTGAGCCTTATTTTGGTAAATAGTTTTGACTGTGCATTAATCTGGTAAATATTTTTTTTATTATTATTATTTTGGTCAAAATCCCCCTCTCTCAGTGCTATTTATAAGGAAAAGAGAAAAGGCTTATTTTGGTCTTATATATAAGTTACCTCAATAATTTTTTTATATGAATGTATAATTTTACCCTTAGTTTATTATTAGGTTGACTTTGTTTTCATAGAGTATATTGTTTTTTTTTTTAATAAAAAGAGTACATTATATATTAGATAGGAGTAAAATCAAAAAGTTGTTAAATTTTAAGAAAGAATTAATGAGGTTTAAGATTTATTTTTATCTGTGTGAAATGGTGAGAAGAATGCTGAAGAGGATATTTGTTCAGAATATCAACGGCTGTAATAAAAATCATGGTTTACGGTGCACACGTACTGTTTTAAAAAAATACATTTTTAAGATTAAAATAAAGGACCCAGAGAAAATAAAAGTTACTCCATTTGGTGCTAATTATATAACATATTTAACAAACTTTGGAAGTATTAAGGATAGTAGTTAAATTAGTTAGTTATATTTATTTTTCTAAAATGTCCTTATATAAAATTTAAAATGGCTTCAGGAAAATACTGTTGAATCAGTAGCCCCATGCACTTGTACCTCTCCAACCTCACATGACTTCTCCGAGTCCAGTATCATTGACTTCTTTGAGATCTCACACAGTTTGGCATTGTAGACTTCTCCGAAATCTCATAGAGTTCGAAGAATATCTATAAATCCATGAGGTGTAGACCTTTAATTTTTTTCTAATAAAAATCTGTGCTGAGTGAGTGTGTTTATAATCCCACATATATGTGTGTGTGGCAATATGTTGTAAGTATTACTTAATTTATAGAATATATAGGTGTATTATTAAATTATTATTGTGTTTAATTATTATTAATAAAGTATCAATAAAGGTATCTTATGAATAAATTGACAAAAATTAGAATATTGACCTATAATTATGACTAAGATCAACTCCTAAGTATTTTCCTATAATTAAGACCAGATGAAGTATTATAAATAACCATAAAAATTATAATTATTTAGAAGTTGTACTGATATCATAATATAAATTCAAAATCACTAAATTACCCTTAATTAAACTCTTATATTATCTCTTGTATTCATAATTGAAAAAATAAATAAAATTAAAACTGAAACTGCTCCTCATAATATGGCAATATCTTTTTTTTTTCAATATATTATTTAATGAACTGCGGTTAAACTTATATTTTTTTAATTTTTATTTTTTACCAATTTATATCATCAAGTTGCTTAATTTATAGTATCAATATTCAATTAAGTTCTTTTTATACAAATAAAAGCTAAACTTATTTCATATTTTTCAGGATATATATAATAGGTTACTTATATTTTTTCTAATTTTATTAACATTAAATGAATATTTAACCAACATAAATTGCTTTTAAAAAGTAAAATAAATCATATAAACTTTCTTGGTTTGACTCATATGATAATTTTTTTTTTTAAAAAAAAGCTTTATTAAAATTTTATAATTCTATTTTTAATTAAAATTTTTGTTGATTTAAAAAAATTACAAAATTAAAGAATATGTAATTTTTTTTCTATAGATATCTATTCAAGTTGTGAAAAATAAAAATTGAAAAATCTATTGTTCAATTTAGTGAAGTTTAGAATTTTGTATTAGTTTTAAGGCTAAAGTTACATTTGGTCCTTTATGTTTGCCTCTGATATCATTTTGATCCCTTAAGTTTGTAAAGGGCACATTTGGTTCCTTAATGTTAATACCGTTAGTCTGACTTAACGGAAAATACTGACTCAACAATTTTTAAGCAATGACTGTACTTGACCAAACGTGCTTATATATTAGTATTTTAATAAATTAATATTTTAAATCCTATTAATTGAAAAAAAAATAATCTTTACATACTATTTTATGGTTTTTCACAATTTGTGAAGATTATTTTTTTTTTGACGAAGAAAATTAAATACTACCTCCGGTCCTAATTATAAGAGCTAGTTGACATTCTTTGGAGAAATTAAAGAAGCTAAATAAATTGCTTAATCATTTCATATGTTGTATATCCTTGGATTATATATTATTTTATTAGTTAAATTAATTAGTTTGAAGAAAAAATTAAAAATAAAAATACTCTAAAGTAATTTAGTTAGCTTCCTTAATCTCTCCAAAAAAGTCAACTAGCTCTTATAATTAGGACCGGAGGGAGTATTTTTCAATTAATAGGATTTAAAATATTAATTTATTAAAAATACTAACATACAAGCATATTTAATCAGCATTTAATTGTATAGTCATCGCTTAAAATTATTGACTCGATATTTTCCGTTAAGTCAAACTAACGGTGTTAGTATTAAAGGACCTAACGTGCACTTTACAAACTTAAGGGACTAAAATAATACCAAAAGCAAATATAAAAGGACTAAATGTATACTTTAGCCTAGTTTTAAAAATAGAAGGTAGAAGAGAATGTATGAGAGAATGCAAAAGATTTTGTTAGGGGTATCTTATGTTTTAATTTTATATTTTTGTATTTGATCATTTTAAAATAATTACAATTTTTATGATCTTTCTCCATAAATATATTTTTCTCTAAGTCCTTCATTCTAATTTCCCAAAAAATTACTAGAATTTTACTTTATATTAATATAGGAAAAAGTATTTCTCCCGTCATCAGAGACAGAGTTATCTTCGGCAACCCCAAAACCACGTCGTTTTGAATTAATGAACAGTTTGTTAGTAATTTTAGGTGAATTAATGAAAGACGTTTTAATAAAATTCATATAATTAAAAAATAAACAAAATTACAGAAATACCTTTCACTAATATAATAACAAAACATCTTGATATTTTGATATATTATTTTAGGGGATTAGCATATCTTTTATTATATATATAAAAGCTAATACTTAATATGATATGCTAAATATATTATTTTAGGTGATATTTTAAAAAAGGGGTTTAAACTTCTCATGTTGTATAAGGAGAAGAAGATTCATGCACACATAAAATGGTAGGATCCATATATATATATATATATATATATATATATATATATATATATATATATATATATATATATATATATATCTGTATGTGTGGGTTCCACCATTTCATGTGTGTTACATGAGAATACACTTTTTCTACAACATGAGAAGTGTTTTTCCCTTTAAAATATTAGCTGATATTTTCTAGGATATATATAATAGGTTACTTAGATTTTTTAATTTTATTAAATTTAAATGATTTCTTTGACCTTGCTTCTAAAAGTAAAATAAATCATATAATTTTTCTTGGTTTGATTTATGTGATAAATTATTTTTTTAAAAAAAACTTGAGTTTTATTAAAATTATATAATTCTATTTTTAATTAAGTTTCTTTTTATTTTCTTAAATATAATTTTTACAAAATTAAATAATGTATAATTTTATTCCATAGATATTTATTCAAGTTGGAAAAAATGAAAATTGAAAAAACTACTGTTTAATTTAGTAAGACTTAGAAATTTGTATTAATTTTAAAAATAGAAAGTAGAAGAGAATACAGAAGATTTTGTTATGGACATTTTAATGTTTTAATTTTATATTTTTTATCTAGTCATTCGAAATAATTACAGTTTTTATGGTTCTTCTCTATAAATATCTTTTCCTCAAAATCATTCATTCTCATTTTTTCCTAAAAATTACTAGCATTGTACTATATATTAATGGAAAAAGTATTTCTCTAGTCACTGGAGATAGAGTTTTCTCTAGTAACTTCAAAACTACGTCGTTTTAAATTAATGAAAAGCTTGTTGATAATTTTAGGTGAATTAATGAAGGGTGTTTCAGTACAATGTATATGATTAAAAAATAAATAAAATTACAGAAACACTTCCCATTAATTCAAAATGACATAGTTTTGAGGTCATTGGAAATAACTCTATCTTCAGTGACTGGAGAAATCCTTTACCCTATATTAATATAATAACAAAACATCTTGATATTTTAATATATTATTTTAGGGGATTAGCATACCTTTTATTATATAAAAGCTAATACTTAATATGATATGTTAAATATATTATGGGTAAAAGATTTCTCCGGTTATTGGAGATAGAGTTATCTTCAGTGACCCCAAAACTACATCGTTTTGGATTAATGAACGGTGTTTCTGTAATTTTGTTTATTTTTTAATCATAGTAATTTTACCAACACACCCTTCATTAATTCACCTAAAATTACTAACACACTCTTCATTAATTCAAAACAACCTAATTTTGAGGTCACGAGAGATTACTCTATCCAGATATATTATTTTAGGTGATATTATTAGCTGATTCTTTAAGAAATTCAGATATTACATTAATCTATTCATTTAAATTTTTTAAATAATCCAGTTATCGATTTTGTAATAATAAGAACATGTAATTAAAGAAGATATGCAAGTTTGTAACAACCACCCCCCCCCCCCCCCCCCCCCCCCCCCCCCAAAAAAAAAGAAGAAGAAGAAGACACGCAAGTTATTACCGTGATATTAGGAAGTTATCTCTTTAACTAAAAAATAAATAAAATATAAATCAAGTGAATGAATATTGATTAATGTAAGAGATAAAAGAAGAAAGATAAAACAGGAACGCTTTCCTTCTGCATCTACGTTACGCGAAAACCAGCCTCTCAGAACGAATAATTCTTCGCTCCAAAAATTCGGAAGCTTTCCAGCTGGAAGAGTTTCGAACCCATTCATACGGTAGAGGCGCGTGTTGTTAAACGCGCTGCCTCCATAAACGAACACGCGTTTTGAATTTTCTTCCACCTCCATAACTAACTCTGAGCGTCAACTCTTATCACACAAGAGTTTTCAATAGACCTCGCCTTCTCAAGCTTCCATGGAGTTCAACTTTCTCGGCGAGGATGTTAAGGCACCGCCTTTTCAACTCCCTCTTCCGATACCGAGCCTCTTCTCCGGACCCACCTTGTTGCCTCAAGGTTTGTATATTATTCTTGCTCCCGTTCTTCTCAAATGGTTCTACTGCTGAGGTTTTCGCTTTAGAGTTAGAAAAAGTCGACATTTTTCCTTCTGCCATTGATGTGTGTTTTTTTTTAATTTCTAGAATCTGATTGTGCGTTTCAGGTGGTTTTCCGGTGGTTCCGTACACTGGGGAAATAATGAATCCGAACGGCGGCGCCGGCGAAGATACACTACGGAAGATGGAAAGAGAGCGAATCAGGCTAGAGATAATCTCCAGCGAGATAACAAGGAAGCTGATGCTGGAAAGAGAAATGGCTCTCCGAAGGAGTTTGGGGGGAAGATACTTGCTTGATGAGCAAGTAGCAGCTGGGTTAAGCTTAAATCACAGGCCCAACCTGACTCTTCCTCCTTACGATAATCCCAACGCCAAACCTGATCTTCCTAAGACTAACAAGAACAGATTGATCATGCTGGTTAGTATGTTTAACCTTTTCTTCTTCTTTTTCCTGTTTCCTTTTTGTCTCTTGTTTATGTGGTATGTGCTGATTGACTCTTTTCAAGAGTCTGTTGAAAAAATTGCAAATGTTGTCGTCTTCTTGTACCTTTGGGGGGGTCTCTCTCTCTCTCTCTGTGTAGTACAGTGGCTTTAGAACTTTAAGTCTTAAATTAAAGATGACGAATTTTATGACCCAACCTATATCAAGATTCAAGAATGGGTTGGGTTTTGCAAAACTAGGCTCGAAGCTTTTTATCCTTTTTTTTTTTTTTGCATGATCTTGATATTTGTGCTTTATATTCTGAGGTTCATGGCAAAAATAAATTGCTTAGCGTAAGACAAGAGTTGGCTTTTTTTTGTTTAAAGACATTAAATTATTTTAAAATACTTATATTTATCATCTTTTTTAACTACTTTGGTTAAATTATAAGATACATACTATAATGATATGATAAGATTAAGTTATTTATTTAGTTTCTTTAAGCTCTTCACAATTTTATTTTGTATTTAGCGTCGGAGGGAGTATTTTGTGTTTGATTCACCAACTTCATATTTGAATTAGTGCACTTGAGCTTTCTGCCACACTATCCTTTTAGAATAGGTTGTTTATAGAATATCAGAGCTTTTTTCTTGGATAGCTATAGCTTCCAGTTCAGTTTCTCTGTAATTTTTTCCTCCAGTAATTTCTGCCCCTTCAATCACTGAGAAATTAGTCTCCATTACTCCAACTGATGGGGCACGAAACATATTTGGAAGAAGAAATTGTTGGGAAACAGAATTTTCTAAACTGGATTTTCCCAGTGTCAACTAGCTGGATTTGCTTGTTATAGGTCCCACCCAAGAAACGAGTCAAGATGCCGAACTTGTGGATTTCCCATGAACTTCAACATGTTTGTAGCAATACCTTTCAAGAACCAAATTGAGAAATCACCTGTCAAGAATGACAGGAATTTACTCTGTTTGTAGCAATACTTTTTTTTCCTGAAAAGTTTAGTGGGTCATTTCATAACTTTATTTTTGTGCTCTCCAATTTCTCTTCATGTAAATTTGACCTGACGATGGCTGGAGAGATGTGTGGTGTAAATTATTTGTCCCCCCAAAAAAAAAAAAATTGGCTGGAGAGGTGTGTGGTGTAAATTATTTGTCCCCAAAAAAAAAAAAGCAGAGGACTTGGTACAAATATCTACAATACTTTTTGCTAACTGTAGCTTCTCTATTTCTACACTGCACAGCTTAATTTCATTGTTGCTTGGCTGAAATTCTATGGTTATACAGTTTTATTATTCATTATAAATTTGGTTAGTGATGGCTTATAGCTTCCAGTAGGATCATATCTTGCTTTTATACAGTTTAACTTATGTTTGGATTATCTTATCACAGAAGAAGCCAGACCCAGACACCTATAGAGAAAAGCGAAAAGCTGTAACACATGATGCCGATGATGGTGGTGATGGTACGGAGCATGCTCCTGTTGTTGTAAAGAAAAAACCAAAGAATGGATGGAGCTGTGCGCTTTGTTTTGTTACTGTTACTAGTGAGCGGGCTTTGTACGAACACTTCCAAGGGAAGAAGCACAAGGCTAGGGATTCTGCGAAAAAGAAAATGCAGATCGGTATGAGTACAAGTGCTTGCCCTAGCCCACCGTCAGCTACATCAAAGAACACCGAACTGTCTCTGAAGCAATCTCTTAAGCCTACTGAGACCGTTGTTGTTGTTCAAGCTCAACATGAAGTGACCAAGGTAGACACAGATCAGACAGTGGTGGTAGGAAAAGACGTTGAGGAAGTCAAAGCTGAAGATGGGGAGATTGTGGAGAAAGTCCAAATAACAGAAGATTCAGGGAAGAAAAGTGGGACTGAAACAGAACAACAACAGGTAGGAACAATACCAAATGGTGCAGTGAACAAAAAAGGGTTCAAGTTTTGGTGTGAAGATTGCAACGTTGGATCTTCCTCTCTGACTGTGATGGATCACCATAAGAGGGGTAAAAAACACACCAACCGAGTAAAGAGACTGCATCAAAACAATGATGCCGAGGGTAAACCCTCTCCCGCTGAATGATTTAGAGTTTGAATATTGGTGTGGTAGAAGAAACTGAATCTCCCAAAGATATTCTGCAAATCTCCTAGTTTCTAGTATATTCTGTATATGCAAGTGTTAGTTTACTTAATTAGACTCTTGGGATATTTCTTAGGCTTTACTCCAAGTGACTTGTGTTACTTGTAACCTCTTATTATGATCTAACATATGACAGATAGCTTACTTTCAAGCCTATATAATCTTAACCTCAATTCTGGGCTCCACTTTGATTTCTCTGTATCATTTCCATGGACTTATTGATGGCCTCTCAATTTCTCTCGCGACCCAAAATTGCGGGCATGACTGGCATAGAGACTGAGTTAATGCATTGTCATTTAGTCTAGCTAGCATGATTTGAAAACGCACTCATGCAATACAATAGAAAAATATATATATATCTAAACAAAATAACCTTCATCGATAATAAAATTGTCACAATTTCATACTACGAAGTACCAACTCAAAACAAGATAACCAACATTGCTTGAGCCACCACGGAATTTGCTTTCATTCTAACTTGCTATGATCGACCACCTGCTAAACTGGGACCTTGGTACTTATACACTCACCTGCTATGATCGACCACCTGCTAAATGGGACGGTTATTCCCATTATAAGATGAATTTTTAATTAAATAGTCTAAGATGCATTTAGTCAAAACAAAAATTTGGATTTTTTCTTGAATAAGCTCTTTTTATTTGACCAAATGTATCTTAAACCATGGAAGTCCTAATTGATCATCTTAATTCTGAGATCATCTTATGAAAAAGGTGTTGAACATGAGAAGCCTGATGAATATAGAAACACAATAGGAAGCATTGATTTTTATGTAGATAAAGAATGGGGATGGGGTTTATGTAGATATGAAAATAGAAAAGCACATATTGACAAGATATCGAAAGTATATGGAGAGAATTGTGTGAGCAATAACACGTGTCCACTTGCACAAACTTTTTGAAATAGCAAGAAAAGGTCGAAGCTGTGTTCATGCACATGGAAGGCATTGATAGATCTAAGAATTTCTATCAACACCAAAAACTGGAATTAGGGCGAGAAAAAGACAAAGGCGCAAGGTAAAATTGGGAGAATCCGAGGTCAACTACAGCAAAGGACCTGCTTTATGAGTTTTGATGAAAATTGTTTTACACTTGTGAACCTCTTGATCCGATTTCCAAGCAAACTTTGTCATTATACAAGAAGACGAAATCAAATTCTGTAGCTTGCACGCAACACATTATTTTAGCCACCTTTTTTGCTGTGATTATGACAGCCAAATTGGAGAATCTTGCGTCTCAATCTTTTATATAGCAACTAAATAGAGATAATGCCAATGCCGAGTTTCTAAGAAAACTCGTTGGTGGACAATGATATAGACAACAAACCGGCCTCAACCAAACCTTCTCGGCCTAAAAATGATAGTAGGATGCAAGAAACCATGCATAGAACGACAAATCAGAGTGTGAAGTCGTGATTCCTAAGCAGAAATTTCCCCATTTCACCTTGTATATGTATTGAACATTGAAACATGATGTGATACTATATATTTATCTTTACAAAAGACATAAAAAAAACTAGAATAATCAGTAAAATGTTGGGGCAGAGAGGGGGGAAAAAAAAAAAGGCCTTCTGCTACATTAAAGGCTCACTACAAATTCCAAGAGGGCAGGAATTTCTTTTTTGCCTCATGAACTAATAGATCAAATTAAACTCTTAGAGCCACCTGATCTTGCCACGTGATCTTCCTCTTCCCAGCCCTGTTTGATCCGTCCCCGATGTTTCTGCAGACCGATAACTTGATGTCATCATCACTTAACATTCTCAGTGTGTTTTTCTTTGGCTCCTCGGTCTTCTTTGGCTCAACACTACCCTCCATTTCCTCCTCTTCCCTCTGCAAAACAGATGGAGTCTATAAGCTTCACTGAAATTAAAACAGACAACTCGTGATGTGAAACACCAGCATGTACAATTAATTACCGAAATCTGGTTCAAGTCAAAAAATGGAGTAATACTCTTCTTTGTGGCTTCCTTCCCACTGTGAATCCTATCCATCTGATTCAAGTCAAGCATTGGAGCAGAGCCATGAAGAGAAGCATCCTTTCCACTGTAAGTCCTAGTAGCATTCTGGTTCAAATCAAACACAGGAGCAGGTTTCTGCAGTGTGACGTCGACCCCATTCGCAATCCTTTCTTTGGGGTTTGAATAAGGAGGAACAGGAGGGCGTGATGCGAGGTCTTTCTTACCGTAATTCCTTCCCTTTGAGGTAGCAGCTGGTGCACGGGTTTTACCCTTTTGTAACTGTGCAAGGGTTTTAACCTTTTGTAACTGTGAAACATCTTTCTTTGGTTGGGGCTTAGGCAAAGGATTTTGCATCAAGTATTGGTATCGTCGCCTCAAGAACCTGCAGTTTGAAGATAAATAACAGAGAATAAGCTCACAAACTCTACAAGGATGCAAATCCCACATTAAAAGGCACAAATAGCAACAACTAATCTCACGACACCATACCTAACTTCAGATGACAATATCAATTTTTTTTGCTTCATAATCCCCAATTTCCTTCTTGTGTCATCTGTCTCCTGCAAATATTTAATACCATTAGATCAATAGTTTAATTTCCTGCCAAGTCGCTAGCATGAAGCCAGATTCTTAACAGAGTTTATTTACAATAATAGAAAGAGATTAACTGACAGCCAAACACAGTAACTAATCTTTTGGCCGTTGATCACTGTGCATCTTATAAACCCAGACTTCTAAGGCCCAAATTTAGGTTTATAAGTCTCAGGAAAATATTAAGACAAAACCAAAAAAATAGATCCAAATAACATGGAAACTCTGGAATTTCTCTATGCAAAGTACATACCTGAACAGGGAAATTTCATGGAAAAAGCAATCTCAGGCGAGATAAATCGATGTAACTGACAGTCTCATGATCACAAAACCACTCTAGCCTAAAGTCGGAGAGAAATTCGTCTTCAATTTGGTAGTACAGAAAGAAAAAGATTTTAAGAACTGAAGCGTGTGGATTATATAATAATAGGTCGGAATAATTTTTCCAGCTTTATTCCAACAGATCGAAACATGATTCCTTATTTCAAGATTACAGGCAAGTAATTTCTCCGAAGGGAAAAAAAGGATCAAGCAAATTAGAACAAAAGATCTATACATCTTGATCCCTAACAAATCCTCACTTTTCCGGATGACGAACACCATAAAGCCAGACTCATCAAAATCCACACAAAGATTTGAAGGAAACCACCAGATCCAACGAAACCCTAACGAAATTCTCGAATCCTAAAAAACGAGATGAAAAATTTACCATGAGCAACTCTTCGTAGTCCTGCAAGAGGCTCTGATGCCGAAGCCTGGCCCTATGATCTTCGTACGAACCATACGGAGACTCCATAGGAACAACCCCTTTCATCTTCTTCATCGCGAGATCAGCGTGGTATCACAGGAAAACACAGAATAAAAAGGGAAAGGGATAAACGAGAGAGGAAAACGCGAGAGACGAAGAAAGAAGAAGAAGGCGAGAGATAACAAGAAAGAAAAAGAGGCCAAAGAAAGAAGCAATGAATGAGAGAGAGAGAGAGAGAGACGGAAGGTAAGGGGGGGTAGGAAGAAGGTTCTCGCTTTCCCTGTTTTCTCTGTGAAAACTCTGACCAAGACAAAGGAACCCAAAAAGCCCACATAACCCGGTGGAAAAAAAAAAATTGTTCTTTAGAGAGACAGTGATGAAGATGGGATTTTTTGGGGGCTTGCAGAAGGGTATTTCGGGGAAACATGGCTTGTGAAGAGAGAGAGATTGAGATTGGTCTTCTTGCTGTGGTAGAAGTAAGGTGGGTTTGGTTGGAGGACATTTGAAGACATCTATATCTATCCATCTATATCTAACCTCCTTCCTTTTCTCATTGTTTCTTTTTTAGTTTTTCCCTTCTTCATAAATTTTGGTCCAGCTGGGCCATGGATGAGAGAGAGAGAGAGGGATACCTATAGAAAGTTGGACTCTTTGGCCTTCGATGTGGGAGGAGGATGCGTGGAGTTTCCAAGTTTCTTCTTTCATTCTATTTGTTGTTGGTATCTATCTTTCTTCTGCATAGAGAGAGAAAGTAATAAGAATGGGTCAGAGAGACAGAGAGAGAGAGAGAGAGAGAGGAGAGGGGCATTGAAAGTAATGGAATAATGGGATGATGCTGTTCCTCTGTGAGATGCTGTGACCTGTTTTGCAGTTGGTAGTCTCTTTTTTCCTTTGTTTTAATTTTGGGTCTGTGATAGTGGCGTTTATGAAGGCCAACAGAGCGCAGAGAGACGCACCAGAACACAGGGGGTTCAAAATGCTTGATGAATGTGCATTTACTTTTATACCCTTCCGTGTAGGGTTTCCTTTGAATTCAAGATTGCTTCTTTAGGGGTTTGTTTTCTTTTTCACCTTCCTGGGGCCATGGATGGTAGGAGAAAAACAAAAACACCCTCCTAATACGACTTTTGGCATGATGAAGAGGGTAAAAGCCATAAACAGGAAAGATGTATCCTTTATTGGCTTGAAGCCAGAAACACAGCGACGCGTAATTCAGTGGAAATGTTGAGGAGGAAAAGGAAGGATGGGACTGGGTATTCTTGTCATTTCACAATGCATTACAGAGACGAAAGGGCCCTTTTTCAAAAAAATAAAAATAAAAAAATGATTTTGGGTGGTTCTTTAATCTTTCTTGTTATCAACTGGAATTGGAGAGATGCCGCCCACTCCCAGCACCTACTTTCCAGGACTGTGTGTGGCACCACCGTTCCAGTAGTGCCATAGTGCTATTATTATTTTTATTTTACATTCAATTTCTTATTTTTCTTACTTGCTAAGTTTAAATGAACGTGAGAGTGAAACTCTAGTTAAAAGAATTGAATTACCTATTGTTCCCCAAAAAAAAAATTTTTGATGATCGGTTTTGTATAAGAACAAGCATTCCCTATTTCCTAAAAAAAACACATTATAAATCACACATCAAACAATGAAGAATTACTTGGATAAGAACATTTAATAACTTTTTTTTTTAGAGTTGGTCCTTTTTATAAATAATTTTTTTATCTCAAAATTTAAACTATTTTTTCTTTTTTTTTTTACCCATATTAAATATAACTCTAGTTCTATTTTTAAGTCTTTTTTTACCAAAAAATTTGTTATAAATCCAATTTCATGTAATAAATGAGATTGTGATAGTTTTACCCATATTAATTGTACTCAAGAAAATTGAGAGAGAAGAAATAGTTGAAAAATACACTTTCATAAATAAAGGTAAATTTGAAAATTTATCCAGTAATCATTAAGGTAACTATATCTCCTTAATATGTGAGATTTAGTTAAAAGACCTTATAAATAGATTTAGAGTGGTAAACATTTTTATATTAATTATCCCCCACTCACCACTAATTCTTTTTCATTTACTCATTTATTACACATTTTATCTCACATATTTTATACTCTTACTCTCTTATATTTATTGGTCATTATCTCTTGTGTGCTCTTTTCATAAATAAGGGTATATTTGAAAGAAATATAATAATTTTGACTCATTTTTTTAATTAATTTAAATTGCAAGTTCGTTTTATACAATAATGATAAAAGTTTCTTATTAAAAAAAAAGGAATAGAATATTGTTACTACTATTTTTTTATCACTACCAATGTCACTATCACTTTTTCACCGTTGAATCAGAATTTCAATAAGAAAAAAATAATAAGTGGTAGTGACATTGATAATCACAAAAAAAAAAAAATAGTGACAATATCTGATAAAAAAATAAATAGAGAAATAGTGACAATATCCGAAAAAAATAAATAAATAGAGAAATATATATATATACACACTGCTCTGATGATGATCAGAGAAGTATATATATATATATATACACACATTATCATTACCTGATCATATTTTATTATTGTGGTTGGTGGGGTGGATGAAAAAGGCTACATTACCCTTCATTTCTGGGGGGTGAGGCACGGCTTCAGATTTTGAGAAAGTAGCCGCAAGAGCAACGACAGGAAAGGAAGGTTGATTTCCGGCAAAGACGTGGGAAATAGGGAGTAGGGGCAATCTGGTAAATGTGGCCATCCCACGTCACGTGAGTGAGGAGCGTTGTGGTTCCCACCCCACAAGGTCGGTAAGTAAGTCACAAACCACCGGCCACCACGCTATGGTCTATGGCTATGGAATATGGATCCAATGCCGATCCCCTTAGCATTACAAATACAAATTAATTTCATTAAAATTTTGATTTTAATACTCCCTAATATTTTTAATATAGAAACTAATTAATATTAAATTTTCTCATGTCACACACATAAAATAGTAGAACCCACACACACACATATATATATAATTAGCATTATATATATATGTGTGTGTGTGTGTGGGTCTTATTATTTCATATGTGTGTAGGAATCTTCTTCCTCTCATACAACATGAGAAGTTTAAACCTCATAATATATCTATCCATTTTATCTTTTATATTTATCATTTTTTTTCTAAGTTCATTTTGCTAACATATGCTCCTCTGGTCTTTAATGTTAAACATATTTTAAGAGTTGATCTTAATCTTAAATATAAATTATAATTTTCATATTTTATCAATTCTTTTTTCTAATTTACACCTATTAATGTCCCCTCAACAATAATCAAAGAAGAAGAGGAAATGAGGCAATTAAAAGTTTGCATTTTTTGTGTGTTGGATATATATTTTGTGGTTGTTATAGTTATAGAAATACTAATGTTCGCTCCTTTTCTTTCTTTTCAGAAACAGTGATGCTTACACCTTTTTATTCTTAAGCTTTCTTGTGGTTGGTTGTGAATTTTTTTGCAATTTTGCATGGCATGTGACCTTATAATATATGTGGCGGTGTTGACTGGAGCACATCATTTGGTTGTAATATTTAGGCCTACCAACACTGCCACATATGTCATAAGATTAACCTATGATAGAAATCTGTACTAGACATGCATACATAGCACAAAGGCTGATAGATCATATATATTCATGAGTTAAGAAGTTCCAATATGTGATACATGTGATGACGTGGGTAGGCTAGTATATTCATGCTTGCTTCAAATTCAACGTGGCTCGTTAACATATGATATGTACACAATTAATACAATGAATTTGAAGCAAGTAATGATAATTATGTCCAACCAATACCACCACACATAGCACAAACGATAGATGAGTTCCAAACAAACCATATTTTCATCAGTGTAAAGAGTTTATAAAGATGCCAAAATTATTTCATTTGCTACTTTAAGTTGAGTGTTCTTTTTTTTTTTGGGGGGGGGGGGGTGGTAGCTATCACTTATCTTTTTTGAAATATGAACTAATATATAATTTCATGTAATTGAAGATAGGGGATATGATGAACACAGTTGGAGGTTGTAGATACATGTTAGCCTTTTCTTCCACAAGTATAAATGAAATTTCTTTTGTCCCTATTGCCTTCTTATATTTTCTTTGTGTAATACATAAAAGTTTACATTTTTTTTTGGCTGACTGTATAATATTTGTGGTTGTTGTAGTTACTATATGCAATTTTTGTCCATGGAATTCATAGTGATTAGAGTTGTGAAACTTGTCATTATGACAATGATGCAGTTTCACTGTATCATTCTTATTAAGGCAAGTTTTACAAATCCAGTATTTATGAATTCCATGACAAAAGTGTGCATACACCAATACACATATGTTAATTGAATCTTGTATGTTTACCATGTCTTTGTTCTTTTTAAGTTTTTTTGGATGCCTCCTCTTTGAAAGGGCTTAAATGATTATTGAGTGTTGGGTAAGAATGCCAATTGTAATTTTAACCCCGATATGTTGGAGCTAAAGACGAGTGGTTTGTATCGTGGGGCCATCCTTAGAGTCGAATGTCGCCTTAGACTGGGTGCTAGATTTACTAATCTTAGGAATTATGGTTCTTTTGAGATTTCAGATAAAATATGGCTCTGAACTACCCTGGTTTTAGGTGATAAATGTGTAGTATCTTATATAATGAAGCTGGATACTAACATGGTTGATATACAAACTTGAGAATTATATATTTTATGGTTGAATATGGTCATGTGATGAGGTCTTGCTTGAGATGGAAATTAAAGTGAAGGTTAATAATAAGGAGCTACCTGACTAGGTGGGGTTACTAATATGAGTTAACGATTAAGATGATTAAATTAAACAATGAAAAATGTAAGCCGTATGATCAATACTTAAAAGGAAAATTTGTTGCATTTGATTGTCACTCAGTCTAACAAATTTATCCTTTCAAATGATTATCATCGAGCTAATGTTTTTCGTCTTCCAATTTAGAGTTATTAATCCTCACCTCTTCACTAGTATTTCCACCCAGTCAATATTATTGGCCTTCGATTTGGTTTCATTCTCAACAAAGACCTCCCCACGAGATCATATTCTCATACTTGTGTTGTTATACTTAGGTTCATTAAAAAAGAATCTTCTCATTTATCACCTGATGTTGGGGTAGGGCAAAACTATTCTATATTTGAAGTCCAGAATGATCAAACTGCAGAAGTATGGTAACCTAATAACCAAGCCATAGGTAGGGATGCTCACAATATTAATCATGCATCAACAGTATGCAAATGTTTAGCCTAAAATTGCATCTATTAAATCCAACATTAAAAAAATCGTCTAACTTTTTTGGAGATGGAGAAAATACAAAAAAAAAAAAAGAAAAAAGAAAAAAGTAAGCCTTGAAAAAACAAATGTTAGAATCAAAATTCACTAATTATCTAATAATTTTGGATTCATGGTTATTACTTATATTTATTTTTTATGTCGATTGCATTTTTATTTTTAGTGCTCTCTCTGTTTATAGAATTTATATTGCATAACATAGCTTTTAAATATAATAATAATAATAATAATAATAATAATAATATCTAATAGGGCTTTTATGAAACAAAATAAATTTTACATTTTTTTTTTAAAAAGTCTACTTTTTAAATCGGGTATGGTATTACTTGGTAAAAAAGGTGATCATTTTTATATGTTATAAATTGACACTTTTTAACATTGGTCTTCTAATCAACCGGTCTGAAAAGGTAACTATTAAGACCGGTCATAGGTGCAGTCTTAATAATGACATACTTTTTAAATGGATTGATGCTAGATCAAATCCAAATTCGATCTAAAAAGTCATTTTCATCTAGTCTTAAAAACTTCTTTTCTAGTAGTATTAACTTGAGGACTTTATTCTCTAAAAAAAAAAAAAACCTTGAGGATTTTATGGGGCCCAACCTAATATGGATTGAGTTAGGGAACCCCTTTCGGGCGAGAAGTGATGGGCTCTTTTATAGTCTTTTTTGTGTCTCATGGTTGAGGAATGCCAAGGGCCGTTCTAGCTCCACAATTCCTCAAAGAGCATTTTGTATCTTTGTCTTATGCTTGATAGATCGCACCAAAAATATCTTCAATGGTTTTTCTAATTGTTACTATCAGATCCTTTCAGAAAACCATCAAAGCTTTTAGGCATTACCATTTATCAATAGCACAAACCATTCATAAAAATGTGGAATCTCTTGTTATCTCTAAAAATTATATAATTCTCATTTTAAATATAAACTTGGTGGCAGAATGCAATCAAGGCAGACTCTTAGGCCTTGTTTATTTCTGCTTTGTGATTTTATATTTCTAAAATATCTGAATAAAATTATTTTTTAAATTATTTTTGAAAAAAAAATGGAGGATTGATTTGAAAAAAAATAATTTTTTTTTCTTTGAACAATTGTTCTTAAATTCAATATTGAGAACTGAGAGAAGATGAGATAGGGTGAACAGAGAAACAGAGTAGCGACTATGGACAGAGAATTGGAGGATTGAGAAGCGACGCGACGTGGAGGAGATAGACAAAGTTGGGAGCATGACAAAGAGTAAAAAGGAGAATAAGGAAAATTAACAAAGTAGGGGAAAAAAAACACAAAACAACAAAACATGTAAAAATAATTGAAAACTAACAACCAAACAAGTTTTTTTAAAAAATAAAAAATAAAAAAAAATAAAATTGTTTGCAAAACAAGAAAACAAACATGCTCTGAAATTCCTCTTCACAATAATTGGCTTCCCCATTTGCATGCTCACTAGTGAAAAAGCCACAACACTGTTCTTACTTGGGTTTGTTTAGATTAACGTTAGCAAAAATAACTTTTATTCCATATAATTTTTACAAATTGAAATTAAGGTAAATGTCAATTAATGTAATTTGATTTATTTTGATAAACTTTTATTCAAAGATAATCTGTTTCACATAAACTTATTGAAATGATATATTAAAAAAATTAGTTTAAAAAAATTTCAAAATTGAAGAAAAGTAAAAATCAAGAAACCAAAAGTTACTTCAACCCTGGAGTAGCATTTGGATAAAAAAAGTCAAATTGCTCAGCCAAACATTTCTACTTGACTTTGAAGTGTTTTTCATCCCCTACAAGATGTTCCCCTCTTTCGAAGTCTCCTCCATGTGAGCCAGAACTAAATCTGTCTTTATCTAATGCAGAAGACTGTCAAGCCTTTCATAAATTTCTTTCTTCTGATAATGAGACCAACCTTCAGCTCCAAACATATATATATATATATGGATGGGTTTTGTTTTAAATATCAACCCAGCTATATGACCAAACAATTTCTTTATGTTTTTCATCTCTCATCATCTTCCCATCCTTCCTTAGCATAAAAATATTTGACAGCAAAACATGAGTTCCACCATTTTCATGTTCAAAATCAAGTGGATCAATCACACAAGTATAATGCTCTTCTTTGGACATCACCCCATAAATCTTGTGTATGGAACCAAAGAAGTTTAATCCTTCTTCTACCATTCCTGAATGAGTCCATCCTATTAAAAGACTAAAAAATGTACCATTTGGCTTAATTCTTTTGTCGATCATCCACTGAAAATTAAAGTTTCAATGAAATTTCTTGCTAAACCATCTTTTGCACTGAATTTTTTAAACTTATATATGGTATCTACATGATAATCACAAGTGATTTCACTTGAACTTAAACTAAACCAATCATAAAAAAGACATTCATCGATTTTTAGTGTATATTTTGAGTAAAACATGATGTATTTGTAACATATATTTATAACTAGACTCGCCCCTGCAAGTATTTTAGGACCTGTATGCAAATTAAAATCATCTGAAAAAGAAAGTTTGCAAACAATTCCAGGACTAAATGAAGTAAGAGTGATTTTTGTTGGTGATTGGTTTGAACTCTGATTTCCTTGCATTTGCCACTGACAACCACTATTTTAGCAACACAATATACTATTGCAGGCAAATTGACATTAATTTCAAATAGCTTCTGTTTTCTACGAGGCAAAGCCATTTAATAATTAATAATAAAAACCTTAATTAATTAATTTCAAGAGCAAAATGTCAAGATGTTGGAAGCTTCTTTCCTTCCAAGAATGACTTGAACATAGTTAAAGCTCTGCCTGGCTGAAACAATGGTACCTCATGCCCTGCTCCTCGTACTGCAGCAAAAGTTAGCCCATCATAGACCTCTGTCCATCCTCCTACCTATAAAACCCGAAAGAAACTTTTGAGAGAATGGTTCTACAACTGATTTTTTTGTATGGGTTTCAATTAAGTTTGAGAAATGCTTCATTCGCTCCCAAATAAAGAAGCCGAAGAAGAAATTTACATCGGTTATAAATATAATATCTCAATCTACTTTATTTCCTAAATTTATAATTTATCAGACATTAATTAAAAACTAAAAACCAAACAAGTTTTTTTCAAAGAAAAATAAAATAATAAAATTGTTTCCAAAACAAGAAAACAAACATGCCCTTAAATTTTTCTTCACAATAATTGGTGGTTAAAAAGCCATAGCAGTGCTTTCAATTGGGTTTGTTTAGATTAATGTTGACAAAAGTAATACAAATTGAAATTAAGCTAAATGTCAATTAATATAATTTGATTTATCTTGATAAACTTTTATTTTACAAAAGTCAGTTTGATATAATCTTATTTAAATTATATATTGAAAACTTAGTTTCAAATGGTCTAAAGTTGAAGAAAAGTCAAAAACAAGAAACTAAAAGTTACTTCCACCTTAAAGTAGCTAATGGTTAGGTTATACATGCATGCATGTATATATGTGTATGAAATTTTATTTCTCAGGAAAACTGGATACAAGAGAGTATGAAAGCAACGTAGCGAGCTGAGTGATAATTCAAACTCAGTGTGTCCGTAAATGAACACTTACATAGCTTTTCATAGGGAGTTGGCATCCTCTGATTTTTCTATATACTATTTACAAGACATATTGATTACATAAGGCAAAGGCTATGAAAGTTACACCTTCTGTAGGAAACGAAGGAAAGCTGTGCTAATTATGATCTGAAGGATGAAGGTTTGAGAGATTTATACTCTCTGTATCCTTGTATGAAAGAGGACAAGTATCCTTCTATAACTTGGATCATGGTTGGTCAAAACTTGAATTTGATTTATGGACTGAGTGTCATCACACCCATATTTTCTCTGAGTTTAAGCATATAATCTAGCTGTTGGCTTATATTTGTGTGTGTGTGTATGGGTTTTGTTTTAAATATCAACCCAACTATATAACCTAACAATTTCTTTACGTTTTTCATCTTTCATCATCTTCCCATTGTCTTTCCTTAGCATAAAAATATTTGACGGCAAAACATGAGTTCCTCCATTTTCCTGTTCAAGTAGATCAATCACACAACTATAATGCTCTTCTTTGGGCATCACCGCATTAATCTTGCCTATGGAACGAAAGAAGTTTAATCCTTCTTCTACCATTCCTTAATGACTGCATTAAAAGACAAAAATTTAGCATTTGGCTTAATTTTTTTGTTGATCATCCACTGAAAATTTTGAAATTTCTTCCTAAACTTATATATGCTATCTACATGATAATGACAAGTGATTTCACTTGAACTTAGACTAAACGAATCATATTAAAGACATTTATCCATTTTAGGTGCATAGTTTGAGTGAAACTTGATGTATTTGTAACGTATATTTATAACTAGACTCACGCCCCTATAAATATTGTAGGACCTGTATACAAATTAAAATCATCTAAAAAAGAAAACTTGCAAACAACTCCAAGACTAAATGAAGTAATAGTGATTTTTGTTGGTGATTGGTTTGAACTCTGATTTACTTGCATTTTCCATTGACAAGTGACAACCACTATTTTAGCAACACAATATACTATTGCGGGAAAATTGACATTAATTTCAATGAATGGCTGCTGTTTTCTACCAGGCAATGTTATTTAATAATCAATAATAAAAACCTTAATTAATTAATTTCAAGAGCAACATGCATGTCAAGATGTTGGAAACTTCTTTCCTTCCAAGAATGACTTGAACATAGTTAAAGCTCTTCTTGGCTGAAACAATCGCACCTCATGCCCTGCTCCTCGTACTGCAGCAATAGTTAGCCCATCATAGACCTCTGTCCATCCACCATGAGAAGTTCTAGATTGTGAGGGGGCCCTTGATTGGCCAGATCCTTGTGCTTCAAAGTTGATCCTCATTAGATTCAACTGCTGTTTCCCAAACACTGGAGGAGTCTTCAATGTCTCAGCAGTACCAACATACCATACCTTATCATAGAATAATATGATAGACACAAGAGAAGGAAATGGAATGTGGGAAGGCTTTCTGGAAGAGAATTTAAACTTAACCATCTCTTGGAAGATCCAATGGCCAACATTTATAGGAACATTGTTAACAATGGCAACAAAGAAAGGGTAATTGTTAACTCTTAGAAATTGACAACATTCCAGCACATTTTCTCTCTCTTTTTACCTATTTTTGGTTCAAAATGTGCATAGAAATGAAGTTATAGAGGAAAATGTACATATCAAAGTATAAGGCAAAAATTAAAGAAATTCTTGTTATTATAGAGTTTATAATTCAATTGAGAATTAATAATTGCTTCATCTTTTATAGGAAGATGGAGACAAGTTTTGAAACTCTATAAGAACCAAGAAACAAGGAAAGAAATAAAGGAGGTGAAGCAGTTCAAAGTTAGAAGAACCTGTACAACTGGCCGTAACAAGTTAACAACTGGCCGCAGCAAGTTGACAACTGGCCGCAGCCATTAGTGGCCGCGGAGAGTCACGACTGACCGCAGCCAGTCGTGAAAAGTTACAGAAAGTACAGCTACGCGTTTTACATTTCAGAAACAGAAAAACCCTATTTAACTTAAAGGGAAGGGCCGAAAAACACACTCTTGACCTAAGGAAATAAGTGGGCACACAAGGGAAGAGCTTGGGAGAGAGATTTGGACAATCTTGGAGGCTTGGGTGCTCATCCTAAGAGAGATTTTGGAGATTTCACCTTGGTTCTTCCTCTTTTCTTCTTAGTTTTTTCATGTATTCAGTTTCTTTGCTTAGAATCTCTTTGTATTTGAACATGAGTAGCTAAACCTTTCATTCTAGGGTTCTTCTTACCCTTTTGTATGGATTAATACTTGAATATTCCTCTCTTTTAGTAGATAAATATATATATATGTGTTGATTTCAACCTTGGTTTAATGCTTCTAAGTGATTAGCCTCCATTGATTCATTCACATAGGTTTTGACTCGAGGGAGCTAATCTAGGTGTAAAATTTGATTGAAATCATGCTTGTCTTGAAGTTTACTTGATGGATGGTTTGTTGGTAAAATAGAGATATATTTACTGACCTTGCATTGTCACATTAGGGTTGTTGCTTAAATATTGATTCTCACTAATTGTAGCAAGAGATTGTGCATTTTAATGAGAAGAGAAACTTGATTTTGACTTGAGAGAGCGTTTCAAGTGCTTTTGAACCCTAGACTAACACATATATGTATTGAAATGCTACTAGAGAGGAAGTTACCCAAGTTTTATGAAATGCAAAAATGGAATAAGAATCCTAGGCTCCATTATCCTTGAAGTCAAAAGTCATTTGCCTTTAACAATTTTTAGTTTTAGAAATAGTTTTTAAAAATTCTCATTCCAACTCAAAACTTTGTTCTAGCTCAACTTGATTGAATTCACTAAACCTCTTGCTTGACCAGTTTATTAAACAAATCCTCATGGGAACGATACTTTACTAATCACTTTATTACTTGCGAAACTCGTGCACTTGCAAGTCGAACAGTAATCCTTCTTTGGGAAGTCAGTGAAATTTCCTCCCTTTTGAATTAGATTTCTAGAGTATATATACCAAAGAGCTCCATGAATCGGGGACATGGAAACAGGAGGGAAAGAAAGGGAAACCAATTGATCCTCAGGGATTGGTTCATTTGGTCTTAAAATTTTGAATATTTCCCTGTTATTGAATTGAATAGTAGGAATAGGAGGAGGATTATCAATTTTCAATATGGAGTTGATTATAAAAGTAGATAGTGTGAACTTTACTCCTTTGACAATAGTAGAAACTCTCTCTTCTACCAGAATTTTATCACAATCCTCTAAATTGTCTCACTCCATGTTAAAATAGAATAATTTGAAATATTTGGAGTGTAAGAGGTAGAAATAGAAAGAAAGGGTTCAAATTGAGATAGCCAAGGTGAAAGATCTAAATTACAATCCTCTTTCAACTTAGGCAAGTTAACAGAGACTACAGGACAGAATTCTTTCTTAAGGAAAGATTCTTTGAATTTAGTAGCTAATTCATTGGATAAAATAGAAGTAGCAGAGACAAATCTTGGAGGAGGAGAGGTATGATTGTAAATTTCATATATAGCATTTGGTACCGTAGGTGGTTCCTCAGCAGGTTGGGTAGCAGCAGAGGAAGTGGCCTTAGAGGAAGCTTGTCTCTTTTTAGTTCCTTTAGATTCAGATGCAATCCTCTTTCTGTATATTTCATATCTTTACTCATTATTGTTCCTAACTATGTTTAATCAGTTTGTTAGTGAGTTTTAAAAGATCAAATGAATGATTAAATGCAGATTAATCAAAAAGCAAGTGATTACGTCAGAGGCATTAAATGCTGGTTTAGAAAACGAAGCATGGATTTGGTCGATCATTCTCTGCACATTCCAAAAGCATTAATGGGTTCTTTCCATATTTGAATGTCAAATCATCCAACTTTAAGAATAGAGAATGTCAACAATGTCGGCTATTACGGATGGAATCAAGCAACGAGAGTAATGAATGTGGTTCAAGTCTAACAGCTATTTATTACTCTCAACGACTTCATTGAATCTTCCCAACGGTCGTTAAATGCCTTCACCATATATAAGCTAAAGCATTCAATTCATTCCAACCACTGAAAACACAAACACTCAAACGATCAAAACGTATCTACTGTTTCACTCATCTGTGTAATATCTCCAGATATACTAAACTTCAGTGTTTATCTATCTGCTTTTTTAGAGAGTTTATTTCTGATTATAAATCATTGTAAGAATCTCAAAGTATTGGGACTTTGAGATTGAGATATTTGATTACAACTCTTAAGGGGGAGTGAATCATAGAGAGAGGATTACTTTGGAATACAAAGTGTATAATCGATTGAAGTGATAGTAAGAATCCCAAAGAGTTTGGGGACTAGACATAGGTCAAGAGTTAAGACTGAACTAGTATAAATGTTCTGTGTTCATCTTTCTTCTACTCTCTCTATTAGTCTCTGTTTTGTGCATGAAGTTCAGGGGTATTCTAAAAGAATTTTAAATCACCCAATTCACCCCTTTTTGGTGATATTATACCATTTACAGAACTTAATTTGTGGTTAGAGGTTACTGATGATTTGGATCTGAAAATGAACATATTGGTTCTTCTGCCTCAGCTCCATCCATAAACTCTATGGCGGATTCTAACGTTCAAGAATTGCAAACGGAGATAACTCAAATCAGAGAAGATTATTCTAGCCTGAAACAACAGAACGAAATGATCATGTTAGCATTGCAAGCACTGAGGATTCTCTTACCTAATCTTTTTAACCCTGCCGCCAATGATGAGACTCCCTCTACTACCAATGCAAATGAAGATGCTGAAAATGATAGTTGACAATTTTCATTGCTTATGTACAAACTAACTTGTGACTGTTTACATCTCCTTGCCCTTTTTTAGTCTTTTGTGATTTTTAAATTGTGACATTTATATGAACTTGTGCTTTGAACTTGTTTAGTTTTCTACTTATATGAACATGCTTATTTTCTCATTTTAGTGTGTTTAATTATTATTTTTATTTTAAAAAAAACCGCTTAAAAAACATAGATCAAACCATCCAAAATATGTTTAAAAATTTCCCACGGAATTTCGTGGTTGATCACCCACGAAATTTTGTGGCAGATT
Source organism: Acacia crassicarpa (assembly GCA_034222035.1). Lineage (NCBI taxonomy): Eukaryota > Viridiplantae > Streptophyta > Magnoliopsida > Fabales > Fabaceae > Acacia > Acacia crassicarpa. The sequence continues at coordinate 31,161,892 of JAWXYG010000008.1, read as the reverse complement.
TCCCAAGGAATTCTGTGGCAGAGTTCCCATGGAATTCCATGGTAGATTTACCCACGAAATTATTCTGTTGATAATTATCGGCAGAACACAATTCCGTTGCTAATTGCCTTAGCCATGTTATTTTCTCCGATGGACTTTGTTCTATTGGGAAGGAATTACCAACGGAATTCCATTGGTAAGTTCCACCTCAAATAATATTACCGATGGAATTCCGTTGGTAATACGTTGATTTTTTGTTGTGTCTTTTCCTTTTGACATGGAATTGTTTTATAGGATTGCAGTGGTCAGACAAAAAGGTGTAACATGGTCCATTTTTTCATAAAATAATAATAACTAATCAAGATTTAATCAAATCAATCATCATTTATCAAAATATTCAAAATAAACTAGAGTATGCAAAATGAGCTTTAACGTGACAATATACAATAATTCAACATATACTAAAAAGATGGAAGCACTACTATTAGCAGAAGTAATTTAAGCTTCTGAAGTCTTCCCTGATAGACCCGTACAAGAACTATCACCTGAAAAATAGTAACCATCAATCTATCTTATCGGGTATACGAGTAATTGCTCGTGAGGTGTTAAGTGGGATATTATAAAATCTTAGCATTATTACTAATGTAACATGGAGACATATATGTATATATCAATTCACAATATCAATATCTCATTTTTCATATTCAGCACATAAGTACATAAGAATCAATTTACAAGAATTTATTCTCGATCCTCCCTTATTTCCTCTGACTGAACCATGGGTTAGTACTCACCCATATGCTTGGTAGTTCAACTCAACAAGCTAATTGATCAAGTGATATGGACCGACCAAAATCCACTAAGCACAAGATCGGACCATGGGTTCCCTTTCTAACGTACTAGTGGGATGTCAAGGCTCTATTAAACATAAATGGGCCAAAGGACTAACTAGTGTAGAGCTGGAAGCCCACCACCTAATTTCCTCTTTTTGTATAAAATTTCACCCCTTATTTCCTCTTTGAATAATCCCTTGTCAAATCTACATCCACCGTGCCCTCTCATATAATTCACAAGTTATCAATAGAATATTTTCAATCGCATAAATTCCACACAAATTCATATAATATAATATCACTAACCATTTCTCCATGAAAATAAATCTCACAAGACAATTGCATTATCAACATAGTTTCATATAATATAAAATCACTTATAAACATCATATAAGAATGCACAACAAGAGGGAAGTGGTTACCTCTCGCCAAAGTCAATTATTATCACACTACTCCCAATCTTAGAGCTCAATCACATGCCAAAATTAATATATCACAATCAATTTACTACCTATTAATAACTTTGCAAAACTTCACATAATTAAAACTATAACTTATAATTTCATATGATCCAAAGTATACAAATTTTAATCATAATATATTATTATAATAAAAACTAAAAATGAGAGTTTAGTCCTATGAATTTCATAAATAACAGTTTAGTCCTATAGATTTCAGAAATAACATAAATCCTAAACTTTTTAAATATAAAATTAATTTTAAATTCCTACGACAACCAATTAACAAATCTAAACCAATTAAAATAATCCATTAATCATCATATATATTCCTACAGTCATATATTGAGAAAACCCAAAACTTGAATAAAACCTTAACCCTAATATATTTTCTAATCAACACAAAATTACTGCTATAAGAAAGAGACAATTATTAGAGCAATTTTCATGGAGAGAGTTTTATGATTAGAAGTGATTTTGAGGGCCTTGGGCTGCAGCTACTGTGCTCCCATCATTTAATTGATGGGTGGGGTTGATATAGGGAAAATCCTTCTGAGGGCCCTTTTAACCCCAAAAAACCCAAAAAGGGCCTTAACTTTCTGTCAATCTCAGAAAGGGCCCCAGGGCTCTTTCTGACATGTGAATGTTAAATGAAAAGACAAGAAAGCCCCTAACTAAAGCTAAAAAAGGAAGGGGGTTCTGATTTCAAAACATACTCTCTCTCTCTCTCTCTCGCGTGCGTTTTGATTAGATCTGTTGCTACTTGGTGTTTGTTTCTTTCTGTTTGGATTTCTCCACTCGGTGTTTGTTTCTTTCTGTTTTGATCGAGTTCGGTGTATCTGTCAATTCCTTGTTCTTTGTCGATTTGCTCTTTCCGAAGGAGGAAGATTCCAATCTGTAAGTTTTTCTGATTTTGGATTTTTGTTTTCGCCCAATCTGTATGTTGCGGCGGAGGAAGGTTGTCCTTGCTTTTTCAATTCTGATCTCGTGAGACGACGCCGGAAGGGAGGTAGCTTAAAGAGAGAATTTGCAACAGCAAAAGCCATATTTACAGCAGACAAAGCAACATTTACAACAAACTTTAAAAATTTGGATTTTTGTTCAAACTCAAGTCCTAAGCTTACAGAGGGCATTTACAACAGAAAAAGCAACATTTACAAAATAAAAAGCCACATTTACAACAAACTTTAAAAACCTAGATTTTCGTTCAAACTTAACTTACCCGTCCGAACTTTGATGTTGTAAATGTGGCTTAGCGTCAGGTATTATAAGTTACCTGTTCGAACTTTGATGTTGTAAATGTGGCTTTTTCTGTTGTAAATGCCCTCTATAAGCTTAGGGCTTGAGTTTCAATGAAAATCCAGGTTTTTAAAGTTTGTTGTAAATGTTGCTTTGTCTGTTGTAAATGTTGCTTTTTCTGTTGTAAATGCCCTCTGTAAGTTTAGGACTTGAGTTTCAACGAAAATTCAGGTTTTTAAAGTTTGTTGTAAATGTGGTTTTTTATGTTGTAAAGGCCTAAGCTTACAGAGGTAATTAACAATAGAACAAGCCACATTTACAACAAAAAAAGCCACTATCCCATATCAACGTTTTCACATTCAGTCATTTCCACTAACAAACAGACCTCCCTCTGTTTCTATGCCCAAAAAACAGAGCAACCTACCTTACAACGTTTTCATTTCTTCTCTTATTAACAAGTTAAACAGCCATATTAAAAACGAAACAGCCCCCTTGGACGTTGGATGGAAGAATAAGCAGAGATATTTCTTTCTTTCACTCTTCTACTTCTTCCTCCTTCGCCGGAAAACAGATTCCTCCGCCATTGTTGGAAAATAGAGCAAGAAAAGAGAGAGAATATTGATACAGAGGAGAGAGGAAAGAGGAAAGTGATACTAAAATTGAGGGTATTTTATATCATTTCATTTAACATTCATGTGTCAAAAGGGGCCCTAGGGCCTTTCCTGGGATTTGCAGAGTGTTGGGGTTTTTTTTTTTTGTTAAAAGGGCCCTTGTACGGATTTTCCCGTTGATATATCCCCACCTACGTCACGTGGTAGGATTAAAGGGACCACGAGCCCCTTTATCCTTGTCTTGTTATATATTTATATATATAATCTTTTTTTAAAAAAATAATAATAATATGATTAGTATCATTTGATTTTATTTCATCAATTTTCTTTGTTACTTATTATTTTATAATTTCATTTATTTTGATGAATTATACTTCAAATAAACTATTTTTATTTGAATAATTGCATGATAATTTCTATTTATTATAAGTAATTTTTTTTATTGAATTAAATCCTAAATAAAATTAAATGTTACATAGGCATACAAGGATACTCTGTTGAAGCTGGCTAGTTTGTTCAAGAACAATTTTGCAACTATCACAAACTACAAGATGGGGAAGGATGGAAGCAGATTTCCTCAAATGCAGGCGCCTCAGTATTCCTCAGAAGCAAGATCTGAGCCATCCAAAAATGAATCTAACGGCTAGAGAGGGATTTTTAAAAATTTTATAAAAATCACGTGCGGTAATTTTTACCACACATGGTTTTTTGTCATTAATGATTTTGGACCCTTAGATTAACTTTTAGACGGCTCAAATGCAAAGATACTGAGAGATACTGAGGGAACCGATCCTGAGAGAATCTGAATCCGAGGAAGGATAACAGTTTGACTGAAGAGATTCTTGCTGCTGGTCCCATCATCCAATGATTGGGAGGGACTTTAATGTGCTGCTAGGTTATTTGGGGCTTTTATTTCTAATCCATTGTCAAAGGAATGTCCTGTTTGGGCAAAAAAAAAAAATCTGTTGTGTTGTACTCATACTCAAGTGATAGAACTTTATAATATACTCCGTCCGGTCCTAATTATAGGAGCAAATTTTGAAGTTGGTTTTGGTCCTAATTATAAGAGCAAGTTTTAACTTTTGTCAATTTTTTCTTATAATACCCCTATTTATACTTTCTCAATTATAATTAAAGATAATAATAATTTAATAATACACCTATATATTTTATAAAGTAAATAATGTTTACAACTCATTAATGTCATATACACCTAAATTATACTTTTTTATATAAAATAATTTTGAACAATTTTTGTCATATTTTTCCCATATCACCTCTGCTAATACTTCTTCCACAATAATTAATTTTAACAATACGCTTATATTCTATCAAGTGAGATATTCTATTTTTTTATTTTTAAATAAAATAATGTTAATATTCCTTTAAGAATTTTTTTAAACTAATTTTATTCTATTAATTAACGTTGTTTCTTCTTTTTATTACAATATAATTAATTTTATGCCAAAGACACATCAAGTATAATACATTATTATGCACGTTGGATGTTTTTTGCCTTCTTTCTCTCCTTCGCTGTGAAACATCTCTGATCTCAAATCCTCATAGATGGAGGGCGCAGGAATCAATTAGGCTTCAAATGCGAAGCATACACAGAAGTTTCTGTCAAAACGAGGTCAAATCAAGATGAAGATATTGAAGGGCGCAATCAAATCGGTGATGGCGTTTGCATCGACGGCTAGCCCCAGATTTTCTGGCAGAACCATCAGTGAAGACGAACCTCCATTAATTAACGTCATTTTAAATTTTGGGTAAGGGTATTTTAGGGAAATACACATAATTAACTAATTTAACTTCCTTCTTTAATCCCTCTAAATTCTGGTAATTTGCTCCTCTAATTAGGACCGGAGGGAGTATCTTTTTCGGCCATGAAATTACTTGGGTCGTAATCATTTGAGCAAAAGTACATGCTTATTAGTGTTTTGTTCTGAGTACATGCTTATTTTCTGGGAATTAGTTGTATTCTGTATAGGCTGCGGGTCTAGAATATAAATTACATATTTTAAAAAAAATGACTTTCAATATCTGTTTTTTCTTTTTTTTTTTTTTAAAAAAGTCATTGTAAGTACTAGACTTATAATGTCTTTTTTTTTTTTCAAAACAGATGTTGTAAGTCACGACGTTTGTTTTTAAACATATGTTTATTTTAAAATTTTCAATAATACTCACATGCATGTCTCTCTAAAAACGGATATCTAAGATTCCTAAAAGCAGACGTAAAAATGCCTTTATGTAGGAGTGGATACATGAAATGCTCCTGGTCCCCCGAAAATGAAAGGCATTGCTTCAAATTAGTGTACTCGGGGAATATGAGTTGCGTCTCAGATAAGACAGGTTAGAAAAGTCCGCCTCAATGGATAAGCATTTTGCCCATCAGAAATAGTTAGAGGTGGATTGGCCCACATGCCCCAACCTCTACTCCTAGCTGTTTCCAAGTGGTGTAGATGAACACAAAACTTGATGGCAAAACATAAAGTTGAACAAAACTTGAAAAACAGCTAAAACCAAAAACGTAGAGACAATGTGTGTAGTGATATAGGAGGAAGAGGGAGGTGAGTTTAGGGAAGGTGTCCATGTAAATGGTGGGCTCAAGGATAGAAGAACCGCTTAGAGTTTGACAGATGTGTGTGTGTGTATATATATATATATCACTCTGATCCTATTTATAAATCCAGTTTAACCAAATCTTACATACCAAGAAAATGTAAGTATCTCAATGATTATGGAACAAATTTCCAACTTTACCCTCATTTTTTAATGAGTACCTTTTAAAATTTATTATCAAATCTCTCTCATCTTTTTCTTTTTCCAACATAACTAGCCAATTTCTCTCATCATCATTACTATGGGTAAAATTGTCACAATCTCATTTATTTGGTTAAAATGGACTTATAAAAAGGATCAAATTTTTTGGTCAAACTGGACTTATAAATAGGACCAAAGTGGTATATATGTATAACAGGTCTTCTCACAAACACAAAATTAAAGGCACACATATATATAGAGTCAACAATAGTTGGTCAGTTGTAATCCTACTCTATTATTTATTCTTAATTATATTATTATTATTATTATTATTGCTATGCCACTCATCACCCTCTTCCTTAGGGTAGAGCAATGGGTGGATTGAGCATAACCCGTCCATTTAACTTTAAATGGATATGGGCTAGCTCACACCCATATCTCAACCAATTTAAACCTATGTTAAACAGACTAACACATAAATGGATGGGCTAATCAGGTTTCGAGTAGCCCATTTACATTTAACCTATTTATTTTTTTAAAAAAACATACATAAACATCCATTTAAATCCATAATTCTAAATTTTAAAATCTGAATCTTCAAATTTCAATAATAACAATTTACACAAAACAACTTAAATTTAGACAAGTATCATAATAATATAATTTTGACGTTCAAACTCCAATTTTTAAATTAAAATATTACAACCACATATTCAGTCTTCACCATCATATTCAAATTCACTTGAGGAAGGGACTATAGTTCCAGACGCTAAATCTTACTCTGCAAAATAAATCAAGAGGAAACATATCCATTAATAATCTAATATGAAATAAAAATTTAAACTGGCCAATTTCTTTTTGGGGCTAACAGTGTCTAGGCATAATTTAAAATCTTCACGTTATGTCAATACTTCAGACATGAAGGCTACTTTTGTTTCAAGTGTCTGTAATATATAACTTATGATCAACACACACAAAAAAAAGGGGGGGGGGGGACTTCGAGTTGAATATGATATTAAAGGAAGTTGTCATGCCAATAAAAGTCCAAAGGCTATTAGAATTATGCCATTACTCATGTTTATAACCAAATACCTAGCTGCAGTGTAAAACAGAATCTAATAGACATATTCAGGATTTCCTATACTCTACCACACACAAAATTCAGCATTTAGCAGAATCGAATATGGCTAGCATTTAGCAGCATAATAATTATGGGAAAAAAATTGAAGCCCTTGACATGCTCTCTTGTAAAGGCAAACTCCGAAAAACTACGGAAAAAAAAAAAGGGCAGGTATGGGTAGTCTGAAGGTGTGCCCATAGCCTGTATATTTAAGTCTTAAATTGGTGGGTTTTAACCCGCCCCATTATAGGCCTTTTTTAGTGAACTCAAAATGACTCAATTAGATCGGGTTGCGGGTGGGCTCACCGGATTGCGGGTTCCTTGCTCAGCCCTACTTCTTCTCATAGCCTAACTTCCTAATCTTCCTGTTGTCTTTTACTGCTCAATCATGAGTCCCCATCATGGAAAACCCACGTAATTTACTGTTCACATAATTATACTCATCTTTTTTAATTTAGAAGGGTAGAAACTAACAGATAAAAGTTATAAGAAGGATGAAATCCGTGACTTCCCACTTATAGGAACTTTCATGTTAGTAAACTACTAAGCCTATTCTCGCCCTCCTCTCTCTTGTGCTCAGTCAATACCAAAACGGCAATCCGTTTTTAAAATTTTTTGGTAAACCAAAACGGTAATCCGTTACCTCAACGTATAATCAGTTATGCTCAGAAATTGGAAATCTGAAGGCAAGAACAAGGAAATTGCCAAATTCACATGAATTTAGCTCTTTCATAATCATACATATATTTCCACATATATGATTGCTAAAATATAGGGAGAATTAGAATGAAGGAGCTGGAGGAAAAAATATTTATTAAGAATGACCATAAAAATTGTAATTACTTAAGAGGACCAAATATCATAATATAAATTTAAAATTACTAAATTGTCCTTAATCAAACTTCCTACATATCTATTGTATTTATAAATAAAAAATTAACTAAAATGAAAATTAAAACCGTCAATTATCCACATATAATATTATAATATCTCTTTTTTTAATTTTTATTTTTCATCATGTTTCATACTCATATAAACTAGCTATATGGTTCAAACTCATATGTTTTAAAATTTTAATTTTTAACAAGTTCCACATTCATATAATCAATAGATAATTTAATTAAGGAACATATCATCAACCTGCCATATTTGTATTAGCAAGTATCAATGATCAATTAAGCACTTTTTATAAAAATAAAAACTAAACCCATTTTATATTTTTTCAAGATATAATAGATTTTTTTTATAAACATTAAATCCATTTTTAGCCCACATGAAGCTCTTCTAAAATAAAAATAAATCATATAAACTCTTTTGGTTTAAGATATATAGTAAATTATAAAAAACCTTAATTATGACTAAAATTATATAAATATATTTTAATTAAATTTTTGTTCATTTTGAAAAATTGAATAGTGCCTAATTTTTTTTCCATAGATATCTATGCAAGTTGGGAAAAAAGAAAATTTTAGAAAGCTTTTATTTAATTTAGTAAAATTTTGAATTAGTTTTAAAAATGGAATATGGGAGAGAATGTAGGAGGGAATGAATAAGATTTCTTTAAGGGTACTTTAGTATTTTTAATTTTATAGTTTTGTATTTGATCCTTCTAAATAATTATAATTTTTATGGTTATTCTCAATAAATATTTTTTTTCTCCAGGTCCTTTATTATAATTTTCCCTAAAATATATATAACAGAAAATCAGTGTGAAAACGTGGTGATCATGTGTATGTACGTGTGATAATATTAGTATGTTTGAGTTTAATTTAGTTACCTCCTTTGACTTCATAGCTAACGCTTTCTTCCATCCATTGGGCTGGGCTCCTGGGTTGATCTGTGAACCAGTAATAGAGAGGAGATGTGAGATAAAAGGGTAAGAGAAATTAATTAAAAACTTTTGATCCTACTTCTTGAATTATTATTTTTTTGCCAATGAGAGCTGGCATAGATGGTAAGGGATCCAAGACTAGGCCCTTGGGTTGTGGGTTCGATCCCCTCTACCGTCGCTAGGGCTCCTTTGGTAGACAATCTCGTAAGTCCCTAGTAAGTGCTCATAGAGCCTGGGGCCGTGCCCTAGTCTTGGTGGGGGACTGATGCCGAACCCTCCAAAACTTTTTTGTATAAAAAAAAAATATTTTTTTAATTCAACTAAACTTTTTTCCCTCCCCTCCCCTCGTACCAAACAATAGTCTAGTAATATTGACTATTGAATGTCATACCACTCTATACCTTTTTATAAGTCCAGTTTGGAAAGAAGATTTGGTTCTTATTATAAGTCCATCTAGGAAGTAATTAGTGAGAGTGTTACAAGTTTTCTCATATTCAATGTTGGAAAGAGAAAAAGTTGAAAGAGGGGTCTAGAATAGCATTTATAAATTGGGGCAAAATTGAAAAACTATATCAATTTATGACATGATTAATACTAACTTTCTTAGTACATAATAATTAAGTAAACTAGACCGATAAAAAGGACCACAATGGTAATTATAATATATATATATATATATATATATATATATATACATAGAGTCAAGAAATCAAACTAAGCCCGTCGAGCCAGCTCGTTTAAGCCCTGACCCTTCAAGGGTCAGGCTTGAAAATTACATGAGCTAAATGAAATTGGCCCTACAGGGTCTTGGGCTTAAAAGGTTCAGTCTTGTAGGACTAAGGGTCAGCCTGTTAGGCCTTTTAATTCTTAATTTTTTAGATTACCTAGATTGCTTAGACTTGAGAGTTGAGAAGTGAGAACACTAAAAATTCTAATTTCGGTCTCTCCTTCCTTTTTTCTTCAAAAATCTCACTCACACTCACAGACTCACTCAATCTCAATCTAAATCTTAATCTCAGTTTCACAGCTCATCAATCTCGCCCCTCGCTCTGTCACTATTCGCACCGTTGGCCGTCACTCCTTGCTCTGTCATTATTTGTGGACAATAGTTTGCTTTTGATTACGTACTAGTGAATCTATTTATTTGTTGGATGATTTGTATAGTTTGAATATTAATATTGACAACATTTATTTGATAAATTAGAACTTTTGTTGTTGTAATTTACTAATTATATGTATTTGAAAAAAAAAGGAGGAAAATTAGTTGAAATTTGAACTAATAACTTTTGAGCCTTGTGGGGCTGACCCTAGTGTTCTTGGGCTGGTTTTTTTAAAAACATATGTTTTTCTTATCCTGGATCTTGTAGGGCCGGACCGCCCTGATTTCCAGCTCCAATTATATGACACTCCTTGAATTGGCTTAATTTAAATTTTGGGCTGTAAAAAATAAATATGCCATAGGAATTTTGTTTTACAAAGCCCAAAATAACTTATTTTAAGCTAAACCAAGTACCAATCTCTATTGAAACAAACTTATTTCTCTCTCCAACTCTTTTTATAAGAGTTTAAAATTTCAATTGTCTTAATCATTTTTATAAGAAAATGACAAGAGTTGTTTAAACATTTAATTAGTTATTATTTTTTCATTTTCTCCCCTAATTAATTACATAAATTTCATTAATTAAAAGGTGTGTGATACCTATAATTACTATATTCCTATCTCTTACTTGCCCCTCATAAATAAAGGCATAATTGAAAAAAAGAAGATTTTTTTTTTCAAACACACCTATTCTTTTTAACTAAGTTTAACAACTTTTTTTAAATTAAGTAATTCGGTTATCCTTACAATTAAAATAAGAGAGGGTGTATTCCTTAATAAAGAAAGGCGGAATTCAAACTATAACAGGAGGATACCTATTGTAACACCACAATTTTAATACCCAAAAACTCGATCAAAATATTAAAAATTCCTTCAAAAGGTTTAACAATATCCAAATCTTCTTACAACATTACTATTTTGAACAAAAACCCGTAATACATAATCAGAATAAATTTCAGAAAATATTTCAGAGTTCAGTACAAAACGGAAGTCTTAGGTTCATGGCAAATATAATAACATAACATAATCTATTGGAGATCAAAAGAGCTTCCAGAGCTCACTCCATAGGTGCCTTCCCTTGCTCTCTACTAGAATAATCACCTGAAAAATGTTAATATGGGATGAGATTCCACGTCTCAGTAACTACTGAATATTTCTACCTTACACGAGCAAATTACATATGACAAGAATAAATAATGTGAATTTAATATACTCAGATATTTTTAGATATACCATTGTTCACAACAAATGCCTTTACAAAATACTCATCATTCTTTATTGAATAATTCAGAAATGCACTATGCAGTATGCAGCCTCCCTTATATCCCCTTCCAACCGTATACCGCTGACTGGAACCATAGGCTAACATATAGTCCAATAGAAACTCATTCATTTGACTGGATGGTTTCAAGCTCACCAAAACTTAAGATACACCCGGCCAAAGGTATAGAGCTTAAATCTGGACTATGGCTCCCCTCCTTTAAAATAACAACTAAGGAGGTGTCACATGTCCCACATCTCCAATGAAATCCCGGCCAGAGGAAAACATGGAAGATGGGGCCCTGAAAAGTACCATCCACTGTGCACCGAGTGGTGGCATAAACAATTCTTATCATTCAATTCCCTCCTTACTCCACCCATCACAATACAACCGCCATGATGAATGTATTTACTAAAAAAATAATGCATTATTATACCATTATATACATTGATATGCGTATTTATGAATAGTAAAATACTATGCGTATCTGTGAATAGTAAAATACTATGCGTATCTGTGAATAGTAAAATACTATGCGTATCTGTGAATAGTAAAATACGGTATATACATGAATAGTAAAATAAGTAGTAAATACGGTATACGTGAATAGTAACATGAATAGTAAATACGGTATACGTGAATAGTAACATGAATAGTAAATACGGTATACGTGAATAGTAACGTACGTTTAAATAGTACCTCTACAGATTTGTAAGTCAAAGTTCCCACACCAGATCTTAAAACCATAAATATTTTCTAAATATTCTTGCCAAAATAGTAAACAAACAAATTTATAATCATACATAATTCACAAGTATAAGGAAGAATATTCAGAGTTACCTGTTACTTGCTAATACCCGAATCACCAACCAGCTATTATAACTCTCAAGCAAATATCTCTCTACTCTCTCTCTCTCTCTCTCTACCTCTCTCTATGGCTCTTAGAAGTTGTGAAGAATGAAATGAAATGGAAGGTCTATTTATAGTTGGAAAATGGGTCATTAGGCGTAATTTTTATAAAATTATAAAAATATAAAAAAAAGAGCACGAGGTGCTCCTCGTGGTTCCTTCCTTCCTTTTTTTTTAAATAAATTATAAAAAAGTATGTGGGTCCCGCAGAATTTAAAATTCCCACGAGGCGCACCACGAGGGAAAGGCTGCTGGTGGGAAAATTATTTGGCGTGGGTCCTACGTATTTTCAAATAATGAGTACGTATTTATAAATAGTAAATACCGTATTTTTAAATAGTAAATACGTATTTGTAAATAGTAAAAATGTATACGTGAATAGTAAATACTATTCACGGTTCCCACAAAATACTAATTTCAAATTTATCACTTTCTGAAAATAGAGCCTACTAGTCTTCCCAAAATAGGTTTATGTTCAAGATATTAGATTCAAAATTCAGGATGTTACATTTCTCCCCTCCTAAAAGAAAATTTTGTCCTCAAAATTTCGCTATAATAAGAATTCTAACCTATTTAAATAAATGAGGATAGGTTTGTCGCATGCTCTCCTCCGTTTCCCAAGTAGCATCTCCGGGAGCCATTCCTTTCCACTCGACCTTTACAAGTCTAATGGTCTTGTTTCTTAATCTCTTGTCCCTTGCATCAACAATCCGCTCCGGCTCGGCTTTATACGTCATGTTATCCTTGAGTTCTACCTCTTCTACTTCTATAATGTGGGAAGGATCCGGTTGGTATTTCTTCAGTTGCGATATATGAAAGACATCGTGAAGATTCGCAAGCTGTGGAGGTAAAGCAATTCTGTAAGCTACCGGTCCAATTTTCTCCAAAATCTCATAAGGACCCATAAAACGAGGTGAAAGCTTCTTTGCTCGTATTGCTCTACCAATGCCAGTCATTGGTGTGACTCTTAAGAATACATGTTCGCCCACCATGAACTCCAACGGTCGTCTTCTCTTGTCAGCATAACTCTTCTGTCGACTTTGAGCAGTGAGAAGTTTCTGTTGAATCACCTTAATCTTTTGAGTCGTCTCATCCACAAGTTCTGGACCTATTAAAATTCGCTCATTCAATTCCGTCCAGCAAATAGGAGATCTACATTTTCTTCCATACAAAGCCTCATAAGGTGCCATCTCAATGCTGGAGTGATAACTATTGTTATATGCAAACTCCGCAAGATGAAGATGATCGTCCCAACTTCCTTTTAGTTCGATTGCACAAGCCCGCAACATGTCTTCCAGAGTTTGAATAGTCCTCTCAGTCTGCCCGTCAGTTTGAGGATGATAAGCGGTACTATAACTCATCCGAGTTCCCATAGCATTCTGCAATGCTTTCCAAAATCGTGAAGTGAATCGTGGATCACGATCAGATACGATGCTATTCGGTATCCCATGCAATCTGACAATCTCCTTCATGTAGATCTTTGCTAGTCTCTCCAATGAGTATTCTGCTGCAATTGCTAGAAAATGAGCTGACTTAGTTAACCTATCGACAATTACCCAAATGGCATTATGTCCGGATGTCGTTAGAGGAAGCCCCATGATGAAATCCATAGAGATGCTGTCCCATTTCCACTCTGGGATATCCAAATTCTTTAATAATCCAGGAGGTTTCCGATGTTCGATCTTGACTTTCTGACAAGTCAAACAACAAGTGACAAAGTCAGTCACATCTTTCTTCATGCCCCGCCACCACCAATTCCGCTTGAGATCATGATACATCTTGGTTGCTCCGGGATGGATAGTGTATTTACTCCGATGTGCCTCCTCTAGTATGAGCTTTTTTATTTCTCCATCATTAGGTATGCACACTTTTCCTTTATACCTTAATATCCCATCTCTATCGATCCCAAATTTTGATTCTTTTCCTTCTTCAATATCTTCCCTCACGTTTAATAGATACTCATCTTCGAGCTGAGCGAATTTAATCTCTTTCCAAATTGTGCTTTCAATAGTTAATGCTTCCATGGTAGCGACCAAACCTGACATTACATCAATAGATGTACTTGGTATCTCCTCGAGTAATTTATGTTCTCTGATCATCATCTGGGCTACATGGATTGTCTTTCTACTTAAGGCATCTGCTACAACGTTCGCCTTTCCTGGATGATACTTCAATTCGAAGTCGTAGTCCTTGATAAACTCCATCCATCTCCTCTGTCGCATGTTGAGCTCCTTTTGGTCGAACAGGTACTTCAGACTTTTGTGGTCACTATAAACCTCGAACTTTGAACCGTAGAGGTGATGCCTCCAAATCTTCAGAGCAAACACTACTGCTGCCAGTTCTAAGTCGTGAGTAGGATAATTCCCTTCATGTGGCCTTAACTGTCGAGAAGCATAAGCTACTACCCTACCATTTTGCATTAATACACACCCAAGACCTTTCTTGGAAGCATCTGTGTACAAAGTAAAGGTCTGAGCAGGATCTGGAATTATAAGTACTGGTGCCGTAGTCAACTTAGTCTTCAAATTTTGAAAAGCTGCTTCACACTTTTCGTCCCATACATATGGTTGACCCTTCCTAGTTAACTTTGTCAAAGGCATAGCTATTTGCGAAAAGCCCTTGATAAATCTCCTATAATAGCCAGCTAGACCTAGAAAACTCCTGATCTCAGTCACGGACTTTGGTCGTTCCCATTGGAGAACTGCTTCAACTTTAGTACGGTCCACTGCAACACCTTCAGCCGATACGACATGGCCTAGGAATTTTACTTCCTTCAACCAAAATTCGCACTTAGACAGTTTCGCATAGAGCTTGTGCTCCTTCAACACTTGTAGCACGATTCTAAGGTGCTCTTTATGTTCTTCTTCATCCTTAGAGTAGATAAGGATGTCGTCAATGAAAACCACTACAAATTTATCTAGATATGGTCGGAAAATTCTATTCATGTAATCCATGAATACTGCTGGAGCATTTGTTAGCCCAAATGGCATAACAAGAAATTCATAATGGCCATATCTAGTTCTGAATGCAGTTTTTGAGACATCTTCCGATTTGACTCTCAGTTGGTGATAACCTGATCTGAGGTCGATCTTGGAGAATATGGATGCTCCCTTCAACTGATCAAGTAGATCGTCGATCCTGGGTAAAGGATATTTATTCTTTATAGTCACTTTATTCAACTGGCGATAGTCAATGCATAGTCTCAGGCTCCCATCTTTCTTCTTCACAAAGAGTACGGGCGATCCCCAAGGAGATACACTGGGTCTGATAAAACCCTTTTCTAACAATTCTTCGATCTGCTTCTTCAATTCTGCTAGTTCCGATGGAGACATTCGGTAAGGAGCCTTAGATATAGGTTCTGTTCCAGGTACGAGATCAATAGAAAATTCTACTTCTCTCTCTGGGGGTAAACCTGTCATTTCTTTCGGAAATACTTCCGGAAATTCTTTCACCACTTCAATGTTCTCTATCCCTTCCTCCACTTCTGTTTGAATGGAGAAAAACACCATGTACGCAAGACAACCATGATGAACAGGCTTTTCATCTTGTGCTATAGACAACAATTGTGGTCTACTATGACTCATAGAGTCATCCGCAAGAGAGATAGTCTTCCTCTTGCAGTCAAGGATGATGTCATTAGCTGACAACCAATCCATTCCTATTATTACATCGATACCCTTCGTGGGTAAACAAACAAGGTCTATATTTGAGATCCTATTATCAATCTCAATCGTACAATTTAAGCAAGCCCTAGAAGTTTTTACTGAAGCTCCCGCCGGTGTAGAAATAATCATATAATAAGGCAATTCACTCACTCTTAAATTCAATCGAGGCACACAGTCGTATGATATAAAAGAGTGTGTGGCACCAGAATCAAATAAGGCTTCTACTTCAAGACCTTGGAGTTTGAGGATACCTTTAATCAGATTTGGTGAAGCACTTGCCTCCTGATGTGATAGTGCAAACACTTTCCCTGGCACTGCAGTTCTAGCATCCTTGGCTCCTCGAGGCTCCTCCTCACAAAATCTGGAAATGTGTCCTGGCTTTCCACAGTTGAAACACGTCACACATGGTCCTTGGTGTATCCTTCCACACTTGGCACACATCTGATTGTTGGCGGTGCTTGCAGCAGGAGCTGTGGATCCCCTATATGAACTCTGACCTCCACTGAAGTGACTCCTTTGAGGTCCTTTGAATTGACTCCTCGGTGGTCTGCTGAAATGACTTCTTTGGGGTCCAGTAAAATAACTCCTCGATGGTCCACCAAAGTGATTTCTGGATGGTTGGCTAAACCGCGTATTACTGAAGTTGTGACTCTGCTTCTTAGTAACTCCTCCCGTTGGTCTCATGAGGTGTGTAGATCTGGCCTGAAAACCCTTCATCTTCTCAGCTTCCTCTTCTCGTTTGTTCTTTGCTATCGTGCGCAGTTTGTCGCATATTTCTTCAAAATCCCTTGTTTCATCAAGGAACGGTGATAGAGCTGTTTTTAGGTCTGGTCTAGCTTTTTCAACCAATCGAGCACTCAACCATTTAGAGTTGTTCTGTGAATATCCGCAGAATTTAGACAACTCCAAAAAGCGAGTAATAAATTCGTCTTCATGTAATTCCCCTTGCCTGAATGTGAGGAATTCAGTTTCTTTCTCTATTCTGATTGAAGGGGAAAAGTAATAATTTTCGAACTTTTCCTTAAACTCTTCCCACGTCATCTCAGCATTCCCTTTTGTTTTGGTGCTTTCCCACCATTCTTCAGCTGCTTTCTGCAACAATTGTTCAGCAACCATCACCTTTTGTTGTGAGCTAATCTCGATAACTCTGAAAATCTTTTCTACACGCTTCAGCCACTCCAGTGCTGCAATCGGATCTAGCTTCCCCTCGAACATCGGTGGAGTAAACTTCCGAAATTTTTCCCAAACCTCAGTAATAGGTAAGGGATGATACTGAGAATGAGAACCGCTACTACCTCCATCTTCAGTGCGAGAATGACTTCCTCCCCTAGATTGATGGTCAGAAGGTGTGACTTCCAGAGCCTTCTCCTTTCCTTCCTTACCACCTTGGCCTCTTCCTTTTGCTAGTTCATCCTCGTGTCTATTCACTTTCTCTCTCATCTCCAGGATGACGTCTCGTAATTCTGCCAAAAGGGCATTGTTATCCTGAGGATGGGGACCATCTTGATGCGGAGGGAGACTTCTTTGGGATGGAGCAGAGGTTGAATTAGTTCTTCGAGTTCTTGCCATTATCTCCTCCTATGATTAATACTATAAGGACACTAAACAAATAAAAATAGCTAAATAAATTCTAAATCTAACAAAGGGAAGTGCTCATGTTATGATATTTAATTTGCCACGAACTTTTAAATTTTTTTTTTTTGAAGAAATCACTTTAGAAAATAAACAAAATTGCCATGGAACCTTTGGCTCTGATACCAAAAATGTAACACCACAATTTTAATACCCAAAAACTCGATCAAAATATTAAAAATTCCTTCAAAAGGTTTAACAATATCCAAATCTTCTTACAACATTACTATTTTGAACAAAAACCCGTAATACATAATCAGAATAAATTTCAGAAAATATTTCAGAGTTCAGTACAAAACGGAAGTCTTAGGTTCATGGCAAATATAATAACATAACATAATCTATTGGAGATCAAAAGAGCTTCCAGAGCTCACTCCATAGGTGCCTTCCCTTGCTCTCTACTAGAATAATCACCTGAAAAATGTTAATATGGGATGAGATTCCACGTCTCAGTAACTACTGAATATTTCTACCTTACACGAGCAAATTACATATGACAAGAATAAATAATGTGAATTTAATATACTCAGATATTTTTAGATATACCATTGTTCACAACAAATGCCTTTACAAAATACTCATCATTCTTTATTGAATAATTCAGAAATGCACTATGCAGTATGCAGCCTCCCTTATATCCCCTTCCAACCGTATACCGCTGACTGGAACCATAGGCTAACATATAGTCCAATAGAAACTCATTCATTTGACTGGATGGTTTCAAGCTCACCAAAACTTAAGATACACCCGGCCAAAGGTATAGAGCTTAAATCTGGACTATGGCTCCCCTCCTTTAAAATAACAACTAAGGAGGTGTCACATGTCCCACATCTCCAATGAAATCCCGGCCAGAGGAAAACATGGAAGATGGGGCCCTGAAAAGTACCATCCACTGTGCACCGAGTGGTGGCATAAACAATTCTTATCATTCAATTCCCTCCTTACTCCACCCATCACAATACAACCGCCATGATGAATGTATTTACTAAAAAAATAATGCATTATTATACCATTATATACATTGATATGCGTATTTATGAATAGTAAAATACTATGCGTATCTGTGAATAGTAAAATACTATGCGTATCTGTGAATAGTAAAATACGGTATATACATGAATAGTAAAATAAGTAGTAAATACGGTATACGTGAATAGTAACATGAATAGTAAATACGGTATACGTGAATAGTAACATGAATAGTAAATACGGTATACGTGAATAGTAACGTACGTTTAAATAGTACCTCTACAGATTTGTAAGTCAAAGTTCCCACACCAGATCTTAAAACCATAAATATTTTCTAAATATTCTTGCCAAAATAGTAAACAAACAAATTTATAATCATACATAATTCACAAGTATAAGGAAGAATATTCAGAGTTACCTGTTACTTGCTAATACCCGAATCACCAACCAGCTATTATAACTCTCAAGCAAATATCTCTCTACTCTCTCTCTCTCTCTCTACCTCTCTCTATGGCTCTTAGAAGTTGTGAAGAATGAAATGAAATGGAAGGTCTATTTATAGTTGGAAAATGGGTCATTAGGCGTAATTTTTATAAAATTATAAAAATATAAAAAAAAGAGCACGAGGTGCTCCTCGTGGTTCCTTCCTTCCTTTTTTTTTAAATAAATTATAAAAAAGTATGTGGGTCCCGCAGAATTTAAAATTCCCACGAGGCGCACCACGAGGGAAAGGCTGCTGGTGGGAAAATTATTTGGCGTGGGTCCTACGTATTTTCAAATAATGAGTACGTATTTATAAATAGTAAATACCGTATTTTTAAATAGTAAATACGTATTTGTAAATAGTAAAAATGTATACGTGAATAGTAAATACTATTCACGGTTCCCACAAAATACTAATT
Source organism: Acacia crassicarpa (assembly GCA_034222035.1). Classification (NCBI taxonomy): domain Eukaryota; kingdom Viridiplantae; phylum Streptophyta; class Magnoliopsida; order Fabales; family Fabaceae; genus Acacia; species Acacia crassicarpa. The sequence goes on along the minus strand of JAWXYG010000008.1, from coordinate 31,142,621 downwards.
TCAGATTTATCACTTTCTGAAAATAGAGCCTACTAGTCTTCCCAAAATAGGTTTATGTTCAAGATATTAGATTCAAAATTCAGGATGTTACACCTATGCTTGCAAAAGATAAAAAGAATTTCATGTCAAAACCAAACATATGATCATATACGTTGAGGTAATCCGTTACGTGTAATCAGTTATGCTCAGAAATTTGAAATCTGAAGGCAAGCACAAGGAAATTGCCAAATTCACATGAATTTAGCTCTTTCATAATCATAAATATATTTCCACATATATGATTGTTAAAATATATATAACAGAAAATCAGTGTGAAAACGTGGTGATCATGTGTAAGTACGTGTGATAATATTAGTATGTTTGAGTTTAATTTAATTACCTCCTCTGAGGTCTGAGCTAACGCTTTCTTCCATCCATTGGGCTGGGCCCCTGGATTGATCTGTGAACCAGTAATAAAGAGGAGATGTGAGATAAAAGAGTAAGAAAAATTAATTAAAAACTTTTGATCCTACTTCTTGAATTATTATTTTTTTAATTCAACTAAACTTTTTTTTCCCTCCCCTCCCCTCATACCTAGGGGTGAGCAACGGGCGGGTGGGGCTGCCCCGGGGGTAACCCGCGGCCCGCCCGTTTAAATTTCACGGGGACGGGGCATCACAGGTACAAGGACGGGTATCACGAGGATGGGTTATCACAGGTACGCCTAAACAGGTCCAGGTAACCCATTTCGGCGCCTGGGCTTTTTAAATTTTTTTTAAATATGTTTTTGGGCCCAGGTTTGTTTTGTTTTGTTTTTGTTTTTTGCTTAGAACCAAAACAGTTTTTTGGGCCCAAAACATATTCTATCTGTTGCATTTTTTGGACCCAGGTTTGTTTCTTTTTTTGGCCCAGAACCTGAACATTGTAATTAAAAAATACCCACGGATTCTTACTTAACCATGCATTACCCACGAATTCAAATGACGGTGACTCGGTGAGAGGGAGAGGGAGAGGAACATACAATGATACAGATACAGTGAGAAGGAGAAACATACAGATTCAAAAAAGCAAGATTCAACTTGATTGTGAGAAGTCGACGGTGACTCGGTGAGAGGGCGAGGGAGAGGAACATACAGATCATTATCAAGTGGGCAATGATTCTATTTCTATCTCTGTCTCTGACTCTCGCTCTTGCATAAGCATTCTCGATGGATTCAAGAGGGGGAAAAAAACAAGATTCAACTTACTGGCTATCGGCTGAGGCCGAAAGTGAGAAGAAGAAGGAGAGGGAGAGGCAGACGTCGACGATGCGACGGCTATCAATCAATTACTGTTCACGAACACCTTCACGGTGCGACGGTGTTGAGGCTACTACGTGGTGCCAGCGACGGCGTGCTAGGGTTTGAGTTTGAGGGGTGAAGAAAATCACTGCGCTTCTATCTTTGTCTCAGGCTCTCGCATTTCTCCTTGCCCTCTGTGGCTCTATCAACGTCAAACTGGGGGAATTGGGAAAAGGGAAACGAAACAAAAAAAATAAAAAACACTAAACGGGGTCACGGGTGGGGACAGGTGCCCTGCCCCTCAACCCACCCATCCGTATAATGGAAACGGGTATGGGGCAGGCCCGTACCCGTAACTGGCCCAATCTGGGCGGGTTTAATCTGGGGAAATATTTATGGGGTGCGAGTGGTTGAGTGGGTAGCGAGTAACTTGCTCAGCCTTACTCGTACCAAACAATAGTCTAGTAATATTGATTATTGAATGTCATACCACTCTATACCTTTTTATAAGTCCAGCTTGGAAAGAAGATTTGGTTCTTATTCTAAGTCCATCTAGGAAGTAATTAGTGAGAGTGTTACAAGTTTGCTCATATTCAATGTTGGAAAGAGAAAAAGTTAAAAGCGAGGGTCTAGAATAGCATTTATAAATTCAGAAATAATTGAAAAATTACATCAATTTATCACATAATTAATGAGTTAACTAACTTTCCATGGTACGTAATAATTAAGTAAACTAGATCGATAAAAAGGACCAGAGTTGTAATTATATAAAAATATAAAATAATAATAATAATATGTATATTATACATAGAGTTGAGAAATAGGGTTGAACCCGTCGAGTCAGCCCGTTTAAGCCCTGACCCTTCAACGGTCGAACTTGAAAATTACAAGAACTAAATGAAATTGGCTATGCAAAGCCTCGGGCTTAACAAAGTAGGTCCTTTAAGACTAAGAGTTGGCCCGTTAGGCCCTTTTAATTCTTACTTTTTTTTAAAAAAATTACCTAGGCTTCCTAGACTTGAGAGTTGGGAAGTGAGAACCCTAAAAATTTCAATATCGGTCTCTCTTTTCTTTTTTTCTTCAAAAATCTCACTCACACTCACAAACTCACTCAATCTCAATCTCACTTTGAAAGCTCAATCTTGCTTCTCGCTTCTCGCTTCGTCACTACTCGCACCGTCGGCTGTCACTCCTTGCTCTGTGGTTTTTTGCGGACGATAGTTTGCTTTTGATTACGTATTAGTGAATATGTTTATTTGTTGGATGATTCCTATTGTTTGAATATTAATGTTGACAACATTTATTTGACAAATTAGTACTTTAATTGTTGTAATTTACTAATTATATTTATTTGAAAAAAAAACAGAGGAAACAAAAGTTAAAATTTAAAATAGTAACTTCCGAGCCCTCATGTTCTCAGGTCGGGCTTTGAAAAATCTTTTTTTTTTCTTTTGGCCCTGGGCCTTGTAGGGCTGGACCACCTTGATTCCCAACTCTAGTTATACGACACTCCTTGAGTTGGCTTAACTTAAATTTTGGGCTGTAAAAAATAAATATGCCATAGGAATTTTGTTTCACAAAGCCCAAAATAACTTAGCTTAAGCTAAACGAAGCACCAGTCTCTATTGAAACAAACTTATAACTCTCTCCAGCTCTTCTTCTAAGAGTTTAAAATTTGAATTGTCTTAATCATTTTTATAAAAAAATAACAAGAGTTGTTTAAACATTTAATTAGTTATTATTTTTTCAATGTCTCCCCTAATTAATTACATAAATTTCATTAATTAAAAGGTGGGTAATACCTATAATTACTATATTTCTATCTCTTACGTGCCCCTCATAAATAAGGACATAATTTTAAAAAGAGGTTTTTTTTTTTTTCCATACACACCTATTTTTTTAAACTAAGTTTAACAACTTTTTTAAATTAAGTAATTCAATTATCGAGTTCTTACAATTAGAATAGGAGCAGGTGTATTCCTTAATAAAGAAAGGGGGAATTCAAACTGCAATAGGAGGATACATATGCTTACAAAATATATAATCATATACGTTGAGGTAATCCGTTACCTCAACGTGTAATCAGTTATGCGCAGAAATTTGAAATCTGAAGGCAAGCACAAGGAAATTGCCAAATTCACATGAATTTAGCTCTTTCATAATCATACATATATTTCCACATATATGATTGTTAAAATATATATAACAGAAAATCAGTGTGAAAACGTGGTGATCATGTGTAAGTACGTGTGATAATATTAGTATGTTTGAGTTTAATTTAATTACCTCCTCTGAGGTCTGAGCTAACGCTTTCTTCCATCCATTGGGCTGGGCCTTTGAGTTGCTCTGTGAACCAATAATAAAGAGGAGATGTGAGATAAAAGAGTAAGAGAAATTAATTAAAAACTTTTTACTCTACTTCTTGAATTATTATTTTTTCTAATTCAACTAATTTTCTCCCCTCCCCTCCCCTCGTACCAAACAATAGTCTAGTAATATTGATTATTGAATGTCATACCACTCTATACCTTTTTATAAGTCCAGTTTGGAAAGAAGATTTGTTCTTATTAGAAGTCCATCTAGGAAGTAATTAGTGAGAGTGTTACATGTTTGCTCATATTCAATGTTGGAAAGAGAAAAAGTTAAAAGAAAGGGTCTAGAATACCACTTATAAATTCGGGCAAAATTGAAAAATTATATCAATTTATCACAAAATTAATGAGTTAACCAACTTTTCGTGGTACGTAATAATTAAGTAAATTAGATCGATAAAAAGGACCAGAGTGGTAATTATATAAAAATATAAAAAAATAATAATATGCATATTATACATAGAGTCGAGAAATCGGGTTGAACCCATCGGGCCGGCCCGTTTAAGTCCTGACCGTTCAATGGGCGGACTTGAAAATTACAAGAGCTAAATGAAATTGGTCATGCAAGGCCTCGAGCTTAAAAGGGTCGGCTCGTTAGGCTCTTTTAATTCTTACTTTTTTTAAAAAAAAATTACCTAGGCTTCCTAGACTTGAGAGTTGGGAAGTGAGAACCCTAAAAATTTCAACATCGGTCTCTCTTTCCTTTTTTCTTCGAAAATCTCACTCACACTCACAAACTCATTCAATCTCAATCTCCATCTCACTTTGAAAGCTCAATCTCGCTTCTCGCTCTATCACTACTTGCACCGTCGGCTGTCACTCCTTTCTCTGTGGTTTTTTGTGGAGGATAGTTTGCTTTTGATCACGTATTAATGAATATGTTTATTTGTTGGATGATTCCTGTTGTTTGAATATTAATGTTGACAACATTAATTTGATAAATTAGTACTTTAATTGTTGTAATTTACTAATTATATTTATTTAAAAAAAGAGAGGAAAAATAGTTAAAATTTGGAATAGTAACTTCCGAGCTCTTGTGTTCTCAAACCGGGCTTTGAAAAATCTTTTTTTTTTTTTACCCTGGGCCTTGTAAGGCTGGACGGCCTTGATTCCTAACTCTAGTTATACAACACTCCTTGAATGGGCTTAATTTAAATTTTGGGCTGTAAAAAATAAATATTCCATAGGAATTTTGTTTCACAAAGCCCAAAATAGCCTAGTTTAAGCTAAACGAAGCATCAGTTTCTATTGAAACAAACTTATTACTCTCTCCAGCTCTTTTTATAAAAGTTTAAAATTTGAATTGTCTTAGTCATTTTTATAAGAAAATGACAAGAGTTGTTTAAACATTTACTTAGTTATTATTTTTTCATTTTCTCCCCTAATTAATTGCATAAATTTCATTAATTAAAAGGTGTGTGATACCTATAATTACTATATTGCTATCTCCTACTTACCCCTCATAAATAAGGAAATAATCGTAAAAAGAGTTTTTTTTTCATACACACCTATTTTTTTAAATTAAGTTTAACAACTTTTTTAAATTAAGTAATTCGATATCGAGCTCTTGCAATTAAAATAGGAGAGGGTGTGTTCCTTAATAAAGAAGGGGGAATTCAAACTGCAATAGGAGGATATATATACGTACAAAATATATATATGTATATATATATATTTACATGTCAAAACCAAACATATGATCATATATATACGTTGAGGTAATCCGTTACCTCAACGTGTAATCAATTATTCTCAGAAATTTGAAATCTGAAGGCAAGCACAAGGAAAATGCCACATTCACGTGAATTTAGCTCTTTCATAATTATAAATATATTTCCACATATATGATCGTTAAAACATATAACAGAGAAAATCAGTGTAAAAATGTGGTGATCAAGTGTACGTGTGAGATTAGCAAGTTTGAGTTTAATTTAATTACCTCCTTTGAGCTAGAGTTCTTGTTCCTTGGCATGAGGGGACGTGTAAGGATCCCTGAACCAGTAAAATGGACCTCGGCCGAGCTCGTTGTTGACGTAGCTGGAGAATTAAGAAGGGGAGAGAGAGAGAGGGTGTGTTTGTATATATATTGAAGGGGAAGTGTGAGGATGTTGATACCTCAATTATACGATACTCTCATAATATCAAGGGCTTTATGGTCAAATTTCTCTCATCATCATTTTTTTTATTATCTTTAAATTATAGTCATTCTAATCTAAAAGGTTAAAATACTAGTTTAATTTTTTTTTCCAATTTTTAAAATAATTTACTGCTATAATAATTTTTAGTTATACCTGATCTCATCATCAATTATAAGCGCAAATTTGGGGATGGAAATTTGGTAACATTGATAATGCTAAAGTCATTAAAATAATAATTCATTATCATCTGGTCAAAAGCGGCAACTGATAAACTTAATGTATACATTGGCGTGAGTGACTAAGTAAAATGACAGATTATTAATATAAATATAACAACTAATTAGGGGCCCCAATGAGAATAGATTGGTCATTGTTAAAATTAATTTATCTTGCTTCCTTAATTTATCCAAATTAGTTAGACTTATGTACATATCCTGAGTTCAACTAGAGTTAGAATAGTATGAGTTTATGACATTGTGGTTATGTAGGTTTGGCTTCTCTTCATCCTCTCGTTTTAATTCAAGGGCAGATTAAATTTAGAGTAAAATACATCAACCTCCCATCTATTTACTTTAAATTACAGAGACCTCCATTCTATTGTAAAAACCTATATGAATCTCCTTCAAAATCAAAATATATGTTACATAAACTTCTCTTCTAGTTTTGAGATTCAACTTCCATCCATTTAACGGTTAGTTTACCGTTAAATGATAACATTGACTCATTATTTTAACAAAAACGCCCCTCCTTAAAATAATTATTACTACTTATTATGTAATCTTGGCCAAAAAAATAATCATTTAGTTACATATCTTTATTCAAAATTTTGAAACAAAACGCTATATACTATTCCGGCAACGCGTATTTGTATTAATAAACAATGCAAGATCTGGTCTCCCCTTAATAATATACTATTCCGGCAACGCGTATTTGTATTAATAAACAAGAAAGGGTAGGTGAAAGAAGACTGACCCCATTTCCACGCTAATATATTATTCCCAAAACGCGTTTTTGTATTGGAAAAGGAGAAGGGGAGGGTGAAGAAGACTGAACCCCATTTCCACGCTCGTGAATGATGTTTTTGCTTAAAAAATTTGGAAACGCTTATTATGAGTGAATGTCCCTATATCTTGATCCATTTTTTTAAGTTGAACGCTAGAACCCTCTCATTAATTTCTTCCACTTTCTCAAGTTAAAAAAAAAAAAAAAATCCACCTTCCAGAACCAGATCCCAACAAGCATTGTTTTTAAATTGAGCCTTCTCTATCTCTTGTGGTTATGAAAACTCTCTTTTAGTTCCAAGTTTCTCGTCTTTTCTCATCTTTCTTTCAACCAAGTAGCCAGCCGGAACTGAGACCGAGCAGACTCTCGTTCACTCTTTCCCAATTTTTCTATAACAGGGAAAGTGGTAAATTACTGTCTCTCGCTCAAAAGTAACGGTAGAAACGACAGTTTTCTAGATATGTGATTTTTGCATCTAATTTGTAAGTACACGTGTATTTTTACACCTAAGAAAAGTACTTGGTGTTGGACGCTCCTTAGGGCAAAGCATATATGCATTTTTGCAACTTTACCCTTAAAATAATAATTCATTATCATCTGGTCAAAAGTGGCAACTAATAAACTTAATGTAAAATGACAGATCATTAATATAAATATAACAACTAATTAGGGGCCCCAATGAGAATAGAATGGTCATTGTTGTAAGTAATCTTACTTCTTTAATTTATCCAAATTATTAGTTAAAACAATTCTTATATTAAAGGCTGTAGAGTCTATGTATGTAGATATCCTGAGTTCAACTAGAGTTAGAATAGTGTGAGTTTATGACATTGTGGTCATGTAGGCTTGGGTTCTCTTATTTTCTTTTCTTTTTAAATGTTTTTCCTTAGAATCTCATATCTATCTTCAGAGATTAAAATAATGGACAATTCACATAGTTGATATATATATATATATATATATATATATATATATATATATATATATATATATATATATATATTAAATATTATTATATAGTATTTGGTTCAGAGTGTTTGTGGCTGCCTCTTTGTTTGGGAAACAGGTCTAAATAATATATTTTAAACATATTATTAGAGGATCCGATCCAAAAAGTTCTTTATATTTATGCCAATGGTTATATTTTTCAAACTTGATCCTCTATAATTCGGTCTAAATAAGGTGGTCTAAAAACCCCTTTTTGTAGTAGTGTATTATGTATAGAAAAAATTGTTTTTGGAAAAAATTTACCACTATAGTCCTATTTATAAGTCCAAATTAACTAATTCTTACATATTAAGAAAAGTTAGTTAAGTCAATAAATATAGAATGAATTGATAGATTTTTTCAATTTTGCTTTTATTTATTAATGAGTATTTTTAACATTTTTCGTCTCTCTACCTAAAATCTATTACAATTAATGGGGTTAAAATTGTAACACTCTTATTTACTAATGATCCATATATTTTTAAATTATATTTAATTTTTAGTCCCTGCAATTTTATAATTAAGGATTTGGTCTAAGTATAACAACCTTTAAGTATATGGGCCAAAGATAAAACTCATTAAAAATATAGAGAATGAAATCTAAACTCCCAAGCAGGGACGAAATTAGGGAGGGCTAGGGGTGGCTCCTGCCCCCCTAAAATTATAGGAAAGAACCCAAATGAGGGGAGAAAATTACAAAAAAGAACCCAAAATTTTATGAAATCACATTTCAGCCTTATAAAAGTTTCAATGTTTTCATTAGTCCCTTTCTAATGACTTCATGAAGGGACTAAACTAAAAATATTGAGATTTTTATGAGGTTTAAATGTGATTTCATAAAAATATGGGTTCATTTCCATAATTTTCGCCCCTCCTGATTTCAATTGCTGGGTTCGTCCCTGCTCCCAAGTACTAGGATCAAAACTAATTAAAAGTATAGCGATGGGAATCAAACCTATAAAATTTTCCCTCCCCCTCCTCTGAATTTTCAGATACCAAATCCCTTCCCTATCCAACCCTGCAAAGCTCCAACCAAGCAGACAAATTTTACACGCATATTTTTTCAAAAGGTTTTTAAATTTATCCTTTTAAAATTTTGGTGGTAACATTTTTTTATTTAATTTTTTTAAAAAGTATATCTATGCACGAGACTCATACAAGAGAGGATTAATATATGTTGAAAATACATGGTGTTGAATAAATAGAAAACATTAACAGACACTCTTAAAACTAAAACTTAACTCAGATTTAATCCATATTTTTTGCAATAAAATAATATTGCGAAACATACAGAAAAAGGGATCATATGGCTTTTTATTTCACCTCTTATTTGAGGAAAAGCCAAAAAGAAGCATGATGAATGGTTGAGCTTTTGAGCAGTTGAGATCATTTTGGTAGGTACTTTTTTCTGCTTCAAGATATATACAATATATTTTGGATTTTCCTTTGGTGATTATCATTGAGATAGCATTAAACAAGATGGTTATCTTATTTTATAATTAATTGAATATAGTGGGAGGGGTTAATCTCTCACAATGTAACGAGGGAGTGTTTGAATTTTCTTTAAGAAAGATATAGTTTACATTTAGTGTCTGATCGATCATGTCTTTAATAAGATTGCCTTCAAGATAAGGATATATGTGTGCAAGATAAAAATTAATGCTTGGTTGCTTACCATATACTCCCTACAATTCTAAATATAATATTTAGTTTATAAGTGAATTTTGGTCTCAAATATATTTTTTATTATATCTCTTACACTAGCCATTTTTCTCAAACTAATTTACCTGATATATAAAACGATAAATAATCTAATGATACATAAAAGTAATTTAAGGAGATATTATAACATATATTACAATTAAATAATTTATTTATTTATCTTAATCTTTTCAATTAGATAAAGATGTCTTATATTTAAGATTGGAGGAGTGCCGTGACATTTTTAAATGTAAATTTGGTGTTACCGGTTGAAAAAATTATTTTTCCTAATTTAATCCAATAATGCCTAAATTATCACTTTATAATGTACTTTTCCTAATCAATTGTCAAATTCTAATTTTATCCTTTTAAAAAAGGTGAACTCAGGATTTGACTCGTGATTAACACTTGTTAAATGGTTGATGTAAGATTTGGCTTTATTTATTTTAATTAATATTATTTGTCTTCAGTTGAACTCCTCTCCAATGTTAATATAAGTTGATTATCATCAATTTGAATTTAAATCAGTCTAAAAGAAATATAGCATAAACGACAATAATCGAGGAAAAAAAAAAATAAGAGTAGGAGTGACAATGAGGGGGGAAAAATGTTGTACTGTTATATTCACTAAAAAAATGTTTACATACACATACACTAACAAAGAGATAGGTTGCCTTAATAAATAAAAATATTTTATGATAATTACAATGAATGAAATAAATTAATATAGGGATTGAATCAACCCTTAAGACAAGAATGTTACACCAAAACATATCATACCAAATCATATAAAATTTTAATTACATTAATATAGCTAATAATTTTGAGCGTTTGCATGCACACATATATAATTAGGGATAAGGGTCTTAAATGTCATGGAAGTTTTCACTCAGGAGCACTGGTAAGACGGAAGTTTTTTTTGGACCAAAAATGTCACGGAAGTTCACAAAACGTAACAATTTTGCCCCTCCGTTAATTTTGACCGTTAAGTTTAACTGAGTGCACACGTGGCATGCCGCCTTATCAATCATAACTATCATTTTTGCCCCAGAAATTTTCACTGAGGAGCAATTTTGCCTGGAAGTTTTCACTGAGGAGCAATTCTGCCTTGGAAGTTTACAAAATGTAGCAATTTTGCCATTTTCTCCCCAATATTAAATTTGACTATTAAATCAGTCAAAAACCACACATGTCATGCCTTGGGCCGAAGTTGGAGTCAGAGAAGGAGATCCTTGAGATGTTGAGTTCAAGGCGGCCAGAATTTGTGAAACCGAACTGGTCAAAGGGACTGAAAGGTCTGTCGCAAAACCCAGAGGAAGCATCACTTATGATCTAAGCAAATGATCAGTCTATACAAACGTAAATATTATCACTATTGATTTGTTTTACTGAACCAATTTTTGGAACAATTCATTTCTTGTTTTGCGTTTCATTTGCTTAGATCATAAGTGATGCTTTCTCTGGGTTTTGCGACAGACTTTTCAATCCATTTGACCAGTTCGGCTTCACAAATTCTGGCCTCCTTGAGTTCAATATCTCAAGGATCTCCTTCTCTGACTCGAAGTTCGACCTTTTCAAGGCATCATTTATGTGTGGTCTTTGACTGATTAATAGTCAAATTTAATATTAGGGGAAAGAAGGGCAAAATTGCTACGTTTTGTAAACTTCCGGGGCAAAATTGCTCCTCAATGAAAACTTCCGGGGCAAAATTGTTCCTCAGTGAAAACTTCCAGGGCAAAAATGATACTTAATTAATTTGATTGATGAGGTGGCATGCGACGTGTAATGAGGTGGCATGCCACGTGTGCACTCAGTTAAACTTAACAGTCAAAATTAACGGAGAGGCAAAATTGCTACGTTTTGTAAACTTCCGTAGCATTTTTGGTCCAAAAAAAACTTCCATCTTACCAGTGCTCCTGAGCAAAAACTTCCATGGCATTTAAGACCCTTATTCCTATATAATTATCTACTCTTCTAGCTCAATTTATAAGGCAGAGTAAGAGATTATTATTTTTATCTTTAATATAAGTATCTTATTAAATGTATTATATAAATGTATAATTTTAACTCTATCTTATTTTTTTAAAAAAAACCGTAGACTATTATTTTCTTTAACTTTTATTAAGGTGTATGTATGTATGGAAAAAGATTTTTTTAAAAAAAAACCACTTAAACTTCAAAATCCTAAATTATTGGTATTATACTAAAAAACTTGTCAATTGCTACATAAACATAGTTAATATCTATACTTTTACAGTCAAGAAGACTGATTTGTGATTTTAAAGCTTAAATGATATTATCTTTTATATATATATATATATATATATATATATATATATATATATATATATATAAAAGTATAAGTTGGAAACATATTAGATTTTAAAACCGTTGAAAATATTTAAGATTTTTTGTTTCAGTAAAATATGTTGGAATTGAAGGTGTCTTATAAATATTATTGTATATATTACACTTTATTAATTCCTATATTGGTCTCAAATTGCATTATTTTTTTGTTGATGAATTTTAGTATATTATTCACCAACTTTTATAAAACTTTTTGTTATACACCTTGTAATTACGACATTTATCAGAATAGTACAACGAATATGTATAGTATAGTATAGTGACAATTGAAATCATTATTGATTACAAACATGATTAAATTACAGAGTACACCATACAGCAATCCAAAATAATGGTGTCATAATATTACATATCCAAAATACTTTAACTAAATTAATCTATAGCTTTAACAATCATATAAAATATTAAAGCTATTGCCATCAGTCTTCGATGCTCGCCACGTTTCTTTTGGAATTTTGGCCGCCACTTTGACCATGTCTAATCCCTTTGAGTATGTTTGAGATTCCATAGGTAGTAACAAAGGCTGGAATCCTAAAGGATCCGAGAGCAACAAATTAATCTCACGAACAAAGTATAAACAATATATGACAGTTAATCATAAACATAAACAATCCACAACAACATATAGCATTCAGAAAACATAGCATATGTAGCCAAACCAACACATGTAACACCCTAAATTCCATACTTCAAATGGTGTCTGTTGAAACTTAGTTTTAGAAAAATTGACAGAGTTTGAGGTGCTACCGCTTTGAGTAATGCGGAAACGGAGAGCATGCATTATCATTTGGACAATGAGTAACTGAATATAAAATGCCCAGGCATATGCTGATGCCCTGACATATGCTGGTATATTAAAAATTTCCCGAAGGAATATTCATGTGATACATTAGTATAGAGCTTTGTATAATTACAAACCCTTATAATAACTATACAATCTTCAACCAAGCCATAACTGAAAGTGGAGCCAAATACCTAAGAGGGGGGTGAATTGGGTATTTTGAAAATTTCTTGCAAAAGCTCTGTTTTCAAGTGTTGAAAATAGGGTAGAACAGAGCAAGGGAAGAATAGCTAGACACGAGAAGATTTATACTGGTTCGGTCTTAACCACTTGACCTACGTCCAGTCCCCAGCCTCACTGTGATTTCCACTATATCAAAGATTACACACTCTGCACTCAAGAAGTGATTCTCTCACTAGAACTCACTCCCCCTTACAAGTTTTAATCAATGATCCCAACCACCAAGTCCCCTGACTTGTGGTTATTTGCAACAAATGATTTACAATCAAATAGAACTCTCTCTAAGAGTAGATAAAGATAAACACTGAAGCTTATAATGTCAAAAGACAATATACGAGTGAAAACTGAAAGTATTGAATGAAACTTAAATGAAATTTGCTCTCTGTTGTTCTAGTTGTTGAGAAGACTTGAATGCCATCCTATTTATACATAGAGGGCATTAAATGACCGTTGCAAAGAGGATTAGACCGTTGGAAGTGTTCTGTTGCAACTTCGGTCTTCTTCTCTTTCTAATCTCCACTTAATCTAGGTGGATAATGACTCTGAGTTGTCTCTCTGAGAATTAGTCCGTTGGAGAAGAGGTTGCTTGTTGTAGAAAACATTCTTTAATGCTTTGCAACCGTGCACATGTGGTTTAGCTGAAAGAATGCAACTTTTCTGAACAGCATTTATTGTGCTGACATGCTTTTTGCTTTTAGTTGAGATCTTCAATAACTTTCGTTAATCTGCCTTAAGCTCACAAATAAAGTGGTTAAACATAGCAGGGAATATAGAAGATTAATGCTGGAAAGTATTGAGATCAAACAACAACACATTTCAAAATCGATAAATTCAAATATGCAGATCAGCGATGGAAACTCGAGTTTGTTCATCAAAACTGGAGTTTTCAACTGTGCACTTAATACAAAACTTGAGTTTCAAACCTGAAACTCGAGTTTTCTACTTCCAGAGAGCAAAGTCGTGTTTTGAGCTTTTGGACCATAGTTTGAGTAAATCTCAAAACTCGAGTTTTCAAACTGAAACTCGAGTTTTGGACTTTTTAATGAAAGATGAATGATTCAGCCCAAAACATCAAAACTTGAGTTTTCAAAACGTTGAGAAACTTCATAGCTCTCTGTTTGGCCAAAACTCGAGTTTCCAAAGTGAAACTTGAGTTTTCACTTAATCGTGAAAACATTGAGAAGTTCATATCAGGCTAAAACTTGAGTGTCAAAGCTAAAACTCGAGTTTTCAAATCGTCGTGAAAATGTATTGCTCTCTGCCTGATCAAAACTCGAGTTTTCATATTGTTATGAAAACTTTGAAATTTGGTAATCCTCTCGGGTTGGGTTAAAACTCGAGTTTGTAAAACAAAACTCGAGTTTTCATCCAACGATGAAAACTTTGAAAAACTGTCAAGTTTGGAAACTTGAGTTTTCTCTCAAAACTTGAGTTTTCAAAAATTTGGTGAAACCTTGAAAACTCTCTGTTAAGTCAAAACTCGAGTTTTGAAATCAAAACTCGAGTTTTCTCTTATCTTAGAGAAAACTTTGAAAATCTTAGAATCAGTTGAAAACGTTAAGTCTTGGCGCAAATTTGGACTTTAAAATCAGAGACTCTTAGTATGGCCAAAACTCGAGTTTTCAAAACAAAACTCGAGTTTTGTCTTTAGTTGAAAAATATCATAAGTCTCTGTAAGAATCAAAACTCGAGTTTTCAAACTGAAACTTGAGTTTTCAAACTGAAACTCGAGTTTTGTCTTGAGATGAAAATTGAGTGCTCTCTGTAAGATTCAAAACTTGAGTTTTGAAACCAAAACTCAAGTTTTGTCTTGACAGCAAGTTTTTCAACTTACCAAGACAAAACTTCATTTTTGGGTTTGCAATTGTCAAATCATCATCAAAACACATAGAGAACTAACATTCTCCCCCTTTTTGATGATGACAACACTTGTAAACCAAAAATCACAAGAATTTGAGAAAATTGACAAATCAAGTGAGATTTTTCAAGAGGCTAAGTTTGAAAATCTGTCATGAGCATTACTTTGCAATTCTTTGTTCATTTTCAATCTTTTTCATACAATGTATCAGAGATAAGCAACAGAAGCAATGACAAACACATATTGCATGAATGAACTCAAGGTAGACATAATTAAAACATTTCATAAACTATAATTTACAAGCAAAGTGCAGAAACAGCAAAAACAGAAATGCAAAAATTCAAATTCTGTCCTATTTCTCTCCCCCTTTGTCATCTTCAAAATGGGGAGTGGGAAGGATCTCAGTGGATGGAGATGGAAGGACAACTGTGGCCAAAGTAGTAGGGGAAGGATCGAGAGTGAAGGGTTCAGTGGCTGGAGTGCTAGGAGAGGGTAGGAGAACTGTGGTTGGAGTGGAGGCAGAGGCTGGAGATGAAGATGGTATTGGAGGACTGGGAAAGGCGAAAGGAGGAGATGTAGATGTCTCATGTTCTGGCTTAGGAACGGATGAAGAGGAGCCTATGCCAAGATGCTTTAGAATCGTGTCCACTTTGCTATCCAGATTAACAATGGTGACCAAATTAGTGGACAGTTTGGCATCAAGATCAATCAGTTGATCAAAGTGCTCACCATGTTTCTTCTCAGATTGAATCTTGAGCTCATCTATCTGAGCCTTCATTGCTTCTTGTGCATCAACTACCTCATGGTTCCCATCTCTCACCTCAGCAACTAGCTTCCCTATCTCAAACTCCAGTCTGATAGAGAGAGAGGCAATAGCAGCATCCACTATCCCTTTGATCCTAGCCTCATAATCAGATGGCAGTGTAGAAGAAACAGGAGCAGACTGGGCTTCCTGAACTCTTGAGGGTGTAGCCCGAGAATGAGATCTTGCTGGAGCCTGGGATTGTTCAGAGCCTTCACCTTCCAGATTAAGCTTCATATAGTTGAGTTGGCTCTTCCCAAAAGCAACAGGCTTTTTAATTGTCTCAGGAGTACCCAAATGCCAGATCTTGTGATAAAACAAGATCACAGAAACCAGTGAGGGATAGGGTATATGAGAAGGTCGTCTGGATGCAAATTTGAACTTGATCATTTCCTGGAAAATCCAGTGACCAAGATCAAATTTGGTCTGTCTCACAAACGCAGCAAAGAGACTGTAATCCTTCTGGGTGAAGTGAGTGTAATTGCCCCCTTTCTGTATGAAATTGCGAGAGTAGATTTACCAAAGGATTCTGTTTATGTTGGACATGTCAGCTGGCTTGAATGAAAGAGTGTGAGATTGATTGGCAGGGAATGGAGTGTTTGGGCAAAGGGTGGTGAAGATGTCTTGATTGCTCAATCTGATATCAGGGTTTGGAGGTGGGTTTGCAATCTTCAGAATCTTGTTGATTGTGGAGGCAGAAATGGTGAACTCAGCACCTTTGACCATTGTGGTCACCCTCTCTTCTATTAGACAACCCTCTGAATCCACTAGATTATCTGACACCATGTTAAAGTAGAAGACTTTAACAATATTGGGAGTGTAGGGAGCATAAATTGAGACAAAGGATTCATAATCCTTCAACCAGGGTGAAAGGTCTAGGTTGTGTTCCTCTTTCAATTTTTCCAAATTCACAGAGACTGAGGGATTGAAAGCTTTGTTCACAAAGAACTCCTTGAATATTTCGCCTTCCTCTTTTGACAACTGAGTGGTGGCAGCAAAGAAACCCTCAGGAGGTGAAGGGTGATTGTAAATCTCAGTAATGGCATCCTTCATGAAACTAGTGGCTTCAGGGAAAAATTCCTCTGGAGTGGGTTCAGGAACAGAAGAAGCTTGTCCTTTTTCCGGAACAGAGGTCTTTTTGGAGCGCTTGGCCTTAGGTGGTTTAGGAATCTCAGGAACCTCAGGCATTTTAGCTTTTCCTCGCCCTTTAGGAGAAACCCCAGAGTCGTGTTTCCTCTTTGATCGGCCTTTGGCATTCTCAGTGGTGGAAATCCCCTTTGCCTTGGGAGTCGATGCTTTAAGAAGTGAAGCTTCGTCTGGAACTCCCCGTATGGATTTATCTATGCCATGACGCAACCTTGTTGAACGGGTCTTCAGTCTAGGTGGACGTTCAATAGGAGTAGCAACTGGAGTCGATGTTCTCTTAGGGTTAGGAGTGGTTTGGGCTGATCTAGATGGGGTAGACGAAGACATTGGAGAGATTTAGAGGAGATTTGATCGAAAAAAAATAGGAAATTTGAGGATTTGAGAGCTTTGGAGACGAGAGAACTTAGAAAAAGATTAGAGCAAAACTTGAGTTTCGAAGCGAGTTTTGAAAAACAAGTGAAAAATCATATATATAACCCGACCAAAACTCAAGTTTTAGAATCAAAACTCGAGTTTTGAAGAATTAAAGCTAACCTGGACTTCAAAAGTGTAAGGTGAACTTTTGAACTTCCTTGACCAAAACTCGAGTTTTAGTATGAAAACTCGAGTTTTCAGCTTTCTTCAAAACGTGTTGCTCTCTATCTGGTGGAAACTCGAGTTTCCAAATTGCAAACTCGAGTTTTGAGCTTCTTCAAAACTCAAGGCTTCTTCTCTTTCCCCGATACTTCAGCCAAAACTCAAGTTTTGATATCAAAACTCAAGTTTTGATATCAAAACTCAAGTTTTCACCTCTTATCAGCAAAAACTCAAATTTCGTAAAAAGCATCCTGCATAAAACATAATTAGACACTCCGATGCTTAAATTAGTAACAATCAATCATCAAAACTTAAACTAACATTAAGTAAGAGAGAACTTACAACTCATTGGGATTTACCATTCCCAATTCTCTCCTTATGAAGCTAAATTGCTCTTTAGCTAATGGCTTTGTGAAGATGTCTGCTAACTGAAGATGAGTTGAGATGAACATTACTTTGACATCTCTCTTTTGTACATGATCCCTTATGAAGTGGTGCCACACATCAAAATGCTTGGTTCTTGTGTGTTGAACTGGATTCTTTGCCAAGCTGATTGTGCTTGTATTGTCACATAGGATTGGGATCTCCTTTAGATTTACTCCCAAGTCAGCTAGCTGTTGTTTAAGCCACAGCAACTTGATGCAGCCACATATTCAGCTTCGGTTGATGACACAGCTACACTTGTTTGCTTCTTGTTGAACCAAGACACAAGTGAGTTGCCAAAGAACTCACATTGACCATTTGTGCTCTTTCTATCGGTTTTGTAGCCGGCATGATCTGAATTTGAATATGCCACCAAATGCTCACGCTGACCCTTTGGGAACCAAAACCCCAAAGTCTTTGTGTCCACAAGATATCTGAATATCCTCTTTACATGTTCAACATGTGACTCCTTTGGAGCAGATTGAAATTTTGCACACTTCCCCACACTAAATTGGATGTCAGGACGGCTTGCAGAGAGATAGAGTAATGATCCAATCATTCCTCTATATTTGGTAATGTTGAAATCCTTGCCGTTCTCATCAGCATCCAATGAGGTGGTTGTGCTCATTGGGGTATTAGCACCATTGCAATGTTCCACACCAAACTTCTTGAGCAGATCATTGAGATACTTTGTTTGGGAGATGAAAATTCCATCCTTTCTTTGTTTGATTTGCAGCCCTAGAAAATAGTTCAGCTCTCCCATCATTGGCATCTCAAATTCTCCCTGCATAATCTTAGCAAACTCCTTGCACAAAACATCATTAGTAGATCCAAAAATTATGTCATCAACATAAATTTGAACTATTAAAATTTCATTTAATTTATTTCTCTTAATGAATAGTGTTGTATGAACTTTTTCTCTAATAAACCCTTGATCAAGAAGAAATTGGCTCAATCTCTCATACCAGGCTCTAGGAGCTTGTTTGAGACCATATAAAGCCTTTTTAAGTTTGAAAACATGATCAGGGTACTGTTCATTCTCAAAACTATGAGGTTGTTCAACATAAACCTCCTCTTGAATAAAACCATTCAAAAATGCACTTTTAACATCCATTTGAAATAATTTAAAACCTTTAACACAAGCAAAGGCTAGAAGAACCCTTATAGCTTCCAATCTAGCTACTGGAGCATAAGTTTCTTCATAGTCTATACCTTCTTCTTGGTTGTACCCTTTTGTAACCAATCTTGCCTTGTTCCTGACAATGATTGCAGACTTATCACGTTTATTCTTAAATACCCATTTAGTCCCAATAACCGGATGATCTTTGGGTCTAAGTACTAAGTCCCAAACCTGATTTCTGTCAAATTGATGTAACTCCTCTTACATAGCTAACACCCAATCATTGTCTGAAAGGGCTTCATCTATTTTAGAGGGTTCAATGTTCGAAATAAATGCAGAAAAGGTGACTTCATTTAAAGTACTCTGTCGAGTTCGTACTCCTTGATTTACATCTCCTATGACTTGGTCTAAAGGATGATTTCTAATAAATCTCCAAGCCTTAGGTTGAGACTGATCTAGGTTTTCAATATTGTTTTCATGATCAGCCTCAAAAACATTTTCAAAATTTTCAGAAGTAGAAGGAGTAGTTTTCGAAAAGAATTGGTTTTTGAAAATGTTTTCTTCCTCATTGTTCAAAGATCTATCAGAGTTTTCTTCACTGAACACAACATGAATAGATTCTTCAACTACCTTAGTTCTAGTATTGAAAATTCTATATGCTTTGCTTCTATTTGAATAACCAATAAAAATTCCTACATCTACTTTAGAATCAAATTTACCCAGATTTTCTTTACCATTGATGTGCACATAGCACTTGTACCCAAAGATATATAGGTGGCTCAAGTTGGGCTTCCTTCCTTTGTATAGCTCATATGGGGTCTTGTTCAACTTCTTTCTCAAGTATGCTTGGTTGGAGATGTAGCAAGCGGTGCTCATTGCATCAGCCCAGAATACTTGAGATGTGTTGTTCTCATTTAGCATTACCCTTGCCATCTCGGTGAGGACTCTATTCTTCCTTTCTACAACACCATTTTGTTGTGGAGTCCTTGGAGCTGAGAAATTGTGATCTATCCCCATATTGTCGCAATACTCAACAAAGGCATTGTTCTCAAATTTGCCACCATGATCAGTTCTTATGCCTAAAATAGAAAATCCTTTCTCGTTCTGGACCTTCTTGGCAAACACAACAAACTGATCAAGTGTTTCATCTTTTGAGGTTAAGAAAATAGTCCAACAAAACCTTGAATAATCATCTACAATGACCAATGTATACAAATTGCCATCAAGGCTCCTTACCCTTGCTGGACCAACAAGATCCATATGAAGCAATTGTTGTGGCCTAGTAGAAGAAATTTCAATTTTGTTTTTAAAAGACGATTTAGTCTGCTTTCCCTTTTGACATGCTTCACAAGTCAAATCATTTTTAAAGCTGAGTTTGGGAATGCCAATCACTAAATCCTTTTTAAGCAACTTGTCTAGTTGAAACATGTTGACATGAGCTAAGCGCTTATGCCAAAGCCAACTTTCACTCAAATTGCTTACAAAACATTTTTCAGAAATTGAAGAATTGCTAGAGAGATTTAAGGTGTAACAATTGCCATCTCTAGGTGCTCTAAATAAAGCCTTTGATTTCAAACTTTCTAAGGGAAGCAAATCCTTTTTCACAATCAAACACTCATTTGAGTCAAAAATAACAAGGTTACCCTTGTCGGTGCTCTGGCTCACACTAAGGAGGTTGTGGCATAAACCTTCAACGAGGTATACGTCTTTGATGAGAGGACCTTCATTGTTTCCAATCTCACCAATGCCAGCTATCTTTCCAGATTGATCTCCTCCAAAAGTGACCTTGCCGCCATCCTTAGGCTTGATTGTTAGAAACTTGGATTTGTCTCCCGTCATATGTCTTGAGCATCCACTATCAATATACCATTTGTTAGGTCTTGATGCTCTAAGACATACTTGCAGATCACAGATGATCAAGTTTTAGGTACCCACCTTTTCTTGGGTCCTTTTGGGTTAGATTTGACCTAGGGAACATAAGTTCTTTTCGGTACCCATTGGTAATTGCCAGCAGGTTTAACCTTTCTTTCTTTTCTATGAAAACAAGATGAAGTAGAATGACCCTTTCTATTACAGTAGTTACAATGTGCAAATGGGTTAGAAGAGTGAACTGGTTTTGTAAAATAGTTCATATATAATTTTTGACCACTCTTCTTCTTGCCTTTCTTCTTATCGAAATCTGGTCTATAACCAATGCCCGATCTATCATTGATAAATCTTTGTTGTTTCAAAATTACATCGAGCATTTCACTTCCCTTAGTGAATTTCTCGAGTGCTTTTGTTAACTGTAAATTCTTTTTCTCTAAAACAGGGCATTTATCGCAGACAAGAATTTCTGGAGAAGAAAGTTTTTCAACTTGTAACTCAAGAGTAGTGTTTTTCTTTTTCAAAGCTAAATACTTTTTAGCAATTTTTTCAAACTCCATTTGCACAATGTTATATTCATCATATAACTCTTTATAGGAAGGTTGAGATTCATATACCTCATCATTTTCAGCAAGTTGCTCTTCTTCCTCAGCAACTAAGCATATGTTTGCTTTCTCTTCCTCATCCTCATCATCTTCATCGGATGAGATGTCTCCCCAGATGCTGGAAATATAACCCTTCTTCTTGTACTTACTGAACTTCTTCTTTTCTTTGTCTTTGTTGTTGTTCAGCTGAGGACACTCCGATTTGATGTGACCGGGCTTTTGGCACTCGTAGCAGATGATAGGCTTCTTTGCCTCATGGCTGGTGCTACCATTGTACATCTTCTTGAAACCCTGGTCCTTCTTGTAGAACTTTTTAAATCTTCGAACCAGCATTCCAAGTTCTTCATCTTCATCTTCCTCTTCCTCAGCATCTGGCTCCTTGACCTCTTTGATAGCTTTTAAGGCGATTCCTTTGTTCTTTCCATTGACCTCATCAAGCTCTTTTCTAAATTTGAGCTTTCCTTCATATTTAGACAAGCTGCCAAACAATGCTGCCACTGAGCTCATTGACTCTCCTCGTGCTTCCTCAATGGCTGTTACTTTGGCTTCCCATTCTTTGCTGAGAATGTTGAGAATCTTTCTCACTTGAACAGATTGATCATAGGTTTTACCTAATGCAGCTAACTGGTTGGTCAAGTGAGTGAACCTCAACTGGAAATCGATGAGGGATTCACCGGACTTCATACGAAGAAGATCGTATCCTGTCATAAGAGTGTTGACTCTATTTTCCTTGACTCCGGTTGTTCTTTCATGAGCTATTTCCAGTGCATCCCACATTGCCTTTGCAGATGACAATGTGCAGATTCGAAAGTACTCTTGTTGACTAAGAGCACTTTGTAACATAGGAATGGCCTTGCTGTTTAGGGTGACATTTCTTCGGTCATTTTCATCATAAGCTTCTTCTAGCTTTGGAATTCTAAGACCATTTTCCACAACAGTTGGCGCATAATCTCCAACTTCAAATACTCTCCACAAGTCATATTCAGAAGCCATGACGAAAACTTTGAATTTGGCCTTCCAGAAGGAATAATGTTGACCACTGAAACCTGGAGGTCTGTTGATAGAGGCTCTATCAGGCAATATACCTTCCATGTTGACCTTATCTCGAGTTGTTAAGCTCTTTTGAGATAACCAGGCTCTGATACCAAATGAAAGTGGAGCCAAATACCCAAAAAGGGGATGAATTGGGTATTTTGAAAATTTCTTGCAAAAGCTCTGTTTTCAAGTGTTGAAAACTGGGTAGAACAGAGCAAGGGAAGAATAGCTAGAGACGAGAAGATTTATACTGGTTCGATCTTAACCACTTGACCTACGTCCAGTCCCCAGCCTCACTGGAATTTCCACTATATCAAAAATTACACACTCTACACTCAAGAAGTGATTCTCTCACTAGAACTCACTTCCCCTTACAACTTGTAATCAATGATCTCAACCACCAAGTCCCTTGACTTGTGGTTATTTGCAACAAATGATTTACAATCAAATAGATCTCTCTCTAAAAGTAGATAAAGATAAACACTGAAGCTTATAATGTCAAAAGACAATATACGAGTGAAAACTGAAAGTATTGAATGAAACTTAAATGAAATTTGCTCTCTGTTGTTCTGGTTGTTGAGAAGACTTGAATGCCATCCTATTTATACACAGAGAGCATTAAATGACCGTTGCAAAGAGGATTAGACCGTTGGAAGTGTTCTGTTGCAACTTTGGTCTTCTTCTCTTTCTAATCTCTACTTAATCCAGGTGGATAATGACTCTGAGTTGTCTCTCTGAGAATTAGTCCGTTGGAGAAGAGGTTGCTTGTTGTAGAAAACATTCTTTAATGCTTTGCAACCGTGCACAGGTGGTTTAGCTGAAAGAATGCAACTTTTCTGAACAACATTTGTTGTGCTGACATGCTTTTTGCTTTTAGTTGAGATCTTCAATAACTTTCGTTAATCTGCCTTAAGCTCACAAATAAAGTGGTTAAACATAGCAGGGAATATAGAAGATTAATGCTGGAAAGTATTGAGATCAAACAACAACACATTTCAAAATCGATAAATTCAAATCTGCAGATCAGCGATGGAAACTCGAGTTTGTTCATCAAAACTGGAGTTTTCAACTGTGCACTTAATACAAAACTTGAGTTTCAAACCTGAAACTCGAGTTTTCTACTTCCAGAGAGCAAAGTCGTGTTTTGAGCTTTTGGACTATAGTTTGAGTAAATCTCAAAACTCGAGTTTTCAAACCGAAATTCGAGTTTTGAACTTTTTAATGAAAGATGAATGATTCAGTCCAAAACATCAAAACTTGAGTGTTCTTTCAAAACTTGATTTTTCAAAACGTTGAGAAACTTCATAGCTCTCTGTTTGGCCAAAACTCGAGTTTCCAAAGTGAAACTCGAGTTTTCACTTAATCGTGAAAACATTGAGAAGTTCATATCAGGCTAAAACTTGAGTTTCAAAGCTGAAACTCAAGTTTTCAAATCGTCGTGAAAATGTATTGCTCTCTGTCTGATCAAAACTCGAGTTTTGAAATCAAAAATCGAGTTTTCATATTGTTATGAAAACTTTGAAATTTGGTAATCCTCTCGGGTTGGGTCAAAACTCGAGTTTGTAAAACAAAACTCCAGTTTTCATCCAACGATGAAAACTTTGAAAAACTGTCGAGTTTGGAAACTTGAGTTTTCTCTCAAAACTTGAGTTTTCAAAAATTTGGTGAACCTTGAAAACTCTCTGTTAAGTCAAAACTCGAGTTTTGAAATCAAAACTCGAGTTTTCTCTTATCTTAAAGAAAACTTTGAAAATCTTAGAATCAGTTGAAAATGTTAAGTCTTGGCGCAAATTTGGATTTTAAAATCAGAGACTCTTAGTATGGCCAAAACTCGAGTTTTCAAAACAAAACTTGAGTTTTGTCTTTAGTTGAAAAATATCATAAGTCTCTATAAGAATCAAAACTCGAGTTTTCAAACTGAAACTCGAGTTTTGTCTTGAGATGAAAATTGAGTGCTCTCTGTAAGATTCAAAACTCGAGTTTTGAAACCAAAACTTGAGTTTTGTCTTGACAGTAAGTTTTTCAACTTACCAAGACAAAACTTCATTTTTGGGTTTGCAATTGTCAAATCATCATCAAAACACATAGAGAACTAACAATAACTAGACTTGGGCCAATGAACCTAACTCAGTTAATCAAACAATTTGGCCAGGTAGGTGTCTATCGTGGAAGTCTCACCGAGTTCACGGTGACTTATTGACTGATTCACATAGACTAGCCCTGCCTTCGGCACCAAATTGTTTGAATAATGTTGTTAAATCCGTGCCAGAAAGAATGCTCTGTTGACGCCCTTCCAGCATTTGCCTTGACCAGTGCCTCTCATCGGCTCCTCCCTTCGGTGCCTTTTCACGGCTCCATCTACCGGCACCTCCTCTGACCCTGGTTCCTTTCCTAAACCTTAGACAAATCTGAGGTCCAATACCCATCGGACCTCAGGTAACAGTTAACCTCATATGAAAAGTATAAACAGTATATATGACAGATATTCACAGTTTGGAAAACAATCAACCATGAATCAACCAATCATATCAAAGCCATACAAGACATATGAGAGTTAAAGTTACTGTATGCGAACGTACCTTTCACAGTGTAGTTACCAAAACGCCCAACTCCTTGATCCGACTCCGGACTTCCCGGATATCTGATACATTATCTTCGGATTATTATATGATATTCGATAAATATCATATTGCTTAGAATAATATCCTAAAGGTTTATTTTACTTTTCTACCCTCGGTGGATTTATTATTACCATTGTGCCCTTACATTTTATTAAAAACGCTACTTCAGCATTTCTGGGCAGAATTTTCGCTAACTTTGAAAATTCATAATTAATTCTAAAAAAATTGAAACGAGGATCCGTAAAATTCCCTGAAATCCTTAGGATGTCTATTTTGGATAAAAAATACTAAACTTTACCCATAATTTAAGAAAAATTCCCAGTTTTAGCGTGTTCATCCTCTGCCCAGAAATATTCTAGAAAAACGTAACTTTTCTTCAAGAATTTTTATCTCCTTGTAGAAAACTCAAAACGACACACTCTAGGTATTTTTGAAAATCCCTAGATGTCTACTTTAACCATGAATAATTTCAGAATTTTATAACTTCATCTTCTACATAAGATCATGGCCTTTTTATTACTGACTCCGGGAACTTCCAACCGACAAATTTCGTCAAAGTTTCGCTACTTTGATCTTCAACTTCCAAGAATTTGACTCCACAATATTTTTCATCATATTTTCAAAATAAAGACATTTTTAATCATAAAAACATGAAATCAAAACCATTCTTTGAAGATTAAAGATCAAACTAACATTTATACTAAAAACTATAAAAAAGCTTAAAGACTAAAACTTAAACTCAAGAACTAGAAACTTACCATTGAAGCTCTTCTTCCCTCTTGCTTCTCACTAGCTCTCACTTCTCTCTACTCTTTGTAGAATGGTTTTTGGTGTGAAGAATAATGAAACCCAAGATACCTATTTATAGTAAAATGCTATGGCACCTTGGTAATTCTTGCAAACCTAATTCATCTTGCATTTGAGCTCTTGGATCTAGGTTTATTTTCAAGCTTTCATCCTAGACCATTGGATCTTGACTTGGAGAAGAAGCCTAGATCTCACTCTCTCATTCACCTCCCAAGTCCCAACTGTGACTTCCCTCTCTCACTCATCCTCTTCCATTTTTTTGCATTTAATTACCCCCATGTGCACCCATGTGAACCCATGTGCTTATGTCTCCATGTGTGTATAGGTTTATTATTAAACAATTCCTTTCCTCTTGCACAAGCCAAGTGAACCGTCCCCTTCGAGCAAAAAAAAAGTGAACCGTCCCCCCACCTTCTAATTTAGCTTGAATTTGTATTTTATTTAAGCCTAGTAGATATTGCTTAGAGCTCTCTTATTGGTCCTTACAATTTCACATGGATTAAGCTCTTTTATGTAATTAATTAAGGCCATTGGATTAGCTTTATGAGATTTAATATTGGCCTTTTATTTTTTAATCCTAATTAGCATCCCTGATGTAGTGTTTAACATGCCTATTAGGTATATTTATCATAGAGTGATTTGTTCTTAGATTAGTTATGAGCATTAGTAATTCATTTTATGCTATTATAGAACCCTTATTGGTCTTTAATTCTTAATTAATTTCAAGGAAAAATCCTCTAAAATCTAATTAATAATCTACAAAATTTAGAGACAACATATTCTCCTTTATTTATTATGTATTATTTATCAAAATTAGTATTTATGATAAATATGAATTTTAGGGTATTACAACACACATATATATCACATAGCTAAAGTGCTAGGTTTAACCAAATGGCATGTACCAAGAATCATCCTGTACGCTGAGGGTTTTCCATTGGAACACACACCTAGAAATATTAGACTGAGGATTATCGAGAGTCCTATCTAGAATCCACTAGCATTCTCAATGGAAGTGTCCTAAGTCTCCTAATTGCAACTAAGGTATTCGACTGGGAGCTACCAAGAGTCCTATCTGGAATCTACCAGTCTTCTCCATCGGAAGTGTCCTGAGTCTGCTGATTGCAACTAGGGTATTCGACTGGGAGCTACCGAGAGTCCTATGTGGAATCCACCATCGTTCTCAATCAGATGTATCCTAAGTCACTTGAATGCAAATAGGTCAACCATCTAAGGACTATCATCCAGTAGATCTTACCGTAGTTCTAACCACTGAGATGTTTTCATATATGATTTAAACAGACATATACAACCATATAAAGTATGTGAGATTAAAGTTACTACCTGATTGCTTTATAATTGTCTAAGTCGCTTCTAGGTACTTTGCTTGTTTCGGGCAATTGTGGGTTCCTATAAGGATGCATTATTGAAATAGTCATTATTTACTTCAATTCTTGACATTTTAAATGTCATCTTGTATATCATACTTAAACATAAAACTAATAGGCCCCAATCTATGTCCAAGAATCCATTTCATATATGGACAACATATCAATCATCATATACCATTACTTGTTTCATTTTCGGCCTTTTAGACCAAAGTTTCTAGAATTTTGTAACTTTGAAAATTCATATCTCTTAGCATTTCAAAGCATATAGACTCCTTATTAAGTCTAGTTTCAAGAAAAAATGGTTCCAGGAGCTATTCACACACACATAATTCCCAGTTTAGTAAAACAGTATCTGTTATCCAGATTCATTATAGAATCGCAGGTCATTTTTCAGAAATTCATAACTCGGTGTACACAAATCCAAATTCGAACAATGACTTATCAAATTAAATATTATTAAGTCTACTTTCATCATAGAAAATTACATGGCAATTGGACATTATTCACTGCCCTAAACATTTGTCCCAAAACTATGCCCAAACTGGAATTTTCAAGGCAAATTTCAGGTTTCGACAAAATTAAATCCTGGAGCTTCCAAAATTTCTACTGAACCTCTATCCTACACAATTTCACATTTTGAACACAATAAAACCATAAAACTGGTAAAATTCCAACTCCCTTAGTCTTCCCTGCACCTAGTGAACCTAGGGTTCACATGGCCAACAATCAATTAGCCAATTACACTTCACAAACACCCTAACCTTAGTTCCTAACCACCTTAAATCTTGTTATTTGAACCATAAATACATGTTAGCACACTATGCCATTTTGAACAGAACCTAGTCCTAGGGTTCCAATTAGCCAAAATTCAAGAAAAGCAAAGAAACCACCAACAAACTCCAGTATACTACCAATATACTTAGAATCGCTTACCATAATTGTTGTTCGGTGATTTTTGCAAGTTTCCTTTCTCCGTTAGCTTCTTCAAGTTTCAATCAACTCTCTACCAACACCATACAAGAGAGTTTTGAAGAACGAATATCACCTAGAGGGGGTAAATAAGGGATTTCAAAATTCTTTTTTTTTTTTGGATTGAAAAGACGAGCAATAAGAACAGAGAAAGAGAGAAACGACACATAGAATTTATACCGGTTCAATCTAACTCCTCGACCTACGTCCAGTCCCCAGACACTCTGGGTATTTCACTAATTCACAAACACAGATACAATTACACACTCTGTACTTGAGATGATCCTATCACACTAGGACTCACTCCCTCTTACAAGTTGTAATTGAACACCTACAATAAAGGTTCCTCAACCTTAAATTTAAAACAGAAAATCAAATAAGTGTTTAACAAATCCTCATTAAGTAGATAAGTGATAATCACTAAAGTAAAGAAAATATCCGAAGATATTAATGAAGCGAATGAAACAGTAAGTTGAAATAAAATTGAATTGATTGCGCAGAGTTTTGGTAGGTGGCAAAATTGAATGTGATAAGCTTTTATACCAATCTTCCATTAATGTCGTTGTGAAGCTTTCAATATAGTCGTTGTGTCTCTTCGAACTTCCGTTAGGCACAGGTGAATTTCGTTGGATACAGTCGACTGTTGCATCATTAACTCATTCGCCGTCGATGTACTTGTGCGCAGAAGTTGACTCAGAATATTTCTGAAATTGGTATGCCTCGAAGAATGATTTCGTCTGCTACGAGGTTTCATTCTAGTTGTAGGCTCTATTTACAGTGAGCATTAAATGCTTCTGACACGTCGGATGGCTTCTCGGCTAATCACAATTTAAGCATTCGTTAATCAACTGAAATCCACTGAAAAAGATAATTAGATATGATATAAATGAGTTTCAGTGAGATTAAATAGAAATAGATAATGGCCCAGTATGATTAAGATTACAGTGGAGGAGATTGATAAACTGAAGAACCTTACTCGAATAACATTCTTAGATTACTTGAGTAACATCGAATGTTTCAATTTAAAGAGTTATTGCAACCATATTACTCAAGTAACACATCTTATTACTTGAGTAATATCGCATGTTTTAATTTAAAGTGCTGCTGAAACCATATTACTCGAGTAACACATCCTGTTACTTGAGTAATATCGCATGAGTTCAAAAATAGTGACCTCGCATTGTGCTTACTTGAGTAATGTTAAATGGTTACTCGAGTAGGTTACTTGAGTAACTTAAATTCTTGCTCAACTAATTACCAAACAAAGAGCAAATGTAAGAGTTGAAATAAATTACTTGAGTAAAACATTACCTCTACTCAAGTAGCATACTCGAGTAACTCTTACATATTACTCGGGCAACATTGTGCCAGAGGCTTGATTGTTCATGAAAAATATTTTACTCGGGTAGCCTAAGTTCATTACTCGAGTAACCTACTTGAGTAAGTATATCGTTACTTGAATAAATCCAAGAGCATCTTTGGGATTATGCTGAGTCCGTTATTACTCGAGTAACCAATCATGTTACTTGAGTAGCATGTTTTATGATATAATTGCAAGCTGTTCAACTAATATGGTACTTGAGTAATGTTGGTCCTTTACTCAAGTAGCTTTCTTTGATACTTAAACACACAGTTAGATTGAGTTTGCTCGAGTAAACAAAAAGGGCTTATCCGAGTATCCTCTTAACCTAGGCAATATTCAAGGATTTAAAACCTTAATCATTTTCAAAATAAAGCTTTAATTACTTAAGTCTTATTATCATCAAAATTCCGAGAACGGACAAATTTGAGAAATTAGGAGGTATGAGGAAGTAAAAAATTAGAAATTACAAGTCCGTAGTGAGAGAAATTATTTTGATTCCTCAAAATTTTGGCTGTCTTATTCTCCTTTGATTTTCGATGGTTTTGGCGTTTTGGAAGATAAGAACCGAAATGAATTATTATTCTGGAAGCATATATCAGATATTTAAGGGTGAGTGGCCAAAATTACCAAATCACCCTTTACTTTCCACGTATTTACCATTTGTGAAGTAAGTTGAAATTTCTATTTTTTTTTCCCTCCTTCTTTTAGGCCAAAATTTTGGGCTGTTCTTATAATGATTTTGATCCATTTTATTAGCTCATAACCCATGCTCATGCACTCATCAATTTTAAATAATTGTGAGACTTAGGGTACAATTTCGTAGAAGGTGCAATTCTATCTTTCCATCAATTTTCCTCATAATTTCTAATATGACTCATGCAATTTTTTCTCATCCCTTTTTATTCGAATTCAAGGCACTAAAATGGTAAAAAGAAGTATCAATTCCATATGTCCCATTGATGCCAACATACATTTTAAAATTATCGGTTTTGGCGAAATAAGGTATTTCGAGCAAAATTGATCTTTTCTTTTCTCCAATTGCACATTAGAATTTGTCCAAAAAAATTTTGGGATATTAAACTCTTGATAGCTAATAACTAGGTAGAAAATGCAAACAGGAAATACAAATCGAGGTGAGGAAAAAAAGAAACAAAAATCAAATTGATAACGTAGCTCAAAATTATTTCTCGACAAAAAGCTTTTTAATATTGTGTCACCATATTTGAATATGACGAACATCGTTGATTAGATTTGGTTTGACTGGATTAATGTAAGGATTATTACTTGTAACTATGGTGCCAATAGCACAATTAATTGGGACGTCAGGTTAATTAATGAATAAAAGCCCTGTAAAACAATAAATAATAATAACTAATAGAGTAAAAACACTCTGACCTCCCTCTTATTTTTCCTTAATTACACTGACCTCTCCTCTATTTTAAAAATATATACTTGAGTCCAAACAATTAACTCCGTTAAGAATATCCCAAAAATATATTTTTGAATTAAATTTTATGTAAAAATAAAATTTATTTACTATTGTACCCTTAATACTAAATCCCTAGTTTTACTTTTATCTTGCATGCATTTATTTTGTCTTGCACATTTTGACTAAAGTTGTTTTAAAGAATTTAGAGTTTTTATCTATTTCATAATTTCTATTTTTATATTTACAAATAGTTATTTGTTTGATGATTTTAGCATTCGTTAATGTAAATATCACAAATGTTGAATATTTAAGTAAATTCTTAAATAAACATGTGCTAGATCAAAAGTGTTTATAAATATTTGAGAGAAAAGTATTAAATTATAAATTTAAATGACACATACAATCTCAAACTTATATAGTTTATTATATTTGGTAAGAATATATGTGTTTAATATATATTTTAAGTCAAAATTAATTTATAATATCAAAGCTAATAAATTTTTTAACAAGTTAGAAAATCTATTAGAATAGATTTTTGGTTGTATAAATTTGGTTTTATAAATTTTTTTTAGCCCATATGTGTGTGTGTGTGTTTAAATAATGTTAATACTGAAGAAACAGAGACTACGAGGCACACTTCAAATGGCTTCTGAGAAAGAAACAGCTCTCGTTCTTGCTGGTTCCAAAAACTTGCTCATTCCTCCTTCGAGGGAGGAAGACGATCAACTTGCACGTAGTTCCAAGAAAATAAAGAATAACGATATTCATCGAACTGAAGTGCTAGATGGCCAGTGGCCCAAGCTGGGTCAGAACAATACATTATTCTCGAAAGGAGCTACCTCCTTTGCTGATAAACTGAAAGGAGTCTCTCATGTCAACACTGCTGCTGCTGAAGACGTTATGGATGAAGCTACTGACGAGCTCTCTGATATTCGATATCTGATGACGATAGCAGTCCTCTCTGCAAAACAATTGAAGATCCCAAACGGAATTTTCCAACCTTCATTTTCTCTGCAAAAATGAAGAAACGCATGTATAAAGCATGGCAAAACTCGGTTATTATCAATCTGCTGGGTAGAAGCATTGGGTTTAAAGCTTTGGAGGTAAGGGTCCAATCTCTATGGGCCAAGAAAGGCGTTACAAAGCTAATCGATATTGGCCACGGATTCTTTGTTGTCAAGTTTTCTGACAAAGATGATTGCAAGAATGCTCTTACTAGAGGGCCATGGATGATCTACGATCACTACTTGATGGTAAGACCATGGGAGCCAGATTTCAAGACTGCTAATGCCAAGCTAGACAAAGTGGCAGTTTGGGTTCGTCTTCCCAAGATTTCTCTGGAATATTACTATAAGGAAGCATTAGCTTTTATCGAGGACCGAATAGGTGAAACGATTAAGGTCGATTACAACACTTCAGGTCATTTACGTGGCCATTATGCTCGTTTGTGCGTCCTGGTAGATTTGACAAAACAATTGATGTCAGGCTTCTCAGTGGGTGGACAGGACTATTTTATTGAATATGAAGGTCTTCATATGCTCTGTTCCCATTGTGGATTTTATGGTCATCGGCATGAGCTATGTCCTCAGAGGAAACTTCAGAATGATGCCCCTGCTGGTGTTTCAGAGCCGAATACAACAGCGCCTCGCAAAAACGCAGGAATTCCTGAGATTAAGACAACTACGGACGAACAGTGGAGGGTTGTCCAAAAGCCTCGTCGTCCTCGCCAGAACAAGGAAAAACAGGGTAGTGATCAACAGGAGCCTGCGTCGGGCTCTCGCTTCACGTCGATTGCCAACGTGGATGATGCAGTACAACACCTCACAACGTCTGTAGCATTGGTGCAGAATTCTGTTGAGGTACCGCGTAGCGGCACTAAGCGCACTACTATGGTACGGAATGATAAGCAGATGGCGACAGGAGCAGGAAAACATAATATTAGTGCGCGCAAGGAACTTCAAGAGAATAACGAGAATGTTGAGATGGTGCCAATCGAGGGTCGCCGCGTGGATAAAAGAGAGAGAGAAATGAGCGCATGTTTTTCAACTAGACAAAGGGAAATGTTGCAGATCACAAATGGGGAAGAATTAGTTGGGCCTCAAGATGTGAATATTCCAACCAGTCTTGGCCCCTCAACGACCCATGTCCATGGCCTAATTGAAAATGCTACCCTCCCTTTTGACCCAGGTGCTGGACCTCCTATTTTAATTGTGCCAGATCAGCCCACTACCGGTTGTATCCTTGATAGCCCAATGGTCTGTGACACCAACGACCATGTGGAGAATGAAGACACGATGGTGCCTGAGACTCAAATGGCCCAATAATTTCTTTTTTGGGTTTTGCCAGAATTTGCTTGATTGGGTTTACTATTTTTTATAATAGTTTCTTATGGATTGTCTTTTTTTCTGGAATTCAAGAGGGGCCTGCGGTAAAGGCCTCCTACATAACCTTAAACTACTTTGTGATGGGCCCAAGCCCTGTCTAATTGCTTTAGCAGAAACTCGTGCGAGTGACAACTCCCCTTTTCGTTCTTTGAGTCGTATTGGATACAATATGTTTCGAACATCTCCTAGTGTCGGTCTCTTGGGTGGGTTAGCTGTCGCCTGGGATAGTTCCAGAATCATAGTTGATGTTGTTGAAGAAGATCGCCAGTTTTTACACTTGCGTTGCCATAATTCTCATCAAAAGGAGTACCTTGTTACTATTGTTTATGCGATTCCGCACTCTGATCTGAGGTTTGTTCTCTGGTCCAATTTACTGAGGATATCGCTGACAGCTTCTATTCCTTGGGCCCTCATGGGCGATTTCAATGACATTATGTCAGTCGATAAGCGCATCGGTGGAAGAAGTGGGAATCTTCGTCGTATGCGATGGTTCTGTGATCGTGTCAGTGAGTGTGGGTTGACTGATTTAGGTGCCATTGGCCCTAAAATGACCTAGAAAGGCCCTCGTATTGCTGGATGCACGAGACTTTTTGAGCGTCTGGACCATGTGTTCACCAATAATCTCCTCATTGACAACTTTCCAGACTCCTATGCCAAGGTATTACCTAGAACTGATTTTTCTGACCATAACCCAATTCTTTTATTTGTGGGTTTCAAACAGGCATCATCCAGACCGAACAAGCCATTCCGTTTTGAGGCGATGTGGCTTGGACATGACAAATTTCAAGAATTCATTGATAGCTCCTGGTCTTCTCAAGCTCCATTGCAGGAGAGTCTGCTTAACTTTAAATCTTCTATTAAAGGATAGAATCAGGATGTTTTTGGAAATGTCGGCATTAAGAAAGCTCACATTCTGGCGCGTTTGAAGGGAATTCAGTCATCTGCGGCATACCCGTTCTCTCGATTCCTTTGCAACCTAGAACTCAACCTTCAAAAAGAATTAAATGAGGTGTTGAGAGCTGAGGAGCTCATGTGGTTTCAGAAATCAAGTGCAGTATGGATTTCAAAGGGTGATCGCAATACGCGATATTACCACTTAAAGACAAAAATTCGCAGACGAAGAAACAGAGTTCTAGCTTTGAAGAATGAAAGGGGCCAATGGGTGGAACAGGATGGTGCAATTAAAGCCTTAGTGCTTTCCTTCTTCAAAAATTTATTCCAGCCTGAGAGTGTATCCTCTATGCCGTTGGCCACTGAGACAAATTTCCCTCAGCTAGATGTTTCAGTTGTCAGTTCTCTTGGGTCTCCTCCTTCAGATATGGAGATCAAATCAGCAATCTTTGCTATGGGACCCTACAAATCTCCTGGTGAGAATGGCTTCCCTCCTATCTTTTACCAATCCAATTGGGGAAAAGTTGGTCCCTCTGTTTGTCATTTTGTGAAGGAATTTTTCTCTGGTAATATATCTCTTGGGGAAGCCAACAAAACACTTATAGCGTTGATTCCAAAAAGGGATAACCCTGAGCTCGTTACTCACTTTCGGCCTATTTCACTCTGCACTGTGCACTATAAGTGCATCACAAAAATTTTGACTAGTAGATTGAAAGGTTTAATGCAGCAGATTATCTCTCCATATCAAGCCGGTTTCATCCTTGGTCACTTGATCCAAGATAATATCATTATTGGGCAGGAAATCTTGCATTCAATGAAGAAATCTAAAGGCAGACGTGGTTTCATGGCTTTGAAAATTGATCTGGAAAAGGCGTACGATCGTATTAGCTGGACCTTCCTGAGGCAAGTTTTGATGGATGTGGGCTTTGACTCAACTTTTATACGCTTGGTTATGGAATGCGTAACTTCAACCTCTTACAATGTTTTATGGAATGGGGAGAAGACAGACTTCTTCAGCCCTAAGCGAGGTTTACGCCAAGGAGATCCCATTTCTCCTTTTCTCTTTGTCTTGTGTATGGATCGCCTATCACATTTGATTTGTGACTATGTGAGAGTAGGCAAATGGAATCCATTTAAGACTTCAGTGTCAGGATCGGCCATTTCACATCTTATGTTTGCAGACGATCTGTTATTATTTGGAGAAGCATCCATAGATCAGGCCCAAAACATTATTCAATGCCTTGACCTTTTCTGCATGGCGTCAGGGGCAAAGATTAGCTATGACAAATCATCCATCTTCTTTTCTCCCAGAGTCCCTCCTCATCTAAAGAAGGATATACAAAGTATCACTTCAATGAAGATAACTACAGACATAGGCAAGTACTTAGGTTTTCCTTTATCTCGCAAACGTAAACCAAGGGAGACTTTTCAATACATCATTGATAGGGTCCAGTCAAAATTGTCTGCTTGGAAAGCAAATTCATTATCTATGGCTGGGAGGATAACACTATCAAAGTTGGTATTGGGTGCTGTCCCGCTGTACCCCATGCAGGTAACCATGCTACCATTAAGTATTTGTAACGAAGTGGAACGTTTACAGAGCAATTTTATTTGGGGTAAGGGTTACCACAATGTGGGGTGGACCTCGCTCACACGTCCTAGATACTATGGAGGTCTTGGGTGCAAAAAACTAGCAGTTATGAATCAAGCTTTTGGTTGTAAGTTGGCTTGGAATTTGGTGTCTGCCTCAAATGAGCTCTGGTCGGATGTACTTTTTCACAAATATATGACAAGGAATAGCTCTCACCTATTTGAAACTACCTCAGGAGACTCCCCTCTTTGGCGATTCATTTGCAACCAAAAAGAAGTAATCAACAAAGGCATTAATTGGCGGGTTCGTAATGGAAAAATAGTTAGTTTCTTCTCTGACTCATGGTTATTTCAAGGGAGTAAAATCGAAAATATGTGCATCCAGACAGTTTCAGTTGAGGAACAAAATTCAAAGGTGGCTGAGTGGGTGGTGAATGGCTTCTGGGATTTGTCTCGGCTGCATTCAATTGTTTCTAGTGAGGTTTTGCAAAGGTTAGTCTCATCCCCTACTCCTATGCAAGAAGCAGGGGACGATGTGATTCTATGGAACGGAACTCATACTGGCATATTCACAGTCAAATCAGCTTACCACCTGCTTGATAAACCTGATGAGGTTCATTCTCATAAATGTTTCAAGCTTATCTGGAAGTGGCCCGGTGTGGAACGCATCAGGGTCTTTATGTGGTTGGCCTTCCTTAATAGGCTTCCTTCAAATGAAAGGCGTAGCAAATGGTCCTCATCCTCTCCGTTTTGTCAACACTGTCATACCTGTGTAGAAAGCACCATCCACATTCTCAGAGACTGCATCTATGCAAGTAATATGTGGCGAGCTCTAATTTAGCCTAGGTATTATTTCAGATTCTTTGCTTCTTCT
The DNA here is from genome assembly GCA_034222035.1 of Acacia crassicarpa. NCBI lineage: Eukaryota > Viridiplantae > Streptophyta > Magnoliopsida > Fabales > Fabaceae > Acacia > Acacia crassicarpa. The sequence goes on along the minus strand of JAWXYG010000008.1, from coordinate 31,106,024 downwards.
ATGACAGATTGGTTTATACTAAATTTCTCTAAGGATATTGGTAGAAATCAAGGTGCCACCTGGAACATTTTGTTTGGAGTGGGAATCTGGAGATTATGGAATTGGAGGAATGACATGGTCTTCAATTCTCATTTTGTGAAACCAAGGGATCCGGCTGCAATCATATTATACTCCTGGCACTTCTTTGCTCCAATCGGAGTACCCCTTCCAGGTTCCCCTCAAGAGTCAATAGTGAATCCATCATGGCAATTACCTCCCCTTGATTGGCTCAAAGTCAACGTTGATGGTGCTGTTTCTACTTCAGACAACAAAGCAGGCTGTGGAGGGGTTTTGAGGGATCATTATGGAAAATGGATCAAGGGTTTCTCCTCACAAATTGGTCACTGTGACCCGAATGAAGCAGAAGAATGGGCCTTCTTAAAAGGCCTTCAACTTGCTTGGACATTGGGATATAGGAAGGTTATTATTGAATCAGACTCCAAAAATCTGATAGACACACTTAGCAATGATGTGAATAGACCAACTCACAGCTTGGTGATTTTCCAGATTAGACAATTAATGAATTTCTCTTGGGACCTTCAGTTTGGTCATATAGCGCGTTCACAGAATCATGTTGCTGACAGGCTAGCGAAGGATGGTATCTCTAACTCCTTATTTTACGACGTGTGTCCTCCTCAACTGAGGACTTTAGTTTATCAAGATTGTATGGGATCTAATGCCCCTCCTACTTTATCTATAATATAAAGGCATCTGCCTCCTCTTTTACCAAAAACAAAAATAATGTTAATACTGAAGATGGACATTTTGATTTTTAAAAAAAGTTCAAAAGCCAAACTTAACAATTATCTAACGGTTTGTGTGGATGGAAATAGAATCTTAAAATATAAGGCAAGTTTGTATAACACATATTTTAATTTTAAGAGAGGCTTATATGAGTTTCCAAAATAGAGGAGATGTCTGTGTAATTAAGGTAGAATAGAAGGGTGATCAAAGTAATTTACTCTAAATAATAATATGAATATTTGTGGATAAGATAGATAAGAAAAAAAAAAGGTATGATATTTTGGGCTATTGGCCTCTATATTCTCTCTAGTATGATAAAGATGTGGATGGGACCTATTACTGAATTCATTAATTACAAATGATACTCTAGAATCATCTAGTTTAATTTAGTAGTAAAGCTATGTTTTAAGCTATGATTAAAGTTGTCATCTAGGCGATTCCAATATATCATATGAATTGTTTTAAATTGCTTCTAAAAACCTACAAGAAGCTAAATAGTTTTATTGTTAATTTTTGGTGGGATGATAATGTCTTTGGAGGTTGAACACACTGGAAAGCTTGAGATACTCTTACAGTTGTGAAGAGTAATGGTAACATGGGCTTTCGTGACATGACTATTATGAATGATGCACTTTTGGCTAAAACAACATGGAGGTTAATGGTTAGAACTAATGATTTATGAACTAAAGTGTTGAAAAGTGTGTATTTTCCTAGGGACAAGTTTATTGATGTGGTAAGAGGTTATAAGGCATCATGGTATTGGTCTAGCATTCTTGATGGTAGGGATTTCCTCAAAAAAGATCACTGGTGGGATGTAGGGATAGGAGCTGCAATCAGAATATGGGGAGACAATTGGGTTCCTAGTGTTACTTTCCTAGAGAAACCACTCAATTGTGATTATTTTCATGTTTCACATGGGAGAGTCTACAACCTTATAGTTGATGGTGAATGGGATCTCACTCCAATTAATCATTATCTGTCTGATGGAGTCAAGAAAGCCATATATAAAATTCCTATTCCCACTAATGGACTAGTGCCAAAAATGAAGAGTACACAGTGAAGTTGGGTTACCATTGTGGGAAAGAAAAGCATTATGTTTGTGTCAAAAAAGAAGGGTCCTCTATTGTAGTTTCCACAACTTATTGGAAATCGATTTGGAAACTTAAAACGATCCCATATGCAGAAATTTATTTTATGTCTTCTTAGTAATGCTATTGCTACTAATGCAACCCTCTTTCGCAGTAAAAGATCCCGGATGAGTCAATGTCTCATTTGTGAAGGGGTTGAGGAAACTATTGAACATTTATTTTTCCAGTGCCTTTAGACCCGGTGTATCTGGTTTGGCTGTACGCTAAGTGCCATATTTGAGGTAGCTAGTATGACTAATTTTAATGCCTGATGATTACATCTGACAGGTACGCCTTCATTGAGCACTCAAGATATTTCTTCAATTTGTTAGATCATGTGGTTTACATGAAAGCGTGTTCAATCATATAAAACCAAACCCATTTGTTGTTATAGAAATGGCTATGAAGAGCAATTGTGAATATTGGGTTTCTAGAGAGAAATTGCATTCCAGGTCTGGGTTGTTGGGAGAGACACTACAAAAAAAAAAAAACCTTTTGTAGCCATTAAAATTACGTATTTGTAGCGGTTTTAGAACTACAAACGGGATTAGTAGCAGTTACTTAAAACCACTGCAAAATACACCATTGCAAGAGTATTTGTAGTGGTTAAAATAAACCGCTACTACATATGCCTTGACTGCTACTGTATCTGTGACGGTTGCAAATGACCGCCACTATATGAAGTTGCACTTACGTTGTGTGTGAGACATTAGTAGCGGTTAACAAACTACTACACAATAAAATTGATCAAATTTGTAGCGGTTATTAAATCACTACTAATTATATAAAAAATGCGCCAAACTTTAAAATGATTTTGTAGTGGTTATATGACCGCTACATAATATTCCCGCCATTTTTTGGGAAAAAAAATTTGCCGCTAGTTTTAATTCTTTTCATATTTGTAGCGGTTTACATATTCCCACCATTTTTTTGGGGGGGAAAAAATTTGCCGCCTTTTTTCAAATTTTTTGATCTTTGTAGTGGTTTTGAACAGTTGCAAAATATTCGTGTCATTTTTTTTGAAAAATAGTTTTGTCGCGTTTTCAAATTTTAGTTCATATTTGTAAACCGCTACAAATGTATAAAATTTAGAGGGTCAAAGTGCAAATTTGCCAATCAACTATTACTCGATGAGCATCTGGTACAAATAACAATTGACGGGACCAAAATTGCCAATCAACAATTAAAAAGTGAAAAAAAAATTTGGAGCAGATTCGCTAACGAACTATTACCCCGTCACTGTCTTAGTATCTCCGTCTTCCATTAACTATCACAGTGTTGGCGACGTCGGTATCCCCAAAGCTTCTATTGTTGTTAGGTGTTCCACTCACTGATGAGTATATATTTTATGATTAAATAGGTGTATATTTTATGAGATTTGATTGTAATTATTGATATTATATACCTATTTAATTATCTTTTATGAACGTTTCCACAATTGAGTGAAACTTGGGATCAAAGAATAAATCAACATAAAATCTACTCATATCCTATTTTTATTGTGCAGGAAATATTAGCTGATTTGGAATGAAGTAAAAAAGGCAATAAGAGGATATGCAATCAGTCAAATTCAGTGGTCTCATGCAAGAAAAATAGAAACAAAATCAATTGTGTGATCTGATGGAGTAAATTACAAGATATGAGATATCTTTGTAATAAGTAAAAGAGAATCAATGACCCAAGATTTAAATTATTATAAATAAGGAAGCAGAGACAAGCAAAAGGAGGACGGAGCAGAAAGATCGGAAGACGCAGAACGAGAAGGAAGGGACAAAGAAGCATAGGAGTAGAGGCTGAGCGTTTCGATTCTCTTCATCATTTCCACGGAAGGACGGAAGGACTGTGGAGGCGACGGAGAAATTTTATTTCCTCTCTCTTCTTCTTCTTTGAACCTAAATTCTTTTCTTTTTGTTTATGGATTTGAATAAAGCCATGTGTGGCTAGTTGGTTTTGCAACCTAGAGAATCTATGAACTTGTTTGGGTTTTAGAGATTATTCCCACTTGTTAGTTTTGCTTAATTTTATTTCAGTTTATTTAATCCTGTGTTTATTGTTATTGCTTATTGACTGATCACCACTGAGCATGTTTTGGGGATTTAGGGTTGGACTTGGAAGAGGGAATCCTAAATTGACCTTGGGAATAAATAATGTGGAATTAGGTTTGAATTTAACGTGAAGTTAGGTTTTAATCTAATTTGCGTCTAGGATAGGAATATACCTAGAAGCTCCGCATAATCAAATTAGAGTGGGCCCGATTTAAAAAGCATCTTATTTAGTTGTGTGAGACATTACATAATTAATTAAGATAGGTAGATAAATGGACCGGAAGGCATTTATAGACATTAATACTCTAGATTAGCTGATTAGGTTAAGTCAAAGTTAATTTAGTGGGGATAAAATCTAAAAATCAAATAAGGGATTAGTGACTCTAGGTTGCTCGTTTGATTATTGTGGTACTTTTCTTATTTTTATTTTGGTTTTAATTTCTTTTTCTTAATTAAATTCGATTTTTCTTTTCCTCAACTTAAACGAAATTGTGAAATTGATTCTCAACTGAAGTTTGTGATACCAAGTCCTCGTGGGAACGATACTTTTCTTATCACTTTATTACTTGATACGGCCCGTGCACTTGCGGAGTCTTTTTAGGCTTTAAATTTTGCCCACTCAAGTTTTTGGCGCCGTTGCCGGGGACTTGTGTGCCACAACTTGTTTTTGGTTGGAATTGATTGAGCATTAGTAGTTTAAGTTTGAGCTTGTAAATATTTTATTTTTTTTTAAGAAAAAAAAAATAAAAAAATGGATTTCAATTGGCAACCAACTGATCTTATTATTGAAAAGGAGATGAATTCTTTATCTTCTACACAAGATGAATTGATTGCTACTTTAAAGTCTTTGAATGAATATTGGCAACGTAAAATGAGCATAAATGATGGTTGTATTCCATATGTTGATTCTTCTCAATATGTTTGCATGTCTTGTGTTTATTGTGGAGGGAATCATTCATTTGAGCATTGTCCATATAGTACAACTAGTCATTTTATGAGAGATGATTTCACTAGGAACCAAGCTTGTTTTGATAACTCATTTTGTCCTAGTGAAGGTTTTGAGCAACAAAATTTTAAGGATCCCATGTCTATTGTTCTTATAAAAATACCCCTCCTTGTTACTCTTATCCGTATGTTAAAGAACACATCATTGAGTACAGGGAAAAATCTAATTTGGAAAGATTAGTTGATGAGTGTGGGGAAGCATTAGAGAAATCTAGTAGAGAGCAAAGGGATATTCTCGCTAGCATTAGAGAGCAAAGGGAGATTCTCGCTAGCATTGACTCAAGTGTTCAAGATATGAAGGTATATGCGAGTCAAATTTTTCAACCCTTGAGACTATAATGCAAAATAATTCCTTAATTCTGATGACTACTTCTTATGCTGATAATCATTATTGTGAGGAAGTTGAAGGTATGGAATTACATGAGACTATGGACAATATAGAAAGTGATTGTGAGCTTGACAATGATTTAAATGAGCATATTGGATGTTTAGAAGAGGTTCCGGCTGTGAAGCCTAAGGATTGTGATGTTGGTGATCAAATTGATGTAGATGTCCCAATTGTTGTTGTTCATGACCCTCCTCTTGAAGTGTTGACTCTTACTGATGAGAGTCAAGTTGATTTTATTGGATGCTCTAAATTCTTGGATGTGCCTATATTTATTTTCAAGAATATGCATGTTGTGCCTTCTTTGAATTCAATGATTGCTTGTAATCCAAGATTGTCTATGATTAAGGAAGTACAAGTAATGAACTTGAATGATCAATTTTTGTGTGTGATACCTTGTGTGAAAAGAAATGAAGACAAGGTAATTATGGTGTTTGATACTTATGATTAGTGGTTTATTTTGAGAAGTCTGGCTGAAGACTTTAAATTTAGCGCTTCTTGGGAGGCAACCCAAGGGTTTTGTTTGAATATTTTATTATTATTATTTCTTTCTTTCTTTCAGTTTTATTCAGGTTTGAAGAGGATCACTCCTCTTGTTGCTGCAAGGTCTTGCTTTAGCACTCTTTTCTCCTTTAAAATTTGAAATATCATGGATGGTACCAAGGGAAGCACTCCACATCAGAGTTAAAGGCCTAAACCAGGGGAGTACTAGTTCCTTTCCCTCTTTATTATATTTTTGCAACATTGAGGACAATGTTTGATTTAAGTGTGGGGGAGGGATATAATTTCTTTGGTTATGATATAATTTCCTTGAATTATGCTTGTCCTTATGCAATTGAAAAGATTTTTGTTAATTTGAGATTTTTGCATTGTTGAGGATTGACCTTAATTTTGGGCTTTCCCCATCTTAGAGAATATTATCAAATCAAAAATTAAAATAGAAAAAAAATGTTTTAACCAAGTCTCTAAACCTTGAGTTTTTTTTTGCAATCTTGAGATGGACTATGAGAATAAGGATTAGTTTGTAATATGATCAACAGATTATTAGTTCAAGAATATTTTACTACATGATTTCTTTAGAAAATTAGATGATGATCTGTGCTAACCAAGTAAAACTTTTGTATAGGAAAATAACTCAGAAAAAAGCAAAAAAAAAAAAAACAACAACAACAACAACTCCAATGATGTCTCTAGACCTTACTTAGTAACCGGGGGCACTTCATCACCAATGTTGGCACTCGCGTCAAACGGTAAAGTCAAAGAGGGTTATGAGTTGGGCTAAAAGCCTCTTGAGGTGCCTGTTGGAGTAACTGAGTAACCGGTGCTGCATCACCCATGTGCAGGGTCGCGTCAAAAGGAACCTACAACGGCTCAAGAAACCAAAAAAATTAAAAAAAAATTAAAAAAAAAAAGAAGCAAAATGAGTTATTTCCTACCTGAGAAGTCTTAATAAAGTAAATGAAAAGCTTGGTTTGGTGGGGACATTTGAATTTTTTTTGAAGAAATTGAGTAGCGTAATATTCTTTTATTAATCTTATGGTTGAACTTATTATTTGCCGATCTTTTGATCATAGGACGTTAAGAGATTGTTACACTCTTTTGGCTTAGTGACTTATTTTTATAGAACATTAACTTAAATAAGATTTGATGATATGATTCAAGTGTGGGGGTCTATTGCTCTTTATTTAGGAATTTCATAAGCAATGTTCTTTTCAGATAATGAATTCTTTTTCTTTTGCCTGAGGACAAGCAAATGTTTAAGTGTGGGGGTGTTTGATGAGTATATATTTTATGATTAAATAGGTGTATATTTTATGAGATTTGATTGTAATTATTGATATTATATACCTATTTAATTATCTTTTATGAACGTTTCCACAATTGAGTGAAACTTGGGATCAAAGAATAAATCAACATAAAATCTACTCATATCCTATTTTTATTGTGCAGGAAATATTAGCTGATTTGGAATGAAGTAAAAAAGGCAATAAGAGGATATGCAATCAGTCAAATTCAGTGGTCTCATGCAAGAAAAATAGAAACAAAATCAATTGTGTGATCTGATGGAGTAAATTACAAGATATGAGATATCTTTGTAATAAGTAAAAGAGAATCAATGACCCAAGATTTAAATTATTATAAATAAGGAAGCAGAGACAAGCAAAAGGAGGACGGAGCAGAAAGATCGGAAGACGCAGAACGAGAAGGAAGGGACAAAGAAGCATAGGAGTAGAGGCTGAGCGTTTCGATTCTCTTCATCATTTCCACGGAAGGACGGAAGGACTGTGGAGGCGACGGAGAAATTTTATTTCCTCTCTCTTCTTCTTCTTTGAACCTAAATTCTTTTCTTTTTGTTTATGGATTTGAATAAAGCCATGTGTGGCTAGTTGGTTTTGCAACCTAGAGAATCTATGAACTTGTTTGGGTTTTAGAGATTATTCCCACTTGTTAGTTTTGCTTAATTTTATTTCAGTTTATTTAATCCTGTGTTTATTGTTATTGCTTATTGACTGATCACCACTGAGCATGTTTTGGGGATTTAGGGTTGGACTTGGAAGAGGGAATCCTAAATTGACCTTGGGAATAAATAATGTGGAATTAGGTTTGAATTTAACGTGAAGTTAGGTTTTAATCTAATTTGCGTCTAGGATAGGAATATACCTAGAAGCTCCGCATAATCAAATTAGAGTGGGCCCGATTTAAAAAGCATCTTATTTAGTTGTGTGAGACATTACATAATTAATTAAGATAGGTAGATAAATGGACCGGAAGGCATTTATAGACATTAATACTCTAGATTAGCTGATTAGGTTAAGTCAAAGTTAATTTAGTGGGGATAAAATCTAAAAATCAAATAAGGGATTAGTGACTCTAGGTTGCTCGTTTGATTATTGTGGTACTTTTCTTATTTTTATTTTGGTTTTAATTTCTTTTTCTTAATTAAATTCGATTTTTCTTTTCCTCAACTTAAACGAAATTGTGAAATTAATTCTCAACTGAAGTTTGTAATACCAAGTCCTGGTGGGAACGATACTTTTCTTATCACTTTATTACTTGATACGGCCCGTGCACTTGCGGAGTCTTTTTAGGCTTTAAATTTTGCCCTATCACTCACCCTCTTGAACTCATCCATTAGTCCACAGCGTTCGACTGGCACACACCTTGTACCCTGGTTCCATCCCTTCGATGCCAGAAGCAGCAACCGCTGCTGCCACAATGCCTGCTTCCATGGGTCCCATCTCTATTGGTGTTTTCCTTTTCCAACAAGAAGGCTTAACCGCTCTTTTCTCCAGTGTTTCCGCCACCGTCCTACGCCAGTGCCTCATATTTTAACTTAATTATGATAGTTGTTTTTTTTAATAGTTATTTGGTGTTTTTTATTTCACTTTTAATAGTTATTTGGTGTTTTTTTTTCACTTTTTAATTGTTGATTGGCAATTTTGGTCCCTTCAATTATTATTTGTGCCAAACGCTCCTCGGGTAATAATTGGTTGACAAATCTGCACCTTCACCCTTTCGTAAATTTCTTTCTTCTGAGGATGAGACCAGCCTTCAGCTCCAAACACACACAAATAAATATATATATATATGTGGGTTTTGTAATTTTAAATATCAACCGAGATATATTTTTTTTCTAGACATCAAAACCTAGGTTTTGTCATAACCTTACCAAACACCCATTTTTTTTAAAAGCTATTCTGCATCAAAACTTAGGTAGGTTTTGTAAAAAGCAACTCTTTTTTTTTTTTTTTTTTGCTTTTTCCCTCTTCTATGCCATCATTATTATTTTTTTCAATATTAGTAAGTATCCTTAAAATATTTTTTAGTATCTTTTTGTACCCTAAAATATTTTTTCAAGATTAGTCATTACCCTAAAATATTTTTCAATGTCCTAAATTTTTTTTTCAAGATCAAGAAATATTTTTTCAATATCTTTAAAAATAACATTTTAGTACCTCTTAATACCCTGAAATATTTTTTTAAGATACTAAAATAAATTTTTAAGACCAAGAAAAGTATCTTTTCGGTACCAGTCAATATTAAGTATCTTTTTAGTACCCGTTAGTACCTGAAATATTTTTTCAAGATCCGTTGTTACCCTAAAATATTTTTTAATATCCTAAAATAAATTTTTAAGACCAAGAGAAATATCTTTTCAGTATCAGTCAGTATTAAGTATCTTTTAAGTACCCGTTAGTACCTGAAATATTTTTTCAAGATCCGTTGTTACCATAAAATATTTTTTTAATATCATAAAATAAATTTTTAATACCATGAAATATTTCAGATTATTGACTGGTACTGAAAAAATGATTTTCATGATTTACGAGGTAAAAAGCTTTTAGAAAATAACTTTTGGAATTTATAAGGTAAAAATGATCTTTGGAAAATAACTTTTGGATAAAAATATGTGTTTGACAAACTTTTGCAAAACCTAGGTTTGATGCAAAATAGCTTCTAATTTAAGGTGTTTGATAAACTTGTGACAAAACCTAAGTTTTGTTGGGGAGTGCCAAACAAGCAGGGACGAATCATATTAAAGGCATTTATTCATATGTGCATATTTTGAGTGAAATGCGATGTAATAAGGTGTGGCATGGTAACACTTCTAGAATGATTTTTTTTTTTAATTTGTGTTCCCAAAAATAAAAATGGATGAGAATTATGTTTGGTAAATTTGATTTTTTTTTTTTTTTTGTGAGGAACTGATTTATTTTTTATGGGAATAAAAAAAAGAAGCTAATATGCTTCTGTATTCGAGGAGAACAAATCAGAACCATTTTTCCATCTTTGAGTCTTCATTCTGTAGAATTTCCTTCCGAAGCAGCTGAGTAGGAAGAACATGGAGGCGCCACCACGCAGACCTGCCTTTAATTCCTTCGATCTCCTCACACAGGAGATCATTTTGATTATCCTTGGCCATCTCCGTGACCCACTGGCCAGAAAGTCGTTTTCTCAGGTCTGCAAATCCTTCTACTCCTTCGAGTCCGGTCACCGCAAATTCATCAAACCGCGAATTTTAGACTTTCTTCCGAATGTCTTCCGCCGTTTCCCGTCCATATCTCAAATCGATTTCTCTCTCTGTCCTCGCGTGGAAGACGACACGCTGAGTTCAATCTCGCTAGCTTGGAATTCGTCCTTTGGAAACCATTGATCTTTCTCGGTCCAAATTTTTCACGCAGAAGGGGTTGTCAAGTTTGGCTACAAATTGTTCGTCCTTGCTGGAGATTAATTTGTCGAGTCGGACGGGCCTCACGGACTCATCTCTCAAGGAAATAGGGGAGACCAAGAATTTTGAGAAATTGTGGTTGACGAGGCATGGGGATTGGTTGCCTGGCAGTTAATTGCAGAAAACTGAAGTCAATCCATTTGCGCGTCACTGATTATGGGGTTGCTTTAATTGCTGTAAAATGTAAGGAGATTCGGAGTTTGGATCTCTCTTACCTCTTGCTATTCATATTTGGGGATCGTCCAGTTACAACGGAGTCGAAGATGATGAATTGGGGAAGGGGGCATCAGAATCACACGACATATTTTTTATTCTCGGAGTAGTAAAAAAAAAAAAATATCACACAGACGTATTTTTTATTCTCGGAGTTTAAAAAAAAAAAGTGTTCACAAACATAATTCTGATTATTAGGTAAGAATTTTCAGAATTCTTCTAAAACACAGAATCAGAAAAAAATTGTTTTATCTTAGAAATAGTGCTGGGGAACAGAATAGTTACTATACACACCCGTACTCATAGCGTATATTTATAACTAGACTCACGCCCCTACAAATATTGTAGGACCTGTATACAAATTAAAATCATTTGAAAAAGAAAACTTGCAAACAACTCCAAGACTAAATGAAGTAATAGTGATTTTTGTTGGTGATTGGTTTGAACTCTGATTTCCTTGCATTTTCCACTACAAGTGACAACCACTATTTTAGCAACACGATATACTATTGCTGGCAAATTGACATTAATTTCAATGAATGGCTGCTGTTTTTTACCAGGCAAAGTTATTTAATGATCAACAATAAAAACCTTAATTAATTTCAAGAGCAACATGTCAAGATGTTGGAAGCTTCTTTCCTTCCAAGAATGACTTGAACATAGTTAAAGCTCTTCTTGGCTGAAACAATGGCACCTCATGCCCTGCTCCTCGTACTGCAGCAAAAGTTAGCCCATCATAGACCTCTGTCCATCCACCAACCTATACAAACCCAAAAGAAACTTTTGAGAGAACGGTTCTACAACTGAATTTTTTGTATGGGTTTCAATCAAGTTTGAGAAATGGTCCATTTGGTCCCGGATAAAGAAGCTAAACAAGAAGTTTACTTTGGTTATAAGTATAATATCTCAATCTACTTTGTCTCCCAAATTTATAATTTTAACCTAAAGTATATCTCTATTGATTATATGTAGTAAAGGGGTCTCCCTCAAGAAATAGTTCCAATGCATATTATTAAAGAGGATAGTTTAGGAAAACTAACACACACATATGTTACAAATAACTAGCTTAACTAATTTCTTTAATCTCCGCAAATTAGATATCTAGCTTTTGTATTAAGGATCCGAGGTGGTATTATTATTACCTGTCCACCAGTGTACCATGGGTACCAAGGAGTATTGATCTTGAGCTTAAGACCGTCGAGGGAAAATCTAGTAGCAGTCACTGGAACTACTGCATCTGTGTCCCCACTGCAGTATTATAACAAAAGTTTTAATTAGTAATGAGATGTGAGGTTAAATTATCTCGGAAGTCAACCAAGGAAGATCACTTAGAATATTTCAGCATTTTGTATATTGCCATATTTTCGTTACAGATTCTTAGATAGATTTGATCTGAAAAGAATAAATAGAGCAGAAATCTAATTATGAACAAATATATCTTACGTACATAAATGTTGGATGTCAGTTTTGTTGAATAGTACACCCAAAACCCTCATGTTGTTTATTTAAGGTTGACTTTGTCTTGCATATATATGTCAACTTGTTCGACTAGTGTAACTGTAAAGCTATATAACTGTAATTTTGTTCCGAGAGTTAACTCCTTTATATGTGTGGGTATTTTACCACATTCAAGTTTAACTTTAAAGTATGTATTTTTTTTAGTTATTTTCTCAGTCCGTAATATCCCCAATAATAATTTTGTTCTTACAGTAACACTCCTAGTATCTATAAGACTAAATATCCATATATTTAGACTCATTCAACAAATGAGAAGAATTCTAGATATTCTGTCCTGAAGAAAACAAAATACAAACAACCATGGCATCAAGATTTCTAAAGGCATCAAAATACTTGGTAGAAACTGCAGATTCCATATAAAAATTTCATAGTCTTTTGTAGGCATGAATAAGGTTTATCCATAACTCCATATCTTGGTCTTATGAAAACTCTTTTAGGTGTACTTTACCATAGCGCAGTAAAACTATACCTGAAAACCCATATCCTCAAGCCAGCTGCAATTAACTCCTTGTAAATGGGCAATACAGAAAATGCAGAGTCGTTCCAGTGTTTAAAGAGCACATCACTGTTCAATGAACAAAAGGTAAAATATTAAAACGTTAATTTCAGAAAATTTAAGAAGTAGGAAAAAAAAAAGAATATCATCATGAATAAATCACAGTAAAAAAAATAGACCTGCAAGCAGTCCATTTGTAAGGAACTCCCGTAACATTTGCATGCATGGCTTTTTGCACTTCAGGGAGATTATAGTATTTCTCTGCATAATTTTCAGTGCATGGATCGTACCCTGAAATCCTATGTAATATTGTACTCTTAAGCCTTTTGTACTGTACAGTACTGTTGCTACCGCATGTAGGCGTATAAATACTGTACTGATCAATGCGTCCAAATTCATGGTTAACTGCATAATTGACAGTATCATTACATATTTGAGATGTTTGCTCCGCCGTGAAATTGCAGTGTTCGAGGATAGTTTTGTATGATTTATCAGATATCAAACAATGGCTCCACCAATATGTCACAGTTCCAATCCCATCATAGTAGTTATCAGTCACAGCATTTCCCACCTGCATTTTTTTTAAGTTGCATATAATATATTAAAAGAAAAGAATAAAGAAGTAACCCGTTCGTCCCTAATTATAAGCTTCAAACAATAGATTTATGTTAATCAAGAAAACAGTTAAGATTAGTTAAAGACAATAAATATATATAGTTTTTCCAACTAAGCTCTCACGTGTAAAAAGGATAAGTTAGAGAGAATCAAATGCAATAAATACTGTCAATAAAGGATAAAGTTCAAAAAAACGTAATAAATGCTTTGGCAAACTTAAAATGAAGCTTATATTTTGAGACACATACATTCATAAACTTGAAGCTTATAATAAGGGACGGGGGGAGTATAATGGATGCTAGGCAAAAGTAAGTCGTTTGGTTGGTTTTCTGGGGACAATCCCCTCTTTGGGAACTTTTAAAATGCTGAATTCAAGATTTTACTTACTCAAAATTGAAAATGGATTGGTATGAAGAGATGCCATCCACGAATAAACTGAGACCCATTTGATTAGCTACATAGAGTATATTAGAGAAAGAAGAATTGACTTACAATGAAACCTTTGAGATTAATAATCTGGGGATTGGCTTTATTATAATGGTAAATTTTTTGAGCCAACTGGGGAACATAGTGTCCTATACAGAAGAAAATGGAATAAAAATGTTAGCTTCCATTTTTACTAAAATCAGCTAAAATTTGCAGCATTAATACGATAAGCTGGTAGTGTCACTGCTCATTCACCTGCATAACTCTCTCCAGAAATGTAAAAGTCTCTGTACTTATATTGTGGGAATCTTGACATCCATCTGATTAGAAAAATTAGAGCATCCTGAGCTGTGTTTCAAAATTGAAAATTCTCACATTAATTACAGAAAGTAAGTACAAGGGGTTATAGATATTGATGAAAGTGAAATGGTGTCAATTCAATAAAATCTCAACATCAAACATGTACCTGTCCTTTCGTCCCCTGAAGTTATGAGGTCAGAGCTTGTATTTGTGTAGGAGAAACCTACACCCGCAGGCGATTCAAGAAAGAGAATATTCGCTTCTGAAGACAACAAACAAGAAACTTACTCTTCAGAAAATTGTCGTTCTTAAAGGATTATGGTTAAAACAACAACAACACAGTAACAAAGTCTTATCCTAACAGATGGGGTTGGCTACATAGAAAGTCAATGCCATCTTTCTTGATTATGGCTAGAACAAAAAATTATCCTAATGGCGACAGTTACCTCTGTTCCATGAATACTTGTTAAGATACAACGAAGAACCAGTTTTATTTATCCGGAATGGTCCAATTTCCTCTGATGCACCAAATGCCACTGATGAGCAACCTGGCCCTGAACCAGCAAAAATATTATAGGTCTGGTTAATTTCAGTATATTCCAAATAACAATAATACAAAACAATGTAAGTAGAACTTATCTTATTCATCATTTTATAATTTCTTTTTGCATGATCTCTTTTTGAATATTTATATAAATTTGTTCTTATTATAGATAAGAAAGAAGATGCAGAACTGTAATGATTCTTCATTTCTGACCTATTTAAAATGGGGCCTAGAAATGCCAGATAACAGACAGCACTATTTTGTGAGGCTGGAACTGTTTGCCTCCATGTTTGAATAAAAACAGAGCTACGTACAAATAGTTAAAAATTATTCACTGACCTAATTTGAGGAGGTCTACATAATAATGACCAACCAAAGTAGAAGTAGGAATTAGCCTTGCTAAACTGTTAACTTCTACCCCTTTTGTTCGTTTAGCCGTTTTTACAAACGCGTAAAGGGCAAAACTTTTTGCTACCTTGAATTTCACCAACCCCATGAATTATTATTACCTTGATAGAGACAACGAACCAAAACAACTTGTTTGCTTCATATACTAGCTCCAATATATAATAAAATTCAAACACTACTGAGTCATGATAATAATAAGAGTTAAGGTCTAATTTTGCCATGAAAGTTGTCACATGAGAGTAATATTATCCTGAAAGTTTTTGTGAAACAATATTACCTTAAAAATTTTTAAATAGTAGCGATTCTACTCTAACTAAATTTAATAGTTAATTCATCAAATATACTAAGTAGCGAGATCACATGTCATCATCTACATTATAGGGCAATATTACATTGCTTTAGAGTGAAAACTTTGGTTAAGATTTGGACATGTACAAAAAGAAAACAACGGGATAATACATGGACGGCTAGTTCAACATATTTAGTCAACTAACCATTAAACTTATCGGATAATAGCTGGGGCCTGAGGCCAAATTTTCATGATTTGAAACTTTATGGGACACCAAAAAAAATTGTGAGAAAAAATTGCCCTTGCTTTTTGTTGAAAACTTATAGACAAAATTGGTCCTTAACCGCAATAATAACTGAAATCTCAAAATATGTGGGCCACGGAAATTCGAGCTGCCCTTGCCCCCACACAAGCATATGACGAAGAGAATCATCAGGCATGTCCACCACCACCACAAAGTCCACAGCCACCACAATCCCTTTCTGAACTCTGGGTACGCGTGTATCGAAGAGAGGAAGAAAACAGAGTCACACACAGAGTGGGGAAAAGGAAAGAGAAGGAAGAGAGCATCTTTGTGTAGGGACAAGAAAAGGTGGTTTGGCTTTGTTCTTGTTTGTTTTTGGGGTGAGATTCAAAGAGAGAACAAAAAGAAAAAAGCAAAGAAGAAGAAGAAAGAAAAAAGGGGAAATTGGAGTCACTTGGTGTGTTTTCTTTTTTGGAGGGGCTAATTGAGATTGATCCAAAAAGCAGGACCATACGTCAGGGAATAGAAGAGAGAAGAATAAAAAGGCTCAAGAAAGATACAGACAGAGAAAGATCACGAGCAACCATGTGGGTATATAATTTTCTTTTCGTTTTTTTCTGATTCAAAGAGAAGAGGGCTCATGTATATCCAACAAGCCAGTTGTATTCTATTTCTATTTGGGTCTCAAACGTCTTCCTCAGATTCAGTGACAGCGTTGAAGCGTATCTTAGCAGGAAAGAATATGTATTTACTTATGTGCGCATTGGGGACCGAGGCGTGTGTTAAGAGAGTCAGAGTCAGAGAGGCCAGTAAAATATTCTTGGTCAAAACAGAGGCCAGGCCAATTATCAATAAATGTGGGGAACATGATGCAATTGCAAAGAAGGAATCCTTTGTTGTATTATTAAACCGGGCGGGTATTACACCGGTACTGAGTTAAAGAGGTTAATGGTTTAGATTGAAACCAAATCGGATGTTAAATCAGTGAGAAAATAAAGATTTTAGGGTTATCAATATGAAATTTTAAAGAAAATAAGAAAATTGATTAAAAAAAAAGACTTGATTGATGCCCTAATCGTATTGGGTTATCGACTAATTCCCCGGTTTTAGGGTCAAAAAGGTCAATCTGATTTTAATAATTTTGGTATTTTCAAAATATTAAAAAAATAAGATAAATGTATATATAACAACTCTCTCTCTGTTCTTTGAATGTTTTCCCGTTTTGTCCCTTAAATTTATGCTTCCATAGAAATTAATTTCCTATTCATTAAAAAAATAATTAATTTCCTAAAATGAAATAGATATAGACGGTTTAAATTTTTTTTTAGAGAGTCGTAATAGCTGCAAAAGTTGTACACATCTCTTATATAAAAAATTAAAATACACATACTTCTCTTAAATTTATCAAAAATTACACAAGTAATTTTAACAACAACGTAACAAATTAAAAATAGTATTCTTTATTTTGTTTTTGTTGAAACATTAGAAGGGTTTGAATCTTTGTCTTTGCCTTATATGGCACCATGATATCCCCACCACTACCTAAACTAGTCTAAGGTGGCTTATTTTTGTTTTATTTTAAAATCATGAAAAATTTATTTTATTACAAAGAATAAATTATATGCCATTTCTAAAAGTTTTATTAAATTTCTATAGCCATCCTTCAATTTCAAAGAAAAAATATTTCTTGAACGTAAAAATACATAGAATTCACTCCTAGCTAATCAAGAGATATAAATCAAGATAAGAGTTCAATAATCTATAATTAACATATAACAATTATGCAATTTGGTTGGTAAATATTATCACTTCCACGAGTACATACGTGGTTAGAAAAGTCCACCTCAAAATGGATTAGCATTTCGTTAATCTAAAACTGTTAGAGGTGGATTTGCGGACCCACATGTCCAACTCATATTATTAAGGTTAAGTTTTTCTCATCATCATTTTCTCATTATTTTTTATAATCTTTAAATAATAATGTTCGTCCAATCAATCTTAAAAGTCATAATATTACTTTGACTTTTCTTTCATATCTTTCCGATCAACGGCCCGTATAGACTGATGAGAAATAATGAAAAAAAAAAAGATCCTTATTACTACTACCTCTACCTTTAATTGTTTCCAAGTGGTGTGTAGGGGAACGCAAATCTTGATGGCGAAAAACAAAAGGTGAACAAAAAACTTGAAAAAAAAAAAAAGCTAAAACCAAAAACGTAGAGACAATGTATGTATAGTGTAGTGAAATATGAGGAAAAGGGAGGTGAGGTTAGAGAAGGTGTACATACATGTAAATGGTGGGCTCAAGGATAGAAGAACCGCTTAGAGTTTGGCAGATGTGTGTGTGTGTGTATGTATAGGTCTTCTCCATAGGCAAATACACAATTAAAGGCACAATTATATATAGAGTCAACAATAGTTGGTCACTTGTAATCCTATTCTTTTCCACCATATATATCCTACTCTATTATTTATTCTTAATTATATATTATTATTGCTATACCACTCCTCCTCATAGCCTAGCTGTCCTAATCTTTCTGGTGTTTTTTACTGCTCAATATGAGTCACCACCATATAAAACCCACGTCATTAACTGCTCAATGTAATTATACTTACCTTTTTTAATCTAACAGGGTAGAAACTAACTGCTGAAGTTACAAATGATATTAAGTCCGTGACTTCCCGAAACTTTCATGTTAGTAAACTACTAAGCCTATCCGGCCTCGCCCCTCTCTCTCTTGTTTTGCTCTATCAAAACCCAAACGGTAATCAGTTTTTTTAATATTTTTTTTGGTCAACCAAAACGGTAATACGTTATTAACTCAACGTATAATCAGTTAAGCTCAGAAATTTGAAATCTGAAACTAACCACAAGGAAATTGCTACATTCACATGAATTTAGCTCTTTCGTAATCATACATATGTAAAACATAGAAAATCAGTGTGAAAATGTGGTGATCATGATGTGTACGTGTGAGATTAGTGAGTTGAGTTTAGTTTAATTACCTCCATTGAGCCAGAGAACAAGCGGCTTGGTGTGAGGGGAAGTGTAAGCCTCGGTCAACCAGTAAAACAGAGCTCGGCCGTGCTCTTCGTTGACGGTGACGTAGCCGGAGAATTGAGAAAACGGGACTTCTGGCTGCCCGGGGAGGGCCGAGATTCGATCGTCCTCTTGCTCTTTCGGAACACCACCGGAATACGACGACGAAGCCGAAACCGCGTACAGGCCCAGCATCAACAACAACAACCAGAGATTCAGAACTTGGATTTCCAATGCCATTAATGTCAATATTCAAAACCTCAGTTACTTAATGCATATAATATAAACAACACAAGGTGCGAGGAGGAGAAAATAGTTGTTTTTGGATCTGGGTTTCTCTCTCTGATGTGATATTGTGCAGAGAGAGAAGGGGTGGGATTATCTGGAAGAGAGAGATGGAGGGTGTGTTTGTGAATGTGTAGATATTTTTGGCGTAAAGGGTGTGTTTGTATATATATAGAAGTAGGGATGGAAATAGGCTAGGCTAGGCTAGGCTTTAGCTAAGTAGGCCTGGGCCTGCGATGGAAATTCAAAGCCTGAGCCTAGGCCTGAGCCTGTGTGTAGGCTTTTTGTTAGGCCTGAGCCTGGGCCTTCAAAAGGCCTGGTGAGGCCTGAAGCCTATTTAAAGGCCTACTTAAAATGCAGGTCTTTATGTAGTTTTAAAGCATATGCATCTAAGTTCATATATAATTCATTAAGTCTATTTAAATGCCTACGATATGTCTAAAAAGTTTAAGGATTCATTGTCATAAGAAATAAAAGATTTAGTAAGTGAAAGAAAAGAACACTTAGTGGTATCAATTGTTTGAACAAGTATGAATAAGAAAAATCAATCATTTATTGACTAAGGAGATATATTTCTTAAAATCAAGCAAGCACAACAAGTGGCATATAAAACTAGATTTTACCTCTTATTTTTCTTGCAGAAAATGAGACAAACTCCTCCTATTTGGATCATTTTCATTTGGGCATTACTAAAATAAACTTACTGCAATTTTTATGTTACATCAAATGACATAAATCAATGGAGGAGTAATGAGCTAGCATTGCCACCTCGAGCGATAAAAAAGAAGCAAAGTATATGTTATCAACTGATGAATGAGAAAGTTAAGCTCATTGATAAATGGAGAAATGTGAAATTTAAGGTTAAGAATAAGTTCATAATTTTATAAATAATATAAAAATTAATTTAGATTAAATTGTATATAATTATGCATAATAAAAAATTAAAAAAAACTAAATAGGCCAGGCCTGTAGGCTTGAAGGCTAGGCCTTATGAAAATAAGCCTGGCCTATTTACCTAAATAGGCCTGACAATAGGCCTAAGCCTGAGCCTGACCTATTTATTAAATAGGCTAGGCTAGGCTTAAAGTAGGCTAGGCCGTAGGCCCCTGATAGGGGCCTAGCCTATTTCCACCCCTATATAGAAGGGGAAGTGTGAGGAAGTTGATACCTCAATTATATGTTACTCTCATAATATCAAGGGGCTTTTGCCGTCAAATTTCTCTTATCATCATTTTTTTTTTATCATTTTTAAATTATGGTCATCCTAATCAAAAAGATTAAAATACTAGTTTAATTTTTTCCTTTTTTTTCCCAATCAACGATCTAATGGTCATCCTAATCAAAAAGATTAAAATACTAGTTTAATTTTTTTTCCTTTTCTTTCTCATCAACGATCTAGATGAGCTCAAAAGTAATAATAAATATGAGATGAGAGTGTTCAAAAAAAAATTATGAGATGAGACTATCTGCTGCCGAGCTGACTGGTATTTGGCCATTATTCTACGCACAACTGTGTACAAGTTGGCTTTTTCCTTGTGGACCCTACCTCTCTCTGTCTCTCACTCAAGCGGGAGAGAGAGAGGGATCTTCCTGCATGCGTGTATTCAAACTTCATAATACAATCCCATCACCATCATAAATTTTAACAAACTGCCTGGACCTCATCTCTATGTCTTCATCCTCTCCGTCCTTCTGTTCTAAACTCTTAAGTCTTAACGATATCTTCATCCTCTCTGCCTTTTTGTGGTATACTCTTAAGTCTTAACGATGTCTTCAGCCTCTCCGCCCTTCTGTGCTATACTCTTAAGTCTTAACGATGTCTTCATCCTCTCCGCCCTTCTGTGCTATACTCTTAAGTCCTAACAATGTCTTCATTCTCTCCGCCCTTTTGTGGGAAATGGATCCTCTACTAGCCAATCTCTTATCATCTCTCATTGTCCTTTAATTATAGTTATCAGATATTGATCAAATGGCATAGAAAGAAATACATCATCTATAATACATCATCTATTTTTTAAAATTTCATCTTGACCACATGTGGTAGTTTTTACTGTATGTGTAATTTTGAAATTTTGAAAAGTACACGATGTGTCTCTTTCTAAATTGTTGGATCAACATCTGATGATTATAATTAAAAGATAATGAGGGACGATGAGAAATTCCGCCGGTGAGAGCATCTCGACCCCTTTTGTGCTACTATTAACCAAGGTTTGTGCCACTATTAACTAAGGTCTGTTTTGGCATGAGGGGTTTAAAAGAGGGGAAAAATTTTATGAATTGGATTTATAAAAAATATTGGAAAAATAAAGTTATAAAATTTTAATAAAGAGGAGATGTGAGATAAAAAAGAGAAATTAATTGAAAACTTCTAACCCTATTTTTTAGAAAAATTCAACGAAATTTTTTCCCCCTCTCCCCTCATCATACCAAACATTAATCTAATAATATTGATTATTTAATATCATACCACACTTTATAAGTCCAGTTAGGAAAAAATATGTGGTTCTTATTATTAGTCCACTTAGCGAGTAAATAGTGAGAGTTATAAGTGAGAGTTATAAGTTTGGCAATATTCAATATTGAAAAGAGAAAAAGATGAAGGAGAAGGTTGAGAATATTATTTATAATTGAGGGTAAATTTTTTTTAAAAAAATCAATTATGACATATTTTATTAGTTAACTAAATTTTTTTGGCATATAAGAATTAAGTAAATTGGACTGATAAAAAAGACCAGAGTGGTAATTATATATATATATAATGCATATTATATAATACTCTTTTAATAGGCTTAATTTAAATTTTGGGTTCTAAAAAATAAATATGCGATAGGAATTTTATTTTTCCCAACAAAGCACAAAGTAACATATTTTAAGCTAAAACAAGCACCCCCGTCTCTATTGAAAGAAACTTATTACTCTCTCTGGTTTTTTTTTTTTTTTACAAGAGCTTAAAATTTGAAATGTTTTGATCCATTTTGTAAGAGCTAAACAAAAGTTGTTTAAACAGTTAATGAGTTTTTTTTAACCTCTCATTAATTACATACATTGCATTCATTTAAAGGTTAGTGATACATATATTTACTGTATTTCTATCTCTTATACTTACCCCTCATAAATAAGGACATAATTGAAAAAAAGAAGGTTTATTTCATATGCACTTATTGTTTTTAACTAAGTTTAACCACTTTTTTAAATTAAGTGATTCAGTTATCGGGCTCTTATAATAAGAATTGGAGTGGGTATATTCCTTAATAAAGAATGAGAGAATTCAAACTATAACAGAATTGCTTCTAATAGAAGGATACCTATGCTTACCTAAAAAAGAAAAAAAAATTACATGACGGACTAGGATAGCTATCTTTTTTTTTTTTTTTCGCTAAACAGGTAACTACTCTCTATTTGAGTTTCACCAGGTTTAAATTTAATTAAATGAGTAATATTAAATAGGTTAAAGTATACTTTAAGTTTGTATGATGTATACTTTTGATCTATACTTTTAATTCTATAATTCTAACAAAACCTCAATTTCATTTACATCAATTTGTCAGTGTATTATAATTTAATATTAAAACATTTAAATTTAAATATGTTTTCTTAGCTGTGCAGTTATCACTTAAGTTTGTTGTATTAACGTTTTGTGTTTGCAACATTAATTGTATTAGAAATATATGACCAAAAGTATATCGCATGTAAATTTCAAAGAGTAAAAACATACTTTAATTTATTAAATATTAGAAAGTTTTCATGCAAAAGGGGGCCAAGATCTTATTGTTTTTTGGGTGTGTAAACAACACTAACGAAGTAACAACATATAAATGTAAACAGATGAGATCCAATCCCCCCCCCCCCCCCCCAACAACAACAACAAAAAAACACACACACACACAATATTATCCCTATGTCGTGTATGCAAAATATATATATATATATATATATATATATATATATATCTTTCTCTCTGCGCGTGCGTGCTAATTAGCGTCCTTTATGTATGTATGTATGTCAAATATTCATAAATTTTTCTTGTCGCCAAAGAAACTTTGAATGGAGTCTATTAATCTATTAATAATTATGATGATAATGATAATAATAATTGAATATTAGTTATTTTTTAGGGTTAAATATCAATTTTACCACGGAAGTATTAAATAGGGAGCATTCAGCACCCCCGGAAGTTTTTTTGGTGCCTCGAAAGTTTAAAAACAAAGTAATCTTGCCCATCGTTGATCTTGAGCGTTAAATTGTTGCTCTTCTTTGTAAAATTTCAGGGCAAATTTGCTCCTAACAAAAATTTTTGACGTATATTTACTCTTTTTTGTAAACTTCCGGAGCAAAAATGATACCAAAAAAAACTTTCAGGTGCTAAATGCTCCCTAACAAATATGTTCTTGGCAAAAATTGTATTTAACCCTATTTTTTAAGAACAAATGTTTGATTTTTTAAAAAAAATGGCAAGAAATATTTGATAATTATAGGCATAGGGAGTTGGCGGTGAACATAACTTTATCGGTATGCTTGATGATTAAAGCTTGTTATAATAAGGCAGCAAAGGCATTAATTTTGGAAGCATGCATGTGTATAAATATATGGAAGCATGCATGTGTATAAATATATGTAGTGGCTTTTATTATACTTCAATTATTTATGAACGGCCGGTCTCATACATATAGTTGACTCGCTTTACATTTTAAATAATTTGTAAATAAATAAATAATTGTACTCCATAATTCAAAGCAATGCTTTTTCAAACCAAAGATCAGAGTTGGCTCGACCACTCGTGCATTAAGTTTCATGTTGACTTCACCTACAAGCCCAAAATTTTCTTATGTACTTTAATCACTTCACGTGTTAATTAATTATGAATTCTCATCCGGATTTGTAGATAATGTATAAATATATTGATGAGGTTGCTTCTCTCTATAGCTTGGCAACACTATGTGTATTTCCTCCGCTTTAATTAAAATATAAAGCGCCTTCTTAAAAATTCTTAATCTATTCTATAAGTCATGTAGAGAATAATTAATACTTAATTATTGTTTTTTAATATTTCCTTGTTGCAAAAAAATAAGAGATGATTTACTCCCTTTCGTCTAAAATATAAATTACAATTTTTTGGGATATATATGGTCAATCTTTTTTATAAGTTACACTTTGTACTAGCTTCTCTGAAAATTTAATTTATTTTTTATTTTCAATTTTACCCAAAATTAATGACGTATCTCTGTCATCTCTTTTGTCACTCATTCTTTGCCGCTCACCACCGGCCCTCACGGTAAAAAAAGGTATATTTAGACAATAAAATTACATTTATTGCCTTTAGTCAATTTTAACTAGTTTTTTTTTTTTTAAATCTACATAGTTGAATTATGGGTAGCTTAGTGTCTGTTTGTTTTAATTTTTTAGAAGTGTTTTTATAGTATTTAAATTAAATATGTAATAAGAGTTTTTTCTCGACTTTTAAAAATTGCTTAAAAAAACATTTTTTAAAAAAAGTTGCCAAACGGGCACTTGTGCTCACTCCGATCCAATTTAATTAGCATTTCTCTATGATTCAATATGATAATTATAAATTTTATAAAAAATCAATTTAATAAAACAAATTAAATTTAATGAGTTAATCATACTTCTTTGATTATGATGATGCGGTGAAAAGTTACTTATATTTGAATTCGATGGAATACGTATAGGACTTGAGGGGGTAATTTGAGTCCAAATTTTCGGTCCGCATTATTTAATAATGATGAAATTGGAAAAAAAAAATTAATTCTAGAAAAATTTAACAAATTAATTATTTATCCTTAGTTTTCGTAATTAAGATTATTGAAAGTAACATATATATTTTTATAATACAAATGACTTATATTTTAAACTGCTAGAAATATGTATATATATAATTATTTTTGTGCACATTGTCTTTTATTGTGGTGAGAAAAAAACACTTTGATTCTCTTGAAAGGCGTACAAGACATGGATAAAGGATGCTTTTTTCTTGTCTTCTCTTCCTATTTTAAGGCCGGAAATTGCCCGAATTATTGTTGCCGACAACACTTGTTTTATACGATGTTCTGGAGTTTTTTTATTTATATAATGTGTCGTATTATATATAGAAAAAATGGGCTTTATGAGAACTTTATCATTCTGATTATATTTATAAGTCTAAATTAACTAATTATCACATACTAAGGAGAATTAATTAAGTCAACAAATATGAATTGAATTGATAGATTTTTTTAAAAAAATTTTACCTTCATTTATTAATAAATATTTTTATATTTTTCTTCTCTCTACCTAAAATTTATTATAATTAACAAGGGTAAAATTGCAATACTCTTATTTATTACTTTAAAAATGAACTTATAATAAGGACCATTTTTTTCCTTCAAATGGAACTTATAAAAAAGATCAGAATGATGCATAAATATAATTTAACGTAAATCAACTCAATAGAAATTTATTGGGGTTTAATAATATGACTTTTGAAAAACGTTGGTATTACAAAAAGCAATTGTTAAAATTAATTTTCTCTTATTACAATTCATATGACTAAAGAAATACCTCTCTTTCCAATTTTTAAAATAATTTACTGCTATAATAATTTCTTTGAAGACACGTACAGTCAAAATTTACATGGCCCAAAAGTCAAATCAATAACTTCAATTAGTAAGCTCGATGATAATCTCTAACTTGTCCATTACTAGTAGCTAGTTTAATTAATAAGATTATTACTAAAAATTAATGTAGTTTAGAGCAGAAATGCCCTATAATTAATTAAAAAATGGGTAATTTGAAAGATTAGTTAGCTACCCAATACCTATTCTCATCATCATTTTCAAACATTCAATGGAAAGTGGTTAGCATTTGTTTGCCAAATTCCATGTCATTCAATCAATTATTTTATACGACCGGCCGTGT
Organism: Acacia crassicarpa; assembly: GCA_034222035.1. Lineage (NCBI taxonomy): Eukaryota > Viridiplantae > Streptophyta > Magnoliopsida > Fabales > Fabaceae > Acacia > Acacia crassicarpa. The sequence goes on along the minus strand of JAWXYG010000008.1, from coordinate 31,080,159 downwards.
GTGCGTTCCCCCTATTTATTTATTTATTTATTTTTACACATTCAAAATTTGACAATGAATATCCTAATTTTTTAATTTTATAAAAATATAACTTTTTGATAAATATTATAAAAATAATATTGATCGTTTGTAATAATATAATGAATTTCTCTAAATCAAAACAATGACTATATATATATATATATATATATTACTCCCTACAATTGGATCCAAGACACACATCCTATTCCTGAACATTAATTAATAATTTAATATAATGATTATTATAACATTTAATTAAGTGTAAATTTAATTTGGTGAATGGAAAATTGGTAACCATTGATAATGCTAAAGTTATTAAAATAATTAATAATGTCACATTTCGAGGAATTCGTTATCATCTGATCAAAAGAGGTAACGAATAAACTTAATTAATGTATACATTGGCGTGAGCGACTAATTAAGTAGAATGAGAGATTATTAATATAAATCTAACAACTAATTAGGGGCCCAATGAGAATAGATTATTGGTCATTTTTTAAGTAATTTTTCTTGTTTTCTTAATTTATTTAAATTAGTCAGATAATTTTTATATTAAGGGCCGAGAAATCCACATATATAGATCTATTGAGTACAACTAGAGTTAGAATATTATGAGTTTATGACATTGTGGTTATGTAGGTTTGGGTTCTCTTGTTTTCCTCCTTTTCGTTTTTTTTTCCCCTCATAATCTCATATCTATTCTTAAAATTTTATTTATTTATTTTTTTCAAAAGGATAGTTAGTTGAGATCAGAGATGGAGCTTCATGATTACAAGGGGCCCCCAAAAAAAAAAATTTGTTAAAAATTTTCTTTTTAAAATTTAATTTTTATATAGTTAATGGGAATACATGTAGCTCCCTCTTAAATTTTAAATTGGCTCCTTTAAAAATGTTATATGATCATAAAATTTTTAAATTAGTTAATGAATATACATTTACCCCCCCAAAAAAAAATTTTTGTCTCAAGCTCTGCCATTGGTTGAGATATAATGTTTCCTTTTAGACTATCATTGAGTATCTGGTTTGGAGTATTCATGACTGTCCGTTCTAACTCAAGTATCTCTTCTTAAAGATGAACTTGAGACCTAGAGAGATTTAACAAGGTTTCCCACTGCTAGACCAACTTTATGTCTGAAGTTGAAATATAATGTTTTATAAAATTGTTATTATAAATATAAATAAATAAATTCAAGCTATTAAAACATGATATATACATTGTATGAAAAAATATCTATACAATTTATAATTGTAATACAAAGAAAACAAAATAATTTATAAATAATAATAGCATAAAATATTAAATTTGAGATATCTATTTTTTTCATCGAAGAGTGGGGAAAAAAAGAGAGAGAGAGAAAGGAGAGAATGTATGTAGAAGAGGGATCACTATCTGTAATGCACATGATTTGCTCACTTTATGCCGTTTCTTATACTGTTTCCATGTGCTTGCATGCCTCCCTACAAACTACAAATTAACAACTTAATTGCAAACAAAAACCCACTTGACTTTTATTGTTTCCTAACCTTTTGTCTCCTCTATATATATATATATATAGGGCTTATGATATGTGCAGTGACCACAGATAAGGATTTTTGGAGTGAGGTTGATACTGCACTATTTTGATTCCTAATTCCTAAATTGGACCTATTTGATTTATTGTTGCGATTAAAGAATAGAGAATCTGGTAATTGATTCCTAATTCCTACATGAAAATAAATCACCGCAATCTTCATTTGCCTGTTTACTGAAAATCACAATCAACATTGTCTTAATAAATCATCGCGATTTTTTGATATTATAACTATTACACTTTTTTTCCCCAACGTTATAACACAAAACGGTGCAGTATCAACCTCACTGCAAAAACTTTTACCTGCAGCCACTACACACATCATTTCCCCATATATATATATATTGAGTTTAATATTTCTGCTTTTGTTACATAAATGGTTTTTTTACCACATTTATTTAAAAGTGAGTGAATCTCATTAATATTTTTTCTCTCTTCAATTTATAATAAGACTCACTCACTTTTATACAGTGTAATGAATTTGTTTTTTTTTTTTTGCAGCAAAAGCAGAAATGTTATATATATATATATATATATATATATATATATATATTTCCTCATGTCTTTTTCATTAGGTCAGGCATAAAGTAGTAGTAGTAGTATAGTGAAGCAGAAATTTTTTAGGTGGTCTAATTCGGTATGTGAAAATACCAGAAAAAAGACTTATGTACGTATCCGAAAGCTATAAGCCATAGACACACACACACAATATATGGGATTTAGGTGTTGCGTCTTGTTATGTATTTAACGAGTATCATTAATTCACTACAAAAAGATATAGGAGATTAGTGATGGAATTTCTTTGTTACTATGATTAGCGGCAAAAATATTTTTGTTGTTGTGATCAATAATGATATTCATTATACGAATTATTCTTTCGATTTTAAATATACAATTCACTTTGTAGTTTAAATTAAACTATAGAATGGTCTTATATTTAGGACTAGAACAAATATTTTTATTAACAATAATATTTTTTTTGTAATTTTTTATTAAGTTTATAAAAAATGTTAATTAAAATATGAACTATATATACAAGTAAATTAAATCTGAATGGTTAAAAAAAAAATTGCACCAAATACATGTCTTTACTCAAAATGTGCATGAGATCCAGATTTGTTGCTCTCCACCAATTATTATTATATTATTAGAGAAGAGAGTTGAGGATGTATAAATGTGATTAAAATATTCCATATGTAAGGATTTTGAAATTTTAAATATATTCTACGAATAATTAATTAACGGATATATCATACTCCTTCCGGTCCTAATTATAAGAACTAGTTGACTTTTTTGGAGTGATTAAGGAAGATAACTAATTTACTTTAGAGTATTTGTATTTTCATTTTTTTCTTCAAACTAATTAGTTTGATTAATAAACTAACATATAATCTAAAGATTCATAACATATGAAACGATTAAGTAACTTATTTAGTTTCCTTAATTTCTACAAAAAAAGTCAACTAGCTCTTATAATTAGGACCGGAGGTAGTATATAATTATTCGCTGAATTAATGTCGTGCGTCAGAAGAAGAGACCATGTTCTACTGTTTCTGGGTGGCAGAAGGAAGCTTCATGTTCAAACAGCTTCATAATCTTGTTAGGATTTGTTTTTTTTTTCCGTCTCGTTTTACATAATTATTATTTCTTGAAATTTAATTAAATACAACTCTTAATCCATATAGTTTCAAAGTATATTTAATTTTTAGTCACTATAGTTTTATAATTGAAGACTTGATCTAAGTATAACAACCGTTAAGTATATGTATTAAAACTAAAACACATTAAAAATATAGAGAATAAAATCTAAAATTGCAAGTACTACACTACAGGGATCAGAATGAAAGTTATGAAAATTTCCCTCCTTTCTTCTGAATTTTCAGATACCAAATCCCTCCCCCATCCTATCCTCCAAGGCTCCAACCAAATAGACTTTTCAAAAAAATTTCAAAATTATCCTTTTAAAATTTTGGTGATAATAATTTTTTATTTATTTATTTTAAAAGGTAGAGATCTATACATTAGACTCATATAAGAGAAGATTAATGTATGTTGAAAATACATGGTGTTGAATAAATAGAAAAACATGAACAGACACTCTTAAAACTAAAACTTTAACACAGATTTAATCCATATTTCTTGCAATAAAATAATATCGCGGAAAATACAGAAAAAGGGATCATATGCTTTTTTTATTTCACCTCTTATTCGAGGAAAAGCCAAAAACAAGCATGATGAATGTTTGAGCTTTTGAGCAGTTGAGATATTTTTGGCAGGTACTTTTTTCTGCTTCCAAGATAGGAGTATGTACAATGTACTTCGGATTTTGCATTGGTGATTATCATTGATATGGCATTAAGCAAGATAGTAATATTCCTTTATAATTGATTGAATATATTAGAAGGGGTTAATCCCTCACAAGATGACAAATAAGTGTTTGAATTTTTTTTAAGAGAGGCGTGTTCTACATTTAGTATCTGACCATGTCTTAGATAAGATTAGCTTTAAGATAAGGATATGAGATCAGGATTCTCTCCAATACCCACTCCCATCCGCTGCCCTCCTCTACCCTAAAACGCATCACTTTTTGTGCAATGGACTTGTGGACTTTGATTTGTAAAATAGAGATAGTGTGAGGTGCGGCCGCTAGGAAAGCTATGGCTCAAGAGTAAAGACATTTTCGTGTTGTGTATTTTTATTACTATCAGTGAATACCTAAAATATTTTTTTAAAGATTTTATAATTTTTTTAAAGATCATGAGATATTTTTTCAGTACTAGTTAGTATCCGAAAATATCTTTTAGTACCAGTTAGTATCCTAAAGTAATTTTTTTAGTACCAGTCAGTACCCTAAAATAATTTTTTCAAGACTCTAAAATAATATTTCAAGATCATGAAATATTTTTCAATACCAGAAGTATTATACAGTATCTTTTTAGTATCAGTCTGAAATAATTTTTTGAGGGCCGTGGATTATTTTTTCAGTATTAGTCAGTATCTTGAAGTATTTTTTTAGGAACAATATTTTAGGATTTTGAAAAAAAAAAATTCAGGGTATTGAATGCTACTAAAAAGATATTTCAAGATATTGAAAAAATAATTCATCATCTCAAAAAATTATTTAAGACTGCTACTAAAAAGATACTACATGATACTTACTGGCACTGAAAAAATATTTCATAATCTTAGAAACATTATTTTAGAGTCATGAAAATAATATTTCAGGGTACTGACTGGTACTAAAAAAATACTTTAAGATACTGACGGGTACTAAAAGGTACTTTCAGATACAAATTGGTATTGAAAATTACCTCATAATATTAAAAAATACTTTTTAAGATCTTAAAAAAATATGACTGATATTTTTTTAAAAAAAATAATCAATACGAAAATGTCTTCACTCTTTAGCCATAACTTTCATAGATGTAGCACCTCACACTATCTCTATTTCACAAATCAAAGTCCAAATGTCCATTGCACAAAAAACGGTGCGATTCAGAGTAGAGGAGGGCAACGGAGGAGTGGGTATTGGAGAGAATCCTGGTCCAAGGATATGTGTGGACAAGATAAAAATTGATGCTTGATTGCTTACCATATACTCTATACAATTCTAAATAGGGTTAAGGTGCTGATTGATCAATGAAGTGTTATGTTAAAAGCATCTGACACAAAAATGTTTTGAAGATACCAAAAAGACCAATGAACAATTGAAAATACGTAGAAATATCAACCAAGAAACTAATTATGGGAAAGTAGCACAATCTCCGTTTTAATCTATTCGCTGAAATTTTAAATTCTTCTTTGGTATTTTTGCGTATTTTCAGTTGTTCATTAGTACTTTTGGAACCCTTAATACATTTTTGTGCAAGATGCTCTAGCGTAATATTTCGTTGGCTAATCTGCATCTGAACCCTTCTATAAATATAAGATTTAGTTTATAAGTGAATTTTGGTCTTAAATAGGTTTTTGTTATTATATCTCTTACATTTGCCATTTTTTCTCAAACTAATTTATTTGATAAATAATCTAATGATGTGTAAAAGTAGTTTAGAGAGATCATATAATGTATGTTTTTATTAATTTATTTTTTTAATCTTTCTAATTAGATAAATATATCTTATATTTAGATTTAAGGAGTACTGTGACATTTTTAAATATAAAATTGGTGTTTCAAAGTTGACCAAACTATTTCGCCTAATTTAATAAAGGGAAAAACATTTCTCATGTTGTAGGATAAATGTTTTCTCATGCCATACACATATAAAATGGTGGGACCCATATATATATATAATTAGCATTATATATATATGGGTCCCATTATTTTATGTGTGTGTAGGAATCTTCTTTCCCTCATGTAACATGAGAAAAGTAAACTCTTTTAATAAAATAATGCCTGAATTCTCACCTTATAATGTACTTTCCTAATCAATTGTCAAATTCAAATTGTATCCTTTCAAAAAAGGTGAAGTCAGGATTTGACTCGTGACTAATCCTTTTCAAATGGTTGGTGTAGATTTGGCTTTATTTATTTTAATTAATATTATTTGTCTTCAATTGAACTCCTCTCCAATGTTAATATTCAAAGTTGTTCATCATCAATTTGAATTTAAATCAGTCTAAAAGAAATATAGCAGAAACGATAATACTCAGGAAAAAAAATTAAGATTAGGAAAGTGACAATGAGGAAAAGAAAAATCAAGCTGTACTTTTATATTCACTAAAAAAGGTTTACATGCACATACACTCACAAAGAGATAGGTTGCCTTAATAAATACAAAAATATTTTACGATTATTACAATGAATGAAATAAATTAATATAGAGAAATCAACCGTTATAATTAATTATATTCACTAAAAAAGGTTTACATACACATACACTCACACAGAGATAGGTTGCCTTAATAAATACAAAAATATTTTATGATTATTACAATGATTGAAATAAATTAATATAGAGATTGGATCAACCCTTAAGACAGCTGTATCCGGGGTAAAACCCGAAAATTTGAATTCTCTCTTCTCTGCCTCACAACCCTCTTTTATCTCTTTCTCGCTGGCGGCTTGTGGCACCATCATAAGCCACCGGCTGCGTCAGAGTGATAGATTGGTTCCCAGATCTTTGATCTATAACCTTCTCCCTCTGATTTCTGGGGGTTGTGGCCTTCTCTCGTCCTTGTGGCGAGTTTTTCCCTCTTATTCTTCAGATCTGTTCTGCGGCGGTAAGAGCTATTTGTTTCTTATTTCTTTTTTTGTGGTGCTGGGTTTTGTGGTGGTGTTCTTGTTTTTTCAGAAAATAAACAGATATGTGAGATCTGAGTATAAATCCTCTTGGTTGGATGGTTGTTCGAACGTTATTAGATTCGACTATATCCTAGTGGCTCGGATCTGCGTTCTTGGGGGAAGATTTCAAAAGGTGTTTTTCGGTATGTGGTCGATGTCACCATATTTGCTTGAACGGAGGAGCAGAAGTATTGTTCAGGATATCATGGGTTTTCTTCCTTCTGAGGTTGGATTTTCTTTGATCTTTACCCCAAGTCGGGGGTGTCTGTACAACTGCTCTAATTGAAGCTAATGCTTATAAGAAGGCGTGTCTGTTAGGGTGGATTTTATAACCAACATTTTCTTTCACGTCACTACTAACCTTTATCGAGGAGGGCGATTTTGTCTATGCTTCTATTTCTACTCTTAAATCTTTAATATGCAGTGATTGACTATTCTTGTAATTGGCTTATTTTGTTGTATTTGATTTGACTTTGTTTGTATTCCATCCTCAGTTTGTTTTTATATATTGCACTAGTTTCCAGTAATAATATAAATAGCTCTTGACCAAAAAAAAAAAAAAATCAACCCTTAAACAAGAATTTTACACCAAAACATATCATACCAAATCATATAAAATTTTAATTACATTAATATAGCTAATAATTTTAAGCGTGTGCACACACTTAATTATATACTCCTCTACCTCCATTTATAAGGTAAAGTAAGAGATTTTTTTTTTAAATCTTTAATATAAGTCATCTTGTGAAATGTATTATATAAACATATAAATATAATTTTACCCGTACCTTATTTTTTTTTTTCAAGTGTAGACTGTAGACTATTATTTTCTTTAACTTTTATTAAGAAGTATATATATATATATATATATATAAAATAGGGGTATAAGTTAGAAACATATTAGATTTTAGGCTAAAGTATACTTATAGTCCTTTAAATTTACATGAAGTATACTTTTGGTCCCTTAACTCTATAAAGTATACTTTTGGTCCTAAGATTTTAACATCGTTAATTTTGCTAACAAAAAATACAAACTCAAGTAATAACAGTGTAAATTTAAGTGATGATTTTATAATTAAATACTATTAAGCTTAAATTTAAAATATAGATAAATTAAAGAATATGTAAAATTTGTGTAATTAAGTGTTATTAGTCATCACTTGAGCTTGCTGCATCAGCGTTTTCCGTTAGCAACATTAACGGTGTTAGAAACTTAGAATTTTAGGACCAAAAGTATACCTTATATTAAATTTAAAAGACTAAAAATATACTTTAGCCTAGATTTTAAAACCACTGAAAAGATTTCAGTAAAATATATATGTTGGAATTGAAGGTGCCTTATAAATATTATTGCATATATTACACTTTATTAATTCTTATATTGGTCTCAAACTGCATTGTTTTTTTTTGTTGATGAATTTTAGTATATTATTCACCAACTCTTGTAAAACTCTCCATAGCTAATAACTAGGTAGAAAATGCAAACAGGAAAAAACAAATCTAGGTGAGAAAAAAGCCAAAGAAAAATCAAAATGATAACGTAGCTCAAAATTATTTCTTGACAAAAAACTTTATAATATTGTGTCACCATCTTTGAATATGACGAACATCGTTGATTACTCATTTGGTTTGACTGGATTTATGTATGGATTATTACGTGTAACTATAGTGCCTATGACACAATTAATTGGGACGTGAGGTCAATTATATTAATGAATAGGACCCCTATATTTGAGCGAAAAAAGAATAGGACCCCTATAGAACAATAAATAATAATATTAATATGAATATTTGTGGAAAAGATAAAGATGTGGATGGGACATATTACTGAATTCATTAATTATAAATGAAGCGCCAGAACCATCTAGTTTAATTTAGTAGTCAAGTTAAATCCATTGATTGTTTCCTTAGATTTTGGATTAACATTCTACTTCTAATTAATTTAGAAGGAAATTTTTGAAAAAGCACCCATTGTAAAATTTTTCGTCTGGAAATATTTGAAATCTATTAATAGACTTAGGTGTAGGGGCGGCACTGAGGGGGCTAAGGGTGGCTCTCGGCTCCTAAAATTACAGAATAGAATCTAGATGTTTAGAAAAATGTATTTCAACTTTATAAAAATTTTGATATTTTCACTTTAGCCCCCACTAAAAGTTTCATAGAATGACTAAAATAAAAATATTGAAATGTTTATTAGGCAGAAATATAATTTTATAAACATCTAGTTCTATTATGTAATTTTAGGGGGCGGAGTGACCCCTAACCGCTAGTTCCACCCTATACCTAAGTTTATTTTAGTTCCTCTATAAAACTTTTAGTAGGAATTAAAGTGAAAATATTGACAGACATATTTATAAAGCTGAAATATGATTTCATAAATACTTAGGTTCTATTATATAATTTTCGTCCCCTGATTATAATTCCTAACCCCACCTTAGGTGTAATATATTTTTAGCAAAAGCAACTCTTTTTCCAGCCCAAACCAAGCCCAAATAAAAGCGCAAGAGGTATGTTATGCTTAAGGGGGGTCTTTTACGTGGCCCAAATGTAAATTGACCCACTCCTTACGTGAAAAGAGAAGGGAATAGCATGATTGCGAGGCCTTGCAAAATAGGCTTCACCATATTCAATATTAGTGGAACCTCAATTATGCCCAATCATGATGATGACCAGGGTGAGCAAAGCACCCGCAATTCGTCCGTCCGCCCATAATGTTGTGCTCTTTATAAACCATCAAGATTGGGCTTGTAATGGGTAATGGTCTGCCCGTATCTATTTAAAATAAATAGGTGGGATACAATGGACAACTGAGGCACCTTGTTACCCGTTTATTAAATTGTTTTTTTATTTAAAAAAAAAATTCAGATATCTCAGGGCAAAGGTAGTTGGCATCATTAGATTGATTAGGGAGGGGTTCACATTCCATGCTCATCCAAAAGATGAGTATGCAATGCTCATCCCTCTAATTTGGGGGAGGGGACTTTTTTTATTTTTATGTATTTTTATTTATTTGGATTAAATTATATGCTGCACCATGAAATATTTTTTGCATCCAGTATCTCAAATTAATTAATTTCTAATCCTGCATTCAGAAATATTTTTCCTCTAACATTAGTATCTTGAAATATTTTTCTACTAGCATCTAATATCTGAAATATTTTTCAACACCCAGTATCTTAAGTTGATTAATTTTTAGTGTAAGGAGTATTTTTTCAAAAAATAAAAATATCAAAAGCCCCTTTTATTTTGGGATGAGCATTACATGCTTCTATTTTGGATGAGCATGGAATGTGTATTTGATTAGAGAGTAGAAAACGATCTAGTCACAGACTCACAGTCAACCACAGACACTGAAGATCCTCCCTTTCCCATTTCCCAATTTCTTAACCTAACCAGTGTCCAGTAACCCTCCCCAACTTTGCCTCTTGGACTCGGTCTCTGGCTCTCGTCTAGCTAGAGTCGCGTCTTGCTCAATCGCTTGGACACTCGCCACTCTTGGCCTCTTGCTCTCAACTTCACCGCGAGCCCGTGACCTCTCATCGTCGTAATCTAGAGTATGGACTCACCACTCTCGACCTCTTGCCCTCAACCTCACCGTGAACCTTGCCAGTGGCCACTCTTGGCCTCTCGCTACGAGCCTGATGCGACCTCTCGTCGCTATGATTTGGACTCTCGGCCTCTCGCCATCAACTTTGAGTATGTCATGTGTCTTCCATCTTTTATACATCTCGCCGTTGGGCATCATAAATCTATCCTCCATTTTTTCTTCCATCTCCATCTCATCTCAGATCTGTTTGGGTATCTTCATTCTGTAGTTTCTTTGGTGGAGCCATGGAGCTCTAATTCTGTTTTTAATAAAGCAGGGTATAAATGGGGAACCTGGAACCCGCCCTCGTTTTCTTGTACCCGTCACGGGTTAGACGAGTTATGCGACAGGTACTCGTGTAAAACAAATGGGTGGGATACAGGTTAGGCCACGGGGTAGCCCCGCTCGCCCATTGCTCACCCTAATGATGGAGATCATTGATCCAGTTGAAGAAGTTGACTTATAGCTAAAAAAAATTGTGAGTTTAAATTTCGCTGCTAGTATAAGGATTTTATTGATGGATGATATGTTAGTACATATGTAAGGGCTCTTTGAACTAGGAGGCCTTCTTTAGTCTTAGTAAGCTCTCGAGATTCAACCTACCTAAACTTACTTTCATGTTTGAAAAAACTATGTCCTATGATTGTTAAAATTAAAATATCACTAATTTTGGAAAAAAAAAATTAGTAGAATGTCTGTTTATAAAGTTATGCCATGGCAGCAAGAAAATACATGATGAACTAAATTAGCAAATACTCCCTCTAGTCCTTAATGTAAAATATCTATAGAGTTGATTTAGTCTTAAATATAAGACATAGTTTTTATATTTGTCACAATTTTCCTAATTTTTCCTTATTAATGCCCCCTCAACAATAATCAAAGAGGAGGGGAAATTAAGGAAGATGATTATAGTGTTTTAGAAAATGTACATGTTATATTAACTAACTTCCTTAATCTAATCAAATTAGGTAAATATATTTTACATTAAAATCCAGAGGGAGTAGTATCTTTTAACATTCCTAAACAAATTCCTATACAGTTTTCAAGCATGCCTAAGGAGTTAGACCTAAAGCATTATTTACTTAATGTCAATCTTAATAAAATCTTTTGATGCAAAGTGCCACAGTGTTGGCTTCTCTTCCCAGAAAATATTAAGAAGAAACATGGAGACAAAAAAAAAACCGCTAGCAGCAAAACAAAAAACAACTTTTCAAGAACCCATTTCATGCATGCAAAATCATTTTTAAAAAAAGAGCAATCAGTGTGCAAAAACAAAGGGTTTTTAATAACAACAAAGGGTTTAAAAAAGGATCGATTCAAGGCACAAAAATTTGGTATTTAGCATGAAACGATCGATGTAGAAGATGATTGAAGACACACGATGATGACAATATATGGTTGACTAATTAGCTGTGATGTCTCATACTATTGGTCAGATTTTTTGTTTCTTAGATCAATTACCTTTAATTTGGCTTTTCATGGGGCCAGTGTTAATGTCGGAATTTAGGTAGTCTTGAGTATTGAGTTTTTCTATGTGCACTCTTGTGGGATTATGAATTCAGCAATATATTCGATCAACAAATTAAAGAAAAAAAACAAGAAGTGAGTCTGAGTGATTAAATTAAAAACCATAGGCTGGAGATTGCTGAATAAATTTGGGTAATTAAGTTTTCTAATCTCGACTGCGTTATCAGAGCATATTCAATCAAAGACCTTGTGATGTCCCTCGACTTGATAGCTTAAGGTATCATGTGTTTTTGAAAGATTTGTTTGAGAGAAAAAAAAAAGTCATTTTAACCCAATAATGTTATGAAAATAGGAAAATATAAGAGATGAAATGAAAGAGATGAAGAGAGAAATTGGAGAGAATTTATTTGAATGCAACAAAACTGTAGTAGATAGTACTCTATTTATAGGCCTTTAACCTCAACCAAAAATTATAAAAAGTAAATAGCAAATTTAATTTTCATGAGTGCGCAAATTGTAACTTTTGAGTTTTTGGCATAAAGACTCCTAAAGACTATTAATTAGAAAGATTATAGAGTGTAGGAAATAAAAGGCTAAGAGTTGGGAGAGTTTATAGGCATCCACATATCTAATATTTACAACATTGTCGCTTGAATGTCTATAAACAAATATTGTGCTTCATTAAAACCTTATTAGGAAAAACCTAATGGGACAAAAACCTAGTGAAGGAAAAAAAAAAGTACCTAGTCATATTAAAGTTGCTTTATTAAAAACCTTACCAGAAAAATCTTATAAGGCAAAACCTTGGTTAAGGTATAACATAATCTTTATTTTTCGTGATGATAATATCATATTTACTTCTCATGACAACATTTCACTTTTATTCCCTTGATAACAACATCGGTCTTTGCCCTTTTATCTCAATAGAGTATAATGATTTCTCAAGTGGATCATTTACAATTCCTTTTAAACACGTCTCCTAAACTATGCTTGATTCATTGTCATCAAATGATATGTCAAAATGCATTCATATAACATATCTCTTCAACATATTTCTGGCTATGTTAAATTATCAATATACCCATCACTTTCTTTTTACACTGTGAAAAATAAAAAATAATAAAAGAAAGTTTATTATGAAAATAACCATACACATATTCAATTAGTTCCAGCAGCAAACTGATCTCGTATAATAGTTTCATAGAATTATCACATCAAACTTTTTTTTTTTTTTGATAACTAGTCGTATCCATACAAAACGCCTAACCCTTATCCCTTAATAGCAGTCTATGAAGCTCCGCATCATTGTCCTCAACGACATGGAAACCTTGTAGTGTCGTGAGAGCCGATTTTGCCAGGTAGTCTGCGGTGGTATTCGCCCATCTACTAATATGCCCAACTTCAAGACGCCAGTCTCTTCTCATCAAGCTATGAATTTCTTCAATGATGCTGTAGTCCGCATGTTGTTCGTTCACTTCCTTCCTCATTAGCTCCACTGAGTCTGCAGAATCAGACTCCAAAATAACTTCCCGATACCCCAAGTCCCATGCCATCTTCAAACCGTGGAGGCAACCCCAAAGTTCCGCTGAAAGGCTATCACCTTCCATTTCTCTGAACATAAATCCCTTGAGCAAATTTTCGTTTGCATCCCGAATGACTCCGCCACACGCAACCCCGTTAGTTAACTGTGAAAAAGCTCCATCTACACTTACTTTCACCCACCTTGCAGGTGGGGGCTTCCAATGTTGCTTATACTCTGTTTCTGTGTGTTGACCTTTAGAGTTGGTGAGAAAACGGGAGTGAGCGTCTTGCAAGCTTTCCCTTAAGGCATTCACACTCGTCAGGATAAAGTGGTTTGAGAGTTTCTTCCCTTCAAATGTGAAGAAAACTTTAGTTTCATAATATCCATAGCATTCCTGCAGGAACTTAATTTTACTAGCAAGACATAATAATGCAATATTAGCATGATGTAAAAATTCATAAAATATATGGTTCTTCTAAACCATTAAACTCCATATATATTCTTTTAATCAATAACTGAATGCTTTTCTTGAACATGCTTATGATATTTTGGATCCTTCAAGGATTTTTATGCAAACTTCACTATTTAGTAAACCATACGCCTATGCTATATATATTGATATCTAACATATGCATAATCTTGTTTTCATAGACTGCCAAACTAATAATATATTCAAAAATTATTGTATCCACCACAAATTAATATATCTCATCACACTCATCATTATACTTGTGTGAAGAAGATCTTTATTTTCGCATGAATATTCATGTACCACAAACAACTTTATATTTCAAGTGTTTGGATAGCAGATCCATAATTTTGACATATTAAAATAACATAATCCTATTTCATTACCTCTTTTCCCTTTTTCTTTGGGCCAATCACTTTTTTCTCTACTTTGCTTGACATATTTATGTATAACATCCTCATTTTATTACGTGATAATATTATCAAGATCGTTGTTGGCAACTTAATATTTTTATTTGCATTTTTCCTAGTACATTATATTATTAATTGGGATCTCTTTATTTTTTTTAGGTACCTAAACCTATTTTAAGATTTTTGCAATTAGTTATATCATGGCTTTCTCTGGAGTATCTGCCTTCTCAATATAATCATCTAATTATTTGCTCATTTCTCTTTTCTCATGGAACTGATTATTCTCTCATGCTTCAAGCAAACAACTTTATATTTTAAGTGTTTGGACTGCAAATCCATAATTTTAATATATTGAAATAACATAATCCTATTTTATTGCGGCTTTTCCCCTTTTCTTTTGACCAATCACTTTTTTGTCTACTTTGCTTGACATATTTATATATAACATCTTTATTTTATCACGTGATAATATTATCAAGATCATCGTTGACAACTCAATCTTTTTATTTCCAATTTTCCCATTACATTATTCATTGAGATTTCTTTATTTTTTATAGGTACATGAACCTCTTTTGAGGTTTTGCAATTAGTTATGTTTTGGCCTCCTCTGGAATACCTGCCTCCTATGATCATCTAATTATTTCCTCATTTCTCTATTCTTTTGGAACCGATTATTCTCTCATGCTTCAGACATGTCTCACTTTCATTTATGTTGATTGGAGCATTTTCAATTGGAATAAGAGATTTAATAATTCTCTTTTAGATTAGTAATTGCATCTAGCAATTATTATTGAATATTTTATGCATACAAAACTTGATGAACTTCTTATTCATACTGCTATATTAAGGATATGTACTTCATAGTAATAATGCATTCCTTTTGCTCCATTTTCTTGCTATTGAATCCCCCCCGGCCCAAAAGAAAATGTTAGGAAAACTATATAGCTATATCAAATGATAATTAATTAAGAGTAAATACCCTTTCTGGTTCCTGAAAAAAAACACGGACCCCATTTTCGTCCCTAGGAACTAAAATAGGACATTTTTATGGACTAAAAAGGAGTTTTTGAAAATTTTTGAGGGATCAAAATGTTCACTAATCAACTCTTATTCGTCCTTTTCAGAGACTAAAAATGAGTTTTCTTTGTATGAGAGACGAAAATGGAGTCCGTGTTTTTTTTTAAAAAGGATTAGAAAGAGTATTTACTCATTAATTAATCATGCGGTATAAGTTTCTCAAATTTATTTGTTTCAATTAGAAATATCATTTTATCTCATTTAGAGACAAACAAGAAGAAGCAGGTTTTGACCCAACAATTTTATTCCAACGTTATTCAAATGTCCATTTATGTTTATTGTGGCGGATTAATAGAAATAAAAATGACACATTCAAACATTTAATATAGAAAATATATGTTTAATGACCAAAAGCTAATTTTATTGGAAGAATTTTGTTGGTTAGTATAAGTTTGCAATATGTAAGATCAGATATGTCAACATAGAAACATAAATTTTGTTCTCATAGATGTAGAAATGAAGGTTTTAATGAATGAATCGTATAATCTGAAAATGTGCGTGCTTAATTAACATAATAATTTATTCAAAAATTCCTAAAAACTTCAGGTTGCAAAATAATACTATCAAATGTAACCATCTTATAGATGCATCTATCAAATTTTATTTAACACTTATATGATTTATATGCTATTTCAATGTGTCCATATATTTCAATTTGATATATTTCCAAAAATACAAAGATCTATTCCAAATCACAATTGGTGATGCTCTCGTAATCAATTTTCTTTAAAACAAGCAGCACGCGATAATTCTTGAATTATATAATATATTGGTTATTTATGAAGAATATAATCTTCTGGTTTTTTAATGGATGCTAAAAATGTCACAAAATCTTCAAAGTTAAAATATCAGCTACTCGTGCTCCATGGACAGAGTCAAAGTTGAATATGACTCACACATATAATGCCACATAGTAATATCAAATTAATACATTTAATATGAAAACTCATAAACTCCAGGGACATTACTGTTGGAAAATTAACAAAAGTAATGATTTAAGAAAGGATAAAGTTTATATTATAATATAGCAAGTAGGTAATAAAACCAATTCAATGTACTCATTAATCAAAAGCAACAAAAATTCCCATAAACGGAAATACAACATAACAAATCAAATTCATTAATTAACCGTAACATGCACCTCTAGCAGAAATAAATTCACCAGCTGCCATTAAAGTAATTATTAACTTAAAACAATCAAGGTTCTAGCAACATAAAACACTTGCTTCACATTGCAATGTACCTAGTGATACAGGATAAATCACAATTTCTCGCGATACAAGATCTTTTTGTCTTTTCAGCGGCCTCTCCTTTTGTTAAATCAACGGAAAACAATTAAACTTTTTTTTGGTCATTTTTATTCTTTAAAGATTACGAAAGTTTTTTTTTTTTTAACCTGAAAAGATTACGAAAAGTTGTTGATTATGTATTGATTCAAAACCCACCAAATCAATCAAAGTTCATATTTGGGGTCTATTGTGATTTGTGATTGTATATGATTTAATTGATATCATTCGACAATGCAGTCCTAATTAACCGTATAAAATTCGAAGATATACTCAATTTATAAAAGAAATTATTTATGTAAAGACACACACATATATTTCCAGGTATAGATATACTCTATATATAATATGTGTCTTTACCCGAAGGAAAAAAAAACACACACACACACACATTTTATACTTATTTTATAATTGTTATTTCTGTTGAAATCTCTAATATATGTTATATATACACTAATTTATATGAAACCTTTGTTTATTTATTTAATTATGACAAGCTAACGAAAGTTTTATTAATTTCTTAGTTTACAAAAATTTTAAGAATTAATGTATCTTATGCGAGCGAGCGTAATGAAATCAATTTGCTCCGTACTACTTCGTATGCTTAATTAATTAGTAAGTAATGGATAAAAATACTCTTAATATAAAACATATTTAGTGAGTTGATCTATGTTCTAAATATAAGATATAATTTTTATATTTGTTTATAATTTCTTAATTTACCTTTATTGATATTTCCTTAAATATAATCAAGAAAGAGAGGGAATGGAGAATTAATGAAAACAACTAGAGTGTTTTAAAAAATATATGTCAATATGTCATATTAACTAACTTTTTAATATAATCAAATTAGATAAATATGTTTTATATTAAAGAATGAATGAGTGTAAAAAATCAATGTACCATACATTGGACATCAAATTTGAATTTCTTTATTAATTAATTAAAAAACTATACTATTAATTAAGTGTCCCTTCGAGTTTCTCTGAACTAAATAATTTGTTGAGAGGATTTTAACATTACTTGACATTGGCCTCATTATATATCCAAGATAATAATATATTATCTCTTGAATCAACGCTTTAACATACTAAAATTAAAGGCTATAAATTGAGAAGGAAAGCATAGCCGTTAACCACTTGGCTTCAAAAAAGAGGCCACAATTGAAATTAATCAGGATTCTTAGTAATTATGGCTAGTCTTCATCAATATGAATGATGCTTGCGTTGTTTCTGATAACATCAAAGTATGAAGCAAAAGAGTATTTAGTGGGAGGCAGCGAATCATCCTGGCTGCTTGCTCAACCAATGGACTTCCACTCACCGTTTCATGACCGGGGATTCACTCTGTAACCCTAATGGAAGTGAAAGGGAAAGAGGAAAATTATCCTAAGTGCAACAAGTCAAACCCTATCCAAGGTCATGACAAGATCGAATAATGGACAGGCCAAGGTAGTGTTGTCTAGGCCAGGATCATATTACTTCATTAGTGGCGAACAAGATCATTGTGATGAGCAAGGGTTGAAGCTGCATGTGAGAGTCTTGTCTGGTTTTAATGATCATAAACTGAAAGACAAAGATTTTGATGATCATTCGAAAGAACAAGACTGTCCATCTCATCCCACAGTGAAGGATTCGGATTGCCCTTATTGTCATTCATCATTCTCTCCCAGCACCCCAAGATTCCCGTTCTTGTGACAAATGTTGCCCTTCTTGCAATGATAGAGATGTCATTGTTTGGGAAACAATCAAACCATAGTTTCAAAAGCCCACTTTCTATAAGCTGATATAAAACTCTTTTCACATGTTTATCTCTTAAATCATAAAAGCACTTCTGAAAAACTAAAACAGATAGGAATATAAATGGAGGTGATGATATATGTATGTGTGTGTACCTATTTGGATTAACAGTAAAAACTGCTTTTTCAATGTGATTTACGATATATGAGGTAAGTATAGAAGAAGAGTTTTATCTCGGCTTACATAAACATACTTTTGGAACACCAACTCAAATAGGCCCTGTATATGAAAATAATGGAGGTGGCTGGAGGCTAATCCTACGTTGTCACCCTCGCATGGCTATAGGCCGTAGACCTTTGTAATGCCTACTTTTTAAAATCAACAAAACTTTGCATTTAATACTACCTCCACAACTTAATATATAAGCCAGTTGATTTTTGCTGGAGAGATTAAATAAACTAAATAAGTTAGATTAAATTACTTATATTTATTATTTTTCTCCTAACTAAATTGTTTGGCTCATAATAATCTGATATATAATCTTATAATATGTATACAACATATATTATAATTAATTTATTTTGCTTGTTTAATCTCTAAAAAAAACATTTTTTTGGGGGGGGGGGGTTGAGGGGCTCTTTTTTTTTTTTTTTGATCAAATAGTATCTGTACTACTTCACCACCAGTTCAGATACAGAGCCATAACTAGAAGATAACAGCAAATAACAGAAAAAATAGCGCAGTACAATATCAAAAGGAACATAGATACTAATAGTCCTATTAAAACAGAACCCATAACTAATAAGTTGAGGAAGACATGACAAATCAAGACAAACCAGCCTCCTGAAGGTCCAAGGTTAGAAGTGTGAGTAAAGCAGGTGTTGGCCAGTAGACCCACCCAGTCGGGTACACCTCTTTATGAGCATCTGCTGCAAGAGAGTCAGCAACACGGTTCCCCCGTCTAGGGGTAAAAGATACATGAAACCCAACCTTAGAATTAAGGAGACAAATAATGTCCTGCACAATAATCCGGCTTCTCCAATCTACCGAGTCAGGGGACTTTGCATTAACACATGTTTGCAGAGGTAGACAGTCGGTCTCAAACACTACCTTGTCATGCCCAAGATCCAAGGCTAACATGAGTGCCCGTTGTAAGGCTAGTGCCTCAGTCATAAAGGCGGATATGGACTTCACTTTACTGATAAAACCCCACCTGAACTGCCCGAAGGAGTCCCTGCAAACCACACCAATAGAGGCCGACTTATCATGAGCAAAGAAAGCACCATCCCCGTTCAGCTTCAAAAAGCCTTCGTCCGGAGGAGACCAATGAACATGCAAATCGTTACTACATCTTACCGCGGCCACCTCAGCATGTGATTTCTCTCTAATTAGCCAAAACTCCACATTACTACCGGGTGAGGGCCTCTTTAGTGCCATCTCTTAACTCATGACTTGATTGCCTCACTAAAATGCCACAAGTTCGAATAGCGACTTGCATCTTCAACAAAATAGCTTTGTGCGACACTTCTGTGACATGAGGAGCAGCCAAAGTTACAATTTTTATTTTTCAAACAAATAGTATTGAATTTTAATGGTATTATTAGTGACATCTTCGTTATATTAATTTCTTATGTTATTATATTCCACTTCAACCCTTTTCTTTTAAATATATTTTTATCATTTATTAATAATGTTGGATAACGTATAATTTATTTCCTTTTATTATACTAGTATTAATTTTTAAGAGTATCCATTATTTATTTATTTATTTTACCCTGAAAAATAACATTTTTATTAAATTTTTGGTTTAGGAACATAATAACTTGAAAGTATATCTTAATTAAATAATTTGATTATGTTTATTAATTTTAATATGATTTTTTCATTGTCATATCTAATTTAATTTTAAATATAAAAGGGTAACTGTGTTTTAGTCATTTAGATATTTGCTTATTTTCTTTCCTCTCCTTATTTTATCTTGTCCATCCAAATAAAAGGAGTGATGATTGTTACAAATATACAAAAATTATGGATGTCTATTAGAGTTGACACCCACTAGCCTACAATTGGGAATTAGAAAAGCAAACAAAGTGCAGCCCAATAGCCCACAATGGAGAAAGTGAATTACAAGGATTAATGAGCTAGATGTATGTCTTTTAATCATCCATTAAATGGACACGTGGTTGCTGTTAGGTGTGTCTTGGTGTCTACTCATGTTGTGAATAATAAATGAGCTATGTGCTTGATAAGGGAAGTGAATGAAGAATCATTCTCAGACTTTCTCTCTAAATCTTGCACCTTTTATGTTTATTGTTATCTTAGTCTTACAACACGTTATCAGCACGAAGCTCTAGTCAAGGTATAATTTTCTTCTCATCTTCTTAATGATTATATTATTTGTTCATTTACCTATCTGGGATGATCTTAGCCACTATATGGAATTTTTAAAAAAAAAACTTTTATCAAAGGCTTTAAATATCAAATTCCATGGTTAAGATCGAAGATTATTATTATTTTTTCTATATTATGTTATTTAAATTTATACTGCTTGTGGAATTTCTATTTATTTCATGCATGATCATATTCTCCTCCTATTCATGAACTAAGTCTTGGTGAGGATTACCCCCGTCTTAGTTCATTTCTTTTACTGGTGCGGATTACCCCCATTTTTATTACTGGAGTGGATTACCCCCATTTTTATTTCTTTTACTGGAATGGATTACCCTCATTCTTATTTCTCTTGCCGGTGTGGATTACCCCTTGCCTTAATTCATTTATTTACAAATACTTTATTATTAACATTGTTATTTTATATAACCAGAAGTTATATATTTTTTTATTTCTTATTTTAAACCTATATGACCAGAAGTCATCATTATATATATATATATATATATATATATATATATATATATATGACCAGAAGCCATATAAAATCAATTTCTAATAATAAAAGCTAAATGGCCAGAAGCCGCAAAATTTTAATTTTTATTATAATATCTTACTTGTTGTCATATGAATTTCTTGTTATTGATTCTTATTTATTTCTTTTAATTAGCCTGAACCATGACAAACACAACAATCACATCCCTGGCAAAACTTGAATTTGTGGCTCTTGATATTTCTGGGAAAAATTACTTATCTTGGGTGTTGGATGCGGAAAATCACTTGAATGCCCTTGGTCTAGAAGACACAATTAAAGAAGGAAACCAAGCTTCTAATCAGGAAAAAGCTAAATCCATGATTTTCTTACGCCACCATTTACATGAGAATTTGAAAATAGAATATTTGACGGTGAAAGACCCACTAGTTCTCTGGAACAATCTAAAAGAAAGGTATGATCACCAGAAGATGGTCATCCTCTCAAAAGCTCATCATGACTGGATTTAACTGCGTTTACAAGATTTTAAATCTGTGAGTGAATATAACTCAGCCATGTTTAGAATTACTTCTCAGTTGAAATTATGTGGAGATAAAATTACTGATGAAGACATGTTAGAAAAAACATTCTCCACATTTCATGCCACCAATTTGCTCCTGTAGCAGCAATACCGTGAAAAATGATTCAAGAAGTATGCTGAATTAATTTCTTGTCTCCTCGTGGCTGAGCAAAATAATGAGCTTTTATTAATGAACCATGAATCTCATCTAACAGGCTCAACTCCATCCCCAGAAGTGAATGCAGTAACCAATGAAAATTTTAGAGGCTGAGGACGAGGACGTAAAAGTGGCTACAATCTAGGAGGTCGTGGTTGTGGTCGAGGCTCAAATCGCAGTGGATTTAATTCCCGATCTAAGGGAGGAAGGATTGAAAAGAACCCCATAAGGGAAAATAGTGGGAATAATAAGTATACTGAAAATGCATGTTATCGTTACGGTGGAAAAGGTCATTGGTCTCGTACCTGTCGTACGCCAAGACATTTGGTTGATCTTTACTAAGAATCACTGAAAAAAGGTGGTAAAAGGCCGAGGTCTGAAGCAAATCATGTTGATATGGCTAAAAATTTTGAGCAAAAATACATAGCTATTAATTATTTAGAAGCTTCTGATTTCTTAGCATAAGTTATTTTTGTCTGTTCGTATCACTATGTTTTGACTATGTTTTTGTATGATCAAACTTGTTACAATTATTTGTCTTTCTTTTAAGGGTTAAGGTGCAAAAATACACATGTGCTTTTCTCCGAAGAGTGCCCAGTAGCAAATGCTTTTTTTGGGTGCAAAAGTGCACACGTGGTTACAAATTAGGTGCAAAAATACCGTTTGACCGTTAAGTTTGACTTTGACCGTTAAGTTTGACTTTGACCGATGACGTGACATTTCAAAGGTGCAAAAATATACATGTGATTTGTAAAGAAGAGCGCCCAACAACAAATTTTTTTAAAATTTAATAATTTTATTTTAATTACTACCGGGTGCTAAAAAGATATTTAGAATGCTGATTTATACAGAAAAAATACTTCATAATCTTGAAAAATTATTTTTAGATCTAAAAAAAATATTTCAGGGTACTGACTGGTACTAAAAAGATACTTTAAAGTATTTTTTCTATACCAGTCAGTATCCTGAAAGTACTTTTTAGTACCAGTCAGTACCCTGAAATATTTTTTTTCAGTATCCTTTTACTACCGGTAAACACTTGAAATATTTTTTCAAGATCCTAAAATAATTTTTCAAGATTATGAAGTATTTTTTCAGTACTAGTCAGTATCCTTTTAATACCGGTCAATACTTGAAATATTTTTTCAAGATCCTAAAATAAATTTTCAAGATTATGAAGTATTTTTTCTATACTAGTCCGAAAAAAATTATTTCAGGGTACTGACTAGTATTAAAAAGTACTTCCAGGATACTGACTGGTACATAAAAAAATACTTCATAATCTTGAAAAATTATTTTAGGATCTTGAAAAAATATTTCAAGTATTGACCGGTACTAAAAGGATACTGACTGATACTGAAAAAAATATTTTAGGGTACTAACTGGTACTAAAAAGTAATTTCAGGATACTGACTGGTACAGAAAAAATACTTCATAATCTTGAAAAATTATTTTAGGATCTTGAAAAAATATTTCATGTATTGACCGGTACTAAAAGGATACTGACTGATACTGAAAAAATACTTCATAATCTTGAAAAATTATTTTAGGATCTTGAAATAAAATTATTAAATTTTAAAAAAAAATTGTTGTTGGAAGCTCTTCTTGACAAATCACATGTGTATTTTTGCACCTTTGAAATGCCACGTCATCGGTCAAAGTCAAACTTAACGGTCAAAGTCAAACTTAACGGTCAAACGGTATTTTTGCACCTAATTTGTAACCACGTGTGCACTTTTGCACCCAAACAAAGCATTTGCTACTGGGCGCTCCTCGGAGAAAAACTCATGTGTATTTTTGCACCTTAACCCTTCTTTTAACTGTGCTTTTATTTATTTTCATGTATCTTTTAATGAAGAATGAATTTTTGTTGCATCAATCATGAAGATTTATGTCTTGTTGATAGCGCAACAACCCACACCATACTAAGAAATGATAAATATTTCTCTTCTTTAGCAATGCAAGAAGCCAATATTCAGACGATATCTGGTAGTATAAATTTGATTGAAGGCTCTGGAAGAGCTAATATTTTGTTACCTGAAGGAACGAAATTATGCATTGATAATGCATTTTATTCTACCAGATCTAAAAGAAATTTGTTGAGTTTTAAAGATATTCACAGAAATGGATATCATATGGAAACAATAGTTAATAATAATCAGGAATGTCTGGCTATAACGAATATTGTTTCTGGTAGAAAATGTATATTAGAATGCCTTCCTGCCTTTTCTTCTGGATTGTATTATACATTTATAAGCACAATGAAACACATGCTATTGTAAACCAGAAATTTGTCAATCAAAACCATAAGTTTGCCAACACAAACCAGAAGTTTGTCAATGAAAACTAGAAGTTTGTTAATGAATTTAATGTTTGGCATGACCGGTTAGGCCATCCCGGATCAACTATGATGCGACGAATAATTGAAAATTCATGTGGACATACCCTGAAGTATAAACAAATACAACAGTCCCATGATTTCTCATGTGCTGCTTGTTCCAAAGGAAAGTTAATCATTCGGCCATCACCAAGCAAAGTAGAAAGTGAGTCACTCACATTTCTAGAACGGATACAGGGAGATATTTGTGGGCCAATACACCCACCATGCGGACCATTCAGATATTTTATGGTTTTAATTGATGCATCAACCAAATGGTCACATGTTTGCTTATTATCTTCCCTCAACCTGGCGTTTGCGAGATTACTTGCTCAATTGATTAGATTAAGAGCACATTACCCTGATTATCCTATCAAGAAAATACGTCTTGATAATGCTAGTGAATTTACTTCACAAGCTTTTAATGAATATTGTATGTCCCTTGGAATTGATGTTGAACATCCTGTAGCTCATGTTCATACGCAAAATGGACTTGCAGAATCTTTGATTAAACGATTGCAACTGATTGCAAGACCCTTACTTATGAGATCTAATCTCCCAATTTCTGCTTGGGGTCATGCCATTTTGCATGCATCAATGTTAATTCTCATCAGGCCAACTAGTTATTTAAAGGTTTCCTCTCTACAAATGGTTTTTGGTCAAGAACCTAATATTTCCCATATACTGATTTTTGGTTGTGCGGTATATGTGCCAGTAGCACCACCACAACATACTAAAATGGGTCCTCAAAGAAGAATGGGAATATATGTTGGGTATGAATCTCCTTCAATCATAAAATATCTAGAACCATCTACAGGAGATTTATTTACAACACGATTTGCTGATTGTCATTTTGATGAATCAGTTTTCCCGACATTAGGGGGAGATCATCAGCAGTTGGGTAAAGAGATTAGCTGGAATGAATTATCACTGGCTCATTTTGATCCTCGTACGAAACAATGTGAATTGGAAGTTCAAAAGATAATTCATTTGCAGAATTTAGCTAATCAAATGCCGGAAGCATTCACTGACCCAAAGAGAGTGACTAAGTCACATGTCCTAGCTGCTAATGCTCCTATTCGAATTGATGTCCCAGCAGGACAACCTATTACAAATGAATCTAAAGCACGCCTGAAGCACGACAAACCCATTGGTTCTAAAGATAAAAACCCTCAAAAGAGAAAAGGAGCTAAGAATATAGATGGTCAAATCGAGGATAATCAAGAAAAGTTAGTAGCTTCAGAAGAGCCATCTCCTGAAGAGTTATTATCTCTAGTAGAGATATCTCAAGAACATAATGTTGCAATCCCAGAAGAGACTCAGGTACCTTAAATATATGAAAATAATGAGATCTCAATAAATTGTTATGAATGGTATCCGATGGCACCGAAATGAAGTCAACGTTGACGACATATTTGCTTATCATATAGTACATGATGTAATGAATGATGATGAGGATCATGAGCCGGAATCCATTAGCGAGTGCCAATAGAGAAAGGATTGGCCCCTATGGAAAGATGCCATAAATGCAGAATTAAAATCACTGGCAACACGAAAAGTATTTGGACCTGTAGTCCCTACACCTAAAGATGTAAAGCCAGTTGGATACAAATGGGTCTTTGTAAGAAAAAGAAATGAAAAGGGAGAAATTACAAGATATAAGGCACGTCTTGTAGCCCAAGGCTTTACTCAAAGACCTGGCATTGATTTTGAAGAAACGTATTTACCAGTAGTGGATGCAATTACC
The DNA here is from genome assembly GCA_034222035.1 of Acacia crassicarpa. Taxonomy (NCBI): domain Eukaryota; kingdom Viridiplantae; phylum Streptophyta; class Magnoliopsida; order Fabales; family Fabaceae; genus Acacia; species Acacia crassicarpa. Next base: position 31,054,009 of record JAWXYG010000008.1, on the reverse strand, counting down.
TTTCGTTATTTGATTAGCTTAGCAGTAAATGAAGGACTTGATTTACATCTAATGGATGTTGTCACTGCCTACTTGTATGGCCCGCTTGATAATGACATTTATATGAAAGTCCCTGAAGGACTAAAGGTGCTAGAAGCATCTAATACAAATTCTCGAGAAGAATACTCGATTAAATTAAATAAGTCCTTGTAAGGCTTGAAGCAATCAGGGCGAATGTGGTATAATCGTCTCAAGGAATATTTGTTGAAAGAAGGGTATAAAAATGACCCAATATGCCCATGCATTTTTATGAAAAGATCTAACAATGAATTTGCTATAATCACTGTTTATGTTGATGATATCAACATCATTGGAACTCCTGAAGAGCTCCAAAAGGCAATTAATTGTTTGAAGAAAGAATTTGAAATGAAAGATTTGGGCAGAACGAAATTCTGTCTTGGACTACAGATCAAGTATCTGAAGAATGAGATATTTTTATATCAAGAAACTTATACAAAGAAGGTCCTAGAAAGATTTTATATGGATAAGTTTTGTACTCCAATGATTGTACGATCCCTACATGTTGATAAAGATCCATTCCGACCTCATATAATCAACAAAGAAGGTGAAGAAGAACTACTTGGTCCAGAAGTACCATACCTTAGTGCCATTGGAGCACTGATGCATCTTGCTAATCATACACATTCTGATATATCATTTGCAGTGAATTTATTAGCAAGGTATAGTTCTACACCAACACGGAGGCATTGGGATGGAGTAAAATGCATTTTTCGTTATCTTAGAGGCACTATGGACATGGGGCTTTACTACTCAAATGCATCCAAACATGAATTGATTGGTTATGCAGATGCTGGATTTATGTCTGATCCACACGATGGCAAATCACAAACTGGTTATCTGTTTACATGTGGAGGTGCAGTTATTTCGTGGCGATCTATGAAGCAGACTATATCAGCCACATCATCTAATCATGCAGAAATTCTAGCAATGCATGAAACAAGTCGAGAATGTATATGGTTAAGGTCAGTAATACATCACATTTGGACAACTTGTCATTTATCTTCAGGAAAGATGGACCCAACAGTTTTATATGAAGATAATGTTGCATGTGTTGCTCAACTTAAAGAAGGTTATATCAAGGGTGATAGAACAAAGCATATTTTACCAAAATTTTTCTTTACTCGTGATCTTCAAAAGGATGGTGAGATAGATATCCAGCAAATCAGTTCAAGTGAAAATCTGGCAGATTTGTTCACTAAGTCACTTCCTGAAGTAATTTTTGAAAAGCTTGTCCATGGTATTGGCCTCCGAAGACTCAGAGATCTCAACTAACATTGTCAAGAGGGGGAGATGATACACGTTGTACTCTTTTTTCCTTATCTAGGTTTTATCCCACTGGGTTTTCCTAGAAAGGTTTTTAATGAGGTAACACTGAAAAGTGTATCAATGAATGATGTGCTCTTTTCTTTAGCTAGGTTTTTATCCCACTGGGTTTTTCCTAGTTAAAGTTTTTAATGAGGCACATTCATAATGGACATCCAAAGGGGAGTATCACAAATATACAAAAATTATGGATGTCCATTAGAGTTGACACCCACTAGCCTACAATTGGGAATTAGAAAAGCAAACAAAGTGCAGCCCAATAGCCCACAATGGAGAAAGTGAATTACAAGGATTAATGAGCTGGATGTATGTCTTTTAATCATCCATTAAATGGATACGTGGTTGCTGTTAGGTGTGTCTTGGTGTCTACTCATGTTGTGAATAATAAATGAGCTATGTGCTTGATAAGGGAAGTGAATGAAGAATCATTCTCAGACTTTCTCTCTAAATCCTGCACCTTTTATGTTTATTGTTATCTTAGTTTTATAACAATGATAACATTTTCATTTCAATTTTCTATTATCTCCTTTCATTTTCTCTGTTCCCATCCAAACGGAGGTAAAAGTTTTGTGATGCTTCAAGCATAAAGTTAATAGATTAAAAATAAAGACGCGTATTTATTAATTTGCCTATTTTTCTTTTCGGTTTTATTTCTTCTACATAAACTAGGAGTTAGTTTAAGTAGGGGGCAGCTATGGTCTTCTTCGGAGGACCATTCACTGCCCCTAAGGCAGTGAATCTGCCTTCTTCTTTTTTTTTTTTTAAACTTGAAAAAAAATTAAAGGTCTTTGTGATTCACTGCCTTGGGGATAGTGAATGGTCCTCCACAGAGGACCATAGTTGCCCCCCGTTTAACTAGAGATATGGATAAATATCTTGGTGGGAACCATTACAAGTCTATTCTTGGAAAGTGTTAAAGGGAAGTAATGAAAAGATCTCTCTTTACTATACAATAATTAACCATAATGTTTTCATTAAACCGGATTAAAAAGAGATTAAGGAAAATCCTTTTCTTTACCAAAAAAAAAAAAACACACACACACATTGGAGTCTAGGGCACAAGTTTCACCCACAAACTCGCCACAACAAAAACTAAAACTCTGGACACAATTAGCGAGCAGAAGAATACACAACCTATGAGTCTTTCAACACCTAATTCACAATAAAGAGTCTACATCCAAAACATTTGCTTATAAGTTTTGATTGTGGATCCACCAAAATATACTAGTTTATAAAATAAAACCTTTGGTTCAACTGCAAAATAAATAGTATTATCAAAACATGTAGACCCTAGAATGACAATATAGAAATCATTATAACATCAATACTAAAAGAGACTTACAAAGTTCACAACTATTACGCCTCTGGTTGCTTCCCTTGTCCCCTAGTAAAACTAGATGTCTTGCCTGGAAAATATTGAAAATGACGGGGTGAGACATAAGTCCCAGTAACCAAAATTAATTTATTAAATATGCAGGAAATGATTGCAAGTCAGAGAAGCAGGTTCACTAACCATATTATAATATCAACATTAATTCAATAATATAAAATATATAACAATAATTAGAACTATCCTCACTCGTCCATCCTACTCTTCCTTATATCATCTGAACGTGGTACAGCCTATCAATGCTAGTATACCTGGCTAAGATTAGCTAGTCACTTCAAGAATAATGTCCCTTCCCATGCTACCACTGATATACTGTAATAGGGAGGTGTCCGCCCAAAACACTCAACTCAAATTCTGTACTAGGAATGAGAGAGCCGATGGACACAATTTCTCGCTAAATCTCTTCCATACAACCCAACTTATCTATAACAGATAAACAATATGGCACTACAATTACCCAAAAATATCGTACAATATATTATTCTATATACAACATCCCATAACATACATTATAACAGTAATATCGAACAAAATTTATTATTCCATATATCACATTTCACAACAAACATCACAACATTCACAATCTCAATAACAATATTCATATATTGAAAAATACACTGCTTCATTGAAATAATTTCATATTTAGATATACATATAATTTTTTTTTTAAAAAAACACACACACACACACACACCAATAGTTCATGTGAAAGTAAGATTTAGAAAATACCTTACAGTTAAAAATAAGCATATAAAATAAATTAACCCAAGTTATCTCAACTTTAAGCTAAACCTTATCTCGAGGAGACAAACGCGAACAATCACCAGTCACAAGTAAACTCTACTTCATCACAATTATAATTTCATATACCTTAAGTTACACAAATTCAAATAAATATATATTATCATGGTAAAAACTAAAAATGACAATTTAATCCTTTAAATTTCAAAACTAACCGATTAAAATCTTAGTAATTCCGATTAACCCTTTAATCGATTAACCCAAAATAAAATTTATACAACTTTTAATTGGTAAAAGTATCCGGTACGATATAAATTCTGAATTTCCTGAGTAGAAAAATTAATTTAAATCCCTACAATAATCAATGAAAAATTCCGAACTGATTAACACTAGTTATTAATCGTTCTATACACTACAGTTATTTATTATTAAAATTCAAAACTTTTCTAAAATCATAATCTTAAAATCTTCACTAACCAACATATATAATATTATATTCATTAGAAGAGAAAAATATATAAAACAACTTTCATAAAGGAAGCTTATTAAAAAGAAACTAATTTAACTATCAAAATAATCTTATAAAATGAATAACATATTTCAAATATCCTCCTTTTCTCTCCTCTCTCGCTCACTCACCCCCAGTTTTTCCACCGCCAGATGCATACATAGCCCACATATATATGGGGTTCAAACTTCTCATGTTGCATGAGAAAAAGAAGATTCCTACACACATATGAAATAATTGGACTCACGTATATATAATACTAATTATATATAGGTGTGGGTCTCATCATTTTATGTGTGTGTAACATGAGAAAATACTTCTCCTACAACATGAGAAGTGTTTTTTCCTATATATATATATAATGCAAAAAGTGGAATGACTCACCCCTAGTGGCGGTGAACTTGCCTCTTCATTTTCATTTTCATTTTCATTTTTTTTTCCCTTTCTTCCGAAATCATCATTCATTTCATTTTTTCCCCCCTTCTTTTCTTCAACCACCACATATCATCTCCCTTCTTTTTTTTCTTTTGGAAATGGACAAAATTACAAGAAGAGCCCAAACTTTATTTTAATAATACTTTTATTTTTCTCTCACAATTCCAATTTAATTACCGTAATTATATATAATTATTTCTTAATTATAATTAAATCCTTAAAAAATAAAATTAGGATGCTACAAGTAATCAGAATGGAAAGGAAAATATAATATGGTATTAATAAATGAAGAACAATCCTTATAATTAAAGTCGTTAATTATACTCTCCCAAGCAATCATATGCAAACTTTGCTGCTTCCAAGTTCCAATGAAGTTACTTCAATGCAGTGGATATTGAAAAAACATAAGGACTTTCTTATGGGGCAACGACTTGGATGAGAGAAGAACATTTATCTGATCTCCCAGAAACAAGTACAAATTATAAGGGAGATAGTGATGTGAACTTGAATGGCAATTTCGTCACTTTACAGGAGACCACTCAAGAAGAGGAATTTCCAAAACAAAAGATGCAAATTCAAGAAGTTAAAACATGTTTTGGAGCCCAAAGCACCATATCAACTTATAAAATTGATTTAAATTATATTATATTATATATAATTGTTTATAATAGGATAGTTTTTTTTGAAAAAATTAAATAGGCTAATATTTGACTTGTTTGCCTAAATGGATCGGAGTCTAACTTGTTTGCTTAAGTGTGAAAAAAAGTTGGGAGGAGAGAAAATAAAAAGAAGAGAAAACTTGAGAGAGAATGTTGTCACCCTTCTTACCTGGATGGACTTGAGAAAATTGAGAAAAAGTTAAATAAACATATATGTGAATGACTGAAATACCCTTGTCCTTACATCAAAATATATCACATTTAAAATCAAATTAAATAACACACTGGAAACATCATATTGATATTAACATACGCAAATAATTTAAACTCAAATTATTTGGTAAGGAGAATTTACTCAAATGAGATTAGATTTGAAGGACTTAATCTCAAGCCTTTATTTTAAAGGGAAAAAAAATACTATGGCTAGGTAAGAAAATAACAAACATTTATTTATATACTATAAGAGAATATTTAAATAGAACATAAAATAATATATGAATTTATGAGCACATGAGAATTTAATAAAACAAATTAATGAAAAATTTTGTGTCTCCTTAATTTTCTCTTCATTTAAACACATGATAAACCTCTTAACACGCGTGAAGAGATTTAGGTTAGGCTGTTTGGTTGGGGGGAAGGGAGGGGAGAAGGGAGGGGAGGGAAAATAGAGAGAAATTAAGAGAAAAATTATTTATGGTTCGGCCACAAGAATTTTTTCCTCATTTAAATATTTTCTCCCCATTTTTCCTCCCAAACCAAACAGAGAAAAAATAGGGTGGGCTTCTTTTCTTTTCTCTCATATGTCCTCGCTTCTCCAAGGGAAACTCAATACATTTTCCCATTTTCCTCTCTATATACTCCACACTCTGTCGCCAATTTCTCGGAGAAGGCCCTGACGCTTTTCCGACTTTCTCGAGTTGATCACCTTTTTAAATGAGAAAAAATGATGGGAAAAGATAAGATCAGGAATATGCCGTGAAATTGGCGATATCGCAAGACACAAATTTCTTAGTTAACCCTAATTGCAACATCTTATCTCCAATTCCCTGAATCCCCTGTTTCCGTGCTTTCTTCTTTGATGATTCATGGAAGTTGCATCACTTTCTCCTCTGTTATCGCCAACGTATCTTCCTTGTGAGCACTTCCTCCACTTTAGTTCTTTCCTTCACTTCCAGTTGCTTTTTTGGTTTACTTGCTTCGCTTGTATTTTTAGGTCGCCAAGAAGTGAGACCCTTGTCGAAGTTGTCTACTGCTCTGGTAATTCTGGTCTTCATATTTTCTTTCATGCCGTTGGTTTCTAAGAAAAGGGGGAGAATTGAAATGTACAAAGAGTGCTAAAAAGAAGTTTCTTTTCTTACGTGTGCTTATGTATTTCTCGCGGAAGTTGAGTTAGTGTATTGGCTGATTAAGGGGAATTAAAAACTATTAGCTGTTTACTAGCTAATTTGATATTTAATCATTTTTTAATCACCTGGCTGATTGAAGCCTTGGTTTAATGATCATCAAGGAAGGACTCATTCCAATTCGTGTTTCTGGTGGGGATCATATTCACCAATTACGTTTTTTCTTCCTGACTAAATATTTTAATTTGTTCGTTTTCTTCAGAAGTATGTCTGAGCTTGAGTCTAGCTGCTCACTTTCTTTTTTTTCTCTCCGTCGTGCCTTTTTCTTGTAATTTATTGTCTCTGAAAAATTACCACATGTTGATTAGAATGGCAACGTTTTCCATTGGAAGCTGCTATTATTTTTGAGTTCTGACTTGTGACCATTTTGTCTGGGTAGCCCTCGTTGCAGTTTTGCAGTCATAAAGGTTTCCACACCAGACATGAAAGTCTGAGGAGGGCACTTAATTGTAAGTATGGCTTTCCTTGAAAAATGTTTAGTTATATCAGATTAACATGGCATAAGTATTTTCTTCACAAAAATTATGTGACATTGGTTAGGTAGTATTATCATATGGTAGAAAAATATTCATTTCAATTTTCGTATATCTTCCCTCACACACTTCATAAATTATCTTGATTGGTGGAACACCCTAATATAATTGGAAAACATATGTTTTCATCTTCATTTATATTCCTTTTCTAATGCTGCAGCTTATGAATTTTGACCAAAATTTGTGTTTTATAATTCAATTGAATGAATACTGCCATTTTATATTATTTGAAGAAGTTTCCTCACCCAAAGTCAGCTTGGTAATCCGTTTCATGATTATCTATATATTCATGCGTGCTTAATAATTTTACTTTCTTTGGACCATATGCTTAATTATCTTATTGACTATATGAATTCTTACAAGTTATGACTTTTTAGCACTAATTATTAAAGTCTGATGAAGCTTATGTTATTGGTTGTAAAATCTGATCTCTGAATTTGCTAAATAAATTACCAATAGGATTGTCCCTTCAAATATTGTCTTGGTAAAAGATATGATGGACTTAAGGCATTGTTCTTTCCCCCCCCTATATATATAGCTGCTCAAAGTAGCTTAACAGGCATACCAAAGAAGCATGGCAGTGCGCTATGGCAATGTTCTGATGCAAAGATAGAGGTTTGTGGACTTCATCACAGTTGCAAATTCCATGTTCAGAATAAATTTGCTAGAGATGTAATTGTAAGGTCTGAACTTGCCGCAGTTGGATCCCCAGAAGATGACTATTCCCTATCCAGTAAGCTCGATGATTCAATTAGCTCAAATCCCTTATTTTATATACTTTATAAATGATGGTATTTCACTTTCAATGTCAAATTGCAGAATTGAAGGTAGAATCAAAGATCAGGGGAGCATGTTTTTATGCTGTTACTGCTTTCACTGCCATATTTCTTTTTATACTGATGCTTGTTGGGCATCCATTTGTTATCCTATTTGATCGTTATCAAAGAAAATACCATCATTTTGTTGCCAAAATATGGTCTACACTTACCGTGACCCCATTTTATAAAGTCAATTTTGTGGGACTGAAGAATCTGCCACCTCAAGATACTCCTGTTGTTTATGTATCCAATCACCAAAGCTTCTTAGACATATATACCCTTCTTACTCTTGGGAGAAGCTTCAAATTCATCAGCAAGACTAGTATATTTCTCTATCCCATTATTGGGTGGGCAATGTTTCTTTTGGGAATGATTCCTTTAAATCGCTCTGACCGCCGAAGCCAAATGGTATTCCTCTGCTGTTCTTTATGCAGATAAATATACTTAGTTCTGCTATATGAGATGTCAACGTGTTTTTTGAAATTTTGTTATCTATGCACTGTACAAGGATAAATCTAGCAGTCACATCATGGATATTTTTTTCTTCCTTTTCATATAGGATTGTCTTAAACGATGCATGGATCTTATCAAGAAAGGAGGCTCTGTTTTTTTCTTTCCTGAGGGAACACGCAGCAAAGATGGAAAACTTGGCCCCTTCAAGGTGAGTTTATGCTAAGATTCCTGAGACTCTCTCATCTGATTAAATGATATTGTTTTGGTAGTTAACGATGGGAAGCCATGATGTTGGAAGGCATAAAAAATTATTTGTTCGCTTAACAAGAAAATAATTCATAGGTTGTATTTTGGATTTATAATTTTAAATCATGTTTACCATGGGAATAGGGTCTCATTGTTTATAAGAATGGTTTGATTGGGACAGGGATGCTTATTTTAGTTCTCTGATTTGAATGGACTGTAACCAAAATAGTGTGCTTTGACCCTAGATCACCTGTGATTACATACTATCTTGGATGCGTGAGCACAAATACAGAGATGATTGAAGGGTTATTAGTTTGGTACTCTATAAATTTCTGTTGATGTTTAACATGGTTAGCCCACTTAGGGCTTGATTTGGAGGTTGGATTGGATTGGGATGGATTCAGTTTTCTCACATTTGTTGGATGTACTGAAAGCAATATGATGGGTTGAGGACGGGTCAGGTTAATTACAATTTTTCTGTTAATCTTTTAACCACTTGAATTTTATTGTCTTCAATTTTCAATTTCAACTGTTCAGGAGGAACATTGGAAAATTCACCATTCAAATCCTCCTCACCCTATTTATGAATTCAAACTTTGAAGCAATTTTTTATATTGTCGTTTCAATTCCAAATGAGAGTGGGATGAGTCACTCCATGGGAATGGATCTGGTGCATATGTCTTTGGTGCTTTTTTTTTTTTTTTTTGGTGCATCTCTTATTCTATTATCAATTAACACATTATATAGTAAATAGTATGCACATCTTTTACCCATCTTCTACATCTTTAAGGGGAGGCCTAGTTCACAAGGCTCCTACCAAGTGAGGTTTGGAGAGGGTTAAATGTATGAACCTTACCCTTGCATGTGTAGAGGTTGTTTTCGGTATTTGAATCTGTGATTTCTATATCATATGGTAGCAACATTGACCGTTGCTCCAAAGCTCATCCTCCCATCTCCTCGCCCACCGTCCTGCGCACTGCTGCATCTCTCCTCTAACCCCATTAATGGTCACCCCACTTCATTCTCTCAAAAACTGTCAGTTAAGCCTCTAAGCTGCTAAAGCAGAATGAAGCTTCCAGCTGCCATGCATGAAAATTGAAATGTCAAAATTTACAGCTTCCAAACTTTGAGAGGAAGATTGTGATTTCTTGTATATGTTTCAATCTACCCAACTCACTGTTTTATGCTTCATGGTTTACTACATTGATCTGGTCATCCCTTGGACAAGGGAGCAGAGAATACGTTCACTGAAATTTATGCTATCTTGCCTTCTCTTGATGATTTGCAGAAAGGTGCATTCAGTGTAGCTACAAAAACAAATGTGCCAGTTGTACCAATTAGCATTATTGGAACTGGCCAAATCATGCCTGCAGGAAGGGAGGATATAGTCAACTCAGGTTCCGTCAAAGTCAAAATAGTTATACACAGACCAATTCATGGAAATGATGCTATGATGCTTTGTGAAGAAGCTAGGAACACTATCGCAAGTGCGCTAGTTTGTCAAGAGTGAGAAATGCATGTATGGTGAACACTCGGCTGCTGTGATTCTTCTTTGAGCATTTTTGAATTGAACCTTTCTGACACCAATCCTTTTTTTTAAAAAATTTTGAAAGAAGCAAAAAGGTATGATTTAGAAGACTCTCTTCATTTCACACTTGCTTCCTTCAAAGTAATGAAATATCAAAATAAAGCCAAAAGAAATATCAAAGTTAAAAGGTAGAATAAAGGAGATGTGAAAAATAAATAAAATAAAATCAACATCAGTCGAATGGTTTATCTATTTTCCAAGGTCGTGCTGCTCTCCTGGGGCATGCTGCCATTGTCAGTCTGATTTGTTGAACACGATCCTCTAAACAGCCTTCTGTATTGAAGTTATGTACAAGGTAAAAGCCCAATCCTTTCTTTTTTTTTACTTGGGGATGATTAACTTAAGGGTAAAGGATTTTTCCTGTCACTGGAGATAGAGTTATCTCCAGTAACCCTAAAACTATGTCGTTTTGAATTATTGAAGGGTGTATTTGTAATTTCAGGTGAATTAATGAGGGTGTATTTGTAATTTCAGGTGAATTAATGAAGAGGCAAATACATAAACACCCTTCATTAATTCACCTGAAATTACAAACATACCCTTCATTAATTCAAAACGACGTAGTTTTAGGATCACTGGAGATAACTCTATCTCCAGTGACAGGAAAAATATTTTTCCCTTAACTTAATTGTAGTAATGCTATTTTGTTGTTGATTACTTGGTTGCAGGTCATTGCTTGCTAAGATGCCTCATTTTGATTTTTGGTGTACCAGAGGGAGTACCATCTGAGATTTTGCACATGTTCTAGCACTCAGGTCATTTCAGCTCTGTTAGATTGATTCTTCCTTGTTAGATTATAAATTTTTTTTTTTTTTTTTTCTGGAGCTGAAACAAACTGGTCTCAGAACCTTGTACAAATCTTTTTGTTCTAACACTTAACCCTTCTATGCATCTTTTGTGTAAATCATTGACTACCCTTATGTTTGTTTGGATGGAGGGAAGAATAAGGGAATGATAAGCCAAAGGAGAAACAATAGGGATAATAGATTTTCTCCTCGTTGGATAATAATCCAGATAAAATATTAAGGAAAAAAGAGGCATATGTTTTACATGTCTTTTTCTTAAGCTTTCCCCCTTTTGTGGAGAGATTTTATAGGGGAAACATGTTTTTCAAAATTGTCTTGGAGGAGAGAAAAATAAATGTGGCCCGCATCTTATTATTGTTAGGTTTAGTTTAGTGAAAAGGGTTTTTTCTTTCACTATATAACAGAATGATGTTAGAATTTTTGCTGGGAGTGGTGTCTATACTAAAGGAGTGTCTTTATTATAAGGCATCAACCAACAAGTTTATTTGGTCTTTTTTGTAAGACATTATTCCTAAGGAGCATTAATTATTTGTTTCCACATGTGTCTTTAATTAATAAGGGGGTGAGAGTAATAATTATATAATATTAGTGTTTAGTGCAATTAGTAGGACTAATAATTGTAGAACAATTTTATTGACTTTAATTGTTTTTATTGGTTTGTGAGAATCGTTAGTTGGGTCCTTATAATAAGGACCAAAAGGAGTAGTGAGTATGAACTAGGTCAATAAGAGTTTTGAGGAAAATTATAAATTTAATTAATTTAAGATTAGATCACCCTTAAACTCTTATAATAGAAAATAAGTGCTAGTAATTGTTAAACTTTTTACAATAAGCTGATGTTGAATTGTTTACATGGAAAATATGTTTTATGTTTAAAACCGAAATTAACTTCATAACTAGATTTTAGAGTAAAATACTCTAACTACTCTTTTGTGTTACTTTAATTATACAAACCTCTTTTTTATTTTGAAAATATATACTTAAGTTAAAACTATTAATTCTGTTAAGAATAATATAAAAATATTGTAGAAATATATTTTTAATTGAAATTTATATAAAATTAAAATGTATTTACTAATATACCCTTAATAATTGAAAACTTGTAAATATAACATACTTTTAGACATTTGAGAAAGTTTTTTAAATGTTTGTAGAAAAAAATATCAAAATTTAAATTTAAATGATTTAATAAAATCTCTCAAACATATATAGTATTACCTCTGGTCCTAATTATAAGAACTGGTTGACTTTTTTTGAGGAGATTAAGGAAGCTAAATAAGTTACTTAATCATTTCATATAATATTGGGTAAAAGATTTTTCCAGTCATTGGAGATAAAGTTATCTCCAGTAAGCTCAAAACTACGTCGTTTTAGATTAATAAAGGGTGTGTTTGTAATTTTAGGTGAATTAATGAAGAGTGTTTCGGTAAAATTCAAATGATAAAAAGATAAATAAAATTATGGAAACAACCTTCATTAATTCACCTAAAATTACAAACACACCTTTCATTAATTCAAAACAACGTAGTTTTGGGCTCACTGGAGATAACTTTATCTCCGGTGACTGAAGAAATACTTTTCCCTTAAATATTATTGGATTATATATTAGTTTATTAGTTAAATTAATAAGTTTGAAGAAAAAAAATAAAAATAGAAATACTTTAAAGTAATTTAATTAGCTTCCTTAATCTCTTCAAAAAAGTCAACTAGCTCTTATAATTAGGACCGGAGGGAGTATATTATATTTGATATAGAAAAATGTGTTTAATATATATATATATATATATATATATATATATATATATATTTGGTCATTTAAGAAGCTAAAAATAAATAAATTTCAATAAATATGAAAAAAAAATTAAAATTATAAATTTTATAATTTCAAAATTCAGAAATTTTTAACAAAGTTAAAAAAAAATCTATTAGGATAAATAGTTTACTTTAGATTTTATACTCGTGTTATAATAAAGATAGGAAGGAGCAGTAGACAAATCTTTTTTGTTCTTAACACGCAACTGGCATGTGCATCCGCCCTGTCAATATTGTTTGATGATTTCCGTTGACTCAGGCTTTTTTGGAGCTCAATGTAATTATTTGATCATATTATGTATAAATTGTTTTTAACAACGTCAGGCTTTTTATTTTTATTTTTTCTGATACATCAAAAAAATAAAAAATTTAAAACCAGAACAAAGATATGCAAAGGAACTATTCCCCAAGAGGCCGAACTCAGCAGTTCATGATGATGTAGATTTTGTGAGTTTCATCTCACTTAAAATGTCTATTTATAGCTAATGTGAGTTGGCATAGATGGTAAGGGATCCAGGACTAGGCCCTTGAGTCATAGGTTCGATCCCCTCTGCCGTCGTTGGGACTCCTTTAATAGGTGATCTCGTAAGTCCCCAGTAAGTGCTCATAGAGCCCGGGGCCGTACCCTGGCCTTAGTAGGGGGATTGATGCCGAACCCTCCAAAACTTTTTGATATTAAAAAAAAATGTCTATTTATAAAATAAGTTTAAAAGTCACGGTCTCTTTTAAAAGGAAAATATTAACTGATGTTAACGGTTAAAAAGAATGATTTTAACTAACGATGATGGAGTTACTTGGCATATTAAGTACTCCCTCCAATCATAAATATAAAATATAACTGATTTTTTTAAGGAAGTTAATTAAATAACTTCAAAATATTTATATTTATTATTTTTTTAAACTAGTAAACTAATTTATCTAACATTTAAACTGATATATAATTTTATTACAAAAAAAATTGATATATAATCTAACACAATATTCGATGTGATTAATTAACTTATTTTATTTTATTAGCATCTCAAAAAAAGGAAAAAAAAAAAAGCCAATCATAGAATCGGAGAAAGTAACATCTAAATAAGTGCAAGTAATTGTTAAACTTTTTACAATAAGCTGATGTTAAATTGTTTAAATGGAAAATATGTTTTATGTTTAAAACTGATATTAAGTTCAAAACTAGCTTTTAGAGTAAAATAATCTAACTACCCTTTTATTATACAGACATCTCTTCTATCTCTTTTCTATTTTGAAAACATACACTTAAGTCAAAACTATTAACTATGTTAAGAATAATCTAAACATATTGTAGAAATATATTTTAATTGAAATTTATATAAAAATAAAATGTATTTACTAATTTACCCTTAATAATTGAAAACTTGTAAATATAACAAATTTTTAAAAATTTGAGAAAGTTTTATAAATGTTTGTAGAAAAAAAAAATCAAAATTTAAATTTAAATGACTTAATACAATCTCTCAAATATATATAGTATATTATACTTGATATAGAAAAATGAGTTTAATATATATTTTTGGTCATTTAAGAAGCTAAAAATAAATAAATTTCAATAAATATGGTAAACAAATTAATTTTATAATCTCACAATTCAGAAATTTTAACAAAGTTAAAAAAGAAAAAAAATCTATTAGGATAAAAATTTGATGGTATACAATTTTTTTTTTGGCCCACGTATATTTATATTTGTTTAAATAATTCTAATGTTAGGAGAAGGGCATTTTGATAAAACAAAAGTTTAAAGTCAACTAACTAACGATGAAAATAGGATCTCAAAATATAAGGGAGGTTTGTGTAATGAGGTCTGTATGAGTTTTTAAAATAAAGAGGATGTCTGTGTAATTAAAGTAAAACACATGGGATTTTACAAAAGACAGGTAAAACACATGGGTGGTTAGAATATTTTATTTTAGATTTTATACTTGTATTATGTTTGAGAAGGATTTTAAGTAACGACGATGGAGTTACTTAGCATATTAAGTACTCCCTCCAATCTTAAATATAACATATAACTGATTTTTTGAGAAAATTAAGGAAGTTAATTAAACAACTTTAAAATATTTATATTTATCATTTTTTTCTAAACTAGTAAACTAATTTACCTAACATTCAAACTGATATATAATCTTATTACCAAAAAAAAAAAAAAAACTGATATATAATCTAACACAATATTTGATGTAATTAATTAACTTATTTTATTTTATTAGCATCTCAAGAAAAAGAAAGGAAAAAAAAGTCAATCATAGAATCGGAGGAAGTAACATCTAACACCTGTACAAAACTTAAAATAACACTTGCTAGGTTAATTAATTAATCTGAAGCATCATAACATCATTTCAAAATCCAATTGCTGATTTTATTGTTGAGTTCATTCTCGGCATCCATTAATATAAATTTTAAAAAACAACGGATCACGCAAACAGAAAAAGAATCAATCACAAAAAGGAATTCTATACAAATAAAAAGAATTAAGATAAGAACTTCAGAATCAAATAAAAGGAATTCCGGCAACCGTAGAACCTCCTAACATCTTTAATTCACTCATGTAGTCATGTTAAAACAAAGGTTGGCACATTATTAAATTTGTCTCAAAAAAAAAAAAAAAAGATTTCAATTGTACTCTTATCAATGAAATGAATGTCAGACATTTTCTCACAGTTTATGAGATCACTCATTAAAACTTTTGAGAGATAAAAATAATGGAAAACTATTAGATACGTTCATACATCACATTATATTTTGGATCATTTTTTTTTAAAAAAAGAAATATCTTATACTCCCTCTACTCTTTAATTTTAGAATTATGTATATAATTTGATTATACTAAGAAAATTAACTAATATGACATTTTTTTTTTTCTAAAATACTTCAATTATCTTCTTACTTCCCCAACCTCTCTCTTAGTTGATTTGATTATTGTTGTGAGAAAGCATTAATATGAGTAAAGTATAAAAATATTGACAGATATAAAAAATATATATTATATTTAGGATTGATATTAACTTTCCAATTAAATATTTCCTAATACAATGGGATTTACTATTAAAATATTTTCTGAGTCCCAAACAGAACGGTTACTTTGACCGTTAAAGTGCTAAGTCAACAATGGTTTGATCAAAACAAATCTGAGTTGGCATCTGAATGGGCAGATAACAAGGCATATGAGTCAGCAGAGATTTCTCTTCTTGGACCGAACTCACCTGCCACCTCCTTCTCCATCGTTCTCGCCTCCCTCCACTTTTCCGGCCATTTTCACCCTAACTTCTCTCTCCTCTTTCCTCTCACCTCCCTTGTTTTGTCTTCTTTCTCCCAATCACTTCATTCGATCCCTCCGCTATTTGGTTTGGATATTCTGATTCACACTTCACCATCTTAGACATATTATTAGACAATTCCATATGATTGGATTTTAGAATAACAAGGGAAGTTCCAATAGATAATACACAAATACATCACACACAGGCTAAAGGTTGCGTTTGGGTTTTTAAAAATCTTTCACGACGAGGGGAGAAAAGTTTACTGTGTTGGATGGACCTAGAGGTAGAGCTTGAGACAAAAATTTTGGGGGAATCTATACTCATTAACTAATTAAAGAATTTTATGATTATATAACATTTTAAAAATATTCAGATTTATAATAAAAGTTGGGAAGAGAAAAAATAAGGAGAAGATAATATTACAATATTACTCTTTGTATTTTGATGGACTAGAGAAAACACAAAGGAAAAAAAAACTTTATAAATTAAAAGCCATATGTAGAGAAACTTTCTATCTTCTGTTTATAACTATAATGATGCACCAAAGATAAAGTAGCTCCACTATAAAGAAACTGGAAAACTCTATAGTGGTATTGTTGAACTTCACTCTGATTCAGCAACATCATCTGCTAGCAATCTTAAGCTTTTTCCTAGATTAGTTAAATTTACAGTAAATACTTTTACTTCTGAGGTTGAGGTTTAGAATGAAAAATTAATTAACTTCATCCACAGGTGTAGTATATAATAGGTAAAAGTATAGTAAAGAATACACCATAAAAGTAAATTTCATTGATAAGCTAAAAATTTTAGGTTTAAAGATTATAATATTGGAAAAAAAAGACAAGATTTACATACCAAATGGAACAATATTGAATTATAAGCTCTAAAGATATAAAAGACTGACTTGCAAATGAAAAAATAAAAAGAGAGAAAAATGTTATAAAAAAAATTGGGGTGGCCAAAATTAAAATTTACATTATATTTAATTTTTTTAAAAAATTATTCTAAACTCTTTTTTTTGGGGGGGTGGTGGTGGCCCCCCTAGTCATATAGAAGCTCATTCCATCGTTACTATTTCTCCTCTCTTATTATTTTTTAACTAGTTACTTCTTTTCCCGTATTTCTTAAATAATCAAGTCAAACTTATATATAGTTAACATGCTATATATCGTGGTTAATATGTTAACTTGGCATGTTTTGATATTGTGTGCTCTTTGTGATTTCGTTAACGTGCTAGTGGATTGTGGTTAATGTGTTAACTTGGCATCATAGTTGTAGATTTCCTAATTTGACTCTGACTTTTTTACTTTTATATTTCTAATTAATGAAATCGTTACATTCGTACTAACCATAAACTTAATTGATATCGCGAGTTTATATAGTGAGTTTATTATTTTAAAGTTTTACCCCTATATAAGATTGTGTTGACCCTATATTTAGATTCGAACTAGCCGGTTTTCCAATTTAATCATATTTAATAGATCAATATATGAATTTTATAGAAATTTCTTTATCCAACATGATAAATTATAAATGTTAATAGATTTATTTTTAACCATTCATAATTAAAATATATTCTGATAAAATTATTGTCTTTTTTTTTTTTACAATTTTATTATATGTTTTAACGCCTTTTTTTTTGTAATAAAAGAAAAGACTTACAAATTTTTTATTTGAATTCACAGTTGGAATATATATTATTATAATGACTTTACTTAAATTCGTCGTGAGTTTAACGGCCATTCTTAACATATTTTGGCATTGTCCGCTCTATGTGAATTTGTTAACGCATTAATGTATATGTTTGTTAACGTGATAACTCGTCATGTCTGTTAGCTTGGTTACTATGTATTTGAAATTATTAGCATGAATACCGTAGATTCAACTAAACTCCTCTGGTAAGGAAAAAAAAAAATCAACCAAACTCCGATATAAATAGGAGCTATTCTTCCTATCTTCCACGCACAAATTAAAAAACCATATAGTTGTTAGGTTGGTTGCCATGTATTTGATATTATTAGCATTAATATGGTACGTAGATAGTACCAAACTCCTATATAAATAGGAGCTATTCTTCTTCTCTTCCATGCACAAATTGAAAAAACCCTATATTTCATTATTTCTCTCATTCCTTCTCAATTATGATCAGATTCATCAACATGGGAGTAGTGTTGCTCTGTGCTCTGATGATATTCTCGGCTATGACCACTGAGGTCGCAGCCGCCGCAGTCACCCGTGGTGGAGCTGAGGGAAGTGGCATCACCTACGCCATTAGGACGACGACCACGATCAATCATGAGGGTGACCCAAATCCAAAGCTTGGTGACCATCGGAAAACTCTTATGCGGACACTAAGACAACAAGCTAATCCTTACACCAGAGGTTGCAGTCATATCCACCGCTGCCGTGAGGAGTAGACGAGCATGGAGAGGTGAGAGAGATCGAGTGGAGATGTGAGGAATAGGATGAGGGTTCTTCAGTCTTAAAAATTATTATAAATCAGGCTTCTCTCTCCTTAATCTCACTCATCCATCTCTCTCTCTTATTCTCTTTATTTTATATGGAGTATGTCTTATCCCTAAGCATTACCATACACCCACAAATGAATGAATAAGAGCTTTTTCTCACGCATCTCTCTCTCTCTCTCTCTCTATACACGAAGACACAAATTGAATGTCTTTCTCAGTTTCTTTTTCATGCAGGGGGTTTTGCATGTTAGTAGTGTGTCAAGTTTAACGTACTGATGCTTGATTTGTGATTAATACTCTATACGAATTTATCAATAATGCAATATATATTTTAATATAAATAAATAAATTTGTTATCGTATAATTTAGATCGCACAACTTTTCAAAATGATGATATATTTCTTGTGATGCTATGCGCATGATCTAATTCAAAATGTTTTGAAGATTATATTTATTTTTCTTAACATATAAATTTTGTTGGAATATGAAAGATATTGAAAAAAAATTGTATGAAATATACTAGAATATATCTATATTAAAAAAAAAAATGCCCGCATGAAATCTTATATATAGTCACTTTTTTGTTGTTGCTGAATTATATAAAACTTCCCTAAATTTTGAACCATGCATAAATATTCTCGTCAACTATTATATTAAAACTTTTAGACGTACAAATAACTTAAACTTCTTTTTGTAAGAACTTATTCAGTTTTAAAACTTAATACAAAACCTTATATACTTTCAAGCAAGTACAGATAACCTTAAAATCAATTTTATACGTCCTTTCCCTTGTCATCTAAAACTAATCTAACGCATATATATCCTTAAAATCAAGTTTATACCTCTAATTTGCCTTGTCATCTAAAACTAATCTAACGGATATGGTTTTTGGCCATTGAATCTGACATAAGAAACTAATTAGGAAGCGGATGGAATCATTGATAGCGGATGGAATCATTGGTTTTTCCCTTGTCATCTCATGCGTGTTATATATATAAATAAAAGAAACGAATTGAGAGGTCTGTTCTTTGTCAACCAATTAGTGGACTGAAATTGTAAGTGAGTTGTTGTATATTATATTATATTGATGGGTTAACATAAATTGCATTGAATATCCTAAATTATTTTTATAGTATATCCAACACTGTAAATATATATATATATATATTTGGTGCATTATAAACGTCCTAAATTTATTTTGGTGCATCCAATGTTGTAAAGCATTTTTTTAAATGTATCCAACACCCTAAATTTCATAAATTGTTAAGTGAAAAATTGTTCAACAAATATTTTAGGGCTATGGACACACCTGAAAAAGATACTTTAGGTGTTAGTTACACTTTAAAATATTTAGCACACTCTAGGGGCCGGGTTTTGTAAATATTCCTCAAGAACCAATTGGGAGGGCTACATTTGTATAAATGAATCTTGGATGGAATTCTGTGTATATTTGGAAATCCTGATAATGAAGCTGAAATCATTAATTAGCATTAATTTCGTATATATATTCAATCAAAAACTCCCATATAAATACAAGTTCTTTTTCTCCACTTCCTAGCACGTACACGAAGAAAAACCTATAGATCTCTTTCCCTTCCTTCTCAATTATGATCATGATCAGATTCAACATGCCAGTACTGTTGCTCTGCGCTCTGGTGATATTATCAGTTATAACCATGGAGGTCGCCGCCTCTGCGGCAGAAGGCTTGACCTACGTTGGGAAGGCGATGATCATCAATCACCCGCTGCCGCAACTCCCCCCCCGGCCAACGCAACTGAGACACCGACCGCTCGCAACCTTCTTGCTCATTAATCTCTCTCCTTTTTATATATCTCATCCCTAAGAATTCGCTCATTAATCTCTCTCTCTCTCTCTCTTATATATCTCATCCCTAAGCATTCCCTTATTAATCTCTCTCTCTTATATATCTCATCCCTAAGCATTCGCTTATTAATCTCTCTCATCTCACTCTCCTATATATATATCTCATCCCTAAGCATTGTCATATCTCTCTCTTATATATATCTCATCCCTAAGCATTGTCATATGCGTGCATGAGTATATGTGAATGAATAAGAGCTTCTTCGCGCATATCTCTCTCTACACACTAAAATTTGCAACTCAGTGTCAAGTTTAACCGATGCATGGGTCTAATAATTTATCAATGCAATATATTTAAATAAATAAATGTATTGTGTATTGTTTAGATCACACAGCTACCTTTAGAAAAAACACACACACATGAGTAAAATACCCTAAGACCTTTTGTGCAATAAGTGATTTTCAATTTACCAAAAATATTATATTTTAAGAATATATCACCATATCAAAATTGACTAACATATGACATAAAGTCACATAAAATAACAGTCATTTTAGGTTCAAAAGAGTCATGGAAATGTTATAAAAACACTTAATAAAATTAAGTGTCAATTAGCAAATACTAATAGGCAAATTAATTTGTGCTAATTAAAATTATTTAAGAGCAATAAAGACATCTAATAGGGCTGTAATATTTCGAAATTATAGGGGCAAGGAAGAAACAAAAGACTTGCCAAATAGTGTCCAAATGTAACTTGATTAGCTAACTAAACAACTAAAAGATGTCATCTAGTTGCAAAGCACATTTGAGGCTTAATTTATGACATTAAATTGCTTCATAAAAACTGCCCAAGAAGTCATGATTTGCGGCTGAACATGTGGGGGGAATTAATGTGTAATTAACATCTCGATTTTCTAAAGCGTTTTCGAAATAGTTTGATCAGAGTAGAGCATCGGAACAATTTAAAAGAGCGAGTATCTGATAAACATTTACTGCTGGTGTATCCGATTGCTTTAAACAGCGGTACAATTATCCGAATATCTAAAAGTACGTTAATACATATCCAAAAAGAAATTTTCCGACCGTGCCTCACGCGTGCTGCTTGCCCTTGTCCTCGGTCTTAGTTCCTCTAGACTCTGAAGCTATAGTGAGGGCTGAGATTCAATGACCATTGAATCTCAGGTAACGATTAACCTCATGCTTAAATATGACAGTATATGTATGACAGATATTCATGGCATGATCAATACATAAGCACACAGCAGATGTATCCCAATCGTACATAAGCACACAGTAGATGTTTCCCAATAATACATAAGCACACAGCAGATGTATCCCAACAGTACATAAGCACATAACAGATGTATCTCATAAGCACACAGAAGTTGTAAAGTTATCTATCACATATAAGCATAAAATAAGCATTACGCGAACGTATCTTAGTCGGTGATTGTGGTACGTACGTTGGTCGGTAGGCGTTCACGGATCGCCTATAATAGTAATATCGCATTACTTTTGTACAGATCACATCCTAAGAGATATTTTTGGCCACTAATGACTATTTTATCCCTGGTGCATTTATTTCTCTATTTATTTCTTAATTTTCGTAGAAAAACGTTGATACAGTATTTTGGGCAGATTTTTCGTCTATCTTTGAAAAATCATAACTAATTCTAGAAATATCGAAATGGGGATCCGTAAAATTATTTGGAATACTTAGGATGTCTATTTCTAAGTAAAAATACTCACTTTTTCCCATATTACACGAGTCATTCCCAGTTTTAAAGATTTCAGCCTCTGCCTAGAATTTCTCCAGAAATTCGTAGCCCAACTTTGAGAATTTTTATCTCACTGTACAGAACTCATTTTAACATGTTCTTGACATATCTGAAAAGCCCTATATGTCTAATTTAACCATAAATTTTCCCAGAGTTTTATAACTTCATTTTCAATATAAAATATTGACATTTTTATCACTGACTTCAGAAATCTCTACCTGATGAATTTTCGCCAAAGCTTCGCTACTTTGTTTATAACTTTTCTAGAAATTTTGCTATACCAAGTGGCTCATCTAATTTTTGAAATATCACTATTTTTGACTATAAAAACATGATATTGAAATTACTCTAGCATATTTAAGATCAAAGCTACTTCTAACTATGAATTTAAGAACTAAAACTTTAAGAACTTAAGAACTTACCTTTGAAGCTCTTACTCCTTCCTCCTTCTTGCTCCAAGACTTCACTCTACTCACTCTCTAACTCTAAAATCAGATGCTTTGAGCTTATTTGGTGTGAAGAAATGAAGAGGATTGCTTCTCTATTTATAGGGAAAATCTAAGCCCTTACTTACCTTACAAGTTGTCTCTACTTCTTCCACAAGTTATCTCCCTTCTTCAACAAGTTGTTGCAACTTGTTCTTTATGTTTCCTAACTTTCTCTCTAAGTTTTTGACCATTTTAGAATTGTCTAGAAAATTCCTACTTCCTTCTTAAGCTATGAAAACCGTCCCCCTTCCCCTTCATCTTTTAATTTGTTTTGCATTTTAATTTTAGCCTATTGTTTAATGTTTTAAGCTCCCTTATTGGTTCTTTTTAATTTACTTGGATTTAGCTTTCATGATGTTTAATTTAATTCAAGTTATAATCCCAAATGTAGTGTTTTAGTTGTTAATAGTCTTAATTATAAATGTACAATTGATTAATATATTAATCATGGTCATTATTGATCCCATTTATGCTAATTAGCCTTTGGTCCTTAATTAAATTAATATACCCTTAAGTATGCCCTTTTAATTTGATGATAGATTAATTCCTAAAGTTAATATAAATACCTTAATTATTTTAAACTTAATTGTCCATTTATTGTTGGAAATTTTCTCTAATTTGATTTAGGTATTTTCATGCCATCTTATTGTCTCTTATGATTAATTTAAGATTATGCTTTAATATAATTAAGTAATTTCATAACCTTTGGTTATAAATTAATCACCAATTTATGTGTTACTTTCTTTCTTTATGATCATTCAAAATAGTTGTTATTTTATGTGATTTAATATCACATTTTATAGTCTCTAATATATAGGTTTGTAATAAACTATTGGTTAATTAATCCCAAAGTGGGATTTAAATGAAAATATAATTATAACAAATTCACTTTTGTATTTGCTAAGATATAATATTCATATAAGTTATTAGGGTATTTTATAATCCCTAATTGAAGATTACAAAATTTGGGTCTTTGGTCTCTTTAATTCGAGGAGAAAATTCCTTAAATTAATTAAATAAACTACTTAAATTTTGAGGCCACATATTCATTGATTTCCTATAGGTATTATTTATCAAATTATAGTAGTTATGAGAAATATGAATTTTAGGGTATTACATAATGAGCATATAGAAGCACATGCAAGTTGGCTAAAAATCTTCAATAGTGTTTTGATCTTTATTAGTCAACAACCAATCAAATATTGATACTTGGCAATCAAGGGACACCTAATCCCTAATTTATGTCATCTAATGACATCATTAAATTGCCCAAGAAATCGATAATTTCGATTAGGCACATGGAGGGCTGATTAATGTCAAGAGTTTAAGATAAGCTCATATGATAGATCAAGCCAAAATACTAATCAAGATTAAGTACACATAGAGTGCAATCACCTTAAAATAATCTTGATTTTCTTGGCAATTAGAAGGAATAATTAATTAAGGAGCTTAAGTCTGAAACTTTGTAGCAAGTGTGCTACCTCTGGATTTAGTTGAATCAGATTTGCTATGCTTGTAAATTATCTTCGTGAATGAGTATTTCATGTCCAGATTATATAATTCAAATCTACAGCAGTAATCCTATTGAATTCATCTATTTCGGCATATTTGTGAAATGAAATTGATAAGAGAATTGAGAGAGTTTGATTAGAGCTAAGATGCAGTGATGAAGAGAGCTATCTTTGTCTTAGGATGAAGTGTGTTTGAACTTGGATAACCTTTGAGATTGTGAATCAGTTTATTATAGATTGTAGGAAATAGATAATCAATTCAACTTGCTAAGAACTTAATTTATGAAACTCAACTCGATTGAATCATTGCATCATTGAAACTGTGTGGAATCGACTTAGGGTGCTCATTATAATCTATACAAGTAGTTTCTAGTATTTTGAAAGTATAGACCACGGGCTTTATCACATATGCAAAAATAGTGTTGGCTGTGCCACAAAAAGTAGCAGTGTTAGGCTATATTTAACAGTCCTGATATTTTTGCTCTCGTTTTAAATACTCTTGAGTATCTTTGCATCTCTAAAAAGTATATGGTGTTGAATGCACTTTAGATAAAAAGCTCATGGCTACATTTTTTTGCACCTTAATTAACCTAAATATATATTACTCCCAGTCCTTGATATAAAACATAGGGAAAATGTGTAAATTTATATATGGATGTACATCAGTACATGGTGATATTGTTTATGTACTAAATTTGATTTGATTAACGAAGCTAGTTAACATAAAATATATTTTCTAAAATACCATAGTTATTTTTCTTAATTCTCTTATTCCTTCTTCTCCTTGATTATTGTTGGGGGAGAATATCAATAGAGGTAAATTAGAAAAAGATTGATAAATATAAAAATTATATTTTATATTTTGGAACAAAATCGACTTCAAAAATATGTTTTATATTAATAGTGGGAGGAAGCATAAACTTGTGGGTGCTTCACTTTATTTTTCTTCTTCTTAAATGTATATTATAAAAATTCATTCTTCTTTATTTTGTCATTTTCATTAGTTTTAGTTTTTTTTTTTTGGCCCGCATGTCATTTTCATTAGTTGATTAAGTGCTGAAGTTCATTATTATTCATCTTTATAAAGCCTAATCTGATCCAAATTGGCCTTTATATTCTCATTTTCTCTTCAAATCTATAATGTTCTATATTTATTTTCATTAAAAATTTCCGATCCTGATTCTGATTCATTCTTGAAGAAACTTATGTGCTCGTAATTCTTCCAAGAAGGGATAATTTTCACCCTTTAATTTTATATCAAAATTCCTTCCTTTTCTGGTGATTGAAGATAGAGGATGAAGAATCGTAGTTAAAATTAATTCTTCATGTGATTTATAATCAAGGGATTTCTATAGTTTTTTTATCTTTATTAGGTGCTCACAGTTTTCTCGATTATAAAATATTAGTGTCTATACCCATAGTTAATTAAAATTGACTTGAATATTGATTAATTAAGTGGCATATAGTTTGTCATATAATACAAAAAGAAGAAATGTTTTTAAAAATAAAATATTGAATAAGATTTATTTATAATGAACATAAAAAAAAAAAACGTAAACCTAATGAAACATCATATAAGATTATAACAAAACTTACGAATTAATCTTTTTCATTATTAAAAACGAGAGCTTGCCCACCAGCCATTTCGAAGGTCAAACGAATAAATAGATGTTAATATATTGTAGGATACATGGGTGCAACTACAATTAATATATTTATTGGATGCATATCAATTGATAAGAGTTTACTGTTTACAATAAATATATATTAAAAATATATGATTAAATAGTTAAAATATTTTAAAAATGACAACATTATTTTTAATATATTTTAAATCCAAATAATATAAATTAAGTCCATCAACATTCATTATGTGAAGTCACTAAACACTGCTAGAAAAATTAAAATTAGTGACGGAATTTGCGACGGAATTTTATCCGTCGCAAATTTCGTCACGTTTGCGACGGAATATTCTTTCCGTCGCAAAATAAAAAAATTTGCGACGGAATATTTATTCCGTCGCAGAAACTTGCGACGGAATAAGTATTCCGTCGCAAATTGCGACGGAATAAGTATTCCGTCGCAAATTGTGACGGAATACTTATTCCGTCGCAAAATGGCGGCCAAAAGGCCGCCATTTTCTTTACACTTGCGACGGACTGATAAGTCTGTCGCAAAACGGCGGCCTAAAAGGCCGCCGTTCGCTCTGTTTTGCGACGGAAAGGCTTTTCCGTCGCAAAAAAAATTTGCGACGGAAAGCGTTTCCGTCGCAAATTTACTTCTTTACCCCTCCCAGCTCGTTTTTCAATCCGCAGCTTCGTCTTCTTCACCCATTTTCACAGCCCGGCGCCGTCAATCCTCCCCCCAGCTCCACCGCCTCCCCAACCCTTCCCCCAGCTCCCCAACCGCACTCCAGCCCGCAGCTCCCCCCTCCCCTCTCCTCCAGCTCCCCAACCCCTAACCCCAAGCTCCGCCGCAACTTCCCTTTCCCCAAGCTCCCGCCGGCCTTCCCCACACCCCCAGCTCCGCCGGCAGCTCTCCCCGCCCCCAGCTCCCCCCGCCCCCAGCTCCCCCCTCCCCCAGCTCCCCCCTCCCCCATCGCCCCCAGCTCCCCCTTTCCCCTTCACCCCCTAGCTCGGTCCGTGGTGAGTTTTTTTTTTTAAATCTTTCAGCCATCTAATTTTTTTTTCCTATTTGACACTATTAAACACAGTTATCTTATCTGCCATTTTGTGTATTTTTGTGCTCTGGTCAGTGATTTTTTGGGAGTATCTCCACCTCTTACCGTCTGCACCTCTATTCCAAGTAAGTTCCTCTCTTATTTCTTTTAGATGCACTACTGTTTTTTTTATATTTATTATTTTCTTGAGTATTATTTTTATTTGTAATAAAATGATATGAAAAATATTATTGGTTCTCCTGAGTGAAATTTCTACATGACATATCTTTTTTAATATTATTTGTTATTTCTTTACTGTTGATTAAATTATTTATCATTGGTTATGAATGTTGATTTGTGAGTATTTGTAAGAATATTAATGTTGCATTATTTTTTTATAGTCTCTTTTGTATGATGTAAAAATTGTGTGTTAAAATTATGATATTATTCATTACTTGTTATTATTGTACATAGTAGAAATATGTATGTTGGCAGAAAATTATCAATTTCATGAGTTTATTTATTTATTTTTTAGTTGCAACTTTGGCTAAATCTATTAATTACATGAAGATCTTGATGTTCAATGTGTTTATTAATTTGGATTATACTTAAAGTTTTTCGTTCTCTTTTATAGGGATTTATGATTTTTTTTTTTTAGCCAGAGAATATTTTTTCTTGTTTCATATAGAATTGTCTTTTTTCTTATCATTTTTAATTTCACTTATATTTTATTCTAAGTACATTAAATATACCATATGACCTCTTATATTCCGCACTTAGAAGCAAATTTTCTCTTATAGTTTCCTACATATGTGATAATTATATATAGATTGTTACACTATTGTTCATCAATAAGGGGAAAAAAATTTTCCGTTTAATTTGTTTTTGTTTGTTGAATATAATCATGAAATTTTCTTTCATTATTTTCACTTGATGATTTTTTACCAAAATTATTTTCTAACTTATTAAATCTCTCAAATTTGGCTTCTTACCAAAATATCCTAAGGGGATTGAGATCTTAAATTTGAAAAACAAAATATTTGATACTACGTACAAGATAACTACGTTCATGAAGAGGGTCTGTCTTCTTGGATTGAAACCTATTCGAGGCAAAACTCACTACAGTATAAAAGTGACTACTATAATTAAACTTGTCATATTTTACACTTATCATAATATCTATAGGCAGTAAAAGACAATCCCTTTTAGGCTAATACTATAAAACAATAATAGCCACTATATATATATAAGCTAAGGAATAAACAAACACATATGAAAGAGAACAATTGTAAATCCTAATGGTAGAGAACCCTAAATTAATTAATTACTGCAGTAAGAAAAAAGGACGATAATTTTTTTAAAGGCTTTGACACATAAATCAAGAAATATAACTACAGTATTATTCAAAATTTCTAGAGAGGTGTAACATAAACTGTGGCTTAAATGAAAAAAGTAGCAAGAAATAGCAATAAATAATAGAAGGCGTAAAAATGAAAATTGCAAAAAAAAGGATAAATTTTCGGAATATCTTATAAACATTAGTAAAAATTATTCGCTTAAGAATTCTTTTTAAAAATACCTTATAAATATTACTAAAAAGTATACATGGGAAAAAAAAACCAATTGCACTTTAAAATTTCAATTCAATGATTTTTTTATTAAAATAAATTGTAAATTGATAAATTCTAAATTAATTACTTATTCTGTTGAATTGACCACTTTTATATATTTGTGCCATGTTGAAATTTTAATTAAGTTAGTAACTGAACTAGCTAGGAAATATGGAAGGCAACCATGAGAGAAGTTGGATGTACAATCGCCTAACTGAGAGAAGAGAACTAACTCAAGCATTCTTGGCGGGCTTGCCCATGTTCATCAATTTTGCTCTGGCACATTCAACTAATTCAAGTAGGGAGATCAGGTGTCCGTGTGTCAAATGTAGGTGTATAAGATTTGAAGATTTTGAGGAGGTCAAAATCCATTTGTGTAGAAGGGGATTCATGAAGGATTATGAGTGTTGGGAATATCATGGCGAAGTCCGACCGACACCGACACCTAGTGGTTATTACGGGGACAGTAGTCATCGAGACAACCTTAATCAATATGAGCAGTTGGTTATGGACGCTGCGGGACCGTCGATCGGCCGATATTTCGATCCTGTTACTCATGCTGAATCGTCATACATGGGAGAGGAGACCGATACACATGCTCAACCATCATACATGGGAGAGGATCCTCATTCGGAAGCCGATAGGTTTTATAAAATGCTTCAAGAAGCGCAACGTACGTTATGGGAAGGTTGTGACCACTTTGAAAATTGTGAATATTCATCGCTATCGGCTACCCTAGCAACACTAAGCCTGAAGACTGATCACCATATGAGTGAGAGGAATTACAACGAAATGATGCAGATCATAAGCAAGGTTGTTCCCAACGACAGTAATTTGCCGAAGGATTTTTACCAAGCAAAAAAAAAGGTGAAAGAGCTTGGGCTTGGACGTGAAAAAATTCATTGCTGCCCTAGGGGATGTATGTTGTATTATAAGGATGATGCTGAGCTGACTAATTGTAGATTCTGTGGACATGACAGATATGAAGTTGTGAGGAAAGGAAGGAAAATTACCCGTCGAGTGTTAAGCAAGATGCAATACTTTCCTCTGGTGCCCAGACTTCAGAGATTGTATGCATCAGAACAAACAGCTGCTCACATGAGATGGCATCGGGAGCATCACAGGGATGAAAACTTTGTGACGCATCCTTCGGATGCTGAAGCTTGGCGTAAATTTGACGAGGCGAATCCTTTCTTTGCTATGGATCCCCGTAATGTCCGTCTTGGTCTATGTTTGGATGGGTTCGCTCCTTTTGATAAAACGGGCAGGAATTATTCCTGTTGGCCTGTCATTGTGACACCGTACAACCTCCCACCTTCTATGTGCATGAGAAGAGAGTTTTTGTTCCTGAACGCGTTAATCCCTGGGCCATCCAACCCAAAAAAGAAGATAGATGTGTACCTCAGGCCTTTGATAGACGAGTTGAAGATGTTGTGGAGTGAAGGGGTTCTTACGTATGATATATCATTGAGTCAGAATTTCACAATGCGTGCTGCCTTAATGTGGACGATAAGTGATTTCCCTGCATATGGGATGTTGAGTGGCTGGCAAACGTCGGGAAAGCTTGCATGCCGGTATGTCTTGAACAGAATATGGGTTATAGCTTGCAACACAGTCACAAGGTCTGTTGGTTTGATAGGCACCGGCGATTCCTACCCCCCAATCATCCGTACAGGACAAATAGAAAAGACTTCACGCGGAATGTTGTCGAACGAGAAGATCAACCTCTTCGTTTAAGTGGCCAAGAAATATGGGATAGGGTCAAGCACATTCCAAGTGTCGAAGAGGGGGCTGCTTCTAGCGAACCTGAGGGATATGGTGTTGATCATCATTGGAACAAACGCAGCATCTTCTGGGAACTACCATATTGGAAAGATCAACTGTTAAGACACAACCTCGATGTCATGCATATTGAGCGGAATGTGTTTGACAATATTCTGTACACCGTGATGGACACCAAGGGCAGGACGAAGGACACAGTCAATGCAAGACTGGACATACAAGAGATTTGCAGAAGGCCTGCTTTGCATTTGGTGCGGGATGGCAGGGGACGGATTTCCAAACCTAGAGCACCGTACACATTAAACAAACAGCAGAATTTAGAATTGTTGCAATGGGTAAAAGATTTGAAACTCCCGGACGGTTATGCGTCAAACCTGAAAAGATGTGTCAACATGCACGAGGGGAAGTTCTTCGGGATGAAGAGTCATGATTGTCATGTTTTTTTTCAGAGATTGTTGCCTTGGGCCTTCAAAGCACTACCGAAGGAAATATGGTCTATTCTAACAGACTTTTCCGTGTTCTTCAGAGAAATTTGTGCTTCAGAGCTTAATGTTGAAAAGTTACAGCTTCTGGAGGCGAGTATGCCTATAATGCTATGCAAGTTAGAGAAGGTGTTTCCTCCTTCCTTTTTTGACTCAATGGAACATTTGCCCGTTCACTTGGCTTACGAAGCAAGGGTAGGAGGCCCGCAACAATATAGATGGATGTATCCGTTTGAGAGGTAATATATATGTCTTTCGATCGGTTATTAATTGAAAAACATGGTACTTTAGTTTATAAATACCCTATGATATTCCATTGTAGGTTTTTACGCACACTTAAGCAGAAGATCAAAAATCCAACCCACGTTGAAGGATCTATCGCTGAAGCATATCTAGTCGAAGAGGCCGCTAAATTTTCGTCATACTATCATCCCCCTGAAATGATGTCAAGATGGAGAAGGGTACCTCGCAACGATGCCGGTGATACAAGGGATCAAAAATCAATATTTAATTATCCAGGGCGAGTCGTGGGAAAACATTGGAAATCAACTCTTGACGGAAGAGATAAGCACGTAGCGGAGTGGTACATTCTAAACAACTGTGAAGAGGTCGCCCCGTACTTAAAGTAAGATTTTTGTTTTTCCGTTTTACTATTACGATAAGTATTAAAGTATTAACTTCATATATATATATATATATATATATATATATATATTGCAGTTACTTTTCTAATTGGGTCCGATCGGAAAATCCTTCAATGTCGGTGTCCCAGGTTGATCAATTCACAAACTCTGAGTTTCCAAAATGGTTTCGAACCTATTTCGCGAAACATCGAAAAGATCCCAATGAAGTTGCGTGGAGTTTATCTTATGGAGCTCCAATTAGTGTTACTCAATGCAGCAGATATATAATCAATGGGTATCGGTTTTCAACTGTTGACACGGATGCAGGTACACAATGTTGCAATTACGGTGTATGTTGTCGAGGTGACCAAGTTGACGGGGTGGAGATTGTCTACTACGGGAAGTTACGTGACATAATTCAATTGAAATATCCGTGGGACAATGTGGTGACCCTTTTTAAGTGTGAGTGGTTTGATAACAGTCCGCGTGGGACAAAAATGGACGAGTATGGAAATATTGAAATCCACTGGACAAGGAGATATGCGGTTGGTTATGACCCATTCATCCTTGCTCAACAGGCGGAACAAGTTTACTATACATTATATCCCACATCCCGCCAAGGGTGGAGGGGGGTTATTAAAACCAAAGCACGAAATATCATACCGAAGTCGAAAGAGTCTGATTCAAATGACGGTATGGCTGAACCGTTCCAAGCTGATGTGGAACATCTACTGCCCATAAACATCGAAGACAACGAAATACCAAGCAATCTCTTTGATTCTGCTGCGGATTTAGAATTGATTCCTATACAAATTGACGATGAGGAATCAGACGATGAGGCAGAATTGATTTACTCTGACAGTGAATCTGAGTTCGACGACTATGAGACTTCAGAGGAAGACGGGCAAGCAGAAGTCGATGAACAGGAATCGTCCGGTTGAGATTTGTTAGTTCTTTGTTTTTGACGGTTTGTTATACTACATACTTTGTTACTTCACTTCTGTAATCAACCCTAAATATATTTGTAGTTTTTTTTTTTGGACCTAATGTCTATAAGTGTTCAGAGATGGAGCATCAAGGAGGATCTTCAGGTAGTGGACGTGGTGGTGGTCGATCCCGGCCCCGTCCTATCAGAGGTGGTAGGGCGTCGTCATCTGCCCCTTCTATAGGCAGAGAGCGGGGCGGTGCCCCAGAGGTGCCACCGTTTAATATGGCATCGTCACCGTCGGGTTATTTCGCATCTTCACCATCGCTGTATACGTCGCCGTCGCCTCCTACCTCCACTATCCGCAGCAAATGGGACAACAGGTTTACTAGCCTAATTCTGATTGATTTACATATGTTTAGTTTCATGAAACCATCTATGTACAAACATCTTTAATATTTCACATTCCTTGCTTAGCACACCCCGTCGCCTCAGAGCCACGTCGGGGAAGAAGGTAGTTCCTCCAATACACCGATCTGGGGCACAACAGATCCTGAGACAGGGCTGCTTTGGATCTGTCCTGACAACGAGTAGTAAGTCATGCCAAGTTACCAGTAATGTTACTAATCCCTTATCTAATTGGTTTTATGCTAATAATATTTGCATGATGTCCTCTGGCTTTAGCTTTGTGCCTCGTGATCCGGTGATGGATTTCATCTCGGACCAATTATTCCGTAACTACAATGAAGCTTGGACCAGCTGGACAGTGATTCCTACGGAAAATCGAAATGCTTGGTTCGATGAGTTTATGGTAAGTTATTTATTTATGGTTTTTAATTAAGTACTTTTATAAATTACCGCACTAATTGTTTGTTGTTGATTTTCAGAGGAAGCACATGTCGTTGCCTGAACATCGTGCAGCTCTGAGAGAGGCTTATAACGCCAGGGCAGCCCGGTGGTTGTCTCAAAAGCTTTATAACTTGAGACATGGTGGAAGAGGCAGGCGAGATTGGCTTCCACAGGACACTGCAAACCAATTATTTGACAATTGGGCCACCAATGAAAAGTTTCAGGAGAAGAGTGTGAAAAATATACAAAATAGGGCCAAAATGGAAGGCCCGTCATATGTTGGCGGCTCTATTCCGATGACTGAGTGGAAACGGAAACTTGTGAGTACATGTTATTTTCTATTTAGGTAATCAATATTTTGTACTTTGAAGTAATTAACTATGATCATCATTTGCGTTTGCAGGCAGAGACTGGGGTTCCTCCAGAGTCGGTAGGTTGGGCTGCCTTTGAGCGGACCCATTCCCGGCAGTCTGAAGGAAGTGATGAGAGGGAATGGATTAACTCAAGGGCGCACACAGTAGCGGTTAGACATTTATTGCATTTATTACTTGTTTTATGCACCACAATATTTATTTCATTTTACATGTCTTATTTGTTATGTATTTTTGTCTTTGTAGGAAAATTATACGAAGCTGTCGCAGGAGAGAGACTCACAGCGTGAGACTGACCCGTCATCCTCTGTGTGCGATAATGATAGTCTGTTCATTCAGGCTGCAGGTGGATTTGACAAGAAAGGGATAGTCTTTGGATACGGTGCCGCTGCTAGCCGACTGAAGCCAACAAAGCGCTCCTCATTCGGCATTGAAGATGTTTCTGCAGGTAAACGTATTTGATATTGAAAATTTCCATTCTCTTGTCCATTCAAATGAAGTCCAAATAATAAATGTACTTGATATTGTTTTTGCAGATGAGATGAAGAAGATGAAGGCTTTGACAGCACAGATGACTCAGGAACAGGAGCGGATGCTTGAAGAGCAAGAGAAGATGAGGCAGATGATGATTCAGGAACGAGAGATGATGGAGGAGCGGATGGCTAAGGAACGAGAGATGATGGAGGAGCGGATGAGGCGGATGCAAGAGGAGATGATGAGGCAGATGCAGATTCAACTCAAGTCCCTAATGAACAAGGGTTCGGGGTCGGCTCCTGGTGATGATGACCATGCTGGTGATGATAATGATGATCACAATGCTCCTGTTTAGACTACTGTTTAGAATTTGCCTTTTGTAACATTGTTAGACTACTTTTTAGTATTTGGTATTTGTTAGATTACTCTTAATGTGCACTCCTTATAATTATTATTATATCCATGAATCACTACTTTTTGTACTCAATTTTTTAAAATTAAAAAAAAATAACATTCAAAATAATTATTAGTTTTGCTAAGAAATTGTTTCTGTAGCAAACGATCAAATATAGGGAAATTTGTAAAATTTCTAGTTTGCTATAGAAAAATAAAAAAATAAAAAAAAATAAATTAAAATAAATTAAAAAAGGAAAAAAAATAAATTAAAAAAATAAATTAAAAAATAATTAAAAAAAAGAATTTGCTACGGAATTATTCCGTAGCAGAATTCCGTAGCAAATTTGCTACGGAAATGGAATTCCGTCGCAAATTGCGACGGATTTTCCTCATCCGTCGCAATTTGCGACGAAGGATTTTGCTACGGAATTTTTCCGTAGCAAATTCCGTAGCAAAATCATTTTGCTACGGAAAATCCATATTTTTCCGTAGCAAAATGATTTTGCTACGGAATTTGCTACGGAAAAATTCCGTAGCAAAATCTTAAAATTTTTGTAGTGAAATATACCCAAATCCAAAACATTAATAATTGTTTAAGTGCAAGCTTTCATAATTGTGTAAAACACGCAATAACATCAGTTCAACTATTTGCAGCTTACATAAGTTTAAAAGGAAGATGAACGTGATTTTATAAATTAGAAATGTAAAAATAATACATTTTTGTGAGTCAACAATCAATTTGCCAGTTTTCCAACAATGAATACAATTATAAAATCTAGTTCTAAAAAACTTATATATATATTTAGGGATAGGATATTATCACTACCAATTTTATGTCACTACTACTTTTTCATCGTCAGATCAGAATCTCATCTACCTTTATTATTTCTCTCTCCTATTGAGATTCTGATCTGATGGTGAAAAAAAGGTAGTGACTTGGTAGTAACATAAAATTGGTAGTGACAATATCCTATCCCACTTATTTAACTTTATATAGAATACTTAATTTCAATCAAATTAAAACATATGATTTCTTACATATTGTTTTTATCGTATAAAAAATTTGTTTTAGGGAAAAATTATTTATATTATAATCACTTTAAAATCACTTTAAAATTTGTTTTTAGTCACTTATTAGGTTATAATTAGTTATATTCTATGTATTATATTCAATTTGAAGAATTAACCATGTTGTGGATTTTTTCTATACAACCATAATAAGTTTTTTAATTACATATAAATAGGCATTTTATTATGAATTTTTAGTTCTTTCTGGGGCATCTGATAAATTTAGAATGACATTATGAATTTGATATTTCATATGGAAAGACGGTAAGTAAAAATAATATTTATATGTATAAATTAAATTAAATTTAATATTGAAATTCATATATGCCCAAGTTTTACTAGCCCAAAATATTTACACACAGCCAAGTTTGAATGATGATGCCTTCATGGAATTGGACCCAAATCACAGACAGCGTCCTCTTTCGCTTTGCATTTTTTGAGGTAATGAAGGACAGTTCGTTGGCTTCGGGGAAAATAAACAAGGACAGTTCGTTGACCTTTTTATCGAAAATCTTCGTGTAATAATTTATACCCGATGATTAGTTGAAGATATTCCCTCGCCTTAATTTTATAATTAAGTTGACTTTTTTTAAAAAAATAAAAAAAGTTAATTAAATTATTTTAGAATACTTTTATATTCTCTCCGGTCCTAATTATAAGAGTTATTAAGAAAACTAATTAAATTACTTTAGGGTGTTTGTATTTTCATTTTTTTTCAAACTAATTAGTTGGCTAATAAACTAAGGGTAAATGATTTCTTCTGTCACGGGAGATAGAGTTATCTCCAGTGAGCCCTAAACTACGTCGTTTTGGATTAATGAAGGGTGTGTTTGTAATTTTAGGTGAATTAATGAAGGGTGTTTCGGAAAAATCCATATGGTAAAATGATAAACAAAATTATGGAAACAACCTTCATTAATTCACCTAAAATTACAAACACACCATTCATTAATCCAAAACGACGTAGTTTTGAGCTCACTGGAGATAACTTTATCTCCAATGACAGGAGAAATCCTTTTCCCATAAACTAATTTATAATCTAAAAATTCACAACATATGAAATGATTAAGTACTCTCTCTGGTCCTAATTATAAGAGCAAGTTGACTTTTTTGGAGAGATTACGGAAACTAATTAAATTACTTTAAAGTATTTTTATTTTTATTTTTTTCTTCAAACTTATTAGTTTGACTAATAAACTAATATATAATCTAAGAATATTTAACATATGAAATGATTAAGTAATTTATTTAATTTCCTTAATCTCTCTAAAGAAAGTCAATTAGCTCTTATAATTAGGACCGGAGGTAGTAACTTATTTAGCTTCCTTAATTTCTCTAAAAAAAAAATAAAAAGTCAACTGGGTCTTATAATTAGGACCAGAGATAGTAATATTTTTCTTTTCTTTTTTTAAAAAACTAATTAGTTTAGCTAATAAATTAATATACTACCTCCGGTCATAATCATAAGATCAAATTGACTTTTTTTTAGAGATTAAAGAAGTTAAATAAATTACTTAAATATATGATATATCGTATATCCTAGGATTATATATTAGTTTATAAGTCAAACTAATTAATTTAGAGAAAAAAATAAAAATAAAATACTCTAAAATAATTTTGTTAGCTTCTTTAATTTTTCTAAAAAAAGTCAACTTAATCTTATACTCCATCTAGTTCTTATTATAAGACATATTTAACCAATTTTGGAGGAATTAAATTAGTTAATTTTACTCATTTTCTTAAAATGCTCTTATATAAATTTTGCACTTCAATTACCTTGTTGATTTCATATAATCCTTAATAAGGGTATTTTAGAAAGAAATTGATAAAAATTTAGAATACTACCTCCGATTCTAATTATAAGATCTAGTTGACTTTTTTTTTTGAGAAATTAAGGAAGCTAAATAAGATACTTAATCAATTCATATTTTGTGTATCCTTAGATTATATATTAATTTATTAGTCAAATTAATTAGTTTGAAGAAAAAAATAGAAATAAAAATACTTTAAAATAATTTAATTAGCTTCTTTAATCTATCTAAAAAATCAATTAGATTTTATAATTAGGATTAAAAGAAGTATTTTATTATAATTAAAACTAAAACAAACTTTTGTCCTATAATTAATTCCGGAGGGAATAATTGGGCTTAAAATTTAAGCATCCAAATCAAAAGGTCAACCCGGGAGCACCGAGTATTTCTGATTTCATTTTCTCTTTCTCGCTCTTCATCCGCTTCTGCTTCTTGAAGTCCTTGCAACTTTCAATTGCTCGGTTTCTCTCATGGGATGTTCTGCTGTAAGTTGTTTGCTTCCTCCTAAATCCCCGCCTTTTGCTTTCCATGTTAATCGCAGTCACTAGAAGATCGAGCCTGTATTCACTAGGGTCCTATTCTTTTTTATGCTTAAAGCTGACGGAAATAAATGCGAATAATTGATTTTAATTTACTTTTTGGCATGGGGCTGACGGTTTATGGGGTGCGCCGTTTAGTGGAAATATTCGGGTCATCGTTAATCTACAAAACCATTTTGTTCCTGGTTCATATTCAGTGATTTTAATGGTTGCTTTCTGTGGTGAACTGTTGATGTTGCTAGTTGATAGAGACGCTCTAATTTTCCTTCAGGATTGATGTGGGGTTCTATCACGAGGTCCTTAGTGATCCTTCAGACTCTGAGCATGAAGACAAAAATATTGATGGTCATTATTTTGAATTTCCATGTTATTTGGATGCAGATTGCTATATGATCAATTCTTGATAGATGTTTGATTGTGGTTATAAGACGTGGGTGATCAACTGCGAAAATTTGTGAGGTAACAAATATAGTGGAGTGCAAGATAGCAGTTGTTGAGATATGAAGGAGAAGAGAGCGTCTAATATTTACAGGTACCTATTTTGCTTACACTATATCAATAGATTTGAGCAGTGTTTACTGATTACTGTCATTCAACATAGCTATTGCTTTATCTATGCATACTGTTATATATTTAAGATTATTTTCTACAACAGCTTAGACTGTCTGAAAAGGGCCCATTAATGATTTTTCTGTTTTTTAATAGGAATGATTTTATTAATATCTCTATAACACACTGACTCATGCAAAATCCCGTTGGGCTTGAAGGGTTGACACAAGCTGCCATACACTAGGCTGGAATTGGTTTAATTATGAGAATCGGAGTGGGATGGCAATGGTCAAACTCGATGACTTGGTC
Organism: Acacia crassicarpa; assembly: GCA_034222035.1. Taxonomy (NCBI): domain Eukaryota; kingdom Viridiplantae; phylum Streptophyta; class Magnoliopsida; order Fabales; family Fabaceae; genus Acacia; species Acacia crassicarpa. The sequence continues at coordinate 31,015,441 of JAWXYG010000008.1, read as the reverse complement.
AAAGGGGCTTTATTGCTATTTCTATGACCACTTAATTTCAAAGCCTTTAGTTGTTAAGAGAAGATCAGGAATGATTCTACCGATATTTTTAATGTGAAGGAATGGTCTAATGAAGCATTTTTTGAAAAAATAATTTGAAGTTATCATCATTTCCAAGTTCCACTATCCGTTTAACAAGAAATTGTGTCATATGGCATTGTGGTTCATTGAGTTTGAAGCTATGTTGTTCTTAACAGGAAAAAATTAGTATAAGTGACTCTTCATTGGTCTCTCTTTTTTATCAACATAAAAATTGAAGTTTTGTTATGTGACCTTGATGTTTATTGATTATATAATAGAGATCAAAGAGTAAGGTTTGCTTTCTTTAGATGAATTGGTTCCTCTATGAGATACTTAAATGGATTGGTTCTTCCATTTCAATAGCTAGCTTCTGCAAGATTTCATTGTCACTTTTGTGGGAATATGACATACACTTATAGCACTTGTTAATTTATTTATCAATGATCAATTTTTCTGTTGTAGAAAGAGAAGAAAAAACCATTAAAATGATGCCATTGGCAGGATCCACGATTGTACATTATGTCACTTATTGATACAATTGTGCTCAAGTAGTAATATGCTATAGGTTTAGTGGCCTAGGCCCCCTTGTCAACAAAAAAGGGGGAAATCTGCTATAGTCGTTGTATGCAACTGGTTTTTGATCATGCGTATCCCCGTTTCTTCACTGTTTTTTCATCTGATCGTAGGTTGGATACTGCGCTGTTTATGAATATGCAATTACATTTTAATCTGCAAAATGTGATCTATTTGTCTGGACTTTGTGAATTTTTTTCTAGGTTGGATGACCTGGACTCTAGGCTCTCTTCATCTTTTGATACTCGAATTAAGAAAAGTGGATTTATTGTTGAGAAATTAAACCATGGTAGCCATGCAAGCACTGCAACCTCTAGGTCTTTCAAAAGAGGAATGATAAAAGGATCTGAAGGACTGAAGTCAATTGGACGATCACTTGGATTCGGGGTATCTAAGGTAGTATTCCCTGAAGATCTGAAAGTGTCAGAGAAGAAGATATTTGATCCTCAAGACAAATTTTTGCTCCTATTGAATAAACTTTTTGTTTTCTCATGCATTTTGGCTGTGTCTCTGGATCCATTATTTTTCTACCTCCCTTTCATCAATGGTCTATCCAACTGCCTTGGTATAGATCAGAAAATGGCAATCATTGTCACCGCCTTGAGGACGGCCGTTGATGTTTTCTATCTTATACACATGGCTCTTCAATTCCGCACTGCCTATATTGCCCCATCGTCTCGTGTCTTTGGACGGGGGGAGCTTGTAATAGATTCAACACAGATAGCCAAGCGATACTTACGGCGGTATTTCATTGTTGACTTTCTATCTGTGCTGCCCTTACCACAGGTTAAAAAGCTTGGATTAACTTGAATCAATTTCGCTATGTTCAAATTATGCATGACTTTTCTAGTATTCCTTGTTATTACATTTATTCAAAGTAATGAGATAAATTGATAATTTTCTTCCTGTTAGAACAAAAGAATTCTTCTCTGATGTATTTTTTTGTTCAAATTATTCCCAATTAGTGATTGAATTTGAGTAATTTGCCCCCTGTCCACAACCATATATAGTGTTCCTATGCACAAATTAATAATGTGAATGCACCTATTGTTGTCTATCCTGTGTGATTCTATTCCCTTCCTTTTCACAGCAAGACCCCATTTATAAACATATAGTTTTCTTTTTATTTATGTACCCTCTTTTCATAGAACAAATACATCCTTTCACTTGAGCACAGTCATAACTAATTAAGGTGACCCAGTCTTCAATGTCAGGTTAGATATTTCTTGTTATTTAATTGCATTGAAGTTTTTTTTTTTTTAATTTTTTTTTATAGCTAATGCTACTTTGAAAATTTTGACTTGTATGTGGAAGAGTCTTGTGTCACTAGTATGTTGGCATTACCATATTGCAGCTGCAAATTGTGCAGATTTTAGGCAAATCCTAAACTCTTTCTCTGCTCTCTCTTTTTCCTGTCCTTGTATGCAGATTGTGGTTTGGAGATTTCTTCAAAAATCAAAAGGTTTGGATGTATTAGCAACAAAGCAGGCCTTGCTGTATATTATCTTACTACAGTATGTTCCTAGGCTTCTCCGGACGGTACCACTGACTTCTGAACTTAAGAGAACCGCTGGTGGCTTTGCTGAAACTGCATGGGCAGGTGCTGCATATTATTTGATGTTATACATGCTTGCTAGTCATGTAAGTTTTCGTTTTCTTTTTGTTATATTCATTTCTGCTGGCCTTCTCTCCTGTGTGTTAGTTGATCTATTATGCCTGATTATTTAATGCTATTATAATTGCTACCCAGCTTGATGATACAATAAATTTGCAGGTTTTTATTTGTTATTTTATGTTCTATTCCACCAATGACTCTTTGCAGGCAGTTGGGGCTTTTTGGTACTTGTTTGCTGTTGAACGCAATGACACATGCTGGCAGGAGGCATGCATGCAACCAGGGTGCAAAAAGGATTTCTTGTATTGTGGTAACCAGTGGATGGAAGGTTATAATGACTGGAACAGTACAGTTCTCAATGATCAGTGCTCTTCAAACGACAATTCACCTTTTAATTTTGGAATTTTTAAACCAGCATTGTCATCTGGCATTATCTCATCTAAACAATTTGTGTCCAAATACTTTTACTGTTTATGGTGGGGGCTCCAGAATTTGAGGTTAGTACTATTATTTTCTTTGGAGATGCATACGTATTCTGTTACTACATTTGTACCACATTTTTTAACATAAATATTCAGTTACTATAATGTTTTTTTGGAAGTATCTATATGCTCATGCTTGTGCACATATTCACATATTTGATTATAAGAAATGAATTTCTTGGAGTAAATGAAATCAAACATAAAAATTGACAATAATTGTTTTATTTGTGTAGTTGGTATTTCAAATTCTGTCTAGGCTAGTGTGCCTGTAGATATTCCTAATGAGGATGTGCCATGTCTCTAATAACATGATAACTTAATGCATAAGGTGCTTTATGTGCCATCTCGTTGTCAAGGAGACTTTGTGCTTCAGGTTAAGTGTGTGGCGTATAAATTGCACACTAGTGTATTCAGTAATTTTAATTGTATTCTATATGTTTCTTCTATCTTAGTTGAAAAATATTTGCTGGTTGTTTTGCTTATGATTGTGTCTTCAAGATACAACCACTGTTTTGGAGCGTAACTTGCATTAGTGTGCAGCTTTTTCTGTGTTTTAACATATATGTATGGAGGTAATTTGGTAGTCAGTTAGAGTTCAATTAATTCTGCTGGATTCTAAAGAATGCTCATTGGTTCATAAGGAGTATGACATCTTTGTGTATTTTTAATTACTTGTTTCTGGGGAAAAAACAGCTCTTTTAATGGTTTGTGTTTGACAAAAAAAAAAAGCACAAAACATTGTTATCAGCTCTTTAAATGGTTTGTGTTAGACTTTAAAAGGTTTGAACCAAGGGTTTAACTTATTCATTCAATACTTGTCTAGAAGTCTGGGAGGCAAATGGTTGACTTTAGGTTGTGTATCACGAAATGGTTTTTTTTCCCTGCCTTTATTTTATTTTATGAACAAAGCAATGAGGATTGAGTTTATGGTTAAAAATTGATTGGCCGGCTAAAACCCATTCTTTAAAAGCTTATCCAAAAAGTACTTGCAAAATCCCTTCTTTCATTTGTCTTGAGACTTGGTGTCAAATGCCTATGACTTATAATTGCCTCCTCTATCTTGGACACATCTCTGAAACCCTTAAATGTTATTTTTCAGTTTTATAGTTGCTTATATTGGTTTCCATTGGAATTCATTACAGCACTCTTGGCCAGGGATTTCAAACCAGCAATTATCCGTGGGAAAACATTTTTTCAATAGCACTAAACACATTAGGTCTTATCCTCTTGGCACTTCTAATTGGTAACATGCAGGTATGCTCAAAATCAGGGGAGTTTAACTTGTTTTTTGTGTAAGGTTGTTGATCTCATGTAATTGTACAATCTGCCAAGAATGCAAATTGCTGGTGTCTCATAGATTTGTATTATTTGTGTCAAACTGCTGGCTATGCATTTTAACCATCAGTACATTTATAGCAACATGATAGATGACTAATTAAATGATGTTGAATGTCCCAATCAATTTACATTCATGTAGAGAGTGGGTCAGTGAGATCCCCTTTTCTTATGCAGCTCTCTAACCAGGTTAGATTTGAGCATTGTCAGGCCCAATCAAGGATAGCTCTTTCAAAGGCATTTTTTGCATTCACTTAGACTCAAACTCAAACTTGAGACTTCATGCTTAAGTAGCCAGAGTCCTTTCCACTCAGACCAACACCTATTGCTAGATCCTATGTTTTTTAATGATACTCTTATCGTAAGGGGAAAAAGGTAATGGTATAGAATGGTATTGTCAAACAAGCATAGTCAGCCTCCAGATAGAGAAAGTCATTGTTTACAATGAGGGAAGGCTGATCACGTGCTATTTTCATTAGATGAGTAGTGAAAGCATGTATTGTTGAAGATGAAACACTACTGTTGTTTTGTTCTTGAAGTTCCCTTTCCTGAATTGATGAACTAGATATTGGCATTCATATTGAGAAATAATTGCGTGCATGCTAAAGAGATTCAGAATAATCTTTCTGTATTAAGGAGTTAGATCAAAATACACATTCACCTGTGCAAAATTACGAAGAGCAGATTGTTAATAATCAGATACTGAGATTTTAGTATTTGGCCATGAATGCAGACCTATCTTCAGTCTATTACCATAAGGCTTGAGGAAATGAGAGTCAAAAGGCGTGATTCCGAACATTGGATGCATCATCGTTTGCTCACACCGTATCTGAGAGGGCGGGTGAGACGCTATGATCAATATAAGTGGTTAGCAACACGTGGTGTGGATGAAGAAAGTTTGGTTCAGACACTTCCAAAGGATCTTAGAAGAGATATCAAGCGTCACCTCTGTCTGGCTTTAGTGACAAGGGTATGTTGTGAATCCCTGGAAAAAGCAGACACCATAAAGGACCAAAAACACACACAGAGAAACTGTGTTTAATCAGATACGTTTGCAATTATAATAGTTCAACACTATCCATGTTTATGGCTAAATTAGGCCCTATTTTATGGTTGTATCCTCCTTTTGCTTGAATATATTTATCTGGGTTTTTCCCTGAAGTAATTCAATCTCTTCAAAATGGGGGCTTTTTCTTGTTTATTTTTCAATTTAGCTCTTAAATGTTCATGTGGACTTCTTTTTACTGGAGGGTGTACATATTTTATATCAGTTTTTTTTAAAAAATGTTGTTTCAACATTTTTTGCTAGCATGCTATATAGTATGAAGCACGTAGAAGCTTTTCCCTTTTCCAATTAACTTTAGGTCAAATGAAAAGTGTCTTCTGTAGATTAAATTCCTTGGAAATCGATTACGCCATTCCTCTTTCAGGATCTCTTGGACTTTTTCTCTTCGACACTGAATTATTGGTGCTAGAGCATCTGAATTTGTCCAACGTTAATTTCTTTTTTTGCATTTGTAGGTTCCGTTGTTTGAGAGCATGGATGACAGGCTGCTTGATGCCATTTGTGAAAGACTGAAACCTTGTTTATTTACTGAGAATAGTTACATTGTACGGGAAGGAGATCCAGTTGAAGAGATGATTTTCATCATTCGTGGTCGACTCGAAAGTGTTACCACAGATGGTGGTAGGAGTGGATTTTTTAACTGTAGTCTCCTTCAAGAGACCGACTTCTGTGGAGAGGAGCTTCTAACCTGGGCACTTGATCCAAGATCTGGTTCTAACCTCCCAACTTCTACTCGTACGGTTAAGGCATTAACTGAGGTTGAGTGTTTCGCCTTAATCGCTGACGAGCTAAAGTTTGTTGCTAGTCAGTTTAGGCGCCTTCATAGTAGACAGGTTCAACACACATTCCGGTTCTACTCACAGCAATGGAGGACTTGGGCTGCCTGCTTTATCCAAGCAGCATGGCGGCGATATTCTAAGAGGAAAGGAATGGAGCTTCGTCGAAAGGAAGAGCCTGAGGAGTCAGAAGGATCTCACAGTAATGCTAGTGGTGGTTCATACAGCATTGGTGCTACCTTCTTAGCTTCAAGGTTTGCTGCCAATGCTCTTCGGGGCATACATCGCAACGGGAACGCCAAGACTACGAGGGAGTTGGTGAAACTACAGAAACCTCCAGAACCTGACTTTAGTGCTGACGCAGATTAAATTTTCATGTATAATTACTTGCCTGAAATACTTGTTACAATTAACCAACTCTATTTTGAGTGGACTTGTCTGGAGAGTGTTGAATAAGAAATGTATTATAAATTCATGTCAGTTATTGTATTGAAATATGGAAGAGATGTAAAGACTCTTTGACCGTTCCCTTGTAAATCCAATGCAAAGTCAAACGTACTGTTCTATTAGGTTGGCAAGGACTATGTTGTTGTTGTTGTTGTTGTTGTTATTATTGTTATTTGGGTACATAGTGAGGCGTAAGGTACAACCCTATCAACCAAACCCATCTCTGTCTACTCTTGATTCCATTTGTCTATCCTCAGAGACTAGGCCAGCATCTTTATCAGGATCAAGCAAATATTTGAAGGTGGAATATCACCTAGGGAGGGGGGGGGGGTTGAATAGGTGATTACAGATTTTTCTTTTACAGTATGATGGACAAGCGTTAAGGACAGTAAAACGACAAAGATAAATGACACAGAGAAATTATACTGGTTCGATCCAACTTATTGACCTACGACCAGTACCCAGACACTCCGAGTTTTTTCACTATCTCACAAGTACAATTACACACTTTGTAACTCAGGACGATCCTTTCTCACTAAGACTCACTCCCCCTTACAAGTTGTAATCGTACACCCACACTCAAGATACCACTACCTTGAGATTTGAACAAATGTAAATACAAATGATGAACCTCTCTTACAAAGTAAAACAATGAACACTGAAGCTCAATGATATCCGAAGATATGAATAGAATAGAGATTAATCACTTTTGAGTACTTTTTCTGTGTATGCGTTGATTCGTACCGATGAATTCAATCATTCGTGTATTTATAGTAGTTGGAGTGAAAGAGCCGTTGTAGGATTTGAATTTGTCTGTTAGAAATGTCCGTTGTCAGCAATTAAGCATTTGCGCCAATTCCGCCTTGATTGGATTCAACGTGTTGTCTCTGTTTTACAAAATTATTGTTGTCTGATGATACATCAAAATTTAGCCGTTGCTAAATCATTTGAAAATCACTCATAATTATGATTAATGATATCACAATAAATAATGAATGAGATTTAAAGAGATATGAGTGAGGAATCAAGTTATTAGAGTAACGTTACGGAAAGTTTGTGTTTGCTGATAAATGATTTGTACTCACCAATACTTGGGTAGCAATTCCCCAATACTCGAGTATCCTGCTAGTTCAGATAATCCAAAGGCTTTGCAAATATTCATACTCGAGTAGTCCAAGATCAATACTAAAGTATCTCCTATTCTATCCTAAAGCAAATGGACTTAGTGAAATATATCAGTAAGGCATACTTGAGAAATCAATTCATATACTCGAGTACCACAAATCACATACTCGAGTATCTTGTAAATAGAAAGCAAGTATTACAAACCAATTAAGCATACTCGAGTATCCTCTTATCAATACTCAAGTATCACGCCAATACTCGAGTATTACTTAGCCAATACTCGAGTATTGCTGTAACATCCCAGGCGCTCGCTTGTAGATATTGTCCGCTTTGGCACACACCAGGCCTCACGGTTTTGTTTCTGACTAGGCCTAGCCCATCAAAACGCGTCCACAAGGGAAAGGTCTCCGCACCCTTATAAGGCATGCTTCGTTCACCTTCCCAGTCGATGTGGGACTTCACACTCCACCCCCTTGGGGCTCAGCGTCCTCGTTGGCACATCGACCCGAGCCTTGGCTCTGATACCAATTGTAACATCCCAGGCACCCGCTTGTGGATATTGTCCGCTTTAGCACACACAAGGCCTCACGGTTTTGTTTTTGACTGGGCCTAGCCCATCAAAACGCGTCCACAAGGGAAAGGTCTCCGCACCCTTATAAGGCATGCTTCGTTCACCTTCCTGGTCGATGTCTCCGCACCCTTATAAGGCATGCTTCGTTCACCTTTCTAGTCGATGTGGGACTTCACTCTCCACCCCCCTTGGGGCCTAGCGTCCTCGCTGGCACATCGACCTGAGCCCTGGCTTTGATACCAATTGTAATAACCACAAGCGGGTGCCTGGGATGTTACAATTGGAATCAAAGCCAGGGCTCGGGTCGATGTGTCAGCGAGGACGCTGGGCCCTAAGGGGGTGGAATGTGAAGTCCCACATCGACTGGGAAGGTGAACGAAGCATGCCTTATAAGGGTGCGGAGACATCGACCGGGAAGGTGAAGAAGCATGCCTTATAAGGGTGCGGAGACCTTTCCCTTGTGGATGCGTTTTGATGGGCTAGGCCCAGTCAAAAACAAAACCGTGAGGCCTTGTGTGTGCCAAAGCGGACAATATCCACAAGCGGGTGCCTGGGATGTTACAAGGACGCGTTTTGATGGGTTAGGCCCAGCCCAAAACAAAACTGTGAGGCCTTGTGTGTGCCAAAGCGGACAATATCCACAAGCGAGCGCCTGAGATGTTAGAATTGCTCTGATATATGAAGGAGATTTTCAGCAGTAAAGTCACATACTCGAGTATTCAAAGTCTAATACTCGAGTACCATATCAGTAGCATTCTGCAAAAGTTGAAATAACTGACCAATACTCAAGTATCTTAAACTCAATACTCGAGTATCATACCAAAACATGTAAGCGATGCCTGATCTGATCAATACTCGAGTATTCATTTCCAATACTCAAGTATTGTATCCTGAAACACTTAATCATATACATTTGACTTAGCCATACTCAGGTATTGCATAATTATACTTGAGTACTCATTGAAGCACATTGTTGAATCTGATTCAAAACCTTAAATGTTTACAAGTCTTGTTATCATCAAAACCTTGAGAACTAACAATATTGACAGAACCAGGCAGAGAGTCCCAAATTATACACTCTTGACCCACTTGTTCCTTACCTTTGAACCTCTTAACTAGGATATGAGAGTCTGATTCTACAATCACATGGCGAAAGCCTCTTTGCCATGCTAATTCTAGACCTTTCAAAATACCCTAACCGCAAACACCCACTGCTGTGCCACCACAACTAGCCTGACCAGGATCACCTTTACAAGTGACAGAATATGTGAATAAAGATAATGGGTAGATTAAATATTTCATTTAATTAATTGTATTTAACTTAGTTGGCATTTGGTTATTTGTTTAGTTCAGTTGTAACTGTTTAGTTGTGTATCCACATTTGTACAGAGATTGATATAAGACACTTGTGTACTGTACAGAATAGATGGAATAATATTTTCTTTTCCTCAGTTTCATATTCTCTCAACTTTACCTTCTTGTTTTTCTCTCTCGGTGGTTCATGATCTGAGGTTCATTCCTAGATCTCAAATCTGTTTTGTGTCTGATTCAGAATCGCTTCATGGTATTAGAGCCGAATCGCCGCCATGGAAAAAACCTCCAACACCGGTGATTCAATCACTGCAACCTCGACAGATCCAGCAACCCCCAATTTGTTGAGTCCATACTACCTTCACCCTAATGAGAATCCGGCCTTGGTTCTCGTCAATCCGATTCTCACTGGGCCAAATTATCACTCCTGGTCGGGGGCAATGCGAACGGCGTTGCACTCCAAGAACAAACTGGTTTTTGTTGATGGATCTATTGAAGCACCATCTCCGTCGAGTGCAACCTACTCAGCTTGGGTTTAGTACAACACTATGGTATGTTCATGGCTTATAAGAGCAATTTCTCCGATGATTGCACAAAGCGTTCTCTGGCTAGATAAGGCAAGTGACATCTAGATCGATTTGCGAGACCGATTCACACAGAGTGATATCTTCAGAGTTGTTGAGCTACAGGATGAGATCTTTTCATTCTGGCAAGGAGCTTTATCGGTAAGTGATTATTACACTAAACTGAAGATTTTCTGGGATGAATACATGATACTTCGTTCGATCTCACGTTGCCCTTGCAACTTCTCCTGTTCGTGTGTTAAATATCGAGACAATGACTATACTCTAAGGTTTCTGAAGGGCTTGAATGAGTGCTTTTCATCGGTCAAATCGAAATTATGTTGATGGATCCTTTACCTTCTGTTAGTCGTGTGTTCTCTCTGCTTTTACAGCAAGAACAGGAAATGGTACCTGGCGTAGAAGCAGAGCCTGTAATCTTGTTTAATAAAGGACCGATCAAGCCTTCTTCTGGTTGTGGCTCTGGTTCTGGTGAAAGAAATTCAAATGGTCCTGTCAATGAGAAGTATTGCACTTACTGTAATCGTCCTTGCCACACCATTGAAACTTGTTACCGGAAGCATAGATTTCCACCTGGCTTTAAGTTTAGAAATCAAGCCTCACCATCGGTTCATCATATCCAGACTCAGGATCCGAGTCCTAATTCCATTTTAGAGCAACAAAAGGTGTCTGATGGTGTTTTGCCAATTCCTTCTCCTCAGTTCAAGTAAGAACAATATCAGAGGATTCTTGCTCTTGTTCAAAATGCATTGATTACCTCTCCACAGACTACTTCTGTGCTGTCTATTCATCATATTTCCTCCAAGCATCAATCTCTAGGTACCTCTATTCCTTTTGGTAGTTTTTCTTCTAAGAAATCCTGGATAATTGATACTAGAGCAACCGATCATGTTTGTCATTCCCTGGATTATTTTCAGAATATCATTCCATTACTCCCATTCCCATCAAGCTCCTTGACCATAGCCATATTACTGCCACTGTCTCAGGCACCGTGTGCTTATCTCAGTCTTTAACACTCCACAATGTGTTTTACATTCCTGAGTTTACCTTTAATATTCTTTCTGTTTCGAAACTCACGGCTGCCATTCCTTGTTATTTCATATTTTTGTCTTCTGCTTGTTTTATTTAGGAGCTTTCTCACTGGAAGACGATTGGTACAACTGAAGTCTTCGAAGGCCTATACTTCCTTAATCCTGCATCACCTTCTCCTACAATAGCTATGAGTACTTCATCATCTCCTTCTGGTCTGCCTACTGCAACCTTTGATTTGTGGCACCATCATTTAGGTCATACTTCACCTTTTACCTTACGTATTTTACATCAACAGTTTCCTTTTATACAATGTCATTCAAAACCTGATCCATGTGATGTTTGCCATATGGCTAAGCAAAAGAGACTCTCATTTCCTGTAAGCACATCTACGAGTAGTAAAATTTTCTCTTTAATACATACTGATATTTGGGGCCCATTTGCTGTTACTTCTATTAGAGGTTATAAATATTTTTTGACTGTTGTGGATGATTTTAGTCGTTATACTTGGATTTTTCCTATGAAATCTAAATCTGAAGTTAGAGTTCACCTCCAAAATTTCATTCTTTTTGCTACTACTCAATTTCATCCTGATATACAAATTGTACGATTAGATAATGGCCTTGAATTCTTCATGGATTCTTTTTATAAATCCAAAGGTATTATTCATCAAACTTCATGTGTTGAAACTCCTCAACAAAATGGTATTGTGGAATGCAAACATCAACATATTTTAAATGTGGCTCGTGCCCTCTTGTTTCACACTCATCTTCCTAAATCTTTTTGGTGTTTTGCCATTGCACATGCTGTTTTTCTCATTAATTCTTTACCCTCTCCACTTCTTAATCAGTCTGCTCCTTTTTCTTTATTATATAATAAACATCCTTCATACTCTGATTTCAAGGTTTTTGGTTGTTCGTGTTATGCATCCACTATTTCCGCACATCGTTCCAAATTTGATTCATAGGCTTCAAAGTGTATTTTCCTTGGTTTTCCCCTAATACCAAGGGAAATTTGTTGTTTAATATTCATAATAATCAATTTTTCATTTCTCGAGATGTTATTTTTTATGAGTCTACTTTTCCTTATCCTATGCATTTATCACATGATAGTCCTGTTTCTCTTCCTACTGATATATTTCCCCTTGATTTCTCCCCTTTATTACCTGATTCCGTTGATGTACCAGATCCTGTTTTTCTTTCACCACATACATCTGTTCCTGTTTTACCTAATAACCCTGTTTCAGATAATTCCTCTCCCACCATTGACCTTGACTCTGTTTCTTCACCTATTTCCGTTGTACCTTCCCCAGTTTCAGTCCCTTCTCGTGTTCCTCCTAGATCCCATAAAGCTCCTTGTTATTTGCAAGATTATTATTGTTCGGCCTTGACTACTTCAGTTGTTCCATTTTCTTCAGGTGATAAATATTCTTTTTATCCTTGTCTTTCTTCTTCTTTATCCCCTTCTTATCACAACTTTTGTCTGAATTTGTTTTCTGATGTCATTCCCACCACATATCACCAAGCCTCTAAATATAAACCTTGGCGTGATGCTATGGATGCTGAAATTGCTGCTCTTGAACAGAATAAGACCTGGATTTTGACTCATTTACCTCATGGCCAACAGCCCATTAGTTGTAAATGGGTCTTTACCAAGAAATATAAATTAGATGGTTCCCTTGATCATTACAAGGCTTGGTTAGTAGCCAAGGGTTTCACACAAACTAAAGGTATTGATTACTTTGAGACCTTTTCCCCTGTTGCTAAGATGACTACTGTTTGTTTCTTACTTGCCCTTGTTGCTGCTAATAAATGGTACCTTCACCAACTTGATGTAAATAATGCCTTTTTGCATGGTGATTTGAATGAGGAAGTTTATATGGTTTTACCTCCTGGTTTTTATTCTACTGATTCCTCTCTTGTTTGCCGCCTTCAAAAGTCCCTTTATGGCCTCAAACAAGCTAGTCGCCAATGGTTTCATAAACTCTCATTAGCTCTTGTTTCTGCTGGATATGTAGAGTCTAGGCAGATTATACTCTGTTCATTAAGGCTTCTGGCTCTAGTTTTACAGCATTGTTGGTTTATGTGGATGATATTATCCTTACTGGTAATGACTTATCTGAAATTAGTACTATTAAAACCACTCTTGATCTCCTTTTTAAGATCAAGGATCTTGGTTCAGCTAGGTACTTTCTTGGTCTTGAGATTGCTCGTAGTGATTTTGGTATTTCGTTATGTCAACGCAAGTTTGTTATGGATCTTTTAACTGATACAGGTTATCTTGATTGTAAGCCTGCCTCTACCCCTATGGATCCGAAGGTCAAATTGAGTACCACCTTTGGCTCTCCTTTAACTAATGTGAGTTCTTATCGCCAACTTATTGGGCATCTTGTATTTGACCACCACTCAGCTTGATATTTCATTTGCTACCCAACAATTGAGTCAGTTTATGGCTTCCCTTACTGATTCTCATCTTCAGGCTGCTAACCGGGTCCTCCAGTACTTGAAATCTACTCCATCTCATGGCCTTTTCTTCCCTTCCACATCTGATTTATCTTTAAAAGGTTTTAGTGATAGTGATTGGGCTGCTTGTCTTGATTCTCGGCATTCTATTACTAGCTACTGTGTGTTTCTTGACAAAGCTCTCATTTCTTGGAAGTCAAAGAAGCAAAGTGTTGTATCTGTTTCCTCTTGTGAAGCTGAGTATCGTGCTCTTGCTATGACTACTTGTGATATCCAGTGGCTTTTGCATTTTTTATCAGATTTACGAATTTCCAAATCTAAAGCTACCCCTTTGTATTGTGATAGTCAGTTTGCAATTTAGTTGGCTTCTGATCCTACTTTTCATGCTCGTACTAAGCATATTGACATCGATTGCCATCTTGTTCGGGACAAAGTCAAAGAAGGTGTTATTCACTTGTTACCTGTTTGTTCTCAACATCAACTTGCTGATGTGTTTACCAAACCACTTGGTTCTAGTCCTTTTCATTTTCTTACTTCCAAGCTAGGCATGATTAACACCACTGCTCCAGCTTGTGGGGGGTTGACAGAATATGTGAATAAAGATAATGGATAGATTAAATATTTCATTTAATTAATTGTATTTAACTTAGTTGGCATTTGGTTTTTTGTTTAGTTCAGTTGTAACTGTTTAGTTGTGTATCCACGTGTGTACAGAGACTGATATAAGACACTTGTGTACTGTACAGAATAGATGGAATAATATTTTCTTTTCCTCAATTTCATATTCTCTCAACTTTACCTTCTTGTTTTTCTCTCCCGATGGTTACGATCTGAGGTTCATTCCTAGATCTCAGATCTGTTTTGTGTCTGATTCAGAATTGCTTCAACAAGCTCCATCAGAATTTATCTTAACCCACCCCTTGTCTGGAGGTGACCACCTCGCTTCTTCCACCGTGTGTGTGTTTTTCAAAATTTTCACAACCCCTGGAACCATATTCGTTGCACAATTACGGAAAAACATATCATTTAAACTTTTCCAGATAACCCAACAAGCAATGCCAACCTGTAACCTTACCTCACAGAATAACCTCCAGTACTCCCTTTCCATAGGATTCGGTCACATCCAACCCTATAAGTTTTGCCACCCCCTCTCATCAATCAGATTCTCCAGTCTCTTCCAATCCCAACTACCCTCTTCATTCACCACATCCATAACTGGCCACTTCAGGCAAGAATCATTCTACTCCTCGACACAAAGGTCCAGAAGTATGGTATCCCTATCAACCCTGGAATCTGATCAGAAGGAAGTATCCCGACCATCCATAACGCCCTTCCACAAATTCTCATCAGGTAATTCCCAGACTTCTCCCAAATCCTTCCACAATGGGGAAGTATTCTTAGGCACTACAAGGATTGAAAGAGAGCTCATTTCCTACATTATACTTGGCTTTTAACACCTTTGTCCATAAACCACCCTCACCTCTTCTTAAGTTCCAAGTTAGTTTCAAAAGCCAAGCTTGATTCATACTACTTAAATTCAAGACCCTCAGCCCTCCATTTTGCCTCAACTTTTTAATCTGATCCCATCCTACAAGATGGATTTTGCGTGTCTTATTACCATGCTCCCAACTAAAATTTCTTTGAGCCCTCTTTATCTCTTCAATGATACCGGATGGCAATAGAGTAATCAACATAGGGTAATTAGGAATAGCCCTTATTATTGATTTAGCAAGAGTCACACTACCAGCCATACTTAGACAATTCATCTTCCAACTCGCCAACCTTCTCTTCACCTTCTCAAGCACAAAGCCAAAGCTTTTACTTCTTCCCTTTGAATAAGACAAAGGAATTCCAAGGCATTTGCCAAGGTTCTCTGATTCAGCAAAACCCAACAGATCGACTATAGTCCTCCTAGTCTCTAATGAAACATTCTTAGAGAAAAATATTGTAGATCTTCCAGAATTCACTTTTTGTCCAGCGAGGACACAAAACTTCTCCAAGCAGATTATAGTAGCTCTTATTTGTTCAACATTAGCTGTACCAAACAACAGCAAACATTAGGTGGGATACCTCTAGTCCATTTCTACCCACTTTAAAAGGCTTCCACTCCCCTACACTCCTTGCCTTTTGAATAATATGTGTCAACTTTTCCATTGCTACTAAAGCAAAGAGGTAAGGGGATAAAGGGTCCTCTTGTCAAACACATCTAGTTGGCCAAAATTTCTCAGATTTTTCTCCATTACAAACCATTTGCATATTATTCTCAATTGTTCCAGTTTGAGGCATAACAAGAGCTTCTCATTATTCATTGCCCTTTGACAGACCCCTGATTTCTTCTTAAACCAAATCTTCGCTGGCTCATCCATAGCAACCCCCTTCGTCTTTATACCCTTTCCCATATCCTCGTTAGGCTCCTCTTCATTAATCAAATTAGCAAACCTTGAATCGTTTGCCCTCATAGCATCCACCTTATTAATTAGCTCCTTGATAGAATCTTCTGAAGCCCCTACTACTTTGCACCTTCGACCATTCCCCAAATAGTTGTTCATTCGCATCCACTTCCATCCCTTTAACGTCCTTCTCCCTATTATCAACTGTTGGTTATACTTAGTTTTGATGATGTCTTACATAGATGTCATTCTTATAAGCAAAAAGATTGAGCAATATAATTATCTCCTACTTGGACTAACTATTGCATTTAATGTAGATCAATCCAAGTTGAATTATAGAGATTAATCAAGAAGGAGATAAGAGTTGAAAGAAAGAAGTATCTGCAGAGGTTATCAAGAAAGCAAGTTGTTATCAATGGGTTTTGGTGATAACCAAGTAGAAGAAAAGAGACCAAATAAAGAAGAAGCATTCGAGGCTGAAGAAAGAGTTGGATTATGAGGAATAATCAAGATGGGAGATTAAAGAAGGAAGAACTTGATGAATAGAATGAGAATATAAGTTTTCAAGTTCTTATATTGATGTTAGAAGGCTACAAATTCATATGGAAGTTCAATTGACTCAATTCTGAGTTAAATCAAGCAAATATGAGGTCCAGGTCGAGAAAACTCGAGGTTTGAGCATAAACCTCGAGGTTTGAGTGTCTTCAGCATTTTTGGTGTCACTGGACCAGCCAACCTCGAGGTTGCAAGTGCAAACTCGAGGTTGCAAGTGCCAACCTCGAGGTTGTAGTCATAACCTCAAGGTTTCAGCACTATCAGCAACTCTGGTGCACTCTGTTCCACGTCCAGCTTCTGGCGACCTTTGGTAATTTGATGATATCTTCCAAACAAGAGATCAGATTGAGACGAAACTAAAAGCATTGAAAACTAGACTCCCAACACGTACTTTTGACAAAGATTCAAGTCCAAAGGAGTTCAGATGAATTATTGATGAATTTTACAAGTTGACACAAATATCAGCGTCACAGTCAGGAACAGCCTTTAGTATTTTGAGTATATCTCACAAACGGCAAATCCGATTGGACTGAAATCAGTGGCATATGAAAGTAGACTCACAGAGCTTTCCATCAAGAGTTGAACGGACCAAAACGGAGCTCGGACCAGAGAGATATGGCCCTCAGAAATTTCTCTACCGCAGTATGAGAAGCCATACTCGAGTATCAGTTTTGAACCTCGAGTATTATGGCTTACAGAGAGCAAACTGGTTGTCAAAATATTGACAACCTCGAGGTCAAGTTTGCAACCTCAAGGTTGAGGCTTGTTTTCAAGAACTGAACTTTGCAATTTCAGAAGCAAACCTCGAGTATGGGTTTCCAACCTCGAGGTTATCGGGCTCCAGAGGAAAAATGCTCTTTCAACCAAGTTTCCAACCTCGAGGTTACTGTTTCAACCTCAAGGTTGTGAGTTTCTAAAACCAGTACTTGCCTGAAACCTTCAGGCTAACCTCGAGGTTGGCCTCAAGGTTTGTGACCGTTGGTGCAATTTCAAATTTGGGAAATCTGCAATACCTTCTTGTTTGATCTCAATGCTTTCCATGATTATTCTATATTGATTCTAGATATTTTTAACCATCTTTCTAGTGAGTTTCAGACAGATTAACGAAGGTTCATTGAAGGATTAGAGCAAAAAGCAAAAAAACTGTCAGAACAATAAATGCACAGCCCAGATAGTTGCTTCCTTTGGTTAATCCACTTGTACACGTCTGCAAAAGGCTAAAAGGAAGATTACTACAACAAGCAAAGTCTTCTCCAACGGGCAAATCCACAGAAAGCCACCTCAGATCAATTATACAACTGGATTAGTTGGAGATTAGAGAAAGAAGCTGACCAAACTTAAAGATAATCAGCTACAACGGTCTGATTGATTCTTCAACGGTCATAAACGGTCACAGACTCTTATCTACCTATAAAAGACATGGATTGAAGCAGAAAAACGTGGAGACATATGATTACCATGCCAAAATACTGATGCTCTTCTTCTACATCATTCTCACTCTGTTTTTCATATCTAAATAGCTTAAGAGTGTGAAATGAATTGTGTCTGTACTTCAGTGTTTATTTATCCATTCCTTTGAGAGGAAATTCATTGTAAACACATTATCCTTCTGAGAGAAACTCAAGATTGGGTAATCTTGAGTGGGTTATACATTGTGTTGATTACAACTTGTAAGGGGGAGTGAATCCTAGAGAGAGAGGATTACTTCGAGTACGAAGTGTGTGATCAAGCAGTGTATCCTTACGGTGTGTAAGGGGGAGTATCTCAGTAAGAGATTTGTAAAAGGCTGCACAAGTGCCCGGCTAAACTTGTGGGATTGTAGCGGTTCTCAAGTACCCGATTAAAGCTTGAGTGAGATAGTGGATTGAAAATCCCAAGTGAGGCTTGGGGACTGGACGTAGGTCAGAGAGGGCCGAACCAGTATAAATTTGTTTGCAAGCTCTTCTTCCTTATCTTTTGCCTTCCCAGCATTTACATTTGAGCAATTATCAATTGTTTGAAAACTTACTTTTGTTACTCAAGATGAAAACACTGAATTGCGAAAATGTTTTAAAGAGTGGAAATTTTTATACTTCACCCAATTCACCCCCCCTCTTGGGTGATAGCCGGAACTTACATCAACTACCTGCTTCTTCTCCTTACACTCTTTCAATATGATCATACACACCAAAACAGAAGCAAAGTAAGTGAAGGCCCTCTTCAGCAATGGACCTTTGCTTCTAACCAATGATATTGGAAATTAAGGCGATCTAATCATGCTAATTTACCAAATAAACAATTAGATCAATGCAGAATAAAGAAAATAAGGATCTGACATACCTCCAGCCATTGATTCGGTTTCAAAAGAAGAAGCCTATGGTCATTCTAACTCCTTACTCTCACTCTTTAGATGGTGTAAAACTTTAGTCGTAGGTTTTTTGTAGTATGCTGTCTGAGTAGACTTAGGGGACCATATATAGAGAGAAGCAAGGACTAATCCCACTTCTTCCATCAAGTAAGTGGTAGTCAATCGTGCTAAGATAGTGGGTTAGTTAAGAAGAAAGTGGGTTAATGGACCTGAATGTGGACCACTTAATGAATTTTCAGAATTAAATAAATATATCCAAATATTAATTCAAAAATTTTAACATTCTCCCACTTGGTCCACACACTTCATCATATACTACAAGGAAAAACAAAATGCATGGATCATTGCGACAGGTTCTCTTAAGGTGAGTATTATCTTCCATGTATCACAGTACATCATGTCTCCCAAGCCCATGTAACTTAATGAATAAACCCCATGTTTATTCTAGGTCCAAACTTTAATGATATTTCTCAAAATGAATATGTGCACAAAACTGAATGAGAAAATATCGCAAATAGTTAGAGTTTTATAAATAACATCGTTCTTACAATGAAAATCACATAAAGGAACCAAGTCCCATTCTTTCTACATGATCCTGAAATTTTAATGTAGGAATGCCTTTAGTTAAAGGATCAGCAATCATCAATTCAGTGCTCATGTGTTCAATAGTTTTTTTTTTTAACACGCTCTGTTATGGCTAGACACTATAATGTCGATATGCTTGATTCAACTACTACCTTTATTGTTCTTAGCCATAAAAATAGTAGCTGAATTGTCACAATATAACCTCAATGGCCTTGAAATTGGATCCATAATTCTAAGCCTAGAAATGAAACTCTTCATTCATACACCATGTGAGGTAGCCTCAAAACAAGATACAAACTCAGCTTACATAGTGGAAGTAGCAATTAAAGACTGTTTTTTACTACTCCATGATTAGGCATGGAAATAGGCTAGGCTAGGCCAGGCTTTGGGTAAATAGGCCTGAACTTGTAATGGGTTTAAAAGGCCTGAGCCTGAATGTAGGCTTTTTTTAAGGCTTAGGCCTGAGCCTTCATAAGGCCTGGTCAGGCGTGAAGCCTTTTTAAAGGCCTACTTACAATGTAGGCCTTTAAAAAGGCCTCATATTACCGGCCTTGAAAGCCATAAGTAGGCTTCATATACTTTGAGCCTATCAAAATCTATATAAATATTAAAATGAAAAAAATAAATATTTTATTATTATATGATATAAATATACATACATACATACATATATATATATATATATATATATATATATATATATATATAATGTGTAAACAGGCCAAGCCTGAAGGCTTACAGGCCAGGCTTTAACAAAATAGGCATGGCCTATTTACACATATAGCCCTTTAAATAGGCCTTGACTTGGCCTTTTCAACAAATAGGTCAGGCCTGACCAGGCCCTAAACAGGCCAGGATGTAGGCCGCCTGATAGGGGCCTGGTCTATTTCCATCCCTATCCATGATACAGCTCCATCGGCTTAGCATGAAAATATATCCTGAAGTGGATTTTCTTAAGTCCATGCAGCCATGAATCATAGTAACTAGTCACTTCCAAATTGTCAAATTGTTTGTACTTAAGTATGTACTCTTTAGTCCCTTGAAGGTATCTCAATACTTTCTTTGCAGCTCTCCAATGATTTATACCTGGATTACTCTGATATCTCCTTAGCATTCCAACAACAAATGCAATTTCACGTCTTGTGTAGACCTGACCATACATAAGACTTCCTACTACTAAAGCATAAGGAATGTGTTTCATTTGTTCCCGCTCAAAGTCATTCTTTAGGCACTTGTCCAAATCAAACATGTCACCTTTCACAATGGGAGCTACACTTGCTGAACAATTTCTCATCCAAAATCTTTCCAAAACTTTGTTAGTATAGGTTTCCTAAGACAATCCTAGAATACTTCAACGTCTATCTCTATGTATCTTAATGCCAATGGCGCAAGATGCATCTCCCATATTCTTCATATCTAAGTTTTTTGGAAAGGAATTGTTTCACCTGATATAATAAGCCACTATCATTGGTTGCAAGTAAAATATCATCCATATATAGAATAAAGAAACAAATCTTGCTCTCACTTACCTTCTGGTATATACATTCGTCCATAATGTACTCTAAAAAATCAAATGAAGAGATAACATCATGAAATTTTAAATACCATGGACGAGAAACTTGTTTCAATCCATATATAGATTTCTTGAGCTTGCATACCAAATGCTCACCACTATGAGAGGAAAATTCTTTTGGTTGTTTAATGCAAACCTTCTCTTCTAGTTCTCTATTGAGAAAGGCCGTTTTCACATCCACTCATTGCAACTCTAAATTAAAATGTGCAACAAATGCTAGAATGATACGAAGAGAATCTTTCTTAAATACAGGAGAAAAGATCTCCTTGTATTCGATTCTTTCCTTTTGAGTGAATTCTTTAGCAATGAGTCTTGCTTTATATCTCTCAATAATATGTTGCCCAATGAATCTCTCCTTGTTTTAAAGACCCATCTAAATCCAATGGCTTTTACACCATTGGGCAACTTAACAAGATCCTAGACTCTGTTAGATGTCTTAGTATTCATCTCAGCCTTCCTAGTATCACACCATAAGTTTGATTCTCTATAGGTCATGGCTTGTGAAAACGTTCCAAGATCATTTTCAGCTCTTACATTACTGTCAGATTCCTGTAGATACACAATATATTTACTAGTTATTACATAATAATATTATTATCAATAAATAATATCATTATTATTTTCGAATTTAATAATATATATATATATATATATATATATATATATATATATATATATATATATCCATCCTAGATTAAATATTGTATTCATTAAATCTTGACATATATAAGATTCAATGAATTTGGACACTTCTGCTCATATTTGGTTATTCTTGTGTGTGATCCTGTAGACCCACATGAGATTGGCAGTGGGTCAATACTGTACCAGCCCACAAGTTGCGAGCGGCCTCTAGCAAGACATTGCGGCTACCCAATTCATATGGGGATCAATGATATGATACTCATGTCCCTTTTGTCACGCGATAATTTAGTCAAGGATGAGGCATGGATAATGTCAACATCCTGTTCTTGACCATTACTTTCTCGATTCTCGAGTAGTTTAATAATGGAAGCTCCTTTCCTTCGTAGTATGGTCATACATTTCTCAGACTTACTTATTGAGGGGCCCAGTATTATCTCTCTACAAATGTGAGGGACAAATTCCATATTGACCATTCACATTCCTCTACATGAAAACCACTGATCCCGATCCAAGCCTTTATCATCACTTGGTCAAAGGTGACTTTTGACTAAGTCAAAGATCAGCGACTCATCATGTAAGAATCCATAATGATCTCAGGTCAAAGGGCGTTGTGACGTGTTTATACATAAGATAAGCTTATGACTAAATCCATGCAGCCTTCTCATAATGGGTCGGTCCAGCACCTTGTACTTTTACAAGTGCCTATGACTTTGATTCGTATCTCCATATCTCATCAAAGTTATACTGGTCTTATTTCATCTTCACTCCCGCATAGATGACCGACTAGAGACATTTAGGATAATCTACAAGATATATCCAAGGATACAGTTATCACTATAAACATGTGAATGAAATGATAACTAACTGGAGAACAATGATTTGCCCCTAGGGCATAATTTCCAACAGACTCCCACTTGCACTAGGTGCAATCATTAATTCCTCTAATTCCAATTGCCCTAACATGATGTTCATGTTTTGCTTGTGCAAGCGATTTAGTAAGTGGATCAGCTACATTGTCTTCTCCTGGTACTTTGCATACTTTCACATTACCTCTATCATTGATTTCTTTGATAAGATGAAATCACCTGAGTATGTGCTTGGTCCTTTGATGTGACCTAGGCTCCTTGGTATGCGCATTTGGACTGCTATTGTCACAAAACAAGTCTATTGGATTTGAGATGGTAGGAACCACTCCAAGTTCATTAATGAACTTTCTAATCCAAATGGCCTCCTTAGCTGCATCCTATGCTGCTATATACACGGTTCCTATTGCAAAATCAGCTATAGTGCTCTGCTTAGAGCTCTTCCAGCTTACTGCACCACCATTCAACAGAAATATATATCTTGATTGCGATCTTGGATCATCTTGGTCAGTTTGGAAACTCACATCTGTGTAACCAATCACACATAGCTCATCCTCCAAGCCACCATATATTAAGAATATGTCCTTAATGCTTCTCAAGTACTTTAGGATATTCTTGACAGCAGTCCAGTGACCCTCACTAGGATCTTGTTGATATCTGCTGATCATACTCAAGGCAAATGACACATCCGGTCGAGTACATAACATGGCATACATGATAGATCCAATGGCGGAGGCATATGGAATCTTACTCATGTAATTTCTTTGATCTTGTGTACTAAGACACAGATCCTTACTGAGATGGATGCCATGAGACATGGGCATGTAACCCATTTTAGAATCTTGCATACTAAACCTATGCAGTATCTTGTCTACGCATGTGCTTTGACTTAGGCCTATCAGCCGCTTGGATCTATCTCTATAGATCCTGATCCCTAGGATATAAGTGGCTTCACCTAAATCTTTCATTGAGAAAGACTTTCCTAACCAAGACTTGACACTCTATAAGGTAGGTATGTCATTTCCAATGAGTAAGATGTCATCAATGTAAAGCACTAGAAATACAACTGTGCTCCCACTAACCTTCTTGTAAACACAAGGTTCATCCATGTTTTGAATGAATCTAAACTCTGACTGCTTCATCGAAATGATGATTCTAGCTCCGAGATGCCTGATTCAATCCATAAATGGATCTTTGAAGCTTACATACTTTACTAGAGTCCTCCGGACGTACAAAGCCCTCAGGTTGTGTCATGTACACATCCTCAAGCAGCTTTCCATTAAGGAAGGCTATTTTGACGTCCATCTGCCATATCTTATAGTCATAATATGATGCAATGGCAAGAAGGATTCTGATTGATTTGGCCATTGCAAAAAGGTTTCATCATAGTCCACACCATGAGTTTGAATGAATCATTTTGTAACTAGTCATGCCTTGAAGACATTTACTTTGCCATCCATGTCAATTTTCTCTTTAAAAACCCAGTTGACCCAATGGTTTTTTACACTTTCAGGTGGATCGACTAGTTGGCTCATTCTGCTAAATGGGCAAAACATCACAACTTCCAATAATCAAAAATCTATATCTCTAAGGCTGTAGCCGTGATCTATCTAACCTTCGTGGGCCTTGTGTTACTTGAGTAGGCTCAACAACTAGTTAAGAGTCTTCTCCATTTTCCATCTGTGGTTCTAGGTTGTCCTGTGGCTCTCGAACTTCTTCGAGGTTCACCTTACTCCCACTGGTTCTTTTAGAGATAAACTCTTTTTCCAAAAGATACCATTGCGGATAAAACACTTTGTGATTCGTGTGATTGCAGACATAGTATCCTTTAAGATACCCCACAAAAAGGCATTTTGAGGATCTGGATGATAATTTATCAGAGGCTTGTTGTTTAACAAAAACCTCACATTCCCAAATTTTAAGAAATGACAAACTGGGTTTCTTCCCAGTCCATATCTCATATGGTGTCTTTTCAACTGCCTTTGATGGAACACGACTTAGTGTGAACACAGCTGTTTCTAGGGCATGGCCCCAAAAGGAAGGTGGAAGACCTGTTTGACTCATCATAGATCGTGTAATGCCCCTAATTCCTACGTCTATTATGATGTCCATTTATGTCCTAAATTCCTTATTAGACTAATTGGTGTGAAGTTATCGGAGTGAAGGCGTTAACAGATCAGAGTAAATCACAATAGAGAACATGCTTAACGTTTGGAAGACTGAGTGATTGATAACATATGCCCAGACATATACTGGTTAACTAAAAATTCACGGAGGAATATAAGTGTGATACAACTTAAATTCTTTGCGGTGTATCCGGCCGGCACGTTAGTGGTACAATTATTCGACTATTCAAAAAATTATACAGAATACTATCCCAAAATAAAACTCCGGCTGAGTCCTCACGCATGCTTCTTACCCTTGTCTCCAGCTCCCGATCCTGAAGCTAGGGTAAATTATGAGATTCAATACCCATTGAATCTCAGGTAACAGTTAACCTCATGCTCAAGTATAAACAATATATGTATCACAAATATTCATTACATTTCAGCATTAACCATACATAGCACACAGTCAATGTAAACTTCACAACGCAACAATACATAGCACATAGCAAATGTAATGTTCACAACGTTTGCACTCACCAATGCCACACCCTTGCGTGTCCTCAGCGCTATCATGACTATAACCCGCACAAAGCTGAATGTATATAAACTGGTGACCTAAGACTGAGTCTTAGCCATAGTACATGACCCAAGACTTAGTCTTGTCCATGACTTTATGAATTATCTAATCACATATAAGCATACAAGACAACATAAGAGTTAAAGTTATAGTACGCGTCCGTACCTTAATCTGCATAGCTAGTGGTACTTTCACCTTTTAGTTACTAATTCATGACTTTCCCGGATATCCTATAATAGTATCACCACATTATTTCCCTTATAAATAATATCCTAAGAGATGTCCTTGCCACTATTGACCTTTCTACTCCTGGTGGATATGTTATTCCCTTTATACCCTTTTTAATTATTATTAATTAATAATAACTCCCTTTTATTTATTGTTAATTAATAACTCCATTTATTTATTTAATTATTTCTCTACCACTATTTTAAACTCTTAGATATTATCTTTTTCCCTTAAATTAGTGGTTTACTAAATAATCAATTCAGAGTTAATAAATACCAACCATCATATAAGAATATGATTTAATGTATTTATTTAATGTTTTTCATTGTTTTCTAAAACATAATGTTTCTCATGGTTTCTCTCAAAACCTTGATAAATACTAATGCTACGCACAACATGCTTCATATACATAACAACCTAGTTAGGTCCCCATTATTCCTAAGTGGTGAGATATATGTATAGATCAACAAAATGGCTTCCTTTCATATATTCTTTCCCTTGACTTTTGTATGATTGGCTAAGGAAAATTTTGAAATACACAAAACAAAGTAAGCTAATTATTTATTTTTTTAAAAAAAAAAAAACACCATACATAAGCACCTTACAATTAATTTTTTAATAGAGAAACTTATAAAAAATATATACCTCTTATCTATTAATTAGCACTTCGAAAATTTATTACGTGAAGCATTTTTTTTTTTCTGGTGCAAAAACATGAAGAATGCTTGCAGTTCCTCTTTCTGAAATGTGAACATGACAAGACCAATTAAGAGCCAAGTACTGTTACATTTTGAGCTAACTTTATTTCCCAGCACCAGCGATAATATATATTTCTATTATACAAGCAGCAAGGTTTTTCTCGATTTGCAACAATGACCTATATCTTCTAACAAAAATCCGGTTTCTCTTCTCTCTTTATTTAGTTGTGCAGCGAATATGTATGAACATATCAGCAAGCCACTTTGCTGATAGCACCATATATATATTTTTGCACACACGCACACACTTAAGCAATAAGGTTCTAGGTTCTCGAAATATTATTGGTCTATTTATCTACATCCATTACAAACATGCTTACTTAACTTTTATGACAGCAACCTTCCTATGACAGCAAGCAAAAACCTCTTTCTCTTTCTTTTATTTCCAAATGCCACAACTCACATGTATATATATTTCAGGGTAGCCAAGTTTCTGGGTTCATGTGATAACTAATCTAAATACACTAACTCATGCATGAAATATTAACATGCAGAAATTTTCAGTAAGTTTTTCCATTCCTTTCCAAATGCAAAAATATATACAGCAACACACATATTTTGTTGACAGCAAGTTTCTGTTTCTCTCCTTTTTTTTCCCCTTAGTGTGTAGTGTTCTACTTAGGAGACTCATGGAGCAAAGAGGAAAAAGGCTTGAAGGCTCACCTCTGATTTCGGAACTAAACACAGGGGAGATTGGTCACAGTTAGCTTCACTCCCTTCTCCTTTCTTGTCTTTCTCAGTCACGCTTTAGGACCCAACTTTGGTTGCAGCAACGTGAATGATCAATAGCCAAGGAGCATGGATTAAATAGAGAACTAAGGGTCTGGTCTGATGCAAGAAAAGCCAACGGTCCAAGAAAATAATGCACAGGGGTTCTCGGCGTGGGGCTCTAGATGCATGGGGGTCAATTTGCTGACTTTAGAAGCATGGAGCCGCTGGTTTGCGTGTACAGTTGAATAGCCGAAAGCAAGATTTGTTTCTGCTATAATCTCTTTTCTCGCTGACCTCCAACGCAGTGTTTAGTTGAGTGGATAATGGAGATATAGGAATGCATGTAATTATATATATCTTGCTATCCTTGTCACGTGTTCAGCTGAAATAAATTAATGAATTGGAATGATATATATATTACTCCCTCCGGTCCCAATTATAAGAGTAAATTTTGGAATTTGTTTTGGTCCTAATTATAAGAGCAAGTTTTAA
Organism: Acacia crassicarpa; assembly: GCA_034222035.1. Lineage (NCBI taxonomy): Eukaryota > Viridiplantae > Streptophyta > Magnoliopsida > Fabales > Fabaceae > Acacia > Acacia crassicarpa. The sequence continues at coordinate 30,988,179 of JAWXYG010000008.1, read as the reverse complement.
AATTTGTCAATTTTTTTTTCTTATAATACCCCTATTTATACTTTCTTAATAATAATTAAAGACAATAATAATTTAATAATACACCTATATATTTTATAAAGTAATAATATTTGCAACTCATTAATGTCATATACACCTAAATTATACTTTTTTATATAAAATAATTTTGAGTAATTTTTATCATATTAATTAATTTAACAACACACTTATATTCTATCAAGTGAGATATTCTACCTTATTTTTTATTATCACATAAATGTCATTGGATTTGACGATTTGACATTTAATACTAGCAGTTATAATCTCTAAACTTGTTTATTGCTTTTTCTGTGATAGAATAAAAAGTTTATTCCGTGATATCATCATATGATTTTTTATAACAAAAAAATAATTATATTCTTAAATCAATTATATGATTTTTTTAATTCTTCCTCTCGAATTAAAATTACAACTAAAAAGTAGGAAGTTAAACTGTGGAAGGATATAAATTGGTCTCTAAATAAATTATATTTTTAATTATTTTGATAAGCAGCTTCAAAGGAGAATAGATTCTTAGTTGTATACATAGTATGATTTTTATTCCATGATTCTACTATCGGAGCATGGTTTAAGAAAATAAGATTGTATTTGTATTACTTAGTTCTATCTTTGAGAGATGTATTTGTATTAAATAAACTTGGGTAACGGTATTTCAGGAAAATACACATAATTAACAAATTTAACTTCCTTCCTTAATTCTTCCAAATTCGGGTAAATAGCTCCTATAATTAGGACCGGAGGGAATAATTGGAATGATATAGGCTGATGGGTTTTTGTGTTCTTACGTATTGGACCAAGGTAAATTTAATGGGCTGAAAAGAATTAATGAATGGAGGGAGTATTATGTATGTTTGTGTGTGTTCTAAAATTATCTCAAATATTGGATAAATTTTAGAATTTAATCCTTAATTCCATTTAAGGATTTTCTTTCTCAGTTAATTCTTGTAGGCCATAAAATATAAATTCTGTAATTTTTAAGCTTGAAATTATCCTTTACGAATATTTCTTGAACTATTCTTTCCTCAATTAATTTATTTTGACCATAAAATATCATTCCAAAAATATTCTGGCCAATAATTATTCCCAACTAGATTGCCTTTTAATTTACAGGACAGTATGCCTTAAATTCCAATAACTAACTCTCATAATTATTTCTATAATTTTAGGCCTAAATTATTCCTTATTTGAATTATTCTTTTCCCAAAATAAACCAAGGGAAAATAGGCCTAAATTTCCAATAATTATTCTCATAATTATCTTAAGCCAAATTTCAGAATTAAATTTTCTGTATAATATTCCAATTTTAAATCCCAAAATTTGGGCTGTTACAGATCGAACCATATCCAATAGAGTTCGATTCCTCTACTCAAAAACACCATTCCATTGAGGTGTTCTTAGAGGAGTAAATTGTGAGATGATCCCACAACTCCTAAGATAGTCAATAAACTCTTGGCTAAAATATTCACTACCCAATCAGACCAAAGTGTTTTAATTGTTTTGTCAAGTTGATTTTGCATTTCATTTCGGAATATTCTAAACATTTCAAAAGATTTAGACTTATGCTTCATTAGATAGATATATCCATATCTACTAAAACGTCTATAAATGTAATGAAGTACAAATAACCTCCTCTGGCAGAAGTATTCATTGGTCCACCCACATCAGTATGTATGAGGCCCAATAAATCAGTAGCCCTCTCACTTGCCTAGTAAAAAGTGCCTTTGTCGTCTTTCCAAATAAACAAGACTCATATGGATCAAATGATTCAAAATCAAATGAGTTAAGAAATCCATCTTTATGGAGCTTCAAAATGTGTTTCTCATTTATATGGCCTAGACGACAATGCCATAGGGAGGTCGGACTCAAATCTTTTGACTTGATCCTTTTGGTAGTTTATGTCACAGATGTCCATTCAATTTTCTATTGTCCTTGAGATCCTGTACATTTATACAAATGTGAGAATCACATGCAGTATCCAATACCCATGTTTGAGAAAGTAGAAAAGCGAATATCTACGACATAGATACCTGAAGTGATAGCCCTGCTATCCTTCTTGTTCTTTTCAGATCTTCGAGGTAGAGTTTGCAATTCTTCTTCCAATGAGCGATTTCATTGCAGAAGAAGCAAACCCCATTCTTCAGAGGTTTTTCCCTTCTTGGCTTTCCGTTTCATACCCCTTCCTTTCTAAACAAACAAATTAAAACAGTACTGGACCTCTTCTTAAGGCTCAGCTCAGCAATTTTGAGCATCCCATGCAGTTCAGAAATTGATTCCTCCATGTTGTTCATGCTGTAGTTCATGACAAACTGGTCATAACTTTCCGGGCGTGAGTTCAAGATTATATCTGTAGCTAACTCCGGGCTCATGGGAAATCCCAGCCTCTCAAGGTGACCAATCTAGTCTTTCATTTTCAACATGAGGACAAACTGATGCACCTTCAGCCATCTTGCAAGAAAATAAGGCCTTTGTGGTCTCATACCTCTTTTGCTTTGCCTGTTGCTGGAACATTTCCATGAGATGATCAATCATCTCAGAGGCCTTCACAAGTTCCAGATCTCTATCGAGGTCTGGAACCATAGTGGCGGGCATCAGACATCCTGCATCCACAGAGTCATCTTTATGCTTCATGTATGCACCAGTCTGAGCTCTTGGATCAGTAGCTACAAGCTTGTCAAGAATGGGTTGATCGATGAGATACTCCTTTCTTTCGTGCTTAGGATCAACGTTAAGTTCCCAAACATGTCAAGAAAGTTTGTCTCATCGAGTTCGTCCTTCTCAAGGACTAATCGCATTGATGGTGTTGTAGTATTGCTAGTCTACATGATTCTACAACTAAAAGATATGCAAAGTTTAATTACTAACCTCCCACTGCATTAATCAACCCTCATTATAATTAGTGAGCTAAGATCCATATTTGGCTTAAATTTAAGTCCGCTTTGGCAGGACGCTTAAAATCAAGTTATTTAGGTAGACAACCCTTTGCCAATTACATCACATGTAACTCTTAGATCTTTATGGGATTCGATCATCATATGACCTGGCACGTTTAATCCCATCTAATGCCTTGAGATCCAAAACCGTTTTGATAATCTCAATTAAGTCAAGATAATAATGAATGCTGAGTATCAACATTACTCACTCTTGTCTCACCAAGATAACTCAAATGCATCCACTTTGGTGGAACATACAAATGGCCGATCTAGGTTTTTACAAGTATTCATTTATTGATGGCATTATGACTTAAGATTTTATTTAGAGGGTATTATTTGATATAATCTAATTAATCCTATTAATTCTACTTATATGAATGCAATCACAATTGTATCTCATATAATCTCTAAGTTAATTATGAGTGATCTAATCAAATCATAATCAAAACTCTGAATTAATTATGAGTGATCTAATCAAATCATAATCAAAACTCTGAATTAATTATGAGTGATCTAATCAAATCACAATTAAAACTCTGCATTAATTATAAGTGATCTAATCAAATCATAATTAAAACTCTGAATTAATTATAAGTGATCTAATCAAATCATAATTAAAACTCTAAATTAATCATGCAGTGATCAAATCAAAACATAATTAAAAACCGTGACACAATATGGCTCATCTAATCTAAAATCCTCTCTAGCCAATGAGAGGACTTCTCTAAATAATAAAAGGAAATATATCATGAGAAACCTTGTTTGACATACAAGGGGAGTGAGATGAGAAGATAATGTACATCAAGAATATTTAGAGAGAGGCATGGCTTGCAGGCTATATTTAAAATTTACAACACTTGTAAAACTCTAGAGCCATTTGTTCACCATACCTAAACAACATTTGAAAGGTAAATCACATCATATATATTAATTCATACACTTATGAAATAAAATATTATGATTAAATCATTCAATTCAATATTACATTAATAATATCATATTGTTTTAGAAATATTTTTTTCATAAAAAATAATTTCAAGCCCCAAGAGGTGTTTTTCGATCATGACCTACGCATGGAGGAAAAGTTATCCTTAACGTGTTGATCTAAACGTCCGAACGTGGTCAAGTCGAACGTGACCGTCGTTGAATCTGGACAGCTCAGAAAAACATAGTTTAAGGACGAACTCTAACGTCCCTTGCGAGTTCGATCGTGTTCGACGTCAGATCTGAATGCTTCAGATCCACGCAAATCAACCACAAAGTCCGATCTTGAACAATTCAGAGACGGTCGCAATATCCGACTAGTATTCCGTAGAAACCCTAACGCGAACTTATGTTTAAATGCATACAGGATTCAATTAATCATATATCGATTTAAACACATATATAGATTCGGTTTCACTATATATATCACATATATATAAACACACAAAAAACCTAATTTAAACGCACGGTTGATCTGGCTCTAATACCACTGTTGAAATCCGTACACGCAGCGAAATTATAAAATTTTTACAAATCCCATTGGAGGATCTATCAACGGCGTTTAAATCAAGGCTTGTTAGAAACCATACCTATGTGCGAATAGGTGAACGTCTCTTTCAGATTTGCTCACGTAGGCTACCTTCTTGTTTGATCAAACAGGAGCAGAACTTTCGAGTCTCCTCCCTCTACCGGTATCCACACAAATAGTACTTGAACACGGGCGGCAGCGTGCTAGCGCTATCAAACCTTATGTCTCTCTTTTTTTCTCTCTGGGGTTTCTTGCGACTTCTCTAATTCATCCGTCCTCTTAATACGACTATATCAATATCTATTTAAAGAGTTTCTAAAACCCTAATGAGCCGTATTAAAATATTCCAAAATTAATCCAATTAATCTTGAAATTTGAATCTGAATTAAAACAATATATTAATTAAATTTGTCCAACAGATCTAATCAAATATATTTATTTAATTCGAATTATGAGCCTACAGATTTAATTTATCTTTATAAATTAAATCTGAGATATGATATTTTTCTATTTAATTAAATTTGAGATACTACATCTTTATTCGAAAATTAAATCTGAGATGCAATATCTCAATTTATTATAGTTATTTAATTTATCAAAAAAATTAAATACTATATATAATATTATTATTATCAATAAATAATATCATTATTATTTTCAAATTTAATAATACATACATACATACATACATACATACATACATACATACATACATACATACATACATACATACATACATACATATCCATCCTAAATTAAATACTATATTCATTAAATCTTAAACATATATAAGATTCAATGAATCTGGGCACTTCTGCTTGTGTTGGGTTGTTCTTGTGTGTAACCTTGTAGGCCCACATGAGATTGGCAGTAGGCCAATATTGTATTAGCCCACAAGTCGTAAGCGGCCTCTAGTAAGACATTGCGACTACTCAATTCATATGGGGATTGATGATACGATACTACCTATGGTACAACCATGTCACGTCCCTTTTGTTACGGGATAATTTAGTCAAGGATGAGGCATGGATAATGTCAACTTCCTGTTCTTAACCATTATTTTCTCGATTCTCGAGTAGTCTAATAATGGAAATTCCTTTCCTTCGTAGTATGGCCATACATTTCTCAGACTTACTCATCAAGGGGCCCAGTATTATCTCTCTACAAATGTGAGGGACAAATTCCATCTTGACCATTCACATTCCTCTACATGAAAACCACTAATCTCGATCCAAGCCTTTATCATCACCCGGTCAAAGGTGACTTTTGTCTAGGTCAAAGATCAGCGACTCATCATGTAAGATAAGCAACTCATCAGGTCAAAGGGCGTTGTGACGCGGTTATACATGAGATAAACTTATGACTAAATCCATGCAGCTTTCTCATAATTGTACTCTTACAAGTGCCTATGACTTTGATTCGTATATATCCAGGGATATAGTTATCACTATAAACATGCGAATGAAATGATAACTAAATGGAGAACAATGACTTGCCCCTAGGGCATAATTTCCAACAGTACATACTATTTGAATGGCCTCATATATATGAGTTTGATATATTTTCAGAAATATCAAATCACAATTAGTGATATCCTCATAATCAATTTTCTTTGAGAACAAGCAACACATAAAAATTTTTAAATTATATAATATATTGGTTGTTTATGAAGAATCTTATGGTTCTTCAATGGATGTCACTATGTAATCTTTTACAATTTGTTGTATCATGTATATGACTCGGATGATCAAATAAGTCATACCACCAATAAATTTGTTTGGATCGGTAAACTGGTGGTTTATTGTAACATGTTTCTCAACCAACAACATACTTTTCAATTTCCATAAGATATTGATTTAAAATCTTAATATGACATCTATTTTAGGGAGATCAATAGGCTTTGTGATGAAGTATATGAGTAGAGCTTTTCAGTATTAACTCATACTTGTATTCTAACAATCTCCCCTTCAAGTGTGAGTCATATATTTTATGCTTCCTTTAATTATGTTTTTCAAGGAGAGACTAGTTTGAAGTAGGCCACTAACCTATCTTTCACTTTAAAGCTCAAGTATTTCATACTTCATATACAATCATGGATTTTAATCCAATTTGGCTATCATTTTCAAACCCTCTGGCAAACCAAAATTCTAATGTAGATCTATGAGTTATAATTTTCATTATCTATTCTTTGTATGCCCATAGGAAAATCTATATTAGTTCTTCAAAAGCTATAACATTTTTGTTGTAACACCCCATTTTTCAAAAGCGGAATAAAATATTTTTATCAGAGTGGCGCATCGAAGCAATTCAAGAGAGCGAGTAACTGATGAGTGTATTAAAATATTAACCATGGTTGGTTATAGTAGTGGTACATTCATCTTAATAATTCAAAATATTATACAGTCCAAAAAAAACAAAAAGAAACTCCGGCCAGATCTTCACGCAGGCTACTTACCCTTGTCGTTGCCCCTCGGTCCTCCAGACCCTAAAGCTATAGTAAGGGCTGAGGTCCAATGCCCATTGGACCTCAGGTAACGGTTAACCTCATGCTTATGTATGAAAAAATATGTATGACAGATATTCATTATAGTATTAATCAACACACAAGCACACAATAGATGTAAGATTAATATATCAACAGTACACATCACATGTACAGTTATCTATGTTAACAATACACATCATATGTAAAGTTATCTATGTCAATAGTACACATCACATGTAAAGTTGTTTATGTTAACAGTACACATCACATGTAAAGTTATCATCTATCACATATATAAGTATACAATAAGCATCAGAGTTAGTGTTACAGTACGCGTCCGTACCTTCGTTGGTGATATCAGTACGTTCGTCGGTCAGAAAGATATCTCGTATATCTTATAATGGTAATATCGCATTTATTAATTCACCAATAATATCCTAGTAGATATCTTAGTCACTAATGACCCTTTTTCCCTTGGTGGAATTATTTTCAACTTATTTCCCTTATTTTATGAGAAACACTGATACGGTGTTTTGGGCAGATTTTTCGTCTAACTTTGGAAAATCATAACTAATTCTAGAAAAATCGAAACGAGGATCCGTAAAATTCCTCGGAATCCTTAAGATGTCTAATTTTAATTAAAAATACTCATTTTTGCCCAGATTACTTGAGTCATTCCCAGTTTTAACATTTTGAGCATCTGCCCAGAATTTTTCCAGAAATTCGAAGTCAAACTTTGAGAATTTTTATCTCACTGTACAAAGCTCAATTTAATACATTCTAGGCATATTTGAAAATCCCTATATGTCTACTTTAACCATGAATTTTTCCAGAATTTTGCAACTCCATTTTCAACATAAAATATTGGTATTTTTATCACTGATTTCAGAAATTGCTTAACCGATGAAATTTTGCCAGAACTTCGTTACTTTGATATTTCTCTTCCAAAAATTTTGCTCTATAACTTTCCTCATTATTTTCGAAATAAAGCTAATTTTGACCATAAAAACATGAAAATAAAATTAATCTAGAATATTTAAGATCAAAGCTACTTCTAACTATGAATTAAGAACTAAAACTTAAAAAACTTAAAAGCTAGAGTTAGAGAACTTACCAAGAACCTTGCTCCTCCTTCTCCAAGACTCTTCACTCTCACTTCCACTCTCTATATTCAGATTTCTAAGCTTGGTTTGGTGTGAGAAATGTGAAGACCCAAACCTCCTATTTATAGTAAAATGTAGTGGCATTTTGGTAGTTTTTTCAAACCTAGTCCTCTTGATTATGGACCCTTGGATCTAGGTTAACCATCAAACTCCAATCCTCACCTTCCACACCCTCAAAATCGTGCTCCCCCCCCCCCTCCTCTCTCTCCTATCCTCTTCCATTTTCTTATCCTAAGCACACTTATATCTCTCCAATTTGTCTCCTCTCATCAATGTTAATTGAGCATGTGTTCTAAATTTATTGTAAACAATTCTCTACCTCTTTTCCAAACCAACAATTTCCCCTTCATCTTTCTTTGATTTGTATTTTAATTGTTAGTTACTTTAGGTGTCTTGTAACTAGATGAAAATATACCTAGGGGTTTTTATGAAGCTTATTCAAGTCTTCCAATTAGCTTTGTGATTTTGAAACTTATGGCTTTAATTAGAAGTTCCTAATTTCCTTTTATCATTTTAAGTTTAATTCCAAAAATTGAGAAAAAGATTTTGGTGATAACCTATTCCAAGTTTAAAATATACTTGTTCATAATAAATCCTTATATTTGGTCTATGATTAACGTATCTCAAGATACAATTTATTTTGTATAGATTCTCATTTACTTGTGTCTTAAACTAATTCCATTGATTAATTCACATAGGATTTATGCTCAATTTTCCTATTGGTGGATCCATTGACTTTTCTCTCTCACACACAGTAGACCCACAACTCTCACAACACTTGCGCGCGCACGCACACACACACAACTCTCCCTCTCTCCTTCATCAATGTTTTAGTCAAAGTACCATATCCTCTTTCAAAGCCATTAAGAAACTTAATGGTAAGTACTCTTATCTTCTTCCACAATTCATGGCTTGCATGTGCTTCATTTTGCATGTGGCCTTTGATTAATATTAAACAATTTTATTCTTCCTTTTTCAGCACAAAAACTGCCCCCTCCCTCATCTCTTTATTTTTAATTTGTGTTTTAATTGTCTCATAACTCCTAAAAGAAAATTCTTTCATTGGCTAAAGTTTGAGTCACAAGGATTTCATTTTATGAGAGTTAATTAAGACCTTAGGATTTAGCTTATTAAATTCAATCCAAACACTCCATGTCTAATCTTAATTAGCATCCCTAATTTAGTAGTTTAGTGTACTTGTCAAAATATGATGGGTTCCTAGGTTAATCATCGTTCTTAGAAACTCATTTATGCTAATCTTAATACTTTATTAGCTCTTGGTTCTTTAACTAAGGTGATAAATTCTTAATTTTTCCTATTTAATTTAACTATTAATTAATTTCAAATTTAATGTTTTTATTTAAATTACTACAGATTTAATTGCCCATTAGTTGTTGGCAATTTCCACTAATTGGTTTAGGTATTTTTGACAATTCTTTATGGCTTTTTATGAACTAAATATGAACTATGTATTAGTTTGTTAATTATAGGGTATTTCATAATTAGAAAATTTAGTCTCTTAATAAATTATGAAAATTGATGCTTAAGTCTTCATTAATTAGTTCTTTGATTAATTATGAGGATTTACATAATTATTTAGTTTAGTGAAGACCTAGTTGCTCATTAATCTTTATTGATTTCTCCTAATTTGTTTAAGTATTTCCATAGTACTTTCTTGTTCTTTCTTATTATTCATGAATCATAATTTAATTTGGTGATTATTTCGTATTTTATGATATTTTATAATCCCTAACAGAATTTAGAAAATTTAATCGTTGGTTACCTTAATCCTAAAGAGAAATTACCTAGAAAATAGAATAAACACATCACAAAATTTGAGACCACATATTCACCTATTTTAAATAGGTAATATCTATCAAAGTATTGTTCTTATGAGAATTATAAATTTTGGGTATTACTTTTGTTACATACAGTTCTTTAGAAGCTATATATATTATTACATCACAATATAATTTCACTACTTATTAATAATATATTTCAATTCAATTTGCTTCTCTTGATACACTAAAAGTCTCTAAACATATTTTTTTTTTCATAATCCATGTGATAACCCAATGAATCATAATAAGTAAAATTGCATCTCACATCCAAACTAAAGAAATTATATAACAAACTTAACCAATAATTATTGTTTAAATCAAGTCCTAAAATTTCTGTCAACTAGATCACACGTAATTGCATAATGAAACCAATGGATACTTTCCATTACAATATATTTAAATATAGATAAATTGAAATATATATATATATATATATATATATATATATATATATATATATATATATATATATATAACCTTGAATAAATCCAACAAATGGGAAAGGGAATACTAATTCACTAACATTTTCCAACGAATGCTTAACTACATACTAAACAAGTAGATCTATGATTCATGCTTAATAATAATAGGAAGATAGAGAAAAATAGTTAACTCATCAGTGGAGTATCTAGCTAATAGATGATACAATAAACTGTGTACAAGAAATTATTAAGTTGAACATTCTCAATAGAACAAACAGTAATCAGTAATGGATACTTATAATATTTATAGTTTTCTTTTGAATTATCCCAACTATTCAAGCATCCATAAAATAAGCTTGCAATACACACACACACACATATTTTTTACATATTACAAAACTTATTTTGTTAAAAATTGATATTAACTATTTACAATAAATTTTCTCTTAAAATTAAATAAATAAATTCTCATTCTCCCAATTCAAAATTTCACATAAATATATGTTTTTTTTCAAATATGGGACAAAACTAATTAACTTATTATATGTATGTGAGAGAGACCAATAAATATAATTTATCATTTCAAAAGAAAAATTTAAGGCTCAATATAACTCTTAAGGTTATAAGAGAGAGGAACTAAAAATATCAATATACAATGTTATTTTATATTATCTAAAATTTTAAAACTTAAAGAATTAAATTAATCCAATTATCATCAAATTGTCTTAAGAACTACCATTATCTTTTTTAAATCGTCTAATTTCTTCTAATGATCAAACACATAGTAATAATCAAAAAAATCCAAAAAGGTGAAAGATCCTTTGAAGTGAACTTTAAATAATAAAATGCAAATTGAACTAATTTTTCAACATTGATAAAAATACAATCATTTGAACAAAAGTTGTTCATTATTTTATTTTTATTTATAATATTGCAAGAATGCTTACTTTTATTTTCTTAACTAATTTCATACGTTTTCTCATGAGATCTTTTTTTAAAAAAAAAAAAATTTATCTTTACCCATGAGATCTGGTGTCGAGATTTTGTTTCTGTAGCTAGACAGTTTGAAAAAGAGAGAGAGAGAAGAAGAACAACAACAACTAAATTCATAGTTAGTAGAACAAACAAAAAAACTCCAAATACTTATAATAAAATTTTTCATCAATAAATCACAATAAATTAAACTAATATTGAATAATATCATAACATAATAAAGATATGAATGGACAAATTATTAATAATATAATCTCCTTAATTTTGCCCACAAAATGGACCAATAAAATGCATCAATATCACAATATGCCCACATTCTAGGCTCTTCAATATCATAACCTCTCGACATTTTTTCAGTTTTCAGCCATTTATACCTTCATATCTATGTTTCACAACCATTAGTTTTCACTTTTAATATGTTTAGATGGCTTTGAGCCATATATATCATCATAACCTTTACTCATCACCTTTACTCATCGTAATTATATCTCAATGATCTTGGAAATATATGGCAATCTATGTCTTTCGTTGACATGAGTTCTATCATATATTACCCAGTCCTTAGGACTAGGATAAAATTCTTATGAGTCATTAGTCTTCAAGACATGGTAAACATACCATTTATGACAATCAACTTGTTTGGAGAGCTTTTGCATATGTATGCCATTTTTTAAGATCACTATCAAGTGATCTTTTAGAAAATAATCAAATTAAAAAATAACACAGTTTAGACTAAAGCAATAAAAAGAAAATTTTTGAAATATGAAATATAAAAATGTAGTATAATAACTTAAAACTCAAACGATCCACCGTCATAACAAAAGGAATTCATAAAATTAAGAAATAATTTATAAAGATGACAAAATTAAAATATGGATTTAGCCCATCTAACTCTCATGGTTTCAAGCCAATGAGTCTCATAATTTCAAGCCAATTAATCTGAAAATGAGAAATTAAGTCTATATGGCTTATAGCTATTTTAAAAAGAAAAAAAAAAGTTGTATGACTTATGATCATATAATAAGATGGAAGATGAAAATGTATATGGCTTGTAGCCATATAATCTCATAATGAAACATCAAAGGCATATAGCTTTTGGTCATATCACAACAAATAAGAAATGAAAGTGATGTTCCGTCTAGCCATGTAATTCCAAAACGGGAAATTAATGGTATATGACTTCTGACTATATAATTCAGAAGTGTATGGTTTTTGGCCAAACTAGAATAACAATACCAATAATATAGAAAAACTCGTGAAAAAGATTAAAATAAGATCCAAAAGTAATAACATAATATAATTCAGAAGTGTACGGTTTATAGCCATACTAAAATAACAATACCAATAATACAAAAGAACTTATGAATGAGATTAGAATAAGATATAAAAGCAACAACAATATGTAATCTTAGCTATGGAACCCAATATTTATAACAATCGGTAAAAGGGTCTCTTTAATCTCATATAGTGGCTCAGATTATCCCAAATAGAACAAATAAAGATACCATAATAGAACGTAAATGAAAACGTTAAAAAACCAATGAGAGAAACATAACTTCATTAGAGTTTTTTTTTTTTTTTTTTGCTGATAATGTGTTATAAAAATAAAAGAAATAGGGGATAAGAGATAGAGAGGAGCAAGACGATAGAGAGAAAATGGGAAGAAAAAAAGGAGGTGATCAATTCTCATTCACTTGTATTTCTTATGATTACAATGTTTTGTACTAGGCCTCTATTTATAGGCCTTCAAGAGTCACTACCAAGGGTCACAATTAATACTATATGACCATTTGTATTATTAAATAGCATTTTAGTTTGTCAGCACCGTATTTATGAATGCTGACTAATATATGGTCAATGGACATCCACATAATTAATATTCATAAAAAATTAAGAATAGTTTTCACTGTTTCTATGATTTTTCATCGACAAAAGTTATACTCCCAACCATAATTAAACAAAGGACAACTGATGAGTCTCTTCACCTAAATCTAACGATTATCTTTAAAGGTGTGTTTGAGATCATATTTGGAGGCCCAAAAGTGCATCCAGCAGCTGAAAGCCACTTTTTAGTTGTTTGTGATATTTTGATAAGTTCCTTTTTTTTTTTTCAATTGGACTTTTGAAGAAAATGTTGCTTTAAACCATAATTCAAAATTTCATGCTTTTAGTTTTTCCATCGTAGAGAGAGAAGTTTATTTCATGGAGATAGAAGAAATTAAATACCTAATGAAGAAAAGATAATGGCTCCCACTTTATTTTATTAAAATAATGTTATGGTCCTTATCATAAGTCCATTTGTAGATGAAAATTTTGGTTCTAATTATATAAATTTACGTAAAGGTTAATAATAATTTTTTCCAATTTTATCCTTATTTATAAAAGTATCAAAAAATAAATAATAAAATTTAAGGGAAATCGGGAAAACTTCCCCATTAGAAATTTAATTGATGTGAATAACCTGATAAGTTTATATATGTTATGAAAATAAAAGATATCTGGTATAAGATAGCAAGCGATAAGAAGAGAGAAATTCAAGAGAGAAAGATGAGAGTAATTCTCATTCACTTGTATGTCATCAATGCTTATACAATGTTTCTATTTATAGGCAAACTCGGAGAACTAATGAACTTGGGGAACAAGTAAATTTGGAGAACAAGTCTGTTGGCTTAGAGAGGAAGCTTGTTGACTTGGAGAGAAAGTAAAAGAAAGTAGTAAATGTAGCCAAGTAGATGTTGAATAGGATATGAGTCAATAAGCATCCACATAATAAATATTCATAACATTCTCCCTTGGTCTATTATGAATATGCCTCATTAAAAACTTTAACTAGCTAGAAAAAACTCAATGGACAAAAACCTAGTTAAATAAAAGAGTATGTCATTCATTGATACACTTTTCAGTGTTGCCTTATTAAAAACCTCTTTAGGAAAACTCAGTGTGATAAAACCTAGAAAAGGAAAATAAAAAATAAAAGTATAGCGTGTATTGACTCTCCCTCTTGACACCATCAATTGAAATCTTTGAATCTTTGAAGACGGATGCAATGGACAAGCTTTTCAAAGATTTTACATAGAAGTGGCTTAGTGAATAAATATGCTAGATTTTCACTTGAATTGATTTGTTGGATATATATTTCACCATCCTTTTGAAGGTCACGAGTTAAGAAGAATTTTTGTGAAATATGTTTCATTCTATCACCTTGATATAACCTTCTTTAAGTTAGACAATACATGTAACATCATCCTAATATAGAACTGTTGGGACCATTCTACCTGAAGATAAATGGCAAGTTATTCGTATGTGATGGATTACTGATGTAATACCCCAGATTTTAATGATGATAATAATAATAATAATAGAAACAGAAATGATAATGATAGATTAAAATAATACAAAATAAATAAATAAATAAATTATATTAATGGTGTTGTATTGTTCCGGTGATAACCATATTATTTTGTAAATAATATTATTAGATTGATTAAGAATAGATCCTAAATTCTAGGAGTTAGTTATATCAAAATATGATTTTAATCTTTTTTTGAATTCATTATCGGATTCAAAATATATCTAATAATTAAAAGGTCCAGCCCATAGTCAAAACCCTAAATTTAATTATAAATACCAGGTTTGGCCGCTTCAACCTAGAAAACACCCGATACTTTTCTCTGCGGCTAAACCCTCGTTCTTCTAGGAGATTAGCAAACACGGAGACCAGGTAATCCTAATCCCCATGAGTAGGTTAGATTTATGTAAATTTTGTAATCCTAATTCCTATGAGTTTAGGTTAATCTTGATAGGTAATCTGATTCCTAAATCATAGAAATTAATGATTGTTGGATTAATTACATAATATATGGTTCGTTTTTCCTTAATGATTTTTCTTCTTTTCCCGCCTCGACCTTGCGTAATTGCCAATCTATAGAAGTTAATCGAATTCTTCCTGTAGGTGCGTTTTATCTTCTTTGATTGATATGTTTCTTTTTTCCCTTTTCCTCGACCTCCGTGCGTCTCTTTTCATGTATATAGACCCCTGTACGTTTTCTTTTTCTTTTTGGTCGACTGTACGTTTTTTTTTCTTATATATTGCATTTCAATGTCTCCTCGATTCGCGTGCGTGCTTTCTCTCCTTATATATATATCCTCTGTACGTATTGTTTTGTTTCTTTTGTTGACCATGTTATATTCTTTTTTTTCTTTTATTATTTATTCTCTTTTATATCTTTTACACAATAAGATAAGACATCAACATATTACAGATCAAAACATCTTTATATCTATATCTAATTAAAATAATATAAGAATGTATAAAAGATAAGTGAATAATGAAAATGATTTAGGAGCTTATTATGTGTGTTTGAAAACATTTTAACAGTGGGAGGATAGCTTTGGGACGGTACCCCCAAAGTGATGAACACAACCTTAGGCTTTATGCCTCGAAATATTATGTGATGAGAAAATTGAGATATCCGTTCTTCCCAAAGTGGTGTCTGGCAGGGTTTCCCGGGGCACTAGTAGCAACTTTGGGAAGAGGTGTGCACACTAGGAAGAAATTCTTGATATACTTGATGGCCAATTTGATTGATTGTGACTGGCAGGGTTTCCCGGGTCACAGGGTAAACTGGCAGGGTTTCCCGGGTTTACCATGGTTCTCTTCCCACTAAACTAAATAGACTGGCAGGGTTTCCCGGGTCTAAGAAATTTTAAAAGATGATAAATAATAATATCTGAGTCAATGATAATGTATAGCTATGATGAATATGAGAAACTGATTTTGTGGATTATAAATATATATATAAGGTATTTTCTCTATCATATGTGATTAACTTAACTATTTATTTGTTTATTGGTTACTATTGTTATCATTTTGTGTTATTTTTAACTATTAGGATTACCAGCGTTTGCTGATGTATGTGTGTTCATGGGCTGCGACGATCCTTCGGGGGAGCAGATTTTCAGTGAAACAGGTCTCGAAGTTGGGGCTGTTGGGGCTAGCAGTGAGAAGTGAGGAAGAATCATCAGTATTCTAGCTAGTTTATTTTATTTTAATTTTGAATAAAACACATTTTGTTTAAGTTGTTTTTTTTCTTTTAATTGTAATAAGTAGCCTTGCACTTGTCCCAGTACAAGTGCGGCGGTAACACTTCCCAAAGTTGTTTATTTCGAAATTCATTAGTTTATTTATAAAAATCATTTAAATTTTTGCTATTATAACTGTTAGAAATTGGGGGTGTTACAACTGACCTCAACCATACATATTCTCGACTTAATTCATGTATTGCTAGAATTTCTGCATCGTTAGATGATATGGCTGATATAGTCTATTTCATATATCACTATGAAATAGTTGCATTCCACATGTAATCAGATAGTCTGTTTTTGATTTACCAGAAAGAACCGGCTGTCACCCAAGAGGGGTGAATTGGGTGTTAGATTAAAACTTTAGTTACTTTGAAAATCTTTTTGTAACTTACTGAAATCAGTTTATAAAGCAATAATCAGTCATTCAAATATATATACACATTCAAACATATATGTTGGACATGTGAGAGATAAGGGAAGAGAATGTGCAAATTGATTTATACTGGTTCAGCCTAATCCTTAACCTACATCCAGTCCCCAAGCACCGCTTGAGATTTTCAATCCACTATCTTCTTTCAACTCAATTACACGTTCTATACTTAAGGTAATCCTCTCACTAGGATTCACTCCCCCTTACAAACTATAATCAACACACCACTTGATTACACACTCTGTACTCGAAGTAATCCTTCACTAGGATTCACTCCCCCTTACAAGTTGTAATCAACACAATGTGTTTCCCACTCAAGATCACCCAATCTTGAGTAACTCTCAGATAGAAGGATAGAATGATTACAATAAATCTTCTCTCTCAGAAGTAAATAAATGAATATTGAAGAACAATACAAATCATCTCACTCTCTAAGCTATCTAGACATGAAAAACAGAGAGTAAATGATGTGAAGAACAAAGTATTAACATGTTGAAGATGTAAGCTTGTGTCTCTACGTTTTTCTGCTCGAATCTATCTTCTATTTATAGGTAGAGATCAATATATGACCGTTGAGAAGATTCAATAACTGTTGGATAAAGAAATATAGCCGTTAGACTCAGATGGAACTAGCCGTTAGAACTTCGTTTTCTGAACCAGCTATGACATCAGCATTTACTTTACTCTTGATTTTTAGTTTAACAACCTTTGATCATCTGAAACATGTACACAAATGATATAAATGATGTTGAGAAGTGTTATAAATCATTTGGGTAATCATCTGGATGTTTATCAGAAGAATTAGGATTTTCGAAACGGTGATTTTCCGAAGCTGAGATGAAAACTCGAGTTTTCATTTGTAAACTCGAGTTTAGAGGTTGTTGCTTTACTTCAGATTGCTCTCTGTCTGATCAAAACTCGAGTTTGGAAGATGCTTTGATGTTCGCTGCTCTCTATCTGATGGAAACTCGAGTTTTGTTTTCTCCCAAAACCAAAGTTTGCTCTCTGCCTTCGATAAACTTGAGTTTTGATTTGCAAACTCAAGTTTGCAAGTTGTTTTGCCCTTGGTTGCTCTTTGACTTGGAGTTTGGACTTTGTTGAGCGTTTTCGCAACTTCTTGAACTAACTGTCAACTTTCAAAGGCCATATCTCCCTAGTCTAAACTCCGTTTTGGTCCGTTCAACTCTTAATAGAAATCTCTATGAGTCTACATTCATATGTCACTAATTTCAGCTCAATCGAATTGGTAGTTTGTGAGATACACTCAAAACATTGAAGCTTGGTTTGCTGTGTGGCGTGGATTTTTATGTCAACTTCAACAATTCATAGCTCCTTGAACTGAACTCCTTTTGGCTTGAATTTTATATCAAAATGACGCATTGGGAGTCTAGTTTCATATACCACTGGTTTCACCTCAATCGGATCTCTGGTTTGGGAGATATCGTTGAATTACCAGATATTGCTCGTGCTGAACGTGAAACAGAGTAGAACAGGGTTGCTGATCAACGCTGGAAACTCGAGTTTTGAGTCCTAAACTCGAGTTTGTACTTGGAAACTCGAGTTTTCCTAGTCCAGAGACGCCAGAGATGCTGAAGACACTACAAACTCGAGTTTTGAGTTGGCTGACTCGAGTTTTCTCATACCAGAGGAGCAAATCATTGTAGTGAAGTAGGAAACTCGAATTTTGAGTTGTGAACTCGAGTTTTCTCATCCTGAAGCTGATTTTTGCTGACTTTAACTCTGAATTGAGCCATTCCAACTTCCATATGATCTTGGAGACTTCTAGCTTCAATATAAGAACTTGAATAATTATATCTTCATTCCATTCAGCAAGTTCTTCTTTCTTTCTTCTCTTCTCTTGATCATTCTTGATAATTCAACTCTTTCTTTCTTCCATCTTCCAACTTGATCATTCTTCATCATTTAACTTGGGCTCATCATTCTCTACAGCTTCTACCTTCTTCAATATCCATAAAGTGATGAAGCTTCATTCTAACTTTTGCTTATCATAGAGACTTCCAGTATCACAAGAACTTGAATGTTGATATTCCTATTATATTGTGCAAGTTCTTTTGATAACATCTTTCTCTAGTCGCTTCTCTTCTTTTTGGTTATCCTCCAAAATCTATTGATAACATATTGCTTCCTTGACAATCTCTGTAAGTTCTTCTTTCCATTAATCCCTTATCTCCTTCTTGATTATTCTGTATGATTCGACTTGGACTAATCTACATTAAACATAGTAGTTAGTCAATGTAGGAGATAACTATATTACTCAATAAATTACTCAATCTTTTTTCTTTTAATAATGGCATCTATATAAGACATCATCAAAACTAATCATAACCAACATTACCATCATGTGGATCAAACAAAAATCCAACATTTGTATAACCAACTAGTGTATGCTTGGATATATTTGAGTAATATAACCCTATGTCCACAGTGCCTTTGAGATAACGAAGAATGTATTTTACTTCATTCCAATGCCTTCGTGTTGGTAAAGAATTACATTTTGCTAATAAAATTAGCTGCAAATGATATATCAGGATGTGTATAACTAACAATGTACATTAGTTCTCCAATAGCATTAAGGTGTAGTACTTCTAGACAAAGTAGTTATTCTTCACATTCTTTACTAATTACTCAAGGTCGGAATGAGTCTTTATCTGCCTGTCAATACCTTACAAACATTGGGTTACATAATGGATGTGACTTATCTCTATAAAATCACTTTAGGACCTTCTTCATATAAGATTCTTGATATACAAGGATCTCATTCTTTAGATACTCGATCTGTAATCCAAGACAGAATTACCAAGTTCTTAATCTCAAATTATTTCTTCAAACAATTAATTATCCTTTGAAGCTCTTCAGGAGTTCCAATGACGTTGATATCATCAACATAAAGAGCAATTACAGCAAATTCACTTCTAGATATTTTTATAAAGATACATGGGCATATTGGATCATTTTTGTATCATTCTTTCAAAAAATTTCATTGAGATAATTATACTATATGCACCCTGATTGCTTCAGGCCATATAAGGACTTATTTAACTTAATTGAATATTGTTCTTGAAACCTTGCATTTGATGCTTCTAGCATCTTGAGTCCTTCAAGGACTTGTGCTTTTGGCACTTTAAGTCCTTTGGGGACATGTGCTTCTAGCACCTTAAATCTTTTCAGGGACATGTGCTTCTGCCACCTTAAGTCTTTTGGGGATTTGTGCTTCTGGCACTTTTTACTTATGAATTTGGGTTCATGGTCCTAATCATAATTCATGATATCAAATTTATATTATAAGAAAAGATGTCATCAATGTTGACTTCATTTCACTCCCATCGTATTCAATTTATAATATAATTTATTGAGATCTCATTATTTTCACACATTTCATGTACCTGGGTCTCTTCTGATACTACTACATTCTCTTGTTGAGATAATAACTCTTTAGAAGATGGCTCTTCTAGACCTATTAACTTTTCTTGATTATCTTTGACTTTACCATCAATATTCTTACCTCCTTTTATCTTTCAAGTTTTTTTTATCTTTAGAACTAATGGGTCTGCCACGCTTCAAGAATGTTATAAATTCTTTATAATAGGTTTTCCTTTTGAGACATTAATTCGAATAGAAGCATTAGTAACTGGGACATATGACTTTGTCACTTTCTTTGGGTCAGTAAATGCTTCTGACATTTGACTAGTTAAATTCCGCAAATGAATTATCTATTGAACTTCCAGTTCACATTGTTTTGTATGAGGATTAAAATAAGTCAATGATAATTTATTCCAGCTAATCTCTTTACCCAATTGTTTATTTTCTCCCCCAATGTTGAGAAAGGTGATTCATCAAAATAACAATCGTCAAATCAAGTTGTAAATGAATCTCCTGTAAATGGTTCTAAATATTTTATTATTAAAAGAGATTCATATCCAATATATATTCTCATTCTCCTTTAAGGACCCATTTTGGTGCATTATGGTGGTGCTACATGCACATCTATTGCACACCTAAATATTTTAAGATGGGAAATATCAGGTTCCTGATTAAAAATCATTTGTAAGGGAAAACCTTAAATAACTTGTTGGCCCGATGAGAATTAAATATTGTTGCATGCAAATTGGTATGGCCCCAAGCAAAACTAAGGAGGTTAGATCTCATAAGTAAAGGTCTTGCAATTAATTGTAGTCGTTTAACTAATGATTCTGCAATTCCATTTTGTGTAGGAACATGACCTGCAGGATGTTCAGCATCAATTCCAAGAGACGTACAATATTCATTAAAAGCTTGTGAAATAAATTCACCAGCATTATCAAGACGTATTTTTTTTTATAAGATAATCAAGACAACATGCTCTTAATCTAATCAAATGAGCAAGCAATCTCTCGCAAACTCCAGGCTGCAAGAAGATAATAAGCAAACATGCAACCGTTTAGTTGATACATCAATTAAAACAATATGGTAACTAAATGTAGGGTGGACGTATTGGCCTACAAATATCTCCTTATATCCGTTCTAGAAAAGTGAGATGACCACTTTCTATTTTGCTTGGTGAGGACAGAATGATCAACTCTCCCTTGTAACATGTAGCACATGAAAAATCATGGGATTGTGGTATTTGTTTACACTTTAGGACATACCCACATGAATTCTCAATTATTTTTTTTTTGTCATTGACTCGAGATGGTCTAACCGGTCATGCTAAATATTAAATTCATTAGTAAATTTCTTGTTTATATTGTTAAATTAATTACTGGTTTTCAGTAACACATGTTTCAATTGTGCTTATAAATATATTATACAAGCAAAAATAAAAAGTAGGGAAACTTTCTAATATGCTTTTTCTACCAGAAACTATATATGTGATAGCAAGGTATTCCTGATTATTTTTAGTTATTGTTTCTATATGATATGATATCCATTTATGCAAATATTCATGAAACCCAATGAGTTTCACTCATACTTGGTAGAATAAAATGCATTATCAATGCATATTTTTATTTTGTTAGGTAACAAAATATTAGTTCTTCTGGAACCTTCAATCAAATTTATACTACTAGATATAGTCTGAACATTGGCCTCTCGTATTATCAAGGGAGAAAAATATTTATCATTTTTAAGTATCGTGTGGGATGGTGCATTATCAAAGAGACATAAATCCTTAGGACTCATGTCAACAAAACTCATTCTTGGTTAAAAGCATAATTAAATATGAAATACATATGATAGCTAGCAACTTTAAACACATTAAGTCATAGCAGCTCAAATAGATAAAGACAATTTATACTAAGAAATTAACAACATCCAAATGGGTATATCCATATCACCATAATCAGAATTGCTAGCTTGATCAACATGATTTATCCCAATATTTGACCCTTTACCATTATTTTAAGCATTTTCTTTTGTCTTAACGTATGATTGGTATGTGACCAATAATTTTTGCCACCACAATGATAAAATGGATTTTCAACATGTTTATTATGCCCACTAGTTTCACTTTTGTGATTCTTATCAATAATCTTTCTCCACTTCAAGTGAAAATTTGAACTATCATGATTACAATCATGGCCACACCTAAGGTTGTAGCCACATTTATACCTATGTTCACGGCCACAATTAGATTCATTCATTACTTCATTTACTTCTAGGAATGAAGTCGAGCTTGTTGGATGAGATTCATGGTTTTTGCAACAAAAGGTCATTATTTTGTTTGGCCACATGGAGGCAAGAAATTAATTCAACATATTTCTTGAAACCTTTTTTACGATATTGCTGCTGCAGGAGCAAGTCGGATACATGAAATGTGAAAAATGTTTTTTCTAACATATCTTCATCATTAACATTCTCTCTACATAATTTTAATTGAGAAGTAATCTTAAACATGGTTGAGTTATACTCGATCACAGTTTTAAAATCTTGTAAATGTAAATGTATCAAATCATAACAAGCTTTTGGGAGGATAACCATCTTCTAGTGGTTATACCTTTCTTTTAAATTATTCCAAAGAACAAGTGAGTCTTTTATTGTCAAATATTCTATTTTTAAACCTTCATGCAAATGGTGGCATAGAAAAATCATGGATTTGGCTTTATCTTGATTAAATGTATGATTGCCTTCTTTAATTGTGTCTTCCAGACCATAGACATTCAGATGAATTTCTGCATCCAATATCCAAATAAATAGTTCTTTCAGATAATGTCAACTCTGTTGTTAAACTCGCGAGTCAACTCGCCGAGTTTAACGAGTTTGCGTTCTTACCTCAGGAAAACGTGTTAACTCGGATTCAAAATCGTTCAAGGCTCAAACTCGGTCAAACTCGTTTCTAACTCGGTCAAACTCGTTAAACTCAGCGATTTGAAACCGAGTCAAGCGAGTTTTGGATCTGGGTAGAGAAAGACTAAAAATCTCACGAAAAAAGGAATAAAAACCATATGAGGGTAAAAAGAAGCTAAATATTACTTATTTAGGTGCCCTATTTTCATCTTGGAACATTGTTGCTGCCGCCGTCTTCGAATTTTTTCCAGGTTCACACCTTTGGTTTTGCTTCTTCTTCGCGCCTCCGCCTTTGACTCTGCTAGTCTACTTGTTGTATTCTTCATTTCCCCTTCAACTGGAGATTTGGGACGAAGAACCGAAGAACAGAGAAAGAGAAAGAGAAAATAAAGAAGCAAAGGGACGAACTACGAAGAGAGAAAGAGAGAGAGAGACAGAGAATACCAAAAACCGGAGGCCTCAGCAAAGTGTGGTGAGTTTTATTTTTTATTTTTCGTATAAAGGGGGCAGGTGGTAAGTTTGGTACGGTACGATCTGTATTGAGAATTTATTGCACACTGTGACACTGGCTTGTCTTGTTACATCACATAATTGCAATTGGAAGGAACACTAAAAAGTAAAAGCAACAAAAGGTGTAGATCACGGTTGCTTTTCATCCGTCTAGTTAGCAATGCATGAAAAGCAACAAAAGGTTGCTTTTAGACATGGTTTTTGTTTTGACCGTTGCTTGCACAAGGTCTTTTTTTTTTTTTTTGTCAAAGTTTGGACACGGTTTGGGTGTAAAGCAAGGTACATAAAAGCTTTGATCCAAATGTATGGCTTTTATCTCTTGATTCTCTTCTACTGTGATACCAAATATTCTTAAATTACAAGCTGGGGTATTTATCGAATAGATCAGCAATATACTAAGCTCCCTTCTTTTTGAATTTGTTATTAAAAATTGTTGTTGATTTAGGTGGGAGTTTGACTTGTGAGGCTAAGGTGTTGGAGCATTGTGAAGCAATTGACCAAACATTGCAATAAGCAATTGACCAAATACTGCAATACTCGGTGAAGGTATTTCGACTAAATTGATTTTTTTATCTTGAGATATTTGATGTCTTCTTTGCTTGCCTCTTTTTTCTTAATTTGAGAATTTTTTTTACTGTTTATTAAGTAGGTAGTAGATTAAATTGAAGATGTCTTCAAGTGCAAAGGAAAATACTGGAAAAAAAGTAATCACTGCAAGAAAAAATTATCCCGGTAATAGATCTGATATAGGATGGAAACATGGGATGGATGTTGATGGGAATGGCAAAAAAGTGAAGTGTAATTATTGTGAAAAAATTGTTAATGGGGGTATTTATAGATTCAAAAATCATCTAGCATGCACTAAAATAGATGTTGAAGCTTGTGCCAATGTTCCTGAAGAAGTAAAGACCACAATACTGCAGCTTGTTTATGATGCAAAATGTGCTTCATCTAAAAGGAAAAAACAATGGGTTGATACTGGTGATGAAGATGATCAAGGTGCGCATGCACAAGTTGAGTCTCAAAATTCAGAGAAAGGGCTAATGAGTTTCTTGAGAAATACAAAAAATAATAGCAAAGGGGTAGGCAACACACAATCTACCATTAATCATATGTTTAAGAGAGACTTGAGGGAAGAGGCGTGTCAACAAGTAGCTCGATTTTTTTATACAAGTGCTATACCTTTTAATTGTATAAAAAATCCTGAGTTTACAAAGATGTGTGAAGTTATAGGAAGATTTGGTCAAGGATTTAAGCCTCCTTCTTATCATGAGATCAGAGAAAAATATTTAAACTTGGAATTAAAAAACACACAGGCCTTGCTTGAGAATTTTAAGAGTGAATGGACAACAACAGGTTGTTCCATAATGTCTGATGGGTGGACTGATAGAAAAAGGCGTTCAATTTGCAATTTTCTAGTGAATAGTCCTAAAGGGACAGTATTTTTATATTCATTAGATACTTCTGAAATTTCTAAGACGGCTGATAAAGTATTTGAGATGCTTGATGAGGTTGTGGAAAAAGTAGGTGAAAAAAATGTGGTGCAAATAGTAACTGACAATGCTGCAAATTACAAAGCAGCTGGGCAAAAATTAATGGAGAAAAGAAAACATTTGTATTGGACTCCATGTGCAGCCCATTGTATAGACTTAATGTTGGAGGACTTTGAAAAAAAAAATATATTGCATAAGGAAACGATCGGCAGGGGTAGAAAAATCACAATATATATTTATGCAAGATCAATGCTCATTAGCCTTTTGAGAAAATACACGAATGGCAAAGATTTAATCAAGCCTGCTGCAACTCGATTTGCCACTGCATATTTGACTTTGTCATGTCTTAATGAGCATAGAGCACCCCTGGTAAATTTGTTTAATTCTCAAGATTGGAAGGATAGCAAATTTTCATCTACCAAAGATGGAAAAGAAGTAGCAAAAAGTGTCATGGACAATAATTTGTGGAAGAATATTGTGACATGCCTTAAAGGTGTTGCTCCTCTTATTAAAGTTCTTCGCTTAGTAGATTCAGAAGAGAAGCCAGCTATGGGATTCATATATGAAGCCATGGAAAGTGCGAAGGAAAAGATCAAACAAAATTTTAATAGTGTTAAGA
Organism: Acacia crassicarpa; assembly: GCA_034222035.1. Taxonomy (NCBI): domain Eukaryota; kingdom Viridiplantae; phylum Streptophyta; class Magnoliopsida; order Fabales; family Fabaceae; genus Acacia; species Acacia crassicarpa. The sequence goes on along the minus strand of JAWXYG010000008.1, from coordinate 30,962,374 downwards.
AAAGGCAAGTATTAAATTAAATTTTTGTACTTAATTTTATTATGCATGTTTTTATGTTTTTTATAATTTGATTTTTTTGGTGGAATGACTCTTTTTTTATTGATTTTGATTTGTGATAGTTATGAGCTTATATGGAATATAATTGATGAAAGGTGGGAAGCTCAACTACATAAGCCTTTACATGCAGCGGCATACTACCTCAATCCTCATTTCCATTATGACACTAATTTTAAGCCTCATTATATGATTAAACAAGGGTTATATGATTGTTTGTCAAGGATGGTTGGGGATCAAGATGAACTTAACAAAATTGAGTTTCAATTGAATGACTTTCATAATGCAAGAGATATGTTTGGGCGTGAAACGGCACAAGCATTAAGGAAAAAATTACCTCCAGCAGAATGGTGGGATTCCTATGGAGATGGATGTCCAGAGCTTCAAAGAATTGCAATTCGTATTCTTAGCTTATGCTGCAGTTCTTCTGGTTGTGAACGTAATTGGAGTGCTTTTGAGATGGTAAGATTTTTACTTTTTTTTTTTTTACAAGAAAGAATTCAACATAACTTTTTTCGATTGATAGAATAATAATGAAGTTTTTTCTTCTTCAATTTTTTTGTAGATTCATACAAAAAAAAGAAACCGTTTGCATCAAAAGAAGATGAATGATTTGGCATTTGTCATGTGCAATTTGAAACTCACAAGGAAACAAAAGAGTAGAGCTTTCAATTATGATTTTGATGATATATGTTCTGATGATGAATGGATTACTGAAGGAAGGACAAGTGGAGATAATGTGGAGGAAGAGGATGATGAGGTTTTTCAACCTTATGAAATTACCGAGAATATGGCTAATCCATTATCTAGTGTCGACCTTAATGTTGATTTTAACATTGATGATGTTAGGACAAATTATAATGATAATGATGAGGTGGGTGATGCAAATGGAGATTATAATGGTGAAGGTGAAGAATTTGAAGACAATGGAGATGATGATAATCCAACATTCGATGATCTTTGTTGAATTTATAATTATTCTTATTTAATTATGTTTAATGGCTTTATATTTATACACGAATTTCATACAATTTTTTATGTTAAGTATGATAAATTATAAATGTTGATGAATTTAATTTTAGTTATTTGGATTTAAAATATATTTAAATCAAATTGTTGTCATTTTTAGTATTTTAATTATTTCATCATATAATTTTAATTGTTATTTATTTTATTAATATAGGTAAACTCTTACGAGTTTACGATACGAGTTTACGTTTCCGAGTTTACGTCCCTCTCACGAGTTTGCTTAAACTCACGAGTTCATTGAATGTCAAGAGCCACAAATTCAAGTTTTGAAAGGTTTAACATGGTTCAGACTTTGTTAGAGCTTTGTACTAATAACATATTATGAAAATAAAAGATATCTAGGATAAGAGAGCAAGAGATAAAAAAGAGAAGAATTCAAGAGAGAAAGATGAGAGTAATTCTCATTCACTTGTGTGTCCTCAATGCTTCCATTTATTGGCAAACTTGGAGAACTAATGAACTTTGGAACAAGTAAACTTGGGGAAAAAGTAAACTTGAAGAACAAGTTTGTTGGCTTGGAGAGCAAGCATGTTGATTTGGAGAGGAAGTAAAAGAAAGTAGTAAATGCAACCAAATAGATGTTAACTAGGATATGAGTCAATATAAATCTTCATAATAAATATTCATAACAATATATACGAAGAATGATAATACTCTGATTGAAGTCATTTTCACCAATTAAATTTTCAAAGAGGACTTTTCTCCAATTTTCCCAAAACTTTAAGTAATTTAGTAATTTTCAAATTATTCTCAAAATACTTTAACTACGTTTGTTTTTATTGAATTCATATCATTTTCAGTCATTTTATATCTAAACTTGCTTTTGCATTAGTCATGCGAACAAGTTTCAGTTTATCAAACTGACTTTTTCAAAAGTAAATTTAAATATAAATCACATCACACAATCTTATTCTTACCTTATTTTATGTTTGCAAAAATTAGGTTGAAAAAAGAAAGTCACTCCTGTTATCGCTAATCCAAATACATTCTTAAAATTTATTACAATGAAATTTCAATAAATATCTATTCCCAATTTCAATAAATGTCTCAATACTAGAATTGTGCACTCATTTTAATTTTTAGGGAGAATTAGATAGGAGGACCTATATACAATAATATTTATTGGGAAGAACAGTAAAAATTGTAATTATTTAAAAAGACGAATTACTAAAATATAAATTTAGAAATACTAAATTGCCATTGAAAGTGATTTAATTTTTCCATCAAAATTACTACTGCCAAAATCATCATTTTTTAACCTGAACTAATATCTACATAATCATATCATTTTATCATTATTACTTGTAAGGTAGATATTGGCCCTGTAACCCTTTTATATCATTAATTTTTTTTCTTGATTTACATAATTTTATATAAATCAGGAAAAAAAAAGCTCTATCAAAGGAAATTTATAAACCAAAATAAAAAATTAAATGCATTTCATATCTTATCATTATATAATTTAATTATTACTAGTAACATAGATATTAACCCTTTAACCCTTTTATATCATTAAGTTTTTTCTTGATTTATATGTCAATCAAGGGGGAAAAAAACTCTATCTAAGAAACTTTATCAACCAAAATAGAAAATTAAATGGATTTTTTATCTTATTAGAACTAGTTGTGTAGGCTCAAATAAAAAAATTACTATATTGTATCAAAAATTGAAATATAATAATGGGTTAATGTCTGTTGACACTAGAAGGCACGCTCGTGTTGAACATAACCATATTAATTATATATATATATATATATATATATATATATATATATATATATATATATATATATATAAACATTTCTTTAATGTTTATAATAAATTATAAAAAAATTTTGAGTTTTTCCTAAAATTATATTTTTTTTTCAATCAAAGTTTGTGTCAATTTTAAAAATAAAATTATAATTGTGACAAAATTGAAATATGTTTGTGTTATTTTTCTATAAATATCTATGATGAGAGAAATTGTGTTCAATTTAATTAAATTTAGAATGTGAGAGAAAATGTAGAAAGTTTGATTAGGGACACTTTCGAATTTTAAATTTTGATTTTGTTAATTGGTCATTCTAAATAATTACAACTTTTATGATCCTTCTCTATAAATATTATCTACTATAGGTCCTTGATTTTAATTTTCCCTAGTTTTTATTAGTGATTACAAAATTATCCATGCATCCCACAACTGTCTTCCAGGTAAAACAATGACGGTTATTATGGGATGCATATCAGCCCTTTTTTTCCTTACACAATGCAAGCAAAGTTGTTACATGAATTTAATCAAACTTTTAATTGGAGAGGTCAATTGATATTGTAAATCATAAGCTGATAAGAGTGTACTGTTATACCAGCACTACTAGTAGTACAGTGGTATTGGGAGTAGTCTTCCCACCCCCCGGTCCTGGGTTCGATCCCCTCTCCCCTATTGCCTATGTATCAGGGGGGGAAAAAAAGAGTGTACTGTTATCAATAAATATGTATTAAGAATATATGATTAAATAGTTAAAATATATTTTTAAAAATGAAAATATTGCTTTTAATCCATTTCAAATACAAATAATAGAGATTAAAACCATCAACATTTATTATTATTATGTGAAGTCACTAAGGGTCTGTTTGGTACGATGGAATTGATGGTGTGGAAATGGAAATTGAATTGATTTCCATGAGGATTTATGTTTGGTATGAAAGAATTGGAAAAATTTCGCCTGTGCCTTAGTAATGCAGTGGTATAGGAGCTTGGCTCTCTTCCCCCATGTTTAGGGTTCGAACCCTGCCCCCTCCCCTATTATGTGTATCAAAAAAAGAATTGGAAAAATTTCCATTTCCGGATCCACCAAAATTGCTGGAATTGAATTACATGTGCTGACCCATGGATTTGTAAAAAACACTCCATGGAATTCTAACTTTACCCTTCTCATTTTTCATAATTCATCGACAAAACCCAGACTCCATGAACACAACTCCGGCCACTAAAACCCAGCTATAACCTACCGTCGACGAGCATGAGCACAACACAGCAGCCTCTTCTTTTTCAATATTTGCACCACCATCTCCCTCCTCCTTCCAAGCCACGTCGACCACCTACCCACCACCTTCTGAACATGCAGCCTCTCTAGCTTTCATAATGAACTTGCTCCCTCCGTCTGTTTTGAACCCGTGAGATCTGATTGTTTTCTCTCACTGGGTTTCGAAGTTGCCAACATTGCCGTTGGAGGCCCAACCAAGACGTCAGACGGGGACAACCTCCTTCGTCTTCTTTTTCCTTGAAAGCTGAAGAACATGAACCTCAACAACAACCACTTCCTTTGGTTCCCTCTTGCTTCACAGTCCCCCCCCCCCCCCCCCCCCCGGGAATCTGGGTTCTTTTTTGTTTGTCAAAGAAATCTTAATCTAGGTCATTATTTATTATTTATTTATTTTCAATTAATTATTGAATGTATTGTCGGTTATTGAACATGATTTGTGATTTCTATGATTACGAAGTGGATCCAACGTCATTGTTAGTGATGAGAGATTTTTTAAAAAAAGAAAACTAAAGGGCATTTTGGTTTTTTTTATTTAAAAATTAGGACTCACTTTCATGATATACCAAACACACTTGTAAACCTCATATCCATCTGCATCAATACAATACCAACAGACCAAGTAGACCCTAAATATGCCCAAACCCAAAAAAATTAATAATAGTTTAAGAGTGAGTTATCATGATTGTGTAAAACAGTAAATAATATGAATTTAACTAAATTTACAATTAGTATAAATTAAAGGAAGTTGAACACGATCGTGTAAAGTAGAAATGTAAAACAATAAGTTTTGTGAGTCAATAATCAATTTGTGAGTTTTCCAACAATGAATAGTTATAAGATCTAGTTTTTAAAAAATTACATATATACTTAACTTTATATAGAATACTTACTTTCAATCAAATTAAAATATACTATCATTTTAGGGATAAGATATTGTCACTATCAATATCACTACAACTTTTTCATCATTAGATCAGAATCTAAATAGGAGAGAGAAATGATAAAGGTAGATAAGATTCTGATGTAACGATGAAAAAGTAGTAGTGACATTGGTAATATCAAAAAATAATAGTGACAATATTCTATCCTTTGTTTTGAAGTATAACAAATTTGTTTTGTGGAAAAATTATTTATATTATAATCACTTTAAACTCTACTTATATTGATACTTGGACAAAAGGTAGATTAAATTTATTAGGACAAGTATGTAAGTTTTTTTTCTTGTTTTTTTATTGGAATAAAATCATATTTCTTAATCACTTATTAGATTATAATTAGTTATGTTCTATGTATTACATTCAATTTGAAGAATTAACCATGTGGATTTTTTTTATACAACCATAATGAGTTTCTTAATTACATATAAATAGGCATTTTATTATGAATTTTAGTTCTTTCTGAGGCATCTGATAAATTTGGAATGACATTATGAATTTGGTATTTCATATTGAAAGATGGTAAGTAAAAATACTATTTTTTATGTCTAACTTGAATTTAATTTAATATATATCTATATATATATATTTTGTGCTGCCCACCCGGTTCATCAGGACTTCACTCCAACTAATCCAAATTAAAGAGTCTCCCAGCAGAGGTTTTTTGCATCTACAAAACTCGAACTCAAGACCTTTGATTAATGGATATAAGCCACTTACTATTTGTGCCAACCTCCATTGGTAAAATTTTTTTTTCCCCCCTACTAGTGAGAAGGTAATACAAGCTAACTACAAACACAGGGGATTAGATCCCAGACTTTCATGACTCAGCACAGTGTGCAAAAACCCAGGACAAAAAAATTTATATTTAATATGATATTTATATATGCCCAAGTTTTACTAGCCCAAAAACAAAATCACACAGACATATAATAGGCCGAGTTTTTTTGGGCCAAGTGTGGACCCAAATCACAGACGGCGTCCTTTTCGTTTTGCACTTTTTTGAGGTAACGAAGGACAGTTGGTTGACCAGCACTACTAGTAGTGTAGTAGTATTTGGAGTAGTTTCCCCATCCTCCTTTATTAGGTTCGATCCCCTCCCGCCTATATATAAAAAAAAAAAAAAAGACAGTTCGTTGACCTTTTTATCGAAAATCTTGGTGTAATAATTTGTACCCGACTAGAATTAATTAGTACTACTATAAGATTCCTTCCGTTATTCCGTTGACTTTTTTTTAAAAGATTAAAAAATTAATTAAACTATTTTATAATATTTTTATTTTTAAAAAAATTAATTAATTTAACTAATATATTAAATAATAGGATAAGATATTGTCAATACAAATTTTATGTCTGCTCTTGTTGCAGCTAATGTTTATAAGAAGATGTGCCTGTTTGGGTGGGTTTTACAACCATCACCTTCTTCTTCGTTGTCACTTCTAACCCCAAATATTGAGGAAGCTGCTTCATTTAGAATTCTACTTCTATTTCTAAATGTTTTATATACGATGAGTTGGCTGTTTTTGTTATTATTTTTGTCTTGGATGTATTTTGTTATACTGGATCTGACTTTACTTATATCCATATATTGTATCTAGTAGTATTAATATAAATACCTTTCCAATTTAAAAAAAAAATCTCTAAAAAAAAAGTCAACCTGGGAGCACCGAGTATTTCTGATTTCATTTTCTCTTTCTCGCTCTTCATCCGCTTCTGCTTCTTGAAGTCCTTGCAACTTTCAATTGCTCGGTTTCTCTCATGGGATGTTCTGCTGTAAGTTGTTTGCTTCCTCCTAAATCTCCGCCTTTTGCTTTCCAAATTAATCGCAGTCACTAGAAGATCGAGTCTGTGCCCACTAGGTTCCTATTCTTTTTTATGCTTAAATTGGACGGTAATAAATGCAAATCATTGATTTTAATTTACTTTTTGGCATGGGGCTGACAGTTTTTGGGGTGTGCCGTTTAGTTGAAGTGGTCGGGTCATCGTTAATCTACAAAACCATTTTGTTCCTGGTTCATAATCAGTGATTTTAATGGTTGCTTTCTGTGGTGAACTGTTGATGCTGCTAGCTGATAGAAACGCGCTTTAATTTTCCTTCAGGATTGAGTGGGGTTCTACTCATAAGACGTAGCCCAGGAAAAAAAGAAGAAGAAGAAGAAGAAGAAGAAGAAAGAAAGACCCTTGAACATGATATTGTAGGTTAAAACGGTTCTGATTTTAAAAGAAGGGCACTATTTAGGTTACCAAGATATCTATCTTAAGGCATGGGTCTATGAGCTTTAATTATTGATGAATCACTGGTGAGTTAATTGACTTTACATTGATTTTTATGAAGTTATTATTGGTTGCATTATGCTTAATTATAAGGGTTTTACTTCTAAGATGTATACAGATGTGTGTGTTTATAGAGGATGAGAAGTTCTGAGGGTTAGTTATTCGACTTTGATTGATTTTTTAATTGTAGTAGTCACTTATTCAGATTCCCTCCTCCCCATCACTCCTCTTAGGATAATACTTCCAAATTTCTTTTAAATTTTAATTTATTTTGATTGATTATGTTGGAAATTTTAAATTATTTTCATTGATTATGTTCATAGGAGGTCTTTAGTTAAACCTAAATACATGTTTGCATCCTCAAGAAACCGTTAAGTAATTTAGGAACTTGACCGTCAACTTGAAGGATGCAATGGTCATGCTTGGGTAATTTGATGATCTTTGCATTTTTTTAAAGAAATTCTGGCAGGACTTTTATTAGCTTGTAGTTGAGTATTTTAGCCAGCTTCTAAGTTTCACATTTATTTGTGAAGTTTAAAAAGGATATGGAATGCATATTGAATAAGCTCAAATAAGGCTGCTATGTACAAGCAAATAGGTTAGTAAATTTAAGCATCATGCGTGGCGATATTTTGTTGAATGTAATAGTAGTATATTTGTAGAGATTTAGGATTAGAGATAATTTGAGTCCGATGATATTCCTTTCTTATTCATCAGAAATATATAGAGTACAAAGGAAATAAATCTGTTATAACAGATCCTATCTTCTAGGGAATTCAAAAACAAACAATACGATGAAATCTAATCTAACTAACCTAGGATAACAAACTTGATCCTATAATATCTGATTATAATATTAATTACAAAAAATGATATAATTCCCACACTCCCCCTCAAGTTGGATCATAGATACTCATCATGTCCAACTTGCATACAAAACCCTCAAATATGTCCTCGGGAAGACCTTTTGTGAGTATATCTGCAAGCTGTAATTTTGTAGATATGTAAGTGAGACAAATAATTCCATCTTCAACCTTTTCCCTGATAAAGTGACGATCAACATCAACATGCTTAGTTCTACTGTGTTGTACTGGATTCAATGCCATGCTTATGGCTGCCTTATTATCACAATAAAGTTTTAATGGAGATTCTATCTTGGTGTAGGTCTCGTCAGCAACCCTTTTTATCCATATCCCTTCTTTGAGTCCTTCAGATAGTTATCTTAATTCTGATTCTGCACTACTTGTGGATACCACTCGTTGCTTGTGACTCTGCCACATCACTAGATTTCCCCATACAAACATGCAGTATCCTGAAGTAGACCTACTGTTCTCTCGGTCTCCTGCCCAATCTGCATCAGTATATATCTCAATAGTCCTCAGGTTAGTTTTTCTAAAGAAGAGACCTCGGCCAGGAGTTCCTTTGAGATATTTCAGGATTTTATATGCTGCATTTAAGTGTTTCTGCTTTGGTGAGTGCATATGTTGACTTGCAGTACTTACTGCAAAGGCGATGTCAAGCCGTGTGTGAGAAAGATAGATAAGTTTTCCAACCAGTCTCTGGTAGCACCCCATGTCTGTTGGTTTTTCTTCCTCTTCTTGTTTGTTTTTTTTTTTTGCCACCTCTTGTTCGGTTGTCGGTTATTCTACTTTCTTCTTCTTCTTCTTGACACTAATGGGAGTCTTGCTTGGCTTACAACCAAGCATGCCAGTTTCCTTTAGTAGATCAAGGACATACTTTCTTTGTGAAATGTGAATTCCTTCTTTTGACCTAGCCATTTCCATTCCTAGGAAGTATTTCAAGTTACCAAGGTCCTTGACTTCAAATTCCTTGTTCAGCGCTAGTTTGATTCTGTTCATTTCTTGAGGATTGTTCCCTGTAGGTATTATGTCATCCACATATACTATTAAGATAGTAATCATACCTTCATGGTTCATGGTGAACATAGTGTGATCAGAGAGACATTGGTTGTATCCTTCAGCCTTTAGAACTTGTGAAAATCTGTCAAACCACGCTCTAGGAGACTATTTCAATCCATAAATGGACTTGTTCAGCTTGCATACCTGTTTGCCGTGACCATTCTCAAAACCAGGTGGAAGTGTCATATAAACTTCTTCTTTTAGATCCCCATTTAGGAAGGCGTTTTTGATGTCTAGCTGTTGTAAAGGCCAGTCGAGATTAACAGCAATGGAAATCAGGATTCTGACAGTGTTTAACTTTGCTACAGGGGCAAAGGTTTCATTGTAGTCTAAGCCATAAGTTTGCATAAAACCCTTGGCAACTAGTCTGGCTTTGTACTTGTTTAAGGTACCATCAGCATTGTATTTGGGGGTGAATACCCACTTACACCCTACTGCCTTTTTACCTTGAGGTAAGTTAGTGATATCCCAAGTTTGATTTTTCTCAAGAGCATTCATCTCATCCAAGACAGCATTTTCCATTCAGGAATTTCAAGTGCCTCATGTATATTTGTGGGAATCTGAACCTGATCAAGGTTAGTGACAAAATGACAATATTTCTGGGAGAGATTACCATATGACATGTAGTCCTGAATAGGATGTTGAGTGCAGAAACGTGTCTTCTTTCTCAATGCAATGGGCATGTTTAGGTCTTTATTGGCGTCAGGAGTCTCTCTCGGTTGGGAGAGTGGCTGAGCCTCAGGCATAATGGACTCTACTACCTTTTTGTTCCTCCTAGAGTAAACCTTGCCATAATATTTGTCTCCCCCTGCTTGTGATGGCATTGTGAGTGAATCAGATGTGGAGGAATCAGGTGTGGAAGATATGATCACAGGATAGGACGGTGGTATTGGTTCAGGTATAGTAGGCTGAGAGTCACTCCAATTCTCCCCCTGACTCGAAGGTTGTGAATAGAAAGGTATGGCTTCAGCAAAGGTGACATCTCGGCTGACAAAGAGTTGTTGGGATTTGGGGTCACGTGAGTTTCACGGAGTTTATCAAGAGGGGACATATGAGAGAGGATTCGAGTAGGTAGTCTATTGATAAGGTGGGTGGCAGTAACGAGTGCATCTCCCCAGAAATACTTGGGAACATTGCAGGTGTACATAAGAGCACGGGCAATGTCGAGAAGATGGTCATTTTTACGTTCGGCAATGCCATTTTGCTGAGGTGTGTTAGGACAACTACTTTTATGAACGATTCCGTGAGTCTTTAGAAAGTGGCTGAAGGTATGATTGAAATATTCGGTACCATTATCAGAGTGTAAGACTTGAATGGTAGAATTAAATTGGGTTTGAACATAGCAGAAGAATTCAACAAAGATATTGAACACATCAGATTTGTCTTTTAGGAGGTACACCCAACACATACGGGAGTGATCGTCGATGAAAGTGACAAAGTATTTCGAACCGGTCCGATTAGGTACTCGAGAGGGGCCCCATACATCACTATGGATGATGGAGAAGGGACGAGTAGAGTGATAGGTAGTAGGAGGGAAGGTAGTACGATGATGTTTTGCCAATTCACACGTTTCACAATGGAAATTGACATCTTTATTGAATAAAAATTGAGGAAACAATTTTTGCAAATACTGAAAACTAGGATGACCCATCCTTCTATGCCATAACATGAAATTATTTTCTAAAGTAGGAGAGACAGAGGTCTTTATTTGCGATGACAAGGCACTTGCAGAGGAATCATCAAGATAGTAAAGGCCGTCAAGCTCCTTAGCTGTGCCAATCATCTTCCCCAAGGAGAGATCCTGAAATATACAATGAGTGGCAAAAAAGTGAGCAAAACAGTTTGCATGTTTTGTCAACTTGCTGATTGAAAGGAGATTATATGCCAAATGAGGTACATGAAGAACATAATCAAGTTTTAAGTCTCTTGTAATGGGTACAGTACCAATACCGGCAATGGGAGCACTAGAATTATTAGCTGTGCGAATTCGATTATTACCAGTCAAAGGAGAATAAGAAGTAAAGTTTCTGGATTCTGAGGTCATATGATCAGAGGCGCCAGTGTCTACTATCCATTTTGGTGAAGAGGATGAGGATATAAGGGCAAGATGATCATTACCTTGTTTGGCAACAGTGGCAACTGGTCCTTGAGAGGACTGTAAATTTTGGAGCAAGTTGAGAAGTTGACTCATCTGTTCTGTATTAAGAGAAGGAGGTACAGATGCTGAAGGAGTGTCTGAGTCAATGACAGTTTGATGAGCAGAAGGTGGTCGTGGTTTTCGAGGTGTCCAATCAGATGGCTTACCATGGAGTTTCCAACATTTGTCTTTGGTATGACCAATCTTCTTACAATGATCACACGTTGGACGAGATTTGTTAGAACCAGAACCAGACGAGGGAACGTGCTTACTGATGAAACCGGACGCTTCTGGACCTGAAGAGATAGCCTTAAGAAGCATAGTTTTTCTTCGGGACTCTTCATGACGAATCTCCGAATATACTTCCAAGAGAGGAGGAAGAGACGAATTACTCAATATCCTTGCTCGAGCATCATCAAATTCTGAGTTTAAGCCAACGAGAAAAATCAGAATCCGATCAGTGTCGACATTTCGAAGGTGGCGACTAGCATCAGCGGGAGAATCCCATTCATTTTTGACCATTTGATCTTCTTCTTGCCAGAGAGCGACAAGTTCAAACCAAAATTCAGTAACGTCCCGAGAGCCTTGAGAAGACTTCCAGATGCGACGACGAAGATCAAATAGTTGGGATAAATCCTTGGCATCGACATAAGATCGCGAACAGCATCCCAAATATCCTTGGCAGTAGGAAGATACATAAAGCTTCGTTTAATTTGAGGAGACATGGCATTGATAAGCCAAGAGCAGACAAGAGAATTATCAGTATCCCATTGAACCCAGGCTGATGAGTTTTTATCTGATGGTTGTGTGATCTCTCCAGTTAAAAATTTTCGTTTTCCACGTCCACCGATAGACAGCAAAATAGCGCGTGCCCAGTCATGATAATTGTGAAGAGTCAATTTTTCTGATACTAATTGGCTATTGGAAGAGTGGAGAAGATTATCACTTGGCTTCGGAGGTGGTGTTGTATCATCTGGTGAAGCCATGTAGACTGAGAAGACGAGACCAAAACCGTGGAAGGACCTCGAGGTGAAGAACAGATGAAACGACACAACGTGAGAAGGGGTGTCAGAGATGGAGACCAATTCTGGACGAAAGCAACGTACGTGACTGGACCAGATGAGAGAGACCAGTCGAAACCAAGACTGGGTAGATGCGACGGGCGGGAGATTGAGGTGCACCGTCGGACAAGGCTGGAGGAGAACGTTACAGTGGGTAACGTTCAAAATCAAACTCGACGCGGAAGCTGAAGACGCTACAATGTATGCTCTGATACCATGTAGAGATTTAGGATCAGAGATAATTTGAGTCCGATGATATTCCTTTCTTATTCATCAGAAATATATAGAGTACAAAGGAAATAAATCTGTTATAACAGATCCTATCTTCTAGGGAATTCAAAAACAAACAATACGATGAAATCTAATCTAACTAACCTAGGATAACAAACTTGATCCTATAATATCTGATTATAATATTAATTACAAAAAATGATATAATTCCCACAATATTTTGGTGCAATCATTCTCTATAATATACTTGTATATTTGTTGTAAACTTGTGGACACTGGAAAGATACACATGAGCATAAGCTTTTACATGTGTGTCTGGGCATCCTAACAACTATATGATTTCCTGGTTTGAACTGAAAAGCACTTCAGGCTCTATCATGAGGTCCTTAGTGATCCTTCAGACTCTGAGCATGAAGACACAAATATTGATGGTCATTATTTTGAATTTCCATGTTATTTGGATGCAGATTGCTATATGATCAATTCTTGAGAGATTTTTTATTGTGGTTATAAGACGTGGGTGATCAACTGCGAAAATTTGTGCGGTAACAAATATAGTTGAGTGCAAGATAGCAATTGTTGAGATATGAAGGAGAAGAGGGTGTCTAACATTTACAGGTACATATTTTGCTTACCCTTTATCAATAAATTTGAGCAGTGTTTATTCATTACTGTTATTCAACATAGTTATTGCTTTATCTATGCATACTGTCATATATTTAAGATTCTTTTGTACAACAGCTTAAACTGTCTGTAAAGAGCCCATTAATGATTTTTTTTATGTTATTTTTAATAGGGATGATTTTATTTATATCTCTATAACACACTGACTCGTGCAAAAGCCCGTTGGGCTTGAAGTGTTGACACAACCTGCCATACATTAGGCTGAAATTGGTTTAATTATGAGAATGGGAGTGGCATGGCAATGATCAAACTCGATGACTTGGTCAAAGGGGCTTTATTGCTATTTCAACGACCACATAATTTCAAAACCTTTAGTTGTTAAGAGAAGATCAGGAATGATTATACTGATATTTTTAACGGGAAGGAATGGTCTGATGAAGCATTTTTTGAAAAAATAATTTGAAGTTATCATCATTTCCAAGTTCCACTATCAGTTTAACTAGAAATTGAGTCATATGGCAGTGTGGTTCATTGAGTTTGAAGCTATGTTGTCCTTAACAGGGACAAAGTAGTATAAGTGACTCTTCATTGGTCTCTCTTTTCTGTCAACATAAAAATTGAAGTTTCATTATGTGACCTTGATGTTTATTGATTATATAATAGAGATCAAAGAGTAAAGGTTGCTTTATTTAGATGAATTGGTTGCTCTATGAGATACTTAGATGGATTGGTTCTTCCATTTCAATAGCTAGCTTCCGCAAGATTTCATTGTTACTTTTGTACGCATATGACATACACTCATAGCACTTTTTGATTTATTTATCAATGATCAATTTTTCTGTTGTGGAAAGAGAAGAAAAAACCATTAAAATGATGCCATTGGCAGGGTCCACGATTGTACGCTATGTCACTTATTGATACAATTGTGGTCAAGTAGTAATATGCTATAGGTTTTGTGGCCTAGGTCCCCTTGTCAACAAAAAAAGGGGGAAATCTGCTATAGTCGTTGTATGCAACTGGTATCCCTGTTTCTTTACTGTTCTTTCATCTGATCATAGATTGGATTTATGTGCGCTGTTTATGAGTATGCAATTACCGTTTAAGCTGGAAAATCTGATCTATTTATCTGAACTTTGTGAAATTTTTTGCTAGGTTGGATGACCTGGACTCTAGGCTTTCTTCATCTTCTGAGACTCGAATTAAGAAAAGTGGATTTAGTGTTGAGAAATTAAACCATGGTAGCCATGCAAGCACTGCAACCTCTAGGTCTTTCAAAAGAGGAATGCTAAAAGGATCTGAAGGACTGAAGTCAATTGGACGATCACTTGGATTCGGGGTATCTAAGGCAGTATTCCCTGAAGATCTGAAAGTGTCAGAGAACATATTTGATCCTCAAGACAAATTTTTGCTCCTATTGAATAAACTTTTTGTTGTCTCGTGCATTTTGGCTGTGTCTCTGGATCCTTTATTTTTCTTTCTCCCTGTCATCAATGATCAATCCAACTGCCTTGGTTTAGATCGGAAAATGGCAATCATTGTCACCACCTTGAGGACGGCTGTTGATGTTTTCTATCTAATACACATGGCTCTTCAATTCCGCACTGCCTATATTGCCCCATCGTCTCGTGTCTTTGGACGGGGGGAGCTTGTAATAGATTCAACACAGATAGCCAAGCGATACTTACGGCGGTATTTCATGGTTGACTTTCTATCTGTGCTGCCCTTACCACAGGTTAAAAAGTTTGGATTAACTCGAATCAATTTCATTCTATTCAAATTATGCATGACTGTTCTAGTATTCCTTGTTATTTCATTTAGTCAAAGTAATGAGATAAATTGATAATTTTTTCCCTGATTAGAACAGAAGAATTCTTCGCTGATGGCTTTTTTTTTTTCCCCTTTTTTTGGTTCAAATTATTCCCATTAGTGATTGAGTTTGAGTAATTTTCCACCTGTCTACAACCGTATATAGTGTTCCTATGCACAAATTAATAATGTGAATGCAGCTATTGGTGTCTATCCTGTGTGATTCTATTCCCTTCCTTTTCACAGCAAGACCCCATTTATAAACATATGGTTTTCTTTTTATTTACGTACCCTCTTTTCATAGAACAAATATATCCTTTCACTTGAGCACAGTCATAACTAATTAAGGTGACCCAGTCTTCAATGTCAGGTTAAATATTTATTGTTATTTAATTGCATTTAAGTTCTTTTATAGCTAATGCTACTTTGAAAATTCTGACTTGTATGTGGTAGAGTCTTGTGTCACTAGTATGTTGGCATTTGTATGTGGTAGAGTCTTGTGTCACTAGTATGTTGGCATTGCCATATTGCAGCTGCACTTGTGCAGATTTTACGCAAATCCTAAACTCTTTCTCTGCTCTCTTTTTCCTGTCCTTGTATCCAGATTGTGGTTTGGAGATTTCTTCAAAGATCAAAAGGTTCAGATGTATCAGCAACAAGGCAGGCCTTGCTGTTTATTATCTTACTACAGTATGTTCCTAGGCTTCTCCGGATGGTACCACTGACTTCAGAATTTAAGAGAACCGCTGGTGTCTTTGCTGAAACTGCATGGGCAGGTGCTGCATATTATTTGATGTTGTACATGCTTGCCAGTCATGTAAGTTTTTGGCTTTCTTTTTGTAACATTCACTTCTTCTGGCCTTCTCTGTTGTGTTCTAGTTTATCTATTATGCCTGATTATTTAATGCTATTATGCTTGCCACCTAACTTGATGATACAATAGATTTGCAAGTTTATTTTATTTTATTTTAGTTTATGTTCTATTCCATCAATGACTCTGCAGATAGTTGGGGCTTTTTGGTACTTGTTAGCTGTTCAACGCGTTGATGCATGCTGGCATGAGGCATGCATGCAACCAGTGTGCAAAAAGGATTTCTTGTATTGTGGTAACCAGTTGATGGAAGGTTATAATGACTGGAACAGTACAAGTCTTAACGACTATTGCTCTACAGACAACAATTCACCTTTTGATTTTGGACTGTTTAAACAAGCATTGTCAAATGGCATTATTTCAACTGAAAATTTTGTGGTCAAATACTGTTTCTGTTTATGGTGGGGGCTCCAGCAATTGAGGTTAGTACTATTATTTAATTTGGAGATCCATACGTATTCTGTTACTACATTTGTACCACATTTTAACATAAATATTCAGTTACTATAATGTGTTTCTGGAAGTATCTATATGCTCACGCTTGCACACATATTCACATGTTTGATTATAAGAAATGAATTTGTCGGAGTAAATGGAATCAAACATAAAAGTTGACAATAATTGTTTTATTTGTGTAGTTGGTATTTCAAATTCTGTCTAGGTCAGTGTGCCTGTAGATATTCCTAATGAGGATGTGCCATGTCTCTAATAAAATTGATAACTTAATGCATAAGGTGCTTTATGGGTCATCTCGTTGTCAAGTAGACTTTATGCTTCAGGTTAAGTGTGTGGCTCATAAATTGCACACAAGGGTATTCCTTAATTTTAATTTTATTCTCTATGTTTCTTCTATCTTAGTTGAAAAATACTTCCTCCGGTCCTAATTATAGGTTATATTTAACCAATTTTGGGGAGATAAAGGAGAGAAGTTAAATTAGTTAATTTTACTCATTTTCCTAAAATGCCCTTATATAAATTTAAAATGACATAAGTAAAAGTGAATCAACAACTACTACCACATGCCTCTCAGACCTAGAATTTTCCTTTCTACAATTGAAATAATGATCTTGCTATATAGATGTGTGTTTATATATATGTATATATCTATATATATGTATACACACACACACATATATAGACACACCCATATAAACACACACATGCACAGATTTATATATAAGTATATATACAAACACACACAAAGATATACATATATGTACACACATGTATACACAGATATACATATATGTATAAAAACATACACACACATATATATATGTATGTGCGTATGTCTATATATATTTGCGTGTAGACACACACACACACACAAACACATACATACATATATGTGTGTATGTGTGTGTCTATATATATATCTGTGTGTGCCTATATATATTTGTGTGTAGACACACACACACACACATATCTGTGTGTGTCTATATATATATATATTTCGTCAAATTAATGTTAGTTGATCGTTAAATAAATTAAAATCTGACAATTTAAAAGTTTTATTGACCAGAAGAATCTATGCATCCACATACATATATCTACCAAAAACCAAATACATTTGAGAGAATAAAATAAGGGTATTTTAGAGAGAAATTGAAAAAAATTAGAATGTTGTCCTATAATTAGGACTAAAACCAACTCTCAAATGTTATCTTATAATTAGGACCGGAGGGAGTATTTGCTTGGTTGTTTTTCTTATGATTGTGTCTTCAAGATACAACCACTGTTTTGGAGCGTAACTTGCATTAGTTTGCAGCTTTTTCTGTGTTTTAACATATATTTATGGAGGTAATTTGGTAGTCAGTTAAAGTTAAATTAATTCTGCTGGATTCTAAAGAATGCTCATTGGTTTATAAGGAGTATGACATCTTTGCGTATTTTAATTACTTGTAATTGGGGGAAAAAATAGCCCTTCAAATGGTTTGTGTTTGACCAAAAAAAAAAAAACAATCACAAAACATTGTTATCAGTTCAACACGCAGACAATCTTTTTCTTTTTCTTTTTTAGATAATTTCAAAATTTAAAAGGTTTGAACCAAGGGCTCAACTTATTCTTTCAATACTTGTCTAGAAGTCTGGGAAGCAAATGGTTGACTTTAGGTTGTGTTTCACGAAATGGTTTTTTTCCCTGCCTTTATTTTATTTTATGAACCAAGCAATGAGGATTGAGTTGATAGTTAAAAATTTAAAATTTGATTGGCTGACTAAAACCCATTCTTTAAAAGCTTATCCAAAAGGTACAAACCAAATCCCTTCTTTCATTTATCTTAAGACTTGGGGTCAAATGCCTATGGCTTATAATTGCCTCTTTGATGAGATACTGATTATGGAAAAATAAAGAACTCTAAATTACTCTATTTTAAAGAGGAAGCCAGTATCTTACTAACTCTTTAAGAACAACCTCTCTGAGATAGAGAATAGGCAAAAATCTTACCTCTTCTCTAAATCAGCCCACATCATTAATAGAAAGATGAGTCAGAATCTGTAACCCATCATACTATTAAAGCCCAAAGAGAATCTCCCATACCAATTTACTCTCTAAAATATTCCATGCCCTTATTGATGAGGCACTAAGCCTATTTATAATAGTTTACAAAAAGATACTCTAATTCAAAAGTTAAATACGAAATCTAAAATATATCCAAATATGAAATTCCGATAACTCCTAATCCTAGATTCTAGCTACTAAATCTATTTAGTGGGATATTGCACTTATTTATTGATTTCCTTAAGATAATAATAAAAACAAACTCAATTAAATAATAATAAAAATAAACAATATCTAAAATTATATTAATAAATATTTATTCCTAAAATCTCTAACTTTTCGCAACTTCCATTATCTCACGCTAAATCTGGTACTCTATCACTCCTCTATCTTGGAGACATCTCTTAAACCCTTAAATGTTATTTTTCAATTTTATAGTTGCTTATATGCTTATATTGGTCTCCATTGGGATTCATTACAGCACTCTTGGCCAGGGAATTGTAAACAGCGCTTATTATTGGGAAACCATCTTTTCAATAGCACTATGCACATTTGGTCTTATCCTCTTTGCACTTCTACTTGGTAACATGCAGGTATGCTCAAAATCAGGGGAGTTTAACATGTTTTTTGTGTAAGGTTGTTGGAACTCATGTAATTGTACAATCTGCCAAGAAAGCAAACTGCTGGTGTCCATAGATTTGTATTATTTGTGTCAAACTGCTGGCTATGCATATTAACCATCAGTACATTCATAGCAACATGATAGATGACTAATTAACTGATATTGAATGTCACCATCAATTTACATTAATGTAGAGAGTGGGTTGGTGAGATCCCCTTTTTTTTTTGTGGCTCTCTGACTATGTCAGATTTGAGCATTGGCAGGCCCAATTAAAGATAGCTCTTCCAAAGGCATTTTTTGCATTCACTTGGACTCAAACCCGAACTCGAGACCTCATTCTTAAGTAGCTAGAGTTTTTTCGACTAGGACCAACACCTGTTGCTAGATCCTATGTTTTTTAATGATACTCTTATCGTAAGGGGGAAAAAGTAATGGTGTAGAATGGTATTGTCAAACAAGCATAGTCAGCCTCCAGGCACAGAGAGTCATCATTTACAATGAGGGACGGCTCATCACGTGCTAATTTTATTAGACGATTGGTGAAACCACGTATAGTTGAAATGAAACACTACTGTTGTTTTGTTCTGGAAGTTTCCTTTCCTGAATTGATGAACTGGATATTGGCATTCATATTGAGAAATAATTGCGTGCATGCTAAAGAGATTCAGAATAATCTTTCTGTATTAAGGAGTTAGATCAAATACACATTCACCTGTGCAAAATTATGAAGAGCTGATTGTTAATAATCAGATGCTGAGATTTCAGTATTTTGCATGAATACAGACCTATCTTCAGTCTATTACCAAAAGGCTTGAGCAAATGAGAGTCAAAAGGCGTGATTCTGAACATTGGATGCATCATCGTTTGCTCCCACCGGATCTGAGAATGCGGGTGAGACGCTATGATCAATATAAGTGGTTAGCAACACGTGGTGTGGATGAAGAAAGTTTGGTTCAGACACTTCCAAAGGATCTTAAAAGAGATATCAAGCGGCACCTCTGTCTGGCTTTAGTGACAAGGGTATGTTGCGAATCCCTGGAAAAAATAGAGACGCACCATAAAGGACGAAAATACACACTCACAGAAACTGTGTTTAATCAGATACGTTTGCAATTATAATAGTTCAACACTAGCCATGTTTATTACTAAATTAGCCCCTATTTTATGGTTGTATCCTCCTTTTGCTTGAATATATTTATCTGGGTTTTCCCCGAAGTAATTCAACCTCTTCAAAATGGGGGCTTTTTCTTGTGGTTTATTTTTCAATTTAGCTCTTCAATTTTCATGTGGACCTCTTTTTACTGGATGGCGTACATATTTTATATCTTAACGGAGCTTTCTTAAAAAAATGATGTTTCAACATTTTTTTGCCAGCATGCTATAGTATGAAGCATGTAGAAGCTTTTCCCTTTTCCAATAACTTTAGGTCAAATGAAAAGTATTTTCTGAAAGCACAACATTAGAGGTTTAGGGATTGGGGTTTTATCTTACGCATGAATACTATTACACCGCCTCTTGCACTTTGCCTTTGTAAATTAAATTCCTTGGAAATCTATTACGCAATTCCTCTTTCAGGATCTCTTGGACTTTTTCTCTTCAACGCTAAACTATGTGGTGCTAGAGCATCTGAATTTGTCCAACGTTAATTTCTTCTTTGCATTTGTAGGTTCCATTGTTTGAGAGCATGGATGAGAGGCTGCTTGATGCCATTTGTGAAAGACTGAAACCTTGTTTATTTACTGAGAATACTTACATTGTACGGGAAGGAGATCCAGTTGATGAGATGATTTTCATCATTCGTGGTCGACTCGAAAGTGTTACCACAGATGGTGGTAGAAGTGGATTTTTTAACCGTGGTTTCCTTAAAGAGACTGACTTTTGTGGGGAGGAGCTTCTGACCTGGGCACTTGATCCAAGATCTGGTTCTAACCTCCCAACTTCTACTCGTACGGTTAAGGCATTAACTGAGGTTGAGTGTTTCGCCCTAATCGCCGACGAGCTAAAATTTGTTGCTAGTCAGTTTAGGCGCCTTCATAGTAGACAGGTTCAACACACATTCCGGTTCTACTCACAGCAATGGAGGACTTGGGCTGCCTGCTTTATCCAAGCAGCATGGAGGCGATATTCTAAGAGGAAGGGAATGGAGATTCGTCGAAAGGAAGAGCCTGAGGAGTCAGAAGGATCTCACAGTAATGCTAGTGGTGGTTCATACAGCATTGGTGCCACCTTCTTAGCTTCAAGGTTTGCTGCCAATGCTCTTCGGGGCATACATCGCAACCGGAATACCAGGACTGCGAGGGAGTTGGTGAAACTACAGAAACCTCCTGAACCTGACTTTAGTGCTGATGCAGATTAAATTTTCATGTATAATTACTTGCCTGAAATACTTGTTACAATTAGCCCACTCTACTTTGAGTGGACTTGTCTGGAAAGTGTTGAACAAGAAATGTATTGTAAATTCATGTCAGTTATTGTATTGAAATATGGAAGAGATGTACAGACTCTTTGACCGTTCCCTTGTAAATCCAATGCAAGTCAAACGTACTGTTCTATTAGGCTGGCAAGGACTATGTTATTTTTTAATTTTTTGGGTACATGGTGAGGCGTAAGGCACAATGAGAACCCTATCAACCAAAGCCATCTGTGTCTTAGGGCCTGTTTGGTTAGATGGGATAATAAGTCCATCAAAAAATTTTTGGGTGTTTTGGTAAACTATTTATTTGATGGACTTCATGCTTTGATGGGTTTTTTTTTTTTTAAGCTATATCATGGAGCTTATTATCCCATCAACTTCTTCATCAATTTTACATGTGGGCCCCATTTGTAAATAACCGTCCCACCCTCCCCAATTCGTGGCTCTCTCCTCTGATGATATGATGCATTCGTCTTTTCAAGCTAAATTTTGGATGATATATTTCTCCTTTATTCTCCAATATTATAAATTTTCCAATTCTATGGACATCTTCTTTCCAATTCTATTGCCCTGTTTCACATGAAAATTTTGAAATGAAATTTTTATTTGCCCTGTTTCGTATTACAAATATGAAATTTTTGTGGCTGACTATTGAAAAAATGCTATCATGTGGAAGAATATATATGTTATCCGAGTCTCATAAAAAATATGAAATTTTGATATGGGCTTTATGTAAGGACCTTGTTCTCTTCAATCTGGTTAATTGCTCTATTTAGTATTATAAAAAATGCTATATTGTACTAGTTAATTGCTCTTCTTGTGTTGGTTGATTGGCTTATTTTGATGATGTTGTACGTGGATTGATTTCGGTTTATTGCTTATTAATTTGAAAATCCCATGTCATATTTGCTCCCACAAATGGACCAAAATGATGTGGAATTTGATCAAGCTGAAGAAGGAAATATGAGTGATGAAGATAATGATGATCCACTTGATGAAACATCCTCATCAACACGAATGAATGATCTTTGTGATATGTTAGGAAATATATATATATATATATATATATATATATATATATATATATATATATATATATATATAAGGTAATATATTCTAATTAATATAGCAATCAATCTAGGATTATAGAGATTAGGAAATCAATCTCCATTAATAGTGATTAAGAACCATTAATTCTGAGGCTCCTCTTCCTTGTATAAATACGTCTCTCTTATACATGAATATACACAACATTCAGATTATACTCTTCTCTATTATTTCTACATGGTATCAGAGCATTAGGTTCCATATTTTTTTTCTTTTCTCCGCTGGTATTCTTGGTCTGGCTGACGGACACAGAGAGGGAGACACAGAGAGGGAGAGTGTGTTTGTTCGACTTCTGTTCCTGGCCGTTTTAGCTGACACGCGCCGGCCCACGGTGTTCAGGAGGTTCCGATCGGCGGAACCCAGTTGGCTGATTGTTTTTCCGGCAGCGCGTGGCAGTACACGCGCCGGCGCGTGAGGACGTTTTCCGGCGAGATCTCCACCGCCGTTTGCTGTTTTGGGATCGACTTGACATCCTCGTCCTATCCCAGGTGGTTTCATGCTTCTCTTCTGGGTTTCCGGTGACTGCTCTTTCTTTTGAAGGTTTTGTGCGTTTTTTTGTTCTGTTTGGCTTGCTGTTTGCTCTGTTTGAGGGCTGCTGTGGTGGTAGTATTGTGGTATTGTTGCATTGGTCCTTGTGCGACCATTTGTTGTTATCCTTTGGCACCTTTCATCTCTCCTGGTTGGTCTTCCAACATTGTTTTTTTGTTGTTTCATATTTGTTTAATATGGTTGATTCTAAACCGAGTGTTACATCTGAGTTGGTCCCTGTTTCCAACAAAATCACTGAACATAAGTTAAATTGGACCAATTATTCGGACTGGATCAAAACAATCCGTATGCACTTACTCAGTATTGAGAAAGAGGGTCATTTAACTGAGCTGCCCCCTAAGGATGATCCTAAGATGACATGGGCTCGAGCAGATGCCAGGCTCTTCTTACAAATCCAGAATTCCATTGAGGGTGATATTCTTCCTTCAGTTTGTCATTGCAACACTGTTAAAGAACTTATTGACTATCTAGAGTTTCTATATTCTGGGAAGGGAAATATTACTCGCATTCATGAGGTTTGTAAAGGGTTCTATCGGGCTGAGCAGCAAGGTCGTCCCCTGAAGAATTTCTTCATAGAATTCAACAAGATGTATGAGGAAATGCGGCGGTTGATGCCACCGACTACTGACCTCCAGGCACAGATCGATAATATGGAGAAGCAAGCGATTATGAGTTTCCTTACTGCCCTTGACCCAGCTTATGAGACGATTCGATCTCAGATATTGTCTAGCTCCGAGCTTCCTTCACTGCAGGATGTGTACTCTCGTGTATTACGTGCCGACAGTTTAGCACATCCGACTCCCAATCCTAACGCTAGTGCTCTAGCTAGCCGAGGTCCACCTGACACTCGAAACCAGGGTCCCTCGCGCCAAAGACCTGGTCCACCATATCCCGTTTCTGTTACTCCAGCTCCTAGGACCCCCGGCTCACAAAGGCCCGGTAACAATCCTCCCAGTGGGATTGTCTGCTATTATTGTAAGGAACCTGGTCATACGAAGCGCTATTGTCGGAAGTTACAACAGCAGCAACAAAGGCAACGTGGATCTGCTCATATGGCTCAATCCTCTGATATCACTGATCCTGCTCCCTCAGAGTCAACTGCACTTGCTATAGGTAACTTTGATTCGTGCCTCGCTACTTCTTCTTCGAAGTGGATCATCAATTTCAGGGCTACTGATCATATGACAGGTAACCATCATTTGTTCTCTTCTTATGCACCTTACGCCAACCCCTCTTCAATCACACTTGCAAATGGTTCTTATACCCGTGTCCTTAGATCTGGGAATGTTACACCTACTTCGTCGGTTTCCTTATCATCCGTTCTTAATGTTCCCGATCTTGCTTTTAATCTTTTATCCCCAAGTAAGATGACTCGTCAGTTAAACGGTTTCATCTCACTTTTTCCTGACCATTGCTTAATTCAGGATCTTACGATGAAGCGGATTATTGGTAGGGGGTATGAATTTGGCGGCCATTACTTTCTTGACGATCGGGTGCTGCGTTCCATTGCTTGCTCTGGTGGTCTCTCTCCTTTTAACGTTCATTGTCGGTTGGGTCATGTGTCTTTGTCGTCTTTAAAGAGGTTGTATCCTCAATTTCAGCATTTGTCTTCTCTAGAGTGTGAGTCGTATCAATTTTCTAAACATCACCGTGTTCATCTGGCACCTCGCGTCAATAAACGGGCTGCGTCCCCTTTTGATTTGTTTCATTCTGATGTTTGGGGTCCGTGTCCTGTTGAGTCCAAGTCTGGTTTTCGGTACTTTGTTACTTTTGTTGATGATTTCTCTAGAACTACCTGGCTTTATCTAATGAAAAATCGTTCTGAATTGTTTTCTCATTTTTGCCATTTCTGTGCTGAAATCAACACCCAATTTGGTGTTTCTGTGAAAACTTTACGAAGTGACAACACTAAAGAATATTTGTCTGCCCAATTTCACAACTATATGCTCCGAAATGGCATGATTCATCAGTCCTCGTGTGCGGATACACCAGCTCAAAATGGTGTTGCCGAACGAAAGAACCGGCACTTATTAGAAGTTGCTCGAGCTCTCATGTTTCAAATGAACGTTCCCAAACCTTTCTGGGCTGATGCCGTGTCCACTGCTTGTTTTCTCATTAATCGTATGCCATCCCCTGTCCTTAGTGGTGCCACTCCCTATACCACCTTGTTTCCATCCAATCCTGTGTTTCCTATTGATCCCAAGATTTTTGGGTGTGTTTGCTTTGTTCGTGATGTTCGACCTACTACCACCAAACTTGACCCAAGTCTCTAAAATGTGTCTTCCTGGGATATTCTAGGGTTCAAAAGGGGTATAGATGTTATTCCCCCACTCTTCGGCGTTATCTGGTGTCCACAGATGTTACCTTCCATGAGTCAACCCCGTTCTTTCCTATCTCTGTCCCTGCTTCTCCATCCCCTGACACCACTGATAATCTTGATGATGTATTAATCTATAAGGTTCAGTTATCACCAGTGCAAGCACCAGACCCGGAACCTGCTAAACCACCTATCTATTATGTATCGAAAGCGTCCCAAGGCAAGTCATGGCACTGAACAGGTTTTAGCCCCCCCAGTACCTGCTTCGGCGTTGGATCCAGTAGTAGTTGCATCCTCTCCTGTCTCTACCCTAGTCCCAGTGACTATGCCTGACTCTCCTGACTCCACATCAGATCCGGAGACTGTACCTGACTCTCCTACTTCTGTTGACTTGCCCATAGCCCTCCGAAAAGGTAAGCGATCTTGCACCTACCCTATCTCGTCTTTTGCTTCCTATAATCATCTTTCTCCTCAATCATGTTCTTTCATAGCTTCCTTAGATTCTATTATTGTCCCCACTAATCTTCACTAAGCCTTAGCCCATCCCGGTTGGTGTGTTGCTATGAAAGAAGAAATGATGGCCCTTGATAAGGCAGGTACTTGGAATCTAGTTGATTTACCTCCTGGAAAGTAGGTTATTGGATGTAAGTGGGTGTTCGCAGTCAAAACAAAAGCTGATAGCACCTTGGAACGTTTGAAAGCTCGACTGGTTGCCAAGGGTTATGCTCAGACCTATGGTATTGATTACTCGGAAACCTTCTCCCCTGTGGCAAAATTGTCCTCTGTTCGCCTCTTCATTTCTATGGCTGCTAACTATGGTTGGGATCTTCATCAGTTGGATGTTAAGAATGCTTTCTTGAATGGTGATCTTCTAGAGGAGGTATACATGGAGCAACCGCCTGGCTTTGTTGCTCAGGGGGAGCGTGGGAAGGTATGTCATCTTCAAAAGTCTCTATATGGCTTGAAACAAAGCCCTCGTGCTTGGTTTGACAGGTTTAGCTCTGTGGTAAAGAAATTTGGTCTGAGTCAGAGTAAGTGCGACCATTCTGTGTTTTATCAGCAGACAGATGCTGGGATGATTCTGTTGGTGGTATATGTTGATGATATTGTTATTACGAGTAGCAATGCTTTGGGAATCTCTTCTCTGAAGGCCTTTCTCAATTCTCACTTCCAAACAAAGGATTTGGGTCCTTTAAAGTACTTTCTTGGGATAGAAGTTATGAGAAGTAAGAAAGGCATCTGTTTGACCCAGAGGAAGTATGTTCTTGATCTCCTAAAAGAAACTGGGAAACTTGGAGCATCACCAAGTAATTTTCCCATGATCCCTAATCCCCTCTTGGACCTTGATGACCGCATACCGTTTGATGAACTACCTGAGGATATACAAAAGAAAATTGATCCAGAAAAGATCAAGCCATTTGCCCATCCTGAGAGATACCGTAGGCTGATTGGGAAGTTAAACTATCTTACGGTAACTCGCCCCGATGTGACTTTTCCAGTTAGTCATCTTAGTCAGTTCATGACTGCACCAACAGTTGCTCAGTTGGAGGCTTTGGAACATGTCTTACATTATTTGAAGGGTTCACCTGGTCGTGGTGTTCTTTATACAAATCATGGTCTCAACAAGGTTGAATGCTTTTGTGATGCAGATCATGCAGGGTCAAAAGCTACCAAAAGATCCACCACAAGATATTGTGTGTTTGTTGGTGGAAATTTAGTATCATGGAGGAGTAAGAAGCAAGATGTAGTTTCTAAATCAAGTGCAGAAGCTAAGTATAGAACCATGTCTCAGTCGGTACAAGAAATTGTGTGGATTCACCAATTAATGAAGGAAGTTGGTCTTGCGACGTCATTACCTGCGAAGTTGTGGTGTGATAATAAAGCTGCTCTACACATAGCCTCCAACTCTGTGTTTCACGAACGAACGAAACATATTGAGATTGATTGTCATTTTGTGCGTGATAAGATCAAGGAGAATTTTATTTCCACTGAACATGTGCGGTCTAGTGATCAGTTGGGTGATCTTCTAACTAAGGCTTTAAATGGGACTCAGGTTGAATATCTTTGTAACAAGTTGGGTTTGATTAATATCTACGCTCCAACTTGAGGGAGAGTGTTAGGAAATATATATATATATATTAGGTAATATATTCTAATTAATATAGCAATCAATCTAGGATTATAGAGATTAGGAAATCAATCTCCATTAATAATGATTAAGAGCCATTAATTCTGAGGCTCCTCTTCTTTGTATAAATACGTCTCTCTTATACATGAATATACACAACATTCAGATTATACTCTTCTCTATTATTTCTACATGATAAAATCAGAAATGAACTTGTAGGAATTAGGTTTATTTAAGCACTTCATTGTGTTGTAATTTATTTAATGGAATTTTATTATTTTATTTAGTAAATTTATATTTATTTTTAATTTTTTATCCCAAATTATCACATTTTATACAACATATGTATGTGTGTGAATTTGATTCATACCCTTTTCAGTCATTTTCCATATCATCAAAAAAGTCTATCAGAAAATAAATCCATCAAGAAAAGTCCATCAGAAACAAAAACCACTTCTACTAAAGCTATCCCAAACCCTTACTCTTGATTCCATCTGTCCATATCCTCTGCAAACAGGCCAGTATCTTTTCATAATCAAGCAAATATCTGACAGAACAAGGCACAGAGTCCCAAATTATACACACTTCACCCACTTGTTCCTTACCTTTCAACCTCTTAACCAGGATCTAAGAGTCTGATTCGATAATCACATAGCGATCTTTTTCTATCCGTTCTATCGCAGTAGGCGACAGAGGATGCTTCGATCTCCGGCTCTGAAAATCACACAAATCGCCTAAATATAAGACATATTTAAGGAGTTGATTTTCGTCCTAAATATAAGACATAGTTTTTATATTTGTCATTATTTTCCTAATTTACCCGTATTGTTGCTCCCTCAACAATACTTAAGGAGGAGAGAGAATGAGGGAATTAAGGAAGATAACTAGGATATTTTAATACATGTCATATTAACTTAATTCAATCAACTTTCTTAATCTAATCAAATTCGGTAAATATATCTTATATTAAAGGCCGGGGGAGTATAATCTAATAATATACAAAATATGCTTTGATTAAATAATTATTTAGCTTTTTTAACTTTTCTAAAAATGTTAACTAGGTCTTCTATTAAGGACATGGAGGTGCGTTGTTAGAAATGCTAAGTTAAAATCCTTAAATTGTTTGGCATAATCAAATCCTAAGCGGAATGATTTTTTTTTTTTTTTTGTTAACACATTCATTTGCAACTCTTGTAGCTTACATGTTAGATTGGAACTACAAATTTCCCAAACCCCACCGAATTTTGGGGGGAAAAAACTGACAAATTAGAGATGCTTGAAAAAATATATTTGAACAAAAATCATATATGCAGAACAAACTATACTGTAGAGACTAACAAGAATTTCTGTCTAAGCTTAAAATTGGAACCAATGTAGAGCCATAAGTCTCCGTTCCAAGTAAAGAAAGGTATTAACGCTTCAAGAGGTGATTTGACCATCCCGCAAGAACTAGTCAACTTTGACTGATGAATAGATGAGCCTTATGAAATAGTAACATGCATAGAACCCAATTGTACCGGTCAAGACAAAGAAGGCATATGAAAGAATCAGCATATATCCAAAGTACAGAATCCCAGAAACTGGCTTTGTGATCTCAAGCTTTGTGAAGAAGTAAAAAGCGGCATAAAGGAAAAGGTAAAGTGCTGATGAACCTGAAGTCAGATAAGACCTCCACCACCAGCGATAGTCCTCACTACACAACTGGAAGTAGCAGAGAACTACTGTTATCTCAGCACAAGTAACCAGAAGTATGAGAAACACAATGAAGAGGAAACCAAATATGTAGTAAAATTGATGTAACCAGATTGATGTAAGAATGAAGAATAGCTCTATGAAGACAGCCCCAAATGGGAGTATACCTCCTACTAGAATAAACAACACAGGGTTCATGTACCAGGATTGTTCTGGGATCTGCCTAGGAATCCTGTTTGTTTTTACTGGATCCTCAGAAACTGGCTTTCTGAAACCCATATAACCACCAACGAAGACGAGTGGGACTGAGATGCCAAACCATAACAAAAACAAAGCAGACATGGTTCCAAAAGGCACTGCCCCAGAAGACTTCTCACCCCAAATAAGAGCATTTAGGAAAAAGAATATTACAAACATTATGGCAGGAAATATGAAGGCTGTTTTTAGACTGATCTTTTTCCAATCTGTTCCCTTGAACATCTTATAGAAACGCGCTGATGAGTATCCGGCGAGTGATCCCATGGCGACCCAGAGCAACAGCATGGCTGTCATCAAGCCTCCTCTATTTGATGGGGAGAGAAATCCCAGGGCAGCAAAAATCATAGTGACAAGAACCATACCAAAACACTGAACACCTGTCCCAATATATACGCACAGTAAGTCAGATTTAGATGGAGGCCTAAAAACATCCCCATGGACAAGCTTCCATCCTGTCTCTTCTTGAGCTTCTTCTTGTGTCTCTAGCTGGTTGTAATTAGAGATATCGCGATAAAGTGTCCGCAACATTATCATAGCCACCATGCC
The DNA here is from genome assembly GCA_034222035.1 of Acacia crassicarpa. Taxonomy (NCBI): domain Eukaryota; kingdom Viridiplantae; phylum Streptophyta; class Magnoliopsida; order Fabales; family Fabaceae; genus Acacia; species Acacia crassicarpa. The sequence continues at coordinate 30,932,275 of JAWXYG010000008.1, read as the reverse complement.
CGACAAGAAAATTACAATCAGTAAAGAATTTATAATGGAAAACCAGTGAATCTGATCATCAGCCATTAGGAGATAGGTATCCCAGCGAGATGCCCACTTTACATCACTCTCCTACAAGGTGAAAATTTTACAGATAAGTTAAATGAAACCAACATTAAAATCAAGACAGAATTCTCAGTGGCACAGAGAAGAAAGTAATTCAGTCAATTTTAAGTTATGGTAAGTAACCTGGAATTCGACATCATAAGTTAGAATAATTTCCTTCTTGTGCTCAACCTCTTGAGGAGTTTCAGAATTGGTGACTGTCTTTTTTGCATGGGGATCACAAGTAGTTAAGCGGGTATTCTCATTCCATTCTCCTTCATACTGATGCTTTACACTGTATTGACAAGCAATATCACAGGTAAAACCAGCCATTCACTAGACTGACATACAATCAGGTGAAGAAGAATTATAATACAACCTGAAAGGTTTAACCTCAAAGCCTACAATCCTCGACAACTCAGTCAATGGATCTCTATGATATTTGACTACAAACGACAAGTGGTTGTAGATGAAATACTTTTCCTCCTTCATCTGTTTATAGTTGTGCACATTCAAAAGGTTAAAACAGATTCAATCCAATAAATACAAAAAAGGTCATTAAGCTGGTACTTACTCCAGCATACTGTCCTTTAAGGCCAAGAAGAAATCCATGCAGATACACAATGGAAGATTCATCCTGATCAGGCCTTCGCAGAGGAACAACTACAGGAAGATTATCTAGAATCCTGCAACATTGCAAGAAGGGTTTTTTTTTTAAAAAAAAAAAGGCCACAAATATACATAGTAGGCTCAGAGCAGCTTAAGTATAAGTTTAAAGTCATTAATGACTCACATATTCACACGATATTCATCATCTATCTTTTCCTTGAACTCTTTGGCTGTTTTTGCATTAAGAGTTAGACGACAAAGAACATTGCACATCTGTGGCTCTCTCATTTTAAACTGGGAAATTCAAATTGTTCAATAAATTAAAGTGTGATTGAACCAAAGGAAGAATCACGGAAGCATTCCACACAAATTTAAACTCACCACATAGGGTGAGTTTTCAATGCGGTCACCCCGAAGAACTTCTCCGAGATTCTCTGCACTGTCAACAATGCGATCTGGGCGACAATAAGGTAGCGAATAGTAGGAATAAGGAAGCTGTGTTTTTGTCGAAGTCAATTTGTTCACTTTCACCATCAACAAATCTCCCTGCCACCAACGAAAAATAATAAAAAATAATATTATGATTAGAAAACGTAGTTGTGCCTTTTTATTTATGTAAACAAAATTTGTACGTACTCATTTTTTATCAAATTTGAAACTTATCCATCGTTGGAAATGTGTTGAGCTTACATTTAAAGTAACAAAGAAAAATAAGAATCACAAGCTTGCATTGCAAATTGGCCTAAAACTAACAAGCATAGATTCACAAGAACATGAATAAATAGGAATCACCTTCTGGAAATCTCGAGGTGCAACGCCAGGGAGGTAAAAGCAATTGACGTGATGGACAATGAGCAGAATATTACACAGGGAGATCCATAGATGAAGAGCGAGAGGCCCTCTCGCCATTGCTTCGAAATTAAATTATGAACTTGTTCACTTTCTCGAATTCTCTTTTTCCGAATCTGTACGCTACGTTGTGTGTGTTTTGTGTGTGTGTTCGCGTCTTTCTCTGAGCTTGTGAAGTTGTGAATTTTGATCGTTACAGAAACTATGAGACTCTGTTTGTTTCATAACAGAAAAAGCATTTTGGACAAGAAATGGCCTATCACGGACACAAGTGTGGGGATTTGCGAGACATTTGCCTTGACCTATTTGATGCTTTCTTCGCCGTCCGATTATTGGATATCGGGCATGAGCGGCTGAGATTGGAGTTGACAGTTTTAACGGTCAAGAAGGTCGTGTCACGCTATCGTCTACATGGCTCAAACTAAAACGCCTTGATTGAAATTGCGAGTATATAAGGATTTTTTTTTTTTTTTGATATATAGGCGATAGGGGATGGGGGGATCGAACCCAGTATAAGGGGATGAGGAGACTACTCCCAATATCACTGCACTACTAGTAGTGCCAGTAGTATATTAGGACTTTTATTTGAACTAACAATGCTCAAATACTTGTTAATGTCAACAAATAGTACGTAATGGGATTAAGAAAATTCAAATTTTTTTTAGAATTATATGTTTTGCTAGTCTATCTAATTATGTAAATAGAATTTTGGAAATTAAATAAAAAAAATGTTGGCAAGTTTTACATATTGTGGGGGAGCTAGTTATGGTTTAGGTGATGCATTTTGATTTGTACAGTATGAAAAAAGGTAACCGTGGCATGTTTGACATAATGTGTGGAAGGGTATGGTTTTAGGTGATGCAATTTGGAAGAACAAGAAGAAGACGAATTTGAATTTTGGGGATAAACATTTTTTTAAGGAAAGGAGAACTATAATATCTTCTTTTTTTTTTTCCCAATTACTGAGGGTTAGAGAGGCTATTTACAAAAATAATTTTGGGGTGAAATAGGGTTGATGGATAGGTTTAATTGGTAGGAAATTGGTTGAAATAGGAAACAAAATTCAAGGTAGAAGGATTTCCTGGGTTGAATATGGTATACCATCACATTATGTCTTAAACCTTATAAGAACAAATGTTTTATGCTAAATATTTATATGTACTTCTGTTTCAAACTATTTCTTTTTATTGTTTTTTTATTTTAGGTATACTTTATACATCATCATTTTAGCTTAGGATGAACTTTGAGTCACTTATGCTCCCTTCAAACACTTGCTTACATTAGGATGAAGCTTGAATTATGATTAATGTCTTATAAAATGGGGCTTCTAACGTGTTCTCTCATATCCTTAATATAAGATATATTATACCTCTACTGACCTCACCTTTTCAGCTAGCGGATAGTGTTTTTCCATCCTTTATTTAAGAAAATAGTACTTAGTGTCATCATATATCAGAGCATTATAGCACAATGTAGTGATAAAACGATTTGGGCGTAATATAATGACAATAAATTACAAATCTTGGCTACCAATTAAAACATAATTATATAAAATTTTGTACAACCATTTTCCAAACAATCTGAAACCGGTTTGACACCCCTATTTGCCAACATCCACCATTTTATTCTGGGAGCAGCATCAAATAAACTGTACAATACATAGGTAGTAACAGGGGGCTAGAATCCCGAAAAATCCCAGAGTAACAAGTTAATCTCATATACAAAATATATAAAGAATATGTAAGCAACCATAATCAGAAAAATAAACATATACGTACTACATAGCATTTAGTATAATGCACACATCAAGGCACACAGTCAAATCTCGGAACTAGTAGTCATATACTAATACCTATAACCAATATATTTATGAATCGCGGGTTACTATTTTTCCAATATCACGTTTGATACTTATTAAGCTCAACATAGAATTAAAGGCCTTTCTAGCTTCAAAAGTTCATTTAATCACTTAGGCAGAACCTCTTCAAGGATAAATTCTTAAAATAACAACCATATCCAAATCCCAAAGTCACAATAATCACAAGGGGGTTAAGAAGCCACTTACTTGTCTTTGATTTTAGTTTTTCCTTGAAAATCACCCACCTTAAACACCTTAACCCTTCGGTTTTTGGACTTCAAAATAACATGGGGGAGAGTTGTTTATTACAATTTTAGGCATATTCATGAGGATAGAAAGAGGCATAGAAAATCCATAATTCTACTTACCTTAGCTTCAAACCACCTTGCTTTCTTCTTCCTTAGTGTAAACTTCTTTCTCTCTTCTCTTTTCTTTATGTATGCCGACCTTGGGCATGCAAAAATGAGTGAAGGGAGTCTTGAATAATGGGTTAAAAGTATGCCAAAATATCTTCCTTGCAAATTTACCACATTGCCCTCATACTTATCTCCTATTATCTTGAGTTTTCTACTATTTTCTAGACTTTTCTTGATTTCTCTTGGTTCCTCCCTCTTTCGACGAAATGTGTCTTACTTTTGGACACAAGACAAGCTTAATTATATGTCTTTAGGCTTAGATTTAGGCTCCTTCCTTGGCCTTCTTTGATTGGCTCATAAATCTTCTCTTTTGACTTCTTCCTTATGCCCTTATTTGCTCAAGTCATGATTCATTGGCCTTTGCCTCTTGTTGGCTGAAATTGATAGCTTATGGAGGAAGAACTTTTACCTTCAAAACACATTAAATAGGTGTTTTTCTTGAAGTCAACTCCCTATAAAGACATTTGGCAAGTTTGTAACTTATATCCTTTTTATATATGCTAAATGTGTTCTTCCTCTCTTTGCCTCAATCCAGGCAAAATTTATGATCTTTGGAGGAAGAAATTAAGTCTTCAAAATACATTAAGTGTAGTTAGATGTCCATTTCACAAAGTTAAATGGCTCCCCTTTGTAACACTTGTCATACTAGGGTTAATTAGGCTGACCTTACATTTATACATGTGTTAAATGGCTTATCTTCTTCCTCCTCCCTAGCTTGGCCGAAAGTCAACCCTTAATTAATAAGATTTTGTGCCTTTTTAATGCCTTTGGACTTTTGTACATAAAGTCAACCATGATGTCACATACTAATCCTAAAATCAAAGGGTCATTAATTCATGATCTTTTAACATTGTCATATGTCTTTGGAATTTCTCTTTGTTCCTATCTCTTCTTGCTTTAATTACATGTACACATGTTCCTTCTTGAAGTAGAAAAATGACTTATCCTCAAGCCATTAATTCACATGGTTGTGTGTCCCTTTTGCTAGTCAATATCTTTCCCTAATTAGACACTTGTCAACTTTAGATAAGGATGAGTTAATTGCGAGATTTAGCATGTATTAAAATATCAAGATCTCATTAAATTCTCTCTTTTCCCTCTTGGCTCCTTAATCCTTATAGATCAAAATAATGGCCCTTCTCAAGGAACATTTAATGCTCTTTTATGCACAATTTGAATAATTACAAGTTAGGTTTTTTACCCCTTTACTTGCCATATGTAAATTCCAAGTACAAGGTGTATTAATCACCATGACTTTTAATATTTCTTGCATGAAAAGCCAATTCTCATGCCCTCTTTCTTGGTCTAGGCCGAAAATAGGGTCTGCTCCATAATGAAATGCCATATATCATTATGTAAAATTAAATTCTCAAAATTTAAGGATATCAAACTTTCTAAATGGGGTCTAGTTATTTGCCTAATACAGGCCCATCCTCAAGTTTTTAAGCCCAAAATTTAAAATATTACAAGATATATTACCCTAATTTCATTAAAGTAAAAAAGTTCGTTAAATTAGTTAACATGACATGCATTTTCTAAAATATCATTATCATCTTCTTTAATTCCCTCGTTATCTTTTATCCTTTATTATTGTTAATAGGGGTACATCAGTAAAAGATTGACAAATATTAAAATTATCTCATTTGATACTTAAATCAATTCCTCAAATATGTCATATATTAAAAATTGGAGGTATAGACTAGGGGTGAGTATAATGCCTATATGCCTAGTACGCCTATCCAAGCCCAGCAAAAAATTGTCCAGCCCTACCCTTAAAAAGTGGCCCAAAAAAAATTGGACAGTTTTGGACTAGGCCAGTAACTGGGTAGGGCCGGACATCGGATAGGGGGTTATGTCTAAATATATTATATTATACTTCAGTTATCTTTAAAGCTTTAAAATTCTGTGAACTGTGAACTAAAATCTTCAAGAACCAGGGCAAGACGTCACTACTTAAGCAAGGGAAGCCCGTCCTACCCAGCTCGTCCTTGCACAGCCTGAAAATGGTTAGGGCTTGTATCGAGCAGAGCTGAACATCAGACTGCAACATGCAACCCTTTCATTCTTCGGGCTAGGCATCGGACAGGGATCTCGCCCTACCCAACCCTACCCATGCCCAACCCTACTATAAACAATACAAACTATAGGTGAGAAGTCACAGGTTTAATCTTCCTTGTAACTCATGCTACAAGTGTCTACTTCAGGAGTATTATTTAGTGTGAAATTATAAATTATAAATATATTAAACTAATAATGATCCATCGACCATTGACCGTTGAATCGATATTTTTAAGACCTGGACAAAGATGCCATCATTCAACAATTAAACATCACAGAGAGGCAAATTACTTTGAGCTAAAAAGATCACAAAGCTAAAATAACATTAAAGATCACAAAGCTTAAATAACATTAAAGATCACAAACCTTAAATAACATTAAAACAACCTTGAAAAAACAAGCCTCGGCTCACACTATTTCCTTGTTTTTTCCCGTCCTTGTAAACATCATTTTTATTCATAGAACCAACCCACCCCACATTGAACCAGAAACCTCAGAATATGCATTTCAGTCATGTAACTTTCTTTCCAACACAATACTTTTCATTTTAGTTGTTGCAACTTGCAACTAAGAGGAGTGTTTCAAAACCCATTCCACCAATGTAGAAACGCCAAATCCTGTTGCAGATTTCTTCTTGTCATTCCACACTGGACCAGCCAAGTCAATGTGTAACCATTGAACCTTCTCGTCAACAAACTGCAAAACCAAAAAGTTTCCTCAGAAATCCTATATCTGGATATATGCATTTAGAAAGGAAATGCATTCTGTGAATGTAATGAAAAGATATGACGAGGAAATATGAAGTGCATGCATGTTCTCTCTCTTACATTCATAGAACATTATTACAGAGGACCATGGTACATGTACCAGAACTATTAATAGAAGAGGCAAGAAATGAGATAACAGTTTTTTCTAGTGTCTATGCCATATAGGGTAGAGGTCACTAAGAAATGAAAAACCATTATATTTAAATTATTTTTATGCTAAAAATTTAAAAATTGAAAGACATGATATTTCCTTATTCTTTTTATAAACATATATAAAAAGATTTCCATGTTCGATGACATGAGTTGAATAATTCAACAAATACCTGTTTCAAAAATAGAGCAGCAACAATAGCACCGCCTTGTCTACCACCGGTATTCACCATATCAGCCACTCCTGATTTCATTGATTCCCAGTAACTTTCCTCCATCGGCATCCTCCATAGTTTTTCTCCACCTTCCTCTGCCGCTTCCAATAGTTCTTTTGCCATGTCATCACTGGGTGTAAACACACCTAAAAATCAATATATCACAATTAGTAACAATTATTAATAACAATGAATCAATGTACGAGTACAACTATTCGTAAGAATGCCAAGTGCAGGAAGGGGAAAGCCACCAAAATGTGGCCTCTATAACTGTTATATCTCTTTCACATCCTACCTCTCTCAAACATTAGGGCCATGTTTGGTATGATAACATCCAAGGAGAGGGCAAGAGAGAAATGGTGAACTCAGAATTTTTGTGCAATATCTGCTACCCCCTTGTTATCCTTATTTAACCATGCCTATTTTTTTAGTACGCTGATTTTTTAAGAAAATGTGAGCATAAAGCGCATTTTCTACCCATTTTTCATTCCTTTTTCCCTTGCTATCCCTATTTCCCAAGTAACATAAAAACACCTCTCATACCAACTAGATATTGGGACTTTTCTGATTCTCACAAATGAATATCACTATATGGTTATTATTAAAGCTCAAATATAAGTAATGCAAGCAAGTTAATATTCACCTGCAATTGAAGGTCCAAGAGCAACAATGCAGGCCCCAGTTAAGGTTGCCAGGTCAACTATCTGTCGAAATGTCAATAAACAAATAAGCAAGGTTTTGAGAGCAAACTATATATTTAGTTTTAATCTTATTCTAAATGAAATTGGAAAAAGGAAAAAAAAAAAAAAAAGTTCATAGGGGTACTATCTGCTTGTACACATGTACACATCTCAAGTCAAAATTCCTTTTTAAGACTGACCATCGCACGTATTCATGAAATGATAAAATTTAAGAAAAAGTAAGAATAATCAGAAAGCTTCCTACACTATCTATATATTTAGAAGGTAAATATCAACCATGAAATATAAATGACAACAGATTTTGCAGTCACATGAGGCACAGAATCAGATCTGTTAAGAATTATGTGCATATAAGAAATATGTGGGTGTATAGCCATATAGTTTATGTAAGCACCTTTTCAACTCCTTGGTTACAAGCATATACCAGAGCATCTGCCAGAGTAAGCCTACCCTCAGCATCTGTGTTGTTAACCTGCAAGAGGTTTAAGCCAAAGCCAAATATAACTTCTGATAAGTTATACAAGTAAAGCTGAAAGGGAAAAATAAAGGAAAATAAATTGATGCATCTCTCTTCCAATTCTAGCTAGTAATTCCAACTCAATGAAGGTGCTTTTTAGACTGTTCTGCAAAACATGATATCTGCAAAACAAAATATCAGCAAAATAGGATACACTAATTCTCTGCAGCAACCAAGCTAGACTACCATGTAACAATGTCCTGGTCCAATGAAATCTATATTCTAAGCACATCTTAAAAAAATCAGCCTATTCACCTCTATAGTCTTTCCATTTGAAGCTGTGACAATGTCTCCAGGTCGCATTCCTGTACCACTTATCATATTCTCACAAGCGGCAACAATAAAATGAACCTGAAATGCAAGACGTTGCCATAAGCAGAAATCAAATTCAATAGATAATTCTCAAAATTTAAACTCAGATTTAATTTTTCTTTTGTCCCCAAAAAGTTGAACCCTTATTTGTCACATCCCAGGTACCTACCAAACAAGGCTTAACATTGAAAGATAGAAGTTGCACTACATCCTAATCAATCAATTAGTATGTTAATCGATTCATGAAAAGTAATCAACGACTCACCTCCACTCCAAGAGGTTTGATTTGACCAAGAGCTTTTGCTGCACCTAAAACTGCGGCTGAACCGCCCATATCAAATTTCATGAGTTCAATTAAACAGCCAGGTCCTGTTTTGATGTTGTAGCCACCACTGGTAACATACAGATAAATGAATTTAAATAATACAAAAAGTCCTTTATATCAAAACCAGAAAGATAAAATAAATTACCAACAATAAGTCTTTGAAGCACTCATGGTATACAAAAACAAAATATAAATCTAAACTACAAAGGCAATATTTATACAGCAAAAAGACAAAAAAGCAATCTACTTTGTAACTCATGCCAAATTAAAATTGACCCAAAGGAGGGGGAAAAAAAAAGTCTCAAGTATTATCACTTCAACCAATAACAAAAGTTATAATACCATTACCAGTTAAATAAAAGAAATACAAGGGCAACAGGGAAAACATCAGTTTGGAATCATAACTCATTCTAAAATGTAGCTAAAGCAGAAAAATGCTTTGTCTGAAGAAAAACTAATTACCTGTCAAATGTCAAACCCTTTCCAACTAATGCCAACTTGGTATTAACAGGTCCGCTAGGAGGCTTATAACAAAGATGGATAAAATGAGGAGGATTTGCTGAGGCTGCAGCAACTGCAAGGTAGGATCCCATTTTCAATTCCTTACATTGCTCAGCATTCAATATCTTAGCTGTTAGAACATCACTATATGCCGAAGCAATCTTAGAGGCCTCCTCTGCCAATACCCCTGAGTAAAATAATTCATGGAGGTCAGATCATTTCTGAGAATCAATTAATAAATCATGAACATGTTAGACAAGCCCAATGAGTGTAACAGCAAGGCATGGGAGCAATATATCTTTTCCAAACACAATAGTCAAACAAACCTGGTGTGACCACATTAGCTGGAGAGTTCACAAGCTCCCTTCCAAAAATTATTCCAGAAGAAACATCTTCAGCATACTTAAGTTTCTTTTGCAGCTCAGGTCCTTTTCCAAGACCAAGAATGTCAACTGATCTAAGAGCTGTTTTCTTTGATTCTGACTTGTACCTGTTATCTTCATGTATTCCCAGTGCAGTCCCTAGCAAAGTTCAAGTACACATGTCAAATTCAAATTACAAATCACTGCTGAAACATACGTCAGTAACCAGACAATTATAATTGTCCACACAGAAAATCATAAAACAAATACCAGATGCTATTGCAGAAGCAGTTTTAAGCTTTACTTCTGCGGAAAGTTCTTCAGATGAAGCGAGAACAATGGCAACATCACTTGCTTGGGCAGTCTTTGCAACTGTTGTAACTGCCTCACCAAAACTCTTAAATGCAGCTATAGTTGAAGCTGACTGTCCAAGCCCAATCAAGCCAACCCTCTTGAATCCAAGTCCCGGTACCCTGAGAACTGTTGATTGGCCAACTTTTCCAGAAAAATCCTCCTCAGAAGAAGCTTCAGCCAATAAACCACCCAACTTGGAGTCAAGCGACTTCAAAATCAGATTATTGAACTTTGCGTTCTCATCTTTTACCATGTCTTTCTCCGTGACACCTACTGCAAGTATATCTCCTTTCCATTGTGTGACATCAATCTCCTTCGCAGTGAAAGAGATCTTCCAAGGAATTTCCCAGACAGAAACATCAGAATTACACTATTAAATCACGATTGAAACAAGAGCACATCTCACTGATTTCATTTCTAATGAAGAACAACAGTCAACCTCAACACGATGGTATTTCTCTATAACCTTCAAGCATATAAACAGCTTCAAATTTAAATGTCAACCAGAAAGTAAAAATTATCGAGTCAATGGCTTTTTGACTTAGACAATGCGAAACAAAATTTGGCAGAATGAAGAAAACAACTTAGATTATCGGGTCAACAGGACTTTCACACAGAAACCCCAAATAAAGATCAGAATCACTCATGGATTTCAGGCGAATACGCCAGATTAGAGCAAATACAAAACAAGGGCAGAAAGATAACCACAAAATAACTCATTAACAATAACAAAGCAGGGAGATTGTATGTCACCTCGGGATTTTGGATGTTCGCCGGCTCAGTTAGGCCAAGGGTGGCACGAGCTAAAGTAGAAGCCATGAGTCTCCTCGTTGGATATCGCAGAGAAGCGGAACTTAGCCTGACGGAGAGAAACAATGAAGAAGAAGAAGAAAAAGTAGAGGAAGAAGCAAGGAATGAAGCCGCAAAGGAAGATGCAATGGTGGCCATTTTTCAGTGGGTGAGGCTCTATCTATTTATAATAATGAACCATCAGAGGAATTCGGATGGGCGTTAAGGACCGAGATAACAGTAACATTGACGGGTGGCTTGACATAAACAGTAAGCATCTTTCGGTTTCGGAGTCAGTACTGGCTTGTGACATTTGGAATTTTGGAAAGTCCTTTTTGGTTGTCTCTTATGTTTTGTTAGGATATTTTTCATTTTTTATTTATCCCATCATGAATTTATTCTTATCCCTAAAATCTTGGGAAAATTACAATTGAGAAAACTTTTCTGTTCTGTTCTTTTAAACTGTTTATAAAATTATTTTTAAAAAAAAATAAAAACAAAAAAGTCTATTGGGATAGTTGTTCTAAAAAACCACATTTAAAAACAAAAACTATGAAAAATTGTTTGACATATCAACTTAGATAATAAAAAAGAAAAATAACTCTTTGATTCACTTATTTTTTATAATTCTTTTAACAACAAAAAAAATCATTAGAAAAATTTGGGGCAACCGGCCTAAAAGCATTAGAGAAATTGATTTGTTTAAACCTAGCTACAAGCATTCAAAAATAGTACGAGAGCAAAGAAGTAAAAGCAACAAATATATAAGGGAAAATAGCAATGAGGTCTCAAAGAAGAGAAAAATATTAAAAAAGTTTTAACCCCAAATCACCTATTAAAAGAGTCCTTAGGGACTTTTTTTTTTATATTAATTATGGAATTCTAATATCAAAAAAGTCTCATTATTAAAATAGTTTTTCCTATTGTTGAAATGACTTTTTCTATTATTAAAATTTCTTTATAAAAATATTATTGTCAAAATAACTTTTCCTGTTGTCAAAATAATTTTTCCTATTGTTAAAAATTTTCCTAGTTTTTCCTTTGGCATATAGAATTATAGAAACCTGGAAAAAAATTTACAACAAGAAAAATTATTTTAACAACTGGAAAAAGCCATTTTGACAACAATATTTTCATAACGAAATTTTAACCAAAAAAAAAATCATTTTAACAACAAGAAAAATTATTTTGACAACGAGACTTTTTTGATATTAGAATTATGTAATTAATATCAAAAAAGTCCCTAGATATGGGATTTGGAGTTGGAACTTTTTTTATATTTTTTCTCTTCCTTGGTAGCTCACTGATATTTTCCCAATATATAAATCCTTAATGAGGCATCTTGACCTAATTAGAGATTTATTAAAAATACAGGTCTAAATCTAAATTTGAGTATTTCAGATTATTTTAAATAGTATTTTGTTAAAGTTGTTTTGGTTTTTTTGTTCTAAAACCAAGTTACTATTTTTTATTTATATAAAAAAGAAACTAACCAAAACAAATTGACAAACAAGCTTATTTTTTGTTTTTTTCTAAAAAAAATGGGAAACAACTATGCCGTCAAAATTTTAAGATTCAAGCTTTCAATTTGAGTTCATGGTATAGTAGTAAAAAGAAAATTTTTAAAAAAATTTTTAAAAAAAAAAACATTCAATTTAGAGTCATGGTCGCACGTCAAAAAAACAGAGTCATGGTCTAAAAACAAATTCAATTAGAGTCGATAACGTGAACGGTGGGGCAAGTCGCAGTCTAAGGATTATTCCAAAGAGTTGATCTTAATATTAACGATTATTTTTTATAAGAATTAATAGCTTCAATTATATGAAATGTTAATAAAATCTTTAGCAGTAACAACTTCAGTCTTGAATATACATTTCTCTTCTTGCTAGTTATAGAATTGGCTGTCTATTTTTAATTTATTAATTTAACATGTGAAATGCAGTCAATTGCATTAGTATAATCTAATTAAATTTTTACTAATGAACACCGTATCACTCTGATCTTATTTATAAGTCTTCCTGATCCTATTTGTAAGTCATCTTTTAAATAATACATGAGATTGTGACAATTTTACATATATTAATTGTATAAGTAAAAATAAAGAGAGAAGAATAAGTGATAGGGCAAAATTTAAAGCCTATGTACTCCGCAAGTATACGGGTCGTATCAAGTAATAAAATGATAAGTAGAGTATCGTTCCCACGAAGACTTAGTACCCACAACTTCAGTTAAGCATTAATCTCGCAATTTCGTTTAAGTTAAGCAAATCAAATTGACTTTAATAAGTAAAAGAAATCAAAACTGAAATTAAAATAACAAAAACTACCAACTAATCGAACGCACAACCTAGAGTCACTAATCCCTTATTTGTTTCCTAAACATTGTTTTCATTAATTTAATTAACCTTAATATCAATTTTGTTAATCTCGAGTATAAATAGCTATAAGTGCCTGTCGGTCCACTTATAACCCTCTCTTAAGGATAATTTGTTATGTCTAACATAATTACTCAGAAGAGGCAACATAACTCGGACACACTCTTCAACAATTATATGGGGCCATTAGGTATATGTCTATCCTAACCGCAAATTAAATCATAATTTAATCCCATATTACTTAATCTAAGAGCTTAATTAAAATTCCCTTCGTCAAGGTAAATCCTAATTCTCTAATTCATATTCAATGATGGCCAGTCACTAAATAGATAAATTCAAACAAGATTAAGCAACCGAAAATTAATATTAATTTTAACTAAACAATGAAAATAAAATCTAATTCACAAATAAGTTCATAGCTACTCTAGGTTGCAAAAAGAGTCTAGCCACACATGGCTTTATTCAAATCCATGACAAAAAAATAAGATAAGAAGTCAGGTTTAAAGAATAAAAAGAGCTAGGAAGGAAAGCTTCTCCGTCGCCTCCACGGTCCTTTCGTCCTTCCGTGGAGATAATGAAGATAATCAAAACTCCTACTGCTCGGTGTGCGTCCCCTCCTGATATTGCGTCTCTGCGTCTTCCATTCTCTCTCCTCGTTAGAATCCGTGCGTGTTTCGAATTGCGACCCCCCTGATCTGATGCATGGTGTTCCAATTTATAATGGTTTAACGGATCAATTTTTGCTTTCTTTTCCCTGCGGGTCCCACGGCATGCCTCCACTTTAAAAGATTGGTTATATCCAATCTGATGATCTCTTGTCCATTGTTCTCGTGGATTGAAATTTTAGTATATTATATTATTTAATATATAATATGTCATATCCTTTTTAGTTGAATATTTTGTTGCACCCTTCCTATATTTTCTTCTCTCTTAGATTATATCATATCTCCTGCAAAATAATATAGGATATCAATAGATTTTCTGTTATGATATTCTTTTATCCTATATTTAATTAACAGACAGATAATATATAAAAGATAATTAAATAAGTATAAGATATTAATAAATTCAATCAATATCTCCCAAAATCTATACTTATTTAGTTATAAAATATCTACTTATCAAATTCCCCCACACTTAAACGTTTGCTTGTCCTCAAGCAAAAGAAAAAGAATTCATTATTTGAAAAGAACATTGCTCATGCAATTCCTAACCAGAAAGCAATAAACCACCACACTTAGATCATATCATCAAATCTGATTTAAGTTAAATGTCTTATAAAAATAGATCACTAAGCCAATAGTCTGAAACAATTGTAACAATCTTTTAATATCCCATGATCAAAAGATCGGCACGCAATAAGTTCAACAATAAGATTAGTAAAAGAATATTATGCTACTTAATTTCTCCAGAAAAAATTCAAATTCCCCCACTAAACCAAGCTTTTCATTTAATTTAATAAGGATTCTCAGGTAGGAAATAACTTAATTTTTTTCCTTTTTCTTTTTTTTTTCCTTGAGCCGTTGTAGGTCCCCTTTTGACGCGACCCTGCACATGGGTGATGCAGCACCGGTTACTCAGTTACTTCAACAGGCACCTCAAGAGGCTTTTAGCCTAACTCATAACTTTCTTTAACTTTACCGTTTGACGCGAGTGCCAACATTGGTGATGAAGTGCCCCCGGTTACTAAGTAAAGTCTAGAGAAGTCATTGGAGTTGTGTGCATGTGTGTGTATGTGATTGATATCTTTTTTTTTTTTTTTTTTTCAGTACCTGAGTCATTTCCCCAACAACAGTTTTACTTCGTTAGCAAGGTTATCATCTAATTCTCTAAAGAAATCATGTAGCAAAATATCCATAAACTAATAATCGGTTGATCATATTACAAACTAATCAATATTCTCATTGTCAATCTCAAGATTGAAAAAAATGTAAGACTTTAGAGGCTTAATTAAAACATTTTTTTTTACAAAAAATTGACTTGATAATATTTTCCTAAGATAGGGAAGGCTCAAAGTTAAGGTCAATCCTAAACAATGCAAAAATCTCAAATAAAAAAAAAAATCTTTTCAATAGCATAAGGACAAGCATAACCAAAGAAATTATTTCTCTCCCCCACACTTAAATCAAACATTGTCCTCGATGTTGCAAAAATATAAAGAGGGAAAAGAACTAGTACTCCCCTGGTTTAGGTCTCTAACTCTGATGCGGAGTTCTTCCTTTAGTACCATCCATGAGGTTTCAAATTTTGAGAGAAAGAGTGCACACGCAAGACTTTGCAGCAGCAAGAGGAGCAATTGTCTTCAAACCTAAATAAAACTTAAAGAAAAAACAAAAACAACAGAAAAAGAAAAACAAAATAAAACTAAATAATGTAAGAAAAATCCTTGGGTTGCCTCCCAAGAAGCGCTTGGTTTATAGTCTTCAGCCCGACTATGTCAGCAGTCTAAGTGGGTGATGACAAGTGGTGAACTATTGTTTGCCGGTTCACTTCACCACCATGGTAATGCTTCAGTCTTTGTCCATTTACTTTAAAGCAGTTTCCTGTTCTCTCATCTTTAACCTCAATTGCACCTTTTGATGACACTGAAACCACTCTGAAAGGACCAGACCACCTCGATTTAAGCTTCCCCGGAAATAACTGCAGTCTTGAATTGAAGAGAAGCACCAACTGCCCTGGCTCAAAAGATCGCTTCAAGATATGACTATCATGCCATTGCTTTGTTCTTTCTTTATACAATCGTGCACTTTCATACGCTTGAAGTCTAAATTCTTCCAACTCATTCAATTGCAGTAGCCTTTTTGTGCTTGCTTGATTGTGGTCCATATTTAGCTTCTTGATTGCCCACCATGCTTTATATTCCAATTCAAGTGGTAAATGGCACGCTTTTCCGAAAACCAAACGGTATGGTGACATGCCAATTGGAGTACGAAAAGCTGTCCTATAAGCCCATAAAGCATCATCAAGCTTGTCAGACCAATCTTTTCTAGTTGGTCCCACAGTTTTCTCAAGAATCCTCTTAATTTCCCTGTTAGTCAACTCACACAACCCATTAGTTTGTGGATGGTATGCAAGTGACATCCGGTGGTGCACTGCATATTTTGCCAGAAGAGCTTTTAAATTCTTGTTGTTGAAGTGAGTCCCTTCATCAGTAATTATTGCTCTGGGGGTGCCAAATCTTGTTAAGATATACTTCTTCAAGAATCGGATCACTGTGTTGGAATCGTTAGATTGGCAAGCCATAGCTTCTGCCCATTTACTCACATATTCCACAGCCACAAGGATGTATTTATTTCCTCTTGAAGATGGGAATGGCCCCATGAAATCCATCCCCCATACATCAAATAACTCAACCTCAAAGATTCCTGATTGAGGCATCTCATGTCTCTTGGAAATATTACCTGTTCTTTGACACCTATCACACTTGGTAACAAATTGGTGAGCATCTTTAAATAAAGTAGGCCAATAAAAACCAGATTCAAGCACCCTTGATGCAGTTCGTTGCCCCCCATAATGTCCCCCATATGCAGATGCATGACATGCATTCAAAATTTCATCTTGTTCTATTTCAGGCACACATTTTCTAACAATCAAATCAGCACATCTCTTAAAAAGAAACGGTTCTTCCCAAATGTAGTAGGCAATATCATGCAGAAACTTCTTTCTTTGATAGAAATTTAAATCAGGAGGTAATACTTTACACACGAGATAGTTCACAATATCAGCATACCATGGCAACCCATAACTCCTTACAGCAAGCAATTGTTCATCAGGAAAACATTCATTCACCAACAAATTATTCACATGATCAGAAGGGTTCACAATCCTAGATAAATGATCAGCAACTTGATTTTCAATTCCTTTCCTATCAACTATATGCACATCAAATTCTTGTAGCAACAAGACCCATCTAATCAATCTAGGTTTAGACTCTTTCTTTCCCAACAAATATTTAATTGCAGCATGATCAGTGTAAACTACAACCTTAGCACCCATCAAATATACCCTAAATTTTTCAAAAGCAAACACTATAGCTAGCATTTCTTTTTCAGTAGTTGAGTAATTTACCTGAGCTGCTACTAGGGTCTTGCTTGCGTAATAGATAGGATGGAAGATCTTTGCATGCCTTTGTCCCAACACGGCTCCAACCGCATGGTTACTTGCATCGCACATTACTTCAAAAGGTAATGACCACTCAGGAGCTACAATGATAGGAGCTGAAGTCAATCTCCTCTTTAGTTCTTCAAAAGCCTTCATGCACTCTTCATTGAATTGAAAGGGAGTATCTTTCTCAAGTAACTGCGAGAGGGGCTTTGAAATCTTGGAAAAATCCTTAATGAATCGACGATAGAATCCAGCATGGCCCAAGAAGCTCCTTACAGCTTTGACATTCGAAGGGGGTGGAAGCTGCTCAATCACAGAAACCTTGGCCCTATCAACCTCTAACCCTTCCTTGGAGACTTTATGACCCAAAACTATTCCTTCGGTCACCATGAAATGACACTTTTCCCAGTTGAGCACTAGGTTTGTTTCCTCACATCGCTTCAATACCTTATCCAGATTTATCAAGCACTTGTCAAATGATTCGCCAAATACCGTGAAGTCGTCCATAAACACTTCCATTATTTTTTTCTATCATATCAGAAAATATACTCATCATACATCTTTGGAAGGTGGCAGGAGCATTGCATAGACCAAACGGCATTCTTCTAAAGGCAAACGTGCCATACGGGCAGGTGAATGTTGTTTTCTCTTGATCTTCGGGAGCAACCGCAATTTGATTATACCCTGAATAACCATCCAAGAAACAGAAGAATTCCTTACCAGCTAATCGGTCTAACATCTGGTCAATGAAAGGTAGTGGAAAATGATCTTTCCTCGTGGCATCATTCAATTTTCTATAATCCATGCAAATACGCCAACCAGTAACTGTACGAGTGGGGATGAGCTCATCTTGCTCATTAGTAATCACCGTCATACCTCCCTTTTTAGGAACGCATTGCACTGGGCTAACCCACGAGCTATCAGAGATAGGGTAAATAATTCCAGCATTTAACCACTTAACAATTTCCTTCTTGACCACTTCTTTCATCATCGGATTGAGTCTTCTTTGATTCTGGATAGATTTTTTGTGATCTTCTTCCAAAAGTATTTTGTGCATTACAAGTGATGGGCTTATACCTTTTATGTCTGCAATTGTCCACCCTAAAGCGCTTTTGTGGCCTCGGAGAACGTTCAACAGCTGTTCTTTTTGGTCGTCAGATAGGGAAGACGAGATGATAATAGGTAATGTCTCCGATTCACCCAAATATGCATATTCCAGATGTGGAGGTAAAGGTTTAAGCTCTAGAACCGGTGGTTGGTCAATAGAAGGCTTTAAAGAAGTAGTTTGCCTTGATTGCATCTCCAGTAACTCAAACTGTTGTGGCGGTTTACTGTAATACGGTGAGGCGTCGAGTAACTTCTTGCATTCGGATGTATCTTCTTCTTTAATTTCATCAGTCCCTTGTAATACAGCTGCTAAAGGTTCTTTTATAGAGAAGGACTCTAAAGCCTTTTGAATCACCTCATCGAGCACGTCAACCCTGAAGCAATCTGTAACGTCTCTAGGATACTTCAATGCCTTGTTCATGTTAAATATAACTTCTTCATTATTTACCCTCAACTTGATCTCTCCTTTTTCAACATCAATCAGAGTTCGAGCTGTGGCGAGGAAAGGCCTTCCCACAATGAGCGGTAGATCTCTATCTTCATCGCAGTCTAAGACAATGAAGTCAGCAGGGAAAATAAACTTGCCAACTCTCACCAACACGTCTTCAATAATACCCTTTGGAAATGCTAGACTTCGATCAGCTAGCTGAAGTGTCACAGATGTTGGTTGAGCTTCACCTAGTTGCAATTTTCTGAACACAGATAGTGGCATCAAGTTGACACTTGATCCTAGATCACATAATGCTCCTCCCTGAAACTTTTCTCCAATTATGCAAGGTATGGAAAAACTTCCTGGATCTTTCTGTTTAGGGGGTAGCTTGTTGAGAAGGATGGCACTACATTCTTCAGTTAGGGCTACGGTCTCATAGTCACCGAACCTCCTTTTCTTACTCAGCATCTCCTTTAGAAACTTCACATAATGAGGCATCTGCTCTAATGCTTCGAGGATAGGGATATTAATGTGTAGCTGCTTGAAAATCCCCAAAAACTTCTTATACTGCTCATCTAAAGCTTTTTTCTGAAATCGTTGAGGAAATGGTAGGGGTGGTACCCATTTAGGATTCTCTTCAGTTGTTTGCTTTTTCTTTACCTCCTTATTTTGGGATTTACTATCCTTATCTACTCCCTTAGCCTTTTGTGTAGATTCTTTAACAATTCCTTCAAGGCTCTCTGGAGTTTCTTCACTATTAGGACTTGGAGGCTTCCTTGTTGGTTGCTGTACCTCAGGTAATTCTTCACCACTTCTAAGGGTGATGGCTTTACAATCTGCTCTTTCATCTCTACCAGGATTAGGCACAGTATTACTTGGCAGTTCTCTCTGTTGTAAAACGTCCATAGCATTTGCAAGTTGTCCCACTTGTATCTGAAGATCCTTGATTGATGAGGCCATCCCTGCAACATTAGCATTAGTAGCAGCTTGATCTTGAGCGCTCTTTAGTTGAAAACTTGCGAGCTGAGATATCATTGCTTGTAGGTCAGATTTAGGCTCTTGGGCAGGAGTGACTTCCTTTTCCGACTGTTGAAATCCAGGAGGCGGCACTTGTCTTGTACTAGAGGTTGATGCTTCATTAAGAGTTGCACCATATTTCCAAGAGAGGTTAGGATTTTTGCGCCAGCCAGGATTGTAGGTATTCGAGTAAGGATTGTTCTGGTTGTTGCCACGGTAGTTTCCTGCATAGTTCACTGATTCTATCGGTTGAGTTATGAGGCATTCTCCATTATCATGGTCATTTCCACAATACTCACAAGGAGCACGAATAGCATTTACTCTCATGTGTCCGCCATTTGATCGGTTTGCTTGAGCTTCTAAGTGATCAATCTTCTTGTTGATCGTATTTAACATTGCCATCAACTGTGAAGAGGGAGCTTCATTAATTTTATCAACTGACTTCATTGGCCTTCTTTCATAGTTGTTCTGTAGAAAGTCAGTGGATAAGTCATCTAAACATTTCCAGACATAATTTATCGGTTGCTTTGTAATTCCTCCATTACTGACAGCATTTAATTCCGATTTAGATTCGGGAGTCAACCGAGTACTGAATATTTGAAGCAACACCCACTTCTCTAGATTGTGACCAGGGCTCTGTCGGACAAGTAACTTGAACCTCTCCCAAGCCTCATACAGATGTTCTCCATATTGTTGACAGAAATTTGTAAGAGCGGCTCGTGCGTCCACAATCTTATTATGTGGAAAGAATCTCGATCTGAACTTTTCTTCCAATGTCTCCCAAGAGGTTATACTGCCCTCTTCTAAGTTGTTGAGCCATTCTTTAGCTTTACCTTGTAGAGAGTAAGGAAAAAGCCGAAGGCGAATTACATCATCAGGAACTCCATTCATCTTGAATGAGTCGCAGACGTCAAGAAATTGTATCAGATGCCGATTTGGGTCTTCTGAATTGTTCCCGGCATACTGACCCTGTAGTTCAAGCATCTTGAGCATAGTCTGCTTGATTTCGAAATTGTTGGCTTGGAACGCAGGCACCTTGATTCCTGACTGATATCCTCGCGATTGTCTTCCCAGAAAGTCATTGATACACAAACGATCATTTTCATCTGCAGCCATTTCTTCGGTGTCAGTCTGTATCAATTCCTCCTCTTCGTGCTGAGGTGTTGTAGCTTCCAAAAGCCCTTGGATATTCCTTGATTTATGTGGTGTTTTAGTAGATTTGGTTTTACGAGTCATGTACCGAGGTACCTGCAAAACCAAATAAATTTCAAAGTACCAGCTAACACCAAAAATTGAAAAGAAAAGAAAAATAAAGAAGATTTTTTTTTTAAAATAAATAAAAAGAAAAAAAACAGAAAGAAAAAGAAATACTCAAACTAAAACTACTAAAGGATTTCTAATACTAGTCACCAATTGCCTTAAGTCCCCGGCAACGGCGCCAAAAACTTGATAGGGCAAAATTTAAAGCCTATGTACTCCGCAAGTATACGGGTCGTATCAAGTAATAAAATGATAAGTAGAGTATCGTTCCCACGAAGACTTAGTACCCACAACTTCAGTTAAGCATTAATCTCGCAATTTCGTTTAAGTTAAGCAAATCAAATTGACTTTAATAAGTAAAAGAAATCAAAACTGAAATTAAAATAACAAAAACTACCAACTAATCGAACGCACAACCTAGAGTCACTAATCCCTTATTTGTTTCCTAAACATTGTTTTCATTAATTTAATTAACCTTAATATCAATTTTGTTAATCTCGAGTATAAATAGCTATAAGTGCCTGTCGGTCCACTTATAACCCTCTCTTAAGGATAATTTGTTATGTCTAACATAATTACTCAGAAGAGGCAACATAACTCGGACACACTCTTCAACAATTATATGGGGCCATTAGGTATATGTCTATCCTAACCGCAAATTAAATCATAATTTAATCCCATATTACTTAATCTAAGAGCTTAATTAAAATTCCCTTCGTCAAGGTAAATCCTAATTCTCTAATTCATATTCAATGATGGCCAGTCACTAAATAGATAAATTCAAACAAGATTAAGCAACCGAAAATTAATATTAATTTTAACTAAACAATGAAAATAAAATCTAATTCACAAATAAGTTCATAGCTACTCTAGGTTGCAAAAAGAGTCTAGCCACACATGGCTTTATTCAAATCCATGACAAAAAAATAAGATAAGAAGTCAGGTTTAAAGAATAAAAAGAGCTAGGAAGGAAAGCTTCTCCGTCGCCTCCACGGTCCTTTCGTCCTTCCGTGGAGATAATGAAGATAATCAAAACTCCTACTGCTCGGTGTGCGTCCCCTCCTGATATTGCGTCTCTGCGTCTTCCATTCTCTCTCCTCGTTAGAATCCGTGCGTGTTTCGAATTGCGACCCCCCTGATCTGATGCATGGTGTTCCAATTTATAATGGTTTAACGGATCAATTTTTGCTTTCTTTTCCCTGCGGGTCCCACGGCATGCCTCCACTTTAAAAGATTGGTTATATCCAATCTGATGATCTCTTGTCCATTGTTCTCGTGGATTGAAATTTTAGTATATTATATTATTTAATATATAATATGTCATATCCTTTTTAGTTGAATATTTTGTTGCACCCTTCCTATATTTTCTTCTCTCTTAGATTATATCATATCTCCTGCAAAATAATATAGGATATCAATAGATTTTCTGTTATGATATTCTTTTATCCTATATTTAATTAACAGACAGATAATATATAAAAGATAATTAAATAAGTATAAGATATTAATAAATTCAATCAATATCTCCCAAAATCTATACTTATTTAGTTATAAAATATCTACTTATCAATAAGTTAAAAGATACTCATTCATAAATGAAGGCAAAGTTGAAAATTTACCCCATAATCATTGATCTAACTATCTCTCCTTAGTATGTGTAATTTAGTTAAAAATGACTTATAAATAAAATCAGAGTAGCATTTTGGCACTTAAAGACCAACATTACTTTAATAAATAATTTAAGATCTCAATAAATATTGTACTTAATCTTTAAAACTATGGGAAATACACTTCTCATGTTGCAGAAGAAGTATATCCTCATGTCATAAATATTTTGATTTTCATACTTAAGTTTTTTTTTAATATATAAAAAATATGTGGGTCCTACTATTTCATGTGTATGTAAAGAATCTTCTTCTTCTCATGCAACATGAGAAGTATAAACCCCCAAAACTATACATATAAAATGAATCCAAAAGAAATTTCTAAAATTACTGTATGTTTAAAACGATAGAATAACTTATTTGACTTAGCGTTCAAGAAGCACGTTCACGTAAATGGAAATGAAACTTTTTTTATGTACTTACCATTTTGATCCTATTTATAAGTCTAATTTGATCAAAAAATTTGGTCCTTTTTATAAGTCCATTTTGACCAAATAAATGAGACTGTGACAATTTTGCCCATAATAATGATGATGATGAGAGATTAGTTAGCCATATTGAAAAGAGAAAAAGATGAGAGAGATTTGACAATAAATTTTAAAAGGTACTCATTCATAAATGAGGGTAAAGTTGGAAATTTGTTTCATAATCATTGAGATACTTAGCTTTCCTTGGTATGTGAGATTTGGTCAAATTGGACTTATAAATAGGACCAGAGTGGTACCACTCTGATCCTATTTATAAGTCCCTTTTTGACCAAATCACACATACCAAGGAGAGATAGTTAGCTCAATAATTATGAGGTGAATTTTCAACTTTACCCTCATTTATGATTGGATACTTTCAACTTTTTCTTCTCTCTCTATTTTCATTGGTACAATTAATATGAGGCAAAATTGTCGCAATCTCATTTATTTGGTTAAATGGAACTTATAAATAGGACCAAATTTTTTTGGTCAAAAGAGATATTTATAAATAGGACCAGAGTGGTATCTCATATACCATAAATTATGATTGAAAAAGCATCTTCTACCGCTCAGCCAAATAGTACTTCAAATTCTCCTCAGCCGCCAGCTTTGGTAGCTTACGCAACAAGGTTTTGTTGTTTTCATGAACTTGCTTTATGTTGTGGACTTTTTACTGCATGCATCTTTTAATTGGGTCTTTTATTCCTATTATGGACTTTTGCTTATTTAACTGCAAACTTTTTCTGATTCTAAAGTCATATAGTGCTGCTATTTGAATGTTTTAAATTGAAGGATAAGATTTTATGATAGTTTTATTAAAAGACTAAGATAATTTTTTTTATAACATTATATTTAGCTAATTGTTGAAAAAGGTAGCTCCTTCTCCTCAATTTTAAACCTAGCGTCCAACTCATAATTTTTTATAGCTCCTTTTTTTTTCATCCACAATATAGTATTGACCAATTTCATTTTGGGTGCATCTAGAAATTGAGGGTTTTTTGCTCAAATTTGAAAACTTGTTAATTTTGAGTGCATAAAATTCTTCTTCACGACTTCAACAAATATTTTAAAATGTTACCATATATTATTTTTTTATACAAAAAATGGTGGTAAGTGTGCAACCACTCCAAGTTCTGCAGTGGTAATGACAACCCTCCCAATAATGGTAGCTCCATACAAGGCAATTACGATTGGTTTTACCACAACTCGAACCCTAGACCTCTTAAGGGAATTCAGCGCCACATTCCGCTAGAACAACCACATGTTGGTACCGTATATTATTGAATGAAGATTTTGTTATGCAAACAATTGGTCCATATTGTTTTTCTGTGTTACACAGCCACCAACAACGTAACTTGTCTGTGGATTCAATGTTTTCGTTTGACAATTAAGCTCGAAGGTGTTTAACCAAGTCTGTTGCCTTCAAGTTTTGAACCCAAGTCCATAAGCCTCAGACATCACCCAATTTTACGATAATACAAATTATAATTATAATTTCTGGTAATTTTGACCATGCTTAATGTTTGTAACTTTATTTATGCCTTAAATTAAGAATTTTCTTGTTTTAACTTGATTTAAAAAAAAAATATAAAAAATAGTGAAGGTATGTTAATCAGTTCCAAGGCCTCAGTCCGCCCCGTTTTCTCAGCTCTAACTCTAGCACTACCTATAGGAAATTCATGGTTCCTTAAACTTTATTAATTTAGCATATTGACATAAGAGCAACTAATTAATTTAAATATAAGACATGGTTGAATTTTTTTTTATAGAAATATTAAGAAAGTTAAATAAGCTAATTAATTAGATCATATATTGTGTGTAATTAAATTATATATTAGTTTATAAATAAAGCAAATTAGTTTGGATAAAAAAAAGATAAATATAAATATTTTAAAGTAATTAAATTAGTTTTTTTAATCTCCCAAAAAACGTTAACTGGATCTTATATTTAAGATCAGAGATAGTATTATATTTTTAAAATGAAAGACGTGTTGATATTCATATTCCTCATGTGACATGTCCTTCTACTATTTGCATGCTTGAAATTCTAATGTCTTTCTCATTTAATGCTTTCAAATTTTTTTATGTTGGATCTTAAATAATGGAATTTCTTATCCTTCAAGAAGGTTCGATTTGGAGGCTATGATCAAGAAGCAATTCATTAATTTGAATCACTCTCTTTCATATTTAAGAAATGTTACATGGCACAGGACATGTTCGAGTAGGACAACCTTCAATTTTATATAGGTTTTTTAATTCTCATCCTCGTTTGTTCTCTATATCCGTACTATAACACTTTCTTTTTTTTTTGGGAAAAGGGCAAAAAAATACTACTTTAACTTTAAAATTTCAAATCAGTATTGGCTATAAGAATGTACTAATTGATAGCTCATTTTAATAGGAAATCATTGGTTTAAAATTTTGAAATTCAAGTACCATTTTCTTATCTTTTTCCCTTTTTTTTTTTTTTGCTTTTTCACTAAAATATCCAGAACATCCTTAAATTCTTGTCTCAAGTCTCAACTGGATAAAATCTTCCTGAACATGTTTAAAATTAATACTCTCTTCATTCTTTAATTTAAGACATATTTACTTAATTTCATTATATTAAGAAAGATAGTTATGTTAGTTAATATATGTATTCTCTAAAATACTCTAGTTATCTTCCTTCATTTCTTCTCATACTTGATTATTATAGGAGGAAATATTAATAGAAATAAATTAGAAAAAGATTGACAAAAATGAAAAAAATAGGTTTTATATTTAAAACTGAGATAAACTCCATATATATGTCTTATATTAAGGACCTAATAAAGTACAATCATAGCTGAATTCACACTAAGGCATATAATATGTATTTTGGATATTTTAGTAACTTCCTTTCTTCTTCTTTTGCCCTCACGGTATTTTAACAATTTTAGTCTCACTCAAAACCTTAATGGGCACTTTTTAAGGTTCCTTATCAAGATTAGGTATTCTTACCCCTTTCATGCCATTTATTCCATTCACACAACTGAAAGTTTTTTCCGAGAGTATAGAACAAAAGAATATTCACATTACCAAAGCTTTGTAAGTGGAAATTAGAAACAATATAGAAAGTATAAATTCTTCTTTCTTTTGGAATAATTAGACAAAATAAAAGTAAAATTGGGGGGGGGGGGGGGGGAATACCTAATGGATCCCTCCACATCTAAGAACATTTACTACCTCCCGTCATAAGACTCAGTTGACTTTTTTAAGAGAACAATGAAGCTAAATAAATTATTTTAAATATTTATATTTAAATGTTTTATACTAAACTAATTTATTTGATTTATAAATAAATTACTCCCTCAGTTTTAATTATATGATTAAGTTTGTAGTGTAAATTGCTCTACAAACTTGGTCCTATAATTAGGACATAAGTTAGTAATATATAATCAAGTGATACACGGCAAATTATGTAATTAATTAACCTATTTTAGCTCAGACTTTATAAGTCGTACAGACCAAGCAAACGGAAGTTTAGAGGATTTGTACAACACAGAATATCTGAATGCAATTAAGTGCTCAGGGATTCCTCACCATAAATTGGTTTTGAAAGTAGGTGTACCGTTATGTTCATAAGGAATATTGATCAAGCAGCTGAATTGTGCAATGGTACAAGGCTACAAGTAACACAACTTGGCAAGAATGTGATTAAGGCAAAGGCATGGAATGGCATAAGCGCAGGTGAAGATATTTTAATACACAGGATGGATATGAACTCATCTGAATCTAAACTACCTTTCAATATGACAAGGAGGCAATTTCCAATCATATTATCATTTGCAATGACAATAAATAAAAGTCAAGGACAAACAATGTCAAATGTTGGCCTCTACCTTCCAAGTCCAGTATTTTCACATAGGCAATTATATGTTGCATTATCCAGGGTGAAGAGTTTCAAAGGTTTAAGGATACTCATATTGGATGAGTTGAAACAACCCATTAGTAGAACAACAAATGTTGTATATAAAGAAGTTTTCCAGAACCTTGATTTCAAGTAATGTAAGTTTTGTGGAAAGGTTTTTTGTTATGAAACAGATGGATGTTTACATCATTTAAATCAATGCAACAATTTTTCACATCTGTGCAACACATGCGAAGAAAGTCTTGTTTTATATTAAACATGAGAGGGAGTATTGTTTTTGACCAAAAAAAAAAAACATTATTATAAGACTCAGTTTTGGAACTGTCCACCAAGAAATGGTCCAAATTTTTATTATTTCTTATTTTAAAAATTTTGAATTATTGCAATTAAATTTGGGAAATATACTTCTCATGTTGTATGAGAAGTATATTCTCATGTCATAGATCTAAAAAGATGTGGATCCTACCATTTCCATGTTTGAGTTTTGTTTTTTGTATTTTGTTTTTTTTTAATAAAAAAGATGTAGGTCTCATCATTTCATGTGTGTGTACGAATTTTTTTCTTCTTATACAACATGAGAAATGTAAACCCCACTAAATTTTCATGTATCATAATATCAAGTCCAATTTCGAGGTCCAAGAAATTTAAGCTCAATCTTTTAGTTGCAATAATGTAAAGAAGTACAAATGGGGTTAGATCTCGAGAAAGAGCCCTCACAAAGTAACAAATTAAGGTTTTAATCTTCGTCAGAAGAGGGATCCATATTCTTCAATAAGAGGGTACTCAAGCTAAAAAAAATCCGGTCAAGAAGTGGGTTTTAACACTTCGATACTTTATAAAGATACCTATACCCTTTTCCTCAAACAAAAGAACTTAGGCCCTAATTATTTTCTTCTTCTGCTTCGTCGATTTTTGTTTTTTTTTTTTTCCCCACAAGATTGCTTCTCTAGTGAAATATAATTTCGTAATTATCACACGGATTTTCTTTTACTCATTTTTTACACAACTATTTAATATTATATTAATAGACCCGATTTCATGTGCATACTTAAAGTGATTATTCCTAAAATAACTTGTTGTAAACTTGTAAGGTGTCTCGGATCTTTTCGTAAATTGCAATCAATTTAAAACTCGCATCCATTAACTAGGTCTACTCTCTTTTCTATCTAGTTTGATGATTTTATTGTAAGACTTAATTATCTTTGTAATTAGACTTGTATGGTTAATTTCCTCTTTCAATGTAGAGATATATTGTATTCACCATTTGCTTGTATTTAATGATAGTTTTAGTTATTGGGCTAAGGGTTGTTAAACTCATAAGTTTGAATAAACCTGTGACAATGACATATAATAGTATTGCACACTCAAAGTGCAAATTTATAAGAGTTTACTTTTATAAAAAAAAAAGAATATAAATAGTATATAATTAAAATATAAAAAATGGCAACAAATTGATTTTGATTATTTTAAATCTAAATAATTAAAATTAAATCCATCAACATTCATAATTTATCATATATGGGCCTGTTTAGATTAGCAGTGATAGAATTGACTTATTTTTAATATGAATTCTACAAATATAACATACGAAAAAATTCATATTATAAATGTGATTTGTGTTTAAATCGACGGTGGCAGAAGTGAAATTTTTTCAAGCTGAAACTTATTTGGATTATTATTTGATAAGTTAGTTAAAACGAAAAATGATTGAAAATGATATGAATCTTATTGAATGCTATATATATATATATATATATATATATATATATATATTAGTTGTATAAATTTTGATAATTTAGATAAAAATTTAAATTTGATAAAAAAAATTAATGTTGTACTCTCTTTGGTCCTTATTATAAGGCACCAACTAGCAAGTTTATTTGATCCATTTTATAAGGCACTTTCTGATTCCCAGGGAGCATTAATTATTTTTTCCAGGTCTTCCCATGATTAATAAGGGTAATTGGTGAGAGTAATAATTAATATGATATTAAAGTTTAGGCAATTAGTAGGGGCAATATTGGAAATTACTTAAATCCTAGGACAATTATTGACTTTAACTACTTTTATTGGTTTGTGAGAAAAGTTAGTTGGTGCCTTATAATAAGAACCAGAGAGAATTTTAGGGATAGAAATAGACTAGGCTATACTAGACTTTAGTTAAATAGGTTTAAGCTTATGATGGAGATCCAAAGCCTAAGCCTGTATGTAGGCTTTTTTTAGGCCTGAGCCTAAAGGTGTATTTGGTTTGAGAGAAGGGGATAGGAGAGAAGGGAAAATGATCCCCTCCCCTCATTTGGTTTAAAATTTTGGAGGTGAGGGAAGCCAAAATCTTAAACTACCCTCCTCTTTCTTTTTAAACCAAACAAATGATCTTTTCCCTTCCCCTTCCCTCTAACAAACCAAATAAGGTAACATACCCTTCCCTCCCCTCAAACCAAACACATCTTAAGCTTTTAAAAAGCCTGACCTGAAATCTATTTAAAAGCCTACTTAAAATGTAGGCCATTAAATAGGCTTAAAGTTAATGCATCTAAGTTCATATATATTTCATCAAATCTGTTTAAAAGCTTACGTTGTGTGACTTGTGTCTTAAAAGTTTAGGGATTCATACTCATATGAAAAAAAGAGTTACTAAGAGAAAGAAAATAATACCTAATAGTAACAATTGTCTGAGTAAGTAAAAATAAGAAAAACCAACCATTTTTTGACTAAGGAGATACATTTTTTAAAATCAAGAAAACATTACAGGTGGCTTGTAAAACTATATTTTAACTCTCTTTTTTCTTGCATAAAACGAGGCAAGTTCCTCCTATTGAGATCATTTTCATTTGAGTATCACTAAAATAAACTTAATGTAATTATTATGTTGCATCAAATGGCACAAATCAAAGGATAGGTAGGGAGTTAGCATTGTCATCTCAAGCGATATAAAAGAAGAGAAGTAGATACGATCAATTGATTAATGAAAATGTTAAGCTCATGGATAAATAAGGAAATGTGAAACTCTTGGTTAAGATTAAGTTATTAATTTTATAAATAATTTATAAAATTAATTTAGATTATGCATAATAATACATTTTTTTATAAAAAAAATAAATAGGCCAGGCCTCTAGACCTGTAGGCTAAGCTTATGAAAATAGGCATGACATGTTTACCTAAATGGGTTTGACAATAAACTTAAGCTTAAGCCTAATCAATTTCCTAAATAGATTAGGTTAGGCTTAAAATAAATTAGACTGTGGGCTCCTGATAGGGATTTAGTCTATTTTCATCCCTATGCTGTATGTTATGTGAGAGGGAAAAAAAAGGAAGGGAGGTATGGGTAGCGTTAGTGGATAGTGATGTTGGTACATTTTTATTTTTAAATTTAATTATTTAATTAATTTGATATATGATGAGATTGTGGTGTATGTTGCCCTGTGACGAAGAGAGGATAGTGGTGGTGTTGAAGGAAATAAGGGAGTGACATGTATAAGGAGAGAAATGAAGCAAAGGCTTGAGATATTGCCACCTGGAGACGCTGCCACAAAAGCAAAACCAACGCTCAAGATTTGGGCTTCTAAAATAAGGAGCTTTTTTGGGAGATGGCCAATGATTGAAAAGCTTACCTAAATATCATCCAATTGGAATTTTTTCTCATTGAGTTTTTCCCTTCTCAAAATAAACTTTTTTGCCACCCAATGCTTACCCAAACAGAGCCATACTAAACAAACCCAAATAGAGCCATGCTAAACAAAGAATTTTTTTTAATAAAATTCATATATAAAACCATTGAATATGATCAAATAGAAAAGGCCAGCACGAGTTTAACTGCGAGTTAACACAATTTTATAACGTAAAAGTATAAAAATGTTGAACATATAGTGTATGAATTCATAAATTTGATCGAATTTATAATTATCATGAATTTAAAAGTTACTTGATTCAATTCTATAAGATAAAAATATAGAAACAGTAAACTCAGAGAATTAATCATGAGTTTGATAACAATGCATCCAGCACCCTGAAATATTTTCTTAGGTGTATGCAATACTTTAAAGTTTTTTTTTTGGGTGTATTTAACAGCCTCAAATAATTTTTTTTAGGTGAATCAACACTTCAAAAGAACAAAGTGTCTTGGTGTTGCACAAAAAAAAAAAAAAAAGTGCTAGACACACCTAAAAAATATCTTAGGGTGTTGGATACCTCAAAAAGTACTATAACGTGCTAGAAGCACATAAAAAAAATAATTCAAGATTTAGTATGCATCACAAAATACTTTAGAATGTTGCATGCACTTTAAAAAATACCTCAGAATGTTAGATGCATCTCAACCTTTAGTTATTTTACCTTACTTATTAATGTCTACTCGATGATTCTTAATTGCCCCATAAAATTAGGTAATATGTAATTAGACTATAATCTAATTTACAATTATGATACACATATATCTAAAGGCTATATATCATGTTGTATAATGAGTTTGAATTGAAATGCATAACAACAATAACAATACCATATGTAAGTGACTCAAGAGACTCTTGTTACCATTAATACTTAAGATTAATTAGACATTTTTTGCCTTCAAGATTAATAAGACTAACATTACATGCATTCTTTTCTTAATACAAAGGAAAGGAATTCCTTAACAAGGGAAAGGAAAGAGATTAAATCCTTAGGTTATAGCACATTTCAGTCATTTAATTAATTAGTTGTGCGCTGCTCGAATTGAGTAAATGTGTAAAGTTACTATTTGGTCTAGAGTCCCTAGGAAATGATACTTTAGTGATCACTTCATTACTTGATACAATCCGTATACTTATGAAATTCTCAGTACAAAATAACACACACGCACACACACACACACATATATATAATTACAAGTATTCTCCTATTAAAGACAATTCTATGTAAGACGTGTCAAACACTAAATGTGAACACTTTTCCTAGTGAGGATTCAAACCTCCCTCTAACAACTCACCCATGTCTTCAAGAAAAGCTAGTTTTCTATTAGAGCCAATATTGTTCAAGGCATTATCATATACTAAATGTAAATGCTTTTTTCTAGTGAAGATTCAAATATTGGCGCATCACATTATTAGAGGGTACCTATTTTTTGCTAGACCCAACTTTGTGGGTTTTTTTTTTTTTATACGAGAAAAATTTAGGTAGAGGTAGACACCAGTACCCCACCAAAGCCAGGATATGACTCCAAGCTCAAAAAACGCTTATAAAGGTACTTATAGATTGCCTACCGACAAAACCCTCACATTGACTAGTGGATATCAAACCTCCTCCTTTTTAGGGTAAAGGCCGACGCCTTAGCCAACTATGTTACTCCTCATTGGCGGTTGTTTGTCTTATTTCTCTATGGTTTGCATCAGCTCACAATTTTGGGCCTTTGCTCACAATTTTGACGGTTGTATTGAACTTTCTAGCTTCAAGGCTCGGCCCAAATTTTAAACATGTATCTTATTATCTTTTTTTAAAAAAAAAATAAATGGCATTGCTTTAAGAAAAAATATTATATTTATGCTAATTATCTCTACTTCAATGTTTTTGATGCTCCACCTCCAGAAAAACAAAAGGAAAATAAGGAAAAATAATTATTGGCGGTGTTGAAGGTGGAAGTGTCATGTCAATCAACAAATGAATCCGCGAGGACAAGGAAGCATGCCCTCCATGATTTATCGTTGTCAGCAGTATTTATTACTCGTATTATTTCCCTGCAAGCCGCAACAAATAATATAATTGAAAATAAATTAATTATATTAATAACATTTAAACATTTAAAAATAAAAATTTAGAACTACATAAATAAGTTAGTATTTATATTTTCAAAAGTTATTATAATTTGCTATTTTTTATCTTACAAAAATATGTTGAGATAAAGATCTCATTGCAAAACTTAGAAAAACCACATTATAACTTTTGAAGCACAACTAATAATAATTATTTATCTGTATAGTCTATAAAGAAACTGTACATAATAGTGCAAGTTAACCATCCTTAGCTTTCAATTTTCCCCCCTGTAAAAGATAGTGTGTCAGGCTAATAAAGCAATATTACTATAATTTTCATTATATATGAAAAGCTAATGAAGAATATAGAAACAAAAAGATCACAAATAAATTCCCTTCTTAAACTAGAACGAATGAAAGTGGGATTAACCCAACAATCTTATCACAGATCTTTCTAACTGTACAAAAAATCGTGCATTAATAAATGTAACAAGGCTCTCTACATCAGCAGTGGCACCGGTTTGATTCAATTCATTCCTGATAATAATAACAATAATAATATACAATCTACTATTCTACAAAAATACAAGAATCCATCAGGTTAAAGGGAGGAACCCCATGAAAATTTATACACAAATTCCTCACCACCATAAGGATTATAAATCAGTTAATATCAGTTAATAAGCTCAACTTCTAATAGAACCTGAGGCTTTATCATCATCCTCCTCCTCCTCCTCACCATCAATCAGCAGCCATTATTCTGAAGTGAAGTGCAAATCATCAATGGCAATGGACAGATCAGATTCCATGACCCCCTTGTTAGTCTCCTTTTGCTCAGTACTGTTATTATTACTTCTAGTACTACTACTGCCATTGATGGTGCCATTCACTTCTTTCCCTACTGCTGGTGCTGGTGCTGCTGCAGCAATAATGCAGTCCTGGAATCTGAAGCAGCTGGTGAGATGGTCATTTGTTAACCCAGCAACCTGCATGAAGGAGTACACAACTGTGGGGCCCACGCTGCGGAATCCCCGCCTCACCAGGTCTTTGCTGATAAAATCTGCTTTTGGCGTTTTCACAGGAACCTGTCTAGGGTACCTGAATCTGCTTACTATGGGCTTGTGGTTCACAAAGCTCCAAATATACTTCCCAAATGACCCAAATTCATCTATTACCTGGCATTTCAGTTAAAAAATTCTGCAGTGTGTTAGTTGGGATGATGATAATCATATCCACAAATGATGCTATCTGCAATTATGGCGGTTCGGTACAAATGGGAATTTCTGTGGGGAAATTATCAGTTAGGTAGATCCAAGCTATACAAAAATAAGACTAAATCACTCATTAACAAATATGCAAAGCATATTAATTATAACTTCTTACTAATGCCCACTTCTGATATGCCTATATATTTTTGGTTTAACGTAGGACGAACCAACTAAGCAACATGGCAGGTTAAAGAATCCAAATTATTAGTTTTAAGTACTGCTATGACATAAATTGGATTCCCAAGAGGTCAGGCTGCACAGAAGATCATGTCATTGTTTGTCCCATATATTGAATAAGGAACAGGACCACCACCTTCCCATTGACTTTGGTACTGAATCTACTAAACCAAATGATCACAAAACAACAATTCATTCAATTGATTCTGCAGAAAATTCAAGGCACTAGTTATCTGTCACAACGATGAGGCAAAAATACAACACCCATATTAAACTCAAGCACAATGCTGAAAATATATATGCAGCAGTACAGAAAATGCCACCAAACTTGCAGGACATAATAAACTAGTTGACTTCTTTGCTAACTAGTGCAAAATTATTAGAACACAATCAAGCCTGTGATTTATGGTTTTCATGGCTTCTAAAGGTCCAAGAATTAAGTGGAAAACTTAGGAAGCAACCACATGTGTGCATATTTTGTTCTAAATGTTGAATGGGTCAAGAGAAAATGATAATCTACCTTTGACATTTGACGTGCATTCTCAATTATAGCACGCAGTTTAAGTTCTGAAAGTAGAGAGCTTGCCGGGGTTCCTGGTGCCACTATTTTCTTCTCATTCATGTTTGAGACAGCAACTGGGTCAAAGTCTGCAAACACTTCCCTGCAAAATAACCTTTTAGTTAAAATATTGCTAACAAAATCACGAGGAAAGAGGATGCGGAAGAGGACAAAGGTTATTCTAGCAGCCAGTTCACATTTGAGGCTTCAAGTGAATTTAATTATAAATTAAAAGGAAAGGAAAAGGCAATATGGGATTTCTAGAGATGCAGTACCTAAAAATATGCCTTTTGCTAAGAATCGTTGGCCAACTGAGTTCTCCCAGAGCACTTGAAAATACAAGAAGCTCAAATAATTTCCTACATGAATAATGTGTCGAGATTAACACCTATCTAGGGGGTAATATTCTTTTTCCCCACAAAAAAAAGACTTGATAATTAAATTTTGCATCACATACTTGTCATCATGAACTGGAACTCCCCATTCTTCATCGTGAAAAGTAGCATAACATGGCTCTATTGTCAACAGTTGAACTTAGTCAGAAAGCAAAACTCAGAAAAATGCTAATCAAGTTCAATATAAATCTTACGAAGACTTTCTAGGAAGATGATGCCTGGCATCTTGCTATATACTCCATTTTTTCTCTTCATAACATCAAATGAAATCCATAGGGGGAAAAGGCAAACATCAAAGTGTCGTACATGATGATTTGAAGCACAATAAAATTGAAGGGACTTAAAAATCTTACAGAAGAAACCTAGCATCAGAAAACTCAAGTCCATGCTCGTTTGACAACATATAAGGAATACAATCAAATACATATTTGAAAGTTCTGAATCAAATGAATCCAAAATGTTTCATCCACAATCTCAACCTTCATGAACTGGAATTTGTCTTCAAGTCTAACAATACTTATAAATTAGCAATATGAGCTCTAGATAAATTTAAAATCAACTACCACCATGTGGATATTCTTGATTGTAATTTCAATCTAAGGAACCACATACAGAATCACAAAAATGTCCACCAAGTCCTTTTGAGATAGTGTCAAATTATGGTCCATGTCAGTTCCAAAATCAGTATTCAGTAACAAACGTCTTCTTTTGAATTCAGAAATAGTTAAAGAGAAGAACAAACCAGTATTTGGAGTCACCCAGGCACACCTCTTCTTGGACTGTGAACCATCAGAAGGAGGAGATTCTAAAGCACCATCAGAAGCAACACTCCTTGGTTTTGTCACATTCGGCTTCCTTCTACTACCTAGACTATATGACCGAACTAATCTGCCAGTAGATGCTCGACTGTGAAATGAATCTGTGGAGGCGTCAGATGAACATGAAGCATTCAAGGACAAATTACAATGCAATAACTGCTCATGCCGACGGAGTACTGAAGCAACACTTGAAGGATGTGACTGAGGAGAGGAAGTGACGACTGTAGAAAATTGATGAGATTTCTTCTCTTTGGACGATACAATCTCGTCCCGCAATTTATCAGCATTCCTCAGTGGCTTTGAATTTGGTTTCCCCGAACTATATGATCCTGACTTAATCCCAGCAGGTCCAAACACAGGCCTTGCTTCTGAATCAGCAACATTCATAGACCTCAGTCTTGGAGCTGCAGACATTGATTTGGGTTCCAGAACTCACTAAACAATCACCAAAATATTCCAATCTAACCAGCCACCACCAGTGGGTTCTTTAAGCCCTAGTATTTATCAGCAGTCCATGAAATTGGATGAAGCCCTCATATTTACAGTAGTTAAACTCTTGGACACTCCCAAACACAGATCTTAGATTCTTACCTCCAAAATGCTATCACTGTAGTCTCAGCTACGTGGGAATCAGTGAGAGTTCTCAAATTACTCAAAGACACGCGCTCAGAGCCACCCGATCCTCTAAATTAACCGACAATAAGGCCTCCCACCCCGTTCCTTTCATATCCAAATTTTCATACAACCCAAAACTGGAAAACTTGAAGCCAATAGGGTTTAGGACTAAAGCATGATCGAATCCAAAATGGGTTCACCTTTTTTACCAAAGTTAAAGTTTAAATGGGCCAAAAAAAGCGCAGCATTCTATCTATATTCCCGATAACTTTCAAAACGAGCTTCCGCGATCCTCGAGACTCAGATTCCATTCTGCATTGTGGAAAAAGAGACCACTCTGCAACCTCAAAAGGAAAGAAAATACGGGTGTTCAAACTGTGCCGCGTATTATTTCTTTCTTTCTTTTTTTCTCAGTCGCCCCACATGGAGAAAAAGCTGACACATTCCTTTGGAGACACATGCTTTTCTTCCCCAAAAATTAGTAGAGAAAGTTTCCCAGAAAATGCGATGAAAAAGGGTGTCTTCTTACAAGTGACAAGGATTGTGAAATTATATGGGTTTGATTCTTGAAGTTCCAACTAAATATCTTGATTTTCGAGGTAGATTTGATGTGATAAACTAGTAAACATGGGAGGAAAGTAGGAAACGGAGAGGGAATCAAGGAGCAAGGAAAGATTGGGACTTGGTAGTGGGACAGTGACAAGATTACGCTTTACCCGAAAACCCGGTTCGAGCACCGCAATTTTACCGGCTATGTCCGGTACCTTTTTTATTGTCGTTTTTGTGGTTCGATTGATCTCTGCCACTTTTTTCAATTATGCTCCTCCAAATCTTCAGTAGGAAAGCAGCAATTCATTGTTATGAAATTTGAAAATTGAAAATAATGCAAGACTGACACTGTTATAAAATTTTTATATTAAGAGATTGAAGGTAATTGCTTTAAAAAAAAAAAAAAACTTCTAATTTTGATTTAAGGCATCATAATTTTAGTCTATATTTTAATTTATTGACTTTTTAGAAAAATGCATAATAATCTTGTTAATGTCCCTTTATTTTTATATAAGAGTTGTATTCTTCGTAAATTTTAAATATTGAAAAATGTCCCCTGATACCTATTTCATGTTCCTCTATTTTTCTATTTTTTTTAAATATTTTTCAACCAAATTAAACTATGCGCTTAATTAACTCCGTGACTTAACTTAAGGTTATTTGATTGTATCTTCGTAATTGTAGTCAAACTTAGGGCGACTAGTTAGGGGTGAGATACATTGGGAAACCTATTCAGATGATTCTAGCATTCGAAAAAGTGGATATGCTTATGAGATACTAGCATTCGAAAAAGTAGATATACAAATGTGTTTCTCTCATAGAGATCCTAACATTCAGAAAAATGGATATGCAAATGTGTCTCTCAAAGAGACCATAACACTCGGAAAAATGGATATGCAAATGTGTTTACTAAGAACATGGACACGTTACTAGACAACAATGCATTACATTACACTTTTGCTTCCTTTGTAATTGTACTTTCGTGCAAGGTGGCTGTTGACAGATTTGGCCAGTTAAAAGTTCATCGTTTCGTGTAGTTTGATAATGAAGAATTTGTACAAAATGCCATCAAACCATGGAATGTAATGGTGTTAAATGACAAACTTGGACTCTTTGTTCAGTGCTGAGAAGGGCTCGTGTAAGTAGATTGGATTGTCATCCTTATATTCTCATACTTCACCAAAATGAAAGAACTATGGAACAAGTTGTAACATTATAACTCTAGAATATCGGTATGAGTCTACCTCTGATACCACTTCTAATATCTCAACACCTTACTCTTGATATTGTCCATTCTCCAATCTTTTGTGTATCTCACCTTGCCCAAGTACACTATCACATGAATCCTTTCTTGAATACTAATGTAGAACGAACCTAGTTCCAATACCAAATAGCATAGGATGAATCAATCTCTGATACCAATTGACGCAAAGATAGAGAGAAGAGAAAAAAGTGTAAAGTTAAATTGTTATTCATAAGACCAAAATATATCAAACTTTTTCATTGAAATATATTGTCTTCATTAGAGTGAGCTTTGATACCAATTGATGAAGGACAGACAGGCTCTGATATCAATTGACGTAGCATGAACTAGGTTTTAATTCCCTATTATTGTAGAGCTGTGGAAAGGGTAGAGAAAAGGGGCAAGAAGAATATTTTGCTTAAAATAGGAAAATGAAGGTTAATCAAGGATATATTTTTCAACCTGATCTATCCCATTAGAGCAAGCATCAAAGAATGGATCAAAAGTAATCATAACTTGTAAATTAAAGAACATGATAGGAAAATTGAAGTAACTTATGACCTTAAGAGAACATACCTTTAAGCTAGATTTTGAGATAATCATGAAGTCGGCCCCCTCTACTACTGGTGAACATGGTTTGGCAAAAGTTGTAACTTAGAGAAGTTGCTTTATTGTGGAGGTAATAAACATCACAGATTACGGTTCTTTACCATCGCCGACCTTGGAGATTCTTAGGCCCGCCTACTAGAAGCAGGTAACAGTTTAATATGATATTCTAGTTTAGTAGTTAATAAATGTTAGTTAATAGGTATTCAAGCTTTTTTTTATATTTTCATTTTCATTTAAGGTTGTTCAGTGACTGGATTGTTGGGAGTGATTCAAGTTTTTTTTTGTTTCATTTACGAATTTTTATACTAACCTCAGCAATATTTTAAATCAGATTCAACTTGCTTCCACTAACATTTTAAGTGGTTTTACCTTTCCATCTTTTAGTTAAATAATTACTAAAAATCTTGAAGGTCAAACCCAATTGAGAAACCTTTTGGTTAAAAAGAAAAGTAAAATGTCCTTTTTACTCCCTTATAAAAACATTCACTTTAAATTTCTAATCTGGCATTTTAATGTCAATATGATTTATTTGTAGTGCAATGTCTTACCCACAAATAATAACTTAGGGCTCATTACTTAGTTCTGTAAAAGAATACTAATGAATTTCATACAGCCAAATTCTAGGTACAGTTGTAGTATGTTTTTGGTACAAAGTTCCATTTTTCCCCTGCCAGAGTTGCAAAGCTCTTTAATTTTTCCCCTCCTAATTTAGAATCTGTTGCCTCAGACACATTATCTACCTCCCTTAACAAGCAAGCTGGCTTCTTCACTTTATCTGACATTGCGTTCAAATTCAAATTTTCATCATCTTCTCCTGAATACAAATTTAAAATCAAATTCTCAACTGGCCTGTTATAGAGTTTCTTGGTTACCATGATTGAGCAAGAAAGGGAGAACATGTCTTAGTTGTTGCACTCTATTGCTTTAGGATTTGAACTGTTTTGGATGTTACCTGCAACCATACTTATGCACGCACACAATTTATATGTTAGTATACAATTTATGTTCTTGACATGGTCACCAAAAAAGAATTCATCTTCTTGATAATTAAGTTGCTGTGTGCCATGTTCAGTATTTCACTCTGACTAGCTCATACTGTTATTGCCCTCATCCCTAAAATTGATGTCTACACTTCAATGATTTCTTCCCGCAAGTTTTTTGGAATCACGGGGGGCTAAAAATGAAATTAAAAGTTTGGACTGGAAAACGAAAACTGCCCATATGGATATTTATAAATATAGTAAACCTCACATTTTACATTCCTTTTCTTTCTCTTATATCTAGTCCTTAATATAAGCAATTTTTTTTTTTTTGGTCTCAAAACTTAAACCTATTTTTTGTGTTTTACCCCTATTAAATTAATAATATTAATATTAATTATCTCACATTTACCCAGAATTGTACTTACAAAGAGAGAGCAATATGCTACTAATTCCCTTTTGTATAGTTATTTTTACCCATTCTTTCCCCTATACTCTTTTCACAAATAGAGGTATATTTGGGAAAGATATTACATTTTTTTACACGTTTAATATTTTTAACTAGTTTTAAGAGGTAGTTCATTTTGTGTCATTACGACAGTTGTCGCTTATATAAAAAAGACTGTATTGCTTCAATATATCTTTGATCTTTTAAGAATACAAGAAGAAGAGATGAAAAAGAAAGTAATACAAAATGTCTTCAAGAAGACATGGACAATACTTTTCTTTAAACTTAATTCACCTCCACCTATACCTATCTTATAGGGTGCAATTTGGATTGACGGGCGAATTTTTTGCAGGATACAATAAAGAGCCTTGAGTATAAATTGCATTCTTAATACTTAAGTCAAGGCAACAATGACTTTTACCAAGTGATAATTTGATTTTATCTTGTGTGCACTCAAGAATAAAGACAATGAGTTTGGTCTCTTATTGTGTGATTTCTATTACTATATTGTGTTGCCTTTCACAAATGAAGTGAAGCTGTAGGATATTTATAGGCCATGAAGTGATGTCTTAAAGTGCTACCTCTTGAAACAACATGTTTTCAATTAATGGTTAATCATATGTTAGATTCATAAACCTCATATGTTCATTCATGGACTAACAACCAACATAACTTAAATAACAATGGTTATTTATTATAACCTTTCCATGAAGAGTTACACCTTTATAATATGTAGGGCTTTCTTAAAAAATCAACACAACCTTTTACCAAAAACCTTTAGTCATGACCTTTCATTTATATCTCTAAAAACTAAAAAGACATAATCATGGTGACATTTAGTGTTATAACTCCTTACAACCCTTTAATAATTGTATGGCTAGTAAAAGTTCAATTGATTATATATGCATACTTTCAAAATGTCAGAGATAGGCTTCAGCTTTTTAGCTATGTATATTTGTGGCTCGAATCTTCATTTTCCTTTTTCTTGTTTTGGTAAAACGAATCTTCATTTTTCTATTCTTGTGCATGGCTCGTAATCGGATCAGCCATAATAAAATCGAAAAACAGAGCAATATCATTTTAAAAGTTCTCTTATTTATTTTTTCATAAAAGAAAACATTTTCATTCATAGAAAATGGGTCAAAATTATCTACACGGCACGAGTTAGGAAAATGTGGTAAAGATAAAGAAGAGATGAAAATAACTTAATAGATACAATTTACTGTGTATTGCCTCCTCTTTCTCACAATCGAGTAAGGAATGTCTCACTATACATTCTCTTCACTTAATTAAATGAGAACACATGTTTTAGCTTGATTGGACCTTCACATTTAATCTCATGTCAGGAGAAATCAATCAGTGTATTGATGCTTTGGTATGTCAAGGCCATCAAATGGATATTAAAGCTACTGTTATAAATATTCCTCCGGGGGAGTATAGAGCAACTCTCTTAAAAGATTCAAGTCATAGGTTTCCATTAGCTAGCTAATCGCTACGCATCTTCTAGCGCCATTTTCTTTCCCCAAAAGAAAACCTGGGCTGTTCTCTTTTCACCATCCAAATGCCATATGTTGCGATTTCATTTAGGCAGCTGGATTCCTCCTTTTGCATCCAAAAAGCTTTGCAGAAGATGTGTGGGAAGATATCATTGGAGAAGAAAGATGTTCGCAGGTCTATATACATCCCTGTTAGAAATGAAGGCAAAGACAATTTCGTATATATTTCATTGATTTTCTTTTACTCATTTTTTAACACAGCTGTTTAATGTCAGTATTAATAGACCTGATTAATTTATCTCTCCTTTCTTCTTGCATGGAATTTCATTGGGAAAATTACACTGAGGTTCCAAGCAAGAGAATCCATCACTAATAAGCCCATGAAACCTTTAAATGATTAACAGGTCTCAAGAGACTTGAAGGCAAGAGACACCATTAGTGAAATTACTATATGCCCCTTGGTGTTTTAAAGGGCACTAAAGGTTATACATAGTACAATTTTATGTTATCCATTGATGGATATAGAGATAGAAAGATAAAATGAGGGGGGAAAAATACATATACATTCTCTCTTTTGTGTGACAATCATCACTCCTATGAGTGCAAAAGACCCCAAATAAAAAAGGTTGAACCAACGCACATTTATTTGAAGGTAAAAAAAGAAAAAGATCACGTTTATATCTAAAAGGGTTAAGGTGCGTCCAGCACAATGAACTATTGACTCAGGAGCGTCCAGCACAATTAACTATTAAATGGACCGTCCAGCACAATAAACTTTTAAAAAAGAGCGCTCAGCACAACGCCGTTAGCAAAAAGTTAACGTCTGTTATCTAAGGAGCGCCCAGCACAACAAACTATTATCCCGAGAGCGTCCAGCACAAAATTCTAAATTTTACTAAATTAATTGTCATTATTCAAAACTACTTTTATAAATATCTATAGACAAAAATTACTCTTTCTTTAATTTTCTCAAAATTATAATTTGCTAAAATAAACAAAAGTTTTGATTAAAAATATAAGTATATGATTTAAATAAAACTCAAGGTGTTTTATAGTTTATTATATATGTTA
Organism: Acacia crassicarpa; assembly: GCA_034222035.1. Classification (NCBI taxonomy): domain Eukaryota; kingdom Viridiplantae; phylum Streptophyta; class Magnoliopsida; order Fabales; family Fabaceae; genus Acacia; species Acacia crassicarpa. The sequence goes on along the minus strand of JAWXYG010000008.1, from coordinate 30,889,142 downwards.
AACAAAAAAAATATATGATTTATTTTTATTTTAGAAGAAATTTATGTGAGTTGAAAAATTCATTTAATGTTACTAAAATTTAAAAAATCTAAAAAATTAATTGGAAAAATCATCATGGTAGAATTGACCTTTTTTTACACATTGAGGATAAAATTATCTTCTAAAAAATTTTGAAGTCAAAATTACCCCTTAATCCTTTATCGATTCTACTTTGTGCTATAGGATTACTCTTTCAATTTGTTTGTGTCGGCGAATGCGTGAAGAAAAGTTTGAATGAATAAAAAAAAGTATACACTTTTCTTGTGGGACTTATCCCATATTCTGTATTCAATAAGGCTATGTTATGTTGTTAGCCTTCTTCACACCTATATAATGTCGTACATCTTAATATTGACAAATAATTTAAACAGTTATTAAATAGTTGGTGTACATTTTTTAAATTTTATTAACATTAAATGAATTTTTTTAACTCACATAAATTTCTTCTAAAATAAAAATAAAATATATATTTTTTGTTTATCATATATAATAAACTATAAAATACCTTGAGTTTTATTTAAATTATATAATTATATTCTTAATCAAAAAATTTGTTTATTTTAGCAAATTATAATTTTGAGAAAATTGAAGAATAAGTAATTTTTTTCCATAGATATTTATAAAAGTAGTTTTGAATAATGACAATTGAGAAAAAAATTATTTAATTTAGTAAAATTTAGAATTTTATGCTGGACGTTTTTGGAATAATAGTTTGTTGTGCTGAACGCTCTCGGAATAATAGTTTGTTGTGCTGGGAGCTCCTTAGATAACGGACGTTAGCTTTTTGCTAACGGCGTTAACTCCTTACTAACGGCATTGTGCTGGGCGCTCCTTTTTAAAAGTTTGTTGTGCTGGGCAGTCCACTTAATAGTTAATTGTGCTGGACACTCCTAAGCCAATAGTTCATTGTGCTGGACGCTCCTTAACCCTATCTAAAAACCTTCCAAGCTGAAAACAAGACAAGTCTGAAACAAACTTGCATTGTATGATCATTGGACCCAAACAAAAAGGTTGGATCCTAAATAAGCTCATCCACCAAACTTTATCAGAATGTTTGAGCAATTGCCGCAACTGTATTACGAAGTTGTGGAAATCATTAATTTTACTGCTTTCACCTTCAATGGGAAAAGGGGATGCCAATGCCAATCAACCCTATATTCATTCCAACACTAGCAAGCTCATTTAGTCAAGTTGAAAGGTTATACAACCAAATATTAACAAATTGTTCCACTGAAACACTACATGGAAAGAAAACTAATAGGGGAAAAAATTAATAAGTAGGAAAAATACACAATACCTGCCAATTAATTTATACAGATACAACTGCAGGTTTTTCTGAAAGATGTTTCAGCAAGGCTTTATTTCAAAACCGATGCTCAAGAGAGTTCGAGCTGATTCCATTGCTTTCTCACCACCAAGTTCTAAGGCTTCCCCGGTTAATTCGCCTTCTGTGTCCACCGACCACTGTGTAGAAGATTTTTGCTTCTGCAGTTTGTCTGTTTTCTTGAACTGCTGTGAATTGTTCATTGAAGTGGGGGCTGCTGCAGCCACAAGAGGAGCACTTGGTGAGCCATGCCGTTTCTTAGGCACAGGCATGTCATGGTCATGAACTCCCTTGTATGTAATGATTACAGCATTAGAGTTATCTACAGCAGTTTCGATGTGCTTACGGACAGGACATCCAGCTGAAGTGCATCTGTAGTAGTTTCTGAAAATTCAAACTGTTCATCAGAAGAAATGGAAGACAATCATAGGCCAGTAAAAAGGAAAGGAAGTAACAGCACATTATAGATACGCAATTTTATCCTACATGTTCTATCTCCCTATTATTTCTCTTATAGGATGTAAGCCTTCAGAAAACATAAATAAGAAGAACAAGTTAAAATTAATATTTACTGGAAACCACAAATATCATGTCCAAGCACACCGGAAGATAAAATTAATATTCAACAAGCTGCCACGAGTAAAATGCATCAAGACAGATGCATGTTTGATATTTCAAGCAAAGCTAGAAACAGTTTTAAATAAACAGTTACAATGATAACAGAACTTGGAACCATAGAACTTTGTACTGCAACATATTAAATAGCCAAAGTTCGTTTTTTTATTATTATATTCCTGGTAGGCAAGAAATAAATAAAGCGTTCAATTTCTTTAAAATTGATTTGTCTGCGCAGACCTTAAAACACAGTAGCAACCATATATAGATAATAAAAACCTAATGAACTTGGCCCATAAATGAACCAGGCCCATCAAAACCCAATTACAGAATATTACTAAAACTTGTCCCATCCAACAATTATTTTATTTATATTTTATATTTAGCCACATAACAACTCATTTCAGCCACACAAAAAGCAGTCGCATGTTCTCGACTACTAAAAGTTACACATTCCATCCAACTTGAACTTCCTCAACTTTGACGTTGTCATAACAGGTCAGTCCTGGAAGAAGGCTAAAAGGGTGGAACACGAAGGCTCATATGCTTTGAATTCTTCTGAACATTGCTGGAATAAGCAAAACTAGGGAGAAACCAATTACTTTCTGAATAAAGCTCATTGAAAAGCCTGGATACATAGAGCAAGCTATGGGATATACTGACACTTAATTTGCATATTGGAAAATGCATATGAATCCCAAGGGAGGGAAAGATGATGAAATCAAAGCACCATTAGATGAAGGGGATATCGAAAAATCAGCAAAAATAGAGACATTTATGACTTGGACCATGCAGAGAGGTTTTACCTACCTAAATTGATGATGACTTTTTAATGGTAAATAAGGGTGAGCTATGGCCCAATTACATTAAAGATAACACAGGATAGGAGGCTGAAGTCCAAGTACATTCATTTAGAACCAACTCTCAAATAGAGAGAGGGAACTCTTCAAAGAAAGTTGGGCTTAGTTTTCAGTAAACCCCCCACTTGGCTGAGGCAGTATAGGAAGCCTTGTTCCAACCTCGAGGAGCATGCAAAAATCTAATAATACAGTTTCTACTATCCACCTTCGGAACTCCATGATAATCAATGATACCATGGATTCTAGAGGAAACTCTGCATTAAGCATATTCACCAAGTTGGCAGCATCAACTTCAACGTCAATCATATAATGACCTAGGTACCGTCTGAGTTTCAACCCTTTCATGATTCCCACCAAACCAAGCTTTTGCTTCTTCCACGGAGCACAAGCCAAGGTATCAAGCATATCCTGCTAAGGAAGATGTAGAATTGTAGAAGAAATGAGGAGAAACAGAGAAGGACGAGTGGCAGAACTGCTGCCAACTCAATCGATTCATTCATTCAGCATAACTAGTTCATACACATAACATTCCTTCTATTAGCCCAAGCCTCATATATATAGGATAGAGACTTGCAACTCACAAGGCAATTCCAACTGTCATAACAGAACAGCTATATCTATCTGACCCTATGACTACTTCCTAACTAACAACAACAACTAACTACCAAAATATAACAACCTAACTAATTAACTAATTCCCAACTAATTATGGCCTCATAGAAGATATTGTGCCATTATTATTTCCCTAATTACCTACTTTGTAATATTTTTACCTTTTCACAGTTTATATATCATATCCACCCAACCATTTCCCTTTGGTCTCTCAAGAGGCCCCCACATCTCACTCCTTCTCTTGGTCCAAGACCAAACCTTTTGACTACAATTTGATCCAACCAGATGCTAGTGCTTCCTACCTCTCAACCAATAGATGATAGCTATTTTGAGTAAAGCTATTTAGAGCATTTTTTTCGTTCACGAAAAATTTCATAAAATAAAAATACAATCATTATTTGGTTGATGCTTTGGCTTACTTCTATGTTCATTTAAAGCAGTTGAAGGGGTTTAGATTAAAGGATCACATTAAGCACAAGAATTCTAAATATTATTGATCCCTTAAGAGTAAAAGAGAATACAAAAAGGCCTTTATATAAGCAAACTAATAGACTAACCCTAACAAAAAGAAACTAATCTAATCTAATTAAATCAAATCATAATGATCAAATATTCATATCTAATCCTAACAAATACTAAATAATAAACAGTAATAATATTAATTATTTTAATACTAAACTTTCTATTTTCAACACTCCTCCTCAAGCTAAGAGCAACTTGAATGTGGGCAGAAACTGATTGTCAAAGAAATCATCATGAAAATAATAGCCATTAGATCCATAGCCTCTACCAATAATTTGCTTCTTCTTAGTAAGATCCTAAATTGAGGAAAAAGTTTGGGCACATCCAAGGAAGCATGACCAAATGTCAAACCGGGGACACTCAAAAAGAGATATATTCAGCAGCCAGCCCGAGGCCTCAAATCCCAACAGCAACCAAAAAGGCCTCACAAGAGTCTAAATCAACAACCAACGGTCTCACAAGGGACCAAAGCAACAACCAACGGTCTCATAAGAGACCAAAGCAACAATGAAAGGTCTCACAAGAGACCAAAACAACACTCTAAATGTCTCACTAGGGACGAACACCAAAGGTCTCACCAGGGACTAAAATCAAAAGAAGACAACCACAAGAAAACAAAACTCACAAACCCAAATTTGAAACCTTGAGATACGAAAATGAAACCACTAAGGGTAAGCAGCGCCTGATCCCAGCGTCTTGGCTCTGATACCATGTTGAGATTAAAGGATCACATTAAGCACAAGAAAATACTCTAAATATTATTGATCCCCTCAAGAACAAAACAGAATACAAAGCGGCCTCTATATAGACAAACTAATAGACTAACCTTAACCCAAGAAACTAATCTAATCAAATCTAATTAAATCAAATCATAATGATAAAATATTCATATCTAATCCTCATAAATACTAAATAATCAACAATAATAATATTAATTATTTTAGTACCGAACTTTCTATTCTCAACAGAAGGCATGTTTTCCAATTTTAGAAGAACAACAAAACAAACAAAAAATAAGATGTACTAAGACTCATTATCCCTTAAGCAAGATCAAGGATTCCAATCTAATGAATGGAAAAGCTATCTCCTATTTAGGCCAACAATGCTCAAATCAGGCATTAGTTAGTAATATCGAGTATCAAATAGTTCTGCCCTATCAAAAAACAAGCAATCAACCATGCTCTGATTTCAAGCATCTGCCTAAGGCCTAGAAGATTGAGTTTTCAATTGACATCAACGTAAACGTGAATTTTCATCTAACAACTGAAATAGGTTTAAACTGATTGCAGTACTATCTTTTTCTTGGGTAAAAATTGGGGCTTAGTTGCCCATTACTTACTAAAAAATTATCCAGGATGTAGCCGTGGGTAAACAACTCCCACAGATCCCTAAACAGAAAATCTACCACCCACGCTGGAGGAGAGTCGAAAACAGTAAAATCCTCATTATAAATAAAGCTATGTTTGGTTAACCAATCTGCCACAGTATTGCTTTCTCGCAGAATGTTAGAAAAGCAAATTTGTAGCTCGTTGTTGTTGTCTCGTAGCCATGCATTCAGAATTCTGTCTCTGGCCCTTCTTTGAATCTTAGCATCCTGAACCATGTGTAAAGCCATCGTTGAGTCTCATTGTTGTTGTCTCATAGCCATGCATTCAGAATTCTGTCTCTGGCCCTTCCTTGAATCTAAGCATCCTGAACCATGTGTAAAGCCATTGTTGAGTCTCCTTCTACAATGATCTTGTTGAATCCCAACCCCTGTGCCAATCTAAGACCCAGTACAAATCCCCAAATTCAGCAGCCAAAGCCTGACATCATCCTAACTTTCTACCGAACCCACAAATCCAGCTACCATCACTCCTCCTCAGTACCCTTCCACAACCTGCCAAGCCTGGACATCCTCTAGTAGCGCCATCAAAATTTAGTTTCACCCACCCCCTTCCACGAAATTCCATTTAATTTCCCTTGGTTTCTTTACCAACCCAAGGTCATCAAATCTGTTTAACGAAGTAACACATTCTCTAACATAATTCTGGATAACAAACTCAGGACGTTCAGGCATATTAAAACCTTCTTCAAATAATAACTTGTTCCTCCATCCCCAAATCATCCAGCTGCACACCGAAAATACCATACTCCATTCTTCTCTAGCTTGCAGATTACTTAAAAGCCAACAATTCTTGTGTTCGGTAAAAAATTGGGGACGTACCTTTAGCACCTTTAAGGCCAGCCATATCCAACGAGATTCCGGACAGTTTCTCAATACATGGTCGAGGTCTTCCACTCCTCCACTGCACCTGCTACAAGTAGGCGCACCTCCCAAAATATGTGCTCTTCTAGCGGCTGTAAGAAGCCGATCATGTGCTGCCAACCACAAAAATACCTAGATTCTTGTGGTTTTCACGTTCCAAATCACCTTCTAAATGGCCTCCAACTTCATATTCACATCTCCTCTCAACTGCTGATACATTTGAGATACCGAAAACCTATTTCTATGTCCCCCTCTCCACACAACTATGTCGTCAACATCCTTAGGACCCGGTAGGGGAATGGCTTTTAATCGTTGAGTTACCTCATGCGGTAGAACCCCCTCAAGCCATGACCAGTTCCAATTCCCTTCTCTATTTAAGGTTTGACTTACAGTGAGAGCTGGGTTTAACATTCCCAACTCCCCTACAAAATAGTTCCCCAATTTATCATCACACTCCTACCATCCCTAACTTCCCACCCTTAATAACTTCAGGCCATAATCTAGCAACATTTTTCCATAAGCGTAAATCATGCTGCTTCACAGTGCACTCAGCTAACCAATTAATGCCCCTTCCATATTTAGCTTTCAGGATTTTAGAACACAATCCTTTAGGTTTGGCTAATAAGTTCCATACAATTTTCCCTACTAGAGCATCATTTATTATTACTAGAGACCTTGCTTAGCTGTTGCTCTCTTAGAAAATATCATTTCTCTCTACAAGGATTAATTTCACATTTCTTCCTCATCTTTTTTTTCTATCAACCACATTCCTTCTTCCTAAAAGTAGCTTTTTTCTTCTTCTTGACTTTTCTCTTCACTTCCATGTGTGCACCAAGTTCATTATTGTGCAAGTACCTAGTGTATGAATATTTCTTTAACATTAATGCCACCACCTCAACAAGCAAAGAAGTATGGGATCAACACTCTCACTTTAGTTGAAAATTTAATTGCAATATCTCTCTCCCTCTATTGTGCACCATTGCACGTTCAACTCTAGTAGAACTAGAAGCTTTCATTTTGGTGAGGCATCAACTTTTCTTTGTTTTCTTTCCCGCTTTAGTTGAATCTCCTTGTAATCCTCCCGATTTCACCATCCCTAACCGCAAAGATTGAGTGCACCAAGTTCGTTATTGTGCAGGTACCTAGTGTATGAATATTTCTTTAACATTAATACCACCACCTCAACAAGCAAAGAAGTATGGGATCAACACTCTCACTTTATTTGAAAATTTAATTGCAATATCTCTCCCTCTATTGTGCACCATTGCACGTTCAACTCTAGTAGAACCAGGAGCTTTCATTTTGGTGAGGCATCAACTTTTCTTTGTTTTCTTTCCCTCTTTAGTTTAATCTCCTTGTAATCCTCCCTATTTCACCATCCCTAACCTAGAAGATTGAGTGCACCAAGTTCGTTATTGTGCAGGTACCTAGCGTATGAATAATTCTTTAACATTAATGCCACCACCCCAGCAAGCAAAGAAGTATGGGATCAACACGATGTCTGAATTGTTCTTCAACAACAACACCACCACCCCCTTCAAATTCTCCATATTGAAGAATAGAGTGGTTTTAATTGTTGCATCATGAAACCATGGCAAGAATGTTCGCAAGCAGAAGACTCAATTTGCGCTGCTATTCATATTTCAAACTCCACTTGATGCTGTCAAACTTAGGGTCTTCTTGGAGAAGTAAGGCATTGCCAGTTCAAAATCTATTATCATCTAATTATTCACCAATCTCTCTAATGCTAATTTTTTATTTTTATACTGAAAGAAATAAGATCAAAATAAACTTCATATGCATCACCAGCTTGGATTTTAACCATACATTCTTTTTGTAATATGAAATTGTCCCAATAGTGTAAGTAGCAACAAAATTTTGGAGACAGGAAATTAGAGAAATGGATTTTTCTCTCTTAATTGATGATAATTATCGATTCAATTGAAACATTTTAACCATTAGATGATAATCAAATCATGGCACACGCCCAAGGTAAAGAAAGCCAGAAGAATTTAGCCACGCACCTAGGATGAGGGTTTCCCTTCACCATTTTCTGTCCATACTTGCGCCATCGATATCCATCACCAGATATCCCCACATCTCCTGCTGCATGTACAACAAACTTCTGTTTCTTTCCAGGTTTTGCTGGAGAATCAAGGCATCCATAGTCACCTTTCTTCACTCTGATTATTAAATTTGAAGAGAGAAATCAGGTCACTTACTAATAAATCCTTCCAAAATGAAAGAAAAAGTTATTATGTGCTGTTTTCTGTCTTCGGAGAAAAAAAAAATTGATGCATCAACTTGCCTTTTTTTGGGCTCTGTCTCAATAACATGCTCATCCTTCAAGTCAACTTTACTATTATCTCTTTGATCAGATGCGTTGTGTCCTTTTCCATCAGCACTGCATGGTACTTCTTGTGGAGGTTGCTTTGAAGAAGGGCATGGATTTGAATCATTAGACACTCTGATGGGCTTCTCTAGAACAATGTTCTCCATGTTAGGTTGTTTAGACGATGCAAACTTACTTTCTCTACCGAAGTTAGTCTTCCGTGGTGGATCGTGGTTGTGTTGGCTTTTATAAACAACCTCCACTACATGGCCTGAATGGTCACAGCATTCAATCTTCTTAGCACAACATTCAGAGTGAGTACACCTGTAATAGCTTCGGGAACCTGTAGGGCTTTTAACTTGCTTCTGGCCATACTTCCGCCAATTGTATCCATCAGATGAGGATGCCCTCACAACAGAAACAGGAGATAAAGCATTACAGCGAGAAGGCTTGTTCTTGTAAGCTTCCAGCATATTTGTGTTATTAGCCTTGGCAGAAGACTGTCTTTGTTCTGGTACAGCAGGACTAGGAGCAGATGATAAAGATTGTGTTACAGATGTTGGTGACAGTTCAGACAATGCACTTGAACACACCGACATCTGAGGTTGATCTTCTATCTGTGGTTGAGTTGTCTGGACTGATTTTCTTTCTGTAAGTTCCTCGTCAGAAGGTCCAACTGGCTCCTGAGAAAGGTTAACTCATGAAAAGGCCTATTTTTATACCTTAAGAAATAAGTGGGCTAAATTGCACATTTCTAATGCTGGAGTCAAAATAGATATTTTGTTCTGCAGGTTAAACCCAAATTAATTAAGAATAGTTAAATAGGTTGCATTTTGGATCATTTTAGACTGAATTGTTCATAAACCAATGCAGAAACCAGAGTGTAAACCTGGACCCATCATGAATGCATGTTGGCAGAAATAAGGCGCACCCAAATTAAGCAAATTGATTCTCAAGATACAACAGATTTCTGACCACTAAATGCACCTCGGATAAACACTTTATCAGTACTTATTAAATAACAGAATTTATGTGTACCATGCAATGCTAGCCACAAGTCCAAATCGATAGGGGAAGTCTTCTAAGAATCCTCACCAACATCATTAAGAAGTCAAAAAGATTCAGGTCAAAATTTCTCCAGCACAGATACATGGAATAAGGAGTTCATATTTAAAAAGACAACTCCAAGTAAGCACCAGAGACATGGACCATCTCCTCTGAGAAGGGCAAGGGCAATAAACCTACTTACCTCATCGTCTTAGGACTTAGGGTCTGCAAATCAGGTTTTTCTAGAGAGGTCATTTGAACAAATTTTCAAGCTTATGGTAAGTTTCTCAGCATCTGCTCACATTTTGAACAGGTAGAAAGGGCTTAACCATCATATATGGTTCCTTGACTTTCAGTTTTGTCATTTACGATTTGAAACACTAAAGAAAGTCAAGGGATGAGGGTTCATTTTGAAACACCGAGGCAAAAAAAAAGCTAAGGAGCCATTTTCAAACAATAAAAATTAAGGGATGAATCTGAAACATATTGAAAGTTAAGGGACCAAATTGTAAAACACAAGCACGCAGAGACTAGATTTAAACAAATAAATAAGGTATCAAAATGATATCAAGCCAAACAAAGAAAAGGTCATTCATGAAAGGGGCAACAATGTTCTTTCAAGAAGACAGGTTTTCCAAGTCCCAACCCAAAGCTAAAATTTAAAGTGGTCAGTCAGTGGCTCTAATCTAGTTTATCCGTTTTGTTCTCAAACTACCATTTACAGCTTCAGTCTCATCAATCTAAGAGAAGGGAAAATGAAATAAAAAAGTTAAGGAGAGGATGAAACTGAAGACCGACGCCTTATTCTGATAGCTAAAAACTTCTAACCAATTCACGAGTTCTAAACTGCACAATGCACATTCCTACAAACTCTTGTGTGTACGAATTAGAAAACAGAGAAATCTACTAAAGTTCAGTGACCCTACTATACACAGGAAGCCATAAGAGGAGAATAATTCTTCTATAAGCAAATACAGATTTCCTATTTAGTACGTCTTCTAGAATCTCGTTCTGTTAAAAAAGAATTCCAGGAGGGCAAACAGACCAAAAAGACACAAAGCTAACACAATTTAAACAATGACAGCAAACAAGATACGATATTTATTACTCAAAATTCACCAAATGTTCTCACCTTATTTCCGCCTTTTACAGGCTCCTGCGTAGTAGAGCTCGCCTGCAAATCTGCGGGACAAACCAAGCAACTCATTACTTTCTGAAAAAGCTACTATAAATGGGGGGGGGGGGGGGGGGGGAACTAAAGCGGGAAAAAAAATCTCGTTTCGGCAAAAAGGACAACCATCGACAGTCAAGCTTACCAGCACTCTGATCTTTCTCATCGTGTTCAAGAGAAGTGGGCACAGCTAGGGTTTTCGAATTAGGCTCCGGTGGCTCTGCTTCCCGGGAAGGTTCAGAATTCTGCAAGTCGACTCGCTGAGACTCGCCAGGCTGTGCTTCAGAGAATCGATTTAGTTCCTCTCTTTTTCCTTCTTTTCCTTCTCCTTCGGGTGATTCGTTGTCTTTTCGCAGTTCAGAGTTACCGTCTGTGAGAGCTCCGGAGCTCTCACGATCAGCCATGGCTGGTCCTCCTTCAACAGAGAGTAAAGTAGAAACAGTTAAAGGTCCCGTTTTATAGTGTATGAAACAAACGTGCTTGGGATTTCGCGAAGCGGCCGGGGGGGAAGTGAGAGAGAGAATTTGCTTTAAAGCAACGAGTTGGACTTGGAGGGTATCTGTGTCTTTGACTGCTATTGACTCAGGTGATTCTTGCTCATGGAGGATAACGTCGAGTCCTCCGTTATATGACCTCTCGGAGGAATATGGCCGTTCCTTTTGTTGACTTGACGGTCTCATTTAACGGCGTCACTGTCCTAGTGTCGCTTGCTGCTGGACTATCTCCACTCATAAATTGTTACTCCTACTTGTTTCTTTCTAGAAAAATGAAAATTAAATATTCATTTACAATATAGTGCTAATATTTAACCCAAAAAAACATTGGAACTCCAAAATCCTATTGACAACAATAATAATAAGATTAATAAGAACAATAAAACAATTGACAACTCGTTTGGTTGGAAAATCACCTATTTGAAATTTTAAAATTCTAATAGTATTTTCTTGAGATTTTCACTAACAAAAACCTATAAGTACTAAATCATGTAATACTTCTATGGGAGAATCTCATATAAGTACCGTATGAAATTTTAAAACCCTCAAAGGTTTGTTAACATTTGTCAAGAACGTAAAGATTACAGGGATCAAATTAAGATTTTAAAATGTTGAAATTTCTCATTATGCCCTCAATTTTTAATTTTTTTTTTCAAAAAAAGAGCAGCACTGCCACCGCCACCCAGAACAGAGGGGGGGCTTCAATTGCCATCGCCTCTCCTCTGCCTCCGTATCCAGGCTGGGGCTTCTGTTGCTGTCGCCCCCGCATTTGGAGAGAAAAAGGGATGTGATATCGGGTTTTTGAGGTGGAGGCTTGCCAAACGCTGTCAAAGGATTCAATGAGCATTTGGATGACCTAATTGAAGGAGGAATGTCGGATTGGACGAAAGTGGTGGGGTAAGGGGTGACGGATTCGGATCTAGTGATGGGTTTAGGATGTAGTGATTGTTGGAAACCAAAAGGAATCCTCCTAATTGAAATCTTCAGAACATTTTCATAGATAATCACCTCAAGAGGATTGGTATGCAATTGCCCACAAGCCTTCTCATCACATGCATGACATACAGGTTTATATATTAGGACTTTAAATATCTCGCCTTAGGGTAATAGGGTCTGTGTTTGGATTTAAATTTCACATTTTTACTTATTTTAGATATTAATAAGGGAAAATCTTGTTTAAATCTATTTGAAACGGCTAAATCCAGTACACTTTTATCAAATCCTAATAAGGCCAAGAGGCCTTACTAGGGATTTTTTTATTAGCTAATTTTACCAATATGTCCTGCTATTTTTCTACTTCTCCTCTTTTTATTAATAAAATCTCTGTTTCAATTAGACTCCTCTCCCTACTGTGAGATTTATTTGGCCGATTCAAAGGGTAAAAGCTTCAGTATGAAACGTTGTTGTTCAGGAGGCTTTATTAAGGATTATATACCCTTTTGACAGAATAACAAACTTTAAAGTTTATACATTGTACCAGATTTTTTTTAAAAAAAAAAAACATCACAATAACTGGTCAATCATGTTGGGGTTCATTATTTTCTTTCAATCACATCATGGAAGTATAAAATTTACTCGTAATAATTATTCATTAGCAGGGCAATAGAATTTCGAGAAAATTAATGAGGGATATAAGTACATTTAACTACGTGTGGTAGGTGGAGAACTCAGGATCTCAGATGCGCTAATGTCCTTTTCGATCCATTTATGAAAATCGTCAGGCTGTGAAACTTGTGGGATCCAACTACATGAATGATGATGCATTTGTGCCTCCAGCGAACACAGTATCATAAAAAGGCCCGCCCAGAAAGTTGCCAAACCAACCCCTGAAAGCTTTTAACAGCCAGCCAACCAATTTGAAGTGGACAGCAATTCCAGAAAGCACATGATACGAATAGAATAAAGGAACTCCAAAAAAGGAAGGGGAAAGAAGGAGAGGTGAGCACTAAATCCAAACCAACAATCACCACATCCCAAACCTGTCACCACCAGATTCGAATCCGCCGCCCCTTACCCCACCATTTTCATCCAAACCAACACTTCCTCCATCAATCACGTGCCCAAATGCTCACTGATCCTCCGGCACCGTCCTGCAAGCATCCGCCTTAAAAACCCAAGATCCTATCCCGCTCTCTCTCCAGATGCGGCGGCAATGACAACAAAATCCCCCGCCTAGAGGTGATGGAAACAGAACACCCCCCCCCCCCCTCTATTCAAGCCGCCGGTAAATTCATCAACATTTTAAAGTCTTAATTTGATCTTTATTATTTTTATGTTGTTTACAAATGTTAACAGATTTTTGGAGGTTTTAGAATTTTATATAGTACTTATATAGGATTCTCTCTATTTCTATATGATATCTATTCCCTAAAATAAAAGGTAAAATTCCTATTATTAATTAGGGAAAAAATTCCAATAATTAATGTTACATGTTTTGTTCTTTTATTTGCCAAAGAAAAGAATTACGGTGCCATCTCCATAACAGTTCACATATTAATCAAAGTACACAACACAAACTGCATAGTTCAAATCCAAACAAAACTAGCTTGTTATCTAAGCAATGAGCACCAGATATGTTGTTGGCATCATCTTCAGCCATCCCTGGAAGAGAAGGACACAATCCAACTTGCCTTGGCCGAAATCAAGTCCTGCAAATCATTAATAAGCAAACAACATTCCCATTCTCCACAAAACTCTCTCCTATTATTTATGCAGTCACATTCACTCCCTATTATCTACCTCCACCACCACTGCGTCGGGGACTTAGAGCTCATCTAACAACATCAAACCCTTCTCAAGTGCAAACACCTCAGCCATGAAAGCTGAATTTACAACCACTTTTTCCCCTAATTCAGAATGACAGCTAGAATCAAATGACCCATCACAATTGACTTTCAAACAATTTGCTTCAGGATCAACTTGAGCCGGATTGAAAACAAAATCATTTCCACTTTTCCAGATTAGCCTCAGAATTAAAGCAACATCAGCATCAGTCAGCTCATTATTTTTAAGGAAAATATCACAGCACCATTTCCTAAAGTTAACAATGCCTAACAATTTAAAATAAGGTTTGGGTTATGCTTGATCAAATAAGTTTTTTCTTTGGAATGCATTTGATTTACACTAGAGCCCACTTGGTCAATTATTTGGCAAATGTTATTTATTCAGAATTTTAGATAGTTAGATCAATATCAATAGATAGTTTTTGGATGAAGTCTTGTGTATTATCAATTCTGAGGGAAAAAAACTAAGCGTTTTTAAACTATAAAAATCAAAGCATGGAGGGGGAAAAAACAAATCAAAGCATGGATTTAATGAAATTATAGACACTAAACATGATATTTCCTAGAAACTAAAAATAAAGGATGGTTTTTTTTATATATATATAGTTAGAAAAAAGAGTGAATTGTTTTCACCAAATAGTTAATAAATACTACTGCCGTTCTTAATATAAAATAGTTGATCTTATTTTTAAATATAAGATAAAGTTTTTTTTTATATTTGTCTTTTTTTCCATATTTTACACCCTATTGATTTTACCGCTATTGATGATTCCTCAACAATAATTAAAGAAGAGAAGGAATGAAAAAATTAAAAAAGATAACTAAAATGTTTTAAAAAATACATGTCATATTAACTAATTTAATTAACTTCCTTACTCTATTTAAATTAGATAAATATGTCTAGTGCAATGTTTTGAAAACCGGATTGAACTGACTGGTTTAGACCGGAAACCGACAAACCGGATAGACAACTGATCCGATTTAAGGGGTGGCCCCAGGTTCCAAGTTGAACCAAGGTCAACTTGGCTTAACCCGGCTGAGTCAAGGAGTTTTAAAAAAAAAAAAAAATCACAGCGGCTCTGTACCGACGCTCGATCAACTCGCAAGTAAAACAACATAGAAGGAGAAGTAAAGAGGGGGGGGAGAGAGAGATCTGAAGACATAAGAGTTGTGATCAACTTGCCCTGATTGAAGACTCATCGCCTGTGAAAACTTTTATTTTTGCCCAGAGTCGCCGGTGCAGAGCCGCCACGATTTTAACAAATCCAAGAACAAGAAGAAGAAGTAGATCAAGCAAGAAGAAGAACCAGATCAAGCATTTGGTAGAATTTCTTTGGGTTATGGCGGAAGAGGGAAGGATGACAGGGAGAGAGAGACTGAAAAAGAAGAAAGAAGCGTTGGAGAGATATGTTTTCAAAACGTGATTGGAGAGGAGTTTGTCCATTAATGAGACGTGATAGTACCTGTACGATTACTAAACTAGTACACTTTCCTTGTGATCATACATAAACCCGTGAAAGTGTGAACCATAAATATTGAATAAAGTTTTGACATCCAAGGAAAAAAAAAATAAAGTTTTGACAAAAAAAATTGAATAAAGTAAACTCAATAAAACTAGGTAGATGTTTTGCAAGCAAAACTGTGATCTCCTTTTTTAAAAAAAAAAATTAATATAATTTTAAACATCCTCCCAAATTTATATAAAATATTGTTTTGCTAGAATATATAAATATTTTTACCTATTTGAAATTATATTTTTTAATTAATACCGGTCTAATCCCGGTTTGACTCACTGACCCTTAACCCAATACTCCCACCGGTTCAATGACCGAACCGGTTTGCAGAACCTTGATCTAGTGCCTATTTGTTTTAACTTTTTAAAAGTGTTGTTACCATTTATAAAGTAAATATATAAGAAAAATCTTGTCTCGACTTGCAAAAAACTGCTTATAAAACCATTGAATGGTTTTTTCCCAAATAGACAGTTATATTAAGAATCAGTGGGCGAGGGAGTAGTTTTTTTTTTTAAATATTATAAAGTTTAGGTGAGGGTAAATATCGGTACCCCATCAAAATTAAGACATACCCCAAACTCAAAGAACATTTAGAGAGTAGTTAAATACGATTGAGGTGGCTTGAGGCGAATCCATAAGGTACTCTGTTGTGTACTTTTCTATTCCTCAATCTACAATGTGCTTTGTCTTTTCTTCTCTTCAACTCTTTTTATAGTCTAGCAGTTTTCCGTTGTATGAAATTAATTTGATTATTGGAATTTCTGGACAAAGTATTGGAAATTGACTCGTGGGTGTTGAATTATGTTGGGGAATTTTTTAATTACTGCTATGGGTAGCTTTAAAGTAACTGCTGAACAAAGAGTACACGATTAATTTGGGAGATTTGCTGGTTTTTTATTTTTAGGTGAATTTTTAGTTAATATTTAAGTTTTTTTTTAAGAAAAAGATATTTAAATATCATTTCAATCTGTAAAACCCTTAAAAGATAAGATTAAAAAGAGAAAGGACTTAGAAGTGATTGGGGATGGATCTGTATTTTATATGTTTGAATGTTTTTATCAAAATGCCCCATCATTTACCCCCACACTACATCATTTACCCCCACACTACATCTTCTTCTCCTCCACTCTCTCATCTCTGATCTCATCACCTTCTCTCAGTGAAATTTGGAGGCATTGGTGGTTGGGGACGACGTGGTAGTGGGGGTTGTGGAAATCGCCGTAGGGGCGCTCGTTGAGAAGAGGAGGACAATGGGTTGGTAGAAGACGATGCAAAGTGAACTATGGCTCCACCCTTCTCTCCATCACCATTACCACTAACGATCTCACTCTCACCATCGAGAACCAAGGACTTTCACCGGGAGGTTGATTTTCAAATGGAAAACAGAGAGGAGAGAGCTACAAATTACTTCACCAACCAACCTTCACCGTTGATGCTCCCTCCATCAAAATCACCACCTTCATCTCTGATCTCACCTTTATCAAATCACCACCTTCGTCTATGATCTCTGAGAAGGAAACCGGAGAAAGGGAGAACGAAAGAGAAGCATTTACAGTCGACACTTCTCTCACTCACCACCACAACATTGTCGACTACTTTCTCATCATCTTCTCTGTCAATTTCAGTCACAACCACCGTCAGAATCTGATTTATGATTGTGGTTGGGCTTCTGTTTGTGATTTGGTAATTGTAAGTTGTGATGACCTATACTCAAGTTGTTGTCATGACCCGTATCAAAAGTAGTTGAGAACTTGAGTATTAATAATAGGTAATGACAATCTGAATATGATAATTAGAAACTGCCCCATTTTGACGATGATAACAATTTGAGTATAGGCAATGATAATTGGAGTATAGCAATTAGAAACTTGAGTATAAAGAATAACAACTTGATGAGCTTAAATTATCAATCTCTATACCCAAGTTGTTAATTGCCTATCTGGAGTTGTCAACAACACTTAATAGAGATAGTTGCTAATTGTTATACTCAAGTTGTCAACAATACATGATACGAGTATACTTCTATTGGGCGTCGTTGACAAATTGTGTATAGGCAATGACACATTCATAATAGCAATTAATAACTTGAGTATATACAATGACAACTTAAGAATTATCAGTTTCTATACCTAAATAGTTAATCACTTTATTCAAGTTTTTGATTCGGCGCCCCTTTTTTAATTTGAGTAACATTTTGTTAAAAACACTCAAACTTCAAAATCCTATATTCATCATTGATGATTTATATATGATTTTGCTACTCTAGTTGATATTTTGAGGTTTTTGTAGCTCAGATGATATCTTTCTATCTCCTCCTCCTCCTAATATGGACTTCCTCCTCCTCCTCCTCTTCTGCTTCTTCTTTTTTGAGTAATATGGACTTTATTTTATTGAAAACTTACTTTCTTTTGATTTTTAAGTTGATGGTTGAGTAGTGTGTGAAGTTTCATAAATTCCTCCTCCTCTGCTTCTTCTTTTTTGAGTAATATGGACTTCCTCCTCCTCCTCCTCTTCTGCTTCTTCTTTCTTCTTCTTTTTTGAGTAATATGGACTTCCTCCTCCTCCTCCTCTTCTGCTTCTTCTTTTTTGAGTAATATGAACTTTATTTTATTGAAAACGGACTTCCTCCTCCTCCTCCTCTTCTGCTTCTTCTTTCTTCTTCTTTTTTGAGTAATATGGACTTCCTCCTCCTCCTCCTCCTCTTCTGCTTCTTCTTTTTTGAGTAATATGGACTTTATTTTATTGAAAACTTACTTTCTTCTGATTTTTAAGTTGATGGTTGAGTAGTGTGTGAAGTTTCATAAAAATTGGATTTGATTATGAGCATTTGAAGATTTTTTCCTTTTTTTTTTTTTTTTGTGCCAGAACATTTTGAAGCTTGTGAGCTTGGATATATGTTGAATTAAGCTATTGCTATTCTCTCTCTTTTTGATATTAAAGTTTGATTAGACTTGAAATAATTTAGATTTAAATATATGTTGTAGGCTTTGTTGTTGTTATGATTAAGTATAATTGAATTAAGTTAAATTTGCTCCTATGTGAATAAAGTTGAAAAAAATTGATCTTTTAATCCTCATAATTTTGACTTTATTTTACCTTAGTACTTAAATTTACAACAAGTCTTTATAATTTTATCTCAATCATAATTTAACATTGAACTTTAACTCATTACAACTTATTAGTCCATATATTTTTAACCATTGACCAAAGGTCTAGTAGCTTAGTGGTATGGATACTCTAAGAGGTCATGGGTTCGATCCTTCTTATAATTCAAGTTGTTAGTGTCTATCTTTGTAACTAAACAAAAAAATTTTAACCATTGAAAACAAGTTTCATGAAATATATAATCTTAATTTTCTAAAAAAATATAAGGACTGTTATTTGAAATTGTAAAACTATATTAGTTGTTGACTTTGAGTTAAGATTTAAAAACTGAATTGTATCAGGTCAGATTTAAAATCTGAGTTACAACCAATGATAGGGCAAAATTTAAAGCCTATGGACTCCGCAAGTATACAGGTCGTATCAAGTAATAAAATGATGAGTTGAGTATCGTTCCCACGAAGACTTAATGTAATTAGTGAGTAGATATTAAATTTCCTTACTTCGTTTAAGTTGAGTGAGTCAGGTTTATTTTGAATAATTAAAAAGAAATTAAATAATAAACTAATAACAGCAGAACTTCGTACAAAAGAATAAATTCTAATACTGAGACGTACAACCTAGAGTCACTAATCCCTTAATAGCTTCATAAACCTGGTTTTCATTAAGTTAATTAGCTTTAATATCAATTTTGTTAATCTCGAGTATAAATAGTTATAAGTGCCTGTCGGTCCACTTACAACCCTCTCTTAAGCAAATTTTGTTATGTCTAACATAATTATCAAAAGAGGCAACATAACTTGGACACACTCTTCAACAATTATATGGGGCTATTAGGTATATGTCTATCCTAATTGCAAATTAAATCGTAATTTAATCTCATATCACTTAATCTTAGAGCCTAATTAAAATTCCCTTCGTCAAGGTAAATCTTAATGCTCAAATTCATATTTAATGATGGCCAGTCACAAAATAGATAAATTTAAACAAGATTAAGCAACCAAGATTAATATTAAATTTAACTAAACAATGAAAACCAAATTTAATCCACCTATAAGTTCATAGCTACTCTAGGTTGAAAAGGAAATTAGCCACACATGGCTATACTAAAATCCATGAAAAGATGATAATCAAATTCAGAGAAATAAAAGAAAGCATAAAACAAGATATGAGAAATTAAGACTCTCAAAGAATCCCTCAATGCTCCTTGCTGCTGTTCGTGCTTCTTGAATTCCTTGCGTCCAATCCGTGCGTTTACTGCGTCTTTGAATTGCCGTGATCGTTGTCTCTGTTGCGTGCCTTTTCTTGTTTTGCGTCCTTCTCTTTCTTTTCTTTTTTTGTGCGTTTCTTGCGTTCTTCTTTTCTCTGATGCGTGGATGCCAATATATAATGATATAAGTTAAATTGATTTGCTGCGAGGCCCACACAAGATAGGATATATCCTATCTAAATCTGCTCATCCATCCTCACGTGGCTACATTCTTTGTGATATAATAATATATTATATTAAATACTTTTTTTTCAATTTAATTTGTTGGTGATGTTTTATCGTCTTTCCTATATTTTCTCTTCCACATAATATCTCCTACAAAATAAAATAGGATATCACTAGATTTTCTGTTATAATATTCTTTTATCCTATTTTAATTAAAAGATAGATAAATAGATAAAAGATAATTAAATAAGCATAAGATATTAATAAATTCAATTAAATATATCTCAGAATCTATACTTATTTAATTATAAAATATCTACTTATCAACCAAATTAAAACTATTTTAAAAAATATTTTTCCAATAAATTCAATATAAAAAGAGAGCAAAATGTTGGAGGAACTTTTGTCCTTAAGCCCATAAGCATTGACTCGCATTGTGTTGCCTAACATCTCTTACATATCACACACATTTGTTTTAGCTCGCACGCACGCACACATTGAATCAATTTTTACTTTTCTCTATCTAAAAATGCTGATCGGAATAACATGTTCAAATCTAAGTATTTAAGTAAGGAGCCCTTGGTCCCAGAAAAAAAAAAGTGTATTAGGAATTAGGAGCCCTTTGTTTTATTGAAAATGGAAGAGAAACATCTCTTTTTCCCATTAGAAATCTTAGAAAAGTTGTCATAAAAGGGGTCCGATGGAATTCAAAAGGAATGTATAAGTTACTAATTATTTTGTAGGTTAGTGGAGCTCTTCTTTAAGACGAAAATGTAAATTCTGATCACTAAACCCTGATCATGCTTGTAACCTTCATGCCATTAGTATCTACTCATAAATATAAAGAAAACATAGAAATTAATGACTAGAGTGAATGGGCAAGTACAAGCAGTAACATGTCAAACGAGGTCACGTTGAGTGTATTCTCATCAGAACTTTCATCTACCAAAGATGGTTGATGTGAAAAGGCGAAGAGCTCAACAATCTCAAAAAAAACACACACACACACACACACAATCCTGGAATAGCTTTCTTTACATTTCCGCCATGGGAAGCTCTCAACCAGAGTGGAATTAATCAAAGTAGAAACAAAAACATCAATTCCTTCTCTTCATTTTCCTTCACTAAGTTGCAGAAGGCTCAATATCTTTAAGCAGCCCAACTACTTGCTGCATGCTTGGTCGCTTCAATGGAAGATCAGCCGTGCAAAGATAACCAATCTTGATGGCCTCCTCCATTTGTTCTTCTGAACCCGTCTCGCGGATTTTCAAATCAATGGCTCTTGAAGCTTCATTTTTTCTCACCAGTCCTCTAACCCAACTAACTAAAGTTTCTCCCTTTTCATCATGATAATCATCCCCAACAGGTTTCTTACCAGTTAGCAGCTCAAATAGCACAACCCCAAAACAGTACACATCAGATTTCTGTGTTGGGGAGTTCTGCTCAGGTTGGGAAAACTCAGGTGGAACATAACCAGGCGAGCCCCGCACAATTTCGTCGTCCAAGCCATCTCCAAAAACCTTAGCTAGACCAAAATCAGACAACCTTGGCTCTAGGTTGTAGTCCAGATAAATACTACTATTCTTGACATCTCTGTGAATGATCGGAGGTGAGCAGCCATGGTGAAGAAAGGCCAGTGCTCGAGCAGTGCCAAGGGCAATCTTGTGACGAAATCTCCAAGATGTGAGCAATCCCTCGGAGCCTGCATTTTGAATCCCACCACCATTGTCATCTTCCTCCCATGTGTCTGTGCTCCAATCTTCTGGACTATGCACCCCAAGTGGCAAGTCATGGAGCAAGTTTTGCAGGTTCCCATTTTCCATGTACTCATATATAGCAATCCTCTGATCTCCAGCTAGGCAATAACCAGTTAAAGGAACAAGATTCGGATGCTTGATACAACCGAGGTACTCAAGCTCCCTTGCAGCTTCTTGATCTGTTAATGTAGAACCAACAACCAGAACCTTAACTGCTACATGAATCCCACCAGGGAGAAAGCCTCTATAAACAGGCCCAAACTTCCCTTCAGCTAAAAGGGTACCTCTATCAAAGTTTGAAGTTGCAGACAAGAGGTCTGCGAATGTGATGTTCAACAATGGCTTCTCGAAAATCACTACCGGGACCAAAGATGCTTGCTTGACATCAGCCACCCAGGTTGTTGAATCAGTCTGAAATTCAAACGGTCCTGAGATGTTCTGTTCTTCTTTGTAAGAAGATTGCTTCACTGCCCACATTTTCGTCTTCCTTCTACAGCCAAATGCTAGAAATAAAAGCCCAGCAAGAAGGAAGATCATTGCTAGAGCCAATCCAAGAGCCAGCTTCATTCCGTTTCGATCAGTGTCTCTTTTTCTTAAAATTGTGGGGTTTACAGCAATTGGGCAACTGTTAACTGATCCATAGAATGCCATCTTGAGAATTTCAGGGGTAAATGTTGAATCACAAAAGGTGAAGTTGTTATATGAGAAGTTATACTTGGCCATTCCTGGGAGCTTGTCTAAGAGAGATTGGGTTATTTCACCACTCAAATTGTTCATAGAAAGGTCAAGAATTTGGAAGTTTTTATTGCTCAGAAATGGGATTTCCCCAATGAGATGATTCATAGAGATATCCAAAGCATTCAAATGCTTCAGTTGTGAGATTTCATGTGGAATGTGACCAACAAGACTAGTTCTAGACAAGTTCAAGTATTCCAACAAAGACAGCATCTTAATCTGTGGGAATGTCTGTCTGGTAAATCTATTGTGAGCAAGATTTAGGTGTTTCAGATTCTGGGCTTCATTCAAATTATGGAAAAGTTCACCACTAAGCTGATTCTCAGACAAATCCAGAAAAACTAAACGAGACCAATTGAAGTTAGAATCGAATTGCACTTGAGAAACATGACCCTGAAATTGGTTCTTGCTAAGATCAATGACCTCCAAGCTTCCCTGAAATGCACCCATTACAGAACCCTGAAACAAATTTCCAGACATATTGAGGGTAGTAATAGAAATCAACCCAGAAAAGTTAAAATCTTGACCATGGATATTATTCCCTGCAAGGTTCAACATTTGAAGCTTTGGAAAAGAAGCACCAAAACCCTCTGGAAGAGTCCCATTTAGACGATTAGATGAAAGATCAATGGAGACTAGAGACAGACACTTTAAAATCCCAGAAGGTATGGTTTGTTCGAATCGGTTTCGGCTAAGGTTGAGGATGCGAAGACTGATAAGAGAGCCTGTAGCTTCTGGAATTTCTTCAGAGAGATTGTTGTTCGATAAGTCTAAGGCTTCCAAGGAACCAAAATTGCCAATATTGTTAGACAAAGAGCCAGAAATCTGGTTGGAAGAAAGGTTAAGACTCTTGAGAGTAGTTAAACTCCAGAAATCTGAAGACAAACCAGTGATTTTGTTGCTGCTAAGATCCAAAGATTGAAGCTTGTTGAGCTTGCCAATGGTATTATCAGGAATAGGCCCAGAGAGGCCTAAGCCAGAAGCTTTGAACTCAACAATGTGTTCTTTTTGAGCATCACAGAGAACACCCTGCCATGAACAGAAAGAAGAACCAGACAAGTTGTAGGATTTGGAAAAAGTTGAATAAGAAGAAGAAGAAACTGTCTTCTTCAAGAATTCAGAAACAAAGAATCCATCTGTATTTGGTTGCTGGCATGCTAAATGCTCGAAGAAAAGCGTCAGAACCAAACAAAAACCAAATATTGCAAAACCCATTTAGGAAAGAACGATTCAGTAAGCCACAAACAAATGCCTTTCTCAGAACTTCAAAATCAGCCTGACCATGTTAGCATTTGCTTTTTCTTGAAGCTTAGACTCCATGAGTGAACCCAGTAGCAGTAAATTCTGAGATTGAAGAGAAGGAGATGAAAACAAAAAAACAAAAACAAAAATCGACACTAGAGAAGAATGGTAAAAGCTAGAAATTGGGGAAAAAGTAGTGGCCTTTATCGAGAGAATGTGAGTGAACTTTGTCTAGATTTGCTTGGAGGTTGATCCAGAAAGGCGACGAAAAGAAATTAATAGAAGAAACAAAAAGTACTGCATCTGCAACACGAACTATTGTCTCCTTCTGGACAAAGAAAAGCTGTGGAGAGTTGCTTTGTGAAGCTGTGTTGCAAGTTCCCAGGTGGAGCTAAAGTTCTGAAGGACATGAGTAAGGAGATAAATTTATTTCTTTTTTGGTGCTTCAAATGAGGAAGAGAAGGGGCAACGTTTCCAGGGAAGACAAGTTCAATTGGGACTAGTGGAGGAGTGAAGTGTTGAGGTTCATAAATGAAAAATAAAAGAATTTAATGGATTTGAAATTTCGTTGAGGCTGTGGTTGGTGAATTTATGAAAGCTTAGCCGGTGGAGATTTTAATGAGTTCCTCCTCCTGGGTGTGATGATCATCATTGGTCATCCATGGAGGCTTTTCTTTTGCCGATAACCTTTTCTCTATTTTTTAACTCAAAAATGTGCTTTGTTTACCTTAAATATCTTAAGTACTCCTTCCAGTCTTTTCATGGATCCAGTTTCGGTGGCACCATTCACCTGGGCTGTCTTAGATTTACATGATTCAGATTTTATTTTTTTTAATTGTTGTTTTGTAAATAAAAAAATCATTTTTTAAAAAAATGTTAGTTAAAAGATTATATTTATTTTAGATTCTGTATCTATTTAAATAATTTTTTAAAAAAATATAAAGTAAGAAAAATAAGATCTGGACGATCTAAGAGAGAAAAGCCCTCCCTATCTCTCGAAAGAATAGGTTGGGGATCTGATTCCGTCTTTTTTTTTTTTTTAAGAACATTCTCCCTTTAGCAATGGTACTTTTTATAAGGAATACATCATATTTCTCTAAAATTTTAAATTAGTGTCTTTATTTTTACCTTCATTTAATATGTGACTCATTATTTCTTTATAATAAATTTTCACTCATTATCCTACTCTTTTAAAATAATAGTATAATTAGAAATAAAGATATATAAATTACACATTTATTACTCTTATTTTTAATTAACATTTTAAACTGCATAATTTTGCTAATGGTCCCTTATAAAAGGACAACATGGAGTATATGTAATCAAAAAGAATATTTATCTTATCTTTTTTTATAAAAAAACAACTATCAAAATCATATTCAAATAAATAAAAAAAACTAAAACCACATAGTTTAAAATATTATTTAGAAACTTTTTCTTTTCAATTATACCCTCATTTATAAGGGATATGATATTTATTGTTACTACTCATTAGTGTTATTATCAACGTTACTATCAGTTTGCTTCACTGTTAGATTAGAACCTCAATAAAAGATATAAAAGAGATTATGATCTAACGGTGAAACAAACTGACGTTAGTAATAAGTAATAACATTAATTGGTAGTAACAATATCCTATCCTTATTTATAAAAAGAATAGGTAAGAAAAGATAATAAATAGAAAGTTGTTGTAAAGATAATGAGTGATATATATATATATATTTAATTGAGATACAAATATAAAGAAAAATTTTAAATTTTAGATAAAGAGCATTTTAGAAGAAACAAGATGAATATGGGTACAAATTATATTAATGTGTTATATTTAGGACTAAATTAAATCTCCATCTAACTCTTATATTAAAAAACATATGTAATATAATTTTGTTTAAAAAAAGTTGTCCTTAATTAAAGGGTACCTTATCTTATTCCTTCTTTTTAAAAAGAGTTACCTTTTCTTATACACCAAAACATGTCAATAAGTATCCCATTTTTCAGATCGAAGATGGTAATAATAATGGGGACATACGCAACTAATAGTTTAGAGGGATAAATGATGAAGTGTGGGCTTGATTTGGAGAGATAAAGAGAAATAATCAAACAACTAAGTTTAGAGGGATAAAAATTCAGGAAATCTAACTTTTGATCATGAAACTACGAGTACAAACATACGCACAACATACTTCTGTTATTATTATTTCTAATAGTATATATTTATCTTTTGTATAAAAAATATATGAAATACTAGACTAAAATAGAGTTGATTTAACGATATAAGATCCCGCTAGATCTTAGTTTGAGTCTAAAAATCATCTGTGGTAAGAGGGGTAGCCATAAACATGGGATACCTAATGATATATATGGGATAAGATATTATCACTACCATTTTTTGTTACTACCACTTTTCATTGTTAGATTAGAAACTCATATACTTTTATCGTTTCTCTCTCCTGATGAGATTCTAATCTAACGATGAAAAAGTGGTATTGACATTGGTAGTGACAAAAAATGGTAATGACAATATCCTATCCATATATATATATATATATTAGATATATGAAATATTTTTCATATTAATATTTCTTTTCATTTTCAAAAACTAAAGTATTCTATTGATCCTTCAAGTTTATTTGAGATATTATTTTAATCCTTTATGTTTATAAAGTACATTTTTATTCTTTAAAATTTAACACCGGTAATGTAGTTAATAGAATATGTTGATGAGTCAAAGTTAAATGGTGATTGTACAATGCAAAGGAAGCAAATTTGAAATTTTTAAGCAAAAGATATTTACAAACCAATCGAAAAATGACACCTAACCTAATTTTAATCCTAGTTGTCCACTTAATTTTTTATCGGAAAAAGAAAAACAAAAAAACCTCCTCCAACTCACCAGCTCCATTGCTTCCTCCTCCCTCAAACTGCATCGCTGGCCTCTGCTTCCACAAGTCCTTATTAGTGCCCTTCACAAATCCGATTTAAATTAGGTGTTATTTTTTAATGGATTTGTAAATATTTTTCATTCAAAATATTTAAGCTTGCTTTGTCAGTATTACACAGTTACCATTTAACTTTGCTTCAACATCATATTCCGTGTTAAGTTTTAAAGACTTTTTTTTTTTTTTTGGGTTGAAGTTAAGTTTTAAAGATTAAAACCATACTCTATAGACATAAAGGACTAAAATGATACCTCAATATAAACTTAAAAGACAAAAAATATACTACTTCCGGTCCTAATTATAAGAGCTAGTTGACTTTCTTTGCAGAAGTTAAGGAAACTAAATAAGTTATTTAATCATTTTATATGTTGTGTATCCTTAGATTATATATTAGTTTATTAGTTAAACTAATTAGTTTGAAGAAAAAAATAAAAATAAAAATACTCTAAAGTAATTTAATTAGCTTCCTTAATCTCTTCAAAAAAGTCAACTAGCTCTTATAACTAGGATTGGAGGGAGTACTTTAGCCTTTTCAAAATTATATATATAATTAAGGTAGCTAACTTGTTGGAATTTAACTAATTAATGCTCCAAATCTTCACATCAACTTGATAAAATCATCATCATCATCATAATTAATTAATAAATGAGAAATTAATGCAAATGCAACTGCTTTGTGTTTTGTCTTACACTAAGTGCCATGCATGTTGTATTAAAGTTTTTGTTGGTGAGTTGGTTCAGATTCTGTCTTCCTTGTTCTCTTTTCTGTTTTAAAACCAAACCATCCTCCTCATTTCGTAAAGGAAACAAAGCAGTTTTTGACTAAACGACGTAAAATTATCATGTTAGGGTTTTAGGCCATAATTTGATGACCACTACCAAATCATCTTTTCACCATCAAATTTAAATCATGGGCATGGCTTTACTTTTTCCCTCCTTAGTAATAATACAAGATAAAAGGTGCACTTTGGGAGGGATACTAAAAATAGAGTGGATTAGAGTAGTTATACTCTGTATCACTTTGGTCTATATTATTAGTCCTTGGAGAAAAATTTGATCTTAAATATAAGTCACTTGAAAAGTCATTAATAACCGTTTTTCAATTTTTCATTATGTAATTTTTATTGGGGTTAAATACCTAATTTGTCACGGAAGTTTTACTAAGGGAGCGCGCAGCACCCGGAAATATTTTTGGTATCATTTTTGCCCTATAAGTTTACAAAATGAAGCAAATATGCCCCAGAAGTTTTTTCTAGGAGCAAATTTGCCCCAAAAATTTTGTTTAGAAGCAAATTTTTGTAAATTTCTGGGGCAAAAATGATACCAATCCAACGGTTAAAATTGACTAATGGGCAAAATTGCTATGTTTATAAACTTCTGGGACAAAAATGATACCAAAAATACTTCCGGGTATTTGGCGCTTCTTTAGCAAAACTTCCATAGCAAATTAGGTATTTAACCCTTTTTGTTACAAGGAAAGAAAGAGAAGAGGTGAAAATACTTTGTAATGAAAAGAGAAAGGTCATTCTAGTCAAGGTAAATTTGAAAATTTTGATCAATTTAAGATTTATTCATTATTTACATGTCATTCCGTGGGAGATTAAATTACAAATGAGTTATAATAGGAAATAAAGTAGTAGATCTCGTATGTTATATTTCTTTCAGTCTTAAATATAGGATGGAAACGATCTAATTAATTTGGAGTTCTTTATATGTAATTTTAGGTTTATTTGGCTGGGACCAAGCTGAACCACATCCATAAAAAGGGAAATATAGTTATACTAGTATAAATTTTATTTTTAAAAGGAAAGATGGGATAGCAAAACGTTAAAATGGGGATCATTTTCTTTATTTGCTGTGGTGATTTAATGGGTTGTTATTAAACTAGTATATCTTGTTGACTTAAAAAAAAAAAAAAAGGAGGAAAAAGTTAAGCTTGTCGCCCATTTTCATAATTTTCTCTAAAATGGGGACCATTTCTGGAAATGTAAGACCTGTTGGATAATGACAGTCACCCACAATCTAACCATGTGTGGGCCCCCTACCAAGTGGTCCTTCTTTTGCCTTCATTTTACTCAACAATCCCGAAAAACCAAAGGTTTAAGGGACCTGGCTTACCTCGTTTTCCCTTCCCTATCACTAGTTCACTACCCTTCTTCTCTCTCCAAATGGCACTGTTTTTTGTGTAAAATGTACTGTTCAACTTTATTTTTTTAAATAACATTCCCCACTTAGAGCATTTTTTTTAGTACTTGTAATATTTTTTTTGAAGTTCTTAAAATAATTTTTTAAGATTATGAATTATTTTTTGCCACAAAGGTATTTTGTTGGCATTATAAAAGAAAATGAATTGATAAGAAAATTTTTGTTTGATTAAAAGAAAATGAGATAGAAAAATGAGCTAAAAGACATTTTTGTCTCTATTAAAAAAATATTATTTAAAGGCCTTGTTTTAGAAATATTATTTAAGGGACCATGTTTTCATTTTAGCCCCTCTAGCTATATGCACTCCATGGGTAATTCATGGCCATTAATCACTTCAAATAATTCCCACATAGCCACGGATTAACTGTCATAGGTTGCAAGTAGTAAAAATGTGGAAGAAGGAACTCTGTTTGCCCTTGTTTTTCATAACATAACAAAACAATAACTATGAGATACCCACCAGTCGCTTGTGGTCATACATGAATTAATGAAACCAACTTTAACCACATGCGTCTGATGGGTGGCCCATGGTTTCACTCGATCTAATTTTTTTTACTCTAACCGTTACTTACCCATCACCCACATATGGTCACAACCACTTTCTATAGAATAATTTTACTTAAGGGTATGTCATGGTTACAGGATAGTCATCTAACTTTACTCTCAATTGTTGTATACCCATCATCCACATCTGGTCAACATCACTTCCCGAGTGTGAGTGTGGAATATCACAGATTTAACCACGTTAACCACATGGATACTTCATGGTCATTATGTAGTCAACCAAATTTTGTCGCAGCCATGCAGTTCCAACCGCCTCCAGATGCTTTGAATCAGCTCTGCCAGGATTGGCTTCTTCACTTAACTCAATACAATCAACCAGAGATCATGGGTGCATCACATTCAATGCAAACAAGAACAAATCAACCATATCGATGGAGAAGAAGGAATTTGATTGATTAGATGCCGCGTCGTTGCCTGAAAAAGTCGCTTCCTCTCTCTATTCTTCAGCTCCCTTTGTTTTCTCCAGCTCTGACTCTGTGAATTCCCCTAAGCTCCTTCACCTCTTTTTATCAAATCCACTACTACATCAGGGGCATTTGGGTCTTTGACTAAGTTTTTTAGGTGTTGGAAAAGGGGTTCCCACCATTTAAATAGATGAAAATGGGCGGTGGCATGAAAATATTTTTAGAGGAAAGTGGAGATCCAAACAGCCGCTGTCAGAGGGAAAATTCAATTTGTCCCTTTCCCACCTCCCATTTTCCCTGATCCAAACGCCCATCTTACTCAAAAACTTCTAGAATAAAATCAAACTTTAGCCTAAAACAAAATTATGATTATATCTCATCGGCCTCCAAAGCCACCTACCTGAGGCTATATATTTGCTTTTATTCAAAATTTATTTTAAAACTATATATTTTTACAAGAATAAAATTTATAAATAACTTAAAAATTTTATTAACTATGTTATTACATTTACTCCAAGTAACATGCAGTGAAAATATCAAAACAGACTTTCATCAATATACTGTATAGGGTTAAAGGGCAGAAATGTCAATAAACTTTTCTCAAAAATGCGCTCCGCAGTATAAACTTTTTTTAAATACAAAAATGCTTATAATTTTTTATAAAATGAGGTAAAAATTCCACAACAGTTAACTATCACATACGACAGTTTTTTTTTTTTTTTTTGGCGGGTGCCACTAACTTCCGTGTGTCCACCAATGAGAGGAAGCTTTGCAGGGGAGGAAGATGGAGGGTGGAAGCGAGGCCAGGTGTGATGAGAAGGATTAATGGGGAAAACTTTAGAGAGGGTTGGAATCAGGTGTGGCCATGATAGTGAAAACGTAGTTTTTACCTAAAAACAGAAGGAGAATGAAAAATTGTAAAACGTAAAATCGTAAAATAAAATGGAGTTTTTATTACCTGCATATGTATATAAAAAAAATTCAAGAAAAGTAAGGTACCTGCCATCATATACACATATATTGATCAATGCAATATCAATCAAAATATCCAACATTGTCATTGATTAGACCATATTTTTTATATGATTTTACATGATTAAATTGGGATTTTTAATGCACTTTCTGGGACATTATTGTATGATTAAGTATTAAGTTGAGTTAGGAACATTTGTATTGAATTAAGTGTAATTAGGGGTAAAATGATCTTTATTTATTAATTACAGAAAAGGACCTAGATGTTTTTGAAATTTAAGTTCTGCCCCAAAATAGTTTGAAAATTCTCACTTTAGTCCCTCTCCAGAACTTTTAAAACTTTCACTTAAGTCCCTTAGTAAACTCTGCGTTTTTTGCAAAAACGCAGTGTTTTTACGTTTTATCGTGACGTTTTTTACGTTTTTACTCTGAAACCGTTTTTTCCACAATGAAACGTGTTCAACCCAAAATAAAACGTAAAATGGTGTTTTTTTGCTTTTAAAGAGCGATTTTGACTACCATGGGTGTGGCCATAGATTCAGGGTGTGTTTATCCAAGCGAGTTATGGGGCCGTCTGGATTGAGGTGGATCTGAAGGAATTGGGAGAAAATGTTGAGAAGCTGCCGCGTGTGAGAGAGAGACAGACAGAGAGAGGAGAGGTTATTGGAACCAGAATTGGTGTACCAATTGGTAGGACCATGGTAGTGAAAACGTAGATTTTACCTGAAAACGGAAGGAGAATGAAAAATCGTAAAATGTAAAATCGTAACGTAGTAAAATTGTCAAAAAAATCCTAAACACATAAAAGCGTTTGGAAAATTAGTAAAATCATTTTATTGAAAAAAAATCATAAAAACGTAAAATCGTAGTGATAAATCGATTTTTTAACTACCATGATAGGACCCACAATGAAAAAAGCAACTGCCATTTGTAATGGTTATCAATTATTCAGCGGTACTACTCTAATTCTAATTAGTTGGTACTTGGGTTGATTTTTGTTTTTTTGAGAGATTAAGGAAACTAAATAAATTATTTAGTTATATTATATTATTATATTTATGTATCTTTAGAGTATATGGTAGTTTATTAGTCAAAATAATTATTTTAGAGAAAAGTAAAAATAAAATTACTCTAAAGTAATTTAATTAGCTTCCTTAATTTCTAAAAAAAAAAAGTCAACTTAGTCTTATAATTAAGATAAAAAAGAGTAGTATTTTTGCCCCATCAATAAAGGTTTATAGGCATTTTTACATGGAAAAATTCTATTGAAAGATAGTTAAATTGCCTAAATTATAAAATAAGTCACTATACGTGATAAATTATAGATGCCCTTATATAAATGGGAAGACAACAGAAATAATTTGAACTCAAAATTTATTTGCATTTAACGTGATTAAATTTTCTTTTAACACTTGACTTCCATTTTCAAACATAACAGATATTTTCACCAATCCCACAATTATTCGAGCTATGGAGCTAGTATCTGGTGATTAATAGGTTTAGTGCAATTAATTTTTCGATTGAAAAGAAATGGAACACATAGGATTCTAACCACTTAAACCCAATCAAAGAATACTTGATAGAAAAGGAGGGGAGTAGAAAAACACAACCCCCTTGAGAATGAGTCCGGTTTCTCTCATTAGCATCTCTCTTATTATCCCTCATCATCATTTATCTGGACCGTCTAATTTTTGATCTAACGATCCAAGAGATTTTCAAAAAAACTGCATGCGGTAATTTAAAAAAGCCCTCTGAATTGTTGGATTAAAAATTGAATAGTCCAGATTAATATGATGAGAGATAAAGAGGGAGATGTCAATGAAAGGATCTCCTTCCCTTAGGTACACTCCAAGAATGACTAACTCTGGCCTAACCATTTGTCCAAACAAGTACTATCAGAATGCGTGCTGGGCTATAATCTGGTCCTTCGCCCCACATTGGAGATAATGACACTTGACACTGCTCCAAATAGCTAGATTATGATAACCCTATCAGTGAACGGTGATGGGGTCAATCATTGTTTATTAGGAGTACTGTCTAAAAAAAAAAAAAACACAGCACGGTGCTTATTTATGTTTTTATATCTCTAATTAGAGGTATAAATAATTTTTTAAATTTTGTTTTAATTTTTTTATATATTGTATTTATTTAGATTTAAATTATATACTGCTTTTTTAGATATTTTTTGTACCCAGTATCTCAAATTAATTAATTTTCATGATACTGGTACAGACAAATATAAAACTGGAAATTAATTAATTTGAAATATCAGGTGCAAAAAACATCTCAAAAAGCAGCATATGATTTAAATCTAAATAAATACAATATATTAAAAAATTTAAAAAAAAAACTAAAAAATCTCCAGCACTTTAAGAGTCAATCATTGTTTATTAGGAGTACTCTCTAAACAAAAAACAAAAAAACAAAAAAAAACACAGCACTTTAAGATTCTACATTTGGTGCTTCTTTATGTGCTTATATATCTAATTAGAGGTATAAGCACATAAATAAACACTTAATTATAAGCACCAAATGTGGACTTAGCACTCTCAGCAATGCACAATTCCTTTTTCGGATTGAATTTTTTTCATAATTTTTAAATTATGTCTATCCAATAAATCTAAAAAATAATAGTATTACTTTAATTTTTCTCTTATCTTTTTAATTAATGGCTTAAATGGGATGATGAGGGATAAGGAGGGGAAAAAAAAAAAAGGGAGAGGATGTGCTTCTCAATTCCTCCTTCATTAAAGTGTCAACATCATCATTGACATTCAGGCTGCACCATTGATGAAAAGTTGCATCCTTTATTCCTGGCTGACCATCTTTGTACCTCAAAGGGATGATCCTGGTTCCAACCAATCGTAAGCCACTCATCTTCGGGTTTATTGCAAATATGTTTGAAAATTGAAGTTCACATGGGAATTGATTACGTTAAATGGGGATAAATTCTGAAGTTTAACTTAATTCTCTTTTTCTTCCCTTTTACATGAGGGCATTTTAGACATTTCATAAGATTTTAAAATCCCTAATTATATGACATAACATAATCTATAATTTGTTAAGTTTAACGAATCATTTTATAATTTAAGTAATTTAAATGTCTTTTAATAAGATTTTCCCTTTTTAAATTTTAAAAAAATTTATAAGGTTAAATGCACATTTGAAAAAAAAAAAAACCAGTTAATGCGTGTTACTGTTATATCACAGGAGACAGAAATAGATACGCATGCCAAGAGGAGACTGTAAAAATAAAAAAGGAAAACGGAAAAAAGTGAAATGATTCGCATTCATTGGGGGAAGAGGGGTTGAGGAGAAACGGGAAATCAACACACACTTATTATGACACCTCCACTCTCTCTCTCTCTCTCTCTCTTTTTTCTTTTTTCCTTTTTTTTTTTAATGAAATCAAAAATCAACTCAAGTAGACCAGTCATAAAAGTAAACTCAAGAAGTCTCTTAGCTGGTCCTTTAAAAGAATTCTGAAGGGCCCACTGGCAACTTGTTGGATTTTATTTTAATTTCTCTTTCTTTAGTGCCCGTTTGAACGTAACTTGTAGAAAATATAGTGCTATTTATAAGTTTTTTTTAATTAAATAAATAAGATTATGATAATTTTACTTATATTATTGTACTAATAAAAATAAAGAGAGAAAATAAAGTTAAAAGGTACCTAATCATAAATGAGGGTAAAGTTGAAAATTTATTCTATAATCATTGAGCTACCTACATCTTCTTGGTATATGTAATTTGGTTAAAAAGGACTTATAAATAGAACCAAAGTGATAGTTTTTAGGATTTATAAAGTAAAAATGACTTTTAGATAATAGTTTTTGTATTTCAAAACCTAGATTTTGACAGAAGTTTACCAAACACTCTAAATTATTGTCCAAAAGCTATTATGCATTAAAACCTATATTTTGATAAAAGTTTGTCAAACACTATAAAATTGTCTAGAAGCTATTCTATATTAAAAGCTAGATTTTGACAAAAGTTTACTAAATACTCCAAAAATTATTCAGAAGTTATTCTCCATAAAAAACTAGGTTTTGTAAAAACTTATTTTTTTTTCAACTTTTCTCTTTTCTTTGTCATCATTAGTATTTTTTCAGTATCCTTAAGTATTTTTTTAGTACCCTGAAAAATTTTTCAATATCCTAATTTTTTTTTCAAAATCATGAAGTATTTTTTCCAATATCTTTAAGTATTTTTTTGTACTCGTTAGTACCTGAATTTTTTTTTTCAAGATTCAAGTCAGTACCCTGAAATATTTTTGTAAGATCATAAAATAAATTTTTAAGACCATGAGAAATATTTTTGTAATACCAGTCAATATTAAATATCTTTTTAGTACTCGTCAGTACACTAAAATATTTTTTCCAGATCACTCATTACCCTGAAATATTTTTTAATATCCTAAAATAATTTTTTAAGATCATGAAATATTTCAGGGTACTGAAAAAATACCTCATGATCTTAAAAATTTATTTTAGGATATTAAAAAATATTTCAGGTTGACTAATTTTTTTTTTTTTTAAAAATAGGTACTAATAGTTACTAAAAAGATACTTAAGGATATTGTAAAAAAAACTTCATAATCTTTTAAAAAAATTTAGGATATTGAAAAATATTTCAGGGTACTAAAATAATACTTAAGGATACTGACTCGTATTGAAAAAATACTGATAATAGTATAGGAGAGGGAAAAATTTGAAAAAATAGGTTTTTCCAAAATCTAGGTTTTGGATCCAAAGCATAGGATTTGATGCAAAATAGTTTTGGAAAGAACTCAAGGGTGTTTGGCAGACTTATGACAAAACCCAAATTTTGTTTCCAAAACCTAGGTTTTGGAATCTCCCAAACACTGTTACTCGAAATGCTTGTGTGTAATAGTGATGAGAGCTAGCTTTTCAATTTTAATTTATAATATATGATATAAGTATGCGAAAAGAGTTTTAACTCTATTTACATAAATAAAACTTTTAAAAACCTTAAACATGATCTCAAATAAGCACTTATACAATGTGGTTTTGAGTAAAAAGTAGGAATGCATCATATTTATGGTTTAGTAATTATATTTTGTGCTTTTATAAAATAAAATGTATTTTGTGCGCTATGCGTGTTTATATAATATATTCCATTTACTTGTAGATTCATGCCTTTTTACTTAAATAATACTCTTTCTCAAAGTTATACATGAATATATTTTATATTTTAATTAAATTATATTATTTTAACAGCGATTGGGTTAACCCCAATTCAATCACAGTTGGACCGCTTTTTTTTTTTTAAGAACTGCTTCAACCGGTTTAATGATTCGTCCAAATTTCAAAAACAAATATATATATATATATATATATATATATATATATATATATATATTTATTTATTTATTTATTGTCTCTTAAATTTTTGAAGGAGAAAATTATATGTGATGCATTCGTAAAGGTAATATTTTATGTTGTTTGTATAAATAGATTTATTTTTTCCCAAACATATTGCACTAGTGATTAAATACTTAGTAACTTATAACAAAGGTCACACATTCAAACTAAAAAGTGACTTATAATAAGGATTAAAGTGTATAAAACAAGGGCGTCCTACCTGTATGGTTGTGGGGATAAGTTCCCATACAAAAGAAAAAAAAATTGGTTTTTACCTTATTGACAAAATATAATAATATGGGACAATTAATAGAACTAATCCCATTTAGTAGATAAAACTTATGGTTATCGTTTAGATTTTTGTTTACCATATTAAGATACATTTGATTCTAAACTGAATAATCCGGAGAAAGTAAAGAGAAAGGTAAATGTGAGTTGATCATTAATCAGATGAAAATAGAGCTCATACTTCATTTATAATCTCTTTCTATTTTATATCCTAAAGTGCTAATCTCAATCTAAACTAACCTCACTAAGCTCTTGATTTAAAAATTAAAAAGTAGGTTAGTATGATTTGCGGTTTTCGGTGAGGATAAAAAAGTATTACCTCAAATCTTAAATATAAAAGTCGATTGATTGTTTTTTTTTTTAGATTAATAAAGTTAATTAAATTATTTTAAAGTATTTATATTTCTCATTTTTTCTCCAAACTAATTTATCTGATTATAAACTAATATAAAATATAATAATGCATAACATATGATATTATTAAATGATTTATTTAATTTTTTAAAAAAATTTAATTAAATTTTATATTTAAAATCAGAGTTGGTAGGACTTGCATCGTGTTAGAGTGCCTACCCTTTTCTTTCCGTCTAGGGAAAATTATACATAGGTCCCAAGGAACAGAGATATTTACATTTAGATCCCTTGAATTTATGAAATCACACAGAAGTCCCTAAGGACTTCTGTGTAATTATTTGTGGAAGCAAAATTAATTTTTTACCCAAAGGAGAAATAGTCTCTAGACCTCAGAATTAAAAAATCTAGGTTTTCAAAAGAAGTTGTTAAAATAGGAATTTGCTGTTGTAAATATAGAATTTCTTGTTGCAAATGGCCTCTGGACCTCAGAATTGAAAAAATCCAGGTTTTCAAAAGTTGTTGTTAAAATAGGAATTTTCTGTTGTAAATATAGAATTTCTTGTTGCAAATGGCATCTGGATATCAAAATTGAAAAAAATCCATGTCTTCAAAAGTTGTTGTTATAATAAGAATTGACTGTTGTAAATATAGAATTTCTTGTTGCAAATAGCCTCTGGACCTCAGAATTGAAAAAATCCAGGCTTTCAAAACTTGTTGTTAAAATAGGAATTTGCTGTTGTAAATATAGAATTTCTTGTTGCAAACCTAGATTTTTTCAATTCTGAGGTCCAGAGGCGTTTTCTCCTTTGAGCAAAAAAGTAATTTTACTACCACAAATAATTACACAGAAATCCCTTCTGTGTAATTTCATGAATTTAAGGGACCTAAATGTAAATATCTCTGTTTCTTGGGACCTGTGTGTAATTCTCTCTTTATCTATTTGCTGATGTGGACTATACTTTATTAATAATTATGGTTGTCTTTAATTATTAAGTCAAAGTTTAGTGTTCCAAAACATGAGACTCGTGGTCTGCTAGTTTATTCTTTTTTGGGTCAAAATACCAATAATCCCCTTAATTATAACTTTCTTGCATGATCTTTTTAACATTCAAAAGCTTAAAAATTACACCCTTATATTCAAATTAGAGGATATCTATGTTCATCCAGACAAAATAGTGAAAATGGTCATGCCAAAAAAAAAGGGCGGGGCGCCCCGGGGGGGGGGGGGGGGGGGGGGATCAGCATTTCACTTTTCAATTAAATTGGCAAGGGAGTGCATGTGGTAAATATAATGCTGCTCATGGTTATCAGCTCTTGTTAAATCATCATTACCCCTCACAAACAATTGCTTCCAGCGATCTACTACAGAATGATATATGGACATTAATTATATATATATATATAGATATATATATATAGAGAGAGAGAGAGAGAAGTACATAGATTACCTAGTTTTACATGTGACAAGCCGCCCTCCCCTATTAATAATGTACATCTGAGTGAAGAAAGAGAACAAAGACAATGTGAGATAACCTAACCCAGTATCCCAATATTGTGAGATAATCAAGGTTTTGAAATCTAGACTGGATCAGGTGACATTGTGTGATTCAGGATAATATTATCCTTACACATGAAGCATTTCATTATCTGCAACACAAGAAATCTGGGAAGAAGTGGGAACTTGCCTTGAAAGTGGATATACACAAGGTCTATGATCGGGTGGAGTGGGATTTCCTTGCAGATGTGATGCAGAAGTTGGGTTTATGTGATGGATGGATAGTATGATTGTGGATGGATAGTATGATTATGGAATACATTTCCTCTGCAGTGTTCACATTGAAGGTAGATGGGCATAAGGCTGAGTCTTTTAATCCTGAACGGGGGATACGTCAAGGGGACCCATTGTCCTCATATATGTTTATTATTGCTAGTGAAGTGCTCTCTCTTATGATTCAGGCTCAAATTGACAAGAAAGACTTAACTGGTGTGAAATTAGCCTGTTAAGCTCCAGTCCTTTCTCATTGCTTTTTTGCGGATGACACAATTTTGTTTCTAAAGGCTGATGTACTGAACTGTATGGTGCTGAAAAAGATCCTAGAGGTTTATTGCAGTGCCTATAGACAACTCATCAATATTGAAAAATCAAACGTGTTCTTCTCAGCCAATGTTCCTAGGCGTGTGAAGACACATATTTCAGCTTGTTTAAGAGTCACATTCACTGATCAGCTAGGGAAATATCTGGGTTTGCCAACCGTTTGGGAGCATTCTAAGGCGATGGCGTTGGCTTTTGTTAGAGATAAGGTGGGGTTAAAACTACAAGGTTGGCGGCAGAAATTATTAACCTTTGTGGGTAGGGAAATTCTAATCAAGGTTGTGGCTAACTCTATACCCACATACCTTATGGCTTGCTTTTTATTTCCTAAAGAATCATGTATGGAAATAGATAGGCTGATATCAAATTTCTGGTGGGGGCATAAGGAAGAACATGGGGCGATTCACTGGAAAAATTGGAAGCACATGACACTACTACAAAAAAGCAAATTAACATCCTAAATTAGAGGCAATTAACGTCCCTTTTCAGAAAGATGTCTAACCAGGGGTAGTTGTAAATTAAGATTTTTGACGTCCTATGATTAATTCAGGACGCCTTTTTTGTTTTGATCGGGATGCCTTACATAAGGCGTCCTGAATTGTAATTTAGGACGCCAAATTTCTCTTTTTTTAAAAAAAAAAAAACAAACAAAAAACACCGTGGGGTTGGCCACAGAAAAACAAATCAAAAATCAAATTCCAAAAATACTTTCTTACAAATCAATAATTATATGCATAATTCTTGAACTGGCAAACTAATGAAAGCATGCACACGCACCATGCTGAAGAATTTTTCTCTTCCAACTGATTCCTTGTTTTTATCACCACCAGTCGATCCAAAAAAATTTAACAAGCAAAGGAAACATTTGGAATACTGGATACTGACCTTTCCAGATATAATAAGCCAACAATCTTTGGTTTGATTGTGCTTCACCACTTCTTTGAATGAGTGAGTTTTTGGATCTGAAGCCATTTTTACACAGCCACCTACGACAAATCCAAAATATATTCAGAATCAAGAAAAAATGAAGTCCACACAAATTCACAGCGAGAAAATGAAATCTGGAAATGGGAAAACTATTAATCAAGCCAAAAGCGGATTTCAAAACATGAACCGAAATTTCTTGCTCTTCCATGCATGAAAGCATAAGAATCCATGAAATAAAGCACTACGAAATAGAGATGTGTGATCGGCAAATTCTTTAGCTAGAGATATACCAGAGAGGGCCTTTCTTCTTCGATGTCGTTTGCCTTCGGTGTCAAAGTACTGACAAGCTCATGGGGAGTTGTAAGTGATTTGGTTTGCTGATAAATTCAAATTTAAAACCATTGGGGATTTTAAGCGTCCAACATATATTATATAGGACGTGTAACATTTAATTTTGGCGTCCTACTTTTATTTTCAGGTCGTCAAAAAATTTTAAAAATTCCTCAAAATAAGCCAAAAAAATTCCTAGAGCCAAAAGATTCACCAAGACGCACCAAAAATTTCATTTTAGGCATCCTACATATATTTTAGGATGTCTAAAATTCAATTTTGACGTCCTGATTTTATTTTCAGGTCGCCAAAAAAATTCCTGACACCAAAAAATTCATTAAGAGCACAAAAAACTTCATTTTAGGCGACCTAAATATATTTTAGGATGCCTAAAATTCAATTTTGGCATCGAATGCACCAAAAAAATAATTTTAGGCGTCCTAAATATAGTATAGGACGCCCAAATTAATTTTAGGTGTCCTAAAATTATATTTAGGATGCCTAAGTCTTAAAATTCAACTAAATAATTATGAAAATGACACCACTTATACTTTTTACTTCCTTTTTTAAAATAAGGACGTCTTTTAGAAAAGTAATATCAACTTTTTATAGTAGTATGACGTCGAGTAAAGGTGATGGTGGGATGGGGGTTCAGGGATCTTCTTTGTTTTAACAAAGCGCTCCTTGCTAAAACGGCTTGGAGGATTCTGACTCAACCAAATGAACCGTGGTGCAAGACATTAAAAGGCATCTAGTAATCATCGTCTATTTATCTCTATTTTTATTTTCTTACTTTTGCCTTTTAGAAAAGCGTACGAACGAACTAGAATTAGAAACTGGGGATCGAAAATCATGATAAAAGTAGGAAGAGGAGGCAACCGGGATCAGAGAGAATCTTGAAGAGAAAATCAGATTGCACTACCGTCACTTCCTTGTTTCCCTTCACTTGAAACAGAAGAGATCGCACAAATAGGAATGAGGAACCAAAGATTCTTCACATAAACCAGATGAATCAAATAGAGGCTAAAATCAGTGTCTTCATCTTTGTTGAACTGGAAAGAAACGCGAACAAACATAACGTTGAAGAGAGACCAACAATCACTGCATTTCTCAGATGATTATAGAGATGTGATGGGAAGTGAGAGGCCAAAGTTGTTCCAAATATTTTATGTCTTGGGAAGGAAATTGGATTGACGTCAATTTTGGTGGGAATCAATTTCCTAAGTTCAAAGGAAGATCGAGGCTCCTAGAATTCAAGTGGAAGGACCTTTTGCGCTCCAAACACGTTTTTGGTGTCATTTTTAACAAAAATTTAGAGTGACAATTAGGATTAAAATAAAATTATGTGTTATTTTTTAATTGATTTGTAAATATTTTTCATTCAAAAAATTTAAGTTTGCTTTATCAGCATTGGACAATTACCATTTAAATTTGCTTCATCATCATATTCTATTAATATCATTAACAACGTTAAATTTTAAAGACTAAAATTGCACTCTATAAACATAAGAGACTAAAATGATACTTTGTGTAAAATTAAAGGATTAAAAGTATACTTTAGCCTTTTTAAAATTATATATACGGCTAACGTAACTAACTTGTCGGAATTTATTAACTAATTAATGCTCCAAATCTTCACATTAACTTGATAAATTATCATCACCATAATTAATTAATAAATGATAAATTGATGCAAATGCAACTGCTTTGTGTTTTGTCTTACACTAAGTGCCATGCATGATGTATTAAAGTTTTTGTTAGTGAGTTGGTTCATGGAATCATGTTCTGTCTTTCTTTGTTCTCTGTTCTGTTTTTAAACCAAGCCATCCTTCTCATTTCATAAAGGAAACAAAGCCGTTTTTTACTAAACGACATAAAAGGTGCAATTTGGGAGGCACACTAAAAATAGAGTGGATTAGAGTAGTTATAATATGTATCACTTTGGTTCATATTAATAAGTCACTTGGAGAAAAGTTTGATCTAAGTATAAATCACTTGAAAAGTTATTAATAATCATTTTTCAATTTGTTCTGCTATTTAATTTTTGTTGTAAAGAAAAAAAGATAAGAGGTGAAAATGCTTTGTAAATGAAAAAGGGAAAAGAAATTTTAATCAAGGTAACTTTGAAAAAATTTATTAATTTAAGACTTATTTATGATTTACATGTCATTCCTTAGTACGTGAGATTGAGTGGCAAGTGACTTATGATGGGAAATGAAGTAGGATATCTCATATATTATATTTCTTCCATCCTAAACATTGGAGCTAGTCAGGGATTTAAGGTGTTTACTTCTATCCAAAATGTAAGAGCTCAATTCACATTTTCTAATAAATTAATAATTTTTTCTCAAACTAGTCACATTGATTGCACATTTTAATAGTATTTTTGGGAAAAGATAATTTCAATACATGA
Source organism: Acacia crassicarpa (assembly GCA_034222035.1). Lineage (NCBI taxonomy): Eukaryota > Viridiplantae > Streptophyta > Magnoliopsida > Fabales > Fabaceae > Acacia > Acacia crassicarpa. The sequence continues at coordinate 30,846,438 of JAWXYG010000008.1, read as the reverse complement.
TTAAATAAGATATTTTAGAAAAATCAACAAAATCTTTTTTATAAATAATTTTTTTAATCTATACAAATTAATTATTTATGTCCTAGCTTAAGGAGAGGAGGGGATGATATTTTTTTGTCTCTCTCTAAATATATGGATTGAAACGATCTAATTAATTTAGAGTTCTTCATATGTAATTTTAGGATTATTTGGCACCGCATGGCCTTTGGGTTGGTGCAGGCCAACCTGCAAACCGCAGGTTGGCCCGCATTCTCATATCTAGATCTACTCATAGTGATTGGGTTTAACGAAATAGGCTAATCTTTCACATTGAATTCCCACTATGAGACATGTCACATTTAATATCTGATAGTGCCTTGAGCAAGATTATCTCCAATAATATAATATTTTTATGTTTAGCAAAACAAAATGTGATCCAATTTTGTTTTGACAGATTTTTCATAGAACTTGTGAGTATCAAAAAAAAATTGTTGGATCAATTTTGTCCCAAAAATATTAAAAAGAGGCATAATATCACCCCTAGCTATTCAAAATGTTAATTGTAAACACTAAATTTTTAACGGTTAGACTGACTTTATTTGTGGTCAAATTAATCCAACAAAAATTTTCAAATACCCACAAGGCCCATTTGGATCAAAGAAAGTTGAGAAAAATGGATGGAAAGGAAAAGAATGGAATGAGAAATATTTTGCCTCATAAGTATTTTGTTGACACTAGAAAAGAAAATGAACCACTAAGAAAATTTTTGTTTGATTGAAAGAAAATAAATAGAAAAATGAGCTAAAAGAGATTTTTGTCCCTATTAAAAAAATACTCTATCCGATCTTAAATATAGAACAAAGTTTACAATACAATTCTATATTTAAGATCGAAAGTAGTATTATTTAAATGCCCTTGTTTTAAAAATATTATTTAAGCGACCATGTTTTTACTTTAGCCCCTCTAGCTATATGCACTCCATGGAGTATTTTCTCATAATGTAATAGAGCAATAACCATGATATACCCACCAATTGCTTGTGGTTATAGATTAATGAATGAAAACAACTTTAACCACATGCATCTAATAGGTGCCTCATGGTTATGCGCGGCCAAACCAAATTTTACTCTAATCCTCACTTACCCATCACCTGCACGTGGTCACTCACTGCCACTTTCTATGGAATAATTCTACTCATGTGCATGTTATGGTTGCATGATAGTTATCTAACTTTACTCTCAAATGTTGCATACCTGTCATCTGCATCTGGTCAACACCGCTTCCCTTGTGTGGAAGGGATTTAACCATGTTAACCATATGAATACTTCATGGTCAATATGTAGTCGACCAAATTTTGTCTCATCCATGGAGTTCCAACTACCTCCAGATGCTCTAAATCAGCTCCAGTGGGGTTGGCCTCTTCACTTAACTCAACACAATCAACTAGAGATTATGGGTGCATCACATTTAATGCAAAGAAAAACACATCAACCACATAGGAGGAGAAGAAGGAAATCACATGTTCTTTAGGATTGATCGAATGTTGCATGGTTACCCGAAAAAGCCACTCCCCCTCTCTATTCTTTAGCTCCATCTGTTTTCTCCAATTTCGATTATGTGAATTCCCCTAAGCTCCTTCACCTCTTTATATTAAATTCACCTTCACATCAAGGGCATTTGAATCTTTAACTAATTTTTTTTTAGGCGTTGGAAAATGGGTTCCCGGACAATATTTTTAGGGGAAATTGGCAATCCAAACAGCCACCGCCAAAGAGGGAAAAATTCAATTTTTCTGTTACCGGCCTTCCGTTTTCCCACATCCAAATGCACTCTTACTCAAAAACTTCCAAAGTATTATATAAAAAAAAAACTTCCAAAGTAAAATTGGATTTTAGCCCAAAACAAAATTATGACTATGCCTCATTGGCCTCGAAAGCCACCTGAGGCTATATATTTGTTCTTATTCTAAATTTATTTTAAAACTATATATTTGTACAAGAATAAAATTTATACATTACATATAAGCAATGTTTTTACATTTACTCCAATTAACATGCAGTGGAAATATCAAAAGAGACTTTCATCAATATACTATGTAGGTTTAAAGGGCAGAAATGCCAATGAACTTTTCTCAAATATGCGCTCTGCACTATAAAAACTCCTTTTGGATGCAAAAATTACCTATAAACTTTGATAAATGGGGTAAAAATTAATGGCACCACATTTAACCATCGCAAATGGAATTTTTTATTGCGGGTCCCGCCAATTTCCAAGTGTTCACCCATTCTCAGTCATCTTGATCGATCAGTCTGACTCCTTCTGACCTTCCAATGCATCATCATACACTGCCGGCGACCTATGCTCCGGAGCAAGGTGGTAGTTGACCGAAATGGCATTAGTTTGGGTGGTTTAATTTCTACCATGTTGACACAAAAGTCGTGGAAGTAAGTGGGGGCTGCGGTGTAAGAACATGATGTCGCAACCATGAAAGTAAACGATGAGAGGAAGCTTTGTGGGAGACGAAGATGGAGGGTGGTGGTTGAGTGCTTGACGAGGAAGATGGATGCGAGCCTAGGTGTTATTAAGAAGGATTAATGGGGAAATCTTTAGAGAGAACTTTTTTTTTTCCCCCGCTATTGCACCCGGTTCACCAGAGCTTTGCCCTACCTAGTCCGAATTGAGGTTCTGTCAGGCGCATATGCGGGAACCTCTCCTAGAAAAATTTTCTGCATCCATAAGGACTCGAACATGATGGGTAATGTTTGAATCAATCAAGTGGGCTATAGATTCAAGGTGTTTATCCAAGCATGGTTATTAGAGTTGCGAATTAGTGTTGGTCCTTTTAGGATAGGGTAAAAAAACTATTATAATTGAATTATATTATTTTTACTACAATTGGTTTAACTCCAATTCAATCACAGTTGGACCACTTGTTTTTGAACAACTGCTTCAACCGATTTAATGATTAGTCCAAATTTCAATATATATTTTTTGTCTCTTAAATTTTATGAAGAAGAAAATTATATATGACGCATTTGTAAAAGTAATATTTTATGTTGTTTGTACAAATAGATTTTCTTTTTTCCCCAAACATATTGCACTAATGATTAAATACTCAGTGTCGTTGAAATTTTTGTTTACTATATTAAGATACGTTTGATTCTAAACTGATCATTTGTCAAATGAAAATAGAGTTGATACTTTATTTATAATCTCTTTCTATTTTATATCCTAAAGTACTAATCTTAATCTAAACTAACCTAACTAAGCTATTGATTTAAAAAATGAAAAAGTGGGTTTGTAAGATTTGCAGTTTTTGTTGGGAATAATAAAAATATTATCTCCAATTCTAAATATAAGACTAAATTGATTTTTTTTAAGAGATTAATGAAGTTAATTAAATTAATTTAAAGTATTTATATTTATTTTCTTCCAAACTAATGTGTTTGTCGATAAACTGACATATAATTTAATAATACATAACATATGATATGATATGATAAAATAATTTATTTAGTCTACTTTAACCTCTCTAAAAGATTAATTGAATTTTATATTTAAGACAGGAAAAATGGAGGTAATACTTGCATTCTTCAAGAGTTCTTATCCTGTTGTTTTTGTCAATTTGCTGATGTGGACCAGACAATATTAATGAATATTGTTGTCTTTAATTATTAAGTCAAAGTTTAGTGTTCCAAAACATGAGACTCGTGGTCTGCTAGTTTATTATTATTTTTTGGGTCAAAATACCAATAAACCCCTTAATTCTAACTTTCTTGCATTATAATGTTTTAAACAGTCAAAAGCTTAAAATAGCACCATTATATTAAGATTAGAGGATATCTATAGTCATCCAGATGAATTAGTGAAAATGGTCATGCCAAAAACAAAAAAAAACCAGCATTTCACTTTTCAATTAAATTGGCAAGGGAATGCATGTAGTATATATATAATGCTGCTGATGGTTTTCAGCTTTTGTTAAATCATCATTGCCCCCTATTAGGGCCTATTTGAGTCAGCGTTAAAAAATTATGTTTACGTAAGTTGAGACAAAACTCTTATTACAAATTTACTTTGTATACTGTAAATCATGCTAGAAAAGCAGCTTTTATCGTTAATCTAAACATGTATTAATAATGTATATGTGACTGAAGAAAGAGAAAAAAAACAAAGAGAACGTGAGTTTTAACTATTCTGTATTAACTTCTTATTCAACCCTGCTTAGGTGACCTCATTCACCATCATCAGATCACTTGTTGAGTTTTAACTATTCTGTATTAACTTCTTATTAATGGGAAATTATCTAGGCACTTCAAATCGAAAATGGGAATTAGACAAGGTGATCCAATTGTACCCTTGCTTGTTCATCATCTATTCTAATGTCTGATTAAGAATCATAGAGAGAGAGAATAATTGCTTGAAAGGGACCGAAATTTGTATATAGGAAGGCAGATCCTATAACACATCTAAGTGTATACTGATTTTATTTTTTTTCTCTTTTCATAAAACTGTTTTCATTCTCCCAACATTGTTTTCATACCATGATGACTACTTTTGTATGATTATAAAATTGATAATGAACAAACTGTAACAACCAAATCAATAACTGAAAAACAGTTTAGGGACCAAAAGGCCCTTCAGTTCAGTTATTTTGGATTGATAATGCTTGTTGTTGTATGCAATTTTTTTTTTTTAAAAATATTATCATCTGCTATCTGGTTAGGGGTTCGGGGTTACCCTCTAAACACAAGTTGCTCCTTCGGAATTCAAACTCGAAACCCAAAAAGATTTAATAGGGCCTTATATTGTTAAACAAACTCTATGTTGGTTGTTATATGCAATATTAGGTAAAAGATAAATCTTAATTATCATTCTAGCTAAAATGTACCTTTTTAAGGGTAAAGGTGCAAAAATAGCAATAATGTTTTGCACCTTGAGCATCCAATAGAATTAACATTTGATGGGTGCAAACGTGGACATAAACAATTTTTCATGGAGCAAAATTGAGAACAATATTAACTTGTTAAATTCGTCACTTTTCTCTTAGATGCCACGACACAACAGCAAGAGTGACATGGCACTATACTATCATTTCTCTCACTTTTCATAACCGGTCTAAATAAAATGCAGATCTTGTTATTTGTTTGTTTGCTTGTTAGTATATTAACACTGTAAGAAAAAAGGCCTTTAAGATGCCACATCTAGATCTCTATAGGAGAAATGGTTTAAAAACTATGACCAATGGCATTTTTGTATATATTGACACAACTAAGACCATTAATGTGGTATGGATAAATATTAAATATATGAGAATTTTAATTTTGACGTCGAGACGATTTACAATTTTTAATTTGGTCTCCTCTCTAATCAACGTTATTTGCACTCGACGCTAATGACCTCGAGAAGAGGGAGCATGAAAGACTATTTTAATTTGACAAAATTAAAGGACTGAGAGAGGAGGCCTTATTAAAATTTTTAAACTGTCTCAACATCAAAATTAAAATGTTCATATATTTAATACTATTTTGAGACTGCATTAACGGCGTTAGTTGTATTCAAATTTATAAAAATGTCACTAATCATGGTTTTTAAATTGTCTCCGCCTATAAAAGTCTAAATGTGGCGGTCTTAAAGGCTCCCCCTTAAAGTGTAAATATCCCAACAAACAAACAAACAAATAGAAAGAACTGAATTTTATTTAGACTGGTTATGAAAAATAAGGGAAGTGTTAGTATAGTGTTGTGGCACTCCTACTATTGTGCCGTGGCATTCAGGAGAACAGTGATGGACATAACGACAAGTTATTTGCGTTCTTAATTTTACTCCCTGAAAAATTGATCATGACCACGTTTGCTTTTTGCACCCATCAAATGTTAATTCCATTGGATGCTCAAAATACAAAACATTAATACTATTTTTACATACTCACCCTTTTCTTAATATGACCATAATGTGCTAAATGCAATTATGTACACAGGTGGTCATTTTTTAAAAACCAAAATGTGGTTCTCAATATATCTATTCTATATTATCTTGTTTTAGCGCTAAGGAACAAAAATACCCATAATTTTGTTTAAAGTGTATATCGCAACATAAACTTTTCTTACATGCAAAAGTAACTAATAACCTTTTAAAATGGGTTAAGAATGTAATCTCCGTTAACTTAAGCAAATTGTTTTTACTTTTGGGAAAATCACTGTAAGGGCCCATTTAAGCAAAGTATGCCCAAAAGGGCGCCAACAATCTGATTTTCCCAGATCAGGCCTTAGGGCCCTGATTGGGATTGAATGCATAAAAGAAAAGACCAAAAACACCCCTGATTTAAAAGGCAAAAAAGAACAAGTCTGGAATAAAAGTGAACAGACGCACGCATTCAGTTTTGGTGCCTACACGAGGAAGAGAAGAAACCATCGTACAAGGCAAACGCGAGGGAGAACAGCTGGGTTTTTCTGAACCTATATATTGCTGAACTCAGCGAGGGAGAGAACGTCTATATTACCAATCATCCATTTCTGTATAGGCTGAACTCATCTACCCATGAATTTGCTGTTGCTGAACGTTTTTTTCAGTTGAAGGTTGGGTGGCTGAAAGGTTGGACCTTGGGCAAATTTATGTTATAATCAGATAGGAAATAGGTAAGAAATACTAAGATTTTGCTCAAGATATCATTATCACCATTCTAGTTGGTCTTTAATCATTTTTGGGTTGGGTGGAAAAAATGTTGCTCTGTTTTTTGGCATGAAAACAGAGGGAAAGGTGTGTTTTTAAGTGGGAATGGGTGCATGGGATGAAGCTATACTTGGTTGAAAAACGCTGAAATATGATAGTTGTTAATACATACTGTTTTAGTTGTTAATATGACTGATATAGTTGTAAATACGAGCTGAATGTTAAAACGTTGTAGGTTGCTCTGTGTTTTGGCATGGAAACAGAGGGAGGTCTGTTCTATTTGTTAGGGGGAATAATTAAATGTGAAAACGCTGAAATGAGATTGTTATTAATGTGACTGTTAAAGTTGTTAATGTGACTGTTAAAGTTGTTAATATTAATAACAGAGGTCATTTACAACAATAACAGGGCCCATTTACACCAATAACAGGGGTCATTTACAACAATAACAGGGCTCATTTACACCAATAACATGGATCATTTACAACAATATCAGGGCCCATTTACACCAATAACAGGGGTCATTTACAACAATATCAGGGGTCAAAATCAGGTGTAAATAGGCCCTGTTATTATTGTAAATGACCCTTGTTATTGGTGTAAATGGGCCTTGATATTGTTGTAAATGACCCCTGTTATTGGTGTAAATGGATCCTGTTATTGTTGTAAATGACCCCTGTTATTGGTGTAAATGGGCCCTGATATTGTTGTAAATGACCCCTGTTATTGGTGTAAATGGACCCTGTTATTGTTGTAAATGACCCCTATTATTGGTGTAAATAGGCCCTGTTATTGTTGTAAATGACCCCTGTTATTAATATTAACAACTTTAACAGTCACATTAACAACTTTAACAGTCACATTAACAACAATCTCATTTCAGCGTTTTCACATTTAGTTATTCCCCCTAACAAACAGAACAGACCTCCCTCTTTTTCCATGCTAAAAAACAGAGCAACCTACAACGTTTTAACATTCAGCTCGTATTTACAACTATATCAGTCATATTAACAACTATATTAATCATATTTACAACTAAAACAGTATGTATTAACAACTATCCTATTTCAGCGTTTTTCAACCAAGTGTAGCTTCATCCCATGCACCCATTCCCACTTAAAAACACACCTTTCCCTCTGTTTTCATGCCAAAAAACAGAGCAACATTTTTTCCACCCAACCCAAAAATGATTAAAGACCAACTAGAATGGTGATAATGATATCTTGAGCAAAATCTTAGTATTTCTTACCTATTTCCTATCTGATTATAACATAAATTTGCCCAAGGTCCAACCTTTCAGCCACCCAACCTTCAACTGAAAAAAACGTTCAGCAACAGCAAATTCATGGGTAGATGAGTTCAGCCTATACAGAAATGGATGATTGGTAATATAGACGTTCTCTCCCTCGCTGAGTTCAGCAATATATAGGTTCAGAAAAACCCAGCTGTTCTCCCTCGCGTTTGCCTTGTACGATGGTTTCTTCTCTTCCTCGTGTAGGCACCAAAACTGAATGCGTGCGTCTGTTCACTTTTATTCCAGACTTGTTCTTTTTTGCCTTTTAAATCAGGGGTGTTTTTGGTCTTTTCTTTTATGCATTCAATCCCAATCAGGGCCCTAGGGCTTGATCTGGGAAAATCAGATTGTTGGGGCCCTTTTTGGGCATACTTTGCTTAAATGGGCCCCTATAGTGATTTTCCCTTTACTTTTGGCTTGGTGGATCCGAGACTATTTATTTTTAAATAATTTTTTTTTGGGGGGGGGGGGGGGGAGGACCTCACACCCTCTCTCCCCAACGAGAATTGGTTTCCCTGCCTAGCTTTGGGATAGGTGTGGGGAGCTTAGCTCCTCTGAACCATCTAGATGAGATTTGAACGGTCCAAATTTACTTTTTTTATATGGTGATTTTTAAATTAAAAAAAATCCATTTTTTTTAAAAAAATGTTAGTTGAAATATTACTTTTATTTTAGATTCTCTACCTATTAAAATAATTTTTTTTTTTAAAAAAAAAATCTACATGATCTAGACAGTTTAGAAAAACCAAGCTCCCCTGCCTATTGAAAAGGTTTGGAAAGGCAGGGAAACCAATCCTCCCAATCTCCTTCAAACCGGTCAACACACCCTCTCTCCCTTTACAACTCCTTCAAACCAGTCACCCCTCTCTCCCTCCAACTGCTCTTTCTTTCTGTATCGACTCGCTGTGTCTCTATCCTAAATCCATGGCAGGATAAACAGTTTTTTTTTTGGGTCAAAAACTGTGGATAAAGGGTGAATGACTGGACTGGTTATTGACGTTTGTTTTATCGATTATATTGTGATGGCCAGGGAGCTAAGGATCATTTTTCAGGTTCTTTAAAACGAGTTTTTCCCTGAAAACGGAAGGAGAATGAAAAATCGTAAAACGTAAAATCATAACATAATAAAATCGTGCAAACTTAAAAGCGTTTGGAAAATTAGTAAAATCGTTTTAATGAAAAAAAATCATAAAAATGTAAAATCGCAGTGATAAAACGAGTTTTTAAGAACTATGGTTTTTCGTTTTTTCTTTCACACCTGGGATATAAAATGGCCAAATCAGCATTACAACATTGCCTCATCACCATTTGAAATAAAACTTTATTGTTAAAATTACACTTTAGTGCATAAATCCATCCACCAAATAAACGATACAGGGAACAGTGTTGCATGTCAGAACATGATCGTGCAAAGGTGATAAATAAGAACAAAATTTCCGAGCCACTCCAAGGTAGCAGCTACATCAGTAGAAATACACAAGGGCTTCATTTCTCTTCAAGAACATGAAGCAAACAGTTCTCTGAAATGAGAAATGCCCAACAAACCTAACAGCACTCTCCTCTCAGGCCAAATTAATGCTAGGAACACAACTTCGAACTTAATAAGTGTTTTTCCATTACAATTTCAGCTCGCCAAGTTCCTAATTTCTACCACAAATCCACAAACAATCATATGGTGGAATCTGCCCATAAGCATCATATCCTGAAAGGGAGGTTCCCTGAGCTGCGTCGCTCAAGTTTTGCCTTCTTAAACTGAGATTTCTCGATGGCAATTTCTTGGAAGGGGTTTGGCCCACCGAAGGTATGCTTAAAAAGCCTTACCTTCTTTCTCTTCCCCCTATCATATTCTTCATCCCTATAACATTTTAAAATGACCAAAGTTTAATTTGTAAATAGCAATACATTTAAAATTAACAGCCAGTCCAGTGCAGTTCCATTTGATGATACAAGCATTGCTATACACAGAAATTTATTGAATAAAATGTAGAATAGAAAAGGCAATATGTTTGAATAAGAACATGTTTATATATACAATAAATAATATAGTGCAGAATCAATATTTATTATTTAAAAAATGTTAATCCAAAATTACTACTGATCATAAAAAATATTCCGATAATGTGATGTGCCCTGGAGACATTAAGCATGCCATAAGTTCCAAGTTGAAAAGTTTCAAACCAAAATATGAAAATAACAAGATTTATCAGACACATACAAAAGAGCAATTTTTTTTTTTGGGGGGAAAAAAAACGTAAGTATATCTGTACATATGTGCATGTACATGCATGACTCGTATGCGCTAGTTGAATAAGATATGGCTTCCCAGAAAGAATACTGTTAGCCATGTATTGCTTAGTGACAAAAGGGTATTTTAAAATTAGACTTACCATTCATCCCCAACATATCCAATGCTCATGATCTCATTCTCTGACTCCTTTGGTTGTGATGAAGGCAATTCTACATCATCCCAACGCGGAACTGTACAAAAATAAAGAACAGTCATGTCAGATACTAAGGCACCAAGACTCAAGTCAGGCACCAGGAGAGAAGAAGTAATAAGAACTCACCCTCTAGAGCTTGGGCAAGCTTACTCATTGAACTTCGATACAATTGTTCTCTGTTACCATCTTGCAGCCTATTGGGCTGTCCAGAATCACATTGGTTTGCAACTGATCTATGCCCAGAGACCTTTTCTACATGCTTGGCAGTAGCAAGCACTGCAGAATCCTGATCAATCCTCTTTCTAAATTCACCATTGGCATTATTTCCCCTCACCGATTCACCAACTGAGTTCATAGACAGATGATTACCAGCAAGTTTATTAGATGATTTGGTTCCTGTGCTCCCAACACTACTTGATGGCCCTACATCAGATGAGGAGATATGTTCTTCCAGCTTTTCTTTATTTAGATTCTTCATATCAGGAGTCTGGCGTTTGATTTTTTTGCTCTTATTTTTCTTCCGCAATCCAATGGATGCCATCACAAGGAAGTTAGAGCCAATATGCAGACTTGAAACCTGGTACTTCAAGAGCTTCTTCCTTGACTTCTTGAAGCGCTTGTGGCTAAGGCCATTAATATCCATTGATCTTCTTACCGACTTATCAAGAACCAATGGTTGATTGCAAACAACCTTTTCACACACTTGATTACCTGATTTGTCATATACTGAACTAGTTGCAGAACCTCCAGCCTAAAAGGAAAAAGATAAAGGTAAAGACACAATCAAGCAGGCTCAAATTAAAGGCCATTTTAAGGGGGAAATATATTAACCTGACAACTGAGATAGCTTGGTTGAATTAGAGAAATTGTAGGAGCAGTGTTTTTTGATGTATTTGTACTTGAATCTCCAAGCGTAGCAACATCAACTTTTGTTACATCAATATTCTACATGAAGAAAGAATCACAGTTCAGTAACCAATGTAATTTAAGAACACCAAATCTGCCCCAACATACATTAGCTTGTGAAAATGAAATCATCTACCTTCTGAGAGGTTTCATCTGTAACAGGTTGAGAAGCAGCTTTTTCAGGGTTACAAACAGATGGTGCCAAGGAGGGAGTGTCTTTCACATCCTCTTTGGAAACTCCATTCTCTTTGCCTTTATTTATAAAGTCAGTTGCTGAAGCAACTAAATTTTTCATATTATGAGTACAACTGTTGTTTACAGATTCAACTGATGGCAACAAGCCTTCAGGTTCTGGTTTAGCAACAGAGAGCAACTCTGAAGACTCTTTTTGTGCCCGTGGCAGAGAACATAGTTCAGATACAGATTGTTTATTTTGCAGTTCAGATACAGATTGTTTATTTTGTATCAGGCAATCTTCTTTTAAAGGGCTATGTCTTTGCTGATTTGGTGCAATGTTTAGTGAACTTTTCTGAGCTTCAACAGCAGAGGATGTATTACTGAGTAACTTTTCTGCTGAACCAGTTAGAACCAATTCTTTCTTCAAAGCTTGGTTTGAATTTATAGAAGCTTTGCTTGCACACACATTCACTTTCATATTCTCCTTCTGGGCAACGTCGACAGGTTTCTTTGGAATAATGTTTTTTCTATCCCGAACATAAAATAACATGTAAGCCTGCTGGTTCAGAACTTCACGCTCACTAACATGGCTCACCTGTCGTGCAAAGTGAGTTACAGTAATGAGAAGCCCGCAGATGACAACAAAATTAAAACATCCCAGGATCTGCGCACATGTAGATATTTTTTCCAAATAGTCACCCAAACAAAAGTTGAAAATGTATGCAGACCATTTTATCACCAATAATCCTCCAAAATAGGGCATATAGCAATCAGTAAATATAAACATTATGCTCACCAGCTGTTTTAATCAAATATAATTGAAGCAACATAATGACAACTTATAGGTGCTATACCTATAGGCTATAGCTGTGAATAGAGTCCAAGTAAAAAGCATGCATACTAAGTTCCCCTTTCCAGGAAAAAAACTAGCTTCTCTTTCCTAGATCAACTTCATATTCACCTAAATCAGAAGCCAAGGATTCCATATAGAGATTGTTTTCCATACCCGATTGTCATCCAGAGTGTACCACATGTTATATGCCGTGCGGACATAGCAGTAATAGTGGCCCGAATGAGTGCTGCTACCAGAATGAACCAGCACTCCATAAAGAGAATACATTAAGTCCCCATCCTGCCAAAGATTACAGATGAGAACTATCACTTGACCATAATGATAATTTTCAGATACAGATAGAAGCCAATCAAACAACACAGATCGGCATTTTTCCAATAAGCAAAACATCATTTGAGGATAGTTATCCCTGTGTAAAACACAATGTTAAATGGCGTTAGTGTTTCTTTACTGTTTTATGCATTTATCCATTATCTTTGTAAGTTTTCCACAGTTTATTTGTCATCTATGTGTGTTTTATGTTGTTTATCCGTTATCTCCATGTGCCTTGGACAATGGTCTTAGGAGAGGGTGGTCTTATGAAATTAGGAAATTAGGAGAGAGAATGAATGTTTCTGTTTTTTATCTGCAACCAACACCTTGAAGCTTTAAATATTGAGGCAACGGGATGCATTGTGAGGTGTAAGAATCATTTTTCGCTGAATTGATTGTGTTTTTGGGTTCTTCACTTCTCATACAAGGGCCATACATCAAGAACGCTATTTAATTTTAAGAAATTGAAAGAACAGAAAATAGCATGTGAAAAGAAAATGTTCCAGCATGCATCTAATGAAAAAAGTAACTTACATAGGAGCCACTGACAAAAGGTTTCAAATCCAGTGTACAGCCAAACTGAACTCTTTTCTTAATCTTTTGTCCGGGATCATGAGCATAAAACCGCTTTAGATGAATGGTCAGCACATATGGTGCCTTATGAATTGTAAGCTCTTTGAGAGCTCTAACTTTCTGGTTGCATCGTTGGCACTGATACTGCCTTTCTCCTCCATCTAACCACTCAGCAGTAGTGAAATTTGAAAGTGCCTTCTGCAATGAATCTGCCTTGAATATTTCAAGGCTTAAATCTAAGAAGGGATCAAACTTGTTGGAGCAATTGAAACATTGATGACATTTGACCTGAAAAAGAAGTGAAAATGTTGGTTCTTGGAAAAGAATAATTAACGAACAAGAATGCCAATTCATAAAAATAAATCTCTCCGTTTTACATAGACTCCTTACTCATAGCCAAACAATAGTTATTGATCAAAGTATTCTCCAGAGAAATCTCACAGTAAGAAAACCCAAGATACCTGACTACGAAGGCGGCCACCAAAGATCTTGTGAACCAAACTCCTCTCATAGGCACTAGGGGATTCACTTGGAACTCCAGAAGGCAGGCAGCATTTATGCATTGATTCAAGTAAGTTCACCATATACTCATGTGCATCTTCCTGCCTTGCATTCCGAAAATTCCGTGATATGCCTATCTCATTGTCAAGAAGGACAAATTCTAATACACCTTAAGAGGATACTACTCTATAATATTAAGAAAGCTTCATGGTGCCTCATATTACATAATCTAGCACATGGTCCAAAAAAGAGTAAATGAAATTATGCTTCATACCAAAATCTAATCAGCTGTTATTATACGCTAAAGGAAGCAGCAGATAACAATATGCTATGACCAAAGCACAAAATATATAATATTTATATCAAATATCCCCCATTGTGCAAAAAGATTAAATTCACAAAAGGGAAGGAGAAAATATATAAAGAATCACAACATTTGAAGATAGGCAGTTTAACACCTCTTATCAAATAACCCAACATCCGAAGATGAAAAATTAGTTTTCTCCAACAGTCCATTCAAAAAGCAGAGAAACAAAAACAAGGATACAGCGCAGGTTCACAACCAGATCCTGTGGAGATAATATTCTCCCAGTTGATTGAAGTGCACGGCTGACATGATTTTGTATCGCACATAAAGCACAAAATCCAGCAACATGACCTACATTGATTACAAAAATTAAATGAAACAACACCCCAAAGTAAGAGGGGAACATACATGAAGTGCTTCACTAAAAAATATGCATAAGGTACATGTCATAGAATAGAATACTCACAAGAACTTTTATGCTTCCCACTTTGCAGGTATGCAGCTAAAGGCTCTGTATATGTCAAACACTGCAATACCGAATTAAGGAAACAAGTATTCCCTAAATTTCGCAAGCCAGCTCCCTGAAAGTATAAAAAAACAAGTTGTAATTAAGCCCACAGACAACTTAAGCACAAACCATAGCAAGACACGCCCTTACCCAGAATAAACAAATAAAGAGCTATAACAGTATTGAATAGAGGCATTAAAATTTATGCCGGCATAGTGAAGAGATAGGAGCAAAAAAGGGGGGGGGGGGGGGGGGAAGAGTTGAACTGACTATGCGGTAAAGATTGAATCAAATATGCAGGATCACTGGTGCATTCACGGAACATCGTCCAGAACTCATAAACAGAATCATGATGAGCACAAGGGAAGCTTCTCTCGGGGAGATGCTAGAACCATCAACCCCAGTTGATTAAAAGGAAAGAAAGGAAAGCAGCAGTAATCCCAATATTAAGAAGCATTCATGAAAACAGTATCTAATACAATGCTTGAATAGCGAAGGTGGGAAGTAGTGAGGAAATCGAAAATTAACGTGTTTCATCTTTCACTCCTAAAAGGTATAGACGAAGGGCATCTCAATTTGAACGACTTTTTCCCAAATTATTATCCTTGACACTATCCCATTTTCATCCGTGGCAATCAGGTTGTTGAAAAGATACCAAGGAAAGCAGCTAAAGCAAATGAATTGCAGTGACGGACTTACAATCCTTCGAACGGTAATCCCAAAACTGAGCTCCGGATCCAAACCGTAATCACAGAATTCAGAAACATCGTGCTTCTTTACACCCGAAAAAGAAAGAGGTCGTTGAGCTTCAGATGAGCTAACTGGGTTTAAAGTCTCGAGCTTAAAATCACTACGGCCATTGACAAATCCTTTGAAGGGCTTCTTGGCAGGAACAAACTCGATTTTACGGCTGAATAACAATCCGGTTGAAGGATCCGAACCAGAATCCAATGGATTCTTGGTTTCAGTATCAAGAATCAAACTATCCGCCATTTTCACACCAAAGCTCTGAGATTTCCGCGGAAGCACCAACAATGAATATGAACATACAAGAGCGATAGAAAGGGCAACGCAGATTTGTGTGGCGTGCTGCTACAGAAGCAGAGGGCTTCGGCTTCTGCGAAAGAGGGTTTCAGCGTGTGAGTACCCCGCAATAAAACCCTACGAGTATGCTCGGCATTTGTGGGAAAATTAGAGAGATGGACCCTTGTAATTTTTTCCTCATGAACTGATAGTAAAGATTTATCCAAAATAATTTAAACTAATTTGAATTTTAAAATCTGGAAGTAATTCTGATTCATTAAATAAAGTAATAATCCATACTGGTAATTAATTTATTTTTCATCATTTTTTTAATTAACAAAATTATTTTCTTTTATATCTTTTACAGAATGAGGAACCAACCTCATAGTCTCATATAATTTTTTGGAAAATTTTCAGAATCTTAAAGTCTTTTCTAAAATTTTTAAAATTTTGGGATTTTTTCTGAAATTTTCAAAATTTTAGAGTCTTTTCTAAAATTTTCAGAATTTTGGGGTTTTTTCTAAATTTTTTTTTAATAAAAAGAGCTCTAAAAAGGATTTTCCCTATCGTTTAAGTGTCCTTTTATTTATCTATTTCATATTTTATCTCTTCTTCCCATATTTTTTTTAAAAAAATATATTCTCCGGTTTAATTTTGTGAACTGGCATAATGTTTAGGGCACTGTACCGTTTCAATCATAGTCATTTTGGGTTAGTGTATTAGGATGATCCCGTTGGGAAAAAAATTTAGGATGGGAGGTCAAGACAGGACAAAATTATTATCAGGATGAGAGGCGACGATGGACTTTGTTTCGTCCCGACTTTATGTACAGTCCCATAATCATACTGTTATTAGTTTAATATAGTAATATTGTCTAATATTTTTAGTGTTTACCAAAATATCTAATATTCTTATTAAAGATAGGGTTAAGCTGCGAAAATATACATGTGTTTTAATCTAAAGATCGCCCAACACCAAATGTTTTTTCTAAGTGCAAAAGTGACTGCATGTTACGTATTAGGTACAAAAATATTGTTTTACCATTAAGTTTGACTTTTTTTACTTATTGGATGATGACGTGGCTTTCAATGTGCAAAAATATACATGTAGTTTAACCAAAAAAGAGTCCAACACTAGATGCTTTTTTTATGTATAAAAATATGGTTTGACCGTTAGATTGACTTTTTTCCTGAGTGGATGTTGACGTGGCTTTAAGCAATCGTGTGGAAAAAAAGCATGCTAATTGATCGCAAGTCTGAGTTGGGAAGAATTAATATCACCATCCCTATCCCTCTGTTCACCCCTATAACAACATTAAACCTGAAAATCACAACTTGTCCAATGTGGATATATCACCCTTCGCCTGGCTGAAAATGATATCGATGACTATCGACATATCCTTTGGCCAGAAATCAAAGACTTTACCTAGACTTGCGTTCTCAATGCCGTTATCGCCTCCAATCCATTAAAATTGAACTGTCGCAATGTCGGCTGGAGCGAGTACGCATCAGACAAGGACTCGTACCCGTTGTTTCAAAAATAGCCTCGTGAAACTCATACAGTTAAAGTAGCGTGTGAATAAAAAAAAAATATGTATTGGACAGGTTCCGATTTTCAAGTATAGTGTTGTTATAGGGGTGAACAGAGGAATTGGGATAGTGATATTAATTCTTCCCAACCCAGACTTGCAACCAGTCAGCATGCTTTTTTTTTCCACGCAGTTGTTTTGAAAACCACGTCATCATCCAGTCAGCAAAAAAAATCAAACTAATAGTAAAATGGTATTTTTGCACATTAAAAAAAAACATTTGGTGTTGAACGCTTTTTTTTTTTGGGCCAAACCACATGTGTATTTTTACACTTTGAAAGCCACGTCATTGTCTAATTAGCAAGAAAAAAGTCAAATTTAACAGTCAAATGTATTTTTACACATAATTTATAACCACGTAGTTACTTTTGTACCTAAAAAAAACACTTAGCGTTGCGCGCTCATTCAGAAAAAGCATATGTGTATTTTTATCCTTTGACCCTTAAAAATATGGCTAATATATTTTTTAAATAGATATTAATTATATAAAAAATATTTTCATATACTCTTTTTAGATAGATTTCATTCATATAAAAAGATATTATCATATATGGGATTATATCTTTAGTAAAAAAATATTATAAATGTTTAAGAAAATCCTCGTGTTTGTTTGCACTGGTGTTTAAGAAAATATTATAAATGTTTAAGAAAAGGATTAAGGTACAAAAATACACATGTGCTTTTCTTCGAGGAGCACTCAGTAGCAAATGCTTTTTTTGGGTGCAAAAGTATACACGTAGTTACAAATTAGGTGCAAAAATACCGTTTGACCGTTAAGTTTGACTTTGACCGATGACGTGGCATTTCAAAGGTACAAAAATACACATGTGATTTGTCAAGAAGAGCGCCCAACAACAAATTTTTTTTAATTTTATAATTTTATTTCAAGATCCTAAAATAATTTTTCAAGATTATGAAGTATTTTTTCAGTATCAGTTAGTATCCTTTTAGTACTGGTCAATACTTTGAAGTATTTTTTCTGTACCAGTCAGTATCCTGAAAGTACTTTTTAGTACTAGTCAGTACCCTGAAATATTTTTTTCAGTATCATTTTAGTACCGGTAAACACTTGAAATATTTTTTCAAGATCCTAAAATAATTTTTCAAGATTATGAAGTATTTTTTTCAGTATCAGTCAATATCTTTTTAGTACCGGTTAACACTTGAAATATTTTTTCAAAATCCTAAAATAATTTTTTAAGATTATGAAGTATTTTCCTGTACTGATCAATAGAAGTATTTTTCTGTACTAGTCAGTATCTGAAAAAAAAATATTTCAGGGTACTGACCAGTACTAAAAAGTACTTTCAGGATACTGACTGGTATAGAAAAAATATTTCATAATCTTGAAAAATTATTTTAGGATCTTGAAAAAATATTTCAAGTATTGACCGGTACTAAAAGGATACTGACTGATACTGAAAAAAATCTTTCAGGGTACTGACTAGTACTAAAAAGTACTTTCAGGATACTGATTGGTACAGAAAAAATACTTCATAATCTTGAAAAATTATTTTAGGATCTTGAAAAAATATTTCTAGTATTGACCGGTACTAAAAGGATACTGACTGATACTGAAAAAAATATTTTATGGTACTGAATGGTAAGTACTTTCAAGATACTGATTAGTACAGAAAAAAAACTTCATAATCTTGAAAATTTATTTTAGAATCTTGAAAAAATATTTCAAGTATTGTTCTGTTCTAAGAACACAGATATATTGGATTTGACTAGGTTGTCAAGCCTAGGGCCTATGTACCCTCGAAGGGATCAAAGTCCACGTAGTTCGTAACAAACTTGAAGGCACGAAGCCAGGGGAGTGGGGTGTGTGCTTTGTGTGGCAGAAAGTAACAAGAGCATAAGATAGAACGTGCGCACCTGTTTAGGGTTTCCTTCTATTTATAGAGGGGTCTGGTGCGCGTATCTCTGCCTTAATGAGCAATATCTTAGATTGAGCTGATTGGCTGGTGCCATGATTGTCGGAGAATCTCTATTAATAAGATCCTATATTTGTGGGATCTCGGATCCCTTCCTATTCTGGTGTGGATTCTATCCCTAGCGGGATTGGGCCGAGGTCCGGAGCTGGGTCTGTTGGGCCGGTCTGTAACAAGTATTGACCGGTACTACAAGGATACTAACTGATACTGAAAAAATACTTCATAATCTTGAAAAATTATTTTAGGATCTTGAAATAAAATTATTAAATTAAAAAAAAAATTGTTATTTGGCGTTCTTCTTGACAAATCACATGTGTATTTTTGCACCTTTGAAATGCCACGTCATCTGTCAAAGTCAAACTTAACGGTCAAACGGTATTTTTGCACTTAATTTGTAACCACGTGTGCACTTTTGCACCCAAAAAAAGCATTTGCTACTGGGCGCTCCTCGGAGAAAAGCACATGTATATTTTTGCACCTTAATCCTTAAGAAAATCTTCATTCATTCTGCTTCGTTTCGGTCTCTCTTGCACCTACTCGTCTAATTCTCTACAAAATATTATAAATATTTATGATCATTGCTCTTATTAAGTTTGAATTTTAATTATTTCTTATTAATTTTTCAATCTAAAAATAATAAAAGAGGATGATTACATATTTATATTATTATATATTTTCAACTATCTAGGTTCAATGCCCGATTTATACACATATATTTTTGTTTTTCCAAGTTTAGAAAAGGGGTAAAAAAGAGGGCCTAGTTCCTCCCAGATAAGAAATATGGGATGTGTCATTTCCCACACGATCCCGATTTTGTCCTAATCTTGGTGGGAACGGGATGGGTCACAGAACAATTTTACTATACCTTTTGTGGGATAAGACACGGAATAGGCATATCATGTTGGGAAGGCTTTTTGACTAAAATAAGAACCAAAAACAAAAAATTTACCAGATTAATGCACATTCAAAACTATTTACCAAAGTAAGGTTCACGTCACTGGTGACACAGGGAGGACCCACGCCACGTCAGTGGCGTGAAACAAGTCCACGCCACTGGTGGCGTGGACTAATCAGAGGCTTTGATTCAGTCTTTAAAATAAATATATATATATATATATATATATATATATATATATATATATATATATATATATTTGCCAGTTGGTTCACGCCACTGACGGCGTACTCTGCCCTTGCATCACCAACTGCATTATTTTGGTAAAATGTTTTACAACTGCTTTAATCTGGTTTTTTTTTTTGTTCTTATTTTGGTAAAAAAGCCTGTTGGGAACCACTTTCGGTATCTGATTTAGGCCGTCCAAATTAGATTTAGACGGTTCAGATTTTTTAACTGTATTTTTTTTAAATAAAAACATTTTTTGAAAAAAATGTTAGTTGAGAGATTATCTTTATTTTAGATTCTTTATCTATTAAAATAATTTTTTTGAAAAAATATAAAGTAAAAAAAATCAGATCTAGACCGTCCATATCTGATTTAGACGGTCCAGGAGAAAAGAGCTCTCTCTGCCTATCCAAAGGATAGGTAGGGGAAGTGATTCCTATCATGTTCCTCTTACATCTCATAAACACCCTAATGATATCACAAATCCCATCAAGATTGCACAAAATAAAGGGTTAAGGAGCGATTTTACCAACAAACTATTGGCCCAGGAGTGTTTAGCACAATTAACTATTAAGTGGACCAAAAATACCAACAAACTTTTAAAAAAAAGCGCCCAGCACAACGCCGTTAGCAAAAAGTTAAGCTCCGTTATCTAAGGTGCAGATTGGCCAACGAACTTTTACTCTAGGAGCGCCCAGCACAAAATTCTAAACTTTACTAAATTAAATAACTTTTTCCTCAATTGTTATTATTCAAAACTACTTGTATACATATTTATGGAAAAAAAATTACCCATTCTTCAATTTTGTCAAAATTATAATTTGTTAAAATAAACAAAATTTTTAATTAAAAATATAATTATATGATTTAAATAAAATGCAAGGTGTTTTATAGTTTATTATATATGTTAAAGAAAAAAATATATGATTTATTTTTACTTTAGAAGAAATTTATGTAAGTTAAAAAATTCATTTAATGTTGATAAAATTTAAAAAATCTATTATATCCTGAAAGAAATGAAATGAGTTTCATTTTTACTTTTATAAAAAGAGCTTAATAGATATTAATGTTGATACTTAATAATATAAATTCGGCAACTTGATAATATATTTATTAATTAAATGACCTATCGCTTATTGGATATGGGACTTTCGTAGGCCAAATTGCTCCTTAACCTACTATTAAATTGTCCTCCCTCAATCTTCTTAAGTTATCCTCTCTTTTTTTTTGCAAGTTTCATATTCATATAATCAATAGATCATTTAATTAACAAAAATATCATCAAGTTACCGGATTTATATTATTAAGTATCAACATTGATATCCATTAAGCTCTTTTTATAAAAATAAAAATTAAACTCATTTCATTTCTTTCAAGATATAATAGATTTTTTAAATTTTATTAACATTAAATGAATTTTTTAACTCACATAAATCTCTGCTAAAATAAAAATAAATCATATAATTTTTTATTGGTTCAACATATATAATAAACTATAAAACACCTTGATGTTTATTTAAATCATATAATTATATTTTTAATTAAAATTTTTGTTTATTTTAGCAAATTATAATTTTGGCAAAATTAAAGAATGAGTAATTTTTGTCCATAGATATCTATACAAGTAGTTTTGAATAATGACTTTGAGAAAAAATTATTTAATTTAGTAAAATTTAGAATTTTGTGCTGGACGCTCCTGAAATAAAAGTTTGTTGACCAATTTGCATATTAGATAACGGAGGTTAACTTTTTGTTAACGGCGTTGTGCTGGGCGCTCCTTTTTAAAAGTTTGTTGGTATTTTTGGTCCACTTAATAGTTAATTGTGCTGGACGCTCTTGAGCCAATAGTTTGTTGGTAAAATCGCTCCTTATCCCCAAAATATATGATATGTTAGAGTCCAAAAAACACACATGCAGTGGTGCACTTATAAATCACAATTTTTGTATATTTTCTCACACCTTATTAGTATGTTTGGATTAATGGTAAAACACTTTTTTTTAATGTGATTTACTATGTATGTAGTATATAAAAAAAAGTTTTCTCTTAACTTACGTAAACATATTTTTACAACGCTATATCAAAAAGGCTCTTCATATATTTTGATGATATTTTTAGAATATTTTGAATTTATTAGATGAAATTTGGGTCATTAGCCAAATTTCTGAAAGAATAATAATTTAAATTTAAATATTGTATTATTATATTTAAATTATTAATATTTTAGTGGACTATCATGTGATGGGATAATATTTTCACATTCCATGATAACAAAAAATATATTATAAAATTCCATGTAGAATTAATCTTAACCGTTTAAGGAAACTTTAATAGCTGAGATTCAGTGGGGAAAAATTTTGTACTCAAAATTAAAATTATTTGCCCCCTTACAGGAATTAACAATACTAATAGAGCACAATTAAAAGATATATGAACAAGTTCCATTTGGACGTGCCAAAACCCTTTAGAACAAGTGAAATAGACATATGAACAATATAAATTGAATATGTTTTATTTTATAAGTGTGCAACATGTCACAAATAATTGGAATAAGCATATGAACAACATAAATTAATTTCCTATGGTCGAGCTTCGGCTGGCCAACGACTAAGTTTTGATGAGGTCATTTGTTGGAGACCACTTCGACCTAGTGGCTACCGCTCGTCAGTGACTAGTCGTCAGATCTCCAACAACGAGTGAACTTCTTTTAGTTAAAAAAAAGAGTAACAACATTATTTTCCTTTCACATGCAAAACATAATTTCATTTTGGTCAATGGGGAGCTATGAGATTTTAAATTCTTTAGGTTGACTAAAATAAATTTGCTGTAGCGGGGGTATTCTGTTCTGAGAACAGGATTTATCGGACTTGACTAGGTGTCAAGCCTAGGGCCTATGTACCTTGTAAATAGATCAAAGTCCACGTAGTTCGAGGCACACACAGGCGTTTAGCCAAGGTGGTGGGGTGTGTGCTTTGTGTGACTGTATGTAAATAGTCTAGGTTAGAACGTAGAACCTGTAATGTGTGTACCTTAAGGCTTAACCTCTGTATTTATAGAGTTTACCTTAGATAGGATATGTCGGACCTTGCGTGATCTCCGATGCGAGTATCCAGGCCGCTATATCTTATATGAAGATACCCCTTTATTTTAGGATATTTACCTGCTATAGATAGATTCCGATAGATATACAATATATCTCCTCTTGGGCCTTACATTGAGTATGGACCATGTTCAGATCCTAACAGATGCCCCCCAGTGTAACGCCTCATTTTCAATACCAAAATCTTGGCCAAAATAATGGTAACACCTCCAAATATAGGATATTCAACACTCAAACACATATTTACAATATGGCCAAAGGTAGAAATCCATTTATACAGGGCCAAAATAAATCCAATAAATAAGAGTTATTTTAAAATGCGGAAGTCTTTTAGGTTCATGGCAAATAAAATAACACAACATAAACTAAAGGAGTACAGAAGAGCCTACAAAGCTCACTCCATGGGTGCATTCCCTTGATCTCTACTAAGTTATTCACCTGAAAAATGTTAATATGGGGTGAGATTACACATCTCAGTAACTACTAAATATTTCTACCGTACACGAGCAAATAATATATGACAAAAAGATATGGGCTGATTTCAAATATATATATAGATTCCATAATTTATCATACAAAATAATTTATACTAATAGTCATCAATATAGAAGGTGTTAAAACATATATATCTCAAAAGTTCTCATCTCATGTCTTTACAGAATATTCATCATCATATCAAATTCTTGAACTGTTCAGAAATGCACTATGCAGTATGCAGCCTCCCTTATATCACCACCTCCCTTATACCGCAGACTGGAGCCATAGGCTAACACATAGTCCAATAGAAACTTATTCATTTGACTGAATTGTTCCAAGCTCACCAAAACTTAAGATACACCCGGCCAAAGGTATATAGCTTAAATCTGGACTATGGCTCCCCTCCTTTAAAATAACTAAGGAGGTGTCACATGTCCCACAACTCCAATGAAATCCCGGCCAGAGGAAAACATGGAAGATGGGGCCCTGAAACAAGTACCATCCACTGTGCACCGAGTGGTGGCATAAATCATTCTTATCATTCAAATCCCTCCTTACTCCACCCATCATAATACAACCGCCATGATGAATATGTTCACTCAAAATAATGCATTATTATACCATAAAGTTTTATACATCAATATGCGTATTTATGAATAGTGAATACTATGCGTATATGTGAATAGTAAAATACGATATATATACATGAATAGTAAAAATGAAGAGTACATACGGTATGTATACGTGAATAGTAAATACGGTATGTATATGTGAATAGTATTATGAATAGTAAATACGGTATACGTGAATAGTAAAATGAATAGTAAATACGGTATACGTGAATAGTAAAATGAATAGTAAATACGGTGTGAATAGTAAATATGGTATACGTGAATAGTAAATACAGTATACGTGAATAGTAACATGAATAGTAAAAATGAATAGTAAATACGGTATACGTGAATAGTAACGTACGTATAAATAGTACCTCTGCAGATTTGCAAATCAAAGTTCCCACACCAGATCTTAAAACCATAAATATTTTCTAAATATTCTTGCCAAAATAGTAAACAAACAAATTTATAATCATACATAATTCACAAGTATAAGGAAGAATATTCAGAGTTACCTGTTACTTGCTAATACCCGAATCACCAACCAGCTATTATAACTCTCAAGCAAATATCTCTCTACTCTCTCTCTCTCTCTACCTCTCTCTATAGCTCTTAGAAGTTGTGAAGAATGAAATGAAATGGAAGGTCTATTTATAGTTGGAAAATGGGTCCTTAAGTGTAATTTTCGTCTCTGGGTCGTTCTACGTAATTTTCCCCGTGACAAATTTTCAAACCTCCCGTGACTCTTCCCGTGGCTGGTTGTGGAAATAATTTTTCGTGGGTCCCACATGAATAGTAAATAATATTATATTATAATAATATAATATTATTATTCAAATAGTAAATTACTATTACGTGGGTCCCGCTGACAAAATTTTCAAACTTCACGAGAGTTTCTGTCGGCAGAGGAGAAATAATTTGACGTGGGTCCCACATGAATAGTAAATACGTATTTTGGAATAGTAAATACCGTATTTTTAAATAGTAAATACGTATTTGTGAATAGTGAACACTATTCATATTTCACAAATTTCAAGTATTAAATACGTATTTGCGAATAACATATATATATATATATATATATATATATATATTTTTAAATACGTATTTGTAAATAGTAAAAACGTATACGTGAATAGTAAATACTATTCACGGGGCCCACAAAATACTGATTTCAAATTTATTACTTTCCAAAAATAGAGCCTACTAGTCTTCCCAAAATAGGTTTATGTTCAAGATATTAGATTCAAAATTCAGGATGTTACATTTCTCCCCTCCTAAAAGAAAATTTTGTCCTCAAAATTTCGCTATAATAAGAATTCTAACCTATTTAAATAAATGAGGATAGGTTTGTCGCATGCTCTCCTCCATTTCCCAAGTAGCATCTCCGGGAGCCATTCCTTTACACACAACCTTTACAAGCTAATAGCCTTGTTCCTCAATTGCTTATCCCCCGCATCAACAATCCGCTCCGACTCAGCTTTATATATCATATTATCCCTAAGTCCTATCTCTTTCCCAAACATGCTCACCAAGCACACAACACAATTTTCGTTCATCCTGTACCCAAAGTAATATTCAGACACAGGATCCACTAGTTCCTTATTTGAGCGCTTGGTTACACTGGCCTCACAGGCCAGTT
Source organism: Acacia crassicarpa (assembly GCA_034222035.1). NCBI lineage: Eukaryota > Viridiplantae > Streptophyta > Magnoliopsida > Fabales > Fabaceae > Acacia > Acacia crassicarpa. Next base: position 30,820,416 of record JAWXYG010000008.1, on the reverse strand, counting down.
CATTCTTCCTTTCTGCTTATTTCATTGTATTACCACGACACTGGATATTCAGATCTTACAGCTTAAGAAGTTACCCTCAGGCCATAATAACCACAATATGATATAATCTGATTATTTTGCCAACCTTAAGATAAACTTTAGACATACAGGTCTAATGTTACCATGATAGGCAACAAACACAATACTAGGCACATAAGTCTTATAGCCTAGAGATACCACCATATGCAAACTAGCTCAACGGGTCTTACCGCTTCAAGCCTCTGCTCGTCTATCCTATACCCGTGCTTCCTCAATTCAAGTTTAAGAAAACACTTACTTACTAAATCTAGCTTTCACCAATGGCAAGTAATTCAAAAACAAGTACATTTGGCAAGATTCCGCAAACTAAGTATATCCACAACAGTTTCCAACCTCTTCTAGCTTGTACACCTTCCACCACAATCATAATGTAAAAGTCAATTCTTGTTCTGATTTCGCAAGGATTCATTCCATGAGACATCATAGTTTATAAATGTCGATTACAAACTGGTCTTAAATCCTGTTGTAAATATTGCGTAAAAATTTCCAAACACAGCAAGTGCATTGGTAAGTTCAAAATTCAAATACTCAGGGACTTAGCAACTATTTTAAATAGTCACCAACTCCGAATACATTCCAGGTTCCAACTTATTCTACTCAACTCATCCATGAAACACTCAATTCATTATTTCTAAAGAAAGATTCTATTATCAAGATCATTTCCTATGCTAGTTAAACAGTTGGCAATCTCTGAACACCTTATACATGTTGGTATCACATTTTGTTCCCTATTTCTCTCAAATCAATTAATACCATATTCTAATATCTCAATTTATTCAATCAATTCAGTCTCCTAAAGAATCAATACAACTGTTAAGTTGAACTGTTATATTACATTTATACTAGTAGCAACCCTTTAGATCCCCTACCAACTTTCAGATTCATCATCCTATTTCTAAAACCCCGATTATTCATACTAGATTCATCATACTCCATAGCTTATATCATTTAAGAACTATCCTCAAACTTTCCCCAAAAATGATAATTGTCAAATTACAAATCAACTCTTAGAACTTCAATATCAGCAAGACAGAGATATCATGTGTCCTCAATAATATCCATAGAACATTCATGTTTCACAATTCCTAGACTAAGATTTAAAACATTCAAATATTATTCTCACAACCTCAGCATTGTTCACATGATTCGAATTCAATCCTTAGTATCTCAAAGACATATACTAAATATCATCTGTTCCTCTCATAGTTATCTATTAATCACACCCAAATAACATACTAATATTATAACATAAATCACCGGATTTCATACTTTCTTAATTAGACACACTATCTTAACTCAGATTGAATTCAAGTCTATTTTCAAATATTCCCAGACATTAATAGTCAAGTTTACAATTTGATTCTTATAACCTCAACATCAACTGATAATTCGTGTTTCCCCAAAAATACCCATCATACTAAGATCATGATTCACAATTCCTAATCTAATTCTTGGATTATATGAAGACTATCTACAACCTCAGCAGTATTCACAAGGTTCTAATTCTACCTCAACCTGCAATATCACAAAGGCTCATTTCGTTCTTGAGTTCTATTTCAGCTTAGATTAAATTAAAGCCTATCCTCAAAATTTACTATATTCATTCTAACATCTTACTGGCATTCCTAAGGATCACCATTTCATACCTTTCCATCGATCTTCCAACATGTTTATCCAAAAACCTTAGTCTTTGAATTATCTTTGACAAATTCATAGAGTTCTTCGGATACTCGGAGAGTGAAGAATGCTCTCGGGTTAATTGGCACAACTCATCATCATTTCAAATCTTCGGATTCTCTCCGGTTCATCTAATATTATTAGGAAGTCACCCTTCCCAAGATTACTATCACCTTAGCACGCTTACGCTTAAAATCCTATTTTCAAATGTCAATTCCGACATCTTGAGTCAGCTGCACATCCAAGACAGATTTCTTAGATAAATGCGCGTATAAACGTCCAAACTTAATTTCTTGAAAACACAGCTAGCAATAAATGCCATAGCGATTTCTGTCTGCAAAGGTCTAGGAAACTGCGACCCCTAACGGTGGCTAGGGTGCACTAGGGTGCGGTGCCATAAAATTTTCCGCATAACAACAAAATCTACATGATTCTGAGCTAACGACAGATGAGAATCCGATGCTGCTTAACAAAATATAGACGTTGCTAGCCCAGCTATAAATAGAGTAAAGAAAGAGTAAATGTTTCACGTTCTCTCAAACTTCACAAAACCTCCACATATTCATTTCCTCTCCGATCGTAACCTTCACTATAACCTTCCACATTATCCTTAAACATGGCCGGTTCAAGTAACTCTATTCCAGTCTCCGATTCATTCAACCCTTTCTTTCTTGAAGCCTTACTTCATGACTATCAGACTAACATGTTGTCTGATTTGTCAAACAATGCATCATACCCTTATTCTTCTTTACTTCCCCAAAATCCCGTAAGTATGAACGTTCATTCATCTGCCTCAACGATTAACATTCCTACTCCTCCTCCAAGGATACAAGATTCTATTTTTACCACTACTAACAGAAAGGAATCTGAAGCAGGTCCATCAAGGCGACCTGTCCAAAGGTGTCGTAATGTGGCAGAACTTATGGAGTCTACGGTACCTTCTCAACCAAGGAATCCTGCTTCTACCTTGACTGAGACTACTAATCCATTTTCATGTGGTTGCTGCCATGTTCTACGAGAGATTATTCATACCAATGGACTTCAATACCATAAACTTGAAGTTCATGGGAGGATTGGTATGATATGCCACGCTGTCTTTCACCAGGACGTACAAGGAGGTTCTTCCAGTCCTCAAGTATTTGACTTTGGTAAGAAAAATTTAGAAGATGTCAAACATTTTCTAGAAAATTATTGTTTGAATCAAAATTCTTTAGGGTATGTCCTGGTGTCAGATCCCCTATCAGCCTACTATGAGGCCCTTTGTGTTGGTTTGGAATGGACTAAAAATCAAAATGAACTCCCTAATAGTTCATTTCCAACCAATACAGAAAATATATCCAATAAAGGAAAAGAGCTCATGGTTGTAAATAATAATCCTTCACTCCCCATACCTAGTAATCCATACCGATCAAGAGCTGAACAAAATATTAGAGCTGCATCAATGTCAATTAATGATCTTAGAGACTTATTCCATTTACCTCAACAAGAAGCGGCTCAACAAGTTCGTCTATGCAAAAATGTTCTAATGAAAATATGCCATAGGGGAGGAATAAAGCATTGGCCTTATGTAAAAATTCGAAGCACTATGAAGCAAATAGCTAGATTGAGAAGAACAATGTCTCCTGATGGTCCTCTCTCAAGAACAGCCGCTCAGGAAGAAATTAATAGACTTAAACTTGAGATAGTCGAAGCTTGCGGTGGGATTGTACCAACTGTTGTTCTTGATGCTTGAAATAATATAGTCTAGCCTTCTTGCTAATGTTTGTAATCTCTTATTCTAGGATTCATAAGGATTTTCGAGTTTTCCTGCCAAACTCAACTTTATCTTATTAAATTCAAACTTAAGCCAGTTATTCTGTATAATCAAGACTATGCCCGTATTCTGTTATGGTATTGTCATCTGTTACTCATATAAATTAGCTAGGTAAGTGAAAATCTAGCGAAAATCTCTTCATACTTTTTACAACGGCAACTAATTGAATAAACATCAAATAGGGGCTTAGTCTTTCAATCACTTTCCTAGACACCAATAAAAATATTCATCCTAGAAAGTAATTTTAGGCCTACAGAATCCAATATTCAATAAATTTTCTACTTACCAACTTCCGCTACGCAGCTCTGAAATTTAATCTCAATCACATCCTCAAATCATAAATCCTCATTATCAATCACTTGAATATTTTGATTAACCCATTCTTCTCCTATCATGAATGTCACAAGAAAATTGGTAAAAAGAATCCAAAGCTATAAAGGAAAATGCACATGTTATGATATTTAATTTGCCATGACCTCAAAATTTTTATTTAGAAAACTGATAGGAAATTTACAGATTGGCCAGAACCTTTGCTCTGATACCAAAAATGTAACGCCTCATTTTCAATACCAAAATCTTGGCCAAAATAATGGTAACACCTCCAAATATAGGATATTCAACACTCAAACACATATTTACAATATGGCCAAAGGTAGAAATCCATTTATACAGGGCCAAAATAAATCCAATAAATAAGAGTTATTTTAAAATGCGGAAGTCTTTTAGGTTCATGGCAAATAAAATAACACAACATAAACTAAAGGAGTACAGAAGAGCCTACAAAGCTCACTCCATGGGTGCATTCCCTTGATCTCTACTAAGTTATTCACCTGAAAAATGTTAATATGGGGTGAGATTACACATCTCAGTAACTACTAAATATTTCTACCGTACACGAGCAAATAATATATGACAAAAAGATATGGGCTGATTTCAAATATATATATAGATTCCATAATTTATCATACAAAATAATTTATACTAATAGTCATCAATATAGAAGGTGTTAAAACATATATATCTCAAAAGTTCTCATCTCATGTCTTTACAGAATATTCATCATCATATCAAATTCTTGAACTGTTCAGAAATGCACTATGCAGTATGCAGCCTCCCTTATATCACCACCTCCCTTATACCGCAGACTGGAGCCATAGGCTAACACATAGTCCAATAGAAACTTATTCATTTGACTGAATTGTTCCAAGCTCACCAAAACTTAAGATACACCCGGCCAAAGGTATATAGCTTAAATCTGGACTATGGCTCCCCTCCTTTAAAATAACTAAGGAGGTGTCACATGTCCCACAACTCCAATGAAATCCCGGCCAGAGGAAAACATGGAAGATGGGGCCCTGAAACAAGTACCATCCACTGTGCACCGAGTGGTGGCATAAATCATTCTTATCATTCAAATCCCTCCTTACTCCACCCATCATAATACAACCGCCATGATGAATATGTTCACTCAAAATAATGCATTATTATACCATAAAGTTTTATACATCAATATGCGTATTTATGAATAGTGAATACTATGCGTATATGTGAATAGTAAAATACGATATATATACATGAATAGTAAAAATGAAGAGTACATACGGTATGTATACGTGAATAGTAAATACGGTATGTATATGTGAATAGTATTATGAATAGTAAATACGGTATACGTGAATAGTAAAATGAATAGTAAATACGGTATACGTGAATAGTAAAATGAATAGTAAATACGGTGTGAATAGTAAATATGGTATACATGAATAGTAAATACAGTATACGTGAATAGTAACATGAATAGTAAAAATGAATAGTAAATACGGTATACGTGAATAGTAACGTACGTATAAATAGTACCTCTGCAGATTTGCAAATCAAAGTTCCCACACCAGATCTTAAAACCATAAATATTTTCTAAATATTCTTGCCAAAATAGTAAACAAACAAATTTATAATCATACATAATTCACAAGTATAAGGAAGAATATTCAGAGTTACCTGTTACTTGCTAATACCCGAATCACCAACCAGCTATTATAACTCTCAAGCAAATATCTCTCTACTCTCTCTCTCTCTCTACCTCTCTCTATAGCTCATAGAAGTTGTGAAGAATGAAATGAAATGGAAGGTCTATTTATAGTTGGAAAATGGGTCCTTAAGTGTAATTTTCGTCTCTGGGTCGTTCTACGTAATTTTCCCCGTGACAAATTTTCAAACCTCCCGTGACTCTTCCCGTGGCTGGTTGTGGAAATAATTTTTCGTGGGTCCCACATGAATAGTAAATAATATTATATTATAATAATATAATATTATTATTCAAATAGTAAATTACTATTACGTGGGTCCCGCTGACAAAATTTTCAAACTTCACGAGAGTTTCTGTCGGCAGAGGAGAAATAATTTGACGTGGGTCCCACATGAATAGTAAATACGTATTTTGGAATAGTAAATACCGTATTTTTAAATAGTAAATACGTATTTGTGAATAGTGAACACTATTCATATTTCACAAATTTCAAGTATTAAATACGTATTTGCGAATAACATATATATATATATATATATATATTTTTAAATACGTATTTGTAAATAGTAAAAACGTATACGTGAATAGTAAATACTATTCACGGGGCCCACAAAATACTGATTTCAAATTTATTACTTTCCAAAAATAGAGCCTACTAGTCTTCCCAAAATAGGTTTATGTTCAAGATATTAGATTCAAAATTCAGGATGTTACACCCAGCCTAGCAGTTCAGGCTTCTGAGCTGCCGGGATGTATTTTGCCCCCAGTCAGTTTTACTAGCCGAGCTTTGCTGTCATGGGCCTTACATTGCCGAGCTGAATTACTTGATCCTGACCATCGAAGTGTCAAGCTGAATTACGTTGATCCTAGCTATCAAGGCGGCTTACTTCGAAGATTCGAGGTCTTGTCTCAAAGATCCTAAGTAGTGCCGAGATGATTCGCCTGCATTTGAATCCGGATGTTGATCTCGGCCATAGTTATTAAAATCGAGTTTTTACTCGTGAGATCGCACGATCCTGCGATATCTTCAAACCAAACGATACAGCTAACCATAAAAATCGCAACTTGCTTGGAAACGATGGGATCGACGGGTAAATCGCAGAACTCACTAGTATCGCACGTTTCAGATCAGTTTTTGACTCTCGGCTTCTTGCTGGCCGCTGCACTTGGTGATGGTTTCCCATTCGATAACTGATCTGCAAAGACAAATCTCGTAGTGCAGGAAATAACTCCATATTCTTCTCCAAAAAGAAGCAATCTTTCTGCAAAACTGTGTCTACATATGTGTTTGATGAGTTTTGGTTTTGTAGAGAGAGGAAGAGAACAAGTTAGGATGAGGGAAGGCCGGAGGCAGAGAGATATAAGGAAATGACGAGGGGGTGGAGTGAATGATTGTTTCTTTTGTTTGATGTACATATGAGAAAATGACACTTGAGAGACAGAAAGAGAGAGAGGTTTTATTTTGTTTTGTGGACATTGGATTGACACATCGTCAGAGAGAAGAGTAGGGTCATAAAAAAAGATGTGGAATGGAGAAGTGGCGGAGAAGTAATAGGGAAAAGGACAAATTATATTATACACCCAAGGAAAAAATGAAAATGAAAAGGTTAAATTATAATTTTTTTTTTAAAAAAAACTTTATTTAAATATAACTTTATATCTTAAGTAATACTAGTAGGATCTTACGATCCGAGTCGATCATACGATTTACGATCTTTATATCCCCTCCCGATCTTATATAAGATCTCGATTTTAACAACATTGATCTTGGCTATCGAAGTCATCTATCTCAAAGATCTGAGGTAATGTCTCAAAGATCCGGGGTAATGTCGAGGCGGTTTGCCTGACTTCAAGGTCGAGATCTTTCATATCCGAGTTATCCGGGCTAGATTGCTGTAAATCTTACCCTCTTGCCTATCTACCGTGCATTGCCAGGTTGTGTCATATTGACCCCGGTTACCGATGTTATTTGCTCAAAGATCCGAAGTAAGGTCTCCAGGATCCGAGGTAATATTAAGGAATTCGCTCGACTTCGAGGTCGGTAACAATCTCAGCGTACCTCGACATTTCGACACCTCCTTATCTCGGCGTATCATCAGCCTCGACAATCATGATGGAGTCAAGACGCCATAGGCGTTGAATCAGCCTTGGCTATCTCAATTTGCTCGTTTGCCCTGTCTCAAAACAATTTTGATAGAAGAAATAATAGGTCAATGAGGTCAGACGCTATTGCTATATGTTTGGAGGGTTTTAGTAATCCGCTAACTCTTTCTAATGTGAATAATATAGAAAAGATAAACACAAAGTAGATATAGCAAAGGCAAACATAAAGTAAAATTCCTTGCTCCCCCGAGTTGTGAAAATAACTCCTTTGGCATTGAATCAGCATCGGCTTACCAACAACCTCGGCTATCTCAATTTGTTTGTTTTGGGATTCTCAAATGGATATTGAACTCGCAACTATATCAATTCCTAGATCTCATCCTCTGTCCAGTGGCTGTTGTTGTGCGGTGGGCACGGAGGCTGCTATGCCGACGGCTGCTGGCACGACGATAGGGGATCTGAAGTTGCCAAAAGAGATCCTCTAGGTCTGCTAGTTTTTTATTAAGGCCATCAAAGACTCCTCTGAGTTCTTCTTGGTGATCCTTCCAACTATCTTCTCATCATGTGGAAGCTTGTGATCCAAATAGAGCATCTAAATTTATGTCAGAGTTGAAAAGTGTTGCTTGTTTAAGGGCTAAATATATGGTTTATGTGCTTCCTGATACACACCCTCTTCTTAAAAGAATTCCCAAAGAGAGAATCTGACGATCCTTCCAACTATCTTCTTGTTATGTGGATACAAGGAGAATTATATGAAAACCTATGTGAAGCAGCTCAAAAACAAAGTCGTTGCTCAAACAACAATCCTTTCTCTGAATCCTTCGCAGGCTGCTACGGTTCTTGATTTTGTTGCTGTGGATTTTCAGGAACTGCATGTGGAAAGGCACTGACTGTTGCTTCTGGTGTTGACCATCTTTGGTCATAGGAATCGAAATTTGCCGATCCCCACGGTTGGTGCCAATGTTTTGTTATGAGAACAGGATTTATTGGACTTGACTAGGCGCCAAGCCTAGAGCCTACGTACCCTGTAAAGGGATCAAAGTCCACGTAGTTTGAGGCACACAAAGGCGTTTAGCCGAGGAGGTGGGGTGTGTGCTCTGTGTGACTATATGTAAATAGTCTAGGGTTAGAACGTAGAACTTGTAATGTGTGTACCTTAAGTCTTGACCTCTGTATTTATAGAGTTTACCTTAGATAGGATATGTCAGACCTTGCGTGATCTCCAATGCGATTATCCAGGCCGCTATATCTTATATGAAAATACCCATTTATTTTAGAATATTTACCTGCTATAGATAGATTCTGATAGATATGCAATATATCTCCTCTTGGACCTTACATTGAGTATGGGCCCTGTTCAAATTTGTAACAGGGGGCTAAGCCCAAAGAAAATATAGTTTAAAGAGATAAATATGATAAACACTATGATACATCTTCCAGACGTAAAAAGACTAGCATTCATGGGAAACAGGTCAGATTACTATGGTTTATTTTTAGACCAAAATTATTTTTCTTTTTAGACCAAAATTATTTTTCCTTTTAGACCAAAAATGGATATATGTTTTGTAAAAGGCGTTTTAAGCTCATCCTATTCAGCCCTAGCTCGATGGAACCAAGTCAGATTACTATGGTTTATTTATAAGCTCATATGGTTTATTTTTTGGAAAAGCCTTTGAGTCTCTCGTTGTCGGTGAAGACTTCCTCCTTCACCGTCGGAACCCGCGATCTCCAACATTAGACCACCACCACAATTCAGAACTCACACTATTTTCTGGATCTGAAGTTTTTTTTTTTGTCGGTCAGGATGTCAAGGATGAAGAAGGAGGGACAGTAGCGAAAGAAGGAAAATCGTTGGAACCCACGATCTCCAACACCAGACCACCACCACTGGTCGGAACCTGCCTAGATCTGAAGCTTCTTTTTTTTTTTTTTTTTTCATTTGGCTGTTGTCAAGACGTAGGATGAACAAGGAGGGATTTTTTTTAAAAAAAATATGTAAAGGATATTTTGAACATTTCAAAACTTATATTTTAATTTTAATTTTTTAAGAATCCCAGATTTTTGCAAGGATAACGAAAGTGCTTCTAGGACAGTACCGGGGTGTGAAGGTAGGCGGGCGGAGCAGAACTAAGTGTTGGTGACTGCTAGTTTTAGATATTTACTTTTGATACCCGGGATAATTGTATGGTTAGTATTTTGGCCTATCGGGCAATATTTGGGGATAACTGTATACTAATCCCACCGGGGAAAATCTTTACTTCCTGCACTTTATTTTATCAGTATGTTTTGTCCAAATCAGTATGTGCTCTGCTGTTTAAACTCTGATACACAACTCAATTAACCTGGAAATGTTTTTTTTCAAAAAGGGAAGAAATTAATGTAATAGAATATCAAGGACTCTAAAAATGGTTTTTAAGTTCCATGTTTACCAAACAAAAAACTCTTTTAAGTTCAATCCAAATCTTTTCTTCCTTTCCATTCAGTTCCCTTCCTTTTATTTCCTTCTTCAAACTTTCCTTGTACCAAAAATGCCCTTAATTGAGAAATGGTCAGTTTGATTTGGTTACTAGTTTTGATAAAATCGAAGCTAAGAGTTATCACTATGTTCCTTTTAACTAAATCACATATACCAAGGAGAGCTAGTTAGCTAAATGATTATGGGATGAATTCTCATCTTTGCCCTCATTTATGAATTTATATTTTTCAACTCTTTCTTCATTCTCTATTCTCATTGGTTTAATTAATATGGCCAAACTTCTCACAATCTCATTTATTACCTTAAAGAGGACTTATAAATAAAACCTAATTTTTTTGGTCAAAAGGGACTTAGAAATGGAACCAGAGTGGTATAGAGTTCAGAAGATTCTCAGGTAAGGAATCATTCCAGATTTAGTTTGAAAGAAGATAAGAAATTTGGCTAAGTGTAATTTAATCATTCTATTTTAATGTTTTAATTTCTGGTCCTTCAAAATAATTACTATTTTTATGGTCCTTCTTAATAAATATTATTTTTCTTAAGTCCTTTATTAGAATTTTTCCTTTATTCTTCATTATTTTTTGAGCTATAATTTTAGTCTTTTAAATTTTTATAAGGTATATTTTGATTTTATAAAATATAGTTTTGGTCTTATAATTCTATCACTATTAATATTGCTAACAGAAAGCACTGGTAGTCTGGTATACAGACTCAAATGATGCAGTAAGTTAAAGTAATGACGGTGTAATTAAATGTTATTAATATTAAATTTAAAATATGTCTAAATTAATAAAAATCTAAAAACCTAATGGAGCAATCAATATCAAAATCTTAATTGTATTAAAAAAAATTAGTTTAATAATTTATATATCAAAATATCGATTTCATTTACTATAAATTGTCGGTTTAATTTAGTTTAATAATCTATAAAAAAAATTAAATTTAAATATATTTTATGAACTACAAAGTTTGCTATACTAACACTATCAAAAATATAATTTATAAAGTTGATACACGAAGAGTATACTCACATGAAACTAGGGAAATTATAGTTGTGGCTTATTTAAGGTAGAAAATCTTATTCTTGCAGGAAAACATAATAAGTTCAGTTACGTTGGTGATTTCTGGGTAGGAGGAGCGAAGAACACAAAGTTGCAGAATGTTGACCCATCTGAGGGGTCTTGTGTGTTTTCAAATTATTAAAATAAACGGCCACGATTTGATGAAATCAACGGTACAGGGACCCCCCAGGAGATTGATTTGGTCAAGATTGTTACGAAAGTCTCAGATCCTAAATCATTGATTGCAAGAAATTAAAGCTTGCATTGAAAACCGTTATCGTTCTTAATACTACCTCCGGTCTTAATTAGAACCGGAGGTATCTATTGACTATTTGTTTTAGTTTTTTAGAAGTGTTTTTATGATTTATAAAATAAGTTTATGAGAGGAATTTTATTTTAATATTAAAAACATTTTTTTAATTATCCAAACAGGCATGAAGAACAGCTTGATTTGATCATCGATTATTTACAATAATAAAGATAAAAATGATTGTACTCCATTTAAGATCAAAGTCGATGACAATTAAAACTTTATACTAACCTGCTCGATCTGTTTGATTGTGAACTTAATCATCAGCACGATTCAATTTCTTTTTTGGGTTTTAGTAGAGGAAGAATATACATGATCGATATACATGATCGATCGGCTCCGGATGGCCTCAGAAGCTTTTTTCTCCTCTTCTCTCAGCGTCTTAAATCCTGACCATCTAGATGATCTAACGAGTCAATAATGCATCAAGTCATCAACTCATTAAAAGTAAATCATCTTCAACCTTCCACTTCTCGTGTAGCGTCAGATCGCTCAAGTTACAGGCTCACTCACATTCCGTTCTCTGTTGTTTATCTTCCCCATTGTCGTAGTTTTGCCACAAAGGAGTCCTGCAATGTGGTTGCACTTCTGAGCTGCATAACAACCCATAGACCTTCAACTCTTCTTCCTCTTTTGCCTTCCCCCATATCGTACCGTAAAACCCAACCGACAGTATCATTGCTCCAATAACGCTGCAACATTTCAACACATGCCAAATGATGAAGGAATCATGTAGAAATCTGCTTCATATATAACTTATATCTGATTCTAGTTTCTTGGTTTTTAGGAGAAAAATAATTGATGACAAAGAGAGAATGAATTTTCATGCCTGTATAGATGAAGAGCATTGCCCAGGAAAATGACGCTCATAGTAGCCACAATGGCGATGGAGAGGGGCCTGAACATTGACACATACACTAGGCCTTTCAGATGGAAACACCACGCGTGAATCAGACAGCTTAAGCATGTGGCAACGAATCCTTGCAGGAAAAAAATGAAAATCAAACTGTTAATGTCAAGTGTCGCTTGACATCATTTCATGGCCTGTTTAGCCATGCGACCAAATTGCTTACAAAGTAAATAATGAAGAGTAATGTTATGTCGGGATTTATCTTCCAAGCACTCAAGTCCGGTTCTGCGATTAAACACACTAGTGCAGATACAATAGTCCCAAACAGGTTGTATAAAAACACTAATATCAGCTTGGCTGGATATTCTTCTGACTCCCAACCTTTACCACCGTCTCTGCTATGCCTTCCCTGATAATATTGTCTGTGGTGACATTCTCAGAGCCACTACCACAAGTGAAGCCTTGTTCTGGATTCGACAGTGGACCAAGTCTCGCTGACTCTCCTTCGCGCCTCTGCCACCTTCTCTTGGAAACAGAGGCTCGTCCTGCATTCTCGAGGGATAAAATAAAAATTCTTAGAGATATATATGATCTGTAGGAATGAATTTCCTGCTACAATGAATATTAGAAGTGAACTTATGTAAGCTAAGCTAAGAGTAAGCCAAAAAAAAAAATCGAGAATGAGATTTGGTTTACAGAAGTGTTAAAGTCCCAGTCATGAGCTAACAAGCATAATACGCACATCAATTCACTCTTAAAGAATCAAGTCTCAGACCAAACTCTTTGTACAAAACTTGAAGGGGGTCATGATAAAAATATGGCTTTGTAGGAAATACGCAAGTCAAGATTTTGGCTCCTAATTATGGTCGGGATACGATTCAGGGTGTTAGAAAATATATTGTAATCATTAGGAAATATATTGTAATTAGTACATAGTCAATCAGTATCCCTAACAATCAGGGATTAGAGAAAATCATTATAAATTATCATAAAGAGTCATCAATACTAAGGCTCCTCTCTCTTGTATAAATGCACATATGGTTATGATGAATATACACAATTTTCTGATTCTTTACATTACATGGTACCAGAGCCATACAAATTCTAGAGTTTATTTTTTTTTTCTGGTGGCACTGTTCGTTGCTGTTTCGCCACTGTTGGGTGCTGTTTGGCACTGTTTGGGTGCTGTTTCATCACTGTTTGACATTGTTGGTTGCTGTTTGGGTTGTTTGGGTGCTATTTCATCACTGTTTGGCATTGTTGGTTGCTGTTTGGTTGCTGTTTCATCACCGTTTGGCACTGTTGGTTGTTGTTTGGGTGCTGTTTCGCACTGTTCACCGTCACTGTTCACGGGTTTGTTGTTTCTGCTACTTGCTGGTTTCTCTCTTGATCATTTTTTTCACTTCTGGTTGTTGTGAGTTTTTTGATTATTTATCCATGGCTGAATCTAAGACCTCCGATATACTCCCCATGTCCGCTAAAATTACCGATGCAAAATTAAACTGGACCAATTATAATGATTGGAATAAAACTGTTCGAGCTTACCTCATGGGGGTTGCACAAGAAGCTCATTTAACTCAGGATCCTCCTTCTGGTAATGATGAGAAAAGTTTGGAGTGGTCTCGAGCAGATGCTCGTATTTTCTTCCAGATTCGTAATTCCATTGAACCTCAAATTTTGACTTCTGTTAGCCATTGTAACACGGTAAAAGATATTATGGCTTATCTGGAATTTCTGTTCTCTGGTAAAGGGAACTTTACTCGTATTCATGAAGTGTGTAAAGGTTTCTATCGCTCTCAGCAGCAGGGTCGACCTTTAAAAGAATTCTACTTGGAGTTTAAACGGTTGTATGAAGAAATGAAGGTTCTTATGTCTCCGCAGGCAGATCTCCAGACCCGTGTCAAGAATCTAGAATTTCAAGCTATCTTCAGTTTTCTTGAAGCTCTTGATCCGTCTTACGACACCATCCGTTCTCAGATTATGTCTAGTCAGGAGCTTCCATCTCTTGAAGATGTGTTCTCACGGGTGCTTCGTGCTGATAGCATGCTTCGACCATCTGTTGATCCCAATGCCAGTGCTTTGGCTGGGCGTGGCTCCTTTGACACTAGGAACTCTGGGCCTAAACAAGGCACTACTGTTCCACCCTCTGGCAGCATTACCTGCTATTATTGCAAGGAACCTGGGCATGTCAAGAAAAATTGTCGAAAATTGCAGGCTAAGCAACAACGTGATCAGCAGCGTGGCTTTGCTCATATTGCTCAAACACCTAATCAGTCTGATTCTGGTTCACCCTCTGCAGGGGCTCTTGCTACAGGTACCTTATCTTCTGGCCTTGCTACCACTTCCACGAAATGGGTCATTGATTCTGGTGCCACCAACCACATGACAGGTAACCATCATTTATTTTCCTCGTATGCCCCTTATGCCAATCCATCTTCCATATTTGTTGCCAATGGTTCCCAGGTTCGTGTCCTTGGTTCAGGAACTGTTTTACCAACACCATCCATTTCCCTATCTTCTGTTCTTAATGTTCCTGATCTCACCTTTAATCTTTTGTCTCCTAGTCAACTGACTCGTCATTTAAACTGTTGTATCTCACTATACCCTGACCATTGTTTAATTCAGGATCTTTCGACGAGGCAGATTATTGGTAGAGGCTACGAATCCGGTGGACATTACATCCTTGATGATCAGGTGCCGCGTTCTGCTGCTTGTACTGGTGGATCATCCCCTTTTGAAGTCCATTGTCGTCTCGGTCATGTGTCCCTTTCTTCCCTAAAACGGTTGTACCCTCATTTTTTATCTGTTTCTTCTTTGGATTGTGAGTCGTGTCAATTTGCCAAACACCACCGTGTTCATTTGGCACCTCGAGTCAATAAACGGGCTGCGTCCCCTTTTGATTTAGTTCATTCTGATGTTTGGGGTCCTTGTTCAGTTCTGTCTCAAACTGGTTATCGATACTTTGTCACCTTTGTTGATGATTTTTCCCGAACTACTTGGCTTTACTTAATGAAACAACGCTCTGAATTGTTCACTCATTTCCGTCATTTCTGTGCTGAAATTCAAACACAGTTTAATACTCCCGTGAAAATTCTTCGAAGTGATAATGCCAAGGAATATTTTTCTGCACCCTTTACTGATTATATGCATAGTCATGGCATCCTTCATCAATCATCATGTGTTGATACACCTGCTCAAAATGGTGTTGCTGAAAGAAAGAACCGTCATCTCTTAGAAACTGCTCGTGCTCTCATGTTTCACTCTTGTGTACCTAAATCGTTTTGGGCCGATGCCGTGTCTACTGCTTGTTTTCTCATAAATCGCATGCCTTCCGCTGTCCTTAGTGGTTCCGTGCCATATTCCATTCTATTTCCCACCACTAAGGTGTTCCCGGTTGATCCCAAAATTTTTGGTTGTGTTTGCTTTGTTCGGGATGTCCGTCCAAATGTTAGCAAGCTTGATCCCAAGTCCTTAAAATGTATCTTCCTTGGTTATTCTCGAATACAGAAAGGCTATCGATGTTACTCTCCTGACCTCTGTCGTTATCTTGTGTCTACTGATGTGACCTTTCATGAGTCTTCGCCTTTCTTCCAGTCTTCGAACTTATCTGAGTCATCCACTGTTGTTGATGAACCTGATGATCTTCTGGTTTATCGTGTTCCTGTCTCACCAGTCCCAGCAGCTGCTCCGGCCCCTGATCTTCCTGATGATACTGATGTTGCTATTCCTTCGCCTTTGCCAATGACTGCTTCGCCGACGGATTCCATTCCTGACTCTGTGGTCCCTGAGCCTGCGATCCCCACCCCTGCCACTTCTGTTCCTGACCCTCCTGTTATTGACTCTGCCAGTGACCAATCTGTTGACTTACCTATAGCCCTCCGCAAAGGCACCCGTCCTTCCTGTCCTCCCAAACGATATGCTGATTGTACTTATCCTATCTCCTCGTTTATGTCCTACCAGCAATTGTCCCCTGTTTCCTATTCCCTTGTAACCACCCTTGAGTCCATCTCTACCCCTACTACCCTTCACCAAGCCTTGACTCACCCTGGTTGGCGTGCTGCGATGGAAGAAGAAATGATGGCCCTTGATTCGGCTGGTACATGGACCCTTGTTGATCTACCTTCTGGGAAGAAGGCCATTGGCTGTAAATGGGTGTTTGTTGTGAAAACTAAAGCTGATGGTTCCTTAGAACGGTTGAAAGCTCGTCTTGTTGCTAAAGGATACGCTCAGACTTATGGCCTTGATTACTCTGAAACTTTCTCCCCTGTGGCTAAGCTTACTTCAGTTCGACTCCTTGTCTCTTTGGCTGCCACATACCACTGGGATTTGCATCAGTTGGATGTAAAGAATGCATTTTTGAATGGTGATCTTCTTGAGGAAGTGTATATGGAGCAACCACCTGGGTTTGTTGCTCAGGGGGAGCATCGGAAAGTATGTTATCTTCGAAAGTCATTGTATGGTTTAAAGCAAAGTCCTCGTGCGTGGTTCGATAGGTTCTGTGATGTAGTCAAGAAGTTTGGTTTAAACCAAAGTAAGAGTGATCATTCTGTGTTCTATCAACAGTCCAATGCAGGAATGATTCTTCTAGTAGTATATGTCGATGATATTGTGATTACTGGGAGTAACATTGCTGGTATCTCAGCGCTTAAAGTCTTCCTTAACTCCCACTTTCAAACAAAAGACTTAGGACCATTAAAGTACTTCCTTGGTATTGAAGTTTTGAGAAACAAGAAGGGAATCCTTTTTGTAACGCCTCATTTTCAATACCAAAATCTTGGCCAAAATAATGGTAACACCTCCAAATATAGGATATTCAACACTCAAACACATATTTACAATATGGCCAAAGGTAGAAATCCATTTATACAGGGCCAAAATAAATCCAATAAATAAGAGTTATTTTAAAATGCGGAAGTCTTTTAGGTTCATGGCAAATAAAATAACACAACATAAACTAAAGGAGTACAGAAGAGCCTACAAAGCTCACTCCATGGGTGCATTCCCTTGATCTCTACTAAGTTATTCACCTGAAAAATGTTAATATGGGGTGAGATTACACATCTCAGTAACTACTAAATATTTCTACCGTATACGAGCAAATAATATATGACAAAAAGATATGGGCTGATTTCAAATATATATATAGATTCCATAATTTATCATACAAAATAATTTATACTAATAGTCATCAATATAGAAGGTGTTAAAACATATATATCTCAAAAGTTCTCATCTCATGTCTTTACAGAATATTCATCATCATATCAAATTCTTGAACTGTTCAGAAATGCACTATGCAGTATGCAGCCTCCCTTATATCACCACCTCCCTTATACCGCAGACTGGAGCCATAGGCTAACACATAGTCCAATAGAAACTTATTCATTTGACTGAATTGTTCCAAGCTCACCAAAACTTAAGATACACCCGGCCAAAGGTATATAGCTTAAATCTGGACTATGGCTCCCCTCCTTTAAAATAACTAAGGAGGTGTCACATGTCCCACAACTCCAATGAAATCCCGGCCAGAGGAAAACATGGAAGATGGGGCCCTGAAACAAGTACCATCCACTGTGCACCGAGTGGTGGCATAAATCATTCTTATCATTCAAATCCCTCCTTACTCCACCCATCATAATACAACCGCCATGATGAATATGTTCACTCAAAATAATGCATTATTATACCATAAAGTTTTATACATCAATATGCGTATTTATGAATAGTGAATACTATGCGTATATGTGAATAGTAAAATACGATATATATACATGAATAGTAAAAATGAAGAGTACATACGGTATGTATACGTGAATAGTAAATACGGTATGTATACGTGAATAGTATTATGAATAGTAAATACGGTATACGTGAATAGTAAAATGAATAGTAAATACGGTATACGTGAATAGTAAAATGAATAGTAAATACGGTGTGAATAGTAAATATGGTATACGTGAATAGTAAATACAGTATACGTGAATAGTAACATGAATAGTAAAAATGAATAGTAAATACGGTATACGTGAATAGTAACGTACGTATAAATAGTACCTCTGCAGATTTGCAAATCAAAGTTCCCACACCAGATCTTAAAACCATAAATATTTTCTAAATATTCTTGCCAAAATAGTAAACAAACAAATTTATAATCATACATAATTCACAAGTATAAGGAAGAATATTCAGAGTTACCTGTTACTTGCTAATACCCGAATCACCAACCAGCTATTATAACTCTCAAGCAAATATCTCTCTACTCTCTCTCTCTCTCTACCTCTCTCTATAGCTCTTAGAAGTTGTGAAGAATGAAATGAAATGGAAGGTCTATTTATAGTTGGAAAATGGGTCCTTAAGTGTAATTTTCGTCTCTGGGTCGTTCTACGTAATTTTCCCCGTGACAAATTTTCAAACCTCCCGTGACTCTTCCCGTGGCTGGTTGTGGAAATAATTTTTCGTGGGTCCCACATGAATAGTAAATAATATTATATTATAATAATATAATATTATTATTCAAATAGTAAATTACTATTACGTGGGTCCCGCTGACAAAATTTTCAAACTTCACGAGAGTTTCTGTCGGCAGAGGAGAAATAATTTGACGTGGGTCCCACATGAATAGTAAATACGTATTTTGGAATAGTAAATACCGTATTTTTAAATAGTAAATACGTATTTGTGAATAGTGAACACTATTCATATTTCACAAATTTCAAGTATTAAATACGTATTTGCGAATAACATATATATATATATATATATATATATATATATTTTTAAATACGTATTTGTAAATAGTAAAAACGTATACGTGAATAGTAAATACTATTCACGGGGCCCACAAAATACTGATTTCAAATTTATTACTTTCCAAAAATAGAGCCTACTAGTCTTCCCAAAATAGGTTTATATTCAAGATATTAGATTCAAAATTCAGGATGTTACATTTCTCCCCTCCTAAAAGAAAATTTTGTCCTCAAAATTTCGCTATAATAAGAATTCTAACCTATTTAAATAAATGAGGATAGGTTTGTCGCATGCTCTCCTCCATTTCCCAAGTAGCATCTCCGGGAGCCATTCCTTTACACACAACCTTTACAAGCTAATAGCCTTGTTCCTCAATTGCTTATCCCCCGCATCAACAATCCGCTCCGACTCAGCTTTATATATCATATTATCCCTAAGTCCTATCTCTTTCCCAAACATGCTCACCAAGCACACAACACAATTTTCGTTCATCCTGTACCCAAAGTAATATTCAGACACAGGATCCACTAGTTCCTTATTTGAGCGCTTGGTTACACTGGCCTCACAGGCCAGTTCATTCTTCCTTTCTGCTTATTTCATTGTATTACCACGACACTGGATATTCAGATCTTACAGCTTAAGAAGTTACCCTCAGGCCATAATAACCACAATATGATATAATCTGATTATTTTGCCAACCTTAAGATAAACTTTAGACATACAGGTCTAATGTTACCATGATAGGCAACAAACACAATACTAGGCACATAAGTCTTATAGCCTAGAGATACCACCATATGCAAACTAGCTCAACGGGTCTTACCGCTTCAAGCCTCTGCTCGTCTATCCTATACCCGTGCTTCCTCAATTCAAGTTTAAGAAAACACTTACTTACTAAATCTAGCTTTCACCAATGGCAAGTAATTCAAAAACAAGTACATTTGGCAAGATTCCGCAAACTAAGTATATCCACAACAGTTTCCAACCTCTTCTAGCTTGTACACCTTCCACCACAATCATAATGTAAAAGTCAATTCTTGTTCTGATTTCGCAAGGATTCATTCCATGAGACATCATAGTTTATAAATGTCGATTACAAACTGGTCTTAAATCCTGTTGTAAATATTGCGTAAAAATTTCCAAACACAGCAAGTGCATTGGTAAGTTCAAAATTCAAATACTCAGGGACTTAGCAACTATTTTAAATAGTCACCAACTCCGAATACATTCCAGGTTCCAACTTATTCTACTCAACTCATCCATGAAACACTCAATTCATTATTTCTAAAGAAAGATTCTATTATCAAGATCATTTCCTATGCTAGTTAAACAGTTGGCAATCTCTGAACACCTTATACATGTTGGTATCACATTTTGTTCCCTATTTCTCTCAAATCAATTAATACCATATTCTAATATCTCAATTTATTCAATCAATTCAGTCTCCTAAAGAATCAATACAACTGTTAAGTTGAACTGTTATATTACATTTATACTAGTAGCAACCCTTTAGATCCCCTACCAACTTTCAGATTCATCATCCTATTTCTAAAACCCCGATTATTCATACTAGATTCATCATACTCCATAGCTTATATCATTTAAGAACTATCCTCAAACTTTCCCCAAAAATGATAATTGTCAAATTACAAATCAACTCTTAGAACTTCAATATCAGCAAGACAGAGATATCATGTGTCCTCAATAATATCCATAGAACATTCATGTTTCACAATTCCTAGACTAAGATTTAAAACATTCAAATATTATTCTCACAACCTCAGCATTGTTCACATGATTCGAATTCAATCCTTAGTATCTCAAAGACATATACTAAATATCATCTGTTCCTCTCATAGTTATCTATTAATCACACCCAAATAACATACTAATATTATAACATAAATCACCGGATTTCATACTTTCTTAATTAGACACACTATCTTAACTCAGATTGAATTCAAGTCTATTTTCAAATATTCCCAGACATTAATAGTCAAGTTTACAATTTGATTCTTATAACCTCAACATCAACTGATAATTCGTGTTTCCCCAAAAGTACCCATCATACTAAGATCATGATTCACAATTCCTAATCTAATTCTTGGATTATATGAAGACTATCTACAACCTCAGCAGTATTCACAAGGTTCTAATTCTACCTCAACCTGCAATATCACAAAGGCTCATTTCGTTCTTGAGTTCTATTTCAGCTTAGATTAAATTAAAGCCTATCCTCAAAATTTACTATATTCATTCTAACATCTTACTGGCATTCCTAAGGATCACCATTTCATACCTTTCCATCGATCTTCCAACATGTTTATCCAAAAACCTTAGTCTTTGAATTATCTTTGACAAATTCATAGAGTTCTTCGGATACTCGGAGAGTGAAGAATGCTCTCGGGTTAATTGGCACAACTCATCATCATTTCAAATCTTCGGATTCTCTCCGGTTCATCTAATATTATTAGGAAGTCACCCTTCCCAAGATTACTATCACCTTAGCACGCTTACGCTTAAAATCCTATTTTCAAATGTCAATTCCGACATCTTGAGTCAGCTGCACATCCAAGACAGATTTCTTAGATAAATGCGCGTATAAACGTCCAAACTTAATTTCTTGAAAACACAGCTAGCAATAAATGCCATAGCGATTTCTGTCTGCAAAGGTCTAGGAAACTGCGACCCCTAACGGTGGCTAGGGTGCACTAGGGTGCGGTGCCATAAAATTTTCCGCATAACAACAAAATCTACATGATTCTGAGCTAACGACAGATGAGAATCCGATGCTACTTAACAAAATATAGACGTTGCTAGCCCAGCTATAAATAGAGTAAAGAAAGAGTAAATGTTTCACGTTCTCTCAAACTTCACAAAACCTCCACATATTCATTTCCTCTCCGATCGTAACCTTCACTATAACCTTCCACATTATCCTTAAACATGGCCGGTTCAAGTAACTCTATTCCAGTCTCCGATTCATTCAACCCTTTCTTTCTTGAAGCCTTACTTCATGACTATCAGACTAACATGTTGTCTGATTTGTCAAACAATGCATCATACCCTTATTCTTCTTTACTTCCCCAAAATCCCGTAAGTATGAACGTTCATTCATCTGCCTCAACGATTAACATTCCTACTCCTCCTCCAAGGATACAAGATTCTATTTTTACCACTACTAACAGAAAGGAATCTGAAGCAGGTCCATCAAGGCGACCTGTCCAAAGGTGTCGTAATGTGGCAGAACTTATGGAGTCTACGGTACCTTCTCAACCAAGGAATCCTGCTTCTACCTTGACTGAGACTACTAATCCATTTTCATGTGGTTGCTGCCATGTTCTACGAGAGATTATTCATACCAATGGACTTCAATACCATAAACTTGAAGTTCATGGGAGGATTGGTATGATATGCCACGCTGTCTTTCACCAGGACGTACAAGGAGGTTCTTCCAGTCCTCAAGTATTTGACTTTGGTAAGAAAAATTTAGAAGATGTCAAACATTTTCTAGAAAATTATTGTTTGAATCAAAATTCTTTAGGGTATGTCCTGGTGTCAGATCCCCTATCAGCCTACTATGAGGCCCTTTGTGTTGGTTTGGAATGGACTAAAAATCAAAATGAACTCCCTAATAGTTCATTTCCAACCAATACAGAAAATATATCCAATAAAGGAAAAGAGCTCATGGTTGTAAATAATAATCCTTCACTCCCCATACCTAGTAATCCATACCGATCAAGAGCTGAACAAAATATTAGAGCTGCATCAATGTCAATTAATGATCTTAGAGACTTATTCCATTTACCTCAACAAGAAGCGGCTCAACAAGTTCGTCTATGCAAAAATGTTCTAATGAAAATATGCCATAGGGGAGGAATAAAGCATTGGCCTTATGTAAAAATTCGAAGCACTATGAAGCAAATAGCTAGATTGAGAAGAACAATGTCTCCTGATGGTCCTCTCTCAAGAACAGCCGCTCAGGAAGAAATTAATAGACTTAAACTTGAGATAGTCGAAGCTTGCGGTGGGATTGTACCAACTGTTGTTCTTGATGCTTGAAATAATATAGTCTAGCCTTCTTGCTAATGTTTGTAATCTCTTATTCTAGGATTCATAAGGATTTTCGAGTTTTCCTGCCAAACTCAACTTTATCTTATTAAATTCAAACTTAAGCCAGTTATTCTGTATAATCAAGACTATGCCCGTATTCTGTTATGGTATTGTCATCTGTTACTCATATAAATTAGCTAGGTAAGTGAAAATCTAGCGAAAATCTCTTCATACTTTTTACAACGGCAACTAATTGAATAAACATCAAATAGGGGCTTAGTCTTTCAATCACTTTCCTAGACACCAATAAAAATATTCATCCTAGAAAGTAATTTTAGGCCTACAGAATCCAATATTCAATAAATTTTCTACTTACCAACTTCCGCTACGCAGCTCTGAAATTTAATCTCAATCACATCCTCAAATCATAAATCCTCATTATCAATCACTTGAATATTTTGATTAACCCATTCTTCTCCTATCATGAATGTCACAAGAAAATTGGTAAAAAAAATCCAAAGCTATAAAGGAAAATGCACATGTTATGATATTTAATTTGCCATGACCTCAAAATTTTTTATTTAGAAAACTGATAGGAAATTTACAGATTGGCCAGAACCTTTGCTCTGATACCAAAAATGTAACGCCTCATTTTCAATACCAAAATCTTGGCCAAAATAATGGTAACACCTCCAAATATAGGATATTCAACACTCAAACACATATTTACAATATGGCCAAAGGTAGAAATCCATTTATACAGGGCCAAAATAAATCCAATAAATAAGAGTTATTTTAAAATGCGGAAGTCTTTTAGGTTCATGGCAAATAAAATAACACAACATAAACTAAAGGAGTACAGAAGAGCCTACAAAGCTCACTCCATGGGTGCATTCCCTTGATCTCTACTAAGTTATTCACCTGAAAAATGTTAATATGGGGTGAGATTACACATCTCAGTAACTACTAAATATTTCTACCGTATACGAGCAAATAATATATGACAAAAAGATATGGGCTGATTTCAAATATATATATAGATTCCATAATTTATCATACAAAATAATTTATACTAATAGTCATCAATATAGAAGGTGTTAAAACATATATATCTCAAAAGTTCTCATCTCATGTCTTTACAGAATATTCATCATCATATCAAATTCTTGAACTGTTCAGAAATGCACTATGCAGTATGCAGCCTCCCTTATATCACCACCTCCCTTATACCGCAGACTGGAGCCATAGGCTAACACATAGTCCAATAGAAACTTATTCATTTGACTGAATTGTTCCAAGCTCACCAAAACTTAAGATACACCCGGCCAAAGGTATATAGCTTAAATCTGGACTATGGCTCCCCTCCTTTAAAATAACTAAGGAGGTGTCACATGTCCCACAACTCCAATGAAATCCCGGCCAGAGGAAAACATGGAAGATGGGGCCCTGAAACAAGTACCATCCACTGTGCACCGAGTGGTGGCATAAATCATTCTTATCATTCAAATCCCTCCTTACTCCACCCATCATAATACAACCGCCATGATGAATATGTTCACTCAAAATAATGCATTATTATACCATAAAGTTTTATACATCAATATGCGTATTTATGAATAGTGAATACTATGCGTATATGTGAATAGTAAAATACGATATATATACATGAATAGTAAAAATGAAGAGTACATACGGTATGTATACGTGAATAGTAAATACGGTATGTATACGTGAATAGTATTATGAATAGTAAATACGGTATACGTGAATAGTAAAATGAATAGTAAATACGGTATACGTGAATAGTAAAATGAATAGTAAATACGGTGTGAATAGTAAATATGGTATACGTGAATAGTAAATACAGTATACGTGAATAGTAACATGAATAGTAAAAATGAATAGTAAATACGGTATACGTGAATAGTAACGTACGTATAAATAGTACCTCTGCAGATTTGCAAATCAAAGTTCCCACACCAGATCTTAAAACCATAAATATTTTCTAAATATTCTTGCCAAAATAGTAAACAAACAAATTTATAATCATACATAATTCACAAGTATAAGGAAGAATATTCAGAGTTACCTGTTACTTGCTAATACCCGAATCACCAACCAGCTATTATAACTCTCAAGCAAATATCTCTCTACTCTCTCTCTCTCTCTACCTCTCTCTATAGCTCTTAGAAGTTGTGAAGAATGAAATGAAATGGAAGGTCTATTTATAGTTGGAAAATGGGTCCTTAAGTGTAATTTTCGTCTCTGGGTCGTTCTACGTAATTTTCCCCGTGACAAATTTTCAAACCTCCCGTGACTCTTCCCGTGGCTGGTTGTGGGAATAATTTTTCGTGGGTCCCACATGAATAGTAAATAATATTATATTATAATAATATAATATTATTATTCAAATAGTAAATTACTATTACGTGGGTCCCGCTGACAAAATTTTCAAACTTCACGAGAGTTTCTGTCGGCAGAGGAGAAATAATTTGACGTGGGTCCCACATGAATAGTAAATACGTATTTTGGAATAGTAAATACCGTATTTTTAAATAGTAAATACGTATTTGTGAATAGTGAACACTATTCATATTTCACAAATTTCAAGTATTAAATACGTATTTGCGAATAACATATATATATATATATATATATATATATTTTTAAATACGTATTTGTAAATAGTAAAAACGTATACGTGAATAGTAAATACTATTCACGGGGCCCACAAAATACTGATTTCAAATTTATTACTTTCCAAAAATAGAGCCTACTAGTCTTCCCAAAATAGGTTTATATTCAAGATATTAGATTCAAAATTCAGGATGTTACACTTTTGACTCAGAGGAAGTATGTTCTTGATCTGCTGAAGGAGACTGGAAAGCTTGGAGCTGCACCAAGTAGCATTCCCATGATTCCAAATCCGTTCCTAGATCTAAATGATACCATGTGGGATGAACTTCCTGATGACCTAAAGAAGAAGATTGATCCAGAGAAACTGAAGCCATTTACATCTCCTGAGAGATATAGGAGACTCATTGGAAAGATGAATTATCTGACAATAACTCGCCCTGATATAACCTTTTCGGTTAGTGTACTTAGCCAATTCATGGCATCTCCCACAGTGGCACAATGGGAAGCGTTAGAGCATATCTTGTACTATTTGAAAGGTTCCCCCGGTCGTGGCCTTCTCTATACAGATTATGGGCACACTAAAATCGAATGCTTCTGTGATGCTGATCATGCAGGATCTAAGGCCACAAGACGATCCACTACAGGTTATTGTGTATTTGTTGGTGGTAACTTGATATCTTGGAGAAGTAAGAAGCAAGGCATTGTGTCAAAATCAAGTGCAGAAGCAGAATACAGAGCCATGTCACAATCAGTGCAAGAAATTGTGTGGGTACTTCAGCTCATGAAGGAAATCGGAATTACCACAGTATTACCTGCAAAACTATGGTGTGACAACAAAGCAGCGCTCCATATAGCATCAAACTCTGTGTTCCATGAACGTACGAAGCATATTGAAATTGATTGTCACTTTATTCGTGACAAGATAAAAGAAAATGTTGTATCCACAGGGCACGTGCGATCAGATGACCAACTAGCAGATCTTTTAACGAAAGCCTTAAATGGGACACGGGTTGAGTATCTTTGTAACAAGTTGGGCATGACAAACATATACGCTCCAACTTGAGGGGGAGTGTTAGAAAATATATTGTAATCATTAGGAAATATATTGTAATTAGTACATAGTCAATCAGTATCCCTAACAATCAGGGATTAGAGAAAATCATTATAAATTATCATAAAGAGTCATCAATACTAAGGCTCCTCTCTCTTGTATAAATGCACATATGGTTATGATGAATATACACAATTTTCTGATTCTTTACATTACACAGGGAAATACATGCCTTTGGCGTCTCCATTTCCTCCGGCTTCGCCTTCATCATCATATTTTGTTCCTTTTAATTTGTGGGTTTGGTTGCATTGGTTTGCTATTTATGGTCTCGGTCTTGTCTGCTTGACACTCTTCCTCTTGAGATATTTCATAGGACTTCGGTGCTGGAAGATGGAAGAATCATTGTTTTATCTTCCTTATTCATATCAGAATTGTGAATTTTTTTTCTTCTTATTAGTCCACGTGCTTCTCTTTTTTGGGTTAGCGGCTTTCATCACTGGTTTGGAGCTGTCTACAGTTTCACTCTTCTGTTTTGTCTTCGAATTTTTGAAAGAAGCCATTGAATGTGTGGATATCATTGGTTTTTCACTTCTCAATATTTTTGGATTTTGTTTTTGTTTATTTGCAATTTTACTGCAGCTTTCAGTGAAAGATTAATCCATATCAGTGGAAAGTAGCAGTAATAACCAACGCACAGCGGAGAGAGAAGTGGAACGGTGATGAAGATTTGTTTTTAATATCCTTGATGATGTGGTTCCTTGTTAGCTCTTGGATCATCTTGGAGGGACACGATTTTCAGATACTGAGAGACGCTGAGAATAAAGACACTGAGAGAATCAGCTTCCGATCGAGATTACATAATCTTTAAGGCTGCACCTAAACATGTGAAATGACAAGTGAGATTAATAAGTAAAGAACATCGAACCGTGAGTGAGCAGGATCGAGTAAACTAACACATGCTTCATAAAAAAAAAAAAAAAAGGAAAAAAGAATGGAAAGAATGAAATTATTAAAAAAAAAAGTAAATGAATTTATTGATTGGTGCGTTCACGATGATCTATTTTGTACACATAGTTGTGACTTGTGAGGGAGAAATCGCGGGTAAAGAAGAGAGAAAGAGAAAGAGTGGGGAAAACTAAAATTGATAGGTGTTTTTTACCTAATTATAAAATAAAATTGACTATTTTAAAAAGATTAAGGAAGTTGATTAAATTATTTTAAAATTTTTATATATTTTTTCTCCAAACTAATTATTTTGACTAATAAACTGATATATAATTTAATAATACATAACATATAATATGAGTGAGTAATTTATTTAGTTTCTTTAATCTTTCCAAAAAAAAAACTATGTCTTATATTTAAGACTAGAGGAAGTTTTTTTTTTTTTTTGGTAAATGGGAAGACCCACCACTACCGGATATCCCGTGTCTTTTCTGGACCCTGGCTTTTTCAAATGGTCCAAGTATCCGAGCAATAAAATTAATAAGCTAAACATACCACTCTAGTCGTATTTATAAATCCTTTTTGATTAAAAAAATTTGGTCCTATTTATAAGTCCCCTTTGACCAAATAAATAAGATTGTGATAATTTTGCCCATATTAATTGTACCAATGAAAATAGAGAGAGAAAAAAATGTTGAAGGTACCCAATCATAAATGAGATAAAATTGAAAATTCACCTCATAATCATTGAGCTAACTACCTCTCCTTGGTATATGTGATTTGGTCAAAAAAAGACTTATAAATAGAATCAGAGTACAAGACAAACCATCCTTTTTGTGGTAGTCACGGAGGCCCCATTACCTAGTATCTAGCGCCTTTTCTAAGCAAGAATGCAATTGACAAGTTCGTTTTTTGAGATTTGAGATTGTGTTCTCATCTTTTCAGAGAGCGATACCATTTATCATCTCGATCAATCACTTGTTGGTAGCTAAACAGTCCTTTTACAACACAAGAAGTGGGCAAATTTGATTTGGAAGTTCTGCACTAAGCCATATGATTAATTAATATACAAGCTGGATTAAAACCGAGACCAATGCAAAAAAAAAAAAAGTCACTTGGGCGAAATTTTACCTATGAATGGTGTTTTGAGTGTGAAGCTATCATGGAGCCACCCAAAAGCATCGGCTTGGATGGAAGAGATTTTAGAGTGAAAAATATGAAGTGTGTGCTTTGTAAACTAAGGATATTAATGATGGATTTATGACTCGCTTTTGAAGTTGCTTCTTGGTTTTGTTGTTGTTCTATTTGCTTCTTTTAGTACTAAAATTAAATAATCATAATTAGTCGTATATGGTTATCTTAAATTTCACGGCATAATAATAATAATAATAATAATAATTGGTTGCTTACCAGAGAGTGAAGTTTGTTAAAGGAATTATGGATAACGCTAACAGCATTCTTTAATTTAATGATTACAATCATGGAAGGTTGTAGGGCAGTCGGAAACATGGGATTCTTCCAATTTTACATCTACACTTGAATTTTCCATTAAAAAGGGTCTCCACGTCTTTTAAAATAATTTTTTAAAAAAAAAATTCTTGATTTTGGTGATTTTTAATATAAAATAAAATATTTGAGTTTAACAAGACGTTTGAAAAATATGACTTTCTTAGGCAATATCAAGCAATAATCCGTTGCACTGTGGTTTAAATCCTTTTAATATCTGGTGTGTTTGAATTAGTTTTTGAAAAATAACTTTTACGATTTACGAAGTAAACATGTGAGAAGAATTTTATTTCTACTTATATAAATTTATTTCCAAACTCTCAGTTTAGATGTTACTGAACACTTACAAAATCATAGAATTGATTTTGATCTTCGCATGAAGAGAAAATTGTCAATGGATTTGCCAATCGCTAGAGCATCTTAAGCTTGAGATTTTAAACTCCACTAACTCAGGAGCGATTTTACCAACAATAATTTTCCCAAAAGAGAATATTGGGTATGAGTAGGGTTTTATTATTGGAAATCTCAAGCTTTTGTTATAAAAATGGTGGAGAGGCTGTTGGTGGATGCTGGAAGACTCGGGTTCAAATCCTTTTAACGGACCAAAAAACTGTGTTGATTGAGATGATAAATGGTCTCACCCATGATAGTTAAAAACTCGATTTATCACTGCGATTTTACGTTTTTATGATTTTTTTCCATTAAAATGAATTTTACTAATTTTTCAAACGCTTTTAAATTTTTACGATTTTTTTATGATTTTACTACGTTATGATTTTACGTTTTACAATTTTTCATTCTCCTTCCGCTTTTAGGTAAAATCTACGTTTTCACTACCATGGTCTCACCCTTCTGTAAAGAGGAAATCAATACAAGTTTAAAATTCGGAAAGCACACTTATTAGAAGAGACAAAAATCGTTCACACTTCAAGCTTTAAAAAGGAAACCTTTAGTGAAACAGAAAAACCAAAAAGACAAATCCTTTTAACGGGTCGTGTTATTCAGTCGTAGAATGGAGTTTCTTCCAGCAAATAAGATCTTTAAAGGATTTGTCAACGGCCTGATGACCCGTTTGATATGATGAAATTTGGCACGTGAAAATGAAAATAGAGCCAAATTTGATACTTAAATATGTTCGAATTCTCGTGTTTTACTCATAGACACAATTATATGTTTGACTATTCCTATTTTTTATTTTAATCAAAATTTAAATGAAACGAAATATGATATGCCTCTTAAATGTAAATAGAATAATGCGATTTACATGACTTAATTTATCATGGATTCATGTTTCAGTTTCATTTGAAAATAAGGCATCTGGTGCAACAGTAAAAAATAGGAAAAATTCATATAGTTGTTAACCAAAAAAAACCTAAAAAAGGCCTAAAGATTCTGAAAATCTCATCTGGTGTAATTTCATTAAAATATTAGTTGTTAATGGGGCTGATATATAGTTGTTAACAAGTACTGATATAGTTGTTAATGGGGCTGATTTAATTGTTATGATATTGTTATTAAGGGTACTAATTTAGTTGTTAATGATCTACCCGTTAACAACTATATCAGCCTCATTAACAACTAAAGTTTTAATGAAATTATACCAGAAAAGATTCTGAGGCTTTTTTTTAGGATTTTCAGAATCTTTAGACCTTTTTTGGGTTTTTCTGTTAAAAGGACCTCCATATAGATTTTCCCAAAAAAAATACAAGTCCAATTGTACTGCTTTATTTTTTAAGTACGTTTCGATTTGTTTAATCTGGATTTCTATTGAAGAAGATAAATTAATATTGTACCATAATAATATTTAAAAATATTTTGCTAAGCTTTGTACGGAAACATTGGACATGAAAAATACTTAAATCAACTTCGTTATATTCATTTCGTCAAGTTCTTCAATTATATGTCACCATGTTTTTATTTTGAATTATTATCATTTAATTATAAATTCATATGAAAAAAATAAAAGAACACATAATCACATGTGATTGAAGAATTTGATATAATTGATATAAGGCACTTGATTAAGTATAGTTTTTTTTTTATACACATAGTAGGGGAGGGAGGCAGGGTTTGAACCCTGGACATGGGAGAGGGAAGCCAAGCTTTTATGCCACTGCGCTATTAAAGGGTTGACTGATTAAGTATAGTTCTAAGGATATTACTTAATTACATTGTTAATCCTTAAATTTTGCCTTTAACTTTTTAAGGTAACTATTCCCATTTTTGTTTGAAATGATATACGAGTATATATCAAAATAATCCATAGTTACCTTAAAACCAAAGTTTAAGGATTGAAAATGTGATTAAGTAATATCCTTATTCGTACTAATGTTGCCATCCTAAGTTTAGCAAATTTTTAAGATATTATTATGGTATCATGTTAATTTAGTCTATTTAATACTAATAGAATTCCAGCTCAAATAAATTGACAGACATTTTAAAAAATAATATAGCTGTACACTTGGGCTCATTCTTTTAGCGTTGTAGAAAAGGTCTTATTTTTAAGGTAAAATTATGTTTAGGTTTCAATTAAGAAAAATAATATCATAAAAGTCACACAATTTATTAATAGTAACCGATTCACTTGCTAATAGTTAATGTTCCACTTGTTATTAACAACCTCATAGGATTTTTTAATATTATTTTCTTTAGTTAGGACCTAAACGTTATTTTTCCTATTTTGAAAATTTGAATAATCCATGATAAATTGAGTCATGGAAATCACATTATTCTATTGACAGGCATTATTTATTTCGTTCCATTTATTTTTTAATTAAAAAAATATGTTATTTTGAAGATTGGGAAAAATTGCTTCATGCTTCCTATAAAATATTACTTTTTTGTCTTCAGTGTTTTTTTAATGAGATTCATATTGAAGTTTGGAAGTGTTTAGATGAGAAAGAGGTGTTTTGGCTTACTAAGCTTTCTAATGAGATTTTATGATCTAAGAAAAAGTCAGATGATTGAAGGAAAATCACTTTATTTCTTATTTACAAGAATAAAGGGGATATTTGGAATTGCGCTAGCTATAGAAAGATAAAACTTATGAATCACACAATGAAATTGTGAGAAAAGATTGAATATAAATTGAGATTGGAGACTTGCATTTCTAAGAATCAATTTGCCAGGAAGATCAACAACAAAAGCGATTTATTTGTTAAGGGGGTTAATAGAGAAATATTTGAACAAAGGAAAGGACCTATATAAAATTTTCATTAACTTAAAAAAAGCTTATGACCACATGCCGAGAGATGTACTTTAGAAAGCCTTAGAAAAGAATAGTGTGCCATATTGCATTTATTAAAGTCGTACAAGACATGTATGAGGGGGTAACAACTAGCGTGGGGACATCTGGAGGTGAGACAAACGATTTTCCTATAAATATTGGCCTTCATCATGGATCAACCTTGAGCCCTTATTTATTTAACTTGTCTTAGATGTTCTAACTGAGCATGTACTCAAAGAAATCCCCAAGTGTATGTTTTTGGCTGATGATATTGTTCTTGTGGTTGAGTTAAGAGAAGAAATTAATTTTAAACTTGAGTTATGGAGATGACCTTAGAGTCAAAGGTTTTCTGATTAAGTAGAAGTAAAATAAAATATATGCATCACACTTTTGATAAGAGGAGAGTAAGAAGTAATTTGAAAGTGAAAATGAGAAATCAGGTCATCCCACAAATGACAAGGTTTAGATATTTTGGATTAATTTTGCTAGAAGATAGTGAAATTGATGGAGATGTTAATCATAGAATTCAAGTTGGGTGATTTAAATGGAGAAAAGCTACCAAAGTTACTTGTTATTGAAAAGTACATGATAAAGTAAAAAGGAAATTTTATCGTACTGCTATGTGGCTAACAATGTTTTTATGGTAGTGAATATTGGGTTTTGAAATGGCTACATGAGCACAAATTGGGCATTGCTGAGATAAGTACGTTGAGATTGATGTGTGGTTATAAAAGAAAATATAAGATTCGTAATAGAATTATACGAGGAAAGGTTGAAATGACATCTATTAAAAAAATGGTAGCTTGAGCCAAAAAATAAAAAAATGTTCCGTTTAATTTTAGTTTTTTTTTTATTGAAAAGAAAATGAAATTTCAAAAGAAGTGTGCGATACTCAACTGGGCAAGTTTTGCCGTCCACGGCCCGCGACCGCTAGTGGAGGAGGTGGGCCACCGTGGAGGATAGAGATGAGCAAATGCCAATTCATACTCACACTTTAAGTTAATATTTTAATTTAAAATTTAAATATTTAATTTAGGAAGAAGACTAAGCAAATTAGCACTACGACTCTTTCTTAGTCAATGATCCGTTTACCCTTTTGCTAACGTTCGTGTCAACGCTTAATTGGGTCAGCTAAGGATTGACGTCAAGTTATAAAATTATTAAATTAAATTCATAAGATAATGTTAAATAGCTATGTTCTGATTAAAAAAAGGTACTATCCTAGTCCTTAATATTTTATGAGTACTTTGTAGTTGGAATTTTTTTTTAAAAAAATAATAATAAAGTGAGTTTTATACTAAATAAATAATTCTAGTTTTTATTTAATGACTTAGATAATTCAAAAATATTTTCTTCTCGAAATTAAAAATATATTTAATATATGTTTTAGCTTAATTAAATTTAAATTATTTGAGTCAAATTATTTACTATAGAACAAAATTATGAGATGGTATATTTTAATAACAATATAAGATATGATATTGTCACTACCAATTTTGATCAATATGAATGTCACTACTATTTTTTCATCGTTAGATCAGAATCTCATCTACCTTTATCATTTCTTTTCCTTATTGAATTATGATCTAAGGGTTGCAAAGTGTTAGTGACATTGGTAGTGACAATATTCTATCCGTAAAAATATTTAGTCAATAAAAAATTCTAGTTAGAGGTTACAAAAATAAACTGAAAAATAACATTAACTTAAGTTTGCATATATTTTGAAAATAGAGAAAATTTGTATAATACTCCCTCCAGTCCTAATTATAGGACATATTTAACCAATTTTGAAGAGATTAAGGAGAGGAGTTAAAGTAGTTAATTTTACTCATTGTCCTAAAATGCCCTTATATAAATATAAAATGACATAAGCAAAAGTGAATCAATAACTCCTACCACACACCTCTTCGACCTAGAATTTTTCTTTCCACACGCTTTCTTATATACATATATGTGTGTATATATATGTATATATATAGACACACACATACATATATCTACACACATATATATGCGCGCGCACACACATAAACATACATAACACACACACACACACAAATATATATATCTACACATATATATATTAACAAGCATACACACACAAAAATATACATATATGTACACACACATATACACAGATACACACACAGATATACATGTGTGTGTGTGTATAATTTGTGTGTAGACACACATATACATATATACACAGACACACACAAACGTGTATGTCTATATATATACATATTGACAAATTAATGACAGTTGATCGATAAATAAATTAAAATCTAAAAATTTAAAAGTTTCATTGACTAAAAGAATCTACAAACCCACACATATATAATCACTAAACACATTTGAACAAAATAAAATAAGGGTATTTTAGGAATAAATTGACAAAAATTAGAATGTTGTTTTATAATTAAGACCAAAACTAACTTCTAAATATTGTTATATAATTATGACCACAGGGAGTACTTTTTTCCGCGGGGGGGGGGGGGGGGGAAGAGAGAACCATTTAAGAATCTTTCCATCAAGAAAAAGCCACAAAAATGTCAATAAGTGGCTGATGAGATAAAACTTTCTGAATGAAAACTTCAACGCAAATGGAAATTTCATTATCCTAATTAAGATTTGTCACTTTCTTTTCGGTGTCTGTTTTTGTCACTCTTTTTGTCTCTTCTAATTTCATTGGTGATCACTTCCTTCCAATTGTAATATTGGATGCAGGTTTTTCCTCTTTCTTCATACTTTAAATATACAAAATGATTTGTTGGGAGAATATATATATATATATATATTACAATGGTAGGCACCAGTGGCCTAAAAGTACAACGGTGAAATTAAATCCATGACATCCCACATACAGTGAGGAGTTGTCATACCACTACGCCACTAGAGGGCGGCGGTGGTTGAAAAATATTTTATTAAAAAAACATTGTGAAAAAGCTGCTTGATAATATCTTCATGTTTTTTTTTTTTCTTGGTCTTATTTTATCTTTATTAGGTTAATCCGTAAAACAATCCTATAATGGAAGGGAAAAAATTAATAGTTTTAAATTTAGTTTCAAAAGCACTTAATTATAAATGGAAAAGCCTTAATATTTTAGACCAGATCCTACGTTATTATTCTAACATATCATAAACTCTTATTTATGCATCCTCCCCTCAAAACTACATTTATTTATTTTTGTTATCATTAAATTTATAATTATAACGTAGAAGAATGAGAATGTGTTAGGTGGAATTTAATAGCACCTGATCCGACAGAATGTGGGGCTGATTAACAACATATCTGCTCATAATTCCGGATTAATTTAATTTCTGAAGAGGAATTAATTAATATGATTTTTTTCAAGTAAAAAGAGGAATTATTATTATTTATTATCTCTTTAAAAAGTAAAAACCTGAAAAAAGCAATTATCTTCTAGTCACTAAAAATGTAAATATTCTTATTTTGATTTCTACGTTAAGCCAAATTGCCACCGTTTCTACATTTAAACTCTTTGAATGAAGAGATGTGATTGAATTGATGAAAATGTTTAATTAACTGAAAATTAATAAAGCTTAAGAGGTTAAGGTGAGAGATGAAAAGCAAAATTTATATCATATTAAGATAAAATGATAGCTTTAATTTTACTTCATCTTTTATTATATATTTTTTTTATTTATCATTTTATGTCATAGACATATTTAAATATAAATTTGTATAAATGGCATTTTACCAAAGTATTTTCATTTCATCTTTTTATTTCATTGTACCTATCAATTAGCATCAAGTAGCTTTCAGTAATAATTTATGATGTAAAAAGAAATTAATTCCAGTCGACAATCAATACATAAATTTATATATCAATAGTACCAATCAAGTATTTAGTATAGGTATAAGTATAACCGTATAAATCTAAGAAATACTTTACATAAAAAATTTATCATAAATAACATTATACATAAATTATGTATATCATACAATTTATTTCTCCTATTTAATGTAACATATATGAAAATATATCTATGATACATATATTATTTTATAATCTCATGTCCTAATTATAAGGCTGAGTTGACTTTTTTAAATTTTAGAGTATTTATATTTGTATTTTTTCTCCAAACTAATAAGTTTGTCCAATAATTTAATATATAATTTAAGAATACACAACATATGATATGATTAAATAATTTATAGATTTTTAATCTTTTTTTTTTTAAAAAATCAATTTGTCTTATATTTACCATCATCGACCAAAGGGAGTAATATAAAGAGAAAATTAGGAAGAAGGACCTATAAGAGATAATATTTATTGGGAAAAACCATAAAAGTTGTAATTATTTAGAAGGACCAATTGTCAAAATAAAAATTTAAAAATACTAAATTGACCTTATTTAAACCTCCTACATTTTCTTTCATATTTCATTTATAAAACCAATATGTATTTTTTAATTTTATTATATTAAACGTAATTTCTCTCATTTTTTTACGACTTACATAGGAACCTATTAATATAATCAATAAAGTCTATAATATTCAAATAATGATGATGTTTACTTTTTTTTTTCCCCTTTTGAGATAAAGATTTTTTAATGACTAAGATATTAGATAAAAAATTTAACATCTTCTCAATTGGCCTATTTTATTCTGAGTTTATTTTATATAAGATTATATAAATCAGGGAAAAAAACTTCATCATTTAAATGGGCAAATATCTGTGTTAATAATTAAATAATATATTCATGATATGATTATGTAGATATTTGTTAAAGTTCAAAAAATGAAGATTTTGGTGGTTGTTATTTTCGTGGAAAATAAAAATTTAAATTACTTTTAAAGTAGAAGATGGGAGAGATTGAAGGAGAGAATGTAGGAAGTCTAATCAAGGACAATTTAATATTTTTAAATTTATATTTCGACTATTGATCCTTTGGAATAATTACAATTTTTACGGTCTTTCTCAATAAATATCATCAACTGTAAGTCCTTGGTTCTAATTTACCCTAATATGAAGCTTTGTTAGTTATCGATTCACAAGAATTAACAAATATTAGTTAAATTATTTGATGTGTTTTAAATTGATAAAATTGACACATTTTACCATTATTTAAGAATGTGATTTTTAAATATGTACTACCTTCGATCCTAATTATAAGAGCTAGTTGATTTTCTTTGTAGAGATTAAGGAAGCTAAATAAGTTACTTAATCATTTCATATGTTGTATATCTTAGATTATATATTAGTTTATTAGTTAAACTAATTAGTTTGAAGAAAAAAATACTTTAAAGTAATTTAATTAGTTTCTTTAATCTTTCTAAAAAAGTCAACTATCTCTTATAATTATTAATTAGGACCAGAGGGAGTATTTATTATCTACCGTTTTTTTCCCTCTTTCGTAAGAGATAAAAGTAAAAAGCAGTCATTAATTATCTTGTCGCCCAATTATATTTTAGATCAAAATTTAGAAGACTTATATCATGCACGGAAGCATAAAACTATCCATTCATTTTTTGCCAATTAAATGCCCCCATAAAGGCCCGGTTCGAATTTTTTCCTACTTTTTTTTAAAAAAATAATTTTATCTATTTCTTAATTTCAGAATGTTTGTGATGGTCAGCTTTAACTTTTAAAGCGGAGAGTTCTGAAGTTTAAAACTCTCCCATTACAGTTCACAACTTGTCAACTGTGCAGTGATTATGGTTTAAAGTTTAAAATTGTGGGCTGTTTGGGGTAAGGGATTTGGAGGGGAAAGGAGGGAGGGGGGGGGGGGGGGGGATAAAAATTTTAGGACTTTGATTTAAAAAAATTAAGAAATGAAGTTAAAAGTTGTTAGTTAATTTTTCTTACCTTCTTATTTTATATATTATCTTTATTAAAATTTCATAACCTTAATTTTCCAATTTTTTTAAATCAAACTTATAAGGAATTTTCCTCCCCTCCATTTTCCTCAATTTCCCTCCTCCCAAACAGACCATTAAAATGAAAACTCAAACACAAAAACAACAATAATTTGATTCTCAGGAGGCTGAACACAAACTTAAAGAATATAAAAAAAAAAACGTATGATTCTCGTGTTTGTCGTTTTGATTAGATTAGAAAAGAATGAGGCTTCATTTTTTAGTGTTGGATTTTTTTCCAGTTTGTCAAGAAAAAAGAAAAGAATGAGTCTTCTCCGCCGTCCCTACCAATGGAGCCCAATTGGAAAGACGTGGAAAGAAAAACAGAGTCTTTCAAATGGAGAATATGGTCAATCAAACAAACCAAGTCAATTCATTTTTGTTTTTGAAATCCAACCCCTCCATTTCTCTCTCCCATTCTTCACCAAATCCCTCAAATTTTAAAAACCCTTCCCTCATTCTCCAGATTTTGATCCCACGCTCCCTTTTCCTATTCATTTTCTTTTACTTCTTTCTTTTCCCACTTGTTTGCTTTAATCCAGCTTTCCCAGATTTTTCTGCTGTTTTTCTGGGATCATTTCTTATCATCCTCTGTTTTTTTTTTCCCCTTGCTTCTTCGTTTTCGGGAATTTGCTTCCGACGACTCAAATTTGATTCTGGGTTTCTCTAATTTGGTGAGCCAATCCAGTCATGGGGATTTGTTCGGACAGGGTGAAATTCAACGTTGGTGGCAGAGTATTTGAAACGACGGCGACTACACTTGCCAACGCCGGCCGGAATTCCATGTTCGGAGCAATGTTCGATGAGAGCTGGAATCTAATTTCCGGCGGTTACCACTCCGAGTACGTCATTGATCGCAACCCTGATTGCTTCGCCGTCCTTCTCGATCTCCTCCGCACCGGCGAACTCTATATCCCGGCCAACATCTCCGAGAAGCTTCTCTACCGTGAAGCCCTCTACTACGGCCTCCTCGACCACGTTCGCTCGGCGAAATGGGGTCAATTCGACGGCAACAGATTGGTCCTCTCCGGCTCCGTCACCGGCCATGCTCCCGGAGACGGAACCGCAATCCGCGCCGGACCCGACGGCGGATGCTGCGTTGCTCACGGAAGCATGGTTCATGTCTATGATTGGATGCTAGAAGAACACCCTGCGCTTAATCTCGATTACCAGACAGTAAATGACGTTGGATGGGTAAACTCAGAGAGTGTCATCGTCGGCGTCTGCGAGCGCCCTGGCCGTGGCCACGGCGGAATGGGACTGTTCAGCTCCTCGACGGGAGAGCTTCGGTATAAATTCCAAGTCAGCCATGAGAATCAACCCAAGAGCTTCACTGCTGGGGCTTTAAGTTTCAGTTCAGATTACAAAATTTATTGTAGCTGTAGAGGAAGAAGCAATGAATATGGTGTTGGTGTTTGGGATCAAGTGACTGGGAAGCAAGTTGATTTCTTCTATGAGCCTCAGGGTTGGTCTCTTGGTGATGCAGATAAGCTTCAATGGCTAGAAGGAAGCAATTGTTTGTTGGTGGCTACTCTGTTTCCCAGAAAGGATAACTGTTACATTAGCCTTCTGGATTTCAGAGAGAAGAAGAACATGGTTTGGTATTGGTCTGACATTGGAGCTCCATTAACAGTGGATGAGAAGAGGGTTAGAGATGCCATAGCAATGGAGGACAATAAGTCAATTTGTGTGGTGAATGAGTTTGAAGATCTGGGTTTTATGGATATGAGAAGTTCTTCTGCTTCAAGTATTAGATGGAGTTCTAGGAGTCGCTTGATGAAAGGGAAAATTCCAGAAGAGACTTGTTATCCCAAGCTCGCGTTACATGAAGGCCAGCTTTTCTCTTCCATGAATGATTGTGTTTCTGTATTTTGTGGCCCTGCGTGGGTTTTAACGTCCAGGCTTAGACGAAGTTATGGAGGTTCCATTTGTGATTTCTCAATTGGAGGGGATAGGCTTTTTGCTCTTCACAGTGAAGAGAATGTGTTTGATATTTGGCAGACTCCATCCCCACCAGTCATCTGATTCAATCTCTTCTTCTTAGTTTGTTCAAGTTAGCATTCGCTGTGAACATACATGTGGAGGAGTAGGTATATTGAAGAGAAAATGGTAAAAAATCATTTGAGGTGACTTTCAAAAAAGGTCATTTGATGTGCAAGGTCAGGACAGTAGATCAAGTATTTTTGAGTTCTTTCTAGAAGAAGACTAAAGAGAATACTCCATCAACAAAGTTATTAATTTCTTCTTTTTCTTGAAGTATACCTAGATATTTTTCCTAGAGTTTATGACTAAGTAATGTGAGTGATTGAGTGTCTATACTTCTATACTGTACCATCTTACTAGAAGAACTATCATAGGTTTAGCTCAGTGCTATAGATTGTGGATAGCTACAACAAACATTATTCACTGTACTGATTTACTTACATCTACCTATTTACTTCAAAGTTATTATGGTCCTCCAATTTGTTCTTCGCTTTAACTTTTAAAGGATGGTCATGTGCTCTTTATCTTTTCTTCCCCCCCTTTCACAAATACCATAGTGAAGTAAATTCTGCGGACTGCAGAGTGTATGAGAGAATATAACTTTAACTTGAGATTTTTCAGAAAGGTAGAAGAAATATTGTTCTCTGCTGTATCAGTCCAACGCAGAAAAGTGGAGGGGGTGATTCTTCTTAGCATGTGAAGTGGGGAGCAGTTATAACTGCTGAACATTTGGACTAACATGGGATGAAACAACTTTTCTTTCTTAAGAAGAAAGAAATAAGCAACATCTATAACTATAAAGAATTTTTTCAATAATATCTAGCATCCCAAACTAATTTCTGGTTCAGCATTCTAAAGTGATTTTTGGTGCAACTTTACTTTTAAAGTATTTTTTTAAGTAATAACGAGTAACATAAACTTGAGTTACTAAATACTACACAAAAAATATTATATAAAAAATTATTTTAAAATATTGGGTGCTATTGGAAAAATTTGTTGGATGCAAGATACAAAAAAAGTAGTTTATGATACTAAGTGCCCGTTTGGCCTGGCTTATTTTCAGCTTATCTTATGCTTATAAGTAAAAGCTAGGCCAAATAGAATTTAAAATAAGCTCTTATATTATAAGAGCTTATTTTACAATGAAGAAAAAAACTCTTAAAAAAAAAGCTGGTGAGATAAGCTTATTTTAAGCTCTATTTTTTCAAGGGACAATTCCAGATAAATACCACCACTGTCGGCCACCCACCACCTCCACCGACCGGCCACCACCACCGCCGACCGGCCACCACCACCGCCGGCCGACCACCACCACCGCCGGCCGGCCACCACCTCCGCCGGCCGGCCACCACCTCCGCGGCCGGCCACCACCACCGCCGGCCGGCCACCTCCTCCGCCGGTCGGCCGGTCGCCACCGCCGGCCGACCACCACCTCCGTCGGCCGGCCATCACCACCGCCGGCCGACCACCACCACCGGCCGCCCACCACCTCCACCGGCCGGCCACCACCACCACCGCCTGCCAGCGGACCACCACCACCGCCGCCGCCGGCCCGCCACCACCACCTCGGCCACCACGGTATATTTTATAATATACCTTTTAAATTAATTTTTATTAGAAAAAGTACTTATGACAGAATTTTTGTCAAACAACTTATTTTAAATTTCGACTTTTAAGTAACTTTTAAGCTGAAAAATTTATATAAGCACCAAACAGCTTTTAGCTTTTTAAAATAAGCTCTTTTTTTTAGCTTTTGCTTAAAAGTAGCTTAAATGCTAAAAATAAGCTAGGCCAAACGGGCTCTAAGTGTTATTAGAAAAGAAATTCAGTAAGTTGGAGGCTACTTAGAGCTTGTTTGGATCAAAGAAAATGTTGAAAAGGGATGGAATGAAAAGGAAAAAAATGAAAAATATTTTGCCATAGAGGGGTTTGGTTAGCATCGGGAAAAAAAAAAGAATTGAGAGAAAAATTTTTGTTTGGTTGGAAGAAAATAAAATAGAAAAATGAGCTAATAGACATTTTTTCCCTTGTTTTAAAAAAAAAAACTATTTAAAGGCCCTTGTTTTCACTTTAACCCCCTCTAATCATACCACTCTGGTCTTATTTATAAGTCTAATTTTGACCAAATCACACATACCAAGGAGAGGTAGTTAGCTCAATGATTATGAGGTAAATTTTCAACTTTACCCTCATTTATAATTGGGTGCTTTTAACTTTTTCTTCTCTCTCTATTTTCATTGGTATAAGTAATATGGGCAAAATTGTCACAATCTCATTTATTTGGTCAAATGGGACTTATAAATAGGACCAATTTTTTTTTTTTTATAGTCAAAAGGGACTTATAAATAGGACCAGGGTGGTATGTACTCATTGGACAACTCATGATCATGAATCACTTCAAATAAGCCCGCATAACCACGATTTAACCACCATAGGTTGTAGTAAAAATGTGGAAAAATGAACCCTGTTTACTCCTATTTTCTCACTACATAATAGAGCAATAACTATGAGAAACCCACAAATCGTTTGTGG
Source organism: Acacia crassicarpa (assembly GCA_034222035.1). Lineage (NCBI taxonomy): Eukaryota > Viridiplantae > Streptophyta > Magnoliopsida > Fabales > Fabaceae > Acacia > Acacia crassicarpa. Next base: position 30,777,458 of record JAWXYG010000008.1, on the reverse strand, counting down.
TCATACATAAATGAATGAAAACAATTTTAATCATATGCATCTAATGGGTGGCTTATGATTAAGTGTGACCAAGACAATTTTACTCTTAAATATCCATCACTTGCATGTGTTTACAACCATTTTTTGTGGTCTTATTTTGCTCATGGCTACATCATGGATAGAAGATAGTTATCTAACTATACTTTCAATCGTTGTGTAACCATCAACCCAATATGCTCAATCCCACTTTCCTTGTGTTGAATGTCACATATCTAATCACGCCTATCACATAGGTATTTCATGATCAACCAACATTTCACCAAATTTTCTCCTAGCAATGGACTTCTCACCACCTCCCTTTGCTCAGATTTCCAGTGGGGAATGAGTTTCCATAGCTCTGGAAGTTCAATAAAGTAAATTTTAATACTTTTACAACTTGTCATATATTGCTCTCGTTCTCTTACACATTGGGGCTGTTACTCTCTCTCTCTCATATGTGTTTTTCTCTTTGCAATTTTTCCCTCAAATTTCTCTTCCATCCAGCCTCTTTTGCTCCTGAAATTTGCATATACTTTATCAACAATGATGGGTGCATCAAATTCAATGCAAATAAGAACACAACAACCACATCGATGGAGAAGAAGGAACCCACATATTCTTCAGGATTGATCAGATGCCATGTCGTTGCTGGAAAAAGCCGCTCGCCCTCTCTTTTCTTCATCTCCCTCCATTTTCTCCAAGTTTGATTGTGTGAATTGCCCTCAACTCCTTCACCTCTTTATGTCACTCAAATCCACATCACATCAGGGGTATCTGAGTCTTTGGCCATTTTCCTTGGGCACTATAAAATGATGGTGGGAACCCATTATTGTTTAAATAGATGAAAATGACTAGCAGTGAGAAAATATTTTCAGGGGAAAATGGTGATCCTAACTGCCACCTGGGAATTTTCCCTTTCCTTCCTCCCAATTTTTTCAATCCAAACGTGCTCGTAAACACCCCCCAAAAAAGAAAAAAAAAGTTATATAGAGCGTTGAAACCACTTTAACCAAAGTTCTTTCTGATGAGGATGATGATGATGATGGTGAAAAAAAGTTATATAGAGCGTTGAAACCACTTTAACCAAAGTTCTTTCTGATGAGGAGGATGATGATGATGGTGATGGTGATGGTGGGGTGGTTTGTAGCTTTGGTTTTGCGCAACTTTATCTTTCCAAGTTTAGTACCAAAATAAAAGACAAAAAAATTGAACTCTGTTTGGTACAACAGATCCATCAAAATACACAGATTATCCTTATCCCAATGCCTTAGGCTTATTCCATACGCAATAAAATCAGTTCTCTTCAGCCGACATTTCCCTCATACATGTCAGAGTTTAAAACTTTATTAAATCAAACTTTAAAAGATTCTCATTTAACTGAGCAATAAAAGATTGATAAGCTTCACTCTCTTTCCCGAAACATAACCCTTCTTTATCTTCCAAAGAACCTTTCACTTCGGGGTTTGCAAACAGTTAGGCATTGAATTTGCCGTTAGATCCAGAAGACGACAATAGAGTGAATTAACAATTTGTCCAGCGTCAAGCCTTTCTTTTTTTTCTTTTAACCCAAGAATTTTGAACGGACATGGTAAAAATGAGTTTTTATAATTAAAAGAAAAAAACGATAATTCAGGCAACAAATAACTATTTTAATCAACATAAAAACTTGAAATGTCAGCACCTTACAAATAGGAAATAGCCTTTAATAAGATTCATTGTCTGCAATCGACTAAGACAATGTTCAACTTTTCTGCTCTATTCCCAGTGTATTTTGATCCGTTGGACATATATATATATATATAATATCTTACAATGTGTTCATCTAATGAGAATCTGACTATTCAGATTTACTTAAATATTTACTTCATCCTAAAGAACATCTCTGTGTTTTCAACAGCAACTTGACAATATGATTGCCGTGAACATAGTGAACTACTAGAAAAGCTTACATCAAATTTCTTCACTTGCCAAAATTGGTACAAGAGAAGAACCATATTTTCCTCCCAAAAATGATAAAAATTAGATGTAATAAGAAAATGAATGGCATGCCTACGTTGGCACAAAAAGATAAAGTTTAGATAAGAAAGAACCAGGATGGACCTGGTCAAGCATAGTCAGGCATAACTTTCTTCAAAACTGTAATTGGGTAGGATTCTTCTGGGGAAAGTTTGTCAAAACCAACATAATTTTCCTCCTTGTTGTATACATGGCACACCGTCATAATTGTCTTCATCAATCGCCAATTCCAGGTAGCCTCATTCAGATACTGTTAAGATATAAAGCAAAAAGAATAAACTTTAGTGATCAGTAACAAAAGCATTCTTATTAGGGTTAGACTTGGGGACACTTCATAATGTTTTTGTTATTGGGTTGGGTTCTGTAATAAAATTATAGCAAATGCAAAAGAATATTTAACTCACCCGTAAAAATCATGCTTATAATGCTGTAATTGGAAAGTGGATAACAAAAATACAAGGAGTCCCCCCCCCCCCCCCCCAAAAAAAAAAAAAAAAAAAATTATGACTTATCAAGAATTTGAAAAACCTATTCATGGAGCATGTTACGAAAAATTTGCTGTTTGTGTTGCAGATTCCCTAATTAACTTAGATATAAATTTGTAATATATCTGGCCCGAATTTTTTCCAGAATCTTGCAAACCAAATACCATCTTAGTTCTTACCCCACAAGAGAAGTTATTTAATAGTTTATTGAGTCTTTGGCTGGTTCTCCAACCATGAACAAACTGGTCTGTTATTTCCTTTCTAAATTAGAATAAACAAAACTTCACCGCTTTGGCCTGGTGAATTTTTCCTGACCAGCATGTCCCCAATATTTTATTTTGACAACGGCTGAACTGCAGTTTAAAGGTTATGTAAATATTCTTCTAATATCCTTATAGAAGTAATGAAATTTATCATAATGATGGTGTTGATATGCTTCTAATGAAACAATGACCTTTTAAACCTCAAAGGTACGATCAGAAAAGTATTGACCTCACCTTTCCCCAATTTTCTTGTAAAGACTTGTGTGCTGTGCGTAAGTTATAGCTTGGTATCCTTGAAGATATGTGGTGTGGAATGTGGACATTGATATCGTGGCAGAGGATCTCAATCCTGTTTAGAAAAGGAGCCAGATTATAGCAATTTAGTCAATCCTATGTATTTTCTAATACAGCAGACTGAGATTAGAAGAAAAAAATGCGAAAAGAGAATCAATTTTGTTGTGGACGCATCCATGTGAGAAATTGCCCAGCATAAGAACTATGAGATGGTTCCATCACAAATTTAACATATTCTAATGTGGTAGAGATTCAAATTGGTATGAGAAAAATGCAGGCCACAGGTCAAATTTGGTTAAAAGGTTGCAATAAAGCTCCATAAAAGCATCCCTATTAATTGAAGATCTCTGTATATAATGCAATATGCAAGCACCTGTTTAACACTCCTCCATCAAAAGCAAGGACAATTTATAGCATTTAAGACAACCAAATCACAATATGGCCTAATTCCCTCAAATTTGTTTAATTTTTTTCGAACTTCCCATCTTTTTATCCACCAGTGCACAAATACAATACAACGCCTCACAGAAACAACTTATCCAGATTATCCAAGATGTTCATAGAACCAGAGACCAATCATAATTAGTAAGGTAACAAGAAGCAATCATAACAAGGATCAGTTTCCTAACTTATCTCCATGCATTACTTTATCCAGAAGAAAAACATGCATTATAAAGACAGGAGCAGAGAGAATTCCATACCACTGTGGGTAATCACAATGAATAGTTCCATTAAGTTGCGCTTGCGCAGCATTCCACTCATCTGAATATTTGAATGGTATGTGTGGTGCCGTATGGTGAACCATGGTGAAAGTACTCATCTATAATTGGAAGCAAAAGAATTCTTCTTAGATGGATGACTCTCAATTTGAAATTTCAACATATGAACAGAGAATCGATTAAATCAAGAAATTCAGACTTTGCAAGAATATTTTGAAGTACATATGATATCAAGATGCAAGTTTAGAACCATGGAGAAAAATTACCCAAAAGTGGTAGCCCAACCAGGGCATCAACCAGAATTTGATCCACCCCATGATTCCTGCCTTGTAAATGATTAATGGCCATCCAATTGCCATGAAGGCAAAAACACAAGCTAAGCTTATCTTCACTCTCTTTATTTCATTTGACCTGAACTTCTTCAAATCAAAGTGCCACATCAACCTGTCATGAAAATTTAAAGGTAAAGTATAAAATTAGGGTTTCTCAAATCAACATTAATAATTCTTGAGGAAACGAACAGAGTTACACGTGTAACATACCAGTGAGCAATAGACATCCAAGGCCGAAATGGCCCATATCCATAAATTATTGCTTTCCGCAACAGGGGAGATGAATCAAATTCTTCTTCCCAAACAGGGTGCCATGCAGTGTCTTCACGCAACCTATAGCATTAGAGACAGACGGAGCAAAAACTACATGATGAAGATATACTAACCACATCCATGCATATATTATAGGATGGGATTTATTTCATAGCAAGGATATTAGCATTACATAGATAAAGCAACAGAGTGTGAAGTAAGAGCAACCTATGTTCTTTTTTCTGTAGCATTACCACCTAATGTTGTTGTTGCTCTTTTTTTTTTAAAAAAACTTTATTAACATCTGACTTATAAGCATGTATTGAAAGATAATGATATAAGTAAAAGAGTGATCACAATCCGCTTTAGTTGAATTAAGATGCTACTGGGGTGGGGTTGAGGTGAAGAAAGTCCTTCTATAGAACACATTGATGCTACGGGTTATCTATAAGAAACATGGAGAAAAAAAGTAGTAGTCTTGCTTACATATTTGTTTTTGCATGATGCTTATCATGCTTAAATCTCCATGGCTCATATGGATAAATTAGTGGCAAGAAGGCTAGAGTTCCAACAATATCCTCCACCAATTTGTTCTTGGAAAATGATTTGTGCGCACAATCATGCCCAATAACAAAGAACTGAACGCCAAAAAGAAAAGGAAATGAAAAACTTAGCCATATCGTATGGGAAAACAAAAGAGCAAAAGGAATTAAGAAATTGACACAAATCCATCCTAAGTAAAAAAAAAAAAAAGTATATTTAACTAACCCCTGTGACAGCAGTCCCCGTCCATGCCCATGCCAGAGGAAGTAAGTACCACGGTGCTTTTGCAATCATGAAAAGCCCCAGTGCATAGGAAGTGACTGATATCATAACTGATTTCCATGCCTTTACGTCATCAATCTCAAAAACCTTAAAAATATCAAGGAAAATGATAAGCGTCAATCATCAATATTTCAGGAGTTCACATGAAACCCCAAAGCCATGCAAAAGAATATACAGGAAAGACACCATTTTTTTCCATTTGATACAAGGCCCTGCCAGAAGCCGAGTGATAGCTAAGAATGATCCAGAATAGAAGAACCAGAAGGAAAACAAGCATGAATCTGAACTTGCTAACTTCCATAACTGGCTCCTCAGCTGTGGCAATAATATTTATTGAGTCCCTTAGACTTCCATCTGTTATTAACAACTTCAACTGGTTCTCTTATCTCTGTTTCTCTATGAGGCCTAACTTAGAGAGACGAGGGCAAGAGATATCCGGCTCAAGAGGTTGATGAATTATATAGCGATTTATCGACAAGTACACCTTCTTTCATAGAATATACAGAGTATTACCATCTTTGATGCTTTACTAAAAAAGGGAAAAAAAAAAAATCCCCTACTGAAATAAGAAGACTGGTTAAAGAATGTTATTCAAGAGTGACATCATAGAGCTCGTTACAGAATATCTTATAAGGAGCTCCATAATATAACAGCAAAAGTTCTGTTCAGCATTGGTGGAATAAAAACATGACATGGATCCGAAGAAACTTACTTTCTTAGGAAGGGAATCAGTAATATCCTTCAAAGTAACATTTTCTGGAAGCGGTTCCCCAATTTGCCTAAACCCATAGCTTTCAGCTAGTTGATTTCTGTGCTCGGCATTGTCAGCGGGAGATACTGAAACAGGAATCGCCACAGCTTGTATGACAGTAATTTTCTTCCGTGGAATTAAATGTCTTTGATTCCCAAACCCCTTGTGGATAAGCCTGTCCCCCTTTATATTCCATAAACCTGTAGCAGAATCAGAATTAAGAACCAACCAACAAACAGGCACATCCTTGAATTCATGTCAATGAAAGAGTTGAAAATCAAGAAGGGTATCATTCATTGCAAAATATTTTGGAAGGATACACAAATGAAACTTTATATTACTATCCATTTTTATATCATTTAAATAACGAAATGAAAACCTTTGTTGCATGCAGCAACAGGTCTTCAAAATAACAAAACTCATAATCTAGGTAGTTCAATACTGGATTTGTTTCAGTCTTTAATGGTTTGTAAGACCCAACCTCTTTATCCCAATAACAGAAGCTCAGTTGTGACAAAAAAAAAAAAGGACAATGCGGTTGCCAAGTGACATCACAGAGAACTTGAAGCAAGGAATTGAATGAAGCATTATATTCAATCCATTCATTTCAAGCCAAGACTACCTGGTAAGTATTGGGCAGCAATCTTCCGTTTCTGAATTGGCTTCTGATGGGAGCCCTGGAAAGCAAAAGCAAAAAACAAATGGCATTCAGTTAAATTCACCTTACCCCTAAACAACAACGATAACAACATCATCGACTAGAAACTTCAAACTCAAAAGGGAAAGAAAAGAGGCGAAGAGCAATGTAAAAACCATGAAGAGGACTGCAGAATCCGCAAGCCTAGAAGCCATGATAAGCAGAATTGCAGAAATTCCAGCCCTGGGGGGCTCCCACGGCTCCCTCAACTGAGAAGATAACGCTTTTCACTTAGCCAGGGAACGAGTGGCTCATTAGCGAAATGGGTCGTTGAATTTGGAGATATATATAGGAGGGTTTTCCAATTCCATGAGGACATGAGGTCGGTCTTACGGGTTGTGGGACCCACCAAAAAATGTGGACACAATTTTGAGCCTCCATTGAAATTCTCGTTGGGTCAGGGTCACTCGCACTGTGTATTTCTCAATATTCATTCTCCACGCTCTACCGTCCAAACAGTGGTCAACTTGTGATGAGAATATTCTAATTATTAAGTTAATTTTTTTAGCGAAATTAAAAAAAGCTAATTAAATTAATTTAAAATAATTTTATTTTTTATTTTTTTCTAAATTAATTAGTTTGGCTAATAAGCTAATATATATTTAAGGATAAACAACATATGATATGATTAAATAATTTATTAAGTTTCTTTACTCTCTTCGAAAAAAAGTCAATCAGGTCTTACAATTAGGACCGAAGGTAGTATATTTTTATTTAATTATTTTGTAAGAGAGACACAAAATGTGTTTTAAAATATAATCAAATTTATTATTCACAAGAGAAATTATATAATATTATGCTAAAAGTTTAAAATATAATTTCCTGAAATTATGCAAATAAAAAAATTATTATTATTATTATTATTTTAAAGGCTTTTAAAATTTTTCTTTATAATTTAATCATAAAAAAATTGCATAAGTTAAATATCTACAGAGATATTTTAATTAATTCTAAACTATGACTATTTGTATATTAAAATAATAGATGGGAGATACAAAAGTGCACCAAAATTTTAATTAAATAATTATATTAACCCATATTTATCTAGAATTGACTATTTTTTTTATATATAATATTATCTAGTTGTTTAGCCTCCTAAATGAAGGAGATCTTCTAATGTAATTTTTTCATTTATAATATTTAAACTCATCATTACCTTAATGATATATAGTTTCTTCCACTCAATCTAATCAATATTGCTATTTATTTAAAATTAAGAAGAAAAGGAAAATTTAAAAACAGTCGGTATACGTATCTTTTATTATAAATAATATAAGTAAAGAAATGAAAACAAAGAGTTGGTAAAGACCAAAGGCTTGGTAGGTATAACTAGAACGGAATTAGGGAGGGGTAAAGGGTAACCCAATAAAATAATAGAATAGTGTCCAGATATTGAGGAAATCATATTTCACCCTAATAAAAATTTCTATATTTTTATTTTAGTCCTTATTAAAAGATTCATGGAGCGACTAAATGAACATATTGAAATGTTTATAGAGTTAAAATGTAATTTTATAAAAATCTGAATTTATTCTATAATTTTCATCACCCTACTTTAAATTCCTCATTCCGCTTCTAGGTATAACGTGAAGATGTTGTGTTGCAGATTTCAAACAACAATAATTAGCTTTAACGTTTTTCACTGACACTCGTTCACTTAATATGAACAACGTTTTTCACGTTCGAAATAATCTTTTTCCTTATCTTACATTGAGGTCATCTGTTTTTTCTTAGTCTTAAGAGTCTATTTTCGCATGTTGAAAATTGATGGGTGAGAAAATTTTAATGTGCTTAATTTTTTTTAAAAAAATTGAAAATTGGGGTTCAAATCTTTTAATTATTATTTTTTATTATTTTAGTTTACATCTTATCTTTTTTTTTTTTTTAAAAATGAATTATATCAAACAAACCTTAATTCTTGTTTCCACTGTCAATTTCTCTCTCCGATTTTTCAATTAGCTTTAACTAATAATTATACAATCTCATATTTCACCTTCTAGAAATAAGAGTTATTTTATGAGTTTGTTTTAGTTCTAAATGTAATATTTCAATCACTTTGTCTTTTGAATTTATATTTTTTTTTCTTTAGCCTATTCTATTGATTAATTATACTTTCATCAAAAGAATAATGTCCAATTCAAAAGATCTATTGGATAGAAGATACTTTACAAAAAGCGATGAGTGACCGAGAGCGAGAGCATAGGTGAGGAAAAGGCAAGGAAAGTGGTGGCAAAGAGGGTTTGGGAGGAGGGGACGGCAAAGGAGACAGTGGAAAGGATCCCAAGCATGGCGGAGGGGGTTTTTCCTTCGGCAATGGGGTGAAGGCTAAGAATTCGGATGATGGCGTTCACAAGGCAAGCTCGTCCAGTTTGAGGAGTGGGACACCTAGTTTGTCCTACCGGGATAAACTTCTATCACTTGGTTGTGCAGGATTCCTGGTGAAACATGCTGAGGATGATGACATTGTTAAAGGCTGGAGGGATTACTTCCACAAGATGAATGAGAAGGAGTCCCCCAGTGCACCGGAGGAGTCAGACGAGTGGCAAGGCTAGAAGGGAAACCTAGAAAGTTGTGTTTCTCTGCAGAAGAATATACAAATTGGTGCTTACCTTGGATGAATTCCCTCATTACCAAAGTCATGGGGGCAAGCTTTCCCACTTATGTGATACATGACTGGATTAATTGAATGTGGCGCCCTAAGGATGCTTTGAAGCTTATTCCACTTAGTAATGGGTACTACGTAGTTTCTTTTTCCAACAAGGAAGACAAGGAGTATGCATTCCAAGAGGGCCCGTGGATGATAGAGGACCACTACTTGATTGTGCAGAGGTGGCGTCCTAATTTTAATCCCTGGAAAGCAGATTTTCAATGTGTCATTGCTGCTTGGGTCCGTCTTCCTGACGTTCCTTTTGAGTTTTATAATGTGGAGTCTCTACGCAGGATTGGGAATATGATCGGGAAAATGATTAAAGTTGATCGTTCAACATCAATATATGATAAAGGCGGTTTTGCATGTATTTGCGTTGAGATTGATCTCAAGAAACCACTTCTTCCTACTTATCTTGTCTTTGGTGAGGAGAGACCCATTGTGTATGAGGGGTTACACCAGGTTTGCTTTGCATGTGGCAAGTACAGACATCAAAAGGTTGAATGCCCGATGAATATCCCGCAGGCGAGTAGTCAAGTGGCCGAACAAGGGAGTAAAATTGTTGAGACAGGGAGCAGTGGGGACTCGTCGAAGGAAAAGTCATCGAGCACAGGAGATGTTGGTGGTGAGAGGGTTGAAAAGGGAGCTAGCGTAGGGGATGTGGGTGGACAGCGAAAAGAGAAGAATGCAGGGATGACCAGTGGGACATCTGTGGTAATCGGCGGGGAAGACTCCGGTGAGAGCCCATTTGGGAAGATTAGGATTTTACGGAGGGATTTTAGCGGATCTCCAAGTCTGGGTCACTTAAGGAAAGATTTCAAAGAGTTCCAATCACCAAACGTTGAGCAAAAATTGGTGGAGGTTAAGCCTGGTTTGCGGCAATCAGATACACCCAAGGATATTCCCGCAGGTATTAATGGGATTAAAGGAGAAGAAACAAAGTCAAAAGGGCTCATCAAGTCTGAATGGGTGAAGGTGGGGTCCAAGAGGAAAAATGCTAACAAAGGTAAGACCATTGGAAAGGAAAATAGAGCTCCTGCTAGCAGACCAACTTGCAAGTCGACATTGGGCCACGGTATGGGAATAAATGGTAGTAATTCCTTTGCCATTTTGCAAAACTCGGAGGCCCACGTCAACCCTATAGCGTCAATGCAATATGTGGGGCTCGAAATATTGAATGAGGGGGGAGTGACCGTGAATAGCAATGGCGCTACTAGCATGGTGGCTGGAACTTCTATACAGGAGATGCGCGCCTCAATGGAGGATATTACACAGGAGCATAATAATGGGATGATCCAAGAATCCCACCCGGATGAACCTATGTGTGAACAGGATAGGGCTGTGGGGGAGGCTGCTTCACCCCAACACACATCTACTGTTTCCCAATGAACTTCCTCTTTTGGAACTCTAGAGGCACCGAAGCTAGGTCCTTCCCAGCCATTATCCGTGACCTCAAAGCTCACTACCAGTTGAATTTCATCGCGATTTTAGAAACAAGGTGTAGTAAGGATGTGTCCCAAAGAAGAGCAAATCTGCTGGGCTTCTCTAACGTGGAAATAATTGACTGTGAAGGCTATAGTGGGGGAATTTGGTGCCTATGGGATCATAATATCTCTTCTATCGCTATTCTAGAATGTCACCACCAATTTATTCACCTGTAGGTTACTGGAGCAGCTGGGAGTGTTTTTATGGTTACTGTGGTTTACGCTAGTCCTTCTCATATACCTCGTTGAATTTTATGGGACAACCTGTCCCATTTGGCACCGACAGTTTAGGGCGCCTGTATGTTAGGTGGCGATTTCAATGACACTTTACTTAACTGTGAGAGGCACTCATCTGCCACCTTCCTAAGTTTCGTTGACCGTGACTTTATTAGATGGGTTGAGTTGCATGATATGAGTGATGTTGGCTTCAATGGCCCAAAATTTACATGGAAGCGAGGCACATCAAAGGCAAGACTTGATCGAGTTCTTGCTAATGACCAATGGTGTAACTCTTTCCCTAACGCATCAGTCTCTCATCTGCCTTTCTTCAAATCGGACCATAGGCCATTACTCCTCTATCTTGATAAAGGCGCAAGTACAGTGAAGGTTGACAGGCTGTTTTGTTTCATTGCTGCTTGGGTTCTTCATGAGAAGTTTGATGCATTTGTACGTAACGCATGGTCTCCTAGTATCGCTTGGTCACACAACATTTCTCAGTTTACCATGGCTTGCTCCAAATGGAACAAAGAAGTGTTCAGACATATGGAGTGAAGGAAGAAACAGCTCCTGAGATGCCTTGGCGGAATAAATAGGGCGGTGGAACGTGTTGGTTTGCTTCCTAAGTACGAGTCTTTGCAACTAGAAATTTGGAGGGAGCTTGAAAAGGTTATTCTCCAGGAGTCTTTTATTTGGGCCCAAAAAGCAAGAGCAGACTGGTCGGTGTATGGTGACCGGAACACTCGTTACTTTCATGCTCGGGCAAACCGTCGTCGCAAATGTCAACGTATTTAGGCAGTTAAAAATGGGGAGGGAGAATGGGTATATGATTCTACTCAAATCAAAGGCATGGCTCGAGAGTTCTTCACGAATCTGCTTACGGAAGACTCGTTTCATAGACCCAGGCTCCAATGTTCCATGTCATTTCCCGGTGTGGAGGAAGACAAACTACGTTGGTGTAATAGAGAGATTTCTGACATCGAAGTTAAGGATGCGATTTTCAGCATGGGCGCTCTAAAATCCCCAGGCCGGGATGGATTCATTGCCCTGTTCTATCAAAACCAGTGGAGCACGGTATGTTCTTCCGTTGTAAACTATGTGAAATATCTTTTTTGCTAATCTGCAGGACATTAAGGATGTTAACAGTACCTTGATTGTGCTCATCCCAAAAAAAGAACATCCAGAAAGTATGGGGGACTTTAGACTGATTAGCCTTTGTAATGTCATCTACAAAGCCCTCTCAAAGATTATTATGAACCGGTTAAAGCCTATTCTTCCTATGGTGATAGCCCCCAACCAATGTAGCTTCGTGCCAGGGAGACACAACAGTGATAACATCATTGTGGCCCAAGAAGTAATTCATAGCATATGGAATCTAAAGCAGAAAAAGGGCTTCTTGGCAATCAAAATTGATTTAGAGAAAGCCTATGACCGAGTTAATTGGAGCTTCCTGCTGAGCTGCCTTCAAGAAATTAATCTTCCAAGTCGACTTGTTGAGGTAATTGGAAAATGTGTCTCTACTTCTTCTATGCAGCTGCTATGGAATGGGATAAAGCTGAGGTCTTTTGCCCATCGAGAGGAGTGAGACAAGGAGATCCACTGTCCCCGTACCTGTTTGTCATATGCATGGAAAGGTTGGCGCACCTTATCCAAGCTGCTTCTTAGTCGGGCCTTTGGAAGCCAATTTGCCTCACACGCACGGGTCCACCTATCTCACATATTTATTCTTTGCGGATGATATCTTGCTGTTTGTGGAAGCGTCAATGGATCAAGTAGCTGTGATTAATAGCTGCCTTGCGACCTTCTATGCCAGTTCTGGGCTAAAAATCAACCACCAAAAAACTCGAGTTTTCTTCTCAGATAATGTGAACCACATTAGGAAAAGTGAAATGTGTGAGGCTCTTGGTTTCTCCATCACTTGTGACTTGGGAAAATATCTGGGGGTTCCCCTCCATCATAAGCGTGTAACGAAGGAATCTTTTCACTATGTGGTAGATAAGGTTAAGACCAAACTCTCTTCTTGGAAAATAAAATCTCTATCATCTGCAGGACGAACCACCCTCATCTCATCGGTAACCTCAGCGATCCCAGGGTATGTTATGCAGACTTCTCTTCTCCCGGCTAGCACGTGCTCGACATTGGACCAAAGTAACCGGCAGTTCTTATGGGGAAGCTCTGAGGAACGCAAATGAGTACCACTGGTTGCTTGGGATACTATATGTCAACCCAAGTCGGAAGGCGGGCTAGGCCTCCGGCATACCAATCTTTATAATAAAGCATATCTTATGAAGGTTGGTTGGCAACTTTCGAGCCGGAGGGATGACTTTTGGGTAAAAGTGGTCTGGAATGAATATAATTGTGCGGCAGATGTGTTACCAAAAATAGACATGTGTAGACCTAGCTCAAATCTGTGGAGTGGCATCAAGCGAACATGGGATAAGGTTCAAGAGGGTACTGAGGTAATGCCAAGCGGGCTTCTACGTTGGAAGTGGAATATAAAAGTGGAGATTTCTCTGTCAAATCGGCCTACAATGGCCAGAATCAGGACGGATCGCACTTGGATCCTATTTGGAGTAGAGTTTGGAAGATTAAAGCCCCAGAATGGTGTAAGTGGTTTATGTGGCTGGCCCTACATGAACGCCTTCTTACAAATGCACTACGGTGCAGGAAAAGCATGTGTGAGGATGCCGGCTGCCCAGTGTGTGGACATGAGGTGGAGGATATGCTACATGTGTTGAGAGACTGCCCTATGACGCGAGAGCTGTGGCGTGAGGTGGTGCCTCATTCATACTGGTGTAGGTTTAGTTCTCTAAGGTTTGACCGATGGCTTAGGTGGAATATTCGAAATCAAGGTGGCATGAAGCAAGCAGATGAGTGGCAGCAGATTTTCATTATCACCTGTTGGTGGGCTTGGAGACGTCGCAATGCTTTTATCTTCGAAGGAAAGAAGGTGTCAAATCTCTCGGTATTATCCAGCATTAATGCAATTAGAATTTGCTTAGATGAAGCTCAGGTCCGTTTGAATCCAGGCAAGGGCAATAAGCAGCTGACGAAGGAGACTGTAACCCACTGGCATCCTCCTCCGTCTGGGTGGGCTAAGATCAACACAGATGGAGCTTTCTCCAGCATGTCTCCTGGAGTTGCCAGTGGGGGTGTACTACACGATGATCACGGCGTATTCATGACTGCATTCATGTTCAAAGGAGGGGAGGGTGACCACTTGACTGTTGAGCTCTGGGGCTGCCTGCTTGGGCTGAAGCTTGCTTGGGACACGGGGGTTCGAAAAGCCATCCTTGAGGTCGATTCTGCAGATGTGATGGTTCTGATAACAAGGCCGCTGAACGAGATGCATGAGGACAACCAGCTGGTTGCTGAAATTAAGAGTTTAGTGGATCATGATTGGCTTGTTGACGTCCAACTCATCAGCCGCTGGGGGAACGTCGTGTCTGACCACCTAGCCAAAGTGAGCCTATCTGCTATGCCTGGCATCCACCAGATTGCACAACTTGACGAGGAGCTACGGAGGCTTCTTACTGACGATAACGGCTAGATAATGCTTTGATTTTCATTTTGTATCCAAAAAAAAAAAAGTCCAATTCAAATGATTAAAAGCGATACTTTAGGAAAATCACATATTTTCTTGACAATAAGAAATTTTTATAACTTAAAGGGAAAATCATAAAAATAAAAATACACTCAAATATAGAAATAAACTACATCACCCAAAATTAAGAGATATGTTGTTGGAATTAAGGATTTCTACATAATTATTATTGAAAAGGTCAAAATTTTTGGAGCAAAGAGAAATTGTCTATATTAACAAATAATTTGTAGTGGTTTTTAAAAAGGAAATTACTTTAACAAATATTAAGTGAATGAATGTATATATAATTACGCATAAATTAATTTAATGATGTGATAACCCAACCTGTTTTCTTATAGGTTTTTAAGCGGGTATTACAAATTTCGTGAATAAAATTGATGAACTACCTTAAATAATCTTTTTTAGTATATGTAAATTAGTTCTATCTAACTACCAAATTTAGGATAACAGGAAGTATTTATAAAATTTTAAAAGATACAAGTACATCCAACGCCTTAATAGCGTAGTGGTATGGGAGCCAGTATTAACTGGCCTCCCTCCCCTATGTCCAGGGTTCGAACTCTACCCCCCTCCCCTACCATAATGTATATATATATAAAAAAAAGATACAAGTACAACAACAATAAATCTTTCCCGGCCTAAAGATGTTGTGTCATGCCATTTAATAACAACAACAAAAATTAAATTGCCTAAATTAAATATTTCATGTGCTTTATTTCTTTCAAAATATTTAAAAATAAGATTTTGATTAATTGGAATCAAGTCTAATAAAAAGGAACAGAATAGTATTTTACTATTACATCATCTATTGATTATTGATTGGGGTGTAAAACAGACACTTTGTGCTCATCATACGATAAAGGCACCACCAAGTAATAGAACAAAATATAGGACCACCACCACTATAGCCATGTCGGAGTTAGAAATCCACCAACCGGCCATTTGAGCCACTAAGCCGCTAGACCACCAGTCACCAGACACCCCTTTAACGTTACGTGTGAGTTGAACAGCCTAGAAAAAAGTGAAAATGAGAGTCAGGTTCCAAGGACTATAAAAAATTACAAAAAAGTTTCAACAGAAATTCATATATAAAAAACGTTATTAGGGACCTTTTTGATATTATTTCTATTAACAATAGGAAGGGTAAATATTTACAACAAAATTTAAAAATCTAGTCATTCATAACAGGAAAAAAAACTATATTTACAACAGGAAGTGCCATATTCATAACAAAATTTAAACACCTGGATTTTGTTTCAAACTCAAGTCCCTAAGCGTACTGAGGTCATTTACAACAGAAAAAGACTAGATTCACAACATAAAGTGCTTTATTCACAACAAAATTTTAAACCTAACCATTCACAACAGAAAAAGTCATATTTACAACAGAAAGTGCTATATTTACAACAAATTTTAAAACTCTGGATTTTGTTTCAATACAAATAATATCAAATATGTGAATTTCTGTTAGAATTTTTTTATAATTTTTTATGGTCCTTAGGA
This sequence comes from Acacia crassicarpa, assembly GCA_034222035.1. Classification (NCBI taxonomy): domain Eukaryota; kingdom Viridiplantae; phylum Streptophyta; class Magnoliopsida; order Fabales; family Fabaceae; genus Acacia; species Acacia crassicarpa. The sequence goes on along the minus strand of JAWXYG010000008.1, from coordinate 30,761,352 downwards.
CCTGATTGTCATTTTCCCTAGAAAAAATAGCAATATCACCGAGCACAGCATCCTGGCCGTCAGATAAGCCCTTGTGATGATGATTCCTAATAGACTCACTAATTGTTTCAACCACAAAGCCTAAAGAGACACCTCATCTCAAGAAATTAAAACCCTTTCACTCCGCCTCTTGTCAATTAAAAGACTTCATGAGCGTGAATTTTAGCATATTAAGTGGTAAAGTTCTTTATAATTTAAAACCTCATTTATTTTTTGAGATTCCTCGACATGAAACTCAACAACAGTAATACAAATAAATGATATGTGAATAAAATAAGTCATTTCTAATCACCTTAGGCGTAGATATGTTCAGTGGCGGATCTTGGGATAAATATTTAGCTGGGGGCCAGATATTTATCCCAAGATCACAATATTTGGTATAGACTAGTAAATACATGGGAGTGACAAATCCATTTTGAGTTGTGAAGATAACAAATATATCTATTACCATCATTTCTCACCGACAGCAAACAAAATCAAAGAATGAAAACAAAGAAGGAAATAAAGAAAGAAACAAGAAAATAATTTATTAAACTCGACGATTTCAACGAGATTTACTGATTAGAAAATTTCTTATAGTAGAAAAGAATCAAGACCAAACAAAGTAAATATGGAGTTGAATAAAAGCAAAGAAATAAGATGAGAGAATTTACCTGTAACGAGCAAAAGGCGAAAAATCACAAATGAGTTATCAAGGGAGATTGGGAGAATAACAGGCGCGTTCATCACTCTTGTTCTCGTTATTGAATTATCAAGGGAGATTGGGAGAATAATAGAAGCGTACCCTAATGTCTAACGTTTGTGAGCGGGACTGCGGGAGGGAATGAAAAAAGGGGAGGGGGGAATGTTTTAAAAAAGGTTTGGGGGCCCAAGGAGTATGATTATCTAGCTTTCATGTTGAATCCAGCTTGCGCAAGTTGAACTTTACGCTAAAAATGATATGAGTGATGCTGATCGATTTTTGACATAATTGGAATAATCAGTCAATCAATCAATTACATTTAATTTCTCATTGTCGATTAAATTTAATTAATTGGTTGAACAATTCCCACATTTTGTAGCTTAAACCAAAAGATCCCACATTCCCTTATTTAATTTGCTTGATTAATTTTTTTTGGGAGGCTATCATCAAAGATCCTCCACTGGCTTAAATCAAAAGATTCCACATTCTCACATTCAATTTGCATAATTATTTTTTTTTTTTGGGGGGGGGGGCATGGCCCCTCCTAGCTTCATCAAAGATCCGCCACTAGAAATGTTGAAGTACTTAAGACGTGTGTGGACTTGTATTTCAAATGAGTTAAACGTGGTCATGTTTGTTATACCCCTACAGATCTCACCTTCTTGAGTGGCAGATAGTGTGATACTTTTAAATTCTTACCCTTATTATCAAATCATGTTATTTAACATTATGTATTAGAGTAATTTTATGCAGCAGAGTATGTAAACGATTTGGACAATAAATACTGGTAAAAATAAATAATTCTCTCAAAGGATAAATTCCTATAGAGTTATCATACAATTATCTCAAAATAAATACTAGATTAACAAAGATAATATATGGTCTTCCAAAATATAAAACATAATAATGATTTGGACATGAACGTTTGTGGCCGGAGAAGAAAGACTCAGTAAACGCACTTGAATTAATATGCTACAGGTGAGTCCACTAGACCTTCATGCAATACATTTAATTTCTTCGTCATGCATTTATTTTGCTTCTTGGATTCACTGTGATACATTTATGATCAAAAGCAATTCTTCATTATGCATTTAATGGGCAAGTTTCTCCGTAAAACAAAAAATATATATATAGAAGACCTAACTGACATTGAGCATAAATATGCATTTGAGTTGGCTTATTTTATATTCAAGTTTCAAATTTTTCGAATTATGTATGTTAAACAAAATGGGGCGAGGGAATTTATAGAATTTGCTAAACAAAATGCTCATGATGATAGTGAGAAGTTTTATTGCCCTTGTGTAAAATGTTTGAATGAGAGGCAACTAAGTCTTGAAGTTATACACACACATTTATGAATGATTTTGTAAGACTTATACAGTATGGGTATGACATGGTGAAAAAATCCCAAGTGGGTCTCAACATGGGGAAGTGGTCTTTGATGATAATGACACGGATATTGATAATGTGTGTAGTGATGCAAAGACCCCGTTATACCTTGAGTGTAAAAAATACCAATTGTTGAACGCTGTATTGAAATTAGTAAGCTTGAAGGCATAGCGACAACAGTTTTTCTGAAATGCTTGAGGCTTTTAAGGACATGCATGCTTCCGGATGATAATGTGTTATATATATATATATATATATATACGTACTATGATATTCCTTCTATATATGTTCTTAAACAATGTCATCACTGACTATGAAGTTTGTTCTTGTTTTATTTTTGTGGCAGGATCCGATCCAAAGGGGCATGTTATAAAAGAGGGTGTGTTTACGTTGTTGGGTGGGAATCAGATGTAGGGGTGAAAATAGGCCAGGGGCCTGTGGCCTGGCTTGTTAAAAGCCTGGTCAGGCCTGGCCTGTCAGGCTATAAGGCCAGGCCAAGGCCTATTTTAAGGTCTGTTTGTCTTAAAAGGCCAGGCTTAGGCCTCCAAACAGGCCTGTTAGGCCTGACAGGCCGGCCTGTTAAGAATAATAATTATTATTTATATAAAAAAAGATTAATTAATATCCTTCCACTCTCCCCCACTCAAAACCTCTCGTTCGCCCTTTCAAATCAAAAACCCTAAGTCCCTAAATCAATTTCCCTCACTTAGGTCTGTTTTTGGCATGTTTACATTAGGCTTGTTTTTGGCCTGTTTACATTAGGCTTGTTTTCAGCCTGCTTATATTAGGCCTGTTTTCGACCTGTATACTGTAGGCTTGTTTTAGGCCTGTTTATATTTGGCCTGTAAAAATTACAGGCCTCTAAACAGGCCACAGGCTAGACTCAGGCCAAAATTTTAGCCTGTAACAGGCTACAGGCCAGGCTCAGGCCACTTCCTTACATAACAGGCCTGACCTGTTAAGGGTGAGGCATGGCCTGTTACCACCCCTAATCAGATGAAGGCATGGTGAATAAATTATATTGGGCATGTATGTTGATTTACGTGCTGTATTTGTAACTTAGCTCATTATATTTGTAAATAAGTTATTTTATTGTATAAATTAATTTAGGTGTTGTAGTCATAGTATAATCATTAATTAAGAGGCCACATAACTCATAGTGAATAATATTTGTATTCTTTATTCCAATTCAATTTATTCATAATTGTTCATAACTTGTAGCTTAAAGTATCGACTTTTATGTGCTGGATTAGGTGGTGGATTTGTGTATATATATATTGATCTGGAAAAAATTTGGGAAAATTTAGACTGGAATAAATACGCTGGTCTTAAATGTTCAACTGTTAAGATCAGATTTATTTTTGTCTGGTCTTAAAATTCCGATCCTTTTAAGACCGGCCAAGTTTTTGTCCGGTCTTAAAAGTTGGGTTTTAGGATCGAACAAAAAATATTTCAGGTTTTGTTTAGTACGACTTTTAAGACCTAATGTTTTAAATGTTTGGTCTAAAAGATTTTCTTTAAGACCGGTTTGTGTCCGGTCTTAAATGTTAGACTTTTAATACCGCTTGGAACAAGACCGGCCGCGAGTTCGGTCTTACGGTGCCTCTTTTGTCTGGTCTTAAAAGCCTTTTTTGCACTAGTGTCTCTATTATTTACATTTTGGATCCCCAATCTTGATGGACTTGGCCTAATCCACCTAGGGTGGTTCAGACATATCCAACATTTGACCTAAATAGGAGTGTCTTCTAATAAATACTAATCTTTCTACAGGCACTAAAGATAAAGGGCATGCTTCTATTAAAAATAAATATTAATCTTTACAATCAAACAACTGGATCAACTGGTAGGGGTTGTTCTAGTTTAATCAGATGTATAGAATTCGAGCTCTGGGCCACTGGGAATGCGGCAATGTTTGGTGGTGGAGTTTTCCCCCCTTATGGTCCTATCCGGCTCGATTTGGATTAGTCTAGATTTCAATAAATCCTCCAATTTAAAAAGAGGTAAGTCCAGGACTCGTGGGGGAAAAAAAAAAACTAATCTTTCTACATCTTGCACTCTGGTTCCTATTCATGCAAAGATGGATAGCAACAATTCCTTCAAGTCTCGGACCCTTGGATCCATTCTGGAAATTCCTATGGTCCCTATTTATCCCGAAGAAATATAATATCTACTTCTTATTTGGAAACTTCTCAACAAAGCTCTTCCTTCTTCTAATGCTCTCTCAGCGCATCACCTCTAAGGAGCCAATCTCTGTTCATTTGGCTGTGACATACAAGAAACTTTGTCCTTTTTCAAAAACCATCTATTTTGGGAGTCTATCTATTAGATTTGATAGCTTAAACTTCACAGATTTTGTATCTTGGTTAAAACAAACTCTTATCAATTTAAGGGATTATGGTGAGCTAGAATTGTTAAAGGGAATCATTATCTTGATCAACGTCATCTGGTTTCAAAGAAATAAATGGCTCCTACTAATAGGGGTTGAATGAATCTAAAGGAATGAGTTCATATTTCACAACTTGACGAATTAAGATATTCAAATTTTTATTGGGATATGTTCACATTTAGCGAATTAGCATCTCATAATGTTTCGAAAATTTATTAGGAAGATACCTATATGCTTAAAAAAAAATTGACTCCTTAGGCACATACTACACCAGAAGACCAGCTAATCATCAAGTAATAAAGATGTTTTTGCAGTTCGAAGTTAGGATGGAAGTGTTGTTCTAAAAAAAGTGAAGTGTGTGTTATAAAATATTGTGTTTTATTTATAACATAAACTTTAATTGTGATATTTGAAAAAAATAATAAAATATAAAAAAGTCAAAATTAGCATGTGGATTATTTCTTTTGGACCAGCACTTCCACGTCATTTTAATATAAAACACATGAGCAAACAATCTAAATTAGTATAGTACGTAGCATATTTTAATTAACAAAATTTCATTTAATATTCTTCTCCACGAGTACCCCAAAAAAATCATTCTTACAATAAAAAAAAATGACCTCAGTATTAAAAATGCATAGGTCAGCATGCAAATGATAGCCTTGTCAGTATTAAAAATGCATAGGTTAAGAAAACGTTTTAATGGCTTACCGAAGCATAGAATGGCTCCAAAAGCATTAATCGGAGAGGATGTTTATAGTCGGGGTGAAACATATCAATGTCATATTGGGTAAGCAGCAAAGGATTGCGGGTGAGAAGAATATATGGAAGAAGAGATCAATTTTCTTTGATCTTCCATATTAGCGTAGTCTTGATGTGAGACACAGTTTTGATGTGATGCATGTGGAGAAAAATGTTTGCGATAGCCTTATCAGTACTCTTTTGCACATACCAGGAAAGACTAAGAATGAAATTAGTGCGAGACTAGACCTGGTTGATATGAGAATAAGAGAATGGTTACATCCACGAGTAATGGAAGATGGTAAGAGGGCATACATGGAGTCAGCAGCTCATACACTGTCAAAAGTGGAGAAAAAAAGTTTGTGTGAGTGTTTATATGACATTAAGGTTCCACAAGGATATTCTTCAAATTTGAGAAGGTGTGTTTCAATGGATGATTTGAAGTTAGTGGGAATGAAGTCCCATGATTATCATGTGCTGATACAACAACTATTGCCTGTAGCTATTAGGGGCATCATGAAAGATGAAGTGCGAAGTACCATAACGAAATTGTGTATTTTCTTTAATGCTATCTGTAACAAAGTCATTGACATTAAAAAGTTGGATGAATTGGAAAATGAGGGTTATATTATTTTGTCCCAACTAGAGATGTATTTTCCTCCTGCATTTTTTGATATAATGGTGCATCTGATAGGGCACTTGGAAAGGGAGGTAAGGCTTTGCGGTCCAGTTTACCTAAGGTGGATATACCCTTTCGAGCGATACATGAAGATCTTAAAAGAGTATTCTAAAAATCCTTATCGACCGGAAGCCTTAATAGTTGAGAGATATATAGTTGAAGAGGCTATAGACGTTTGCAAAGATTATCTATCAGGGATGACGATATGATCTCAGCATGACGAGGGGATAACCGAGGGAATTCGAGGAATCAAACTGAAGAATAAGCCTCGTGAAGAGGTGTTGCAAGCACACTTGTACATCTTGAATAATATGGAAGAAGTTTAACCATACATTGATGAACACAGAAAGAGTTTGAAGAATAAGAATCCAAGGAAGAATGACATGCAAATAGCTCATGAGCAAAAGAAGACGTTCATAAAGTGGTTCGAGGAGAAGGTATCGCACGAGATCGGAGTGTCGGATACAATTGAGTGGTTGACCTAGGGGCCTTCTTTTCAGGTCATCACTTGTTGCGGTTATGAAATAAACGGGTATACCTTATACATAAAAGACCAAGATGACAGAAGTTCTGTGCAAAATAATGGGGTGATGATTGAAGCTGAATCAATGTACTTTGCGAGTACGAAAGACAAAAACCCGGTATTAGCATCAATGGCTTATTATGGAGTTATTGAACAAATATGGAAGATGAGCTACAACAAGTTCAAAGTTGCTCTATTGAAATGTAAGTAGGTTAGCAATAATGCTGTTGTAATATATCCACAATTTGGAGTTGTCTCAATTGATCTTCAAAGAGTTGATCATAGAGATGAGCCATTCATTCTAGCAAGCTAGGCGAAACAAGTGTTTTATGTTATAGACCTTGCAAATAAAAAAATGTCTATTGTACTTCAAAGTAAAAAACAGAAGTATGGTGGAGAATCCTTCGACCTTGACGATACACCCCCTTTCACAACAAATCCCCCTACAACACGTGAAGTGGAATTAGTAGATGATGAAGAAGATGTTGCAGGAAAAGATCATCGTGAAGGAATATGGGAAACCATATAAAGTAAGATCTTAAGTTATGAAATAGTAATATGTTATTTTTGTGGTGGTTTAACATTTTAGTTCATTTTATTAATCTGTTTACTATTTAATAACCTATCTAACATTGATTTGTCCTTGATGAATAGAATCATGTCTAGCTCTAGCTCTGATGAGTCAGGAGGTGAGAGAGTTGACACGTTGTGAGAAGGGGTAGAGGTTGCACACAGATGAGTGTGCTAGTGGCCCGTCGTGACAACCAAAAAAAGAGGCTACACGTGGACTTTGATGACAAGTTGAATCCAATTGGCCCGGAGGAAGACAATTTCATTAGCTCTGTAGGCAATCTGGCTTGAAGCAAAGTTCGCATTGTGATCTCTACTCAAAGTTCGTTCTGGAGAAAATGAAGCAGTTGATTTGGGCACAAATTTTGGTTCATCACTTTCGATATATCTGCATTTGTATCATTTGGCTTATTACTTGAAATTTAATTATCTTTCCTTTTACCTTACAGCAATCGTACGACGTCCCTAACACTATAGCAATGCACAAGCATTGGATGGGGGAAGTCCGTATACGTTGGAAAGACTGCAAGAATTAGCTAACTAAAAAGTTTATTCGAGGGGAAAGGAGGAACGAGGATCCATGTCAGAAATATCCTTATATTTCTCCCGAGGACTGGAGGGAGTTTGTGGCGTCGCAACAAAATCCACAATTTATTGTAAAATTTCTTTCATATCATTTCTTTTATTTGACAACTTAGGCTCAGTTTTATTTGTTTTCGTGTCACAGTAATTAAGTCAAGCTAATAAAGAGAGGCAAGCGGCAAATAAGTATCCGCATTATATGTCTCATGGTGGGTATAGAATGCTGGAACGGAGAATGATGGAAGAGCAGTTAGAGAGAATGAAGGAAGCTGCCGAATCCGATCCTTCCAATGTTGTCTAGTCCCTTGAACCTCCTCCTCGTCACAAGAAATGGAAAGCTGCGAGGATGAGGGGCGACACATACATAAATGCAGATGTTGCTGAGGTTGCCTCCAAGATTGTAAGTAGTTAAATTAGATGTTTTAAATACCCTTAGTTGTTTCATATTATAGGGTTTAATTGTTATTTATGAAACATCTTATGATACAGGATGCACTTGAGGAGCAGAGTTCCCAAGGTTCATTTACGCCGGGTTCACGGATGGACATTTTGTCAACAGCTATTGGGAAGCCGGATTACCCTGACAATATTCAAGGGGAGCCTAGGGGACTTACTGCCGCAAAATTTTTTGGACGGCGCTCACGGTTCTATGACGATAACAACCCTAGTCCTTAGCTTGTAGCCAAAATTCGGGCGGGACTATTTGATGAAATCATGCAACAAGTACGATCCGAAGTGAAAACTATGATGGACTTGAGGGACAATACGGAACATACAACCTGTGAATCCCCGACCTTCCCCAACAGTAAAGAGAGTTTTCACCCTCTGGATGTTGATCTCGGCAAACCTTCTCACATTCCACAGGGAGGACAACCGTGCACTCTCTATTTGGATGTCCCACACCGGCGTATTGTTGCCGATGCTCTTATTTACACGGATCACACCACCCACCATAATATTGAAATTTCACAAGACCTACGTAGGGTGACTGTGAAATGTGTTCGAGATGGGGAAGACAAAATAGACATCCCGATTGAAGATGACGAGGTTCCTGATTTAGGCCGGGCCATAGAATCGTTCATCCTTTGGCCAAATCATCTTATTCAGGCGGCGGCGGCGGCGGCACCTCTAATGGTAGGAAATACATTACTAGAACTTGCTTTTCATTGGTAACTCACTCATAATATGTTTGTTTATGTTTTCATAGAATGAACAAGATGCGGGCAATTTTCCACACTTAGCACTATTGCGAGACATGTACAAGGACATCAGCTATCTCTCCTTCAAGATGCAACCGGGCATTGTCGGCACAGACAAGACATATGACTTTACAGTTGACAAAAAAGATCTTGTCAAATTTATGCATATAGAGTGTTTAGATTTAGTCATTCTTGAAGCTGCGATAATGTAAGTTTTTCCCCCTTTAATTATTGCATTGATCTTTTTTGTTTTCTATACTCAACAACACTTATCATTTTATTTCGATCATAGTGTCTGCAACAACATATACGTCTAGAAAGGCCAAACGGGTTTGTTTGGATTCTTAAGTCCAATAAACACGGCCCAAGCTCGCAGTAAGTTAACCAAAAGGACGCTTTATGTTGGTGCTACAATTGCCGAGGAAGAAGATCGTTGTTATCTAGCCCCAATACTTGAAGGGTACGTATTTTAGTTTTGTCTATTTAAGATTTTTAAGAATAAATTCCTTTCTTATCTTAATTAATATTAAAATGTATATGTTGTAGTGGTCATTGGACCCTGTGTGTTGTTTGTCCCTCCAAGAACACATGTTACTGGTTTGATCCCTTACGTGGTGGCAGGCCAAACGATGAAATCAAATCTATGTTTGCCAAGTAAGTAAATTTTCATCTAAATCATTGATTCTTCATTTATATGATTTGTTTTCATGTCTGTTAATTTCCATTTTAATGATAGTGCATTCAGGGCAGCTAGATTGATTGCTGGAGCAGCAGAGCAGGGTGGACCGAAGTGGTTTTATCCGAAAGTAAGTAGTTTCAATTCAAGTTATTTCATTGACACAATGGTAGCTTTCGATATGCCTTTATTTGTTTTAACAATTTGCTTTTGATTTATAGTACCCAAAACAACCAGGAAACTCTGAGTTCGGTTACTACGTTATGTTTTATATGCATACCATCATTGGGAGCGGACGTACTACAAGTTTTCAAAACGTACGTGATCGCTCTGTGTTTCTCAAATGATAATATTTTTTTGTTCTACTTGAGTTAATTATTTCATTCACTTCATTGGTTTAACTTATACCTTGTTTTCCAATTTATAGCTTTTTGATAGTCTGGCTCTGTGCTCAGAGGAAGAGATCGATACAGTTCGAGACGCTTTGGCTGCAAATTTTCTTCAACGCATATAGATATGTACATCAAGTATTGCCTTGTTCACCTTTAATACTCTTGGTTTCTACGGGATTAATTGGTAACTCAGATTTGTTAATAGCCCTGAAAATTAAAGCATATCAATCATTTAGAATTTTGATGTTGTTGTGATCTTTGTTCTGTATTGGAATTGAAACTCGGAGCTGAAAGTTGAATTTTTGGTCAATTTAAGTATAATAGTTTGTTGTTGCTGTTGTTGGTCACTTGTTGTTGTTGTTCTTGCTGGTTGCCAAGTGCGGTTTGGTCTAAACTGATCTATCTTATTGGGTCTTAAAAGTTTTGGTTACTTGTTGTTGTTTGTTTGTTGCTGTTGTTGGTTTTGCTGGTTGCCAATTGCCTTGTTGCTGTTGTTGGTCTTGCTGGTTGGCAATTGCCTTGTTGCTGTTGTTGGTCTTTGCATCTATCTTATTTGCATTGTTCTATCATCATTTACAGGTTTCAGTTGTAATCAAACAGCTCACGAAATAGCAAGGGTAATTTTTTTTAAAAAAAATTATAATATAAGGCGTCCTAAATGTATCTCTAGGACGCCTTATATATAATATTGAAGTCCTCATTTAAAAACAGGATGCCCAAAGTAGCCATTAAGGTGACTTAGGTTAAATACAGGACGCCTTAAAAAAGGTGTCCTGTGGTTGATTCAGGACGCCTTTTTTAAGGCATCCTATGCTAAAAAGGCGTCCTGTATTTAACATAGGACGTCTTAAAAAAGGTGTCCTAAATCAATGATATGACGCCTTAAAAAAGGCGTCCTGTATTTAACATAGGACGCCTTATAGGCTATTTTTACAACTACCTCTAGTCAGACGTCCTTCTCAAAAAGGACGTTAATTGCCTCTAATTTAGGACGTTTTTTTGTAGTAGTGGCTCCTGGAGTGTACTTCCGAGGTAAAATTACTACTTAATCCCTTGTAATGCTATTGTCAATAATAATATCATATCGATAATAACTAATAATTAACAATTTTAAAAATATGTGAGGCAGTGAAAAAAATTAATGTTTGATTTGGTCATTATATAGACGTGTAATGTTATTTATTTAAATACATGTTAATGCACACAGACCATATAAATCCGTAAAGAAATTAAATAGCCACCAAGTTAAGCAGGAGGGGTGGGGGATGGAATTGGTGCATGTCTCTATTGCGGGCCGGGTCACCATTTTTAATTAAGACTAATGTAATAGCCACCTCACATTTTAGTAACCAATTAAATTTGAACTTGTCTACATATTTGTCCATAACCGATAAGATTACATTCCAGACATTATCTCAAAATTTTGACAGCTTACCATTTATTGAAAATTATGATATATATACATATATACGCACACACCTATACAATTGTCTGATGTCTCTCCCAATACCTAAAACCTACTCACCTGTTTTTCTATATGTCTCAATTATGTTTGGCACACCTCTTTTCCTAATTTTTAAAAACACCCCCCCCCCCTCTTCTTTAAGTTGAAGAAACAGGAAAAAGTAGTAAATCCAATTATTTACATATTTATTAATAGTTAGTTTTTTTAAAATCATTAATTCTAGCCGCGAGTACAGGATTTAGAATGTTTTAAAAATTGTTTGAAATTTGAAAAAAGAATTAATCAAGATAACATAGCTCCTCGACCACGTCAGTAAGTACTAAAAAGATGCAAAGAGAAAATCACAATTAGATCCTAAGGTACGGAATTAATCATAAAAAAATTTCACACCAAATTTTCCTCACAAATTTTGTGATTAATTGTTGAATTCCCCTCATAAAAAAAAGTCTCATTGTCAAAATTCTTTTTCATGTTGTTAAAATGACTTTATTAGTTGTTAAAATGCCCCTATAAAAATCTGGTTGTGAAAATGCTTCTTATGTTGTCAAAAATTCTCTGAGTTTTTTCTCGTGTGTAAAATCTTAGAAACCTGGACAATTTTTGGTAACATAAAAAGCTATTTTGACAACATAATAAGCAATTTTCACAACCAGATTTTCATAGGGACATTTTAACAACTAATAAAACCATTTTAATAACGAGGCTTTTTTGTGAGGTGAATTTTGTAACTTATTCACTATTAATCACTTTTTTTTTTAAAAAAATTATATAGATTAAATTATATCCTGCATCATGATTTTTTTTTTTTTTTACACATCTCAAATTAATTAACTTCTAGGGAGGAAAAATATTTTTGAATGCATGATTTTAAATTAATAATTTAAGATATTAGGTGTAAAAAAAAAAGGATGAGATACAGTATATAATTTAATTTAGAGTAAATACCCTTTCTGGTCCCTAAAAAAAACACGGACCTCATTTTCGTCCCCAGGGACTAAAATATGACATTTTTATGGACTAAAAAATGGTTTTTGGAAATTTTCGAGGGATCAAAATATTCACCAATCAACCCTTATTTATCCTTTTCAGGACTATAAAAGGGGTTTTCTTTGTGTGAGGGACGAAAAAGGGGTCTTTTTTTTTTTCAGGACGAGAAAGATATTTACTCTTTAATTTAAATAAATTAGTGTGTGTGGGGTCCCCGGGGGTAGGGGTGAGCAAGTGACCCGCTACCCGCCCAACCGCCTGCACCCCGCGTAATTTTTTCCGGATTAAACCCGCCCAGATTGGGCCCGTCACGGATACGGGCTGCCCCGTACCGATATAATTTAAACGGACGGGTCACGGGTAACCCGTGACCCCGTACCTCGTATGTATTATTATTATTATTATTTTACTTTTTTTATTCAGCCCAGACCCAGTCACCCAGATTTGGACTTGGTCCGTTGAGAATCGAGATTATGCAGAGTGCACAGTGCAGAGCAGAAGCACAGACGCAGGCAGCCAGGCACAATCGCACACTCCACTCAACCTCAAACACTCAAACCAATTTCCAGAATGTTTTTATGAGGGGAGCAAAGTCTGTTAGAGGTCCAGAATGTTGGACGGACTACTTGGGCGAGGCGGATTTGTCACTAAATGGTTGCCTCTATGATCTTTTCCTCTGTTGTTTTTCCGAATTTATGTTCCTTCGCTGTTATAGTTCTGGTTGAGTTCAGTTTCTGTTGAAGTTGGCTCAAAGGAATTCGAGAATGTGGTTATGAAATGAATTTTTTGAGTGTTTTAGTTTTTCATTTTTCTGGAAGCAAATCCTTGATCAAATTGTTATGAAATAAATTTTTTGAGTGTTTAAGTTTTTCATTTTTCTGGAAGCAAATCCTTGATCAAATTGATCAAGAATCGGATCGATGTCATAAGGAGGAAGTGGAAGGCAACAACGGAAGGGTTTTAGCAAAGACATCGCTGATTTGCTGGTGAGTGGCGATTGGTCAAATTGTTTCTGGATTCCATGTGTTTGATTTGCTTCTTCAATGGATAGGATCTTGGGATGAATGCTCTTGGAGTCTTGGTTTGTATCTCTCTGATTATACATGCTTGGCTTATATGAAAATTGCAATTGATGAAGAGGAAATTTACGAAGGATCTCATTCTAAAATCTCATCTTCTCTCCTTCTCTTCTCATTCTCCTACTTCGTTAATTGCTTTCTAGGTAAATCTTTAACGTGCTTGTTGATCATCATCATCAGGTAAATAACAAAAAAACGCGCAAAAAAAAAAAAAAAGATTTTTCTGGGCCCAAAAAACACAACAAACAAAAAGAATATGTTTTAGGACCAAAAAACTGTTCTGTGGGCAAACAAAAAGAAACAAATCTGGCCCAAAAATGTTTTTTAAAAAAAAAATAAAAAAGCCCACAACGCCTAAACGGGTTCCCTAGACCCGTTTAGGCGTACCCGTATAACCCGTACCCGTTTAACCCGGCACCGTACCCATGATGCCCCGTACCTATGTAATTTAAACGGGCGGGCCGCAGGTTACCCTCGGGGCAGCCCCGCCCGCCCGTTGCTCACCCCTACCCTGGGGATGCCCTCCCTATGATCCGAGAAGCACATAACAAGCAAATGCACATAACATCAACTCAGCTCCTTGCTATTATCTCATTAACAAAAGACATCAAAAATCGATTATGAAAAAAATCCATGGAACCAAATCTTCATCATCCAGACCATCTTCGATCTTCACCATCTTTGAAGATCTGGAGAAGTCAAAGATTTGGCAGTAACGGCTTCTCAGACGGCTTTACCACCGACGGTGGAATCCTCTAGCGATTCGTGATTGTGCTTTCAATTTGCTGGCCCTAATTTTGGTTTTTTTTTTTTATTCCCAGAGTTTTTCCTTCTCCTAGTTCTTTTAAAGGATAAAAAAAATGTTAAAAAATTCTAAGAAAAATTTTGATGTTCCAAAAATCTCATTGACAATTCTTTTTAGAAAGTGATTAATAACTCTATATATAATTTTTAATAAATTTTTTTGTACCTTTATGATATTAGAATTTTCTGTAGAATTTTTTTGATTTTTTTTTTTTGGGAAGGAATTAATAGAAGTACGATTTTGTCGATCTTTTTAAAGTTTATAAAAAACATATATGTTAGGTGTATTTTTAAACAAAATCTTAGGATCAGTTATTGAACTAAGCCATGTAGTGATTCAAGAAGGGTTGGAGATCCATTGGTTGAAGGGTTAATGGTCCAGCGAACGCAGTTATATGATTAAAATAATATGATTTATTTAAAACACACAAAAATATTGACGCATGGGTTTAATATTTAAATAAAAAAGTATTAATTCATAGGTATATATTAAAAATATACTTATTATAAAAAAAAATAGGGTTAGTCAAATAAAAATATAAAAACGGCTATTTTCTTGAACAAAAAAGGACAGTGTTTTAGGTTCAAAAAGAATTAAAAAAAAATGAGTATATAAGATCCTTAGAAAAAATTTAATTAAAAAAAAAGTTGAGTAATAAGTAATAATTAAGGAGCACCATGCGGTGATAATATTTAAGAAATGACAATATACGGAACAAGATATTCTCCTCACCCTCTTTTTGCTCATCCCTCTTCATTCTCAGATTTGACCGTTGAAATTTTGATCCAACGGCATGAATCATTTTTTTTTTGAAATACCGCATGCGGTAGTTCGGTAAACATCATCTGACTATTAGATCAAAATTTCAATGGCTAGATCTGAAGATGAGGAAGGATAAGCAGAGAGAGAAAAGGGAGAGAAACCGGACGCGACAGTATACTATGTACTACTACTTATCATTAAGATTTCTTGATAATTAATATTTTCTTTAAAACCTCGTAATAATTCTCCCAACATAAAACTTAACACGTTTAACTTTAATCAGAAAGAAGAATGATTCACCACTTTGTTTGTTAGACACGCCCAAGTTAAATTTTAATACCTTGTTTTTTAACCTTTAATAAGTATAATAAATTAATGTTTTTATTCATTAATTAATTAATTTTCTCAATATATATGGGGAGAACATATACGCCCGTAGACAAAACTCCCCACAACAACATTAAAATTATAAAGTGAATTCTGAAATCATAAGGCAGTTTTGGTCCCAGCAAAAACGGATAGCGATGAAAATAACACGTGATTTAGCCTTGTACGGAAATGTTCGAAGTAGCTCTCAAGGCAAATCTCATATATAACAAAATGGAAAATTCACTTGCCGAAATTATCCTTCTCTCTGCTATCATGACACACGTGGCTCCTCCCTAAGCTTCCACATCACCCACAAGGGACCACTCTGAGTCGGTCGGTAACCTTCAGCTCCCAAAACAACTCGCCTGCACCAACAAAACTAACAAACCCATCTCCGTCAATCACTTCACCACCACCGCGTCCTCCTCCTCCTGGTCACTCTGAATCATAGGGGAAAACCATAAAATCACAAATTCACTTCGATTTTGCTATCATTACCATAACTTCGTTCCATTTTCTTTAACCGCTTTGCAATCTCTTCGGTGATATAAACGGAATTATTGAAAAGTGTTCCTCCACCGAATGAAATTTCTCGTTTCGGAGGTCGCAGTTTTCTTATGCTCGGTCGGGATTTTATCATTGTGAAACTGAATTCGGGATCCCGAGCTTCGAGGACATGACTTTGCTGCGCAAATTGTTCTTTCGTAAGCCCCCAGATGGGCTTCTTGAGATCTGTGAGAGAGTTTACGGTACTTTCCTCATTCCACACTGATTTTTTCCTTTGCAATTTTAATGCTACTTTTTAGCTCTTTTCCTTCTTTCTTCTGATTGCATTTATTGGATACGGTGTCAAGCATTCTCTCATGGATAATTCGTCAAGTTGTTTTAGATCAATGTTGGGTTGTTTGAGAAGTGCGGGAAAGTGATGTGGCGGAGGGTTAGAATCAGAATATTCATTTTGGTTTCTTTCCTCTCTTGACTTTTGTTTTTCTTTTCCTCCCATTTAATTGATTGATGGGACATGGCTGTGCACCCTGAAATTGCCTGTCGAAAATGGAATACATGATTGGCACCAACTTTGAAGCTTGCAATTATTAGATTAACAAAATGAGGTTAAGCACTTGAATAAATAAAGTAAGAAAGAAGGGGAATTTCATTTTTAGCTCCTGAATGCTTTACATTTTATTTGTACGTCCAGTTTTCGATTGCTGCTTCACGACGGATGCTTGGAATGAAGAAAACTATAAAGTGTACATTGACGGGATTGTCGCTCAACTTCGAGAGCACTTGCCTGATGCTTCGATCTTGGTCTTCAATTTCCGCCAGGAAGAAACCATCAGTCAAATGGCTAACATCTTGTCAGAGTATGACATGACTATTATGGACTACCCTCGGCAATATGAGGGCTGCCCAGTGCTCAAGATGGAGGTCATCCATCACTTTTTACGGTCGAGTGAAAGTTGGCTCTCACTTGGGCAGCATAATGTTCTGCTGATGCACTGTGAACGTGGTGGCTGGCCAGTTTTGGCTTTCATGCTGGCTGCACTTTTGATTTATAGAAAGCAATATAGTGGAGAACAAAGAACTTTGGATATGGTTTACAGGCAGGCTCCACGCGAGCTTTTGCAGTTTTTGTCTCCGTTAAATCCAATTCCTTCCCAACTGCGGTATCTGCAGTATATTTCGAGGAGGAATGTGGCCATAGAATGGCCTCCGTTGGACAGGGCGCTCACGTTGGACTGCATCATTCTCAGATGTTTTCCGAACTTTGACGGGGAAGGTGGATGTTGTCCAGTATTCCGAATTTATGGACAAGATCCTTTTCTTGCAGATAAAACTCCAAAAATCCTGTACTCAACTCAGAAGAAACACAAAACCGCCCGATTGTACAAGCAGGTGAAATTTTATCATTGTTTACATCAATTGTTGAAGCACTTTCAGGCACTCTCTTTAGAAAGCAGAAAATTTTTCTTCTCTTTACGTGGATAAATGAAGAAAATTCAGTCAAGAAATTGTGTTATTTCTTTTGGTTATTTCGGTCTATTGGTCATGTTCTACAATTCATTGGGGTAGGCACTGATTGCACATTTAAAAAGAAAAAAAAGATTTGGAGTTTTGTTGTGTACATAAGCAAACAAATATTTACTAATATAGACCAAATACTAAAAGTTGGAATTCTTAGCTTCAATATTTTTGTAAAAACTCTTTCTCATCTGATAAAAGCTATGATGTTGTGCATGAATATGAGTAGACTAGGAGTTGCTGTGCCCATTTGTTTTGAATAATAACCCTCTGTCTCGGAATTTATGAGGGTTTGTTTTTTCTATCATGGTCTATTTCACTTTCATCATTTTTTGTTTGTCGAGACTTTTTTAACTGAGTTGCAACTTGGGATGAATCTAGGATTAAACTTTTGGAGGGGTCCAAAATAAAAAGAAAAGTTAATATTCATGTACATAAAAATTTTATGTTCGATTTACACATGCAACATGCCTTTTTTGTAATTTATAATTTTTGAGCATATTGTTCTATTTTTTTGTTGGCGAGCGAGAGCATATTGTTCTATCATATCATAAGATATGTAACTAACTGCATATATGTTAAGGTTTTTTAGTCAATCTCTCTCCTAATATAATGATGCAATCGGCAAGGAAATTAAATTTTCCACCTTATTTTTTTAGCTTGTTTTTTATGATTTTCAGATAAGAAATAACATCTGACTTGTTTAGCTTGCTATGAAGTCATTGACAAATGAAGAGAGCAAGGGATCAAATTGTAAAATATGTCAATAATATTGCTGAGGGGAGAGTGGGAACAGGGTGGCCAAGCATCCAGTTATTCCCCCCGCCGAAAAAAAAAAACAAAACAAAAAAACACACACTCACATTTGAGGGTTACATCCATGAATAGGTACAAAGATGCAAATAGTTCATAAGCCATTGTTCTCAGCTCAATACTATTTCTCTTGTTATTCAGTTGAGCTGGGCTACTATGTTTTGGAAGCTCAGAAGTGCAAGAAATAAATGTTAGACATGTATGTGCATTTATAGCTGGAGAAAATGTTGTGTCTTGTTCATTTTTGAAAACATAGGAGCTTCATGTTAGGACTTAGGGCAGTCTTAGTCTGTTATAGACGTTGCATCCGTGGGGTAATCTTTGGAATCAGTTCTCCTTATAATACAATCGAAAAAAGAGAAAAATTTTTGAGCAAAAATGAAGGAGTGCAAAGTTCACATGCTCCTCGTGTAGGATTTGGGGATATGTATAGGTGTTTTCTGAGGGAAATTTCAACATTCATCAGATCTTGTCAAATTTCACCATGGCTTCTTGGTTTGGAGGAGTTCAGAAGGGCCCCATTCTTTTGAAGTCTATTCTGCTGGAGTGCTAATTGTGTAACTAATATCGTGTCACAGCTTATTTGTTTTCACTTTTCATACAATATGAACTAGAATATGTCCAAGTTTGGTATTTGCTTCTGAATTCCTTACTTCTGTGTTGCAGCAAGAGTGTGAACTAATTAAAATTGACATCAACTGTCATATCCAAGGTGATGTTGTGATTGAAAGCATCAACTTGACCAGTGACATGGCCCATGAACGGATGATGTTCCGGGTCATGTTCAACACAGCTTTTATTAGGTCTAATATATTGATGCTTAACCGAGATGAAGTTGATGTTTTGTGGGATGCTAAAGATCATTTCCCCAAGGATTTCAGAGCGGAGGTATATCTCTGTATGCCAATTTTAACTGTTTAGTTGTTAGTCAATATCTCTATCATGAAATTTATTCTTTGGTTTTTGTTTGCATTAAGATCCTTTTCTCAGAGATGGATGCCGCCGCCGCCGTTATTGCGGATGGTGCCTCATGCTTTGAGGAGAAGGAGGGACTGCCAGTGGAAGCATTTGTCAAAGTCCAGGAGATCTTTAACCATGTGGACTGGTTGAATCCTAAGGCTGATGTTGCACTAGATGTACTCCAACAAATTAGCGCTTCAGTGCATGACCAGTTGGATAGAATTTCTCATCAGCAGCATGATACTGGATCTTTGTTGCATGAAAAAGATCCTGAAGTGCCTCAGGGAAAAAAGAATGAAGCAACAAGATTATTGCCGTCAAAGAATGAATCCCCATATAGTGATCTGAGTAACAGAGTAGATGAACGTATCAAGACCGGTGCTTCTCCACAACTATGTGGAAGCGCTGACAGTATCTGTCAGAAGATGCCCATTACGTCTATGAGAACCTCAGAGTCCCATAAACATGAGACAAGTTCTACAAAGCTTGATGTAAAAGCACAGATGGATGATCTTGCCTTGTCTAGTTCTGCAGATGTTTCTAGTGAATCTTTTTCACCAAGAACACCTCCACATTATCCTTCCTTCATTAGAAAGTCTGATACATCACCCAACACACAGTTACCTTCTCGTCTTTCCCCTCTAGGACCAGGTTATCCTGTTACTGGAGAAATTGAAACCCAATCACAAGACAGAAGTGAGTCATCGATATTTAGTTCAACATCTGGAACTTCATTATCAAGTACCTTTCCAAATAAGTTTCCTCTTGATGCTGCTTCCCATTTTTCAGCTTCATCAATGGCTTCAACTCGGCAGTCTCCTTCCCCTTCAACCCCTCTGAAGGAGATTCTACCTGTTAGAACTATACTTGCTTCATCCGCTTCAGTACCTCCAGCACCACCCACACCCCCAACTCCTCCTCAAAAGGAGCATAAACTGGTTAGAGCTGTACCTCCCCCACCACCACCTCCTCCACCTCCACAGAAAGATAAATCACTGGTTAGAGTCATTCCTCCTCCACCCCCACCAAAGGAGGAACCAAGTCCTCCCCCCCAACCTCCTCCTTTAAAAGAGGAGCCTAAAGTTAAAACTGGACCACCACCCCCTCCACCACCAACTTTAAAGGTGGAGCCACCTGTTAGAGCTCAACCACCACCTCCTCCTCCTCCTCCAAATCTCCCTAGGAAAGCTGATTCTGCCACAGTATCACCGCTGCCACCTCCCCCTCCCTCTGCTTCAGAACTCTCCTCCAAGCACCCTAATCCTTCATTGCAGAATTCTAGATCTGTTCCTGCTGCTCCTAACGCTCCTCCACCTCCAGTTCCCATTAGTAAAGGAGATCTAAAATCAGGAGATGGAAATATTTCATCTAGTACCACAGTACCCCGAGGACGAATTCTATCTCGTACAATAAGCAGTACAAAAAATCAAAATAAAAAGCTGAAGCCATTGCATTGGCTGAAAATCTCTAGAGCAGTGCAAGGAAGTTTGTGGCATGAGGCAGCAAAATCTGGTGAAGCTTCTAAGTATGTTGATTTGGGATAGCTGTTTTAATTTTTATGGTTGATGGTCATTTTGTTATTCTAGTGTCATATGTTCTATGCTTTTATTATCTTGATTCAGAGCCCCAGAGATTGATATGTCAGAGCTTGAGAATCTCTTTTCAGCAGCAGTCCCAAGTTCAGGCCCTGCCAAGAATTTAGGTGTGAAAAGCTCAGCAGGGCCTAAATCTGATAAAGTGCAACTGGTAAATTACATTCACTTTCAAGTTATACATTAGATGTACTTAACATGGCAGGAGAATGCAGGAAAAATAATTGCCTAGAACTGTGTTTAGTAATAATTTTTTCTCACACAACTTGTGTATGGATTACTTCACCATTAAGGTTTTTACTGTTATATCATTAAAGTGTTAAGACGACTAATTGAAGTTTCCAATGTGATGCGCTGATGTATGTTTTAAAATTGTTAGAGTAATATAGGTACCTAACCAACCCATCTTGGTACCAGTTATTCTGTAGCTTTTTCTTTGGATTACATTATCTTGGAACTATGAAAGTTTGCTTGATCAGGATCAACCGTTAAATAGCGAATGTTTATTGATCTGATGCTGCTAGACTAGACATATCATTTTCTTGTTGCCATATACCTTATATGATCATGATTAAAAGATTACATTGACTCCACCATTTATAGGTGACTAATATCTTCACACTCTACAGGTGGAGCACAGAAGAGCATATAATTGTGAAATCATGCTTTCAAAAGTGAAAGTCCCATTGCATGATTTGATGGTAAGATCAATTTTACTTTCATTTGCTTCAAGAAACTTGGTATAAAAATTCAACTAGCTCTAAATTTTGAGTAGACTACTTAGGAGGCTATTGCTTGATCACTGGCTGAAAGACAGTTTTGTTCTTTGATTTATATTTGAAAATTTTCCACATTTGAACTGAAAATATAAGTTTATTTGCGATGTATTAGTGACATGTGCGCATAAGAACCGTATAATGTTGATAATTTGTTCGAATAGACTGTAACTTGACATTTCTATCTTTTATGGGAAACTGGCATTGGAAAACTTTTACCAGGTTCTCAAATTTGTTTGTACCGCACCTAGAGAAGCTCAATTGACCCCTTATCTATGCAATGCAATTTCAGGCTCGCAAACTATTTCTGCTGCAAACAGATTGATATTGCTAACGTTGCAATATTTTTCTTTATCCATATTTTTCATCATGCCAAACCATCATGAATTGATGACTTCTAATTTGAGTTGTTTTTGGTCAATCATGTCTTGTTTGGAATATTCCAGAGCTCAGTGCTAGCACTAGAGGATTCGGTACTAGATGTTGATCAGGTTGAAAACCTTGTAAAGTTTTGTCCCACAAAAGAGGAGATGGAATTACTCAAGGTTGGTGATGATTGTGATTAAATAATTTACTAGTTTCAGATGACTAATTTTCACTGTAGATTATTTAGATGTCTGTAAAACTTCTATTGAAGGTTAAGTTCTAGTACTTTCGTATGATTTGTCACTTCTTCCTAACAAATTTTGCTAACTTCTACTGACTGTGGTGAAGGGTTATACTGGAGAAGAGGAGAAATTAGGGAGATGTGAACAGGTATGAAGTTTTCACTTCTTTTACACATTATCAGAGTTATGGGTATAAACCTGTAAGTGATAACGAAGTTATGAATTAATTTTCCATTGTTTGTTATTGCATCTTTAATTTCACATTGCAGTTCTTCCTAGAGTTGATGAAAGTACCACGGGTAGAGTCCAAACTCAGAGTGTTTTCATTCAAGATTCAGTTCCACTCTCAGGTGAAAAAAGGTGTCTCATAGCATGCTTACAAGAGAAAAAAGGCATTTATTTGATATAAAATCTAACATTGAAATATTTTCTATAGGTTTCTGATCTTAGAAAAAGCCTGAATATTGTAGATGCTACTGTAGAAGAGGTACATTATCCTATTTGCTACTCAAAACCTCTTTCTTGCAATTTTTTTTCTAACAATCATTTCTTTTATGGTGAGAAATGATCTCCTAAATTTCTTGTGTGATGATTATTATCAGATTAGGAATTCTGTCAAATTGAAGAGAATTATGCAAACAATACTCTCTTTGGGAAATGCTTTGAACCAAGGAACTGCTCGAGGTAAGTTGACATAGATGTCTGAAAAATATAGGTTTAAGGCACCATTAATTTGGAAAATTCCTATAGCATAGAAAATTACCACCATGTTAAGAACATATTTGTCATTCAAAGAATTTAGAACATTTACATACTATGTTGGTCACTAATAGTCAAATATCATACGGCCTACATACCTGGCACACAGTCAATACATTCTTAGTTTATTTCAGGTTAGAAATGCCAACTAGTTTTTGTGGATATAATCTCTAAACTTTTGCTTTCACCTCATTACCTTAAGGCGTGGGGAAAGATTTCATTGTATCTTTCACCTTCTTTGGGATTTTGTTTTAAGATGGTGGTGCTAAGACTAGGAAAAAGAGATTCCATTAAAATTCATTCAAGGATTCAACAATTAACTTCCCAATTCCCGTGGGTGTATACCATCTTAGAGGACTCAGTTACAACTCTAAACTAATCTAACTACTTTACAAGTTTTATTCACTGAGCACTTGTACTACTGATTCCCTTATTGTTTCTGCCACATGACTATTATTAAACTCAGGGAATTGCTGTTGTATACTCAATTACTGATAAGGTCCTTCTATGTAACATCTTCTGGATTAGAGTTCCTCCACTGCATCAATACTTGAATGAATTTTATTGGAATCTCTTCTTCCTACAAGATTTGGCATGTTATCTTGATCCAATTGACAGCCTTAAATGGTGACATCCCATAGCTGAATGGTATGAACTATGAAGTGTTATGCAAATATTCAGCGATAGATGCCATGCAACATAAATACCACCGTAAGAACCTATTTAAAACTTTGATTTGACTATCCTTTCAGGATGGAAGGCAGAACAATATAGCAATTTGACCTTGTAAGGTCTTGTAAGCTCTCTCCTAAACTTTTCACAAAAACTAGAAGCTCTATTCTTGACATTCGTTTTACGAAACCCATTGCAACTTTATTCAACAGCTACGTAGAGCTTCCCATTCCCTTTCTTTTCTTCCACATGATAGGAGGGGGTGGAGAATGAAGGATTTTTATATCCTCCAAAGTCTTTCTTCTTTAATTTTAAGCCTCAACACCCCCCCCCCCCCCCCCCAACCAACCCAAAAAAAAAAAAAAACCAGCTGCATAAGTAGTAAAAGTATGTTTTCAGCCCATTATTACCTTATCAATCTAAAACATCCTAACAAGGAAGGAATGTTATCAATCAACTGACACTTTTTCTCCTTTTTTTGGGGGAATAGTCTCCTTTCCCTTCTCCTCACAACTATTAGGCTTACTTTTGGTTTGTTCTTCCTTGTGGTTATTGTCAACTGTTGTGCACGCTGATACTCCTGTGTCTGTGTGTGATTTCCGATATAACTATAGGAAGATATATTGTCAATTCCCTGAGGTTATCATAGTTTATTTTCTCCCATCTGTTAGGTTCTGCTATTGGATTCAGATTGGATAGCCTTCTTAAACTCACTGAGACGCGAGCACGGAACAACAAGATGACTCTCATGCATTATCTTTGTAAGGTGCATATTGATGCTTATTTCTTTTCTTATTATTCATTGGTTCATTTCTTTGTTTCTTGCATTCCTATTAAAAGAATTCTGCTTCTTTTACTAAAGGATATGTTTGATCTTATGCGTATCCTTAGGTGTTGGCTGACAAATTACCAGAAGTTCTAGACTTCTCCAAGGATCTTGCTAACCTAGAGCCTGCTGGAAAGGTGCTGGACTGCTCTAAGGATCTTTTCATTTTATTATGTCAGAATTGTGGTGATGGACTTTCTAGTGCACTCCCTCTGATCTTTTTTAATAAAGATCTATTAACAGTTTTACATGAATTAAGGAATTCAGTTAACATCAGCTAAAGCTTTAAAAATTTCAAAATTATCCCCAATGAAGTTCATTAATTAGAGGAGTTTGTTTAGTTAGTGAGGGAGTATCAATCAAAAGATATTTATGGGGGGAAATTAATGCTTTAAACAAAGAATCTTACATTAAGGATAATGGAGAAATGTCCTTATAACAAGGAACGGAGAGAGTAATAGGCATGTTTTAGCACTAACACATGTAACTATAGCAGATCCAATTGAAGTTTTTGGCAGAGGAGATGCAAGCTATAAGCAAAGGATTAGAGAGAGTTATCCAGGAACTCTCAATCTCTGAAAATGATGGTCCGGTATCTGAGACATTCTGCAAGGTGCTTAAATAATGATGCCTTTTCTTCTTTGATAAGTTTGATGGTGTTCAAATTAGTCTTAAGTCACTTCTGATGTTTTTACCTTCTTGTTCATTCTTTTACTGCTTCAAGTAATGAATTTGGATAAATAATTACGTCAGCATGAACAACCTTTATCATGTGCCAATATATGATGTTAAAGCCCCATATTGGCCTGCTTTAGTATCAAGTTTCCTAATCTATGTGCATTCTGTAGCATAGTTGGAATTAAATTTATTCCCTTTTTCTTTCAGACTTTGAAAGTTTTCCTCCGTTCCGCTGAGGCTGAAGTCCGATCACTGACTTCATTATATTCTGGCGTGGTAGGCATTTGAACACATGTTTTTAAAGATCTTTCAGACCATATATAAGATTCTCATTTTGGAGGGTCCTGTATTCTACAGGGTAGGAAAGTGGACGCGTTGATCTTTTATTTTGGTGAAGATCCAGCTCGCTGCCCTTTTGAGCAAGGTTTCTTTCTTTTAGTAATGCAACTTTCCTTTTTGTAGCTTATATAATAAACACAACTGATATGTGTTATTATCTAGGAAGGGCAGAGAGAGTATACATGGTTTACCTATCCCTTGTCATTTTTCTGTGAATGAATTATCTGCCTCTTCTCTCTCTGATAACAACAACTATGGCTAGTTTGTGGTCATGATGTTTGAAACCTTGTACTAGAGAGGTTCAGATTATTCGTTTGTGCTTTCTACTATAATCCATGCGCATTTATTGTGTTGAAAATCTGTGTCAGAAATGCCAATATAAAAGTCTAATACAGTTAGTTGATCCTTTTTCTATTTCATCTGCTGTGATTATTGAAGAGTATCTTCTTGCTGATTCTTTTTTCTTCAGTTGTGTCAACTTTGCTGAACTTCACAAGGATGTTCCACAAAGCCCATGAAGAAAACTGCAAGCAGCTTGAGCTTGAAGTGAAGAAATCATCTGATAGTGAGAAAAAGACGTGTGAATCACAAAGGATACTGCCTTCAGCAATCCGGACCGGCAACGTCAAGTGATCAGTAATTAGATGAACCATTAGCGACGACCCAGAACAGCTGATGATCTTGTACATGACTCAAGTATCAGAATCTGACAATCTGCATTGTAGAACAGAATGTAGGAGCTCATTATACTGATTGAGGTAAAACTCTGAACTATATATAGTTTGCTGAATCTAGTTGATTTGAACTTTTCTCCTCCCTATATAAAATGTCATTTTCATTCATTCCACTGATTTTATTCATTCGATAATTGTGTCTTGTAGCAGATGTAGGAGATATCGCAGGATCTTGTTCTTTGCCAACCGACTTGTATATATATCTTCACTCAGAAAATGTAACATTGTCAGTAATTTCCAGGAAAGAAGGGATTAATTATTTTTCTCTCCCCTTCTGATTTTGCTCTTCACGGTTTGGCACTTGAAATGAAAATAGTTGAATATCGTCTTCTTGTATAGCTGATCTGCACTAAGTGATAGTCACTCATTGAAGAGTTAACTCGAGAGCATAATATTCTTTCCTTGTCGGCTTTTAAACGTTAAGAATTGATGGTCCCCCAAAAAATGGAGCCGGTGGTTCAAAAAGTGATGAAAGTAAAGTAAATTATGTGTGTTATTCATTTAATTATTTATGATCACATTCTCTTCTTTATGGAGTGTCTATCAATATTCTGTGGATCGAAAGTGTGAACAAAAGTTCTCAAAGCTTGCCAATTTTCTCAATTGGCTTCCTTTTTAGTTCTTCTCATTTTATTACTTTCAATTAATTACTCCCTCCGTTGTGAATATAGGATATATTTGGAAAGTTGACATAGTGTTAAATATAAGATTTTTTTTTTTAATAATTATCATTTTTTTTTTCTAAATTGACCCCTATTAACACGAGATTGGCTAGTGTTTATTTAATCCTTTGGATTGAAATTTGAACGATTTAAATTTGATGTTTTATAAAAAATTAATAAAATATCAAATTATTAAAAATAATTTAATAAATTGAAAAAATTAAATTTTATTTATGATAATCTAAAATTGCAATAAAAAAATATTTAAAAAGAATATATGTATATATATATATATATATAACATTACATCTAAAGCCTTTAGATATAATCTAAAGGTCAAGATGAGTAGGGGTTTGGATTTTCTTAGAATCCTTTTTCTCCTTTTCTTCTCAGTATCTGATCTCCACCCTCAGATTTAAAAAAATAGATAGTCTAAATTTAATATTTTATAAAATTATTATTTTAAATATGAATAAATAAACTTAAATTTTAAATCATGATCTACACAATTTATACCTGTAATATAAACAAAATTAATAAAAAATTAATTTATAAAATACTATTATCATTATTTTAGAAAATATTAAATCTGAACCGTTCATTTTTTCATCTAAGGGTGAAAATGAGATTTTGAGAAGAAAATGAGAGAAGAGATTCTGAGGAAATCTGCTCCCAATGAGTAGGGGAGGAAAGAGGATAGGAAGATCACGGCAGAGAACAATAAGAGCAAAAGATGGTAGCCAATCTTAATTAACACTTTCTAAAAAATAACCACGGAAGAGAGGGAATGAAGGAATTAATAAAGATTATTAGGGTGTTTTAAAATATTAACTAATTTCTTTAATATAATTAAATTAGGTAAATATGTATTGGATTAAATATTAGAAGGGGGAGGAGTTATTTTCTAATAGACTTTTTAAGTCTATTGGAATGATCTTGCTTCAATCAAATCAAACTTCAAACTACTGGTATGATTTCCATTATCAACATTTTCCACTGGTGGACGAGTTTAAATTGTTATAGTATGAATCAGGAAAATAATGAATTTACAAGAACTAAAAGACATATGAAGGTTGAATTATTTTTCTTAATAAAAATCAATTATATTATAAAGTAAAAGATAAAATGGTCAAAATAAAATTCTGAAAAATAAAAAAAATATTATGAGAAAGCAGAAAAGAAAAAACGATCAAACAACCATATCAGAGTCAATTGTATATCGGAAGCATTATTGTATAA
Organism: Acacia crassicarpa; assembly: GCA_034222035.1. Classification (NCBI taxonomy): domain Eukaryota; kingdom Viridiplantae; phylum Streptophyta; class Magnoliopsida; order Fabales; family Fabaceae; genus Acacia; species Acacia crassicarpa. Next base: position 30,733,347 of record JAWXYG010000008.1, on the reverse strand, counting down.
TGAGAATGGTATCAGATTCAGAGATGTTTTACAGAGAGGTAAAGATAAAAGAAAGTGAGAAAAGAGAGAGAAGGAACAACAACAATATATATATATATATATGAATGGGGGGAATTAAAATATCCTGCAAATCCAAAATGAGATGTGGATGAGGTGGGTTTGGTCAAATGCAACTAAATTAAGTGGGGTGATATTAAACTTGTCTTTCGAGCTACTCTCAGTGTTCATTATTATATGTAGTTGTCGTCTTCAGTTACACATTTAGTGATCCAAAACCAAAGTAAGGTTACTGGTGGCAACTTATTTTCAGAATATGAAAGCAAACTACTCGGAAGGTGGCATTTGCAGAGTCATTCCTACATAGACTATAGAGACATATCCTTTCATTGCTTTTATTTTCCCCCCTATGAATAAAATTTCTCAATTTTCAAAATATGTTTATAAATTTAGTAGGAAAAAAAAAATCATTTGATTTGAACATTATTGTACATTTGAAAAGAATTATCTTAAGTTTCATTAGGTTAACCTTAAATTTTGACTCAAAAGTCATTACTTAATACTCCAACTCGTCCTTATATTGTAAGGCATTGACTAACAATTCTCACAAATTAATAAAACAGTTACAGTTAATAAAATGCTATTAAATATTGGACATTAGCCTGATTGAATTTAGTACTATTAGATATTATAGAGTGCTGGGACGGACCTTGAAAAAAAATTTTGGGGAGGCCAAATGTATATTTATTAACTAATTTTTAAGAAAAAATATTTGAGGGGGCCAAATGTATAAATTTTTGGGTCAAATGTATAAAAAAAAAATCCAATTTGCATGAAATATTTGGGATAAAAAATCTAATTTACATGAAATATTTGGGATAAAAAATAATTTTCCCCCCCCCCCCCAAATTGTAACAACAAAGATCTATCCTTGATAGAGTGTGTGTGTTTTTATCGTTTGTCATCATTTGAGATAAAGTTATGTGAAGTCACCCTAAAACTATGTTATTTTGGGGTTAGAGGAATTAATGAGGATGTTTTTGTATTCTTGTTTTTGTATTTATTTGAATTTTACAAAAAGATTCTTCATTAATTCCCCTAACCTCAAAATTACGTCGTTTTGAGAGTTAAATGAATTAATGAATGATATTTTGGTATTTTTATTTTCATATTTATTATATGAATTTGACCAAAACACCTTTCATTTATTTTCCTAACTCCCAAAGACGTAGTTTTAGGGTAACTTAACATAACTTTATGTCAAATGACATGACAAATGATAAACCCTATATATATATATATATATATATATATACATATACATATATTATATGGCACAGACATTGAAAACCTGTATTTCAGTGTCAAATGAGGAGGTTGAAGGACCCCCGCAACTCACGGATTTATAAAAGATCATGAATGAGCTTAGTGCAGGGCTTGTCCCTTAGTAAAATAAAGGAGTTTATTTTATTTGAGTATTATTTTAATTAATTCTACATCTTAATAATGGAGTAGGGTTAGGTTTAAATAAATAATGTAACGTGTTGTGTAAGAGATTACAGCTTGTTGGGTTTAAACATTATATATAGACTATAGAGTGTGTATGTGTGTCTCAATATTGTATGCTGTCTCGGACACTGCAACACATTATAGTAATTAGTTAAAGACAAATGAATATTATGGTAGTAGTTGAAGGTAATTAATATATATTATCTCATATTCTTTTTAGTTAAAGACATATGAATATTAAATGACTCACACAGTCATGAACCTAGATCAAGCTGTATCAATCATATCTCTTTAAAATAATACTACTTCTACTTGTTTGATGTATCCCAAAAAAAAAAAAAAATGTCTGCTATTGGCCATAATAGCAAGGTTCTCAAAGCTGAACCAACCATTAAACCGATCAAGATACTGAATTAAGGGTTAATGAATCAAACCGAAGTTAACTTAGGAATAAACTAGTGAAGATTGAAGATCTTAGGATAATTAATATGAAATTCTAATTTTTTTTAAAGAGCAATTTCCTAACGAGGTTGATGCCGGGACGGGATTAATTTATCGATCGGTTCGCTGGTTTCCAGTTTGGTTCAGGTTTCATAACCTGACATAATAGTAATAATAAGGAAAAATTATTTTGTATAACCATGTAATTTGCATCAATTTTAAGTCAGGTCCACATAACTTATTTTATTTAAACTGGAATTTTATAGTTAGACCCATTATATATATATATATATACTTTTTTTTTTTGGTTTCATTTCAAATCATTTTAAACTTTTACCACTAAAGTAATAAACGGAAAATAAGTCAAGAGTCTCTATTTAAAAATTTATTTTCTATGTATGAAATCCTATAAAATATCGGTATTCTTTGTATGAAAAACATATCAGGCCTTTCTGATTAATAAAGTTTCCAAACATTGAGTTTTTCACTGATTTTCTTAATAATAAAACAATTCCACCGAGTGAGAAAAATAATATACTAAAAAATAATGAAGGCGATCATTGTTTAAGGCAAAAGGACATTTATTTCGGGACTTGAGATTGAGATTATTAATGAACAGGCAGAAGCAGAATATAGAGACTCCCACGAAGAACGTTTAATTTAATGCTTCAATTATAAAAATAAAATAAAAAATTGTTCCAGCAATTGCAAATAATAGTATTTACTATTTAGAAATGGTCTGACCACAGTAGTTAAAAACTCGATTTATCACTGTAATTTTACGTTTTTACGATTTTTTTTATTAAAACGATTTTACTAATTTTTCAAACGTTTTTAAGTTTTTACTATTTTTTTACGATTTTACTACGTTACGATTTTACGTTTTACGATTTTTCATTTTCCTTCCGTTTTCAAGTAAAATCTACGTTTTCACTACTATGGTCTGACCACACAAATTGTTATTAAAAAAAAAGTAAATTAAAAATTTGGATCCCATGTGAGTCGAGATGAAGTTTCAAGTAATGGAGTATGAGTCCTAATTTTGACATATGGCAGAAAAGTGTTTTTCAAAACATAAAATAAATTTTTTTGGCAATTAAAAAATATGAAATAAAATTTATCTATTGTTAGTTGACAAAAATTATATATCATTAATATAAAAATTTTTATGTTTATAACTGTCTACTCCCCCTCTCTCTCTCTATATATATATATTTATTTATTTATTTTGTCTGCTATATCTTGTTGATTTTGATCTTATTTATAATTATTCAACAAAATTAACCTAAAGACGCTAGGTGAGAGTCATGTTTTCAAGACATCAACTACGTACTATGCCATTTCTCTCATAAATAAACACATTATAAGTTGAGGACTCAATACCTATAAGTGAGAAAAATAAAAGAAACTTGTAAAAAGATTAAAAAATGCTACAAGAAATTAATTAAAAATAAGCTAAAAATTATAGGGATTTACCTATTAATTAAGGGAAAAGTATTTCCCCAGTCACGGGAGATAGAGTTATCCCTAATAACCCCAAAACTACGTCATTTTGAATTAATGAATGGTTTGTTAATAATGTCAAGTGAATTAATAAAGAGTGTTTTGGTAAAATGTATATGATTAAAAAATAAACAAAATTAAAGAAACATTCTTTATTAATCCAAAACGACTTAGTTTTGGTGTCACTGAAAATAAAGATCCAATAACGAGAGAAATACTTTACCCTAATTTAAAACGCCAATAAAAGTATAATACTAGGCTAGAACAAGGCTTTTCTAGTATTGCCTTCGTCTCTAGTTTAAGACTTGTCTCTTTTGACTTTTGGAGCTTAAATTTAGGATGAATAGCCCCCAAAACAAGGCCTCTTCTATGTATTTATTGCATTAATAGATGCTTCTTACACCTCCATGCTCCATGCTAATTCCTCACGTTTGACCAATATCAGATGCCACAACATCCTCTTTGTGTCATATGGTTTTAATTATTTTATATTTTTAGAAATGTTTTTACAATTTATGAGGTGAATATATAAAATAAATTTGGTTTCGAATTGCAAAAAAGTACTTATACAAACACTTTTTAGACCATTACTTATAAGGTATAAATGCTTTTGTCTTTCTTTTACTTTTTCATTAGGTGTTTTAGTGCATGTAATACGCAAGAGGATTTTTATTTAATTTTAATTCTTCCTCTAGTTGTCGATATAAAATAGGAAAAATTAGAATGAAAGACTTAGAGGAAAAAATATTTATGAAAAATGACTATAAAAATTATAATTACTTAGAAAGACCAAATATAAAAATATAAAATTAAAAGCATTAAAATACTTAGAACAAAATTTTCTTTATTCTCTCCTACATTTTCTTCCCAATTGATCTATTTTTAAAATGGGTTAACGTACAAAAATACACATGTGCTTTTCTCCAAGGAGCACCTAGTAGTAAATGTTTTTTTTAGGTGTAAAAGTGATTATGTGGTTACAAATTAGGTGAAAAAATACCGTTTGACCGTTAAGTTTGACTTTGACCATTAAGTTTGACTTTTTTTACTAACTGGACAATGACATGGGATTTCAAAGGTGCAAAAATACACATGTGGTTTGTCAACAAGAGCGTCGAACACCAAATTTTTTTTAATTTAATAATTTTATTTTAATTACTACCGGGTACTAAAAAGATATTTATGATATTGACTGTACTAAAAAATTACTTCATAATCTTGAAAAATTATTTTAAGATTTGAAAAAATATTTTAGGGTACTGACTGTTATTAAAAAATATACTTTAAGAATACTGCTTGGTACAGAAAAAATATTTCATGATATTGAAAAATTATTTTAGAATTTTAAAAAACATATACTGAAGTATATTTTTAGTACTAGTCAGTACCCTGAAATATTTTTTCATGGTCTTAATATAATTTTTCAAGATCATGAAGTATTTTTCAGTACCAGTCAGTATCCTTTTAGTACCAGTCAATAGCTTGAAACAACTTTTCAAGATCATAAAATAATTTTTCAAGATTATGAAGTATTTTTTTTTATACGAGTCAGTATCCTGAAAGTACGTTTTAGTACCAATCAGTACCTGAAATAACTTTTCAAGATCCTAAAATAATTTTTCAAGATTATGAAGTATTTTTTTTGTACTAGTCAGTATCCTAAAAGTACTTTTTTAGTACCAATTAGTACCTGAAATATTTTATTAGTATCAATCAATATCTTTTTAGTACCGGTCAATACATGAAATATTTTTTCAAGATCCTAAAATAATTTTAATTGAAGTAAAATTATTAAATTTAAAAATAATAATTTGGTGTTGGGCGCTCTTCTTGACAAATTACATGTATATTTTTGCACATTTGAAATGTCACGTCATCATCCAGTCAGCAAAAAAAGTGAAACTTAACGGTCAAACGATATTTTTGCACCTAATTTGTAACCACGTATGCACTTTTGCACCTAAAAAAAGCACTTGCTACTGGGCGCTACATGTGTATTTTTGCACCTTAATCCTTTTTAAAACTATACAAAATTCTAAGTTTCATCAAATTAAACAATAATTTTCTCAATTTTCATTTTTCAAAACTTGAATATACATCTAAAAAAAAATACACATTGTTTACTTTGTAAAAATTATTTTATTTGCTTAAATCAACAAAAATTTTAATTAAAATGGAATAATATAATTTTAATAAAAGTCAAGGTCTTTTATAATTTATCATATATGTTAAACTAATGATTTGTTTTTTTAGAATAAATTTATGTGGATTAAAAATTCATGTAATGTTAATAATTTTTTTTTTAAATCTACTATCTTCAAAAATATGAAATGAGTTTTTTTTTTTAAATTTTATACAAAGAGCTTAATTGATATTAACGTTGATAATATAAATCGAGCAACTTGATTATATAAATGATGAAAAATAAAAATTAAGAAAAATATGAGTTTAAATGTTGTTAACTAAATATTATATTGAATAAAAAAAATATAATCATATCATAATGAGCCGTTTTAATTTTGGTTATTTTTTAATTATAAATACAAGAGATAATATATAAAGTTTGATTAGAGGCACTTTAGTAATTTTAAATTTACATTATGATATTCATCATTTACTATCTCCTTTTGAGATTATGACTCAACGGTGAAAAAGTGGTAGTGACCTAAATTGGTAGTGACAATATCTTATCCTTTTTATATTTATCAACTTTTTCCTGATTTATCCATATTGGTACTCTTTCAATAATAATTAAGGATGAGAGGGAATGAGAGAATTAAATAAGACGATTAAAATATTTTTTAAAAAATATATATAATATTAACTAACTTTTTTAATTTAATAAATATGTCTAATATTAATGGTAAAAATATTGCTTCCCATCCCTAATATGAGATCTACTTTGTAGTAGTAGGTGGAGGTAGTATTATTTTGTGTCGCATAGAAAAAATAAAGTATAAAACGAACCACGAACCAACAGTTTAGTTTGCCCAAAAAAAAAAAAAAAACCAACAGTTTAGCAAAATGGGTGAAACCCAGAGAAAACCGTGATTGAACCGGTTCGCACTAAAAAAGACACCCAAAAAAACAAGACGGGTCACTAGTCACTACTACAAGAAGTTTGTGTTGTCCAAGGAAGCATAGAGAGCACGTGCGGTGCGCCGCTCAAGTCACGTGCCTTCAACGGTACTTCGCTCTTTGAGCAGATAGATGCTGAATTGCTGATGTTGGGATCTTAACCTTTTGAAAAAAAAGAGAGTAACATATATAGGAGCAATTTGCGAATGTTACAGCCTCTCATTCAATGCTTATCCCAATAAATTGACATTGACTTGCCTCCGAATCTTTCAATTTTTAAAAAATGTCTCTACTAAATCCTATTAATAAGAATATATATCCACAGTGACAGAATATTCTTTGTCTTCCAATAATTATTACCACTCGTCCTAGTTAGTTGACTTTCTTTGTAGAGATTAAAGAAGTTAAATAAGTTATTTAATTATTTCATATGTTAAATATTCTTAGATTATATATTAGTTTATTAGTTAAACTAATAAGTTTGAAGGAAAAAATAAAAATAAAAATACTTTAAAGTAATTTAATTAGCTTCCTTAATCTCTCTAAAAAAATTAACTAACTCTTATAATTAGGATCGGAGGAAGTACCATTGTATTCTCGTGGCTTAAGAATGGTATTATTGGGTCTGAACCTTTCACATTTTAAATAAACATAACTCACATTTCTTACTTTTAAAATTCTAATATACTATACAAACATCTGGTCAATACGTTACTATTAAAGACAATCAACATAAGTGTTAGGTGTGTGTGTGTATATAAATGTGTGTGTGAGTGTGTGTAACAATCAAAATAGAAATTTATGTTTGATATAAACAATAAGATTTATTCTTTATTTTTCGTGCAATATATAAGTAAAAAATAATAATTGTTGATTTATTTATATTCTCTAGATTCATAGTAGCTTAGGAGAAGGATATTTATTATTTATTTTTGAGAAATTTCATGCACTTAAATGTATATACTTTTTTTTACAATAAACTAAGATAATTTAAATTTGTACTAAAGAAATTAAAATATTAATAGTAAATTATTGGTAAAAAAATAAGTATGTCCTAATTCGAACTCAAAATGCTAAAATATTATCAATAACGAACAGGGTCACTTCAAACTAACTTAGATGATAAAAATAATATGATATTGCAGTAAAGTTTCAAAATTCTAACCCTTTTATATACTACTCCCTCCGGTCTTAGTTATAACACATATTTAATAAACTTTAGAGAGCTTGAGGATAATAGTTAAATTAGTTAATTATACTTATTTTTTGAAAACGCCTTTATTCAAAATTTAGATGGCTTGAGGGAAATATTATTGAATCAATAGCCTCATGCACTTGTACCTCACTGACCTCACATGACTTAACCGAATCCGACATCGTTGACTTCTCCGAGCTCTTACACAATCTAGTATCGTAGACTTCTCCGAGTTCTTAAACAACCCGCAGAATATCTGTAGATCCATGAGGTGTTGGTCTTTTTTTTTTCCCCTAATAAAAATGTGTGCTGATGAGTAAATATGTTTATCATTCCATATATATGTGTGTACACACACATCCATGCATGCAGACATAGACATAGACACACACGCACATGTATATATGTGTGTGTGTGCATATAATACACGCGCACACACTTACATTTTGAATAATTACAAAATATCAATAGAGGTATTTTAGAAAGAAATTAACAAAAATTAGAACCTTGTCATATAATTAGGACCAAGGTCAACTCCTAAATATTGCCTTCTGATTAGGATCAAAAGGAGTAACAAAAAAACCTAACAAAAGGTAGTATTTAGATTTCAGGGTCTCAAATGAAATCTTTGATTTCTATTTTCATTTTTGATTTTTTGCTCCTCAATTTTAATTAAATGACATTTTAAAAAGAAAATGAAAATGAAACGATGTCATTTTGTCATTGAAGAAGGGGAAAAAATTAAAACCCAACTTGACTCAGTCTACTCAATCGAGTCACTTGACTCTGGGTCAACTCTTTAACCATTTAATCGTAAGTCTCGAATTTAAGTTTGTCTAAATGCATAAAACTCAATTAGGAAGCTCAATATACTAAACGGTTGAATCTTTTTTTTCTTTGAAAAAAAAAAGAAAATAAAAGAAGAGCAATTGATGTTTTTGTAATAACTAATATTAGTAGATGCTTTTGAGAAGATCCAAATAATGGAATCCCTTGATTTAAAAAATTTGTTAAAATTACTCCAATAACAACAGTTATTTTACTTTTGACCCCCCAAAAAAAAAACATTTATTTTACTTATATCAATCTTTAATGAGAGAGTGGATAGGCATCATCTACCTATCTAATCTAGGTCGTCCAAATCAAATCTGGACGGTTCAGATTTGATTTTTTAATTGTTTCTTCTTAAATAAAAAATCGTTTTTTAAAAAAATGTTAGTTGGAAGATTATCTTATTTTAGAATCTCTACCTATTAAAATAATTTTTTTGAAAAATATAAAATAAAAAAATAGATCTGGACCGTCCAGATCTAATCTGGGCGGTCCAGGAAAAAAGAGCTCTCCCTACCTATCTTTTAGAAAAAGATAGACAGAGAAAGTGATTTCAGGGGAGTTAAGGCGAGGGAGAAAAATAGGATTGTGAAGACACCAACAAAAATGGGAGGAGGAAATAGCGGTGTCGGTGGGAAATGGGAATTGAGAGGTGTAAGCCCAAACTTCGCAGTGATGTGTCACGATTAATGTAAAAGCCAAAAAAAAGAAAAAAGAAAAATAACTAAATAAAAAAAATGTAAAAAGTAAAATAGAGTCACACAAATTATAATAATATGAGCACATGTCACGCCCAACCAAAAGTTAAAGTGGTGGGGTCTCTCTCTCCAAAAGGGATTATATATTATATTACATGTTCTCCTCACATTCATTCTTCATAATTAATATAGCCTACCAATTCAACCTTACGCCAAACTCCAAACATCCCCACATGCTCTTAACTTCAATTCTCTCACCATTTTCACTTCTCTTTCTTCCTTTTTCTTTCTTTATTGATCTCTAACTATTGCTCTTTCGGTCTTTAATATAAGATATATTTATCTAATTTGATTAGATTAAGAAAGTTAATTATTAATAAAACATGTATTTTCTAAAACCCTATATTCATCTCTATTAATTCCCTTACTCTCTTTTCTTTTTTATTATAGTTAAAGAAACATCGATAGAGGTAAATTAGAAAAATATTTAAAATTATAAAAATTGTGTCTTGTATTTAAAACCAAGATCAACCTCCAAATATATTTTATATTAAGTATTGGAGAAAAAGGGATAGGATATACTTTGTTAAGCATGATATTGTGGTATTCCTAGCTAGAGTAAACTATATATTGGGGTGACAAATGAGATGACCTATGTATAATTTGATAAAATAAATTATTAGGGAAGAAAACCTCAATTATATATAACATAAAGGGTGTGCATGGTAACGTTCTCAGAATGGTTTTTTTTTTCATAATTTCTGTTTCTAGAAACGAAAACGGATGAGAATTATGTTTGGTAAATCCGGTTTATTTTTTTGTTTTCGGGATAAACCGGTTAATTTTTTGTACTGGAAAATAAAAAAAAAAGAAGCAGAAAATTTCTGCTTCTTTATTCTAGGACACAAAATTAGAATTAACTGAACTCCTTCCTTCAACCTTCTAAATTTCTTTTTCTAATTTTCGAGAGAACCTGATTGAAATGATCTGGATCTGGTGCGAGGGAGAAGATGAACTCTATCGGAAAAGTACAAGTGACGAATTGATTATGAAGTCTATCCTTGATTTGTCTTCTTCTTTTCCTATCTTTCTCTACATACTCTGTCGTCTTCATTGTGGCTTCATAACTCCCACCAATTTCTTCGTTTTCTTCTCTTATTTTCCGTCTCCATTATGAGACATTTCGATGGACTTACCCAGAATGAATAGGTTATTTGATAATCTAGCTCCTCATTTTGAATTCTTTTAAACCTTTTGATCAGTGTAATGGTTCTGCTAATTTCGAATTGCTATTTTTACTTCCCATTAGTTGCTTGCATTTATTTGGTTATGTCATCTGTTAAATCTTGATCATTTGACGAGTTCAGTGATTAGATTAGCATATTACTGGAGTTGCTCCATTTGAGCTTCATAATTTAGCTATTGGACGAATATCTTTCAGGAACTTTTGGATTGATGAGAAACCATTGTTCCGTTCTATAATTCTCATTTTTGGATACGCTAATAAACGTAATTTGATTCTCAGAGTAAAAATAAAATGAATTTTCAAATGTAATTTTGACTTTAAGAATTCTTCAAAAGTACAGAATCAGGAAAAACTGTTTTATATCAGAAATAGTGCTGGAGAACAGAATGGTTGCCATACACACCCAAAGAGGATAGAGTTCAACTTCATAAAATATTTGGAAAATTAGAATGAACAAGTTAGAGGAAAATATATTTATGAAGAAGGATTATAAAAATTGTAATTATTTAAAATGACTAAATAAAAAAAATATAAATTTAAGAATACTATAATACGGATAACAAAATCCTTTACATTCCTCCTCCATTCTCTTTTCACATTTTATTATTAAAACTAATACAAAATACTAAGTTTTACTAAATTAAACAATAGTTTTCTCAATTTTTATTTTTTATAACTTGAACATACGTTAAACCAAAAAATTTTATATGATTTATTTTTGTTTTATAAGCCATTTATGTGGGTTAAAATACATTTAACGCTACTAAAATAAAATAAAAAATATAACTAACCTATAATATCTTGAAAAGTGTGAAATAAGTTTAGTTTTAAATTGTTTTTTTAAAATAAAAATAGCTTAAATCATAACAATGTTGATAATATAAAGTAGACAACTTGATGATATAAATTAGTAAAAAATTAAAAATTTAAGAAATATGAGTATAACTGTCGTTAATTATATAATACATTGATATTTTTTTTAAAAAAAAAAGATATCATATTATGATGGATGATTTTAGTTATTTTTTAATTATGAATAAAAGAGATAATATAAGAGGTTGATTAGGGGCAATTTAGTGATTTTAAATTTATATTATAATTTTCAGTCTTTCAAAATAATTAAAATTTTATGATATTTTATAATAAATATTATTTTATTTAAGTCCTTTATTTTAATTTTTTGTAAAATAGTTACATATAAATTCTTTTTGCTCAAATACATATCAATTCCATGTAATGCAATCATACTTTGAAATATAAAAATATAAAAAAATAAAATGAATGGGGACGGTGTTGTATGATTAATGAAGTTTAGGTTCGCGGACTCGTGTACCTTGTGAACCAATGTCAACGACACAAATTTATGTTTGTCACGTTGGTAGTTGTTAGTTGTTACACAAATTAAAGCAAAACAAAAGCATTCAATTTTTTATTTTAATTTTAAGTCTATGGACTATACTAGTGAAATCCGCGAGAGAAAATGTAATTAAAATTCATTATTATATGAACAGTTATTATAAAATATGGCATTTAATTGTATAAATACTAAATATTCATCCCCAATATATATATGCTTCAATTCACCCCACCAAAACTGCCATGTCCGTTTATTCGATCAGCTAGTGAGAACTAGCTAGAATAAAGGGAAAGAATCCAAGCAACAAAAGTTGGAAATCAATAACAAGTTTCTTCGTGATTTAGGGGGTGCGTGTTTTAGAGAGAGAAGGTCCAACTTCTCTCTTCTTCTCTGCCGTGTTTCTTCATGATCTCCTCCTCGCCGGCGGCTTGTGATGCAGGTCGCCAGCGAGCACCTTTCTCGTTCCTGGGACGAGCTTCTCCCTCTCCTTCTTCAGATCTGATCTGTCGAGGTGAGAGTTTTCTGGTTTTCTGTGTTTTGTTTCTTTTTTTATAGTATGGGGTTTTGTGGTGGTGTTCTTGTCTCTAGAAATAAATAGATCTGTCAGATCTGAGATCAAATCCTTTTGGTTGGATGGCTGTTTGGACGTTATGAGGTCCGACTACCTCTTGGTAGCCCGAAGCTACGTTCTTGGGGGAAGATCTAAAGAGGTGTGGTTTGGTTTGTGGTCGATGTCACCGGATCTGTTTACTCAAAGGAGCAGAAGTGTTCTTCAGGACATTAAGTGTCTTCTTTCTTCCAAAGTTGGGTTTTCTGGTTTCTTTATCCCAAGATAGGGTACCCAATTAGCTGATTTAATTGCAGCTATTGCTTTTAAGATTGTGTGCCCTTTAGGGTGGGTTTTTCAACCAACACTCTCTTGTTCGTCACTTCTAACATTGGGTTTCGAGGAAATCGATGATCTTCATGATTCTACTTCTACTCTTATATTTTTAATGTACGGTGCTTGACTAATATTGTATCCAGTGTTTTTTGTTGTTATGTTGGTTATATTTGTTTTAGATCTGTTTGTGGTTATTTTTATGTATTGTATCATTTTAGAGTATTAATATATATATCTGTAGTTTTGTTTAAAAAAAAAATAACAAGTTTCTTCCCATCATCCTATTTTAAATGCAGAAATTTAATTTAAAATGAAAAATTTCTATTAAATTATACTACTCACAAACTTTAAATAATAGTGTAACTCTTTTATTAAGTTGCAGTTAAAAATTATTATACCTAAAAATAGTTGAAAAAATGTGAATGAGAGATTTATCTATATCTAAACTAAAAATAATAAAATCAGAAAAGACCTACATTATTAGAAAAATTGATAAAAATAAATCGCTATTTAAAAATTTTATTGTTTAGGAGAACTTATTATATTTTTATTACATACATACCCCATAAGATTTTAGGGATAGGATATTGTCACTACCAATTTTATGTCACAACCAAGTCACAACCACTTTTTTACCGTTAAATTAGAATCTCAATAGGAGAGAGAAATGATAAAGGTAGATGAGATTCTAATCTAACGATGAGTGACTTGGTAGTGACATAAAATTGGTAGTAACAATATCCTATCCCAAGATTTTATACACATAAACTATCAAAACTCGAAACCAGGTCTTTTTATCCAATAAATTTCCAAACAAAGAATTTTTAATGTTTTTTTTTAAAAAAATATAATTATATAAATTAAGTGAAAATCCACAAATCCGGTCCCTCTCTCGATCCCATTCATCATGTGGCATATCGTTGATTAGGTTCAAGTGCGCATCCTCCAAGTTATTCTTACATTTAGAATTCTTCTCAAATTTAAAGTACTAAACTTCTAATAAGTAATAACATGCAATAATTTGAGTTTTTATTTTTCTAAAAAAAATATTTATTAAATACGAGTACATGTACTCACGTAAGCACTCACCCACCGCTACAGTGAGTTGACACCTCCTCTACTCTTTGAGATACAGTGACATCTCATGATTTGTTTTGTCCCAAGCTATTCAATTGCACATAACTTTAGTTTTTTTTTGCTCAGAATTGCACATAACTTAGTTGCTCCTTTTCGAACTTAATGAAATCCAAATGTAGACCACTTATCCTTTGTTCATTAAAATTCTATGCCTCCTTATATCCCAAAGTGTAAATAGTCAACTAGTCAAGATTTGGACACGAGGGGAGGTTAAGATCAAAAAACACATGGTCCAAGATGGTTTTTTTTTTTTGGGGGGGATTTTAATTTTACCTAAATTAAATGAGGTTTCAAAGGAGTAACAAAAATACAAGAAATCACATCTAAATCAACGTTAATTATATCGCTGATAAGTATTAATTACACAGACAAAATTTATAAAAGGTTATTAATGATTCTCCAAAAGGCTTGTACGATGGAAAAGAATTCTTCTAAAAAGTGACTTACCGTTGGGATTGGAAGGATTATGTCAACCTTTAAAAGACATGGAGTATGTTAGGTAAGCATTGGTAATTAAGGAAATTGGGGAGAAATCCTTAGGCATGAAAGTCAAACAATTGGGAAACCCAAGGGAAGAAGGGTGTGGTGGAATTTTAGGGATTATGTCCAAAAATACTTACATAAATTGAGATAAAATATACCCCTATATTATAAATCATGATTGAAAAACTGTTTTCAAAAGCTCTGATGGTTACTTCTTCAAACAAATATATTGTGAAGTGTTCTAATTGGTGCTATGTTGTTACAACAAGTCCAAGGCAGCAGAGTGATTGTAGCTAGAATCAGGTTTGAGGGTAGTGGTGATTCGTTTTACTAAGTGGCCTTCTAAATGGATCGATGTGAGGTATATTGGCTAGTAAAATGCAGCATCCTTCAAACCAACACTATCCAACTGAAGATTTGGAAAGTTGGTTGCATAGGGAAATGATGAGCACCTCTTGCCCAAGGCCTGTCATGATTTAGGTTTTTTATTTATGTGGTTATCTGATTAAGTCATATTTGAGAATTATTAGACTCAACTGAGTGAAACTTTCGCAAAGATTTTTCTGATTCGAGATTTTTCTGCTTCAACAATCAAGGCCTCTTTCATTGTTAGTTGTTTCTCAGTACTTTCGAATAAAGCCAAAGTTAAAAAACAGGTTAGCTCTCCCTTCTCCTGTACGTAGATTTAATTAATACAATAGAAAAACGGGGGAGCTAAAGAGAATCCAAATCTCAATCTGGTTGTGTATAGAATAATACCAAATCTCTGATGAAATTTATAGGAAGCGTCTTCATGTGCATGTGAGAGAGAGAGAGAGAATCAGAATATCAAATGCAGAAAAAGGGATCGTCATCAACCTCACCCTTAACACCCTAATCATTCAACCCCACCACCCTCCTCCTCCTCCATATTCATTTACCCCTCCCTCACTCTCTCCTGATTTCCTCTAAAGCAAAAACCAAAAGAAAAAGAAAAAGAAAAGACACCTAAACCACTCTCTCTCTCTCTGTGGACAAAAATCTTCTCGTTTTTTGCTTTACAAAAGGATCCCAATGCTTCACTGCTTCACCCCCACCAACTGCCATTCACCTTTCTTCACCTCAAAGCTTCTTATCCGTTAAGCCCCACACACAGCTATGTCCCCCCATTATTACTCATTCTCGTTAATTACTTCTTCTAATGGAACCCACTAGAAAGAGAGTAATTCCCTCTACAACTGCTCCTACTAGTCCTACTACTGTTGTTGTTGCTGCTGGCTCTGAGTGGGAATCAAGGATGAAGACTGATGAAGGCAGGGGTGGGATTAAGGTCTTCAATGGCGATGATAATTCTGATGAAGTAGCTTCCAATGCTGCCACTGGAAATTCCACCAGATTCATGAGAAGCACTGTGGCTGTGAATGCCAAGAGGAGGACTCTGAAATCGGAGTCGTCGGCGCAGAAGAATTGTGATGAACAATGTAAGGAGCTTAGCGTTTCTTCAGATGGGATCAAGAAGAGTCCAATTCCGGCGAGGAAGTCCAGAACTGAAGCGGCGCCGATTCAGGCGAGGAAGCTGAGATCTGCTGATGCGTCGAAAGACGTGGGTGAATCTGCCAGTGAGGGAGGTGAGAGGAGTTTGAGGAAGTCGAAATCGGATACCACTAGGACGTCGGATCAGAATAATGCCAAGAGCAGCGTTGGGGAGAATAATTCTTCAGTCCAATTGAGGAAGACGAAATCCGCGTCGGATCCCATTTCGGATGAATCCAGCAATGAAATTAATGGCGGAATCGAGAATGTTCCGTCTCAGAATGAGAAGGACGACGATTCGGACGAAAATTGTAAGGACTTCGAAGTGTGTGAAGAGAAGCCCATTTCAAGCAGTACGGACAATGTGAGCGTGCCAAAATGTTGTCCGGAATTGTCGGTGCCGGCCGAAGGCGATGCAGATGCTTTAGTCGACGAAGAAGCAGAAGAAGATGAAGATGAAGAGGGGGACGCGGTGGATGAGACTATTGAAACCGAGACGGAGGAGAGTTTCGATGTAAAGGAAATCAATATTCCTATAGAGCCTAAAATTGTGAAGGAATCGGAGAATAACCAGGCTGAAAATGAGCAGGAAAAGAAGATGGTTGTGAAAAAACCAGAGAATAACAATAACAAGGTTGCGAATGAACTGGACAAGAAGGTGGTGGTGAAGGAACCAGAAAAGAAGGCTGTGATCGATGATCCTGTAAACAAGAAGGCATTGAACGTGAATCAACCAGAGCCTAAGAGAATTCAGAATGTGAATGTGAATGCGAATCAACCAGAGCCTAAGAGAATTCAGAATGTGAATGTGAATGCGAATCAACCAGAGCCAAAGAGAATTCAGAATGTGAATCAACCAGAGCCAAAGAGAATTCAGAGTGTGAATGTGAATCAACCAGAATCCAAGAGAATTCAGAGTACCTTCAAGAGATTCCAGCAAAATAATGAAAGAACAGCGTCAATCCCTGCAGTTACTGTGAAACAATCTCCTCCAGCAAGAAGGCATTCCACAATTTACCAAAATTTCTCAAAAGATAATTCACATTCAAGTAAGTTCTTTCTGAGTTTCTGAATTTCCGTGTTCTCAGTCTGTTTTCTGGGCTCTGTGCTTGTTTTATTTAACAGCACCGACTGATTTTCACTCTTCAATTCCAGAAGCAGAATACCATAGCTTCCCTCAAACCCAGAGCAAACTGCAGAGTCTAGGTGATCGATCTATCTGTAATCCGGAATTGTGCAGAAGTGAAAAGTGAAATTCATTGGCAAAATTGTATTCAGATTCTAACATTTTTTTCAATCTTCAGTTGACTTAATCATGTGGAGAGAGATCTCAAGATCAGCCTTTGTATTTGGGATTGGAACATTCGTTATAACCTCATCTTCATATGCACAGGACATAGATGTGAGGTTAGAAGTTCCCAATAAACCATATTACTAATAAAACAAAGCAATTGTTAATTCCCAGAACTGACAATTTCCTCTCTCCCTGTGGTTGCAGCTTTATATCAGTCATGTCCTATCTGAGCCTCGTCTATCTTGCTGTTATCTTCCTCTACAGATCCTTAATTTGCAGGTAAATAGTAGTCCATGCACAAGGGATAAAAAAGTGAGCGGCAGTAAATTACCAAGAAAGTACTCTATTTCTGATTCTTTTTGTTTGGGACTGAATTAAACAGGGGAGTCATAGATGTAGATGACAAAAATTATGTACTGGGAGAAGAAGAAGCAACTTGGGTACTAAAATTGATTCTCCCTTACTTGAATGAGTTACTATCTAAACTCAGAGCCCTTTTTTCCGGAGATCCTGGTACTACAATGAAGGTAATTAATATTCTCTCTACTCACCCATTACATTATTTCATTCCCTTGTCATTTCCTGCAAAGTTTTGAAAAGAGTGTTTTATAAGAACATCTTAAACATCCATGTGTGTGAGCTGCATGTTACTTCATGTTTTTTAATAAATTATACATTTGGAGGTCTAATGAAAGAATCACTATCAAATTGAAAATTCTGACCATAATCTATGTAATGTGCAGTTGGCAGTTTTGCTCTTTGTTTTAGCGAGATGTGGTAATTCCATAACCATTTGGAAAATGGCCAAATTTGGTAAGTTTACTTTTGATTGATTTATGACATTTTTTGGTTGCTGAGTGAGATCAGTTGAGAAATTTAACTGGTAAAAAAGATGACCCTTTTATACCATGCTCTTGTTAAAAAGTGGCGATGCCTAATCCTAAGGCTATTACTATTCGTTAGATATGGTACTCTGCTCTGCAGCGTGGGCAAAATGTGAAAGGCTAGTTTAGGTTCAGCTCTCTTATCTACCAACAAGACGAACAAAAAAAATACTTACGTCTGAACCGCAAAGTCTCATACTCTTTGCAACATTTATTAGGGGAGGGAAAATTGCCTATTTCTAGATATATTTTTCATCATTTATAATACTATAATTTATTTTTACTTTTTTTTTTAAAAAACATATTTTTGGCAAAATTAATAAAATATATTAAAGATGGTTTTTTTTCACTATATCAATTTTTTTGGGTGGATTATAGTATGTTTTTTGTTGTTGCCATTTTACAACTGACACATGGATATATTTCTGACTACTCAGGTTTCTTTGGAGTTTTCACTATACCAAAAGTTTGTTCCTCCTACTCTGCTCAGTTAACTGCATACGGTAATTTCCTCAATGTGATGTAGCTTTGCTTGAATATTAATTGAAGGTTTCTGAATATGTTACAAAAATGTAAAGGATGGCCAATATAGATAAAAGGAATTAAAAATTATTGGATTAAACATAAAAAAAAAATTCCTGATTTATGATTCCATAGTATAGGGTTAAGGTGTATAAAGTAAAGAAAAATCACTGAGGTCTAAGGAAGAATTTTTTTTTAAAAAAAAAACTCAATAACAAATGAGCAATAAAACGTGCCATTATACGTTAAGATGCTATAGTTTTTTTTTAAAAAAAAAATATGTAAAAGAATGGAGGACAGTTGCAGTGACTTCAGTGGGCAAAGTGATGAGTGAATGGCATGTAGTGGCAGTGGTAGCGTTGATAAGGACTTGGCAACGGATCTTTTGTAACTAGTATTAGACTGTGTCCCCATAGTGCAGAGAGGGTGGGCCTTATTATTTAAAAAGATTAATTCAGATCATGGGCCCAATAATACGTTAATCAATTATCTAAATTCATATCACGTTAAACAAAACCAATACCTATAAACCACGTTGGATGTGCGTAATGGTTTAGCATCTCGTCCCTTAAGCAAGTGATTGGGGGTTCGATCCCCAACTCTTGTGAATGGAAAGTATCCCGTAGCTAGTTTTCTACCGCTTCGTGTGCTGACAGTAGGGCGAAGGATTAGTCTCATGGCTGTCGGCTGTGAGGATACCTTGCATAAGCAAAAAAAAAAAAAAAACCAATACCTATATAGTTACACTACATTTTGACATCTTGTAACAAACAGAAATCACATTGATTGAAGATAAAATCTACATAGCAATAGTCAAAATACAAAATCAAATGTATAAAGAACTCGAGCTCTCTCTTAGTGTTCCAGGATTTAATCCTTAGATTGGGAGTTGGGAGTAGGAAAATAGCTTTGGACATGGCGAGAAATTGTCTGCTCTGTTTTTTTGGTAGGTGGCGAGAAATTGTCGTTCTTTATGAATTTATTTCACCCCATGGGTTTAGGGCCTTTTGAGAATTGGGGTTGTTGTTGAGGTGACATAGTAATAGTAATGGGATCTATTAATGGTCCTCCACATCTGATGCTTTGTGGGTTTTTGGCACTCCCAAGCTCCAGATTTGTCACTTTCATGTGCTTATGTCTATTTATTGGGTTCTTAAAACCCAAGCCCTCTCTTTAAGAGCCCTCATTAAGTTCTAAAACGGTCTCCTCTGCGCTTTTATTGTATTGTTTTGTTTTGTTTGTAGTAGCCCTGTTCTAATTCTAAATGTAGAATTACAAGAAAGATTTGATTTTTTAGATATGAAAAACATATGTACAACATAAATTTGATTTGAGTGGACCCTGGTTTTAGTTTATTACTTTTAACATGTAGTAAAGATTAGCACCAAAAGTGGTGGTGGTGGTGGTTGATTAATTTGAAGTTTTTGTTGTGAATGAAGGGAATTTTTGGGTTAGGAGATTCAGAGACGCCTGGGATTCATGCTCACACAAGAAAGCAGTGGCTCTCGGCATCTTCAGCCTTGTTTGGAATTTGTCATCTGTTGTTGCTCGTACCTGGGCAGGTAATTTCAACTATACCCATTCTAATCATCATCATAATAATAACATCAACAACAACAACATTAATTTATAGACACAAAATTCAGAATTTTAAGTCTGCTACATATACCCACCTGACTTTCAAAATTAACAGTAGTAGGGTTTAGTGTGAAAAGTTAAAAAGATGTTAGATTTAACCTTTGAAATGTGCAACTTAACATTTAAAGGGATTTATAGTCATCGTAAACTGGTATTTACATCATATATATATATATATATGTGCATGTGGCAGTGTTTGTGCTGTTTGTGGCGTTCAAATATTATCAGCAACATTATATGGTGAGGGATGAGTATGTGGAAAATGAAGACGAAGAAGTAGAAGAAGAAGCAGCAGCTGATGAGATGGACACGTGGCAGGCTGCATGTGGAGGGAAGAATCAAGGGCTTGCCCCCATTAAACTTAAGAAAGGATTCTAAATATTTGTGTCCCCCTGGTGTGCTTTTTTTTTTTTAACTCCTTTTTCTAATATAGTATTTTTTTTTACTATATTAAAAAATATATAGTTTTACTACATTGTAAATTTCTTTTTTACTAGTGATGATAAAGGAAATCCCAGCTGAGAAATAAATAGTTATGTGATCTTCATTATTATATGCCGGTTCTATGTTGATGTTGGGTTGATTGTTGACTTGACTCCATTTGTATATATTATTAATATATTTCAACAGAAATAAAATATACTCGTATAATTTATTCATTAATTGAAATATTTTGTTATTATTAGTTAATAATCTTCAACAATAAAAAGTGAATGATACTTAATATTTCAATGATAAATGTCAATCCTTTTTTTCTTTTATATTGAATTTCTAAAATTTATCTTACATATATTGATTTTCTCCCCTAAAATTCAAAGTCCTATCCTATTTTTTTTCTTAGTTCAAATCATCAATACATATGTCACAATGTATTCAAAATACAAGCCTTTATATAAATTTTTATTATTTTCCCCTGAAATCAATATGTATTCTTCCCCTCATATGTTTTTTAACCACGAATGTTTTTATTATATTCCACCACAATTCCCCAAACTAAATTCTCAAATACACGTGAGGCCATTCTTAGGATAACATGCACATTTCTTGGGGACTTTTATATACTCCCTCTGGTTCTAATTATAGGACATATTTAACCGATTTTGGGGATATTAAGGAAAGAAGTTAAATTAGTTAATTTTATTCATTTTCCTAAAATATCTTTATATAAATTTAAAGTAACATAAGTAAAAGTGAATTAACAACCCTTATTACATACTTTTCCAACTTAGAATTTTCTTTTCCACATGCTTTTTAATTGAAATAATGGTCTTACTATATAAACATATATGTGTATATATGTATACATATAGATATAGACATATATATATATATAGACGCACACACATATACATACATATATCTACACACATATATGAACACACACAGACATATATAAACACACACGATACACACATATATGTATATATATGTGTGTTTATATATCTACATACATATATCGACACACATATAAACACACACAGACACACACATATATGTGTATAACACATATATACATAGATACACCCACACACTACTCACATATGTGTGTGCGTGTGTGTGTTAGTGTGTATATATATGTATATTTGTATAATAGACACACACACACACACAAATATATATATGTATATTTGTAATCACCAAAAACTAAATACACTTGAGAGAATAAAATAGGGGTCTTTTAGAAAAAAAAAATTTGATAAAACCTAGAATATTGTCTTAATAATTAGGATCAACACTAATTTCTAAATGTTGTCTTATAATTAAGATCGGAGGGAGTATATTAGATCTGGCCCTATAATTCAATGACGTTCTTCCTTATTGGGCTTAATACAGCTTGCTGATTTTAGAAACTGTAGGCCCAACTAAGCCTTATTAGGAAGAAGAGAAATTTAGATAGCACAACAACATTCCATTATTTGGTCCAAAGAAAATTATAGTCGTAGTATTTTATGGCCCAAGGATAATAATACATTGCAAACAATCAATCGTATCAAAGCCATTGATCCATTTATTTAAGTGGACACTCCTCAAATATACAATAAATGGAAGCAGATCCTCTCGTCATCTCATTTTCTTATCATCCTTTGAGTTTATCTGAACTATTAATTGAGAAGATAATCACATATGAACCGTTGATTGAGAAGAGGAGAAAAAGGTTAAAGGAGTGATAACTTAATGATGAGACTCATTTTTTACCTTTCAAATTGATTGGAAAGACATGATTTACAGATTATGAGGAATGGTAAGAAAATAAATGATAAGAAAAACTGGACCCTTTCAATAAGGGTATACTAAAAAAAAAATGTTTTATTTAAGATTAAGATTAACTTTTTAAATATATCTATATTAAAGACCAGAGAGTATAATGCAAAATCCTATGCAAATCCTAACTTCCATAATATGAAAATAATGATAGAAACACTTATCCAAAAATTTAGAAGCTTGAAAATACTCCATATTCTTTGATAATATAAACCATAACAGATTTCATTGTTTTTTCAACCCTCACCCCATATCGCATCATGTTTGTTTGCTATTAAATACATGGAAGATTTCTTCATTTATATATCTTTAAAACTAAAATATATATCCAAGCTTATCATCTATATGAATCAATCAAACTGTACAGGATATTACTTTTCTAAACTCCTACATGTCAAATAATCATTTCTAAGCGTCAATTTACATTTCAAATCATATATATATATATATATATTCGAACCTCAATTATGACATAAAATCACACTTAAATGTGCTGTCCTCTAAACTTATCAATTTATTATGAAGCAAGTTAGATATTACACAGACTAAATGAGTTAAATTATTTTAATAGAAAGAAACATAACTTATAATTCTTTAAAGGTTAAAATATACTTTTAGTCCTTTAAGTTTATATGAGGTCTACTTTTGGTCCCTTAATTTCATAAAGTATACTTTTGGTTCTAAAATTTTAACATCGTTAATTTTGCTAACAGAAAATGTAAACTCAAGTGATAATAGTGTAAATTTAAGTGATGATTTTGTAATTAAATACTATTAGGCTTAAATTTAAAATATGGATAAATTGAAGAATATATAAAATCTGTGTAATTAAGTGTTATTAGTCATCACTTGAGTTCGCTGCATCAGTGTTTTCCGTTAGCAACATTAACGGTGTTAGAATTTTAGGACCAAAAGTATACTTTATGAAGTTAAGGGATTAAAAGTATACCCTATGTAAAACTTAAAGGACTAAAAGTATACTTTAGCCTTTTCTAAAATATAATGGGAAAGTCTCCACCACATCCCTTATCAATTTTTTTAATCAACACAACCCATAATTCTTCTAAAATAAAACAATTTAAAATCACTTATTAGGTTATTGTGGTTGTAATTGAGTGTTGCACCACTTGTATATCCAATTACATACATTCTTGTACGTGGCAATATAATGGTGAAGTTTTCGATTTCAGAAATCCCAATTATTACTATTTTATAGATCAATCATATATTTTTCTTAACATTCTCTGATAGATACACAACGTACAATGAAAAAGAAATAAAATAAAAAAAATATGGAGTTAAGTCAATTTTAAATATTAATTCTTAATTTGCTCTTGAATTAAGAGTGAAAGCTTTTGAAATGAATGTGAGACGCGTGGTGCATCAAACACATTTGTGACAGGTAAGTGTGTATGTGGGCAATATTAATAAAACGATACTATCCAATTTGACAAAACAGTCGTAATTTGTGTGGCCAAAATTTGATAGCTGATCTCAAACGACATTATAACGTATGAGGACTTTGGATATTCAACTTTTTTATATATTTGTTTTAATTTAACTGCATTCATCGAACACAGATAATGTAACTCGTGCATGATTGATTAGCTTGATTGAATTTCACTGTCTTCAAGAAAAATATTTAGAAATAAACATATCTATTATATATAATGCTAAAAACAATTAACTTATATTACCCCAAATAGGCGGATGTAGGTTATGGATTGGGGGAACAAGTGCCCCTTTGAATTTGTCACTTGGTTAATTTTATTTATTTATTTTTAAAGATATATTTAGTGCCCCTTAAATTTGTCTCTTCCAATTTATTTATTTATTTTTGTTAAAGATGTATTTGATAACATTGATAATAAGACAATTATGATGGAATTCCAAAAAATAAGGTTTAGAAAGATGACATTGTAATTATTTTTATTGTAATATACTTTTATTATTAAAATATATATATTTGAACTTATTGAGTGCTCACCCTTCATTGTTTTTTAATGTATTTAAAACTTTTCTTCAAAAAAAAAAAAAAAAAATCAAAGGCGCTGCCCCCGAATCCCCCTGCCACTAGTGCCCCTACTTGAATAATTTTCTTGATCCACCCCTGTTACTCTATACATATATATATGATTTATTGTTTATCATGTTATTTAACATAAGGTTATGTCAAGTCACCCCAAAACTACGTCGTTTCGGGAGTTAGTGGAATTAATGAAGGGTGTTTTGATATTTTTGTTTTTATATTTATTATATAAATTTTACTAAAAGGCAGAGTTAGAGGAATCAATGAAGGGTGTTAATTTTACCAAAACATCCTTCATTAATTCCCCTACTCCTAAAACGATGTAGTTTTGGGGTAACTTGACATAACCTTATGTCAAGTGATATGACAAACGATAAACCATATATATATATAGAGTAACAGGGGTGGATCAAGAAAATTATTTAAGTAGGGGCACCAGTGGCAGGGGGATTCGGGGGCAACGCCCTTGATTTTTTTTTTTTTTGGTATTCTTAGAATTAATATTAAACAGTTTAAAATTGCCACATGAACATTGAAATAATAAATAGTTCGAGAGTTAAAAATAATACCCTCATTGCTCTCTCTCAACTCTCATGTCAGTTCAAATCTATTTAAAGCGCTAGTTGCTCTCTAATCAATACTTTCGTGGTAAAATTGATCTTTATGTCTTTAGATATTTAACAGGGTTACACTCATTGTAGCAATAATTGCGAAGCCGCATTAAATTATGCACAATGGAGAAGGGAGATGTTTCATTTCGAACCTCAAAACCCTAACGATCACTCTAAGTTATCAATCAATATATTTTTTCTGTACGCACATAATGTGATAGATACATCACACATGATTAGCAATTAAAAAAGAAATAAAAACAAAAATATAAAAAGTAAATGAATTTTAAATATATTAAGTGATTAATTAGCTATCGAATCAAGTAAAGGCCTTCAAATGAAATCGAGACGCGTGGTGTAACAAATCAAACTGAGTTTATTTGACCGGTAAGTGTATGGATCTAGTATCTACTAATTAAATTAAGCGACACGGTCACATCGATTAAACAGTTGTATTTTGAGATTTGTGTGGCCAAAATTTGATAACTTAATTATCTCAAACGACATTTTAATGTATACGGTTTTCCAAAATTCAGCATCCTCGAACACGTATAATGTTGTTGTCCCTCTCATGCATGATGGCTCTTTATGTCTGAAATATAAGAGTTAGACAATGATTTATTATTTGGACAGAAGGGAAAGGAATGACAAACTTTTATAAGTTGGCCTTGAAAAAATTGGACAAATTTACAGGGTTCAGAAAATGTTACTAAAGATAAGATTTAAATAAGATAAAAGAGTGAGCAAAACTAATTAAAAATTTGTAACCCTACTTCTCTCTCTCTCTATTAAAAAAATCCAACTCATTTTTTTTTCATCCAATTACTTTCCTGTCCCTCCCTTATGCCATACAAGGTCTAAGACCTCAATCAATTTTGCAACCTAAATTTATAATCCTTTGCCCATGCATTATTATACAAGTTTTTAATCAAATGTAGTTCAAATTTACATAATCAAATAGGGTAATTTATGGAAAACAATATATATATCTGTTATAAATAACTAATTTAATTAATTTTCTTAATATTCTCAAATTAATTGTCTGGTTCTTATATTAAAAATCTGATGGAGTATGTAACTTGACGTAGTATTACATACTCCATCCAATTCGGAATATAGATTGAGCGCCTTCACCTAGAGAGTTACTCCCTCCCTCCAATCTTATAAGAGTGAGTTGACTTTTATTTGGAGATATTAAATAAACTTAATCATAATACATGTTGTGTATCATTATATTATATATCATTTTATAAAGTAGGCAAATAAGTTTGAAGAAAAACAATAAATATAAATACTTAAATGTAGCTTATTTCGGTTCTTTAATCTTTCCAGAAAATAGGCAACTCACTTTTATATTAAGGACGAGAGGTACTAGTATTTTTCAATTTTACTGCTATTATTAATTATAATGACATAATTGAAAGTGAATTATATTATGAAGAAGAGTTTTTTTTTTTTTGGGGGGGGGGGGGTTTTTTAAATTAGGAAAACAGGTGTGCCAAACATAATTGAGACATATAGAAAAACAGGTGAGTAGGTTTTAGGTATTGGGGAGACATCAGATGTAACATCCTGAATTTTGGACCTAAAGACTAGAAAATTAGCCTATTTTTGGAGGACTATTAGACCCTATTTTTGAAAATGAATTTAGAATCAGTATTTTATTGGACATGAATAGTGTTTACTATTCACAAATACGTACATGAATAGTATTCACTATTCACAAATACGTATTCACTTTTTATAAATACGGTATTTAATCGATATTTTGAGAAATATGAAAAGTATTTACTATTTACAAATACGTATTTACTATTTAAAAATACGGTATTTACTATTCATAGATACGTATTTACTATTTGAAAATACGTATTTACTATTCATGCGGGACCCACGTCAAAATAATTCTCCTCCTGCCGACACATTCACGGGAGAAATTTTGAAAAATTTGACGCGGGACCCACTTAATAATAATATTATTATAATATAATATCTTATACTTTGGAAAATAATAGAAATAAAATTATTTCCAATAAACCGTGAATTAGGTTTTTAAAGTAAGGGTATATTATAAACAAGCGAATTTCTATCTCAGAGTGGGTTATCTCCAAAGTCATTTCCGTAATCGGCGGAATGATTATTGAGATAGGTTGAAACCGATATTTTGAAGCAGGACAGATAGTGGAATCTATAGGAAATAAATCATAACTCAAACTCCTTGAATTAAGTAGTAAACAACTGCACATATTATGAATCAGTGAATTTTTGTCTAGAAGTTGGTGTCACCCGAAGTAATTTCTGTAACCGTCAGTGTCCGACTTAAAATCTTCGGCAGGTTACGGAATACCCTAAATAGGATCAAAAATTTAGTTGACCCAGATATTTCTGAAGAGGAAAAATAGAACTTCAAGGCTGTGCTTCCGGATTCTTGAGAATTTCTAATATAACGCGATTAGAACACCGATCAGGGAATCTTTATAGGATAAATGCAAAAGAGTAAGAAAGTGTCATCGTCATGATGACGTCATCGATGACGTAAGCATCTTGATGACGTCATCGATGACGTAAGCAAATGGATTGGGCGGTTGAGATGAAGCCATGTTTAAAGTCAAGATCCAACGGCCAAAATCTGACCTGATAAAGTATGAATAGTATCATGCTTTTTCACTATAAATAGAGGCTTCATTTCTTCATTTTCTTCACACCAAACTCAGAGAACAACAGTTGAGTTTAAGAGAAGAGTGAGAATTCTTAGAGTTAGAGAGAGAGTTTAGAGTAAAGTTCTTGAAGCTGGAGAGAATGAGCAGGAACTTCAAGGGTAAGTTCTTTGGTCTCTAGTCTTAATATTTGGTAGTTTCTTTTGGTAATTATAGTAGAAATGCCAGATAGAGTTTTTCTGAGTATGCTCTGTGGCTGCAGCTTAGTCTGATCTGTCACATCAGAAAAGAATTATCCTTGGACAGTAAATATTATTTACTGGCACAGTAAAAAATATTTACCGGCACGGTAAAAATATTTTTACTGGTACTATTCACATGAATAGTGAATATCCAACATAGTTTCCGCAAATGCTGAAAATTAATGGTCACTGATAAAAATGATATTATAGGATATCCGAGGATTCCGGAGTCAGATTCAAAGGAAGTTTGGGGATACGTGAATAGTGCCGTATACGTGAATAGTGCCGTATACATGAATAGTGCCGTATACATGAATAGTAATTTACTATTCACGTGGAAGGAAGGTACGGACGCGTATTGTAACCTTAACTCTGATGCTTATGGTATGCTTATATGTGATAGATAGTCTGAAATTCTGTTTTTGAAAATTGATCATACACATACAACTTGATACGGGTTATAGTCTTGATAACGCCGTTATGTTTTCCTAGCGCTGAGGACACGGATGTACACCGTGGCACTGGTGAATAGTGCAGACTATAATAACATGCATATTGCAGTGGCTGTGTTATGTTATTATGTGAATATATGAATAATGTATGTGATTATTGCTGTTTTGACATAAATATCTGTCATACATATTTGATACATAAGCATGAGGTTAACCGTTACCTGAGGTTCAATGGGTATTGAACCTCAGCTCTTACTGTAGCTTCAGGATTTTCGGAGTGAACAGAAACAGAAACAAGGGTAAGCAGCAGGCAGAAGGACTAGCTGGAGAAAGTCCTGTAGATATGTATAGTCTTTCGAACTCTTTGTATCAACAAACCAGTACACTACAGTGGTTGAATATCAGTTACTTTGTATTTAAAATCATTTCGTTGCTCAACTCTGGTTAAATTATTTTGAACTCTGATCAAATAATTTCGAAAATGCTTTAGAAAAGTTGGGGTGTTATATCAGACATTTGTATAGGTGTGTGCGTATATATGTATATATATAATAATTCTCAATAAATGGTAAGCTGTCAAAATTTTGAGATAATGTCTGGAATGTAATCTTATCGGTTATGGACAAATATGTAGACAAGTTCAAATTTAATTGGTTACTAAAATGTGAGGTGGCTATTACATTAGTCTTAATTAAAAATGGTGACCCGGCCCGCAATAGAGACATGCACCAATTCCATCCCCCACCCCTCCTGCTTAACTTGGTGGCTATTTAATTTCTTTACGGATTTATATGGTCTGTGTGCATTAACATGTATTTAAATAAATAACATTACACGTCTATATAATGACCAAATCAAACATTAATTTTTTTCACTGCCTCACATATTTTTAAAATTGTTATTTATTAGTTATTATCGATATGATATTATTATTGACAATAGCATTACAAGGGATTAAGTAGTAATTTTACCTCGGAAGTACACTCCAGGAGCCACTACTACAAAAAAAGTCCTAAATTAGAGGCAATTAACGTCCTTTTTGAGAAGGACGTCTGACTAGAGGTAGTTGTAAAAATAGCCTATAAGGCGTCCTATGTTAAATACAGGACGCCTTTTTTAAGGCGTCATATCATTGATTTAGGACACCTTTTTTAAGGCATCCTATGTTATTTATTAGTTATTATCGATATGATATTATTATTGACAATATATAGCATTACAAGGGGTTAAGTAGCAATTTTGCCCCGAAAGTATACTCCAAGAGTAATTTTTTCCTAGAAGTTTTTTTGGGTTCAATTTTGCTTCGGAAGTTTTTGTTTGAAGCAATTTTGCCTCTCCGTTAACAACCTTAACGGTCAAAAACTTCAGGATAAAATTGCTTCTGGTCGTATACTTCCGGGGTAAAAATGCCACTTAACCATTTTTTATATTTAATATTTAATTTTGCAATAATGATTCGTTAATGAAAATGCAACCCTTTTTTATCTCTGCCTTCGTCAATTTATGTAATTCAGCCTGTTTAAAGCAGGCTTATTTTTGATCTGTTTGAAGTAGACCTATTTTGTAGTGAGGCTGTGGCCTGTTAGCTTAATTATAAAATTTTTAAAAATATGGGCCTTCTTAATAGGGCACAAGCCAGGCTCAGGTTGAAAAAATGGCTTTTAATAAGCCATAAGCCAGGCTCAGGCCACTTTGTTGCCGAACAGGCCTGGCCTGTGAAGGGTGAAGCCTAGGCTGGCCTGGCCTGTAATATCCAAAATTTTCTTATTAGAACTTAATTATGATTATAAATTAATTAAATATGATAAATTTATTTTTACGTATTTGATTAAAAAAAAAATTGCTGTAGTAAAAAAAAAAAAAAAAAAATAAATATAATAATACATATATATATATATATATATATATATATATATATATATATATATATATATATATATATATATATATATATATATATATAATAAAGTAAGTGGGAAGCATTTTGGCAGTGGGGACGTGACCCCCCACTGCCGAAATAGTGGAAGTGGTGGGAGGCATGTCTCCCACCATCCCATGCCTTCCACCTATTCCATTTAATTAAAAAAAATATATATATATAGTGTGATTGGGGATTATAAATACACCCCCACACTAACACACACACACACGTTTCAGCTGAGTGAAGAAGAGAGGCGAGAGTGAGAGGAAGGGCAGGCAGAGAGAGGAGGAGAGCAGTAGGCAACCGGAGGTTATTTGCAATTTTTATAGGTAAGTTATTTATCTTATAAGATTATTTTGGTAGTAAATTAATTTATTTTCAACATACCTCCTTAATAAAAATTGTTCTATATATATTTTTCTCTTCCTACCGAAAATAATATTATGTTGTTTAGAAAACATTTTTAGATTTAGATATTAAAAGAGTTTTGAGTTTTAAAGATAGAAAAGTATATTTATGAAGAGAATAATAATTAGTTAATTATAACCCGTTTAGATTTGTTATTTGATTCTTATAAGAATTTAAATAACTTCTTCTATTTAAATATTTTCAAGATTTATATTTTATAAATAGTTTCACTGATTAAATATAGTACAAATGATTTAGTTGGGATTTGGATGTTTTCTACTTTGTGATGATACCGTATCAATTTTAATGCTTCTGTGAGGAATAAGGAAGAAAATTATTATTATTATTATTATTATTATTATTATTATTATTAGTATTATTATTTAGAAAGAGAAGGAAATAAGTTTCATATATATATATATATATATATACACACGTATATATCATGTGTGGCTTTATATATTTATGTAGATCATACGTGACTATGTTTATAAAATTTATAATTAATTATGAACCTTTACATATGTGTATATATATATATATATATATATAAACACAAGAACATTTATGGAATTTGAAATTCAAATAAACAGAGTCTAAAACAATTTTACTCCTATAAAATAGGATCTAACCTAACTAATTCTTATATTATCTCTCTTATAATATCTTTTACAAAATAAAATAGATAACTAAATATATAGTTTTGATTATTAAGAAAAGGATTAAATAATAAAAGAAATAGTAGAATAATAATAATAATATTATTAATTAATTAATTAAACAAAATAATATTATTATTATTACTACTGTTATAAATAGGCGTAAGTAATAATGATTGTTATTATTATTAGTAAAAATGGAATAAATAATTTGGGAAATTTCTAATAAATAAATAAAAATATATAATAAATAAACAGGGGGTTATTAATTAATAGTAAATTGAAAAGAGAATTAATATTTACAATGGTCTCCCTGAATTTTTTTAGTACAGTCATAGTTCGCCTACTTCAAGCATTCTAATTTATTATTAAAATTAGAATATTTTAATTTTACGAAATTATAAGTGATAATTTTACTTATGTAGAGTTTTAGTAAAATTATTAATAATTAGCAAATTGATTGTGGTAGATTGATTTTGGCGTATGTTTGAGCTCTTGGATTAGGAGCAGTGAGATAGTAGTTAGCTTCAACATGAGGTAACCACTTTCCACTTTTTATGGGTATTGATATGTTGCTTGTGAGTGTTTGTGAAATGATGGTAAATATTTTAATAGAGATTGCCTTGTGAAACTTTATGATTTGAATTATGAATATATATACATAATTACTCATTCATGTATAAGAATTGTTCATTTTAATATCATGATATTTATGATATTTATTTATTCATATATAAGAATGTTTCATTTTAATATCATGATATTTATCATATTTACTTATTCATGTATAAGAATTGTTCATTTTAATATCATGATATTTATCATATCTACTATTTCATGTATAAGAATGGTTCATTTTAATATCATGATATTTATTCTGATAATTATGGTAAGGGTTGAATTGGGAAGATGGAGTATTTTATTCCACCACGTGGTGAGGCCTCCATTAATGCATGATGGTTGGCTTTCTATTGTCCCATATGTTCAGAAAGGGACGGGCCCACTAATTCAATAAGGGCATACGACACCCCACATGTTCATTAAGGGGAAAAGGCCCATGGTCTGGGACATGTGCTCTGAGGATTTTGGCCGGTCCTCATCATATGACCAGAGAGCTTTTTGAGTTACCAGTAACATGGATGTAACTTAGCCCATGGGTCTAGTCGGAGGAAATAAGGCGGTTCGGTTGGATTGGTGGGAGGCAATTTGGGAATTGTTTTAATAAGACCTATGATACATAATTTTGATATAGTATTTAAAATATAAATTTTGTGACATTATATTGATAATTTATACTTTTAATACCTGGTTATATAAACTGTTCCACTTGGCACCTCATCAGTACATATTAGTATTCGTAATAAGTTGGATTGATGGTTACCCATATTTTTCAGGTGATAGCCCTCGTGCAGGTCCATCAGGGAAGACGCAAGAAGCTTAAACTACTTCTGCTGAAAGTAGTACTTCTGTCTTTTTGGTTTATGTGGGATGAAAGTATATTGCCACGTTAGGGCTCATACTGCATACTCTGATTTACATTTGCATATTTTAATTCAATAATGGACATTACTTCGTTGTTAATGAACCTTTAATTACTTATTATGTTAAGTAAATCTTAGGATGTTACAATTTGGTATCAGAGCGTATGATTCTGATAACAGTCATGCATGCATTACATATAGTGGCAATATACAATATTCACACATACCTTCCCTGTTTAGTTCTTTTGTTGTGTTGCTTTATCATTCATTTGTTAGCGTAGGTCTCATCCTTTGGTGGGGAGAATAGTAGATACATGAAGGATTCACTCCGCTGTAATTCACCTCCAAATGCTCCTGAGACATTGTTGTCTCAAGAGAATGAAGTCTTATTTTACATCAATTCACCGATGTTTAAGGAAGCCAGATGAATTAATACTTAGATAATTTAGAGTGACAAGTTGGAATCAGGGTAGAAATTTTGATAATAGAATTGACTGCTCTTGATATAGAAGATCAATCAAAATGTAGGTTCTGGTAAGAAGTTAAAATTACCAGTTTGAGTTTGAAATTAGGAGATAAAGTTGAATTTGACGGGGGGAATATTTGAACTTGAAAAAGTCTCATTAATTTTAGAACAAAGGGTACAAATAGAAACAAGAAGGCTAAGAAGAAAATGGCAGCAATGCTTCAAGTAAGAAGAGCAACAGTTGGTACAACCCCACCACAAACTTCGACCATTTGACGTTGAAGGTTGCTAATTTCCTCTTGAGTGAAGGCTCTTATAACGGGATCTTGATGACTCATTTGTCTCCTCAGTATAGTGACCCGCCTTATAAGCTTTGAAAGCTTTTTGTACGGCCAATCTTCTAAACCTCCTTTGTTACATATCAACTTTATAGAATGTTTACTTAAATTTACCTCCTTGCTAGTTTCCTCGAGGGTTAGATGGAAATAATTACTAAAATCCTTCAGCGACATTGACTCCATTTTCTTGCGA
The DNA here is from genome assembly GCA_034222035.1 of Acacia crassicarpa. Lineage (NCBI taxonomy): Eukaryota > Viridiplantae > Streptophyta > Magnoliopsida > Fabales > Fabaceae > Acacia > Acacia crassicarpa. The sequence continues at coordinate 30,699,420 of JAWXYG010000008.1, read as the reverse complement.
TGCTCCAAGGTGGCGCTATATGTTTCACTTAGTTTGAGGGCTGAATATTTATCTTGTGAATCATTTCCTACCTCGGGTTCTTTTCCTTTGGAGGTTAGGTTTTCTGCATTGATTGGGAATGAACTACCGAGGGCTTTTTGTTGGGTTTTAGTCCATTCTAAACCAATGCAGAGAGCCTCATAATAGGATGATAAAGGATCTGGCACCAAGACATACCCTAATGCATTTTGATCCAGGCAATATTGTGATAGGAAAAGTTTAATTTCTTCTAAATTTTTATTGCTAAAATCAAATGTTTGAAAACTATCAGCACTGGAAGAACATTTTTGTATATCTTGGTGCATGACAGCATGGCATATCATACCTATCCTACCATGAACCTCAAGCTTCTTGTAGTGAAGCCCATTAGTGTGAATGATTTCCCGTAAAACATGGCAGCAACCGCAGGAAAATGGGTTAGTGGTATTAGCCAAACTGAGGGCCGGATCCCTTGGTGGAGCAGGATCCCTTGGTTGAACGGGTTGGGTTGACTCCATGAGTTCTGTCATGTTGCGGCATCTTTTAACAGGTCGCTCTGATGAGCCAGTCTCAAATTCTTCTCTATTAGTAACTATAGGAGTGGTATCTTGGACCCTCAGAGTAGAAGTAGGATCATTAGATGTTAAGGTAGAAGGAGGAATGCTTATTTCGAAAAAATTAGGAGAGAATAAAGAAGAATAGGAGAATGATACATTGTTAGACAAGTCAGCTAACATGCCAGACTGATTTATACCTAGTAAAGCTTCAAGGAAGAAAGGATCGCATGATTCAGAAATTGGGATGTTGTTGCTTGGACCTGCCATATTTGAAGGAGTAGTAAAGAGGAAGTTATGATCGAAGGGAAGCGTAAGAGAGTAAACTAGTATGTCGATATTTCAGGAGTTTGAAAGTATGGGAAGCAGCTACCTTTGTATTCCTCGATTTATAACTGAAGTTGTTACCATTCTATCTGTGCAGTGCAATTTCTTAATCTGCAAGCCAGCTAAAAGTCATTTGTCCCTTCTGTACATGTTATACAACGCAGCACCGCACCCTAGCAACCTAATAGCTCGAAGCTGTCTAGATTGTTGTGCATGCGTACACCACATAGTAATCATTTATTACTATGTCCCTAGGAATCTTGACTTGAAACATACTGCCAAACCTTGATGTCGGGTCAGTGATAAATAAGGTAGTCTGAGAGAATCCAAAGATTTAAAATCGGTGCAGCATTCATTGCTGGACGTGTCTTCAGGAATTTAGTTTGACAAATACACACTGCATGCTGATTGTTTTAGGATCGTATCTTTTGAGAGTTTGTCTTGGAGCGTGTAGTTGGTTGATGTTCGACTGGTATTTGGAAAGGGATGTCTGAGAGTAAGCATGCTCAGTTGATGCAATCTCGAGTAAGGTGAATCTTCTAGAAGTATTACAAATTTGAAATATCCCGGTTTAAGGTTCGAATACCTTGTGGATTAAAAAGGGGGGGTGAACTTAGTGAATGTAGTATGATTATGGTGATGTTTGGTATATGTATTTGTAATACTGTAAATTCATTTCGAACCATGTGAATAATGCTGAGGTTGTGATAATAGTATTGGAATGATGTGAAGATGTTAGATTAAATAAGGAAATGATTGAAATTAAGTTTGAATATGATCTAAATTGAAATAGTGCCAAGGTCAAAATGTAAATGAGGTTGTATTAAGGTTCCAATACATGAGAATAGGAATCCTGTGAATATTGATTGATGGTAAGATCGAGATGTGATTAAGGTTATACGAAGGTTTTAGTACTTGAAAGTAGGAACCCTGTAAGTGTTGATTGATGTGGTGCTATGAGCAATGCTTTGGGTATGATTGAGGGTTGTCGATTAGATGAAAGAATAATGTTAGAATAGGCTCTTGTGATATTGAGGACTGAAATGGATTTAGAACCTTGTGTGTTGTGTTTTGGTTATGAAGATGACATTTGAATGTTTCAAGGTTTAAATTAGAAATGAGAATTGTAATCCTAGTTTGTATATTGGGTATTATTGAGGTAATATGATTTCTTGGTCCAAACTATGTTCTGGATTGTGAATCTGATAATTACGTTGTTTGGGGTTATTTGAGGATCAAACTATGAATTGTGATCTAAAGATCTAACTTGACAGTTGAATGATTCTTACATGTGTGAATCGACCCGAATGAATTGAGGTATTAGGATATGGTGCCAAGTGAATTGAATCACTTAAGGTAGTAGAGTGTGGCACCAACGTATATGAGGTATCTAGAGGTTACTAGCTGCTAGGGGATGATTTTAATATCTAAAAAAAAAAAGAAAAAAAAAATGATTGAGAGTAGAAACCCTGATAATAATGACTGATGTTGTGTCATTAGCACGTTATTGGAGGTATGTTTGAGGATAAGCACCTATTTGATATGGGGTATTTTGAGGTTGTTGGTTGCTGTATCAGCTTAGGGAAAGATCTCGAATATAGAATATTCCCTTAAAGTTATAAATGAGAGTTAGTTCCTTAATAGAACCGTATGATAGCTATAACCTGAGAGGTGTTATACATGATGACCTTCTAAGGACAATTGTCTAATTCTTGGTTATGTTTGAAAACTAGAATGTTGAATTTGCCAATGCACCTGCTAATTTTGTGAAAAACTTTTGAAATAGAGTTTTCTAAAAAAAAAAAAAATAAAAATGCTTTCAACCGAAATTGAGACTAGGGTAGTGGTCGCTATTGAAATTATGCCTCATAAAAGGTTTTGGTGGGGCTCAGGTTTAAAATTGAATTTTGAACTATGTGGTGTAAGGCAATACGAAACTGGAAGAGGTCAAAAACTGTTGTAGAAATACTCAGTTTGTTGGGTCTTGCCAGCTATGTTTAAAAATATTTGAAATTTTGGGCTAGTTATAAAGCTCATTTAAATTGAAAATTTGTTGGATGTGACATGAGAGGTTGACACTTGCACCAATGGTGAATATTCCCAATCTAAGTAGTTCCACCTTAGAGGGGCGTGCATTTTGTTTTATGGAACTGGCACTAGCCGTGATTAAGAACTGGTCAGCTGGGAAAGCGGTGCACAGTGGTGGCCGTGATTATGGACTGGCTTGACTGGGAAAGCGGTAAGGAGCCTTTATTGGAAATGTTAGTATGGATACTTGGTCCCTTATAGGGGGATGGAAATTCTCCCATATCGGTCGGCAGACACGTTGCCACTTCAGTGGTTTGGGTATGAAAGGATTGGGATATGCCGTTGTACTAAAAGGTTGAAGTGGTGGTGAGAATTTTCAAATGTTGAATTTTGTGAAATGAATTATTCCATTGTGTGTTAAACCGGCAGAAAATGTGTTTCTTGAATTTAGGCTGGAAAAGGATGTATTTTCTCAAAATTGGGCTGGCAGCGATTATGGTTTATTGAAAATGAAAAAAAAAAATGTTTTGTGCAATTATAAAAATGTACTGCGACCACTGAAATTTTTTTTTTTTTTAATATTTGAAAATTTTGAAGTTTATGTAATAACATAGGGAAATAAAAAGCAATGGCGTCATTGCCATTTGCTAATGTATTGAAATGAAAAGCGGTGCAGTTGGCAATTGGGTTGAAACAGGGACAGAAACTGTTAGAATGGTCTAGAGATTTGAACCGGGTAGATAAGAAATGCTAGCATGCTAAGCAAGAGAAAGGTGGTATGAGAGCCGAAGATGAGGAAGCGCAGACACGGAGTAAATGAACAGAGATTCAAGGCAATAAGACCCGGTATGCAAGTTTGCACGGGGCCGTATCCCTGTGTTGTGAGACCTATGTGTTTAGTGCTGTGTGAAATGTTGATTGCATAGTGACTTTAAACAAATATGTCTAGAATACATTTTGAGGTTGGCAAAACATTCAATCTGTACCAAGTGATAGATAAGGAACGTTAGCTTGAGGGTAATTCCTTAGGTAGTAAGTTTAGAAATCCAGTGTTGTGGTAGTAAAATGTGTCGAAAGGCTAGCAAATGATAAGCCGAGAAGACTATTCAGACACTCGAGGACATGTTAAGAGCTTGCGCCATCGAGTTCTCAGGTAGCTGGAACAAGCACTTGCCATTGGCAGAATTTGCATACAATAATAGTTACCATGTCTGCATTCAAATGGCACCTTTTGAGGCTTTGTATGGCCAGAAGTGCAGATCGCCGTTGTGTTGAATTGAGTGAAAGAACTATCATCGGACCAGATTTGGTAGATAAAACATCACGGAAGGTTGAGACGATACGACAGAAGTTGTTGACAGCTCAGAGCTGATAGAAGAGTTATGCGGATCGTTGGAGAAGACCATTGGAGTTTAGTATCGGGGATTATGTTTTCTTGAAGGATTCGCCCTTGACAGGTATAGGGAGGTCTATTAAGGCAAAGAAGTTGACTCCACGGTTCATAGGGCCATATGAGATTTTGGAGCGTATTGGGCCTGTTGCCTATCGGATCGCCTTGCCTCCACACTTATCTCAAGTGCACTATGTGTTACATGTGTCACAGTTGAAGAAGTACTATCCAGACCCATCTCATATCATTAAACCTGAGGAAATCGAGCTGAGAGAGAACTTGACTTATATAGCTGAACCATAGAGAATCTTAGATGTCTGTGACAAACAACTGAGGAAGAAAACCATTCGACTTGTGAAAGTCATATGAAAGGGTATGACACCCGGAGATGCAACTTGGGAACAGAGGAAAGGATGCGTCGAGACTTTCCGAACTTGTTTGCTTAGGTGTGTAGTTGTACTTGTCTTGATTGAATTAGTGCATTTATGGTGGTGTTATGTCAATGCTTGAATTTTTGTGACATGGTGATCGTTCGTTTTGATGTGTCTTATGCCAAACTAATTTGACAGTATTGTTTGACTCTGTTGAAGTATGTTAAAAGCTTGGGATATGGATTAGCTTCCATAATGACTTGTTAGAAATTTTGGGGACAAAATTTTATTTAGATGGGGAGAATTGTAATATCCAAAATTTTCTTATTAGAACTTAATTATGATTATAAATTAATTAAATATGATAAATTTATTTTTACGTATTTGATTAAAAAAAAAATTGCTGTAGTAAAAAAAAAAAAAAATAAATAAATATAATAATACATATATATATATATATATATATATATATATATATATATATATATATATATATATATATATATATATATAATAAAGTAAGTGGGAAGCATTTTGGCAGTGGGGACGTGACCCCCCACTGCCGAAATAGTGGAAGTGGTGGGAGGCATGTCTCCCACCATCCCATGCCTTCCACCTATTCCATTTAATTAAAAAAAATATATATATATATAGTGTGATTGGGGATTATAAATACACCCCCACACTAACACACACACACACGTTTCAGCTGAGTGAAGAAGAGAGGCGAGAGTGAGAGGAAGGGCAGGCAGAGAGAGGAGGAGAGCAGTAGGCAACCGGAGGTTATTTGCAATTTTTATAGGTAAGTTATTTATCTTATAAGATTATTTTGGTAGTAAATTAATTTATTTTCAACATACCTCCTTAATAAAAATTGTTCTATATATATTTTTCTCTTCCTACCGAAAATAATATTATGTTGTTTAGAAAACATTTTTAGATTTAGATATTAAAAGAGTTTTGAGTTTTAAAGATAGAAAAGTATATTTATGAAGAGAATAATAATTAGTTAATTATAACCCGTTTAGATTTGTTATTTGATTCTTATAAGAATTTAAATAACTTCTTCTATTTAAATATTTTCAAGATTTATATTTTATAAATAGTTTCACTGATTAAATATAGTACAAATGATTTAGTTGGGATTTGGATGTTTTCTACTTTGTGATGATACCGTATCAATTTTAATGCTTCTGTGAGGAATAAGGAAGAAAATTATTATTATTATTATTATTATTATTATTATTATTATTAGTATTATTATTTAGAAAGAGAAGGAAATAAGTTTCATATATATATATATATATATATACACACGTATATATCATGTGTGGCTTTATATATTTATGTAGATCATACGTGACTATGTTTATAAAATTTATAATTAATTATGAACCTTTACATATGTGTATATATATATATATATATATATAAACACAAGAACATTTATGGAATTTGAAATTCAAATAAACAGAGTCTAAAACAATTTTACTCCTATAAAATAGGATCTAACCTAACTAATTCTTATATTATCTCTCTTATAATATCTTTTACAAAATAAAATAGATAACTAAATATATAGTTTTGATTATTAAGAAAAGGATTAAATAATAAAAGAAATAGTAGAATAATAATAATAATATTATTAATTAATTAATTAAACAAAATAATATTATTATTATTACTACTGTTATAAATAGGCGTAAGTAATAATGATTGTTATTATTATTAGTAAAAATGGAATAAATAATTTGGGAAATTTCTAATAAATAAATAAAAATATATAATAAATAAACAGGGGGTTATTAATTAATAGTAAATTGAAAAGAGAATTAATATTTACAATGGTCTCCCTGAATTTTTTTAGTACAGTCATAGTTCGCCTACTTCAAGCATTCTAATTTATTATTAAAATTAGAATATTTTAATTTTACGAAATTATAAGTGATAATTTTACTTATGTAGAGTTTTAGTAAAATTATTAATAATTAGCAAATTGATTGTGGTAGATTGATTTTGGCGTATGTTTGAGCTCTTGGATTAGGAGCAGTGAGATAGTAGTTAGCTTCAACATGAGGTAACCACTTTCCACTTTTTATGGGTATTGATATGTTGCTTGTGAGTGTTTGTGAAATGATGGTAAATATTTTAATAGAGATTGCCTTGTGGAACTTTATGATTTGAATTATGAATATATATACATAATTACTCATTCATGTATAAGAATTGTTCATTTTAATATCATGATATTTATGATATTTATTTATTCATATATAAGAATGTTTCATTTTAATATCATGATATTTATCATATTTACTTATTCATGTATAAGAATTGTTCATTTTAATATCATGATATTTATCATATCTACTATTTCATGTATAAGAATGGTTCATTTTAATATCATGATATTTATTCTGATAATTATGGTAAGGGTTGAATTGGGAAGATGGAGTATTTTATTCCACCACGTGGTGAGGCCTCCATTAATGCATGATGGTTGGCTTTCTATTGTCCCATATGTTCAGAAAGGGACGGGCCCACTAATTCAATAAGGGCATACGACACCCCACATGTTCATTAAGGGGAAAAGGCCCATGGTCTGGGACATGTGCTCTGAGGATTTTGGCCGGTCCTCATCATATGACCAGAGAGCTTTTTGAGTTACCAGTAACATGGATGTAACTTAGCCCATGGGTCTAGTCGGAGGAAATAAGGCGGTTCGGTTGGATTGGTGGGAGGCAATTTGGGAATTGTTTTAATAAGACCTATGATACATAATTTTGATATAGTATTTAAAATATAAATTTTGTGACATTATATTGATAATTTATACTTTTAATACCTGGTTATATAAACTGTTCCACTTGGCACCTCATCAGTACATATTAGTATTCGTAATAAGTTGGATTGATGGTTACCCATATTTTTCAGGTGATAGCCCTCGTGCAGGTCCATCAGGGAAGACGCAAGAAGCTTAAACTACTTCTGCTGAAAGTAGTACTTCTGTCTTTTTGGTTTATGTGGGATGAAAGTATATTGCCACGTTAGGGCTCATACTGCATACTCTGATTTACATTTGCATATTTTAATTCAATAATGGACATTACTTCGTTGTTAATGAACCTTTAATTACTTATTATGTTAAGTAAATCTTAGGATGTTACATGGCCCGTTTCCACCTATAAATATTATATAAATAAGAATTAAAGATATATGATAACATTTTTTTTTGGGTTAAGTAGCAATTTTGCCTGGGAAGTTTTTTTCTGAAGCAATTTTGCCTCAAAAGTTTTTTTTTTTGGAGCAATTTTACCTCAGAAGTTTTTTTTTGAAGCAATTTTGCCCCTTTTTTAACAACCCTAATGATCAGTTAACAGTTAACCGTTAGGATTGTTAACAGAGGAGCAACATTGCTTCCAAAAAAAAAAACTTCTAAGGCAAAATTGAACCCAAAAAAACTTTCGGGACAAAATTACTTTTTGAGGTGTACTTCCAGGATAAAATTATTCCTTAACCCGCATTACACGTCTATATATAATGACCAACTCAGACACTAAATGATTAAATAAATAACTCCTTTGTCCATGTGATACTGTGTCAGAATGTTACTGATCATCGGTGTTCCATCATTATATACATGTACTACAAATCTATGTTTTTAAATTTGATAGTCCTCAAGTTTTACATACATACATATACATATAAATATTATACACACACATACGCAAGAAAAGCTGTGTGTCTTTGTTGTGTCTATGTGTTTTCTTTATTGAAGAAGATGGAGAAGTGGGCAACACAAGTCGCTAAGAAGCTGCCAAACCAATTAAATGAAAATCCCACCAGATGGTGACAATAATGACAAAGCCATGTGTATGTATAATGTATGAATGAGAGTACATTATACATAGATAAGACATAAAACCCTAATACATATTTTGGTTTATTATTTTTCTTGTTATAGGAAACAAAACCCTAAATATTATAAGAGACAAATAAACAAAAGAAGAGTGGTCACGGATCAAAGGATGTATCATTTCACGTGGACACTCATATATAGAGTTCATTATCATTGATCGCATCATATCGATGGAATCCCCATCATACAACTTCGTCTGTTTTTTCCTAATAATAATAATAATAATAATGTATATTCGTCTCACATACCATTTCGCCAGCTATTAGTTTATATTTACATGAATGATGCAATTTGTCATATAATTTGTGATATTTAATATTGATGTTGATTGGAGAGAAACCCCACCCACCCTCCCTCCCTCCCTATATATAGAGCTAACAAACTAAACTTAACCTATTTTTTAACATCCAACATCATCAGTTAGTAAATCAGTGATTTAAACTGGGTGAAACCAAGATCATATCGATCATAATTAATAAAATAATATTTGAATAGAAAAGTATTAATTTATAATAAGTATATAGAACATTCAAGTATAAATCATATACAATACAATAAAATAGAGTTATTAAAACACATATATGATGGATTACTTCTTGTAACTCCAAACGATGTCATTTGAGGCTTAATAAAAAATGGAAAAAGAAAAATCAAATCTAATCAATCTAACCAAAACTGTTAACAGAACTAGGTAGGAAACTGATTCATCGGTTTATCAGTTTGATTGGCCGACTCAGATTGGGTTCAAAATATCATGATCTCAACACTCCCTAGTTTTCCACTCAGGATAATATTTAAGCACTCTCTTTTGCCTGCTTTACAAAACTAGCTAGTTGTTTCTTTCCCTCTTGGGTAATTAAAAGGAAGCAACACAAATTAAAGATAAGTAGCTTGGTCCATGGCACGTGTATTTTCTTGTGTGTTTGTGTTTGTCATTGGGTCGGGTTGGACCAAAGGCTCATGCGGGTTGGTCCAGAACCTGATATGATGGAATCTTTTCACCTAGCTGGCTGCCTAACCCTTATGTGGCAGGTTGTTTTTAATCATGTTAGGTTGGGTTTGCTTGTTTGGCCAGGTTTACGAAATGATGAAGGTTTATGCACAGTCGTATAAAACATATATTTATAAAAAACTTAACTTGGAGGTCTTATTGTTTATGTCGTTTGATTTGTTGGTTCCTCATATTTAAAACCGTTAAATAAGGACTAACAGTGTCAAGAATTCCGCATATCACTCGGGTAGTCTTTATCATAAGTCATAGGGAAAATTTTGGTTCTAAATATATAAGCCACTTATAAGGTTATTAATTAATTCTTTCTGCTTTTACTCATACTTAATTTCAGTTGGAAAGAGAGAAAGAGAAGAGAGGGTCATGATGAATAAACTGTAAAGTAGAGAAACAAAAATTTCAATAAGGGCAAATTTGAAAAAAATTTATCACTTTGATTTGGTATTTGAGAATGATTTCCAAGCATTGTTGTCAAATTTGCGAGTTGACTCTTCGAGTTTACCATTTTTACGCTTCTAATTTACAAAAACGAGTCGAATCAGTGGTAAACTCGTGCTAATTGTAAACTCAATTAAACTTATGAGTTTATACATTAAGTTTACCGTTTTTACGTTTCTAATTTATAAAACCGTGTTAACTTATTCTTAAACTCGTGTTAACTTTTTTTATTTGATCATACTTAGTAGCTTTATATAGGAATTTTATAGAAATTTCTTTATTAAACATGATAAATAATGAATGTTGGTGGATTTAATTTCAATTATTTGGACTTAAAATATATTTAAATCAAATTGTTGTCATTTTTGTATTTTAATTATTTAATTACACACTAGTAATACCTATTTAATAATAAAAGTAAACTCTTACGAGTTTATGATTCAAGTTCACGATACGAGTTTACGTCATTGTCACGAGTTTGCTTAAACTCGAGAGTTCGACAACCTTAGTTACAAGCAATTTATCATAGTAGTAAATGCTTATTAGTTAGAGTCCAAGTCGAATTTTTTTCCCCACATCAATGCTTTTTAACAGGATTCTTAACGTTGTTAGTCTCCATTTGATGGTTTAAAATACGAGCGCGCGTCTAACAGATTTAAGAGCAGAAACTAAAAGGATCTAAACAAAAAATGAGCTTATGATTATTATTATTTTTTTTATACAGCCAGTGGGGGGAGGGGGAGGTAGGGCTCAAATCCTGAACAAGGGGGAAGGCTAGCTCCTAAGGCTGGCCCTAGTACCATCGCGCTACGAGACGCTTGGCAAAATGAGCTTATGATTTAACCTAGAAAGATTATAAGGATCTTTAGATTAATTTTCCCACACACATATATATAAACAATATGTAAGCTTCAAATGATTTTAATTAGTGCAATTTAGTGATTAAAAGTTTGCCATTATTAGTAATTTGACAATAATGATGTTATAAGAAATATATCCGTCTAATTTTTGCCTAAACGGAGAGAAAATGAATGTAAAAAGACATTTTTCTACCATCTTAACAAGAATGTTTGTACTGAATTTGTTATGATTGGCATGGGTACCAATAATGACACTGATTAATCCAAAAGTACGAAGTAAAATTTGTTTCCACATGGCATGTTGGATGTGATGCCTTATCCGTTACTGTAGACTATTCACACTCTTAAGCTAGAAAATAATATAATTAATTTCGAATCTTATGAATATATATTGACACTTTATTTTGAATTAATCTCCATCATTTAATTCATTTTTTTTAGAAAATTTGGAAGTCACTTATTTTTAGATCTCCATTAATAAACAAATGACCCCAATCAATCTAAATAATTTAATGATATTTTTCAGAAATTAAAATATTATTATTAATAAATCTAAACTATATAAAAATGAACATAAAATTATTGGAATAGTATCCTTTTTCTGTCATGTGAAATCTGTCCTTGATAATATATATTATTCATTTTTAATCCAACAAATATATAAAAAAGAAGAAGAAAAGATTAAGATGAAGCATGCGAGATACGAGTACTATTGAGCCATATCACGGGTGATTGAAGTCATCCAAATCTGTCGGGTCAAAAAAGAAAAGAAAAGAAAAGAAAGGTTATCCTAACGTCTAGGATCAGCCACCGTTGAAGAGGTGGCTTGAGAGTTAAACTTATCGTATATGGTCCAATTATCACAGTTGCGTGATCATATTTTCAATTAACTCATATATATCATCCCAATTACAATAATTCTAAAAGTTTAACAACACCTTATCAAAATATCTTTACGAATATAAGAGTTAGTAGATGGATAAGTTTGGTTCCAACTCATAAATGTAAGACTTCAATTCACTTGTCTTACAAATTTATAATTTTTTCTTAATTTTTTTTTATTGATGATCACACATGTTAATTGAGTTTTCATTTTTTTTAAAAAATAGTTTAGGAGAAGAGCGCGCACATGCATTCACACACACATATGTATACATACATACACACATATATTGAAAAAATAAGTTCCTTTCTTAATCTTTTTGGTCACTCGTGTGTAGTAGCAGAGCTCTGGAAATTAACGGTAGAGAGAGCTTAAAAAGAAAGAAATATTGGATGCAATAAAGTCATTTCTTCACAAGAAATGTTAATTAGTAGTAGGATTAATTTAGTCTCTATGAGTTTTGATTTTTGTCCATATTTTTAAAGTCGTTAAACTCAAACTAAATCTTTATAAAATTATAAGGACTAAAAATCAGGATTTGAATTTACAAGAACCAAAATCAAAGTTTGATTAAATTGTAAGGATTTACAAAGATATTAACCCTAATTTTTCTTATAAAAAAAATATGAGAACTTCATGGTAATTAGGCCGTGGTTATTCATCATATGCATATTTAGGTTATACTATGTGTGGTTCTCAAAAATTTAAATTGGTAATATTAAGAGAACTACACCTCTGGTGTTATTTATCAGGCAAAAAGAAGAAAAATTTTGGTAATAGGGAAGAAAAAGAAAATGTTTACATGAATACACTATTTTACCATTATATCTATTATTGAATCGATTTTATTTTCATGGGGTATAATGAATATTACTGTATACGGGTAAAATTGAAAGTTGTCGAATTTTATAAAAGACCTAATAATAAAGTTTAAGCTTTATATTGATCTCAGATTAGAAGTACCAAGAGAAGAGTGTTGTGTGAGTGTAACAATTGGTCAATTTGGGAGGAAGATGCAAATGAAGGCGGAAGATAGTGAGGTTGGTATATAAAAATGAAGCAAGCAATGAGGTCAGCAGCGCAACTTAATTAGTAGTTATGTGGGAAAGTAATTAACGTTAGCTCTTACCTGTGTAGCTTAGCTTAGTGCGTTCCATGGCTGGTCATTTTCTAAAGGATTATGACTAATTAATTAACTACGCATACTCATGTTTTACACGAGGAATTAATAATAATAGTCACTTAATTAAACTTTGACTTTGATCACATTAATCAACGTAACATTCATATCATGGGGTGGGAAGATATATAGGCAACTTCCTCTATACACCTCACCTAATTAAAGTTAAAATCACGTTTGAAGAGTCCTAACATCCAAACAAACAAGACATCGATCATTGTGTACTTTATTTCATATTACTAGAACAGTTTTTTTTTAAAAAAAAAATTAAGAATACGGCAGAGAAAAGAAGTTTCATTTTTCAAAATGAAATAGATTACTTCTTCTTTATAAACTTATTCGTAAGTCACTTCTAACATGTTTCACTAGAACTAAGAAAAATTTTTAAAATTTATTGTAATTGAAATTTTAACAATTTTTCAACTTTACCTCTTTTAATATCTACTACATTATACCCATAGGAAAAAAGATAATAACAAATACCACACTAGAGGGTAGATGTATCAGGATCCAAATAACAATGTTGTGTCTTCAAGCCAGGGTTAGAAGATCTCAGACACAAACACCAACAATGTCATTAGGATCTTGATCTATCTTATCTTACTTACTAAAAACCCAAAAAGTTTGATAAATTGAAAATTAATATACTGAACAGTTACTAAAAAAAATACATGTATTAATGGAGAAATGTTCAATCTAGTAGACAGTCCAAGCTTTTCCAAGACTTACCTCTTTGCGCACAAGGACACTTATAAATATAACCAAAAAAAAATATTGGAATAATTATGTTTATAAATTTGGATAAGGATAAGAGTTGTTTAAATAGTACTCCTAGTTCTTTTAGTGGCGTATGAATTGAGAGTTGTCTGGGGCATCCATAAATCTATACGAACAAAACAAATTTATTCATTTATTTATTTATTGATTTTAGTTTTTCATGCATTTTGTCTTGGTTTTAATTACCGACAATATATGTGGCATTTACGTACCAACCATGTGTAACTCCGCGTACACGGTGACGTCAAGTCGCCGTCCCTTCTACATTTACTTTTTTTCCGTGTGGGCCATGCCAATTGCATGAGCAGTGTTGGGGTTGTAACACCAAATTTTAGGGCACATCTTACATCGTTAGATCTAATAAAAGTCTTGAAAGAAAAAAAAAAGACCTAGTAAGAGTCTTTGGCCTTCTCACATTTTTTTAAAAAATGTAAATTGAAATTCATTAATTCAACAGAGCCATTTTTCTAACGGGTTGTCTATTACATCGATAGGATAATCTGATATGAAATGCAATATATTATGTAGGGCTTAGTAATAAATCTGTTTCGGAAGTACACGCCAATGAATAATTTTGTTTTGGAAGTTTTTTTTGGCTCATTGCAGCTTTAGAAGTTTAAAAATATAGCAATATTGACTCTTTCCGTTAAAAGGTTAACGTGATCAATATTACTTTTTTAACGATCAATGTTAGTTTTTTAATGCAAAAGGGCAAAATTGTCGTGTTTTTATATTTTCGGGGCTAAAGTTGGGGGGGGGGAACTTTCAGGATAAAATTGTTTTTGAGCGTATACTTCCTAAACATATTTACTACTTAACCCATGACATGATGATTGCAGAACGTTTATTTGGCATCTAATTGTAGAATGGAATTTGTATTTATATATAAAATAAATTTGAATAATTTTTTCAAACTCTCTCAATGTTGGAAATGAAGGGTTTTAACGTCGATCCCTAGAGGGGATGAATGTTCTTACATTGATTCTTACTTTTACACTAATTCATATAAGTTAAATAATAATTGTATTGAAATATTCAGGTTAATTATTAATTATACTTAATGATAATGATTATTAAGTACAGTTTTCATTTTATGATCTATAATTATTATTAAATATGATTATGGAAATGTAAATTTTTTAATAATTTTTTTATAAAATTCATATATTTTTTTTAATTATACATCTATACGTGATTTTAGTAAATGTAATTCAAACATAATAAAATTTCCTAAAGTCACTAATAAAAAAAATATCCAAATAAAAATCGAAATTAATCAACATAACTTCTACTTAATATTACTTGTATTAGTCAATGACTCATGATTTTCACAGCTAATCTAAACAAGTACCGAGCATGATTTGAATTCTGATTATTATTTTTCATTTTTTTTTATAAAAAAATTTGGTCATGGAGAGCCAATTCGTGCTTCTTCTCTTGTAACTTATTCCTCAAGATGGCTGTAATTTATTACGAACTACAAATAGAAATTATATTTTAAATAAGGATTAAATACCATTTTTGTCCCTGAAGTATGCGCCCAAGAGCAATTTTATCCTTTAAGTTTCCGGAGAAGTAATGTTACCCCTAAAGTATGAAAACGGAGCAATGTTGCCCCTCCGTTAGGTCAACTCATCGTTAGTTGACCTAACGGAGGGGCAACATTGCTCCGTTTTCATACTTCGGAGGCAACATTGCTCCTTCGAAAACTTAAGGGGCAAAATTGGTACTTAACCTTTCCTAAAATAATTTTTCAAGATCATGAAGTATTTTTTTAGTACCAGCCAGTATCCCCAGTCAGTATCCTGAAGTATCTTTTTAGTACTTGTCAGTACCCTGAAATATTTTTTCAACGTCCTAAAATAATTTTTTAAGATTATGAAGTATTTTTTCAACATTCTAAAATAATTTTTCAAGATCATGAAGTATTTTTTTTAGTACCAGCCAGTATCATTAAATATTTTTTTAGTACCTGTCAATATCCTGAAATATTTTTTCAACGTCCTAAAATAATTTTTCAAGATCATGAAGTACCTATCAATATTTTTTTATGTACCCGTCAATATCCTGAAATCTCTTTTTTGTACCCTTAATATTTAAACATAAAAGAGGGATCAGGCATATTTTGCATCAAAACTGCGCAGTATTAAAAAAAGAGAACGGCAGTGAATGGGAGGACGATTTTGCGTCAAAACGACACAGTATTAAAAAAGAGAACAATAGTGGATGGGAGGCCGAAGAGGACCTCAACCAGATCCTGACATAACATACTCTGTATGGACAATATTTCTCTTTCTCACTCTCTTTGGAATTTGTTTCTCATTTCCATTTACTTTAGCTATTAACCCAAAATATCATCTTTCTAAAATAACTAATGACATTTTTTTAAAAAAAAAATTAAGTACTAATTTTGCTCCTAAAGTAAGTGCCCAGAAGCAATTTTGCCCCTTAAGTTTTCGAAGAAGCAATGTTGCCCCTGAAGTATCAAAACGGAGCAATGTTGTCCCTCCGTTAAAAACCCTAACGGTCAACGAACGTTAACCGTTAGTTGACCTAACGAAGAGACAACATTGCTCCGTTTTCGTACTTCAGGGGCAACATTGCTCCTCCGAAAACTTAAGGGGTAAAATTGCTCCTGAGTGCTTACTTCAGGGATAAAAATGGTATTTAACCCTTTTAATAATACTCCGTATTACTTTTTGTATTCTATTTTGATAATATTTTTGTGACGTATTTTTGTCAAAACATCAGCTCTCGGTTTGAAGCTTAGCCGCAAAACCTCAATTTTCTGTGTGCTCGCTTGTTAGCTTGTTGATATAATAAGGCCAAACATATTTTGTAAGTTTCTGTTTCAACATTAAAATTGATAAATAATCGATAAAGATTATGTTGGGTCTGGTGGAATTAAGGGGGGTTATTTACGTAATAAACAAAAGTTTGAATTTTTGTTGATAGAGTTATCAATATTTAATAGTAGTATCTTATAATTCTTATAGAACGGATTGCTATAGAGTACATGGGCTTATAAAAAAAATTCGCAAATGAACAAATATATGTCTAGGTGCGTTTTATTATGAAACATGTCATATTCCCATAAATTTGATAATATATTTGGGGGGGAGGGGGGAATTTTGCTCTGGAAATTAAATATAAGAAAAGAGAGCAATTTTTTCCTGGCTGTTATTACAGTTAATTTTGACTATTAATTGACTAAATATGTTAAGTTGATAGTCTACATGTCATCCACATTATTTTTGTTAAAGTGAAAATTCGTCTCAAAAGTCTATGTGTCATCTACTTCAATTTTTTCAAAGTCAGATTTAAATTTTTGGAGAAAATTTACACCTTAACAAAAATGATTTCATTGACATGTGGACTGTTAGCTTAATATATTTGGTCAAATAATGATCAAAATTAACTACAATAACAGTCAGAGAAAAATTGCTCTCTTTTTTATTTTTCCATAGCAAAATTAACCCCCGAAAAACTTACAAAACAAAATATGTTAACATTACTATCAATATATAATTGTTGTTATAGAAGAATCGATACTTATTATGCAAGCATTATCATTTGTTTATGCGTGACCGTCAATTATTATTATAGTATTGTGCATCTCATGACCTCACAAGCTTTAATACATAATAAGTGTTATCTTATAACTGTTTTAATATATCTATAATAAATAAATCGTAATTTATATGTGCAGAGCAAATATATCGCTTGCATATATGATGATCAATTTGAAATTAATTGTGAAGTATAATAGTTAATAAACATTATATATCATGATTTCTAGTAATAAAGCTTTGGTGGACTGGGTGGGTAACCAAAAAAAAAAAAAATGCTGATCAATTTCGTTCTCCAGCTCCATCATTTCCCTTCTCCATCCTCTTCTTTGATTTTGATTATGATTTCATTCCTTTTTTGGGTTCATTTTTGGTTCTTGTTTTTTATTTCATTTGTTATTTAATTTATTGCTTGACTTGATTTGATTATGGCTTGATTTCTTTGTTTATGGGGATTTGATTTCTTATAATCATCTCCCTCCATTGCCATCGGTCGTTTCTATGGTGGTCATCAATGGTTTTGTTGAGGCTGATGGTGGCTATGACCAATGTTGTCAAAAACGAGTTTCTACGTAGACACGGAAATGGGTAGTAGAAACGTAAATCGTAGAAACGACACGGCACGTAAAGTTTCTACTTTCTATTACTTTAGGTCAGAGTTCAAAATTATATATGTATGTATGTATGTATGTATGTATGTATGTATGGCATAAATCAGTAAATTACTACTAAATGAGAAAGTCAGAAAATCAGTGCTAAGGACTTATCACTACCACAATAAAATAAAAATTACAAAATGATTTCAATTTTTTCTTTAAAAAAAACAGACAAATCATACAAGAGGTGAGGTCCCGTTGTTTTTGCCTATCAGATGCATTAATTATCATGAAGGAATTACAGTGATGAAGAGGATACACATGAAATACAAATACTTCGATTATAGGGACAACTCTAGCATAAATAAGACTGAGCAAAACAATATTCATGATGAACCGAACCTAATGTTTTTGCCCTTTTTCACTTTAAAATTTGGCACTACTTATCAGATAAATCTGAGTACAGATTCAAAACAATGTGGTGAGGTGAAGATACAAAAATTGCCCGATGGTATTAGTCACTTAGTGACTTACTCAGTTTTTTTTTCTTTTTTTGGTCTTACGTAAAAACTGTTAGGACGGTAAAAACTTAAGTTTCTACCAGTTTCTACGTTTTTACACTAGTGTCTACCCGTTTTTACCTCAGACAGTGTTTACTTGAGTTTTAGCACTGAAGACCCCGGTAAGTTTTTGACAACACTGGCTATGACTATTTTGGGTGGAGGCTTGGGTTTTTAGGAAAAGGTATATTGGTCATTTCATGTTTAAAATTAATAAATTAATTTAAAATTATATCCACCTTCCATGATGATGCCAAACACACTTTTCATCTCACTTTCACCTACCACCTCCATTTTAATTTCATAAAAACTCTTTCACTGGACCAAACGAGACATAAGAATTTCACGGTTAGACACTAGGTCATTAAGAGATCTGAATTAAAATTTTCGGATTTACCTCTTGCCTTTGGGCTCAACTGATAAAAGGTTCGGATACTCTCACCAAAGGAAGAAGCTAAGGTTCGATCTTGGAGCTGGTTTAGACGTTAAGAAAGGCATCCTAGTTTCTGGGTACCTAGATAAACGTCTAAGAATAATAGAGGGCCTGCCCTACCCAACATCAGTATCACCTATGAGGAGGAAAGATTTCGCCCTGCCTTGGATCGTGAGTAAACTCAACCCTTTTCTAAAATTTTATTTTAAAAAAAATTCTGATTTGAAGTATTTTTTAATATTTTTTTTAAAAAATCAATAATATATTATAACATATTTTAGTTTTTTTCTTAATAAATTCTTGGTCGATAATGTGGTCTTTAAATGAATCATGATCAATGAGGTGTATAGGTGAAATTTTATTTATTAATTTATTTATTTATTTATTTATTTTTTTTGGGGGGGGGGGGCCCGCAAATTGGGAGTGAATGATTCAGAAAGCAATAATTGGCATTTTGTGGGGACCAGAATCAGTGGTCCTTACGTTAGGACGAAGCCATTTTAGCCTCTGACCCCTCACTTACAAATTGATTGGCAATCGAGCGCCAGTGAGAACCCCTCCCTCCGCTGCATGACCGACACGTGTCACCTCATCTCCATATATTATTAATATTATCACTCCATTTATTTTATTTCTTTTAAATTTATTGTCCAACCCTGGTAAAAAAATTATTTATACAAAAATGTTAAATTTATAAAACAATTTCTTCCCAAAACAATCCACTTTAATTTAATTTGTAGAATCAAATTTAAAGAAAATATGTGCCATCTGCAAAGACATTTTTAAATACTATTCAACATTTTGAATTTATATTCTCCTTGTTTACTTTTCCTCCAAATAAAATTATATATCTTATTATTCAAAATTTATCTTTATTTTACCTAATTCACTGTTCTTTTAGTGAGTTTATCTCTAACAATATTAAATACTAAGTAATTAAGGAAAAATGCTTTTCTTATATAGTGATAATTAAATAAAAGGATAACAGAATCACTTGCTGCATTCTTTTTTAGCAATGACGATAACTTCTTTTTTTCGTTACATGTAATGTTTATTATTATTTAAAGGACATTGATGCCAAAAAAAATTTACGAGTATTCTTTTTGTTTTAGTGGGAATAATATTTAGTCCCCTTTTTCTTTTTAAAAGTAATTTGATGATCTATAACATACTTATGTGACAATGGTTTTATATATGATCTAGTTCATAATTAATTTTTTGCGATTACAATCACTTTACCGAAGACACTTATATTTTTAATATAAAAAAAATTAAGATCCAGTTTATAATTGATACTTTAAAAAAAACACATATTCCTTTTATCCCTGTTATTACATGGATATTTCAACTAATGAATTCATTAAATCTGTTTAAAATATAAATAATTTTTCAAATTTATCCATACTTAAAATAATAAATTACATATCAAGAAGCAGAAAGATTGCACCAAACTTTAAATAGGTTATTCGGGAAAATATGGGTACTAGCAAAGTTGTCAAACTCATAAGTTTAAGCAAACTCGTGACAGTGACATAAATTCGTATCGTGAACTTGAATCATAAACTCGTAAGAGTTTACTTTTATTATTAAATAGGTATTACTAGTGTATAATTAAATAATTAAAATATAAAAAATGACAATAATTTGATTTAAATATATTTTAAATCTAAATAATTGAAATTAAATTCATCAACATTCATCATTTATCATATTTAATAAAGAAATTTCTATATAAAGCTCTGAGCATGATCAAATCCAAAAAGTTAACACGAGTTTAAGAGTAAGTTAACACGGTTTTGTAAGCTAGAAACGTAAAAACGGTGAATTCGGTGCATAAACTCGTGAGTTTAACCGAGTTTACAACTAACACGAGTTTACTACCAACTCGACTAGTTTTTGTAAGTTAGAAGAGTAAAAACGGTAAACTCGGAGAGTCGACTCGTGAATTTGACAACAGTGGATACTAGTCTAGTATATGATTTATAATTAAAAAAAAATGAAACTGCTGGTTCTTAATTAATTGATACTTAAAAGCCACATATTCCTTTTTATCTCACGAGTCTAGAAGTGATTAACTCATTAAATTTATTTGAGATTAAAAAGGTTTTTTTTTTAAAAAAAAAATTATCTATATTTAAAATAATAAGTTATACTACTAGTATATACTGAGAAGTAGAAAAATTGTATCAAACTTTGAATAGAGGCATTCACAAAAACAATGTAACTAATTAATAGTCTAATTTGTTTGTAATTTATAGTAAACACCACTTGTTCTTTCTAAAAAGTGCCTGATAACAGGAGTTCATGTATATAATATGGTGCTGGCATAAAATCGAAAGAACTAAAGATAGATTGTATATATATGTATATATATATATATCTATATGTATGCAAGGGCGGATCTAGAAATTTGTAGAAGGGGGGCACAATTAGCGGGGTGGGGGACTTCGGGGGTTCGGGGGAAGTGCCCCCGAAATTTTTTTTTAAAGGAAAGTGTTAAATACATTAAAAAAACAAAAGAATATAAACAAGAAAAAAAAAATTTATGAAATCAAGTGAATATTGATGATGTAATAAAAAAAGTAATTATTTTACAAACCCATCACTTAGAAAAACAAGTCTAAGTACGGTTAGAAATGTAGCTATATAAATTACAATGAAGGGTGAACACTAAATAAGTTCGAGTACATATATTTTAATAAAAAAAGTATATTACAATAAAAATAATTATAATGTCATCCTTCTAGGTCTTATCTTTTGGAATTCCATCGTAATTGTCTTATTAAGATTGTTATCAAATACATCTTTTTTCAATATAAGGCATTAAACAATCATTCAATCATTTATCCACATCCCATTACGAAGTATAATCTTAATGTATCAAAAATAGGCATTTAATTTAAAGGTGAGGAGCAATCATTCAAACATATATTATTATTATTTTTTTAAAAAAAAAATCAAGGGGGGGCACTTGCCCCCTTATCAAGTATGTGGGTCCGCCACTGTATGTGTGTATATATATATGGGTAAAGGATTCTTCATTTTTGAGTCATTGGAGATAAGTTATAAATTATCTTTAGTGACCCTAAAAATCACGTTGTTTTGAATTAATGAAAGGTGATTCTGTAATTTTGTACCCCTCATTAATTCATCTAAAATTACAATTACATCATTCATTAATTTAAAACGGCGTAGTTTTAGGGATCACTCAAGATAATTTATATCCAGTGACTAGAGAAATATTTTTCCATATATATATATATATATATATATATATATATATATATATATATATATGGGAAAAACACTTCTTATGTTGAAGGAGAAGTGTTTTCTCATGTCACACACACATAAAATGGTGAGACCCACATATATATAATGCTAATTATATATATATATGTGGGTTCCACAATTTTATATATGTAAGAATCTCCTTCTTCTCATATAACATGCGAAGTTTAAACCACTATATATATATATATATATATATATATTAAAATAACAAAATGGAAAACAATTCTTACTTTTCTTTCGTAGAAAATGATGTTGTTAATTGGCTGCAATTTGATACAACGCACCTTTGGAAGTCGGCTACTGAATAGGGAAATATAGTTAATTTGATTATTTAGGCAAAACATTATTTGACCACATGGACACGTGGCGTCATCCCATTCCACCAACATTTCCCCAGTCAAAGCCAAAGCCGTCAGATCATGTCCTTCCGGGTAACCGCAATTACAACACCTCCTTCCTCGCAGACGCACTTAAAGGGTAAAATGGTAATTCAACTGACAAAAAATCATTATATAAGGCAAGCTTAAGGTAGTGAACCCAGAAAGAGGAGCGCAGAACCCGAAAGAAGAGCGCAGAGAAAAAGGAAAAACTGCATTAGCTTGTCTTCGTTCTCGAGTTTCCCTGGGAATGCAGAGAGATGAGAGGACCTGGTTTGACCAAATCTGAAGTTGGTGGTCCTACCAAGCGCAGAATCGGCGGCAGAAACTGCCACCGGAAACACGTCGAAGACGGGTGATCCTCACGCGCCGGCTTCCACTCACTCCATTTCATTCCAACTCCTTTCCCTCTGTTTTGTAATCCCTGCTCATCTGTAAATATTTTCCGCACTTGTGATTTCTACTGAGATTTGAATCTTTCCTTGATCGATCTATAAACATGGGTGAAAAATCCAAAGATTCTTCCTCGTTGCTTCACGGGAAGTACGAGCTCGGTCGTCTTCTGGGTCACGGCACTTTCGCCAAGGTGTACCATGCCAAGAACTTGCAGAGCGGGAAGAGCGTGGCTCTGAAGGTGGTCGGCAAGGAGAAAGTGATCAAAGTGGGCATGATGGAGCAAATGAAGAGGGAGATTTCTGTGATGAAGATGGTGGAGCATCCCAACATCGTTGAGCTTTATGAGGTTATGGCGAGCAAATCCAAGATCTACATCGCTATGGAGCTCGTCCGTGGCGGCGAGCTCTTCAACAAGATCGCCAGAGGCCGCCTGAGGGAAGACGTCGCACGAGTCTATTTCCAGCAATTGATCTCCGCCATCGATTTCTGCCACAGTCGCGGCGTTTACCACCGCGATCTGAAGCCGGAGAATCTGCTTCTGGACGAGGATGGGAATTTGAAGGTAACCGATTTTGGCCTGAGCACTTTCGCTGAGCACTTGCGGCAAGACGGGTTGCTTCACACCACTTGTGGTACTCCGGCGTACGTGGCGCCGGAGGTAATCGGTAGGAAGGGGTACGACGGCGATAAGGCCGATATCTGGTCTTGTGGGGTCATACTGTATGTGCTTCTCGCCGGATTTTTGCCTTTCCAGGATGACAACTTGATGGCTATGTACAAGAAAATCTACCGGGGAGACTTCAAATGCCCGCCGTGGTTCTCCTCCGACGCTCGCCGGCTGATAACGAAGCTCCTCGACCCGAACCCGAGTACCCGAATCACAATTTCCAAAATCATGGATTCGCCCTGGTTCAAAAAAACCATCCCCAAGAGCGTGGTGACGAAGGAGGAACAGGAATTCGATTTTGACAACGACAAATCAAAGCAGCAAGCACCGGCGACAATGAACGCGTTTCACATAATATCATTATCTCAAGGGTTCGATTTGTCTCCGTTGTTCGAAGAGAAGAAGAGGGAGGAGAAGGAGGAGCTGAGATTCGCGACGACAAGGCCGGCGAGTAGCGTTATATCGAAGCTTGAAGAGGTGGCGAAGGCGGAGAAGTTCAACGTGAAGAAGAGCGACACAAGAGTGAGGTTGCAGAGACAAGAATGTGGAAGAAAAGGGAAGCTGGCGATTGCGGCGGACATATACGCCGTGACGCCGTCGTTTCTGGTGGTGGAGGTGAAGAAGGACAACGGTGACACCTTAGAGTACAACCAATTCTGCAGCAAAGAGCTCCGCCCTGCGCTTAAAGACATCCTCTGGACTTCGCCGCCGGATAGCTCCACGCCGGCTTGATGTCGTTTTGTGATTCGTTGTCGTTTCTAGAAATTTTGCACGTGGCTATGTTTAAATGTTGATGTCTTAGGTTGGGTTATTGTTTTGATTTGAATTTGGACATTTATGTGTTTGTGGAGATATCTTGAACCTTTTGATTTGAACTGTGTCATCACTGAAAAGGGAATTGGATTTTATAATAAGAGAACAATCTTGTCATGGGATGTTGTTATGTTTGTAGAATTGTGCAAGGTGAATTTGTGTGGCTGTTTTAAAAACTAGATTTTGTGATGAACATTTTACTTGTTTACTTCAAAATCTCTTTATAGGAAAAAACAAAACAGAAAAATAACTCATTCACATTCATATTCATTGATAAGTCCAAATTCAAATGAGAAAAATATAGCAGTGTGATTTTTGGACTTTACTTTAATTTTCTGCAATATCCGTCCCTATCTGAAATGAATATGAGAGAAGGACGAAGGTTAGGTGCAGAAGGTGGTGCAGATATAGTTAGGCTGTAATAAATTTTGTTTTATTTTCCTTTCTTTTGAACTGGTATAAATATAATCATTGGCCATTTGGGTAGCTTTTCAGTGTTACTTTTTCCCATTTCATTACGTTTCATTGTCTATCTTGGAGACTTTGGTTAGGCCGTTAGGGAAGTCTTTTTTTTAAAAAAAAAAAAAAATTTACATGATCTACCTATAAGCTCAATTGATGAGTCCAAACTTAAATCGATCCTGGTCAAGTTCAACTTTACTTGTAAGTTCTATGGATTATTTATTTATTTATTTATTAAATTTTGGGTATATAAGAGATTTAAACTTTGTCCTAAATGGTTATGAATTCTCTTTCATTTGATTTTACCATTCGAAATTTGTTAAATATTGTATGGTTTTGCAGGGATTAAAACACTTTCAGAATAATATTATTCCTTCGGTCTTAAATATATGACATAGTTTATAATGTAAATTGTACTACAAACTATGTCCTATATCTAAGATTGGAGGTAGAATTAAAATAGGCAAAAGACAAATCATTGCTGCCAATATATGAAATCTCATATCAGATGTGATAGAGGAATTTATGATTTCCAAATCTTATCACATGACTAAATTTCTCTGAGTTATGTGACAGATGAAAACAAAATAGAAACAAGATACTGTAGTTGTTAATTTAACTTCTAATATTGTTATCTCTATACAGATGAGAAAGGGTAGTCAATAGTCACGGACAGCTTTAGAGGTGGGCATGAGCAGGGTGAGACACCTGCCCAATGCCCAACCCGAAGAATGAACGGGCTGTATTTTGCAACCTGATGCCTAGGGGTGAGCATGAAGCCCAGGAGCCCAGTGCGCCCATCCAAGCCCAGTAAAAAATCACCTTGCCTAGCCTAGAAAAAAAAAGCCCAAAAAAACTGGGCATAATTGAGTTGGGCATTTTTGCGGGTAGGGCCGGGCATCGGGTATGGTATGCCGCCCTACCTATTTGGCCCTGCCCAGTATGTATATATAATTATATTTGATATAAATATTTTTTATATAATAGTTAATGTACTTATATTATATATTTACTAAAATTCTAATATATCCATTGAGTATTTGACCATTAGTCCATTATATTATTAATAATGCTTTGTATTTAATAGACTATGAATGTTTTTTTAATTTTTCATGTATATGTATTTGACTATTTGTTGAGACATATGAATATATGATACTTTTTTAATTCCAGACTCAAGTTGTAGACTTATTTGGAATATTATAAAACGTGTAATTTATAATTATAGATTACATTTGAAGTTTACAATATTGTTTATTATTATTAAAACTATTTTTTCACATTGGATGTGGTAAGGTATCACCATTTGTGCAAGGGAAGCCCACCCTGCCCAGCCCATTATTGCCAAGCCCAAAAATGTTAGGGCTTCTATCAGGCAGGGCTGGGCATTGGGCTACATTTTATTGCCCATTGATCTTTGGGTAGGGCATCGGGCAAGGGTCTGGCTTTGCCCAACCCTGCCCATGTCCACCCGTACTGATGCCTAGCCATGCCCAATAAAAGCCCTAACCATTTTTGGGCTGGGCAAGGGTGGGCTGGGCAAGGCGGGCTTTGCTTGCCCAAATAGTGACGTTTTACCGTGCTCCTTGAATATTTTAGTTCACAATTCACAGAATTTCAAAGCTTTGGAGATAACTGAAGTATAATATAATATATTTAAACATAATAATATAATATATTTTAAATTAAATAATATATGTAGAATAATATTTATTTAAATATATTTAATTTTTCAGGCAGAATCAAATGGGCAGGGCAGGACCCTCTGCCCGATGCCCAGCCCTGTCCAGTTACTGGCCCAACCCAAAACTATCCAAATGTTTTTGGGCCACTTTTTTAGGGTAGGGCTGGGCAATTTTTTGCTGAACTTGGGTGGACATACTGGGCATCTGGATATCATGCTCAACCTAAGGAGCTTGCTCATTTTGAAACATTTACTATTTCCATATTCCTTCTATATGTCAAATCAAGGATTTGTCAAATTGGAAGCACTTATTTGTGTTTTTTATATTTTAAATGATTTTTCCTGTCATTTTCTCATTTTTAAAAAAAATAAACCACGCATAGTTTATTTGAAAATTTCACGGTACCCCCGTTATATCAATTTGATATCAAACAGCCCACAATGTCACTGTACCCGTCGGAATGAAATTAAGTTTTTTTCTTTTGTTTGAGAAGACATTTATTCGCTTGTCTTGAGATGAACTTATAAATTTTTATATGTATTTTGTAAATATACATATTTGACTTATAGATTTCTATTTGTGTCTTGTAAATAACATATATTTTTGTGAACATGCTCTGTGTCTTAAATATGGCCAAAATGGTTTTGTAATTTCATTTATTTGTTTTATAAATAAACATATTTGATTTGTAAATTTTACATATGTTCTGTAAAAAATCAAATTTGACTTGTAAAGTAAGGGCATAATTGTTTTTTCAATGAATATTTTTAATTAATTTCACCAGTTTAATCCTAGGGTTGTAGTGAAATTTTAGAAAGCTTTGGAGGTTGTTTGATATTAAATTGCTGTAGATGGGGTGCATCGCAGTGAAATTTTCACTAGTTTATTCTTCTATAGCACATTAGCAATTTTTTTTTTTAAAAATAATGATAGCAATATGATAAAAGATTCTAAAAGATCCGGGATTGATAATTTTGTCTGGGTGTCAAAAAAATGAACTCAATAAATTTTGAGTGGAGGATACGAGGGAGGTACATGTGGCAGGAAAGTCACGTGAGTATGATGTAATGGATGATACAAGAACAAGAAGATGAAGTAGGAACATAACATGATGATAATGATAATTAATGATAATAATAAAGATAGGTAGGGCTTTTAGGGAAATTAACCAAAATAATAACTTTTTTTAAAAAATTTTACCAATTTGAAGTACTGTTCAAACTATTTACTAAAGTAATGCTGATGTGACAATGACGTCAGAAAGTATGACGCCACTAGTGGCGTCGTACCGTCTGACACGACTAGTGGCGTCGTACCGCGTGACGCCACCGTGTCAATTTTTTTTTAAAATATTGAATCAGAGCCTGTGATTGGTCTACGCCATCTGGTGGCGTGGACCTTGTGCACGCCACGTCAGTGGCGTGAAACAGGTCCACGCCACCTGTTTCACGCCACTGACGTGGCGTGGGACCCCCTACACCACCGATGACGTGAACCTTAGTTTGGAAAATAATTTAGGATGAGTTTTAATCTGGTAAATAATTTTTTTTTTACTTTTATTTTGGTCAAAATCCCAGGGCTTTTATTGTTACTTGAAAAAAGTTGAGAACTAATGGTTTGCCACGTGACTCCCTCCTAAGCCTCACCTGTTGGATCTCTCCAATATCCTTATCCTTCATTTCTTATTTCTTAATTGCCTCCCTTCCCTCCAAAATTTATGTTCGACTCTACTATTTTTTTTGCCCATGAATTTATCAATTGGTATTCAGTACTACTAGCAATCATCTAGTCCGATTCGCGTGAATATAGACCCCGTAATGAGGAAAAACTCGCTATCTCTAAGTAATTGTTGTGGCTGCACACCTATAGTAGGATTCGAACACTAAACCACTAGTTAAGAAGAAATGGCTTACAGTCAGTCGATCCAAACGTTTGGCAGTTATTCAACTCTATTATTTACTAATGTTCTAAATATTGAATTTATATAACTAATTTGCATATATTTAAAGGATTTGTTAAGTTTTCAATATTATTATTCGTTATTCGGTTCGGGGTTCATGGCTATTCATTCTGCTGTAAACATGTGAGTAAATGTGTGGGTGTGTCAAAGAAACAAGTCCCACATTGCTTGGGAAAAGGAGAGTACTAGCTTATATATAGAGTCATATGCTATTGGGCTTGTAAAGAGGCTTGAGGAGTAGCGCACAACAATGGGCCACCAAGAGGCAAACGTAGTGGAAATCTGGTGATTTCCCCCCTGCACGTGAATAATATATGACACCGGCACTATTTTGAAAATATTTTGCTCTAAAGAAATATTATTTTAGTTTACTAAAATCATAATTTAGTTTTTGTAGGCTTACTGAAAAGGCTCCATATTTAGGGCTTTATCTGGACAAGTTTACCGTTGTCAACGAGTAGACTCGATTTTTCAGGCAACGTCTGTTGAGTCGCGAGGGATGCGTCGTCTGAATGGCTTACGTCCGTTGGCTCTCTACGGACAGCGTTTACAAAAGGAAGTCGGATGAAGTGCTTGGTACGACATTTTCTTTTTACACAGTCTTTTCTCCTCTGCTTGGTTTTTTTGCTGTCGATTACCATTATCTTTCGCCAGTTCTGCCGCCTTGCCATAGAGCGAGAAGGGTCTGTTTAATCCTGGGGAATACTGTTTCCAGTTTGCCGGCACTACTACAAAAAAGGCTAACTACTTCCCTTAAAGACTTCCTTATTTTTTAAAAGGAAGTTAAAAGTGAATGTAGTGGCATATTTGTAAAATAAATACTGATATTATCAAATTTAGCGTTCTAAAATAAGTTTACGAGCGTCAAAAATAAATTAAAGCGTCCTAAATTAATTTAAGGACGCTTAATTAATTATTTCGCGCAAAGACTAAATGTTTTAGAGCAGCCTTCGCGCCATTATATATGATATTTTTGGCGCGCAATATCGGCGTCCTGAAAAGGGATTTAGGGCGCCTTAATATAATTAAAGGCGCCCTAAATTTCAATTAGGGCGCCTTTAATGTTATTAAAGGCGTCCTGATTTTCTATCAGGGCATCAGGACGCCTTTAATAATTTTAAGGCGTCCTGATAGATCAAAAGGGCGCCTTAATGAAATTAAAGGCGCCCTTATTGAATATCAGGACGCTTTTAATAACATTAAAGGCGTCCTTATTGAAATTTAGGGCGCCTTTAATTATATTAAGACGCCCTGAATCTCTTTTCAGGACGCCTCAGTTGCAAAATTCACCTCTTATTAACATTTGTTTGCCCTTAACCCTATACCTCGCTCTCATTGCAGAATTTTTGGGAGGTCCCGCTTCTCCAGAAACCCTAACCTTAGCGTGATTCCTCCTGCATCAATCCAGTCCGAGTTCGGTCAATGTTGCTGGTTCGGTTGTTGCCGGCGTCCGTCGCTTCTGGTAGGAATTTTGCGGTTGTTATTTCCGTCCTCTGTTTCATTTTGAGATCTGTTATGTTGTTCCTCTTTGTCCGTTCTGGCGAGAGACCGAGATTGGTGAAGAGGCTTCTCGATTTGAAGCTTCAGATCCCAGTCTCAGTTGCTCCTTCCTTCGTCCTCTGTCTGAATTGTTCTTCCCTCTTTAATTTCAGAATCTGCCAGTTCTTCCCCCACCGTGAGCGTGGCTGATAGTAAATGGGAGTATTTCATTCGATGTCCTCTTATTCTATCCTTGCTGGATGTTCTGTAAGGAGGGCTAACCTTTGATCTGATAAGTTTCATTATGATTTTTAGTTTTATGTATTGTGGAAAAGCAAGCCCCTGATTTGTTCTTGAGGGACTTGAGCTTATTTTATTTAAGGTTGGGGTTAGGAGGCATGATATATATGTTAGTGGTTGAAGATTGTTGGAAGGAGGTTGCCGTCGGGTTGGGTTCGGGGAGATTTTGTGAATTTAAGTGTCCTAAAATTCAACCGGAGCACTTTGACCTTGCTTGGTGAGAGAAGTTGTGGAATAGATATATATGAATAAGAGAGGCAATAGGGCTCCTATAATGTATGAAGTTGTGTTTGTTAATGTTAAATTAGAGTAATCTTAATTGATGTGATTTGTTGGGTGATAGGAGGAGAAGGAGTATTTAGGGTGGAAATTTTTAGTTTTAAAAAGAATACTTGGGCGGTTACAAGAAGCTATTATAATAATTAAGATAATAAAGACGTGAATTTGGATGTTAGAAACTGATTCAAACTCATGTTTTATATCCAAAATTGTTAAGTGGTTGTTTTAGATGACTATTATAGTTGGAGAAGTTAAAAAGAACCTAGTCATAGGTGTTTTCCAATTGTCAAGCTTGATTAGAAAGTAAATATTTGTTTGTGCGTGAGTGAAATCAAGGCTAGATTGGATAAATGTTTGAGGCTCTAAAATGATTCATGGTTTCTATTTTATATGGCTAAAATTATGATTAGAGACATCTAAATGATCATTAATTAGATGTTTGACTAGAGCAAATAATCTATGAACTACTTCGAGAATTCTTATACTTACCTTTGAAAGGATAGAGAAATTTGCTGGGTTTTCATACTCAAAATTGGTATGATTATTTGACTCCATTTCGTGGCCAATTGATTCTTGCTCAAAGTCAGTAGTATTTTCTTTTGTTTTCTTTTCACATTTGTTCATTAGTTTGCATACTACATAGGACCTCTGCATCATTTGAAAGAAATTTAGTGAAGCACTTATTTGCTAGAATTAGAACATAAAATCAGAATTGACAATAAATAGGTTAATAGGTTAATTGTATTGACATAAGAATGCAATAGTTTGGTCTTAGTATTGTTAGAGATGATGCTGTACCATATCAGTTAAGTAACTAAATTCGGAGGACCGAATTTAACATTTCACTTATTTTATTAAATATAAGCATTGAAAGTACATTTGATCAATTTTACTTATCTAGAAATATATAGTTTTATGTTCTCAGTGATTACTTCTTTTTTTTGACTTCAGGAAGCTAATAATCTTTTTGAGTACTGTGACTTGGTCACGACAACAACCCACAAGAGCTTTGTAGGTATTTGTAACCATGTTCCTTTTGTCATACAATTATTCCCTCTCCCATATGTTAGTTTGAATAATTCTAATGTTCTCTTTATTGTTGTTGTCTTTAGGTTGACTAAAGCAAATAAATTTCAAGCATCAGAATTTAAAGTTGAGGTAAGTAAAGTTAATTATTGTTGTTTTTTTGTTGATGTGCATTGAACTAGGTCAACTTTGTTGTATGAATAAAGATGATTAGAAGTCCATAATTTAATAGTTTATGACTTGGACAATTTAGCTATATTTTTATACCTTGTATATTGATGAAACTATTGGATTTAATAGCTGATATTGATCTGAATTGGCTTAGTTAGTAAGTTTTCTTGATTGAAGCTGAAATTGTTTATTGTTGAAATTTTGGGATGTATTACTTTTAAGGGGAAATGCTGCCAAAATTTTAGTTCAAGATTGACAAAAAAGCATGTCGTTCTTTAAATTGTTGTAAACTTGTGTTGTCGGAAATGTCGTAGGTGGTATTAAAATGGGGCATAGTTGTATGGATGCTTTGAGAACTAGTGAAGAATATGAGAATGAGGTGGAAGAGTTTATTGAATTTGCTAGAAGGAATGTGGCTGCAAAAAATGGGATGTATTATTGTCCATGTGTTAATTGCTTAAATGGGGTTCGACGGGATATTCCTACTATAAGGGATCACCTAATTTGTGATGGGATAAACCTTCGATACACAACGTGGATATGGCATGGTGAGGAGGCAACTACCAGTGTGTCCCACGAAAATGAAGTTGAGGTAGATGACGATGGAATGGAGAGAATGATTCATGATGTTGAGGTCGAATCTTTTGCACGACCACATGAATATGATAGCGTGCGGAGTGATGCAGAGACACCTTTGTTCCCTGGGTGTACTAAATATACACGGTTGTCTGGGACCTTACATTTGGTCAACTTAAAGGCAACTTGTGGGTGGACCGATAGTAGTTTCACGTCACTGCTTCAATTGTTGAAAGATATGTTGCCAGACGATAATGTACTTCCAAATCGTATGTATGAGGCCAAGAAAATTTTGTCTTCGATGGGTATGGAGTATAAAAAGATACACAGTTGCCCTAATGACTGCATATTGTACAGAAATGAGTATGAAGGCCTGAGTAATTGTCCGAAGTGTAAAACTTCACGATACAAAGTGAAGAAAGGTGGTGGTTCTGGAGATGATGAGACAACAAAAATGCAACCTGTGAAGGCAATGTGGTATATTCCAATAATACCGCGGTTTAAGCGTCTCTTTACTAGTGAAGCGACGGCAAAGCAGTTGAGATGTCATTCCGATGAGAGAATATCCGATGGAAAATATCTTCGGCACTCGGCTGACTCTCTGCAATGGAAGAAAATAGACGAAATGTTCCCTCAATTTGGCAGTGAGCCAAGAAACCTTCGTCTGGGCCTTTGTACAGATGGATTCAATCCGTATTGGACTCTTAGCAGCACACATAGTGCATGGCCGGTTCTCCTTGTAATATACAACTTACCTCCCTGGCTATGTATGAAACGCAAGTATGTGATGCTCTCTATGATGATTTCTGGACCAAAACAGCCCGGGAACAATATCGATGTGTACTTGGCGCCTTTGGTTGAGGATTTAAAGAAATTGTGGGAGGAAGGCGTAGATGTGTTTGATGCATATAAGAAGGAGTACTTCAAGATGCGTGCAATGATTTTTACCACGATAAATGACTTTCCCGCATATGGAAATTTATCAGGGTACAGTGTGAAGGGGCATAAAGCATGTCCAATATGTGAAGCAGAAATAGACTTCCATCAACTAAAACACGGAAAAAAATGGTCTACCTCGGTCACAGGAGGTTTCTTGATCGGTTCCACCCATATCGTAAGTTAAGAAAATGTTTTAACGGCTTACTGGAGCATAGAATGGCTCCAAAGGCATTAACCGGAGAGGATGTTTATAGTCGGGTGAAACATATCAATGTCATATTGGGTAAGCAGCGAAAGATTGTGGGTGAGAAGAATATATGGAAGAAGAGATCAATATTCTTTGATCTTCCATATTGGCGTAGTCTTGATGTGAGACACAGTTTTGATGTGATGCATGTGGAGAAAAACGTTTGTGATAGCCTTGTCAGTACTCTTTTGCACATACCAGGAAAGACTAAGGATGGATTAGTGCGAGACTAGACATGGTTGATATGGGAATAAGAGAACGGTTACATCCACAAGTAAAAGAAGATGGTAAGAAGGCATACTTGGAGCTAGCAGCTCATACACTATCAAAAGCGGAGAAAAAAAGTTTGTGTGGGTGTTTATATGACAATAAGGTTCCACAGGGATATTCTTCTAATTTGAGAAAGTGTGTTTCAATGGACGATCTGAAGTTAGTGGGAATGAAGTCCCATGATTATCATGTGCTGATGCAACAACTATTGCCTGTAGCTATTAGGGGCATTATGAAAGCTGAAGTGCGAACCACTATAACGAAATTGTGTATTTTCTTTAATGGTATCTGTAACAAAGTCATTGACATTGAAAAGTTGGATGAATTGGAAAATGAGGGTTATATTATTTTGTCCCAACTAGAGATGTTTTTTCCTCCTGCATTTTTTGATATCATGGTGCATCTGATAGTGCACTTGGTAAGGGAGGTAAGCCTCTGCGGTCCAGTTTACCTAAGGTGGATGTACTCTTTCGAGCGATACATGAAGATCTTAAAAGGGTATTCTAAAAATCCTTATCGACCGGAAGCCTCAATTGTTGAGAGATATGTAGTTGAAGAGGCTATGGACTTTTGCAAAGAATATCTACCAGGGACGATGATACGATCTCAGCATGACGAGGAGATAACCGAGAGAACTCGAGGAATCAAACTGAAGAATAAGCCTCGTGAAGAGGTGTTGCAAGCACACCTGTACATCTTGAATAATATGGAAGAAGTTCAACCAAACATTGATGAACATAGAAAGAGTTTGAAGAATAAGAATCCAAGGAAGAATGACATGCAAATAGCTCATGAACAAAAGAAGACGTTCACAAAGTGGTTCGAGGAGAAGGTATCGCGCGAGACCGGAGTGTCGGATACAATCGAGTAGTTGGCCTGGGGCCTTCTTTTCAGGTCATCACTTGGCAAGGTTATGAAATAAACGAGTATACCTTCTACACAAAAGACCAAGATGACAGAAGTTCTGTGCAAAATAGTGGGGTGATGGTTGAAGCTGAATCCATGCATTTTGCGAGTTCGAAAGACAAAAACCCGGTATTAGCATCAATGGCTTATTATGGAGTTATTGAAGAAATATGGGAGATGAGCTACAACAAGTTCAAAGTTGCTCTATTGAAATGTAAGTGGGTTAGCAATAATGCTGTTGTAATAGATCCACAATTTGGAATTGTCTCAGTTGATCTTGAAAGAGTTGGTCATAGAGATGAGCCATTCATTCTAGCAAGCTAGGCGAAACAAGTGTTTTATGTTACAGACCCGGCTAATAAAAAAATGTCCATTGTACTTCAAAGTAAAAAACAGAAGTATGGTGAAGAATCTTTCGACCTTGACGATACACCCCCTTTCACAACAAATCCCCATACAACACGTGAAGTGGAATTGGTAGATGACGACGAAGATGTTGCAAGAAAAGATCATTGTGAAGGAATATGGGAAACCATATAAAGTAAGATCTTAACTTATGAAATAGTAATATGTTATTTTTGTGGTGGTTTAACATTTTTTTTCATTTTATTAATCTGTTTACTATTTAATAATAACATTGATTTGTCCTTCATGAACAGGATCATGTCTAGCTCTAGCTCTGATGAGTCAGGAGGTGAGAGAGGTGACGAGCCCGTTGTGAGAAGGGGTAGGCGTTGCACACAGATGGCAACGCTAGTGGCCCGTCGTGAAAGCCAAAAAAAGAGGCTGCATGTGGAATTTGATGACAAGTTGAATCCAATTGGCCCGGAGGAGGACAATTTCATTAGCTATGTAGGCTATCTGGCTCGGAGCAAAATTTGAATTGTCATCTCTGCTTGGAAGTTCGTTTCGCCGAAGACATAGCAGTTGATTTGGGCACAACTTTTGGTTTGTCACTTTCGATATATCTGCATTTGTATCATTTGACTTATTAATTGAAATTTAATTATCTTTCCTTTTATCTTGCAGCAAACGTACGACGTCCCTAACACTAAGCAAATGGAAAAGCATTGGATGGGGAAAGTCCGTATACGTTGGAAAGACTTCAAGAATAAGCTGTCTAAAAAGTTTATTCGAGGTCCAAGGAGGAACGAGGATCCATGCCACCTATATCCGTATATTTCTCCCGAGGACTGGAAGGAGTTTGTGGCGTCGCGGCAAAATCCGAAATTTATTGTAATATTTCTTTCATATCATATCATTTCTTTTATTTGACAACTTAGGCTTAGTTTTATTTGATTTCGTGTCAAAGGAAGTAAGTGAAGCCAATATGGAGAGGCAAGCGGGAAATAAGTATCCGCATTGTTTGTCTTGTGGTGGGTACAGAAAGCTGGAACAGAGAATGATGGAGGAGCAGTTAGAGAGAATGAAGGAAGCTGCCGAATCCGATCCTTCCACTGTTGTCCAGCCCCCTGAACCTCCTCCTCGTCACAAGAAATGGAAAGCTGCGAGGATGAGGGGCGAGACATACATAAATGCAGATGTTGCTGAGGTTGCCTCCAAGATTGTAAGTAGTTAAATTAGACGGTTTAAATACCCTCAGTTGTTCCATATTATAGGGTTTATATGTTATTTATGAAACATCTTATGATACAGGATGCACTTGAGGAGTAGAGTTCCCAAGGTTCATTTACGCCGGATTCACGGATGGATATTTTGTCAACGGCGATTGGGAAGCCGGATTACCCTGACAACATTCAAGGGGAGCCTAGGGGGGTTACTGCCGCAAAATATTTTGGACGGCGTTCACGGTTGTATGACGATAACAACCCTAGTCCTCAGCTCGTGGCAAAAATTCGGGCGGGATTGTTTGACGAAATCATGCAACAAGTTTGATCCGAAGTGAAAACTATGATGGATTCGAGGGACAATACGGAACATGCAACTCGTGAATCCCCGGCATTCCCCAGCAGTAAAGAGAGTTTTCACCCTCCGGATGTTGATTTAGGCGAGCCTTCTCACATTCCATAGGGAGGACAACCGTGCACTCTCTATTTGGATCAGCCACACCGGCGTATTGTTGCCGATGCTCTTATTTACATGGATCACACCACACACCATAATATTGAAATTGCACAAGACCTACGTAGGGTGACTGTGACATGTGTTCGAGAGGGGGAAGAAGAAACACACATTCCGATTGAAGATGACGAGGTTCCTGATTTAGGCCGGGCCATAAATTCGTTCATCCTGTGGCCGAATCATCTTATTCAGATGGCGGGGGCGACACCTCCAATGGTAGGAAATACATTACTAGAACTTGCTTTTCATTGCTAACTCGCTCATAATATGTTTGTTTATATTTTCATAGAATGAACAAGCTGCGGGCAATTTTCCACACCTAGCACTACTGCGAGACGTGTATAAGGACATCCGCTATCTCTCATTCAAGATGCCACCGGGCATTGTCGGCACAGAAAAGACATATGACTTCACCGTTGACAAAAAAGATCTGGCCAAATTTATGCATATGGAGTGTTTAGATTTAGTCGTTCTTGAAGCTGGGATACTTTAAGTTTTCCCCCCCTTTGATTATTGCATTGACATTTTTTGTTTTCTATACTCAAGAACGCTTATCATTTTATTTCGATCATAGTGTCTGCAATGACTTATGCGTCAAGAAAGGCCACTCGGGTTTGTATGGATTCTTAAGTCCAATAAGCACGACCCAGGCTCGAAATACGTTAACCCAAAGGACGCTTTATATTGGTACTACAATTGCCTTGGAAGGTGATCGTTGTTATCTAGCCCCAATACTTGAAGCGTATGTATTTTAGTTTTGTCTATTTAAGATTTTTAAGAATAAGTTCCTTCTTATCTTAATTAATATTAATATGTATATGTTGTAGTGGTCATTGGACCCTATGTGTTGTTTGTCCCTCGAAGAACACATGTTATTGGTTTGATCCCTTACGTAGTGGCAGGCCAAACGATGAAATCAAATCCATGTTCGCCAAGTAAGTCAATTTTCGTCTAAATCATTGATTCTTCATATGAAATGATTTGTTTTCATGTCTGTTAATTTCCGTTTTAATGATAGTGCATTAAGGGTGGCTAGATCGATTGTTGGAGTAGCAGGGCAGGGTGGACCAAAGTGGCATTTTCCGAAAGTAAGTAGTTTCAATTCAAGTTATGTCATTGACACAATGGTAGCTTTCAATATGCCTTTATTTGTTTTAACAATTTGCTTTTGATTTATTAGTGTCCGAAGCAACCAGGACACACTGAGTGCGGTTGCTACGTTATGTTTTTTTATGCAAGAAATCATTGGGAGCGGACGTACAAGTTTTATGAACGTACGTGATCGCTATGTGTTTCTCTATTGATAATTATTTCATTCACTTCATTGGTTTAACTTATACCTTGTTTTTCAATTTATAGATTTTTGATAGTCTGGCTCCGTGCTCGGATGAAGAGATCGATACAGTTCGAGACGCTTTGGCTGCAAATTTTCTTGAACGCATATAGATATGTGATCTTTGTTGTTGTTGTTGCTGTACATATGTGATCTTTGTTTTGTATTGGGATTGAAACTTGAAGCTAAACGTTGTATTTTTGGTCAATTTAAGTATGATAGTTTGTTGTTGCTGTTGTTGGTCACTTGTGATTATTAGTCTTGCTGGTTGCCAAGTGCGTTTTGGTGGTTTTTGGTTACTTGCTGTTGGTTGTTTGTTGCTGTTGTTGGTCTTGCTGGTTGCCAAATTGCTTGTTGCTGTTGTTGGTCTTGAAGGTTGCCAATTGCCTTGTTGTTGTTAATTCGTTGTTGGTCTTGCTGGCTGCGAATCAATAGACTTGTTGCTGTTGCAATTTGCCTGGTTTTTTGGTGGTTTTTGGTTACTTGCTGTTGGTTGTTTGTTGCTGTTGTTGGTCTTGCTGGTTGCCAAATTGCTTGTTGCTGTTGTTGGTTTTTTGGTCTTACTTTTGCTGCGAATTAATTCATTTTGCTGTATGTCATCAAGGGCTTCAGTTGTAATGAGCCAAGAATTGGTTTGAAAAAAAAAAGGACTAGAAGGCATCCTATATTTAAATACAGGACGCCCTAAAAAAGGTGTCCTATACAGAACATAGGACGCCTTTTTTAAGGCGTCCTGTTTAGGGTATAGGACGCCTTAATCAGTTTTTTTACAACTTCCCCTACTCAGACGTCCTGCTCAAAAAGGACGTTTTTTGCCTCTAATTCAGGACGTTTTTAACGTTTTTTGTAGCAGTGCGGTGGTTGTGGAATAACTCTATAGGACAGCGTTCCCGTATGCGACTCAGATAACTCTATAGGACAGCGTTCCCGTACGCGACTCAGATCTCTCATACCGGTTTCGTTCCAGATTGCTCCTGATTTATTCAACACATTCCAATATAAGTGTCTTATATGGGACTAGAACTCGAGACCTCTAGAGGGATCTAGCAATGCCTTATAGAGTTAGACCAATCCTATGTTAGTAAGATTTGTTGAGTTAGTTATTTATAAAATACGCATATTGATTTCCCTAAAATACCTCATGTACAATGGAAACTACCCACTTAATGAAAATTTTTAAATATATGTAATCAATTGCGAAAAAAAAAAAAGATGATTGGAAGCGGAAAAATTTGTTGCTTAATAGAGAAATTCCATCGCTAATCATTTCGGCACGCAAAAGTTGCGATTGTGTTAAATGGAAGAGCCTTTTATTATCTGCCTGTGAATAGAAGCTCGTTCACATATGGCTAAATGTCTCTAACGATGCCAAAGCAAGTAAGAGTACATCTTTGTCTTTTTGTTTGTATATATATTTTTAATAACCACTTTGCAATTCTATAAATATTTATTGATTTTTAGAATATTTTTACTATTTTTAAAATAATATTTAGAATTTTCGCATTTATACTTTCCAAATATATAAATTTAATTTAAAAAAGAGGATTCTTGATTAATTGAAATAATTCCATATATTAAGATTATGAGCGGTTAGACTAATTAGACAATATTGTATGCCATGTCATAATATTTTGTGCTATAGGTTTTTTTTTTTAAAAAAAAATTGTTAACGCCAAAGCGTGAAATCCAAGCAGTCCTCATTTAGAAAGTAAATCTGCATTCCATTGAGTTAAACACCAAATAATTGAAAAGGAAAGATACTCTAAAATTATATTGTTGTGCTTTTTGTTTTTTGTTTTTTGGATACAGCCAGTGGAGGAGGGGAAGGGAGAGGGGGGGCTCGAACCTTAGACAAGAGGGAAGGCCAGCTCCTAAGGCTGACCCTAATGCCATCGCGCTACGAGACGCTTGACTGTGCTTTTTGTTTTTTTGTTTACAAACAAAAGACAAAAAAATTTTAGAATGTGCCCTTTTTTACTTGTAGGCAGGGGCGGAGCTTCTCAAGGGCCAGAGAGGGTTACGACCCCCCCAAAAAAAATGTCTTAAATATTTAATATAAAATAGATTATCTTATACTAGATTTATGCATTTGGCCCAAAAATTTATACATTTGTTTCAAAAAATTTACATATTTGGCTCCCCCAAATATTTTTTTTCCTTAATTAGTTAATGAGTATATATTTGGCTCTTTCAAATATTTATCCCAAAAAATACGTTATTGCTTGTAGGATATCAAAATGTTATGCATTTTATGCAGAACAAAAAATACGTTATTGCTTGTAGGATATCAAAATGTTATGCATTTTATGCAGAATCTAATTATCAAAAGAAACAAAAAAGGTTAAAAAAACACTGGGAATTGAAGGTGAGAAATTGCAAAGAGTATTATTAGAGGGCAGTATTGTATCAGGAAAAAGTGGCAAGTCTGACAAGTAGACAGATCGTGACACCAACAACGTTAATTCCCTATTTTCGATTTTCTTGATGCTTCTCACTTGGCTACGTACGCTTTTTTGCCGTGTTGTTGATCAAATTGACATCTGCTTTTTCCAAAGTAGTGGCCTGTGCAGGCTTGCGTTGCTTGGATATGTGCACTTCAAGACTAAAAAGCTGCGAAAATTGGGATGTGATCCTCCTCTTCAGTCATACCACTATAGGTTTCTTGTGAAGAATTGAAGTAAATGTAATCGGGCTAATAAGTATTAGTCGATGATTTAGCAAATAGTGAGATATGACAATGAAGGATGAAGTGCAAGGTCAAAATAAAACCTTGTAATTAGAATAAGTAAATTGGGCTTAACATATATGGACCTGCTATAAATTGTGTCACACTGTCATACTACTCAATGGATGTTTAATGTTCTACTATTTGACTCTAAGCTTGATGAACAATTCCTTTCCTTTGCAATTGCTCAGCTCACTAGGGAAAGAGTGAGGTTCCCATCCTGCTATAAAAAAGAGTGGTTCAATCAGAAGTAATGGATTTTGGCGGTGGATACTATAGTGTGCCAATATTAATAATTTACCTGCTCATCCGCCAAAACCATGCCAATTTTTCAGGGAGCACATGATAGGGTCTTCTTATAGAACACAAACTTTGTAAGAACACGTGTGACAATAACCCATGCGTCCTTACGGGCATCGATTTCACAAATTTTTGCATGGCCAATAGTGGCCACATTGTACTTTGTAGGGTTCAAGTATCAATGAAAACGTGCAATCTGCAAATAAGTAGGGAGGGTGCTTGATTCTGGTCAAATATATGCAAATGAGGCCACTTATAAGGAATTGTGTAGATCTAATAATGGCCAAATTAAATTTGAAACAATTTGTATTAAAAGTGTTTGGGTTGCATAATGCTGCATTGTATTGGGCACATAACTCGGGGCATGTGAAAGAAAGGTGTATGGGTTGGTAAAGTGTGTGCGCAGAAAATAGATAAGAAAGAGTTTCATTTTCATTAAATGTGTGTTAAGGGAGGGGTTAGGAATTTGAAGTGGAGAAGTTTTGAGGATGATAATAATTAGGGTGTTACATATTATTTTAATTTAATTACATCCAAAAGTAATTAACAACAAAAGACAAGAAACATAAATTGTGTTAGCCATCAACATCCAAAAGCAATTAACAACAAAGAAGGAGTAGCATAAACGATGTAAACCAATTTTCATACCGTCATTACGTGCTATCAAGTTAGAAAAGGGGGTGATAATAATTATGGTGTTATATATTATTTTAATTTAATTACATCCAAAAGCAATTAACAACAAAAGAGGAGAAACATTAATGATGTTAGCCATCGACATCCAAAAGCAATTAATAACAAAGAAGGAGCAGCATAAATGGTTTTAACCGATTTTCACACTGTCACTACGTGTTATCAAGTTAGAAAGTAGATTTGCGCCTCCCTAACTCTTCCCAAGGAGCCCGATACGGGACATGGCTTTATAAGCCAGCTACCTTGCCTCCGGATTCGGGGACTGGATTGAAACTACTGACTACGTGTGGCTTTAGACTCTCTATCAGGGCGGGATGGTAGATGGCAAAATAGCATATAGATATAGTAAGTGAGAACCAGCACATTAAGGCAGAGAAGCCTGAACTCAACTATAGGGGAGGACACTAGTAAGCTCAGTTAGCTTCTAAAGGATTGGTATCTCACATACGTCTGATTTAAACTTGCATACCTTCTCACTCAGTGGCGATGGATATTCTCCATGGCAAAAGTGACATCACTAATTGATTGGTGATGAGAATTGGCAAAGAAATTTCCCGTCAATAAATTGGTTGTGAAAAAAGGAATTGGTTAGATCCTTAAAGTTAGCGGCGAATTTGTGACTAATTTTAGTCACGAAACAGAATTTTATCACTAATTTATTATTTTTTACTGAATTAATAGTCATAGTTTAGCAATATAATTATGAATTTATGAGATAAAGTAGATTGAGGTTTCATATTTAAGATGAAAAAAACCCTTTTACTAGTTCATACATTTAGGTAGGGAGCAAGTAAATTGGATTTCTGACTTTTTCCTTTGCCAACGTAAATTGGCTTTTTGACACAAATACTTTTACTTGGGAAGCATTCTAATTTAGATAATCCATGGGTACCTTATAAAAATTGTGGAGCAAATTTAGTACAAATACTTTTGAAATCGATGTTATGTTCCAACGAATTGCACTATTGGCGCTAAGCCAAATGTTAATGTGATGGTTACACGATTCTTTTTTATCCAACTTATATTAGATGTTTAAAATTAAAAAAAAATGATAACATTGTATCGATTTTGAAAATTTATATGCTATAATTATTCCACAAGTTTATCTAGGATATATATTATTATTATTTTTCATATGCTTGCTCTCATCCAAGATTAGTAATCAAATGATCTAATTATTAGTGTGTTTGAGTCCAATACTATGGTGTATGTGCTTATTATTTTAATGTGATTTAGACCGTACGTTATATCTGAACGGTCTAATTTAAGTTTTAACTTTTAAGATATTTAATTCATTTTTCCTTATGATTTGACAATTTAAAAATTATTTTTATGTTAGAATCGTTTGTGGAGGAACCCTTGAGTTTTGGGGCATCGGATTCTCACTAATATTTGTATTATTCGAGCAGGCATTCTTGCTTTCGTTTCATTCACCATTGCTCGTGATGAAGCCAAAGCAAGAATGTCAGCTGAAGACATAATACTCCCCTACTGATGCATTTTTACATCTTATAGCTTTGTTAAATATTTAGTCCTGGTTCATCTTCGACGCAAAAGCGCTCAGACAAGTTATTCATATTTCATTTGATGGTTAAAGGTGAATTGAAAGTTAAGCAGCGGCAATTCTAAAGATTCCACATGGGAAAATAGAAATGCCTCCTATAGTTAACTATAACATGTAGAAGTATCGCCTAATAAGGGCACAGTTCAAATTACCCACTAAGGGCAAATTAACATAATATGTAGAAGTATCAACACAATTTCCTTTAGTCATTTGGTTTGAATGTTACATAAAGAAAATAAGTCATTTGGTTTGAATGGTACATGAAGAACCTAAGTTGAATGTGTAATACCCTAAAAATCTCATTTATTATAAATGTCATATTTTGACAAATAATGCCTATTAGAAATAGGTGAATATGTGGTCTCAAATTTTGAGATATATTTATTTTATCTATTAGGTTATTTGCCCTTAGAATTTAAGGTAGCAATGTTTTATTTTCCTAAATTTTGTTTGGAATCATAAAATACCATAAAAATACAAATAATTCCCAAATTAGATTAGGGTTCTTATAGGACCAAGAGGGAGCAAGGAAGTGCTAGGAAAAAAATACATTAATCAAATTGGGGAAAATAATAAAAACTTGGAACTTCACTAAACTAAATAATTATGTAAATTTTCATAATTAATCAAGGGAATAATTAAAGGAGACTTAAGTCTCAAAACTCATAATTTATTAAGTAACTAATTTTCTAAAACCCTAGAACTAATACCTAGCACATACTAAGTAATAAAATGCCATAATAAATTACCAAAGCACTTGAACAAATAAAAGACTAATTACCAACATTTAATAGGCAATTAGTTAATACTAATGGAAGGGTTAGT
Source organism: Acacia crassicarpa (assembly GCA_034222035.1). Lineage (NCBI taxonomy): Eukaryota > Viridiplantae > Streptophyta > Magnoliopsida > Fabales > Fabaceae > Acacia > Acacia crassicarpa. The sequence continues at coordinate 30,655,139 of JAWXYG010000008.1, read as the reverse complement.
TAATTATTTAGAAGCACTAATTAGAGGGATGATTGGCTAATTAAAAGTAAAGAACCAACAAGGGATTAAGATTAATACTAAAAGAATTGTTAGCAATCATAAATCATTTCATGAACCAATAAGACAACAATCAAGAGATAATTAAGCTTAGGATTAAGATGTTAATCAAATGCTAATCAAGAGTTGAAAAGTCAACAATTGCAACTATGATCTAAAGGCTAAGAATTAATCCTATAAAGCTAATCCAAAGGCCCTAATTAATTCTAATAAAGCTTAATTCATGAGATAAGGCAATAACCAATGAGATTTTTCCTTCCAACTATTATAAAACAAGAAAAACAAATTAAAACTAATTTAAGGGGGGTGGGGGACGTTTTTTTGCAAGAGGAGGAGAGGAAAAATTGACCAAAAATCAACTCCATGCCACATACCCCTTTGAGTCATGAATCTAGACCTATGTGAGTCATGGATCTAAAAATGAGATGAATCATCAACCTAAACATGAATCACCACTCTAACCAATGAATCATCATCCTAAACTTTCATGAGTCACACACCTACATGATGAATCACAACCCTAATTAGATAAGATGATGTAAGGGATGATGGAAGAAGGTGATGTAAGGAAGTAGAGGTGGACCAATGAGATAAAGGATAATTAGAATAACTAAATTGGGTTATAAAAATAATTATAGATAAAAACTAATAAAACCTATACAAATTAAATCATATCTTGAAATCCTTGAACTAAGTATAAAAACCAAGTTGAGATTCATAACAAGCATAAATCTAGCATTAAGACAAGTATAACCAAAGTCATTTTCATGATTGTTTGAGAAATATAATCAATAAGAAAGATAGGCAAAATTGGTCTCAAAATGAAGCTAAAAATTCCTAGAGTTCAAAACCAATGAGTAATTGAGCAAACAACTTCATTAGACTACCTAAACACATTCTTTTCTATGGATTTTAATTAGTAGAAAGCAAGCCAAATCCTTTGGATAATAGACATAAATGGTGGAAGAGGATAATGTACTAGGGTAATGACTCATGTAGGTGACTCAAAAGCAATTTGAAGGGTTAGGATTTGTGCTCCAAAATACCCTAAATCCAAGGGTCAAGAATTGTCAAGAGGGAGTTTCAATTAATTACCAAACTTGCCCAACCCTTCTACTATAAATAGGGGTCCTTGGCCCTTCACAAACTCACACCAAAACCAAGCAATCTGAATATTAGAGAGAGTGGAAGAAGCTTGAAGGAGTTCAAGAAAAGGTAAGCAAGTTCTTTAGTTTCTAGCTTTTAAATTTTTAGTTAGAAGTAGCTTAGATCTTAAATAGTTTAGAATAATTTTAAATTCATGTTTTTATGATTAAAATTAGCTTTATTTCGAAAATATGATGAAGAAAGAGTTTTAGCAAAATTCCCGGAAGAGAAACACCAAAGTAACGAAGTTCTGGCGAAATTTCATCGGTTCTGGAATTTCTGAACCAGTCATGAAAATACTATTATTTTATGCTGAAATCATGGTTGAAAAATTATGGAAATATTCATGGTTAAAGTAGACATATAGGGCTTTTTAAATATTAAAGAACATGTCCAAATGATTTCTGTACAGGAAGATAAAAATTCCCAAAGTTAGGGCTACGAATTTTTGGAAAATTCTGGACAGATGCTCAAAAATTAAAAACTGGGAATGAACGGTGGAATCTGGGCAAAGACTATTATTTTTCCTTGAAACTAGACATCCTGAGGGTTCTGAGGAATTTTACGGATCCTCGTTTTGATTTTTCTAGAATTAGTTATGATTTTTCAAAGTTAGGCAAAATTCTGCCCAGATTTAAGGACCAGCGTTTTTCTCAATAATAAAGGGGAAATAATTATTTAATAAATCCACCAAGGGTAAAATAGTCATTTGTGGCTAGGATATCTATTGGGATATTGGTTGTGGATTAATAAATGCAATATTACCCTCATAGGGAATCTGTGATCGCATCGCAATCGACGGCGTACCGTGAACACCGACAAAGGTACGGACGCGTATTGTAACACTAACTTTGATGCTTATTGTACACTTGTATGTGATAGATATGCTCATAGACTGTGACTTTGCCTTAAAAATTATTTGAATATAAATATAGCTATATACGGGTTACAGTTTTGGTAATGCCGTTTGAGTCTTCCTAGCGCGCTGAGGACACGATAGGCCATCGTGGCACTGGTGAAGAGTGCAGACAGGTTGTGGTAAATATATATGGGTATATGATGGTTGTGTTTTTATCTTTGAGAAATGAATATTGAAAATGAATATTGTTGCTTTATCATGAATATCTGTCATACATAACTGTACATAAGCATGAGGTTAACCGTTACCTGGGGTTCAATGGGAATTGAACCCCAGCTTATAGTCTCAAATACTGGTGGAACCAGGACAAGAACAAGGATGAACAGCGCACGAGAGGACGCGGGCAGAGAAGTAATTAGGGGTCATTGTAGTCATAAAATTGTACCACTGTAATAGCAACCAGACTCAGCAACATGGAATGTATATCAGTTACTCACTCTCATAAAAATCATTTTGCTTGGGATATTGTTTTAAAAAGAAAATCTTTACCAATGTCACTCTGATTAATTTCTTCGAAGTTCTAATAATCCTATTTGAAAACCACATTTAAAAAGGCGGGATGTTACAGAATGAAGGAACAAGAAACATTAAAACTTAGACATATAGTTTTAACTTCATCATATCATTAAACTAGATACCAAAACTAAATCCCTCATCAATGGATTAAAAAGATTCCCTACATTGGAAAATTAGCATTCAATCATTTCATACTTAATGCTTCTAAGTATTATTAGAGTGAAAGCCCATACATCATTTGAGTTAAATTGCATTATTCACAACTTATAAATAATAATATTGTTTGTAAGTTTTGTATACGCATATTGATATATTAACCAAATATCTTTTTCCATGCCATATATGGAACAGATAGTGACTTAAACTTTTGTTTAATCATACTTATCTTTCTAACATTTAAACTAAATCATGCTAAAGTGCATAAAAAAATATTACAAAAATTCCACCAAGCTGAAATTCACTTAAATGTGTGACAAGAATACTAAATCAATTTTAAAAAAAAACACACAAAAGCGTGACACACTGACAGGAGACACATTGTTCAAAACTAATTTTTATAATTATTTTTATGTTTGATATTGGCATTGATATGTTTTAGAAAATTTCCAAAATTTCAGTAAAAAAGAAGAAGAAAATTTTCATAATTAATACCCAATGCTTATTCTTATTACAATGGAGTTGTAATCATTTATGTTTGACAAAAGAAACAAGATGCATATATTCTTTTTATTTTAATTAGTGGGTGTGCTATGACGATGTTATCGATATATCAAATATATTTTATTGTTTCTGGTCATCACCGTCCTTTTTAGCCAATGAGTTGTCATAACTATTAACAAGACCACCCACAGAATTTGTAACACCCCAACTTTTCTAAAGCATTTTCGAAATTATTTGATCAGAGTTCAAAATAATTTAACCAGAGTTGAGCAACGAAATGATTTTAAATACAAAGTAACTGATATTCAACCACTGTAGTGTACTGGTTTGTTGATACAAAGAGTTCGAAAGACTATACATATCTACAGGACTTTCTCCAGCTAGTCCTTCTGCCTGCTGCTTACCCTTGTTTCTGTTTCTGTTCACTCCGAAAATCCTGAAGCTACAGTAAGAGCTGAGGTTCAATACCCATTGAACCTCAGGTAACGGTTAACCTCATGCTTATGTATCAAATATGTATGACAGATATTCATGTCAAAACAGCAATAATCACATACATTATTCATATATTCACATAATAACATAACACAGCCACTGCAATATGCATGTTATTATAGTCTGCACTATTCACCAGTGCCACGGTGTACATCCGTGTCCTCAGCGCTAGGAAAACATAACGGCGTTATCAAGACTATAACCCGTATCAAGTTGTATGTGTATGATCAATTTTCAAAAACAGAATTTCAGACTATCTATCACATATAAGCATACCATAAGCATCAGAGTTAAGGTTACAATACGCGTCCGTACCTTCCTTCCATGTGAATAGTAAATTACTATTCATGTATACGGCACTATTCATGTATACGGCACTATTCACGTATACGGCACTATTCACGTATCCCCAAACTTCCTTTGAATCTGACTCCGGAATCCTCGGATATCCTATAATATCATTTTTATCAGTGACCATTAATTTTCAGCATTTGCGGAAACTATGTTGGATATTCACTATTCATGTGAATAGTACCAGTAAAAATATTTTTACCGTGCCGGTAAATATTTTTTACTGTGCCAGTAAATAATATTTACTGTCCAAGGATAATTCTTTTCTGATGTGACAGATCAGACTAAGCTGCAGCCACAGAGCATACTCAGAAAAACTCTATCTGGCATTTCTACTATAATTACCAAAAGAAACTACCAAATCTTAAGACTAGAGACCAAAGAACTTACCCTTGAAGTTCCTGCTCATTCTCTCCAGCTTCAAGAACTTTACTCTAAACTCTCTCTCTAACTCTAAGAATTCTCACTCTTCTCTTAAACTCAACTGTTGTTCTCTGAGTTTGGTGTGAAGAAAATGAAGAAATGAAGCTTCTATTTATAGTGTTGGAAAATGGGTCCTTAAGTGTAATTTCTTGTTTTTGGGTCATTTTTCGTAATTTCCAAAAATATTAAAAAAATATTAAAAAGTTCACGGGTGCCATGCGCCTCTTTTTTTTTTTTTTTTTTTTTTTTTTTAATAATGCAAATAGTATTTTTTACTGATAAAATTTCTGTTCGGTGTTCTGACCGCGTGATCTTTTGCAAATTCTCAAAAATCCGGAAGCACAGCCCTGAAGCTCTATTCTTCCTCTTTAAAAATATCTGGGTCAACTGAATTTTTGACCTCATTCAGGGTATTTCGTAATCTGTCAAAGATTTTAAGTCGGACACCGCCGGTAACAGAAGTTACTTCGGGTGACACCATCTTCGAGACAAAAATTCACTGATTCATAATATGTGCAGTTGTTTACTACTTAGTTCAAGGATTTTGAGTTATGATTTATTTTCTACCGGTTCTACTATCTGACCTGATTCAAAATATCGGTTTCGACCTATCTCAATAATCATTCCGCCGATTTCGGAAATGACTTCGGAAATAACCCACTTTGAGATAAAAATTCACTTGTTTATAATATGCCCTTACTTTAAAAACCTAATTCACGGTTTATTGGAAATAATTTTATTTCTATTATTTTCCAAAGTATAAGATATTATATTATAATAATATTATTATTGAGTGGGTCCCGCAAACAATAATTTCAAAATTTCTCCCGTGAATGTGTCGGCAGAGGAGAAATAATTTGACGTGGGTCCCGCATGAATAGTAAATACGTATTTTCAAAAAGTGAATACGTATTTAGGAATAGTAAATACCGTATTTTTGAATAGTAAATACCGTATTTGTGAATAGTAAATACTTTTCATATTTCTCAAAATATCGATTAAATACCGTATTTATAAAAAGTGAATACGTATTTGTGAATAGTGAATACTATTCATGTACGTATTTGTGAATAGTAAACACTATTCATGTCCAATAAAATACTGATTCTAAATTCATTTCCAAAAATAGGGTCTAATAGTCCTCCGAAAAATAGGCTAATTTTCTAGTCTTTAGGTCCAAAATTCAGGATGTTACAATTCTCCCCCCGTTCAATAAATTTCGTCCTCGAAATTTGACAATATAAAATCAAAAGGTTAACTAGACCTCTAGTCTATTCCTTCCTTATGCAAACTTAAATAGCACGCACCCTACTATTCAATGTCTCAATCTTATACCCAGGTATAGTACTAAATTACAGGACTTGCTGATCTATTCTCACAGTACTCGGTTACACAGGCCTCACTGCCTGATTTATTTAACCTTTTGGCTTAACACATATTGGCCTTCCGGCACAATCTATTACCATCGCACTGGAGATTCTAACCTTTCTACTTAGGAATTCTTCCTCAACCCTTAGGCATCCTTATTACTACCTGATACAGTGAATGTTTTGCTAGTCTTACGATGTATTCTAAACATAGTTACTTAGCATTTCACACAGTGCTAAGTATCACCGGTCTTATGTCCTAGGAGCATCATCCCGTGTATACTTTGCACACTACGTCTTATTGCCTTGAGCATCTGCTCATCAAATTCATCCGAGACTTTCCCATTCAAGTCCTCAAACTACTTTCACTTACTCAACATCATAACCGGCAGCTATTATCTGACTTAACTAATTCAGTATTCCAAACCTTTCTAATAGTTGCTGTTCCTGTACCATAATTCCCAATTACACTGCTTTTCTTTTTAACACGATAGCGTCGACAATCATGTCATTGCTACCCAAAATTATTTTCTTGTCTCATTTTCAAATTTTCAAACATGAAAAATTTTCCGTGGTTTCAGTACATTTCACAATCTGCACTATACCACAAAGTAATAGTGCTATAACATTTTTAAACTTAATCGCTGCCATCACAAATTCATGAAAACATTTTTCACTGCCGGATCATTTTCAAAAACTTTTATTACCGGCACATATCTTTGAGGGAGCTAATTTATTTCACAAAATTTTACAATTGAGAGTACACACCATCATCTTAACCATTTGGTACAGTAAGCGCCTTACCCCAATCCTCAAATCCAGTCTCAACAGTACTATCAACAATGTGGGAGAGCCTCCGCCCCTTTCTCAGGAGACCCAGTGTTCACACTGGCACATAAAGTAGCAACCCTATCTAGCGGAACTCAGTCCAGTCATAGACAGTCAGGTTTTACTAATCAAAACATACGCCCTAGGCGAAATGTTATGGATTGGGTGCGTTCACTGCTGGTGCGATTTCCGTTTTCTCAAACCAAAATCCCTCCAAAACGTTTTGTTCAAAAAAGAACATTTATCAAAGGCCAGCGATTTCAAACATTTTAAAACATCTAGCAAGACCCAGCAAACTGTGTACATTTACAACAGCTTCTGTCCTTCCAGTTTTGTACTGACTTTTCCACAACATAGTTAAAAACTCAATTTCAAACTTTGGGTTCTAACAAAAACCCCTTTATATAAGACAACATCTGTTCAAAATAACCATCACTGTGGTCTCAAATTCTGTTGAAAACATTTCATTTGAAAACTCAGCTTCAAAAAAAAAATCCACATGTTTGAACAAATAAATTTCAAAATTTCTAATACAGCAGGTGTATTGGCAAGTTCAAAAATTCAATTTAAAAACCTTACTTAGGAATCAGACAACTAACATTAGAAGGTCATCACTAACTACACGCATTGGAACCTCTGTCCTTGGCTACTCAAATTATCCATAAAATACTTAGTTTGTTCTACTTTAATCTTCCAGCTATTTCAAACATCGTTCGCTATCCTCGGATCTCACAAAATTTTCTGGACACTTCTCATATTCGTTGTCTGACAACTATGGGCTTCTGCTAGCCTATAAACACAATATATGTTGTATAGCACTGGAGCAAACCATGACGATATACTAAGTTACAACAGTCTTTTCTCTAGGGAACCTATTCAATGTGAGATTCATTATAATGTACTTACCTTGAGAACCGATGCACTGGTAACTCTACTTTATGGTTCGTTGTCACAGCGGCTCCACTCTACGGTTCGTCGTCACGGTGGCTCTGCTCTACGGCACATTACTCGGCGCTTCACTTAGTCTTCTCAGACCAGTCAGCTTTTCCGGTTAGCATCCTCTGTAGGTAAACCTCCTTGATCAGAACTCCCCGTAGGTATCCTTCTCCGACAAACTTTCCATAAGTAGCGCCAGTGATCGTCTTTGAATCATTATAATGAGAACTCAAATCTTAACAGGTTCCTATCCTTTAGTAGTTTCATAAACCGTTGTTTCTATGTCTGCCATCTTATCTAGGGTCATTCTATTTGTGGACTTTCACTTTCTATTTAGCTCCAAGCATAATTCTTAACTCAATTTTCCCTATCGGGTAGCCTCTTACTTTATAGGGAATCTATTAGCCACTAACATCTCTATGGTTCTTGGTCCCACCTTGAGACCATAACCTGGTGGCTACTGAGGTTTCCAGCTTTCGTATGGTTCTGTTAAGGAACTATCTCTTAGGTATTTGGAACCTAGGCAAAACTCACTCATATTTTCTAAGGGTTCCTACTCTCACAGGGGTCATAGTTCTGAGATTTCTCTCGCTTCAGCAATATTAACTTCATAATGTCTATTGATTCTTGGTACTAATATTGGTATACTTAGTACTGGGTACCTACAACTCTCATAGGTACTAGTATGACATAACTGTCTCCCCAGAATTACTGGGTACTTTCCCTCTTTTGTCAATTGATCACCACCGTCAAGGACTTAATCAAAAGATCTTCGTCCCCGGAGCCATGCCCCGTTGCACGCATGGTGTCTGGCCTCTACAAGGTAGGAATTTTCTTCTCAGGGTACCTTAACAAGTTATTATTTTGACAAGGACATTAAATCGATAGGTTACTATCCAAGGGAAACCTAAACAGTAGGTTACTGTCTACCGGAAAACTTAAGTCGTACCGACTTCTCTGTACCACTTCCCTTGAAACTCTGAGCGGGAATTTAACTTAGATTCCGATTCCCATATCAAAAGTCTTAAAGTTTAACAACAGAAACCATATTCTGTGCCATCTACTCTATATCAAGGCCTCCCGAGCCTAACCCTTTTCCTTAGGATGTACGTCCTTTTTGTATCACAACACCAGTATTGTATCAGTACTTGTACTTGTTTTTTTTTTTCGAAACACTTTTAAAACCATGGCTTAGAGCCTAACTTAGTTAGTCAAACCGATTGGCCAGGTAGGCGTCTATCATGGGAGCCTCACCGTGCTAGGGTGACTGATTGGCTGATCCACATAGACTCGGCCCTACCTTCGGCACCAATGGTTTACTGTAACTGAGTCGAGTTCATACCAGATAAAACACTTTTGAAAGCTTAGAACCTAACTCCGCTACTCAGACAATCCGACTAGGCAGGTGTATTTGTGGAAGGCTCGACGAATTCAAGGAAACTGATTGCCAACCACAAAACCCCTTTCTAGATATCAGACTGTTTGGAGTAACTTAGTTAACTCCGTGCCAGGATGTCTGCTCTGATACCAAAATGTAACACCCCAACTTTTCTAAAGCATTTTCGAAATTATTTGATCAGAGTTCAAAATAATTTAACCAGAGTTGAGCAACGAAATGATTTTAAATACAAAGTAACTGATATTCAACCACTGTAGTGTACTGGTTTGTTGATACAAAGAGTTCGAAAGACTATACATATCTACAGGACTTTCTCCAGCTAGTCCTTCTGCCTGCTGCTTACCCTTGTTTCTGTTTCTGTTCACTCCGAAAATCCTGAAGCTACAGTAAGAGCTGAGGTTCAATACCCATTGAACCTCAGGTAACGGTTAACCTCATGCTTATGTATCAAATATGTATGACAGATATTCATGTCAAAACAGCAATAATCACATACATTATTCATATATTCACATAATAACATAACACAGCCACTGCAATATGCATGTTATTATAGTCTGCACTATTCACCAGTGCCACGGTGTACATCCGTGTCCTCAGCGCTAGGAAAACATAACGGCGTTATCAAGACTATAACCCGTATCAAGTTGTATGTGTATGATCAATTTTCAAAAACAGAATTTCAGACTATCTATCACATATAAGCATACCATAAGCATCAGAGTTAAGGTTACAATACGCGTCCGTACCTTCCTTCCATGTGAATAGTAAATTACTATTCATGTATACGGCACTATTCATGTATACGGCACTATTCACGTATACGGCACTATTCACGTATCCCCAAACTTCCTTTGAATCTGACTCCGGAATCCTCGGATATCCTATAATATCATTTTTATCAGTGACCATTAATTTTCAGCATTTGCGGAAACTATGTTGGATATTCACTATTCATGTGAATAGTACCAGTAAAAATATTTTTACCGTGCCGGTAAATATTTTTTACTGTGCCAGTAAATAATATTTACTGTCCAAGGATAATTCTTTTCTGATGTGACAGATCAGACTAAGCTGCAGCCACAGAGCATACTCAGAAAAACTCTATCTGGCATTTCTACTATAATTACCAAAAGAAACTACCAAATCTTAAGACTAGAGACCAAAGAACTTACCCTTGAAGTTCCTGCTCATTCTCTCCAGCTTCAAGAACTTTACTCTAAACTCTCTCTCTAACTCTAAGAATTCTCACTCTTCTCTTAAACTCAACTGTTGTTCTCTGAGTTTGGTGTGAAGAAAATGAAGAAATGAAGCTTCTATTTATAGTGTTGGAAAATGGGTCCTTAAGTGTAATTTCTTGTTTTTGGGTCATTTTTCGTAATTTCCAAAAATATTAAAAAAATATTAAAAAGTTCACGGGTGCCATGCGCCTCTTTTTTTTTTTTTTTTTTTTTTTAATAATGCAAATAGTATTTTTTACTGATAAAATTTCTGTTCGGTGTTCTGACCGCGTGATCTTTTGCAAATTCTCAAAAATCCGGAAGCACAGCCCTGAAGCTCTATTCTTCCTCTTTAAAAATATCTGGGTCAACTGAATTTTTGACCTCATTCAGGGTATTTCGTAATCTGTCAAAGATTTTAAGTCGGACACCGCCGGTAACAGAAGTTACTTCGGGTGACACCATCTTCGAGACAAAAATTCACTGATTCATAATATGTGCAGTTGTTTACTACTTAGTTCAAGGATTTTGAGTTATGATTTATTTTCTACCGGTTCTACTATCTGACCTGATTCAAAATATCGGTTTCGACCTATCTCAATAATCATTCCGCCGATTTCGGAAATGACTTCGGAAATAACCCACTTTGAGATAAAAATTCACTTGTTTATAATATGCCCTTACTTTAAAAACCTAATTCACGGTTTATTGGAAATAATTTTATTTCTATTATTTTCCAAAGTATAAGATATTATATTATAATAATATTATTATTGAGTGGGTCCCGCAAACAATAATTTCAAAATTTCTCCCGTGAATGTGTCGGCAGAGGAGAAATAATTTGACGTGGGTCCCGCATGAATAGTAAATACGTATTTTCAAAAAGTGAATACGTATTTAGGAATAGTAAATACCGTATTTTTGAATAGTAAATACCGTATTTGTGAATAGTAAATACTTTTCATATTTCTCAAAATATCGATTAAATACCGTATTTATAAAAAGTGAATACGTATTTGTGAATAGTGAATACTATTCATGTACGTATTTGTGAATAGTAAACACTATTCATGTCCAATAAAATACTGATTCTAAATTCATTTCCAAAAATAGGGTCTAATAGTCCTCCGAAAAATAGGCTAATTTTCTAGTCTTTAGGTCCAAAATTCAGGATGTTACAGAATTGAATGCTTAATATTAAGAGCACCAAATCCAAGCTTCACCACAAGGAACCCACACCAAAAACTACAACGATTATTTAGTATGTCGTAAGCAATATTTATTTTATATAAGATATAAATAATATTTGTAAGAATTTTAATATAATGTATAAATATATTAAGTCAGTGAATCAATTTAAAATCATACACATTATTTTTGTGTATTACCATAATAAGTCTTAAGGGACATTATTTTTATTTTATAAGGCATTTTAAAAATAAATTATACTACTCCCTCCAGTTTATATACGATTTATCTGCTTGATTCCTTTAACAAAATTATAATCTTAAAATTTTCAAATGTCATTCTTACTAAATTAAAATTATAATTCGAATAAGGTCGTTTTTTTTTTTTAAAAAAAAGGATGATGCCAATAATGGTAAGGACAGAGAGGACTAGTTGCTAATGGTATTGCTCCCCCCCCCCCCCCCCCCCCCCCCTTTTTAAAAAATAATGTTGATGACAACCATGCATGTATGTTTTTGGGGACCAAAACCACATGACATTCTCTGGCAAAAAAACGACATGAACTAGTAAGTTTAACACTCCCCTTTCTTATATTAAAAAATAAATAAATTATGATATGGGTTTTACATATGTAGACTTTGAGATGAGATATATTTTATGAATCATGAATAGTATGTGACGTTTTCAAATAAATTGTGTATTATAGACAGGTATAGGTTATTTTATATAATAGTTACTTTTTTTTTTTTAGCCAAAACATTAGTTATTTATTGGAAATTTTCTATTTTATTGATAAAGAAGAAAATCAAATGTTTGCTGATAGTGGTACACCATAGGACTACGGGCCGTTTGGATGGATTTTTTTGATAAAAAAAATACTTTTTTAATGTAAAAAGATGCATTTTTGTTTTTATTAATTCATGTGTTAAGATGATATTTTTTTAAAAAAGCAAAAGTCACAAAAAAATGGCTAAAATACTGCTTTTTTTAGAAGCTCCAATTTGGAGCTTAAAAAAAAATACTTAATTTTTTTTTAAAAAAAGCTCATTCAAACGGACCCTAAACCCGACATGGGCAGGTCAAATAACCCAAAAGAAAGGGATAGAAATTACACATTTCTTATTTTTAACTAGTACTTTGAATTATTTGATTTTGGTAGTTGTTATTTATAAAAAGGACTAGATTGAGTATTATTTTTTGTTTGAGTTGTCTATTAACATACTTACCAAAATTTGTTGGACAAAAAGGTCCTCCTACAATTTCAACAAAATATAAGAAATTCATAATAGATAAAAGAGTATCAGGTAATATAGGTTTAACGATACTTTGTTCCAAAATTAATTGAAGAATATTCCTTCATATTATAGCAAACCAAGCTTTAATAATTGTCCCACCTTCTTTAGTACTCATATATCTCGTGTAATCATATATACTACTATGAAATATATCATTTTTAACTTTGAGATTATTGAGCTGCGGGTTTAGAACGTGCAGCAATATTACTGGCTAAACTAACTTTCATTTTATTAATAATTTAAAACTGATTATTAATAAAAGGAAGGAGGGGACCCACAAACTAATAATACATCTTTAACCTTTATTTGCATGATGAATGTCATTTTCTTAAGAAAAATAATATTAGAATTGATAATTGTGAGACAATTAGGTGAGATATCCTAATCAGGTGCAGCTTAATTCATATTTTAACTGATAAAATATGCACAAATTTAATTGAGAATTGTATGGTGAATCATTATTCTAAATTAACATTACGTTAATTAGGAATCATAGTGGAACATGGACTTAATATTCATCCATAGAACCCCACCACATATTTTTTATATATATTATGGACCAGACCATTCAACAACAATAATAGAGTTTTATAATTTTGAATTAAAGTGCATGTATATGCATATAATTCACCTTCCCCAGATACTTGAGTTCAAAAGAATTAGGAGTATGATTTGTCTATCTATACCAATGACTTCCAAAAAAAAAAAAAAGCAAAATTGATAAAATCTTTGAAAAAAAGAGGTTTTATTATAAGTTTTACAGTATACTGCACATATATATTTCAGTAAATTTATGTTGAAATTAAACTCAATTTAATATTTTTAGTAGAGTTTAACCCACTCCCAATTGATATATTTGTAACGAGTTCCCTACACTTTTTATTGTTGTTTTTCGTTATGTATTCAAAGCATTAGTTTTATAGTTTGATAAGAACTTGGGTATGAGTATAACAATGTTAACTTTGTTCATGTCGCGTTAATACCATTAAATAGGATGATGTGGGTGTAGGCTGTTGATTATGATTGATGTGCTTAAGCGTAGTAAAGACAAAAATTAAAACTTATCAAAAGTATAAGGACATATATAGAGGGAGTTTAACCCAATAACAAAAAATGTAACTTAAATATACAATAAAGGATCGATTTTGACTAATACAATTTATTTTAAGTGGAGAAAACGATTCTCAATAATAAAATATGATTTCCAGTATTTAGAAGGTTCAAAAGTTTAAGAGTAGGGGAACGAAATATGAATGGATGTATTTGCTATACTTCACAAAAATAAAAAACGCATTGAGCTACGAACACAACTATGGAGATCATAATATCCAACAGGCGTTGGCAATACAAAAAACAACATTTTATAAAAATAAAAAAAACGCCTTTTATCATATACATCTCATCAAAATGTGCATTGAGAAAAAAAAAGGTGGAAACCATAGCAATATTCATAATTTAATAAATGAAGAAGAGGGGCTTGTAATTAAGTTCCAAATTAAAAGCATCAGAATCGTTCAGGGTGTGGGCAAATGGACAATCCATTTAAGTTTCTTTGAGGAATAAGACCAAGCACTTGGTATGCAAACATAACAAATATGAAGTAAATCCATATGTGGCAAAATTTACAACCCAAACTTTGAACCAATAACAAAACACTCAATAACTTCCATACGTCAAAATGTTGTATTAATGGATTATTAGATTTACAGAAAATTGGTAAATCATGAGGAGAGGGTTAAATAATGAAGGCATAGGCATTTCAAACTAAGCTTGTTAACAGAAAAAGAAACTAAGCTTGTTGAGGTGTGTATCATCAAACCAGAAAGGAGAATGCTAAGAACAAATCAAGAGCCCAAATATATGAATTTGATGACTAGTGTGCACAGCCCTAGTAGCCGTCCATATTATAATAAAACCTAAATGATACCTTTAGTACTAAATGTAGGAAGTAGTTTTTGTAGTGAAAAGAAGGAGTATATATGAAGTTGTGTGAGGTCCAAACTTAATGGCGTCGATTTATTCATGTAACTGATGCTACCTAGTAGGATTAAAGTTTTATTGTTGTTGTCGTTGTGTATATATGTGTACATCATTTTTGCAATGAGTTTGGTGTTCTTCATAATCCCTAACCCATTCATAACTATCTTTAGCTAAGATTGAGTTTATATGAATTCAGCCTATATCCCGCAAAAACATGGATGCATGTGTTGCTGTCAATATGAAGACCTAACATATACCTAATAAATCTATTAAAAGAAATGGGACAATTCACAAGTCGAGAACAATATAACTTCTTAGCTTTTATTTCGTAAGTAATGTATGATTTCTGCATCATAATTAAGGCTTGCCATAAATCCTAAATCATTCACTTTGAAACCTAATAATAATCCCCATGGAACACAAAAATTCAAGCCAAAATAATTAAAGCGCAGCGCGGCATTCATAATCAATCAACTGAACAGCAAATTAAATAAGGCCTACCAATCTGAAGACCAGTAATACAGTTTAGTAATGCCATTTAAGGAAAAGGACCTACTTCACTATGAACAGGACTCGTAAAAGTCTCCCTCCCTGTTTATCCACTGTCATTTGTTGATCAGCCTTATATCTTTATCAAACAACATTTTTATATACTACATTACTACCTCTAATCCTAAATATAAGACCCAAATAACTTTTTTTTTTAATAAAAAAATTAAGGTACCAAAATAAGTTATTTTAAAGTATTTATATTCATTGTTTTTCTTTAAACCAATTTACTTGACTTATAAATTGATATATAATCGAGTGATACAAGATATGATATGATTAAGTAACTTGATTAATTTCCTTAATCTCTCTAGGAGTAGGAGTATTTCATATCAAATTCAAATCATTATCATCTTCATTCAAAGGGTCTCCTTTTTCACTCAAGCGGAAGCCAATAACCACTAGCATCATTGGTATTCAACTATTGATCTTGCCAAAATTCACCACTGAAAATTCCAAACTGCATTTTCTAAGGGAGCAAAACTCTACTCAGCTTTCTCACATCCCAAGGGACGAGTTCCTATTACATGAAAGGTTAGCACCATTATATCTAAATCCTGAAATTGGTATGATCTACTCTTTAACCAGATTGAAAACAACCTCTGCAGTATAATGACCTTCATAAGCCCAACCTGTTTGCTTTTCAGACCTGAAGGTTCAAAGCCACATAACACAGCAGTTACCATATATGTAACATTCCAAATCTGGGATTTAGAAATTTGAATTAATTATTTTGGAATTTACTTCCTTGTAATATTTTAAAAACAAAATCATGGAAATATGGGAAGAGATGAAATTTTGGAGCCCATCTAATCAGATAACTCATAGCCCATTGAATATAATACCAACCCATATATTCATTTGGCCATTTGTTCATTTTCAACACCTTCAATTTATTAATCTCAACCCAACAGCAAAATACATACCAGCCCATGAAGCCCATTTTGCCTTCCATTCCGTGACCAAGCAATATCCATTAATTCAGTATTCTAAACTCACACGCGGGGAGAGGGAAGGGGGGGGGGGGGGGGGGGGGGGAGAGAGATTCTAATGCGATACAGACTAAAACACGTAAAAGCAGATCACGCCATGCTCTCCTTGTCAGTGTATCTTCTCGGCTAGTGACTGTACACTCCAAACTAGCTGTAAGAACTGGCTGAACCCAAGAGGTGGGGTGAATTGGGTGAAATATAAAAATTTAAGAACTTTGAAAATCTTTTTGCAACTCAGTAAAACCAGTTTGTATGACAGTAAAGAGTTATAAAGCAATAGATAGTCATTCAAACATATATGGTAGAAACATAAGAGATAAGGGAAGAAAATATGCAAACTGAGATTTATCTTGGTTTGGTTCAATCCTTGACCTACGTCTAGTCCTCAAGCTCCACTTGAGATTTTCAGTTCACTATCTTCTTTCAACTTGATTACACGTTCTGTACTTGGAGTAATCCTCTCACTAGGATTCACTTCCCCTTATAAACTGTAATCAATACACCCACTTGATTACACACTCTATACTCGAAGTAATTTTCTCACTAGAACTTACTCCCCTTACAAGTTGTAATCAATACAATGGGTTTCCCACTCAAGATCACCCAATCTTGAGTAACTCTCAAAGAGAATGATAGGATGATTACAATAAATCTTCTCTCTCAGAAGTGCATTACACTAAAGTGCATTACAAATAATTTCACTCTCTATGCTAAGCTATATAAACATTGAAAACAGAGAGTAAATAATATGAGAATCAGAGTATGAGCATTTTGAAGATGTGGGCTTGTGTCTCTGCGTTTTTCTGCTTGAACCTGTCTTTTATTTATAGGTAGAGATCAATATATGACTGTTGAGAAGATTCAATGACTGTTGGATAAAGAAATATAGCCGTTAGACTCAGATGAAACTAGCCGTTAGAACTTTTGCACAGCTTTTGATGTTTTGACACAAATTTGACTTTTTGAGATTTGCTTCTAATCCTTCGTTTAATCACCTGAAACTTGTACCCAAATGATATAAATAATGTTCAGAAGTAGTATAAGTCATTTGGGTAATCATCTGGATGTTTATAAAAAGAATGAGGATTTTCTAAACGGTGATTTTCTGAAGCTGAAATGAAAACTCGAGTTTTCATTTGTAAACTCGAGTTTAGAGGTTGTTGCTTTACTTCAGATTGCTCTCTGTCTGATCAAAACTCGAGTTTTGGTCTCACAAACTCGAGTTTGGAAGATGCTCTAACGTTCGCTGCTCTCTGTCTGATGGAAACTCGAGTTTCCAACTAATAAAATCGAGTTTTGTTTTCTCCCAAAACCAAAGTTTGCTCTCTTCCTTCGATAAACTCAAGTTTTGATTTACAAACTCAAGTTTGCAAGTTGTTTAGCCCTTGGTTGCTCTCTGACTTGGAGTTTGGACTTTGTTGAGCGTTTTCGCAACTTCTTGAACTGACTGTAAACTTTCAAAGGCTATATCTCCCTTTTCTAAACTCTGTTTTGGTCCGTTAAAATCTTGATGGAAAGCCCTTTGAGTCTACTTTCATATGCCACCGATTTCAGCTCAATTGGATTTGTAGTTGTGAGATAGACTCAAAACATTGAAGCTTGGTTTGCTGTGTGGTGTGGATTTTTCTGTCAACTTCAACGATTCATAGCTCCTTGATCTGAACTTCTTTTGGCTTGAATTTTATATCAAAATGATGCATTGGGAGTCTAGTTTCATATGCCATTGATTTCACTTCAATTGGATCTCTGGTTTGGGAGATATCATCAAATTACCAGACTCGCCCGTGCTGAATGTGAAACAGAGTAGAACAGAGTTGCTGATCAACGCTAGAAACTCGAGTTTTGACTTGAAAACTTGAGTTTTGAGTCCTAAACTCGAGTTTGTACTTGGAAACTCGAGTTTTCCTAGTCCAGAGGTGCCAGAGATGCTAAAGACACTAGAAACTCGAGTTTTGAGGTGGCTGACTCGAGTTTTGACTCCTAAACTCGAGTTTTGAGTCCTAAACTCGAGTTTTCTCATACTAGAAGAGCAAATCATTGTAGCGAAGCAGGAAACTCGAGTTTTGAGTTGTGAACTCGAGTTTTCTCATCCTGAAGCTGATTTTTGCTGACTTTAACTCTGAATTGAGCCATTTCAACTTCCATTTGATCGTGGAGACTTCTACAACTTGAATAATGATATTTTCATTCATTTCAGCAAGTTCTTCCTTTCTTTCTTCTTCTCTTGATCATTTTCCACAATTCAAATCTTTCTTTCTTCTCTTGATCATTCTTCATCATTTAACTTGGGCTTATCATTCTCTGCAGCTTCTACCTTCTTCAATATCCATAAAGTGATGAAGCTTCATTCCAACTTCTGCTTATCATAGAGACTTCCAGTATCACAAGAACTTGAATGTTGATATTCCTATTATATTGTGCAAGTTCTTTTGATAACATCTTTCTCTAGTTTCTTCTCTTCTTTTTGGTTATCCTCCAAAATCTATTGATAACATCTTGCTTCCTTGACAACCTCTGCAAGTTCTTCTTTCCATTAATATCTTATCTCCTTTTTGATTATTCTACATGATTCAACTTGGACTAATCTACATTAAGCATAATAGTTAGTCAATGTAGGAGATAACTATAATACTCAATCTTTTTGCTTTTAATAATGGTATCTATATAAGACATCATCAAAACTAATCATAACTAACACTAGCCTCTCCTATACTTCTCAAGCCTCATAATGTTGTGTATTCGTTGGTCTTTCCTCCTCGGATCGGACCCTTCATACATTATATATTTAGTGCTCTTCATGTCTTCTATCATTTACATTGCCCCAACCAACCGAGAGTGAGAAAGAGAGGGTCGAAGAAGGGAAGGAAGAGAGCCAACTGTGAGTATTCATTGATCACCCTTCCTCTATAAAACAACACCAAAGCACAGGTGTTGTTTGGTGGTGGTAAACGTAGTGTGCAAACTAACAATCAGAGGTGAATCTTCGGGTCTCTTTTCCTTTTGATTTCCGTCACTTTCCAATACAAATCTATAAACATAAAGCCATAGGAAAAAATCAGGAAGATTCTTTGAAATACAAACATTAAAACAAGGGCGATTTTGCATTATGTTGGTGTTCCTGAGCTTATTTCATTACATGCCTATATACACACACACACACACATATATAGATATAGATATACATATCTATATGTGTGTGTATATATATATATCCATATATATACATATAGATATGTATATATATACATATGTACACACACACACAAGGTTGTTGTGAATGTATATATTTAGTACGTGTGTGTGTATCTAAATAAAAGTGAAAGAAAACTTGATTGTGGTGGGGGTGTGGGTATGTGTGTGTGTGTATCTAAATACACTACTGCATATATAAACGCTGCACATACATATGTCATGTTGTAGTGTATTTTTGCTATTATATATATGTGTGTGTGTATAAGTGAAAGAAAACTTGCTTTGTGTTGAGAGAGAGTGTGTGTATATATATTTATGTTAATGTAGCTTATAAAAAGGAAAGGGAAAAGCTTTGCTTGCTATGTATATAAAAACATGGCATCTGATATATATGTGTGTGTGTATGATGTTACATTTGGAAAATAGAAAGGTTTTGCTGTCAAAGTATATATATAAATATATGGAACTAAAGCTGTACTTGTACACACACACACATAAATGAAGCATAGGATTAAATTCAAAGCTTAATGTTATTCTATATGTATATACCACTGCATATGACCTTACTATGTCGTGTGTGTGTATATATATATGTATAGTTGCATATGAATATTTATATATAAGTCATTGTTACACCCCTTCCGGCCTCGCCTTCGTAGGTGGTGGGTAGTGTGACCTTTTTCTTGTTATTAGTTATATTCATGTATCGGAGTGATTACACAGCAGAGCATGTAACAATTTGGACAACTGGTAAAGTAAACAAGTATACAAAAGAAAAAATTTCCACGTAGGGTTAATATACAGTTATCCAAAGTAAAGTGCCAAAGTAATTAAAAATGTTATACAATCATGAGTAACCGAAAAGCCATCTCCAGCAACTTCCACAAAATTCTCAGTCATGATCCATTATTTTACCTTTTGTCTCCTGTTTTGTCCTAGATGCACTGCCTGTTTCTTATAATAGCTTGGGATTCATAGATGTATCCCAAAGCAACTGTTAATTTCGGAAGAGGATTTTCTCATGATCCCCTTGCTCCTTTTCTTCTCCTTAGCCCATCTTGATCATTGATTGGGAAGAGGAGAGAGGTGTTAAAGTAGTATTGTGATTGATTGGATGGATATGATTTAAAGATTATGAGGGATAATGAGAAAAAGAAAAGGAGAGAAACCCAACCCGTTAATCTCATATCTAGAGTATATATAGAATATGTAAGAAAACCACAAACATAGACCATACAGCATTTAGTAGGTCACACATAGCGAGGCTCAAAGCCTAATCCGGAACAAGTAGTCTTTATAACACATAACACAGACTGCTCAGTAAGGCACACATCAATGCCAAGGTTTGCACACAACGGGTTCCAATACCAAAGCGCTTGGAAAACATAACACCGAATACATACAAAATCATGGTAAAACATACATATAAAGTCATACAGAACACATGAGATTAAGGTTACTTATTTGTAAACAGCTGATCAGTCAAATAACTAGTTCACGACAACTTAGGAGGAATTATAGACATAAAGTAATATAGTATAAGTGGTGTCATCATTATAATCGTCTTTCCCTTTTCATTTTCGCATGAAACCCAAAAATTCCATAAAATTTACCCAACTTCAAACATTCATAACTAAATGTAGAAAAATCCGATTGAGGTGTTCCAAAAATCTACGTGACATTTGACATGTCTATTTTTGACTAAAATGCCAAGGAGAGATTCACACAGATCATTCCCAGTTTACGAAAATGCCCTTGTTGGTTTTATAGCTATTAAATTTGTATTTCTACATATTTTGACCTTAATACTTCCAAAACCATACTCCATGTTCTTCTGTATACAAAATTCTATTTTAAACACTTTGAAATCATCAAAATCACCAAAATCAAATCATATCATCATCTTCTTGGTATTGGTCAAAAATCCCCTTAAACTTACAAAATTACAAGAAGTTAGGGGAATGGCTTACTTGTTCTAGATTCTAACTTCCTTTGCCACTTCTTCTTGATCTCCTTTGTAATTGTGGCTAGAGCTTCAATAATATCATACAAGGTTATTAACTAAGACCTCAAGCATGTCTACATGAATTTGAAGGAAGTAAAGTAAATTTCATAACTTTCTTACCTTAACTCAACTTCCTTACTTTCCTTTTTGCTTGTGACTCTCAAAACTCTCTTCTTTCCTCTTCTTTCTCATGTGTGACACCTTCTTGCCATCCCAAATGGGAGGTGAAGTCCTTTATATAGAGGTCATGGCATCAAATATCTCTTGGGATTTTTACCAATTTACCCTTCTTGGATTTATCCTTAGAAATTTTACGCTTTTCTCCTTGACTTTTCTTGATTTTTCTCCCTTGATCTAAACATTTGTCATTCTTACGCACTAAAATGATCTCAATTGTATGCCTTCTAGGTTTAGTTCAAGGTCTCTCTTTTGGCTTCTTTTAATTGGTCCATAAGTATTTGCTTCTTGACTTGTATTCTTGTGTTTTTATGTTGGCATTATGGTCTCTTCCTTTTGTCCTCTTCTTGAACGAAATGCATGACTTAGAAGAGAGGAGTTTGAACTTCAAATATCATTTATTCTGCATGTCCAAGTGTCCCTATTAGTTTTAATTTCATGAAGACATTTGACAACTTAGGAACTTTTTCCTTAATTCTTATCATTTAATGTATCATTTGTTCCTTTCTTCCCTTGTCTCCACTTAGCCAAAATCCTTAACCTAGGAGTAGATAATTATGTCTTTCAATTACATTAAATATAGTTAGATAAGTGTCCCTTTCACAAAGTGAAATAAGTCCTTCTTATGCCATAAGTGGTTAAGCTTAGGTGTGCTTTTACCAAGTCAGACGTCTTTCCCTTAAATAACACATGGCATTTTGGATAAGCTTAGTGTCTCTTTGACTTGTCAACTATTTTTCCTTGTGTGACACATAGCCATTTGGATTATCATCAACATTATGCAATTCTCCTTAAGATGACACATGGCCGTTTTGATGAGGATAAAATAATTGCATAGTCTTAAATGCTAATACTTATGTGTCACACTTCATTTTAATTCTTCTTGTCTCCATTTACTTAATTGTGAAGACACTTGGCACAAAATAAGTTCAAGGTGTTAATGTTCATTAAATACACCTATTAACTTGTTCCAAGCCATTTTGTTGATAAAGGGAAGACTAATACAGGTTAGGAAGCACTAGAACATAGCCTTGTAATTTCCATGCCATTGGCATCTTCATAGAGTATTTCATACAAACCATCTAATGGCTCTTCCAAGAGATGGAATCCCACATCCAAAGTTAGCGCATGCATTGCCAGGAAATCTGCATGGCGATTCCCTTCCTGATACACGTGATTAACTGACACTTGCCAATCCTGCAATAGTAGTCTTTACACTCACCTGGTGATTCCGATATTAGCATTCGCCTCTTCCTCTGTGTTCCGAACTAGGTTCAAAGCACCCAAGCAATCTACCCGCACCACCACATCCCTGTAATTGAGAGACCATGCAAGCTCGAGAACATCCATGAGTGCCCATAGCTTTGCCTAGAGTGAGAAATAGACGCCAATGTTTCGGAAACTCCCTGCTAGCCATTTGCTTTCGTTATCTCGAAGTAAGCATGTTAACTCTTAGAAATTAACAACATTTTAGCACATTTTCTCTCTCCTTTTATCTATCTTTGGTTCAAAATGTGCATAGAAATGAAGTTATAGAGGAAAATGTGCATATCAAAGTATAAGGCAAATATCAAAGAAATTCTTGTTATATCTTATAGAGTTTGTGATTCAATTGAGAATTGATAATTCCTTCCTCTTTTGTAGGAAGGTGGAGACAAGTTTTGAAGCTCTATAAGAACCAAGAAACAAGGAAAGAAAGAAAGGATGTGAAGCAGTGTAAAATTAGAAGAACCTGTACAACTGGCCACAGTAAGTTGATAACTGGCCGCAGCAAGTAGCTCTTTGTGTCATTGGCCGTGGCCAATTGCCGTGAAAAAGTGCTGAAAGTACATTTGAGCGTTTTTTCATTTCAGAAACAGAAAAACCTTATTTAACCCAAAGGGAAGGGCCGAAAAACACACTCTTGACTTAAGGAAACAAATGGGCACACAAGGGCAGAGCTTGGGAGAGAGATTTGGAGCATTTTGGAGGCTTGGGTACTCTTCTCAAGAGATATTTTGGGGATTTCACCTTGGTTCTTCCTCTTTTCTCCTCTTTTCTTCCTAGCTTCTTCATGTATTCAGTTTCTTTGCTTAGAATCTCTTTGTATTTGAACATGAGTAGCTAAACCTTTCATTCTAGGGCTCTTCTTACCCTTTGTATGGATTAATACTTGGATTTTCCTCTTTTGGTAGATAAATATATATATGTGTTGATTTCAACCTTGGCTTAATGCTTCTAAGTGATTGGCCTCCATTTAGATGATTTATTCACATAGGTTTTGACTCGAGAGAGCTAGTCTAAGTGTAGAACTTGATTGAAATCATGTTTGACTTGAAGTTTACTTGATAAATGGATGGTTTGTTGGTAAAATAGAGATATATTTACTAACCTTGCATTGTCACATTAGGGTTGTTGCTTTCATATTGATTCTCACTAATTGTAGCAAGAGATTGTGCATTTTAATTAGAAGAGAAACTTGATTTTGACTTGAGAGAGCGTTTCAAGTGTTTTTGAGCCCTAACACATATATGTATTGAAATGCTACTAGAGAGGAAGTTACCCAAGTTTTATGAAATGCAAAAGGGGAAGAAGAATCCTAGGCTCCATTATCTTTGAAGTCAAAAGTCATTTGCCTTTAGCAATTTTTAGTTTTAGAAAAAGTCTTTAAAAATTCTAATTCCACATCAAAACTTTGTTCTAGCTCAACTTGATTGAATTCACTAAGCCTCTTGCTTGACCAATTTGTTAAACAAATCCTCGTGGGAACGATACTTACTTATCACTTTATTACTTGCGAAACTCGTGCACTTGCGAGGCGAACAAAGCACCCAACCCCTACATGCATAGTGTCCTGCTTCTTGACCTCATTATAGTTCAGTGACACCGCCAAGGGGGTGGTTTGAGCCACTTGATTTGCTTGTTGTGCTTCAGTCGGTTCCTGTCCTGTGTCACACTCGTACTTCCTGCAGCTTGAGCATTGAACTCTACAAGTGATATCACCTCCTTGGCCAGACGCTCCAGATTAGTTGGAGAGTTTGGAAGATTTCCTTATTACATGATTCCCATAGCTTCCAGCACGTTAGGCCGAAAAGGTTCACCCATTTACTGTTATATGCACCCCTGGGTCCAGCTTGCTCAAGGTTGTGTAGAAACCAGGTCTGGAAGTCCGATTGGAAGAATAGTTGAAACTTTGGCGTCAGGAAGACTCGACACCAAACTTCCTTAGCGACTGTGCAATTTCGTAGTACATGAACCATGTCCTCAGTCTCTGCACCACATCTTATACAGGTCACAATGTTCACCATATGGCACCGCCGCCGTTCAGCGTTGGTAAGAAGGCTTGATTAGTAGCAAGCCAAAGGAATACTTGAACTCTCTGGGCACCATTCCACTTCCTTATCACCTCCCAAATACGGTTTGTACGATTTCAACCATCTCACAGAAGGTTTCATAGGCTGAGGAAGCTGAGAAACGCTAGTCGGAAGAGTAGTCCCAGAAATAGGAGGCTTCACCATCCTCAGGTGTGGGAGCCTTGCAACCTAATATGAGCAATAATATGTGGTCTGATAGGTCATTGCTAAACAAACCCCATCTCTACCCCCTTCTGGTGAGGAAAAATGATTGACAGTGAGCGATTCTTCTTCCTTTGTAGTCTCTCTGAACGCCAGTAAGTGGTCCCACTTCCGGCTCCTAATTGTCCACCTAAAAATGTGTACTAGCTCCGCCGCCTGGACTTCATCGTGTGCCCATTATCACATCGCTCCAAACTTTCCTTCAATGGTGCCATAAATAGGAGCAATTCTAGTTCTTCCTATGGGGTCTACTAAGTTCATTCCACCCATATTTGTTACGTAGCACCTACACCCATAACAGGTTTGGTTGAGAATGCAGTGAAAATCCAAGCTTCATTAAGAATGCCTGAATTTGGACTTCCAGCTTCCTGAAACTGCATCCTCCTACATTATGGGGAAGACACAGCAAGGCTGGTCTCCGCTTAGTGGCTATTTCCCCTCATACAAAATTTCAAATATGACGTTTTAGACGTTGACACAAATCCGGTGAAAGCTTCATAGTCTGCATGGCATACATTGGGACAACCGTGACCACTACTTTGGCTAAGGTAATGCGTCCCATTAGAAAGAGTGTCTTAGCTGCCCATCTTAAGAGTTTGTTGACTATTCTCTCTTCTAGGTACTCATAGGTCCCTGTTTGAACTCGTTTATGTAAGAGGGGAACTCCAAGGTATTTTCCAAATCATCCGTCCTCTTAAACCCCAGCTCCTTGCTAACAAGTATTTGAGCACCTAGAGCCACGTTCTTAGAGAAGAAAATGGCTGTTTTGGCCTTGCTAACTTTGTGACCTGAGCTAGCACAAAAGTCATCAAGTGAAATTTGGATGAGTTGCACTTGTTAAGCATCGACAGCACTAAAGAGAACCAAATGATCTGCAAAATATAAATGGGAAATGGGAGGGCCTCTCTTCCCTATATGTATTGGCCTCTATTGTTTCTCTGCCACACGTTGGGTAATTGTTTGCGATGATCTCTCCATACACAGTTCAAAAACATAAGGTGATAGAGGGTCCCCTTGTCTAACACCATTGGAGGGGATAAAGCTCTCTGATCGATTGCTGTTCCAAACTATCCTCATGCTACATGTATTTACACAAACCATGACTTCCCGGACAAACTTCGGTAAGAGTCCTACGTCATAGAGAGTCTCCTCAATAAAGTCCCATCGCAGCTGGTCATATGCTTTCTCTAGATTCACCTTTATTGCCATCCACCCATCCTGACCACATTTGCCCTGCATAGTGTGTATCACTTCTTGGGTAATTATAACATTATCGATGATTTGTAGGTCGGCTATAAAGCTAGCTTGGTTGGGTAGGACTAAGCAAGGCAGCCATTTCTTGAGGTGATTGGCCAGGACTTTAGTAATTATCTTGTACAATACCGTGCATAAGCTGATCGGGCGGACTCCTTTATATACTCAGGCACAGGGACCTTAAGGATGAGAGTAATTAAAGTTTCATTCAACTCAGGCTCAAGGACTCCCTTATCGAAACAACAGTTACCATGCTAACAATTGATCGTCCCACTGTATCCCACGGTGTTTGGAAGAAAGGCGCATGCAACCCGTCGACTCCTGGTGCCTTGAGAGGATCCATTTGGAAAGAGTTGATTGGACTTCCCCTATGCAAATGGTTGCTTCAAGATTACATGCTATAGAGACGTTAGATACTGGGAAAAAACCCTACCTTCATATCTAGGGGTGGTCTCATCATCCTTAGAGTAGAGCTTTTTATAAATTTGGAGCGTCCACCTACGAAGCGTCTCTTCATCTGAGCACCACTCCCCTGTTTTAACCTTTAGAGCAGAAATAGTTTTTCAATGACCTCATTGGATAGTACGCTGTATTATAGTTGCCAAACTTAATCCACTTACTCCTATCTCTTTGTGGCCAAGTTATGTCCTCTTGTTTGCAGATGAGCTTAAATTCCTTCCTTAGATCTCCCTCAAGTCGATCCAGATGACTTGATGGGTGAATCTCCTGAGCTTTCTGGATTCCACCAATCCTAGCCAATATTCGTCATTTCCTGTAGATGATATTTCTGAAAACTCTGTGTTCCATTTCCTAGTTGCTATTATGAACTTTCCAACCATGGTAGCCATGGGGTCTGTAAGGGACCAATTATCCCTTACCATGTTCCCAAAGGAATCTGAAGTGGCCCAAACCACAAGATATTTGAAGGGGGCCTGCTGTTAGTGGGGTCTCATCCTGCGACAAACCTCAATACAAAGTGGTCGGTGGTCTGAGCTTAGCTTTGGGAGCTGTTATACTTGTAATGTATTGAAGGTATTCAGCCAAGCCATATTTCCCAATGCCTGATTTAGTCGCTGAAGTAGGGTGCTTCAACGCCATGTATATTTGGGACTTGAGAAGCTTAGATTTGTAAGCCCACTGCTCAGTAGGAACCTACAGAATAGAGGGCAGCCACAGCCTCTCAACTCAGTGCTCTCCGCCACTCAAAATGGTGTTAAAATCTCCAGCTACAATCCATGGGGACCTCACCACGGTTGCAAAGTCCGTCAGGGTCTTCCATAATTCTTTCCTCAGCGTTTTGTTTGACTCCCATAGACCGCTGTGAAAAGGAAGGGATTTGTGCCTCTTGGAGCCTCAATTCTCATATGTATACACTGGGGGTAACACCCCTCAATTGACATAGTGAGCGCCTCCTTCCATAATATCCATATTCCACCTGAGAAATCGAGCGCCTCCAACCTATAAGAACGGTCAAATCCAGAGAGTTTAATAAAAATAATCCATTTTTCGTCCTGATATTTGTGGCTCTATCAGGATAACCAGAGCAGGTTTATGTTTCGCCATAAAATGCAAAAAGGCCCTGTGCTAGTTGCCTTTTGGCAATTCTAAACGAAGAGTTTTAAAATCATGGGAAAGAATAGGAAATGGGATCATGCAGCCATGCCTGACCCTGGGAGTCATCATCTCTTTCTGACATCCTCGGATCTGATTCTGAGCCACATAGAGGAGTAATTTGTGGTGCTTCAACTACGTCTAAATCCTCCTTAAGGACTTTTAAGGCCTCCCACGACATGAGCTTACCTTGGTGCTTCCTCTTTAACTTTAGGCTCTTTGACGAATTCGACTGGAGCTTGATCCCATGCTGTGACTACTTCTTTGCAGATGAGGTCAAGACAGAATTTTCCTTGCCACTACCCCCTGTCCCGTATGGTAGTTGGAATCGATGAGATTATTCAATGATTGCTTACTAATATCTTCCAACGCCGATTGACTCCGCTGAAAGGTGATTACCATGTGTTTGGATTGGTCCAGGGAGGTCCCTTGCTCAACTGCTACAAAACCAGAACTCGGGGTCGCCTTAGTCTTCATAGGCTTCTGGCTTAGATCAGTAGGAGCAGCTTCCTTTTTTCTTTTGGTCTATATACCTAGGTTACTTGGGCTGTTCCATTCTTGGATTAGTGGCGGACTTATGGTTGAGTCATGGTGACCTTCATCTGTGTAGGGCCTAATTCAATTCCTTCCGTGCTCCCCGTTGTTACCCCTTGTCTCGTCAATTCCTTCTTCGTGTTAGTAATCCGCTCTACCTCCGTGTTATCAGCTGTTGAATCCTCTGATTCAAATAAGATGTTGTAATGGGATCCCCCATTCCCCCAATTCTATTTGTTTCCTTTTCAGGGTATCTCACCTAAATCCATTCCTCGTATGGCAATAGCGGCGGCTTCGATTTGCCAATCTCCATGGCGTTCGAATCCTTTTGACCAAAGTGAGAACTTCCTGGAGCCTTAGGAGGGTCTCTATGCCCCTGATCGCTGGACTCAACCCGTGACTGGCCCCTTGTTGCACTTCTCCTTCAGATGACCATACTTACCATATACAAAACAGACCGTTGACAACCCTTCGTATTCTACTCCATAGGTTCTACCATCCACCTTAATCCATGGCACTAGTGGCTTCTGCAAATCGATGATGATGGCAATGTGACTTACCCCAGCCATGTGTCTCAATCCTATAGTTAATTTTAATCACCTCGCCCTAGTAATGCGCAAATAACTCGCAGCGTGCTCTTAAGATAGTAGTGAAAAGCTAACCCGGGAATGTGAATCCATGCCACCACTTTGGATTTCGAAGAGTGGGAATCGAAATACACCGTCCACGGTTGTACCGTCAGGTAAGCCCCAAACATCATCCATGAACTCCCTGTTAGAGCCTGAGTATAACCCTCCGCCAGGTTGAATGTAACCATATAGAAATCTCCTTCCATATCAATCAAGTGGTGGAGACCTCTCAAATGCCATAGGGCTCGTGTTTTCGTCAGTAGATCATGGTACGTAATTGAGCACCCTAATAACTTAAAGATCAGAGTCTGCTTCATTCCTCTTGCTATTACTTCCCTTATCTCCTTCAAAAAATCAATTGATGGGATTTCCCCATCATTGCTGATGTGGTAATCCATATCAGGGAGCAACACCTCCTGTCGAGACAGAATAGCCAGCCCTACTTGATCTTGGTTGAGCAGCTTAGTTTGATAAGAAACCCCAACCCCAGCATCCTTCTCCATCATTTCTATGTCAGCTCCATCACTCCTACCGTCATCGCCTTGTTCCACCCCCTCCAGATGTATACAGACCTTCTTAGTTGATCGGACATTCTCCTAGGAGAGAGCAGGATGAGCGTCGTCCGTTTTCCGTGCCATAGGCCTTGTTTTTTTGTTCCAAGCCCCTTTTACATTGAATATCTCATAATATTCTTTTCCCTCTATATTAATTCGAAAATACTAATAATCATAGAGTATCTAGATTTCGTTTTTAAATAACCCCAAAGTAACTATAGTTTCTATAAAAATTCACTTGTTGGCCAAAAACATCAAATAATCTCTTAATTAGGCAAATAACAACCTTAATTGCCATTCATATTTCCTTAATTATATTTATTAAGGAAAAATTTAAAACAACTTTCTTTTACTCCAAATTATGACCTTAATTGGTCATCGGAATTTTAATTCCATGAAGATATCTTCATTTCACTTTATATCCCAAAAATCTAAAATTTGGAACAACCAAAATATTCAATTATATCTCACTAAAACACCAAGAAAAATTCCTTTCATAATATTGTCACACTTTCTTGAACTAGGTCTAGTTGTTTGCTAATGTAGGCTTATTCTCAAGTTTCTTTTCCCAAAATTCAGGATTTGACGATCATAGAATACTAGATGTTAGTATTTATAAAACCCGAAGTCTTACTGTCACACACACACACACAAAATAAAGCATATTTTACGTAGTAGTAGTAGTACTTATTAAACTCAAAATTATAATTGGTATTGTTAAACTCCTAATTTAAAGTGTTGATGACGTATTTAATATTGGAATAACCTCTAAGAGTTTAAACCAATAATAGAGTAACAATAAAATAAATAAATAATAATAAATAATATTATTATTAGAAATGGGAATTATTGATAAATAATAAATAGAAAGGGGAATTAATAGTTACGATGATCTTACTTTAAGACATTGAAAATGTTCAAGTTCCTAACACTAGAGATTTTATTTATTCGCGAAGTTGAAGTTGGTAACTTAATCTCCTATTCCTTATGTTTTTACATATGCATGTATCGTGGACTCTGGCCAGGTTTGTATGCCCGAGTCTATGTATTTTATTCAGCTATCTGTGGATTATTGTTTTTAAATGATAATGCTACATGCTTATTTTCCTAGCGCTGAGGATTCGTGTCTGGGATATATAGCACTTGTGTGTGCTTTCGCTGTTAACGATACATGAGCTGTATGGTATGTTCAGTGTGTTTGCTGAATGCTTTCTTTTATTCTGCAATATATAAATATACATTTTGAATGTAAGATTAACTATTAACCTAAGATTCGTCAGATCATTAAATCTCAGTGATGCTAAAAGATTCAGGAAGATGTTCTGGATCGAAGAGTAAAGTGATTCAGCTGAAGTAGACGAAGAAGACCCCGAAGGAGGGGATTTATTTAAGTGGATCGTATATTATTTTGGATTTGTATATTTGCTAACGATTCAACTAACATTAAATTCGGGATAACTGTATAACTATTATCCTCAAATGGGATTAACGTTGACTATTTTTGGATTTTAAATCGTATCACGTGAATATTCCTTCAGGAATGTCTTGGTATATCACTCATTCATCCAAACATTATGCATGCTCTCTGTTGTGACCCACTTTGATCTGCTAATGCCTTCACTCTAATAATTACATGTTGGTTGGACATCATATTAGACTAGGATTTTGGGGCATTACAATATATATATATATATATATATAGGGTTTATCGTTTGTTATGTTACTTGACATAAGGTTATGTCAAGTTACTCCAAAACTTCATCGTTTTGGGAGTTAACAGAATTAATGAAGGGTGTTTTGGTATTTTTGTTTCTGTATTTATTATATGAATTTTATCAAAAAACCCTTCATTAATTTCTCAAACCCAAAACTACATTGTTTTGGGAGTTAGGGGAATTAATGAAAGGTATTTAGATATTTTTTATTTTTGTATTTATTATATGAATTGACCAAAATACCTTCATTAATTTCTCTAACTCCCAAAACAACGTAGTTTTAGGGTGACTTGACATAACCTTATGTCAAATGACATGACAAACGATAAACTCACACACACACAAATATATATATTTATATATTTGTACACAACTCATAGATCAAATACAAGTTTAATTTCTTGGAGAAATGAGACGGTTCCCTGCCCTTTGTTATCATGCTTACCAAGTCCCCTTCCTAGTCATCCAGCAAACAAGTTAACATAACAAGTTAACATAACAAGTGCAAATCTATTTTCTTACATGCACAACATAGTTATAAAATTTGTGAAAAAGAGAGTAAATGAAGCCTATACATCAGTGGGAGGTCAAATTGAATCAAGGTTGCAAAACTCAGCATCTAACAGAAAGATAAAAGGCATAAAGTAATAAGAAAAAGATAATTAATAATTGAACCTCAAACAAGGATCTCTTACAACCATCAATGAGGGAATGTATAACTTTTAGTCCTTGCACCTGCTCTCAATTATTAATTCATTCCCTGAAATTTGACACTCAGCAATTTATAGTAGTTTATTGAGTGAAGGAATTTTGTTTTTTGGGGGAGGGTTACGTTTCCCACCCCACTACTTTAAATACCCATCAGACTTTTAAAGCCATAATTTTTTTTTTTTTTAATTTGATCTTTATAAATGTCTTGCAAACATTCTTATTTTAGCCATACAATTATATCAAGGAGGCTGTTGAACTTACCTTTGCTGATGCTAGAAGTTTAGTAATTGAACCCAGGCCGACACTTCTCATGACGTGAGTGCCAGTGCTTCTTCAGCACAATTTAAATGCCTTTAGAAGTTAGGCAACCACACATAACCATGAACGCTAACAAGCACCGAAAATTCCCCCGGCACCCCCCCCCCCCCTCCGGGGAGGCACTGCGAGGTGGGTAGTTTATCTGGGGCCTCCTAAAGAGTAACGGAGGTGTGCGAAGGTAGGCTCAAGATAAGATTCTGCTCGTGAGCTTAATGGTATAAGCCTGACTGACTCTGAGACCGACTGGTGGAGCAGAGATGAAAGTCGGCCATAGTGATCCGGAAGTCCTGTGTGGAAGGGCTCTCGCTCAACGGATCCTGGGTTCAATTATGAAACTTCTAGCATCAGCAAAGGTAAGTGCCAGCACTTCTTCAGCACAACCGATTGCCTGAATGCCTTTAGAAGTTAGGCAATCACACATAACTATGAACACTAACAAGCACACTATTTCACAGCAAAATTTAAAGCCTTGAGATGATTTCCATATTCTGCGACTGAGATTAAACAAGTGAGATAAATCCTTCGCATCTACATAAGAGTCTCAGATGGCCTCCCAAATTTCCTTGGCAGTGGGAAGATACGTGAAACTTCTTTTAATTTGAGGCCACATGGCATTGATAAGCTAAGAGCATACTAGAAAATTATTAGTTCAAGCATCACAGGGGAATTCGGATTGATGGTGGATGAGTTTCTCAAGTAAGGAATTTGTGTTTCCCTTGTCCACAGCAAGTAGCACTGCCCAAATCAAATCATAAGTTATGTAGATTTACTTTCTCCAAGACCAAATAGTTGCTGGTTGCATAAATGATTCCGCGGGATCGCTACGTTTTAAATTGATGGGGTGAGGGACTGTCATGGGATGAACGGAGGTCTCCAGCGGGTTCATCTCGCCACTGATGTCGTTGTTCGGTGTTCTGGTACCATGTAGCTCAACAGCACTTAATGATAGAGTCCGATGAATCTGCTTTGTTTATTCTGAAGAAATATATAGATCACAAGTGGGTAGGAGTATGAGATGTTATAATAGATCCGAGATATTCCAGAGTCAGATGAGAGGATTTGAAATTTAAATACAAGGCAATCTAGTCTCAACTAACCTAGGATAATAACATAATCCTACAATATCTAACTTATAATAATATTTACACAGAATAATATAATTACCACAAAAAA
Organism: Acacia crassicarpa; assembly: GCA_034222035.1. Classification (NCBI taxonomy): domain Eukaryota; kingdom Viridiplantae; phylum Streptophyta; class Magnoliopsida; order Fabales; family Fabaceae; genus Acacia; species Acacia crassicarpa. The sequence continues at coordinate 30,621,391 of JAWXYG010000008.1, read as the reverse complement.
ATTAATAAACGAAAAAGGGAAAATTATAATAAAGGACCTAGAATAAATAATATTTATTAAAAAGGATTATAAAAATAGTAATTATTTTTAAGGACCAGAAATTAAAATATTAAACTAGAGAGACTAGATTACCTCTATGTTATTTCTACATCCTCTTATTTTCTCTCTCCTTATATGAAGCAGATCTCACGATGCGATTCACGTCTTCTTTCGATTCCAAACCTACTTTATTGATTCTGAGCAAAAAAAGAAAAAAGAAACTATCTTATTGATTTTCGTCAATTTTATTAGAAGTCTTTAATTTATATCAAATTCGATCTTGTTGTTCCTTTTTTAAGGAAGATGCTAACCTTTGCTGCCCTGGACCAAATGTCTTCATAATACAACACAATCTGATTGCATATCAATCAAAATTAATTATTATAAGGAAAGAGAATACAAGAGGATATGGAGATAACAAAGGGGCAATTTAGTCATTCTATTTTAATATTTTAATTTCTGGTTCTTCAAAATAATTACTATTTTTATGGTCCTTCTTAATAAATATTATTTATCCTAAGTCCTTTATTATAATTTTCCCAACGAAAAATTACTGAGTTAACGTATGTGTTGTATGACAGACATATATCTGGAGCTTTATTAGTGCATCCCAAGAATAGTTTACAAAGAGTTAAAAAATGCATGAAACCTAATTCAGCTGCCATGGCAATTCTTTTCAAGTTCTCAATGTTGCAAGAACATTCTTAAGTTAGAGAACCTTTAATCCCTTCACTAATAATAAATTTAGCACATTAGATATGAAACATTTGAAACGAGATTAACTGAATGAAAATAAGCAAAAGGAAAAAGCAACCATAAAGCTGATTCCTTGAGCACCTATAATGAGAAACACTAAAAACACACTCACCTGAGTGATGCAAAACTCCAAAAGCGAAAAGAAAATATAAAATGTGTTTTACATAAACAAAAAAGAAAATAAACTTAGTGTGTAACAATCACCAAATGCAACACCTACAAAGCCAAAATAAAAGCTACTTAAGTAGAGATCCAAGATTACTAAAGAAAGGAAGTGAATTCTTATAAGAGATGCAAGATAACGATAAGCCACTGCCTATATATATGTAGGAAGATGCAGGCTTCTTTATCTTCCTGTTCTTCATTTTCTACCATCAAAACTTCTACAGCCATCACCCATATAAAATTTTATCGGAAGCATGGAACCTTTGTTATTTTTGAGATGATACGGAAATACAGCATGCGGACATGTGCAATAATGTGATGCTTCAACATTTTTTTGGGTCCAATGTAATATTGCTTTTGCATTCAAGAAGGTCACACATTTTTATCCATAATTTTATGATTTACATTGTAATATCTGACATAAACCATACACATTCAAACTTTTTAATGAGTTAATTTATTGACTATAGATATAAATTATATTACATAATCTCGATACACATCCTAAAATTTTAAAAATTCATGTACCTTGTCGTCACATATTTGAAACATCTACATGTATCAGTGCTTCATGGGACATAACTCATTAACGTTAAGGGCACCAAGCTATATTTAAAATTATTAGCTAACATTACAACCAAGAAGACATGGTAGCAATAGCTATTTTAAACAATTACTTATTATTGAGGTGGATTTTATTGTATTCCTATTCCTAAAGAAGCCATACCATTTTCAATTATTTCAGTGGAGGAAGAAGAAGAAACTCGACATTTTAAAATGCTAATGCTAACATCCTGAGGTTATTCGTTCCCTTTGAAACACCATTTAGTTAAGGGGTATGCTTTGAATGAACCATAAAAGGGTGGCAAGCACTTGGCTGAAGCCAAAATCTCTCAACGTGCAAGTGGCATTTGTCAATGCCTTTAGGCATAGACAAGTTCCTTGAAGGCAATATAGATTTAGCTATTGGAGCTTAGAAACTACCCATTTATATTTGACCATCATTCAATCCAACTCAAATGAACAAGCCATAATGAAACTCAAATGTACGTGCTCTTGATATGGTTGGCACACAATTGAAAACCTTCGGGGGTGACGACTAATTGAGGGATTTCCATGTGATACCATTATAATCTGTTGCATTTGATAAAGTACAAGACTTAGATATATTATATATGACAAGGCATGGTCTTAAATATTTTCCTTAGTGAATGATGTATTTCAAGTTTGCCCCACTAGCGAGAGCTCCATTTCTCTCACCAGTGAAAGTCTCCTTTGAGTGAGGTATTCCTTAGTTTCTCTCCTCAAAAGCTCCTAAGTAAGGGTATATAGGGTTTGAGTGTGTCATGTAGGTGATTGTAGGTAGCTTTCATTTTTGTTGGCAAAATGCAGAAAGTACAAGTGAATCAAGATGTAATGGATTAGATGAAGGCACAATATTGGTATTGCGATATCTAATGTTATAGTGAAGATCTAGAAGATTGGTGAGAATTATTAGGATCTAAAGTAACTACTGTGCGATGTTAGCAAGGATCACCAGGTTTTGTAGCCTTTTGACAATAGAGCTGACAGTCTATTGACCTTAGAGACCTTAGAGTTAGAGTCAAGTTCAGCATCTCCTACCACTTACAGAAATGAGATTATGGTTCAAAGCTAGTGAACGCAATGAGCAGAGCTACAAGGCAAATGAGCGAGCTTAGCCCGTAACTGGGTAGGGAATTGTTGTTGCTGGGTAAACTTAGACTTAGCAAAGGTAGTTTAAGGGTAACTAGAGATAAAAAAACTCCAGATTGATCAAGATCTAAAGGAAATGAAGGCTTGAGCGTCTCATTTAGATTCAAACCTCATGGTACTTGCTATTTCTCTTGAGATTTTACTTTTAGGACAAAGAAAGAAGGCGATAAGCCCAAGTATGGTGGTAAAAAAAAAAGGAAAATCGGTTGGGGAAGAGACATATCCTAATTATGTGTGAGTTGGCCGAAAAACAAGTAGAACGGTAATATACCCCTCTATTAGAAACTGTATGAACACAAAATATAATCTGTATATCTTGTCTATTCATGTACATATGATATATATTTATACAATAGAAGAGAGCCTTAGTATTGATGCCCTTAGTGATAATTTATGATGATTTCCTCTTATCCCAGATCACTAAGAATACTGATTGACTATTACAATATATTCTTTAATCATGTATTTCCTAACACTTCCCCTCAAGTTAGAGCATAGATTTTAATCAAGCCCAACTTGTTATAAAGATAGTTAACCCGAGTCCTATTTAAGTCCTTAGTCAGAAAGTCACCCAATTGGTCATTATATCACACATACCTTGTAGAAATAAAGTTCTTGATCTTATCGCGTACGAATTGACAGTCAATCTTAATGTGTGTTCATGAAACATAGAGTTGGAAGCTATGTCTAGAGCAGCTTTATTATCACACCACAACTTTGCAGGTAATGACGTGGCAAGGCCAACCTCCTTCATTAATTAGTAAATCCACACAATTTCTTGTACTGACTGAGACATGGCTTTATACTCAACTTCTACACTCGACTTAGAAACTACATCTTGCTTCTTGCTCCTCTATGATACTAAATTCCTACCCACAAACACACAATATCCTGTGATGGATCTTCTTGTAGTCTTTGACCTTGCATGATCTGCATCACAAAAACATTTGATCTTGTTGTGACCATGATTCGTATAGAGTACACCATGACTAGGTGAGCCCTTCAAATGCTCCAAAGCTTTCTACTCAGCAATGGTTGGTGCAATCATGAATTGACTCAGTACACTAACTAGAAATGTCACATCGGGCGAGTTATCATGAGATAGTTCAATTTCCCAATTAATCTACGGTATCTCTCAAGATAGGCAAATGGCTTGCTCTTCTCCAGATCAACTTGCTTTCTTACATCTTTAGGTAGCTCATCAAATGGTATGGGGTCATTAATGTCCAAGAAGGAATTAGAAATCATGGTAAAGTTACTCGGTGCTACTCCGAGTTTCTTGGTTTCTTTAATTAATAGATCAAGAACATATTTCCTCTATATCATAGGATGCCTTTCTTACTTCTCATAATCTCCATCCCAAGAAAGTTGTTTAACTAACCTAAATCCTTTTTTGAAAATGAAAATTAAGAAAGATTTTAAGTGATGAGATTCCCGAAGCATCTGCTAGAGCTGGGAATCAAGGCCGACCGTGAAGGTCAGGGCCTAACAGGGTCGGCCCTCTAGGGCCTGAAGTAAGAAAAACATTTGTTTTTCAAAGCTAAACCCGATAGCACCAGGGCCCAGCCTTCCAGGGCCTGAAAGTTACTATTCCAAATTTAACTATTTTTCCTCCGTTTTTTTCCCAAAGAAATATAATACAATATTGCAAGTCTTTTCTTTGTTTTTATTTTCTTTTGTGTTGAGGATATTTTTATTTATACAATATTATATTCAAGCATTTTTTATCATCTTGATTAATTACACAAAAAAAAAAAAGAAAATGAGAAAGGATGAAAAACATACATAAATTAACTAGCTTTGCTTATCCTCTTACACTTTGCTTACAAAGTTGATTCATTTATTTATTTGTAGAAATTGTTTTAAGCCTCATACATTCACAAGTCGAATTGATAGGCCAGATAATAAACAAAAAGATGATGAATATGTTTGTATGTTGAGGTAATCTCAAAGATTAAAAAAAGGAAAAAAATAGAAATTGAAAAATATCTCATTCAACTTTAGCAAGCTGTATAATGTAAGGTATGAACAAAAATGTAATTGGGTCAAGAAGGAATTGATAACAATATAAAGTGGTAGGTATTATTCAGCTCCACATACACAAGACATTAATCGTTGAATGGTAATTTTAACATGGACACTGTAAACAATATTTACGATTCTTTCAAAAGATTTTAGTTGTTTGGCTCTATTTATATTAAGCTTATTGGTCTTCTATCTTAATTAAAGTGAGGAATGTTTTCATGAATCTAATTGAAAAAAACTCAGTATTTTCTATTATCTCAATTATAATATACTGAAATTAAAGTAATTTCACTTGTCATCATTTTTATATGAATGTATTTATTTTCAGGCGCTACAGTTAAAAGGGCCTAACTGGCCGGCCTACGGCCCTACAGGGCCAATTTCAAAAATCTCATCCATTTTTCAAACCTAACCCTTGATGGGAAAAAGCTTAAACCGGCCGGCTCGACGGGCTCGGCCCGATTTCCTGGCTCTACTGTCTGCTGACAAAACATAGAATGGTCACACTTACTTTGACTTAGACCAAATTTCTTAACCACAGAGCTAAATCTGTCAAACCAAGCACGAGGGCTCTACTTCAAACCATAGAAAGACTTTTGAAGATGATATATCTTCCCACACTCCCCCGAGCAAAAAAACCAGGTGGTTGCTTGATATATACTTCCTTAAGAAGATCACTATTCAAGAATGCATTCTTAACATTCAACTGATGAAGATTCTAACCATAATTGGTTGCCATGGAAATAAGAGGACAATTTTGGAGAAAAGGTTTCTGAATAGTCAACACTATAGGTCTGAGCATGACCCTTGGCAACCAGTCAAGCTTTCAAACATTCCAAGATACCATCAGCTTTTGTTTTGACCGTGAATACCCACGTACACCCGATAGCCTTCTTGCCAAGAGGCAAATCAACGAGATTCTATGTACCAACCTTATTAAGGGACACCATTCCTTCTTCCATCGCAACATGCCAACCAGGATGGGTCAAGGCTTGTTGGAGAGTAGTGGGAACGGTAAGAGAGTCTAAGGATGCTATGAAGAAACAGGATGGAGGAGACAAAGGGTTATAAGAAACAAAGGAAGAAATAGGAGAGATGCAAGTATGCTTAGCTTTACGTAAGGGAATAGGCAAGGCATTCGAAGTATCAGGCACTGTGTTTGGTTCAGATGTAGAAGCAGAAGACCAAGAGTATCATGAATATCAAGCACTGGTGCTGGTCCAGAAGCAGGAGAGGAAGGAACGGATGCCGGATCAGACATCGAAGCATGATAGATAGGTGGTTAAGTAAGTGCCGCATTAGATGGTTGCACCGGTGGTAACTAAATCGTATAGACCAAGAGATCATCAAGATTGTCGGAGGTGTCCTCGGAAGAGACAGGAGATAGAGATGGAGTAGAAACAGGAAAAAACGAAGTCGTCTTATGGAGCAAGATAACTCTGAAGGTTGGGAGAATAATATCGATAACCCTTCTGAACTTGAGAATACCCAAGGAAGACAAACTTAAGAGACTTGGGATCAAGTTCAATAACAGTTAGATGAACATTGCAAACAAAACAAACACAACCAAAGATTTTAGGGTCAACAGGAAATAGAAGTTTGGAAGGAAAGAAGGTGGTGTATGGAGTGACACCATTGAGGATACGAGAGGATATATTATTTATAAGGAAGCACACAGTAGACATGGCGTTAGCCCAAAAAGACTTAGGAACATTCATTTGAAACATGAGAGGTCGAGCAACTTCTAATAAGTGTTAGTTCTTACGTTTTGCAACACCATTTGGAGCCGGTGTATCTGGACAGGAGGACTGATGAAGCATGACATGCTGGAGCATATAGGTTTGAAATTGGGTAGAAGTGTATTCTTTAGCATTATCACTCCGTAAGGTTTTGATTGGTACACCAAACTAAATTTTAATTATAGTACAAAAATTGCAAAAGTGGGAAAACAACTTAGTATGAGTTTTCATTAAATAGAGCCAGGCGGTAAGAGAGAAATCGTCAACAAAAATAACAAAGTACCTAAAACTAGGCTGGGACTCAATAGAACATCAACCCCAAACATCAAAATGGACTAAATCAAAGGGAGATGCAACTCGTTTATTAACTCGAGGTGCCAAGTGAACACTATGATGTTTAGCAAACTGACATGACTTACATTCTAAGACGACAAATGATGGAATTTAGGATATATCCTCTTCAAAGAAGGCAAGGACACATGACCTAAATGACAATGAATGACAAAAGGGGTCAAACCACCAGAGTAGGCAATTGAATGTGGTACCTGATCCTCAAAGAAGTAATGGCCACCAGATTCATAGCCTCTACTAATAACTTGCTTTGTCTTGAGATCCTGAATCAAACAATATAATGGTTAGGAAAGAGAGTGATGAAACAGTTTGATTGTTGAGTGAGCTTGCTAGGAGACAAAAGATTAAATGTAATGTTAGGTATATTAAGGACATGGGATAAGGAAACATACAGGGTAGGTTTGGCAATGCCAGAGCTAAGAACATGAGAATAAGAACCATTAGCAATTGTGGTACTAGAAGGATTGACATAAGGTGCATAAGAGGAAAACAAATAGTGGTTACCTATTATATGATCAGTAGCACTTGATGAATTGATGATCCACTTCGAGGAAGAAGTAGTAAGACTAGAGGCAATATTACCTATAGCAAAGGCAAGTGAAGAACCAGATGTAGATGCAACCATCAAGCCTCACTAGAAGCAAGTTGAGCACCACAACAAACAATAGAGGAAAAACCAAATATGATGCGAGAAAGATCACCAACCACTAAAAAGACCAATGAACCTCCAATTGATAGTAAATACCACAATTTTCAGTAATGAGCAAAGAAACCTCACCAAATGCCTAAACAACAACTGAACCCAAAGAGACCAGTAGCCAAACACCCAATACCTTGTACTGGACTAAACAATACAAAAGGAGCCAAATACTAACTCCACAAAAAAAAAAAAAAAAAAAATCTCACACAGAACCAAGGTACACTTACACCCTTTGAAATGTCTTGTGCTGAACCCAAAGGAAACAACAACTAGACCTAGAGGCAGATTAGATTGGAAGAACGACCAAAAAACAAATTCCGACAACCACACTAGGGACCAAACAATAGAAACAAGGCCAAAGCAGCAACAAGCGGTCACACAATGACTAAAGCAACACTATAAACACGAAACGAAGGGCTAAAACATCACTGCAAGCCTGAAACAGAGCACACAACAGGCAAAACAAAGACCTGATGGTGAAAACATAATATATGAGCAGAAAACCACCTGGGTCTAGTCGTATATTGAAGAAGAAAACAGTGACAAAAAAATTGTTGGAAAAATGTGTCACGCGCCAATGCATGCAGAAGATTGTAGAGCTCCGAGAGACACGTGAATGGCCAAGCATAGGCAACTGGCAGGCAGCCAGTGATTGGGACCTCCTGAGCACAATGAGATGGCACACGGAGCGTAACACAGACGAGAACAGTAACTCACACTCTCTCGCACTGTTGCAAAATACAGAATTGGTAGTAGAAAAAAAAAAATCAAAAAACAGAACCTAAAGAGCTTTGATACCATGTATGAACATAGAATATAATCTGAATATCTTGTTTATTCACGTACATATGATGTGTACTTATACAATAAGAGAAAGCTTTAATATTGATGGCTCTTAATGATAATTTATGATGATTTCCTCTAATTCTGATTACTAGGGATACTGATTGACTATATATTCCCTAATCATGTATTTCCTAACAGAAAGAATAAAGTTGAAATGAGTATACTGAGTAGTCTTTGCTACAAATTACTTGTACTTGATGATGAGATTAATAGGGGATCCATTGCAACAGAAAGAATGAAGTTGAAAAGAGTATACCGAGTAGTCTTTGCTACAAATTACTTGTACTTGATGATGAAATTACTAGGGGATCGATTGAATTTCAAGTATTCCATTTCACCAATACGATATGAAGACTTACTTCACATTTGGAATTGCACGGAAAAAACTACTTATTTCAAAGGGGTTTACATAAAATTCTGGGAAAACAGAAACAACTCCTGTCTTATTTGTCAAAGAAAAATAGAATACGTTATAATTTACCTGGAACAATGCTAGTTATCAACATATTTTTGGTATTTTTTTTCCTAATGGACATTATGCATCATTGTAAGAAGGAATGAATGAAGATAATAAGCAATTCATTGATAAAATATGTATCAAAGAAAGATGATTTCAGATGGATTCTACCAAGAGATGATTGATATATATTTAGTAATGTACGTTTACCATGTTGTCTCAGTTGTTATGCATGAGAACTTAACCTTGAAGACATTATGCCGAAAAAAAGAAAAATAAAAAGAACTTGACCTTGAAGAGAGCTATGCAAAGGTGGGAATTTGTGCAAGTTACTTGCATGTGTCATGTTGCTTTGGAGGCCTTGTTTTGTTGTTGACTATCGTTTATGTGGATTTTTCAGTTCTTTATTGTTCTTGATAATGTTCTAGAGGATTGTGATAGCTTTTAGAATTCTTCTTTCCTTCTTGTTTGTTTGTTTGGTGTCTCTATTGGTTTATGTTAGGTAGGATTGGTGCCTGTGAATTTAAATTCCTTTAATGATATAAATTTTATAGCATACATAAAAACCGTTGATGTAACTCTTTCTTTCAAGAATATGATAGCGTGATTTATAAATGTTTATTATATTGCCATTATCCTTCTTCTTACTCTTTTAAAATTGTACACTTTGTGGCTTAAAATGACAGTCAAAATTAATTGCAAGTACATAAAAGTCTAATAGTGTAACACCATAGAAGTTGTAAGTCTAACATAATTGTTAAGAGTGTAAGATTTTACATGTCAATAAGTTTTCTTGAAATATATGTATATACCTTCATCTAATCATCTTAATACATGGTACTTCAAATTTAACGTATGCACTTCTTACAATATGTTCCTAATTTTTAATATTTCCAAATACATCCAAGGTAACCTGATCTTAAAGTTTGTCAAGCTAACAAGAAACCAGGAAAAAAAAATTAATCAGAGAAAAAGGTGGAAATGGAATATCAAGCAATGGAAAATAAAGATGGTAGAGTAAAAACCTTAACGCATATTTTGCAAGATATATATAGACATGCCTATCTGGTAGAAAGAAAATGTAGGAACCCAGTGTGAAAATCCTCGCATATTATGGATAATAATAGAATAGCACAGGGTCAAAACAAACATTTCCGTTTTGCTTCCCTTGGTCAATAAAGAAACTATGGACAAAGGAGGAACAAAAGATAAACTAATGTAACAAGATATTTATACAATCTAGTATGAGTAAAGCTGGAATCAATATAGTTTGCATCTTGATTTTACATTTTTCAATGTCACATTCATGTTACACAAAACAGTTTCATGGTTCCACTCCCACGTACTATAGACACAATATTCCTTTTAGATTACTCCTCTGATCTTATGTCATAACTTTTTGAATTAGATAGGGTCATAAGTAGGGATAACTTTACATTATCAAGAATGTTTCCAAGATGTTTCAACCAGAATCTATAAAAATATTTATTGTATACATTTTAGCACCCATGAGGGCATTAAACAACTATGCTGTTGTAGATCAATCTGTCAGTAACTTTCTTTTTCTCATGCACACGCATGAGCTTTCACGTGTGCATATAATGGAATCCACATCAAATAATTAATTAATAGAATAAGAGCAGACTGTGAAGATGTTTTGCCCAGCGAGTCTTCTGATTAGGCCCATGGTGATCTTAAAAGACCTTTGTGAATTTAATACAATGGCCAAAGTGGATTTTGAAAGGTTTAGGTATACATTCACACGCAAAAATTATTCAGTTATTATCTTGACATGAAAATATAGCTCAGAAACAACTCCACAACACTATGTTCTACAGTTTCTTAGCCATACCAAATATCAAGTTCTTACAATTTAATGCCTCATTTGTCGCACAATAGAGGACCTGTAGGGTATAGAACTATATTATATATATATTCATCGGCAGTAGAAGGCATAATTAGGTCTAGGTGAACATCAAATGAAACAACATATTCCGGAAATATGCACACACAATATTGAAGTTAAACATGGTATCCTAACAGAAAATCTCACTCGTCATATCCTTCTATTTTTTCACAGTGCACACTTTTCGAAGCACTCACAGAAAACATATAAAAGTGATATTGCACACAGCTCATGTTTTTCTTACATTACTGGCAACCCTAACTGTTGATAGCTTTATATTTAATACTCCCTCTGATCCTAATTATAGGACAACATTTGAGAGTTAGCTTTAGTCTAATTATAGGACAAAATTTAAATTTTTGTCCAATTTCTTCCTAAAGTACCCCTATTTTATTCTCTCAAGTATATCTGGTTTTTGGTGAATATATGTACCTAGGTGCATAGACTCTTTCTATCAGTGAAATTTTTAAATGGTTGGATTTTAATTTATTTATCAATCAGCTGACGTTAACTCGGCAAACTCGGCAATACATATACACATATATACATACATATATACACAAACACACATATATAGACACACACACACACACACATAAGGTTTATCGTTTGTCATATTACTTGACATAAGGTTATGTCAAATCACTCTAAAACTACGTTGTTTTGGGGTTATGGGAATTAATAAAGGGTGTTTTGGTATTTTTGTTTTTGTATTTATTATATGAATTTTACCAAAAGATCCTTCATTAATCCCCCTAACTCTAAAACAACGTCGTTTTGGAAGTTAAGAAAATTAATGAAGGGTGTTTTATTATTTTTATTTATTATATGAATTTAACCAAAACACCCTTCATTAATTCCTCTAACTACCAAAACAACGTAGTTTCTGATGAAACTTTATATTGAGTAACATAACAAACGGTAAACTCATATATACATAGACACACATATAAATACACACACACACACACATATATATATTTATATTTATATGTGTGTCTATATATATGTGTCTGTGTATATATATATGTATATATGTTTTTATCTACACACAAATATATATATAGACATATACAAATATACACGCACACATATTTATATATGTATGTGTGTGTGTGCATACATATATGCAAATCTGTTTGTGTATGTGTGTCAATATATGTGCATGCGTGCATGTGCGTGTGTACATATATAAACACACACATATACATACACTTATATATGTGTGTGTGGGGGTATGTCTATATATGTATATAGGGATAAGGGTCTTAAATACCATGGAAGTTTTTGCTTAGGAGCATTGGTAAGACAGATTTTTTTTTTTGGACAAAAAATGCCACAGAAGTTCACAAAACGTAGCAATTTTGCCCCTCCGTTAATTTTGACTGTTAAGTTTAACTGAGTGAACATGTGGCATGCCACCTCATCACACATGGCATGCCACCTCATCAATTAAAAGAGTTAAGTATCATTTTTGCCCTGGAAGTTTTCGTTGAGGAGCAATTTTGCCCCGGAAGTTGACAAAACGTAGCAATTTTTCCCTTCTGTCCCTCAATATTAAATTTGATTATTAAATCAGTCAAAGACCACACATGTCATGCTTTGAAAAGGTCAAATTTGGAGTCAGAGAAGGAGATCTTGAGATGTTGTGCTCAAGGTGACCAGAATTTGTAAAGTTGAACTGGTCAAAGGGACTGAAAGGTCTGTCGCAAAACCCAAATGAAGCATCAGTTATAATCTAAGCAAATGGACCAGTCTATACAAACATAAATATTATCACTATTGATTTGTTTTATGAACCAATTTTTGGAACAATTCATTTCTCGTTTTGCGTTTCATTTGCTTAGATTATAACTGATGCTTCCTTTGAGTTTTGCGACAGACCTTTCAGTCCCTTTGACCAGTTTGGCTTTACAAATTCTGGCCGCCTTGAGCTCAACATCTCAAGGATCTCATTCTCTGACTCCAAGTTCGACATTTTCAAGGCATGACATATGTGGTCTTTGACTAATTTATTAGTCAAATTTAGTATTGGGGGACAGCAGGGCAAAATTGCTACGTTTTGTAAACTTCTGGGGCAAAATTGCTCCTCAACGAAAACTTCCAGGGCAATCAGCGAAAACTTTCGGGCAAAAATGATACTTTTGATTAATGAGGTGGCATGCCACATGTGGACTCAGTTAAACTTAACGGTCAAAATTAACGGAGGGGCAAAATTGCTACGTTTTGTGAACTTCCGTGGCATTTTTTGTCCAAAAAAAACTTCCATCTTACCAATGTTCCTAAGCGAAATCTTCCATGACATTTAAGACCCCTATCCCTATGTATATATATGTGTGTGTGCGCATACATATATGCAAATTTGTGTGTGTATGTGTGTCAATATATGTGCGTGCGTGTGTGTGTGCATGTGTGTGTGGGTATGTACATATATAAACACACACATATATACACTTATATGTGTGTGTGTGTGGGTATGTCTATATATGTATGTATAATTGTATATCTATATGTAAACATATATATACACCCATATATGTATATATATATATATAGCAAGAACTATAAATTCAATTAAAAAGTGTATGGAAAGGAAAATTCTAGGTTGGAAAGGTAGATGGTAGGGGGCTGTTGATTCACTTTTATTTATATCATTTTAAGTTTATACAAGGGCTTTTTAGAAAAATGAGTAAGATTTATTAATTTAACTCCTCTTTGTAATCTCCCTAAGACAGTTAAATATGTCTTATAATTAGGATCAGAGGGAGTATGTGATGAATTTATTTAAGAAACTTAAGTTTTCAAAGTGATTTATCAGTAAAATGTATCCTCTGATCCTTTTATGAAGTAATAACCTAACCAAACACTTGGTCATATACAAGGTCAAAGCCAGTGCACCCGAAACATATGAGAACAAAACTTTTAAAATGTTGAAGGAAAGTTGTATAATACTAAGGTATGCAACTTGACACAATCCATTAATTCAGCACACTAATTGGGCAATTAACGTCATTGATCAAAAACCCATCAACCTTTACATTTCATGTATTCAAACATTCAAATGTGGGCATCATCACATGTTTCAGATACGGGGAAAAAATACTCCCAGGGCCTAAATATTTGAAATTCTATAATAACATAAGGAGCAATGCTGTTGAAGACAATCCAAACACTATATAAAGTAATCTCAATGTCAAATACAAACACAATTCATGATATCACATAATAGAGTAGCAATAAAATAGATAAATTCGAATTCAAAGCTCAGTTTAATTATTTACCAGAATGATAATGCCGTGCTGGAAATGGACCATGCAGAAGTTCTCTAAGCCCACAAAACTTAAAACAACTTCAGCAAGAACAATCTGAAGAGACTTATAATTTTAGTACTTACTGACTTTGCCACCTTAACAAGAAAATTAGAAAGAAATAAAAACAAATCCAAGATTCTACTGACCTTTGTAGTAAGGAAACCAATAAATGCATATTATTTGCCGCGAAGAATAAAGAGCCAAATCTTCCCATAATTGTGAGATTGATGATCTTTTTGTAACGGTGTCAAATTTGTTTTTTGCTTTCTGTTGCCCCTCAGTCGCTGCCTTCAGAATTCTCCATTCAGGAAAACGACGATACATACATGCGATTCAACCATCTGCAATATTGGATATTTTACCCCAGAAAATGGAAATTTCAAAACATACCCATAATTATTCTTCCTTCGCCGGTCTCTCCGAGCTCCGGTGTATTCAGCAAACAGAGAGTAAACAACTTACAGGTCGAAGAGAGAAGAGAGAAAAAAGGGCTCTGATGAGTAACTACGCCGAAGCAAATCAAATACGGATTTCCGTTATAATATGAACAGTAAGGCTTAGAAGGTGAATTTGGGTTTTGTGTTGGGAGGAAGTACCATAAAAAACAACTCTTCGAAGCTTCATTCTGTCTCGGCAAAATATAATATAATACATAAATAAAAAAATCAACAAATAAATTATATCGGGTAAATGAATAAAGTAGAGGGGACGAGATAAGGTTGAGAAGGAAGCCCTATCCATCAACGTGTCGTTCGTGAAAACTAGTGCCAAAAAGTAGTACTGCACGCTTACTTACCGCCCTTTAATCATCAATCATTTTAAACTGTATCTGATCCTAGTCAAGCAGTTATCAAGGTTTATAGCTATGACAAAGACATTACAAGCTTAAGGGAACAAAATACAAAGTTTTATGGCGCGTTCGATGGGCCGTTTCAAAATTAAGGGTTTTCATTTCCAAGATCGACCTCTTTGGTTTGGGTAAAAGGTGTCACTCTGCGATTATTACACGAGAGAAGGGTTGAGACGTGGAAAGTAACCACGGAAAGTAACCAGAAGAGTCTGGAATTAAAGAAAAAGGGTTTTTCTTGAAGATGAAAAAGAAGAAGAAGAAGGAAGAGAGAGAGAGAGAGAAGGAAGTTAGACACTGACAGAAAAAGTAGTGAGCACGCACCCGCATATGTATGCCCTCATACAATTGCCACCAAGCATGTGCTCACTCTCTTCTGTCAATATCTCTTTTATCTCTCCCTCTCTTGTCCCAGAAATAATAATCAAACCAGAAGGCTTAAGGCCGTAATGCTTTCTCTTTTTCAGATCTGCAACCTCAAATCCTCTCATTTTGGGTAAATTATATATATAGATATATATATATATATATATCTTCTCTGCACACTCTAGAGAGTCTCACCTTCTTCAGAAATCAACAAGAGTTTCGATTTCTCTTCATTCTATCTATAAATTCCTCAGAGATTGTGAAGCGTTCCCTCTGTTGTCGCTCAATTATTCTGCCCTCATCTACCAGCAGTGAATCGAAGTCTCTATTTATCAACGAAATGATGATGAGGGTCATGCTTTGGTACGATTTGCTTGGGTTATAGTGGAGGAGGGAAGGACCAGGAAGGGTAGAAACTAGTCAAAATGTGATTGGAGAGACACGAGGCGTTGGGTTACGTCGCGGCAGGAGAATGGCTGATGTGGTTGACTTTGTCTTTGAGTGTGGGTTGAGTTTGACCATCTCGCCCTTGCGGAGATGGGACTGCGTCATCAGACAATTGTCCCGAACAATTGAACTAGTGTATGCTTGAGTTGGTTTTTAAAAATCGCATTCACGCGAAGTTGAAACAAAATTTTTGTCTTTCAACGTTTTTTGCTTTCACACATATTCTTTCTGGTCTTTATTATAAGGCACTAATTCACAATTATTACAAACTAATAAAAATAATTAAGTCAATAAAGTTGTCCTAAAATTTAAATAATTTCTAATATTATCTTACTAATTGCACTAAACTCTAATATCATATTAATTATTATTTTCACCTACTACCCTTATTAATTAAGGGTATATGTGGAAAGCTTCTTCGCGCCGCGTCTACTCACGGAAAACGTTGTAGGCGTCTCTTGATTATGAGGTACTACGGTATGTTGCTGTGTCCTCTGTGGTTAGCGGTTGCTGCGGGTTTCGTGCCATCGCCTCAGGTGATTGGTAGGGTTGTGGAAAGGCTTCGTGAACATTTTGTTTCGAAAGATCCGATTACACCTCCCGATGTTGTTTTCCCTTATCCCGGTATGCGAGACTTCCTTGAGTGGTCTCTGTATCAGGGTTGGTTAAAACTGCATCTGAAATACCTGCACTGGTACTGCGCTGTTGCTCTTGCTCCAGATGTTAACATAGACGCCTTCATAGACCCTCCGATCTATATACGGACGTGGTACTCTCCAAAAGTGGATTTATCCACCTTTAGGTTCGGTGTCATGTTTCGTGTATTTGATTGGGTGGTCGAACTGTCTCGTTAGGACATTCGTGTCCCCACGGGGCAGGTGGACGCGTCGTCTAATGGTAATTCCTTGGTAGAGGGTTGATCACCCTCTAACAGATCATTGGACCATAAGACTATCGACGTGAAAATGAAAAGCGTATCAACACACTAAAAATGCTCCTATCCTATATTGTATTGCGCGGGCATCTTTGAGTTGCTTATTACCCTCGAGACAAGCCAACCTTGCCTTTCCTTGTACGATCCAATCTTGTATGATTCAATTCCTAATTGAACTCTTTCCTTTTTGCCACCCGAATGATTCCGTGTGAAAATCACACTCACTCTCTCCAGACCCAACCAAAGCGCTTCACTCAACTCATAATAGCGTATAAAAGAGAGATGCTTTCTAGAGTGAGTTGAAAGACTCGTTACGACTCATGCTTTTGTCAAGGGCAAGGGAATCACTCGTCTTATTCATCAGGCCTGAAACAAATAGGGTCTCGTAACTGATCTGCCGAAAAGAAAAGGGGGAAACATATGGGGAGGACTATTTTCACTTTGGCTGAGTCAATCGAAGCTAAAGCAAGCAACAGGTGCTTTCACTGCATCAACTGAGTCAAGGTAAACCACTGAATCAATGGACTGTGCTCCTGGCTTCGCTTCTGGGCTTCATTGCTGGGTCAACACCAATGGGATCCACTGCTTTATCCGCGGCTCTCGCCTCTGCATCTGGATTTGTGCTTGGAACAGTCTTCTCTCTTCTACATTTGCACCCGGAATATCTCTAGATCAACGGAAGAATCCATTAGATAATGAACTATTGGTTCTAACCATCTCTGGCGATGAATCAACAATTCGAAATGCTTTTCTTGCGTATTCTTGATAAACCAGCGTTTAGACATAGATGTAGAAGGATCTGTTTGGGAAGTAAGAAGCTCCCTTGACATCTCTTCATCTGCAAAGAATTCTCGATGGGAAAACACAGAGACAAAAGACTCATCTTTGAATAGGAAAAAGAGTGGATCCGCAGGGTCCCAAATGAATTGGCTTATTCGAAAAAGGCCTTGATCTTTGGAAGATCTATCTCGTGTCTGGTACTGCATGGTTCCACTCTGCAAGAACTCCGAATCATTCTCTTGAAGCTCATCCTCTTCATCATAAATGATCCGCTTGCCCCAAAATGACCTGGCCCAATAGGGAAATCCCAATTCATTGGGCCTTTGGTCCTTAGTAATAAGTAAGTGCCTTATAAAAATGAAAAAAATACATTTGCTAGTTGGTGCCTTATCATAAGGACCAAAGGGAGTATTTAAAATTGAGAATACCTTTGAAACATCGGTTCGGACACAGCGTTTCCGATACATTCCCAATACAGGATGTCGATACGTTACTTAAATAATATTGGCTTGACTCTTATGCTTAATTCCAACACGGTGTTCCCAATACGCTCCGGATACCTTTGTCCGATGCACTGGAATTTTTTTTTTAGAGTATTGGTGCTTTATAGACTAGGATCAACATTGAAATAAGGGACTTAAATGTCATGGAAGTTTTCGCCCAGGAGCACTGGTAAGACAAAAGTTTTTTTTGGACCAAAAATTTTACGGAAGTTTACAAAACGTAGCAATTTTGACACTCCGTTAATTTTGACCGTTAAGTTTAACTGAGTGCACACATGACATGCCACCTCATCACACATGGCATGCCACCTAATCAATCAAAAGAGTTAAATATCAGTTTTGCCCTTGAAGTTTTCACTAAGGAGCAATTTTGCCCCACAAGTTTTCTCTAAGGAGCAATTTTGCCACTGTGCCCTTTTGTCCCCTAATATTAAATTTGACTATTAAATCAGTTAAAGACCACACATGTCATGCCTTGAAAATGTCGAACTTGGAGTCAGAGAAGGAGATCCTTGAGATGTTGAGCTCAAGGAGACCAAAATTTGTGAAGCCAAACTGATCAAAGAGACTGAAAGGTTTATTGCAAAACCCAGAGGAAGCATCACTTATGATCTCAGCAAATAATCAGTCTATACAAACATAAATATTATCATTATTAATTTTTTTTACTGAACCAATTTTCAGAACAATTCATTTCTCGTTTTACGTTTTATTTGGTTAGATCATAAGTGATACTTCCTCTGGGTTTTGCGATAGACCTTTCAGTCTCTTTGACTAGTTTGACATCACAAATTCTGGCCGTCTTAAGCTCAACATCTCAACGATCTTCTTCTCTGAATCCAAGTTCAACCTTTTCAAGGCATGACATGTGTGGTCTTTGACTGATTTACTAGCCAAATTTAATATTGGGGGACAGAAGGGTAAAATTGCTACGTTTTGTAAACTTCTGGGGCAAAATTGCTCCTTAGTTAAAACTTCCGAGGCAAAATTGCTCCTCAGTGAAAACTTCCGGGGCAAAAATGATACTTTTGATTGATGAGGTGGCATACCACGTATGTACTCAATTAAACTTAACGGTAAAAATTAACGGAAGGGTAAAATTGCTACGTTTTGTAAACTTCCATAGCATTTTGGTCAAAAAAAACTTCCGTCTAACTGGTGCTCTTGAGCGAAAACTTTCATGGCATTTAAGAGCCTTATCCCGATCAACATTTGTTGTCTCTCTACATACTATCATCCACTTTTAATATAAGAGCTAGTTGACTAATTTGGAGAAGCTAAAGAAACGAAATAAATTAATTAATTATAGCTTGTGTTATATAATCTCTTTCAAATACTTACGTACAACATTAGATTATACGTATATCATTTTGCAAGTCAGAAAAAATGGTTCAAAGAAAAAGGATAAATATATGGGATAAAATTAAAAAAAATACTATATTTACAACCAAAATTTACTTCTAAACTAGCTCTTACATTTAAGACTTGAGGTAGTATCAATTTTTTTTTAAAAAAGTAATTAATATCTATATTGTCACTCTATTTTATATGTTCTACACCTTATGTACAAGTTTAAACATTAATATTTATGAAAAGGTCATCAGCGCCACTGTATAAACCTCTTGTCTTAACTAGTCTATGGTGTAATTAACATATTCTGTACCACAGGGTGGAGGATCTAAGAAACCCTCTAGTGATTGGAATGTGGTCACACATACAAGAGAAGAATCCACTCTGAATCAAAACAAGACATGAGAGGCGGCTACAACACAGTCTTTTTTTCAATATGTAAAGCTGAATAGTTACCGTTTATTCTTTTTGTATTGCCGCTTAAGTGTTTTTGAAATATTCTAGGATCAGATGAGAGAATTTGAATTTTAAAAACAAGGGAATCTAATCTCAACTAACCTAGAATAATAACTTAATCCTATAAATCTAACTTATAAAAATAATATTTAGATAGCATAATATAATTACCACATTCCCCCTCAAGTTGGACAATAAATACTCATCATGTCCAACTTACGTACAAAACCTTCAAAGGTGTCCTCCGATAGTCATTTTAAATTGTAAGTATGTTAGCAAGCTGTAGTTTTATAGGTACATAAGAGAAACAACTAATCCCTTCTTCAACATTTTCTATAGTAAAGTGACAACCAACATCAACGGGCTTAGTTCTACTATGTTAGACTGAGTTTAAATTAAAGCCATCCTCAAGGTTGTCTTATTGTCACAGTAGAGTTTCAATGGAGATGCTACCTATATATAGGCCTCACCCGCTACCCTTTTTAGCCATATTGAAGGAGGGTGATGGATAAGGACATAAACCATGCAACCAAAAACACGCAGATGAAGGGTGTGAAAGAAGTAAGCACTTTGGACAAGTATGTTATCTTCCTAATCTCTTGTAATTTTGAAAGATATTTTGGCCAATAGTTGGAAACATGATGATATTATTTTATTTTGGTAATTTTGTGTAAGGAAGAGTGTAGAGCATAATCTTGGAAATATTAAGGTCAAAATATGAAGAAATACAAGTTAAGAAGCTGAAAAAAAAGGAAGGGAATTTCTGTAAACTGGGGTGATATATGTGTCTCTGGTCTTGGAAAGTATTTTTAGTAAGAAATAGACATGTCAAGGGTCACGTAGATTTTTGGAACACTCCAATGATATTTTTTTACAATTAGTTATGAATTTTGAAGTTGGGTCAAATTTCTGAAAATTTCAAGACCCTATGCAAAAATTAAGGAAAAGTAACTAATGAAAGGATACTCATTAATAAAGAAAATTAATGAGTTTTAAATAGTGAAAGGACCCTTTATACAAGTTATATAGTTACATATTTTTAGGAAAAGAATTATATTAATGATGATACCATTTATATTGTATTACTTTAGGTCTATTATTCCTATTTAGTAGCCGGGAATTTGTTATTCAACTGATCAGCTACTTGTAGGTAAGTAACTTTAATTTCATATGCTTTATATGACTTTGTATGTATGATTTACCATAATTGTATATGCATTTAGGGCTATGTTTTCCAAACGCTTTGATACCGAAACCCGTCATGTGTGACCCTCAACATTGATGTGTGCCTTACTGAGCAGTCTGTGTTATGTATTATAAGGATTCTGCTTGTTCTAGCTTAGGCTTTATGCTGCACTGAGCGACCTACTAAATGTTGTATGGTTTATATTTGTGGTTTTCATACATACTCTATATATACTCTGGATATGGGATTAACAATTATTTTGGGATTTGCCTATGAATCCTAGCCTATTATAAGAATTACAGGTTCTAGGGCAGAGCAGGAGGAAAAAGGTAAAACTGTGGAGCCTGATTGAGGATCTTGTGGAGGTTTCTATACCCGGATGATTGTATGATACCTTTAGTTGATTTTGGAATTTATTTAGGTTGACTGTAAATTAACCCTTCGGGAAACTTATTACTTTGAGATACTTATTTTCGTTGCTAGTATTATAATGTCCAAATTATTACATGCTCTGCAGCATAATAACTTTGATACATGTCTTTAACTAATAAGAAGGAAAAGATCACACTAACCGCCACCTGAAAAGGCAAGACCGGTAGGGGTGTAACATGAAACTTCTTTTAATCTGAGGTGACATGGCATTGATGAGCTAAGAGCATCCTAGAGAATTATAGTTTCCCACTAAAGCATCACAGACACCATTAGAAAAGAGCTTTATAACGTCCTTTTTTTAGCCTTTCTACGTCCTTTTATTTGGGGACGCCTATATAGGAGAGTAGTAAGGCAAGACTTACGGCGTCCTAAAACATTTAGGATGTGAAACTGCAAGCAAGACATACGGTGTCCCAAAAAATTTAGGACCTAATATTGCTTTTTTTTTTAAAAAAAAAAAAACCCTCCAACCTCAGGTTTGAGGGATTGACCGTAAAAGAAAAATTGGGATGCTTAGCCATAAAAGAAGAACCAGCAAGAACAACACAACAACAATCAATGTACTTCCAGAAGAACCAGCAAGAACTACATATCAACGACCAACAATTTTTTTTTTTTTTAACACTTGAGTAGCCACAATAGGAATCTATCGCCAATTCAAACAAAAACATTGAAGTTCAGATCTCAGGAGGAGCCACAATCGGCATCTATCTCCAATTCAAACCAAACAAGATGGAAAAAAATTTAAATCAAAGCATCAAAGAAATGTGAGGTATGGAAAAGTTGAACGATATGGAAAATTCAAACGATATGGAACAAATATCGATCATAGCTCGAACAGTTTTACAAAATCACAAAAACCAAATCACATAAAACTCAAACAGATCTAGAAAACTCGAAGCTTGCCTGTAGTAGGAAGGTGTAGATATAAATAAGGCAAAAAAACGGGGAAAATGTGAGAATGAGGTTGGAGAGGACATCATTTGTGCCATCAATCTTCTGGAGAAAATTGAGGCCAGCCATGAAAGTTAGGGGAAAAGAGGAAGAAGACGAAGTGGAAGAATGTTGCTGACATTCGCGGTGTGTGGTGAAGAAGGTCGCCAGTGGTTGTAGTCAATTGGGGTGTGAAGGGGGAAGAAGACAGTTGATTGGGTCGGATCCGGATTAGTCGGGGCGAAGCTTCGGTGAACCAGGTGGGCAACCAAAAAAAAAAAGAAAAGGATTTTGGGCATCCGAAATAAATATTAAGGATGCCTAAATTGTTTAAATGGGAGTAAAATTATAATTTGGAACGTCTAAAGTAGCTAAATATATTGCTTTTGGCGTCCTAAATTTTGGCGTACGCCAAAAATATTGCTTTTGGCCCCAGACATGGCGTTAGGGTTCACTTTTGACGCCCTAAATATAAATGATGACAGCAAAAGTCCCATGTTTAGGTGTCCCAATTTTAAATTAGGACGCTAAAAGCCTCCACATAATCAAAAAAATGCCACCGCTTTTAACGTATGTGTTGGATTATAAACATATATCAGGAGGTTTACTCAGTGCATCCCAAGAATTACAAAGAGTTAAAAAAATGCATGAAACCTAATTCAGCTACCGTTGCTGTTCTTTTCATGTTTCCTATGTTGCAAGAACATTCTTATGTTTGAGAACCTTTAATCCCTTGACTAATAATAAATTTAGGACATTAGATATGCAACATTTTAAACAAGATCAACTGAATGAAAATGGTCAAAAGGAAAAAGCAAACCATAAAGCTGACTCCTTAAGCACCTATAATGAGAAATTAAACACTAAAAACACACACCAGAGTGAAGCAAAACGCCAAAATAGAAAAGAAAATACAAAATGTGTTTTACATAAACAAAAAAGAAAATAAAATTAGTGTATAACAAACATCAAATGCAGAACCTCTAGGACCAAAATAAAAGCTACCTAAGTTGAGATCCAAGATTGCAGGAAAGGAAGTGAATTCTTTATAAGATATGCAAGATAATTATAAGCGACGTACTGCCTATATATATATATATATATATATATATATAGGAAGATGCAGGCTTCTTTATCTTCCTATTTTTCATTTTCTATCAACAAAACCTCTGTGCTCTATGGCCTTCCCCCGTCTAAACTTTTGACAGAAACACGAAGCCTTTGTTATTTTTTATATGAAACGGAAATACAGTCTGCAGGCATGTGCAATAATGTGATACGTCAACAGTTTTTTTGGTCCGATAATGCTTTTGCATTCAAGAAGACCACACAATTTTATCCACAATTTTATTACTTACATTGTAACACAATAGAAGTTGTAAGTCTAACATAATTGTTAAGAGTATAAGATTTTACATGTCAACAAGTTTTCATGAAATATATCTATATACCTTTCATCTTGATACATGGTACTTCAAATTTAACGTATGCACTTCTTACAATATGTTCCTAATTTTTAATATTTCCGAATAGCCACAAGGTAAGCTGATCTTGAAGTCTATCAAGCTAACAAGAAACCAAAAAAAAAAAAAAAAAAAAAAACAAACAAACAAAACCAAAAACAAAAAACAAAAACAAAAACAAAACAAATTAACCAGGGAAAACGGTGGATATGGAATATCAAGCATTGAAAAACAAAGATGGTAGAGTGAAAAAAGGAGGCATATTTTGCAGGATGTAGACATGCCTATCCCATAGAAAGAAAATGTAGGAACTTAGTGTGAAAATCCTTGCATAATAAGGATGATGATAGAATAGCATAGGGTCAAAATAAACATGTCCGTTTTGTTTCCCTTAGTAAATAAAGAAACTACGGATATAGGAGGAACAAAAGATAAACTAATGTAATTAACAAGATATTTACACAATCTAGTATGAGTAAAGCTTCTAGTTTGCATCTTGATTTTATATTTTTCAATGTCACTGCTTAATATGCAGTAACCATTGGTGTTACACAAAACAGTTTCGTGGTTCCAGTCCACGTACTATAGATACAATATTCCTTTTACTTTTAGGATTACTCCTCCTGTGTCATAACTTTTTAAATTAGAATTATTGGATACATTTTAGCACCCATGAGGGCATTAAACAACTATGATGATGTAGCTGAATTTGTTAGTAACTTTCTCTTTCTCATGGACACACGTGCGCTTCCACGTGTGCATATAATGGATATGTAAATGGGTGGAGTCCACATCAAATAATTAAATAATAGAATGGGAGCAGACTGTGAAGATGGTTTGCCCAGCGAGTCTTATGATTAGGCCCATGGTGATCTTAAAAGCCTTTGTGAATTTAATACAATGACCTAAGTGGATTTTGAAAGGTTTAGGTATACTTTCACATCAAAAAATTATTCAGTTATTCTCTATATATGAAAATACAACTCATAGACAACTCCACAACACTATGTTCTATAGTTTTTTAGCCATACCAAATATCATCAAGTTCTTACAATTCAATGTCTCATTTCTCGCACAATAGAGGACCTGTAGGGTATATAACTATAGATTATATATATCCATTGGCAGTAGGATGCATAATTAGGTCTGGGTGAACCTCATATGAAGCAACATATTCCAGAAATATTCACTCACAATATTGAAGTTAAACATAGTATCCTAACAGAAAATCTCACTCTTCATATCCTATTTTTTCAGTGTACGCTTTTTGAAGCACTCACTGAAGACATATAAAATTGACATAGAACACAGCTCATGTTTTTCTCACACTACTCGCAACCCTAACTGTTAATAGCTTTATATTTAATATATGATAATCTCTTTAAAAAACTCAAGTTTCAAATTGATTTATTAGTAAAATGTATCCTCTGATCCTTTTTTATAACCTAACCAAACACTTGGTCGTATATAAGGTCAAAGACAGTGCACCCGAACTATAGAACAAAACTTTTTAACTGTTGAAAGGAAAGTTGTTTACGAGCAAATTTTTTAAATGCAATAAACTCGAGATGTCTAATACAAGAAGCGTTCTATTTGTGCTGGGTAATTAACCGGTGAACAAAACTTCTCATAGCTCGAACAAAAGCAAGGTACTTCTTTCTGAGTTTTGTATATCACCCCAATGGTTTGGTTTCCTTACAGATGAAAGAAAAAATCAAGTATTTTCGTAGTATTATTTATCTAATAAAATAAAAACAATAGCGGTTGAAATTTGAACATGATAATTTCAAGAAAGAAGGATAAGGCAGAGTCCTAAAAGAAGAATACTAGAGTTTAAATGGATGGAGTTTTTGCCCAAAACCAAAGAAGTTTACTAGTTGAAATGGACTGACGATTCAGTCAAAATTGTAAGAAGTTTGAAATTAAATGATCTTCATGTGCCGTATAAAATCATCCAAAAGAAACTTAACTTATTTCCTTTGACACAACATTCAAATCAGTATAAATCAGACATGATTACCTGACTAAAATAAGATATACAACATTGTATAATACTAAGGTATGAAATTTGACACAATCAATTAATTCGGCACATTAATTGGGCAATTAATGTCATTGATCAAAAACTCATCAACCTTTACATTTCATGTATTCAAGTATTCAATTGTGCCTAAATATTTGAAATTTTATAATAACAGAAGGAGCAAAGCTGTTCAAGACAATCCAAAAACTATATAATGCAATCTTAATGTAAATTACAAAAACAATTCATGATATCACATACGAGAGTAGCAATAAAATAGATAAACTCAAATTCAAAGCTAAGTTTTATTATTTACCAGAATAATAATGCCGTGCAGGAAATGGACGATACAGAAGTTCTCTGAGCCCCCAAATCTTGAAACAACTTCTGCAAGAACAATCTGAAGAGACTTATAATTTTAGTACTTACTGACTTTGCTACCTTAAAAAGAAAATTAGAAAGAAATGAAAACAAATCCAATAAATGCATATTATTTGCCACGAATAATAAAGAGCCAAATCTTGCCATAATTGTGTGATTGATGCTTTTTCCAAAACGGTGTCAAATTTTATTTTTGCTTTCTGTTGCCCCTCCGTCGCTGCCTTCAGAATTCCCTATTCAGGGAAACGACGGTACAAACAAGCGATTCAACTATCGGCACTATTTGATTTTTTACCCTAGAAAATGGAAATTTTAAAACATAACCTTCCTTCGCCGGTCTCTCCGAGCTCTGGTGTATTGAGCAAACAGAAAGTAAATAACTTGTGGTCCAGATTGAAGGCAAGGTCGGAGAAAGAAGAGAGATGAGAGAAAAAAAGGGTTCTGATGACTAATTACACCGAAGCAAATCAAATACGGATTTCCGTAATAATATGAACAGTAAGGCTTAGAAGGTGAATTTGGCCATTTGGGTTTTGTATTGGGAAGAAATACCATAACAGACAACGCTTCGAAGCTTCATTCTGTGTCCGCAAAATATAATATAAAGTAAATACCCTATTTAGTACTTGGAAAAAAATACGGACCCTTTTTTCGTCTCGAGGGACTAAAATGAGACATTTTTATGGACTAAAAAGGAGTTTTTGGAAATTTTCGAGGGACAAAAATGTGGTCATTTTTTTTGGAAATTCATCATTTTCAGGGACTAAAAAGGAGTTTCGTTGTTTGAGGGACCAAAATGGGGTCCGTGTTTTTTTTTAGGGACCAAATAGGGTATTTACTCTATAATATAATACATAAATAAAAAAAATCAACAAATAAATTTAGGGAAAATGAATAAAGTAGAGGGGAATCGATAAGGATGAGAAGGAGGCCCTCGTGAAACCTAGTGCCAAAAAGAAAGTCATTAGTACTCCAGGCCTACTTACCGTCCTCCAACCATCAATCATTTTTAATCTCTATTATTTCTGGTCCTGGTCAAGCACATATCAGGGTTTATAATAAGACATGACAATCTTAAGCGAACAAATTACAAAGTTTTTTGACGCGTTCGACGGGCCCTTTCAAAATTAAGGGTTTTCATGTCCAAGATCCAGCTCTTTGGTTTGGGGCAAAAGGTGTAACTCTCTGTTTGGTACACGAGAGAAGTGTTGAGACGTAGAAAGTAACCAGAAGAGTCTGGACATAAAGAAAAAGGGTTTTTCTTGAAGAAGAAAGAGGAAGAGAGTGAGAGTGAGAAACTGACAGAAAGATTAGTGAGCACGCACCCGCATATGTATGCCCTCATACAGTTGCACCAAGAATGCCCTCATACAATTGCACCCCATATGCATGCTCACCCGTTTGAAAACAGATTTTGTATCACTAATCCAATCAGGCTCATAGTCTCTTCCTATCATCTGACCAAGTACTCTTCTTCTTCTTCCCCCCCCCCCCCAAAAAAAAAAAAAAAATTCCAGGTGACAATTTAGATAATTTAGACTTTTATTTTTTATTTTATTTTTACCGAATTTAGATAATTTAAGATGTTAGCTAGACTTGAAAAGCATTAAAAATTAATAGCAAATATACGCCTTCTCCCCGCACCCTCTAACGAGGGAAGGCTAAACGTATATAAAGAAATATTTGAAATAATTTAAGTTGCTGACTAATTTAGAGATGTTGAGAAAGCTAAATAAATAATTAATTATAGCAGGTGTTACATGATATATTTGAAATATTTATAAAAATGCGATCATAAGCCTCATGTCCTAACCATCTATGGTTTAATTAACGTATTTGTACCAGAGGGTGGTGGATCTAAGAAAGCCTCTGGTGATTGGAATGTGGTCTCCTAAACCAGGGAAGAATCCTCTTTGAATCAAAACAAGATATGAAAGGCAGCTACAACACAATCTTTTCTTTCAATGTAAAGCTGAATAGTTACCGTTTATTCTTTTTGGCACTGCAGTTTAGGTGTTTCCTGAACAGCATACATGAACCTCCATCATCCATGCTTACTTAAATACAAGGCAACTCTCTCCTTGTAATTTACAGAGCTTGTAAACTCATCTGGTTCTTCCCTATGCCATCATAATACACACAGAAATTAGATACTCCACTTTATCTTGTCTAGCCTATTCTTCGTTATCAAAGATAATGTTCAAGATACAATACATACATACATATACCTATACCTAATATATACACACACAGACACAATCAAGATGCGCACAAAGGACAAAAATGTATTAAAAAAATTGACAAAATCTGATTAAAAATTATAAAGAACAAACAGTTGGCAAAAAGACGGAGAACTTCTTTTATAGAAAGATGCATGATGTGCAGTATGAAAATGTGGCATAATAGAACTTAATGATAGAGTCCGATGCATCTGTTTTGTGTATTCTCAAGAAATATATAGATTACAAGTGAGTAGGATCTGTTATAACAGATCCAAGATATTCTATGATCAAATGTGAGAATTTGAATTTTAAATACAAGGGAATATAATATCAACTAACCTAGTATAATAACTTAATCCTTTACTATCTAACTTGTGATGATGATGATGATGATGATGATGATGATGATAATAATAATTACATAGAATAATATAATTACCACACTCCTCCTCAAGTTGGATCATATATACTCATCATGTCCAACTTGTACACAAAACCTTCAAAGGTGTCCTCAGGTAGTCCTTTTTTAAGTATGTCAACAAGCTGTAGTTTTGTAGATACATAAGAGAGACAAATAGAGTGACGATCAATATCAACATGCTAAGTTCTGCTATGTTGGATAGGGTTTAAAGCCATGTTCAAGGCTGCCTTATTGTCACAGTTTCAATGGAGATTCTACCTGTATATATCCGCTACCCGTTTTAGCCATATTCCTTCCAAAACTCATTGAGATAGGGCTCTTTTTTCAGATTTTTGCACTACTTTTGGATACCACTCTTTGTTTTTGACTTTTACAAGTTACCACGTTTCCCCAAACAAACGTGCAATAACCTAAGGTTGACATGTTGTTCTCTTGGTCTCCTAGCCAATCTATGACTTTGTATATCTTTATAGTTCTTAGGTTTGTTTTCTTGAAGAAGAGACCTCTGTGAATGTGTATATCTTCATAGTTCTTAGGTTTGTCTTCTTGAAGAAGAGACCTCGACTAGGGGTTCCTACAAATATTTTAGGATTTTATAGGCAGCATCCATGTGTTTTTCCTTTGGTGAGTGCATATATTGACTCACAACACTTACTGCAAAGGCAATAGCTGGCCGAGTGCGGGAAAGATATATGAGCTTTTCAACTAGTGTCTAATGACGCACCATGTCTGATGGTTTTTCAGCTTGATCTTGTTTCTTCTTTTTTGCAACTTCTTGTTCAGTTGTTGTAAGTTTCATGTTTTTCTTCTTCTTTTTTCTTGACATTGATAGGTGTTTTACTTGGTTTACATAAAAGCATGCCATTTCTTTTAGTAAATCAAGGAGATACTTTCTTTGTTAGATGTGAATTCCTTCTTTTGACCTAGCCACTTCCATTCCAAGAAATATTTCAAGTCTCTAGGTCTGACTTCAAATTCTCGTTTAAAGCCATCTTGATTCAACTCATTTCTTGAAGATTGTTTCCTATGAGTTTCATCTACGTATACTATTAGATGGAAGTCATTGCTCATAGTAAACATAGTGTGATTTTGTTGTAGCCTTCAACCTGTAAGACAGTGAGAACTTGTAAAACCAAGTTCTAGGAAATTGTTTCAAACTGTATATAGAATTGTTTAGCTTCCATACCTATCGGTCTTGTCCTTCATCAAAACCAAGTGGCAGTGTCATATATCCTTCTTTTAATTCCCCGTTTAGAAAGGCGTTTTAAATATCTAGCTGTTGCAAAGGCCAATCTAGATATGCAGCAATGGAAATGAGTACTCGTAGAATAGCTAGCTTTGTTACAAGGGCAAATGTCTCGTTGTAGTCCAAATTGTACGTTTGTGCAAATCCCTTAGCAACTAGCTTGGCTTTGTACTTTCTTAGAGTACCATTAGCATTGTATTAAGTGGTAAATACCCACTTGCACCCTACTGCCTTTTTTTCTATGGGTACTTTTGTAATGTCCCAAGTATGATTCTTTTGAAGAGCATTTGTTTCATCCAAAACAACATTTTTCCACCTAGGAATTTCTAATGCCTCATACACATTTGTAGGAATTTGAATCTAGTCAAGATTAGTGACAAAATGATAGTATTTTTGTGAGAGATACCATATGACGTGTTTTTGAATAGGATGTTGTGTGCGAGAGCGTGCCTTCTTTCTCAATGTAATAGGCATGTCTAATTCCTTGTTGTCTTCATGATTCACCCTCTATTGAGAGAGTAATAAAGCCTCAGGCATAGTGGACCCTCCTAGCTAGCTTTTTGTTCTTCCTAGAATAAACCTTGTCATATTGATTTTCATGTTTGTCTCCCCTTGTTTCTGATGGCATTATCAGTGAGTCATAGTTAGGCATTATCAGTGAGTCATAGTTAGAAGAACTCGTAGATATGATGACGGGATAAGAAGGTGGTATAGGTTCAAGTATAGTATGAACAGGCTGTGATTTACTCCAATTCTCCCTTGAAATATAAGACTGTGAAAAAAAGGATGTCTTTCATCAAAGGTGAGATCTCGGCTGACAAAGATGTATTTAGACTATGGATCATGACATTTATGACCCTTTTGGTGGTTAGAATAGCCAAGTAAAACACATTTGACAGACCGTGGGTCAAATTTTGAAGGAGGATGATGGATATGGACATAAATCATGCAACCAAAGACACAAAGAGGAAGGTGTGATCAAGGTAAGATGTCACATGAGTTTCACGTGATTTATCAAGAGGGGAGGTGTAAGAAAGGACATGGATAGACATTCTATTACTAAGGTGAGTGGTAGTGGGGATTGCATCACATTAGAAGTATTTAGGAACATTGCAGATGTATATAAGAGCACGAGCAATGTCAAGATGATGGCGATTCTTACCTCTGCAATTGCAATTCCATTTTGCTGTGGAGTATTAGGACAACAACTTTTGTGAAAAATTACATGAGATTTTAGAAAATAGTTGAAAGAGTGATTGAATATTTTGTGCCATTGTCAGAGTGCAAGACCAGAATTGTAGAATTGAATTGAGTTTTAACATAGTTAAAAAATTCAACAAAGATATTGGAGGCATTAGATATTTCTTTTGATAGGTACATCAACAGATTCTAGAGTGACTATTAATGAAAGTGACAAAGTATTAGGAACATATGTAGCTATGAATTTGAGAAGTTCCCCATACATCACCATATATAATGATGGAGAAAGGACGAGTAGAATGATTCGTAGTAGGGGGAAAGTAAAATGATGATGTTTTTCTAATTCACTAGTATCACAATCAAAATTGACAACTTTATTGAATGAAAACTGAGGAAAGAATTTTTGCAAATACAGAAAGCTAGGGTGACACTTCTTTTATGCCGTAACATTAATTCATCATCAAAAGTAGAGGAGACAGAAGTCTTTATTTGTGATGAGAAGGCACATGCAAAAGAATCATCAAGATAGTAGAGGCCAACATGCTCCTTAGTTGTGCCAATTGTCATCAGCAAGGAAAGATCCTGAAATACACAAAGTGGCAAAAAAAAAAAAAAAAGCATAATAGTCTGCTTGTTTAGTCAAATTGCTGAATGAAAAAAGATTACATGCCAAGTTGGGAACTTGCAGTACATAATCAAGTTGTAATGTATCTGTGATGGACTCAGTGCCAGTGCCAGCTGTAGATGCACATGTATCAGTGGCTATGCGAATTCGTTCATTACCAACCAAAGGTAAATAAGAGGTAAACATACTAGACTCTGAAGTCATGTGATTAGAGGACAGAGATGAGGATGTTACAAGAGTAATAGGATCAGAACCTTGCTTGGCAATGGAAACAATCAGCCCTGGAGTAGCCTGTAAGTTTTGCAACATGTCTAAGAGTTGACTAATATGTTCCAGATTAAAGGAAGGTGGCATGGATTCAGAGGTACTCTCAGTAGCAAGGATTGTTTGGTGAGGAAAAGGAGGATTAGGTCAATGAGGTTTCCAATCTTTTGGTTTGCCATGGATTGCCTAGCATTTGTCCTAGGTATGTCCAACCTTTTTACAATGATCACATGAAGGCCAAGTTTTATTAGTAGCACAACTTGACTAAACTTGCTTACTTACCAAATCCGAAGCTTCAAAACTTAGAGATATGGCATTAAGAAGCATGGTATGCTGACGGGATTCCTCATGGCATATGTTAAAGTAAACTTCTCGTATTGGTGGAAGAGATGTGTTACTCAATAATCGGGATCTAGCATCAAGAATTTTGGGTTAAGGCTAGCGAGAAATACCATAACACGACCAATATTGACATTTCATTGGTGTTGAGTAGCATCTAGGGCTGATGTCCATTCATCATCCACCATCTGATCCTCCTCTTGCCAGAGAACTACAAGTTCAAACCAGAATTCAGCAACACATCGGAAGCCTTGAAATGATTTCCATATTCTGCGACGGAGATTAAACATGTGAGATAAATCCTTCGCATCTACATAAGAGTCTTGGATGGCCTCCCAAATTTCATTGGCAGGAGGAAGATACATGAAACTTATTTTAATATGAGGTGACATGGCATTGAGGGGCCAAGAATACTAATGAACTATTAGTTCCTATTGAAACATCGTAGGGAATTTGGTTTTAACAGCGAATGCCAGTAAGGAACTTGCATTTTCCACATCCTCCGATAGCAAGTAGTACTACCCGAGTCCAATCATATATAATTGTGTAGATTTAATTTCTTCGAGACCAAATTGTTTTCGGTTGTAGAAATGATTGCCGCGAGATCGCTAGGTTTCAAAAAGTGATGGCGTAAGGGAGTATCATGGGATAAACCCATCTCTGTGGAGGTTTCTGGTGGGTTCATCTCGCCGTTGCTGTCGCTACTTTGGTGCTCTGATACCATGTAGCATAATAGGACTTAATGATAGAGTCCAATGAATTTGCTTTGTTTATTATCAAGAAATATAGATTACAAGTCAGTAGGATATGTTATAACGGAACCAAGATATTCTAGGATCAAATGGGAGAATTTGAAATTTTATACGAAAGAGGATCTAATCGCAACTAACCTAGGGTAATATATTAATCCTATAATATCTAACTTATAATAATATTATTATTTACAGATAATAAAATAAATACCATAGAAAAATTAATAAAAGAAAAATTACTCAGATATCTAAATGCTTAGTTACGTATGTGTTGTATCATAAACATATATCAGGAGCTTTACTAAGTGCATCCCAAGAATTACAGAGTTAAAAAAGCATGAAACCTAATTCAGCTACCGTTGCTGTTCTTTTCACGTTTCCTATGTTCCAAGAACATTCTTATGTTTGAGAACCTTTAATCCCGTCACTAACAATAAATTTAGGACATTAGATATGCAACATTTTAAACAAGATCAACTGAATGAAAATGGTTAAAAGGAAAAAGCAAACCATAAAGCTGACTCCTTAAGCACCTATAATGAGAAAGTAAACACTAAAAACACACACACCAGAGTGAAGCAAAACGCCAAAATAGAAAAGGAAATACAAAATGTGTTTTACATAAACAAAAAAGAAAATAAAATTAGTGTATAACAAACATCAAATGCAGAACCTCTAAGACCAAAATAAAAGCTACCTAAGTTGAGATCCAAGAGTGCAGGAAAGGAAGTGAATTCTTTATAAGATATGCAAGATAATTATAAGCGACGTACTGCCTATATATATACATATATATGTAGGAAGATGCAGGCTTCTTTATCTTCCTATTCTTCATTTTCTACCAACAGAACCTCTGTCCTCTATGGCCTTCCCCCGTCTAAACTTTTGACAGAAATACGAAGCCTTTGTTATTTTTTATATGAAACGGAAATACAGTCTGCACGCATGTGCAATAATGTGATACGTCAACAGTTTTTTTGGTCCGATAATGCTTTTGCATTCAAGAAGACCACACAATTTTATCCATAATTTTATTATTTACACTATAATCTCTAACATAAACCATACACATTCATACTTTTTAATGAGTTAATTTATTGACTGTAGATATAAATTATATTACATGGCTTAAAATGACAGTCAAAATTCATTGTAAGTACATAAAAGTCTAACAGTGTAACACCATAGAAGTTGTAAGTCTAACATAATTGTTAAGAGTACAAGATTTTACATGTCACCAAAGTTTTCATGAAATATATGTATATACCTTTCATCTTGATACATGGTACTTCATCTTTAACGTATGCACTACTTACAATATGTTCCTAATTTTTAATATTTCCGAATACCCACAAGGTAACCTGATCTTAAAGTCTATCAAGCTAACAAGAAACCCAAATAAATAAATAAATAAATAATCAAGGAAAACGGTGGATATGGAATATCAATCAAGCATTGAAAAATAATGATTGGAGAGTAAAAAAACGAGGCATATTTTGCAAGATGTAGACATGCCTATCCCATAGAAAGAAAATGTAGGAACTTAGTGTGAAAATCCTTGCATATTAAGGATAATAATGGAATAGCTCAGGGTCAAAACAAACATTTCCGTTTTGCTTCCCTTGGTCAATAAAGAGACTATGAATATGGAAGGAACAAAAGATAAACTATTGTAACAAGATATTTATACAATCTCTAGTATGAGTAAAGCTGACATCATTCTAGTTTGCATCTTGATTTTACTTTTTTCAATGTCACCGCTTGATATGCAGTAACCATTGGAGTTACAGAAAACAGTTCCGTGGTTCCACTCCACATACTATAGACACAATATTCCTTTTAGATTACTCCTCTTGTGTCATAACTTTTTGAATTAGGTAGGCTCATAATAAGGATAACATGACATTATCAATAATGATTCCAAGATGTTTCAACCAGAATCTTGAAAAACATATATTGGATATATTTTAGCACCCATGAAAGCATTGAACAACTATGCTGATGTAGCTCAATCTGTCAGTAACTTTCTCTTTCTCATGCACATGCAAGCGCTTTCAAGTGTGCATATAATGGGAGTCCACATCAAATAATTAAATAATAGAATAAGAGCAGACTGTGAAGATGTTTTGCCCAGCGAGCCTTATGAATACACCCAAGGTGATCTTAAAAAACCTTTGTGAATTTAATACAATGACCAAAGTGGATTTTGAAAGGTTTAGGTGTAGATTCACACCAACAAATTATTCAGTTATCATCTATATATGAAAACACAACTCAGACACAACTCCACAACACTATGTTCTATAGTTTTTTAGCCATACCAAATATCATCAAGTTCTTACAATTCAATGTCTCATTTCGTACACAATAGAGGACCTGTAGGGTATAGAACTATAGTATATATATCCATTGGCAGTAGAAGGCATAATTAGGTCTGGGTGAACCTCAAATGAAACAACATATTCCGGAAATATGCACACACAATATTGAAGTTAAACATAGTATCCTAATAGAAAATCTCACCCTTCATATCCTTCTACTTTTTCACAGTGCACACTTTTTGAAGCACTCACAGAAAACATATAAAAGTTATATTGCACACAGCTCATGTTTTTCTTACATTACTGGAAACCCTAACTGTTAATAGCCTTATATTTCATATGTGATAATTTATTTCAAAAACTCAAGATTTCAAAGTGATTTAATAGTAAAATGTATCCTGTGATCCTTTTATGATGTTATAACCTAACGAAACACTTGGTCATATATAAGGTCAAAGACAGTGTGCCCGAAATATACAAGGACAAAACTTTAAAAAAGTTGAAGGGAAGTTGTATAATACTAAGGTATGAAACTTAAAACAATCCATTAATTCAGCACACTAATTGGGCTATTAAAGTTATTGATAAAAAACCCATTAACCTTTACATTTCATGTAGTCAAACATTCAATTGTGGGCATCATCACATGTCTCAGACAAGCAAAACAATACTCCCAGGGACTAAATATTTGAAATTATATAACAACAGAAGGAGCAAAGCTGTTCAAGACAATCCAAACACTATTTAAAGTAATCTTAATGAAAAATACAAACAAAATTCATGATATCACATACTAGAGTAGCAATAGAATAGATAAATTCAAATTCCAAGCTAAGTTTAATTAATTACCCGAATAATAATGTCGTGCTGGAAATGGACAATGCAGAAGTTCTCTAAGCCCCCAAAACTTGAAACAACTTCTGAAAGAACAATCTGAAGAGACTTATAATTTAGTACTTACTGATTTTTCTACGTTAAACAGAAAATTTGAAAGAAATAAAAACAAATCCAAGGTTCCACTGACCTTTGTAGTAAGGAAGCCAATAAATGCATATGATTTGGCATGAAGAATAAAGAGCCATATATTGCCATAATTGTGTGAATGATGCTTTTTCCAAAACGGTGGCAAATTTGATTTTTGCTTTCTGATGCCCCTCCGTTGTAGCCTTCAGAATTCCCTATTCAGGAAAACGACGATACGTACATGCAATTCAACAATCAGCAGCATTTGAATTTTCAACCTAGAAAATGGAAATTTAAAACATACCCATAATTATTCTTCCTTCGCCGGTCTCTCCAAGCTCCGGTGTATTGAGCAAACAGAAAGTAAATAACTTGTGGTCCAGATTGAAGTTAAGGTCGGTGAAAGAAGAGGGAGAAAAAAGGGTTCTGATGAGTAATTACGCCGAAGCAAATCAAATACGGATTTCCATTATAATATGAACAGTAAGGCTTAGAAGGTGAATTTGCGTTTTGTGTTGGGAGGAAGTACCATAAAAAACAACGCTTCGAAATATAATAAATATATAAATGAAAAAAATCAACAAATAAATTATATCGGAAAAATGAATAAAGTAGAGCGGAAGAGATAAGGATGAGAAGGAAGCCCTATCCATAATCGTGTCGTTCGTGAAACCTAGTGCCAAAAAGAAAGTCATTAGTATTGCATATGTAAGCCCTTATACAATTGCCACCAAGCATGTGCTCATTCTCTTCTGTCAATATCTCTTGTATCTCTCCCTCTCTTGTCCCAGAAATAATCAAACCCGAAGGCTTAAGGCAATAACGCTTTCTCTTTTTCAGATCTGGAACCTCAAATCCTCTCATTTTGGGCAAATTATTATATGTATGTTCTTCTCTGCACACTCTGGAGAGTACCAAATAGGCATAAATATATATATGAACAAAAGCATCTCACTATAGAGAAATTTAATCATATACCTACAGAAAGAAATTCAAGCCAGCATAGTTTTTCTTTGTCTGCAATACCTTGACAACAACCAAAGAAGGCCTTTTAGTTAACAATCTATTTAAAGATTAGCTTGTTAACAAAGATAATGACATTGTGCAATTCATATAACTAACCCCACCTAGTGGGGATAAGGCTTGTGTCGTTGTACATTACCATGGGAAAAATGTGATACCATAGACTATAAATATATATGATGATACTGCTTGTACGCTTCTATGTGACTAAGTGCTTAATAAATTAAATCATGTAGCCGCCTCCACTATGTTTACAACTTTCACATGCAAATGAATTAACTGACTTGAGAATTGGATAAGAAGTTTGTTTTGAAGCTTCATCCCCAATTTGGTTAGTTAAATGTTTCTTGGTTTGATTTATATGCTCCTTATAGGTGTCCTAAGAGCATATATGACGAAAAACAAAGAGCATCACTTATTTGTCTTCAACCAGTTCAATAATGAGACCATCAACATCCACTTGATGCTTGAAGGCTGCATTTTCAGCATCCTAATATTCATGGAGAAGGGGTAAAGAACTTGGTCTTCTCACCCACCTTAATTTTAGTAGTTATTAGTTAGTGGGTGGCTCAGTGCACAAGGCTACCACCAAGTGAAGTTTGGGTAGGGTCCAATGTATGTAGCCTTGATGTCACAAGTGGAGAGGCTGTTTCCACAAACATGTAACAAGTAATTTGGTAAAGAGTTGTCCTCAATTTAAACCTTTGAAATAAATCTTAAAAATAGTGATTACCTCAACACCCAACCATTGAGCGAATGTTTGTGTCCAATCTGATTTTTCATGTGCACGCTTTGCTCTTACATTGTACCGCGTTGAAGGTTGAAACAAAGATTTTTTAATATGGCTAGGATTAGGACCATGTCTTCTTGACTTGTTCCTTTGAACACGCATGCTTTGTGGAATCAAAAGATGTACTAGCCTTATCAACTCTTGGGCATCTATTTTCCCCACATTTTCTTTTCCCATTAATTGAGCCTTCATCTTTATCTTGGTTTGATTTATGAAGTCTCAATTAAAGGAAAAACAAAAGGAGAGGGGGCTGACACAAGCCCCAGCCACTACCTCATGTTTGGCAAAATGCCAACCCTGGAAGTTTTAGTTGTTAAAGATCTTAAAATCAAAGTAATGTTAGGAAGGCTTTATCTACAACCAAACCCAAAAAGGGTTTAAAGGGGTACGTTAGAGGGGAGAACACTTATTTCTAAATCTTCATCTCATTGATTATAAAGAATGGCACGGTTCCATGAAGATCTATAACATTGTGTGCAGATGGAACATGTTTTCCAACTTGAAGATCCATATCAAGTTTTAAAATTTATATAGGTAATCTTGGCAATTAATCTTAGCAGAGCACAATCCAAGCAATTGGCATAGCCTAAAGAGTTAGAAGAAGCCCTAAACAAAACTGGGTGTCCCTAATTGGAAATACTTTGCTCATGATAAGCTGAGTAATAAGTAGATGCCGCCTTAGTTTATTGCACTTATCCATTTTAGTAGTGCAAATAGAATAACTAGTACCGCAAGAAAAATCATGGCAGCTACAACTCAATCTTTTCTTTCAATGTAAAGCTGAATAGTTACCGTTTATTCTTTTTGGTACTGCAGTTAAGGTGTTTCCGGAACAGCTTGCATGAACCATT
This sequence comes from Acacia crassicarpa, assembly GCA_034222035.1. NCBI lineage: Eukaryota > Viridiplantae > Streptophyta > Magnoliopsida > Fabales > Fabaceae > Acacia > Acacia crassicarpa. Next base: position 30,582,244 of record JAWXYG010000008.1, on the reverse strand, counting down.
GAATCTCCACCATCCATGCTTATTACTAAAATTCAAGGCAACTCTCTCTTTGTAATTTATAGAGCTTGAACACTCATCTGGTTCTTCCCTATGGCATCATAATACACAAAGAAATTAGATACTCCACTCTATCTTGTCTAGTCTATACTTCGTTACCAAAGATAACTTTTCAAGATACAACATATAAATATAATCAGGATGTGCACAAAGGGCAAAAATGTATTAAAAATGTGAGAAAATCAGATTAAAAATTACAAAGAACAAACAGTTGGCAAAAAGAAGGAAAACTTCTTTCATAGAAAGATGCATGATATCCAGTATGAAAATATAGCATAATAGAACTTAATGACAGAGTCCGATGCACCTGCTTTGTTTATTCTCAAGATTCAACTGACTAGGATCTGTTATAACAGATCCGAGATATTCTAGATCAGATGGAAGAATTTGAATTTTAAATACAAGGGAATCTAGTCTCAACTAACCTAGGATAATCACTTAATCCTATAATATCTAACTTATAATAATAATATTTACATAGAATAATATAATTACCATACTCCCCTCATGTTGGATAACAGATACTCATCATGTCCAACTTGTGTACAAAACCTTCAAATGTGTCTTTAGGTAGGGTTTTTGAAAGTATGTCAACAAGTTGTAGTTTTGTAGGCACATAAGAGAGACAAATAATCTCTTCTTTGACCTTTTCTCTAATAATGTGACAATCAATATCAACGTGCTTCTCTAATAATGTGACAATCAATATCAACGTGCTTAGTTCTACTATGTTGGACAGAGTTGAAAGCCATGCTCAAGGCTGCTTTATTGCCATACCTGTATATTGGCCTTAAAGGCTACCCTTTTTAGCCATATTCCTTCCAAAACTCCTTGAGATAGGGCTTTTAGTTTGGATTCTGCACTACTTTTGCATACCACTCTTTGCTTTTGACTTTTCCAAGTTACCACATTTCCCCAAACAAATGTGCAATAACTTAAGGTTGACATGTTGTTCTCTTGGTCTCTTGCCCAATCTGTGTCTGTGTATATCTCAATAATTCTTAGGTTTGTCTTCTTGAAGAAGAGACCTTGACCAAGAGTTCCCTTGAGATATTTTAGGATTAGCATCCATGTGATTTTTCTTTGGCCAGTGCGTATATTGACTTGCAGCACTTATTGAAGTAATGTCAGGCTGAGTGTGGGAAAGATATATGGGCTTTCTAACCAATCTATTGATATGTAAAGTGTAGAAATTGTAAAAATACTTAGGGGATAATTAGTTTTAGAGTTTATTACCGTTGGGAACTAAGGGTCTGGGGTCTCGCCTATATCCTATATATATGTGTGGGAAGGCCTAGACTAAACGTCTATTGATGGATTATGAATGAATTGATTGAGTTGTGTAGCAGTTCTACCACTCTCCCTTCTCTGTTCCCTCCCAAATTCTTTTGAAATTCTATACTATTCTTATCAATGGTATCAGAGGAGTCATCCTTGGCTCCCCCGCTGTCATCTCAGCAACTCTTGAAACAATTTAGAGCTATTCTCTTCCTTCTCAGCTTAGTTTTGATATTCAAGAAGCAACCAAGAAACTTAAAAAAAAAAAAGATCCAATTGCAACTCTTGAACCAATGTAGACTCATTCTCTTCTCGGTTCAATTCTGCATTCGGGAATTAGTTAAGAAACTCCCAAAAAGAAAACCCAGAAATGACAAGACATCTCAAGAGTTTTTTTTTTAATCAACCCATAATTAGGATCTGTCACAAATTTAAAGAAGACTGTGAAGGGCTCAATGTGATCTCAAGCTTCTGGTACGAATATGACTAACGATCTAACCGAGCATGTCCAAGCACTTGAATCAACCATCGTCGACCTGTTAGCGATGGTTCAAGCTGCCATTATAGACCAATTTGCAGCACTTACAGCCATTTAAGAGAATTGTCGACGTGGAGAAGATACGCAAGAAAATGCCGGACCGCACCATAATGACTATAGATTCTACCATCAACCAAGAACAAGGGACAGTGAATACACGCCACCGACCAGATTAAGGAAGATGGAATCTCCAAGAATGCAAAAAACTAACGTTCTTGGTTGGATTTATTAGCGTGAATGGTATTTTGAAACTCATAATACTCCAAAAAGTTGGAAGGTCCAGTTGGCTAAAGTGTATTGATGAAAGGGCCTACATATGGCACTTGGCCCTCAAGGAAGAAGAAATAGGGAAGCCAGATTTCTTGGCAAAAGTACAAACAAGCACTAAAGGTTTGTTTTGCCTTAAAGCCATAAGCATACCAAGAACACCGACATGGAACATTCTTGGAACTACCCAAAGTGCGTTAAGTGCAAAGGACAAAAGGGAAGTTGCGAACGAGAAGATTAAAGAGACGCAGATGAGTGCTGGTAGACTTCCGACATAAGAACCTGTCTTTGATTTTCGATCCACCAAAACGAGGAATGACTCTAGTTCAGCAACTGGAGAGTGTGGGTCCCAACTAATTAAGGTTGAAGGTGTGTTTTTGGTCCAGTCCAAGGTTTTTGAGTCGGAGACAAGTTTGATCCCTCCAATTCCTTTGAAGGCCGACTTGGTGCTCTCCGGAAGTAGTGCAAAAACATCCGGGAATGGATGGTGGGTCTTCAACCTTCATCTCGCTTGAATGTTTAGGGAAGTAGCTTCAAGAGGTAGGTTTGTGGCAGTAGGCAATTCAAAACAGAGCGCCCAAAATTCTAAAGATGGCCAAAACTACAATAGCTTCAATGACCAACATGATGAAGCAAGATGAAACGCAGGAACAGTTTCTCGTAGCTTGGGTCAATTCTGGATAGGTTAGTTGTTGTCTCTCGCAACTATGGAATGTCGACAAGCATGAAGACAATGCCAAATAAAGTCTGGGTTGCGACATATGGTTTGGAAAACAAGAAGGGTGACTATTATGAAGCTACGTATGTGGCAAGTTTAGAAGTTTGCATGGCTGAAAGAGATACCATTTGAAAAGTCAAATATAGATGCTCAACTGGTTCCCATTTCCTTTAACTATCAGAGATATTATTTTGCCGAGTTCCTAGATTTTCCAATTGTAGATTGAAAAGTGGGCTTTAAAGATGCATACATGGGCCCAATAAATTTACAATTGGATCTCACAATTCCTATGGCTATCCAAATAATGGGTTGTTGCAAGGAGTGTTTTATCTTTAGTGTTCTCTTACCTAAAATTTGCTGCACACTTGGTTCCAAGGCAAGTTAATTGCAATGCTTTATGGAAGAATCTGTCCTTTGAGTGGAAAAGAGAAGAAAAGAAGGGTACAACAGTATTGAAAGCCACATGTGGGAGCAATATCTCAAGTCACAAATTTTTGTTATGCTAAGAACTTCCACATTTCTGTTTTGTTGCATCATCAATTCTATTTTTTTGAGGTTTAGGTTTGTGTTTTGTTGTTGTCATCCTCGAGGGCAAGGATGTCTTTAGGAAGGGAGTATTGACATGTAAAGGGTAGAAATTGTAAAAATACTACTAATTAAGTAATAAGGGTAAATAGTTAGGAGTTGCTTAGGGGATAATTAGTTTTACAGTTTATAACCGTTGGGAACTGAGGGTCTGGGGTCTCACCTATATCCTATATATATGTATGTGAAGGCTTGTATTAAATGTCTATTGATGGATTATGAATGAATTGATTCAGTTATGCAACAGTTTTACCGCTTTCCCTTCCCTGTTCCCTCCCAAATTCTTCTGAAATTCTATACTATTCTTATCATCTATGGTAACACCCTATGTCTGCTGGTTTTCAGCTTGTTTTTGTTTCTTCCTTTTGCAACTTCTCGTTTAGTTGTTTCAGGTTTCATGTTTTTCTTCTTTTTCTTAACACTGACAGGTGTTTTACTTGGTTTACATCGAAGCATGCCAGTTTCTTTTAGTAAATTAAGGACAAACTTTCTCTGTGAGATGTGAATTCCTTCTTTTAACCTAACCACTTCATTCCTAGGAAATATTTCTAGTCTCCAAGGTCTTTAACTTCAATTCTCTTTTTAAAGCCATATTGATTCAACTCATTTCTTGAAGACTGTTTCCTATGAGTATGATATCATCTACATATACTATATTAGGATGGTAGGCATACCTTCGTTGCTCATAGAAAACATGGTGTGATCAAACAAATTTATGTTGTAGCCTTCAATATTTAGGACACATGAAAACCTATTAAACCAAGCTTTGGGAGACTGTTTCAAAACTATATAGATTTGTTTAGCTTGCATACCTATATGTCTCGTCCTTTTTCAAAACCTGGTGGTAGTGTCATATATACTTCTTTTTTCAGTTCCCCATTTAGGAGGGCGTTTTAATATCTAGCTATTGCAAAGGCCGGTCTAGATTTGCAGCAATGGAAATGAGTACTTGTATTGTATCTAGCTTTGCTACAGGGGCAAACGTCTCATTGTAGTCTAAACCGTACGTTTGTGTAAAGCCCTTGGCAACTAGCATGCCTTACTTCTTATTTAAAATACCATCAACATTGTATTAAGGGGAAATAACCACTTGCACCCTACTGTTTTTTCCCCCTATAATGTCCCAAGTATGATTTTTTTCAAGAGCATTTATTTCATCCAAAATAGCATTTTTTACAGTTAGGAATTTTTAACACCTCATATACATTTATCGGAATTTGAATCTAGTCAAGATTAGTGACGAAATAACAGTATTTCTGTGAGAAATTACCATATGACATGTATTTTTGAATAGGATGTTGTGTACAGGAGCATGCCTTCTTTCTTAGTGTAATAGGCATGTCTAATTCCTTGTTGTCTTTAGGATTCACACTCTGATAAGAGACTAGTAAAGCCTCAGGCATACTGGACCCTCCTACCTTTTCATGTCTGTCTCCCCCTATTTGTGATGGCATTGTGGGTGAGCCACCACAGTTAGAAGAACTCGTAGATATAATCACGAGATAAGAAGTTAGTATAGGTTTAGGTATGGTATGAACAGGAAAAGATTGACTCCAATTCTACCCCAAAATGGAAGCCAGTGAGAAAAAAATGTGTTTCAACAAAGGTGAAATCTTGACTGACAAATATGTGTTTAGACCTTGGATCATAACACTTATAACTCTTTTGGTTGTTAGAATAGCCAAGGAAGACACATGATAGACCATAGGTCAAATTTTGAAGGAAGGTGATGGATATAGATATAAACCATGCAACTAAAGACATCGAAAGGAAGGGTGTGATCAAGGTGATAGGTCCCATGAGTTTCACATAATTTATCAAGAGGGGAGGTGTAGGAAAGGACACCAGTAGGCATTCTATTAAGGTGAGTGGCAGTGATGATTGAATCGCCCCAGAAGTATTTAGGAACATTGAAGGTGTACATAAAAGCACAAGCAATTTCAAGGAGATGGCGACTTTTATGTTCTATAATTCCATTTTGTTGGGGAGTGTTAGGACAACTACTTTTATGAATAATTCCATGATATTTTAGAAAATGGCTGAAAGAGTGATTGAATATTCAATGCCATTGTCAAAGTACAAGACCAGAATCGTCGTAGATTTGAATTGAGTTTTTACATAGTAAAAAAATTCAACAAAGATATTGAAGACATTAGATTTTTCTTTTGATAAGTACACCCACCACATTCTAGATTGAACATCAATGAAATTGACAAAGTATTTGGAACATGACCAATTAGGAATTTGAGATGGGCCCCATACATAACTATGAATGATGGAGAAGGGATAAGTGGAGTGATGAATAGTTGGGGGAAGGTAACACAATGATTTTTTGCTAATTCACACGTATCACTATGAAAATTAACAACTTTATTGGATGAAAATTGAGGAAACAATTTTTGCAAATACGAAAAGCTAGGATGACCCATTATTTTATGCCGTAACATTAATTCATTATCAAAAGTAGAGAAGTTTATTTGTGATGACAAGGCACCGTAGAAGAATCATCAAGATAGTATAGGCCAACAAGCTCCTTTAGTTGTGCTAATTGCGCCTTCCCCAAGGAGAGATCCTAAAATACATAATGAATGGCAAAAAAAAAAAAAAAGAGCAGAACAATTTGCTTATTTGGTCAACTTACTAATTAAAAGAATATTACATGCTAGGATGGGAACATGTAGTACAGATTAATTTGTAAGGTATCTATGATGGACACGATACCAGTGCCAACTGTGGATGCCCATGTATCACTGGCTGTGCAAATTCGTTCATTACCAGCCAAAGGTAAATAAGAGGTAAACATACAAGACTTTGAAGTCATGTGATCAGAGACACCTGTATGTATTATCCATTGTGATAGAGACAAGGATGTTACAAGAGTAATAAGATCAGTACCTTGCTTAGCAATTAATGGAAGAAACCAGCCCTTAAGAGGCCTATAGGTTTTTCATCATGTCTAAGAGTTGACTAATTTGTTTTGGATAAAAGGAAGGTGGCACGGATTCAGTGGTAGTCTTGATCAGCAACATGGATTGTTTGGTAAGCAAAAGAAGGTTTAGGTCGGCGAGGTTGCCAAAGTTTTCCATGGATTGCCCAGCATTTGTCCTAGGTATATCCAACCTTTTTACCATGATCACTCGAAGGCCGAGTTTTATTAACAGCAAAACCTAAGTAAACTTGCTTACTTACTAGACCTGACGCTTCAAGACTTGGAGATATGACCTTAAAATACATCATGGCATATCTCAGAGTAAACTTCCCGTAGTGGGGGAAGAGAAGAGTTACGCATTTTTTGGGCTCTAGCATAATCAATTCTAGGTTAACGCCAGCAAGAAATACCATAACACAATCAGTATTGACATTCCATTGATGTTGAATAACATCTGGGGCTAATGTCCATTCATTCTCCATCATCTGATCCTCCTCTTGCCAAAGGGCTATGAGTTCAAACTAGAATTCAGGAACACATTGGGAGCCTTGAGATAATTTCCATATTCTATGGTGAAGATTAAACAAGTGAGATAAATCCTTCACATCTACATAAGAATCTAGGACTGCCTCCCAAATTTTCTTGGCAGTGGGAAGATACATGAAACTTCTTTTATTTGAGGCAACATGGCATTGATGAGCCAAGAGCATACTAAAGAATTATTAGTTTCCCACTGAATTATCGTAGGGGAATTTGGGTCTGACGGCGGATGAGTTTGTCCAATAAGGAATTTGTGTTTTCCTCGTCCTCCGATAGCAAGTAGTACTACTTGAGCCCAATCATGATAGTTGTGTATATTTAATTTCTTTGAGACCAAATTGTTGTTGGTTGCAGAGACGATTGGTGCAGGATCGCTAGGGGTTTCAAAAATTGATGGGGAGAGGGATTGTCATGGGACCACCCCATCGTTGTAGAGGATTCCGACAGGTTCATCTCGTCACTACTATCGTTGCTACGGTGCTATGATACCATGTAGCATAATAAGACTTAATGCTTTTTTATTCTCAAGAAGTATTGAGATATTCTAGGATCAGATGGGAGAATTTGAATTTTAAATACAAGGAAATCTAATCTCACTGACCTTGAATAATAACTTAATCCTATAATATCTAACTTATAATAATAAGTGAGAAAATCCATATATATCTGTCTAAAATAGAAAAATTCTAAATTAGGTTGTTAAACTCAATAATTAGGGAATTAAGTTATTGATCCAATTTGATATATATGGGTAAAATGACTTAATTGCACTCTCTTAATCTCCTCTATCCTCTAAAAATATTTTTGTTACTCTATTAGTTTTTCAATAAGTATATGTGTATTAACATTAATATATAATAAAATATAGTATAATTAATTTAAATCAAAATAATTTGTGTGTTTGTAAAGAATCATCAAGAATAATTCATGTCAAAAAAATAAAAATAAAATCATAAACCGAATATCAATTATAATTTTTTTTATTTGACTACTCTGAATAAGAAAATTATTTTAGAAGGAATCGACTTAAATGTTTTTCAATAAAGTGGAAATCACAAAATTCTTATTTGTACCATGGTTTTTTATTGTAATGAAACTCTTATTTTAATGGCATTAATGAAAATATTTGATATATGACACAAGACAGCTTTTTTTTTTGGTGATTAACATTGTTTAAATTTCTTCTCTTTTTTTATTGAGCAACTTCTAAATTTCTTCTTACCAAAAAAATTAAAGTCTATTTTCTTATCCTCAATATTTCATTAAAAATCATTTAATTGATATTGGGATTATGCTTTCCTTTTTTTTTTTTTTTTACCTGAATCATTTTATATGATCCTTCCCAAAGACGAAAAAAGAAATATTCTTAAATTTAAGCTAATAATTTATTTTACTATATACTAATGTTGATATTTATACACTTTTTTTTTTTTAAAAAAAAAGTAATAGAGCACTGAAACCTTTTTAAAAGAAGATGGCAGCAAAATCATTTAACCTACATTTTGAAATCCAAATTTGGGGTGATAACTTAATTGATAACTTATTAAATTTACCAACCTTATTTAGAATTCTCCTATTTCAGGTATAATAATACTTACACAGAATAATATAAATATGATCTTCCCATAATATATAATACTTACACAGAATAATATAATGACCACAAAAACTTAATAAAGGAAAAATTACTCACATAACTAAATGCATAGTTAACGTAGGTGTTGTATTATAAACATATATCAGGAGCTTTATTACGTGCATCCCAAGAATAGTTTACTAAGAGTTAAAAAATGCATGAAACCTAATTCAGCCTTCATGGCTGTTCTTTTCATGTTCTCTATGTTGCAAGAACATTCTTATGTTTGAGAACCTGTAATCCCTTAAGTTGAGATCCAAGATTGCTAAAGAAAGGAAGTGAATTCTTTATAAGAGATGCAGGATAATGATAAGCCACTGCCTCTGTGTGTGTGTGTGTGTGTGTGTTTGTGTGTGTGTGTAGGAAGTGCAGGCTTCTTTATCTTCCTATTCTTCATTTTCTACCAACAGAACCTCTATGGCCATTCCCCATCTAAACTTTTGACAGAAAGATGGAGCCTTTGTTATTTTTTAGATGACACGGAAATAAAGTCTGAGGACATGTGCAATAATGTGATCCTTCGACCTATTTTTGGGTCCAATAATGCGTTTACCTCTAGAAGACCACACAATTTTATCCATAATTTTATCATCGACACTGTAATCTCTAACTTAAACCATACACATTCATACTTTTTAATGAGTTAATTTATTGACTTTAGATATAAATTATATTACATGGCTTAAAACGAAAGTCAAAATTCATTGCAAGTACATAAGAGTCTAATAGTGTAACACCATAGAAGAAAATAAAATGACAGTCGAAATTCATTGCAAGTACATAAAAGTCTAACAGTGTAACACCATAGAAGTTGTAAGTCTAACATAATTGTTAAGAGCAATGTTGTCAAAAACGAGTTTCTACGTAGACACGGAAATGAGTAGTAGAAACGTAAATCGTAGAAACGATACCGCACGTAAAGTTTCTACTTTCTACTACTTTAGGTCAGAGTTCAAAATTATATATATATATATATATATATGTATGTATGGAAAAAAAAATCATAAATCAGTAAATCACTACTAAATGAGAAAATCAGTGCTAGGGACTTATCACTACCACAATAAAATAAAAATTACAAAATGATTTCAATTTTTTCTTTAAAGAAAACAGACAAATCATACAAGAGGTGAGGTCCCATTGTTTTTGCCTATCAGATGCATTAATTATTATGAAGGAATTATAGCGATGAAGAGGATACACATGAAATACAAACACTTCGGTTATAGGGACAGCTCTAGCATAAATAAGACTGAGTAAAACAACATTCATGATGAATCGAACTCAATGTTTTTGCCCTTTTTCACTTTAAAATCTGGCACTACTTATCAGATAAATCTGAGTACAGATTCAAAGAAATGTGGTTAGGTGAAGATACAAAAATTGCGCGATGGTATTACTCACTTAGTGACTTACTCAGTTTTTTTTTCTTTTTTTCCTTTTTTTTGGTCTTAAGTAAAAACTGTTAGGACGGTAAAAACTTAAGTTTCTACCAGTTTCTATGTTTTTACACTAGTGTCTACCCGTTTTTACCTCGGACAGTGTTTACTTGCGTTTTAGCACTGAAGACCCCGGTAAAGACGTAAAAACGTAAGTTTTTACGTCTTTACAGTAGTTTTTGACAACACTGGTTAAGAGTATAAGATTTTAGATATCAGTAAGTTTTCATGAAATATATGTATATACCTTTCATCTTGATACATGGTACTTCAAATTTGACGTATGCACTTCTTACAATATGTTCCTAATTTTTAATATTTTCCGAATACTCTCAAGGTAACCTGATCTTAAAGTCTATCAAGCAAACAAGAAACAAAACAAAAATTAATCAGAGAAGACGGTGGATATGGAATATCAAGCAAGGAAAAATAAAGATGGCATAGTAAAAAAGAGGCATATTTTGCAAAATGCAGACATGCCTATCTGATAGAAAGAAAATATAGGGACTCAGTGTGAAAATCCTTGCATATTAAGGATGATAGTAGAATAGCACATGATCAAAAGAAACATGTATGTTTTGCTTCCCTTGGTCAATAAAGAGACTATGGAATATAAATATAAGAGGAACAAAAGATATACTAATGTATCAAGATATTTACACAATCTAGTATGAGTAAAGCTGAAATGATTCTAGTTTGCATCTTGATTTTACATTTTTCAATGTCACTGCTTGATATGCAGTAACCATTGGTGTTACACAACAATTTCATGGTTCCACTCCACATACTAGAGACACAATATTCCTTTTCGATTACTCCTCGTGTCATAACTTTTTGAATTAGATATACGGATAACTTGACATTATCAATAATGATTCCAATATATTTCAACCAGAATCTTGAAAAAATTGCTGATGTAGATCAATCTGTCAGTAACTTTCTCTTATGCACACGCATGCGCTTTCACGTGTGCATATAATGGGTATGTAAATGGAGTCCACATAAAATAATTAAATAATAGAATAAAAGCAGACTGTGAAGATGTTTTGCCCAGCGAGCCTTAAGAATAGGCCCATGGTGATCTTAAAAAACCTTTGTGAATTTAATACAATGACCAAAGTGGATTTTGAAAGGTTTAGGTGTACATTCACACCAACAAATTATTCAGTCATCATCTATATATGAAAATACAACTCAGAAACAACTCCACAACCCTATGTTCTACAGTTTCTTAGCCATACCAAATATCATCAAGTTCTTACTATTCAATGTCTCATTTCTCGCACAAGAGAGGACCTGTAGGGTATAGAACTATAGTATATATATCCATTGGCAGTAGAAGGCATAATCAGGTCTGGGTGAACCTTAAATGAAACAAAATATTCCGGAAATATGCACACACAATATTGAAGTTAAACATAGTATATCCAGAAAATCTCACTCTTCATATCCTATTATTTTTTCACAGTGCACACTTTTTGAAGCACTAACAGAAAACATATAAAAGTGATATTGCACACAGCTTATGTTTTTGTTACATTACTGGCAACCCTAACTGTTAATAGCTTTATATTTAATATGTGATAATTTATTTTAAAAACTCAAGTTTCCAAAGTGATTTATTAGTAAAATGTACCCTCTGATCCTTTTATGAAGTTATAACCTAACCAAACACTTGGTCATATATAAGGTTGAAGGAAAGTGTACCCGAAATATATGAGAACAAAACCTTTAATTAAAATGTTGAAGGAAAGTTGTTTAAGAGCAAATTTTTTAGCTGCAATAAACGCGTGATGTGAAATACAAGAACCTTTCTTCTTGTGCTGGGTAATTAACCGATGAACAAAACTTCTAATAGCTTGAACATAAAAGCAAGATACTTTTTTCTGAGTTTTATATATCACCACAATGGATTGGTTTCCTTACACATGAAAGTCAAAATCAAGTATTTTAGTAGTATTATTTATCTAATAAAAGAAAAACAATCTTGGTTGAAATTTGAAAATGATAATTTGAAGAAAGAAGTATAAGCCAGACTCCTGAGAGAAGAAATCAAAGAAAGAACACTAGAGGTTAAAGGGATGGAGTTTTTGCCCAAAACCAAAGAAGTTTACTAGATGAAATGGACTGACGATTCAGTCAAAATTGTAAAGAAGTTTGGAATTAAATGATCTGCATGTGCAGTATAATATCATCCAAAAGCAACATAACATATTTCATTTGACACATCATTCAAATCAGTACAAATCAGTCTTGATGACCTGACTGAAATAAGATATACAGCATTTTATGACACTAAGGTACAAAACTTGACACAATCCATTAATTTAGCACACTAATTCGGCAATTAACGTCATTGATCAAAACCCCAACAATCTATACATTCCATTTATTCAAACATTCAATTGTGGGCATCATCACATGTTTCAGATAAGGAAAATAATACTCCCAGAGCCTAAATATTTGAAGTTCTATAACAACAGAAGGAGCAAAGCTGTTCAAGACAATCCAAACACTAGATAAGGTAATCTTAATGTAAAATACAAACACAATTCATGATATCACATACTAGAGTAGCAAAAAAAATAAATAAATTCAAATTCAAAGCTAAGTTTAATTAATTACCAGAATAATAATGCTCGTGCGGGAAATGGCGATGCAGAAGTTCTCTAAGCCCCCAAAACTAGAAACAACTTCTGCGATGAAAGAAGGGTTGAAACGTAGAAAGTAAGCAGAAGAGTAAGGAGATAAAGAAAAAGGGTTTTTCTTGAAGATGAAGAAGACGGAAGAGAGAGAGAGAGAGAGAGAGAGAGAGAGAGGGAAGTGAGACGCTGACAAAAAGAGTAGTGAGCACTCACCCACATATGTATGCCCTCATACAATTGCCACCAACCATGTGCTCTCTCTTCTGTCAATATCTCTTTTATCTCTCCCTCTCTTGTCCCAGAAATAATCAAACCAAAAGGCTTAAGGCCGTAATGCTTTCTCTTTTCAGATCTGCAACCTCAAATCCTCTCATTTTGGGTTAATTATTATTATTATAAAAATATATATATATATATATATATATATATATTCTCTGCACACTCTAGAGAGTCTCACCTGCAGAAATAAACAAATTTTGATTTCTCTTCATTCTATCCATAAAGTCCTCAGAGATTGTGAAGCCTTCCCGTTGTCGTCGCTCAATTATTTTGCTCGCATCTACCAGCAGTGACTCGAAGTCTCTATTTATCAACGAAATGATGATGAGGGTAATGCTTTGGTACGAGTTGTTTGGCTGGTGATGGAAGAGGGAAGGACGGCAGGGAAGCGAGAGAAAGAGAAGGAAGGGTACAAACGTGTCAAAATGTGATTCGAGAGACATAAGGCATTGGGCTACGTTGCGGCAGGATAATGAGACGCGGGATCCATACGGTTGCATGGTGGTGGGACCACCTCGCCCTAGTGGAGCTTGGACTGCGTCATCAGACCAAGGCCCCAACATTGGAAGCAATTGTTGGCATTCAAGAATTCTTCCTTTCACATGTTTATTTAGGCTTAAGCTGCACATTGGCTAAGGGATTTTTATTTGAAGAGCGTTCAGCACAAAAAACTTTTAAGTCAATTAAAAATACCAAAAAACTTTTAAAATATAAAATCAACACAAAGCCGTTAAAATGTCCATTGTATTGTAAACTTTTAAGGGTTAAGGTACAGATTGGCCAATGAACTATTACTCTAAGAGCGCCCAGTACAAAAAGGTTTTACTCTAGGAGCGCCCAGCACAAAAAAGTCCATGTGCAATCCACCTTAAATCCAACTGTTGCAAATCCTTGCCCAAACCCCTCAATCATATGCATTGGGGTTAGAGAGAGTGAATGCAAAAAAAATCATAAATGTAACGAGTAGATTTCATTTTGAGTAAGGGTGATATTGTTTTCGAACTTGTATGGGCAAATCCATGTGCAATAAACCCAAATTCTAACTGTTGCAAATCTTTGCTCGAACCCCCATCTATATGTATTGGGGTTAGAAAGAGTTATTGCAAAAAAAAAAAAAATCATAAATGTAATAAATAGATATTTTAGATTCACTTAAAAATCACAATCCGCCTGCATCGAGTAAGCTTGAAAACTGACCACCCTTACTTAAAATGAAATATACTTATAACATTTGTGGGGGGTTTTTTTTTTTGTTTTTTTTTTAAACTCCTTCAAACCTTAATGCATATAGTTGGGGGTCCAGGTAAGGATTTGAAACAGTCGGATCTCGAGTGGATTGCACATAGACTTACTCAGGCAAGTTCAAAACCTCACAATCCTTACTCAAAATGAAATCTACTCGTTACATTTGTGACTTTTTTTGCTGCATTCACTCTTTCTAACCCTAATGCACATAGTTAGGGGGTCCAGGCAAGGATTTGTAACAATCGGATTTTAGTGGATTGTACATGAACATTTTTGTGCTAAGCGCTTTTGGAGAAAAACTTTTTCATGCTGGGCACTTCTGGAGTAAAAGTTTGTTAGCTAATCTGCACCTTAATCCTTAAAATTTTACATTTTAACGGATGTTCTAACGGCGTTGTACTAACTTTACATTTTTAAAAGTTTTTGGTATTTTTGGTCCACTTAAAAGTTTTTTTGGAGCAAGACGCTCTTGGAGTAAAAGTTTGTTGGCCAATCTGCACTTTAACCCTATTTATTTATCACGTACAACGTAAGTAATATTCGATAAGTAAGTTTTACCGTTAACTCAAACATGCATCTAATCTCTTACTATCATTTGACCAAGTAGTTTTCTTTTCTCAATTTTCCATTAACAATTTTAGATAATTTGAGAATTTTTTTTCCCAAATTTAGATAATTTTAGATATTGGATGTACTTGAAAAAATATATTAAGTTGTTGGACATACCAAAAATTAATTTAGGGTGCTAAACGTATATAAAATAATACTTTAGACATTATATGCACAACAAAATACTTTAGAATGATAATCTCATATACTTTGTTTGTCTCTGTATGTATGTTTTACCATGGTTGTATATATATATGCCTTCGGTGTAACACCCCAATTTTCAAAAGCAGAATAATTTTTTTTTTCATCAGAGTAGAGTATCGGAGCAAGTAAAAGAGTGAGTAACTGATATATCATTAACTGTGGCGTATTCATCTGTTCATAGTGTACAATACATTTTTCGTAACGGTACAAGTCTAGAAGTAGGATCCTCAGTCGGGTCTTTACGCGTGCTGTTTACTCTGCTTACTCCTGTCTTCGGTCCACGATTCCCCGGACCCTGAGGCTATGGTAAGAGCTGAGGTTTAATACCCATTGAACCTCAGGTAACGGTTAACCTCATGCTTATATAACCAAGATATGTATGACAGATATTCATGACATTACAGCAATAATCAATATAAAAACTCTTAACAGATTTGTCTGGATAATGGTATACAGCCACTGCAATATGTCCGTTATCCCCAGTCTGCACTATTCACCAGTGCCACGATGGCCTATCATGTCCTCAGTGCTAGGAAAACTCAACGGCATTACCAAGACTGTAACCCGTATAAAGCTGAATGTATATGAAAAACTTTAAGACAGAGTCTTAATCTATGAATACATCTATCACATATAAAAGTACAATAAGCATCAGAGTTAGTGTTACAGTACGCGTCCGTACCTTCGTCGGTGATATCGGTACGTTCGTCGGTCGGAGTGTGGTCACGTGTATCCTATAATGGTAATATCGCATTTATTAATTCACCAATAATATCCTAATAGATATCTTAGTCACTAATGACCATTTTACTCCTGGTGTATTTATTTTTCAATTATTTTCCCTTTAATTTCGGAAAAACGCTTATTACAGCATTTAGGGTAGATTTTTCGCCTAACTTTGAAAAATCATAACTAATTCTAGAAAAATCGAAATGAAGATCCGTAAAATTCCCCAGACTCCTTAGGATGTCTATTTTTGAGAAAAAATATTATATTTTACCCAGAACTTAAGAACAATTCCCAGTTTTCACGTGTTCATCCCTTGCCCAGAAAAATTCCAGAATTTCGCAGCTTATTTTCAAGAATTTTTAACTCCCCGCACAAAAGTCTAAATGACACACTATAGGTATATTTGGAAAGGTCTATATGTCTACTATAACCATGAAAAATTTCAGAGTTAATTAACATCATCTTCAACATAAAATATTAGCATTTCTGCCACTGACTTTAGAAATCGCCTACCCGACAAAGTTCGCCAGAACTTCGTTTCCTCGGTGTTTTTCTTCCAGAAATTTTGCTCTAACCCTTCCTTCATCAATTTTCGAAATAAATCTATTTTTAACCATAAAAACATGAAAATAAAACTACTCTAGCATTTTTAAGATTAAAACACAACTATCTATGAATTTAAAAACCCAAAACTCAAGAACTTGCCTACCTCTTCTTGAACTCCTTCAAGCTACTTCCACTCTCTTTCACTCCTCTCTAATATTCAGATTGCTTTGCTTTGGTGTGAGTTTTGTGAAGAGGCAAGGTGCCTATTTATAGGAAACCATTATGGCATTTTTGGTAAATAATTCTAACCTAGTTCTTCTTGATTTTAAGCCATTGGATCAAAGCAAAAATTAAAACTCTCATCCTCACCCTCTAGCTCTCCAATCCGTGCCCCCCTCCCTCTCTCTTCCTTCATCTTTTTTTTTTTGTCCCTTGCTCACCAAGTTTTGCAACTTGCACATGAAGGTTTGAAAACTTAAACACCAAGTTGGAAGGTTCTACTTCCTCCACAAGTTGTGATATGTGATGAAAAATTACTTCCTCCCCAAGACTCAAAAACTCACGCCCCCTCCCTTCATCTTTTTCTTTTTTTTTAATTTGTTTTGTGTTTTATTTAATTGTTTAGGTAATTTTTGGAACTACATAATTGGCCCTTCAATTACTAATTACTAATTAAGGTAAAACTCCCTAATTGATGGTTTTATACATGCTATCTAGCTAATTAGGAACTTTAATATTATTACCTTAATTTATTGTAACTCAATCATCCACTAATTGTTTATAATGTTCCATAATCAATTTAAGCATTTTCACACCCTTTTATGGTTTATTCTTGATGATATAAAAACTAAATGTGAATATTTTGATTCAAGTTAAAATCCCTAATATAGTATTTTAGTTATTATTATGCTTAATTGTAGGTGCATGATTGATTATTAAATCAATTATGATTTTTAGAAACTAATTTGTTACTAATATTGAACCCTTATTGGTCTTTAATGCTAAATTAAGCCAAAATATTCCAAATTGTTGATTAATAATTGGCACTACATTAATTGTGGAAATGTATGCAATTATTTTAATCAATGTAAATTTAATTGCCCTTTAATTGTTGGTAATTTTTCTCTAATTGGTTTAGGTATTTTCATAACATTTTATGGCTCTTTATAATTAAATATGAACTATGCTTTAATATAGAAATTATAGGGTATTTTATGATCCCTAAATGAAATTAGAATATTTGAGTCTTTTTGGTTTATTTAATTCTAGGAGAAAATTCCCTAATTTAAATTAGATAAGCTATAATGTCTTTGAGACCACATATTCACCTATTTTAATAGGTATTATTTATCAAAATATAGTGGTTATGCTAACTATGATTTTTAGGGTATTACATTCGGTGTTATTGATTTCCAATCGCTTTGGAACCGGAACTCGCTGTGTGCAACTAGGGCCTTTGTTGTGTACTGTTCCCTACAATCTATGTTGTGTGCTATTATGACTGCTTGTTTAGGATTAGGCTTTGTGCCTCACTATGTGCGACTTATTGAATGCATTATGGTTTATGTTTATGGTTTTACTTTGAATATATTTTGTGTAAGAGATTAACGGTTACTCTGGGATCCTTCAGGATTCCAGCCTCTGCTACTACCTGTATATGTATAGTTTATTGGATGTAGCTCCTAGGCGAATGTCAGCAAATGGAGGTGTTGGACCGGTTCTAGACTATTCAGAGAATTGATTTTATGTAATTATAATTTTGTAACCAAGATTTGTAATTTATCGTCAATATATTATGCCTAAATCTTCTTGCCACTGCGCTACGCTATAATGCTTTAATGTATGATGATATTAAGTAATATTTTTGAGAAATAGAGAAGTATCACACTATCCGCCCTCCAAAACGGGTGAGGTCGGTAGGGGTGTAACACCCCACCTCCAAAATTAACACCGTTAAGCAAGATTTAAACGGTGATATGACTTTTGCACCTATTTTATAATCATATATATATTTGCACCTAAAAAAGCACTTGGTATTGGGTGCTCCTGAAGGCAAAGCACATGTACATTTTTGCACCTTTACCCTATATATTTTCCATGTTTATTTTTTTTAATTTAACTAATTTTAATCAATTGTAACCATTTGTTGTTTATCAACGTAATTTATTATTTGCATTTTATACATATAGGCTGAGAGAAGAATATGGATAAAGACACTGATTATATGATTATGCCCCAATAAAATATGGTTTTGATTCTTTGACATAGTAAAAAAAGTTAAGTTGGACCCTCCAGAGTCTAGAGCACGCACTTAGGTAGCTTTTCATTTAAAGAATTGGTTTTTTTGTAATTGTAGGCATGATAAATCACGGTTCCATCCACTCATTCTCATTCTCATTTTGAAGCAGGTCGATAAACTCTTAATAATTAACACATCTCAGAAACCCCCATCCCAAGCTCTTTTCATGCCCCTAAATGACAAATGAGAATGAATAAGCCTTTTCAGTAACAATTCCTATGCCGAACATTACCTTACTTAAATGAGTCAAGTCTCTTCTTTGATATAACTATTATTGGCTTGTTGTAGGTATTTTCTTTGCTTCTTAAATGAAGAATTTTAAATAAAATTCGTTTTTAATAATAAGTTAATAATTAAAAGATTCTAAATTTCATGTATTTTATTTAAAAAAACAAAAAATAAATAAAAAAGATAAGAATTAAACCATTTAATCTAAAGCTATATTAAATTATCAATGGTGTGTTAGCGATATGCACATAAAGAATGGTCTGTTACATGCAAGCATATATTTAAAATAATAAAGGGAAGAGTACCTTGCGTCTGTTTGGATAGAGGAGAGAGAAAAATTCTATTGAGTTCAAGTTTTTGAAAAAAAATAAAAATAAATAAGTGATATTATAAAATTTTAATCAGAACATGCCGAAGATGAAAAAAGAAAATTAATTAAAATTTTTAAGGGGAATTGCTAAGAAATCCCTATTACAAAACTTAGAGTGCAAGAGTACCTGATATTTGTTTAATTAAGGACCCAAATCCAACCTATTTTTGTGCAAAACTGAAGATAATTATTGCTATGCTGCAAATAGCTGAAAACAATTGCACCCACTTAAATACGTTGGTTTAAAGATATTTTTTAGCAACAAATTTTGTAATATGATATTTTTCAACCATTTCGCTAAATTTTTAATTCCACTCCTGTATTTTTTAAAAAATTGGAATTTATCAATCCTTACCTCCCATCAAACCTGATAGCTTGAATCTGAATAGTAAGATGATAGAGTTGTCCCAGTAATGAAGCATCACATGTATACATCGCAGGCATAGTCAAAAGTGTGCCCATATTTGACAATGCCCTTATAAATAGTACTCCCCCCATCCTCAATATATAACCATTTTTTAATACTAAATTTTTTTATATTTATCATATATCTAATTCTTTAAAATATTAAAATATTATATCAAAGAATTAAAATTTAGAACCTGTTTTGTTTGAACTGAGGGTTAATACCATTTTTAATTAGTACTTGAAATTTCACTTAGTTTTGGTTTTAGTCTCAAATTTGAAATTGGTAGTTTTGATCCTTCAAGTTAACACCGTTTATAACTATTAGGGAAGACGATGTTTCCCCAGAATTTCAATGAAATCCAAAGATGGCCTTTCTTTTATTTAAAAGAAAAAATTAAATTAATTTTATAATATATTTACCACATCACATTTTCCAATCAGTATGTGCATAAGCTCATTTAAAGGAGTTAATGCTACATACACTACAAAAAAAGCGGTCATTTGCCGCGGTTACTTTGTAGCGGTTACACGAAACTGTTACAAATTCACATTTTGGCGCAAATTTGTCACGGTTTTAACTAAAACCGCCAAAAATTAGTAACGGAAATATTGGCACCAAATGGTGACCATTTTGCTTCGATTTTTGTAGTGGTTACATAAAACCAAACCGCCACAAATATGGCGCCAGCCTTGGCACGTTTTGGCGCGAAGTTTGTTGTGGTTATTTAGTAGCGGTTTTGTTGAAGTAACCGCTACAAAAATTCATCGACACCAGATTTGTAACGGTTTTAACTGTAACCGCTACAATATGTATTCGAAACGACATAGTTTTCTCGCGGTGAGAAGAAACCGACACCTTGACCGTGACTAGATGTTACAATTTGTAGCGGTGTAGGCTTAACCGCTACAAAATTTATTCTATAAATAACCTTACAACAACTATAAATATTAAAAGATATTCTAAGTCAAGATTATCGCTAAAAGAACATTCTCTGCTCTGTTGTCCGGAGATGAGATAAGAGATGCAGAGTCGAGAATGTTCATTTAGTGAAAATCCAGATTTAGTTATTCCATTCAATTGAACACGTCTCCTCTTCTGAAATTGTCCAACATACCATTGGAGATTGGGTCCAATATATCCACCAATCTCTCTGGGAAATATCTCTGATCAAAATGAGTCAGGGAGTTTTTCTAGGGAGATCGGTGACTATACTGAATCCAATTTTCAATAAACTTGTTATTACTAACGCTAGCTCTTTTAGGGAAATTGAAGAAAATAATTGGAAATGTTTTTATTGTAATAAAGAAAAAAAATCTAAACTAATTAGTTTGGATTTTTTTTAAAAAAATATTAAATTTGTAGCGGTTCCTATAAAACCATTACAAAGTGCCAAAGGTTATTGAATTTGTAGCGGTTTAGTAACCGCTACAAATTTTCACGAAGAATGAGGCACATTTGTTGCTATTTAGGTGGCGGTTATACTCTAAACCGTTACAGATTTTCAAAAGTCATGTTTTTTGTAGCGGTTAAGAGACTGCTACAAATTTCCGCGAAGAGCGAGGCACATTAGTCGCGGTGGAGGTGGCGGTTTGGGTGTAACCGTTACAAAGTTTATTACTTTTGTGACGGTTTTTGGTCTAACCGCTACAAAGTGCAGCGGTTATAATACTTTCCTTTTCACTTTTGAAATTCACGCGCGCAAAAGTTACTATTCACTTCTCAATTTCAACTTTTACCTTTCACCATCATGGCTTCTAACGACAAGGGAAAAAAGAAAGTAGTGGAACCCCCAAGAAGGCCTCTCAGGGTTGGTAGTAGTAGAGGTAGGAGAGGGCGTGGGCCTGTAAATATCCCCCTTCAGCCCCCTCAGGTTGGGAATGAGTTTGACGAACTCTTTGCAAATGACCCAATCCCACACCCAGAGACCCTAGAGACCGTAGGTGGAGAACGAGGCGCAAGTCTATCGCTTGAGGACATGTTAAATGATGACGAGGAGGAGATCCGGATTGACATTCCCATAGCAAAAGCGGAGCAGTTCCTCAACCAAGAGAACGAGCGGGACCAAGGGAACCCCCGACCGTCGTCTTCTCGTTTCACCGGATTTACGGTGGATGTCGAAGGTACGTATAAGTATTTTATTGGCGAAAAATAAAATTTAAATTCCTGACGTGTAATAATTGTTTATCTAATTACAATACAACAATTTTGTTATAATTGTGCAGATCCACATGGGAATGTCAGCCGGAGGACGCTGGACGTTCCCACTCTCAATCACGAGAACAACACCTACCGCGTGATAGTCCCCTGGAATGAGGACACAGACCAGCCGATCGGCAGCGGTGGTCACTTCTTGAACCGATTCCTGTCACAGCTTGGCAGGAATTGAGGGGTTTTTCTCGATATATTTCCAAAATTGGAAAAAGGTCCCAGATAGCAACAAGGATAAGGCGTTTAAGGACGTTGTGTAGGTAAGTTATGTTGTGTAATTAAATTTTACATGTTAATAGTTTTAAGTTGTATAAATTGTGGTTAATTTAGTTATTTATTTCTTAAATAATTATTAATTAATTACCAATTATTTAATGATATAGACAAAGTTTAAACTGCGAGTCGAGGCGAAGAGGTATGTAAAGATGAAAATGGGAGAAGCGTGGAAGAGCCGGAGGGGTCGTCTCTACGACAAGAAGAATGGAGATGGGACTATGCCTCTGCAGCAACTGATGGAGAACGTCTTAGACGGCGTGGAGCCAAATGACTGGGCAGCTTTTGTCCAATATAGGAGGAGTGCAGATGGACAGGTATGTTTTTTTTATTAATCATAGTTTTGTTTTTTTTATTAATCATGAAAGTATTGTATAGTTTAAAATTTGTTTTAATTAACTACACTCATTTATTTTGCAGGCTCTATCACAAAGGAACACTAGAAGCAGGGAAGCTCAAAGGATCAATCACACGGGAGGATCCAAGACGTTTGCGGTGACGTACAGTGAGATGGTATGTTAAAAGTTGAGTTAATGACGTGTTAAATGACTATTGTTTTGTTTTAGATATAACAAAGTTTATATTTTTTTAGCAAGAGAAGGCTTGGGAGGAGAACCGTCAGACGGATTATGGGCAGTTGTTCACACGCACCCATAGGCACCGTGATGGGACGCCGATCTCTGAGGAAGCAGAGGAGATAATAGTAAGTTACAAAAAACTAATTGCATATTTAAATTTAATTAAATTGATTGATTAATGTTTTATGAAATATGTGCGTCAGGCCCGGATTGAGCAGAGCCAGCAGGAGTTGTGAGTGTCGCAGACCCCGAAGTCACAGGGTTCTATTGATCCTACGGCCGCATTGAAAGCTGGTGTGGGCCCAGTCGAGCATCCTGGCCGTGTTAGGGGCTTTGGGCTAGGCGCCAGGCCTAGCATGGTGTACGGCAAGGCCTCCTCCTCTGCCGTCAGGACCTCCGGCTCGAGCATGCCACCACCTGCTGCGGTTGATGCGATGATTGTCGAGAAAGTTGCTGCGCAGGTTGCCGAGTAGCTTGATGAGAAGGTTGCTGCAGAGAGGGCCAAGAATGAGGCTAGGACTAGGCGCATGCAGGAGAGTCTTAATAGTTGGTTCGCTACTCAGAGGCATAGCTGGCAATCACTTGCCAGGGCCTTGATAGAGTTGCTGCTGAACAGACGGTTTCCATCTTCCGAGCCTCCCACTTTGTTTATCTTCGAGGATTCCCCCCCGGCTCACCCGCCTCCCCCACCTCCGCGTCCAGAACTTGATGCTGCTGCTGACGAGGACGATGTTACCTCTGGTCGAGCCTGCTCGCCCCTGAGAGAGACCCCCCTAAGACAGGACCTGATCATCAGACTCCTGATAGTTAGTTATTATTTTATGCAGTATTTCATTTTGTACGCCCCGGATGTTTGTTAACAATTTTATTAAATTTAAATATTTGTTATCTTTTTTTTTTCATTAGCTTTTTTAAATTTTAATTTTATTAAATAGAGTTTATAATTTGTGATTAAAAATGTATTTATAATTTGTTAAAAATTTTATTAAATTTAAATATTTGTTATCTTTTTTTTTCATTAGCTTTTTTAAATTTAAATTTTATTAAATAGAGTTTATAATTTGTCATTAAAAATGTATGATTCTTGAGAAAAAAAAATTAAAATGTATGATTATAAAGTTCGTAGCGGTTTACAAGCTAAACCGCTACAAATGTTATTAATTAATATATTTGTCACGGTTCTTAGAGTAAACCGCTACAAATTTGAATTTTTTTTAAAAAAAATATCCGCCAAAATTCAAAAACAGTCATCATGTGGTACCGGTTGATGTAGCGGTTTTATCACTGCGACAAACTTAAGGCGTGATTTTCAATTCAAATTTATAGCAGGTACCTAACCGCGACTGCTTGACGATTCGAATTTGTAGCGGTTTCTTAACCGCTACAAAGTTTAATTCTAACTGAGTCGCGGTTTTGAACCGCTACAAAGTGTCCAAGATTGCATTTAAAGATCTCAAGTGCCGAGATGAAATTTATTAAACATTGTCTCCACATTAGTATACTTTCCTAGCTTTGATTGCTTCAGATGGATAAGTCATGGATCAAGATGCCGCGCAGTTCTCCTGTATATTTAGAGGGATTGAAAAATTTCTTAGATTTCGCCTTCTCTCACGCTAGCATTAATGGCAAGATCGTGTGTCCTTGTTGTAGATGCAAGTTTAAGAAGTGGCAAACACGAGAAGGTGCTATGGAACATCTTCTTACTAAGCCTTTCCCAGAAGCATATACATTCTGGGGTGTTCATGGTGAGGAGCGTGGTATGAGATATGGGGATCATCTTCCTCAAACCTCACAAGTAGTAAATCAACTAGATCAAGATGATCCGGTTAATGAAGCTGTTCGCGACGCTTTTGGTGTTCAAGACAACAACTTCACGGCAGAAGTACAAGGTCCTCAACCAGTTTTCTATAGGAATGAAGCAGCTCGAGAATTTTTTAGCCTAATGGATGAGAGCGATCGTCCGTTGTATCAAGGTTGTCAGAAACACTCAAACTTATCCTTTCTGATCAAATTGTACCATATCAAGTGCATGTGTGGGATCACTGATAAGGCGCTATCGATGCTGCTGGAATTATTACGAGATGCTTTCCCTGACGCGGACATTCCCACAACCTTCTACGAGGCCAAGAAGATAATCAACAGATTAGGATTGAACTACGAAAAAATCGACGCCTGCCCCAACGACTGCATGCTTTATATGGGGGAGGACGCTCGGAGGGAGACTTGTAAGAAGTGTCACACTTCGAGGTTCAGGACAGTTCAGAAGGGAAAAAAGCAGAAGAAGAAACCCGCAAAGATTCTAAGGTATTTTCCTTTAAAACCTCGCTTACAAAAATTGTTTATGTCGTCTAAGACAGCTGAGCATATGAGGTGGCATGAAGGCGACAAGAACGACGATGGTAAACTCAGACATCCACGTGATGGTGAAGCGTGGAAAGTGTTCGACTCAGACTTTCTTGATTTCGCGGCAGACCCTAGAAATGTTCGTCTTGCTCTGGTGACCGATGGTTTTAATCCGTTTGGTAATCTCAGTACAAGTTATAGTATATGGCCAGTTGTTTTGATACCTTACAACTTGCCCCCTTGGATGTGTATGAAATAGAGCTCCTTCATTATGTCCATGATCATTCCGGGCAAAAAGGCATCGGGAAATGACATCGATGTGTATCTACAACCGTTTATCAATGAGTTGGTGGAGTTGTGGAACGTAGGCGTCGAGACGTATGACGCACACGAGAAGACACTGTTCAACATGCGTGCGGCGTTGATGTGGACTATCAGTGACTTCCCTGGACTGGGAACATTATCCGGGTGGAATGTGCATACCGGCCTTGCGTGTCCGGCTTGCAATTTTGACTCTGACTCAGTGCACCTTCCCCACAGTCGTAAGTGGTGCTTCATGGGTCATCGGAGGTTTCTCGATGGTATACACAGGTTTAGGTTGCAGCGCAATCGTTTCAATGGGCAACAGGAAAGAAGAGGACCTCCTCGAAATTTATCCGGTGCAGATATCATAGAGCAAATTGTGGATGTTGAATTTGAGTATGGGAAAAAAGACGACCCAACAAGGGCCGGGACAAAGACGGCAAGGGCTTCTGGTTATGCGACCCAACAATGGCGGAAGATAAGCGTCTTCTTCGCTCTTTCGTATTGGAAAGATAATTTGCTCCGACACAGTCTGGATGTCATGCACATTGAAAAGAATGTGTGCGACAATGTCTTATACACGATTATGAACGAACCAGGAAAGTCAAAAGATCATCTTGAAGCGAGAAAAGATTTACGGGAGATGGGGGTTCGTGCAGACACGTGGCCGGATGAGCATGACAGATTTCAAACCGCAAAATTCACCCTAACAAAACAAAATAAGGAAATCTTCCTTGCCACTTTGAAGAAAATAAAAGTTCCTGACGGGTATTCAAGCAACATTTCACGATGTGTGGACCTGCAGGCTCGAAAGGTTACTGGGCTGAAGATTCATGACTCACATGTGCTTATGCAGCAGTTACTTCCCCTGGCCATAAAAAATACACTGCCTCTCGATGTGTCGATCGTTTTGGTCGAGCTTTGTACTTTCTTTCGGAAGTTGTGTTCCAAGGTGTTGATCGTGGAGGAGCTCGACTAGCTGCAACAGCAAATCATTCTTACGCTGTGTCATTTGGAGATGATCTTTCTTCCTTCATTTTTCACGGTCATGGTTCACCTGACAGTACACCTTGTTCACGAAACAAAGCTTTGTGGCCTGGTTCACTACCGATGGATGTATCCTATTGAGAGGTACTCTTTTAAAATTAATTACTTCAGCATTACATTACTTCCTAGTCGCATGTTTAAACATTGATGTATCGACATGTTTCCTCATTACTTTATAGGTTCCTTGGGAAACTGAAATCTTATATGCGGAATAAGGCGTGGCCTAAAGGTTCAATAGCAGAAGGTTATATTGGGGATGAGGTCTTGTATTTTTGTTCCAGGTACTTTGATGACATTAAGACGTCATTCAACAGACTGCCTCGTGTGGACAATTGTCCTGAGCCAGAGTCAGAGTCATCAGCTTCAGAGTTGTTATTCCCTCGTGTTGGTAAACCGGTTGGCGGATGTGAGAACTTCAAACTCACGACACTTGAGAAGTTTCAAGCACATAGACATGTCTTGATCAATTGTACTAAAGTTGAACCGTACCTTCAGTAAGGATTGCGCACACACACACACACACACACACATATATATATATATGTTATCCTATATGTTTTCTTACATTTTATAGGCACGTTTCTTGCTCGTCATCACATGTTTAATTGCAGGGAATTTAGGAGTCATGTGAAGCGTCAGCTGAGGATCCGTACAAGAACATCCTCTGAAATTGATAGAAAGGTCCACAGAGAATTCCAGGGTTGGTTTAGGAGGAGAATAATGAATGACCACAACCCCCACTCACTAGAATTAAGAGCTCTCGCACTCGGCCCGCTTGACCACGCCCAAAGATTTACAGCATACAATGTCAATGGCTTCAAGTTTTGCACGGTTTCACGAGATCAGGGATAGCTGACCCAAAACTCGGGTGTATACGGCACGTTTGGGACGAGGAGTTATGCGAGCAGCAGTGACGGGAACATGCAGTTCGGTGACGTCCCGTATTATGGAAAGCTGCTTGATGTGGTCAGGATAACTTACCAAGGCCTTTTCTCTGTGACACTGTTCAAGTGTTTGTGGGCGAATACGACAACGTCCAGGGGACTCACGACTGATGACTTAGGCATCACATCCGTGAATTTCTCCTGCCCTATTCACACTGGTCGATCTAAAGATGACGAGCCGTATATTCTTGCCTCAGAGGCCCATCAGGTTTATTACGTCGCCGATGAGAGGCACAAGGATTGGAATATGGTGGTTCACTTAAAGCCTCGGGACCTTTACGACATGGGCGATGGTGAGAACGTTGCCTACGATTGTGAGCCGCTCCAGCCTGCCAGTTTCGAAAACTTCTTCCCAGACGGCGATGACACTTTACCTGTAGTTCGGTACGTCTTTTAATATCCGTAACATGAAATTTAAAAATTTCACTTCAAAAAATTTTTCTATGTCCTATTCTATATTAACTCACACGTAACTTTTTATACAAACTTTCTTTGCAGGGAGGCCGACGAAGATTGAGAAGAAAAATTATCCCTACTCTTCATTTTACTTTTATTTTAAAAAAAAAAAACCCAAAAAAGTTATTTGTATCCCTACTCTTCATTTTACTTTTTTTTTTTAAAAAAATGCCAAAAAAGTATTTTGTCGCGGTTTTAAACCGCTACTAAAAACAGAAAAACCGCTACTAAATAAAAAACCACTACAAAACATAACAAAACCGCTACTAAAATAAACCGCTACAAAAAATGCAACCTCAACCGCTACAAAATGATACGCTCAGATCAAAATAAATAACCCCACCAAATCACATTCAATATGCTCCCATTTTGATTTCTGCACACGTTTTCTCTCCATCTTTTCTCATATTTTTACGTTTTCTCAACGAGGCAAAGTGTTTGAATCGGGTAAGTGTTACTCAGCTTGATAATATTTGTTTTTTCTTCTACCCTCTTGATAATATTTGTTTTTTCTTCTACCCTCTTGATATTAACTTCTTTTATTTTACAGGTACATTTTTTTCAATTTTCAACTTCTTTTCTACTTTTATATACTTATTCATCGATCTACTTTCTCACACTTTTGTTTTATAATTCATTTTATTTTTACTAACTCAGTTATTGTTATTATACTTAAATATTCTCATTATTTTCCATATCTATACTACCTTATACAATCAAATATTATATTTTAGTATCATTATCCGTAAAAATATAAATGAGATAATAATTTAACATTTTTTAATTACTATAAGAATTGTGAAATAAATTTTTTTTTTTTTAAATTTCACCACTTTGTAGCGGTTTTAAAACCGCTACAAAATGGTACGCTGAGGTCAAAAATGGCGCCAAAACTTTTTGTAAAAATCTTGGCGGGAATTATTTGTGGCGGTTACCAACCGCGACAAATATTATGGCGGTAAACTTTTTTAGATATTTGGATAATTTTGTAATGGTTATGTAACCGCGACAAATGTAAAATAAAAAAAGGTGCCAAAACTTTTTTCATTTTGTAACGGTTTTTTTACCGCAACAGTTGTGTATATAAGTTGTCAGCTTAGCCATATATAGTGGCGGTATGTTTTAACCGCTACAGTTATAGTAGCGGTTTATTTGCATGTAGTAGCGGTTTTTGTTAACCGCGACAAATATGTTTGTTTCATTGGTTTTTGTCACGGTTCGTCTAACCGCGACTAATGTCATTTGTCAAGCCAATAACCGCCACAAATGGGCTATTTTGACCGCCACAAATAGCCGGTCTTTTTTGTAGTGATAGGATAAATTAATACCATCAAATGCACCTCCAAGTCCTTTCCAAACTTCAGGGACTAACAATTATAAACAAAGTAATCTTGAAGGACCGAACCACCAGTTTTAAATTTAAGGGATTAAAACCAAAATTGAGTGAAACTTGAATGATCAAAAGTGACTATTATATTGAATTTATAGTAAGAGACACAATTTAAATTTGTTGAGTCAACGTTTTCTATCGAATGAGACTACTAGTGTTAAAATTAATAGACTAAAAATACGTTTTGTAAATTTAAGAAAGTTATAAATTGAAAGTTGAAATAAATTAGAGAATGAAATTTATACTTTAGCCATAATATATACTTAACTTGCCTGTTAAATAATCGGTCCACTTCACCGTTTTCCCATTGTTATATAGATCGACCTTGAGCACAATAAATACATATCACAATCAAATATAAATATACATTTTGTAATAGATTCATGACCGTTCTTAATAAATTTTTTTATAACCCTGATAATTTTTAACTAGCATAATTTCTTAACAATCCAAATAATAAAATTTTACATAATATTAACGTAAAGAGAAAGAAAAAAATAGAGATTATATCATTATCTATGTAAAATTTGCTTATTAGAATTCTTAAAAAGATTAAGACTTGGCTTTCCTCCACTACTCCTACTCTAGAAATTATAGGATATAGGAGTTTTTCACTTATTTTTAAATATATAATATATAGAATCACGGCATATACATCAAATTTGTTAACATACTTTTATAATAGATCAAACATTTCAATTTATAGGTGTTCAGATATAATATATTAAATATATCAATTTATGGGGGTTAATTTTTTTTTTAGGTTTAGATTTTAAAAATGAATAAGGAAGTTAAGATGATGTAATCACTAGTGACCACATATCTCAGGAAGTTATCAAAATATATATATATATATATATATATATATATATATATGTATGTATATATATATATATATATATCAAGGAATGATAATAGTAGTAGTAGTAATGATAATATATTAAATAGTTTAATTTATCTAGTAAAGTATATTATCATGTGGCACGTGGGTAGACCTAAAATATGTCACACAACCAACCTATTGCTCTTCTGAGCAAAAAAAAACCAACCTATTGCTCTTATTACATAAGTAATAGTTAATTATAGGCTAATACGTAGTACTTCATGTCGTCACCAATACTGAATACTGAAAATAAAACCAGGTATTTCTCGTAAAACTATATGCATATGATGTATTCTTGTATAACTCCTCACATCGTTTTTACAAGTTAATACAACCGAATTATCTAGATTAAGAAGCTTGTTAAAACTGTTTAAATGTAATAAATGTATCAAAAATATATTTTTATCTAAATATACCCTTATTCATATATATATATATATATATATATATATATATATATATATAAAGCACTTTAATGTTTTAAAAATGTTTAAAGGATTTTACCCATTCAATAGAATATTGTCACTATCATTTTTTGTCACTACCACTTTTTCACCATTAGATCAAAATCTCATCTACCTTTATCATTTCTCTCTCCTATTAAGATTCTAACGGTGAAAAAGTGGTAGTGACAAAAAATAATAGTGACAATATCTTATCCCTTTAAAAATTTATACATATTTTTTATTATAAAACATCAACTGACAATTATTTTTGATATTCTTTACTTGCTAGTTTTCAAGAAGCATTAAATATTTTTTTTTCCTTGTATACCCATATTTAATAAAGGTAGTAAAAAGGAGTAATAATTAATGTGATATAGAGTTTAATGCAGTATTGAAAATTACTTGAATTTTATGACAAATTTAATGTTTTTAAGTAATCCTATTGATTCATAATAATTAGTAGTTGGTATCTTATAAAGATAAATGATATTATTACTAAATGATATTTCAATAATTAACAAGGCTTATAAATTACAAATAAATATAGAACAAAAACTTTTAAGAAATGACGATCGGATAATTGATGATGGATCCTAATGCTAACATTTGGAAAACAAAAAAGTAGAGCAAGTATTGCTGGGGAAATCACTAGGGATGTGGATGAAGCCACTCATACAAAAAAAATTTGGATATTACTACTCTAAAAGACATCTTTTTTTTTTTAAAAAAAAAGGGAAATAAAAAATTAAGGCGATAGCATTTTCATAATTATGTGGTTGAACTTTGGGACTTTAAACTTCCGAAATATATTTTAGGATGAACAGAATGCTTAAAATTAATTATTTGATGCATTTTAAGACATTTTTGGTGCTAGAGGAATTTTTTGGCGTCCTAAAACCAAAATTAATTATTTGGCACACTTTGAGAATGTTTTGGCATTCCAAATTTAAAATTTTAGGACGCCAAAAGGGACTCCTTCACACCTTCCAACCCCTGCACCACTTATCTTCTATACACGTACGCCTCAGTCATTTCATTTCTGATTTGAAAGACTTCTCTTATTCTCTCCTCTGAACCTTCCAACACTCCCCTCCTACACCATGGCCCCTCCTCCACCGTCCTCCCTTCTTTGTCGACCATTGCCTCCTCGTCCCTTCGCCTAAAGCCTTATGACCTCGCCCTCGTGCGCATGCTAATCCCCTCTCATTTCATTCCCTCAACAAATTTATTTTTTCCTTAACCTCATATCTATGACATGTTCAAAAGGTTTAACTCGTCCGTGCCGACGGCCTTCCTCTCCATCCCGCAGCCTTCCTCTTCAGGTCATTTGAATTTCATAGGTGCCGATGGCGAGATCTACGATGCGTCCTGGATATGCCACCACCAGGCTATGTAACATCCCGCCTTTTTAAATATGGTTTTCAAATGGGATTATCAGAGCTTCGAAGAAATTAATCAGAGTGGCATCGGAAAAGATTTTATTTTTAAAACAATATCTCAATCAGAGCATCAGAATAAAATTTTTTCTTTAAAAGAGCGAGTAACTGATATACATTCCCTGTTGTTGAGTCTGGTTGCTATTACAGTGGTACAAATTTTTGGATATTTATGATTACAACGTCCCCTAGGTACTTCTCTGCCTGTGCCTTCTCGTGTGCTATTCATCCTTGTCCTTGTCCCGGTTCCACCAGTATCTGAGACTATGAGCTGGGGTTCAATTCCCATTGAACCCCAGGTAACGGTTAACCTCATGCTTATGTACAGTTATGTATGACAGATATTCATGATAAAACAACGGATATTCAATATTCATTTCTCAAAGATAAAAACATAACCATCATATATCCATATTATTCCATATTCTTATCAAACCAGTCTGCACTCTTCACCAGTGCCACGATGGCCTATCGTGTCCTCAGCGCGCTAGGAAAACTCAAACGGCATTACCAAGACTGTAACCCGTATATAGCTGTATATATATTCAAATAATTTTTAAAGCAGAGTCACAGCCTATGAGCATATCTACCACATACAAGTGTACGATAAGCATAAGAGTTAGTGTTACAGTACGCGTCCGTACCTTCGTTGGCGATATCGGTATGCTGTCACTCGGACCGTGATCACGTTTACCCTATAATGGTAATATCGTACTTATTAATTCACCAATAATACTCTAGAAGGTATCCTAGTCACTAATGACCCTTGGTAGGAATATTTTTTTAACATATCACATTTAATCCTCAAAAACGCTGGTCCATTATTTTGGACAGATTTTCGCCTAACTTCAGAAAATCATAACTAATTACAGAAAAATCGAAACGAGGATCCGTAAAATTTCCTGGAATCCTCAGGACGTCTACTTTCAAGGAAAAGTAATAGTTTTTGCCCAGATCACACGGTTCATTCCCAGTTTTTAAGTTTTGAGCCTCTGCCCAGAATTTTTCCAGAAATTCGTAGCCTATCTTTGAAGATTTTTATCTCACTGTACAGAAATCATTTGGACATGATCTTTACATATTTAGAAAGCCCTATATGTCTAGTTTGACCATGAATTTTCCCAGAATTGTTCAACATCATTTTCAACATGAAATATAAGCATTTTTATGACTGACTCAGAAATTCCAGAACCGATGAAATTTCGCCAGAACTTCGTTACTTGGGTGTTTCTCTTCCAGAAATTTTGCTAAAACCTCTTCTTCATCAATTTTTAGAAATAAAGCTGATTTTAACCATAAAAACATTAATCTAAAATTATTCTATAATATTTAAGATCTAACCTACTTCTATCTAAGAATTTAAAAACTAAAACTAAAGAACTAAAAACTAAAACTAAAGACAAGCTTACCTCTTGAAGCTCCTTGCTCTCCTTCCTCCTTCTTGCTCCTCTTAGAAATCAACTCTTGGAGTTTGATTTGGTGTGAGGAGAATGAAGAGCAAAGCTTCCTATTTATAGGGGAAATGCAACACCTCTTACAAGCTTCATCCTACCAATTCTTGGCCTTTGGATCTAGCTAAATTTTCAAACTCCCATCCTCACCATACACATACCCAAAACTGCCCCCCTCTCTTCTTCTAGCTTCTTCCATTAGCTTTTGAGTCATCTTCATGAGTCATCAAGTTAGTACCTTATCTTCTTCCATTCTTCTCAAAAGTCCTCTACTAGGTTAGTGATCCACACTTTAGAGTTATGACTCATTTCACATGTAGCTTGGTGACTCATGTAGGTTAGATTGGTGACTCACCTTATCCCCTCCTAAAATTGCCAAGTGTCCTAGTCTTTTTATTTAAGCTAACTCTTTGTTGTTCACTAGAGAGGAATTTGTTTAGGTATCCTAATGAAGTTGTATGCTCAATTGCTCATTGGGTTTGAATTCTAGACATTTTTAGCTTCATTTTGAGACCAATCTTGCCTATCTTCTCTATTGGTATTATTTTCCACAATTAATGGAAATAGCTTTGGTTATACTCATCTTCAAGCTTGATTTATGCTTGTTAACAATCACCACTTAGTTTTAATACTTAGTTCATGGATTTCAAGATATGATTTATTTTGTATAGGTTTCCATTTACTTATGTCTAGAATTAGTTTCATGAATTATCCTAATTATGCAATTAACTAAATCCTTATTGGCTAACAAGTTGACTTCCCTTTCCCTCTTCATACTAGACACACACATGTGCACAACAATAGCATACACACACATGCACAACAATGACATCATCACATGCATCATCTTATCCTCTTCCAATTTCAACAAGTCTTCATACATTTATGAAATTTCATGACTCACCCTTTGTAGATTGATGACTCAAGGCTTAGATTCATGACTCTTTCATATCTAGGTTTGTGACTCATTGTTTTAGACTCTTGACTCAATGTGCATGTGCTATTTGATTAACTTCCTTCTTCCCTTTTCCTAATTATGCACTATCTAATTTTTCATTGGTCCTCATCTTGACTTTCTCTCTTGGACTCACAACATTAGCATGCACAACACTCCTTTAATTTGTGTTAATCTCTTATTGGTCCAATTAATTTTATGAGGATTAAAAACATTTTCTTGATTTATCATTGGCTAATCCAATTTCACAAGGATTAAGCTCTATAATTTATTTAAGCCCTTAGATTGGCTTTATGTGGTTAAATCTTGACCCTTAAATCATAGTTGATTTTATTGACTTTTCAAAGCTTGATTAGGATTTAATTATCATCTTAATCCAATACTTAATTGCCCCTTGATTATTGTATTATTGACTTTTAGGGTAGTTTAAGATTATTGTTAATCTATTTTATGCTAATCTCATCCCCTACTGGTCTTTGATTCTTAATTAGCTTAACACATCCTTAATTGATGACAACTAGTATTAATTGTAAACAATTAGCTAAATATTCCATTACATTAATTGTTGGTAATTACTTTTTACTTGTTCAAGTGTTTTGATAATTCTTTATGGCCTTTTATGAATTAAATATGAACTAAGTATTAGTTCTAGGGTTTTAGAACATTTGGTCTCTTAAACATTTATAAAATTGATGTTTAAAACCCTTTGATTAATTATACAATTATTCCAATTATTGCAAATTAAATTATCCCTTAGTTGTTAGTAATTTCTCTTATGATTAAATCAGGATTACTCTTAGTTTTAGAGACTTTAGGGCATTTTATAATGTTTTATGATTCTTCATGTAATTTTTAAAATTGGGTTTTGCCCTATTTAAATTCTAGAGAAAATTTGCCCAACATATTCTCCTATTTTTAATAGGTATTATTTGCCAAAATATACTATTTTTAATGAATATGAATTTTAGGATATTCCATTCCTCCAATTTTATTTATGTATTTTCATAACTCTTTCTTGCTCTTCTTGATCATGCAAGAACCCTAATTTAATTTGGTAATTGTTTGTATTTTTATGATATTTTATGATTCCTAATAAAATTCAATCATTGGTCACCTTAATCCTAAATAAGGATTTCCTAGAAAATAGATTAAATGTACCTCAAAATTTGAGACCACATATTCACCTATTTTAAATAGGGGTCATTTATCAAAATATTGTATTTATGAGAAAAAACAATTTTTGGGGTATTACAGGCTATACGTGTAAAGCCCAGACCGTCGTCGATGCTGGTTACATTCTAACCCTTCCAATCCGAAGGCTGTGTAGAGCCTAGATCTAAACTCTAGTGAGTATGTGTTTCTGCATAAAAAAACACATTTTTAATTTTTTTAAAAAAAAACATAAAAAAACACGCCTTGTATTATATACATGTCATCAAAATGTGCATTGAGGAAAAAATAAGTGGCAACCATAGCAATATTCATAATTTAATAAATGAAGAAGAGGGGCTTGTAATCAAGTTCCAAAAGCATCAGAATCGTTCGGAGTGTGGACAAATGGACAATCCATTTAAGTTTCTTTGAGGAATAAAACCAAGCACTTGGTATGCAAACATAACAAATATGAAGTAAATCCTTCTGTGACAAATTTACAGCCCAAACTTTGAACCAATAACAAAACACTCAATAACTTACACACGTCAAAAGTTGCACTGATGGATTATTAGATTTACAGAAAATTGGAAAGTCAGGAGGAGAGGATTTTCAAATAATGAAGGCATAGACATTTCAAACTAAGCTTGTTAACAGAAAAAGAAACTAAGCTTGTTAAGGTGTGTATCATCAAACCAGAAAGGAGAATGCTAAGAACAAATCAAGAACCCAAATATATGAAATTGATGACTAGTGTGCACAGCCCTAGTAGCCGTCCATATTATGATAAAACCTAAATGATACTACCTCTAGTAGTAAATGTAGGAAGTAGTTTTTGTAGTGCAAAGGAGGAGTATATATGAATTTGTGTGTGTGTTCAAGTTTAAGGGTGTCGTTTGATTCATATAGCCGATCTCACCTAGTGAAGTTAAGCTTTCGTTGTTGTTGTTGTGTATATATGAATACATCATTTTTGCAATGAGCTGAGTTTGGTCTTCTTCATAATCCCTAACCCATTCATGATTTTCTTTAGCTAAGATTGAGTTGATACGAATTCAGCCTATATCGCGCAAAAACACGGACACATGTGTTGCTGTCAATATGAAGACCTAGCCTATACCTAATAAATCTATTAAAAGAAATGGGACAATTCACAAGTCGAGAACAATATAACTTCTTAGCTTTATTTCGCAAGTAATCTATAATATTTCTGCACCATAATTAAGGCTTGCCATAAATCCTAAATCATTCACTTTGAAACCTAATAATAGTCCCCATGGAATACAAAAATTCAAGCCAAAATAATTAAAGCGCAGCCCGGCATTCATAATCAATCTAGTCAACTGAACAGCAAATAAGGCTACCAATCTAAAGCCCAATGATACAGTTCAGTAATGCTATTTAAGGAAAAGGACCCTCCTTCATTATGAAAAGGACTCCTCTACCATTGCATTACTACCTTTGATCCTAAATATAAGATCCAATTGACTTTTTTGGAGAAATTAAGGAAGATAAATAAGTTACTTTAAAGTATTTATATTCATTATTTTTTTCCAAACCAATTTAATTGATTTATAAACTGATATATAATCTAGTGATATATAACATATGATACGATAATTAGTTTATTTAATTTCCTTAATCTCTCCAAAAGAGCTTTACATCAATTAGGAGGATGTTATGGGAATGTCTCTGGAGATGCATGTGATAACATGTTTTAGATCATTAAGAGAAAACAAATCTAACATTTTATACCTACCATTCTAAAGAAGAAATAAAGATGACTAGATACCTTGACTACTAAAGACCTTGAAGGAATCTTTGAAGAGCACAAGATAAATTCCAAATTTAAAAGAAAATAAAAAGGGTGAGGCATCAAATTGGTAGCACCAAATAAAACTACTTCTAAGAATCCAACTTGTAGAAATATCAACCTTTTGAAACTCATGTCCAAACACTCTTCAATCAATCATCAATGTAACATATAATACATAAGTAACATATTCAAGTAGTTGACTATGCAGTTAATTAGATTTCATTGTATTAAACTTGAGGTAAGATCCTGCAAATATCAATGGAGAGTCTAACTATGTCCAATATTTTGAACCAAAGAACCACTCTTGCCAATGTTTAATCTAATGACACATCATAATAATGTGATAAATGTACTGTGTCATAATTATATTGGTTGTTACCCAAATAGGCATAGATATATATATATATATGAACACAAGCATCTCACTCTAGAGAATTTAATCAAATACCTCCAGAAAGAAATTCAAGCCAGCATAATTTTTCTTTGTCTGCAATACCTTGTCAACAACCAAAGAAAACCTTTTGGCTAAGAATCTATAGGTTGTTAATAGAGCATAACAATGTTGTGCGATTTATATAACTAACCCCACCTAATGGGATAAGGCTTGTGTCGTTGTGCATTACCATGGAAAAAATGTGATACCACCGACTATAGATATAGATGATGATAATGCTTGTACACTTCAATGTGACTGAGT
This sequence comes from Acacia crassicarpa, assembly GCA_034222035.1. NCBI lineage: Eukaryota > Viridiplantae > Streptophyta > Magnoliopsida > Fabales > Fabaceae > Acacia > Acacia crassicarpa. The sequence continues at coordinate 30,544,316 of JAWXYG010000008.1, read as the reverse complement.
GCTTAATAAATTAAATCACGTACGTAGCTGCCTCCACTATGTTTACAACTTTCACATCAAATAATATAGTGCAAGTTTCACATGCAAAGGAATTAACTGACTTGACAACTAGATAAAAAGTTTTGTTTTCAAGCTTCACCCCCAATTTGGTTAGTTGAATGTTTATTGGTTAGATTTATATGCTCCTTATAGGTCTCCTAGACCCTAAAGAGAATAAGCATCACATAATTGCCTTCAACCAGTTCAATAATGAGACCATCAACATCCAATTGATGCTTGACGGCTGGTTTCTCAGCATCCTAATATTCAAGGAGAAGGGTAAAGAACTTGTTGTTCTCACCCACCTTAATTTTAATAGTTATTAGTTAGTGGGTGGCCTAGTGCACAAGGCTCCTATCAGATGAAGTATGAGGATGATCAAATATACGCAGCCTTATTGCTGCAAGTCAAGATGCTATTTCTAGACACATGTAACAAGTACTTCGGTAAAGAGTTGTCTTCAATTTAAACCTTTGAAACAAATCTAAAAAATAGTGATTAGCTCAACACCCAACATGGAACAAATGTTTGTATACGATCTGATTTTTCCTCTGCACATTTTACTCTTAAATTGTACTGTCTTGAAGGTTTAAACAAAGATTTTTTAGTATGGCTAGACTTAGGAGCATGTCTTCTTGACTTGTTCCTTTCAACAGGCATGCTTTGAGGAGCTTTCATCTAATTGTTTGACTCTGCCATAACATTGGAATCAAAAGATGTACTAGCCTGATGAACTCCCGGGAATCTATTTTCACCAAATTTTCTTTTTCTCATTAATTGATCCTTCATCTTTATCTTGGTTTGATTTATGAAGTCTCAATTAATGAAAAAAAACAAAAGGAGGGTATGAGCCCCCAGCCGCTACCAGATGTTTGCCAAAATGCCAACCCTGGAAGATTTTATTAGTTAAAGATCATAAAATAGAAGTAATGTGAGGACTTAGGAAGATTTTATCTACAACCAAACCCAAAAAGGGTTTAAAAGGGTAAGTTAGAGGGGAGAAAACTTATTTCTAAATCTTCATCTCATTGATTATAAAGAATCTCACGGTTCCATGAAGATCTATAACATTGTGTGCAAATGGAACATGTTTTCCACCATGAAGATCCATATCAAGTTTTAAAATTTATAAATGTAATCTTGACATTTAATCTTAGCAGAGCACAATCCAAGCAATTGGCATAGCTTGAAGAGAAGAAGCCCTAAGCAAAACAGGGTGTCCCTAATTGGAAATACTTTGCTCATGATCAGTAGAGTAATAAGTAGATGCCGCCTTCGTTTATTGCATTTATCCATATTAATAGTAAAAATAGAGTTACTACTACCGCAAGAAAAATCATGGCAGCTACATACAACACAATATTTTCTTTCAATGTAAAGCTGAATAGTTACCGTTTATTCTTTTTGGTACTGCAGTTTAGGTGTTTCCTGAACAGCTTACATGAACCATGCTTACTTAAATACAAGGCAACTCTCTCTTTGTAATTTATAGAGCTTGAACACTCATCTGGTTCTTCCCTACGCCATCATAATACACACAGAAATTGGATACTCCACTTTATCTTGTCTGGTCTATTCTTCGTTATGAAAGATAATTTTCAAGATACAATATGTATATATAATCAGGATGTGCACAAAGGACAAAAATGTATTATAAAATCGAGAAAATCTAATAAAAATTATAAAGAACAAACAGTTGGCAAAAAGAAGGAAAACTTCTTTCAAAGAAAGATGATGTCCAGTATGAATAATTAATAAAGAAAAATTACTTAGATAACTAAATGCATAGTTAACGTATGTGTTGTATCATAAACATATATCAGGAGCTTCACGAAGTGCATCCCAAGAATAGTTTACAAAGAGTTAAAAAAAATGCATGAAACCTAATTAAGCTACCTTTAATCCCTTCACTAATAATAAATTTAGGACATTAGCTATGCAACATTTGAAACGAGATTAACTTAATGAAAACGGTCAAAAGAAAAAAGAAATCATAAAGCTGACTCTTTGAGAACCTATAATGAGAAAGACTAAAAACACACACCTGAGTGAAGCAAAATGCCAAAATAGAAAAGGAAATACAAAATGAGTTTTTACATAAACAAAAAAGAAAATAAACTTAGTGTGTAACAATCATCAAATGCAAAACCTATAAGGACAAAATAAAAGCTACTTAAGTTGAGATCCAAGATTGCTAAAGAAAGGAAGTGAATTCTTTTTAAGAGATGCAGGATAATGATAAGCCACTGCCTACATATGTAGGAAGATGCAGGCTTCTTTATCTTCCTATTCTTCATTTTCTACCAACAGAACCTCTTTGGCCATCCCCCATCTAAAATTTTGACAGAAACATGGAGCTTTTGTTATTTTTAAGATGATACGGAAATACAGTCTGCGGACATGGGCAACAATGTGATGCTTCAACATTTTTTTTGGGTCCAATAATGCTTTTGCATTCAAGAAGGCCACACATTTTTATACATAATTTTATCATTTACAATTTAATCTCTAGCATAAACCATACACATTCATACATTTATGAATTAATTTATTGATTGTAGATATAAATTATATTACATAAGAAACTTGACATTTTAAAATGCTCATGCTGACATTCCCATGTTATTCGTTCCCTGTGAAACACAATTTAGGTGAGGGGTAGGCTTTGAATGAATGATAAAGGCACAAAAGCCACTCCTTGGCAAGCACTTGGCTGAAGCCAAAATATCTCAACGTGCAAGAGGCATTGGTCAATGGCTTATAGGCACTGAGACAAGTTCCTTTAAAGCAATATAGATTTAGCTATTACATGAAGTATAAGACTTGGCTTAGATGTATTATATATGATAAGGCATGGTCTAAAATGTTTTTGCTAGTGAATGATGTATTTTAAGTTTGCCTCACTAGCGAGAGCTCCATTTCTCTTCCCAGTTAAAGTCTCCTTTGAGTGAGGTATTCCTTTGAGTTTTTCTCCTCAAAAGCTCCCAAGTAAGGGTATATAGGGTTTGAGTTTGTGTCATGTGGGTGATTGTAGGTAGCATTCCTTTGGTTTGCAAAATGGAGAAAGTACTAGTGAATCAAGATGTAATGGATTAGATGAAGGTACAATATTGGCGATATCTATTGTTATATTGAAGACCTAGAAGATTGGTGAGAATTATTAGGATCTAAAGTAACTAATGTGCGATGTTAGCAAGGATCATAAGGTTTTGTAGCCTTTTGACAATAGAGCTGACAGTCTATTGACTCTAGAGTTCGAGTCAAGTTCAGCATCTCCTGCCACTTATAGAAATGTGATTGTGGTTCAAAGCTAGTGCACACAATGAACGGAGCTACAAGGTAGGAAACTGTTGTTGCTAAGGCCGGGTAAACTTCAGCTTAGGAAAAGTAGTTTAAGGGTCAATTGAGATATATATATATATATATATATATAGAGAGAGAGAGAGAGAGAGAAAGGAAAAAAAGAAAAAGAAAAAGGATCAAGATTTGAAGAAAAGAAAGGCTTGAGTGCCTCATTTAGATTCAAACCTCATAATACTTGCTATTTCTCTTGAGATTTTACTTTTAGTACAAAGAAACAAGGTGATGTGCCCAAGTATGGTGGCAAAAAAGGAAAAATCAGTTGAGGATGAGACACCTAATTATGTGTGATTTTGCCAAAAAAAACAAGTAGAACAGTAACTACCCGTCTATTAGAACCAATGAAGTTGAAGTGAGTATACTGAATAGTCTTTGTTACAAATTACTTCTAGTTGTTGTCGATAATGGAATTACTACTATACCTTGAACAATGTTCGTTATCAATGGATTTTTGGTACTTTTTTTAATGGAAAATATGCATCGTTGTAAGAAGGAATGAATGTAGATAACAAGCAATTCATTGATAAAATATGTAATATCCCGAATTTTGGGCCTAGAGACTTGAGAATATGTCTGTATCTGGCGGATGACTAGATCCAGTTCAGGAAAGTATGACAATATTATGAAAGGAATTTTCTTAATGTTTAAGTGAAATATTAGTTGAATATCTTGGTTTTCCAAAATTTAAGATTTTGGGGATATAATGTGAAATAAAGATATTTGTCATGGAATTAAAATTCCAATGACCAATTAAGGTCATAATTTGAAGTAAAAGAAGGCTGTTTAAATTTTTCCTTAATAATTATAATTAAGGAAATGTAAATGGCAATTTAAGGTTATTATCTGCCTATTTAAGAGATTACTTGTTGAGTTTAGCCAACAAGTGAATTTTCAAAGAAATTATGGTTACTTTGGGGTTATTTAAAAATGAACTTTGGGTATTCTATGATTATTAGTATTTTTGAAATAATGTTGGAGGGATTAATTGAAGGATGACACAATGGTCATATGTTGAGGAGAAAGTCAATTTTATTAGTCCTAAAATGCCACTTGTATTCATGGGAGACTAAGATGACTTTCAACTTGGACAGTTCAACATGGTAATTAATGTCATGATATGATCAACAATTCTTCCCCTCCCAGCTAAAAATTTCGCATAAGGAGAGAGGGAAAAGAAGACAAGAGTGATTTTCCCAAATTCTTAACCAAAAAGCAACCGTTATCTCCTTGTGATCCAAAGGTCACAATAGGAACTTGGGTTGACCATTGTAACTGAACAATTAGACACTTGGAAAAGGCTTGAAAAGAAAAAACTTCTTTTCGAAGAAGCATAATACGCTGGCCCAAAGAAGAAGGAGGAAGCAACATGCACAAAAATCACATGCAATATGCAAAAGTCAAGGCAAATAATCCTAGTTGGACAAGTGGCAACTTGGGAGCTAGGTTTGATTTTTAGTAGGCAATTATACAAGTGAATTAAAAGCAATTAAAAGTCAAAACCTCTTGCTCTCCAAGTCACTCATTTCGTCCAGCATGAATTAAAAAGGAGGAAGGAAGATTTAAAGCCGATATGAAAGTTAAATCATGAAGTCAAAGTCTAGGGAAATTAAGCCAATGAAAGAGAACCTACAAGAGACAAATAGAGGCTTCATTTTGAAGCAAAAGGGGACAAAATCTGATCTTCTTCTTGCTAGTTCTCTATGTGTTTTGATGATAACTGACAATTGTAAACGAGATGTGAAGTTTTTCTTTGTTAAGTTAAAGAACTTACTGTCAAAGGAAAACTCGAGTTTCGATTTCAAAACTTTAGTTTTGGCCATACAGAGAGTTTCTCAATTTTGATGAACTATGCAAAACTGCCAGTTTTCATCATACAGAGACTTCTCAATATTTTCTGGGAAAGACAAAACTCCAATTTCCATTTGGAAACTTGAGTTTTGGCATACAGAGAGTCTCCAACACTTTGAACCAATGAAAACTGCAGGTTTGATATGGAAACTCCAGTTTTTAGTTTGCCATGGGTTTTCCTAAGTTTTGTGAAAACTCGAGTTTTAGTTTGGAAACTCGAGTTTCGACTTGGCAGAGAGCTTTCAAGTTTTATTCAATTTTTGAAACCACCAGTTTTCACGGAAAACTCCTATTTTGACTTGGCATCGATTTCTCAAGTTTTCATATTTAAATGAAAACTCGAGTTTTGTTTGGAAACTCGAGTTTTGGCCAAGTCGAGAGTTTTGCCAGTTTTCAATGATTTGAAACCTCCAGTTTTGGATGAAAACTCCAGTTTTGATGTTTTAGACTAAAATTCATATTTCATGTTAAAAGTCCAAAACTCGAATTTGAAAATGGAAACTCGAGTTTTGAGTTCTCGTTCAAAAATGTGTTCCAAAGCTCAAATCGCGACTTTCCTCTCTAGATAGAGGAAACTCAAGGTTTGTTATGGAAACTCGAGTTTTGTTATAAGTGCGCAGTAGAAAACTCGAGTTCACAAGAACAAACTCGAGTTTTATCACAGAGTTTGAAATTCAAATCTGACGAATTTGTAAAACCTTCTTGTTTGATCTCAATACTTCCTAGTATTATTCTCTAATATTCCTAGCTATGTTTAACCACTTTGTTAGTGAGTTTCAGATGATTTAAAGGATGTTTATTGAAGGTTAAGCAAAAAGTGCCGTCAGCACATTAAATGCAAAACCCAGAAAGCTTGCATACTTTTAGGTAATCCTTTTGCATACGTTAACAAAGGATTAATGTCTGCTTTCCACATCCAGTAGTTGCTATTCCAACAGATTAATATTCAAGAAGTCAACCCTAGACTTCTATGCAACTGGATTAAGTAAAGAGTAGAGTGAGAAGAAGACCAGAGCTTACCCTAATCCTTGTCTAATGAAGGCAACGGTTATATTGAAGATTATAACGGTCATTTAATGCTCTCTTGATATAAATAGAGCTGCATTCAAGTCTTCTCAACTAACACATCTGCTGAAAACAAATTACATTCAAGTCTTACACTTATTCTTTCAATTTTCAATTGTAAAGTATCTTTTGATACATTGAGCTTCAGTATTTATTCTTATCCACTCTTAGAGCGAGTTCATTGATTGTAAATCATTTATTGTAAAGAATCACAAGTCAAGGGACTTGGTGATTGGGTTTATTGATTGCAACTTGTAAGGGAGTAAGTTCTAGTGAGAGAATTACTCGAGTACAGAGTGTGTAATCAATTGAGATAGTGAAAATCCCAAAGAGTTTGGGGATTGGATGTAGGTCAAGAGTTTGGACTGAATCAGTATAAATCCTTGTGTCTTGGTCTTTTTCTCTACTTTCTGTTCATCCCTGTTTTAGTGTTCAAAAACATAGCATTTCAAAAAGTTCTTAAAATCCCCAATTTAACCCCCCCTTTTGGTGATTTAGCTCCACTTTCACTTCTCAGCCCTTAAATTGTCTCAACCAAGGGTAGAAAAGATGAAGTGAAGTCATGATGTTAAGAAAACAAAGTCAAAAAGCTTATAGTTGAAGCTAATAAAATTTCACCAAGATTAAAACCTAGACCTAAGCTAAAAGAGGCTTATGGAACAAGCCAAAATCATGCCAAAGGGATCAGATTTCGTGTAGCCATAATGACCCAAGGAAAAATCAAGAAAACTTAGAGATAAAGGAAGAAAAACAAGCCAAAAACCTAAGTCAAACTAAGAACCAATAGGATGTAACTTGGGGAAATATTTTGCATGGTAATAAGTCATTATTTAAGGACTTCTTTGCCCTTATTTTGGTGCCCAAAATCGTGTAAGAGAGAGAGGAAAGAGTGAAAAAGCAAGTTCATACACAAGGAAGAAGGAGAAGGCTCATACATTGAAGATTAAGGTAGTAGGTGCAAGTTTTGGTTAAACAAGCTTTCTAATTTCTTCAATCCTTCATCTAATATTCTTATGATTCTTTTACGCTCAAGGCTAACCCTAGTTAGTGGCTCAACAAAGGAGGAATCCAAGGGGAACCAAGATACAAGAGGAGTAAGTCACTAATATAGCTTGTTGTGACTTGTGTTTTGGGATTTTGAGTAATTTCCATTAAAGGGCTGACTAAAAGAATAATGTTTTGATAAGAATATGCTCTTCCCTAGTTATGGACAAAGGTTATCAAATGATTAAGGTCATGTTTACGGTGTTAAAATAAAGATTAAGCTAAGTAATAATAAAGGAATATTAGGCTTAAATGAAAGTTATGGTTATTGTTCAAAATTTGAGATTTTCGTCCAGCAGGGTAAACATGAGTTTATGATGTGATTTTGATGTTTTTGATGGTCTCAAAGTGTTTAGGAAAAAATTTTGTATGGGTCCAAGTGGTAAACATAATTTTAGAACTCAAAAACCCTACATTGCAAGTAAAAGTGAATCTGCCAACTTTAGCGAATTTTGGGCAGTCATACTTTGAAAATGATTTTAAAATAGCAAATGAAGTCCAATGGCCATGAAATTTACCTCTGACCAGCGACTATGATTTTAACAAAGAAAAAGGATGTGTGTTTTCTTGACCTCTGAAAGTATTTTTACTAAAAACTAGATACGTCAAGGGTTCAATGGTCACTGGAATCACATTAATCGGATTTTTCTTGAATTAATTATGTTTTTTTTTTAAGTTGAGGCATATTTGCTGGATTTTTTGGAAAAATGGGCAAATTTCATGAAATTAAGAGAAGAGTTTGCATAAGTGAATAAAATGAAGTTTATTTGCTTTATTTAGGGTCAACGCGTGTCCAGAGTAAATTTGCAAGCACTGGGAACATTTATATAAATTTTGGATAATTGCCACGTAGTAACTATTTACTCGCATACTCTATGTAACTTCCGTATGTTTATGATGCCATGATTGAGGAACATGTCTCGTGAGTGAGACATGTGTTTGGGCTGTAAGGCCTAGTAGACTTTGTGTCCTTGGGTCACTACTGTAAGGCCTAGTGGACATTGTGTCCTTGGGTCGCTACCGAGCCTGTGATGCATTCAATGTAGTTAGGGTTTGAGTCCCTAGCTACAGTTGTTTCCCTAGAGCTGAGGAACCGGGGTCCATGTCTATAGGCTAGCCGGCATGATTGTGTGTTCTGAATGCATGTGGTATGGTTACCATTGTTGATTTGTGATTTTCCTAATTGAGGATTGTATACATGCACTGCATACATATTATATATGAGTTTAATAGTTACTCTCAGGTTCAATTTTGAACTCTAGACCATTGGCGGACCCACACATGTTTTTGTGGGTGCAAATGCACCCATAAATTTGAAGGAGATATATTTTTTTGAAGGGACTTTGCAATAAGTTGTCTAGGTGGTGTGGTGGTAATTTCACTAGTCCCACAGAAGATCCTGTATTTAAACTCATGCATGAACAACTTTCTTACCTATTTTTAATATCTTATCACATATGAGAAATCATAATAATTTTTGCTTGCATGTTGCTTTGGAATTTGATTGTGTAACATCTGAGTATTTGTATGCCATGGGATTAGAATATATTGTTCTATTTAAATTGATTTCCTCGAAAATACTTTTCAATTGAACCCAATTTCTGATCCTAAATTTTACGAAGGTGTGGGTTGCCTTTTATCCTCCTTTAAAAAAAAAAAATCCCACCGAATCCCACTATTAATTGTGCACCCACAAACATTACATCCTGGGTCCGCCACTGCTCTAGACCATGCTAGGGACACAGGTGAATCTAGCTAAGTTGACTTGGAGATCTGAGGTAGGGCTTGGAGTTGAGGGCTAAAGAAATAGGGGATGCCCTATCACTTTTTGTATTTTACATTTTGGATGATTGTATATTTTTACTCACTGCCTAGTACTTATTTTTGGATTACTATACCCTAACCTTATGGGGACTTTTTACTTTTGATTATCGTTCTTTTACTAGTATTACATATTCATCCAAACTGATCCAATGTTCTGTCGCATAACACTTTGATACATGTTAATATGGAAATAATTAAAAGTAAGGTAAAAACTAAATAAAGGATCTCTCTAACCTACCACTCGAGAGGGTGAGGCCGGTAGAGGCGTAACCAAATATGTAACAAATAAAAATGATTTGAGATGGATTCTACCAAGACATGATTCATGTATATTTAGTTGTGTTTACCATGTTGTCTCTTGTATGAGATCTTAACTTGATCAATAAAGACACTATGGATGGATATAAGGGAAACATAAGATAAACTAATGTAACAAGATATTTACACAATCTAGTATGAGTAAAGCTGAAATGATTCTAGTTCGCATCTTGATTTTACATTTTTCAATGTCACTACTTGATATGCAGCATAGTTTTGAATAGCGGGTAGCGGCCGACCCCAAAAACGGTATAGCGGGTAGCGGTAAAGCCACTACTGTGAAGTTCATATAAATACTTGTAATAAATTATACCACATATATAAATGCAATATAAGATAAGAAATCACCCAAAATATTACACATTCAAAATAAGGATTCAAGAAACATAAAGGAAGCCACATACTAGTTCATTGAATTTAACTAAATTAATAACATTCTAGAAACATAAACAATCCAAGTAGAGTCAAATACAAATTTTTAATGGCTCTTTCAAAGTTAAGCAGGAAAACTAATCAGAATCAAAAAATTTTAATGGCTTTTAATGGCAGTTCACGATGAAACAGAGATCGAAATGGCAGTTCACCAGCTATCACAGTCATAGATAACAATAAAATGTAGAAGATAAATTCCACAATGCAACAAAATAATACCCATCCATAGATCGAAATACCTTAGACCAGAACCAGAGATATTTTACGATGAAACAGAGAGAAGTCGGAAGAAGAAGAACTAGCGGCAAACACATAGAAGAGGAGGAGAAAGAGAATAAACCTCGACTTACTGAGCTAGAGATGCGATGCGACGACAAACAGGGAAGACGGACGCACACAGGGAAGAGGAAGAGGGACGCGAACAAGGGAAAATAGACCGAAAGAGAAGAGAAAGCAAGAGGAAATCGAGCAAGAAAAAAAAAAGAGGGAAATTGTGTCAGTTTCCCTCTTTTTTTCACACAGGAGACAAGGTAAAATGACCAACATACCCTTCATTAAGTTGGTCATTTTCCCATTTTAGCCCTGATTGGTGTCAAATTTCCACACCCGTGCCATCTCCTGCGTCCTGAACAAACCGAGCGAAATCACCTTAGTTGTGCCGCGATAGCGTCGCATAACCCACCACCTGCGACTTCCGCCACCGTCCGCCATCGTCCACCACAGGAAACTGTAGCGTTGTGGAGCAGAAGTTGCGTTTAGGTGCCGCAACCCGCATCAAGACTGGTATAGCACGCTATAGCGGTGTGATTTTAACCCTACATATGCAGTAACCATTGGTGTCACACAAAACAGTTTCATGGTTCCACCCTACATACTATAGACACAATATTCCTTTTAGATTACTCTTCTTGTGCCATAACTTTTTGAATTTGATAGGGTCATAATAAGGATAACTTGACATTATCAATAATGATTCAAGATATTTCAACCAGAATCTTGAAAAATATTTATTGGATACATTTTAGCACCCATGAGGGCATTAAACAACTATGCTGATGTAGCTCAATCTGTCAGTAACTTTCACTTTCTCATGCACACGCGTGTGCTTTCACGTGTGCATATAATGGATATGTAAATGAATTCCACATCAAATAATTAAATAATAGAATAAGACAGACTGTGAAGTTGTTTTTCCAAGCGAGCCTTATAATTAGGCCCATGGTGATCTTAAAAAACCTTTGTGAATTTAATACAATGACCAAAGTGGATATTGAAAGGTTTAGGTATATATAAACATCAACAAATTATTCAGTTATCATCTATATATGAAAATACAATTCAGAAACAACTCCACAACACTATGTTCTACAGTTTCTTAGCCATACCAGATATCATCAAGCAGTAGAAGGCATAATTAGGTCTGGGTGAACCTCAAATGAAACAACATATTCCAGAAATATTCACACACAATATTTAAGTTAAACATAGTATCCTAACAGAAAATCTCACTCTTCGTATCCTTCTATTTTTTCACATGTAAACTTTTTGAAGCACTCGCAGAAAACATATACAAGTGATATTGCACACAGCTCATGTTTTTCTTACGTCAATGTCAATAGCTTTTTATTTATTATGTGGTAATTTATTTAAAAAAACTCAAGTTTTCAAAGTGATTTATTAGTAAAATGTACTCTCTGATCATTTTATGAAGTTATATATAGCCTCACCAACAGTTGGCCATATATAAGGTCAAAGACAATGCCCCCGAAATACACGAGAAAAAAACTTATAAAATGTTGAAGGAAAGTCGTTTAAGAGAAAATTTTTTAACTGCAATAAACGCATGATGTATAATGCAAGAACCGTTCTATTTGTGCTAGGTAATTAACTGATGAACAAAACTTCTCATAGCTTGAACAAAAGCAAGATACTTTTTTCTGAGTTTTATATATCTCCACAATGGTTTGGTTTCCTTACACATGAAAGACAAAGTCAAGTATTTTAGTAGTAATATTTAGCTTATAAAAGAAAAACAATATTGGTTGAAATTTGAAAATGATAATTTGAAGAAAGAAGGATAAGGCAGACTCCTCAAAGAAGAAACAAAAGAAAGAATACTAGAGGTTAAAGGGATGGAGTTTTTGCCCAAAACTATAGAAGTTTACTAAAGAAGTTTGGAATTAAATGATCTTCATGTGCTGTATAATATCATCCAAAAGCAACATAACATATTTCATTTGACACAACATTCAAATCAGTATAAATCAGACATGATGACCTGACTAAAATAAGATATACAACATTGTATAATACTAAGGTAAAACTTGACACGATCCATTAATTCAGCACTAATCGGTCAATTATAACATTGATAAAAAAACCCGTCAACCTTTCACATGTTTCAGATAAGGAAAACAATACTCCGAGGGACTAAATATTTCTAGTTCTATAACAACAGAAGGAGCAAAGCTATTCAAGACAATCCAAACACTATATCAGGTAATCTTAATGTAAAATACAAACACAATTCATTATATCACATACTAGAGTAGCAACAAAATAGATAAATTAACATTCAAAGCTAAGTTTAATTAATTACCGGAATAATAATGCCGTGCTGGAAATGGACCATGCAGAAGTTCTCTAAGCCCCCAAAACTTGAAACAACTTCTGCAAGAACAATCTGAAGAGACTTATAATTTTAGAACTCACTGACTTTGCTACCCTAAAAAGAAAATTATAAAGAAATAAAAACAAATCAAAGATTCAATTGACCTTTGTAGTAAGGAAGCCAATAAATGTATTTTATTTGCCACGAAGAATAAAGAGCCAAATCTTGCCATTATTGTGTGATTGATGCTCTTTCCAAAACGGTGCCAAATTTGATTTTGGCTTTCTGTTGCGCCTCCGTCGCTGCCTTCAGAATTCCCTATTCAGGAAAACCACAATACATAAATGCGATTCAACTATCTGCAGTATTTGATTTTTTGCCCTAGAAAATGGAAATTTAAAACGTACCCCTAATTATCCTTCCTTCGCCGGTCTCTCCGAGCTCCGATGTATTGAGCAAACAGAAAGTAAATAACTTGTGGTCCAGATTGAAGGTGAGGTCGGAGAAAGAAGAGAGAAGAGAGAAAAAAAGGGTTCTGATGAGTAATTACGCCGAAGCAGATCAAATACGGATTTCCGTTATATATGAACAGTAAAGCTTAGAAGGTGAATTTCGGTATGTATTGGGAGGAAATACCATTAAAAAAACAACGTTTGGAAGCTTCATTCCGTGTCCACAAAATATAATATAATACATAAATAAATAAATAAAAAATCAACAAATAAATTATATCGGGAAAATCAATAAAGTAGAGGGCAAGAGATAAGGATGAGAAGGATGCCCTATCCATCATCGTACCAAAAAGAAAGTTATTATTTCTGCTCCTGGTCAAGCACATATCAAGTTTTATGAAGCGTTCGATAGGCGTTTCGAAATTAAGGGTTTTCATGTCCAAGATCGAGCTCTTCGGTTTGTGGTAAGAGTGGTAACTCTGTGATTATACACGAGAGAAGGGTTGAGACTTAGAAAGAAACCAGAATAGTCTGGAGATAAAGAAAAAGGGTTTTCCTGATCGAAGAAGAAGGAAGAGAGAAAAAGAGAAAGACAGGGAATTGAGACGCTGACAGAAAGAGTAGTGAGCACGCACCCGCATATGTATGCCTTCATACAATTGCCACCAAGCATGTGCTCACTCTCTTCTGTCAATATCTCTTTTATCTCTCCCTCTCTTGTCCCATAAATAATGAAACCAGAAGGCTTAAGGCCGTAATGCTTTCTATTTTTCAGATCTGCTACCTCAAATCCTCTCATTTTGGGTAAATTATATATATATATATATATATATTCTTCTCTGCACACTCTAGAGAGTCTCACCATCTTCAGAAATCAACAAGAGTTTTGATTTCTTTTCATTCTATCTATAAAGCCCTTAGAGATTGTGAAGCCTTCCCTTTGTTGTCACTCAATTATTTTGCTCGCATCTACCAGCAGTGAATCGAAGTCTCTATTTATCAACGAAATAATGATGAGGGTAAGGCTTTACCGATTTGTTTGGGTTATGGTGGAGGAGGGAAGGATGGCCGGGGAGAGAGAGAGAGAGAAAGAAGAGTACTAACGTGTCAAAATGTGATTGGGGAGACATGAGGCGTTGGGCTACGTTGCGGCAGCAGAATGGCAGTGAGGCGTTGCACCATTACTTAGAACGTGCCAAACTTTTGACCTGTAGTTGGACCACTTGCCCTTGCCCAGATGGGACTGGATGCGTCATCAGACCATGGCCCCCAACAATTGACATGAAGAGTTTTATTTTGGATTTGGCTTTGGTCCTGTACCCTTTATCATCTTTTTCTGTCTTTTTTTTTTTTTCTGTCGTTGGATTAAGATCTCAACGGTTCAGATTTATCATCATTTTCCCTCTTTTTCCCTTATAATAATATTTTTATTTTCCCTCCCTTTTCCTTATAATAATATTTTTATCATATGATAAATCTGGACAGTTGAGATCTTAATCCAATGGCAGAAAAGGAAAAAGGACGAAAAAGGATGGTAAGGGGTATAGAATCAAAATCAAATCCTTTTATTCTAGGATCTTCAAATTTTTTAGTGGCTAGAGCTTCCAATGTTCCACCACACTTTCAAGCATTACTCATGTCTTTTATTGTTTTTGCATTCAATATATTCAAAATTGTGATTCAACGGCTAAGACTCCCTCTACTATTATGATAAACATTTGTTGGTATCTCTGCATACTACCATCGGTCCTTAATATAATAGTTGTTGACTAATTTGGAGAGGTTAAGAAGCTAAATAAATAAATAATTATAGCAGGTGTTATATGATCTATTTGAAATACTTATGTACATCATTAGATTATATTTCATTTTATAAGTCAGAAAAATTAATTTAAAGAAAAAAAGATAAATCTAGGGATAAAATGAAAAAGATATTATATTTACAACAAAAATGTACTTAACTAGCTCTTACATTTGGGATCGGATGTGGTTTAATTTTATAAAAAAAAATTATCAATATTTATATGTTACACTATTTTATATGTTCTATACGTTATGTACAAGTCTAAACATTAATATTTATAAAAATGTCATCAGCTCACTAGTACGGTATAAACCTCATGTCCTAACCAGTCTGTGGTTTAAGTAACATATTTTGTACCAGGGGGTGGTGGATCTAAGAAAGCCTCTAGTGATTGGAATGTGGTCTCCTAAACTAGGGAAGAATCCACTCTGAATCAAAACAAGACATGAAAGGGAGCTTCAACACAATCTTTTCTTTCAATGTAAAGCTGAATAGTTGCCGTTTATTCTTTTTGGTAATCAGGATGTGCACAAAGGACAAAAATGTATTAATAAATTGGAAAAATCTGATTAAAAATTATAAAGAACAAACAGTTGGCAAAAAGAAGGAAAACTTCTTTCATAGAAAGATGCGTGATGTCCAGTATGAAAATGTTGCATAATAGGACTTAATGGTAGAGTCCGATGCACCTCCTTTGTTTATTCTCAAGAAATATATAGATTCAAGTGAGTAGCATATGTTATAACAGATCCGAGATATTCTAGGATCAAATGGGAGGATTTGAATTTTAAATACAAAGGAATCTAATCTTAACTAACCTTGGATAATAACTTAATCCTATAATATCTAACTTATAATAATAATAATAATAATAATAATAATAATACAAAATAATATAATTACTACACTCCCATTCAAGTTGGATAACATATTACATATACTCATCATGTTCAACTTGTGTACAAAACCATCAAAGGTGTCCTCAGGTGGTCCTTTGTAAGGATGTCAGCAAGTTGTAGTTTTGTAGGTACATAAGAGAGATAAAATAATCTCCTTCAACCTTTTCTCTAATAAAATGACAATCAATATCAACTTGCTTAGTTTTGCTATGTTGAACAGGGTTTAAGCCATCCTCAAGGGCCAAGGCTACCTTATTGTCACAATAAAGTTTCAAAGGAGATTCTACTTGTATTTAGGCCTCATTTACTACCCTTTTTAGCTATATTCCTTCCAAAACTCCTTAAGATAGGGCTCTTAGCTTAGATTCTGTGCTACTTTTAGATACCACTCTTTGCTTTCAATGTTTCCAAGTTACCACGTTTCCCCAAACAAACGTGCAATAACCTAAGGTTGACATGTTTTTCTCTTGGTCTACTGCCCAATCTACGTCTGCGTATATCTCAATAGTTCTTAGGTTTGTCTTCTTGAAGAAAAGACCTCGATGAGGGGTTCCTTTGAGATATTTTTGGATTTTATATGTAGCATGTTTTTTCTTTGGTGAGTGCAAATATTGACTTGCAACATTTACTGCAATGTCAACGTTTGGACGAGTGTGGGAAAGATATATGAGCTTTAGGATGGTAGCCATACCTTCGTTGCACATAGTAAACATAGTGTGATTGAAGAGACTTTTGTTGTAGCCTTCAGCATTTAAGACACATGATAACCTATCAAACCAAGCTCCAGGAGATTGTTTCAGACCTATATAGCTTTGTTTAGCTTGTGTACATGTATGTCTCGTCCTTTTTCAAAACCATGTCGTAGTGTCATATATACTTCTTCTTTCAATTCCCCATTTAGGAAGGCATTTTAAATATTTAGCTGTTGTAGAGGCTAACAAGATTTGTAGGAAAATAGAAATGAGTACTCATGTTGTATCTAGCTTTGCCACATGGGCAAATGTCTTGTTGTGGTCCGAACCATACGCTTGTGTAAAGCCCTTATCAACTAGCATGGCTTTGTACTTATTTAGAGTACCATCAGTATTGTATTTAAAGGTAAATACCCACTTGCACCCTATTGTTTTTTTTCCTTCCCTATGGGTAATTCTGTGATGTCCCAAGTATGATTCTTTTCAAGAGCATTTATTACATTCAAAAACAACATTTTTCCTCTCAAAAATTTTTAATGCCTCATACACATTTGTAGGAATTTGAATCTAGTCAAGATTAGTGAAAAATGGTAGTATTTCAGTGATAGATTATGATATGACATGTGTTTTTGGATAGGATGTTGTGTGCAGGAGCGTGTCTTCTTTCACAGTGTAATAGGCATGTCTAATTCCTTGCTGTCTTCAGGATTCACCCTGGTTGAGAGAGTAGTAAAGCCTTAGGCATAGTAGACCCCCTATCTTTCTATTCTTCCTAAAGTAAAACCTTGTCATATTGATTTTCATGTTTGTCTCCCTCTTTTTGTGATGGCATTATGGCTGAGTCAGAGTTAGAAGAACTCATAGTTATGATCATAGGATAAGAAGGTGGTATAGGTTCAGGTATAGTACAAACAGGCTAAGGCTCACTCCAATTCTCCCCTGAAATCGAAGACTATGAATAAAAAGATCGTGTTTCAACAAAGGTGATATCTTGACTGACAAAGACGTGTTTTTACCATGGATCATAACACTTATGTCCCTTTTGGTGTTTAAATAGCCAAGGAAGACACATTTGACAGACCGTGGGTCCAATTTTCAGGTATAGGTGATGGATATGGACATAAACTGTCCAATCAAAGACACGGAGAGGAATGGTGTGATCAAGATGAGAAGTCACATGAGTTTCACGTAATTTATCAAGAGGGGAGGTGTAGGAAAGGAAATGGGTAGGAATTCTATTGATGAGGTGAGTGATGGTGATGATTGTTTCACACCATAAGTATTTAGGAACATTATAGGGGTATATAAGAGCATGAGCAATATCATGAAGACGGTGATTTTTACGTTCTACAATTCCTTTTTTTTTTTTTACATTCCATTTTTACGTTCTACAATTCCATTTTGTTGGGGAGTGTTAGGGCAACTACTTTTGTAAATAATTCTTTGATATTTTAGAAAATGGATGAAAGAGTGATTGAAGCATTTAGTACCATTGTCAGAGTGCAAGACCAAAATCGTAGAATTGAATTGAGTTTTAACATAGTGAAAAAATTCAACAAAAATATTGAAGATTTCTTTCGATAGGTACACCCAACACATTCTAGAGTAATCATCAATGGAAGTAACAAAGTATTTGAAACATGTGCAATTAGGAATTCGAGACAGGCCCCATACGTCACTATGAATGATGGAAAAAGGACGAGTGGAGTGATACATAGTTGGAGGAAAGGTAAAACGATGATGTTTTGCTAATTCACACGTATCACAATGAAAATTAACAACTTTATTAAATGAAAACTGAGAAATTTTTTTTTTTGCAAATTCGAAAAGCTAGGATGACCCATTCTTTTATGCCATAACATTAATTCATTATCAAAAGTAGAGGAGACAGAGGTCTTTTTTTGTGATAACAAGGCATTTGCAGAAGAATCATCAACATAGTAAAGGCTACCATGCTCCTTAGTTGTGCCAATCATCTTCCCCAATGAGAGATCCTGAAATGCAGAATGAGTGACAAAAAAATGAGATGAACAGTTTGCTTGTTTAGTCAACTTGCTGATTGAAAGAAGATTACATGCCAAGTTAGGAATATGCAGTACATAATCAAGTTGTAAAGAATCTGTGATGGACACAGTACCAGTGCCAACTATGAATGCACATGTACCAATGGTTGTGCGAATTCATTCATTACTAGCCAAAGTTAAATAAGAGGTAAAAATAGAAGATTTTTTTGCAATCATGTGATCAGAGGCGCTTGTATCTTTCTATCCATTGTGACAAAGATGAGGATGTTGCAAGAGTAATAGGATTAGTAGCTTCCTTGGCAGTGTAAACAATCGGGCCATTGAGTGGCTTGTAGGTTTTTCAACATGTCTAAGAGGTTGGCTAATCTGTTCTGGATTAAAGGAATGGGGCATGGATTCAGAGGTAGTCTCATCAGCAAGGATTGTTTGGTGAGCAAAAGGAGAGATCAGCAAGGTTTCTAATTTGCTGGTTTTACATGGATTGCCCAGCATTTGTTCCATGTAGCCCAACCTTTTTACGATGATCACATGAAGGCCAAATTTTATTAGTAGCAGAACCTATGTAAACTTGCTTCCTTCCCAGACCCGACGCTCAATGACTTGGAGATATGGCCTTAACAAGCATGGTATGTCGGCAGGATTCCTCATGGAACATCTCAAAGTAAACTTCTCGTAGTGGTGGAAGAAAAGAGTTACTCAATATTCAAGCTCTAGCATCATCAAATTCTAGGTTAAGGCAAGCGAGAAATACCAAAACACGATCAGTATTGACATTTTGTTGATGTCGAGCAACAGCCAGGGTTGATGTCCATTCATCATCCTCCATTTGATCCTCATCTAAGATGATTTTAGCATCTACAGAGGTGTCTTGGATGGCCTTCACATCTACATAAAGGGCTACAAGTTCAAACTAGAATTCAGCAACACACCGGAAGCCTTAAGATGATTTTCATATTTTACGATGGAAATTAAACAAGTGAGGTAAATCCTTCACATCTACATAAGAGTCTCGGATGGCCTCCCAAATTTCCTAGGCCGTGGAAAGATATAGAAACTTCTTTTTATCTGAGGCGACGACATGGCATTGATGAGCTAAGAGCATACTAGAGAATTATTAGTTTCCTACAAAAGCATTGCGGGGGAATTTGAGTCTGACAGCGGATGAGTTTCTCCAGTAAGGAATTTGCGTTTTCCTCGTTCTCCGATAGCAAGAAGTACTGTTCGAGCCCAATCATGATACTTGTGTAGATTTAATTTCTCTTATACAAAATTGTTGTTCATTGTAGAAATGATTGCCGCAGGATCGTTGGGTTTCAAAAACTAATGGGGTGAAGGACTGTCACGGGACAAACCCATTGTTGTAGAGCTTTCTGACTGGTTCATCTCACCGGTACTTCTGATACCATATAGCATCATACTCCCTTTGGCCCCCTATTATAAGGCACCAACTAACAATTCTCACAAACCAATAAAAACAGTTAAAGTCAATAAAGTTGTTCTACAATATAAATAACTTTTAATATTATCCCTATTAATTGCATTAAACTCTAATATTATATTAATTATTACATTCACCCACTACCCTTATTTATACATAGACAAAAACAATTCATGGGCTTTAAAAATGAACAAGTACCTTATAAAAAGGACTGAATACAATTGCTAGTTGGTGCCTTATAATAAGGACTAGAGAGAGTAGGACTTAATGATAGAGTTCAATGAGTCTAATTTGTTTATTCTCAAGAAATATATAGATTACAAGTGAGTAGCGTTAGTTATAGCAAATCCGAGATATATATTCTAGGATCAGATGGGAGAATTTGAATTTTAAATACAAGGGCATCTAATCTCAATTAACCTAGGATAATAACTAAATCCGATAATATGTAACTTATAATAATAATAATAATAATAATATATTATTATTATTATTATTATTATTATTATTATTTACACAAAATAATATAATTACCACAGAAAAATTAATAAAGGAAACATTACTCAGAAAACTAAAAGCATAGTTAACGTATGTGTTGTATCATAAACATATATCTGGAGCTTTACTAATTAAGTGCATCCCACGAGTTAAGTTACAAAAAATGCATGAAACCTAATTCAACTGCCATGGCTGTTCTTTTCATGTTCTCTATGTTGCAAGAACATTCTTATGTTTGAGAACCTATAATCCGTTCACTAATACTAAAATTAGGACATTAGATATGCAACATTTGAAATGAGATTAACATGATGAAAATGGTCAAAAGGGAAAAAAACAATCATCAAGCTGACTCCTTGAGCACCTATAATGAGAAACACAAAGCAAACACACCTGAGTGAATTAAAACGTGAAAAAGAGAAAAGGAAATACAAAATGTATTTTACATAAACAAAAAATAAAATAAACATAATGTGTAAATCATCAAATGTACAACCTCTAAGGCCAAAATAAAAGCTACATAAGTTGAGAACCAAGATTGCTAAAGAAACGAAGTGAATTCTTTATAAAAGATGCAAGATAATGATAAGCCACTGCCTATATATATGTAGGAAGATGCAGGCTTCTTTATCTTCCTATTCTTCCTTTTCTACCATCAGAACATCTATGGCCATCCCCCATCTAAAATTTTCGAAGAAACATGGAGCCTTTGTTATTTTTGAGATGATATGGAAATACAGTCAGTGGACATGGGCAATAATGTGATGCTTCAACATTTTTTTGGGTCCAATAATGCTTTTGCATTCAAGTAGGCCAAACATTTTTATCCATAATTTTTATCATTTACAGTGTAATCTCTACCATAAACCTACACATTCATAACTTTTAATGAGTTAATTTATTGACTCTAGATATAAACTATATGACATAATCTCGATACACATATCCTAAAATTTTTAAATTCATGTACCTTGTCATCACATATTTGAAATATCTACCTGCATCAGTGCTTCATGGGACATAACTCATTAATGTTAAGTGCACCAAGCTATATTTAAAATTATTAGCTAATATTACAACCCAAAAGACATGGTAGCAATTACTATTTTAAACAGTTACCTATTATTGAGGTGGAATATATAGTTTTCCTATTCTTAAAGAAGCCATACCATTTTCAATTCAGTGGAGGAAGAAGAAGAAATTTGACATTTTAAAATGATCATGCTGACATCCTGAGGTTATTCCTTCCCTTTAAACCACAATTTAGTTGACGGGTATGCTTTGAATGAATCATAAAGGCACAAAAGCCACTCCTTGGCAAGCACTTGGCTGAAGCCAAAATCTCTCAACGTGCAAGAGGCATTGGTTAATGGCTTAGGCACTGAGACAAGTTCCTTTAAGGCAATATAGATTTAGCTATTAGAGATCAGAAACTACCCAATTATGTTTGACCATCATACGATCCAACTCAAATGAACAAGCCATAATGAAACTCAAATGTACATGCTCTTGATATGGTTGGCACACAATCGGAAACCTTTGAGGATGACGACTAATTGAGGGATTTCCAAATGATACCACTATAATCTGTTGCATTTGATGAAGTACAAGACTTGGCTTAGATATATTATATATGATAAGGCAAGGTCTTAAATATTTTAGTTAGTGAATGATATATTTCAATTTTGCCTCACTAGCAAGAGCTCCATGTCTCTCCTCAGTCAAAATCTCCTTTGAGTGAGGTATTCCTTTTGAGTTTCTCTCCTCAAAAGCCCCCAAGTGAGGGTATATAGGGTTTGAGTGTGTGTCATGTGGGTGATTGTAGGTAGCTTTCCTTTTGTTGGCAAAATGGAGAAAGTACTAGTCAATCAAGATGTAATGGATTAGATGAAGGTACAATACAGGTGATATCTAATGTTAGAGTGAAGATCTAGAAGATTAGTGAGAACTATTAGGATCTAAAGTAATTAATGTGCGATGTTAGCAAGGATCATAAGGTTTTGTAGCCTTCTGACAATAGAGCTGACAGTCTATTAACCTTGGAGTTAGAGTCAAGTACAGCACCTCCTGCCACTTATAGAAATGAGATTGTGGTTCAGAGCTAGCTAGTGAACACTATGAACGGAGCTACAAGGCAAATGAGTGAGCTTAGCCCATAACTGGGTAGGGAATTGTTGTTGCTGAGGCTGGGTAAAGTTAAGCGTTGGAAACATAGTTTAAGGGTCAATTGAGATTTTTTTTTTTAAAAAAAAAAACTCCAGACTGATCAAGATTTGAAGGAAAGGAAGGCTTGAGTGCTTCATTTAGATTCAAACCTCATAGTGCTTCTATTTCTCTTGAGATTTTACTTTTAGGACAAAGAAAGAAGGTGATGAGCCCAAGTATGGTGGAAAAAAGGAAAACCGGTTGAGGAAGACACACCTCCTAATTATGTGTGATTTGGCAGAAAAACAAGTA
This sequence comes from Acacia crassicarpa, assembly GCA_034222035.1. Lineage (NCBI taxonomy): Eukaryota > Viridiplantae > Streptophyta > Magnoliopsida > Fabales > Fabaceae > Acacia > Acacia crassicarpa. The sequence continues at coordinate 30,521,511 of JAWXYG010000008.1, read as the reverse complement.
GAAGTGAGAATACTTAATAGTCTTTGTTACAAATTACTTCTACTTGTTGATAATGGAATTACTACTATACCTTGAACAATGTTCGTTATCAATGGATATTTGGCCTTTTTTTTAATGTAAACTATGCATCACTATAAGAAGGAAGGAACGTAGATAATAAGCAATTCAATGATGAAATGTGTATCAAATAAAGATGATTTGAGATGGATTCTACCAAGACATGTGTATCAAATCTTTGCATATTAAGGGTGGTAACACATGGTCAAAGCAAACATGTTCGTTTTGCTTCCCTTGGTCAATAAAAAGACTATGGATATAAGAGGAACAAAAGATAAACTAATGTAACAAGATATTTACAACACCTAGTATGAGTAAAGCTGAAATCATTCTAGTTTGCATCTTGATTTTACATTTTTAAATGTCACTGCTTGATACGCAGTAACCATTGGAGTTACACAAAACAGTTTCATGGTTCCACTCCACATACTATAGAAACAGTATTCCCTTTCGATTACTCCTCTTGGTCATATATAAGGTCAAAGACAGTGTACCCGAAATATATGAGAACAAAACTCTTGATTAAAATATTGAAGGAAAGTTGTTTAAGAGCAAATTTTTTAACTGCAATAAACGCATATGTGTAATACAAGAACCGTTCTATTTGTGCTGGGTAACTAACCGATCAACAAAACTTCTCACAGCTTGAACAAAAGCAAGTTACATTTTTCTGAGTTTTATATATCACCACAATGGTTTGTTTTCCTTACACAAGAAAGATAAAATCAAGTATTTTAGCAGTATTATTTATCTAATAAAAGAAAAACAATCTTGGTTAAAATTTGAAAATGATAATTTGAAGAAAGAAGGATAAGCCAGACTCCTGAAATAAGAAATCAAAGAAAGAATACTAGAGGTTAAAAGGATGAGTTCTTGACCAAAACCAATGAAGTTTACTAGATGAAATGGACTGACGATTCAGTCAAAACTGTAAGAAGTTTGAAATTAAATGATCTTCATGTGCCGTACAATATCATCCAAAAGCAAGATAACATATTTCATTTGACACAACATTCAAATCAGTACAAATCAGACATGATTACCTGACTAAAATAAGATATACAACATTTTATAATACTAAGGTATGAAACTTGACACAATCCATTAATTGAGCACACTAATTGGGCAATTAATGTCATTGATAAAAAATCCATCAATCTTTCCATTTCATGTATTTAAACATTCAATTGTGGGCATCATCACATGTTTCAGATAAGGAAGACAATACTCCTAGGGCCTAAATATTTGTAGTTCTATAACAACAGAAGGAGCAACGCTATTCAAGACAATCCAAACACTATATAAGGTAATCATAATGTAAAATACAAACACAGTTCATGAAATCACATACTAGAGTAGCAATAAAATAGATAAATTCAAATTCAAAGCTAAGTTTAATTAATTACCGGAATAATAATGCCGTGCTGCAAATGGACGATGAGAAGTTCTCTAAGCCCCCAAAAATTGAAACAACTTCTGCAAGAACAATCTGAAGAGACTTATAACTTTAGTACTTCCTGACTTTTGTACCTTAAAAGGAAAATTTGAAAGGGATAAAAACAAATCCAATATTCTACTGACCTTTGCAGTAAGGAAGCCAATAAATGCATATTATTTGCACGAAGAATAAAGAGCCAAATCTTGCCTTAATTGTGTGAACGATGCTCTTTCCGAAACGGTGGCAAATTTCATTTTTATTTTGTGTTGCCCCTCCGTCGCTGCCTTAAGAATTCCCTATTCAGGAAAACGAATTTTACGAACGGAGGCCCTTATTTTCATATTTGTTATTTTCCTTAACTCTTAACTAAATTCCGAATTTTTTTATTGGAAGAGAATAGGGTTTCCGACGATACATGCATGCGATTCAACTATCTGCAGTATTTGATATTTTACCCCAGAAAATGGAAATTTTAAAAACATACTCGTAATTATTCTTCCTGTGCCGGTCTCTCCGAGCTCTGGTGTATTGAGCAAACAGAAAGTAAATAACTTGTGGTCTAAGGTCGGAGAAAGAAGAGAGGAGAGAAACAAAGGGTTCTGACGAGCAATTTCGTCGAAACAAATCAAATACGGATTTCCGTTATAATATGAACAGTAAAGCTTAGAAGGTGACTTTGGGTTTTGTGTTGGGAGGAAGTACCATGAAAAATCAACAAATAAATCATATCAGGCATATGAATAAAGTAGAGAGGAAGAGATGAGGATGAGAAGGAAGCCCTATCCATCATCGTGTCGTTCGTGAAACCTAGTGCCAAAAAGAAAGTCATTAGTACTTATTATTTCTGCTCCTGGTCAAGCACATATCAAGGTTTATGACGCGTTCGATGGGCCCTTTCAAAATTAAGGGTTTTCTTTTCCAAGATCGAGCTCTTTGGTTTGGGGTAAGAGTTGTAACTCTGTGATTAGGACACGAGAGAAGGTTTGAGATGTAGAAAGTAATCAGAAGAGTCTGGGGATAAAGAAAAATTGTTTTTCTTGAAGAAGAAGAAGAAGGAAGAGACAGAGAGCGAGAGAGAAAGACAGGGAATTAAGACGCTAACACAGAGTAGTGAGCACGCACCCGCATATGTATGCCCTCATACAATTGCCACCAAGCATGTGCTCACTCTCTTCTGTCAATATCTCTTTTATCGCTCCCTCTCTTGTCCCAGAAATAATCAAACCAGAAGGCTTAAGGCCGTAATGCTTTCTATTTTTCAGATCTGCTACTTCAAATCCTCTCATTTTGGGGAAATTATTATGTATATATTCTTCCCTGCACACTCTAGAGAGTCTCACCTACAGAAATCAACAAGAGTTTTGATTTCTCTTCGTTCCACATCTATAAAGCCCCCAGAGATTGTGAATCCTTCCCGTTGTTGTCGCGCAATTATTTTGCGCGCATGTACCAGCAGTGACTCGAAGTCTCTATGGTGATGAGGGTAATGCTTTGGTACGATTTTTTATGATGGAAGAGGGAAGGACGGCAGGCAGGGAGCGAGAGAGAAAGAGAGAGAAGGAAGGGTACAAACGTGTCAAAATGTGATTCGAGAGACATGAGGCGCTGTTCTACGTTGCCTTGGAGTGTGGGTTGAGTTCGACCGTTAATGAGATGCGGGAGCCGTACGATTGCCTGGTGGTGGGACCACCTTGCCCTTGCGGAGCAATCTACTGCGTCATGAGACCAAGGCCCCAACAATTGAAACAATTGCTAGTATAAATTTTACCAATGTAAAAATGTAAAAGTAAATTATGTTTGAAAAGATATTTATGTAAAAATGTCAAAGTAAATTATGTTTGAAAAGATATTTTTACCGAACTCAAACATGTACTTTCTCCGATTTTTATTATAAAATTAAGAATTCTTAATTATAAATTAATAAAAATAGTTAAAATTAATAAAATTATCCTAAAATTTAAGTAATTTTTAATATTACCTATACTAATTACACTAAACTCTAATATCATATTAATTATTACTCTCACCCATTACCTTTATTAATTAGGGGCAAATATGAAAAAACAATTAATGCTCTCACCAACTACCTTCATTAATTAGGGGCAAATATGAAAATAATAATAATAATTAATTAATGCTCCATGAGAACAAGCAAATGGCTTATAAAAAGGACCAAATACACTTATTAGTTGGTGCCTTATATTAAGGATTACATAGAATATTTAATCTCTTCCCGTAATTTAACCAAGTACTTTTTTTTTTCAATTTTCCATGTAACAATTTTAGATCATTTGAGATTTTGTTTTACCGAAATTAGATGATTTAAGATGTTGGATATCCTTAAAAAAAATATATTAAGTTGTTGGACATACACAAAATTAATTTAGGGTGTTAATTATATAAATTAACATTTTTACACCTTAGATGCACAATAAAATACTTTAGGATGTTGAATGCATTAGAAAAAATATTTACCTACATTCAATTTTCAAACTTTTTAGTAGCTAGAGCTTCCACAGTTCCACCACACTTTCAAGCATTACCTCTGTATTCACCCCTATTTAAAATTGAAGCTTAGCGGCTAAAACTCTTTCTACTAGTATCAACATTTGTTGGTCTCTCTACATACTACTCAAGTCTTTAATATAAGAGCTAGTTGACTAATTTGGAAAAGTTAAGTAAGCTAAATTAATTAATTAATTATAGCATGTGTTATATAATCTTTTTGAAATACTTATATATATCATTAGATTATACTCCGTCGATCCTAAATATAGGACATAATTTATAATGCAATTTACATTACAAAATATGTCATATATTTAGAATCGGAGGTAGCTAGTGTATCATTTTATAAGTCAGAAAAATTAGTTTGAAAATAAAAATAAAATAAATATAGAAGATAAAATGAAAATGGTATTATATTTAGAACCAAAATTTATTTCTAAATTAGCTCTTACATTTATGACTGGAGGTAGTATTAGTTTTATAAAAAAAATATTAATGTTTATATGTTACACTATTTTTTATGTTCTATGCCTTATGTACAAGTCTAAACATTAATATTATAAAAATGCCCTCAGCCCACTAGTACTGTATAAACCTCATGTCCTAACCAGTGGTTAATTAACATATTTTGTACTAGAGGGCGGTGGATCCTCTAGTGATTGGAATGTGGTCTCCTAAACCAGGGAAGAATCCACTCTGAATCAAAACAAGACAGAAAGGCTTCAGAATTTGTATTTCATGTGTAGAAGACTGAGACATGATCGAATTAAGAGGATGCTCCAAGAGAGATTTTGGTGATGAGAGTGTTGTTGTTGAGTACTCCCTCTCCCTATCATAGGACATCTTCTAGAAGTAATTTTTTGTCACAGATATAATAAACCAACCAACTCGTTTAATTATTTTTCCCCACCATTGTTACTAACTAAGGTTTAAAGTTGAAAAGAATGAAATCACGTCATTTGAAAGGGGCATAGTTGGAAAAAAAATTATCAATTTAGGACAAATTTTATTATTTAACTTTCCTTTCTAAGTATGTGAGAATTAGTTGCAATTTCCCTATAATAAAGACTGGAGGGAGTATATGGGATAGGTAACTCGGCACACACCCTCTACTAGAAGAATGGATGACATCCAATATATTCCTTCCTATGCATGCTTTCCTAGCATGCTACCTAATATTTAGACAACAATTTCTTTCATCTTGTACCTAGTTGCAGTACTCAAATATAGGACCTACTGCTTCATCCTCACAGTGCTTGGTTACGCAGACCTTACTGTCTGTCTGATTCATTTTGCCTTATAGTTGATTCCATCACCACAGCACTGGAAATTCTAGCCTTACCACCTAGCTAGGGAATTATCCTCAAGCCTTAGGCATCTCATCTATCACCTAATATATATCGAATGTTTTGTCAGCCTCAAGATGTACTTTAGACACACTAGTCTAAAGTCACCATGCCAATCAGTATTCTACACAATTCTTAAACTTTATAGGTCTTACAGCCTAGGGATACCGCTCCGTGCAAACTTACACACTTGGTTTTACCACTTTGAGCCTCTGCTTGTCTATTTCATCTGAGCTTCTTTCAAGTTCTCAGACTACTTTCTTTTGCTTAGCACTATAGCTGACAAATATTATCTAGCTTAACTAGTTCAGTGTTCTAGACCTTTTTAATAGTTCCTATTCCTATATCATAATCTCAAACTATACCACTTTTCTTTTCAACACAATAGCATCGACAATCATGTCATCACTTCCCAATACTATTATGTTGTCTCATTTTTAAATTTTCACACATTGAAAATTCTTCGTGGTCGTAGTACACTTCACAATTCACAACATACCAAAAAGTAATAGTGCTTTCACATTTTCAAACAAAATATTATTGCTACCAACTCAAATTTTATAAAAACAATTCACTGCTGGATTAGTTTCAAAAAACATTTACTAGTGGCACACATTTATGAGCGGGATAATTTATTTTACAAAATTTAACAATTTAGAGCACATGCACCTACTTCAACCTCTTAGTACAACAACATATCACAATCACTACATTCGGCCACTGCATCCCTCTGGCCTCAACCAAATCACCAAGCATCAGCAGTGCCATTAGTCGATGTCGGAGAATTTTTGCCCCTCCTATAGAGACCCAGCATCTGCATTGACATATTAGGTAGCAGCCTTATCTAGGAATTCGGCCTAGCCATAAATAGTCCAGCCTTACAAGGCAAAAATACACACCCCTACAAGGCAAAATATTTTAAATTCACTGTTGGTGGGATTTTCATTCTCTCAAAACAAATCCCCTCAATTTTCAAATATTTCTCAAAAAGAGCCTTTAACAATGACCAATGATTTCAAACATTCTTAAAACATTTGGCAAGATCCAGCAAATCGTGGACTTCTACCACAGCTTCTGGTCTCCTAGTTTTGTATTGCCTTTACCGCAACATAGTTGAAAACTCAGTTTCAAACCTGGGTTCTAGCAAAACCGCTTTTATAAGAAAACACCATTTCAAAATTGACCATCACCATGGTCTCAATTTTTCTACTGAAAACATTTTATTCAAAAATTATTACAAATACAGTAAGTGCATTGGCAAGTTTAAAATTCAATTTCAAACAAATCCAGGAACCAACTAATCTTAGAAGGTCATCACTACTTAACGCATTCTATCTCAGCGCTTTGACCATTCTTAGGTCAATGCCTATGATTTTCAGGCTTTGCGACCTCTTCAAGATATTGCCCAATGTTTATGGTCTATTAACTGTGGACTTCTACCAGCCTGTAGACCCAATAGTCTCATAGGACTTAAGGCTTTTATTAAACATATACATGTCCAACGACCCATGGGCATACTAGTCCAAAGGTCCTACTGTCCACTGTATAGTCATACCATAACACAAATATGCCATATAGCCCTGGAGTGCCCCTTGGCGATATACTAGATCATATGAATCTTTTCTCTAGGACCGATACACTAGTAGCTCTACTCTATAGTTCGTTGTCAAGGCGACTCAACTCTTCGATTTGACGTCATGGCGGCTCCGCTCTACTGTACTTTACTCAGTCTTCTTTGAATGGTTAGCCTCTCCGATCAACATCCTTTGTAGGTAGACCTTCTCGATTAGAACTCCCTGTAGGTAGACCTTTCTAATCACTACTAGAAAAAGCCAAAATAGCGACGGGATTTGCGACGGAAAAAATCCGTCGCAATTAGCGACGGAATTTGAGACGGAAAAAAAATCCATCGCAAAATTTTGCGACGGAAAACTAATTTCGTCGCAAAATTTTGCGACGGATTTTTTTTCCGTCACAAAAGTAAAAAAAATAAATTTGACCACATTAGTTTCGGCCAAAAGGCGGGAAAAAATCCGCCAATTTGAGACGGAAATAAAATCCGTCGCTAAAATTTATCGACGAAAAAAAAATCCGTCGCAAAATTTAGCGACGGAATTTAAAATCCGTCGCAAATTGCAACGGATTTTTATTCCGTCACAAAAGTTTAAAAAAAATCAATAATATTAGTTTCAGACAACCAGCGGGAAAAAAGCCGCCAATTTGCGACGGAAATTAAATCCGTCGCAATTGCGACGGAAATGAAATCCATCGCAAAAATTAGGAAAAAAAATCGTTAAATTCTCACAATCCGTCACCTCGATCTCTCCGCATTTCCCCAGCCCGCAACGTTCGTAGAAAAAGCTTGAGGGTCGCCGAAGTAGCCGCTGCCGCCATGCTCGTATATCTGCGTCTTGTGTCTTTGTCTGGCTATCAAAGTAGGCTAGAAAATCTTCCAGCTTCGTTACGCTGTCATTCTGAATCTCCAGATTTGCATTGGCCTCTGATTTGTGAGAATCTTCTTTCTCTTTTTCTCTCGCATTCAATCTGGTTTTTAGGGCTTTCATCTGCACACCTATTGCTTTTCAGATCTTTGGGTTAAAAAGCAAAAAATATAAGATATCTTGATAGTCGGTTGTGTGAGGATGAATTTGTTGCAGCAGGGGAACTGAATCCCTTCTTTCTGCATGAAGCCAGTGCTTGCTTGGCCTTTGCTCAAGATCAACAGAACATTTTGCGGTTGGTTTCTTTTTAATCCATTGTGCCTACGGTGCTTTTTTTTTTTTTGCTCAGAGCCTGTTGTGCTTATTGAAGTTTCACGAGAATTAAGCATTGCCCCAATAATTTTCCTGTATAATATTGAATTGTTGTCCAGTATTTTCTCTTGACGTTTTTGTCTATGTGTATAATTGTTATAGGCTACTTTCGAGGAGAGACATAAAGGTGGTCATTGAACACGACACGCCATTTCTGTTCCAAGACGCTGAGGATTTCAGTGAGAAAGATGAGATCTGAATTAATTAAAATAAATAAATTTTAAAAGAATAATGGAAAAGAATATAATTTTCAAAGAAAATTAAAACAAAAAATAATAAATTAATTAAAATTCATAATTCATAATTTTTTTAAATTAATAAATTTTGCGACAGATTCATTTGCGACGGATTTTTTTTCCGTTGCAAATTGCGACGGAATTTTAAATTCCGTCGCAATTGCCACCAGATTTTTGCGACGGATAAAATCCATCGCAAATTGGTTTTGCAACGGATTTTCATGATTTTGCGACGGATTTTTTCCGTCGCAAAAACCGTTTTTTCCAGCAGTGAATCAAAACTTTCTATAAGTAGCTCTATCTTTAATTGACCGTCTCTGAATTAAAGTATCATTGTAATGAGAACTCAGATCTTATCAAGTTCCTACCCTTTAGTGGTTCTGTAATTCGTTGTCTTTAGTTCTGCCATCTCATCTAGGATCATTCTATATTTGGACTTTCGATATTAGTCCAGTTCCAAGAGTCAACACAAATCCAACTTCCCTTATCGGATAATCACCCACTTCTTGGGGAATCTATTGGCCACTAAACATCACTACAGTTATATGTCCCAATCATAAGACCATAACTTGTGGCTACTGAGGTTCTAACTACTGTATAGTTCTATTGAGGAACTAACTCTCAGGTATTGGAACCTCAGGTAGCCTCAATCATACTTCCTCAGGGTTTCTACTCTTAGGTATTGGAACCTAAGCAATGCTTAACACTACTACAAAAAGATGATATTACTTCCCTAGAGGACTTCCATATTTAAAAAAAAAAGAAAAAGAAGTAAAAAGTGAACGTGGTGGCATTCTCGCAATTATTTGCTTGAACGTTGAGCCTTAGGCGTCCTAAATCGTATTTTGGGATGCCTAAAATTAATTTAGGCATCCCAAAAACATTTTAGGACGCCTAAAATTAATTATTTGGTGCATTTTAGGAAATTTTTTGGTGCTAGGGGAAATTTTTGGAATTTTTGGTGTCCTAATTTTCTTTGACATAGCTAAAATCAATTATTTGGCGCATTTCGAGAAATTTTTTGGTGCCAAAGAAAAATTTTCGAAATCTTTAACGTCCTAAATTTTTTCCGAGATGCCAAAAATTAATTATTGGCGTCCTAAAATGTTTTTAGGATGCCAAAGTTATTTCAAATTTCCCAGACTTCTTTTTGTTTCTCGTGCTCCAACTTTCACTTTTCAGAGTCTTCTTCACACTTATCTCTCGGTCTACTCTCCTCTCCGCAATTTGCTCTCCTTTCCTCCGTTCGTCATTCTCTATTCCCTGGTCCAATCTGTCTCTCCAATCTGATCCGAGTCTCAATTTGTACTACAAAAAAAATGACAATTTATAGCGGTTAATTTGTAGCATTCCAAATAAACCGCTACAAATATGTGAATTTGTAGTGGTTCATACCAAAACCGCTACAAATTTGTAGCGGTATGACTTGTGCCAAGTGGCGTGCTAGTTCGTGAACGACATTTGTAACGGTTATCATATACTAACCGCTACAAAATATAGCGCTAAGTTGGCTCCAAATTTGTGGCGGTTATTTTGTAGCGGTTAATTTATACAAACCGCCATAAATATGGCACCAGTTTGGCGCCTTATGGCACACCATTAATGGTGGTTTATTGGTAACGGTTTATATAAAAAAACCCACTACAGAATGTCAAGAATTTAAACTTTTGTAGTGGTTATAGAAAACCGCTACAAATTTTCATGATGCACGAGGTAGGGTTTTTTCATTTGTAGCGGTTGGGGTAGCGGTGAACAAAGTGTGTACTTTTGAAATTTGAATATTTCAAATCTCGCTAACGTTCATTAATTTGTAGCGGTTTTATTATAACTACTACAAAATGTAATATTTTGAAATGTATTTATTTTTTAAAAAAATACTAATGAATTTTTGTAACGGTTTTATAACCGCTCCAAAACGAAAGAAAACCATTACAAATGTTCAACCGCTACAAAAATTGTCGCATCAACCGCTACAAAGTGTGTATTTTTTAAATTTGAATATTTGGAATCCCGCTAACGTTCATTAATTTGTAGCGGTTTTATTATAACCGCTACAAAATGTGATATTTTGAAATTTATTTATTTTTTTAAAAAAATACAAATGAATTTTTGTAGCAATTCTATAACCGTTACAAAACGAAAGAAAACTGTTACAAATGTCAAACAGCTACAAAAACCGTCACATCAACCACTACAAAAGTTACGCATAACCGATCCCTATAAATATCCCCACCATACCTCATTTCACAAACTCATTTATCTCTTCCCACTCCCTTCTCTCTCGTTTTCTCTCATTTCTTCCCACCCCTTACGCAATCTTTGATTTCAATTTTTTATTTTTTTCTTCTTATAATGTAGATACAATTTTTTTTTTTGCTCATCTAGAACTTTAAGGATATTTCCTCAATATTCCTTCTATATCATCATCTACATTCTTTCTATTATCAAATATCATCTAATGGACAAATAATTTTTTTGCTCAAAGGTGGACAACATAATAAGTCCTTATTATCTACACATTCTCAATATTATACCTACATAATATTTATACTTATCTAACTTAAGTTAATCATTTTTTAAAATATTAACTATTATCATTTAATTCATCACTTAAATAATAAAAATATTCAACATAAAATTATAACAGTGGACTCAAATTATGATTTTTTTTAAAAAAATTTGCAATATTTTGTAGCCGTTGTAAAAGCGCTACAAATTTTAATTTAAATTCGGATGAAATATTTGGCGCAATTTAAGAAATTTTATCTAATATTTGTAGCAGTTTTACAACCGCTACAAAATATTGGTGTCAATTTTTTTGCAATTCGTCATCTTATAGCGGTAACTCGAAACCACTACTAATACAATAGCGGTTTTATTACATGAGTAGTGGTCTTTTAAAACCGCTACAAAACGTCTTGCAACGGTGTATTTTTGTAGCGGTTCTTTAAACCGCTACTAATGTCATTTGTAGCGGCTAAAACCGCTACAAATACGCAATTTTAACTGCTACAAAATGTCAGTTTTTTTTGTAGTAGTCTAATCTGATCTACTCTGTGATTCTCTGTTCCCTCCTCTCCTCCATTTGCGATCTCGACCTCAATCTGATCCGTCTCCACGATTCGTACTCCTATATCTCTCCAAAGTGATTTAGTTGAGAATAATGGGTGGCTAGAAGAGGTTCCAGCTGTGGAGCCTAACGATTGTGATTTTGATGATCAAATTGATGTGGATATCCCAAGAGTTGTTATTGATGACTCTCCTATTGAAGTGTTGACTCTTACTGATGAGAGTCAAGTGGATTTTGTTGGATGCTTTAAATTCTTGGAAGTGCCTATGTTTATTTGTAAGGATGTGCATGATGTGCTTTATTTGAATTCGGTGAATGCTTGTAATCCACGATTGTCTATGATTGAGGAAGTACAACCAATTAACTTGAATTATCAATTTTTGTATGTGATACCTTGCTACTTGAAAAGAAATGAAGACGAGGTGATTCTGGTGTTTGATACTTATGATTAGAAGTTGTTTTGACAAGTCAGGCTGAAGACTTTAAACCAAGCACTTCTTGGGAGGCAACCCAAGGAATTATTTGATGCTTTGTTTGCTTTTGTAGGATTGTTGAAAGCTCCTGATGAGGTGTTCCACTTTGGTAGCAAGGATTGAGCGTACAAGTCAAGGACAAATAGGGGAGTTTCTTCTACTTTTCTTTGATTTGTTCTATTTGATTGTTGATGATATATTGCTTGGGAATGAGTGCTGGTCTTCGTTGGATTTGCATGTGATGACTGTTTGTGATGATTATTGAGTGATTGTTAGCACTTGAGCTGTTTAATGGGTGAAAATTTGAAATCTTTGAAATTGGTGTTACCCTTACACTTATAGATGGTTGGTCTTCACTTCCATTACTTTTTGTTACTTGTTCACTTTGAGGACAATGTGACATTTAAGTGTGCGGGTGAGGGTATCCTGAATGGTACGTGACTTTCCTTGTCCTCAGATTTTCTAAAAAAATTCTTATGGAAGTTTGAATTTTACTCATGAGCATTATCACAATTGGGTTAATTTGAACATGAAAAAGGAGTGAATTTGATTAGGAATTGATTCTATGTTCTTTGAATGTTAGTAAAGAGGTAAAGATTTGGTTTTGGTACTTTACTTTAGGATGTCAAAGAACCTATGAGGAAATTAAGCCTTAAGTTTCACACTATTACAAAATACCTAAAAGACGACCTAAATAAGACCCAATTAACGTCCTTTATATAAGGGACGTCGGGGAGAGTGTAGTAGTTTCTGTTGTATTAGGCAACCTGAATTTAAATAAGGTCGCCTCATATGAGGCGACCTGAAGAGCTTAAGGTCGCCTCATATGAGGCGACCTGAGACTAATTAAGGTCGCCTCTTATTAGTTTTGAGGCGACCTGATTTTCAATTAAGGTTGCCTATTATATATTAATAGGCGACCTTACTACTATTCAAGTCGCCTATTATGTTCCACAGACGACCTGAATTGATTTTTAGGTCGCCTTATATTAGTTTTTTTAAAAAAAAAAAAGTTTGTTCTTGCTGTTTGTTTGGCCAATTTGCTGCAAAATTGAATACTTCTACCAATTACAGCAAGGCAATTCATAACTCAATGGACAACTTTTTACCATAATACTCAGCAACCATAGAAAAATTCAAACAACGTTAATGGTACATGTCCATGGGATATTTACAACAAAACTACAATTACAATCAATCAAATTCAAGCCATTCACTCAACTCCCAGACTCAGAAACTATCCGCTGAACAAGTTACTACAACAATTTAAGTATACCACTACAAAACAGAACCAATTTTATAGAATATTAACAATAGAGACTAGACAGAATACTTAGATGATATTTTCCATTAAAAGAATATCACAAGTCATACCACAACCAGCACAGCTTAATAAGTTTCACATTGTCAATCACCCTAACAAGTTATGACTTGCCTATATATTCACAGTGAGCCATGTTCAAGAAGATATCTAGCCAACATGTCTCGAACCGAATCGATGTCATCCTGTGAGTACAGATCCTCAGTACAAAAAAACTGTAAATTGGAAAACAAGGTATAATTAACAACTGAAGTACCACAATAAAAAATATTATCGTTTGAGGATCACGGAGCATTACGTACATTGTGAAAGCCAGTAGTTTTTCCGGTGGAAACGATAAATTGCATCCAACTGATAACGTAGTATCCACACTCGGTGTTCCCTGGTTGTTGATGGCACTATAAATCAAAAACAAATTGTTAAAACGAAAGCTACTGTGTCTCAGAAAAAACTTGAATTGAAACTACTTACCTTCGGATAAAACCACTTCGGTCCACCCTGGTCTCGTTGTACAACAAGCTCTCTATATGTCCTAAGAACCCTATCATCATTAAAATGGAAATTAACAGACATGAAAACAATTCATTTAAAAGAAGAATCGATAATTTAGACAAAAATTTACTTACTCGGCAAACATGTTTTTGATATCCTCGGTTGGCCTACCACCTAAAGAATCGAACCAATAACATGCGTTCTTGGCGGGACAAACAACACATAGGGTCCAATGACCACTACAACATATACATATTAATATTAAACTAAGATAAGAAAGCAATTTATTCTTAAAAATCTTATATAGACAAAAAAAAATATGTACCTTTCATGTATTTGCGCTAGATAACAAGACGATTATAGGTCGCCCATTGCTAAACTAGCATAAATGGCCCTCCTGGCTAAGATATTGCGAGCCGAAGCCATGCTTCCAGGACATAAGAATCCATACGAACCTAATCGGCCTTCCTTTTTGCACATGTCATGGCAGACACTATGATCGAAATAAAATGATAGATGTTGTTGAATATATTAAATAAAAAAAGAGTACTGACATAATTAAAGGGTACAAAAAACTTACAAGATTGCAAGTTGAAGCCACTGTATATCTAAACACTCCATAAACATAAACTCTATCAAATCTTTCTTGTCAATATTGATCGAATATGTCTCGTCTGCACCGACAACGCCCGAAGGCATCTGCAAGCCTATAGAGGAGATGTCCTTGTAGAGCTCTCGCAGCTGTGCTAAGTATGGAAATATGTCCGCAGCTTTGTTCATGCTATGAAAACATAATAAACAGATTATGAGTGGGTTAGCAATGAAAATCAAACGGGAACCTACTCATCGTCAATCAGTAATGTATTTCCCACCATTGGAGGTGTCGTCCCCATCTCAATAAGATGATGCGACCAAAGGATGAATGATGTGGTGGCAGTGCCTAGCTCGGGAACCTCCTCATCATCAATCGGGATGGCTGTCTTTTCTTTCCCCGCTCGCACACTTTTTACAGTCACCCTACGTAGGTCTTGTGGAATTTGCATATTGTGGTGTGTGGTTTGTTCTGGGTAAACAAGACCATCGGCAACAATACGCCGGTGTGGGTCATCCAAATATAGAGTGAAGGGTTGTCCACCCTGTGGAGTATGAGAAGGCTCGCTAATAGGTACATCTGTAGAGTGATGAGAAGGTTCGCTAACAGGTACATCTGGAGCATGAAAACTTTCTTTGCTGCTTGGGAAGGCCAGGGATTCCTGGTTTGTAGGTTGTGTATTTCCCTTCTCTTGTATCATAGCCCTCATTTCACCCTGTAGTTGTGTCATAACCTCATCTACGAGGGACGCTCGAATTTTGGCTATAAGCTAAGGGCTAGGGTTGTCATCATCATGCGAACAACGAGAATGCCGTCCAAAATATTTCACGACACTAACTCCCCTCGGCTCCCCTCGAACAGCATCAAGGTAATAGTGCTTCCCAATCGCCGTGGACAAAATGTCCATCCGTGTACCCGGCGTGAATGAACCTTGGCTGCTCTACTGCTCAAGCGCATCTTGCATCATAGGATTTTTCATAAATAGTAACTAGACTCTAAAAATATGAAACAATAGAGGCTATTTAATACTTCTAATTTAACTACTTACAATCTTTAAGGCAACCTCAGCCACATCTTCATTTACGTATTTGTCACCCTTCTTCCTCGCAGCTATCCATTTTTTGTGGCGAGGAGGACGCTCAGTGGCCTGGACAACAGTGAAAGGATCGGATTGCGCAGCTTCCTTCATTTTCTGCAACTCTTTTTCCATCAGCTTCCGTTCAAGCTTCTTATAGCCACCCCTAGACATGCAATGCGGATACTTATTTCTCGCTTGCCTCTCTCTATTGGCCTGACTTTTTTCCTGTGACACGAAAACAAATAAAACTGCGCCTTCGATGTCAAATAGATTCAACTAAAAGATAAGATATGAAAGAAATTTTACAATAAATTCAGGATTTTGGTGTGACACCACAAACTCCCGCCAGTCCTTTGGAGAAATGTAATCATAGTCCTGACATGGGTCCTTATCCCTCTTTGCCCCTCGAATATACTTTTTAGTGAGCTTGTTCTTAAAGTCTTTCCAACATAGACGAACCTCGCCCATCCAATGGTTGTACATGGCCTTATTGTTAGGCACATCATACGTTTGCTACAAGGTAAAAGAGAAGATATGAGAGAACTCAAGTAATAAAACTAAAGATACAAATGCAGAAGATATCAAAAGTGAGATATAAAAAGGTGTGCCCAGATCAACTCCTTCATTTTCTGAGGAACCAACTTCCAATGAGAGAAAACAATGCGAACTTTGCTTCGAGCCAGATAGCCTATGTAGCTAATGAAATTGTCTTCCTCTGGACCAATTGGAATTCATATTGGCATCGAACTCCACATGCAGCTTCTTTTTCTGATTCTCACGACGTGCAATTAACGCACCCATATGTGTGCTACCTCTACCCTTTCTCCCCACTGGTACATCATTCCCACAATCACCTGATGGCTCGTCAGAGCTAGACATATTCCTGTTCATCAAAGACAAATCAATAATGTTAGATAGGGTTATTGTTAAATAATAAATAAATGAATAAAATGAACTACCATGTTAAACCTGTACAAAAATAGCATAGGTACTTTTTCATAACTTAAGATCTTACTTTATATGGTCTCCCAGATTCCTTCAGAATGATCCTTTCTTGGAGCATATTCTTCATCATCTACCAATTCTACTTCATGTGTTGTAAGTGGGTTTGTTGTGAAAGGGAGTGTATCGTCCATGTTCAAGGATTCTTCACCATACGTCTGTTTTTTACTTTGAAGTACAACGGGCATTTTGTTATTTGCAGGGTCTATAACATAAAACACTTGTTTCGCCTGGCTTGCTAGAATGAATGGCTCGTCTTTATGACCAAGTCTTTGAAGATCAACTGAGACAAATCCAAATTTAGGATCTATTACAACAACATTATTGTTAACCCACTTACATTTAAATAAAGCAACTTTGAACTTGGTGTAGCTCATCTCCCATATTTCTTCAATAACTCCATAATAGGCCATTGATGCTAACACCGGGTTTTTGTCTTTCGAACTCGAAAAGTGCATGGATTCAGCTTCAACCATCACCCCATTGTTTTGCACAGAACTTCTGTCATCTTGGTCTTTTGTGTAGAAAGAATATCCGTTTATATCATAACCTGTCCAAGTGATGACCTGATAAGAAGGCCCCCTGGCTAACCACTCGATTATATCCGACACGCCGGTCTCGTGCGATACCTTCTCCTCGAACCACTTTATGAACGTCTTCTTTTGCTCATAAGCTATTTGCATGTCATTCTTCCTTGGATTCTTATTCTTCAAACTCTTTTTGTGTTCATCAATGTATGGTTGAACTTCTTCCATATTATTCAAGATGTACAGGTGTGCTTGCAACACCTCTTCACGAGGCTTATTCTTCAGTTTGATTCCTCGAGTTCCCTCACTTATCCCCTTATCATGCTGAGATTGTAACGTCGCCCCTGATAGATAATCTTTACAGAACTCCATAGCCTCTTCCACTACATATCTCTCAACTATTGAAGCTTCCGGTCAATAAGGATTTTTAGAATACCCTTTTAAGATCTTCATGTATCGCTCAAAAGGGTACATCCACCTTAGGTAAACTGGACCGCAGAGCCTTACCTCCCTTACCAAGTGCACTATCAGGTGCACCATTATATCGAAAAATGCAGGCGAAAAATGCATCTCTAGTTGGGACAAAATAATATAACCCTCGTTTTCCAATTCATCCAACTTTTCAATGTCAATGACTTTGTTACATATAACATTAAAGAAAATACACAATTTTGTTATAGTGGTCCGCACTTCATCTTTCATAATGCCCCTAATAGCTACTGGTAATAGTTGTTGCATCAACACATGATAATCATGGGACTTTATTCCTACTAACTTGAAATCGTCTATTGAAACACACTTTCTCAAATTTGAAGAATATCCTTGTGGAACCTTAATGTCATATAGACACCCACACAAACTTTTTTTCTCCGCTTTTGATAGTCTATGAGCTGCTGGCTCCATGTATGCCATCTTACCATCTTCCATTACTCGTGGATGTAACCATTCTCTTATTCCCATATCAACCAGGTCTAGTCTCGCACTAATTTCATCCTTAGTCTTCCCTGGTATGTGCAAAAGAGTATTGACAAGCCTATCGCAAACATTTTTTCCACATGCATCACATCAAGACTGTGTCTCACATCAAGACTATGCCAATATGGAAGATCAAAGAAAATTAATCTCTTCTTCCATATATTCTTCTCACCCGCAATCCTTTGTTACTTACCCAATATGACATTGATATCTTTCACCTGACTATAGACTTCCTCTCCAGTTAATGCCTTTGGAGCCATTCTATGCTTCGGTAAGCCGTTAAAACGCTTTCTTAATTTACGATATGGGTGGAACCGATCAAGAAACCTCCTGTGACCGAGGTAGACCATTTTCTTGCCGTGCTTTAGTTGATGGAAGTTTTTGTCTGCTTCACATATTGGACATGCTTTATGCCCGTTCACACTGTACCCAGACAAATTTCCGTATGCAGGAAGTCATTGATCGTGGTAAAAATCATTGCATGCAACTTGAAGGACTCCTTCTTATATGCATCAAACACATCTACGCCTTCCTCCCACAACTTCTTCAAATCCTCAACCAAAGGCACCAAGTACACATCGATATTGTTCCCAGGCTGTTTTGGTCCAGAAATCATCATAGAAAGCATTACATACTTGCGTTTCATACATAGCCAAGGAGGTAAGTTGTATATTACAAGGAGAATTGGCCATGCACTATGGGTACTGCTAAGAGTTTGATACGGATTAAAGCCATCTATACAAAGCCCCAGCCGAAGGTTTCTTGGCTCACTGCCAAATTGAGGGAACATTTCGTCTATTTTCTTCCATTGCAAAGAGTCAGCTGGGTGCCGTAGATATTTTCCATCAGATATTCTCTCATCAGAATGCCATCTCAACTTCTTTGTTGTTGCTTCACTAGTAAACAAACGCTTAAATCGAGGAATTATGGGAAGATACCACAATGCCTTCAAAGGTTGCCTTTTTTTTTTTTTGTGTGATGATCTCCAGAACCACCACCTTTCTTCACTTTGTATCGTGAAGTTTTATACTTCGGACAATTACTAAGGCCTTCATACTTATTTCTGTATAATATGCAGTCATTAGGGCAACTGTGTATCTTTTCATACTCCATACCCATTGTAGACAAGATTTTCTTGGCCTCATACATACGATTTGGAAGTACATTATTGTCTGGCAACATATCACACAACAATTCAAGCAGCGACGTGAAACTACTATCGGTCCACCCACAAGTTGCCTTGAAGTTGACCAAATGTAAGGTCCCAGTCAACCGTGTATACTTAGTACACCCAGGGAACAAAGGTGTCTCTGCATCACTCCGCACGCTATCATATTCATGTGGTTGTGCAAAAGATTCAACCTCAACATCATGAATCATTCTCTCCATTCCATCGTCATTTACCTCAACTTCATTTTCGTGAGACACACTGGTAGTTACCTCCTCACCATGCCATATCCGCGTTGTGTATCGAAGGTTTATTCCATCACAAATTAGGTGATCCCTTATATCAGCAATATCCCTTCGAACCCCATTTAAACAATTAACACATGGACAATAGTACATCCCATTTTTTGTAGCCACATTCCTTCTAGCAAATTCAATAAACTCTTCCACCCCATTCTCATATTCTTCACTAGTTCTCAACGCATTCATCCAACTATGACCCATTTTAATACCACCTACGACATTTCCAACAACAGTCAAGTTCATAGCAATTTCAAGAACGACATGCTTTCTTTTAAGAAAATTTCGGCAGCGTTTCCCCTTAAAAGTAAGACATCCCAAAATTTCAATAACAACCACTTTCAGCTTAATTCAACAAAACTTACTAATTAAAGCAATTCAGAACAATATCAACTAATAAATCCAACAATCTCATCAACTAACAGAACATTGGAATTATTCCTACCGACATATACTTCAATGGTAATGGAAATGGTAAACCATGAAGCCATCACTTTTTTAATCAAGTTCACGTAGTTCATATGGCTAATAATAAAGGAAAGACCCAAAAAAAAAAACACGAACTAGATTAAAAACACTTAAACCAATAATGGTAAACCATGAAGTCATAAGACAAAAGTGTTGTTCTCTCTCAAGAAGAAGGTATCATATAAGGACAATATATGTGTGTGTGCATAAAATGAAAGCAACTGACCTAATTTGGGAGCGCAACCGTTTGCTTCAAATCTTTGACCAAGATTTCTCAGCAGGTACTCAAAAAAGACAAAGATAACTCTCCTTTAATCTCTTGTCGTCTATATCTGCATTATCAACATATGGTTGTTCTATTAAGAACCAAGCACGAAACTTAATTGCAAGTGGTAATAGGAACAATGTAAGTTCTCTAAGCAAGAAACTCGAGTCAATGAGTGTTTAACCAGTTCATAGTAAGATTTTGCAATTTACTGGATCAAGAGGTTTGAGTGATCTCAAGACGAAGTACAAATGTTACAAACTTAAAGAAACAATTAAAACAATTAGTTTCTTTATGAAATATTGTGATAGCAAATTAGTTTTTTTATGCTATCGAATGAGTTGATACATGAATATTTATGCTATCAAATGAGCCTTATCGTAAATATAGTTTAAAATTGGAAATTTTATATTACACACATTGTTTTATGTTGTATGCAATATGCTACTCACATCTATGGGTCTTAGAATAACATCTATACTCTCCAGAATTTGATTTTAGTTTGCACAATTCAAAAGTTCAATCAAATTTCTATGCCAAAATTGATGTATTGACATGTGTTAGATTCTTTTCTGCTACTACTACCACCATGAACTTCATTTTGTCATCACAGTTCACTAAACACTCAAAATTCTCAAATAACTTTCCAGGATTAAAGCATTCTTACTTAGCTATTAGAGTTCATGTCTTACAGCAAGAAGTATTAGGGTGCTTTTTGACTTGTTGGGTGTCTTTGTCTCTTGCTGCGTAATCTAGCTGCATTGTTCATCACATGCATATAAAAGTCAATTAATAGCTATCCACAATACCTTCATACAGCCAACTAGAAAATGTCATATCTTTATCTAAAATATAAATGGAAGAATTTCCTACGTAGAACACTTCACATAAAGGATGACAATGAAAACAACCCAGAACAAAGGTTCCCTAAAATATGGCAACACAAAATCACAAGGAAGCTAGTTTTCGAAGTTAAACGAGTTGACATAAAATTTATTCTATTACTGCCACCTACCACAGAAGTGAATCAAAATAGCCAGAATCCAGGCGCCGAGATGCGACCACGGAAGTGAAGACAATGGCAGAGACTAGAAAGCACGGATGGAGGAAGACAAGGCCGCGTGTGCCGTGGCGCCCCTGTAACTACGCGAGAGACAGAGAGGCTGAGTCTGAGAGGATGGAGAAAGCACAGAGTCAATAGCAGACAGACGCTGAGAAGAGAGAAGATGGAGGAGACAACGGACTGTCGCGACTGAGTCGATAGGGTTCACTGGCGATGAGGGAAGATGAGGGAAATAGAGTAGATATGAAGAGGGTTTTTGACGGCAACGACGGAAGCAAAGAGGGAACTTCGAAAATAAAAGGGTTGGACATTCGCGGGTTGACAAAATAAGGGTTTAGTTTTTGATTTGAGGCGACCTGAACGAGCTTCATGTCGCCCAAAATCGAATATATGCGACCTGATAGTATATCAGGTCGCCTATTTTTGAACATATGCGACCTGATTCTTCTTCAGGTCGCCTCTACAAATAGGCGACTTGATTTCTTTTCAGGTCACCTATTTTTGAACAAAATGCAGGCCTTTTTTCATTATATTTATAAAAAAAAAACCATGTATTTTGAAAATAGGCTACCTAAATGGCCATCAGGTCGCCTATTTTTACAAATAAGCAACTTGATTTCTATTCAAGTCGCCTATTTTTGAACAAAATGGGGTCCTTTTTTCGTTATATTTTTTTCTTAAAAAAAAAGCCCATGTAGTTTGAAAATAGGCGACCTGAATGTAGATCAGGTCGCCTATTTTTGAAAATAGGCAACCTTATGGCTGTTCAGGTCGCCTATTTGTGCCCATAATTAAAAAATGGCCCCCATTTTGTTTAAAAATTGGCGACTTGAAATATTTATCAGGTCGCCAATTTTCCCATCAAACATAACATGCTGCGCAAACAAAAAATTCTCCTTATTGGCGCAATTTTTTAGCAGATTTTAGGTGTCTTGAAACATTATCAAGTCGCCAAAAATGATTTTTATTCCAAGAAAAATTAAGTACCATGGCGCCAAACAAAAAATTCTCATATTTCTCATGGCGGGAAGCAATTAAAGCGTCCTGAAAAAAATTTAGGTCATCAAAAATTAATTTTAGAAGTCCTAAACAATAATTCAGGACGTTGAAGGCTCATTTTCCTTGTATATAATTACAAGATTGCCATTGGCCTCATTTGTTACTACCTATTTCTTATTTAGGACGTATTTGAGGGTAGTAATATCAAATTTTTGTAGTAGTGTCATTTCTTTCAAGAGGGAGTACACCTATTGTGATTTCATCTCTAGAACTTGTCTTGAATCTCTTTTGAAATTTGAAATCCTTTTGCATGCACAAAGATGATCTAGGCATTCATTTCATAGCTAGTTCGGCCAAATGTCCATCCTTATCACATGAAAATCATTTGCTTACCTCATTTGAGCCTTTATTTTTTAAAAAAAAAAAAGAAAGAAAGAAAAAGAAAAGAAATTTGCATAGAATAAATAGCCCTTTGTTTGAGATATACAATTTTTTATATCTTTTTCTCCCCATTCATTTTTGTTACTTTAATAAGTGCTAAGTGGACCAATTTAAAAGAGTGATCGAAGGAGTTAGAAAGTCAACACTAAAGAGTATATGTGGGTAGTGAAAAGGAAAAAAAAAACAGACAAACAAAAAAACAAAAAGAAGGAAAAAAAAAAAGAAACAAAGGAATATATATTATAAAAAAAATAGAGATCCAAAAAAAAATTTGTTGAGGTCAAAGGAATAAAGTTTGTATATAGTGTTAGTGAGTTTGCCTTTTCTTGGTGGGTATTCCTTCATTCTTCATCATGAATTTCATTAAATTATTTGGCACTAATTAAAGTATTCTCCCATACCATTTGATCACTTTCATTTCATTATCCTACTTTGATCATTAAAACCTAGAGAAAGTCCTTTTGATTTGAGTGTGCAATTGGATAATATATAGTGGAGATTGAAATGATAAACAAGCTTATGGTAGATAAGTCGCAATAGGTGGAATTGAGTGAAACACAAGCCCTAGAATATCTTAAGAAATGAGTGTAAACACTTGACTTGTGAGGGACGTTCTATTGTATGTGTTTTATCTTTGCTAAATTAATTATCTTGCTACTTGCATTTCTGGAAGGTGGAAAAGATTTCTGAGAAAGTCTGAACTAATTTCAATTTTGTAGTGCTTGCTTTAAAAATCTTGCTTCCATGGTTTTCATGAATTGGTTGTTTTAAAATTTAAAATCTTGACAACAAGATTTGATGCAAGTGTGGGTGTGTGATGACTTCCCATTTTTAGTAGATTTGAGTTGTATTTTGATATATTTGGGAAGTCATTAATGCTAAATTAAAGAGATTTATTAAGATTTTAAGAGAAATCAATTTGAATACATCATTTATGGGATTTCAATTTAAAATAAAAGTTTTTGAGTTTAGGAAATAAATATTAATAATTCAGTTTATTTAAAAAAGAAAGAAAACAAAAACTAAAAATTAAGTTTTATTGTTATTAAATAATTGCTTTTTTTTCTTTTCTTTTATTAAATGTTTTTTTAAAAATGAATCAGAGGCACATGGGAAGAGAATCAATTGAAGATTAATGATTTAAAGGACTACAGGAGCAGCGCCCCAGGTCCAAACCTTCATCCTTCTTCTTCCTCTCTCGCCGGCGGCGTTATTCTTCACCACGGTCGCCAGCGAGCATCTTCACCATACCTCCATCCACCTCTTCACCATCGGCGGCTTCACCCAACAACCACCGTCGATCTCCCCATCTCAGACACACGGCAGCAATTTAGAAGCTCCAAAGGCAGATTTGGACTGAACAAAAGAAAAGAACAAAGAGTCCAAGAAATAGAGAAGTGGGACGACTTTTGCTGCAATGGAGGGGTCAACAAATTTGATTCCTTGCTCCCTTTCTTCTGTTTGTTGTTTGAATCTGGTTTTTTAATTTTCTGTGCTGTGTGGATTTTGTTAAAGCCATGTTTGACTAATTTCTCTTTGCAACCTAGAGGAACTTTAAACTTATAAGTGTGGATTAGACTTTGTTTTTATTATTTAGTTATAATTAATATTAATTTTGGTTACTTAATCTTGTTTAGTTTTATCTATTTAGTGACTGGCCATCATTGAATATGAATTTGAGAATTAGGATTTACCTTGACGAAGGGGACTTTAATTAAGCTCTGAGATTAAGTAATATGGATTAGATTACGATTCAATTTGTGATTATGATAGACATATATCTAATTGCCCCCATATAATTGTTGAAGAGTGTGCTCAAATTTTATTGCAACTTGAGTAATTATGTTAGATATAACAAAATATACTCAAGAGAGGGTTGTAAGTGGACCGACAGGCACTTATAGCTATTTATACTCAAGATTAACAAAATTAATATTAAGGCTAATTAAATTAGTGAAATCAAGGTTTATGAAACTAATAAGGGATTAGTGACTCTGTGTTGCTCATTTGATTATTGTGGTGATTTGTTTGTTTTAATTTTAGTTTAATTCCTTTTTTATTAATTAAATTCAATTTGGTTTGCTCAACTTAAAAGAAAGTGTAAAATTAATGTTTAACCAAAGTTTGTGATACCAGGTCCTCGTGGGAACGATATCTTACTCACTCTTTATTACTTGATACGGCCCGTATACTTACGGAATTTATAAGCTATAAATTTTGCCCTATCATATTAGTATTTATTAAACTCGAAATTGCTATTTCTATATATATATATATGAAGAAGCATATTTTACATAGTATTAGTATTTATTAAACTCAAATTGCTAGCTATTTATATATATATATATATATATATATGAAGTTTTACGTGGTGTTAATATTTATTAAACTCTTGATTTAAAGGGTTGATGACATGCTTAATATTGGAATAGCCATTGGGAGTTTAAACTAATTGTTGAGAAAATAAAAATAAAAATTTTAATAATAATAATAATAATAATAATATAATAGCAATAAAAATAAAGATAAATTTTTATAGCTTCAAATAGAGATTTGTTTTATCCCAATCAAAGTTTTATATATGGAATTTATTATTTTCAAATATTTCATAGTAAATTGGCAAAAATTGGGTGTAAGAATAAAAATGAAAAATAAAGCCCAAAATATATATTTTGGCCTTCAAAAATTAAAATGGACTTTAGAGGGTTAATATATGCCCAATAGCCTTACATTCAGGCTAGTGCCATGACATTGGATATTATGAAGAGTTTGGACAATAATAATTCGTCGTCTGTAAATGTATATTTATAGGACGCGATAGTTGCTGAGACAATTAAACGAACGTGAAGTTAGTTGAAGATTTTGAAGTAATCAAATAGTAACTTAACCTCACACTCTTTGTATGGCTATGTATATCTGTTTTAAATTATACATGTGATTGTCCCATCGCGTGTAAACCAGCACCACTTGGGCTTGATTGAGTGAAAGAGTTGACCATGGAGTACCTTCCCAGTGGATGGAATTGGGATAGGGCCTGTTGGACGAATATCCTTAGGTGGCTAACCTAGTTACATTCAGAGGACTCGAACGCTTTCAATTGAGAACCCTAGTAGTTCTAGGGGACTCTCAGTAAGTCATAGTCTACTATTTCTAGTTGGGTGTTCCAATTAAAAATTTCAGTGTAAAGGGGGACTCTCAATATAGGCCACAGGGTATACCCAACGCTATGGTTTTGTGGTTTGTGTTTGTTGTTTGTGCTACAAGAGATCTACACTATATTTGTTGAATATTTTTGTGAACTACTTGTTATGATTGACTATCATATACTGTTTATACTCTGTTTGTAAGATTAACTATTACTATAGGATTCAAATTGAATCCTAGATGTCCCTAAGAGCTTAGGATCCCAGCATGGTCATTATGGCAGATGAGGTTCCAAAGGAAAGGCAGCAAGTGTGGATTATTGATGGTTGTTGTTACTAGTGCAAAAAAGGCTTTTAAGACCGGACAAAATGGGCATCGTAAGACTGGACTCGCGACCGTCTTGTTTCAGGTGGTATTAAAAGTCTAACATTTAAGACCGGACACAAACCGGTCTTAAAGAAAATCTTTTAGACCAAACATTTAAAACATTAGGTTTTAAAAGTCGTACTAAATAAACCTGAAATATTTTTGTTCGGTCCTAAAACTCAACTTTTAAGACCGGACTAAAACTTGGCCGCTCTTAAAAGGATCGGAATTTTAAGACCGAACAAAAATAAATCCGGTCTTAACAGTTGAACATTTAAGACCGGCATATCTATTCTGGTCTAAATTTTCCTGAATTTTTTCTTTGTTCTTCTAGATGAATATATATATATATATACACAAATCCACTACCCAATCCAATACATAAAAGTCGATACTTTAAGCTACAAGCTATGAACAAGTATGAATAAATTGAATTGGGATAAAGAATACAAATATTATTCACCATGAGTTATGTGGCCTCTTAATTAATGATTATACTATGACTACAAGACCTAAATTTATTTATACAATAAGATAATAACTTACTTACAAATACAATGAGCTAGGTTACAAATATAACATGTAAATCAACATGCATGCCTTCATATATCTGATTCTCACCCAACAACATAAACACATCCTCTTTTATAACATGCCCATTTGGATCGGATCCTGCTACAAAAATAAAACAAGAACAAACTTCATAGTCAGTGATGACATTGTTTAAGAACATATATAGAAGGAATATCATAGTACGTATATATATCAATGGCAACACAATATCATAGTATGTATTCCCACCCAACAATGTTCTTTGCATCACTGTGCACATTATCAATATTCGTGTCATTATCATCAAAGGCCACTTCCCCATGTTGATACCTACTTGGGATTTTTTCACTATGGCATACCCATACTGTATAGGTCTTACAAAATCCTTCACGTACAAATTAAATGTGTATAACTTCAGGACTTAGTCGCCTCTCATTCAAACATTTTACACAAGGACAATTAAACTTCCCACTATCATCATGGGCATTTTGTTTAGCAAATTCTATAAATTCCCTCGCCCCATTTTGTTTAACATACATAATCCAAAAAATTTGAAACTTGAATAAAAATAAGCAACTCAAAATGCATATTTATGCTCAATATCGGTTAAGTCTTCTATTTTACGGAGAAACTTGCCCATTAAATGCATAATGAAAAATCACTTTTGGTCATAAATTTATCATAGTGAATCCAAGAAGCAAAATAAATGCATGACGAAGAAATTAAATGCATCGCATGAAGGTCTAGTGGACTCACCTATAGCATATTAATTCAAATGCATTTGTTGAGTCTTTCTTCTCCAGCCACGAACGTTCATGTTGCAGACAACAAGAGTAACCTAAAAACACTTGTTGGTCAGTTGGGTTGGCCTAGAGTGCAAATATAATTTTAAAAATACAACATTCATTAACAACAGAGGAACCCACAAGAACATTTTATCGATTTCGTTAAACCCATGAAAAACCAAGAATGATAAGCAGGAAAATCATAAAGTTATAAAACTGAAACACCTCTTATTGCTTGGTCTATAGACGTTTGACTAAGGAACCAGAAAGTGATTGTCGAGAAAGCGACGCGAAGCAGCAACGAAGCAACACTGCGAACATACAAACACTGGAGACAGAACCTGAGTAATGAAATCTTTCGACGCAACAAGAGAAGTTCAGAGAGGGAAATTTAATTTTACGCGCGACAGAGACATCTTTTAGGATTTTGGATTTATTAAGACCAATTAATTATAAGCATCCGGTCCCAAAGATTTTATTAATTTAATTTTCAAACCCGGAGGTTTAGAAGACTCCGGTCCTAAATTTTTATTAATGTTTAGACCAGAGATTTAAACACAATACGGTCCTCAAAGTCAAATACTTTTCAGACTAGTAATACTTATAACGTATCTGATCCTAACCTAATTTATTAAACCAAATTGAAAAAAAAAAGGATTGGCTTTGGCGAGCGCAGCAGCAACTGAATCAAAAATAAAGGAAAACTAGAGAATTAATAAGCTTCTTTAATTACTAGTGAGGAGTTAGGAGGCAGTGAGGTATTAATAAGAACAGAGAGGTTGTGTGAGGAGTTAATATAAGGGTAGAGAGTTTAAGAGCGCATTTTATAACTATCCGATTCTAAATGTCTCTATTGAATTCAAATTACTTTTAAGATCTACCTTTCATACCTATCTGGTCCTAAAATACTTTTAAGATCTACCTTTTATGTATATCCGGTCCAAAACTGCTATTATTTATTTTTTTATCAATTCAATTACTTTTAAGATCGACCTTTTATCTTGCATCCGGTCCTAAAAATAAAATAATTTTTTAAATCAATTAAAAATATTACTCTTAAGAATGGGTCTGTTAAAATATCTGGTATTAAAAGTTGTATCTGTTCAATGAATAGATTCAAAGTCTCTTCGATCGGCTTCCAGATAAAATTCCCAACTAGGCAACTCCTCGTATTCTAAGGAACTATGCGGCTCCTCGTTAAAGTTTCTGGCGGTTCGCATTGTTTAGGATGGGTTCTCTATTTAAAACCGTTGTTACTTTACTTTCTTCACATTCTTCTTCATCACTTCTACAACCTCTACCACCGTAATAGCTCCTACACCACCACCAGGTCCTCCTCGTTCGCTCGGTCTTCACAATTCGTACCCTCCTCCGTTGCCTCCAAACCCGTCATTCTACCAAATGATGCAGCACCTCCTGGTCTGCATTGATCATATAGACCGACGCATCGGCCAACTTTATCAGGTCTATCATGCTGTCAACAACAAGATGACGGCGATACTCGACGCACAAGACGTTGAGTACCGTCTTTTTGATGACGACGTGTCCGACCTCTCCAACGACTCCCTCCCCTCCGATAACGATGGAGAGGATTAGATTTTAAGTTTTTTTTAATTATGTAAATAAAAAAATTTTAAATAAAATTTTTATTTCAATTTCTATACATGTCTATTTCTATTTCAATTTCAACAACAAGTTGACCACGATACTCGACGCCCACGAACGCTAATATAATTTTTCTAAAGAAACCAAAAAAGGAAATTAACAAGTAATATTAATGCATCTCTTGAAAGCAAAGAAACGATATCGTCGCCTTCTCCTTTTCATTCTATTTTTTTTCTTTCCGACAAAAAGGAAACAACCAAAACATTGTCTTCGTGTGATCAACATTAAAAATTCCCATAATACAATTAAGAGCATAAAAAAAACATCGTCTACCATATTCAAATAAAAACAAACAGAGTGACAATTCTTCTCAAGGTTGGACCGTCGTTGTCGTCGGTTTTACCTCGCCCTGATTTGAAAATTTTTAGTGTCCTTTTCATTATCTTCATTCTTTTTCTGACAAAGAATAAAGACAAAGAAATCGATAATGCTGATCAAAATCAGGAGAGGTAAAAACGAGGACAACGAAGGTCCTATATTAAAGAGAACGCCAGAACCTCGATTGTTTTGAAATTAATGATTTTGGAAGAATATTAAGACCAGATATGTAAAAATAAACAATCTTAAAGTTTAAGTAGTGAGGACTTTTAGGAGTGGACAATTTATAAACATACGGTCTTAAAAGTTTCGGGACTTTTAAGACCGCACGTTTAATAAACATACTATCTAAAAGTCTAGAAAAAATTTTACTAAGTTAATTAATTTTTTATTTAATCGTTTTCTATATTTTGTACCAGCCTCATTATATGTCCGGTCTTGAAAGAATAACTTTTAAGACCGACTCATATGTTCGATCTTAAAACACTAATACTTTAATATTTAAAATTTTCCTTATTATTTTTAGATCGCAGAAAATATTAGCCCAGCTATAAGATATTTGTCGATAAAGTAATTGATATTTCAATTTTCATTATAACATTTAAAAGATGGGTTGTTTTTTTGTCCGGTCTGAATAATATATTTGAAACCTATTAAAAAATGATCCGGTTCAAAATGTTCTTTATATTTATAGAACTATCACCGGTCATTGCTTTAAGACCGGGGCGTCGCTACTCCGGTCTAAATGAGGCGGTCTTAAAGCCCTTTTTGGTACTGGTGTATTTAGACTTTAATAGGCTTGAGAATTTACAGACATGTTTTATTTAATTCCCATTTTGAAATTTTAATATTGTTGTACCGATACATTCATGGATCATTGTGTTAAGAACTTAGTAAATTATTCCTACACACAACCAAGTATGTTTTATTTATCTGTTTACCATTCTATCATTGTGTTGCTCACTATCATTTGTTGCAATACTCTGATAAGTGTCATAATCACAAGGGGTATGACAGTCTTCGACCTCTAAAGCAAAGGATTATGACCTTGAAGGTGTGGCTCCAGGGATCTATTGCATGCCGGATCCCAAATATTCATCGGCGTCGTGGAAAAGGCCTAGCAAGAGGAGCAGTTCGACTGGGTCTTCGTGGAAACGATGCAAGTTTTGGGACCTACTTCTGAGAAGCCACAACAATGGGAAGGTACCGCTCATGATCTTCACAACGAGCAACAAAAGCCCTACGACCTTGGTGAGATTCCCTCTAAGAAATATGAAAATATTTTAAGAATCTTATATTGTGAAAACCTACGAAACACTCAACTCCAGAACAAGTCCTACAGAACCCAACCATGTAAAAAAAAAAAAAAAAAGAGAGAGAGAGAGAGATTCAGACCCAACTCTCAAAGAGGGACCAAAAACCTAAAATTACGGTTTAACGAAGAAAAAAAAAAAAAAAAAAGGTGATTCAGCGGAGAAAAGAGGGAGAGAACGGGAATAGCTGCCGCCAGTCGCCACCACGTCGTTCTTCCGTTCTTTGTCAGATTCGACACTACCCATTCATTTTTCCATGGCTTTCTTGATCTCTAATCCAGTTGTGGCTGCAACTAAAATTCTTGTGCTTCTTGGAGTGGATGTTATGGCTTGAGCTTGAAAGCTTCAAGTAGGGAAGTATTTGCTTTCCAATTAATTTTCTCTTCAGTACAAGTCTTGTCATTAATTTTGAGGATTCAACAAGATTTTTAAAATGGCATTATGTTTCAACCAAGGTCCCTACTATTTGTCTTTTTTCTTTTTTCTTAACATAACCTTTCTCCATCCGCATATCACAACTACTTTAGGGAACCCATAATTCACATGGACCTTTTACAATTTACACAGTCAAATCGCATGAACACAATTTATTAAACCCTTGCCGATTTCACATTTTACACATGTAACTATATTAGCATCATAGAAAGGGGGAAAATTGTAGAAAAGAGTAAAACTCTATGAACCTTTTGAATCTTAAACACATCGAAGCCATTGGTTTCACCAAATTCAAGCTCTGCCTAGAAGAACAGAGAAGCATACAGCAGAAAAATAGAGCAGACAAAGAACAAGAAGAGCAAGGAATCAAACAAAACAAAGAGCTTCAATGAAGCTCCAATCACTGCCAATTCAAACCTAGAGAACATAAAATCCTTGTACTCGGACACTATTTTATGAGAAATCTCACAAAAATTTCAAAAATCTCTCCCTCACTCTATATTGTTGTGTGCTCTTCACTGCGAAGAGGAAAGTGTGAAGGGGAAGGAACGGCTTGTGATCATGAGGTTTAAATTGGGACATCTTTTGGCGTCCCATTTTAAATTGGCTGGCCAAAACCCCTACTTTTGGCATCACAATTTTGAAAAAGGATGCTAAAATGCACTTTTGGCATCACTTTTTGTTAAAGAGACACCCAATATGTCAACATTCCCACATTATAAAATATCACCGCATTTATATTTTACTTCCCTTTTTGAAAAACATATGTTTTTTAGGAAAATAAAATCTATTTATTGTAGTAGTGATATATCAGGAGCTTTACTAAGAGTAATCCAAGAATAGTTTACAAAGAGTTAAAAAATGAATGAAACCTGATTCAGCAGCCATGCTCTTCTTTTTCACGTTCTCTATGTTGCAAGAACATTCTTATGTTTGAGAACCTTTAATCCCTTCACTAATAATAAATTTAGGGCATTAGATATGTAACATTTGAAACGGGATTAACTGAATGAAAATGGTCAAAAGGAAAAAGCAGCCATAAAGCTGACTTCTTGAGCACCTACAATGAGAAACACTAAAAACACACCTGAGTGAAGCAAAACGCCAAAAGAGAAAAGGAAATACAAAATGTGTTTTACATAAACAAAAAAGAAAATAAACTAAGTGTGTAACAATCATCAAATGCAACACCTCTAAGGCCAAAATAAAAGCTACTTAAGTTGAGATCCAAGGTTGCTAAAGAAAGCAAGTGAATTCTTTATAAGAGATGCAAGATAATGATAAGCCACTGCCCACTGCCTATATATATGTAGGAAGATGCAGCCATGCAGGCTTCTTTTTCTTCCTCTTCTTCATTTTCTACCATCAGAACCCCTATGGCCATCCCCCATCTAAAATTTTGACCGAAACATGGAGCCCTTTGTTATTTGAGATGATACGTTAATACAGTCTGCGAACATGTGCAATAATGTGATGCTTCAACATTTTTTCTAGTCCAATAATGCTTTTGCAATTAATACAATGACCAAAGTGCATACATTAAATTTGAAGTAGAAAATGAAGAAAGTGCATTTATTGGATTTTGAAAGTGCATACATTAAATTTATGGTTAGGCCGATGGTGATCTTGAAAGCCTTTGTGAATTTAATACAATGACCAAAGTGGATTTTGAAAGGACTAGGTATACATTCACTTCAACAAATTATTCAGTTATCATCTATATGTAAAAATACAACTCAGACAACTCCACAACACTATGTTCTAGAGTTTCTTAGCCATACCAAATATCATCAAGTTCTTACAATTCAACGTCTCATTTCTCGCACAAAAGAGGACCTGTAGGGTATAGAACTATAGTATATATATCCATTGGCAGTAGAAAGCATAACTAGGTCTAGGTGAACCTCAAATGAAACAACATATTCCGGAACTATACACAAACAATATTGAGGTTAAACGGAGTATCCTAACAGAAAATCTCACTCTTCATATCCTTCTATTTTTTTGCAGTATACGTTTTTTTTTAAAATAAAATAATAATAATAATAATGAAGTAGGAGATTCATTAAAGAATGATCAGAGAAGTACAACTGGAAATCAAGCTAAAATTACAAGATAAGATTGAATTCGGAGAAGCAGTTTTGAAGCACTCACAGAAAACATATAAAAGTGACATAGTACACAGCTCATGTTTTTCTTACATTACTGGCAACCCTAACTGTTAATAGCTTTATATTTAATCTATGATAATTTCTTTAAAAAACTCAAGTTTTCAAAGTGATTTATTAGTAAAATGTATCCTCTGATCCTTTCATGAAGTTATAACCTAACCAAACACTTGATCATTTATAAGGTCAAAGACAGTGCACCCAAAATATAAACGCATGATGTGTAATACAAGAACCGTTCTATTTGTGCTGGGTAATTAACCCATGAATAAAACTTCTCATAGCTTGAACAAAAGCAAGGTACTTCTTTCTGAGTATTATATATCACCACAATGGTTTGGTTTCCCTACACACAATCAAGTATTTTAGTAGTATTATTTATCTAATAAAAGAAAAACAATCACGGTTGAAATTTGAAAATGTGAAGAAAGAAGGATAAACCAGACTCCTGAAAGAAGAAATCAAAGAAAGAATACTAGAGGTTAAATGGATGGAATTTTAGCCAAAACCAAAGAAGTTTACTAGATTAAATGGACTGACGATTCAGTCAAAATTGTAAGAAGTTTGAAATTAAATGATCTTCATGTGCCGTATAATATCATCCAAAAGCAATAAAACATATTTCATTTGACACAACATTCAAATCAGTATAAATCAGACATGATTACCTGACTAAAATAAGATACTAAGGAATGAAACATGACACAATCAATTAATTCAGCACACTAATTGGGCAATTAATGTCATTGATCAAAAACGAATCAACCTTTACATTTCAGGTATTCAAGCATTCAATTATGACTAAATATTTGAAATTCGATAACAACAGAAGGAGCAAAGCTGTTCAAGACAATCCAAACGCTATATAAGGTAATCTTAATGTAAAATACAAACACAATTCATGATATCACATACTAGAGTAGCAATAAAATAGATAAATTCAAATTCAAAGTTAAGTTTAATTATTTAGCAGAAGAATAGTGCCGTGCTAGAAATGGACGATGCAGAAGTTCTCTATGCCCCCAAAGCTTGAAACAACTTCTGCAAGAACAATCTGAAGAGACTTATAATGTTAGTATTTGCTGACTTCGCTAACTTAAAAAGAAAATTAGAAAGAAATAAAAACAAATCCAATAAATGCATATTATTTGCCACGAAGAATAAAGAGCTATATCTTGCCATAATTGTGTGAAGGATGATCTTTCCGAAAAGGTGGCAAATTTGATTTTTGCTTTCTGTTGCCCTTCCGTCGCTGCCTTTAGAATTCCCTATTCAGGAAAACGGAGATACATGCAAGCGATTCAACTATCTGCAGTCTTTGATTTTTTACACTAGAAAATGGAAATGTAAAAACATACCCAAAATTACTCTTCCTTCGCCGGTCTCTCTGAGCTCCAGTGGAGTGAGCAAACAGAAAGTAAATAACTTGCAGTCCAGATTGAAGGTAGGTCGGAGAAATAAGAGAGAGAAAAAAGGGTTCTGATGACTAATTACGCCGGAGCAAATCAAAAACGGATTTCCGTTATAATATGAACAGTAAGCCTTGGAAGGTGAATTTGGGTTTTGTATTGGGAGGAAATACCCAAAAAAACAACGCCTCGAAGCTTCATTCTGTGTCCACAAAATAAAATAAAATACATAAATAAATAAAAAATCAACAAATAAATTATATCGGGAAAATGAATAAAGCAGAGGGGAAGAGATAAGGATGAGAAGGAAGCCCTATCCATCATCGTGTCGTTCGTGAAACCTAGTGCCAAGAAGAAAGTTATTAGTACTGCACGCTTACTTACTGTCCTCCAATCATCAATCACTTTAGTACACGAGAGAATGGCTGAGACGTTGAAAGTAACCAGAAGAGTCTGGAGATAAAGAAAAAGGGTTTTTCTTGGAGAAGAAGAAGGAAGAGAGAGAGAGAAACTGACAGAAAGAGTAGTGAGCACGCACCCGCATATGTATGCCCTCATACAATTGCCACCAAGAATGTGCTCACTCTCTTCTGTCAATATCTCTCCCTCTCTTGTCCCAGAAATAACCAAACCAGAAGGCTAATGGCCGTAATTCTTTCTCCTTTTCAGATCTGCAACCTCATATATATTCTTCTCTGCACACTCTAGAGAGTCTCACCTTCTTCAGAAATCAACAAGAGCTTTGATTTCTCTTCATTCTATCTATAAAGATCTCAGAGATTGTGAATCCTTCCCGTTGTTGTCGCTCAATTTTTTTGGTCGCATCTACCAGCAGTGACTCGAAGTCTCTATTTATCAACTAAATGATGATGAGGGTAATGCTTTGGTACGATTTGTTTGGGTTACGATAGAGGAGGGAAGGACGGCCAGGGGAGAGAGAGAAACAAGGGTACAAACGTGTCAAAATATGATTGGAGGGACATGAGGCGTCGGGCTAAGTTGCGGCAGGAGAATGGCTGAGGCGTTGGACCATTAATGAGACGCGATAGGAGCCAAACGTATGACCACTCGACCTTGTGGAGATGGGATGGGACTGCGTCATCAGACCAAGGCCCCCAACAATTGAACTAGTTAGTGCTATATGAGAAGGCACGTCGCTTACCTAAACAGTACTAAGTACTTCTTCTTTTTTTCCCCTTCAATTTTTCATGTATTAATCTAAGATTTTTTTTTTTTTTAACGATGTTAGATGTAGTTGAAAAATTATATTAAGTTGTTGGACGCACCAATAATTAATTCAAGGTGCTAAACATATATTTAGACATTAGATCCACAACAAAATATTTTAGAGTATTGGATGCATTAAAAAAAATATTTTAGGATCCTCTTAATACCTCCATTCAATTTTCAAACATTTGAGTGGCTAGAGCTTCCAATGTTCCACCACACTTTCAAGCATTACCCATGTCTTTTATTGTTTTATGTATTCACACATATTCAAAATAGAGACTCTGCAGCTAAAACTCCTTCTACTATGATCAACATTTGTTGGTCTCACTACATACTACCATCATCATCAGTCCTTAATATAAGAGTTGAAAATATAATAGTTGTTGACTAATTTAGAAAGGTTAAGGAAACTAAGTAAATAATTCATTATTGCATGTGTTATATGATCTATTTGAAATAGTTATGTACATCATTAGATTATATATCATTTTATAAATCAAAAAAATTAATTTGAAGAAAAAAGATAAACATAGGAGATAAAAATGAAAAAGATTATATTTACATCCAAAATTTACTTTTCAACTAGCTCTCACATTTTATTAATATTTACATGTTACACTATTTTATATGTTCTATACCTTATGTACAAGTCTATACGTTAATATTTATAAAAATGCCATCAGCCTCACTGTATAAACCTCATGTCCTAACCTGTAACACCCCAAATTCTATACCTCAAATCGTGTCGGTGACACTTAGTTTTAGAAAACTTGATAGAGTTTGAGGTGCTACCATTCAGAGTAATGCGGAAACAGAGAGTATGCACTAACGTTTGGACAATAAGTATCTGATATAAAATGCCTAGACATATAATGATGTCCCGACATAAGTCGATATATATAAAAATAATCCTGAAGGAATATTCATGTGATACAATATTACAAAGCTTGTATAATTACAATTCTTCCATAGTAACTATACAACTTTAAACCAAGCCGTAGCTGGACTTGGGGCAATGAGCCGAACTCAGCTAATCAAACAATTTGGACAGGGCGTTGTCTAGTAGAAGTCTCCCCGAATTCACGACGACTTATTGACTGAACCACATAGACGAACCCTTTCTAAACACCAAATGGTTTGAAATAACCGGTGCCTCTTCACGGCTCTATCCAGTGGCGGATTATATAAGGGGCCATAGCCCCCCCCCCCCCCCGCAAAAAAAAAATTTCATATTTTTTTTTATACTAAAAATTTTTGGGCCCCCCAATTTTATATATATATATATATATATATATACATATATATTAAATTTTTTGTCATTATACACACATATATTGATTTCTATTATAAGTGTAGCCTTCTTCGGTCAACTTATTACTATTTAACCAACAACTTTTTCCCACTGAATAAGAATTAATGAGATTATTATATATAGAAACTTTGATGATTTAGGGTTTCTTGTTTTCAAAATTGTTTTAAAAACAAGTGTTGTACAAAAATACAAATGTGATTTTTCCAAAAAGTTTTAAATACAAATATTCCGAGTTATTAATTTTGTATTATAAATTACATTGTTAACTCTTAATATTTTGATATATTATATAACAGGCGATCTTCTTGGAATTTTATGATATCTTCTTATTTGTAATTGATATGACATCCATACTAGAGAAATGTATATTATCTTATATATTAGAATGGTTAAAATACTTTTATTGTAACTCTGAATATTTTGAACATGTTATATTCTTAAAATTTTTTATTAGTTAATGAATATACATTTGGCCCCCCAAATATTTATCTTAAGATCCACCTCTGGCTCCATCCATCAGTGCCTCATCATGGCTCCGTTTATTGTTGTCCTTTTCCGATCCCCTGGTTCCTTTCCTGAACCTTAGACACATCTGAGGTCCAATATCCATCAGATCTCAGGTAACAGTTAACCTCATATGAAAAGTATAAACAATATATGACAGATATTCACAGTTTGGAAAACAATCAATCATGAATCAACCAATCATATCAAAGCCATACAAGATATATGAGAGTTAAAGTTACTGTACGCGAACGTACCTTTCACCGTCTAGTTACCAAAACGCCCGACTCTTTGATTCGACTCTGGACTTCCCGGATATCCTATACATTATCGTCGGATTATTATATGATATTCGATAAATATCATATTGCTTAGAATAATATCCTAAAGGTTTATTTTACCTTTCTACCCTTGGTGGATTTATTATTACCATTGTGCCCTTACATTTTATTAAAAACGCTAATTCAGCATTTCTGGGCAGAATTTTTGCTAACTTTGAAAATTCATAATTAATTCTACAAAAATTGAAACGAGGATCCGTAAAATTTCCTAGAAACCTTAGGATATCTATTTTTGAGAAAAAATACTAACTTTTACCCAGAATTTAAGAAAAATTCCCAGTTTTAGCGTGTTCATCCTCTGCCCAGAAAAATTTCAGAAAAACGTAGCTTTTCTTCAAGAATTTTTATCTCCTTGTACAAAACTCAAAACGACACACTCTAGGTATTTTTGAAAATCCCTAGATGTTTACTTTAACCATGAATAATTTCAGAATTTTATAACTTCGTCTTCTACATAAGATCATGGCCTTTTTATTACTGACTTCGGAAAACTTCCAACTGACAAATTTCGCCAGAAATTCGCTACTTTGATCTTCAACTTCCAAGAATTTTACTCCATAATATTTTCATCATATTTTCGAAATAAAGACATTTTTAATCATAAAAACATGAAATCAAAAATTCTTGGAAGGCTTAAAGATCAAACATAAACTAACTATGAATTTAAAACTTAGAACTCAAGAACAAGAAAACTTACCATTGAAGAACTTCCTCCTCCTTCTTGCTCCCCACTATAATTTTCTCTCTACACTTGCTTCTCTAAAACTTACCTATTTGGTTGAGTTTGGTGTGAAGAATGAAGAGGCCAAGCCTCTCTATTTATAGCAAAATGTCTAGGCTCTTGTTTGGTTTCAAGAATACTTATTCTTTTACCAAACACCCTTATTTCATTCACCAAACACTCCTCTTCCTCCTCCCAAACACTTCTTCTCTCTCCTTATCCTCTTCCATTCTCATTAAAACCCTATCTTCAAGTACATTATCATCTTCCATTTGCTTTATTCAATTATCCCATGTTCTAGCTTAAATAATATCTAGATCAAAATAGTATAAACTCATTCTTCTTCTTTAAGCCAATCAATCCGTGACTCCCCTTCCCTTTAGCCATTTAATTTGCTTTTTTTGAAATAGCTAATTGATTTAATCAATCTATTGCAACAAAAGCCACCCATGTGCAGCGCCTACTTTTGTTGACTTTTGAGCTAAATTTCCAAACTTGATTAGCACCCTAATTAAGCTCTTGAATGCCTTTCACTTACACTACTCATTGGTTAATCTAATCATATGGAGTTTTAGGTTTAATTAGTTGAGATATTATCTTAAAATACTTGGCTCTCATTGCCCTTTTGGGCTGATTTATTAAGCTTAATTATCCCTTTAATCATGAGTTTAATTGCCTTT
Organism: Acacia crassicarpa; assembly: GCA_034222035.1. NCBI lineage: Eukaryota > Viridiplantae > Streptophyta > Magnoliopsida > Fabales > Fabaceae > Acacia > Acacia crassicarpa. The sequence continues at coordinate 30,481,937 of JAWXYG010000008.1, read as the reverse complement.
TTATTACATCTCTTATTGGTTCATTGGTTTACTAATTAATCATGGTTATTAGTGTTTTAATAGACAAGCTTTATACATTTTAATCTTCATTTATTTCCATAGTCCTTAATTAATTAGGGGAATTTATGCAATTAATCTTAATTAATTCAAGCTAATTTATTAATTTTTGCCAATTCACTTTAATTTACTTAAGTGTTTCCATAGCATTTCTTGCCTCTTTTGGTTATTAATATTAACTATTATTTTATGTGTTAATTATGTCACATTTTATGATCCCAAATTTTAGTCTTTTAATTAATCATGTGTTATTTCATTTTAATATGAAATTTGCCTAAAATCTAATTAATAATCTACCAAAATTTTGAGACAACATATTCTTCTTTATTTACTATGTATTTTATATCAAAATATAGTATTTATGATAAATAAGAATTTTGGGGTATTACATAACCGGTCTATGGTTTAATTAACATATTTTGTACCAGAGGGTGGTGGATCTAAGAAAGCCTCTAGTGATTGGAATTTGGTCTCCTAAAGGGAAGAATCCACTCTGAATCAAAACAAGACATGAAAGGCAGCTACAACACAATCTTTTTGTTAGATTATAATCAATTATAGTATAATTGTAATAGTAATTAATTGTAATCAATTTATAATATAATTATAATTGTAATTAATTGTAACTAATGCCCTTGATTACAATTAATTACAATTACAATTATAATTAATTGTAATTAATGCCCTTGATTTCTGTACGATTGTGATATCTGAATATTTTTCTAGAATGATGTATTCTCCTCCTATTAATACAATACACTGGCCAGATGATTTATCTGAGCCTGCAGTCATTTGCTATTTCTGTATTTTACCCTAATTTCTATCTTGGTATCAGAGCACACGGTATGTCGACAGCATCCTCAGTCGTCTCTGCTGCTGCCTCAAATGGACGAACCTATTCACCCTTCAGCTCCTCTAGTCAGACCACCATGATCAAGCTGGATCGTGTGAATTTCATGGTCTGGGAGTCAATCGTCCTTCCTCTCATCGACCCGATTGGAGAGCCACATCGATGGAACCTCTCGAGCACCGCCGAAGGTCACTTCCGGCGAGAAAGGAGAAAAGGAAAATCTTGCCTGGTCTGAGTGGTTCTCAGTTGACCGGCTTTTAGTCGGGTGGCTGAGAAACACAATGTCTCAGGAAATTGGAGCTCAATTGCTTCATCACAAAACTGCTGAAGATCTCTGGAATGGGGCGAAAGCGCTAACCTGCGCTTCCACAAAGGCTCGAGTAATGGTTATTAAGTCTGATCTGCACAACACACGGAAGAACTCCCTGAAAATGGACGAATACCTTAACAAGATGAAGAACCTGTCTGACGAACTCGCGCTCGCTGGTTCACCGATCGCTATGGATGATTTGATTTTGCATACACTCAACGGTCTTGATGCGGATTATAATGCAATAGCTGTGAGACTACTAGATCAACCCGCTATCACGTGGGTAGAAGTTCAAGCCGCTCTTCTGTCCTTTGAATCCCGGCTTACTCAGCAGAGTCATTTTGCCAACCTAAGCATCCAGCCCTCTGTTAATCTTGCACAACGCACCACCGACAACTCTGATTCTGTCAACCATCGCAGCGGTAGGAACAACTATCGGAATTCACGTGGCAGAGGTGGACGTTATCGTGGAGGTCACCGTGGCGGCGGTGGACGGCCGTTCTGTATTAATTGTCAGCGATCTGGTCACACGCTGGCCACATGCTACTATCGAGATGAATCTACAGCCTTCAATCACTCACCTCCTCAAACGTATTATGCAAATTCAAATTCCTACTCTGACTGGTATATGGATAGCGGGGCCAATTATCATATCACTCCTCACTCTGAGCAATTCGAAGAAATGATTCCTACTGGTAAGTCACATATTACTACTTGTACTGGGGAACAACGACCTATTCTGGGCATTGGTGTTGGGATTCGTACACGCAGCGGATTAAAATTTTTTTACGAATCCTTCCGAAGGATCACTCAACGACGTTTAAATCAGAGTTAAGGAAACCGAATCATACCTTTGTTGAACCAGTCCGCGTTCCGTTCCTTTGATCAGGTGGGCTACCTTCTCGAACAACACGTCCGCGTCTCGTTCCTTTGATCAGGTGGGCGATCAACACGTCCGCGTCTCGTTCTTTCGATCAGCAGAAGTCGACTCTTGGATCGGCTTCCTCTACTGGTATCCACACGAACAATCCCCTAAACGGTTGCGGCAGCGTGCTAGCGCTTCTTGTGCGTCTCTCTCTCTCAAATTGCTCTAGGGTTTCTCGCGGCTTTTCTCAATACGCTCTACTGAAAATCCCGTAGATTTTTCTAAACCCGATAGGCGTATTATATAACCAAAATTAATCCTTTATTAATTTTGGAAATTCGGATTTTGAATCTGGTCAGCATATCAATCACATCTATCTCATAAATGTAATTGAATATATTAAAAGCCAGATTTGGAAATTCGAATTTTTAAATTTAAATCAAATCTAAATTTAAAGCCTTTTGATTTAATTTATCATCATAAATTAAATCCGAGATATGATATCTATCTATTTAATTAAATCTGAGATACCATATCTCAATTTAACATTAAACAGATATACGATATCTTTATTCGAAATTAAATGAGATACAATATCTCTATTTGTTTCAGATATTTAATTTATCAAATAAATTAAATACTAAACAAATATCATATATAATATTATAATCTCAATTTATAATATATATATTAATTTCGAATTATATATATATATATATATATATATATATATATAAATCCTAGATCAAATTTAGCATTCATTTAATCTCAGATTAATCTGAGATTCAATGAACCTGGACACCTTCACCCGTGTTGGATTATTCTTGTGTGCGACCCTGCAGGCCCATATGAGATTGGCAGTGGGCCAACACTGTATCAGCCCACAAGTCGCAAGCGGCCTCTAGCAAGACATTGCGACTGCCCAATTCACATGGGGATCGATGACACGATACTACCTATCGTACAACCATGTCACGTCCCTTTTGTCACGCGATAATTCGGTCAAGGATGAGGCATGGATAATGTCAACTTCCTTTTCTTGACCAATGCTTTCTCGATTCTCGAGTAGTCTAATTAGTGAAATGGAAACTCCTTTCCACCACAGTATGGCCATACATTTCTTAGACTCACTCATCGAGGGGCCCAACATTATCTCTCTACATATGTGAGGGACAAATCCCATCTTGACCATTCACATTCCTCCGCATGAAAACTACTGATCCTGGTCCTAGCCTTTATCATCACCCGGTCAAAGGTGACTTTTGACTAGGTCAAAGACCAGTACTCATCATGTAGGAATCTATGATGGTCTCAGGTCATAGGGCGTCGTGACGCGGTTATACATGAGATAAGCTTATGACTAAATCCATGCAGCTTTCTCATAGTGGGTCGGTCCAGCACCTTGTACTCTTACAAGTGCCCATGACTTTGATTCGTATCTCCATACCTCATCAAAGTCATACTGATCTTATTTCATCTTCACTCCCGTGTAGATGACCGACCAGGGACTTTTAGGATAATCTATAAGATTATCCAGGGATGCAGTTATCAATACGAACATGCAAACGAAAATGATAACAAAAGAGAATACTTTAAATAACTTAAATATCCAAAGTACAATGAATTGCCCCTAGGGCATAATTTCCAACAATTGGTACTGTGACTATACCCTGCAAACAATCTAAACTTCATCTTAAGGATGTTCTATATGTTCCTTCAGCTACTAAGAATCTCATGAGTGTAAATCGTCTAGTTCAGGATAATTCTGTCTCTGTAAACTTTTCTAATCAACGTTGTGATGTGAAGGATCCGGCGACCGGAAGAATAATAATGCAGGGGTTCCAAAGCACGGAATGTATCCAATGAAGAAGGAAAGAAGTAGTCATGGCAATCCGATGGTGATGGCAGCAGAGCACAATGGCAGTGAAGCAGAATTTCTGAAGTGGCACCACACCCTCGGTCATCCCAGTGCACGAGTTTTAAAGCTTATTTTGAATAAATGTAATAAGAAGCTCTCAAATGCTTCCATTTGTGACAATTTCGTTTGTGAAGCTTGTCAACAGGGGAAATCTAAGTTACTACCTTTTCCAAGTTCTGTTTCTCAATCTAGATTACCACTTGAGTTAATCCACACTGACCTATGGGGTCCAGCACCTATTGAATCTAATGGAGGACATCGATTTTACATACATTTTCTCGATGATTTTAGCCGTTATACTTGGCTTTATCCATTGCGACACAAAAGTGAAGCTGTACATGTTTTTAAACATTTCAAGAAACTAGTTGAAAACCAGTTTGATTCAAAAATCAAATCAATTCAATGTGATAACGGTACTGAATACAAGCCGATAATATCCATTGCACAAGGAGAAGGAATTTGCATTCGCCTAACCTGTCCATATACATCTGTTCAAAATGGGCGAGCTGAACGAAAGCATAGGCACATTGTCGAAATGGGACTCACCTTATTAGCTCATGCAGGGATGCCTCTATCATTTTGGGTTGAGTCTTTTCAACAAGCTGTATATCTCATCAACTGTTTGCCAACACCAGTACTAGAGGGTGATACACCTCTGTTTCGCTTAGTTAAAACAGAGCCACAATACAACGAGCTCAAACAGTTTGGTTGTGCCTGCTTCCCATGTTTGAAGCCCTACAATAATCATAAATTTCAATTCCATAGCCAAAGGTGTGTCTACCTTGGTTTGGCTCCTCAGCAGAAAGGGCATCGGTGTCTTAGTGCCTCAGGTAAAGTTTTTGTCTCCAGGCATGTTATATTTGATATAACCAGTTTTCCCTTCAAAACAGGTTTTATGCAGCAAACACCGAAATCTTCTACTCCAGAAAATATGAATTCAATCCCTCTCATTATACAAATGAATCAAGACTCTGGGCAAATTTCTCCTGTGCTTTCTGATCCTGAAGTATCTAATACATCAATGGAAGCACGAGGTCAAGCTTCACCTCTGTTCACACCGTCCATTGATCCATCCTCCACTGGTAGTGGATCTGTAGAACATAGTGTGGAAGCAAGAGATCAAAGTTCACCTGATCAAGGTTCACCTCTGCGCACATCGTCTGTTGTTTCATCTTCTACTGGTAGCGGACCTGTAGAACACAGTGACAGCCCAAATCATCACACAGTTGGGCCACCCATTAATCGTCACTCTATGGTGACTCGGGCCAAGGATGGTATTACCCGGCCCAAACATCCATATATTGGTCTCGCTGTGTCTGACGGTGTAAGTCCAGAACCCTCGTCAACTCGGATAGCTTTATCTTCACCAAAGTGAAGAAACGCCATGGAAGAAGAACTCAAGGCTCTTCTGCGTAATCGCACGTGGCAGCTCGTTCCGTTCACTGGTCAGAAACTAATTGATAATAAATGGGTGTTCAAAGTCAAGTACAAGGTCGACGGTTCGATTCTCAAACATAAAGCAAGATTGGTGGCCAAGGGTTTTCAGCAAATACCTGGAATTGATTTTGCTGAGACCTTCAGTCCAGTCGTTAAGTCCACAACGATCCGAGTGATTCTGTCAATTGCGGTCACATTCAAGTGGGAGATTCGGCAGCTCGATGTGAATAACGCATTCTTGAATGGATACCTACAAGAAGATGTCTACATGGCTCAGCCCGAAGGCTTCATTGATCAAAATCATCCAACACATGTCTGTAAGTTAGTTAAAGCTATTTACGGTTTGAGACAAGCTCCCCGAGCTTGGTTTGATCGTTTGAGATTAACTTTGCTAAATTGGGGATTTCGAAATCTGAGAAGTGATATATCCTTGTTCTTGCTGCAAACGTCTAATTTGACTATTTTTATACTTATCTATGTGGACGATATACTAGTTACTGGGAACAATTCTGAGTATGTGAACAAATTTGTGAAGAAGCTAAATTTAATCTTTTCCCTGAAAGACTTGGGACCGTTATACTATTTCTTGGGGCTGGAGGTTTATCGAGACAATATGGGAATCTATCTTAACCAGACTAAATACATTGTTGATATCCTTAAAAGGTTTGGCATGTCTGATTGTGCACCGGTTGCTACTCCAATGGTAACTGGAAGTTTAATTGCCTCTAGCAATGGTGAATTATTGTCTGATCCTACTGAGTATAGGCGTGCCATAGGTTCTTTACAATACTTGACCACAACACGTCCAGACATTTCTTTTGTAGTAAATAAACTGAGTCAGTTTTTATCTTAGCCTAGGACTACTCATTTCCAAGCTGTGAAGCGGATTTTTAGGTATCTTAAGGGTACTTACAACCTAGGACTGCACATTAAGCCTTTCAATAACCCTCAGCTGATTGCTTATACGGATGCTGATTGGGCCTGTGACTTGGATGATAGACGCTCTATGGCTGGTATGTGTGTTTTCCTGGGAACTAATCTGGTGTCCTGGTCTTCTAGAAAGCAGAAAGTAGTTTCACGGTCAAGTACTGAGTCAGAATATAGATCACTTTCTGATGGGTCTGCTGAGCTTAAATGGTTGAATTCCTTACTGTCTGAAATAGGATTATTTATCAAGACTCCTTTAGTGATTTGGTGTGATAACTTAAGTGCCAAGTCTTTGGCTGCTAATCCTGTGTTGCATGCTCGGAGTAAACACATTGAAGTTGATATACACTTTATTAGAGATTTGGTTTCCTCTAGTTTGATTGATATTAGATATATTCCTTCCTCAGATCAAATTGCTGATTGCTTTACCAAACCATTATCACAGTCGTAATTTGAGTATTTTCGAGACAAACTCGGTTTGCTTGTCACACCTTCTCGTTTGAGGGGGAATGTTAGATTATAATCAATTATAGTATAATTGTAATAGTAATTAATTGTAATCAATTTATAATATAATTGTAATTGTAATTAATTGTAACTAATGCCCTTGATTACAATTAATTACAATTACAATTATAATTAATTGTAATTAATGCCCTTGATTTCTGTACGATTGTGATATCTGAATATTTTTCTAGAATGATGTATTCTCCTCCTATTAATACAATACACTGGCCAGATGATTTATCTGAACCTGCAGTCATTTGCTATTTCTGTATTTTACCCTAATTTCTATCTCTTTTCTTTCAATGTAAAGCTGAATAGTTACCGTTTATTCTTTTTGGTACTGCAGTTTAGGTGTTTCCTGAACAGCTTACATGAACCTCCACCATCCATGCTTGCTTAAATACATGGCAACTCTCTCTTTGTAATTTATACGGCTTGAACACTCATCTGGTTCTTCCCTATGCCATCATAGTACACAGTACACACAGAAATCAAATACTCGACTTTATCTTGTCTAGTCTATTCTTAGTTATCAAAGATAATTTTCAAGATACAATATGTGTATATAATCAGGATGTGCAGAAAGGACCAAAAATGTATTAAAAAATTGGAAAAATCTGAATAAAAATTATGAAGAACAAACAGTTGGCAAAAAGAAGGAAAACTTCTTTCATAGAAAGATGCATGATGTCCAGTATGAAAATGTAGCATAATAGGACTTAACGATAGAGTCCGATGCATCTGCTTTGTTTATTCTCAAGAAATATATAGATTGAAGTGAGTAGGATCTGTTATAACAGATCCAAGATATTCAAGGATCATATGGGAGAATTTGAATTTTAAATACAAGGGAATCTAATCTCAACTAACCAAAGATAATAACTTTATCCTATAATATCTAACTTATGACAATAATACTTACACAGAATAATATAATTACCACAGAAAAAGTAATAAAGGAAAAATTACTCAGATAACTAAATGCATAGTTAACGTATGTGTTGTATCATAAACATATATCTGGAGCTTTACTAAGTGCATCCCAATAATAGTTTACAAAGAGTTTAAAAATGTGTGAAACCTAATTCATCTTTCATGGCTCTTCTTTCCATGCTCTCTATCTTGCAAGAACATCCTTATGTTTGAGAACCTTAATCCCTTCACTAATAATAAATTTAGGACATTAGATATGCAACATTTGAAACGAGATTAACTGAATGAAAATGGTCAAAAGGAAAAAGCAACCATAAAGCTGACTCCTTGAGCACGTATAATGAGAAACACTAAAAACACACTCACCTGAGTGAAGGAAAACGCCAAAAGAGAAAAGGAAATACAAAATGTGTTTTACATAAACAAAAAAGAAAATAAACTTAGTGTGTAACAATCATCAAATGCACAACCTCTAAAGCGAAAATAAAACCTACTAAAGTTGAGACCCAAGATTGCTAAAGAAAGAAAGTGAATTCTTTGTAAGAGATGCAAGATAATGATAAGCCACCGCCAATATATATGTAGGATGATGTAGGCTTCTTATCTTCCTGTTCCTCATTTTCACGGAAACATGGAACCTTCGTTATTTTTGAGATGTTACGGAAATATACAGTCTGCCGACATGTGCGATAATGTGATTCTTCAACATTTTTTGGGGTCCAATAATGCTTTTGCATTCAAGAAGGCCACATATTTTTATCCATAATTTTATCATTTTCATTGTAATCTCTAACATAAACCAAACAAATTGAACCCAAAAAAAAAAACATAAACCATACAAATTCATACTTTTTAATGAGTTAATTTATTGACTACAGATATAAATTATATTACATAATCTCTAGACACATATCCTAAATTTTTTAAAATTCATGTACCATGTCATCACATATTTGAGATATCTACCGGTATCAGTGCTTCATGGAACATAACTCATTAACGTTATGTGCACCAAGCTATATTTAAAATTAATAGCTAACATTACAACACAAAAGACATGGTAGCAATGGCTATTTTAAAGAGTTACTTATTGTTGAGGTGGATTTTATAGTTTTTCTATTCTTAAAGAAGCCATACCATTTTCAATTCAGTGAAGGAAGAAGAAGAAGCTTGGCATTTTAAAACACTACAAAAAAACTGTCATTTCGTAGCGGTTAAAATAAACCGCTACAAATATCATATTTTATAGCAGTTTTTGCCGAAACCGCAACACATTTGCAATGGAACATCTTGCGCCAAGTGGCGCTGGTTAGAGTACAAACTTTGTAGCAGTTATCATGAATTGACCACTACACAAATTTGAGCTAAACTAGCACCAAATTTGTAGCAATTAATTTGTTGTGGTTTCCTGAAAGACAATCGCCACAAAAGTGGCGCCAGCTTGGTGCCATGTGGCACAAAGTTTGTCACAGTTAACAGAAGAAACTGCTACGAAATGTAAAGAGTCTAAATATTTGTAGCGGTTAGGGCTAGAAACAACTAAAACATGCAAATAGTTAACAATTTTGTAGCTGTAATTTAAAAATCGCTACATAGTTGAAACCTATATAAACAGTAGTTCTCCACACAAATGTGTTGTGCATGGTAACATGCTATATGTATCATGTTACCTATGACCACATCTGTCGTTTTTCCTTGGAGGTTGGCATGTAATTTCAAACTAGTGTTTCACTTCATGCTACTCTTCCTTCACTATTCATGAAAATTTATAGGGGTTATTAGGTAAAAGTCACTACAGAATGCAAAGAGTCTACATGTTTGTAGCAATTTGTGTAGCAGTCATAATTGGTAAAAGCTACAAACTGCAACTTATTGGTAAACTCTTGGTGGTTTCATACAAAAACCTCCACACATTTGAAGCCTATATATAACCCTCAACGGAAAATTTATTTTGTGAAGAATTATCAGGAAGAAACCAGACATTGATTCAAAAGCAACTGTCCTCTTGAAAAGTTGTAAATGGGCTATGTTTAGTATAATGTTACCTAGCACCACATTTACATCTTATCAAGGGTGGCAACTACTTTTACACCAATGTGGGGCTTGTTGCTGTTCTTCAAACTCAAAATTGTAGTGGTTATAGATTCAACCACTATGGGATGCAAACAATCTAACATTTGTAGCGGTTTTTGGTCTAAACCGTTACAGAATGCAAAAAGCCTTCACATTTATAGCGGTTTATTATACCGCTACAAAAGTGAGCGTATTTAAAAGCAATAGTAGCCCACGCGCATTGGATTCCCACCACGCACCTTTCTTTCTCGCAGATTTCCTTACAACATTTAATTATAAGTTTTAACGAGTGATGGCTTTTGGGAGAGATAAGAGAAAGGACGTGATACAAGGTAGAGTGCCTCGACGAGGGGGTAGCAATACTAGAGGGCAACACAAGGGTAGAAATGTCCCCGTGCCATCATGGCAGGGGACCCTGCATCAGCAAACATTCCCATAGGAAGCGGCCCGACAGGTAAAGGACATGGCCCCATAGGTAGGGGAGGCGACCTTAACGTCGGTACCTAATGAGTATGAGGATGCTGAGATTAGTTTGGATGACTTTGACTTCGGCAATATTCCTTTACAGGAGATGGAGCAGTGGGTGGATGGGGAGATTCCTCAGAGGCACACCAGGTTTATTATGTTGAGGATGAGAGGCACAGAGATTGGAATATGGTGATTCACTTAAAGTCTTGGGACCTTTACAACATGAGTGATGGTGATAACATCGCCTACAAGAGGAAGCCGTTTCAACCCACCAATTTCGAAGACTTCCTCTCTGAAGTCAATGAGAGTTTACCTATTGTTTGGTCAGTTTTTTTAAGTTACGCTTCATAATCAATCAATTTGTAAATGCTAGAAAGAAGAGTGGGAAATAATATGTGTTATTCACTTGATTCAGATTCATGTACAATGGGGGGATATTTATACACATAGAGAGGAGACAAATGGTTAATGACTCATTAAGACGATTGAATACCCTAATCCCTAATTAGCAGTGATACTCATGATTACAATATATTCTGTTTGATTATTTCCTAATTCTGTTTGATTATTTCCTAACACTCCCCCTCAAGTTGGAGCATAGATGTTAATCATGCCCAACTTGTTACAAAGATAATCAACTCGAGTTCCATTTAGGGCTTTAGTCAGCAGATCACCCAGTTGGTCGCTGGACTTCACATGTTCGGTAGAAATGAAGTTCTCCTTGATTTTATCCCGCACAAAGTGACAGTCAATTTCAATGTGCTTTGTGCGTTCATGAAACACAGAGTTGGAGGCTATGTGTAAGGCAGCTTTATTATCGCACCACAGTTTTGCAGGTAACGACGTGGTGAGACCAATCTCCTTCATTAACTGATGAACCCACATAATTTCTTGTACTGATTGAGCCATAGCCCTGTACTCGGCTTCTGCACTTGATCTTGAAACCACATTTTGCTTCTTGCTCTTCCAGGACACTAAATTTCCACCCACAAATACACAGTATCCTGTGGTGGACCTTCTAGTGGTTTTCGATCCCGCAAAATCCGCATCACAAAAACATACAATCTCAGTGTGGCCATGATTCTTGTAGAGCGTACCACGACTGGGTGAGCCCTTCAAATAGTGTAAGACATGTTCCAATGCTTCCCACTGAGCAACCGTCGGTGCTGTCATGAATTGGCTCAGCACACTAACTGGGAAGGTCACATCGGGACGAGTTACTGTGAGATAATTCAATTTGCCAATCAATCTGCGGTATCTCTCAGGGTAGGCAAATGGTTTGATCTTTTCTGGGTCAATCTTCTTCTGTAGATCCTCAGGTAATTCATCAAATGGTATGCTCTCATCGATGTCTAGGAAAGGATTAGGAATCATAGGAAAACTGCTCGGTGCTGCTCCGAGTTTGCCAGTTTCTTTAAGAAGATCAAGAACATATTTTCTTTGTGTTAATAAAATCCCTTTCTTGCTTCGCATAACCTCGATCCCAAGAAAGTATTTTAATAGGCCCAAATCCTTCGTTTGGAATTGAGAATTAAGGAAGGTTTTCAGTGATGAGATGCCCGAAGTATTGCTTCCTGTAATAACAATATCATCAACATATACCACAAGGAGAATCATGCCAGCATCCGTCTGCTGGTAAAACACTGAATGATCACACTTGCTCTGATTCAGACCAAACTTCTTAACAACCGTGCTAAACCTGTCAAACCAAGCACGAGGACTCTGCTTCAAACCATATAGTGACTTCTGTAAATGACATACCTTCCCGCTCTCCCCCTGAGCAACAAAACCAGGTGGTTGCTCCATGTAAATTTCCTCAAGAAGGTCACCATTTAAGAAAGCATTTTTAACATCCAACTGATGAAGGTCCCAACCATATGTAGCTGCTAGAGAAATAAAGAGACGAACAGACGATAATTTGGCCACAGGTGAGAAGGTTTCTGCATAGTCAACCCCATATGTTTGAGCATAGCCCTTGGCAACTAATTGAGCCTTCAAACGTTCCAAGGTGCCATCAGCTTTGGTTTTTATCGCGAATACCCACTTGCACCCAATAGCCTTCTTTCCAGGAGGTAAATCAACGAGAGTCCAGGTACCAGCATTGTCAAGGGCCATCATCTCCTCTTTCATAGCAGCACACCAACCAGGATGAGCCAAGGCTTGGTGGAGTTTAGTTGGAATAGAGATAGAGTCTAAAGAGGCTATGAAGGAACAGGATGGAGGGGAAAGCTGGTTATAGGAAACAAAAGAGGAAATAGGATGAGTGCAAGAACGCTGACCTTTTCTAAGAGCAATGGGCAAGTCAAGGGAAGCAGGGGAATCAGGCACTGTGTCTGATTCAGTAACAGGGACAGGAGACTCAGGCGCTGTATCTGGTTCAGGAGCAAGAGCAATTACCGCTGGATCCGACGCCGAAGCAGGTATTGGTGGGTCATGAACCTGATCAATATCATTGCTCACCTTTGGACGCTTCTGATATACATGGTAAATAGGTGGTTTAGCAGGGGCCGGCTCAGATGCCTGTACCGGTGGTTGTGAAACCTCATAAACCAAGATATCATCAAGACTGTTGGTGGTGTCGGGGGATGGAACAGGAGGAGAGACTGGAAAGAATGGAGTCGACTCATGGAAAGTGACATCAACAGACACAAGATACCGCCGAAGAGTAGGCGAATAGCATCGATAACCCTTTTGAACCCTCGAATACCCAAGAAAGACACATTTTAGAGACTTGGGATCAAGCTTAGTAACAGTAGGATGAACATCACGAACGAAGCAAACACACCCAAAGATTTTTGGGTCAATAGGGAACAAGGGGTTGGAAGGAAATAAGGTGGTGTAGGGAGTGGCTCCATGAAGAACAGGTGAGGGCATACGATTAATAAGGAAACAAGCAGTAGACACAGCATCAGCCCAAAAAGGTTTAGGAACTTGCATTTGAAACATTAAAGCCCGAGCGACTTCTAATAAGTGTCGGTTTTTTCGTTCGGCAACCCCATTTTGAGCTGGTGTATCTATACACGACGACTGATGGATCATACCATTTTGGAGCATATAATTTTGAAATTGAGCAGAATAATATTCTTTAGCATTGTCACTCCGTAAACTTTTCACAGTGACACCAAATTGAGTTTTTATTTCAGCACAGAAGTTGGAAAAGTGAGAAAATAACTCAGAACGATTTTTCATTACATAAAGCCAAGTGGTGCGAGAAAAATCATCAACAAATGTAGCAAAATACCGGAAACCAGACTTGGACTCTACCTGACACGGACCCCAAATATCTGAATGGACTAAATCAAAAGGGGACGCAGCCCGTTTATTGACGCGAGGTGCCAGATGAACACGGTGATGTTTCGCAAACTGACACGACTCACACTCTAAAGAAGACAGATGAGAAAATTGAGGATACAACCTCTTCAAAGATGACAAAGACATATGACCCAGCCGACAATGGATATCAAAAGCAGAGGAACCACCAGAGCTAGCAACTGACCGCGGTACTCGATCATCAAGGAAGTAATGACCGCCAGATTCATACCCCCTACCAATAATCTGCTTCGTCGTAAGATCCTGAATCAAACAGTGGTCAGGGAAAAGTGAGATGAAGCAATTTAATTGATGAGTAAGTTTGCTAGGAGACAATAGGTTAAACGCAAGGTCAGGAACATTAAGAACAGATGATAAGGAAACAGACGGGGTAGGTTGAACAGTGCCAGACCCAAGAACACGTGAATATGAACCATTGGCAATTGTGATTGAGGAGGGGTTGGCATGTGGTGCATATGAAGAGAACAGATGATTGTTACCTGTCATATGATCAGTAGCCCCGGAATCAATGATCCACTTCGAGGATGAAGTAGCAAGGGAGTTACCTATGGCGAGCGCAGTTGGTGCGGAGGAAACCTGATCAGGGGTATCGGATGATTGGACCATATGAGCGGATCCACCACGAGACTGCCTCTGTTGCAACTTTCTGCAGTAACGTTTTGTATGACCAGGTTCCTTGCAATAATAGCAAACAATTCCACCAGCACTAGAATTGGGAGAATTGTAACCACGCCTAGGAGGGACTAGGTACTTAGGAGCTGTGAATGTCGGATTTGGTGTACTTTCCACTGAAGAGCTTGGTCGTGAAACTCCCGGGTTCCTAGCATCGGTCGCACTCCGTCCAGCTAAAGCATTAGCATTACTAGCATTCGAATTAGGAGTTGGGTTCACCATACTATCTGCACGCAACACCCGAGAGTAAACATCCTCAAGGGAGGGAAGTTCTGAGCTGGATAATATCTGGGATCGAATAGTCTCATAGAAAGGATTAAGAGCACTAAGAAAACTCATAATTGCCAGCTTCTCCATATTATCCACCTGAGCTTGAAGATCAGTTGTTGGTGGCATTAACCGCCGCATCTCCTCATACATTTTTTTGAACTCAATGTAAAAATTCTTCAGGGGGCGATCTTGCTGGTCGGCCCGATAGAAACCTCTACATACCTCATGTATTCGAGTAATGCTCCCTTTTCCAGAATACAAAAACTCCAAGCAATCAACAAGCTCTTTAACCGTATTACAATGACTAACAGAAGAAAGGACATCACTGTCAATAGAATTTTGAATTTGTAGAAATAGTCTGGCATCTGCACGAGCCCATGTCATTTTGAGATCATCCTTAGGGGGCAACTCAGTCAAATGACCCTCTTTTTCAATACTAAGTAAGTGCATCCGGATGGTTTTGATCCAGTCCAAATAATTAGTCCAATTTAACTTATGATCAGTGATTTTGTTGGAAACAGGGACCAACTCAGATGTAACACTTGGTTTAGAATCAGCCATAAGGGACTACACAAGGTGAATACTCAAACAGCAGCTAAAGTCAAATGCAAGGAGACTACAACCAGCCACGCATGGGCCAAACCGAGAAGAACTAACAAGAAACCGGCTACACAAGAGCCAATCCGAGACTACAACCAATCTCCCAAAAGAAACCAACCAAGGAGAAAACAGACCACAAATTCCACAGATCAGACAGAAGAAAAAAACTCACCGGAGGATTCAAACAGTCACCGGAAGCTCGCCGGAAGTGTTCAAACCGTGACCAAACGTTGTGAATTTTAAGGATCAGGCCGGAAAAGAGACGGCAAAGCCGAAAACAGAAGTCGCCGGTGAAACGGAGTGCTCACGCGCCGTCACGCGCCACCACCGTGAAGCTGTCTACGAGCGCGTGAAGCCCATGCGCCGTCGTGCCGGTGTCGGATGGCCACCAAACTTCAGGCGAACGCCGATCGGAGGGTGGGGATTCCAGTGGACAGGCGCGTATTCCAAGAATAGGACTGAGACAGATTTCGAATTTCCTCCTCTCTCTCTCTCTCTGTTTTTGTTTTAGATGAAAACGAAGATGCAGACACACACTCAGAGAACCGGGACAGAAAGAACTAAGCTCTGATACCATGTAAATGCTAGAAAGAAGAGTGGGAAATAATATGTGTTATTCACTTGATTCAGATTCATGTACAACGGGGGGATATTTATACACATAGAGAGGAGACAAATGGTTAATGACTCATTAAGACGATTGAATACCCTAATCCCTAATTAGCAGTGATACTCATGATTACAATATATTCTGTTTGATTATTTCCTAATTCTGTTTGATTATTTCCTAACACAATTTAAGTTTTATTTGTCTTCAAACTATTAAACTCAACTCTAACATTTTTCCCATCTTTTTTGTATTGATGGTGATGGAGATTGATTTTAAAAATGTTTATCTTACTGTAATCTGTATATGCTTTTTTTTTAAAAAAAAAAACATTTTATTTGTTGTAGCAGTTGCTACACACACTATTCAATTAACCGCTGTAAAAACCGTCACATCAACTGTTACATATTTCACTCATATATCCCTATAAATACCACCACAACACCTTATTCACAACTTCTTCCTCCCCAACTTCTCTCGTTTTTTTTTTCCTGTCAATGTATTTAGAAGAGGGTATGTGCTAATTAAGCTTATCAAAAATAGTAAAGAGTTTTTTCTATATGTTTTATTTGAAATTCTTATTTTCTTATTATTATTTGATATTATTTCTTATTTCCAGAACGGCATTCCCTCAACAATTCTTCTACAATCATCAACATTCATTTTATAATCAAATTGAAATTTGCTCAAAAAATAATAAATTTATATTATCTATATTTTCTCAGTATTATACCTATATAATATTCATAATCAAATATCATCTAATAGTATTATCTTTTAAAATATTAAAATTTATAATATAAATTTATCAATTAACTAATAAAACTAAGATGCCAAAATAATAATAAAAAAGGAACTATAGATGATTTCTTATTAAAAAAAAATTATTTGTAACGGTTATATAACCGCTACAATATTTACAAAACTTTTGGCACATATTTTAAATTTTTTAAATTGGCAGCACAAATTTATAGCGGTTTTGAACTGCTACAATTTAAATTCAAATTTTGGCACCATTAACAATTTCACCCAATATTCTACAAATGTTTGCCACCCATTTTTTAAATTTTTTTGCTACTACTCACACTTGACAGCTACAAATACTTGCAATCTCACTTTGTAGTGGTTTGTAAACCGCTACAAAATGTTAACAAAATAGGTCATTCAGATGTCATTTAGTAACGGTGTTCCATAACCGCTACAATCTCAATAGCGGTGATGTTACTTGAATAGTGGATTGTTTTAACCGCTACAAAATAGCTTGTTATAATGCTTTTGGTAGCGGTTTCTCTGATTGCTACCCACGTCATTAGTAGTGGTTGGAACTGCTACAAATGCACAGTTTTCACCGCTACAAAACATCTTTTTTTTTTTTGGGTAGTGAAATGCTCATGTTAACATCCTGAGGTTATTCCTTCCCTTTGAACCACAATTTAGTTAAGGGGTATGCTTTGAATGAATCATAAAGGCACAAAAGCCACTCCTTGGCAACCACTTGGACGAAGCCAAAATCTCTCAATGTGCAAGAGGCATTGGTCAATGCCTTAGGCACTGAGAGAAGTTCCTTTAAGGCAATATAAATTTAGCTATTAGAGCTCAGAAACTACCCAATTATGTTTGACCATCATTCAACCAACTCAAATGAGCAAGCCATAATTAAACTCAGATGTACGTGCTCTTGATATGATTGGCACACAATCGGAAACCTTTGGGGTTGACCACTAATTGAGGGATTTCCAAATGATACCATTATAATCTGTTGAATTTGATGAAGTACAAGACTTGGCTTAGATATATTATATATGATAAGGCATGGTCTTAAATATTTTTGTTAATGAATGATGTATTTCAAGTTTGCCTCACTAGTAAGAGCTCCATTTCAATCCCCTCACTAGTGAAGATCTAGAAGATTGGTGAGAACTATTCGGATCTAAAGTAACTAATGTGTGATGTTAGGAATGATCACAAGGTTTTGTAGCCTTTGACAATAGAGCTGACAGTCTATTGACCTTAGAATTAGAGTCAAGTTCAGCATCTCCTGCCACTTATAGAAATGAGATTGTGGTTCAGAGCTAGTGAACGTAATGAACGGAGCTACAAGGCAAATGAGTGAGCTTAGCCCGTAACTGTGTAGGGAATTGTTGTTGCTTAGGCTGGGTAAACTTAGGCTTAGGAAACGTAGTTTAAGGGTCGACTGAGATTTAAAAAAACTCCAGATTGATCAAGATTTGAAGGAAAGGAAGGCTTGAGTGCCTCATTTAATCATTTAGATTCAAACCTCATAGTACTTGCTATTTCTCTTGAGTTTTTACTTTTAGGACAAAGAAAGAAGGTGATGAGCCCAAGTATGGTGGAAAAAAAAGGAAAATCAGTTGAAGAAGAGACTTGTAATTTTGGTACTTACTGACTTTGCTACCTTAAACAGAAAATTTGAAAGAAATAAAAACAAATCAAAGATTCTACTGACCTTTGTAGTAAGGAAGCCAATAAATGCATATTATTTGCCACGAAGAATAAAGAGCCATATCTTGCCATAATTGTGTTAACGATGCTCTTTCCGAAACGGTGGTAAAATTGATTTTTGCTTTCTGTTGTCCCTCCATCGCTGCCTTCGGAATTCCTTATTCAGGAAAACGACGATATATATATGCGATTCAACTATCTGCTGTATAAAAATGTTTACCCAAGAAAATGGAAATTTAAAAACATACCCATAATTATTCTACCTTCGCCGGTCTCTCCGAGCTCCGGTGTTCTGAGCAAACGGAAAGTAAATAACTTGTGGTCCAAATTGAGGTAAGGTTGGAGAAAGAAGAGAGAAAACAAAAGGGTTCTGATGAGTAATTACGCCGAAGCAAATCAAATACGGATTTCCGTTATAATATGAACAGTAAAGCTTAGAAGGTGAATTTGGGTTTTGTGTTTGGAGAAAGTACCATAAAAAACAACGCTTCGAAATATAATAAATAAAAAATCAACGAATAAATTCTATCGGGAAAATGAATAAAGTAGAGGGGAAGAGATAAGGATGAGAAGGAAGCCCTATCCATCTTCGTGTCGTTCGGGAAAATAAATTAGTATCGCATACGTATGCCCTCGTACAATTGCCACCAAGCATGTGCTCCCTCTCTTCTGTCGATATCTCTTTCATCTCTCCCTCTCTTAAGGCTTAAGGCCGTAATGCTTTCTCTTTTTCAGATCTGCAACCTCAAATCCTCTCATTTTGGGTAAATTATTATATATGTTTCTCTACAAACTCTAGAGAGTCTCACCTTCTTCAGAAATCAACTAGAGTTTTGATTTCTCTTGATTGTATCTATTAAGCTCTCAGAGATTGTGAATCCTTCTTGTCGCTCGATTATTTTGCTCGCACCTACCAGCAGTGACTCCAAGTCTCTATTTATCAAGTGAGGGTAATGCTTTTGTACGATTTCTTGGGCTTATGGCGGAGGGGGGAAGGCCGGCGTGGGGAGAGAGAGGAGAACGGTACAAACGCGTCAAAATGTGAACGGAGGGTTATGCTGTTGTGGACCGTTTACTATTTATAGTTAATTATCATATGTTTTCTATATTTTGTGTTTGAGATTAATCTGCTACTACCTGTGAATTGTACAGTGTAATGGACGCAGCATCGAAGGCAAGACAATAGATACTGACAATGGAAGATTTCGGTTCAAGGCAAAAGGCAAGTGTTAGTTGTCTAATTTTGTAATAGTATTTTTTTTTTCAGAAGTGCTAAGAATTTGTCCAACTCTATGAGAGTTCATGTTATAATCAAGTACTGTCTCCGGTCCTAATTATAAGAGCTAATTATAAAAGCTAGTTGACTTTCTTTAGAGAAATTAAGAAAGCTAAATAAGTTATTTAATCATTTCATATGTTAAATATTATTATATGATATATTAGTTTATTAGTCAAATTAATAAGTTTGAAGACAAAAATAAAAATAAAAATACTTTAAAGTAATTTAATTAGCTTCCTTAATCTCTCCAAAAAAGGCAACTAACTCTTATAATTAGGACCGAAGGAAGTACATTTTATAATCTACTATTTCTATTTCCCTCTAATAGTTACCCACGAGGCTCTCCAGCATTACTCTGATAATTATTGGAATTTTAATAGGGTATTACAATCGGGCCCTTATATATATATATATATATATATATATATATATATATATATATGGATATTTTTAAAAAGTAAAATATATTTTTTCCATGTTTGTTGTTTTTAATTTAACGAATTTTAATCAATTGTAACCTTTTGTTTATAAACATAATTTGTTAATTGTATATTATATATAGAGAGAGAGAGGATGAGAGAAGAATATGGATAAAAATAATGATGATTATGCCCCAATAAAATATAGTTTTGATTGTTTTACATAAAAAAGTCAACGTTAGACCAATAAAGTACAACAATATGGTGCCGTAATAATTATGGTTTTGATTAATCACCCGCCACTACATCCTCAAGAGCATGTATTTTAGAGCCGGGAAATCGGCGTCGGGCCAGCCCTTTTAAGTCCTGGCCTTGTAGGGCTCGGACTTGAAAAATATGCCTGAAATTTGAATTTGGCACTGCAGGGCCGGCCCTGTAGGGCCTCGGGCTTTATCGGGCCGGCCCTACAGGCCTTGTTACTGTAGCTTTTTCAATTTTTTAAGAAAAAAAATTAGTCCAAGAGTGTCAAGAGGAAGAGGCTAGGAGGCACATATATAAATACATAATAACTATACTCTGATTTTATGATTTGGTATATTATTTGCTGCAGATAATGATTATGGATGTGTTCATGATGCGGGAGAAGAAATTCATGACATTTTTACTCCTGAAGCACAGCCTTCTGCTCAAAGTGAAGTACAATCAAATATCTATGAAATTGATGAGAGTGATGAAGAAGGTGACAGTTGACAATGATAGTGGTATGCTTTTATATTTTATGTGAGTTATCTAATGTTATTTAGTTTAATACTTCTTAAGTTTTATGTAAGTCAATTGTGGACAATGATTTGTTTTTCATTACAAATTAATGAATGTGTTTATTTGTTGGATAATTTGTATTGTTTAGATATTAATGTTGATAATATTTATTTGATAGATTAGAACTTTAATGGTTGCAATTTACTAATTATATTTCTTTGGAAAAAACCTAGAAAAAAATAATTAAAATTTGGAATAGTAATTTCCAGGCCCTGTAGGGCCGGCCCTGGCCCTGGTACTATCGAGCCGGGCTTTAAAAAACAGATGTTTTCCTTATCTCAGGCCCTGGAGGGCTGGCCCTGTAGGGCCCAAGCTCTGGTGGGCCAGGCCCTGTAGGGCCGGGCCGGCCCTAATTCCCAGCTCTAATGTATTTAGTTGAATGGAAATATGTCAGGTTAAACTTTGACTTAATAAGCTTAGACCTATAATGGGAATATGAAGTTTGAGCCTACGTGTAGACTTTTTTTTTTTTTTTTTTTTGTTCAGGCCTGAGCCTACATGAGGTCTAGCCAAGCTTGAAGCCTTTTTATAGGCCTACTAACAATATAAGTCTTTAAAAGGCCCTTATATTGCAAGCCATGAAGACCATAGTCTACTAAAACCTAAATAAATGTAGACTTTTGGTACATTTCAAAACCAACATATATATTTACAAATTATAGGTTTTGAATAGGCTTAAAGCCTATTTAAATCCTACATAAAATTAAAATAATCGTAATTACTAATAATAAAAAAAATGTATATATTATAATTTAGTACTAAATATACTCATATCAATCTAGTGATAAACACAAAATTAAACATCGACGACACAATATATAAAAATATCATAAAAAGTTGATATCAGTGTAATGAAAATTGTGTATAAAAAAATAATTAAACAACACAATAATATCAACATCAAGGCTTTAGTATAATCTCCTCCTGTCCAGATGGCTCCTGTACAATAACACTAGGCAAGGGCAGGGAGCTTCTTCATGACATAGGTGGCCCCCCCCCCCCCCAAAAAAAAAGTTATATAATGTAAAATTTAATTTTGACCCCCCAATTTTTTTAATACATTTTTCCCTCTCTCTTTTTTTCCCCATTCCCTCCCCCTGGCGTTGACAACTTATAATTTTAGAGCTTTTGACAGTTAGCTTTCATTTAATTCCTAAGGATGCTTGTATAGCTTTCAACATTGATAATATTTGCACTTTTATTGCAAAATACTATCCTACTGATTTTACTGAGCAAGAGAAGATAATTTTGAAGCCTCAACTTCAACATTTTGTTATTGATGCTTCTTGTCATCCAGATTTAAACAACCTATTAAGTCTACCTGAATTATGTTGTGCTTTGATGAAAACAGGGAAATCTAAAGTGTATTACTTGATTGATCGATTTATTCGCTTCTTATTAACTCTTCCAATTTCAACAGCTACCACAGAACACTCGTTTTCAGCCATGAAAATAATTAAGATAAGGTTACGTAATAAAAAGGAAGATGATTTTACTGCAGATAATATAGTAATTCATATTGAAAAAGAAATAACTGACACTTTCACTATTTAAAAAGAAAGTAATTTTTAATTATTTAATTTAGTATAGTATTTTATTAATTTTGTATTATAAATTACATTGTTAACTTTTAATATTATGATATATTATATAACAGGAAATCTTCTGGAATTTCATGATATCTCCTCATTTTATAATTGATATGATATCTATACTAGAGATACACATATTACCTTATACATTATAATTATTAAAATAATTTTATTATAAATTTGAATATTTTTAAAATGTTATATAATATTAAAAATTTTAATTAGTTAATGAGTATATTTGGCCCCCCCCAAATTTTTATCCCAAGCTCCGCCCCTGACACTAGGTAATACAATAATTACCTATTATAACTTTAAATTAAAAATTACTCCTACAATATAATAATGGTTGGCAAATAAAATTAAATATAAGAATGAAAACATATAAATATGAGTATAAAAAACATATAAATTAAATATTATGTGTGTGTATATATATATGATATAAATTATATTATATTTTTTGTGTAAACAGAATAGGCTTGAAGGCTTACAATCTAGACCTTAACAAAATAGGCCTAACCTATTTACATATTTAGGTTTTTAAACAGGTATCAGCCTGGCCTATTAAATAAACAAGCCAGGCTGTAGGCCACCTGATAAAAGTCTAACCTATTTCCACCCCTCGCCCCTAGGTAGCTTTTCATTTAAAGAATTGGTTTTCGTCATTGTGGGCATGATTATTCACGGTTCCATCCACTCTTTCATTTCTTCTTTTGAACAATCATCAACTATGCACTATTGGATCTAATGGAGAAAAGATTACCTCAATGAAATTTTCCTTCCAAACCAACTAAGTTTGGGTTTTAGAGATTTACCAGAAAGATTTATTGGGTATGCGCGCGCACTTATACATATACATACATACAAATATATGTGTGTGTGAACAATATCGTTATTATTGGATTAATCTTTGTTAATGTGATCCTTTGAAATACACAAGGTTCAAAAACTTTTTTCGGATACACTGGAATTTCAAACTACAAGAAGAAAACAAGGAAAAAGATGAAAAAGCCAACAACAAGAAAACCAAGAAGATTGCATCAGCTCTCATACCCATGAAAAGAACTCGGAGCTGGCTTGGCTAACGAGTCTTTCATACAATTGTTGTCTCTATTAATGCATTGGAACTCCACCTTCCAGCTTTGTTCCAACCATTGATGTCAAACTCACGAATTAACTCTCCGAGTTTACCGTTTTTAGCTTCTAACTCACAAAAACGAATCAAGTCAGTGATAAACTCATGTTGGTTGTAAACTCAGTTAAATTCACGAGTTTATACACCAAGTTTACCACTTTTACGTTTTCAGCTTATAAAACTATGTTTAAGTACTCTTAAAATCGTGTTAGTTTTTTTGATTGGATCATGCTCAATAGCTTTATATAGAAATTTTTGTATTAAATATGATAAATAATGAATATTGATGGATTTAATTTCAATTATTTGGATTGAAAGGATATTTAAATCAAATTGTTGTCATTTTTATATTTTAATTATTTAATTATACACTAGTAATACCTATTTAATAATAAAAATAAACTCTTACGAGTTTACGATTTGAATTCACAATACGAGTTTACGTCACTGTCACGAGTTTGCTTAAACTCGTGAGTTTGACAACCTTGATTCCAATATTCTTATAATCTCTGTGAGCAGTTGCCATTCATCATGCATCTCCGGGATCTCATTTTTAATTTGAAGCAGGTCTATAACCTCGTAAGAGTGTCACCTAATCAACCGCATTGAGATCTATACAAGAATTTGAATGACAATGAATAAGCCTTTTCATTGACAATTCCTATGCCGAACATTACCCTACTTAAATGAGTCAAGTCTCTTCTTTAAAATAATTATTATTGGCTCGTTGCAGGTATTTTCTTAGCTTCTTAAATGAAGAATTTTAAATAAATTTTGTTTTTAATAATAAGTTAATAATTAAAAACAAAAAAAAATTGAAAATTGAAATAGCTAAGAATTAAACCATTTAATCTAAAGCTATATTAAATTATAAATTGTGTTAGAGATATGCACATAAAGAAAGGTCTGTTGCATGCAAGCATATATTTCAAACAATAAAGGGAAGACTAACTTGCGTCTCTTTGGATAGAGGAGAGGAAAAAAAAAATCTACTGAATTCAAGTTTTTGAAAACAAAAAATATATGTGATATTTTAAAATTTTCATCAACATAACATGCCTAAGATGAAAAAAGAAAATTAATTAAAATTTGTAGGGGGAATTGCTAAGAAATCCCTATTGCAAAACTTAGAGTCCAAAGCTATCTGATATTTGTTTAAGGAACCAGGTCCAACCTATCTTTGTGCAAAATTGAACACAATTGCTATGTTGCACACAGGGACGGAATCAGAAATTAAAATTAGGAGGGGTAAAATTTATAAAATAGAACCTAGATGTTTATAAAATTATACTTCAGCCCTGTAATAATTTCAATGTTTTCATTTTAGTCCTTTTATCAAACACTCAATGAGGACTAAAGTGAAAAATTGAAAGTTTTATGAGGCTAAAGTATAATTTCCAAGAAATTTAGGTTGGATTCTATAATTTTAGGGGGGCCACCCCTAGCCCCGCCACTAGGTCCGTCCTTGGTTGCACATAGATGACAAAAATTTGCACCCAATTAAATATGTGGGCGTTAACATATTTTTTAGCAATAAACTTTGTAATATGAAATTTTTCAACCCTTTTGCCAAATTTTTAATTCCAATCCTCTATTTTATTTTTTTCTTAAAAAAAATAGAATTTATCAATCCTTCCCTTCCATCAAAACTAATAGCTTGAATCTGAATAGTAAGAAGACAGAGTTGTACCAGTAATGAAGCATCACATGCATACATCGCAGGCATAGTCAAAAGTGTGTCCATATTTGACAATGCCCTCATAACTAGTAACAATAATAATGTAGCAACTTTTGTTAGTTTGACATTAATAATGGACCAACTTGGAATCAATTTCCAACTACTTGTATGGACAATGCTCTTCCATTTATAGCAACCATTATTCTTTTCGGTCTTCTCCTACATGATACCCCCACCTATTTGTTTATCATGTATAACCATTTTTATTGATACTTATCAAAGAATTAAAAATTTAGAACAAGTTTTCTTTGAATTTAGGATTAATATCATTTTTAGTCCTTGAAATTTAACTTAATTTTGGTTTTAGTCTCTCAAATTTGAAACTGGTGGTTTTGGTCCTTCAAGTTTACTTTGTTCATAACTGTTAGGGAAGATGATACTTCCCCAAAATTTCACCGAAATTCGAAGACTGCCTTTCTTTTTTTTTAATTTAAATAAATTTTATTATATATTTACCACATCGGCTTTTCTAATCAGTATGTTACATAATAATTTGACGGAGTTAGTGCTATGTAGGATAAATTAATGCCATCAAATGTATCTCCAAGTCTTTTTTATACTTCAAAGACTAACGGTTATAAATGAGTAAACTTGAAAGACCAAAACCACCAGTTTCCAATTTAAAAGACTAAAATCAAAATTGAGTGAAACTTCAAGGACCAAAAGTGGCATTAACCCTTGAATTTATCTTTAGAGACATCATTTAAATTTATTGAGTCATCATTTTAAATCAAATGACACTACTAGTGTTAAAATTAATGTGCTAAAAATTACATTTGATACATTTAAGAAACTTATAAATTGAAAGTTGAAATAAATTAGAGAATCAAATTTATACATTAGCAATAATATATATTTAACTTGCCCGTTAAATAATCGGTCCACTCTACCGTTTTCCCATTATTATTATATCGACCTTGAGCCCAATAAATACATATTAAAATCAAATATAAATATAGATAATGTAATAGATTCATGACCTGCTTAATAATTTTTTTTTTTAACCCTGATAATTTTTTTAGCTTACCTAATTTCTTAATAATCCAAATAATAAAATTTTATATAGATAATTATCTAATATTAACGTAAAGAGAAAAATTAGAGATTAGCACAAAAAAAATAGAAAATTTAGATATTATATAATTATTCATGTAGAATTTGTTTATTCGAATTCTTAAAAAGATTAAGACTCCATAGAAATTCTATAATACAGGAAAAAAATTTCAGTTATTTTTAAATATATTATAGTTATAGGATCATGGCATATGCATAAAATTTGTTAGCATATTTTTATAATAGATTAAACATTTCAATTTATAACAATTCGGATATGATAGATTAAATATATCAATTTATTGGCGTTAATAATTTTTTTAGGTCTAGATTTTAAAAATGAATAAGGAAGTTATGATGATGATGTAAACGTGGGTGATACCTCAGGAAGTTATCAATATATATGAAGGAATAATAATAATAATAATAATAATAATATATCAAATAGTTTAATTTATCTAGTAAATGATATTGTCATGTGGAGTATAGGTAGACCAAAAATATGTCACACAACCAACCTACCAACGTCCCTCTTATAACATAATTAAGTAAGTATACACTAATACTTCATTTACTCACCAATATATTAATAATAAAATCAGGTATTTATCGTAAAACTATATGCATATGA
Source organism: Acacia crassicarpa (assembly GCA_034222035.1). Classification (NCBI taxonomy): domain Eukaryota; kingdom Viridiplantae; phylum Streptophyta; class Magnoliopsida; order Fabales; family Fabaceae; genus Acacia; species Acacia crassicarpa. Next base: position 30,454,984 of record JAWXYG010000008.1, on the reverse strand, counting down.
TATATTCTTGTAGACCCCCTCACATCCTTTTTACAAGTTACACACAACCGAATTATCTAGATTAAGAAGCCTATTAAAATTGTTTAAATGTAATAAACGTATAAGGAATATATTTTTATCTAAATATACCCTTATTCGTATATAAAAGAAAAATCCTAAAAAAAATACCACTTAAATTTCAAAATCTAAAAAATAAAATTTCTCATTAAAATAAGTTGTTAATTACTTTATTGTTATAGTTAATCTCAGTACTCTTGTGGATAACCAGATTTAAAAAAGCAAGTGATCTTTTTACAATCACATTTGGTACAGAGAGTAATTGGCTGTTAGCTATCTTCTTTATCAAAAAAAAAAAAAAAACAGAGACGAAGGAACAGAGAGTTTTTTTTTGGTCAAAAAAGGAACAGAGAGTACTCGCTTATAAGGACGGAAGTGGCGGTACTAATTTATAACCAACTCATTAAATGACATTGTCATACTTATCGCATAGATCCTCAACGCTAATAGATTAGACTGTGTTTTGAATTAATTCTTTAATGGGTTATAGGCAATTTTGTCCTGATTATTATCTTAGTTAATTTTAATCATTAGTTAATTAAATATGTCGAACTAATAATTTACATGTTATTTATGTTATTTTTGTTAAAGTGTAATTTTACCCTAAAGGTTAAAATCTAACTTAAAAATAAATAAATAAATAAAGAGAAAAACATTTCTCCTATTGTAGGAAAAGTGTATCATGTCACACACACATAAAATGATGAGACTCATATATATATATATATATAATGCTAATAATGTGTGTGTGTGTGAGTTCCACCATTTCATGTGTGTGTAGAAATCTTTTTCGCAACATGAAAAGTTTAAACCCCATAAATAAATTACACATAAACTTTCAGGAAAAATTTGTACTTTAACAAAAATGACGTGGATGATATATAGATTATCAATTTAGTATAACTGGTTAAGTAATGATCAAAACTAACTAGGATAACGATCATGATCAAATTACTCTATTTTTTATACTTTCAGAACAAAATTGCATCTCAAAAAACTTTCGAGGAAAAATCTCCCTTTTATCCTTCTTCAATCTTCACAATTTCACCTTTTTGATGTGATTGGAAATGTTGCTTAATTTAGAATTCAAATCCTCATGACCTATTTTTTTAAAATAAAAAGTTATAACCGATTCAAACACGATCATAAATTAGAAATGGAAAATCAAGAGCAAATATTGAAATATATTTTTGGGTTCCAAATGTAAGATCGAATTTACGAGTGAACTTTGGTCCAAAATTAAGACTTTGTTTTTTAAATTTTATCTCTTATATTTATCATTCTTTTCTAAACTAATTTAACTAATGTGTAAACTAATATATACTCTAATGCCACACAGAAGTATGGCAGAGAAATTTTGTCACTTGTTTTTTTTTTTTTTTTTGCTATTACACCCCGTTCATAAGAGCTTTGTCCTGCCTAATCTGGATCGAGGTTCTGTCGGGACTCGAATTCCGGATCGAGGTTCTATCGGGACTCGAACTCGAGACCCCTGCTTAAGGAGCCCAAGTCCCTTCCATTTGTGCCAACTCCCGCTGGTTGTCACATATATTATAATTTAGTGATTTATTTCACTTTTGTAATCCCTTCAAACTAGATAAATAGGTTTAATACCATGCTATAAATAACAAATAAATACTGACCCATAAATGTTGGGGCTAAAATTACAGACCCGTATATATGTTCGTAAGCCACAAGGCCTAGTTGGAGCCGATTCTAGATCTAAAATAGGACTGAGGATAAATGCTTGCCCAATATAGGAGCCCAATACTCAAGATATTGGGCTGAGACTATGATGAGCCCAAATGGTTAGCCCAATAATGTGAACCCATATACGGTCCCAAGTCACCAGCCATTGCTGGAGTCAATTCTCGTTCCGCCATGGCGCTAGAAGCTTACGCATCAGGAAACCCTGACAAAATCCACACCGACGTCCTCACAAAAGCCAGGGAAGCTTGCTACAAGGTCTCTTAACTTCCGAATTCTCACAAATTTATATTTATATATACTCTTATTGTATATGTTAAATTGTTCATGTGTTTCTCAATGAAATGTGGTGACTCATTCGCGATTTGGATGAATTCCTGAAGGCTCGCGATGCTTTCTACGCGTGTCTGGAAAAAGAATCCGACAAGAAGCCCACAGAAATCGCTTCAGTTGGTTTGTTATACCCTGTGGAATGCAAAGAATCCAGGGCTGAGTTTGTGAAACAATGCCGTACTTCTTGGGTAAGATGGCTCTAATTTTGTTTGATCTTTCATGTCTTCAGTGTATTGATCTTTTTGCTAATTTTAAATGTTAATCTTTTGGTAGGTGAAACATTTTGATAGGCAGTACTGTCAGAACAAGAGGGTTCAGAGGCTATTGGACGATAAAGGGGCGAGGAGAGGTCCGTTGATGCTACCGCAGCCTTACACTTTCAAGCCCACTGCTTAATTTTTCTGTTAATACATACATTGACTTTTCAATATGGATCATTTAATGATGGGTAGAGTGGCCTCCTTATAGAACTCAAAAACCAGTTTCTTGAACATATATAGCAAGTAATTTGAAATAGAAAGAGCGATTGATTGAAGGATACTCTTATTCGGCTGAATTTATTCGTTTGGCAGGGGTATAGAGATCGTCTTGGCCCCTGGGGAAGATGGAAGTGATCATCAGATCTTTCTTTTGCGTGAATGTGGGCATGATTATCTAAGTCATTTGCAGGAAACAAGTTCTAGAATGGTTTTAATGATTAGCAGTTGCTACATCTTAAATTGTGGGTTTCATTTCATCTCATTTGCTGGCATTCGTAATTTTTTTTGAACATGATGATTTGTAGTTCTTGTTCCGTGTTTGACTGTTGATCATGAACCTGCTTCAATACATTTGTAAAGTATTTTAGTCCTAATGGACTACTGAACAATAGGGCATCTAAGGTAAGAGAAATAACTGATAGTCCTCACAAGCTTTAGGCTTTTTTATTTATTTATTTATTTTTCCTTTTTTAAGTGTTCAGGAGCATTGTTCAGCCGGCAATCCTAATCTTTACAGAATTTTGTAGACTTTTAGCTAGTATTGTTCATTATTCACTGTTCTTGTTGCGCTGAAACTGAATATCCTGGTTTGAGAGCCAATGCTATCATGATGGTTCAATTGCACGGGTTCCCTGTGGGTTGTCGGTGAAGATCACGTTAAAAAATGAACAATCTTGCTAACTTAAGATTATTCTTATCCAAACAACAACATCATTAAACACTTAGTGTTGAAGGGGCAGTAGAAGACATAACAATTTTTTATATATGAAAATTAGGAAGAGGTGGTGAAATTAGGAAGGGGCATCATAATGGCTTTGAGGTAGCTGCCTTTAATTCTGGACATGCAGTTCCATTTTCTTTCTTTGAAGCATCTACAATGTCATGACTCTTCTGTATGGATTGTCAAAACATTCTTGTTTTGGCTGAAAGCCTGAAACTTAAGAATTCCATCATTTTCATTACTAGTAATCAATTTAAATATTTTAGGTTTTATTATTGTTTTAGGTCATTATATCAGAGTCAGGCCAACAAAAAAAAGATCATTATGTCAGAGGGTTATTTGGCTATAATATGTAATTGGACTACAGACAGATTCATTGCAAGTGCTTCTGGTTTAAGTTGATTGGCCTATCTTCTTTCTCATTATTATATCTGAAGATTGCATTTATCTGTGAATGCATTGTTGTCATAGATAAGTTTGTTTGCAATGTACTTGGGATTTTCCCATAGTTCAAAACCTTGTGTGCTCAATTTATTCGTGGAAAGCAGTTAATTATTTTACCCAGTGGCTTCATAGATGATCACTTGGGAAAATAGGTGATAGGTAAAATATCATTAGTTAATTGTACTAAACAAAAGAAAACACTTAGATTCTCCCATTTTAGTTATCTTCTTGTTAAAATAACTTAAATCAGGTCAGTGTCAAGAGTTCTCTTACAATTGTAAGATTGTGTTTTGTGAATTAGATATGCATGTTGTATAGAACTACCAAGACTAACACAGGAAAAGTGCTCTCTAACAGAACCCATTCTTCCTATGAATGGAAGTTGTGAAGCAGGCATGTTTAGGGAAATTAATGAAGTTCTACCCAAGAGTCATTTTACTTTTTTTTTTTTGGAGCGATTGGAGAAGCTTAATAGATTGCTTAATCATAACATATGTTATATATCATTAACTTATATATCAATTTATAAGTCAGATTAATTAGTTTGGAGAAAAATAATAAATACAAATACTTTAATATAATTCATATAACTTTCTTAATCTTTCCAAAAAGCAATCAATTGGCTCTTATGTTAAAGACTAGTGGGAGTATAATTTTTTGATAGAAAACTCAGTAAGATAACTTATGTGCATTAGCAAATTTTTACCAAGTTTTTTTTTACCCCATTTGTTAACTATTTTACGTCATTAATAAAAGAGTAAATGCTCTTTCTAGTCCCTGACAAAAAACGGAATCCCCATTTAATCCCTTACAAAAAAAAATCATTTTTAGTCCATAAAAAGGATGAATAAGGGTTGATTGGTTGACATTTTGATCTCTCACAAATTTTCAAAAGATCCTTTTTAGTCCATAAAAAGGACGAATAAGGATCGATTTTTTTGTAAAAGACCAAAATAGAGTCCGTGTTTTTTGTCAGGGATCAGAAAGAGTATTTACTCTTAATAAAAGTTGTTATAGTCTAAAACGTTTCATGAATTTACCCAAACTTTATAAAATTACCCTTATTTTAAAATTCGTTCATTTCATTAGTTCTATCTCTATGATGATAATCTCTTCTAATATCTCATTAATTCCTCTCTCAATCTTAATTATATGAAGTGCATATTTGATAAAATAAAAAATAAAAAAATAATGGTTTAAAGATTTAGCCCTAAAACAATGGAACTTATGAGAGATTGAGATGGTTAGTGAATCATGTAGTTTTAGTTTTTGTTTAGAGTTGCTTATTATAATAAGTATGTTCACGAAAGTCACAGGCTTACCTTATATTTTTTTTTTTTGATATGAAAGATTACTACGATAAATTAAAAATTAAAGTTTGGGGAATAGGATCCCATACAATCATTGAGCACTAAAGTCCTAAGATGAAAAGGACACTCATTGAAGAAAGCATAATTGGAGAGACCATCCTTGGCCAGACGATCCGCTACTCTATTCTGAACACGACCTATATGTTCAATCTGCAGGCTCCAATGTAAACTCATTAAGCATCTAATATGATATATAACCAGACTCTGCACGTCAGGCCCATCTTTCTCCTTCAGCATGTTGACAAGATTACTTGAATCAGATTCACAAATGACTTGTTTAAAGCCTTTCTCCCATGCCAATTGAAGCCCTTTTAAAAGGGCCCACTCCTCAGCCTCACTTGGTGCACAATTACCTAACGGAGCTGATTCACCCGCTAGCCAGCCACCGTTATGATCCCTAATCACAGTGCCATAACTTGCTTTTGTCCTGTCACCAGTTGTAGCCCCATCTACGTTGACCTTAACCCATCCGTTAGGGGGATATTGCCAAGACTTAGAACTCCTCAATTCCTCTGATTCAACTACGGTAACAGGTTCTTCAGCGGCAAAAAATTTCCAGGAATTCAGAACCACCATAGCCAGATTTGTTGGCCTGCAAAAATGCTCATTGAAGACTGTTTGGTTTCTCCAGAACCACATCTTCCAAATACCCACACCAAATATGAACTCCCAATTTGCAATTCCTTGAGTACCAATCTCCTCCACAAGATTAAAGTGGAACCATTCCTGCAAGGACATCGAAAAGAAACGTAACTGAAATTTCGGTTGCACAAGTGCCATCCACATTTCTTTAGCCACCATGCAGTCGCGCAAGATGTGAATGGTAGATTCAGATTCTAAATTACAGATAGGACATACTGCAGACTCCTTTGACCATTTACTCCTCCACTCATTAGTCAAGAGTCTATTATGGGAGGCCATCCACATAAAAACCCTGATACGTTCTGCTCCTCTCCACTTCCAAATTTTCTTGAAACAAGGATGATACAGCCCACTATCAGTGTTATCAATTAAAAAGTAGGCTGATTTAACAGAAAATGATCCTTTATTGTCCGCTCTCCAAAGCAATACATCCTCCCCTGCAGCTTCGATCGGAGGGCAAGATGCAATCAGCCTTTGCACAACCTCATCCTTTACAATAGTTGACAACCTAGTTAGATCCCATGTACCATTCACTAACCATTCAGATACTGAGCTCAATCTCTCTGCAACGGTTAATGGCCTTACACAGAGTTCATCAACGCGCTGGTCTTGCAGCAGCCATTTATCAGTAAAAAATTTTACTAAGTTACCATTTCGGACTCTCCAAGCAATCCCTTCTTCAATATGATTTTTTTGACTACAAATAAACTTCCACAAGGATGAATCACCAGGCCTGACTTCAAACAAACTATGCTCATTCCTTAAGATGTACTTGTGTAATAACACATCAGTCCATAAGCTCTTTGATCCCGCTAAAACGTTCCAAGCCAATTTGCAACCAAAAGCTTGATTCATGACTGAGAGTCTTTTGCATGACAGACCCCCACAATTCTTAGGTTGGGTAAGAGTATTCCATCCCAGGTTATGGAAACTGTGCTTGTTTGATTTCCCCCAAATAAAATTGCACTGAAGTCTTTCCACCTCATTGCAAATACTTAGGGGGATCTGGGTAACCTGCATCGGATAGAGAGGAACAGAACTGATAACTGACTTCGCCAAGGTGATTCTTCCAGCCATAGACAAGGAGCTGGCCTTCCATGTAGCAAGCTTGGAATTAACCCTATCGATGATGTACTGAAAAGTCTCCCTAGGTTTTTTTTTTTTCCTTGACAAAGGAAATCCAAGATAATGACCTATTTCAGTGGATATTTTCATTTTAGTAATATTCTGAATTTCCTTCTTCCTAGCCTCACTAACCTTAGGGGAAAAGAATATAGTTGATTTTTCAAGGCTAACTTTTTCCCCTGAAGCCATACCAAACTTTTCAAAACACTCCATAATACAAGAAGCTTGCTCAGCTGATGCCTCCCCAAAAAGTAGAAGATCATCTGCGAACATTAAGTGTGAAATATCCGGGCCCTCTCTAGAAACCTTAATAGGTTTCCATTGATTACATTTGACTGCATCGCATATCATGTGAGACAACTTGTCAATACAGAGCACAAAGAGGTATGGAGACACAGGATCTCCTTGGCGAAGCCCTCTTTGTGGAGCGAAAAACTTAGTCTTCTCCCCGTTCCAAAGGACACTGTATTCCACTGAAGAGACACAATCCATGATTAAATTTACTAGTCCTGATTCAAATCCAGCCTCCAAAAGTACCTGATTCAAAAAACTCCAATTAATTCTATCATAGGCCTTCTGTAGATCAATCTTTAAGGCCATGAATAGATTCAAAAAAACTGTTTTTTTTTTCTTGGTAGATTTTAATTTGGGGCTTGCATGCTTGCATATGAATAGATGGTTGTGATCATGAATCTCATACTTGACAGATGCTCGACAGAACAGTGTCTGTAAGTGTTGGGCCCAGATAGTTTATATTTATAGAATCACTGCATATACATAAAATTTGATAGCATATTTTTATCATAGATCAAACATCTCAATTTATAGGGGTTCAGATATAATAGATTTAATATATCAATTTATCGGGGTTAAGATTTTTTTTAGGTTTAGATCTTTAAAATGAGTAAGGCATGTTATGATGATGTAATCGCGGGTGACCACATATATCGGGAAGTTATCAGTATATATCAAGGAATAATAATAATAATAAAAATAAAAATAATATATTAAATAGGTTAATTTATCTAGTAATAGGTAGACCTAAAATGTGTCACACAACCAACCTACCAATGTCTACCAATGTCCCTCTTAAAACCAGGTATTCATAAAACTATATGCGTATGATATTTCTTGTATACCCCCTCACATCCTTTTTACAAGTTACACAACCGAATTATCTGGATTAAGAAGCCAGTTAAAATTGTTTAAATGTAATAAATGTATAAGAAATATATTTTTACTTAAATTTACCCTTATTCATATATATTTTTTTGAAAAAAAAAATTAAACTTGAAGGTTTTAGAAACTCTTAAAGAATTTGACCCTTCAAAAAATTATATGTACCCCCACTAGATTTTTATTATGAAACATTTTTCACTTGCTATAAAACACTAACTCACAAGTATTCTTGATATTTTTCACCTGTTATAAAACACTAACTCACAAGTATTCTTGATATTTTTCACTTGCTAGTTTTCGAGGACAAGCCTTTAATTTGAGAGCTACATGCTTGCATATGAATGGATGGTCGCGATCATGAATCTCATACTTGACAGAACAATGTCTGTAAGTGTTGGGCCAGAGATGGTTCATTGAATATATCACTGTCTATAAATTTTTTTTGATGAAGATATCACTGTCTATAAATGAATTCAAAGTATGTTAATGTGTTTCTACTGTACGGATCAATTCACATTGTCATACACATGCTTTAGCCCTTGGGCAATTTTTTGTGGGTGTGATTTGGGACAAGAAATGGCAACCCCATGTGCTTGGAGGACGTTGACATGCAATTAATTAAACCAAATCATGTTGATCCGTGTCCAGATTTGCCTGCTCAGATGCATACAGCTACTAATTTTATGATTAGTTTTTAAGAACTTGCCCTATTTAGCTCTGTCAAATTCTTGGAATGGTCACTTAGTTAAGGGGATGGTCCGTAGTAATTTTTTAACCCATTTACCAGCATGATCGAGACCACGTTAGATCTCTTCAAGAGAGTATCTTTTGAAACAAAAAGTTAGTTTTTGCTTTATGTATGTTTGCGATGGCTTTTAGGAAAAAGAGCTTTTGAACCAGAAGTTAAAGCTGAAACTTAAAACACGTTTTTTGAACCCTTCTTTATGGAAGAGGTTGAATTTTAGTACATGACCACAACGTAGGCATTACATGTCAATGAATTGAAGCCAGACAAGTAAGCTTGCTTTAATGCTACATGAAAACAAAAGAGGCCAATTAATGATGCAGGCATGAAATGTAATGTTTCCCGACAAGAGATAGATAGTAGATTATAATGTGTAAGTACCTAATGCTCATCCATAGTATTTATACAAGCATAGTGTTTGGTTAATTATCATCAACAATAATTTGTCCTTTTCTTAAAGAGAAATCTTGAGATATAAGCATTCGAAGCAGGAAGGAATTGGTTAGGGTTGTGGATTTTGCTAGGGAATGCTTGGAGAGAGGATTTATACTGTTGCCGGAAGAGTTGGGTTCAGAAAATGAAAAGGCCAGGAGGCTAAGGAAGAAGAAAGCAGACTTGGTAGATCAAAGAAAGAGGAGGGAGAGATAAGAAGTTCAATTTTTGCTGATGTGACACTAACAAGAATGTCAAATAAGCAAATTTTAAGGATTGATTTATAAGTGCCTCAGTTGTCTTATAAAAAATATATATATATATAAACTTTTAAGAATTAAGTCGTAGAATATGTTTACTTATATTCAAATGTCGTTCATTTTGTATATAGTTGACAATATATTGCATACAACTTCGAAGAATTGTACCCATTAAAGATAAGTTGCTCATAAGTCATAAAACAAATTCATGTAATTAGGCAATAGATCTTACAATGAGATATTTTTCGACAATTTATATGGTGAAGTTGCATCATAAAGTGTGTTTTTTCCCCCACTCAATAGCACCAAATATCCTAAATTAATTATCGGTGCATAAGCACTCTAAACTATTTTTAAGTGGCGCACAATTTACAAAAGTAATTTTTTTTTAAGTGTAATTTTGTTCTTTAGAGTATTTTTCTTAGTAGCAAAACACATACTAAACTTAGAATATTAAGTACTCCCTCTGGTCCTTATTATAAAGCACCAACTAACAAGTTTATTTGGTCCTTTTTATAAGGCACTTACTTGTTCCCAATGATCATTAATTATTTGTTTCTATGTCTGCCCATAATTAATGAGGGTAGTGTATAAGAGTAATAATTAATATAATATTATAGTGTAGTACAATTAGTAGGAGTAATATTGAAAGTTACTTAAATTGTAGGGTAACTTTATTGACTTTAACTGTTTTGATTGGCTTGTGATAAAAATTAATTTATGCCTTATAATAAGGACCAGAGAGAGTACATACTAATAGGAGTAATGTTGAGTATTGGAGTTTGTATGAGAATATGCGGTCTGATTTAGATGAACCTAATAACACTGTGGCCAGTTGCAAACGTTGGACTCCTCCTGATCCTGGGGTATTAAAAATAAATTCTGATGGTGCTTATTTCTCTGGGAATTCTTTTGCTGCTATCGGTGTAGCCTGTAGAGATCATTGGAGCTTTTTTTAGTGGGGGTTTGTGGACAAGGTTAAATCAATATCAGCCTTCATGACTGAGGCCTTAGCATTAAAACGGGCTCTAATGTTAACAGTGGATTTAGGCCATGATAAGGTTGTTTTCGAAACGGATTGTCTTTCTCTCATTTCTTGTATTGTAGCTAAATCCCCTGATGCTTATGATTGGAAGTGTCGAAGTATCCTTCATGATATTATTAGTCTTGTTGCTAATAAGGTTGGATTCTCCTTTTCCTATATCCCTAAACGGGGTAATAGAGTAGCTGACTGTTTGGCAGCGATTGCTTATAAGAAGATGTGCCCGGTTGGGTGGGTTTTTCAACCAACACCTACTTTGTCTTCCCTGCTAACCTTGAATGCTCAAGAGGCTAATATTGTTGTGGATGATTTTGCCTCTTCTAGCTCTGTGTTAGAGGCTTGCTGATGTTATTTTTGTTGCTGTTATCTCCCTTTCCAGGACTGTTTGGTTCTGTTTGTTTGTATCAGGCTGTTTTCTTATGTGTTCCATTTCGGTTGTAATGTTAAGCAGCATTTCTGAGGGGGAAAAAAAAGGTACTACTCCAAAAAAAACTTCAAATTGTTGGTCACTACTTAATCTTAGATATATATATATATATATATATATATATAGGACATAAAATGATTAAATTAAGTAGTTATTATATAATAGTGAAGCACGCGAGGATGGAGGTAATGGAGATAGTTGTGTAAAGACTGATTTTGACCTTGTGCTTAGCATGCTAGCTAGGCTTCCTGATAATGACAATGATAATATTAATATCAATGGGCGCTTAATTAAGCTTTCAACCTAAACACAATTAATAAAGTAATCCTTATTATCTTTATTATAAAATATATTTAAGGAATTAATCTTGATTTTTAAATATAAGATACATTTCTCATATTTGTTAATTTTTTACTAATTTACCGCTATTAATGTTCTCTTAATAAATAATCAAGCAAGAATGAGAGCATTAATGAGCAGCCCTTTACGCAACTTGAGTGAGTAGGTGGTTCCTAAAAGTATCAAAGTTGCTATTTTTATACAATTACTATTATTACTAGTACTACCTCATTTCCATATTTATTCATCCTCGTCTTTTTGGGAATCTACGTGCCCCTTTAAAAAAAAATTAACCCCTCTTTTTCTGCTACTCCCTCTGGGATATTTTCAATTATCTTATTAGAATTAAATTAAATTTATTTAAAACCAAACAATTTTAAATTTTCTCAAATTCAATTACTATTATTATTTTTTTTTGCCAAAGATCATATTCAAAAGTTAAAACCATGGATTATATTACATTCAGAATAATAAAAAAAAATTGCATCAAACTTTAAACAAAAATAGTATTAATAAATGCAATAAATACTATTTGCTTGATAATTTATACTACCTCTCGTCCTAAATATAAGATAAAATTTATAATACAATTTACACTACAAACCTTATCCTATAATTAGGACCGGAGGAAGTAATAAGAATTGCATATCTTTGTAAAAACTAAAGAGTATGTTATAATAGGGATCAAAGTAGTATTATATTTATTGATGATGATGATTAATTACTTCAATTACAAAAAATATTTTGAATTTGCTGATAGTAGAAAACAGCAAATTACATTTTGAGAAGCCAAAAAATAAAATCTTACTAAACTTTAGATAGCGATACTATTAAAAAAATGTAATTAATATTCCACTTGATAGCTTATGATAAGGACCACTCATTTTTTATTTTTTATTTTTAAGAAAAGTGTTATGATAGAGATTAGGGTGGTATTATATTCATTGATTAAGATTAGTTACTTTAATCATAAAATCAATAAAAGTTAACAATGATTTTCCCAAAAATATACTTGAGCTTTCTCGCATAATTTGTATAAGAGAATGTTTTCATACTTCAGCATAATTTATATTATTGTGCATGTACTGTGCATTTGTAGGAATTAATAAAGTCATTCTATATCAATAATCGAGTTTAATTTTCTTTTTTCTATAGAAAAAGAAATATCAAATGCTCTAAATTCATTTAAACAAATACATTCTCAAAATTATTGCCACACACACATTACGAATTTTACCGAAAGAGGTAAACTCATGAATTTACTTTGACTACTTAGTCTTAGTCTACACCTTTTCTTATTAGTTTTTTTTTTTTTGGGGGGGGGGGGGGGGGTTTAACTTGATCAAATTAGCACACATTCAAAGAAAATTATTATTATTATTTTTTTGGTTAGGAACAGTCAAAGAAAATTATTTGAAATGGTTCAAAGATGCTTAAAAAAGGCAATTGGATGTGTTAGTGAGGAATAGATAAAGTAATATGAAATTCTCTTAAAAAAAGGTACTCCCCTGGTCTTAATTTGTAGTATAAATTGTATTATAAAAATGTTTCAATAATTAAGATCGAAGGTAGTACAAGAATATTGAAAGGAACATTTAATGAACAAGATCTTTTGATTATGGAGTGCCGAGCATCAGTCCAAATTTCATTTTTGTAATTTTTTATTTTTGATAAAAAAAAATCTTTCAATATCAATTAGTAACCTGAAGTATCTTTTCAGTATTATTCAATACCCTAAAATATTTTTTCAAAATCCTAAAATAATTTTTTAAGTTCATAAAGTATTTTTCAGTGTCAATTAGTATCCTAAAATACTTTTTCAAGATCTAAAAAAAAATTAGAGTACTAACCGATAATAAAAAAATACTTTAAAGCACTAACTAGCACTAAAAAAATACTTAAAATATTGACAAGTACTGAAAAATGCTTTATAATTTTAAAAAATAAAAAAATAACTTTTAAACCGTCTAGATATAATTTAGACGATCAGATGCTTGCTCTCCTTACTTGTCCCACCCGTTCCCCCTATCCCCCCCCCCCCCTCCCCGGGTTTTTTTTTTCCTAACACATATTTTATATTTTACTCGTATCTTAATGGAAGGGTATGACTAACTTTAGAGTTGATACGTGTTTTTCTTTTTCACCACCCTACATTTGGAATATTGGATTCCCACTTCAAAGTTCTGGGTTAAATCCCCAAGCTATCTTTTTAATTAAAAAAGATTTTAAAATATTAAAATACTACTACTAACAAAACAATAAACTCAAAGCTGACATTACTTTCCTGCTCAAAAGTTCAAGAACAAATAGATCCCTCCCTCATTATATCGTAATTATTGATTCCATTATAATTATAATTACCATACCTATCACCAACAATCATCATCATCATCATAATAATAATACCCTCACAAAACCAAAAATAATTAAATAAAACGCCAGTAGTACATGACAGTGAGAAATAAAACAACAAAAATTACAACAACAACAAAAACTGATTGCAAGAAGAAGATGGAGGTACACAGTACACTACACAACCTGTTAGCATCAGCTAAAGTCTACGTAAATACGACGTCGTTTAAAGTCCCCCCCTGCCCCTCCTGACGCATTATTTTCGTAGACTTTAGACATCCCCTTTTCTTTTCTTTTTTCTTTTTTAATAATAACAAGTAAACTCCACGTCATTTTCATTCTACCTTTTGTCTCTTTCTGTCATTTTACTCTCTGCTTTATTTATTATTTATTTCGGGCCAAAAGTCAGCCCTCCCCGTTAACGCCGTCATCACGGCTTCGAAACAGATACCCCCTCTTTGACGGAGCTCTCGGCGGCGCCGTTACCTGCCGTCGCTGACTGCACGGTCAAGACCGACATGCTGGGAGACGACGGCCCTTTCTGGTTGTGGTTGTTGACGAGGTGGCTACGGGAATGACAGGTGGCAGTGGAGATAGCGGTGGCGAGGGAGATTGGCATGAGGCAGAGCCCCTTGCCCTGCAGGTACTGCATGGCGGAGCCCATGTCCTCCTCCATGAGCTTGGCCACCTGATGCTCCGTCATGGCGATGGTGTCGTTGGAGGTTGATGGCGGCGTCTGGTTGCCGCTGGCCGTGGCCTGAACGCAGTCGCCTCCTGCTACAGCAGCTGCCACAGCGCCTGCCTGATCATACAGAAGAAAGGTGACATCAAGTAAAAGACAAAAACAGAGTAAGGAGAGAAACTGAAAGAAAAAGAATGAAAGAAAAAGGGTTGGGGCGTGAAAGCGATAAACAGAACGAGAGAGAGAAAGAGGAATCTGAGAAAGTGGGCACGCGTGCTGCTTTTTGGGATTGTCGTTTTGTGGTGATTGAGAATTTGAGAAATAAGAGAAGTCAGAGTGAGAGAGAGAGAGAGAGAGAGAGAGAGAAAGTGGGTGGGTATGGCAACAGACTCAAGACTCAGTCCGACCAAATTGATTCTCTGTTTTCTTCATTACCATAATCTTCTTCTGAAAATCTCAACACTCCAGTCTCTCTCTGAAATATGCATGTCTTATCATTAATTGAGCTGATTCTTTCTTCTATTCAGCTCAGTGCTCATCTCTTTCTTTGAATTCAAATCCGTATAAACAAAAACATACATGTTCTTCTCAGGTTTTACCAATGACCCCAGCTTCAAAACTATAGTCTTCTCAAGTTTCTAGTGAGTTAGGTCATTTATTAAATAAACAGATTAAAGAAAAAAGGAAAAAACATTTCATTAAGTCATAACAATATAGAATAATAATACCTCAGAGGCCATATCAGCAACAAGGGGAGCCACCGCAGCAGCACCGCCCAACCTGCTCATACTCAATACCTGTAATACAATATTCATAACCCCATCAAACCAAATCCCAAAGTGACAGAAAAATAATAGTTCTATAACATGAAGAAATAAATATATAGAATTACAATTGATTAATGGGGGAATTACTCGTATATATTAAGTCCAGTATGAGAGGAGAGAGAGAGGGAGAGAATTAATTTTCACCTTAACTTGAAGCTGTAGGAACTTCACATAGTCGATGATCTCATCCAGCATCGACGCCTTGTCTGTCTGTCATCCCACAAACACAAGGAATATTTGAAAATTGCAACCACTCACAGTCACACATCCTTCCTATTTTTAATAATAATAATAATATTCATTTTTATTTTATTTTCCCTCCATCACTCCATGTATATCAACCTACGTACGTGGCTACGGGTGTCACGGCTCAACGTGACCACTACTACTACGGTCTTTCCGTTCATCACGGTTCTGTTGGAGGGGTCGTCGGTGTTTTTTACTTTTGAATTGAAAAATGGCGTAATTTCAGAGTCAAATTAACTAGGGGATTAATATCAACATTTATATTTATAATTAAAATACTAAATTACTAGTGATTAATTATAATTAAGTACCTTGTTAGCATTGGGAACTAGCTCCTGCAGCGCCTTCATTCTCTCTGCGATTTTCTCCCTTCGTAACTGCAACCACATATATTATTATTCCCAATTCCCAAACAGAACCAAGTAGTTAGTAAAGTCAGAAACCGAAATAGAAACCGCGTCAAAACCCTGAAGCTCTTTTTTCTGTTTGGTTCGCCCAGAAAAACGGAAGAAAACAAAGCGATTCCCTCACTTTCTTGGGGTTTTTTGTTTTTTTTTAATGAAAAGAGGACTTTGTGACGCAAAAATCGTCGTCCTTGGACGTTGTAAAGAAAAAGTTGTGCCATCCGGAAAATGATTGGCTCTTTCTTCTTTCTGGACAGCAAAACACGTTTTCGTGAAAAAAAGTCAGAGAAATTAACAGTGGTAATGGTACCCTCTCTGCGATGCTGTGTGGGTCCGTGGCTTGACCTCTCCTTGCCCTAACTCTCTGCCTCGGTTGTGCAGGAGTACTGCTCGCCGGAGTTTGGGTCGTTGCGACGCCTGATGAACCACCAAGATTCTGGCCCTGATTCCATACTCTCATTATTTCAAGAAATTAACCGAATGATGAAATGGAAAATACAATATTACGGCCAATTTGAATGAGGGGGGAAAATAAAATGGGAGGAAAAAAAAAACCTGTGGATGAAGAAATTGCTGCGTCTGATTCGGAACTTGACCACCGCCATGCAGAGAACCGGCGAATCCGTTATACAGGGCTTGAACTGACCTCTCACCACCCTATAAAGAACTTACACAAAATTCAGTGAAAACTACACTATGTTTAACTAATTTGTCCATATATATGTGTCTGACGTTTTGAAATCACTAGTCTCACCGGATTAGGAGATTTGAACGAAGACCCGTCAACGACGTCGTTTCTGGAGCGGTCAACATCTCCGCCGCCGCCCAACGACAACGGCATCGGAAGGAGGCCTGAGTCACCGGCTCCGGCGAGACCTCGAGACATCAGAAGCTGATGCTGAGCCTGGAGCATCAGAGCCGCTGTCGTCGTCGACGACTTGGTAGAAGGGTTACCGCCGTCACTACTGATCTGGTGGTTTCGGAACTTGGAAGCCAAGCTGGCTTGGTCATCGTACTGAAACGCAACATTCTCGGCGGCGGCATGGGAAGGCGGTGGGGGCGTATCGTCCCAGAAGGGCTTGGGGTTAAGGTCCAACCAAGAGGAAGATAGAAGGTTGGAGAGCATTTGGTCGAGGAAATCGTCGTGGGAAGAAGAAGGGTCGAAGTGATGCATCTGAGAATTTTGGATCTGGTGGTGGCCGGAGAGAGGAATCTGAGAAGAAGAGTTCGAGAGAGGGTTTATTCCTTGCATTTCTCTGCTACAAGGCTGCATAATCAGAGAGTGAAGGAGGAGAGAAGAAGGAGGGAGAAGAGTTCAGAGTGAGAAGGTGAAGAACGCGCACTGTGGCAGCGAAGCTCAGAGGAAAACGGAAGAGAGAGAATATATAAAGCGTTTTGGGTTTTTCTATTCTAATGCAGTTTGAGGAGACGAAACTATTCCGTCTCACCATTTATTGTTTTTATATTTATGCAAAATTGCAAACCATAAACTTTTCAGTGGAAAAAAAATACTGCTATATTATTCTCATTTATAACCAAGGAAAAATATTTTTTCAGTTATTGGGAATAAGTTATTCTAGTTATCTTTAAAATTATATCGTTTTGAATTAATAAAAAGTGTATCTATAATTTTAGGTGAATTAATAAATAATGCAAAATTATGGAAACACCATTCATTAATCCAAAACGATATAGTTTTAGAATTTATTAGAGATAATTTATCTCTTGGAGAAATCCTTTACCCTTATAATAAAATTAAAATTTGATCAATATTACTCTATAATTTATCCACTCCACCTTATAAATTGGTTTTGGTGAAAAAAAAAAGTTAAAAATTACTCGTATTTATAAGCTGCCTTTATTATTTTTTTTTTTTTTTGATAACGAATCTTTAGAAAAAGGGGTGGGCCTACCTACGATTTAAGGGTAGAATGATGTCTTTCTTCCTTCAGATGATACTAATGTTAGGTAGGGCGAGTCGTCTACTATCCTTAGACATTTACCTAAACACCCAAAAACTAAAATGTCTCGTCTGATGCTTTGACTAACTCTAGGATCGAACCCCTTTTAGTGAGGGTGTCAAACTTCTTTACTGATTAAATCCAAAAACAATGGGTAAGCTACCTATAATTATTTTAACAGAACATCAACTTTATTTAAAAATGAAATGTTTTTCAATTTTATTTTAAGAGCAAAGAGAAATCATAATTATATTAAACCTCAAGTTTTCTTATATTAAATTGTAATGGGTGTTATATTAAAAAAAAATCATTAATTCCCCACCGATTTATGTTATGGAGTATGGGGCATGAATTTTTCTTGAAGGCATCCGATATTTTGACCGGGAATATAATAATGATTTCTCATTAATGAAAATTTTATTGTTTGTATAAACAATTTCTCATTAGTTCTTATTTATTTCAAAAAATTTTAATTTTTTCACTTATTTATTTATTTTTGGGTAAATACAATCAACCTATCTCCACCCAAAAGAAAAGTACTCACCTTTTAACTTGTGAGTTGTGACTAATTATTACGGCTTTAATGAGTACTCCTATGCAACAGAGTTTATCATTAATCAGTTAATGAGTTTCCTGGAAATGATATCAATTCTTTAAACAAAAGTTAATATATCTCTGCATATTTAGGGTGTTTCTATTGAAAATTTTGCATTTTTCCCCTTCTCCTCTCAGATCTCAATATCAAAAAGGAAAATTATGATTTCTTAAAGAAGACATTAACTCGAAGCTACTCAGAAAGGTATGATCTGATTTGTGTCTAATTATTACTAACTTATGTATAATAGAGTTTAGTAATAATCAACTATATATATTTTCTAGGTAAAAATATCAGCCTTTTTAATGGGGTCAATCCAACTTTCCTTCTCACAATGGGGAAAAGAAAAACAAATAAAGTTGATGCAATCATTTAATGCAATGACCAGAATTATCAATAACGTCAAGTGATTGAAAACAAAAACCTATTCCAATTAAATGGCACAATGAAAAGAAAGGATAAGCTTTTTTAAGGTTTTAAATTATGTATATGCTCTTCTTTTTCTAGTACTCCTCTATGATGAGAAAGAGCTAGATGAGGGATTGGTTCCCAAAACAAAACATTTCAATTCACTTTACCTTTTAATGTGTAGGGGTATAAAAACAGCTTTTAAAATCGGACAAAAAAGGCATTGTAAAATTGGACCCGCGACCGGTCTTTTTTAGGCGGTCTTAAAAGTCTACAACTTTCAAGACTGGATTCGAACCGGTCTTAAAGAAACTCTTTTAGACCAGATATTTAAAATATTAGGTCTTAAAAGTCGTACTATATAGACCTGATATATTTTTTTGTTTGGTCTTAAAACTCAACTTTTAAGACTGGACAAAAAAAGGGCCGGTCTAAACAGATCGACATTTTAAGGCTAGACAAACAAAATCCGGTCTAAAAAAATACCAACTTCTAAGACCAGACAACTAATCATACCGGTCTTTAAAGACTGACTTTTAAGACTAGACAATAAATATATCTGGTCTTAAAAAATTGAACATTTTAGACCAGACATATAAATACACCGGTCTTAAAAGACCAACTTTGAAGACCGGCCTAATATGTACACTTGTCTTAAAGTTTCGACTTTTAAAACCGGACATAAAAATAAATCTGGTTTTAAAATTTAAACTTTTAAGACCAGCGTATTTATTTCCGGTTTAAATTTTCCCAAATTTTTCCCTGTTCTGTTCTTCCTGATCATCTATATACACACATCCACCACCCAATTCAGCACATAAAAGTCGGTACTTTAAGCTATAAGCTATAAACAATCCATTATGAATAAATTGAATTGGGAAAAAAAAAACAAATATTATTCACTATGAGTTATGTGGCCTCTTAATGATTATACTATGACAGTACAACATCTAAATGAATATATACAATAAGATAACTTACAAATACAATGAATTACAAATACAACATACAAAATCAACATACAAGGCGAATATAATATTCACCATGCCTTCATCTGATCCCCACCCAACAACGTAACATCCTCTTTTATAACATACCCCTTTTGATCGGATCCTGCCAAAAAAATAAAATAAGAACAAAAGCTTCACAGTCAATGACATTGTTTAAGAACATAGAAGGAATATAGTTAAAACCTTAAAGTTTTCAAAGAATTCTGCATATGAATATGGGTAAAGGAGCAAAAATACACATGGGTTTTATCCCCAGGAACACCCACCACCATGTGTTTTTTTTGGGACCAAAACTACACATGTGTTTTCAAAGCTGGAGCAAAAATCCCACTTCCGTTAATTGACCCTAACTCTATTTGTGGGACCCACGTTTTTTTAAAATAAAAAATATCTAAATTTTCTAATTTCCTTAATTTGCCCCTACCCTATTTGCACAGTGTTTCTCCCTTCATTTTCCCATCAACTCCATATTTGAGCTCTGGCCGCCGCAACGATGGTGTGAAGGAGGAGCCATCGACTCCGGATCTGAGCTCTCAAGGCCGCGAATAGGATGGTGTGAAGGCCGAAGGAGGAGCCGTTGACTACTGATCTGAGCTCTCAGGGTTGCGACACGATGGTGTGAAGGCTGAAGGAGGAGCAACGATGGTGGCGTGTGAGGACTCGGTCTCTAGTCTGTGATGTTCAAGCTTCTCAGCGCCGAGGCTTTGTGGACGGCAAAGGTCCGATTCTCAGATCAGTAGTGGACGACGGCGACGCTAGCTCGACGGAGCTTAATTTGGTCTAAATCGTGCTCTGGCCAGTTTCATTTTGGCAAAGAAATCAGTATGTCAGTGAGAAAAACATGATTATTGGCTAAGATTTGGGTGCTAATATGTTAAAATTAGATGATCTAGTTTTATCCCAATTATTTCACAAACTCATTCTAATCTTGGTGCCTACTATTCTGCTGAATCTTGGCTGAAATTTTTGGGCATAAATCTCTCTTGATGATATAAACATATGAAGTATTTGTGTCGAAAGCATACCAGCATCCAATTTGCTCAAAAGACCTCCGTTTCTGATAGATCTGTTTTTTTCCGGCGAATCTGGGTCTGGGGTTTGTTTTTTCCAGCGAATCTGGGTTTGGGGTTTGGGTCTGTTTTTTCCGGCGAATCTGGGTTTGGGGTCTGGGTCTGTTTTTTCCAGCGAATCTAGGTCTGAGGTCATGGTGGGAGGAAGAGGTTGGGGGCATTTTGGTCCTTTCAAGTCATAATTAACGTCTGTTAGGGTCAATTAACAAAAGTGGGATTTTTGCTCCAACTTTGAAAACACATGGTGGTGGGTGCTCCTGGAGATAAAACCCATGTGTATTCTTGCTCCTTTATCCTATGAATATTACCTTATGAATTGTCTCTTTTATAAAGTGATATCCTCTCATATCTCTTCATGATGATCATTTCTTATGCCGGGTTCATTATCCACTTCATCTTCTTCGTTTATGTCCAGTAGACCCCTTAAAAAAGGAGTACTCTCAAGAAGACTATAATTTGAATAAATTTTGTCATCAATATCAATGATCCTTTTTCCTTAGAGAGCTACAGACCACATTTTATTTTCCTAATCGGTGATATAGAACACTTGTTTCGTCTAGTCTGCCATAATAAAAGGTTCATCTCCAAAACTTCTACCATTGATATCGACTAATGTAAATTCTAGTTGATCGATCCAAACATCATTATTGACATTAACCTACTTGCATTTGAAAATGAGAAATCTAATTTTAACATAGTCCACCTCCCAAATCTCTTTAATAACCCTATAATAAGGCATGACTGCCAATTTAGGCCTCTTGTCTTTCGAACTGGAGAAGTGCATAGATGTAGCCTCTAACATAACACCATTGTTCTGGGCGGTACTCCTATCATCTAGGGACTTCATGTAAAATGTATGACCATTGATTACATACGAATTCCAACTTATGACATCAACCTCAGGACCATGTGCTAACCATTTGATTATATCAGAAACACATTTCTCTTCCTCGATCTTTTGGTTGAACCAATTTGCAAAAGTTCTGTTATACTCTCTAATTAACCTTTGTTCAGTCATTCGATGATTTTCTTTCCTTACAGCTCTTTATGTGCTTCTATGCTAGCTTGAACTTCATCAACATTATTCAAGATATATAAGTGGACTTGTGACAATTCATTAGAATCCATACTCTTTACTGAAACCCCTCGCCTACCCTTTCAACATGCTGACATTTAGGAAGCTGAATATGTCTTACTTTAGCCAAATAATTTTGACAAAATTACATGGTTTCTTCAGAAACATATTTATGAACAATTGATGTTTTTGGCCGATATGCATTCTTCACATACCCTTTTAGGAATTTTATAGATATTTCAATTAGGTACATCCATCGTAAATTGATAGGGTCATACAACTTTATCTCCTCACTGGATAAACAATTAGATGAGCCATGATGTCAAAAAATGTAGGAAGAAAAAGCTTCTCAAGCTGGTACAAGATAAGATATCCTTTATTTTCCAATTTATCCAACTTTTTAATCTCGAAAACTTTACTACAAACCGCATTGAAGAAGAAACAAAGTCTGGTCAAAATGTGTTGAAGATCATATTCTGTAATGCCTTGAATAGCTACTAGGAGTAGCTGTTTCATTAAGACATGACAATCATGAGACTTTTGGCCTACTAATTTCAAGTCCTTCATCGATACAAGCCTTTTAAAATTTGAAGAATACCCCAAGGGAACTTTTGTGCCATATAAACACTCATAAAAACTTTGTTTCTCATCCTTAGACAAAGTATGAGAAGTTGGGGGACAATAAGTTCTCTTACCATATGCCCTTGGATGTAAGTCTTCCCGTATTCCTATTGCTTACAAATCCAATCTTGTCTTCACACCATCCTTTGAACTACCTTGTATGTTGAGAAGCGTGCCAACAATACTATCACATACTTTTTTCTCTACATGCATGACATCAATACAGTGTCACACATCAAGATTGCGCCAATATACTTTTTTCTCTACATGCATGACATCAATATAGTGTCACACATCAAGATTGCGCCAATATGGAAAATCGAAGAATACATATCTCCTTTTCCATATATTTGTTTCCTTTATACTCTTTACAGTCTTACTGAAGATGACACTGATATTTTTCACTTTTTCATAAACTTGCTCCCCAGTCAATGCCACCGGAACATCTCCATACTCTTAGCCACCAAAAAAGGCTTTCTTTAATAGACTATATGGGTGGCCCCATCTAAGAAATCTCCTATGTCCAATATAAACCGTCTTTCTTCCACGTTGAAGTTGATGGTAGCATGTGCATTCTTCATAAATTGGACATGCTTTTTGGCCTTTTATACTATACCCTGACTAGTTCCCATATACTGGCAAGTCGTTTATAGTACAAAATATCATAGCTCGCATTTTAAACACATCCTTCTTAAAAGAGTAAAAAACATCGACACCTTCTTCCCACAACTCCTTCAAGTCTTCGATCAAGGACTCAAGGTAAACATTAATGTCATTTCCGGGTTGTTTTGGTCTCGAAATTAACATAGAAAACATGATGTATTTTCGTTTCGTGCATAACATAGGAGATAATTTGTAAATAATCAGGAGTACAGGCCATGAACTATGTATGCTGTTAAGGCTACCATAAGGATTCATACCATCTGTGCTAAGGGCAAGCTTAAGGTTCCTAGGTTCTTCGCCGATGTTTGGAAATAATTGATCGCTTTCTTCCATTGAGAAGAATCAGTCGGATGTCGAAGCTTTCTGTTAGAAATCCTCTCATCTGCATGCCACCTCAAATTTTTGCATCATTTTCATTAGCAAACAACTGCTTGAACCTTGGTATGATTAGAAGATACCACAACACTTTTACAGGCCCCTTATTTGATTTGTATCTTGGGGTTTCACATACCGGACACTTCTGCTTCTCTTAAAACTCCTTTCTATACAATATGCAATCATTCGGGCATGATGGATCTTTTTGTACTCCATCCTTAGTGGACAAAGTATTTTCTTAGCATTATAGTATCGATGTGACAACACATTATCATCCGGAAGCATGTCCTTAAAAACTTCAAGCATTTCTGAAAAACTCTTGTAACTTCACCCATGCCGAGCTTTCAAGCTTACCAATTTCAATACAGTGTTCAACAATTGGTATTTTTACACCCAGGGTATAGAGGCGTCTCTACATCACTACACATATTACCATATACAAGTGATTGCTCAAAACCTGTTCTCTTACATCACGAATAATGTCCTCTATGCGATCATCTATATCTGTGTCATTATCATCAAAGGTCACTTTCCCATGTTGAGATGCACTTGGCATTTTTTCACTATGCTATACCCATACTGAATAAGTCTTTCAAAATCATTCACAAATTAAATGTGTGTGTATAACTTCAGGACTTAGTCGCCTTTCATTCAAACATTCTACACAAGGGCAATAAAACTTTCCACTATCATCATGGGCATTTTATTTAACAACTTCTATAAACTCCCTCACCCCATTCTAATATTCAACACTCATCCCCTAAAACATTTATCCAACTGTGATCCATAGTAGAATTCCTATAGACGGAAAGATTTAACATATATAATCCAAAAAAATTGAAACTTGCATATAAAATAAGTCAACTCCAAATGCATATACTCAATATCGGTTATGTCTTCTTTTTATGGAGAAACTTTCCCATTAAATGCATAACGAAGAATCACTTTTGGTCATAAATGTATCCAGTGAATCCAAGAAGCAAAATAAATACATGACGACGAAAATAAATGCATCACATGAAGGTCTTGTGGACTCACCTATAGCATATAAATTCAAATGCTTTTGCTGAGGATTTCTTCTCCACGAACGTTGTTGCAGACAGCAAGACTAACATAAAAACACTTGTTGGTTAGTTGGGTAGGTCTAAATTGTAAATATAATCTTCAAAATACAATATTAATTAACAACATAGAAACCCACAAGAACATTTCATCAATTTCGTTCAACCCATGAGAAACTCAGAATGATAAGCAGGAAAATAAAAAAGTTATATAACCGAAACACCTCTTACAGCTTGGTCTATAGACGTTTAGCTATGGAACCAGAAAGTGATTGGCGAGGGAGCAATGCGAAGCAACACACAAACATTAGAGACAGAACCTGAGTTATCACTTTTAGCGTGATAAGAGAAGTTCAGAGAAGGAAATTTAATTTTCCGCGTGACAAAGACATTTTTTAGCATTTTGAATTTTATTAAGATCATTTAATTATAAAGTATCCGATCCTAAAGATAAACATTTTATTCATTTAATGATTTGTTTGGTATTGGCAAACTCTAATTCTTGATTTGCATATTTATAGTAAGCATCACTTGTTGTCACATTATTTATAAGATTAGAATGATATATAATTTTTTATAACACACAGATGCCATATTTGTTATATATATATATACACACACATACACACATATATATACTATATATACATATATTTATAATTGTATAATGAAAAATATTCATAAAATTTTCAGGAAAAAATTAAATAAATAAGAAATAAATGAAGGCCTAAATATTACTTTTAAAGATACTTTCAATTTTTTAAGGGAAATTGCATCTAAGATCTAAACAAGAGGAAATATGATAGAAAGGTTCATTAAAATCTTAAATTTGTAATAAAATCTTGTAGGACATTTGCACAATATATTTTAAATATAAAAAATCCAAAATACCCTTAATTAATGAATATACAGTCATCTGTTCCCTCTCTTTATTTAATCAATAGGGTTATTTTGAACTTTTGACATAGAGAATTATTACAAAAATGTCTCATTAGACTTCATTGCAAATTTGCAATTTTATCATATTTCCATTTTCTTGGTAGTTAGGTGAATTTTTTTTTTCTTTTATTCAAACAACCCAGTTCACCTGGCAAGTGATGGAGCCATAAATTACAATTTGGGGGGGGGGGGCGAATATTACATAATGGAACCCAATTTTTTATGAAATTATATTTCAGCCCAAAAAAATTCAATATCTTCATTTTAGCCCCTTCACGAAACAAATAGTACGAACTAAAATGAAAATATTGAAATTTATATAAGGTTAAAATATAATTTTCTAAAAATTTGGGTCACATTCTATAATTTAAGGGGGGTAGGGGCCACCCCTAGCACCCCTTGCCTCTATCCTTGCACCTGGGGCCATGAACAGGGAAAAGTTGGTGGTTTAACCATTTCTGACCCATCTCACAAAGTCAGCCAATGTCGTCAATTTTATATAAGCCATGTTATATACCGTATTTGAAGGAATCCTCCACGTAAGTTGTAACGGCTTTAGGAAAAAAAATAGAGAAAAAATTATTACTAACTCATATACAAAATATAGGATATAATTTGTAATGTAAATTATATCCTATATTTAAGACAGGAGAGTAGGAGTTTTCAAATAACAGATTGGGTAAAGTATACTTCTATTGCTTTATATTTTACTTGAAATATATTATTAGTTCTTTAATTTTATAAAATATATTTTTGATCTTATATTTTTAACACCGCTAATGACTAATGGAAAATTTTAATGAAGCAAACTCAAGTGATAACAATGGAGAAATACTTACATACTTAAGGAATATCACGTTATCTGAACTTTATTCAATGAAAATATTACAACTCAAATCATTTTAATCCTGGTTGGTAGGTGACTCATATGAAAAAAAAAAAATCAAATTCTATTTTTCTAAAAAAAAATATGAGTTCATAATTTTTTTAAAAATTAATAATTGTATTTTTCTTTAAAACAAAATAATTTTTTTTCCCAGATGAGTCACATGGCAACTATGATTAAAATGATATGAATTGTTATGTTTTTATTGGATAGAGTTCGGATAACATAGTAATCCTGGAGTATGCAATTATTTCTCAATGACTGTGCAACTAACAAACCAAAGTTAAGTTTTAATTTTTTAACATTGTATAATTAGATTATTAAACTAAAATAAACCAAAAAATCGTTGTGAATGAAATCAAGGTTTTGATATTTAGATCATTAAACTACTTTATTTACTATTTAAATTACTAAACTAAATATTTTTAATACAATCAAGGTTTTGATATTGACTGCTTCATTAGGTTTTAGATATTTTTTAATTTACACATTTAAATTAAAGATTAAGAGCTTTTAATTATACAGTCATCACTTGAGTTTGATGCATCGACATTTTCCGTTAACAACATTAGTGGTGTTAGTATTATAAAACCAAAAGTATACTTTTTAAAATCAATGGCTGGAAGTATATCTCAAATAAATTTAAAAGACTAAAAGTATAATTTAACTTAACATATTTAATTGTTAACAAGTCCTAGTTACCACTGATCAAAATAAACTTGTCCATCCCTTGTATTGCAACCTAACATTGCATGATCTTCCGTTGTTATATGACTTTTATGTGATTAAATCTCTTTCTTAAAACCTTATATTAATTCCAGTAAAAATTAAATTATGAGGTCTTTTATCATTACAATAATAACTATTTCCTCTAGTCTTATTTATAAAACTCATTTAATTTTTTTGAAGTGATTAAGAAAGTTAAATAAGTTACTTTTACTATACAATTCTTCATTTAACAATTTAGGTAACTTATGGTGCTAGATACACCTAAAAATTACTCAATTCAGGGTGTTGTGTTGGATTTCTCATAACATATTTGGATATTTGATACATCTAAAAGAATACTTTATGATATTAGATGTTAGTGTGACATTACTCTAATAAATCATATTATCTATGAATTAAAAACCGTCAGATTTTTCCAGCATACAAAATCAAACTCTACCTCCAATCTTAAACTTATAAACTGATATATATTATAATAATGTACAATATATAATATAATTAGGTACTATTACCTCCGGTCCTAAAATGCCCATCACGGTCGTCTTCAGCAAGTTAGGCAGATCGAGATGTCCAAGTTCGAATGCATTGGAGACAAGATTCATCATCTTCAAGTTTCTAGTCATCTGGTTGTAGACTGATGACAGCCTAGGGGTGCTAGTGTGGACTAAAGAAGTGTAAAATAAAAAATGTGGACTAAAGGGTACTTTTGTTCTCACGCATTGTTGATGTGAGAGAGACATAAATGTGTCAAAGATCTATTCATGTATGGAGTGCTACGGGCTCAAGCACTAGCTCTAATGCATGTTCTTTGGCATGCCTCTGCTTTTGACTTCCAAGCCAAAACCTCTCTCTCTCGGTTGCATCTTACCAAGGACATTTTCAATATTCCAAGGGCAAGGGTTATTGCCAAAAGTTTTGTAGTCTAGTGGCATGAGATCTCTCAATTAATTGGCAGGTCGTGGATTCGCGACCCCACTTATAACTTTAAGCCAATAGTGTATGCCCTTTTAATTAAAAAAAGGAAAAAACGATGGCCTCTGATCATCATGTCTCTCCGAAGTGTCATGCATGGCGCCATGGCTGGTGCGAGCTACAACTCATGCTTTGGCTCGAGTGTCTCTTGATGACTTTTGTTTGGGTATTTTTTACGGTCCACCTTGTCTTTAGTTTAGTTTGTGTGTTTGTTATGTTTCAGGTTTTCACTATGCATGCTTTTTATAAATTGTACTAGGCTTCCATGATTCACACTGGTCATCAGTGATCTACTTGGAAGCCCAAAATATTATGTATAGTTTTACTTTCTTAAATAAATTTGACTCTATAAAAGAAGGCATCTCTCTCTCTCTCTCTCTCTCTCTGTGAATATATATTAAAAATAGAACAAAGACATATATTGACTGTTGGAATAATTAAGTTTAAAAATTGTCACCAAAGCATGTAATCAAAATTTTGAATACCCGTCCATTTTACAGATGATCATGCCCTGATCAATCTGTGTGTGTGTGTTGTAATATTGCTATTGCTTGTATTTAATCAAAATTGAGAATCTCAGTACAAAACAGATAGCATCAACGTCATCAGATCACTGCAACACATGAAGGTATGGGTGTGGATTCTGTTCTGGATTAGCTGTAGTTCACTTTGATCATGTACCATAATGTTATACAATATTAGCGTAGTATTATTCCTCATCAATAAATTAATGAATTGATTAATAATTCAGTTTAACTATGATGAATGGGTTTTAATTGTCTATATGCACGTGGATTCAGTGTAATCTGTGTTTGGTTTTTGTACTTCAAAAGCACGAAACACCAGCTAGCACTATAACATTTCCCTCGAATCCAACGCTTCCACTATAACATTTCCCTCGAATCCAACGCTTCATCATAATACTATCGTATGTATATGCTTGTAATTCTCTAATCCTTATTGTAAGTTCAATTTAACGAAATCTCATCATATACCAAAATATAGAAGTTAAAATTAAATTGATTGACTTTTTTAAATTTATCCTTATTTTATTATGAGTACTAAGAAAATGTTATATATTTTCTTTCACTTGCATTTTCAATAGGAGCAAAATTGAAAAATAATTATTAATAACTTTTAGGGGTGAGTATAGTGCCTAGCTAGATGCTCGGTACGCCTATGTAAGCCTGTTAAAAATGGCCCAGCCCAACCTTAAAAAAGTGGCTCGAAAAATTTGAGCAATTCTAGGCCAATAACTGGACAAGGCTAGGCATCGGTGCAGGGGTCCTGTCCTGCCCGGAAAATAAAATATATTTAAATAAATATTATTCTATATATTCTATATATTATTTTATTTAAAATATATTATATTATTATGTTGAAATATATTATAAATATATTATATTATACTTCAAACATCTCTAAAGCTTTGAAATTCTGTGAAGTATGAACTATAATCTTTATGGGGTAGGGCAAGGCGTCACTACTTGGGCAGGGGAAACCTGCTCTGCCCAACCCCTCCCTACCCAGCCCAAAAATGATTAGGGCTTTTATCGGATAGAGTTGGCATCGGGCTACAAATTAATGCCTGATCATTCTTCGGGCTGGGGTCTCACCCTGCTCAGCCCTGCCCATGTTTACTAGTGGACTCTACTTATATTAAAAACAAAATTTTGTCCAAACTGGACTTACATAGTTATATGTGTATTCACTGCACACTGAATCTTAGTTGTTCCCAAGCCTAAGTTTTGTATACATATTTGAATCTCTTACAATTCATCAAATTGGATGCGCACATCCACATATTTAAAACTTAGGCTAAACTTCCATATTGAATATTGGACTCCCAATGAAATGGTCATAGTGGACTCAGTGACTTAGCTAAACTTTTATCGTGTTCAGTTACCTAATTAAAAAATAGAGCTAGCGAATACAACTTCCTAACCAACACCATTAAGCTCCTTAATTTACCTAGACACCTAGGTTTCTTTACTTAATTAGAGATGCTTTGGAGTGCTTAGCTCGTATTAGACTTGCAGTAGGCTCTCTAACTGAACCTGAACACCTAGTTATTCAATCAAGAGCATAAGAACATGGAAAGCTAATCACAACATATACAGCAAAGGAAGTGCTATAAGGTAATAAACAACTCAAAGTATAACATCTAATACAAGTATCGACATCCTAATTACGCATACTAATAATATGTTAGAGTCGTTTTTGAGTGATAGGCAAATATGTGAGAACCAAGGGTCAAGATTAAATCATAAGGGTCACTTCCAA
The DNA here is from genome assembly GCA_034222035.1 of Acacia crassicarpa. Lineage (NCBI taxonomy): Eukaryota > Viridiplantae > Streptophyta > Magnoliopsida > Fabales > Fabaceae > Acacia > Acacia crassicarpa. The sequence continues at coordinate 30,424,523 of JAWXYG010000008.1, read as the reverse complement.
ATTGTAATATGAGAATCTGAAAGTCGTATTATTCATGATAAATATATAGGTATATATACAAGTGAGAGGAGCTAACCTGTAAATCCCTAATTATATGGATCTAACAATATTTTCTAACACTCTCCCTCAAGTTGGAGCATATATATTAATCATGCCCAACTTACTATAAAGATACTCAACCTGTGTGCCATTCAAGGCTCTTGTTAAGAGATCTACCAGCTGGTCGTTTGATCGTACGTGCCTTGTAGATACAACATTCTCTTTGATCTTATCTCAAATAAAGTGACAGTCGATTGCAATATGCTCCGTACGCTCATGGAACACGGAGTTCGATGCTATATGGAATGTTGCTTTATTGTTACACCATAGTTTCACAGGTAATGTCGTGGTGATGTCAATTTCCTTCATGAGTTGAAATACCTACACAATTTCTTGTACTGATTGTGACATGGCTCTATCTTATGCTTTTGCACTTGATTTTGACACAACATCTTACATCTTACATCTCCAAGATATCAAGTTTCCATTAACAAACACACAGTAAACCATAGTGAACCGTTTTGTGGCCTTAGATCCTACATGATCCGTATTACAGAAGCATTCGACTTTAATGTGTCCATAATCTATATAAAGAATGCCACGACCTAGAGAACCTTTCAAATAATGCAAGATATGTTCTAAGGCTTCTCACTGTGCCATTGTTGGAGATTTCATGTTGACTGAATAAATTGACCGAGAAGGTTATATGAAGACGAGTTACTGTCAGATAATTCAACTTCTCAATAAGTCTTCTATATCTCTCACGGAATGCAAATGTCTTTAGTTTCTTTAGGTCAATCTTCTTCTTCAAGTCATTAGGAAGTTCATCAAACATGCTATCATTAAGATCCAGAAACGAATTCGAAATCATGGGAATGCAACTTGGTGCAGTGCCAAGTTTTCTAGTTTCCTTTAGTAGATCGAGAACATAATTCCTCTAGTTTAAAAAGATGCTCTTCTTGCTTCTCAAAACCTCAATACCAAGAAAGTACTTCAATGGACCCAAGTCTTTTGTCTATAAGTGGGAATTAAGAAAGACTTTAAGCTCTGAGATTCCAGAGATATTACTTCCAGTAATCACAATATCATCAGCATATACTACTAGAAGAATCATGCTTGCATTCGATTGCTAGTAGAACACAGAGTGATTACACTTACTTTGGATTAACCCAAACTTCTCAATTACACCAGAAAACTATCAAACCAGGCACGAGGACTTTGCTTCAAACCATACAAGGGCTTTCGGAGATAGCACAATTTCCTATGCTCCCCCTGAGCAACGAACTCAAGTGGTTGCTCCATATAAACCTCCTCAAGAAGGTCACCATTCAAAAAAATATTCTTAACATCCAACTGATGCAAATCCCAATGATAGGTGGCAGCTAGAGAAACAAGAAGAAGAAAGAAGCAAGCTTAGCCATAGGGGAGAAAGTCTCAGAATAACCAATGGCATAAGTTTGAGCATATCCTTTCACAACAAGTCGAGCTTTCAATCGTTCCAAGGAACCATTAGCCTTAGTTTTAACAACAAACACCCATTTACATCAAATGGCCTTCTTCCCACAAGGTAGATCAACAAGAGTACAGGTACCAACCTTTTTAAGAGCCATCATTTCTTCTTCCATCGCGGCATGCCAATCAAGGTAAGTTAAGGCTTATGAAGAGTGGTTGGGGTAGAGATGGATTCAAGGAAGGCCACAAGGGAGGAGGAGATAGGGGACAAATGCTGGTAAGACAAAACAAGAGTTAGGATAGGTACAGTTAGCATATATCTTGGGAGGACAAGTAGGACGAGTACCTTTTTAAAGGGCAATAGGCAGGTCAACAAGATTAGGTACAATAGGGTTAGGAACAAGGACGATAGAATCTAGGGAATCAAGATCAGGAACAGAATCTGACGGCAAAGTAGGCATTGGCGAAGGCATAACATTGGCAACATCAGCATCATCGACCATATAAGGTTCTAGAACTGCATCATGTATTGGTGAGATAGGGACAAGATAAACTAGGATATCATCAGACTCAGAAATGATAAAGGAAGACTCAGATAATATCGAAGACGATAAGAAAGGAGAAGACTCATGAATGGTCACATTTGTGGACATAAGATAACGACAGAGATCAGGAGACTAACACCGATAACCTTTCTGAACTTGAGAATAACCAAGAAAGACACACCATAAGAACTTGGGATCGTCTTTACTAACAATGGGATGGACATCCTGGACAAAGCAGACACAACCAAAAAATTTTAGGAACAATAGGAAACAACTTAGTGGTAGGAAACAAAACGGAATAAGGAATGTTGCCATTAAGGACAGCCGAAGGCATGCGATTGATGAAGAAACAAGCAGTAGACACAGCATCAGCCCAAAAGGATTTAGAGACACGGGAGTGAAACAAGAGAGTACGGGTAGGTTCTAAAAGGTGGCGATTCTTTCTTTCGACAACACCATATTGAGCAAGTGTATTGACAAATGAGGATTGGTGAAGAATGCCATGACTATGCATATAATCTGTGAATGGGGCAGAAAAATATTCTTTTGCATTATCACTTCGAAGGATTTTCACAGGTGTAGTAAACTGTGTTTGAATTTCAGCACAGAAATGACAAAAATGAGTAAACAATTCAGAATGTTGTTTCATTAAGTAAAGCCAAGTCGTTCAGGAAAAGTCATCAACAAAAGTGACAAAATATCAATAACTAGTCTTAGACAAAATTGAACAAGGACCCCAAACATCAAAATGAATTACACTACTACAAAAAAGGGTTGCAACGTTAGTTTTTTTTTACACTTTTGACGTCCCTTTTCAGGGAGAAGCCTCTGGGGGCCGTAGTAAGTGGAGCTTACGATATCCCCCCAAAAATTGGACACTGTAAGCTCCACTTACAACGTACTAAAAATATATTTAGGATGTTGTAACTTCATTTTTTTTTTAAAATAAAAAATAAAAAACCAAACCTGAGAGCCATCATATATCATATTAAAAATAGAAGGACCACAAGAAGAGTGACAATAGAATGAATCTGGTGAAACAAATCCATATAGAACTCTACTTCATACCTCTCCCCTATTCTAATCCTAACTACTGCAATCATTAATTCGGAAATAGCAAAGATGCGTGCCAACTAGTAGAATGAATCTAATGAAACAAATCCATAAAGAACTTAATCCTAATAATAGAAATCACAAGCTCATCAGAAGGCGCACGTTGATTAGTGCGAGCCACGAATGAAGCCGAAGATACAAGAAGAAGGTGAACAAATTGAATTTGAAAACCATTCTTGTTGATCTCCATGGCTCTCAGATTTTTAAATGCTCACCGATTGAAAACCATTCCACGTCATTGATGTCTCTGACACCATTCTTGGCCACTTCTCCCTCTTTTTGCACCATCAATTTAGGTAGATTTGGGAAATAAAGCAGATAAAAAACTAGGCAAGGTCAAAATTACGAAAGGAAGAAAGTTAGAAAGAAAGGGGAGAGAGCTCACTGAGCAAAGTCTAACACAGGACGCCGACGAGGCTAGGCATGGGAGAGAGAGCTCCGTTGGGATGGTGAGCGACCAATGGCGGGCAAGCGATTGCGATCGAGGCAATGGTGGACGGGCGAGTAAGCGAGTGGGTGAGACGACGAGTGACAATTGTTAAGAGGTGTGAGAGATTAGGTGAGGTTCAAAGAGAATGGGTAAGTGAAGAAGCGTATATCGATTAGAGTGTCGTGCAAGAAAATGAAGGCGTGTTTGGGGTTGTTTACGCCAAAAATACTTCTTTTGGTGTCCTAAATTTTATTTAGGACGCCAAAAATAGTGTTTTTCTTGCCCATATTGTAAAACTTTTCTTCTTTTGGCGTTTCCTTCTAAAATTAGGATGCCTAAAGTCCACTTTTGACGCCCAATATGTCAAATTTCCTCTATATAATTATAAAAATACCACTGCATTTATATTTTACTTATCTTCTAAAAAAATGGACATCCTTTAGAGAATTAAAAATTGTTTTTGTTAGTAGTGCTAACTCAAAGGGGGACGCAGCCCATTTATTGACTCGTGCCAAATGAACACAATGATATTTGGCAAACTGATATGACTCACAATTTAAAGAAGACACAGACAAAAACTGAGGATATGACCTCTTTAGGGACGAAAGGGACACATAATTGAGACGACAATGGACTTCAAAGAGAAACGACCTACCAAAACAAGCAACAAAACACAGCACCTGATCATCGAGGATGTAATGTCTACCGGATTCATAGCTTCTACCAACAATCTACTTCGCCGAAAGATCCTGAATTAAATAGTGGTCAGGAAATAGTGAGATAAAACAGTTCAAATGACAAGTCAGTTTACTTGGAGATAAAAGATTTAATGTCAAATCGAGAACATTAAGAACATAAGATAGTGAAATGGATGTAATTGGTCTAACAGTGCCTAATCCAAGTACTCAGACCAGGGAACCATTGGCAACAAATATGGAGCATTGGTTGGCATGGGGGGCATACGATGAAAATAAATGATGGTTACCTGTCATGTGGTCAGTAGCACCAAAATCAGTCACCATTTTGTGGAAGTAGTAGTAAGACAAGAGGACAAAGTACTTGTAGCTAGAGCCCTTGTAGATGATGGATCATAACTATACTTATCAGGCGTTTGTGCAATATGAGCAAGGCCACGCTGCTAATCACGCTACCATTTATTCTGCAATTTTCGATAATTCTTCTTAATGTGACCAAGTTTCTTGTAATAGTTGCAGATAATACCGCTAGAAGGTATGGGCGGAATACTAGTGCCCTAGTTGGACCCATAATTCTTATGTTCAAAAGGACCATGTCTAGCGAAGGAATTGGCATTTGGATCAACAGATAGACGAACCAAACTATCAGCATGAAGAACCCATGAGAACACATCTTCAAGAGATGGAAGCTCCTAACTTGACAAACTTTGAGATCGGATGGTGTCATAAGACATCACAAGAGCTTCAAGGAAATTGTTGATGGCCTGACACTCCAGATTCTCGATACAGGTCTAAAGATCACTTGCGGAGACATAAGCACCTTCATCTATTCATACATTCTCTTAAAGTCCAAGAAAAAATCCTTCAAGGGACGCTGCACTTTGTGATTCCATCCTTGCCCTTCATTAATCTCCTAAATGACATTCCTAAGTGTTAACCTTGATTGACCCATGGCACATGTCATATCATCATCATGAGATGTCCAGATCTAGCTTTGGTCCTTTGATGCTCCCATCCACTGCTATCCATTGCGTCTAAACGGCATCATTTTAGCTCAAGATCTTGAAATATTTTTTTAAGATCCTAAAATAATTTTTTAAGATCCTGAAGTATTTTTTTTTTAGTATTAGTAAGTATCCTTTTAGTATCAGTCTGTGCTCTGAAATATTTTTTCAAAATCCCAAAATATTTTTTAAAATCATGAAGTTATTTTCAGTACCAGTTTGCAACCTCAAGTATATTTTTAGTACCAACCAATCAGTACCTTAAAATATTTTTTCAAGATCTTAAATTAATTTTTCAACATCATGAAGTGTTTTTTCAGTGCCGTTCAATATTTTGAAGTACCTTTTTAATACCAGTCAGTACCCTTAATTTTTTTTTTTTTAAATAAAAGGTGTAACTTCAATTTTTTTTGAGTTAAAACAGCGCCATTTAGACGTAGCGGGTGGGAGCATCAAAGGACCAAGGCCGGATCCCAATGGAGAATAATGAGAATTCACAATTATTAATTAAAATATTACACTTTGACTATTGTAGTTCCCAAATTACCCTTGCACTGAAATATATGCAGACTAACACTTAATAATGCCCAATATACTCAATAAAATCTCATAAAAGCACAAGGTTAACCACTAAAAAGTATACAAATATTAAGCTCTTTCAATAACTAATTATACACACACTTAAACTCATAAGGATAAAGCCCATGATCAATTAATTCTACGCAGCCAAAGGGGAAGATGTACGAATATAATTAGGCCTGAATAAAAAAAATAGTCCCACTCCTTTATTAGTTTCAATTATTTAGTTAATACTTTCATCCTCCAAGAGTGTTACACCATCCAAACTCAATTCAATGAAAGCACAACAACTTAGATAATTCTAATCTTAATTGGTTGATGATTTATATGAAAAAATTCAAATTCATTTTTTTTTCTTCAAGAAAAATAAACATCTTAATTTTTAAAAACTAAAACAAAATGATCAACTTATGTTTTTCTTTACAACAAAATAAAATTTGATTTTTTTTTTCTTGAGTAATCAACTAATTAGGATTAAAATATTTGAGTTAGTATGTTTTTGTTGGAAAGAGTTTAGATGACATGTCATTCTTATGGTATGTAACTATTTCTCAATTATTTGAAGAGTGTTCAAAAAAACCTTCAAATAATTATAAATTTATAAAAATTTAAAAGATACAATTATTTACTAGTGTTTCTAAATAACCACCAAATATGAGGGTGTTCAAAGTGTCCAGCTGGTCCCCATCGTCCCGGCCGTTCTGAATATTTTGATCATAAAATCTCCCATTCTGTCTGGGATCGGGTTTGAGACCACTCGGGACTGGGACAAGAACCGGGATCACCCTTGAGACCCAGTTTTTTTGAGTTTTTTTTCCTTATAAATTAAGTTATTCTTTTATTATTATTATTTTTTACCCTACATTAAGCTATCATTTAATAAGATGTGTTTCACATATTTAGTTCGAGTTAAACAGCATATATTGTGATACTAATCTTAATTATATTCTCTATAAAGATAATGATGATAAAATGTTATTATTCAACTCTAGATTAGTTTATGTAACTATTATGGCATTATTAATTATTAAATGATCACTTTAAACAATAGAATATGGATAATTTAAAAAATATAATGATATTTTTAAGTTTATTATTTTTCTTAAAAAATAAAGGGAAAATTACACACAGGTCCCAAGGAATAGAGATATTTACATTTAGGTCCCTTGAATTCATGAAATTACATAGAAGTCCCTAGGGACTTCTATGTAATTATTTGTGGAAGCAAAATTACTTTTTTGCCCAAAGGAGAAAACGCCTCTGGACCTCAGAATTGAAAAAATCCAGGTTTGCTACAAGAAATTCTATATTTACAACAGTAAATTTCTATTTTAACAACAAGTTTTGAAAGCCTGGATTTTTTCAATTATGAGGTTCAGAGGCCATTTGCAACAAGAAATTCTATATTTACAACAACAAATTCATATTTTAACAACAACTTTTGAAAACCTAGATTTTTTCAATTTTGAGGTCCAGAGGCCATTTGCAACAAAAAATTCTATATTTACAACAGCAAATTCCTATTTTAACAACAACTTTTAAAAATCTGGATTTTTTAATTCTGAGGTCCAGAGTCTATTTCTCCTTTGGGCAAAAAAGTAATTTTGCTTTCACAGATAATTACACAAAAGTCCCTAGGGACTTCTGTATAATTTCATGAATTCAAGGGACCCAATGAAAATATCTCTTTTTTTGGGACCTGTGTGTAATTTTCCCAAAAATAAATCAGGATTTCCTAGTTTCATCTTGGCACTACCGGACCGGGATCATGATGCAAGTTGCATCCCTACCAAAAAATAGGATTGGGGTATCTCGGTCCTATCCTACGTTTGAGTACTCCTAGTCAAATACTTGTGTAAAAAAAATTTGGTTGTTAATTGACGCTTTTTCTATGAATTGACAAGTATGAAGCATTCCGAGCCAAAAAAGAAAAAAAGGAAAAAAAGAAAAAAGAAAAAAAAGAGAGACAAAAGTATGAAGCATCAAGGGAGCATATTTTTGTAATAGTGATATGAATTATACTATTTGCAATTTTTTGTACATAATGCAATTTTTATAAGTTTTATGATTTATATATTGATTGATATCTTTGTCTTTGATTCGACCTTGCAATGTGAAACCCAATATTGTTTCAGTATTATGATGACAAGTGTATCTGAAACAGAAATATAATCACAAGTAATTTTATATAGGATATGGGTGCCTTAAATGAAATCGATATTTTGAATAGACCAATTTCTGAGCATTTTCAAAAGTCTTATGGCTTACATGTATAGACAAGAATAATTAATAAGAATAAAATAATGTACGACTTATATAATTCGCTTTTTTTAAAAAAAAATTATGCAAATAATTCGCTGTTCTTTAATTGTGAAGAGACTAAAGCTCATACATATTAAGGTATGTCGTCCAACGTTGGGACAATGATTTGAGTCCATTGAAGGGAATGAAATCCCAATGGGTTGTATGATTTTTAAATAATATTCTTGAGTTTGACAAGAGAAAGGAATATTTAGGGTTTGAAAACAAACTACTCTATCTTAATATACGTACGTACAACTGTATGTATAACAATCAAAGATTTGAGTTTTTGACCAATAAACTTGTATGATTCCTATTCGAATTGTAAGTCTCTTTTAGCTGATTTTCATGTATTAAGAAATGATAATTAAATTATTAAATATATCTTAAATTGATTTTTAAAAAAATTGTGATGCTACCGAGTTCGACCGAATTGAATTTGTCAGAGTTCAATGTTAAGTATCAGATTAGATATAGGGTGGCTAAGTGCTTGATTATTATTTTTTTTCCTTTTGGAAAAAAAATAAGACTTGGGTTTTGTTTGAGATGAATAATTGAATATGAACAATCAGAAAGCTTTTGTAAAAGCTTTTGAATGGTAAAAGGTTTTTGGTATATGTCCCTCTCTAGTACCTATCACTTCGTCGCTTTTCCTTTAGATGATCATACAACTCTCTTTACAACGCAATCCCACTCAAATTCACCATCATTAAAAAAATTAACTCAAATCTTAAAATTGACTAATAACACATTTTTTCATATTGCATGTTATTTTATTTCATTTTTTCCATTATCAAACAATATTAGTCATTGTTAAGACTCTAGTGTTGATCCGAGATTTGGACGGTCTATATCTAATTTTTTAACTTTTTTTTAAAAAAATTATTTTAATATATAAAAATTTAAAATAAAGATAATGTCTTAACTATCACTTTTTTTTAAAAAAAAAGATTTTTTATTTAACAATTATTTTTTCAAAATTTTAAATCTAATCTATTAAAACTATATTTGAATGATACTCATTGTTGCCATGAGTACCATGGTACTTGTTACTACAATGAACACAGAAATGGTTGCATACTGCATGAATAAACAAGCTAATTAAAAAAAAAATTATTACTTTGGAAACAAGCTCGTTTACTTATTATTAAGCTTTTGAGATTAAAGCTAAGTGAGTTTATTTATACTCGATCTATATTCCCCTTAATATTTTCTTCAATCAAAAGATTTGATCATGTGGAGAATGTCGAGGATACATCAATTTGCGCTGTCATTTTAAAATAACATAATATTGTTCTGATTCTATTTTTATTTTTCCATACGATTGATCCCATCAATCACCCATCACTATTTTCTCTATTCTTTCTACTTCTTCTTTCTTTCTGATTTTTTTATTTGGGAAACATTGTTATGCCAACGATTTTAATTTAAAGGGGTTTGTACTAAATATTTTTATTTTATAATATTAATTTAAATAATTATAATTTGTAAAATCATTTAAGAATTTTAAATTACAGTTATTACTCACACTCTTTGGTATTTTATGTCATGAAATTAGCCTGTAAATAGAAAATAACCTATAATGCACCAATACCTTAAAAAAGTAGACAAGCTCTTGTATCGAATGCACAATATGATAGGATACAGTATTTGTAGATATGCATTCACTTGTACCACTTTTCACTCGTGCAACTCATCACTTTAAATTTTGATAGTAAAATATACCTCCAGGTTTTTAAATATAAATCTTAAGCTAAAATCTATAAAAACCCCTAATTTTGGATCAATTGAGTGCAACCCCTAATAATTCAAAGCTTTAATTTAACCTTCTTAACGTTTTAACTTTTGACATTAAACCCATTGCCGTTAATTTTGCCATGAAGTTAGTGACGGTAACCACCATGTTAGATTAATAAGGATAATATTTTAATTTTAAAATGCCAAAGGTTCTATGTAAATGACTAAAAGTTCAGAGAGGCTTGGTATATTATAACAAAATAATAATAATAATAATAATCCATGTCAAATGTTACGTTATCCTTATTAATATGATGTGGTAGTTAATTTTCTTCAATTACTTAAGAATAAAATTAACGACATGAGATTTAGTGTCTAAAGTTAAAATGTGATGGGCGTTAAATTTAAAATTTGAATCGTCGAGAGGTTCTATACAATTGACATGAAGTTTCAAGGGAGTTGTATAGATTTTAGCCTAAATCTTAATATTAATTAATCACACAAATTTAGGAGTATTAAAATCAATGTATAATGTAAAAATTCGTTTTTTCCTTTTTATTTTACCCTCCTCTTAATGTCACAGTATATAAAACCTCAATTAACAGGAAACAAATATCAATTATACTTAAAAATGGTATTTTTGCCAATAAAATTAGTTCAGTGGGTAAGGAGTGTACTTATAAACTACAAAGTTTGAGTTCAATTTCCGTTGCTAATACAATAACTTTGTTGATGGGCGATCTGTAACTCACTCTACAAGTGCTCTTTTAGTCCGAAGGCATGTACAGACCCTAATGATCCCGAAACCTAACTTACCTAAATTTTTTGTAACCAAAAAATGACATTTTTTCGTATAAAAAAAAATGACATTTTTGAAAACAAATAAAAAATTAGGACTTATATTTAAGAGTAGAGTTGAACCAAAAAATTTTAGTTTTTGGAGCATTTTCCCAATGCTAGTTGTGGGCCTTTCCTTTGTTCAAGTCGTGACCACCGTTCTCCTTTTGTGCGACTTGAAGACAATAGAGTTCATAGTGATAATCATACGTGCCCTATATAACTAATTTTTTAATTTATGTAGGAGTAATTGGTTATTTTACAAATACTGCATATATAGGATAAACTAATGAAGTAGAAAGGGCATATTCATACTTGTATTCATAACTAATGAAGGAATAATTTTGATGGTGATTCCCTCCTCCTTCTTCTTCTTCTTTTTTATTTTTTTGATGGTGACGTTATTATAATTAATAGTTAACACTATTATTATTGCTACCTTAATTATCACTAGCTAGCGAAAGAGAGAGAAGAATAATAATCACCTAAGATCTTGTATTAAATATAGTCAACTCTAGGATAACCTTTTCTATTACTTTCATTAATTATTCATTTTCATACCATTTATAGTTTGATTCCTCATATTTAAATAATTTAAGTTGAAGTTCATGTGGGACAACACTGCAGCATCACATTCAAGCCTGAAACCTCTATAGTGAACTATTTGGATTTGATTAAAAAATTATTTTTTGATTTATTATTCTCATTAAAATCATGATTATTTTCTACGTTGATAGTTGAAAAGTAATTTAAATTACTTACACATTAGGACTCTTGGAACAAATTTCACCATTGCATTAGGTGGTTTTAACATTTAATTTAATTTCATAAGAAAATACAATAAAGTGAAGGTAAAGAGGTAATGAGGAGAGAGTTCAAACACTCATCAAGTTATTGTTGTAAAATTGTTTATATTAATGATAACCATGAAGTTCATGCAAGTTTCCAGATTAGCATAGAATCCAATTAAAGAAACAAAAATAATATTTTAAGATGACAAGGTCCAAGAAAAATTGTAATATCTTGTCATGTGAAATTTCAGAACTATACAAGTAGACAACTGAAGCAGCTATATCTAGGTCAAAGTCATGGTACAACCATTATTGATCTAACTCTTATGCAAAAGAAGTTTAGGGACCAAATTCTTCTACAATTTATAGTGACCCAGTAAGAATTGAGAGACTATATATGTGGATATAAAATTTTCATATTATTTACTATCTCAGCCCATGGTATAAGAAGGGGAGGGTAAATTGATCACAGTTGTCTTTTCTTTGGTCATCATGTTTATGCTGTTGGTAATGCCTTGGGATCCAATGCCACTGTCCTTGATACCCTGTCGTGTATAACATGTAAAGCATTTGTTACATTTCACAGCACAATTGGCAGTGATATTACTTGTATAACACAAGTGCTATTGCTAATTATTTCACTTCGGTTTGGTCCAAAATCAGTTTGCCTCTTTATAAAGGTTAAACTTAGATGTAAATCCCATATCTAGATTTTAATGGGGGAAAAATGTAATATGTTCTAAAATCAACAATTTCTCTATTAAATTTCGTTAGACACGCATATGAATTGATTATTTTCATTGAGAAACTTGTTAGGGTCAAGCAAGTAGTTGTTTATTTTTCTAATTCTAATAACTCAGATACAAGTGAGGTGTGATATTATTTTTCTTTGTTTCAAGAGTTCCATGACTACTTGTGCAACAACAACAATCTTTATCTCCCTTGCATTCTTGCATTACTACTTGTGTTGTAATTAAGTGTAAATGGAACAAATCTCAGTGGATTGAATCACATGCTCCAAACAATAAGAAAGCAAACTGATATGTAATTTATCCAACAATATTGGTGGAATAAGTGGGTTCACTACCTGGAAGGGAAAATGATCTAGTCCACGAGCTGGGGCAGAGTTTATCTGAACTGTTGCTGTCTCCATTGCATCACTGATTAAAATTGCATTGTTCACATCCTTTGTGAACACACAACACTACATACGTGTAACATTTTTATGCAAATTATGTTCACTCCCAAAATGACAGAATTATATTATAAGTCATTGAACTGTTTGAAGACTTGTTGATAAAATGATCAAGCAAATTATACCTGAAGTCCAAAATTGCTAGCATTGCAATGGTTGATTCCTTCTTCAACAGAGTTGATCCTAATAACTGACAAAACTGGTCCAAACGGCTCCTCCCAAGCTATTCTCATATCCGGCCTCACATTATCCAGCAACAAAGGCCAAATCAGGTTTCCTTCTCTTCGGTATTCCTGGCATAATGTTGCTCCTTTCTCCCTAGCATCTATAATTAGATCTTCAATGAAATTGGCTGATGATTCTGACACAACCGGAGTGATGTCACAGTCATTCTCAGGTGGCCCAACAGTCAGTTTTGCCACCTTTTCCTTCACTCTCTCTACTAGAGCATCGGCAATGGATTCCATCACTAGGACGACCTTAACAGCAGTGCCCCTTCGACCACTTTTACGGGGAAAAAAAACGAAGAAACAAACAGTTAAGTGACCTTTTTAAAAAATAAAATATCTCTAGAATGTTTTTTTCCCCCCAGAATTATGTCTTGGCTAAAATGAGCATGTTATCACAAGAAAAACATGTGCTTCTGGAATGCAAGATGTACGTAGTTCCGGTTATTCATAAACCTGATGACACAATGTTTTCCTCAAGTTATGGTTTACTGTGAAATTCGTAGCAATTCATTATAACTACACTCAGCCAATCCTTGTATAGTATTTCTCATGCGAATGGAAAAGTTCATTGAATGAAGGGTTGTACAAGATATCAAGATTTATCCTCCCCGTTTTTAAGCGTACGTTTACTCAGATGTGCCATTTACCAGTAAGAAAAGCCTCCTTTTATAATATTTGAAGCCACCAAATCCAGGTCAGCATCTTCAAGCACAATACAGGCATCTTTTCCTCCCAACTCAATTTGCAGAGGAATCAAGCATGCTTTCATTGAAATTGAATTCCCAGTATCTCCTCCAGTGAAGCTGACAAACATATGAATTACAAGTTAGAATTACCAAAATTAATTATATGCAAGAAATAAATTATTGAAGCATCATAATGGCAGCATATAAGGAGGAACAAGTGGTCACCTTATACAGTTAACTCCTCGATGCCTAATGAGGAAGTCCCCAATCTGAGATCGTTTTCCAGTAATACAACTGATTAGGCCTTTGGGAAAACCAGCCAAGTGAAAGCAGTGCACCATATGTAGTGCAGAAACAGCCCCCTAAATAGCAAAACACAGGATGGTCATTAGATATTGAATTTCAGAGGAAGAACCAAGCAGAAAAGAGGGTATGGAAATGCTTCAATGGAATTTTAGCAGAAGCCTTTGTAACTTCTGGTAGAACCATTTGTCTCATACAATTGTAATACAATTCTGATAATTACAAACACTTTGGTAAGCTTGACTATTAAGTTTTGGTAAACAAACGGTTCAAGTTGTGCCTCCAACTGCTTTGCACACTAAATGTGAGTGCGGATAATTGGATATGCATTTGTCGTGGCTTTAAGGAGTTTCAGAATGAAGAATCTGAGTTATATATTCCTGAGTTGGAGGCTTCAGCACAATGGAGTTTCCAGCAATCAGCGCAGGAGCAATTTTTGACACAGCAAGGTTGACAGGGTAGTTAAATGGTGGAATGGCTAAAATCACTCCCAGTGGAATCTGAAAATCAAATTGAACTTTCTTAGATCACATGATACACTGAACAAAAGAAGGAAGATAGCATATGGTAACCAAATTCATTATATCTTCTCTTCTTAGAATATTATGAAGTAATGAATTGTAGTACAAAGATTAAAGCACTAAACGTATTTAACGAGTTTGATTATGTGGCTGATTGTGAAGTCATACGTTATGATGCCATCTTACATTCATTATGGTATAAGCACTTTTTTTTTTTTTAAATGGTTTCATCACTTTTAGAGGATGAGTATTTTGGCCATTAGAGATCAGCTTGACATAGAATCACCCTTTACAGTTTACTAGCTTTGTCCAACAAGGATCGCTTTATGAAATTAGAATATTCTGTCCTTACTGGGAACTTTATAAGGTTGTGTTTGGTTTGGGGAGAGGAAAGATTTTAACCATTATACCCTCATATAATTTATCAATTTTCAACCTTGCCCCTCTTGTTTCTTTCCAATATAAGCTTCTCAAGCTTCTATGCAATTAAATGTAATGCATATTTGACCAAAAAGAGTACAAGTACCAAACAGAGAAAATCATAAATGTCAAAGATTTGGGTTTTTGACTTTGTAAAAAGAAAAGCTCCTTGGGCTTTACAGTTTATTGTTCATTTCTTTTGTATAGATAATTTCATCAAATGGTTTGACCAAACCTGATCTTCAATTTATGCTAGACCAAGATTTTTAGTGAATGTAGCACCATATTATAAGCCGGCATCACAAGGTGTTGAAGTTACATATACAACAAAGAATAAGTATGTTGAAACTTTACCTTTGATGTCAGGCGATATTTTGTCCTTTCGTTTCGAGGAAAACTATCTGATACCAAGAATTTCCCCCCTCCCAGAATCCTTACACCTTCTTCAGCACAGTAAGAAACCAGATCCCCTGATCTTACCACCTTCATGGACAGATTATGTATTAGTTACCTTGATCTTTAATTTCCTTGTCCTAAACAACAATACACACTTTTAACCCGGAACGGTTGCAGAATTTGTACCTCAGTAGCGGCATCTTTGGCAGGCTTTGCTATTTCTTTCACCAGGCACTCTGCAATTGAAGCCTTGTGCTCCTTCAGGATAGCAGCTGCCTTATGAAGGAGTTCAGCTCGTTTCCACAACGGAGTCTTCGCCCATGACTTCTGTACAGATTTTGCCGAGATCATGACCTTATCCAATTCTTCATGTGTGCACGCTACATTCATATCATAAAAACAATAATTATCACCACGGATCAAGTAAAACTATTCGAGGATCTTATCTAAAACAGCTTTTGCTTTTGGATTTTTGGTACTTCTTCACAATCACATGATACGAATACCACAATGACTAAAGAGTCATATCTGATTTTTGTTTCCAGCAAAAGTAAAGTTCCAGCACTAGATTTTGCTGGCATAAAGGACTTTCTATATCGAACATGACAAAAACGGAAGGATCTGCAAGCATGCAAGCTTTGAAGCACATAGTGGCACTAATTTACTTTCGCGAGCCGCAGACTACTCAAACATGCACAGACATTCGAAGATTAAGAAAGAATTGTAAAACTGAGCAGAATTTGAGACTTGAAATGCAAGACAGAGGTCGAAATTAAGGAATTGGAGAAGCCAACATCGTGATTGTATATAAATTACCCTGAACTTTGTACCGTTCTTCTCTGGTGGTAGGATTGATGATGGAAACAGTTATGGAAGAAGTGGATTTCTTCCATTCGCCATCAGAGTAGTACTTGTATTCATCTCCGTCTAAAATCTCAGCGAACACCCCAGTTCCAGCCATTTGAGAGAGAAAACGAATTAGGAAATCTCGCGAGTGAGGAAGCTGAAGAAGAAGGTGGTTTGGATTGGAGGAGTGTTGTTTGGTGAGTGAGTGAGTGAGTGAAGAGAAGCATTTGGGTATTTATAAGGAGGGAAGATGAACCACGCATTGAAGAGAGGGGTGAAATGTGTGTACGCACGCGCCATGCAGGGGATTTCCCTCCCAAAATTCTGTTACCCCACAAGCCGCAAAGCTCACAATCCTATAATTCTGTTATCACCGTTATGTAACTAATAACTCATAAAATTTCTTTTTTAAATACCAACAATTTCTCTTGAATTTGCATTCAACTGAATTCTGTTTTTATTTGATTTTTGGTTAGATTGTTATAGTTTTTTATTTAGGTTCTTACATACTTATTTGATTTTAATAATAATAATAATAATAAGGTCTTTATAAAATACACCATGTCCTAAATAAATAAAAAATATTTGAAAAGCCAATAATTTGTCAAGTATAAGTGGTACCATTGAACACTGAAAGCGACACCATTAACAAATTATAGTTTTTTTTTTGAGACCTTAGTGTAATTTCCCCTTAATTATTTTATTAAGTCCTTAAAATTTTACCTAATTTTTATTTATGTCCTTATAGTTTCATGTGGCGATAAAAGAAAGTTATATGATCTGATTAAAAATCAGGTAAAACTAGGAGGGTATAATAAAACCAGGAAAAAATAAACCTACTTGGTCCTAATTAAAATCAGATCAAACTATTGCCAATTGATTGTTGCATTAAAGTTTGAAAATTCTTATGATTTAATCCATATTTTAAAAAACTACCCTGAAGCATAAAATTACAATAATGTGTTAGACCTGGCTATCACCCAAGAGGGGGGGTGAATTGGGTGTCAGATAAAAATTTGGAAACTTTAAAAATTCTTTTCAACTCTTAATGAAGGTAATGAGTATGAAAATAACTATTCATAAATCAACAGTTGAATATTCAAATAAATGATAAAATAATATTTGCTGGAAATATAAGAGTTTAGGGAAGAGAATATGCAAACTGTGATTTATCCTGGTTCGGCCCAATCCACGATGACCTACATCCAGTCCCCAGGCACCTCCTGAGATTTCAATCCACTATCTCCCTCAAGCTTTAATTGGGTACTTGAGAACCGCTACAATCCCACAAGTTTAGCCGGGCACTTGTGCAGCCTTTTACAAATCTCTTACCGAGATACTCCCCCTTACACACGTAAGGATACACCGCTTGATCACACACTCTGTACTCGAAGTAATCCTCTCCCTAGGATTCACTCCCCTTACAAGTTGTAATCAACACAATGTGTTTCCCACTCAAGATCACCCAATCTTGAGTAACTCTCAGATAAAATGTTTACAAATAAATCTTCTCTTTAAGAAGTGATAAGATGAACACTGAAGTACAATACAAATAATCTCACTCTCTTGATAAATTATATGATCACTAAGAAAATAGAGAGAATATGAGATAAACATCAGAAGGCATTTTGAAGGTGTAAGCTCATGTGTGTTTTCCATTTTGAATCCGCTTCCATTTATAAGCGTGTAGAGTGAACCGTTGGAGAAAAATATTGACCGTTGTGAATAGTAACTGCACTATTTAAAAATTGTTTCCGTTGAAGCTCGTCCGTTGCACATTGATCCGTTTGAAAAATATTACCGTTGTAGATCATTTGACCGTTTGAGTATATTGCCGTCGAGTTTTGGTCCGTTGAAGCATCAATGTGTATTACCATTGTAGCATTGGTTGTGCATTCGTTTGCTGGATCATTCGTCCATTGGTGAAAACTCTCGTTTCTTCATCATCCTCATTTCATCAAACACTTCATTCAATCACTCCATTCTTGTCTTCATCAAAATGGCTATTGCTTCTTCTTTACTTCATCAACCAAGTCCGTTGCTTTCTCTGTTGAGTCCGTTGACATGATTTTCGTTTCAATCAGTTTTGAATTCAATCCTTGATCTAATCACCTGAAACTTATACACAAATGATATAAATAATGTTAAGAAGTAGTATAAGTGATTTTGGTAATCATATGGACATTTTCCATGCGCAACAGTATTTCCGGACGCGGTGATTGTTGAAGATGATGAACAGTATTTTCGTGACAGTTGATCCAGCACATAACTCAACTTCCAGTAGCTATATCTCTTCGTGTATAGCTCTAAAATCAGCAAATGATATATCCCTGGAAAGCTCTTGATGTCTTCTTTCCAATGGAAAAAGAATCAGCTCAAAATACTTTGTATTTTGACCGTTATGATCCGATGAACAACGACTGCCCAGAAAACAGAGTTCCAGCAACCCAGAAGTTTCGAAATTCATATCTCCTTCGTTTCAAGCTCTTTTTAGTTGCTTCCAAATTCTGTGAAACACTTGTTGAGTAGAGAATCATATGGAATTGGTTTCACTTCATTTGGTTCTGTATAATGTGAGATATAGACAGAAAACCGAGACTATGCTGAACTGATTCCAGAATCACATGTATCAACTTTCGAAGGCCATATCTCCCTGGTCTAAGCTCCGTTTTGAGTGGGTCAAATTGTGGTGTGACTCATTTTGAGTCTAGTTTCATATGCCACTGGTTTCATCTCAATTGGATTTTTCATTTTTGAGATACACCTGAAATACCGAAGCTCGCCTTGCTGTGTGGCGTGAATTGCACTACCAACTTCCACAATTTGTTTCTCTTTCATCTGAACTCCTTTGGACTTGAATCTGGTCTCCAAATGACGCATTGGGAGTCTACTTTCATCCAAAATTGGTTTCACCTCAATCCGACGTCTAGTTTGTGAGATATCATCGAAACATTGAACGTCGCCCATGAAAAACGCAGAACAGAGGCAGACAGAGGTGAACAGTAACGCTGAGTCGAAAACTGCATTTTGGAAAGTCAGCAAAATTACGATTTTGCCATTGAAGCTGAAGTTCACCATAATTACGATTACGCCATTCTGAATTAATTTGGAGAACCGACGGGAATGACTATTATCTTCTTGACATAAGGCAACTCCTGAGATAATGAAATCATTGTAGCACACTCATGGATCCATATGTCATTGTTCATACCGTATGGCACTATTCATATATACGGTATACTATTCACGTATACGCTACTATTCATGCTGATGCTTCAAATAGCTTACTTTGACTCCGAATTAAGCCTTTCGGACTTCCATTTTGATCATCGAGACTTCATGTATAAGCACTATTCATGTATACATGGCACTATTCACATATACGATACTATTCATGTTGATGTTTGCTGACTCCAAATTAAGCTATTCCAACTTTCGCTTAATCATAAAGACTTCTAGTAACACAAGAACTTGAGTGTTGATATTCTCATTATATTGTGCAAATTCTTCCTTCTTTAGTCTCTTCTCTTCTTCTGGATTATTCTTCATGATTCAACTTGAACTAATCTATATTAAATAAGGTAGTTAGTCAATGTATATGATACAAACTTTTTGCTCTAGATAATGGCATCAATATAAGACATCATCAAAACTAATCAGAACTAACATTCTCCCCCTTTTTGATGATGGCAAATATATTAAGAAAAATATGTATAAATATGAAGATATATTAAATGAAGCATATTTTTCTTGCCACTCTCTCCCCCTTATTTGTCATTAGCAAAAAGTTGAAGTAACGAAGATATACTAGTGGAGAGATAAATATGGAAAACAAGTTAGAAATAATTGTCATTTCTCTCCCCCTTTTGAAAATATTTGATGCAAGTAGAAAAGATTTTTCATGAAAGTATGTTTGAAAAAACAATTTGGAGAGGTTTTTCAAGAAACTTAAACTTTCATGGTTAAAAAAAAAATTCATATCAAACATGTGCAGAATGTCTACTGAATATAAAAAGATAGAGATTAGAAATGCTCATGTAGATTCTGCAAATTGTTGAATGATCGATGAAGTCCATTTGCTTGCTGTAAGAAATTTGGTTGAGTCGCCATGCCCTGAGATGAAGTAGTGATAGGCTTCTTTCTTGTTGTATAAAGTTCTTTGAAGAGGCTCAATCGAATGATCATGAATATCTTGTATGATGCGAATAAGATGAAAGTACTGGCTTCTTGAGTTGTTTCTCATTTGAATAAATTTGATCAGTACTTTAGCTTCCATCCTTTGCCTTCATAGATCTCTTCTGTAGAGCATATCTCATCTTCAATAATTAATCCCCAAAGCATCTTTCCTTAATTTAATAATTTCTCCTTGTAGTGTATTAAGGAAAGTTGTAACACATAACCAAATCTCTTGCTACAAATTAAAAATATTCTTTTCTGAAGAGATTTGTTAGTGCAACCAGATATCAAAGTGTTCCTCTCGAAAACATATTTTCAAATAATAATGAAAGGAAAATATAATATTAACTCATCATCAAAACTAATAACAAATAATAATTGTATATGAGTATGCTTAAAAGGTTTTTTTTTTCTTCAAATAAAGGAGAAGAACTTATAGAATATAAAACACATATGAATGTGAAGCTCCCCCTTAATGAATGCATGTCTAAAAATATGAAGTTCTCAAATAATAGTGTGACACCAAATGTTATGAGGGTTGAAAATATCTTGCTCACAACATGGTATCTCAAAATTAAGAACTTTCAAAATCATTGAAATTAGTATAAAGAAATTACTTATGCTTTTTAAGATGATAAAAGTGGTTAAAACATAAGGATCATTTTGAAAATGAATGTTCTCAGACTAAACTTCATGTAATAAAATTTGAATGAATAAAATCAAGTTAGCCTGAAAAGTGATATGAAAAATAGAGAGATGATTATGATATATGAATATTATTTCAAAATACTATACCTCACTCAAGTAATATTGTAATTACTTGAGTCATAATCCTCTATTATCCATTGATGCATCACTGGCTAGCCACTATCTAATGATGTGATCAATACTGTAGATCTCCCAGATTTGATGCATAAGGATGAGTTTCTATGTGATGTCCATGATTCCGTAGCCATCACTTGTAGTTCACACGAGAGAACCTTACAAGCTTTTCTTCCTCTTTTTGTCCCTGTTTACCAATGCAAGGACAGAGGAGCCTACAAAACAAAAATATGTTCTTTGGTACCCGATGTTTCTTGGGTCCACAAATGATTAGGCATGACAATTTTATGCTCTTATAGAATTAAATCATATGATGTTTGAGCAAAAAGTATAATAAGTTAATCAAAGATTAAGAACGTAATTTTACCCAATCAAATAAGTTTAAACAATGAATCAAGTAGGGTAATAGCTAAATGATACCAAGAATGCTATTTTTCAATGACAACTTAGAAATATGATTTATGTAGAAAAGATGTCATTGATAAGAATGCATGTAGATTTTTTTTTTTTAAAAAAATCTTATTCATAATGATATGCATTTATATGAATGAGATTAATATTTTCAAGAATGAAAATGAAATATGCAAATTATTTCAAATCTCAAATGTTCTTTTAAAAACATGATAATGCATTATGAAATTGAGATTTTAATATATGAAAAATTTATTTTTGAAATATGTTTAAAATCAATGCACACACTAAATATGATGGAAGTCAGCTTGTTAAAGAACATGTCAGAGTGCTTCAATTTTTGGAGAACATGTCAAACATTGAAGTTAACATGTTGAAGAGTTTCCCAAAAGCAAAAGTCATAAGAAAAATGAATTTGCCAAAAAGAGCTGAGTATGATAGAAATATACAGGCACAAAGACTTTGCTATTGACCAGGAGATAATCTTGCCTCTTTGAATTGAATCTAGAAATATAAGAACATTCAAGGCAATAATATGAATCTAGATGTATACTCAAAATATGGATGAAGACAAATGTTGATGTATTTGAGTAACAGAATAAGTACTAGAATTCCTAGATGATGAAGCACATACTCATTAGTCCAAATGACTAGAGTTTCAAAATATTATCCTAGTAAGTTATTCCATATAATGGTTAATGCACTAACATTTAATACATTAATGAACATTCATAATACTTGGAATAACTTGGCCAATAAGAATTTATAAGATTTTCACAAATTGAATAAGCTTTAAACTCATAAAGATGATCAACTTGTTAGATATAAGATCTAACTTGATTGTAAATAAAGAATGAGGAGTTCAAGCATCGTATTGAATATTAAAGATCAATATGTGAATGATAGGGAAAACTCTACTAGAAAGATTTGAAGCATATCTAACATTCAATAACAATATTAACTTCCAATTTGAAACATCATTTGAATGCAATCAATGTATGAATATGTTTCAAAACATTTGTATGTACTTTCTCAAAACAATGTGAGTTGAAATCCAAATAGATTTTATATTTGTGCATTTCAAAAAATATGAAATCAACAAAGTTATGCACAAATTCATTTGTTTGATCATCAAAAATTTACTAACAAATTGATTAAACATAGTTAGAAATATGAGTGAATGATGATGGGAAGTATTAAGATCAAACAAGAAGATTTCAAAAATTCAGAAAATCTGATTTTTAAACTGAGTGTTGAAAACTGGAGTTTTGAAAATTTTGCTCAAGTGTCAAAGTCGAGTCTATTAGTGACCAAACTCGAGTTTGGAACTATTTATGTTGAAAATCAGTTTTAGTCCTCAAAATGTAAACCTAAGGTTTCAAATATAAACTGGAGTTTGACAATAAAATTGCTTATTGAAATTGAATAAGTTTCTAAATCTTTAAACTTAACCAAAGACAACCAACAATGAATTTCATATAAACATAGTATGAGGAAAGAATTAGATATCACCGTAATTTATGTTATCCTCATAGAAGCTTGCTTAGTTGATATGGATTGATGTGAGTAACTCCTTTTCCAACGTTCACCATCAACATCAAGCATAGTTTGTTGAGCTTTCTCAAGAGTTGGATCATTTCTCTATGCAGTTGCTTGCTTGAGAAGCTTTTTCTCATCCTACAAAATCATATAAGACTTTTTCTTTCTTGGTATCCAACCTTGCTTGGATCCAATAATTATTAGCTTGAAAAAAAAATCACATGCTCCAAGAGTATAATCAAATCAAGATAATTGAGCACAATGAATTAAACATGATTTTATGCATAAAAGAAATATTTCATTTTTCAAATCATTATGTATGCATAAAGAGTTAAATTATTGAATATTGCAATCACTTTAAAAAAAAATAAATTAGGATGTCAAAACCCACTTTTTTTAAAAAAAAATTTGGAAGGCTCATTTCTAAGGTTACAAAATATAAAACCTCAACAAATATATTTCAGATAACAGAGTAGGAGGTTTTATCGTTGTATACCTTTGCCTTAGGTACTAGGAGAATTGACTTTTCTTACCCACTGTCTTTTTCTGTCATATTGATTCTTCATGTGTCTTCCTATGGGTATCGACAAAGCTCTTTCAGAAGATATGTACTTCAATGGTCTTCTATTTGGCATTTTAGAGATTCTCCTCTTCTTATTTTCCTTAAGGTAGTTGAAGGATACTCTATGATAATTTATTCTTGAGGTAGAAGATACTCTTCTTGTATGTATCCATTGCTTTTCATGGTTTGACCTTGTAGTTCTAGCAATGGGTGCTCTGAGAGTTCTCCTGTTTGAAGTAAGTTTCCTTTTACGCTCATGAGAAACTCTTGGATTGTTCTTCGTCTCGTCAGTACCCTTATGTCCATTGACTTTTAAATTATCCTGCACACATAAGGCACTAGATGGACATTTTGGTACCCACTTATATTTGGGTCCTTGACCGTTAGTATTGGACTTTACTTGTCCTTTAGGAACCCAAACAAATTTATTTCTCACATTATAATTTCTTCTAATATAACATGTATGAGAAATATGACCAGATTTTCTACAATAATTGCAAATAATAGAATGGTGCTTATTATGAACATTTTTGCAAGTATTGTACTGGTTATGAGAGTAAAACTTCAAATAATATTCATTTGAACATTCATTCTTCCCACATGACTTTTCAGCAAGATTGAAAACATTTTTGTTCTTCAAAATAGAATCAGTAATTGGTTGAAAAATAATTTTATGCAAATGGTTAAAATCATTTTTCTTAACTACACAAGAAGAATTGGAATTGTTTACCTCATATGCATCTTGAGCTTTAGAAAATGAGTGATCACAATTGTCAATGAGCTCTTCTTGGGAGTCCTCTTTCTGTTGTTCTTTTTTGTTGACTGGATCATGAAAATATTCTCTAATTTCACCTTCTTCCATTTGTTCATCACTCATAGATGTGCAGTTAGAAATCTCTGATGAACTATCAACACTTTCAACTTCAACACAATTATTAGAAGTATAAATAGAATCAAGAGTATCCCAGATATCTTTAGCATTAGAGCAACATTTGATTTTTACAAAATCATTTTCGGTTAAAGCACTATACAAAATTTTCATTGCTCTAATGTTTAGTGAAAACATTTTCTTTTCTATATATGTCCAATCCTTTCTTGGTTTGAAATCAAAATCATTTATAAAAACTTTCCACATATCAAAATCTGTTACTTTGATAAAACTAGTCATTCTAGCTTTCCAAAACCAAAAATCAATATCTTTTAAAAATGGTGGAACAGTATAATCGAAACCTTCAGAAAGCAAACAATACCCAAATTTAGCCATTGTAACTCTTGAGACGGTTAAGTCCTTTAAACAAGAGCCCCGCTCTGATACCAAATGTTAGACCTGGCTATCACCCAAGAGGGGGGGTGAATTGGGTGTCAGATAAAAATTTGGAAACTTTAAAAATTCTTTTCAACTCTTAATGAAGGTAATGAGTATGAAAATAACTATTCATAAATCAACAGTTGAATATTCAAATAAATGATAAAATAATATTTGCTGGAAATATAAGAGTTTAGGGAAGAGAATATGCAAACTGTGATTTATCCTGGTTCGGCCCAATCCACGATGACCTACATCCAGTCCCCAGGCACCTCCTGAGATTTCAATCCACTATCTCCCTCAAGCTTTAATTGGGTACTTGAGAACCGCTACAATCCCACAAGTTTAGCCGGGCACTTGTGCAGCCTTTTACAAATCTCTTACCGAGATACTCCCCCTTACACACGTAAGGATACACCGCTTGATCACACACTCTGTACTCGAAGTAATCCTCTCCCTAGGATTCACTCCCCTTACAAGTTGTAATCAACACAATGTGTTTCCCACTCAAGATCACCCAATCTTGAGTAACTCTCAGATAAAATGTTTACAAATAAATCTTCTCTTTAAGAAGTGATAAGATGAACACTGAAGTACAATACAAATAATCTCACTCTCTTGATAAATTATATGATCACTAAGAAAATAGAGAGAATATGAGATAAACATCAGAAGGCATTTTGAAGGTGTAAGCTCATGTGTGTTTTCCATTTTGAATCCGCTTCCATTTATAAGCGTGTAGAGTGAACCGTTGGAGAAAAATATTGACCGTTGTGAATAGTAACTGCACTATTTAAAAATTGTTTCCGTTGAAGCTCGTCCGTTGCACATTGATCCGTTTGAAAAATATTACCGTTGTAGATCATTTGACCGTTTGAGTATATTGCCGTCGAGTTTTGGTCCGTTGAAGCATCAATGTGTATTACCATTGTAGCATTGGTTGTGCATTCGTTTGCTGGATCATTCGTCCATTGGTGAAAACTCTCGTTTCTTCATCATCCTCATTTCATCAAACACTTCATTCAATCACTCCATTCTTGTCTTCATCAAAATGGCTATTGCTTCTTCTTTACTTCATCAACCAAGTCCGTTGCTTTCTCTGTTGAGTCCGTTGACATGATTTTCGTTTCAATCAGTTTTGAATTCAATCCTTGATCTAATCACCTGAAACTTATACACAAATGATATAAATAATGTTAAGAAGTAGTATAAGTGATTTTGGTAATCATATGGACATTTTCCATGCGCAACAGTATTTCCGGACGCGGTGATTGTTGAAGATGATGAACAGTATTTTCGTGACAGTTGATCCAGCACATAACTCAACTTCCAGTAGCTATATCTCTTCGTGTATAGCTCTAAAATCAGCAAATGATATATCCCTGGAAAGCTCTTGATGTCTTCTTTCCAATGGAAAAAGAATCAGCTCAAAATACTTTGTATTTTGACCGTTATGATCCGATGAACAACGACTGCCCAGAAAACAGAGTTCCAGCAACCCAGAAGTTTCGAAATTCATATCTCCTTCGTTTCAAGCTCTTTTTAGTTGCTTCCAAATTCTGTGAAACACTTGTTGAGTAGAGAATCATATGGAATTGGTTTCACTTCATTTGGTTCTGTATAATGTGAGATATAGACAGAAAACCGAGACTATGCTGAACTGATTCCAGAATCACATGTATCAACTTTCGAAGGCCATATCTCCCTGGTCTAAGCTCCGTTTTGAGTGGGTCAAATTGTGGTGTGACTCATTTTGAGTCTAGTTTCATATGCCACTGGTTTCATCTCAATTGGATTTTTCATTTTTGAGATACACCTGAAATACCGAAGCTCGCCTTGCTGTGTGGCGTGAATTGCACTACCAACTTCCACAATTTGTTTCTCTTTCATCTGAACTCCTTTGGACTTGAATCTGGTCTCCAAATGACGCATTGGGAGTCTACTTTCATCCAAAATTGGTTTCACCTCAATCCGACGTCTAGTTTGTGAGATATCATCGAAACATTGAACGTCGCCCATGAAAAACGCAGAACAGAGGCAGACAGAGGTGAACAGTAACGCTGAGTCGAAAACTGCATTTTGGAAAGTCAGCAAAATTACGATTTTGCCATTGAAGCTGAAGTTCACCATAATTACGATTACGCCATTCTGAATTAATTTGGAGAACCGACGGGAATGACTATTATCTTCTTGACATAAGGCAACTCCTGAGATAATGAAATCATTGTAGCACACTCATGGATCCATATGTCATTGTTCATACCGTATGGCACTATTCATATATACGGTATACTATTCACGTATACGCTACTATTCATGCTGATGCTTCAAATAGCTTACTTTGACTCCGAATTAAGCCTTTCGGACTTCCATTTTGATCATCGAGACTTCATGTATAAGCACTATTCATGTATACATGGCACTATTCACATATACGATACTATTCATGTTGATGTTTGCTGACTCCAAATTAAGCTATTCCAACTTTCGCTTAATCATAAAGACTTCTAGTAACACAAGAACTTGAGTGTTGATATTCTCATTATATTGTGCAAATTCTTCCTTCTTTAGTCTCTTCTCTTCTTCTGGATTATTCTTCATGATTCAACTTGAACTAATCTATATTAAATAAGGTAGTTAGTCAATGTATATGATACAAACTTTTTGCTCTAGATAATGGCATCAATATAAGACATCATCAAAACTAATCAGAACTAACATAATGAGGGTCCCAAAATCGTGGCCCCACTACATGCCTAATATCTAAGTACTCATGTGCCGACTATATGGTTAAAGAAGGCCATAATGCCCCCGTTAATGCTGACGTGGTTCTAATCCTAACGATGAAGAACCGGCTGAACCCAAGAGGGGGGTGAATTGAGTGAAGGTTAAAAACTTGAAATTTTGAAAATCTTTTCGATCGCATCTTTTAAATCAACAGTTAGATATTTGAATAAGCATATGCTGGAAATATTAGGTAAGGGAAGAGAATATGCAGACTGTGATTTATACTGGTTCGGCCCAATCTTTGACCTACGTCCAGTCCCCAAGCTCCACTTGAGATTTTCAATCCACTATCATCTTGTTTAACTGAGCATAAGAGAAGCCTATACAAACCCGCAAGTTCACCCAGGCACTTGTGAAGCCAAATCTCTCACCGAGATACACCTTTCAATCAGTTACACACTTTGTACTCGAAGTTATCCTCTCACTAGAATACACTCCCTCTTATAAGTTGTAAACCGATAACCCAATCTCCAAGTCCCACGACTTGAGATTCTTACAATGATTTAATAATCATAAACGTTCTCTCTAGAAGAGGAGATGGATAAACACTGAAATACAATATAAATCATTTCACTCTCTAGTGTAAACTATATAAACATTGAGAAACAGAGTGTATGAACTAACGACGGTGAAGTAGTAAAATCATTTTGTTGGCTTCGTAGATTCATTCATCAATCGTTGTCACTTCTGGTTTGAAGACTTCACAATTTATAGGTTATTGTGTTTCGACCGTTGCGAGCATTTGACTGTTGGAGATCAGTTGGAAGTAGTTATTGAAGCTTTTGTTGCTTTTTGCCCGTTGAGCTCTAATCCAACTTTAATTATAAAATGTTTATCGTTGACTTCGTTAATGCTCCGTCTTGAGTGTTGTAATAATAGCCGTTGTAAAGATTCAAACTATCCATTAGACATGGAGGCTTTCATCTATTTTCTGACGTAGCATTTAATGCTTCTGACATACAAATTGATTTATGCCAATTTGTTGTTAATCCATGATAAAATCATCTGAAACTCATTAGCAAGCTGATTAAAAGTAATTAGGAATAGTAATGAGTGATGATATGAAGAAGTGAAATCACAATCAATTAATTTAAATTTCCGGAGACGGTAATTTGAAGAAACAAAAGATGATCATGCTCGAGTAAGACTAATAGTATGCTCGAGCAACCAATAGAAGAAGTACTTTGGAAGAATAGAAATCACCCTATGCTCGAGCAAGCTAGCAAGAATCTTAGCTTGCTCGGGCAAGCTTCTCTGAGAACCTCTTGATAAAATGTTTCTTTCGCTGATGCTCGAGCAAGTCATGATTCTTGCTCGAGCAAGAGATAGACAGAGGCGAGGATTTGTGAATTCAATGATGCTGCTCGAGCAAGCTTTTTCCTCTGCTCGAGCATGGTGAAGGTGGAATATCACCTAGAAGGAGGGTGAATAGGTGATCTTTGAAATTTAAAATTTTTCTTTGAGAATTAGCGAAATAGAGACCAATAAGATGAAATGACACCAGACAATTTATACTGGTTCGGTCCAAACACTGACCTATGTCCAGTCCCCAGAAACACTCTGGGATTCCACTAAGATTCTGAAACAATTACAGACTCTGTAAACGAGGGATGGTCACTTTACTCTTGGACTCCACTCCCCCTTACAAGTTGTAATCTATACACCTACTCTTAAGGCTCCACAACCTTAAGTTACAATCGATAAAGAAATAAAGGTTTAAGTACTCCTCACGAGTTGATATAATAATGAACACTGAAGAACAGACTCAGTAACACAGTTGAAACACAAATGAAATTAATATCGAATTGATTGCGCAACGTTTCGCTAGATGGTGAATTGAATGAATCGGCTATTTATAGATGTCTTCATTAATGACTGTTGTTGAAGCTCATGAAGTAGCCGTTGAGACTTCTGAATATGTCTGTTAGACAGATGAAGCATTTACTGAGAATTTCGCCGTCTTGGTTGGAATGTTCAAACCAAACATTCTCTTTCATTCTTTCTGTTGTATCCGTTGTGAAATGGCATTAAATGCGAAGTTGGAGAATATCAGAAATGGGTTTACTTTGCTCAAAACATTGGTCTCTGAGAATATCCAGTTTAGGTAGGAGCATTTAATGTTTCTGACAGCTGAAATCGTTCAATTCAAATTCACCGGTAACTCAACTCTAAATGATCTGAAACTTATGAACAAATTGGTTAATAGCATTTGGTAAACAAGATTAATAATAAACAGAAGAAGATTTAATCCATTCGATGATTCATGAAGTTCGAACACGGTGATTTTCAAATCAGTATGAAGTTGCTCGAGCAAAGATCCAAGGTTGCTCGAGCAAGTTCTTTTGAAATACAGAAGAAGGTATACTTGGCCACTGATGCTCGAGCAGAATTTTCACCTTGCTGGAGCATGTTGCTCAAGCATGAAAATTTCGTGCTCAGGCATGCTCTTGGAATCAGTTATAATTATCTCTGCTTTGCTGTTGCTCGAGCATGCTTTTCAGCTTGCTCGAGCACATTGCTCGAGCATGATAAAATCATGCTCGGGTATCCTCTTTGTCAAACTTGAACTATTGCACTATACTCGCTGTTGCTTGAGCATGCTTTCTTGCTTGCTCGAGCATGTTGCTCGAGCATGAGTAAAACCATGCTCGGGCAACCTCTTCTTGACCAGGGGAAACTCCTGCTACTCGACTTTGCTTGAGCAGTATTTTAGGCTTGCTCGAGCATGATGCTCTAGTAGCACTTTTTCATTGCTCAAGTAAACTCTTCAGCAGAGCAGAGTACCAAGGTTCCCCGATGTTGCTCGAGCAACCTTTGAACTTTGCTCGAGCAAAATGTTGAAGCATGCTTTTGTTCCCTCAGCGAGTAGGCTTTCATCAGCTCATTTTTCTCAGCCAGCACAATGTTGCTCGAGCATACTTTTGACTCTGCTCGAGCAAGGTTTCTTCTGAACATTGCTGATTTACCTCACACACCATTGCTCGAGTAAACTCAATTCTTTGCTCGAGTAACACTCTGAGAGCTCCATTATTAGATTTAGTCATGATCTTGCTTATTTCTTTTCATAACTTAGAATTGTTATCATCAAAACAACAAGGGTCAACACATGGTGCTCGAGCAAGCCTTCATTTCTGCTCAAGCATGACTCGTCATCTCAGTGAATTTGTTGATTGTTACGCTGATGCTCGAGCATGCCACATTCTCTGCTCGAGCATGGCTCTCCATCTTGCTCTTCTTAGTTTTAAGTCCGATGATGCTCGGCCATTACAAATACCTTGCTCAAGCATGATTCTAGTTGTAATCATGTTGCTTGAGCATGCTTTTACCATCTGCTCGGGCATGACTCTTCAACTTACAATTTTCTTGCTTAGCCCGATGATGCTTGGGCACGCCAATTGTTTTGCTCGAGCATATATTGATCAATTGTGAAAACATGCTTAGGCATCATGTTCTTTGAAGCTCCTAATCACGTGTGAATAAGCATAATACTCTTCAGTACAAAGCTCAACTTCTATAATGTAGAGACTTTCAAGAACAAAAAATATTGGCAGCATAATTAATCAATTTCAGGCGAGCGTGGCTTCTTCGATATGGCTTCAATTTTGGCAAACCACCCATGCTCATAAAGCTCTTCAAGTCTTCTTTCCAATCCAAGAAGAATCAGCTCCGAACTCATTGTACTTTGTCCGTTCTCATCAGATGATTGGAGGTTGTTCTAGATCAGCATTTTTTGCAGCATCTTGAACTAACTATCAATTTCAAAACATCATATCGCCTTCAATTGATATTTTTTTTTTCATGTTCTTGATGTTTTTGGAAAGCTTTGTGAGTCTAGTTTCAAATGGAACTAGTTTCAGCTCATTTGGATTTGTCATTTGTGAGATACACTCAAAATACCAAAGCTTGGTCTGGTCTATGACGTTGATTTTTGTTGCAACTTGAAAAAATCATAGCTCTCTCATCTGAACTCCTTTGGACTTGAATTTTATATCAAAATGACTCATTGGGAGTCTAGTTTCATAAACAATTTGTTTCACCTCAATCGGACTTTTGGTTTGAAAGATATCATCGAATTATCAAAGATCGCCTAAAATAGAGCTGAATAGAGTAGCTGAAACACGTTGTTGCTCGAGCATGGCATGACTTGTGCTCGAGCATGCGCGGAATTTTTGCATGAATAGGAGCTAGAAACATGTTTCTCGAGCAAGCATAGGTCTCATGCTCGAGCATGACCATTTTTGTGCTCGAGCATGGCCATTTTTTGTGCTCGAGCATGACACTGTTCATGCGAAAATTACTATAGCAAACACTATTCATCTGGAAGCTTGAACTTGCTTATTTTAACTCCAAATTGAGCCGTTCCAACTTCTATTTGATCATAGAGACTTGAATATTGATATTCTCATAATATTTAACAAGTTTTTCTTTCTTCAAACTCCATTCTTGATCATTCTTTGTCTTTTAACATGGACTCATCATTCTCTGCAAGTTCTACCTTCTTCAATATTTCCTCTTCTTCTTGAACTTAACATTTTCTCTACTTTCTTCTTTCTGAAATCTCTTATCTCCTTCTTGTTCTATAATTCAACTCAGACGAATCTACGTTAATTATAGTAGTTAGTCAATGTAGGAAATAAATATATAATACAAACTTTTTGCTCTTAAAAATGACATCTATATAAAACATCATCAAAACTAATCATAACCAACAAACGATTCCTAAAGGTTTCCTTGATATAGTCTTAAAAGACCAATGGGCCAGCCACTACTAGTTTATTTTCTAGTTTAATGTATTTGGGCTACACTTTCATAGTCTAGTCCTTTTCTCACCTTTTCAAGCTTTAGCTTACCTGTATTTCTCAAAAAAAAAAAAAAAAACCAAGTACTCACTATAATGTGGGTATGCACTTAAATTATTACTCCCTTTAATTTTATTTTTATCATAATTACGCAATTTAAAAATTAGTTAAAATTAATTAATATAATAAATGTTTCTAAAATAATCATTTTTTTTAATTATGCTCTTATTTGTGAGAGGCAAGTGAGAAAGATAAATAGAGTAAATATAATTATCACCAATATTTTATTAACACAATGTCTACCATTAATTAAGGGCAATTTTTTTTTTTTAAAAAAAACAAACAAATACACTCGTCAAATGTTTAAACAATTTTTTTGGGTTATTATAAAAAAGATTAGGACAATTCAAATATCGGGCTTTTATAAAAAGGATTAGAAAGAGTATTACAAGTGGAGAAATGACATTTAAGACTCAAAAAGTTGAATTAATGATAGCTTAGTTCTTGAAAAGAGCTGGCAAACATATATCGTTTTGATCCTTTTTATAAATACATTTTTATCAAATTTCACATATTAAGGAGAGGTAGTTAACTCAATGATTATAAGGTGAATTTTCAACTTTGCCCTCATTTATAATTGGATATTTTTCAACTGTTTGTTCTCTCTCTATCTTCATGAGTACAATTAATATAGATAAAATTGTCACAATCTCATTTATTACATAAGACTGGACTTATAAATAGGATTAAATTTTTTGGTTAAAATAGACTTATAAATAGGACCATAGTGGTATGTAGCCCCTAAGTTTAAAAGATATATTTTCAATCTTAGAACTTTAACGCTGTTAACGTCACTAATAAAAAATATTGATTTAGAAAATTAAGATGATGTAACTTTAATAATGAGAAAACATGTTTAAATTTTAATTCATTAATTATATTTTTTATATTTTAAAATGAAATTAGCCTTAAAAAACACAAATTGGAAAATTCCACTTGTTTATTCCTCTTTCACTCTAAACAAAATTAATCCCAAACAAGAGAGATGATCATGGGGAAAGGAACCCCAGATTAATTGCTCGACCACAAAACAAAACGGCGGCCTTAATTGGGTTTTATTTTAAATATATTTTTTTATTTTAAATAATTTAAATTAAAGATCAATAATATGTCAGTATTTAATTATTGAGTGAACGTATTAAATTTATTAAGTTTGCATTTTTCCGCTAATAAAGTTAACGATGTTACGTTTACAGTATTGAAAATACTCTTTTTAAACTTAAGAAACTCTCTTATAAAAAGCCTGAACAAACTAAATTGAAACTTAAAGTTTTTTTCCCCCTACTAAGAACTTGTATCTTATTTATGGGGAAAGGGTTTCTCGAGTTACTGGTGATAGAGTTATCTCCATGACCTCAAAACTACGTCGTTTTGGATTAATGAAGGGTGTTTCAGTAATTTTGTTTATTTTTAATCATATACATTTTACTGAAACACCCTTTATTAATTCACCTAAATTTACTAACAAACCATTCATTAATTCAAAACAACGTAGTTTTGGGGTCACTGGAGATAATTCTATTTCCGGTAACTGAAAAAATACTTTTCACCTTATTTATAAACTAAATGTGGGTACTTGTCGCAATGAGAATTTGAATCTTGGTTTGTCATATTATTAGGAGCTAAATATTTTCACTAGACCCAAATCCTATTTATAAACTTGTTATAAATATAAAGAGCCGGACATATGTTTTAGGCAAAAAAATAATAATAATAATAATTTGAAGAACTTTTCGCAAATAAGGATTCAAAGAGGTTTTTTTAAAAATAAAAAAAAATAAAAAACTCAATTGCAAATATATTATTTGCAATTGAAATTCCTGAATATGCAGTTGTTTGAATCAAGTTTTGCAACTCTACAGACGTAATTGATATTTATAATTATGACAGAATACCACACACAAATACACACATACTTGTTTAATTATGAGAAGTAACATTAATTTGAAAGTCAGCATTTCTTTTAGGGAAAATCCCCTTGGGTTCAAATTAGTAAAAAATTATCACAAAAACTCAAGAAAAAGTCATATGTCAAAAAATGCCCCAAGATCATTTATAATATTATTTCATAAACGTTAACAATTACATTAGTAGAACGTTAACAACTAAATCAGTAAACGTTAACAACAATATTCTAACAACTAAATCAGTAACCATTAATAACTATATCAGTAGTTGTTAACAACTAACGTTTTATTAAATAATAATAATTTTTTGTTAATTTGGGCCCTAAGGTGGATTTTCCCTTTCTTTTATGCTTAGTTGTCAGAATTTTTCACAGAACATTCCTGCTGAAAGTCAGCATTTCTTTTATACTTAGTTGACAACACTCTAGAGTAGAAACTTCCAGGCTTCACAATCACATTCCACCCCACATTGCCTAGCAAACTTTCACTACAAAGAAAATGGTTGCTTTATGCACATTTACCTTCTGCTTAGAAATGGCCCCAAACAACTTTAAACAATCTAGTACACTGCTCATTTGCTCCTCACAAGCTTCCCAAAATAACAATAAATCGTCCGCCAAAAAGTAAACGTGAGATACTCACTCCATTTCTCCCAAACTTAAAAGGTTTTCACCTTCGACTACTTACTGATTCCGCTTTGATGTGAGACAACTTCTCCATTGCTAACACAAAGATAAGGAGATAGAAGGTCCCCTTGCCTTATACCTCTAGAAGGGAAGAACACTTCCTTTTTTTTTTTCCTCCTACCATTCCACATCAATTTCAATACACTGCCTAACAATATTTATAAAACCTAGATGCAGCACTATCTCTTCTAATACCTTCTCCCAAAAAAACCCAACTCACTCTATCATATGCCTTCTCCAAATCTATTTTAATCACCATGCACGCATGAACCCTGTAACACCTCATTTTCATCACCCAAAAACTTGGCCAAAATACTTATAATTCCTCAAAAAGGGTGTATCATTATCCAAATCATTAGATTACATTACCGTTTCAAATAAAGTTTAACCCTTAATCAAAATAAATTTCAGAAAATTATTTCAGAGTCCAATACAAAGCGGAAGTCTTAGGTTCATGGCAAATAAAATAACATAACATAAACTATAGGAGTACAAAAGAGCCTTCATAGCTCACTCCATAGGTGCCTTCCCTTGCTCTCTACTAGGATATTCACCTGAAAAATGTTAATATGGGATGAGATTCCACGTCTCAGTAACTACTGAATATTTCTACCGTACACGAGCAAATAATATATGACAGAAAAGTATGGGCTAATTTCAAATATATATGTAGATTCCATAATTTCTCATACAAAATAATTTATACTAATAGTCATCAATATAGAAGGTAATAAAACATATATATCTCAAAAGTTCTCATCTCATGTCTTTACAGAATATTCATCATTATATCAAATTCTTGAACTGTTCAGAAATGCATTATGCAGTATGCACCCTCCCTTATTTCACCATCCAACCATATACCGCTGACTGGAGCCATAGGCTAACACATAGTCCAATAGAAACTCATTCATTTGACTGAATTGTTCCAAGCTCACCAAAACTTAAGATACACCCGGCCAAAGGTATATAGCTTAAATCTGGACTATGGCTCCCCTCCTTTAAAATAACTAAGGAGGTGTCACATGTCCCACAACTCCAATGAAATCCCGGCCAGAGGAAAACATGGAAGATGGGGCCCTGAAACAAGTACCATCCACTGTGCACCGAGTGGTGGCATAAATCATTCTTATCATTCAAATCCCTCCTTACTCCACCCGTCATAATACAACCGCCATGATGAATATGTTCACTCAAAATAATGCATTATTATACCATAAAGTTTTATACATCAATATGCGTATTTATGAATAGTAAAATACCATGTGTATATGTGAATAGTAAAATACGGTATATATACATGAATAGTAAAAATGAAGAGTACATACGGTATGTATACATGAATAGTAAATACGGTATGTATACGTGAATAGTATTATGAATAGTAAATACGGTATACGTGAATAGTAACGTACGTATAAGTAGTACCTCTGCAGATTTGCAAATCAAAGTTCCCACACCAGATCTTAAAATCATAAATATTTTCTAAATATTCTTGCCAAAATAGTAAACAAACAAATTTATAATCATACATTATTCACAAGTACAAGGAAGAATATTCAGAGTTACCTGTTACTTGCTAATACCCGAATCACCAACCAGCTATTATAACTCTCAAACAAATATCTCTCTACTCTCTCTCTCTCTCTACCTCTCTCTACGGCTCTTAGAAGTTGTGAAGAATGAAATGAAATGGAAGGTCTATTTATAGTTGGAAAATGGGTCTTTAAGTGTAATTTTCGTCTCTGGGTCGTTTTACGTAATTTTTCTCAAAAATCAAAAAGTAGCACCCCGTGAACCTCTCAGCCGCCTCGTGAAAAATTTTGAAAATTTTTAATAATATAATATTATAAATTAAATAGTAAAATATTATTACGTGGGTCCCGCGTGAATTTTTTTTCAAAACTCACGAGAAAGGTTGTCGCTCACGGGAAGTTTGCAGAGAATTATTTTGGCCGTGGGTCCCACATGAATAGTAAATACGTAGTTAGGAATAGTAAATACCGTATTTTTAAATAGTAAATACGTATTTGTGAATAGTGAACACTTTTCATATTTCACAAATTTCAAGTATTAAATACGTATTTGCGAATAACATATATATATATATATATATATTTTAAATACGTATTTGAAAATAGTAAAAACGTATACGTGAATAGTAAATACTATTCACGGGGCCCACAAAATACGGATTTCAAATTTATCACTTTCCAAAAATAGAGCCTACTAGTCTTTCCAAAATAGGTTTATGTTTAAGATATTAGATTCAAAATTCAGGATGTTACAAACCCCTTCCTTCCACTCATCCTACTCATTGTATGAGTGATCTCTTTCGCAGTTACAATGATATTACGCCTAGGAACAAAACTGGATTGAAACATAGACACCACCTTGTCCATTAATGGTTTAAGTCTTTGGACTAATATCTTGGTTAACCCTTTGTAAAGCACGTTACATAAAGCTATCGGCCAAAATTGAGTAATATTTTCAGGGTTTTCCAGTTCAGGAATAAATACCAGAAGTTCGTATTCAGTTCCCTTATCCATTCAGGTTCAACCCATAACTTTTTTATTAATTCAACCACCTCCTTGCACATGCAAAGGATAATGCTAATGATTGAAATAGAATGGGTGTTAAAAATGTTATCTTGAGCTTCAAAACGCAAGTTTAACAATGAAAACCAGCATTTAATAATATATATATATATTATATATATATAAACCAACATTATATACATGTGTGTGTGTGTGTTGGGAGGGGGCGCAAAATTAAATATCAAGTTTTAACGATAAAAAAGAATTAAACTTTGCTAGACCAAACCAATCAAAACCGCTTATATTAACATCCAATTTGATTTTTCTTTCCTTTTATGAATCCGAACAGATTCAGATTTTGTATGTTTGAGACATGAGTCAAACTGGATCAGACCGATTCGAATCTGTTAAAAGTTATTTTATGTTATATCATATTTTAATTTAGTCATCAATTGTTTCATTCCTATCATTCATACTTTGCTCCTAAAATGCATAATGTTGATAACTTGATTGTAATTTTATACTTATCATTCTAATATTAAAATAATTAATCAACTGACCAACTTCAACATTATTTATTTAAATATTTGTTACGAACCTGTATAAAGCTCATATTCAATATATGGCCCAACAAGGGGTAGTCTACGTGACACAGATATGACGTCACTTCATTTGGGCTTGGAGGCACAAAGGCCCACAAGTCCAAACCCTAACTCTAAGATACACTCTATAAATATGAGGTAAATCCTAAAGGTATGTACACTCTCTCTGGCTATTTACAATTCAGCCATCACAAAGCACACACACCACCCCTTTGGCTAAATGCCTATTGGTGTCTCAAACTACGTGGACTTTGATCGCTCTACAGGGTACGTAGGCCCTAGGCATTGTTCCTAGGTCAAGTCCGATACAATCAATATCAAACATGCTAGTCCATTAGGGATAACCAGATCCTGTTCTTTAACAGAACATTGGCGCCGCCTGTGGGGAGTCGGAAAATTTCGATTCCTGCAACCAAAGATGGCCAATACGAGAAGCAGCAATCAAAAGCCTTTGCACGAGCAGTTCCTGAAAATCCGCTGCACCAAAATCAAGAACCATAGCAGCTTGTGAAGGGATTCAGAGGAACAATTGTTGTTTGGGCAACAACTTTGATTTTGAACTGCTTCACATGGGTTTTCTTTTAACTCTCCAAGTGTCCACATGACGAGAAGATAATGGGAAGGATTATCATCTTCTCCCAGAGCAATGACTTTGGTTTTGAGCTACTTCACATGGTTCTTCTTTTAAATCTCCATGTGTCCATATGACGAGAAGATAGTAGGAAGGATTATCATCTTCTCCCAGAGCAACAACTTTGGTTTTGAGCTGCTTCACATGGTTCTTCTTTTAACTCTCCTGTGTCCACATGATGAGAAGATAGTAGAAAGGAGCGTCATCCTCTCTCGTCGGGAACCCAAGAACGTCATCCTCTCTTCTTGGGAACCTAGGATTGTCATCCTCTCTCCTCGGGAACCTAGGATCGTCATCCTCTCTCCTTGGAAACCCAGACTTTTCAATTCTGGCATAAATTTAGA
This sequence comes from Acacia crassicarpa, assembly GCA_034222035.1. Lineage (NCBI taxonomy): Eukaryota > Viridiplantae > Streptophyta > Magnoliopsida > Fabales > Fabaceae > Acacia > Acacia crassicarpa. Next base: position 30,385,234 of record JAWXYG010000008.1, on the reverse strand, counting down.
TGCCCTATTTAGATCATAAGTAACCACAGCATTTGAATTCTCCATGCCATTTAGTTCAAAGGAGTTATTTTCACGACTCGGTGATGCAGGGAAGTCAATAATACTTTGTGTTTGTCTTTGCTATATCTGCTTTGTCTTTGTCTTTTCAATATCATTCACATTAGAAAGAGTTAACGGATTATTAAAACCCTCCGAACATATAGCAATAGTGTCTGATCTCATTGAACTATTATTCTTTCTATCAAAATTGTTTTGAGGTAGCGCAAACGAGCAAATGAATGATAGCTGAGGCTGAGATGATGAAAAGCCGAGGCTAAGAAGATTTGGGAGAGATGTTTATCTTTTCTTTTACGCAAGCTGAGGGTTGATGAAGGCCATTTATTATACTCGAAACTGCAAATCCTATCATCTACCCTGTTCAACGTATATGAATGACGGTTTTGTGCTTATGTCGCTGACAAGAAATTCGATGATGCTCTAAACAAACCTCCTAAAGTATTCTGAATATTTTGATTTCATGAGATGCTGAGACACTATTGTCATAGTCTCCATCTGTACTTTGTATAAACAGGACCATGCTCGAAATTTAAAGATAAAGTCGTGGAGCAACTTGAGGATTCTAAGAAGAATTTAACTGTCACCGATGCTTATAATGGAATAGCACTCCATATTTGTTTCCTCGATTGCAACAAAGGAAGATAGGGCATACATAGTTCCTACAAGAGAATCAACGGGTTCCTCCAGATGAGCTCTATATCTGAAATCTATGGCTTCTTCATTAACTCCTCCAAATGAACCTCCTCCAGGCCAACTCTCCATCTTTGTGTTTGTATGGGTCTTCATCTAGTGCTCTTTCATTGTTGCGGTGACGGCCATGAAGGGAACAGTAGAACATGGTAATTTTTGATTCCATCTGATTTGCAAATGCCTCGAGATCCAACGTTGAAATGCGTCAGGATAGTGTGTTGCCCAGATACATATACTAGGTTAGATGCCCGAGATTCTTAAGATGCCGAGATAATGAGGTGCCACTATAAATGATGCCGAGATCCGAGTTGTCGAGATACCTCAGATATTTGCCAAGTTTGCGTTGTAGCTGGATATTTGAATCGAGGTCCAATGGCTCATTAATTGGGATGAGGAGCTGCTAAGCTTTCTTGTTAGATTACTTGATTTACTACTTATGTTCTTGCAAAAGGACCACCATGTAGAGTTTTGAAAGTGAACCCAGTTACACTGAATTTAGTTAAAATCCGTGTTCCATGGAGATAAAGGTTAAAACATATTCCTTCGGGATGCGGTAAAGCCAAAATTATGGTTAAAATGTGCTCCCTCTGGGACACGATAAAGCTGAGACAACGGTTAAAACGTGCTCCCTTAGAGACACGATAAAGCCGAAATATACTTCGAATTAAATCTTGGTCAACCATGTCGGGGCGTATAGTTCTAGACTGGCACCAGATAAATTGTATGCGCAATATCTTTTTGACTCTGACCCAGTCTTCAAATGGAACCCGGTTACAATGATTACAGTTAAAATCCGAGTTCCGTATGGGGAATTTCGGTGTGTCCCAGAGACTACAACAATCTCTGTCAAGCCAATTTCTCTCACTGGTTTGTGGCTAGTATGAACGGTTAGTTTCTCGAAACTTTATTTTGATTCCTAACCTATCTTATTGTAAATATCATCTACTTGTTATGGCACATCCAATTCGTCAAAGCATCTGATGGTATAAACTTGTGTAAAGTTTTGCGGGACGCGAAAAGAAGGTGGACCCCGGTTACACTACATTCCAGTTAAAATCTGGTTCCATGTAAAGTTTTACGGGACGCAAAAAGAAGTCGGACCTCGGTTACACTGCATTCCAGTTAAAATCCAGGCTCCGTGTAAAGTTTTGCAGGACGCAAAAAGAAGGTGGACCCCAGTTACACTTAATACAGTTAAAATCCAGGCTCCGTGCAAAATACAGTTAAATCCGCACTCTTGAATTGGACCCTGGATACACTGAAAATTATACAGTTGGCTCTATGCGCCTTAATTGAACCTCGGATAAACTGAAAACTATCCAGTTGACTCTATGATAGGGCAAAACTTTAAGCCTAAAAAAACTCCGCAAGTGCACGGGCCGTATTAAGTAATAAAGTGATGAGAAAAGTATCGTTCCCACGAGGACTTAGTATCACAACCTTTAGTTAAGCATTGATTTCACAATTTCATTTAAGTTGAGAAAACCAAATTAATTTTAATTAAGATAAAAGAAATTAAAACTAAAATAAAAATAAGAAAACTACCACAATAATCAAATGGGCAACCTAGAGTCACTAATCCCTTTTTGTTTCCTAGATTTTATCCCCACTAAATTAACTTTGACTTAACCTAATCAGCTAATCTAGAGTATTAATGTCTATAAATGCCTTCCGGTCCATTTATATACCTATCTTAATTAATTATGTAATGCCTCACACAATTAAATAAGACGCGTTTTAAATCGGGCTCACTCTAATTTGATTATGCGGAGCTTCTAGGTATATTCCTATTCTAGACGCAAATTAGATTAAAACCTAACTTCACGTTAAATTTAAATCTAATTCCACATTATTTATTCCCAAGGTCAATTTAGGATTCCCTCTTCCAAGTCCAACCCTAAATCCCCAAAACATGCTCAATGGTGGCCACTCACTAAGCAATAGCGATAAACATAGGATTAAATAAACTGAATAAAATTAATCAAAACTAAAAAGTGGGAAAAATCTCTAAAACCCAAACAAGTTCATAGATTCTTTAGGTTGCAAAACCAACTAGCCACACATGGCTTTATTCAAATCCATAAAAAAGATGAAAATTTAGGTTCAAAGAAGAAGAAGAAGAGATAGGAAAGAAAATTTCTTCGTCGCCTCCACAGTCCTTCCGTCCTTCTGTGGAAATGATGACGAGAACCGAAACGCTCAGCCTCTACTCCTCTACTTCTTTGTTCCTTCTCGTTCTGTGTCTCTCTGATCTGCCTTCTCCGTCTTCCTCTTTCTTGTCTCTGCCTCCCCATTTATAATAATTCAGGTCTTGGGTCATTGATTCTCCTTTTCTTATTACAAAGATATCTCATATCTTGTAATTTACTCCAGCAGATCACACAATTGATTTTATTTCTATTTTTCTTGTGTGAGACCACTGAATTTGACTGATTGCATATCCTCTTATTGCCTTTTCTACTTTATTCCAAATCAGCTAATATTTCCTTCACAATAAAAATAGGATATAAGTAGATTTTTTGTCGATTTATTCTTTGATCCCAAGTTTCATTCAATTATGGAAAAGTTCATAAGAGATAATTAAATAGGTATATAATATCAATAATTCTAATTAATTCCCATAAAATATACACCTATTCAATCATAAAATATATACTCATCACTCTACGCTCCTTAATTGGACCCCGAATTAATTGGAAATTATCCAATTAAAATCTACGCTCCTGAATTGGACTCTAGGTTAACTGAAGATTATCACCAGGGCCTGTGAGCCCGGGTCCCACATTACATGAGGCCACCAGCTTTTGCAATTTTGATGCATCAAAAATAGCTCCTAAATAAGAAGGTGAATTGTCATCCAAACCTTGATTATGTAATACCCCAAAAATTATTATTTCTCATAAATACAATATTTTGATAGATGACACCTATTTAAAATAGGTGAATATGTGGCCTCAAATTTTGTGATGCATTTATTCTATTTTCTAGGTAATTTTTTTTTTTTAGGATTAAGGTAACCAATGATTGAATTTTCTAAATTTTGTTAGGCATCATAAAATATCATAAAATACAAATAATTACCATATTAAACTATGGTTCATGTATAATTAAAAAGAGCTTGAGTGTCATGAAAATACTTAAACAAATTAGGAGAAATCAATAAAATTAATGACCAACTAGGTCTTCACTAAACTAAATAATTGTGCAAACCTTCATGATTAATCAAAGGATTAATTAATGAAGACTTAATCACCATTTTTCATAAGTTATTAAGAGACTAAATTTTCTAATTAAAGAATACGCTATAAATAACAAAATAATTCCTAGTTCATATTTAGCTCATAAAAGGCCATAAAGAATTATCAAAATACTTGGTCTAATTACGAGGCAATTACCAACAATTAATGGGCAATTAAATTTGCAATAATTAGAATAAAGACATTAAATTTAATAGCAAAATTAAAATAGGCATAATCAAGGATGTATTACCTTAATTAAGAACCAATGGCAAATGAAGACTAAGATTAGCATAAGTAGATTTCTAAGGGCCATAATTAAGCTAGGAACCAATCATAATTTGACAATTACACTTAACTACTTTATTAGGGATGCTAGTTAAGATTCGATATGAAGGGCTAGGATTAAACCTCATAAAGTTAATCTAAGGGCTTTGGAATTTATTTAATAAAGCATAATCCAAGTAAAATTAAATCCACCAATGAAGGGCTTTCTTCTTGATTTCTTGAGACAAATGAAACACACATAGAAGAGCAAAATGAGGGAGTGAATTTCGGTGCAAAAAAATTGGAGAAGAGTGATTGATATTAGATATGATTAGTTTTGATGATGTCTTATATAGATGCCATTATTATGCAAAAGGATTGTATAATATATTTATCTCCCTCATTGACTAATTCTTATATTTGATGTAGAATCAAAGGTGTGAAGTTTATTTATGAAGAATGATCAAGAAGATGAAGAATAAAGAAGTATTGAATTAGAGAAAGAAATCAAATGACAAAGAATGATGAAGAGAAGAGAAGAATGATCAAGAGAAGAAGAAAGATAGAAGAGCTTGCTGAATGGAATGAGAAAATCATTATACAAGTTCTTAGATTGATTCAAGAAATCTCCACGATGACATAGAAGTTGGAACGGGTCAATTCAGAGTTACAATAAGCAAAATCAAGCTTCAGGATGAGCTAACTCGAGCTAGGAGGTTCAAACTCAAGTTAGAACTCTTTCTACAGTGTTTTTGGGCATCTGGTATGATTGACTGGAGCCAAGCAACTCACTGCCTCGAGTCTGGGTCAAAACTCGAGCCAGGAACTCTTCAGACTCAAGCCAACAGTGATTTTCAAGCCATTTTCACACTCTGGAGCAAGTTGACTCGAGCCAGGCTTCAGTTGACTCGAGCCAGATGTGTTTTTAGCAACTCTTTTCTACTCTGTTTTACGTTCAGCTCGGGCGAGGTCTGGTAATTCGATGATATCTCTCAAACCAGAGATCGGATTGAGGTGAAACCAATTTTGTATGAAACTAGACTCCCAATGCATTATTTTGATATAAAATTCAAGCCCAAAGGAGTTCAGATGAGAGATATATGAATTTCACAAGTTGGACAATCAATTCACGCCACACAGCAGACCAAGCTTCGGTATTTTGGGTGTATCTCACAATCTACAAATCCAATCGAGCTGAAACCAGCGCCATTGGACTCTAGACTCAAATAACTTTTCAAAAACATCAAGAACATAGAAAAAGAAGATCAAATGAAGAACCTATGATGTTTTGAAGTTGACAGTCTGTTTTGGATGTAGCAAAAATGATGGGTAAGAACAACCTCTATTCATCTGATGATAATGGACTACATAGAAAGAGTTTGGAGCTGATTCTTCTTACATTAGAAAGAAGACTTAAAAGAGGCATAAGTGGTTTAACAAATTTGGAATGAACTTCTCAACTCGAGCCAAGGCAAGTCCAAACTTGAGCCTAGCCAAGACAGAGAGTAAGAGACCTTCGAGAAAAAGGATTAGATTTGAGCCAAGGAATGTGAAACTCGAAGTCATGGCAAGACCGAGAGTTAAGCAATTTGAGAAGAGAATTTTGACTCAAGGCAAAGTTGGGTGACTCAAGTTTAAGGCTAAACTCGAGCCAACTCCATTTGACTCAAGCCTATTGTGTTTTTCTTCAAACTCCAAAAGCTTCTGTATGAGGTCGAGACTCGAGCAAAGCAACCTGATAAAGCTCAAATGTGAAGAACTAACTCGAGCCATGTTTTCCTGTGACTCAAGCCTAAGCCTAGACTCGAGTCAATGTTTTGTCCGCCTCGAGTCAAACAGTATTTTCAAACCTTCTCCATGCCTTGAATGACGGATTGACTCGAGCCAGTGATAGCTTCCACTCGAGCCAATATGTGTCTATTTCTGAAAGAGCTGTGCATTTGAATCTTCCAATTCTCTAACTATCTATGATTGGTTTTAGATTCTTCATATCATCTATCATTAGTATTCTTAACTATGTTTAATGAATTTGATAATGAGTTTCAGATGATTATATGAAGAACTCAAGCACACAATTTATCAGATAGCAAAACACAATTCCACAACATGTCCAAGAATTCAAGAATGATTGTTATTAACTGATTTCTACTTGCTGTACTTCTTAATGCTATTGATCATATTTGTTAGCAAGTTTCAGATAATCAAACAAAGGATTAACATCAGATTATCAAAAAGAAGATGATGATGTCAGAAGCTTCAACGGTAATATTTCTCCAACGGTTGAATAGTTCCAACGGACATATACGCTCACAACTGTCATATTCAAACCTGGAAGAATTGATTGATGTTCTTCATTGACTATAAAAGGATAATCATTCAAAATGGAGAAAAAACGATGAGAGCTTGTACTGTCAAAATGTTGATATTCTAAATCCTACATTTAGCTCACACGCACTCTGTTTCACAATATTATATAGTTTTCAGTAGAGAGTGTGATGATCGATTATGTACTTCAGTGATTATTATTCATCTACTCTATGAGAGAGTCTAAACACTTATTTGATTATCTGTTTAGTGATCAAATCTCAAGGTTGTGGAACCTTTGAGTGTGGGTGTACAGTTACAACTTGTAAGGGGGAGTGAGTCCGAGAGTGAAAGGATCATCCTTCGTTTACAAAGTGTGTAATTTTATCCTGTAAGGGGAGTATCTCGGTAAGAGATTGTAAAGGCTGCACAAGTGCCCGACTAAACTTGTGAGGTTGTAAAGGCTTTTCTCTTGTGCCCGGTTAAACAAGAAGATAGTGGATTGAAAATCTCAAGTAGAGCTTGGGGACTGGACGTAGGTCAAGGATTGGGCCGAACCAGTATAAATCTCAGTTTGCATATTCTCTTCCCTAAACTCTTACATTTCCAGCATATATGTTTGATTGACTGACTATCGCTTTATAAACTATTTTTGTCATTCGAACTACCTTTAGTAAGTTGCGAAAAGATTCTCAAAGTTATCTAAAGTTTTATCAGACACCCAATTCACCCCCCTCTTGGGTGATAGCCCGGTCTAACAATTGAATTGTTTAATATAAACAAAGGCACACATGTGAGAATGAATCACAAGCAAGCAATTAATTGTGAAGACTTTATGGGAAATGGAAGAGGATAAGATGTACAATTTCATTAAGACTCTTGAATGGCTATGGAATAGGTGTAGTGTGTGTGTATGTGGCGCATGTGTGTGTGTGTTGTGTGTGTGTGTGTGTGTGTGTGAGAAGGAGAGAAAGTGTTGTGAGTGTAGGGAGAGTTGTGAGTCTAAGGGTGAGAGAGAGAAAAGTCAAAGCAACCATCAATAGGAAAAATTGGGCATAAATCAATTAAATTAATCAATGGAATTAATTCAATACATAAGGAAATGAGAATCTATACAAAATAAATCGTATCTTGAGATACGTTAATCATAAATCAAATATAAGGAGTTATTATTAACAAGCATAATCTAAGCTTGAGATAGGGTATAACCAAAGTCTTTTACTAAGTTTGTGAAGATTGTTTCCAAATGAGAAAAAGGGAATTAGAGGTTTCTATTTAAAGCCATAAGTTCCAAGATTACAAAACCAATGAGAATATTTTAATAAAACTTCATGAAGACCCCTAAATATATTTTTATCTAGTTTAATGCAAAACGAAGAATAGAAGAAGGAGGAAATTGTGACTTGAAGAAGGAGCCAAGAATTGTTTAAACACACATGGGATAATAATCTTCAAACTTGGAATTGAAGTGGATAATGTACCTTGGGGATGAGTCATAAAGCAAATGGAAGAGGATAGGGAGGAGAGAGAGAGAGAGAGCACGGTTTTGGGGAGTAAAAGGTGAGGATTTGAGCTTCCCAAATGACATAGATCCAAGGGTCCAAATTTGAGAAGATTAGGTTTGAAAAATTTACCATAATTGCCACACCAATTTACTATAAGTAGGGGTCCTTGGTGCTCATATTCTTCACACCAAAACAAGCAAAGCAATCTGATATAGAGAGTAGAGAGTAAGAGTGAGGAGATTCTTGAAGGAGTAGCAAAGTTCTTGGTAAGTTCTCTAGCTCTAGCTTTAAGTTCTTTAAGTTTTAAGTTCTTAAATTCTTAGATAGAAGTAGCTTAGATCTTAAATATTCTAGAATAATTTTATTTTCATGTTTTTATGATCAAAATTAGATTTATTTCAAAAAAATGATGAGGAAAATTATAGAGCAAAATTTTTGGAAGAGAAACATCAAAGTAACGAAGTTTTGGCGAAATTTCATCGGTTAAGAAATTTCTGAAGTTAGTGATAAAAATGCCAATATTTTATGTTGAAAATGATGTTAAAAAATTCTGGGAAACTTCATGGTTAAAGTAGACATATAGGGATTTCCAAATATGCCAAGAACATGTTAAAATGATCTCTAAACAGTGAGATAAAAATTCTCAAAGTTGGGCTACGAATTTCTGGAAAAATTCTGGGCAGAGGCTCAAAACCTTAAAACTGGGAATGATTCGTGTAATCTGGGTAAAATTGATTATTTTTACTTAAAAATAGACGTCCTAGGGATTCCAAAGAATTTTACGGATCCTCGTTTCGAGTTTTCTAGAATTAGTTATGATTTTTCAAAGTTAGGCGAAAATCTATCCAAAATTCTGAACCAGCGTTTTTTCAGAAACATAAAGGAAATGAGTTGAAAAATAATTCCACAACAGAAAAATGGTCATTAGAGACTAAGATATCTATTAGGATATTATTTGTGAATTAATAAATGCGATATTACCGTTATAGGATAAGCGTGATCACAGTTCGACCAACGAACGTACCAAAATCGTCAACGAAGGTATGGACGCATACTGTAACACTAACTCTGATGCTTATTGTATACTTATATGTGATAGATGTATTCATAGAGACTCTGTTTTAAAAAGTTGTTCATACACATACAGCTATACACGGGTTATGGTTCTGATAATACTGTTGAGTTTTCCTAGCACTAAGGACACGGATGTACACCGTGGCACTGGTGAATAGTGCAGACTATAATAACATGCATAGGCAGTGGCTGTGTTCTGTTATTATCTTTCATATGCGGTTATTGCTGTGATGTCATGAATATCTCTCATACATAATTGTTACATAAGCATGAGGTTAACCGTTACCTGAGGTTCAATGGGAATTGAACCTCAGCTCTTACTATAGCCTCAGGTTCCGGAGGAGTCAGGACTGTGGACAAGGGTAAGCTGCCCAGGTGAGGTCTCAGACGGAGGATTTCTTTTTGATTTTTGTATAGCCGTACTTTTGGATATTTGAATATTCGGATGACTGTAATAGCAACCAGACACACCGGCTATGAATGTTTATCAGTTACTCGCTTTTTAAAACTATTCCGATGCTCTACTCTGATTAAACTTTTTCAAACTTTGATCAAACTATTTCGAAAACGCTTTAGAAAATTGGGATGTTACAGATTAGCTCAAAATGCTTAAGTGATGCGTTTCCACACCATGGCTGAACATGTGACAATTTGCCCTTATCCTGGATAAGATCCCGGACAACGAAACCGGAATGCAGTAGTGAGGGTTAACTGAAAACCCCTACTCATATACTTGGTCTTAAATACCGGAAGAAAATTCTAGCGGATTCTGCATAATACATTTTTGACCTTGGCCAGGTCATTCATTAGAACTTTGAACATATGTTCGAGTTCATATAATCAACTTATTGTTGAAATGAAGATTAAACTTGGACATGGGGTTCGGGTTAAAAATTCAATGCATCCCAACAGCCTAGAGCCCTTAATTACCAAGCTAGTGTGGCACTGTAAAGCTGTTAGATGGTAGCGGGTTCCTCTTCACGACAACTCAGATTAGGAGAACCCAATGCTACAACAAATAAACTCGGAAGCCCAGTCTGTTCCTCTTCAGGATAATTTGGATTGGGGGAAATTGGTGTTGTAGCAAGCAAAACCCAGAAACTCGGATAATTGAGGAAGAAGAGATCCCGACGATCATGAAAAGGAAACAAATGAAGTTTCATAGCAAATTAACCCGGACTACATGTCTAGGGGAAATTCAATCAGAATACATGTAAATCCGGGGTTCGTTGAAACTTGGACAGAAACTTTATCAAAATCAAACAAGTTGTAGCAACTCGGATACGATATCCGGGTTCAATAACATATCCATCTCGGCAGCCGAAAGACCTGGACTATCGGGCTGGGGGGCAACTACTATACAGTTATCAATGGATTAAGAAGAACTAACGGAAGCCCTCATGGGGTTATTTGAATTTTCAAATGCCATCCTGGTGGCTTGAATGTTACTAGTGAAAAAGCATGTATGAATTCATGATAAAGAAACCAGTTTTCGAAAATCATGTCAAAGCTAAGCATGTATGAATTCATGGTAAAGAAACCAGTTTTAAAAAATCATGTCCAAGCTAAACATGCATGAATCGAAGGTACACAAACCTGTTTTCATGAATCATGTCAAGTTTATATACATGCATGAATCCGAGGTACACAAACTCATTTTCATGAATCGTGTTACGACGACAATGCCGCCAAAGTCTATTTTAAACGGAACTGGGTTAAACTGATTACAGTTAAAATCCGAGTTCCGAGTGGAGTCTGTCCCTACAAAAGTTAAGAAGGCGGACCCGATTTAAACTAAATCTAGTTTGAATCAGGGATCTGTGTAAAGTTAAGAAGGCAGACCCGATTTAAACTGAATCTAGTTTAAATCTGGGCTCCGTGTAAATTTTTAAAGGCGGACCCGGTTACATCGAATCTGATTGAAATCCGAGATTCGTGTAAAGTTTTGAAGGTGAACCCTGGTTAGACTGAATCTAGTTAAATCTGGGCTTAAAGGCGAACCCCGGTTAAATTGAATCTAGTTAAATGGGCTTTGTGTAAATCTTTGAAGGTGGATCGCGGTTAAATTGAATCTGGTTAAAATCTGGGTTCCGTGTAAAGTTTGAATGCGGAATTGGTTAAACTGAATCTAGTTAAAATCCAAGTTCTGTGTGGAGATTCAAGTTAAACTATAAATGCATCCCGGCAGCCTAGAGACCTGAACCACCGTGCTGGGAGGCAACAGGTTGTTAGTGGAAAAGCATGATTGTCAATAGCCGCAGTTAAGGCAAACCAGAAGACAACAGTATTTTCCATTGAGTCTAATTTGCTTACATGTTATTAAATGCAGGAATATAAACCAGATAATTATCCCCAGAAAAATCGCTATGAAAGTAAGCAAGGGATCTTATTTCTTCTCATACAACCTGGGTAAGCTGGATATATCTTGACCAAATCTGCGTTTCACAACCAAACAATCAATGTATCCTGGCAGCTCAGAGACCTAAACTACCGGGCTGAGGGCAATTGTTACGGACCTGTATAAGGCCCATATTCAATATATGACCCAACAAGGGGCAATCAACGTGGCACAGATATAACGTCACTTCATTTAGGCTTGGAGGCACAGAGGCGCACAAGTCCAAACACTAACCCTAAAGTACACTCTATAAATATGAGGTAAATCCTAAAGGTATGCACACTCTCTCTGGCTATTTACAATTCAGCCGTCACAGAGCACACACATCACCCCTTTGGCTAAATGCCTATTGGTGTCTCGAACTATGTGAACTTTGATTTCTCTACAGGGTACGTAGGCCCTCGGCATTGTTCCTAAGTCAAATCCGATTCAATCAATATCAAACATGCTAGTCCATTAAGGCTAGCCACATCTTATTCTTGGATAGAACAATATTAAATTTTAAGTTTATGATAGCACATTAATAAATTGACAAGCTATTAACTTTTTTTCTTGATTTATAATTAAATCTTTAAAACATAATTAAAATTAGACACAAAAATTAAGGATTATTAATATCCAAGTATCACTAGTGCAAAAGAGGCTTTTAAGACCGCCTCATTTAGAGCGGACTATCGACGGCCCGGTCTTAAAGGTATGACCGGTGACAGTTTTGTAAATATAAAGAACTTTAAAGGTATGACCGGTGGCAGTTTTGTAAATATAAGGAACTTCTTGGACTGAATCGTTTACCAATGGGTCTTAAATATATTATTCAGATCGCTTAGAAAAACGACCGGTCTTAAAAATGTTATTAAAAAAATTGAAATATAAAAATTCTTTATAAAGAAATCTCGAACAGGCCGACTTATTTTTTCTACGGTCCAAAATAATAAAGAAAAAATTAAATAAAACTTTTAAGACCGGATATATATAACAGGAGGTCTTAAAGATTATACTTTTAAGCCGAACGTAAATCGCGCCCGGTAGTAATACTTTTAAGACTGGAGTTTAAAAAAAGGACGGTCTTAAAACTTAACCTTTAAGTCCGGCCGTCCGTCCAATCTTACGAGCCTGTTTTGTCCGGTCTTAAAAGCCTTTTTTGCACTAGTGTATAATGTAAAACATTCGTTTTTGTTCTTTTTTTTTTTACCCTGCTCTTAATGTCACAATATATAAAACCCCAATTAATAAGAAACAAGTATCAATTATACTTCAAAAGTATTTTGGCGCAAAGTTAGTTCAGTTAGTAAAGAGTTGACTCATAAGTCACAAAGTTTGAGTTCAATTCCCCTACTAATATGAGAATTTTGTTGGTGAGTGACTTGTAACCAACTTTATAAGTACTCTATGAGTCCAAAGCCATGTCTGACCCTAGTGATCCCGAGATCTAACTTGCCTAAAGTTTTTATAATCAAAAAATCACATTTTTGAAAACAAATAAAAATTAGGATTTATATTTAAGAGTAGAGTTGAAGTATAAATTTTTTTTGGGAGCATTTTCCCATTGCTACGGTGTTGCCCTTCCCTTTTTTTCTGCTTTTCAGCGACCTGAAGACAATAGAGTTCATAGTGATAATCATAGTGCCCCATATAACTAATTTTTTAATTTTTATAAAATGAACCGAAAGGATGAAGGGATAATTTTGATGGTGATTTCCTTTACCTTTTTTTTTTCCCAGCAGATGGTGACTTTATTATAATTAATAGTTAACACTATTATTATTGCTACCTTAATTATCACTAGCCAAAGAGAGAGAAGAAGAAGAATCACCTAAGATCTTGTGTTAAATATAGTCAACTCTAGGATAACCTTTTTCTAGTACTTTCATTAATTATTCATTTTCATATTATTTATAGTTTGATTCCTCATATTTAAATAATTTAAGTTGAAATTCATGTGGGACAACACTGCAGCAACACATTCAAGCCTGAAACCTCTACAGTGAACTATTTGGATTTGATTTAAAAAATATATATATTTTTTGATTTCTTATTCTCATTAAAATCATGATTATCTTCTAAGTTGATAGTTGAAAAGTAATTTAAATTACTTACACATTAGGACTCTTGGAACAAATTTCCCCATTGCATAGGTGGTTTTAACATTTAATTTTCATAAGAAAATATAATAAAGTGAAGGTAAAGAGGTAATGATGAGAGAGATCAAACACTCATCAAGCTATTGTTGTAAAATTGCTTGTATTAATGATAACCATGAAGTTCATGCAAGTTTCCAGATGAGCACAGAATCCAATTAAAGAAACAAAAATAATATTTCAAGATGACAAGGTTCAAGAAAAACTGTAATATCTTGTCATGTGAAATTTCAATACAATACAAGTAGACAACTGAAGCAATTACATCTAGGTTAAAGTCATAGTATAGTCATTATTGATCTAACTCTTATGCAAAAGAAAGTTAAGGACCCAACTCTTCTGCAATTTATAGTGACCCAGTAAGACTTGACACTCTATATATGTGAATATAAAATGTTGATATTATTTTCTATCTCAGCCCATGGTATAAGAAGGGGAGGGTAAATTGATCACAGTTGTCTTTACTTTGGTCATCATGTTTATGCTGTTGGTAATGCCTTGGGATCCAATGCCACTGTTATTGATACCCTGTCATATATAACATGTAGAGCATTTGTTACATTTCACAGCACAATTGACAGTGTTGATATTACTTGTATAACACAAGTGCTATTGTTATTTATTTCACTTCGCTTTGGTCCAAAATCAGTTTGCCTCTTTACAAATTAAACTTCTTATATGTAGATCCCATATCTAGATTTTAATGGAGGGAAAATGTAAAATGTTCTAAAATCAACAATTTCTCTGTTAAATTTCGTTAGACATGCATATGAATCGATTATTTTCATTGAGACAATTGTTAAGGTCAAGCAAGTAGTTGTCTAATTTCTAATTCTAATAACTCAGATACAAGTGAGGTGTGATATTATTTTTCTTTGTTTCAAGAGTTCCATGACTACTTAACAACCATCTTTATCTCACTTGCATTCTTCCATGACTACTTGTGTTGTAATTAACTGTAAATGGAACAAATCTCAGTGGATTGAATCACATGCTCCAAACAATAAGAAAGCAAACTGATATGTAATTTATCCAATAATATTGGTGGAATAAGTGGGTTCAATACCTGGAAGGGAAAATGATCTGGTCCACAAGCTGGAGTAGAGTTTATCTGAACTGTTCCTGTCTCCATTGCATCACTGATCAAAATTGCTTTGTTCACATCCTTTGTGAACACACAACCCTGCACCAGTGTAACATTTTTATGCAAATTACGTTCACTCCCAAAATGACAGAAATATATTATAAGTCATTGAACTGTTTGAAGACTTGTAGATAAAATGATCAAGCAAATTATACCTGAAGTCCAAAATTGCTAGCATTGCAATGGTTGATTCCTTCTTCAACAGAGTTGATCCTAATAACTGACAAAACTGGTCCAAACGGCTCCTCCCAAGCTATTCTCATATGCTGGCTCACATTATCCAGTAACAAAGGCCAAATCAGGTTCCCTTCTCTTCGGTATTCCTGGCATAATGTTGCTCCTTTCTCCCTAGCATCTATAATCAGATCTTCAATGAAATTGGCTGATGATTCTGACACAACCGGAGTGATGTCACAGTCATTCTCAGGTGGCCCAACAGTCAGTTTTGCCACCTTTTCCTTCACTCTCTCTACTAGAGCATCGGCAATGGATTCCATTATTAGGACGACCTTAACAGCAGTGCCCCTTCGACCACTTTTACGGGAAAAAAAAACGAAGAAACAAACAGTTAAGTGACCTTTAAAAAAATGAAATATCTCTAGAATGTTTTTTTTTTTTTTTTAGAATTATGTCTTGGTTAAAACGAGCATGTTATTACAAGAGAAACAAGTGCTTCTGGAATGCTAGATGCTCGTAGTTCCTGTTATTCATAAACCTGATAAAACAATTTTTTTCTCAAGTTCTGGTTTACTGTGAAATTCGTAGCAATTCATTATAATTACACTCAGCCAATCCTTGTATAGTATTTCTCATGAGAATGGAAAAGTTCATTGAATGAAGGGTTGTACAAGATATCAAGATTTATCCTGCCCGTTTTTAAGCGTACGTTTACTCAGATGTGCCATTTACCAGTAAGAAAAGCCTCCTTTTATAATATTTGAAGCCACCAAATCCAGGTCAGCATCTTCAAGCACAATACAGGCACCTTTTCCTCCCAAGTCCATTTGCAGAGGAATCAAGCCTGCTTCATTTGGATTTGAATTAAAAGCATCTCCTCTAGCGAAGCTGACAAACATATGAATTACAAGTCAGAATTACCAAAATTAATTATATGCAAGAAATAAATTATTGAAGCATCATAATGGCAGCATATAAGGAAGAACAAGTGGTCACCTTAAAGTAAGAATTACCAAAATTAATTATATGCAAGAAATAAATTATTGAAGCATCATAATGGCAGCATATAAGGAAGAACAAGTGGTCACCTTACACAGTTAACTCCTCGATGCTTAATGAGGAAGTCCCCAATCCGAGATGTTCGTCCAGTAATACAACTGATTAGGCCTTTGGGAAAACCAGCCAAGTGAAAGCAGTGCACCATATGTAGTGCAGAAACAGCCCCCTAAATAGCAAAATAGAGGATGGCCATTAGATATTGAATTTCAGAGGAAGAACCAAGCAGAAAAGAGGGTATGGAAATGCTTCAATGGAATTTTAGCTGAAGCCTTTGTAACTTCTGGTAGAACCATTTGTCTTCATACAATTGTAATACAATTCTGATAATCACAAACACTTTGGTAAGCTTGACTATTAAGCTTTGGTAAACAAATGGTTCAAGTTGTGCCTCCAACTGCTTTGCACACTAAATGTGAGTGCGGATAATTGGATATGCATTTGTCGGGGCTTTGAGGAGTTTCAGAATGAAGAATCTGAGTTATATATACCTGAGTTCGAGGCTTCAGCACAATGGAGTTTCCAGCAATCAGCGCAGGAGCAATTTTTGACACAGCAAGGTTGACAGGGTAGTTAAATGGTGGAATGGCAAAAATCACTCCCAGTGGAATCTGAAAATCAAATGGAACTTTCTTAGATCATATGATACACTGAACAAAAGAAGGAAGATAGCACATGGTAACCAAATTCATTATATCTTCTCTTCTTAGAATATTATGAAGTAATGAATTGTAGTACAAAGAGTAAAGCATTAAACGTATTCAAGGAGTTCGATTATGTGGCTGATTGTGAAGTCATACGTTATGATGTCATCTAAAATTCATTATGGTTTCATCACTTAAAAAAAAAAAAGTTTCAGCACTTTTAAAGAATGAGTGTTTTGGCCATTGGAGATCAGCTTGACATAAAATCGCCCTTTACAGCTTACTAGTTTTGTCCAACAAGGATCACTTTGTGAAATTAGAATATTCTGTCCTCCCTGGGAACTTTATAAGGCTGTGTTTGGTTAGAGAGGAGGAAAAATTTTGACTATTATATCCTCATATATTTTATCAGATTTCAACTTTGACCCCCTTGTTTCTTTCCAATATAAGCTTCTCAAGCTTCTCTACACTTAGATGTAATGCATACTTTACCCAAAAAAAAAAGTACAAGTAACAAAAAGAGAAAATCACAAATGTCAAAGATTTGGGTATTGACTTTGTAAAAAGCGAAGCTCCTTGGGCTTTACAGTTTATTGTACATTTTTTTTGTATAGATAATTTCATCAAATGGTTTGATCAAACCTGATCTTCAATTTTTGCTAAAACAGAATTTTTAGTGAATGTAGCACCATATTATAAGCTGGCACCGCAAGGTGTTGAAGTTACATATACAACAAAAAATAAGTATGTTGAAACTTTACCTTAGATGTCAGACAATATTTTGTCCTTTCGTGTCCAGGAAAACTATCTGATACCAAGAATTTTCCCGCTCCCAGAATCCTCACACCTTCTTCAGCACAGTAAGAAACCAGATCCCCTGATCTTACCACCTTCATGGACAGATTATGTATTAGTTACCTTGATCTTTAATTTCCTTGTCCTAAACAACAATACACACTTTTTACCCGGAACGGATTGCAGAATGTGTACCTCAGTAGCGGCATCTTTGGCTGGCGTTGCTATTTCTTTCACCAGGCACTCTGCAATTGAAGCCCAGTGCTGCTTGAGGATAGCAGCTGCCTTATGAAGGAGTTCAGCTCGTTTCCACAACGGAGTCTTCGCCCATGACTTCTGTACAGATTTTGCCGAGATCATGACTTTATTCAATTCTTCATGTGTGCACGCTACATTCATATCATAAAAACAATAATTATCATCACGGATCATAGTAAAACTATTCGAGGATCTTATCTAAAACAGCTCTTGCTTTTGGATTTTGGTACATCTTCACAATCACATGATACGAATACCACAATGACTAAAGAGTCATATCTGATTTTTGTTTCCAGCAAAAATAAAGTTCCAGCACAAGATTTTGCTGGCATAAAGGACTTTCTATTTAGAACATGACAAAAACGGAAGGATCTGCAAGCATGCAAGCTTTGAAGCACATAGTGGCACTAATTTACATGCGCGAGCCGCAGACTACTCAAACATGCACAGACATTCGAAGATTAAGAAAGAATTGTAAAACTGAGCAGAATTTGAGACTTGAAATGCAAGACAGAGGTCGAAATTAAGGAATTGGAGAAGCCAACATCGTGATTGTATATAAATTACCCTGAACTTTGTACTGTTCTTCTCTGGTGGTAGGATTGATGATGGAAACAGTTATGGAAGAAGAGGATTTCTTCCATTCGCCATCAGAGTAGTACTTGTATTCATCTCCGTCTAAAATCTCAGCGAACACTCCAGTTCCAGCCATTTGAGAGAGAAAACGAATTAGGAAATCTCGCGAGTGAGGAAGCTGAAGAAGAAGGTGGTTTGGATTGGAGGAGTGTTGTTTGGTGAGTGAGTGAGTGAGCGAAGAGAAGCATTTGGGTATTTATAAGGAGGGAAGATAAACCACCCATTGAAGAGAGGGTGAAATGTGTCTACGCCCGCGCCATGCAGGGGCTTTCCGTCCCAAAATTCTGTTACCCCACAAACCGCAAAGCTCACAATCCTATAATTCTGTTATCAGTTATCACCGTTATATAACTAATAAGTCATAAAATTTCTTTTTTTAAATACCAACAATTTCTCTTGAACTTGCATTCAACTGAATTCTGTTTTTATTTGATTTTTGGTTAGATTGTTAAAGTTTTTTTTATTCAGGTTCTTATTAATAATAAGGTCTTTATAAAATACACCAATGTCCTGAATTAATAAAAAATATTTGAAAAGCCCAATAATTTGTCAAGTATAAGTGGCACCATTAAACAGTGAAAGCGACACCATTAACAAATTATAAGATTTTTTTTTTTGAGACCTTAGCATAATTTCCCCTTAATTATTTTATTAAGTCCTTAAAACCTTACCTAATTTTTTATTTATGTCCTTATAATTTCATGTGGGCGATAAAAGAAAGTTATATGATCTGATTAAAAATCAGGTAAAACTAGGAGGGCATAATAAAACCAAAAAAATATATATATACATGGTCCTAATTAAAATCAGATGAAACTATTGCCAATTAATTGTTCCATTAAAGTTTGAAAATTCTTATGATATAGGGATATGTTATTTTACCTACTCTTATTTTGCCTACCTTTACCTACTTCTCCCAATACCATTAGATTATAATTTCATCCAACAGTGAAGATTTGAGAATAAAATAAATCCCTTTACCTCTTCCTTTTTCCCACTGCCTCCCACCCCCTCTCTCCCACCTCCACTTCGAGCACAAATTTTTCTCATTTCATCAGCACGCATTACTACTGAAAATGAACTCTACAAAGCTTAAAACTAAAGTGAAATATGTAGTCAAGTGGGGTAGTTTAAACCATCGGAAAGAAAAGAAAATCATATTCTTATATACACAGACCAAATCAATCGTATTTGACTTGAAGCCTATTAAATTAACTCATTCAAAATCAAAATCATGTAAAAATAACAATCAGTACATTGATTTGTTTGATGTTACGTACATGTCTTCCAAACAGACTTGATCCTCTTGTGTCTTTCTGACCCCAAGTATACAATAAATGGATGGTATAACCTAGAACGACGAGGTCGTAATTAGGAAAAAGATGCTTTTTATGGGTACGTCATTTTGACGATTCGGAAAATCAAGAACAGGACGATGCACCAAAGGTAGGCAAAATGAGAAACATTTGTCTACTGTTGCATCATGGATCAAGTCGAAGCTGATGAAATGAGAAAAATTTGTCTGCTACGGCATCATAGATGAGAGAGAGAGGGTGGGAGACAGGCAGTGAGAGAGAGGAAGGAGTAAAAGGTTTATTTTATCCCTCAAATCTTCACTGATGAGATTACAATCTAATAAGGGTAGGTAGACCCCTATGATCTAATCCATATTTTAAAAAACTACCCTGAAGCATGACGTTTACATAAAAGTACAATAATGAGGGCCTAAAATGAACATCCAAGTACTCACCGTAATGTGGGTATCCACCGTAAATTATTAACCCCTTTATTTTTATTTTTATTTTTATCATAATTACGGAATTTAAAAAATTAGTTAAAATTAATTAAAATAATAAATGTGTCTAAAATAAATTTTTTTATTTTTCCTAAATATGTAGTTGTTTGAATCAAGTTTTGCAACTCTACAGACCTAACTGATATTTATAATTATGATAGAATAACACACACAAAGGAACCTATTTCCCAGCCTATCCTTTGGAAGGGAGAGTCCATCCGATCTGAACCGTCCATATCAGATCTAGGCAGTCCAATTTTTTTTTTACTTTTAAATTTTTAAAAAAATTATTTTAATGAATAGAGAATCTAAAATAAAGATATTCTCTTAACTAATATTTTATCAAAAAATAATTTTTTTTCATTTAAGAACAACCAACTAAAAAAAATTAAATCCAGACCGTCCAGATCTGATTTGGATGGTCTTGATCAATGGGCTCTTAAGTAGGGAAATGGGTTCCCACACACAATTAGACACACTCGTTTAATTATGAGAAGTAACATTAATTTGAAAGTCAGCATTTCTTTTATACTTAGCTGTGTCAGAATTTTTTGTAGAACATTCCTTTTGAAAGTTAGCATTTCTTTTATACTTAGCTGACAACACTCTAGAGCAGAAACTTCCAGGCTTCACAATCACATTCCACCCAACATTGCCTAGCAAACTTTGACTACAAAGAAAATGGTTCTTTTCTGCACATTTACCTTCTGCCTAGAAATGGCCCTAAACAACTCCAAACAATCTAGAACACTACTCATTTGCTCCTCACAAGCTTCCCAGAATGACAATAAATCGCCCCCAAAAAGTAAATACGAGATACTCTCTCCATTTCTCCCAACCTTGAAAGGTTTCCACCTTCGACTACTTACTGATTCTACTTTGATGTGAGACAGCTTCTCCATTCCTAACATATTCTAGTACAAAAAAGGCTTTTAAGACCGGATGAAATAGGCTTGTAAGACTGGACGGACGGCCGGTCTTGTTCCAGCCGGTATTAAAAGTCTACATATAAGACCGGACATTGATCCGGTCTTAAGAGTCTACATATTTTAGACCGGACATTTAAAACATTCGATCTTAAAATTTGTACTAAATGAACATGAAATAGTTTGATTTGGTCGGTCCAAAAACTCAAATTTTAAGACCAGCCTAAAATTAGGTCGCTCTTAAAAATATCGGACTTTTAAGATCGGACAAAAATAAATGCGGTCTTAAAGTTAGCGACTTCTAAGACCGACTAATCATACGCGGTCTTAAAAGACTGACTTTTAAGACCGAATGATAATTACATCCGGTCTTCAAAAATTTCCTTTTAGACCGGACGTCTAAGTATAGCATAACAGTCTTAAAAAGGCCAACTTTTAAGACCGGCTAAATATGACCTTTAAGACCTATCATATAATTACATTCGGTCTTAAAAGTTAAACGTATAAGACCGGCTTATTTATTTCCAATCTAAATTTTCCTGAATTTTTCCCTGCTGTTGTTCCTGCTACTATATATATATACACAAATCCACTACCCAATCCAGCACATAAAAGTCGTTACTTTAAGCTATAAGCTATGAACAATTATTTGAATAAATTGAATTGGAAAAATGATACAAATATTATTCACCATAAGTTATTTGGCCTCTTAATTAATCTACAACACCTAAGTTAATTCATACAATAAGATAACTTACTTACAAATACAATAAGTTACAAATACAACATAGATGCGCCCAAAATAATATTCACCATGCCTTCATCTGATTCCCACCCAACAACGTAACATCCTCTTTTATAACATGATCGGATCCTGCCACAAAAATAAAACAAGGAACAAACTTCATAGTCAAAGACATTTTATGAACATAGAAGGAATAATATATATAGTTAAAGCCTTAAAGTAGTCAAATAAATCTGCATATATATGAATATTACCTTATGAATTGACTCTTTTATAAAGTGATATCTTCTCATATCCCTTCTAGATGGCATTGATATTTTCACCTTCTCATAAACTTGCTCCCTAGTCAATGGCACCGGAGCATCTTCATATTCTTGGCCACCAAAGAAGGCTTTCTTTAATCGACGATACGGGTGGCCCCGTCTAAGAAATCTCCTATGTCCAAGGTAAACCGTCTTTCTTCCATGTTGGAGTTGATGGTAGCATGTGTCTTCTTCACAAACCGGACATGCTTTATGGCCCTTTACACTATACCCTGACAAGTTACCATATGCTGGGAAGTCATTTATAGTACAGAATATCATGGCTCGCAATTTGAATACCTCCTTCTTGAAAGAGTCAAAAACATCCACACCTTCTTCCCATAACTCCTTCAAGTCTTCGATCAAGGGCTGAAGGTAAACATCAATGTCATTTCCAGGTTGTTTTGGTCCCGAAATCAACATAAACAGCATGATGTATTTTCTCTTCATGCATAACATAGGAGATAAGTTGTAAATAATGAGGAGTACAGGCTATGAACTATGTACGCTGCTAAGGCTTCCATATGGATTCATGCCATCCGTGCTAAGGGCAAGCCTAAGGCTCCTAGGTTCTTTGCCGAAGATGGGAAATAATTGATCGATTTTCTTCTATTGAGAAGAATCGGCTGGATGACGAAGCTTTCCATCAGAAATCTTCTCATCTGCATGCCACCGCAAATGTTTTGCATCATTTTCATTCGCAAACAACCGCTTGAACCTTGGTATGATTAGAAGATACCACAACACTTTTGCAGGGCCCTTATTTGACTTGTACCTTGGGGTTTCACATATTGGACAATTCTGCTTCTCTTCAAACTCTTTTCTATATAATACGTAGTCATTCGGGCATGCATGGATCTTTTTGTACTCCATCCCCAGTGGACAAAGTATTTTCTTAGCATCATAGTATCGATGCGGTAACACATTATCATCCGGAAGCATGTCCTTAAAAGCCTCAAGCATTTCAGAAAAACTCTTGTCGCTCCATCCATGACGTGCCTTCAAGCTTACCAATTTCAATACAGCGTTCAACAATTGGTATTTTTGACACCCTGGGTATAGCGGGGTCTCTTCATCACTGCGCATATTACCATATGCATATGATTGTTGAAAGGCTTCTTCTCCTACATCACGAATAATGTTGTCTATGCGATCGTCCATATCCGTGTCATTATCATCAAAGGCCACTTCCCCATGTTGAGACCCACTTGGTATTTTTTCACCATGCCATACCCATACTGTATAAGTCTTACAAAATCCATGACAAATTAAATGTGTGCGTATAACTTCAGGACTTAGTTGCCTCTCATTCAAACATTTTACACAAGGGCAATAAAACTTCCCACTATCATCATTGGCATTTTGTTTAGCAAATTTAATAAAGTCCCTCACCCCATTCTGATATTCAACGCTCGTCCGTAAAGCATTTATCCAGCTGTGATCCATAATAAAATTCCTATGGACGGAAAGATTTAACATACGTATAATAAGGCAAAATAAATGCATAACGAAGAATCACTTTTGGTCATCAATATCACAGTGAAGCCAAACTAAAATACTCCCGAAGCAAAATAAATGCATGACGAGGAAATTTAAATGCTCGGCATGAAGGTCTTGTGGACTCACCTGTAGCATATAAATTCAAATGCCAAATAAGAGTATTTCTTGTCCCGCCACGAACGTTGATGTTGGAGACAACAAGAGTACCCTAAAAACATTTGTTGGTCAGTTGGGTAGGTCTCAAGTGCAAATATAATCTTCAAAATAGAATATTCATTAACAACAGAGAAGCCCACAAGAGCATTTCATCAATTTCGTTCAACTCAAGAAAAACTCAAAACGATAAGTAGGAAAACCATGAAGTTATATAACCGAAACACCTCTTACAGCTTGGTCTAAGTTTAGCTGAGGAACGAGGAAGTGATTGTCGAGAGAGCAACGTGAAGCACCGACGGAGCAACACACAACTACTGGAGGCAGAACCTCCTCAGTAATCCCTTTCGGCGCGACAAGAGAAATTTAGAGAGGGAAATTTAATTTTCCGCGCGACAGAGACATGTTTTATATTTGGACTTTTTAAGACCAATTAATTGTAAAGCATCCAGTCCTAAATATTTTCCATTAAATTTTTAAGTGTTACTTTTAAGACCGAATTCTTATCCTATCCGGTCCTAAATATTTAAAACCGCAGTTTTATAATACTCCGGACCTAAGTTAATTTTTCAGAGAAAAAAGTATTGGCCTTGGGCCTTTGGCGGCGAGCGCAGAAAATTATCAATGCTATTAATTAATATCAATATTAATTACTTGAACAATAACTTAAAAAGAGACAAGGTTATAGTTCTTAATTAATGCTATTATTAATTACTTGAACAAAAAATTAAAAAGAGACAAGCTTATGGTTCTTAATTAATGCTATTATTAATTACTTGAATATTACCATACACATTGCCAAAAAAAAAAGCAGAAAATTATCAAAGCTTGTTATCCTTCAAAGCCCAGGCAATATCGGCTTGAGCAGCATTAATTTCCCACCAGATATCAACAAGTTCCCGTCTTATTTGTATCAGGTCGTTGGAGGAAAGAGGACGAGAGTCATCGATAGGCGCACTGGGGCCAACTGGTTGGAGAGGTGGAGCAGGAACTTCTTCATGGACAGAAGGCTGGAGGGGGGGTACGACAATCTCTTCATCATCCGAAATAACAATGGGTCCAACGACCCAAGACTCTTCTGTTTCAATAGAACGCACTCTCGATGGAGGAGGCGCACCGTATAACGATCGACGGAAGGCACGAGCATCACGAGTAAGAGCACCCCTACGAGCGGTTTTCTTGTATCTAACCATGGTTTGAGCGGTTGGCGTAAAGAGGTATGAGGAGTTTATTAATAAAGGCAGAGATCAGTTCTCAGATAAGCGCAAACAGGTACGTAGTTTGGAGTTACGAGGTAGAGCGGCGAGTTAATAAGGAGTGTTAAGGACAGAGAGGTATGAGGACTGAGGAGTAGTTAATAATAAATTCAGAGCAGACGAATGGTCTACTTTTTTTTTTTGGATAAAAGATCGGTCTTAAAAGTAATTTAATTGAATAAAAAAATAAATAATATACTTTTATGACCGGAGAAATGATAAAAAGTCGGTCTTAAAATTAATTCATCTAAAAAATAAATAATATTTATAAAACTCGCTCGTAAAGTCGAATGGTCTACTTTACGAGCAAGTTTTATAAATATTATTTATTTTTTAGATGAATTAATTTTAAGACCGACGTTTTATCATTTCTCCGGTCCTAAAAGTATATTATTTATTTTTTATTCATTAAATTACTTTTAAGACCGATCTTTTATCAGTTTTCCAGTCCTAAAAAAAAGTTCATCGTTTCAAATTCCGATAGAAGAGTCGTATCCTTACACTCTATCAGAGGATCTCTTCGGCTTCCAGATAAACTTCCTAACGTAACTAGGCATCTCCTCATATTCTGATGAACTATGCGTCTGCTCATTAAAGGGTCCTACGTTTCACTCCGGATGGGTTCTCTATTTAAAGCCGTTGTTACTTTACTTTCTTCACATTCTTCATCATCACTTATACAATGGCTGCTCCACCACCCCAAGGTCCTCCACCACCAACAGGTCCTCCTTTTCCTCCTCCCACAGGGCATAACAATCCTTTCCCTCCTCCTCTGCCTCTGAACCCGACCACCAAACAGCTGCTGCGCCACCTCCTGGCCCGCGTCGATCATATAGATCGACGACAGGGCCAGCTTTTTCAGGTCTACCACGCCGTCAACAACAAGATCAACACGATACTCGACGCCCACGACGTTGAGTACAATCCGTTCGATGACGACGTCACCGACCCCTCCGACGACTCCCTCCCCTCCGACAACGATGGGGAGGAGTAAATATTTTTATGTTTTTTTTATCATGTACTGGGGCAGCATTAAAAAATATATAATAAATTTGTTACTTTCCTATTTTGATCGCCTTTATCCTTCTGATCAGTACATTCTTTCTGTTTCCAACAAGGAGGAAAAAAAACAAAACATTATCCTCGTGTGTATGATCAACATTAAGAACTCACACATTAACATATCCAACAATATACAGTTAAGATCAGACCAACAAAACAAAATGATCATTTACCTTATTCGAATAAAAACAAACAGTGACAATTCTTCTCAAGGTTGGAATGTCATTGTCGTCAGTGTTACCTCGCATGATCAGAAACAAAGTGTCCTTTTCAATATCTCCCACCTCTTTCTGACAAAAAGAAAAGGGAAATCGATAATCTGATTCAAGAGAGGTAACATCGACGACAATGAAGCTCCAAGCTTGATCAGAACGCCAGAACCTCGGTTGCCTTGAACCCTAATTAATTTGTCTGAAAAGCGAATCAACTCTATTTAAAGGAAGACTATTATCATACCCAAAAAAAAAAGGAAGAATATTAGGAGCGGATGGTAAAATGAGCTACGCTCCTAAAAGTCTCGAATACTTTTAGGACCGTCATTTTAAAATATACAGTCCTAAATGTCTATTTAGTCAATACTTTTAGGACCATCATTTTACAATATAGGGTCCAAAAGAGTTCGCACATTAAAAAAACCAACGATATACAGTTAAGATCCAACAGAAGATTCTTTCTGTTTCCGACAAGAATGAAGAAAACAAAACATTGTCCTCATGTGTTTGATCAACATTAAAAACTCGCACATTAAAATATCCAACAATATACAGTTAAGATCAGACCAACAAAACAAAAAGAACGTTTACCTTATTCGAATAAAAACAAACAGTGACAATTCTTCTCAAGGTTGGACCATCGTTGTCATCGGTTTTACCTCCCCTGATTAGAAACAAAGTGTCCTTTTCAATATCTCTCATCTTTTTCCGACAAAAAGAAAAGGGACAAAGAAAAGGGAAACCGATAATCTAAATCTGGAGAGGTAACATCGACGACAATGAGGGTCCTAGCTTGAGTAGAACGCCAGAACCTCGGTTGCCTTGAACCCTAATTAATTTGTCCAAAAAGCGAATGAACTCTATTTAAAAGAAGACTATTAGGAGCGGACGGTAAAAGGTGACACGGTCCTAAAAGTCTCGAATACTTTTAGGAACGTCATTTTAAAACATACGGTCCTAAATGTCTCACCAATATTTTGTCAACACTTTTAGGACCGGAAGTATACAACATGCGGTCCTAAAATTCTCATACTATTTAAATCGAAAACTTTTAGGACCGGAAGTTTACCCATATATGGTCCTAAAGTCGCGAACTCGCTTATTATTTACATCATCCTGAACCTCAAATTTCAAGCGCACTAAATAGCTATATCCACCATCCAATTTCAGATACCCCAAAATGGACACAAGAAAATTGTTCGAAAAATTAAAAAAATAAAAAATGACATGCTTACTCGTTGATGGTCTGGACCAACATGGGCACTGGCTCATCGTGAGTGGAGCATAAGAAGATAACTTTATTTTCTGCCGTGCACATGAGGACCAACTGCCAGTGGCGGCTGAAAATTCACAGCAGTAAAGTATACTCAGTGATATGTGTAGGCATGTAGCAGAATTAAGTGACTTGTAGACAAGATTTGTGATATGTACCTGTGGAAGAATGGCAACAAGTACACCTTTCTTCTCACATTACACAACCTCCTTGATATGTACTCTTGTCTTTGCTCCATGGTTGTTTGACTCATATACTGTGGGCACAAGAATCCAAAATCGTCGCTCTTGCCCTCATTCTCCAATTCTTGATGCAAGAACTTATAATAATTATATCGATCAGGAAATTATATATGTATGTGTGTCTAAACGATGCATTTAAATTATGTACTCATAGAAGAACATACTTACTTCATCCAAATTTGAATAATTGCATCAGTAAGCTCCTGTCCAGGACGCAGCAGGGAGTCAATATCAATAGTGTCAACTTGGACTGGTAGGGGATTTGTGACGCCTACTACTTCATTGACAAGCCACGATTTAGTTTTAAAACGTCCACTTTTCACCATATCGGTTATTTTTTACGGCCACTCAACTTAGCAGTAGGGGATTGAGCCTGAGGAGGAGGGGATTGAGCTCGACGAGGGGATGGAACTTGAGGACGAGGGGTTGAAGCTTGGGGAGGAGTACAGACATGTACAAGCTTCACTGGCCAAGAGATGAAGGTTCCCTTGACATCACTCACAATCTTTATCTCATCAGTTGGGAGAGGGAGAAGTGCATCAATGATCACCTTTTCAACTGACACTCTGACTTCATCATCAGACATTTGATGGTGGTGTACAGTTGATCCCAAAACGTTGTGGACAGTCCCTTTTGCAACCAATAGTAGTCTATCATAAGAGTAATATTGTCCGTTAAAGGTTTAAGTTTTTGGACCAATATATCTTGGTTAACCCTATGTAAAGCACACTACATAAAGCTATCGGTCGAAATTGAGTAATATTTTCAAGGTTTACCAGTTCAGGAATAAATACCAAAAGTTTGTATTCAGTTCCCTTATCCATTAAGTCAGCCACCTCCTTACACATGCAAAGGATAATGTTAATAATTGAAATAGAATGGGTGTTTAAAATGTTATCTTGAGCTTCAAAACACAAGTTTAACGATGAAAACCAGCATTTAATATATATATTTTTTAAAAAAAAACCAGCATTGTGTGTGTTGGGGGGGGGGGACAAAATTAAATATCAAGTTTAACGATAAAACAGAATTAAACTTTGCTAGACGAAAGGAATCAAAACCGATTATATTAACATCCAATTTGATTGTTGTTTCCTTTTATATATAAATCCGAACAGATTCAGTTTTTGTATGTTTGAGACATGAGTCAAACTGGATCAGACTGATTTGAATTTGTTATAGGTTATTTTATGATATATCATATTTTACGACTTATTAAATTTATTCATCAATTGTTTCGTTCCTATCATTGATACTTTGCTCCTAAAATGCATAATGTTGATAACTTGATTGTAATTTTATACTTATCATTCTAATATTAAAATAATTAATCAACTCACCAACTTAAACATTATTTATTTAAATATTAAAGTTTAAGCTAAGTTTACAATAGCAGATTATTAAATTGACAAGCTATTAACATTTTTTATTCATAATTAAATCTTACAAACATAATTAAAATTGGACACACAAATTAAGGAGTATTAATAATTTAATATCCATGTATAATGTAAAAACTTCGTTTTTCTTCTTTTTATTTTACCCTCCTCTTAATGTCACAGTATATAAAACCTCAATTAACAAGAAACAAATATCAATTATACTTAAAAAAGTATTTTTGCCACTAAAGTTAGTTTAGTTAGTAAAGAGTTGACTCATAGATCACAAAGTTTGAGTTCAATTCCCACTGCTAATATGAGAATTTTGTTGGTAGGTGACTTGTAACCAACTTTATAAGTGTTCTATGAATCCAAAGGCATGTCTGACCCTAATGATCCCCAGATCTAACTTACCTAAAGTTTTTATAATCAAAAAATGACATTTTTGAAAACAAATAAAAAACTAAGATTTATATTTAATAGCAGAGTTGAGGTTTTTTTTTTTTTTTTGGAGAATTTTCCCAATGCTACGGTGTTGCCCTTTCCTTTTTTCAAGTCCCGATCACCATTCTCCTTTTCTGCGACCTGAAGACAATAGAGTTCATAGTGATAATCATAGTGCCCAATATAACTAAGTTTTTTAATTTATATAGGAGTAATTGGTTATTTGTATTTTATAAAATGAACCAAAAGGATGAAGGGATAATTTTGATGGTGATTTTATTTACCACTTTTATTATTATTATTATTATTTTTGGCCAGTAGATGATGGTGACTTTATTATAATTAATAGTTAACACTATTATTATTGCTACCTTAATTATCACTAGCGAAAGAGAGAGAGGAAGAATAATCACCTAAAATCTTGTGTTAAACATAGTCAACTCTAGGATAACCTTTTCTATTACTTTCATTAATTGTTCTTTTTCATACTATTTATAGTTTGATTCCTCATATTTAAATAATTTAAGTTGAAGTTCATGTAGGACAACACTGCAGCAACACATT
Source organism: Acacia crassicarpa (assembly GCA_034222035.1). Taxonomy (NCBI): domain Eukaryota; kingdom Viridiplantae; phylum Streptophyta; class Magnoliopsida; order Fabales; family Fabaceae; genus Acacia; species Acacia crassicarpa. Next base: position 30,355,002 of record JAWXYG010000008.1, on the reverse strand, counting down.
CAAGCCTGAAACCTCTATAGTGAACTATTTGGATTTGATTAAAAAGAAAAATTATTTTTTGATAGTTGAGAAGTAATTTAAATTACTTACACATTAGGACACTTGGAACAAATTTCACCATTGCATTAGGTGGTTTTAACATTTAATTTAATTTCATAAGAAAATACAATAAAGTGAAGGTAAAGAGGTAATGATGAGAGAGTTCAAACACTCATCAAGTTATTGTTGTAAAATTGTTTATATTAATGATAACCATGAAGTTCATGCAAGTTTCCAGATAAGCACAAAATCCAATCAAAAAAACAAAAACAATATTTCAAGATGACAAGGTCCAAGAAAAATTGTAATATCTTGTCATGTGAAATTTCAGTACAATACAAGTAGACAACTGAAGCAGTTATATCTAGGTCAAAGTCATAGTACAACCATTATTTATCTAACTCTTATGCAAAAGAAGTTTAGGGACCAAATTCTTCTACAATTTATAGTGACCCAGTAAGAATTGAGAGACTATATATGTGGATATAAAATTTTCATATTATTTACTATCTCAGCCCATGGTATAAGAAGGGGAGGGCAAATTAATCACAGTTGTCTTTTCTTTGGTCATCATGTTTATGCTGTTGGTAATGCCTTGGGATCCAATGCCACTGTCCTTGATACCCTGTCGTGTATAACATGTAAAGCATTTGTTACATTTCACAGCACAATTGGCAATGATATTATGTCACGACCCAAAAATTTAGGGGTGACCGACACAGACTCACATGCCTTACGCCTTAAAACATGAAGAATTTCTAATATTCATAAATAGATATGTGTACAACAGCTGAAAAAAAAATAAATATCATAAACATATTTCGTATAACTAGACTAGTTAATTTTTTGAAGAAAATTTAATAGGTTCACCTCTGCAAGTGGAACCTTCAAAAACTCTACAGTAGTCTGATATTGCGCAGAGGAGCTCCGCTCCTTATCATCAGATACAGAACATGCAACTCAAGTAAGGACCCTATCTATAGCATACGTGGAGCACCTAAATCACAACAATAACTGCATAGGTATGAATGTTACATTAACTGAGAATTTTCAACTTGACACATCAACCTCGACCATTAGCAGGGACCTCCAGAGTCCAAAGAAAGGATCCAAGTCAGCTGCACTATCTGAGACCAAAATAATCTTCCGGTGAATAACGTCCCATTTATATAATTTAGTGAAATGTAGGAGAAAATAATTTAAACATATTTATCTTCTATTCTTAACAATGGAGAAATAAGTTGCAACTTCTACATCACATGATCATAGATGAAAATAAAACTCTATGCAGGATCATAAAGCAATAATTTGAAATATGTAATAAATCATTTGTTTAACAAAATCAGTTTAAAACAGTAAATCTCAAAATCACATCTTTTAGTAGAACTTCAACAGAACGATGTAACAAGCGTGGACACACAGTCCACAAGGGTAACTAACCAAGCGCGGCGAAGCCACGAAAGCAAGCGTGGACACATAGTCCACGAGGGTAAGTAACCAAGCATGACAGAAGTCATGAAACAAGCATGAACACTCAGTTCATGAAACAAGCATGGACACACAGTTCATGAAACAAGCATGAGAACAAATCCCATGAGTAACAAGCGAGCTCGAGGTTAACCATGGTGCACCAAGGACTAACAGTACTGTTGTTAGTAACCAGCGTTCTGTATTCAGTCCTCTCAAAAACGTTTTCAAGCATGCTTGGGGTAATGTTTCCTTAATAGAACAAACTCTTCCTTTAACAATAAAAATTGAGAAGGATATTGCATAATGAAACACCCTAGCATGAAAACTCTTTCAAACACAATAACCATAATTTGCGGTTGAATAATTCACAATGTAAAGTCCGAGCCAAAAACTTCAAAAAAATATCGCATAAGAACTTCTCTTCCACGTTTCGTGCATAAACCTTTTCATCCCATAGTAACTTGAAACAAAACATATTGAAATACAATGCCTTCTTGATATCAAAGTAATAAAGAAAAATCTTTGAAATATCCTTGTAAACTCTTTGCATAAAAACTCATAACGATAATTTGTTAGGGAACTAATAACCTTGAATAGAATCATCATACCACTTACTTAAAGGCAACAATGAGCATTTCATGCAAATTGACAACATTTTCTTGAGGAAAATAGTTCTAGAGAAAAATGATATTTAAATGAAATTATAACGAGAAATCATCACTTTTGAAAATTTAATGGGACGCTATTCACGCACCTGCTAAGCTGCCAAGTACCTACAATTCACCTTACTAGCAACATTCATGTGACGTCCACAGCTTACATGTGCTGACGCCCAAACAAAGCTATTGTGATTCCTCTCTCATGACCTTTATGAAAAGGCAAGGAACCCATTTAATTAAATCCGCACGGCTAATTATTTAGCAATACCCATCCTATTGCTATGGTCACCAATGTTCAAGCATCAATCCAATTGTAACATCCCAAATTTTGGGATTTGAAATTGAACATTTTATGGGGAATTGAATTGTGGAATTTGCCCAAAAATGACTATAAAATTAATTATTGAAAATTTATGCTTATTTTTCCCTTAAATTTATTTTGGGGAAAAAGAATAAATTCAAATAAGGAATATTTTTTAGTATTTAGAGATAATATTTTAAGGCCCAAAGTAATTTAATTGAGAAAGAAAATCCTTAGATGGAGTTAAGGATTTAATTTTAAGAAGTATCCAAGCTTGGAAATGAACTTGGACAAAGTTGAAACCCAATTTGATGACTCAATGGCACAATGGTTTAAGAACCTATCTAATACCTTTACAATTAATATCTCCCGTATCACTACTCCTTTGGTTTCCTTATATTTTTCCAGCCCATGAACAATATATAATCAATTATCTATATTGTAAGGCCTAACTTTTTTTTTGGTCGAAATAAGGCCTAACCCATTATTACATTTACCTATCTTCTCCTACTGTCCCAGCAAACACGAAAATTCAGAGGGAAATATAAGATTAAAACAGCAAGTTAAAAGGCCCAATACTCATTCTCATGTGTTCATTGTCCAACATAGCCCACAACCATTTAATGGTTTAATCTTCTCGGTCAAACACGCAGGAAGTTCACAGTGGGAAAAAAAAAAGGAAATAATAATAATAATAACACAACTCTTATATTACTGGAACACGTTAGAGCAGAAACACGTAAACTAGCTTCCAAGCAGCGCCGTAACTCCCTGACACTGCAAATCACTTCGGCTACCAGCGACTGTTCACGCAAGATCAAAAGGACCAGCAACGCCCATGCCTCTTGAGCCCAGTGCAATTCCCCATTCCCTCCTTATAACCATCAGCACCCTACTTCCCCCCATTTCTGTATTTATCCTCTTCGGTCAAAACTCCAAAATGCAGAGAGTGAGCTGGGAGAAATGCTGAGAGCATGAGACAGAGAGGGTAAGTCTGAGAGGAAGATGAGAATGAGAGTGAGTGATGAGATGGAGTTGAGAACTGAAAATATTAGAACATGAGACGAGTAATGAAACCGTGAGCAAGAGAGGAAACGTTGGGACTGCGCATGTGTGTGTTCTGTTTTGAAACTTGGTGAAGCTGAGAGAAAGAGAGCAGGGGAGGAGAGTGAGGAGAGTCAAATTGTTTTCCCTGTTTTCACATCACCAAAACAGGGGCACGTTACACAATGGGAGGACGGCTGTGAGTCGAGCAAGCGACCAAGGTAACCATCGAGTCCCTCCCTTTAGTTTTTGCCATACTTGACGCAAGCTTCTGAGCCCAAAATCATTAGGATCATAGCTGAGTCTATGTGTACTTGTTGTCAAAACACTGCTGCTTATTAGAAGGAAAAATAATAATAAATAAGTCACTGTTATAAAATTTGGGGAGGCTACTGTCATATAGATAGAGAAAGTTGATGGATATATATGTATATATATATGGTCGTGGCTGCATAAGACGGAAAACACTGCACATACTATAATTATATCTGTTGCTTTGCTGCAAGAGAATGAAGAAAAGAATAATAAAAGCTGATATACACACACACACACATATATATATATAACTATATTCATATAGCTGAACACAGAAAGCAAAATGAAAGTTTACTGTAAATATATATATATATATATATATATATATATATATATATATATATATATATATATATACCCACACACACACATTCGTGCTGTAGTGAAACACTAAAACAGAACATACGTATGATATCATTGCAAATGTTGGAGCAAAGGCAATTTCATATAAAACATTAAAGAGTGAGTATGGTCATGTACATGAAATAATATTGCTATCACTACTGGAAAATGACCTTGCTTCTGAAACAATGATTTTCAAGCAAGGTAAAACTAGGTTAAACAAACTCTTTTGAACCTGAAATTTTGTGGACATATGGTACACATAATAATCTTTACAGCAAGCTTTAGATCACATTAAACAGAGGCCTATAGCTCAAGATATGATTTTTCAAAGTTGAGCTAAAAATCTATACAATTTTCGGTATAGTTCTGGAGCAGCAAACTGACGTTGCATTTCGGACCCAGTAAAGCTTTGAGTTTTTACTTGAAATTTTTTTATTAAATAGTAGACACATAGAGGTTTAATTTGATAGGTAATTCGTCGAATTCCGATAAGTATTGAGGGAGATACGATTTTCCAAAGTTCATTCAAAAACCTGGAACGTTTTCTGCACTTCCAATGAACAGTAATTTTTGGGCTTGATTTTTAAATGGAAAAATCTGAGTTTTTCCTTGGAAATTTTAAATATTATAAATCTAAAACTTTCCAAAAAGACAAAGAACACCTAAATCGGACTAGTAAAATGAGAAATATGATTTTTCCAAGTTTGTTCAAGAAAATCAGGAAAATCCTATCCAGATTTTAGTAACGCCTACTCTTTGAATTTTTAGGAATTATATAGTCATAAATTGGTTTAATGACTATTTTTCCCTTAAACTAGATTTATAGAATTTTGAAAAGAAATTGGAATCACTCCAATCGGAGGTCTAGGGAATAAATAATAAAGGTAGTTATTAATTAATAATAATTAAAAAGGGTATAAATGTAATAACATATCCACTAGGTTAGTAGTGGCAATGACATCCCTTAGGATATTATTTATAAGGGAAATAATGCGGTGATACTATTATAGGATATCCGAGAAAATCAAGAATCAGTACCGAAAAGGTGAAGTACCCCTAGCTACGCAGACCAAGGTACGTTCGCGTACTAGTAACTTTAACTCTGATGCGTCTTGTATGCATATATGTGATGGAATGATTCATGAAGTGATGGGTAAGACTAGGTCTTGGGTCATACACTGTGACTAAGGTCACCTGTTTATACATTCAGCTTTATACGGGTTATAGTCTTGATAATGCCGTTGAGTTTTCCTAGCGCTGAGGACACGAGGGGCCGTCGTGGCACTGGTTAGTGCAAACGTGGATAACTTTACATGTGCTGTGTGCTATGTATTGTTGTTGTATTAACCTTACATCTGCTGTGTGCTTATGTGTTGGTTATTGCTGAAATGTAATGAATATCTGTCATACATATATTGTAATACTTGAACATGAGGTTAACTGTTACCTGAGATTCAATGGGTATTGAATCTCAGAATTTACCATAGCTTCAGGATCAGGAGCTGGAGACAAGGGTAAGCGGCACGCGTGAAGACTCAACCGGAGTTTTATTTTGGGATAGTATTATGTATAATTTTTGAATAGTCGGATAATTGTACCACTAACGTGCCGATCGGATACACCGCAAAGAATTTAAGTTGTATCACGCTTATATTCCTCCGGAAATTTTAATTAACCAGCATATGTCTGGGCATATGTTATCAGTCACTCATTCATCCAAACGTTAAGCATGCTCTCTGTTGTGACTTACTCTGATCTGTTAACGCCTTCACTCTGATAACTTCACACCAATTAGTCTAATAAAATATTTAGGACATAAATGGACATCATAATGGACGTAGGAATTAGGGGCGTTACACCAATTTTCTCTAGATTATAGCAATAACTTTTAATGAGCCTATAAGCACAACCACCGTTCTAGGTTCATACCAACTTAATAGATACAAAGAATGACTCATATGTATACACACTCATACAACGAACAAAGAAATTAAGAGAAAAAGGGGGGGGGGGGGTAACATTAGCTTCATCTATTTATTTAGTTACAACCTCTCTTTCAAGCATTTTGACAAACACCTAGTGAACAACAATGACCAACAACTTCATCATCTTCCAACCCTCCAAATCTCTTAGCCAATTATTCTGAAACGTCAGAGTATATATATATACATAAAATTAATTTTACTTTCTAACACTATTCTTTAATATTAACCAACTTAACCTAAAGGAAATCAACACTTAAAAATAATCAATCCCATAACATTTAATACTTTTGGTCCCCTGTACAAAGCATACCATAAAGCCACGACAAAATGAAATGTGCAGCATCAAACCACACACACGTATACACATACATCAGCCATCAACAGCACACACACTGGTTGAATTTAAGGGTTCATGAATTCATGAATTTAGTCCCTCATTCTACGCCAACAACAAGAAAGAGAGGACAACTAGAAGAAATCAAGACAACAGATCAATCATGAATGCATCTGGAACAAACCTAGAAGCCTCTTCCTCTCCAAATCCTCCTCCACAAAGAACAGCCCCCAACAGACCGACTCCCTAAGCCAACCAGCCGAAATGAAGAATCCCCAATCCTAAATCCAAACAACACCGCCATAATCAAAACCAGCGACCGGGAGTTCCAAAACAAAACAGAAAAGAAATACCAAACAGCAACAGAAAAATCGAACCGGAGGAGGACGCCGGCGGTGGACAGCTTGTGCGATGGCGGCGGCGGCGGCGAACCCAGAAGAATGACGGAGGAGCGGGGCCGGACACCAGAGCTGGGGTTTCATCCCTAAAAGAAAATTCACGAAGCTTCCTCTCCGGTTCAATGACGCGTTCGTGCATTTTAAAAAAAAAAACTCCCGCCTTTTTTTTTCCACGCTCAACCGTGTGAAAAATGAAAAGGGGAAAAACAAGAAAAGAGGGAGTAGTTTAAAATATCCTTATTATTTATTTAATTTTAAAGAAGAGCTTTATGGTAATTTCATATCAATAAAGCAACATAAAGAAAACCTGATTTTATTATATTATTGTGAATTTTAAAATTTCCCAAAATTCTTGGGTTGTTACATATTACTTGTATAACACAAGTGCTATTGCTAATTATTTCACTTCGGTTTGGTCCAAAATTAGTTTGCCTCTTTATAAAGGTTAAACTTAGATGTAAATCCCATATCTAGATTTTAATGGGGAAAAAATGTAATATGTTCTAAAATCAACAATTTCTCTATTAAATTTCGTTAGACACGCATATGAATCGATTATTTTTATTGAGAAACTTGTTAGGGTCAAGCAAGTAGTTGTTTATTTTTCTAATTCTAATAACTCAGATACAAGTGAGGTGTGATATTATTTTTCTTTGTTTCAAGAGTTCCATGACTACTTGTGCAACAACAACAATCTTTATCTCCCTTGCATTCTTGCATTACTACTTGTGTTGTAATTAAGTGTAAATGGAACAAATCTCAGTGGATTGAATCACATGCTCCAAACAATAAGAAAGCAAACTGATATGTAATTTATCCAACAATATTGGTGGAATAAGTGGGTTCACTACCTGGAAGGGAAAATGATCTAGTCCACGAGCTGGGGCAGAGTTTATCTGAACTGTTGCTGTCTCCATTGCATCACTGATTAAAATTGCATTGTTCACATCCTTTGTGAACACACAACACTACATACGTGTAACATTTTTATGCAAATTATGTTCACTCCCAAAATGACAGAATTATATTATAAGTCATTGAACTGTTTGAAGACTTGTTGATAAAATGATCAAGCAAATTATACCTGAAGTCCAAAATTGCTAGCATTGCAATGGTTGATTCCTTCTTCAACAGAGTTGATCCTAATAACTGACAAAACTGGTCCAAACGGCTCCTCCCAAGCTATTCTCATATCTGGCCTCACATTATCCAGCAACAAAGGCCAAATCAGGTTTCCTTCTCTTCCATATTCCTGGCATAATGTTGCTCCTTTCTCCCTAGCATCTATAATTAGATCTTCAATGAAATTGGCTAATGATTCTGACACAACCGGAGTGATGTCACAGTCATTCTCAGGTGGCCCAACAGTCAGTTTTGCCACCTTTTCCTTCACTCTCTCTACTAGAGCATCGACAATGGATTCCATCACTAGGACGACCTTAACAGCAGTGCCCCTTCGACCACTTTTACGGGGAAAAAAAACGAAGAAACAAACAGTTAAGCGACCTTTAAAAAAATGAAATATCTCTAGAATGTTTTTTTTTCCCCAGAATTATGTCTTGGCTAAAACAAGCATGTTATCACAAGAAAAACATGTGCTTCTGGAATGCAAGATGTACGTAATTCCGGTTATTCATAAACCTGATGACACAATGTTTTCCTCAAGTTATGGTTTACTTTGAAATTCGTAGCAATTCATTATAACTACACTCAGCCAATCCTTGTATAGTATTTCTCATGCGAATGGAAAAGTTCATTGAATGAAGAGTTGTTCAAGATATCAAGATTTATCCTCCCCGTTTTTAAGCGTACGTTTACTCAGATGTGCCATTTACCAGTAAGAAAAGCCTCCTTTTATAATATTTGAAGCCACCAAATCTAGGTCAGCATCTTCAAGCACAATACAGGCATCTTTTCCTTCCAACTCAATTTGCAGAGGAATCAAGCATGCTTTCATTGAAATTGAATTCCCAGTATCTCCTCCAGTGAAGCTGACAAACATATGAATTACAAGTTAGAATTACCAAAATTAATTATATGCAAGAAATAAATTATTGAAGCATCATAATGGCAGCATATAAGGGGGAACAAGTGGTCACCTTATACAGTTAACTCCTCGAATCTTCATGAGGAAGTCCCCAATCTGAGATCCTTTTCCAGTAATACAACTGATTAGGCCTTTGGGAAAACCAGCCAAGTGAAAGCAGTGCACCATATGTAGTGCAGAAACAGCCCCCTAAATAGCAAAACACAGGATGGTCATTAGATATTGAATTTCAGAGGAAGAACCAAGCAGAAAAGAGGGTATGGAAATGCTTCAATGGAATTTTAGCAGAAGCCTTTGTAACTTCTGGTAGAACCATTTGTCTCATACAATTATAATACAATTCTGATAATTACAAACACTTTGGTAAGCTTGACTATTAAGCTTTGGTAAACAAATGCTTCAAGTTGTGCCTCCAACTGCTTTGCACACTAAATGTGAGTGCGGATAGTTGGATATGCATTTGTCGTGGCTTTAAGGGGTTTCAGAATGAAGAATCTGAGTTATATATACCTGAGTTGGAGGCTTCAGCACAATGGAGTTTCCAGCAATCAGCGCAGGAGCAATTTTTGACACAGCAAGGTTGACAGGGTAGTTAAATGGTGGAATGGCTAAAATCACTCCCAGTGGAATATGAAAATCAAGTTGAACTTTCTTTTAGATCACATGATACACTGAACAAAAGAAGGAAGATAGCATATGGTAACCAAATTCATTATATCTTCTCTTCTTAGAATATTATGAATTAATGAATTGTAGTACAAAGATTAAAGCACTAATCGTATTTAACGAGTTTGATTATGTGGCTGATTGTGAAGTCATACGTTATGATGTCATCTTACATTCATTATGGTATAAGCACTTTTTTTAAAAAAAAAAAATGGTTTCATCACTTTTAGAGGAGGAGTATTTTGGCCATTAGATATCAGCTTGACATAGAATCACCCTTTACAGTTTACTAGCTTTGTCCAACAAGGATCGCTTTATGAAATTAGAATATTCTGTCCTTACTGGGAAGTTTATAAGGTTGTGTTTGGTTTGGGGAGAGGAAAGATTTTAACCATTATACCCTCATATAATTTATCAAATTTCAACCTTGCCCCTCTTGTTTCTTTCCAATATAAGCTTCTCAAGCTTCTATGCAATTAAATGTAATGCATATTTGACCAAAAAGAGTACAAGTACCAAACAGAGAAAATCATAAATGTCAAAGATTTGGGTTTTTGACTTTGTAAAAAGAAAAGCTCCTTGGGCTTTATAGTTTATTGTTCATTTTTTTTGTATAGATAATTTCATCAAATGGTTTGATCAAACCTGATCTTCAATTTATGCTAGACCAAGATTTTTAGTGAATGTAGCACCATATTATAAGCCGGCATCACAAGGTGTTGAAGTTACATATACAACAAAGAATAAGTATGTTGAAACTTTACCTTTGATGTCAGGCGATATTTTGTCCTTTTGTTTCCAGGAAAACTATCTGATACCAAGAATTTCCCCCCTCTCAGAATCCTCACACCTTCTTCAGCACAGTAAGAAACCAGATCCCCTGATCTTACCACCTTCATGGACAGATTATGTAGTAGTTACCTTGATCTTTAATTTCCTTGTCCTAAAGAACGTGCACAATTTGAAGACAAGATGAAACAAATGGAGGAGAGGATTCTAGCTATGTTAATGCGACAGGGGCAAGTAATAGCTCCTACTTCATCTACTCCTGGCCTTGCTGTCGCACCAGCTGATCGTTCTTCATAGTCTTATGTTTGATGTTTCCTTCCAATGGACAACATTTAGCTTTTGTTTAGAAAATTTAAATATTTCATGTTACTTTTGAACACTTATGTTGGTATCATTATTTGTTAATATATTGTTAGTTTCAAGTTTCTTATGATTTTAATCAATATGGTACAGGTTTTAATTGTTGTACAATTTTAAATTTTATCAATTTATATTTAATATTTTTTTTAAAAAAAATTTACTTTTGGTGGCGACAAATGTCGCCACTGAAAGACTATTGCCAGCGACTTGTGTTGCAGCGGAAGAGGGTATCCGTGGCGACAAAAGTCACCGCTGAAGAGAGTATCCGTGGCGACAAAAGTCGCCACGGAAGAGACTATTGGCGGCGACTAAGTGTCGCCACTGAAAATGGTTTCCGTGGCGACTATTGTCGCCGCTAAAACATGACCTTCAGCGGCGACAAGAGGGTTGGTGGCTTCTGCTAGAACTTTTTGCGGCGACAAAATGTCGCCGCTGATTGTGTACATTCAGCGGCGACAAAAAAATGTCGCTACCAAAAGTATCCGCGACAATCGCATAGGCAACGACTAGGTGGCGACAATTTGTCGCCACGGAAAACCTTTAGCGGCGACTTTGACACTTTCGGTGGCGACTTTTGTCGCCACCGAAAGTCGTTTTTTTTGTAGTGACGGTTGCAGAATTTGTACCTCAGTAGCGGCATCTTTGGCAGGCTTTGCTATTTCTTTCACCAGGCACTCTGCAACTGAAGCCTTGTGCTCCTTCAGGATAGCAGCTGCCTTATGAAGGAGTTCAGCTCGTTTCCACAACGGAGTCTTCGCCCATGACTTCTGTACAGATTTTGCCGAGATCATGACTTTATTCAATTCTTCATGTGTGCACGCTACATTCATATCATAAAAACAATAATTATCACCACGGATCAAGTAAAACTATTCGAGGATCTTATCTAAAACAGCTTTTGCTTTTGGATTTTTGGTACTTCTTCACAATCACATGATACGAATACCACAATGACTAAAGAGTCATATCTGATTTTTGTTTCCAGCAAAAGTAAAGTTCCAGCACAAGATTTTGCTGGCATAAAGGACTTTCTATTTAGAACATGACAAAAACGGAAGGATCTGCAAGCATGCAAGCTTTGAAGCACATAGTGGCACTAATTTACTTGCGCGAGCCGCAGACTACTCAAACATGCACAGACATTCGAAGATTAAGAAAGAATTGTAAAACTGAGCAGAATTTGAGACTTGAAATGCAAGACAGAGGTCGAAATTAAGGAATTGGAGAAGCCAACATCGTGATTGTATATAAATTACCCTGAACTTTGTACTGTTCTTCTCTGGTGGTAGGATTGATGATGGAAACAGTTATGGAAGAAGAGGATTTCTTCCATTCGCCATCAGAGTAGTACTTGTATTCATCTCCGTCTAAAATCTCAGCGAACACCCCAGTTCCAGCCATTTGAGAGAGAAAACGAATTACGAAATCTCGCGAGTGAGGAAGCTGAAGAAGAAGGTGGTTTGGATTGGAGGAGTGTTGTTTGGTGAGTGAGTGGGTGAGTGAAGAGAAGCATTTGGGTATTTATAAGGAGTGAAGATGAACCACGCATTGAAGAGAGGGGTGAAATGTGTGCACGCACGCGCCATGCAGGGGATTTCCCTCCCAAAATTCCGCAAAGCTCTCAATCCTATAATTCTGTTATTATCGTTATGTAACTAATAACTCATAAAATTTCTTTTTTAAATTCCAACAATTTCTCTTGAATTTGCATTCAACTGAATTCTGTTTTTATTTGATTTTTGGTTAGATTGTTATAGTTTTTTTATTCAGGTTCTTACATACTTATTTGATTTTAATAATAATAATAATAATAATAATAATAAGGTCTTTATAAAATACACCATGTCCTAAATAAATAAAAAATATTTGAAAAGCCAATAATTTGTCAAGCATAAGTGGTACCATTGAACACTGAAAGCGACACCATTAACAAATTATTGTTTTTTTGTTTTTTTGAGACCTTAGTGTAATTTCCCCTTAATTATTTTATTAAGTCCTTAAAATTTTACCTAATTTTTATTTATGTCCTTATAGTTTCATGTGGTGATAAAAGAAAGTTATATGATCTGATTAAAAATCAGGTAAAACTAGGAGGGTATAATAAAACCAGGGGAAAAAAAAAACCTACATGGTCCAAATTAAAATCAGATCAAACTATTGCCAATTGATTGTTGCATTAAAGTTTGAAAATTCTTATGATTTAATCCATATTTTAAAAAACTACCCTGAAGCATAAAATTACAATAATGAGGGTCCCAAAATCGTGGCCCCACTACATGCCTAATATCTAAGTACTCATGTGTCGACTATATGGGTAAAGAAGGCCATGATGCCCCCGTTAATGCTGACATGGTTCTAATCCTAACGATGAAGAACCAGCTGAACCCAAGAGGGGGGGTGAATTGAGTGAAGGTTAAAAAATTTGAAATTTTGAAAATCTTTTCGATCGCGTCTTTTAAATCAACAGTTAGATATTTGAATAAGCATATGCTGGAAATATTAGGTAAGGGAAGAGAATATGCAGACTGTGCTTTATACTGGTTCGGCCCAATCCTTGACCTACGTCCAGTCCCCAAGCTCCACTTGAGATTTTCAATCCACTATCATCTTGTTTAACTGAGGACAAGAGAAGCCTATACAAACCCGCAAGTTCACCCAGGCACTTGTGAAGCCAAATCTCTCACCGAGATACACCTTTCAATCAGTTACACACTTTGTACTCGAAGTTATCCTCTCACTAGGATACACTTCCCCTTATAAGTTGTAAACCAATAACCCAATCTCCAAGTCCCACGACTTGAGATTCTTACAATGATTTAATAATTATAAACGTTCTCTCTAGAAGAGGAGATGGATAAACACTGAAATACAATGCAAATCATTTCACTCTCTAGTGTAAACTATATAAACATTGAGAAATAGAGTGTATGAACTATTGAAGGTGAAGTAGTAAAATCATTTTGTTGGCTTCGTAGATTCATTCATCAATCGTCGTCACTTTTGGTTTGAAGACTTCGCAATTTATAGGTTATTGTGTTTCGACCGTTGCGAGCATTCGACCGTTGGAGATCAGTTGGAAGTAGTTATTGAAGCTTTTGTTGCTTTTTGCCCGTTGAGCTCTAATCCAACTTTAATCATAAAATGTTTATCGTTGACTTCGTTAATGCTCCGTCTTGAGTGTTGTAATAATAGCCGTTGTAAAGATTCAAACCATGCGTTAGACATAGAGGCTTTCATCTATTTTCTGACATAGCATTTAATGCTTTTGACATACAAATTGATTTATGCCAATTTGTTGTTAATCCATGATAAAATCATCTGAAACTCATTAGCAAGCTGATTAAAAGCAATTAGGAATAGTAATGAGTGATGATATGAAGAAGTGAAATCACAAACAATTAATTTAAATTTCCAGAGACGGTAATTTGAATAAACAGAGGATGATCATGCTCAAGTAAGACTGATAGTATGCTCGAGCAACCAATAGAAGAAGTACTTTGGAAGAATAGAAATCACCCTATGCTCGAGCAAGAATCTAAGCTTGCTCGGGCAAGCTTCTCTGAGAACCTCTTGATAAAATGTTTCATTCGCTGATGCTCGAGCAAGTCATGATTCTTGCTCGAGCAAGAGACAGACAGAGGTGAGGATTTGTGAATTCAATGATGCTGCTCGAGTAAGCTTTTTCATCTGCTCGAGCATGGTGAAGGTGGAATATCACCTAGAGGGGGGGTGAATAGGTGATCTTTGAAATCTAAAATTTTTCTTTGAGAATTAGCGAAATAGAGACCAATAAGATAAAATGACACCAGACAATTTATACTGGTTTGGTCCAAACACTGACCTACGTCCAGTCTCCAGAAACACTCTGGGATTCCACTAAGATTCTGAAACAATTACAGACTCTGTAAACGAGGGATGGTCACTTCACTCTTGGACTCCACTCCCCCTTGCAAGTTGTAATCTATACACCTACTCTTAAGGCTCCACAACCTTAAGTTACAATTGATAAAGAAATAAAGGTTTAAGTACTCCTCATGAGTTGATATAATAATGAACACTGAAGAACAGACTCAATAACACAGTTGAAACACAAATGAAATTAATATCGAATTGATTGCACAGCATTTCGCTAGGTGGTGAATTGAATGCTTCGGCTATTTATAGATGTCTTCATTAATGACCATTGTTGAAGCTCATGAAGTAGCCATTGAGACTTCTGAATATATCCGTTAGACAGATGATGCATTTGCTGAGAATTTCGCCGTCTTGGTTGGAATGTTTAGACCAAACATTCTCTTTCATTCTTTCTGTTGTATCCCTTGTGAAATGGCATTAAATGGGAAGTTGGAGAATATCAGAAATGGCATTACTTTGCTCAGAACATTGGTCTCCGAGAATATCCAGTTTAGGTAGGAGCATTTAATGTTTCTGACAGCTGAAATAGTTCAATTCAAATTCACCGGTAACTCAACTCTAAATGATCTAAAACTTATGAACAAATTGGTTAATAGCATTTGGTAAACAAGATTAATAATAAACAGAAGAAGATTTAATCAATTCGATGATTCATGAAGTTCGAACACGGTGATTTTCAAATCAGTATGAAGTTGCTCGAGCAAAGATCCAAGGTTGATCGAGCAAGCTCTTTTGAAATACAGAAGAAGGTATACTTGGCCGCTGATGCTCGAGCAAAATTTTCACCTTGCTCGAGCATGTTGATCGAGCATGAAAGTTTCATGCTCGGGCATGCTCT
Source organism: Acacia crassicarpa (assembly GCA_034222035.1). Lineage (NCBI taxonomy): Eukaryota > Viridiplantae > Streptophyta > Magnoliopsida > Fabales > Fabaceae > Acacia > Acacia crassicarpa. The sequence goes on along the minus strand of JAWXYG010000008.1, from coordinate 30,339,497 downwards.
TGGAATCAGTTATAATTATCTCTGCTTCGTTGTTGCTCGAGCATGCTTTTCAGCTTGCTCGAACACATTGCTCGAGCATGATAAAATCATGCTCGGGTATCCTCTTTGTCAAACTTGAACTATTGCACTATACTCGCTGTTTCTCGAGCATGCTTTCTTGCTTGCTCGAGCATGTTGCTCGATCATGAGTAAAACCATGCTTGGGCAACTTCTTCTTGACCACGGGAAACTCCTGCTACTCGACTTTGCTTGAGCAGTATTTTAGGCTTGCTCGAGCATGATGCTCTAGTAGCACTTTTTCATTGCTCGAGTAAACTCTTCAGCAGAGCAGAATACCGAGGTTCCTCGATGTTGCTCGAGCAACCTTTGAACTTTGCTCGAGCAAAGTGCTGAAGCATGCTTTTGTTCCCTCAGCGAGTATGCTTTCATCAGCTCATTTTTCTCAGCCAGCACGATGTTGGTCGAGCACACTTTTGACTCTGCTCGAGCAAGGTTTCTTCAGAACATTGCTGATTTACCTCACACACACCATTGCTCGAGTAAACTCAATTCTTTGCTCGAGTAACACTCTGAGAGCTCCATTATCAGATTTAGTCATGATCTTGCTTATTTCTTTTCATAACTTTTAGAATTGCTATCATCAAAAAAACAAGGGTCAACACATGGTGCTCAAGCAAGCCTTCATTTCTGCTCAAGCATGACTCTTCATCTCAGTGAATTTGTTGATTATTACGCTGATGCTCGAGCATGCCACATTCTCTGCTCGAGCATGGCTCTCCATCTTGCTCTTCTTAGTTTTAAGTCTGATGATGCTCGGCCATTACAAATACCTTGCTCAAGCATGATTCTAGTTGTAATCATGTTGCTTGAGCATGCTTTTACCATCTGCTCGAGCATGACTCTTCAACTTACAATTTTCTTGCTTAGCTCGATGATGCTTGGGCACGCCAATTGTTTTGCTCGAGCATATATTGATCAATTGTGAAAACATGCTTAGGCATCATGTTCTTTGAAGCTCCTAATCATGTGTGAATAAGCATAATACTCTTCAGTACAAAGCTCAACTTCCAAAATGTAGAGACTTTCAAGAACAAAAAATATTGGCAGCACAATTAATCAATTTCAGGCGAGTGTGGCTTCTTCGATATGGCTTCAAATTTGGCAAACCACCCATGCTCATAAAGCTCTTCAAGTATTCTTTCCAGTCCAAGAAGAATCAGCTCCAAACTCATTGTACTTTGTCCGTTATCATCCGATGATTGGAGGTTGTTCTAGATCAGCTATTGTTGCAGCATCCTGAACTGACTGTCAATTTCAAAACATCATGTCACCTTCAATTGATCTTTGTTTTTCATGTTCTTGATGTTTTTGGAAAGCTTTGTGAGTCTAGTTTCAAATGGAACCAGTTTCAGCTCATTCGGATTTGTCGTTTGTGAGATACACTCAAAATACCAAAGCTTGGTCTGGTCTATGATGTTGATTTTTGTTGCAACTTGAAAAAAATCACAGCTCTCTCGTCTGAACTCCTTTGGACTTGAATTTTATATCAAAATGATGCATTGGAAGTCTAGTTTCATAAACAATTTGTTTCACCTCAATTGGACTTTTGGTTTGAAAGATATCATCGAATTACCAGAGATCGCCTAAAATAGAGCTGAACAGAGTAGCTGAAACACGTTGTTGCTCGAGCATGGCATGACTTGTGCTCGAGCATGAGCGGAATTTTTGCATGAATAGGAGCTAGAAACATGTTTCTTGAGCAAGCATAGGTCTCATGCTCGAGCATGACCATTTTTGTGCTCGAGCATGGCCATTTTTTGTGCTCGAGCATGACACTGTTCATGCGAAAATTACTATAGCAAACACTATTCATCTGGAAGCTTGAACTTGCTTATTTTAACTCCAAATTGAGCCGTTCCAACTTCTATTTGATCATAGAGACTTGAATATTGATATTCTCATAATATTTAACAAGTTCTTCTTTCTTCAAACTCCATTCTTGATCATTCTTTGTCTTTTAACATGGACTCATCATTCTCTGCAAGTTCTACCTTCTTCAATATTTCCTCTTCTTCTTGAACTTAACATTTTCTCCAATTTCTTCTTTCTGAAATCTCTTATCTCCTTCTTGTTCTATAATTCAACTCGGACCAATCAACATTAATTATAGTAGTTAGTCAATGTAGGAAATAAATATATTATACAAACTTTTTGCTCTTAAAAATGACATCTATATAAAACATCATCAAAACTAATCATCACCAACAAACGATTCCTAAAGGTTTCCTTGATATAGTCTTAAAAGACCAATGGGCCAGCCACTACTAGTTTATTTTCTAGTTTAATGTATTTGGGCTACACTTTCATAGTCTAGTCATTTTCTCACCTTTTCAGGCTTTGGCTTACCTATATTTCTCCAAAAAAAAAAAAACCAAGTACTCACTGTAATGTGGGTATGCACTTAAATTATTACTCCCTTTAATTTTATTTTTATCATAATTATGCAATTTAAAAAATAGTTAAAATTAATTAATATAATAAATGTTCCTAAAATAAACATTTTTTTAAATTATGCTCTTATTTATGAGAGGCAAGTGAGAAAGATAAATAGAGTAAATATAAGTATTACCAACATTTTATTAACACAATGTCTACCATTAATTAAGGGCAAATTTTTTTTTAAAAAAAAACAAACAAATACACTCGTCAAATGTTTAAACAATTTTTTCGGGTTATTATAAAAAAGATTAGGACAATTCAAATATCGGGCTTTTATAAAAAGGATTAGAAAGAGTATTACAAGTGGAGAAATGACATTTAAGACTCAAAAAGTTGAATTAATGATAGCTTAGTTCTTGAAAAGAGTTGGCAAACATATATCGTTTTGATCCTTTTTATAAATTCATTTTTATCAAATTTCACATATTAAAGAGAGGTAGTTAACTCAATGATTATAAGGTGAATTTTCAACTTTGCCCTCATTTATAATTGGATATTTTTCAACTGTTTCTTCTCTCTCTATCTTCATGAGTACAATTAATATGGATAAAATTGTCACAATCTCATTTATTACATAAGACTGGACTTATAAATAGGATCAAATTTTTTGGTTAAAATAGACTTATAAATAAGACCATAGTGGTATGTAGCCCCTAAGTTTAAAAGATATATTTTCAATCTTAGAACTTTAACGCTGTTAACATCACTAATAAAAAATATTGATTTAGAAAATTAAGATGATGTAACTTTAATAATGAGAAAACATGTTTAAATTTTAATTCTTTAATATAATTTTTTTACATTTTAAAATAAAATTACCCTTAAAAAACACAAATTGGAAAATTCCACTTGTTTATTCCTCTTTCACTCTAAACAAAATTAATCCCAAACAAAAGAGATGATCATGGGGAAAGGAACCCCAGATTAATTGCTCGACCACAAAACAAAACGGCGGCCTTAATTGGGTTTTATTTTAAATTATTTTTTTTATTTTACATAATTTAAATTAAAGATCAATAATATGTCAGTATTTAATTATTGAGTGAACGTATTAAATTTATTAAGTCCGCATTTTTCCGCTAATAAAATTAACAGTGTTACGTTTACAGTATTGAAAATACTCTTTTTAAACTTAAGAAACTCTCTTATAAAAAGCCTGAACAAACTAAATTGAAACTTAAAGTTTTTTTTTCCCCCTACTACGAACTTGTATCTTATTTATGGGTAAAGGGTTTCTCGAGTTACTGGTGATAGAGTTATCTCCAATGACCTCAAAACAACGTTGTTTTGGATTAATGAAGGGTGCTTCAATAGTTTTGTTTATTTTTATTCATATACATTTTACTAAAACACCCTTTATTAATTCACCTAAAATTACTAACAAACCATTTATTAATTCAAAACGACGTAGTTTTGGGGTCACTGGAGATAACTCTATCCGGTAACTGGAGAAATACTTTTCACATTATTTATAAACTAAATGTGGGTACTTGTCGCAATGAGAATTTGAATCTTGGTTTGTCATATTATTAGGAGCTAAATATTTTCACTAGACCCAAATCCTATTTATAAACTTGTTATAAATATAAAGAGCCAGACATATGTTTTAGGCAAAAAATAATAATAATAATTTGAAGAACTATTCGCAAATAAGGATTCAAAGAGGTTTTTTAAAAAAAAAAAAAACTCAATTGCAAATATATTATTTGCAACTGAAATTCCTGAATATGCAGTTGTTTGAATCAAGTTTTGCAACTCTACAGACGTAACTGATATTTATAATTATGACAGAATACCACACACAAATACACACACACTCGTTTAATTATGAGAAGTAACATTAATTTGAAAGTCAGCATTTCTTTTAGGGAAAATCCCCCTTGGGTTCAAATTAGCAAAAAATTATCAAAAAAAAAAAACTCAAGAAAAAGGCATATGTCAAAAAATGCCCCAAGATCATTTATAATATTATTTCATAAACGTTAACAATTATATTAGTAGAACGTTAACAACTAAATCAGTAAACGTTAACAACAATATTCTAACAACTAAATCAGTAACCATTAACAACTATATCAGTATTCGTTAACAACTAATGTTTTATGAAATAATAATAATTTTTTTGTTAATTTGGGCCCTAAGGTGGATTTTCCCTTTCTTTTATGCTTAGTTGTCAGAATTTTTCACAGAACATTCCTGCTGAAAGTCAGCATTTCTTTTATACTTAGCTGACAACACTCTAGAGTAGAAACTTCCAGGCTTCACAATCACATTACATCCCACATTGCCTAGCAAACTTTCACTACAAAGAAAATGGTTGCTTTATGCACATTTACCTTCTGCTTAGAAATGACCCCAAACAACTTTAAACAATCTAGTACACTGCTCATTTGCTCCTCACAAGCTTCCCAAAATAACAATAAATCGTCCGCCAAAAAGTAAACGCGAGATACTCACTCCATTTCTCTCAAACTTAAAAGGTTTTCACCTTCGACTACTGACTAATTCCGCTTTGATGTGAGACAACTTCTCCATTGCTAACACAAAGATAAGGAGATAGAAGGTCCCCTTGCCTTATACCTCTAGAAGGGAAGAACACTTCTTTTCTTTTCTTTTTTTTTCTACCATTCCACATCAATTTCAATACACTGCCTAACAATATTTATAAAACCTAGATGCAGCCCTATCTCTTCTAATACCTTCTCCCAAAAAAACCCAACTCACTCTATCATATGCCTTCTCCAAATCTATTTTAATCACCATGCACGCATGAACCCCTTCCTTCCACTCATCCTACTCATTGTATGAGTGATCTCTTTCGCAGTTACAATGATATTACGCCTAGGAACAAAACTGGATTGAAACATAGACACCACCTTGTCCATTAATGGTTTAAGTCTTTGGACCAATATCTTGGTTAACCCTTTGTAAAGCACGTTATATAAAGCTATCGGCCAAAATTGAGTAATATTTTCAGGGTTTTCCAGTTCAGGAATAAATACCAGAAGTTCGTATTCAGTACCCTTATCCATTCAGGTTCAACCCATAACTTTTTTATTAATTCAACCACCTCCTTGCACATGCAAAGGGTAATGCTAATGATTGAAATAGAATGGGTGTTAAAAATGCTATCTTGAGCTTCAAAACGCAAGTTTAACAATGAAAACCAGCATTTAATAATATATATATATATATATATATATATATATATATATAAACCAGCATTATGTACATGTGTGTGTGTGTTGGGAGGGGGCGCAAAATTAAATATCAAGTTTTAACGATAAAAAAGAATTAAACTTTGCTAGACCAAACCAATCAAAACCGCTTATATTAACATCCAATTTGATTTTTCATTCCTTTTATGAATCCGAACAGATTCAGATTTTGTATGTTTGAGACATGAGTCAAACTGATCAGACCGATTCGAATCTGTTAAAAGTTATTTTATGATATATCATATTTTATGACTTACTAAATTTAGTCATCAATCGTTTCATTCCTATCATTCATACTTTGCTCCTAAATGCATAATGTTGATAACTTGATTGTAATTTTATACTTATCATTCTAATATTAAAATAATTAATCAACTGACCAACTTAAACATTATTTATTTAAATATTTGTTATGAACCTGTATAAAGCTTATATTCAATATATGGCCCAACAAGGGGCAATCTACGTGGCACAGATATGACGTCACTTCATTTGGGCTTGGAGGCACAAAGGCCCACAAGTCCAAACCCTAACTCTAAGATACACTCTATTAATATGAGGTAAATACTAAAGGTATGTACACTCTCTCTGGCTATTTACAATTCAGCCATCACAGAGCCCACACACCACCCCTTTGGCTAAATGCCTATTGGTGTCTCAAACTACGTGGACTTTGATCGCTCTACAAGGTACGAAGGGCCTAGGCATTGTTCCTAGGTCAAGTCCGATACAATCAATATCAAACATGCTAGTCCATTAGGGATAACCAGATCCTGTTCTTGGACAGAACATTGGCGCCGTCTGTTGGGAGTCTGAAAATTTCGATTCCTGCAACCAAAGATGGCCAATACCAGAAGCAGCAATCAAAAGCCTTTGCACGAGCAGTTCCTGAAAATCCGCTGCAACAAAATCAAGAACCATAGCAGCTTGTGAAGGGATTCAGAGGAACAATTGTTGTTTGAGCAACAACTTTGATTTTGAGCTGCTTCACATGGGTTTTCTTTTAACTCTCCAAGTGTCCACATGACGAGAAGATAATGGGAAGGATTATCATCTTCTCCCAGAGCAATGACTTTGGTTTTGAGCTACTTCACATGGTTCTTCTTTTAAATCTCCATGTGTCCATATGACGAGAAGATAGTAGGAAGGATTATCATCTTCTCCCAGAGCAACAACTTTGGTTTTGAGCTGCTTCACATGGTTCTTCTTTTAACTCTCCTGTGTCCACATGACGAGAAGATAGTAGGAAGGAGCGTCATCCTCTCTCGTCGGGAACCCAAGAACGTCATCCTCTCTTCTCGGGAACCCAGGATTGTCATCCTCTCTCCTCGGGAACCCAGGATCGTCATCCTCTCTCCTTGGAAACCCAGACTTTTCAATTCTGGCATAAATTTAGATGCCCTATTTAGATCATAAGTAACCACAGCATTTGAATCCTCCATGCCACTTAGTTCAAAGGAGTTATTTTCACGACTCGGTGATGCAGGGAAGTCAATAATACTTTGTGTTTGTCTTCGCTATATATGTTTTGTCTTTGTCTTTTCAATATCATTCACATTAGAAAGAGTTAACGGATTATTAAAACCCTCCGAACATATAGCAATAGTGTCTGATCTCATTGAACTATTATTTCTTCTATCAAAATTGTTTTGAGGCAGCGCAAACGAGCAAATGAATGATAGCCGAGGCTAAGATGATGAAAAGCCGAGGTTAAGAAGATTTGGGAGAGATGTTTATCTTTTCTTTTATGCAAGTTGAGGGTTGATGAAGGCCATTTATTATACTCGAAACTTCAAATCCTATCATCTACCCTGTTCAACGTATATGAATGACAGTTTTGTGCTTATGTCGCTGACAAGAAATTCGATGATGCTCTAAACGAACCTCCTAAAGTATTCTGCAATATTTTTGATTTCATGAGATGCTGAGACACATGAGATGCTGAGACACTATTGTCATAGTCTCCATCTGTACTTTGTATAAACAGGACCATGCTCGAAATTTAAAGATAAAGTCGTGGAGCAACTTGAGGATTCTAAGAAGAATTTAACTGTTACCGATGCTTATAATGGAATAGCACTCCATATTTGTTTCCTCGATTGCAACAAAGGAAGATAGGGCATACATAGTTCCTACAAGAGAATCAACGGGTTCCTCCAGATGAGCTCTATATCTGAAATCTATGGCTTCTTCCTTAACTCCTCCAAATGAGCCTCCTCCAGGCCAACTCTCCATCTTTGTGTTTGTATGGGTCTTCATCTCGTGCTCTCTCATTGTTGCGGTGACGACCATGAAGGGAATAGTAGAACATGGTAATTTTTTATTCCATCTGATTTGCAAATGCCTTGAGATCCAATGTTGAAATGCCTCAAGATAGTGTGTTGCCCAGATACATATACTAGGTTAGATGCCCGAGATTCTTAAGATGCCGAGATAATGAGGTGCCACTATAAATTATGCCGAGATCCGAGTTGTCGAGATACCTCAGATATTTGCCAAGTTTGCGTTGTGGCCGGATATTTGAATCGAGGTTCAATGGCTCGTTAATTGGGATGAGGAGCTGCTAAGCTTTCTTGTTAGATTACTTGATTTACTACTTATGTTCTTGCAGAAGGACCACCATGTAGAGTTTTGAACGCGAACCCGGTTACACTGAATTTAGTTAAAATTCATGTTCCATGGAGATAAAGGTTAAAACATATTCCTTCGGGATGCGGTAAAGCCAAAATTATGGTTAAAATGTTCTCCCTCTGGGACACGATAAAGCCGAGACAACGGTTAAAACGTGCTCCCTTCGAGACACAATAAAGCCGAAATATACTTCGAATTAAATCTTGGTCAACCATGTCGGGGCGTATAGTTCTGGACTGGCACCAGTTGAATAGTATGCGCAATATCTTTTTGACTCTGGCCCAGTCTTCAAATGGAACCTGGTTACAATGATTACAGTTAAAATCCGAGTTCCGTATGGGGAATTTCGGTGTGTCCCAGAGACTACAACAATCTCTGTCAAGCCAATTTCTCTCACTAGTTTGTGGCTAATATGAATGGTTAGTTTCTCGAAACTTTATTTTGATTCCTAACCTATCTTATTGTAAATATCATCTACTTGTTATGGCACGTCCAATTCGTCAAAGCATCTGATGGTATAAACTCGTGTAAAGTTTTGCGGGACGCGAAAAGAAGGTGGACCCCGGTTACACTACATTCGAGTTAAAATCTGGTTCCATGTAAAGTTTTACAGGACGCAAAAAGAAGGCGGACCTTGGTTACACTGCATTCTAGTTAAAATCCAGGCTCTGTGTAAAGTTTTGCAGGAAGCGAAAAGAAGGCGGACCCCAGTTACACTTAATACAGTTAAAATCTAGGCTCCATGCAAAATACAGTTAAATCCACGCTCCTGAATTGGACCTTGGATACACTGAAAATTATACAGTTGGCTCTATACGCCTTAATTAGACCTCGGATAAACTGAAAACTATCCAGTTGACTCTGCGCTCCTTAATTGGACCCCGAATTAATTGAAAATTATCCAATTAAAATCTGTGCTCCTGAATTGGACCCTGGGTTAACTGAAGATTATCACCAGGGCCTGTGAGCCCGGGTCCCACATTACGTGAAGCCACCAGCTTTTGCAATTTTGATGCATCAAAAATAGCTCCTAAATAAGAAGGTGAATTGTCATCCAAACCTTGATTATGTAATACCCCAAAAATTATTATTTCTCATAAATACAATATTTTGATAGATGACACCTATTTAAAATAGGTGAATATGTGGCCTCAAATTTTGTGATGTATTTATTCTATTTTCTAGGTGATTTTTTTCTTTAGGATTAAGGTAATCAATGATTGAATTTTCTAAATTTTGTTAGGCATCATAAAATATCATAAAATACAAATAATTACCATATTAAACTATGATTCATGTATAATTAAAAAGAGCAAGAAAGTGTCATGAAAATACTTAAACAAATTAGGAGAAATCAATAAAATTAATGACCAACTAGGTCTTCACTAAACTAAATATTTGTGCAAACCTTCATGATTAATGAAAGGATTAATTAATGAAGACTTAAGCATCATTTTTCATAAGTTATTAAGAGACTAAATTTTCTAATTAAAGAATACCCTATAAATAACAAACTAATGCCTAGTTCATATTTAGCTCAAAAAAGGCCATAAAGAATTATCAAAATACTTGGTCCAATTAAAAGGCAATTACCAACAATTAATGGGTAATTAAATTTGCAATAATTAGAATAAAGACATTAAATTTAATAGCAAAATTAAAATAGGCATAATCAAGGATGTATTACCCTAATTAAGAACCAATGGCAAATGAAGACTAAGATTAGCATAAGTAGATTTCTAAGGGCCATAATTAAGCTAGGAACCAATCATAATTTGACAATTACACTTAACTACTTTATTAGGGATGCTAATTAAGATTAGATATGAAGGGCTAGGATTAAACCTCATAAAGTTAATCTAAGGGCTTTGGAATTTATTTAATAAATCATAATCCATGTAAAATTAAATCCACCAATGAAGGGCTTTCTTCTTGATTTCATGAGACAAATGAAACACACATAGAAGAGCAAAATGAGGGAGTGAATTTCGGTGCAAAAAAATTGGAGAAGAGTGATTGATATTAGATATGATTAGTTTTGATGATGTATTATATAGATGCCATTATTATGAGCAAAAAGATTGTATAATATATTTATCTCCCTCATTGACTAATTCTTATATTTGATGTAGAATCAAAGGTGTGAAGTTTATTTATGAAGAATGATCAAGAAGATGAACAATAAAGAAGTATTGAATTAGAGAAAGAAATCAAATGACAAAGAATGATGAAGCGAAGAGAAGAATGATCAAGAGAAGAAGAAAGATAGAAGAGCTTGTTGAATGGAATGAGAAAATCATTATACAAGTTCTTAGATTGATTCAAGAAATCTCTACGATGACATAGAAGTTGGAACGGCTCAATTCGGAGTTAAAATAAGCAAAATCAAGCTTCAGGATGAGCTAACTCGAGCCAGGAGGTTCAAACTCAAGTTAGAACTCTTTCTACAGTGTTTTTGGGCATCTGGTATGATTGACTCGAGCCAAGCAACTCACTGCCTCAAGTCTGGGTCAAAACTCGAGCCAGGAACTCTTCAGACTCGAGCCAACAGTGATTTTCAAGCCATTTTCACACTCTGGAGCAAGTTGACTCAAGTCAGATGTGTTTTCAGCAACTCTTTTCTACTTTGTTTTACGTTCAGCTCGGGCGAGGTTTGGTAATTCGATGATATCTCTCAAACCAGAGATCGGATTGAGGTGAAACCAATTTTGTATGAATCTAGACTCCCAATGCGTCATTTTGATATAAAATTCAAGCCCAAAGGAGTTCAGATAAGAGATATATGAATTTCACAAGTTGGACCATCAATTCACGCCACACAGTAGACCAAGCTTCGGTAGTTTAGGTGTATCTCACAATCTACAAATCCAATCGAGCTGAAACCAGCGCCATTGGAAACTAGACTCAAATAACTTTTCAAAAACATCAAGAACACAGAAAAAGAAGATCAATTGAAGAAGCTATGATGTTTTGAAGTTGACAGTCTGTTTTGGATGTAGCAAAAACGATGGGTAAGAACAACCTCTATTCATCTGATGATAATGGACTACATAGAAAGAGTTTGGAGCTGATTCTTCTTACATTGGAAAGAAGACTTAAAAGAGGCATAAGTGGTTTAACAAATTTGGAATGAACTTCTCAACTCGAGCCAAGGCAAGTCCAAACTTGAGCCTAGCCAAGACAGAGAGTAAGAGACCTTCGAGAAAAAGGATTGGACTCGAGCCAAGGAATGTGAAACTCGAAGTCATGGCAAGACCGAGAGTTAAGCAATTTGAGAAGAGAATTTTGACTCAAGGCAAAGTTGGGTGACTCAAGTTTAAGGCTAAACTCGAGCCAACTCCATTTGACTCAAGCCTATTGTGTTTTTCTTTAAACTCCAAAAGCTTCTATATGAGGTCAAGACTCGAGCAAAGCAACCTGATAAAGCTCAAATGTGAAGAACTAACTCGAGCCATGTTTTCCTATGACTCAAGCCTAAGCCTAGACTCGAGTCAATGTTTTGTCCGCCTCGAGTCAGACAGTATTTTCAAACCTTCTCCATGCCTTGAATGACGGAATGACTCGAGCCAGTGATAGCTTCGACTCGAGCCAATATGTGTCTGTTTCTGAAAGAGTTTTGCATTTGAATCTTCCAATTCTCTAACTATCTATGATTGGTTTTAGATTCTTCATATCATCTATCATTAGTATTCTTAACTATGTTTAATCAATTTGATAATGAGTTTCAGATGATTATATGAAGGACTCAAGCACATAGTTTATCAGACAGCAAAACACAATTCCACAAAGTGTCCGAGAATTCAAAAATGATTGTTATTAATTGATTTCTACTTGCTATACTTCTTAATGCTATTAATCATATTTGTTAGCAAGTTTCAGATGATCAAACAAAGGATTAACATCAAATTATCAAAAAGCAGATGATGATGTCAGAAGCTTCAACGGTAATATTTCTCCAACGATCGAATAGTTCCAACGGACATATACGCTCACAACGGTCATATTCAAACCTGGAAGAATTGATCGATGTTCTTCATTGACTATAAAAGGATAACCATTCAAAATGGAGAAAAAACGATGAGAGCTTGTACTGTCGAAATGCTGATATTCTAAATCCTACATTTAGCTCACACGCACTCTGTTTCTCAATATTATATAGTTTTCAGTAGAGAGTGTGATGATCGATTATGTACTTCAGTGATTATTATTCATCTACTCTATGAGAGAGTCTAAACACTTATTTGATTATCTGTTTAGTGATCAAATCTCAAGGTTGTGGAACCTTTGAGTGTGGGTGTACAGTTACAACTTGTAAGGGGGAGTGAGTCCGAGAGTGAAAGGATCATCCTTCGTTTACAGAGTGTGTAATTGTACCCGATAAGGGGAGTATCTCGGTAAGAGATTGTAAAGGCTGCACAAGTGCCCGACTAAACTTGTGAGGTTGTAAAGGCTTTTCTCTTGTACCCAGTTAAACAAGAAGATAGTGGATTGAAAATTTCAAGTGGAGCTTGGGGACTGGACGTAGGTCAAGGATTGGGCCGAACCAGTATAAATCTCACTTTGCATATTCTCTTCCCTAAACTCTTACATTTCCAGCATATATGTTTGATTGACTGACTATCGCTTTATAAACTATTTTTGTCATTCGAACTACCTTTAGTAAGTTGCGAAAAGATTCTCAAAGTTATCTAAAGTTTTATCAGACACCCAATTCACCCCCCCCTCTTGGGTGATAGCCCAGTCTAACAATTGAATTGTTTAATATAAACAAAGGCACACATGTGAGAATGAATCACAAGCAAGCAATTAATTGTGAAGACTTTATGGGAAATGGAAGAGGATAAGATGTACAATTTCATTAAGACTCTTGAATGGCTATGGAATAGGTGTAGTGTGTGTGTATGTGGCGCATGTGTGTGTGTGTTGTGTGTATGTGTGTGTGTGTGTGAGAAGGAGAGAGAGTGTCGTGAGTGTAGGGAGAGTTGTGAGTCTAAGGGTGTGAGAGAGAAAAGTCAAAGCAACCATCAATAGGAAAAATTGGGCATAAATCAATTAAATTAATCAATGGAATTAATTCAAGACATAAGGAAATGAGAATCTATACAAAATAAATCGTATCTTGAGATACGTTAATCATAAATCAAATATAAGGAGTTATTATTAACAAGCATAATCTAAGCTTGAGATAGGGTATAACCAAAGTCTTTTCCTAAGTTTGTGAAGATTGTTTCCAAATGAGAAAAAGGGAATTAGAGGTTTCTATTTAAAGCCATAAGTTCCAAGATTACAAAACCAATGAGAATATTTGAATAAAACTTCATGAAGACCCCTAAATATATTTTTATCTAGTGGAATGCAAAACAAAGAATAGAAGAAGGAGGAAATTGTGACTTGAAGAAGGAGCCAAGAATTGTTTAAACACACATGGGATAATAATCTTCAAACTTGGAAGTGGATAATGTACCTTAGGAATGAGTCATAAAGCAAATGGAAGAGGATAGGGAGGAGGGAGAGAGAGAGAGAGAGCACGGTTTTGGGGAGTAAAAGGTGAGGATTTGAGCTTCCCAAATGACATAGATCCAAGGGTCCAAATTTGAGAAGATTAGGTTTGAAAAATTTACCATAATTGCCACACCAATTTACTATAAGTAGGGGTCCTTGGTCTTCATATTCTTCACACCAAAACAAGAAAAGCAATCTGATATAGGGAGTAGAGAGTAAGAGTGAGGAGCTTCTTGAAGGAGTAGCAAAGTTCTTGGTAAGTTCTCTAGCTCTAGCTTTAAGTTCTTTAAGTTTTAAGTTCTTTAAGTTTTAAGTTCTTAAATTCTTAGATAGAAGTAGCTTAGATCTTAAATATTCAAGAATAATTTTATTTTTATGTTTTTATGATCAAAATTAGCTTTATTTCTAAAAAAATGATGAGGAAATTTATAAAGAAAAATTTTTGGAAGAGAAACATCAAAGTAACGAAGTTCTGGCGAAATTTCATCGGTTAAGAAATTTCTAAAGTCAGTGATAAAAATGCCAATATTTTATGTTGAAAATGATGTTGAAAAATTCTGGGAAAATTCATGGTTAAAGTAGACATATAGGGCTTTCCAAATATGCCAAGAACATGTTAAAATGATCTCTGAACAGTGAGGTGAAAATTCTCAAAGTTGGGCTACGAATTTCTGGAAAAATTCTGGGCAGAGGCTCAAAACTTTAAAACTGGGAATGATTCGTGTAATTTGGGTAAAATTGATTATTTTTAATTAAAAATAGACGTCCTAGGGATTCTAAAGAATTTTACAGATCCTCGTTTCGAGTTTTCTAGAATTAGTTATGATTTTTCAAAGTTAGGCAAAAATCTGTCCAAAATTCTGAACCAGCATTTTTTCAGAAACATAAAGGAAATGAGTTGAAAAATAATTCCACAACAGAAAAATGGTCATTAGAGACTAAGATATCTATTAGGATATTATTTGTGAATTAATAAATGCGATATTACCATTATAGGATAAGCGTGATCGTAGTCCGACCAACGAACGTACCGAAATCGTCAACGAAGGTACGGACGCGTACTGTAACACTAACTCTGATGCTTATTGTATACTTATATGTGATAGATGTATTCATAGTCTGAGACTCTGTTTTAAAAAGTTGTTCACACACATACAGCTATACACGGGTTATAGTTCTGATAATACCGTTGAGTTTTCCTAGCACTGAAGACACGGATGTACACCGTGGCACTGGTGAATAGTGCAGACTATAATAACATGCATAGGCAGTGGCTGTGTTCTGTTATTATCTTTCATATGTGGTTATTGTTGTGATGTCATGAATATCTGTCATACATAACTGTTACATAAGCATGAGGTTAACCGTCACCTGAGGTTCAATGGGAATTGAACCTCAGCTCTTACTATAGCCTCAAGTTTCAGAGGAGTCAGGACTGTGGACAAGGGTAAGCTGCCCGCGTGAGGTCTCAAACGGAGGATTTCTTTTTTATTTTTGTATAACCGTACTTTTGGATATTTGAATATTCGGATGACTGTAATAGCAACCAGACACACTGGCTATGAATGTTCATCAGTTACTCGCTTTTTAAAACTATTCTGATGCTCTACGCTGATTAAACTTTTTCGAACTTTGATCAAACTATTTCGAAAACGCTTTAGAAAATTGGGATGTTACAGATTAGGTCAAAATGCTTAAGTGATGCGTTTCCACACCATGGCTGAACATGTGACAGTTTGCCCTTATCCTGGATAAGATCCCGGACAACGAAACCGGAACGCAGTAGTGAATGTTACTAGTGAAAAAGCATGTATGAATTCATGATAAAGAAACCAATTTTCGAAAATCATGTCAAAGCTAAGCATGTATGAATTCATGGTAAAGAAACCAGTTTTAAAAAATCATGTCCAAGCTAAACATGCATGAATCGGAGGTACAAAAACCTGTTTTCATGAATCATGTCAAGTTTATATACATGCATGAATCCGAGGTACACAAACCTGTTTTCATGAATAGTGTTACGACAACAATGCCGCCAAAGTCTATTTTAAACGGAACCGAGTTAAACTGATTACAGTTAAAATCCAAGTTCCGAGTGAAGTCTATCCCTACAAAAGTTAAGAAGGCGGACCCGATTTAAACTAAATTTAGTTTGAATCAGGGATCCGTGTAAAGTTAAGAAAGCGGACCCGATTTAAACTAAATCTAGTTTAAATCTGGGCTCCGTGTAAATTTTTAAAGGCGGACCCGATTACATCGAATCTGATTGAAATCCGAGATCCGAGTAAAGTTTTGAAAGTGAACCCCGGTTAAACTGAATCTAGTTAAATCTGGGCTTAAAGGCGAACCCCGGTTAAATTGAATCTAGTTAAATGAGCTTTGTGTAAATCTTTGAAGGCGGACCCCGGTTAAATTGAATCTAGTTAAAATCTGGGTTCCGTGTAAAGTTTGAACGCGGAATTGGTTAAACTAAATCTAGTTAAAATCCAAGTTCCCTGTGGAGATTCAAGTTAAACTATAAATGCATCCCGGCAGCCTAGAGACCTGAACCACCGTGCTGGGGGGCAACAGGTTGTTAGTGGAAAAGCATGATTGTCAATAGCCGCAGTTAAGGCAAACCAGAAGACAACAGTATTTTCCATTGAGTCTGATTTGCTTACATGTTATTAAATGCAGGAATATAAATCGGATAATTATCCCCAGAAAAATCGCTATGAAAGTAAGCAAGGGATCTTATTTCTTCTCATACAACCTAGGTAAGCTGGATATATCTTGACCAAATCTGCGTTTCACAACCAAACAATCAATGTATCTTGGCAGCTCAGAGACCTAAACTACCGGGCTGAGGGCAATTGTTACGGACCTGTATAAGGCCCATATTCAATATATGACCCAACAAGGGGCAATCAACGTGGTACAGATATAACGTCACTTCATTTAGGCTTGGAGGCACAGAGGTCCACAAGTCCAAACACTAACCCTAAAATACACTCTATAAATATGAGGTAAATCCTAAAGGTATGCACACTCTCTCTAGCTATTTACAATTCAGCCGTCACAAAGCACACACATCAACCCTTTGGCTAAACGCCTATTGGTGTCTTGAACTATGTGGACTTTGATTTCTTTACAGGGTACGTAGGCCCTAGGCATTGTTCCTAGGTCAAATCCGATTCAATCAATATCAAACATGCTAGTCCATTAAGGCTAGCCACATCTTATTCTTGGACAGAACAATATTAAAGTTTAAGTTTATGATAGCACATTAATAAATTGACAAGCTATTAACATTTTTTCTTGATTTATAATTAAGTCTTTAAAACATAATTAAAATTAGACAGAAAAATCAAGGAGTATTAATATCCAAGTATAATGTAAAATATTCGTTTTTGTTCTTTTTATTTTACCCTGCTCTTAATGTCACAATATATAAAACCCCAATTAAGAAGAAACAAGTATCAATTATACTTCAAAAGTATTTTGGCGCAAAGTTAGTTCAGTTAGTAAAGAGTTGACTCATAAGTCACAAAGTTTGAAAACAAATAAAAATTAGGATTTATATTTAAGAGTAGAGTTGAAGTTTTTTTTTTTTTTTGGGAGCATTTTCCCATTGCTACGGTGTTGCCCTTCCCTTTTTTCTAGTCCCGATCACCATTCTGCTTTTCTGCGACCTGAAGACAATAGAGTTCATCGTGATATTCATAGTGACCCATATAACTAATTTTTTAATTTATATAGGAGTAATTGGTTATTTGTATTTTATAAAATGAACCGAAAGGATGAAGGGATAATTTTGATGGTGATTTCCTTTACCTTTTTTTTTCCCCCAGCAGATGGTGACTTTATTATAATTAATAGTTAACACTATTATTATTGCTACCTTAATTATCACTAGCGAAAGAGAGAGAAGAAGAAGAATCACCTAAGATCTTGTGTTAAATATAGTCAACTCTAGGATAACCTTTTCTAGTACTTCATTAATTATTCATTTTCATATTATTTATAGTTTGATTCCTCATATTTAAATAATTTAAGTTGAAGTTCATGTGGGACAACACTGCAGCAACACATTCAAGCCTGAAACCTCTACAGTGAACTATTTGGATTTGATTTAAAAAAAATTATTTTTTGATTTCTTATTCTCATTAAAATCATGATTATCTTCTAAGTTGATAGTTGAAAAGTAATTTAAATTACTTACACATTAGGACTCTTGGAACAAATTTCACCATTGCATAGGTGGTTTTAACATTTAATTTTCATAAGAAAATACAATAAAGTGCAAGTAAAGAGGTAATGATGAGAGAGATCAAACACTCATCAAGTTATTGTTGTAAAATTGCTTGTATTAATGATAAGCATGAAGTTCATGCAAGTTTCGAGATGAGCACAAATCCAATTAAAGAAACAAAAATAATATTTCAAGATGACAAGGTTCAAGAAAAACTGTAATATCTTGTCATGTGAAATTTCAATACAATACAAGTAGACAACTGAAGCAGTTACATCTAGGTTAAAGTCATAGTATAGTCATTATTGATCTAACTCTTATGCAAAAGAAAGTTATGGACCCAACTCTTCTGCAATTTATAGTGACCCAGCAAGACTTGACACTCTATATATGTGAATATAAAATGTTGATACTATTTTCTATCTCAGCCCATGGTATAAGAAGGGGAGGGTAAATTGATCACAGTTGTCTTTACTTTGGTCATCATGTTTATGCTGTTGGTAATGCCTTGGGATCCAAAGCCACTGTTATTGATACCCTGTCATATATAACATGTAGAGCATTTGTTACATTTCACAGCACAATTGGCAGTGTTGATATTACTTGTATAACACAAGTGCTATTGTTATTTATTTCACTTCGCTTTGGTCCAAAATCAGTTTGACTCTTTACAAATTAAACTTCTTATATGTAGATCCCATATCTAGATTTTAATGGAGGGAAAATGTAAAATGTTCTAAAATCAACAATTTCTCTGTTAAATTTTGTTAGACATGCATATGAATCGATTATTTTCATTGAGACAATTGTTAAGGTCAAGCAAGTAGTTGTCTAATTTCTAATTCTAATAACTCAGATACAAGTGAGGTGTGACATTATTTTTCTTTGTTTCAAGAGTTCCATGACTACTTAACAACCATCTTTATCTCACTTGCATTCTTCCAAGACTACTTGTGTTGTAATTAAGTGTAAATGGAACAAATCTCAGTGGATTGAATCACATGCTCCAAACAATAAGAAAGCAAACTGATATGTAATTTATCCAATAATATTGGTGGAATAAGTGGGTTCAATACCTGGAAGGGAAAATGATCTAGTCCACAAGCTGGAGCAGAGTTTATCTGAATTGTTCCTGTCTCCATTGCATCACTGATCAAAATTGCTTTGTTTACATCCTTTGTGAACACACAACCCTGCACAAGTGTAACATTTTTATGCAAATTACGTTCACTCCCAAAATAACAGAAATATATTATAAGTCATTGAACTGTTTGAAGAGTTGTAGATAAAATGATCAAGCAAATTATACCTGAAGTCCAAAATTGCTAGCATTGCAATGGTTGATTCCTTCTTCAACAGAGTTGATCCTAATAACTGACAAAACTGGTCCAACCGGCTCCTCCCAAGCTATTCTCATATGCTGGCTCACATTATCCAGCAACAAAGGCCAAATCAGGTTCCCTTCTCTTCGGTATTCCTGGCATAATGTTGCTCCTTTCTCCCTAGCATCTATAATCAGATCTTCAATGAAATTGGCTGATGATTCTGACACAACCGGAGTGATGTCACAGTCATTCTCAGGTGGCCCAACAGTCAATTTTGCCACCTTTTCCTTCACTCTCTCTACTAGAGCATCGGCAATGGATTCCATTATTAGGATGACCTTAACAGCAGTGCCCCTTCGACCACTTTTACGGGAAAAAAAGAACGAAGAAACAAACAGTTAAGTGACCTTTAAAAAAATGAAATATTTCTAGATTTTTTTTTTTTTTTTTGCAGAATTATGTCTTGGTTAAAACGAGCATGTTATTACAAGAGAAACATGTGCTTCTGGAATGCTAGATGCTCGTAGTTCCTGTTATTCATAAACCTGATAACACAATTTTTTTCTCAAGTTATGGTTTACTGTGAAATTCGTAGCAATTCATTATAATTACACTCAGCCAATCCTTGTATAGTATTTCTCATGACAATTGGAAAAGTTCATTGAATGAAGGGTTGTACAAAATATCAAGATTTATCCTGCCCGTTTTTAAGCGTACGTTTACTCAGATGTGCCATTTACCAGTAAGAAAAGCCTCCTTTTATAATATTTGAAGCCACCAAATCCATGTCAGCATCTTCAAGCACAATACAGGCACCTTTTCCTCCCAACTCCATTTGCAGAGGAATCAAGCCTGCTTCATTTGGATTTGAATTAAAAGTATCTCCTCTAGCGAAGCTGACAAACATATGAATTACAAGTCAGAATTACCAAAATTAATTATATGCAAGAAATAAATTATTGAAGCATCATAATGGCAGCATATAAGGAAGAACAAGTGGTCACCTTATACAGTTAACTCCTCGATGCTTAATGAGGAAGTCCCCAATCTGAGATGTTCGTCCAGTAATACAACTGATTAGGCCTTTGGGAAAACCAGCCAAGTGAAAGCAGTGCACCATATGTAGTGCAGAAACAGCCCCCTAAATAGCAAAATAGAGGATGGCCATTAGATATTGAATTTCAGAGGAAGAACCAAGCAGAAAAGAGGGTATGGAAATGCTTCAATGGAATTTTAGCTGAAGCCTTTGTAACTTCTGGTAGAACCATTTGTCTTCATACAATTGTAATACAATTCTGATAATCACAAACACTTTGGTAAGCTTGACTATTAAGCTTTGGTAAACAAATGCTTCAAGTTGTGCCTCCAACTGCTTTGCACACTAAATGTGAGTGCGGATAGTTGGATATGCATTTGTCGTGGCTTTAAGGAGTTTCAGAATGAAGAATCTGAGTTATATATACCTGAGTTGGAGGCTTCAGCACAATGGAGTTTCCAGCAATCAGCGCAGGAGCAATTTTTGTCACGGCAAGGTTGACAGGGTAGTTAAATGGTGGAATGGCAAAAATCACTCCCAGTGGAATCTGAAAATCAAATGGAACTTTCTTAGATCATATGATACACTGAACAAAAGAAGGAAGATAGCACATGGTAACCAAATTCATTATATCTTCTCTTCTTAGAATAATATGAAGTAATGAATTGTAGTACAAAGAGTAAAGCATTAAACGTATTCAAGGAGTTCGATTATATGGCTGATTGTGAAGTCATACGTTATGATGTCATCTAAAATTCATTATGGTTTCATCACTTTTCAAAAAAAAAAAAAAAGTTTCAGCACTTTTAAAGGATGAGTGTTTTGGCCATTGGAGATCAGCTTGACATAAAATCACCCTTTACAGCTTACTAGTTTTGTCCAACAAGGATCACTTTGTGAAATTAAAACATTCTGTCCTCCCTGGGAACTTTATAAGGCTGTATTTGGTTTAAGAGGAGGAAAAATTTTGACTATTATATCCTCATATATTTTATCAAATTTACAACTTTGACCCCCTTGTTTCTTTCCAATATAAGCTTCTCAAGCTTCTCTGCACTTAGATGTAATGCATACTTTACCAAAAAAAAAAAGTACAAGTACCAAAAATAGAAAATCACAAATGTCAAAGATTTGGGTATTGACTTTGTAAAAAGCAAAGCTCCTTGGCCTTTACAGTTTATTGTACATTTCTTTTGTATAGATAATTTCATCAAATGGTTTGATCAAACCTGATCTTCAATTTCTGCTAAAACAGGATTTTTATTGAATGTAGCACCATATTATAAGCTGGCACCGCAAGGTGTTGAAGTTACATATATAACAAAGAATAAGTAAGTTGAAACTTTACCTTAGATGTCAGGCAATATTTTGTCCTTTCGTATCCAGGAAAACTATCTGATGCCAAGAATTTCCCCTCTCCCAGAATCCTCACACCTTCTTCAGCACAGTAAGAAACCAGATCCCCTGATCTTACCACCTTCATGGACAGATTATGTATTAGTTACCTTGATCTTTAATTTCCTTGTCCTAAACAACAATACGCACTTTTAACCCGGAACGGTTTGCAGAATGTGTACCTCAGTAGCGGCATCTTTGGCTGGCGTTGCTATTTCTTTCACCAGGCACTCTGCAATTGAAGCCTCGTGCTCCTTGAGGATAGCAGCTGCCTTATGAAGGAGTTCAGCTCGTTTCCACAGCGGAGTCTTCGCCCATGACTTCTGTGCAGATTTCGCCGAGTTCAGGACTATATTGACGTCTTCATGTGTGCACGCTACATTCATATCACAAAAACAATAATTATCACCACGGATCATAGTAAAACTATTCGAGGATCTTATCTAAAACAGCTTTTGCTTTTGGATTTTTGGTACTTCTTCACAATCACATGATACGAATACCACAATGACTAAAGAGTCATATCTGATTTTTGTTTCCAGCAAAAATAAAGTTCCAGCACAAGATTTTGCTGGCATAAAGGACTTTCTATTTAGAACATGACAAAAACGGAAGGATCTGCAAGCATGCAAGCTTTGAAGCACATAGTGGCACTAATTTACTTGCGCGAGCCGCAGACTACTCAAACATGCACAGACATTCGAAGATTAAGAAAGAATTGTAAAACTGAGCAGAATTTGAGACTTGGAATGCAAGACAGAGGTCGAAATTAAGGAATTGGAGAAGCCAACATCGTGATTGTATATAAATTACCCTGAACTTTGTACTGTTCTTCTCTGGTAGTAGGATTGATGATGGAAACAGTTATGGAAGAAGAGGATTTCTTCCATTCGCCATCAGAGTAGTACTTGTATTCATCTCCGTCTAAAATCTCAGCGAACACTCCAGTTCCAGCCATTTGAGAGAGAAAACGAATTACGAAATCTCGCGAGTGAGGAAGCTGAAGAAGAAGGTGGTTTGGATTGGAGGAGTGTTGTTTGGTGAATGAGTGAGTGAAGAGAAGCATTTGGGTATTTATAAGGAGGGAAGATGAACCACCCATTGAAGAGAGGGGTGAAATGTGTCTACGCCCGCGCCATGCAGGGGCTTTCCCTCCCAAAATTCTGTTACCCCACAAACCGCAAAGCTCACAATCCTATGATTCTGTTATCAGTTATCACCGTTATATAACTAATAAGTCATAAAATTTCTTTTTTTAAATACCAACAATTTCTCTTGAACTTGCATTCAACTGAATTCTGTTTTTATTTGATTTTTGGTTAGATTGTTAAAGTTTTTTTTATTCAGCTTCTTACATATTTACTTGATTTTATTAATAATAAGGTCTTTATAAAATACACCAATGTCCTGAATTAATAAAAAATATTTGAAAAGCCCAATAATTTGTCAAGTATAAGTGGCACCATTGAACAGTGAAAGCGACACCATTAACAAATTATAAGATTTTTTTTTTTTGAGACCTTAGCATAATTTCCCCTTAATTATTTTATTAAGTCCTTAAAATTTTACCTAATTTCTTATTTATGTCCTTATAATTTCATGTGGGCGATAAAAGAAAGTTATATGATCTGATTAAAAATCATGTAAACCTAGGAGGGCATAATAAAACCGAAAAAATATATATATACATGGTCCTAATTAAAATCAGATGAAACTATTGCCAATTAATTGTTCCATTAAAGTTTGAAAATTCTTATGATATAAGGATAGGTTATTTTACCTACTCTTATTTTGTCTACCTTTACCTACTTCTCCCAATACCATTAGATTATAATTTCATCCAACAGTGAAGATTTGAGAATAAAATAAACCCCTTTACCTCTTCTTTTTTCCCACCGCCTCCCACCCCCTCTCTCCCACCTCCACTTCGAGCACAAATTTTTCTCCTTTCATCAGCACGCATTACTGCTGAAAATGAACTCTACAAAGCTTAAAACTAAAGTGAAATATGTAGTCAAGTAGGGTAGTTTAAACCATCGGAAAGAAAAGAAAATCATATTCTTATATACACAGACCAAATCGATCGTATTTGACTTGAAGCCTATTAAAATTAACTCATTCAAAATCAAAATCATGTAAAAATAACAATCAGTACATTGATTTGTTTGATGTTGCGTACATGTCTTCCAAACAGACTTGATCCTCTTGTGTCTTTCTGACCCCAAGTATATAGTAAATGGATGGTATGACCTAGAACGACGAGGTCGTAATTAGGAAAAAGATGCTTTTTATGGGTACGTCATCTTGACGATTCGGAAAATCAAGAACAGGACGATGCACCAAAGGTAGGCAAAATGAGAAAAATTTGTCTGCTACGGCATCAAAGATGCGAGAGAGAGGGTGGGAGGCAGGCAATGAGAGAAAGGAAGGAGTAAAAGGTTTATTTTATCCTTCAAATCTTCACCGTTGGATGAGATTACAATCTAATGGTACTGAAAGTGGTAGGCAAAGGTAAGCAAAATAAGAGTAAGTAGAATAATCTCTCCCTATTATTTAATCCATATTTTAAAAAACTACCAAAGCATCACGTTTACATAAAAGTGCAATAATGAGGGCCTAAAATGAACATCCAAGTACTCACCGTAATGTGGGTATCCACTGTAAATTATTAACCCCTTTATTATTATTTTTATTTTTATCATAATTACGCAATTTAAAAAATTAGTTAAAATTAATTAAAATAATAAATGTGTCTAAATTAAATTTTTTGAAGCATGCCCTTATTTATGATAAACAAGTAATAAGAGAGAAATAGAGTAAATATAGGTATTACTAACATTTTATTAACACAATGTCTATAATTAATTACGGGCAAAATTGAAAAAAAAAATAAACGTATTAAATATTTAAACAATTTTTTTTCAAGTTATTATAAAAAAAATTAAGACAATTTAAATATCGGGTTTTTATAAAAAAAAATATCAGAATGAGTATTATAAATGGAGAAATGACATTTAAGACTCAAAAAGTTGAATTAATGATAGCTTAGTTCTTGAAAAATGTTGGCTAACGTATATGTAGTCCCCTAAGTTTAAAAGATATATTTTCAATCTTTGAACTTTAACGTAGTTAATTAAGAAAAAATATTGATCTGGAAAAATTAAAATGATAATGAGAAAACATGTTTAAATTTAATTATTTAATATAATTGTTTTTATATTTTAAAATTAAAATTAGCCTTAAGAAACATAAATTGGAAAATTCTACTTGTTTATTCCTCTTCCACTCTAAGTAAAGATTAATCCGAAACAAAAGAGATGATCATGGGAAAAGTACCCCAGATTAATTGCTCGACCACAACACAAAACGGCAGCCTTAATTGGATTTTATTTTAAATATTTTTTTATTTTACATATTTTAAATTAAAGATCAATAATATGTCAAAATTTAATTATGGAGTGAACATATTAAATTTATTAAGTCCGCATTTTTTCTGCTAATAAGGTTAATAGTGTTAAGTTTAAAGCATTGAAAATACTCTTTTTAAACTTAAGAAACTCTCTTTCAAAAAGTCTTAAGGAACTAAATTGAAACTTAAAGGGTTTTTTTTTCTTGCTACGCACATGTATCTTATTTGTAAACTAAATGTGGGTACTTGTCACAATGAGAATTTGAATCTTGGTTTGTCATATTATTAGGAGCTAAATATTTTCACTAGCCCCAAATCCTATTTATAAATATAAAGAGCCAACATATGTTTTAGGCAAAAAATAATAATTTGAAAAACTATTCACAAATAAGGATTCAAGGAGTTATAAAAAAAAAAAAAAAACTCAGTCGCAAATATATTATTTGCAACTAAAATTCCTCAATATGTAGTTGTTTGAATCAAGTTTTGCAACTCTACAGACCTAACTGATATTTATAATTATGATAGAATAACACACACAAAGGAACCTATTTCCCAACCTATCCTTAGGAAGGGAGAGTCCATCCGATCTGAACTGTCTATATCGGATCTAGACGGTCCAAATTTTTTTTTTAACTTTTTAATTTTTAAAAAAATTATTTTAATGAATAGAGAATCTAAAATAAAGATATTCTCTTAACTAATATTTTTTCAAAAAATAATTTTTTTCATTTAAAAACAACCAACTAAAAAAAATTAAATCCAGACCATCCAAAGGATGGTCTTGATCAGATGGGCTCTTAAGTAGGGAAATGGGTTCCCACACACAATTAGACACACTCATTTAATTATGAGAAGTAACATTAATTTGAAAGTCAGCATTTCTTTTATACTTAGCTGTGTCAAAATTTTTTGTAGAACGTTCCTTTTGAAAGGTAGCATTTCTTTTATACTTAGCTGACAACACTCTAGAGCAGAAACTTCCTGGCTTCACAATCACATTCCACCCCACATTGCCTAGCAAACTTTGACTACAAAGAAAATGGTTCTTTTCTGCACATTTACCTTCTGCCTAGAAATGGCCCCAAACAACTCCAAACAATCTAGTACACTACTCATTTGCCCCTCACAAGCTTCCCAGAATGACAATAAATCACCCCCAAAAAGTAAATACGAGATACTCTCTCCATTTCTCCCAACCTTGAAAGGTTTCCACCTTCAACTACTTACTGATTCCGCTTTGATGTGAGACAGCTTCTCCATTGCTAACATAGAGATAAAGAGATAGAAGGTTCCCATGCGTTGTACCTTTAGAAGGAAAGAACACTTCTTGTTTTGCTACCATTCCACATCAATTTCAATACACTACCTAGCAATATTTATAAAACTTATAGGCAGCCCTATCTCTTCTAATACCTTCTCCAAAAAAAAAAAAAAACCCCAACTCACTCTATCATATATTCATATACCTTGATTGCCTTCTCCAAATCTATCTTAATCACCATGCATGCATGAACCCCTTCCTTCCACTCATCCTACTCATTGTATGAGTGATCTCTTTCGCAGTTACAATGATATTACGCGGTCAGGAACAAAACTAGATTGAAACATAGACACCACCTTGTCCGTTAAAGGTTTAAGTTTTTGGACCAATATATCTTGGTTAACCCTATTTAAAGCACACTACATAAAGCTATCGGTCAAAATTGAGTAATATTTTCAGGGTTTTCCAGTTTAGGAATAAATACCAAAAGTTCGTATTCAGTTCCCTTATCCATTAAGTCAACCACCTCCTTACACATGCAAAGGATAATGTTAATAATTGAAATAGAATGGGTGTTAAAAATGTTATCTTGAGCTTCGAAACGCAAGTTTAACGATGAAAACCAGCATTTAATATATATTTTTTTAAAAAAAAAGCCAGCATTGTGTGTTTTTTTTTTTTTGGGGGGGAGACAAAATTAAATATCAAGTTTAACGATAAAACAGAATTAAACTTTGCTAGACGAAAGGAATCAAAACCGATTATACTAACATCCAATTTGATTGTTGTTTCCTTTTATATATAAATCTGAACAGATTCAGTTTTTGTATGTTTGAGACATGAGTCAAACTGGATCAGACAGTTTTGAATTTGTTATAGGTTATTTTATGATATATCATATTTTACGACTTATTAAATTTATTCATCAATTGTTTCGTTCCTATCATTGATACTTTGCTCCTAAAATGCATAATGTTGATAACTTGATTGTAATTTTATACTTATCATTCTAATATTAAAATAATTAATCAACTCACCAACTTAAACATTATTTATTTAAATATTAAAGTTTAAGCTAAGTTTACAATAGCAGATTATTAAATTGACAAGCTATTAACATTTTTTATTCATAATTAAATCTTAAAAACATAATTAAAATTGGACACACAAATTAAGGAGTATTAATAATTCAATATCCATGTATAATGTAAAAACTTCGTTTTTCTTCTTTTTATTTTACCTTCCTCTTAATTTCACAATATATAAAACCTCAATTAACAAGAAACAAATATCAATTATACTTAAAAAAGTATTTTTGCCACTAAAGTTAGTTTAGTTAGTAAAGAGTTGACTCATAGATCACAAAGTTTGAGTTCAATTCCCATTGCTAATATGAGAATTTTGTTGGTAGGTGACTTGTAACCAACTTTATAAGTGTTCTATGATCCAAAGGCATGTCTGACCCTAATGATCCCCAGTTCTAACTTACCTAAAGTTTTTATAATCAAAAAATGACATTTTTGAAAACAAATAAAAAATTAAGATTTATATTTAATAGCAGAGTTGAGGTATAATTTTTTTTGTTTTTGGAGAATTTTCCCAATGCTACGGTGTTGCCCATTCCTTTTTTCAAGTCCCGATCACCATTGTCCTTTTCTACGACCTGAAGACAATAGAGTTCATAGTGATAATCATAGTGCCCGATATAACTAATTTTTTAATTTATATAGGAGTAATTGGTTATTTGTATTTTATAAAATGAACCGAAAGGATGAAGGGATAATTTTGATGGTGATTTTCTTTACCACTTTTATTATTATTATTATTATTATTTTGGCCAGCAGATGGTGACTTTATTATAATTAATAGTTAACACTATTATTATTGCTACCTTAATTATCACTAGCGAAAGAGAGAGAAGAAGAATAATCACCTAAGATCTTGTGTTAAACATAGTCAACTCTAGGATAACCTTTTCTATTACTTTCATTAATTGTTCTTTTTCAAACTATTTATAGTTTGATTCCTCATATTTAAATAATTTAAGTTGAAGTTCATGTGGGACAACACTGCAGCAACACATTCAAGCTGAAACCTCTATAGTGAACTATTTGGATTTGATTAAAAAGAAAAATTATTTTTTGATAGTTGAGAAGTAATTTAAATTACTTACACATTAGGACTCTTGGAACAAATTTCACCATTGCATTAGGTGGTTTTAACATTTAATTAAATTTCATAAGAAAATACAATAAAGTGAAGGTAAAGAGGTAATGATGAGAGAGTTCAAACACTCATCAAGTTATTGTTGTAAAATTGTTTATATTAATGATAACCATGAAGTTCATGCAAGTTTCCAGATTAGCACAAAATCCAATTAAAGAAACAAAAATAATATTTTAAGATGACAAGGTCTAAGAAAAATTGTAATATCTTGTCATGTGAAATTTCAGAACTATACAAGCAGACAACTGAAGCAGCTATACATATCTAGGTCAAAATCATAGTACAACCATTATTGATCTAACTCTTATGCAAAAGAAGTTTAAGGACCAAATTCTTCTACAATTTATAGTGACCCAGTAAGAATTGAGAGACTATATATGTGGATATAAAATTTTCATATTATTTACTCTCTCAGCCCATGGTATAAGAAGGGGAGGGTAAATTGATCACAGTTGTCTTTTCTTTGGTCATCATGTTTATGCTGTTGGTAATGCCTTGGGATCCAATGCCACTGTCCTTGATACCCTGTCGTGTATAACATGTAAAGCATTTGTTACATTTCACAGCACAATTGGCAGTGATATTACTTGTATAACACAAGTGCTATTGCTAATTATTTCACTTTGGTTTGGTCCAAAATCAGTTTGCCTCTTTATAAAGGTTAAACTTAATTAGATGTAAATCCCATATCTAGATTTTAATGGGGGAAAAATGTAATATGTGTTCTAAAATCAACAATTTCTCTGTTAAATTTCGTTAGACATGCATATGAATCGATAATTTTCATTGAGACACTTGTTAGGGTCAAGCAAGTAGTTGTTTATTTTTCTAATTCTAATAACTCAGATACAAGTGAGGTGTGATATTATTTTTCTTTGTTTCAAGAGTTCCATGACTACTTGTGCAACAACAACAATCTTTATCTCCCTTGCATTCTTGCATTACTACTTGTGTTGTAATTAAGTGTAAATGGAACAAATATCAGTGGATTGAATCACATGCTCCAAACAATAAGAAAGCAAACTGATATGTAATTTATCCAACAATATTGGTGGAATAAGTGGGTTCACTACCTGGAAAGGAAAATGATCTGGTCCACGAGTTGGGGTAGAGTTTATCTGAACTGTTGCTGTCTCCATTGCATCACTGATTAAAATTGCATTGTTCACATCCTTTGTGAACACACAACACTGCATACGTGTAACATTTTTATGCAAATTACTTTCACTCCCAAAATGGCATAAGTCATTGAACTACTTGAAGAGTTGTAGATAAAATGATCAAGCAAATTATACCTGAAGTCCAAAATTGCTAGCATTGCAATGGTTGATTCCTTCTTCAACAGAGTTGATCCTAATAACTGACAAAATTGGTCCAAACGACTCCTCCCAAGCTATTCTCATATCCGGCCTCACATTATCCAGCAACAAAGGCCAAATCAGGTTCCCTTCTCTTCGGTATTCCTGGCATAATGTTGCTCCTTTATCCCTAGCATCTATAACCAGATCTTCAACGAAATTGGCTGATGATTCTGAGACAACCGGAGTGATGTCACAGTCATTCTCAGGTGGCCCAACAGTCAGTTTTGCCACCTTTTCCTTCACTCTCTCTACTAGAGCATTGGCAATGGATTCCATCACTAGGACGACCTCAACAGCAGTGCCCCTTCGACCACTTTTACGGGGAAAAAAAAAACGAAGAAACAAACAGTTATGTGACCTTTAAAAAAAATGTAATATCTTTAGAATGTTTTTTTTTTCCAGAATTATGTCATGGCTAAAACGAGCATGTTATCACAAGAAAAACATGTGCTTCTGGAATGCAAGATGTATGCAGTTCCGGTTATTCATAAACCTGATGAAACAATGTTTTCCTCAAGTTATGGTTTACTGTGAAATTCGTAGCAATTCATTATAACGACACTCAGCCAATCCTTGTATAGTATTTCTCATGCGAATGGAAAAGTTCATTGAATGAAGGGTTGTACAAGATATCAAGATTTATCCTGCCCGTTTTTAAGCGTACGTTTACTCAGATGTGCCATTTACCAGTAAGAAAAGCCTCCTTTTATAATATTTGAAGCCACCAAATCCAGGTCAGCATCTTCAAGTACAATACATGCATCTTTTCCTCCCAACTCAATTTGCAGAGGAATCAAGCATGCTTTCGTTGAAATTGGATTCCCAGTATCTCCTCCAGTGAAGCTGACAAACACATGAATTACAAGTCAGAATTACCAAAATTAATTATATGCAAGAAATAAATTATTGAAGCATCATAATGGCAGCATATAAGGAGGAACAAGTGGTCACCTTATACAGTTAACTCCTGGAATCTTCATGAGGAAGTCCCCAATCTGAGATCCTTTTCCAGTAATACAACTGATTAGGCCTTTGGGAAAACCAGCCAAGTGAAAGCAGTGCACCATATGTAGTGCAGAAACAGCCCCCTAAATAGCAAAATAGAGGATGGTCATTAGATATTGAATTTCAGAGGAAGAACCAAGCAGAAAAGAGGGTATGGAAATGCTTCAATGGAAGTTTAGCAGAAGCCTTTGTAACTTCTGGTAGAACCATTTGTCTTCATACAATTGTAATACAATTCTGATAATTACAAACACTTTGGTAAGCTTGACTATTAAGCTTTGGTAAACAAATGCTTCAAGTTGTGCCTCCAATTGCTTTGCTCACTAAATGTGAGTGCGGATAATTGGATATGCATTTGTCGTGGCTTTAAGGAGTTTCAAAATGAAGAATCTGACTTATATATACCTCAATTGGAGGCTTCAGCACAATGGAGTTTCCAGCAATCAGCGCAGGAGCAATTTTTGACACAGCAAGGTTGATAGGGTAGTTAAATGGTGGAATGGCTAAAATCACTCCCAGTGGAATCTAAAAATCAAATGGAACTTTCTTAGATCACATGATACCCTGAACAAAAGAAGGAAGATAGCATATGGTAACCAAATTCATTATATCTTCTCTTCTTAGAATATTATGAAGTAATGAATTGTAGTACAAAGATTAAAGCACTAGACGTATTTAACGAGTTTGATTATGTGGCTGATTGTGAAGTCATACGTTATGATATCATCTTACATTCATTATGGTTTAAGCACTTTTTAAAAAAAAATAATAAAAAAATGGTTTCAGCACTTTTAGAGGATGAGTATTTTGGCCATTGGAGATCAGCTTGACATAGAATCTCCCTTTACAGTTTACTAGCTTTGTCTAACAAGGATCGCTTTATGAAATTAGAATATTATGTCCTTATACTGGGAACTTTATGTAAAGATTTTAACCATTATACCCTCATATGATTTATCAAATTTCAACCTTGCCCCTCTTGTTTCTTTCCAATATAATTATGCTTCTCAAGCTTCTATGCAATTAAATGTAGAGTACAAGTACCAAACAGAGAAATTCATAAATGTCAAAGATTTGGGTTTTTGACTTTGTAAAAAGCAAAACTCTTTGGACTTTACAGTTTATTGTTCATTTCTTTTGTATAGATAATTTCATCAAATGGTTTGATCAAACCTGATCTTCAATTTATGCTAGACCAGGATTTTTAGTAAATGTAGCACCATATTATAAGCTGGCACCACAAAGTGTTGAAGTTACATATACAACAAAGAATAAGTATGTTAAAACTTTACCTTGGATGTCAGGCGATATTTTGTCCTTTCATTTCCAGGAAAACTATCTGATTCCAAGAATTTTCCCACTCCCAGAATCCTCACACCTTCTTCAACACAGTAAGAAACCAGATCCCCTGATCTTACCACCTTCATGGACAGATTATGTATTAGTTACCTTGATCTTTAATTTCCTTGTCCCAAACAACAATACACACTTTTAACCCGGAACGGTTGCAGAATGTGTACCTCAGTAGCGGCATCTTTGGCAGGCTTTGCTATTTCTTTCACCAGGCACTCTGCAATTGAAGCCTTGTGCTCCTTGAGGATAGCAGCTGCCTTATGAAGGAGTTCAGCTCGTTTCCACAACGGAGTCTTCGCCCATGACTTCTGTGCAAATTTTGCCGAGATCATGACTTTATTGAAGTCTTCTTGTGTGCACGCTACATTCATATCATAAAAACAATAATTATCACCACGGATCAAGTAAAACTATTCGAGGATCTTATCTAAAACAGCTTTTGCTTTTGGATTTTTGGTACTTCTTCACAATCACATGATACGAATACCACAATGACTAAAGAGTCATATCTGATTTTTGTTTCCAGCAAAAAGAAAGTTCCAGGACAAGATTTTGCTAGAATAAAGGACTTTCTATATCGAACATGACAAAAACGGAAGGATCTGCAAGCATGGAAGCTTTGAAGCATATAGTGGCACTAATTTACTTGCGCGAGCCAGCAGACTACTCAAACATGCACAGACATTCGAAGATTAAGAAAGAATTGTAAAACTGAGCAGAATTTGAGACTTGAAATGCAAGACAGAGGTCGAAATTAAGGAATTGGAGAAGCCAACATCGTGATTGTATATAAATTACCCTGAACTTTGTACTGTTCTTCTCTGGTGGTAGGATTGATGATGGAAACAGTTATGGAAGAAGAGGATTTCTTCCATTCGCCATCAGAGTAGTACTTGTATTCATCTCCGTCTAAAATCTCAGCGAACACTCCAGTTCCAGCCATTTGAGAGAGAAAACGAATTACGAAATCTCGCGAGTGAGGAAGCTGAAGAAGAAGGTGGTTTGGATTGGAGGAGTGTTGTTTGGTGAGTGAGTGAGTGAGTGAAGAGAAGCATTTGGGTATTTATAAGGAGGGAAGATGAACCACGCATTGAAGAGAGGGGTGAAATGTGTGTACGCACGCGCCATGCAGGGGATTTCCCTCCCAAAATTCTGTTACCCCACAAGCCGCAAAGCTCATAATCCTATAATTCTGTTGTCACCGTTATGTAACTAATAACTCATAAAATTTCTTTTTTAAATACCAACAATTTCTCTTGAATTTTCATTCAACTGAATTCTGTTTTTATTTGATTTTTGGTTAGATTGTTATAGTTTTTTTTATTCAGGTTCTTACACACTTATTTGATTTTAATAATAATAAGGTCTTTATAAAATACACCATGTCCTAAATAAATAAAAAAATATTTGAAAAGCCAATAATTTGTCAAGTATAAGTGGTACATTGAACAGTGAAAGCGACACCATTAACAAATTATAGTTTTTTTTTTGAGACCTTAGTGTAATTTCCCCTTAATTATTTTATCAAGTCCTTAAAATTTTACCTAATTTTTATTTATGTCCTTATAGTTTCATGTGGCGATAAAAGAAAGTTATATGATCTGATTAAAAATCAGGTAAAACTAGGAGGGTATAATAAAACCAGGAAAAAAAAATCCTACATGGTCCTAATTAAAATCAGATCAAACTATTTCCAATTGATTGTTGCATTAAAGTTTGAAAATTCTTATGATTTAATCCATATTTTAAAAAACTACCCTGAAGCATAAAAGTACAATAATGAGGGTCCCAAAATCCTGGCCCACTGCCTAATATCTAAGTACTCATGTGCCGACTATATGGCTAAAGAAGGCCATGATGCCAAGAGGGGGGTGAATTGGGTGAAAGTTAAAAACTTGAAATTTTGAAAATCTTTTTAAATCAACAGTTAGATATTCGAATAAGCATATGCTAGAAATATGAGGTAAGGGAAGAGAATATGCAGACTGTGATTTATACTGGTTCGGCCCAATCCTTGACTTACGTCCAGTCCCCAAGCTCCACTTGAGATTTTCAATCCACTATCCTCTTGTTTAACCGGGCACAAGAGAAGCCTATACAAACCCACAAGTTCACCCAGGCACTTATAAAGCCAAATCTCTCACCGAGATACACCTTTCAATCAGTTACACACTTTGTACTCGAAGTTATCCTCTCACTAGGATACACTCCCCCTTACAAGTTGTAAATCGATAACCCAATCTCCAAGTCCCACGACTTGAGATTCTTACAATGATTTAATAATCAGAAACGTTCTTTCTAGAAGAGGAGATTGATAAACACTGAAATACAATACAAATCATTTCACTCTCTAGTGTAAACTATATAAACATTGAGAAACAGAGTGTATAAACTATCAACGGTGAAGTAGTAAAATCATTTTGTTGGCTTTGTCAATTCATTCATCAATCGTCGTCACTTCCGGTTTGAAGACTTCGCAATTTATAGGTTATTGTGTTTCGACCGTTGCGAGCATTCGACCGTTGGAGATCAGTTGGAAGTAGTTGTTGAAGCTTTTGTTGCTTTTTGCTCGTTGAGCTCTAATCCAACTTTAATCATAAAATATTTATCATTGACTTTGTTAATGCTCCGTGTTGAGTGTTGTAATAATAGTCGTTGTAAAGATTCAAACTATCCGTTAGACACAGAGGCTTTCACCTATTTTCTGACGTAGCATTTAATGCTTCTGACACACAAATTGATTTATGCCAATTTGTTGTTAATCCATGATAAAATCATCTGAAACTCATTAGCAAACTGATTAAAAGCAATTAGGAATAGTAATGAGTGATGATATGAAGAAATGAAATCACAATCAATTAATTTTGATTTCCAGAGACGGTAATTTAAAGAAACAGAGGATGATCATGCTCGAGTAAGACTGATAGTATGCTCGAGCAACCAATAGAAGAAGTACTTTAGAAGAATAGAAATCACCCTATGCTCGAGCAAGAATCTACGCTTGCTCGGGCAAGCTTCTCTGAGAACCTCTTGATAAAATGTTTCATTCGCTGATGCTCGAGCAAGTCATGATTCTTGCTCAAGCAAGAGACAGACAGAGGCGAGGATTTGTGAATTCAATGATGCTGCTCGAGCAAGCTTTTTTCCTCTGCTCGAGCATGGCGCTCGAGCAAGCCTTCATTTTTGCTCAAGCATGACTCTTCATCTCAGTGAATTTGTTGATTGTTACACTGATGCTCGAGCATGCCACATTCTTTGCTCGAGCATGGCTCTCCATCTTGCTCTTCTTCATTTTAAGTCCGATGATGCTCGGGCATTACAAATACCTTGCTCAAGAATGATTCTAGTTGTAATCATGTTGCATGAACATGCTTTTACCATCTGCTCGGGCATGACTCTTCAACTTACAATTTTCTTGCTTAGCCCGATGATGCTTGGGCACACCAATTGTTTTGCTCGAGCATGTCTTGATCAATTGTGAAAACATGCTTAGGCATCATGTTCTTTGAAGCTCCTAATCATGTGTGAATAAGCATAATACTCTTCAGCACAAAGCTCAACTTCTAGAATGTAGAGACTTTCAAGAACAAAAAATATTGGCAGCACAATTAGTCAATTTCAGGCGAGCGTGGCTTCTTTGATATGGCTTCAATTTTGGCAAACCACCCATGCTCATAAATCTCTTCAAGTCCTCTTTCCAGTTCAAGAAGAATCAGCTCCAAACTCATTGTACTTTATCCATTATCATCAGGTGATTGGAGGTTGTTCTTGATCATCATTTTTTCTAGCATCCTGAACTGACTGTCAATTTCAAAACATCATATCTCCTTCAATTGATCTTTGTTTTTCATGTTCTTGATGTTTTTGGAAAGCTTTGTGAGTCTAGTTTCAAATGGAACTAGTTTCAGCTCATTTAGATTTGTCGTTTGTGAGATACACTCAAAATACCAAAGCTTGGTCTGGTTTGTAACGTTGATTTTTGTTGCAACTTGCAAAACTCATAGCTCTCTCATCTGAACTCCTTTGGACTTGAATTTTATATCAAAATGACGCATTGGGAGTCTAGTTTCATAAACAATTTGTTTCACCTTAATCGGACTTTTGTTTGAAAGATATCATCGAATTACCAGAGATCGCCTGAAAACAGAGCTGAACAGAGTAGCTGAAACACGTTGCTTGAGCATGAGCAGAATTTTTGCATGAATAGGAGCTAGAAACATGTTTCTCGAGCAAGCATAGGTCTCATGCTCGAGCATGACCATTTTTGTGCTCGAGCATGGCCATTTTTTGTGCTCGAGCATGACACTATTCATGTGAAAATTACTATAGCAAACACTATTCATCTGAAAGCTCGAACTTGTTTATTTTAACTCCGAATTGAGCCGTTCCAACTTCTATTTGATCACATAGACTTGAATATTGATATTCTCATAATATTTAACAAGTTCTTCTTTCTTCAAACTCCATTCTTGATCATTCTTTGTCTTTTAACATGGACTCATCATTCTCTGCAAGTTCTACCTTCTTTAATATTTACTCTTCTTCTTGAACTTAATATTTTCTCCAATTTCTTCTTTCTGAAATCTCTTATCTCCTTCTTGTTCTATAATTCAACTCGGACTAATCTACATTAATTATAGTAGTTAGTCAATGTAGGAAATAAATATATTATACAAACTTTTTGCTCTAAAGAATGACATCTATATAAGACATCACCAAAACTAATCATAACCAACAAACGATTCCTAAAGGTTGCCTTGATATAGTCTTAAAAGACCAACGGGCCAGCCACTACTAGTTTATTTTCTAGTTTAATGTATTTGGGCTACACTTTCATAGTCTAGTCTTTTTCTCACCTTTTCAAGCTTTAGCTTGCCTGTATTTCTCCAAAAAAAAAAATCCAAGTACTCACTGTAATGTGGGTATGCACTTAAATTATTACTCCCTATAATTTTATTTTTATCATAATTACGCAATTTAAAAAGTAGTTAAAATTAATCAAAATAATAAATGTTTCTAAAATAAACATTTTTCTAATTATACTCTTATTTATGAGAGGCAAGTAAGAAAGATAAATAGAGTAAATATAGTTATCACCAACATTTTATTAACACAATGTCTACCATTAATTAAGGGAAAATTGAAAAAAAATACACTCGTCAAATGTTCAAACAATTTTTTCGGGTTATTATAAAAAAGATTAGGACAATTCAAATATCGGGCTTTTATAAAAAGGATTAGAAAGAGTATTACAAATGGAGAAATGAGATTTAATGTAACATCCTAAAAATTTACTTAACATAATAAGTAATTGAGGGTTCATTAACAATTAAGTAATGTCCATCATTTACCAAAATATATCAAAAGTAAATCAGAGTATGCAAAATGAGCCCTAACGTGGCAATATACAATCATCCCACATAAACCCAAAAAAAAAAAAACGAAGTACTACTTTTGGCAGAAGTAGTCTAAGCTTCTGGGGTCTTCCCTGATAGACCTGCACGAAAGCTATCACCTGAAAAATGTGGGTAATCGTCAATCCAATTTATTACAAATACTAATATGAGCTAATGAGGTGCCAAGTGGAACAATTTATATAACAAAGTATTAAAAATATGATTCACCAATATCCACATCACAAAATTTCATATCACAAATTAGATATTACAATTTTTCATTAAAACAATTCTCAAAGTGCCTCCCACCAATCCAACCGAACCGCCTTATTTCCTCTAACTAGATCCATGGGCTAAGTTACATCCATGTTAATGGTGACTCAAAAAACTCTCTGGTCATGTGATGAGGACCGGCCAAAATCCTCAGAGCACATGTCCCAGACCATGGGCCTTTTCCCCTAATTGAACATGTGGGGTGTCGTATGCCCTTATTGAATTAGTGGGCCCGTCCCTTATTGAACAGGTGGGACAATAGAAAGTCAACCATCATGCATTAATGGTGGCCTCACCACGTGGTGGAATAATTACTCCATCTATTCCCAATTCAACCCTTTCTATAATTATCATAATATCAAAATTCTCAATTTTTATACGTAAATAAATATATACATATTCACAATTCAAATCATAAAGTTCCACAAGGCAATTTCTATTAAG
This sequence comes from Acacia crassicarpa, assembly GCA_034222035.1. Lineage (NCBI taxonomy): Eukaryota > Viridiplantae > Streptophyta > Magnoliopsida > Fabales > Fabaceae > Acacia > Acacia crassicarpa. The sequence goes on along the minus strand of JAWXYG010000008.1, from coordinate 30,300,929 downwards.
ATATTCATAATCATTTCACAAAATACTCACAAGCAACATATCAATACACATAACATGTGGAAAGTGGTTACCTCTCGCCGAAGCTAACTACTATCTCACTGCTCCTAATCCAAGAGTTCAAACACACGTCAAAATCAATCTACCACAACCAATTTACTAACCATTAATGATTCTTCTAAAACTCTCCATAAAATTATAACTTATAATTTAATAAAATTAAAAAAAATATCTAAATTTTTAATAATAAATTTGGAATACTTGAAGTGGGCAAATTAAGATGGTACTACTAAAAAAAATAAGGGAAACTATTGTAAATATTAATTCTCCTTTCGATTTACTATTAATTACTAACTCCCTTTTCTGTTTATTATTTATTAGTAATTTTCCAAATTATTTAATCCATTTTTACTAATAATAACAATTATTATTATTATTATTATTATTATTATTATTATTCCTATTTTTAATAATATTATTATTATTTATTTATTTATTTTATTATTATTTATTTACTTTATCATTTATTCCATTTTTACTAATAATAATAATAATTATTATTATTATTATTATTATTATTATTATTATTATTTATCTATACTTATTTTAAACTCTCAGGGCCTATCCTAACCCTTTAAATTAGGAATTTAAAATAAGTATTAACAATATAAAAATACATTTTATCATTATATATATATATATATATATATATATATATATATATATAATATTATAAATAAAATAATATAGGAGTGACCTAGATTAAATCCTATTATGTAAAAAAAAGTTAAATCAGATTCTATCTTTTTAGAATTTTTAATTATAAATGCAACACGCAGACACATATAAATATTCTTACGGCAAATCAAATCTCCTATTTTCATGGGCTATATATTTATATATGGAAAAAAAAAAACCAATCCACAAACCCACGTACATAATCATAAGACCCTAATGCAAGGCATGCATTATGGAAACAACAATTAATTTTTGTTTTTGGATCATTATGCAACCACGTTGTGTGTAATATATATATATAGGCTAATTCTTTTTTTTTTCTTTTTAAAAGAAAACAAAACATTGGTCTGAGTATATATAGCTAACGTCAAACAGACGCACTACCACCTTGATTCCTTTTTATTTATTTTGTTTTATTTTTCTTCCCTCATTCCAGCAAACTCACGACTCCTATCGATTTTTCCTACGAGTTCATGCTCTAGCACCTACGTTGGAAATAATGGAAACAAGAGGTAGGGAAGCTTGAAGCTTACCTCTGTTTTGCGAGTTTGAAACAGAACAGATGAATGGAAGTGATCTCTCTATCCCTCAAGGTTCTCTACCTTTCACTCACGGCTTCCTACTCTCAAAACTCAGCTCTGGTTTTCCTGCCGTTGTTGGTTGGCTTTCGGTTTGCAAGATGAGAACACCACTGAAACTCTTTACCTCTGTTTCGTTATTGAAAAACAGAGAAAACTTTGACTGAGTTTCAGACCTTCACACTCTCTCTCTCTCCTCCTCGTTCACGGCTTTCCCTCTCTCTCTCACCTGCGTTCTGAGCTTTCTCGTTCTCTCTCTCGGATCTCACTCTTGGCTGGACAAAGTGGAGGAATAGAAAACACAAGGCAACTATTTATATTAGCTAATAGGTCTGGTCCGAGGAGAAGAACACAACGGTTAAATTGCGTGGTGCTCCAGAGGTAAGGGAAGACTGTGTTCACTGTGCTTGCGTGTGAACCGTTGCCGTGAACGACGCTGATGATATCTTTCTATCCTTTACGCCTCTGCCTAGTCGTATATCTACTAAATAGGTATATGATTGTATATATATATGTTTATTTATTTGTTTACTGATTGTGCCCAAAAAAAAAAAAATTATCAAGGAAAGGTAGTTAACTCAATGATTATAAGGTAAATTTTTAACTTTGCCCTTATTTATAATTGGATTTTTTTTCAACTGTTTCTTCTCTCTCTATCATCATGAGTATAATTAATATAGATAAAATTGTCACAATCTCATTTATTACTTATAAGACTAGACTTATAAATAAGATTAAATTTTTTGATTAAAATAGACTTATAAATATAACCATAGTGATATGTAGCCCCTAAATTTAAAAGATATATTTTCAATCTTAGAACTTTAACGCTGTTAACTCACTAATAAAAAAATATTGATTAGAAAATTAAGATGATGTAACTTTAATAATGAGAAAACAAGTTTAAATTTTAATTCTTTAATATAATTTTTTATATTTTAAAATAAAATTAGCCTTAAAAAACACAAATTGGAAAATTCCACTTGTTTATTCCTCTTTCAATCTAAACAAAATTAACCCCAAATAAAAGAGATGATCATGGGAAAAGAACCCTAGATTAATTGCTCGACCACAAAATAAAACAGCGGCCTTAATTGGGTTTTATTTTAAATATTTTTTATTTTACATATTTTAAATTAAAGATCAATAATATGTCAGTATTTAATTATTAAGTGAACGTATTAAATTTATTAAGTCCGCATTTTTCCGCTAATAAAGTTAACGGTGTATTCTTTTTAAACTTAAGAAACTCTCTTACAAAAGCCTGAAGGAACTAAATTGAAACTTAAAGTTTTTTTCCCCCTACTAGAACATGTATCTTATTTATGGGTAAAGGGTTTCTCGAGTTACTAGAGATAGAGTTATCTCCAGTGACCCCAAAACTACATCGTTTTAGATTAATGAAGGGTGTTTCAGTAATTTTGTTTATTTTTAATCATATACATTTTACTGAAACACTCTTTATTAATTCACCTAAAATTACTAACAAACCCTTCATTAATTCAAAACGACGTAATTTTAGAGTTACTGGAGATAACTCTATCTCCGGTAACTGGAGAAATACTTTTCACCTTATTTATAAAATAAATGTGGGTACTTGTCGCAATGAGAATTTGAATCTTGGTTCGACATATTATTAGGAGCTAAATATTTTCACTAGACCCAAATCCTATTTATAAACTTGTTATAAATATAAAGAGCCGGACATATGTTTTAGGCAAAAAAAAAAATTAATTTGAAGAACTATTCGCAAATAAGGATTCAAAGAGGTTTTTTAAAAAAAAAAAAAAAACTCAATTGCAAATATATTATTTGCAACTGAAATCCCTGAATATGCAGTTGTTTGAATCAAGTTTTGCAACTCTACAGACGTAACTGATATTTATAATTATGACAGAATACCACACACAAATACACACACACTCGTTTAATTATGAGAAGTAACATTAATTTGAAAAAGTCATATGTCAAAAAATCCCCCTTAGGTTCAAATTAGCAAAAAATTATCAAAAAAAAACTCAAGAAAAAGTCATATGTCAAAAAATGCTCCAAGGTCATTTATAATATTATTTCATAAACGTTAACAACTATATTAGTAGAACGTTAACAACTAAATCAGTAAACGTTAATAACAATATTCTAACAACTAAATTAGTAACCATTAACAACTATATCAGTATTCGTTAACAACTAACGTTTTATGAAATAATAATAAATTTTTGTTAATTTGGGCCCTAAGGTGGATTTTCCCTTTCTTTTATGCGTAGTTGTTAGAATTTTTCACAGAACATTCCTGCTGAAAGTTAGCATTTCTTTTATACTTAGCTGACAACACTCTAGAGTAGAAACTTCCAGGCTTCGCAATCACATTCTACCCCACATTGCCTAGCAAACTTTGACTACAAAGACATTCCTGCTGAAAGTTAGCATTTCTTTTATACTTAGCTGACAACACTCTAGAGTAGAAACTTCCAGGCTTCGCAATCACATTCCACCCCACATTGCCTAGCAAACTTTGACTACAAAGAAAATGGTTGCTTTCTGCACATTTACCTTTTGCCTAGAAATGGCCCCAAACAACTTCAAACAATCTAGTACACTGCTCATTTGCTCCTCACAAGCTTCCCAAAATAACAATAAATCGTCCACCAAAAAGTAAACGTGAGATACTCACTCCATTTCTCCCAAACTTAAAAGGTTTTCACCTTCGACTACTTACTAATTCCGCTTTGATGTGAGACAACTTCTCCATTACTAACACAAAGATAAGGAGATAAAAGGTCCCCTTGCCTTATACCTCTAGAAGGGAAGAACACTTCTTTTCTTTTCTTTTCTTTTTCCTACCATTCCACATCAATTTCAATACACTGCCTAACAATATTTATAAAACCTAGAGGCAGCCTTATCTCTTATAATACCTTCTCCCAAAAAAAACCCAACTCACTCTATCATATGCCTTCTCTAAATCTATTTTAATCACCATGCACCCATGAACCCCTTCCTTCCACTCATCCTACTCATTGTATGAGTGATCTCTTTCGCAGTTACAATGATATAACGCCCAGGAACAAAACTGGATTGAAACATAGACACCACCTTGTCCATTAATGTTTTAAGTCTTTGGACCAATATCTTGGTTATTCCTTTGTAAAGCATGTTACATAAAGCTATTGGCCGAAATTGAGTAATATTTTCACGGTTTTCCAGTTCAAGAATAAATATCAGAAGTTTGTATTCAGTTCCCTTATCCATTTGGATTCAACCCATAACTTTTTTATTAATTCAACCACCTCCTTGCACATGCAAAGGATAATGTTAATGATTGAAATATAATGGGTATTAAAAATGTTATCTTGAGCTTCAAAACGTAAGTTTAATGATGAAAACCAACATTTAATAATTATATATATATATATATATATATATATATATATATATATATATATATATAAACCAGCATTATATACATGTGTGTGTGTTGGGAGGGGGCGCAAAATTAAATATCAAGTTTTAACGATAAAAAAGAATTAAACTTTGCTAGACCAAACCAATCAAAACCGCTTATATTAACATCCAATTTGATTTTTCTTTCCTTTTATGAATCCGAACAGAGTCAGATTTTGTATGTTTGAGACATGAGTCAAACTGGATCAGACCGATTCGAATTTGTTAAAAGTTATTTTATGATATATCATATTTTACGACTTACTAAATTTAGTCATCAATTGTTTCATTCCTATCATTCATACTTTGCTCCTAAAATGCATAATGTTGATAACTTGATTGTAATTTTATACTTATCATTCTAATATTAAAACAATTAATCAACTGACAAACTTAAACATTATTTATTTAAATATTTGTTACGAACCTGTATAAAGCCCATATTCAATATATGGTCCAACAAGGGGCAATCTACGTGGCACAGATATGACGTCACTTCATTTGGGCTTGAAGGCACAAAGGCTCACAAGTCCAAACCCTAACTCTAAGATACACTCTATAAATATGAGGTAAATCCTAAAGGTATGCACACTATCTCTGGCTATTTACAATTCAGCTATCACAGAGCGCACACACTACCCCTTTGGCTAAATGCCTATTGGTGTCTCAAACTACGTGAACTTTGATCGCTCTACAGGGGTACGTAGGCCTTAGTCATTGTTCCTAGGTCAAATCCGATTCAATCAATATCAAACATGCTAGTCCATTAGGGCTAGCCACATCTTGTTCTTGGACAGAACAATATTAAAGTTTAAGTTTACGATAGCACATTATTAAATTGACAAGCTATTAACATTTTTTCTTGATTTATAATTAAATCTTAAAAACATAATTAAAATTAGACACAAAAATTAAGGAGTATTAATATCCAAGTATAATGTAAAACATTCGTTTTTGTTCTTTTTATTTTACCCTGCTCTTAATGTCACAATATATAAAACCCCAATTAATAAGAAAAAAGTGTCAATTATACTTAAAAAGTATTTTTGCACAAAGTTAGTTTAGTTAGTAAAGAGTTGACTCATAAGTCACAAAGTTTGAGTTCAATTCCCCCGCTAATATGAGAATTTTGTTGGTGAGTGACTTGTAACCAACTTTATAAGTACTCTATGAGTCCAAAGCCATGTCTGACCCTAGTGATCCCGAAATCTAACTTGCCTAAAGTTTTTATAATCAAAAAATGACATTTTTGAAAACAAATAAAAATTAGGATTTATATTTAAGAGTAGAGTTGAAGTATATATATTTTTTTTTTTTGGGAGCATTTTCCCATTGCTACGGTGTTGCCCTTCCCTTTTATCTAGTCCCGATCACCATTCTCCTTTTCTGCGACCTGAAGACAATAGAGTTCATAGTGATAATCATAGTGCCCCTTATAACTAATTTTTTAATTTATATAGAAGTAATTGGTTATTTGTATTTAGTTGATAAAAAAAATTTGTTATTTGTATTTTATAAAATGAACCGAAAGGATGAAGGGATAATTTTGATAGTGATTTCCTTTACCCTTTTTTTTTCCAGCAGAAGAATCACCTTAATTATCACTAGCGAAAGAGAGAGAAGAAGAAGAATCACCTAAGATCTTGTGTTAAATATAGTCAACTCTAGGATAACATTTTCTATTACTTTCATTAATTCTTCATTTTCATATTATTTATAGTTTGATTCCTCATATGTAAATAATTTAAGTTGAAGTTCATGTGGGGCAACACTGCAGCAACACATTCAAGCCTGAAACCTCTACAGTGAACTATTTGGATTTGATTAAAAAAAATTATTTTTTGATTTCTTATTCTCATTAAAATCATGATTATCTTCTAAGTTGATAGTTGAAAAGTAATTTAAATTACTTACACATTAGGACTCTTGGAACAAATTTCACCATTGCATAGGTGGTTTTAACATTTAATTTTCATAAGAAAATACAATAAAGTGAAGGTAAAGAGGTAATGATGAGAGAGATCAAACACTCATCAAGCTATTGTTGTAAAATTGCTTGTATTAATGATAACCATGAAGTTCATGCAAGTTTCCAGATGAGCATAGAATCCAATTAAAGAAACAAAAATAATATTTCAAGATGACAAGGTCCAAGAAAAACTGTAATATCTTGTCATTTGAAATTTCAATACAATACAAGTAGACAACCGAAGCAGTTATATCTAGCTAGGTTAAAGTCTTAGTATAGTCATTATTGATCTAACTCTTATGCAAAAGAACGTTAAGGACCCAACTCTTCTGCAATTTATAGTGACCCAATAATACTTGACACTCTATATATGTGAATATAAAATGTTCATATTATTTACTATCTCATCCCATGGTATAAGAAGGGGAGGGTAAATTGATCACAGTTGTCTTTACTTTGGTCATCATGTTTATGCTCTTGGTAATGCCTTGGGATCCAATGCCACTGTGCTTGATACCCTGACATATATTACATGTAGAGCATTTGTTACATTTCACAGCACAATTGGCAGTGTTTATATTACTTGTATAACACAAGTGCTATTGTTATTTATTTCACTTCGCTTTGGTCCAAAATCAGTTTGCCTCTTTACAACGATTAAACTTCTTATATGTAGATCCCATATCTAGATTCTAATGGAGGAAAATGTAAAATGTTCTAAAATCAACAATTTCTCTGTTAAATTTCGTTAGACATGCATATGAATCGATTATTTTCATTGAGACAATTGTTAAGGTCAAGCAAGTAGTTGTCTAATTTCTAATTCTAATAGCTCAGATATAAGTGAGGTGTGATATTATTTTTCTTTGTTTCAAGAGTTCCATGACTACTTAACAACCATCTTTATCTCACTTACAACTCAGTGTGTTGTAAATGGAACAAATCTCAGTGGATTGAATCACATGCTCCAAACCATAAGAAAGCAAACTGATATGTAATTTATCCAATAATATTAGTGGAATAAGTGGGTTCAATACCTGGTAGGGAAAATGATCTGATCCACAAGCTGAGGCAGAGTTTATCTGAACTGTTCCTGTCTCCATTGCATCACTGATCAAAATTGCTTTGTTCACATCCTTTGTGAACACACAACCTTGCACAAGTGTAACATTTTTATGCAAATTATGTTCACTCCCAAAATGACAGAAATATATTATAAGTCATTGAACTGTTTGAAGAGTTGTAGATAAAATGATCAAGCAAATTATACCTGAAGTCCAAAATTGCTAGCATTGCAATGGTTGATTCCTTCTTCAACAGAGTTGATCCTAATAACTGACAAAACTGGTCCAAACGGCTCCTCCCAAGCTATTCTCATATGCTGCCTCACATTATCCAGCAACAAAGGCCAAATCAGGTTCCCTTCTCTTCTATATTCCTGGCATAATGTTGCTCCTTTCTCCCTAGCATCTACAATCAGACCTTCAATGAAATTGGCTGATGATTCTGACACAACCGGAGTGATGTCACAGTCATTCTCAGGTGGCCCAACAGTCAATTTTGCCACCTTTTCCTTCACTCTCTCTACTAGAGCATCGGCAATGGATTCCATTATTAGGACGACCTTAACAGCAGTGCCCCATCGACCACTTTTACAGGAAAAAAAACGAAGAAACTACAGTTAAGTGACCTTTAAGAAACATGTGCTTGTGGAATGCTAGATGTTCGTAGTTCCTGTTATTCATAAACCTGATAACACAATTTTTTCCTCAAATTATGGTTTATTGTGAAATTCATAGCAATTCATTATAATTACACTCAGCCAATCCTTGTATAGTATTTCTCATGAGAATGGAAAAGTTCATTGAATGAAGGGTTGTACAAGATATCAAGATTTATCCTGCCCGTTTTTAAGCGTACGTTTACTCAGATGTGCCATTTACCAGTAAGAAAAGCCTCCTTTTATAATATTTAAAGCCACCAAATCCAGGTCAGCATCTTCAAGCACAATACAGGCACCTTTTCCTCCAAACTCCATTTGCAGAGGAATCAAGCCTGCTTCCTTTGGAATTGAATTAAAAGTATCTCCTCTAGTGAAGCTGACAAACATATGAATTATAAGTCAGAATTGCCAAAATTAATTATATGCAAGAAATAAATTATTGAAGCATCATAATGGCAGCATATAAGGAAGAACAAGTGGTCACCTTATAGTTAGAATTACCAAAATTAATTATATGCAAAAAATAAATTATTGAAGCATCATAATGGCAGCATATAAGGAAGAACAAGTGGTCACCTTACACAGTTAACTCCTCGATGCTTAATGAGGAAGTCCCCAATCCGAGATGTTCGTCCAGTAATACAACTGATTAGGCCTTTGGGAAAACCAGCCAAGTGAAAGCAGTGCACCATATGTAGTGCAGAAACAGCCCCCTAAATAGCAAAATAGAGGATGGTCATTAGATATTGAATTTCAGAGGAAGAACCAAGCAGAAAAGAGGGTATGGAAATGCTTCAATGGAATTTTAGCAGAAGCCTTTGTAACTTCTGGTAGAACCATTTGTCTTCATACAATTGTAATACAATTCTGACAATTACAAACACTTTGGTAAGCTTGACTATTAAGCTTTGGTAAACAAATGGTTCAAGTTGTGCCTCCAACTGCTTTGCACACTAAATGTGAGTGCGGATAATTGGATATGCATTTGTCGTGGCTTTAAGGAGTTTCAGAATGAAGAATCTGAGTTATATATACCTGAGTTGGAGGCTTCAGCACAATGGAGTTTCCAGCAATCAGCGCAGGAGCAATTTTTGGCACAGCAAGGTTGACAGGGTAGTTAAATGGTAGAATGGCAAAAATCACTCCCAGTGGAATCTTGAAATCAAATGGAACTTTCTTAGATCATATGATACACTGAACAAAAGAAGGAAGATAGCACATGGTAACCAAATTCATTATATCTTCTCTTCTTAGAATATTATGAAGTAATGAATTGTAGTACAAAGATTAAAGCATTAAACGTATTCAAGGAGTTCGATTATGTGGCTGATTGTGAAGTCATATGTTATGATGTCATCTTAAAATTCATTCTGGTTTCAGCACTTAAAAAAAAAAAAAAAAGTTTCAGCACTTTTAGAGGATGAGTGTTTTGGCCATTTGAGATCAGCTTGACATAGAATCACCCTTTACAGCTTACTAGTATTGTCCAACAAGGATCACTTTGTGAAATTAGAACATTCTGTCCTTCCTGGGAACTTTATAAGGCTTTGTTTGGTTTGAGGGGAGGAAAAATTTTGACTATTATATCCTCATATTTTATCAAATTTCAACTCCCCCCCCCCCCCCCTTGTTTCTATCCAATATAAGCTTCTCTGCACTTAGATGTAATGCATACTTTACCAAAAAAAAGTACAAGTACCAAAAAGAGAAAATCACAAATGTCAAAGATTTGGGTATTGACTTTGTAAAAGGCAAAGCTCCTTGGACTTTACAGTTTATTGTAGATTTCTTTTGTATAGATAATTTCATCAAATGGTTTGATCCAACCTGATCTTTAATTTCTACTAGAACAGGATTTTTAGTGAATGTAGCACCATATTATAAACTGGTACCACAAGGTGTTGAAGTTATATATACAATAAAGAATAAGTATGTTGAAACTTTACCTTAGATGTCAGGCAATATTTTGTCCTTTCGTGTCCAGGAAAACTATCTGATACCAAGAATTTTCCCTCTCCCATAATCCTCACACCTTCTTCAGCACAGTAAGAAACCAGATCCCCTGATCTTACCACCTTCATGGACAGATTATGTATTAGTTACCTTGATCTTTAATTTCCTTGTCCTAAACAACAATACACACTTTTAACCCGGAACGGATTGCAGAATGTGTACCTCAGTAGCGGCATCTTTGGCTGGCGTTGCTATTTCTTTCACCAGGCACTCTGCAATTGAAGCCTCGAGCTCCTTGAGGATAGCAGCTGCCTTATGAAGGAGTTCAGCTCGTTTCCACAGCGGAGTCTTCGCCCAAGACTTCTGTGCAGATTTTGCCGAGTTCAGGACTATATTGACGTCTTCATGTGTGCACGCTACATTCATATCATAAAAACAATAATTATCACCACGGATCAAGTAAAACTATTCGAGGATCTTATCTAAAACAGCTTTTGCTTTTGGATTTTTGGTACTTCTTCACAATCACATGATACGAATACCACAATGACTAAAGGACTTCCAGCTCGAAATTAAGGAATTGGAGAAGCCAACATCGTGATTGTATATAAATTACCCTGAAGTTTGTACTGTTCTTCTCTGGTGGTAGGATTGATGATGGAAACAGTTATGGAAGAAGAGGATTTCTTCCATTCTCCATCAGAGTAGTACTTGTATTCATCTCCGTCTAAAATCTCAGCGAACACTCCAGTTCCAGCCATTTGAGAGAGAAAACGAATTAGGAAATCTCGCGAGTGAGGAAGCTGAAGAAGAAGGTGGTTTGGATTGGAGGAGTGTTGTTTGGTGAATGAGTGAGTGAGTGGGTGAAATGTGTCTACGCCCGCGCCATGCAGGGGCTTTCCCTCCCAAAATTCTGTTACCCCACAAACCGCAAAGCTCAATCCTATAATTCTGTTATCAGTTATCACCGTTATATAACTAATAAGTCATAAAATTTCTTTTTTTAAATACCAACAATTTCTCTTGAACTTGCATTCAACTGAATTCTGTTTTTATTTGATTTTTGGTTAGATTGTTAAAGTTTTTTTTATTCAGCTTCTTACATATTTACTTGATTTTATTAATAATAAGGTCTTTATAAAATACACCAATGTCCTGAATTAATAAAAAAAATATTTGAAAAGCCCAATAATTTGTCAAGTATAAGTGGCACCATTGAACAGTGAAAGCGACACCATTAACAAATTATAAGATTTTTTTTTTTTGAGACCTTAGCGTAATTTCCCCTTAATTATTTTATTAAGTCCTTAAAATTTTACCTAATTTTTTATTTATGTCCTTATAATTTCATGTGGGCGATAAAAGAAAGTTATATGATCTGATTAAAAATCAGGTAAAACTAGGAGGGCACAATAAAACCGGAAAAAAAAATACATGGTCCTAATTAAAATCAGATGAAACTATTGCCAATTAATTGTTGCACTAAAGTTTGAAAATTCTTATGATATAGTGATAGGTTATTTTGCCTACCTTTACCTATTTCTTCCAATACCATTAGATTATAATCTCATCCAACGGTGAAGATTTGGGGATAAAATAAACCTCTTTACCTCTTTTTTTTCCCCACTGCCTCCCACCCCCTCTCTCCTACCTCCACTTCGAGCACAAATTTTTCTCATTTCATCAGCACGCATTACTGCTAAAAATGAACTCTACAAAGCTTTAAACTACAGTGAAATATCTAGTCAAGTGGGGTAGTCTTAAACCATCGGAAAGAAAAGAAAATCATATTCTTATATACATAGACCAAATCGATCGTATTTGACTTGAAGCCTATTAAAATTAACTCATTCAAAATCAAAATCATGTAAAAATAACAATCAGTACCTTGATTTGTTTGATGTTACGTACATGTCTTCCAAACAGACTTGATCCTCTTGTGTCTTTCTGACCCCAAGTATACAGTAAATGGATGGTATGACCTAGAACGACGAGGTCGTAATTAGGAAAAAGATGCTTTTTATGGGTACGTCATTTTGACGATTCGGAAAATCAAGAATAGGACGATGCACCAAAGGTAGGCAAAATGAGAAAAATTTGTCTACTGCTGCATCATGGATCAAGTCCAAGCTGATGAAATGAGAAAAATTTGTCTGCTACGGCATAATAGATGCGAGAGAGAGGGTGGGAGGCAGGCAATGAGAGAAAGGAAGGAGTAAAAGGTTTATTTTATCCCTCAAATCTTCACCGTTGGATGAGACTACAATCTAATGGTACTGAAAGTGGTAGGCAAAGGTAAACAAAATAAGAGTGGGTGGAATAATCTCTCCCTATGATTTAATCCATATTTTGAAAAACTACCTGAAGCATGATGTTTACATAAAAGTGCAATAATGAGGGCCTAAAATGAGCATCCAAGTACTCACCGTAATGCGGGTATCTACTGTAAATTATTAACCCTTTATTTTTATTTTTATCATAATTACGCAATTTAAAAAATTAGTTAAAATTAATTAAAATAATAAATGTGTCTAAAATAAAAAAAAATTTGAAACATGCCCTTATTTATTATAAACAAGTAAAGGAGAGAAATAAAGTAAATATAGGTATCACTGACATTTTATTTACACATTGTCTACAATTAATTAGGGGCAAATTTGAAAAAAATAAATAAACTTATTAAATATTTAAACAATTTTTTTTCAAGTTATTATAAAAAAGCTAAGACAATTTAAATATCGGAGTTTTTTTTTTTTATATACACATAGTAGGGGAGGGGGCAGGGTTTGAACCCTGGACATAGGGGAGGAGAGCCAAGCTCCCATGCCATTACGCTACTAAGGCGCTGGCCAAATATTGGGTTTTTATAAATTTAAAAAAAAAATCAGGATGAGTATTATAAATGAAGAAATGACATTTAAGACTCAAAAAGTTGAATTAATGATAGCTTAATTTGAAAGTTAGCATTTCTTTTATATTTAGCTGTGTCAGAATTTTTCGTAGAACATTCCTTCTAAAAGTCAGCATTTCTTTTATACTTAGCTGACAACACTCTAGAGTAGAAACTTCCAGGCTTCGCAATCACATTCCACCCCACATTGCCTAGCAAACTTTGACTACAAAGAAAATGGTTCTTTTCTGCACATTTACCTTCTGCCTAGAAATGGCCCCAAACTCCAAACACTCTAGTACACTACTCATTTGCTCCTCACAAGCTTCCCAGAATGACAATAAATCGCCCCCAAAAAGTAAATACGAGATACTCTCTCCATTTCTCCCAACCTTGAAAGGTTTCCACCTTCGACTACTTACTGATTCCGCTTTGATGTGAGACAGCTTCTCCATTGCTAACACAGAGATAAGGAGATAGAAGGTTCCCATGCCTTGTACCATTCCACATCAATTTCAATACACTGCCTAACAATATTTATAAAACTTAGAGGCAGCCCTATCTCTTCAATACCTTTTCCAAAAAAGACTCGACTCACTCTATCATATGCCTTCTCCAAATCTATCTTAATCACCATGCATGCATGAACCCCTTCCTTCCACTCATCCTACTCATTGTATGAGTGATCTTTTTCACAGTTACAATGATATTACGCCCAAGGAAAAAAACTGGATTGAAACATAGACACCATCCGTTAAAGGTTTAAGTCTTTGGACCAATATCTTGGTTAACCCTTTGTAAAGCATGTTACATAAAGCTATCGGCCAAAATTGAGTAATATTTTCAGGGTTTTCCAGTTCAGGAATACATACCAGAAGTTCGTATTCAGTTCCCTTATCCATTCAGGTTCAACCCATAACTTCTTTATCAAGTCAACCACCTCCTTTACACATGCAAAGGATAATGTTAATAACTGAAATACAATGGGTGTTAAAAATGTTAGCTCCAAATAATTGTTTTGATGATAACTAACCTTTGTAAAAGGAACTTGATCAATAAGATTCATTTATCTTGTGAAAATTAAATCTGCATTTTATCTGTCAGATTGGCTCCAGCCAACTCCATTTGACTCGAGCCAATCTCCTGTCTAGATTTGTCAGAATGCAAGTTTTGACTTTAGCCAACTTTCGCTAACTCGAGCCAAGCGTTGGGTACATAAAATATTATTTTATTTAACTCCAACCTAAGAGCATTGACTCTAGCCAAATTTTTTACCGTTACTTTCAAATAACTCTTTTGGCTCTAACCTACATAGTGTACCTCCAGTTTTAGCCCAAACTTGAGTCTGAGACTTGTAACTCAAGTCTAGAGTGGTTCCATAGAATAACCTGACTCTAGCCTACAAAGTGTGCCTCTAGTTTTCACCTAGACTTGAGCCTGAATGTTATGACTCAAGCCTATAGCGCTGCTATAGAGCAACTTGGCTCTAGCCATAAATCTTAACTCTAGCCAAAAATGTCAGTTTCGAAAAACCTTAGATCTGAACGCTATCAAATCTCTAAGCATGGTTTATTTACTTTATATCTTCACTCAGTATTATTCCTAACTATGTTTAATGAGTTTCAGAAGATTATCACATTGTTTAACGCTAAATTCCAATAAAGCAATAGTGTGTTAGAGGCATTTAATGCAAAATAGAGATATTCACCATTTCGGCAAGATGACCTTCTGGGCAACGATAAAGTTTCACGACCATTTCCTTAATACATTCTTACTGAGTCTCAACGGACAATTTAAATAAGGAATGTCAACGATGAATCTTCAGAGAATATGAAGAAGTCTGAGTAAACATTCTTCAACGGAAATATTTATTACACTCAACGGCTAATTCAAAGAGTCTCAACGGATAACTTCAAGCTTCTACAACGGTCATAAATGCAACTAACTATAAATGCCAGAAGCATTCAAATCTGCAACTACTGAAACTCTGCACATTCAATTATCGATTAAGAGCATTTACTGTTTCCACTCTAAGAGTCAATATCGGTTATATCAATCTTCAGTGTTTATTAATCTACTCTTTTAAAGAATTCTTTATTGATTATCCTGTCTTGTAAGAATCTCAAAGTATTGGGACTTTGGGATTGAGTTATTTAATTACAACTTCTAAGGGGGAGTAAGTTCTAGTGAGAGAATTACTCCGAGAGTTATAGAGTGTGTAATCATTTGAGTTAGTGAAATCCTAAAAAGTCTAGGGACTAGACGTAGGTCAAAGATTTAAACCGAACCAGTATAAATCGCTTGTGTTCATTCTTCTCCTACCTTACTCGGTTCATCTCTATTTCGGTGACTTCAAACAGAGCATTTTCAAAAGAAAATTTTAATATCCCCAATTCACCCTCCCTCCCCCTCCCTCTTGGTGATATTCCGTCTTTCAAAAAATGTTATATTGAGCTTCAAAATGCAAGTTCAATGAAAACTAGCATTTAATATATATTTTTAAAAAAAACAGCAATATATATATATATATATATGGGTGTACGTGTGGGGGGCGCGCAAAATTAAATATCAAGTTTAACGGTAAAAGAATTAAAATTTGCTAGACCAAACGAATCAAAACCGATTATATTAACATCCAATTTGATTTTTGTTTCCTTTTATCAATCCAAACAGATTCGGTTTTTGTATGTTTGAGACATGAGTCAAACTAGATCAGACCGATTTGAATTTGTTAAAAGTTATTTTATGATATATCATATTTTACGACTTATTAAATTTATTCATCAATTGTTTCATTCCTATCATTGATACTTTGCTCCTAAAATGCATAATGTTGATAACTTGATTGTAATTTTATACATATCATTCTAATATTAAAAGTTTAAGTTCACAATAACACATTATTAAATTGACAAGCTATTAACATTTTTTCTTGATTCATAATTAAATCTTAAAAACACCATGAAAATTAGGAAAAAATCATTATCTAAAGTCTAAACATGATCCAGAGCAAACCAAGCCGATCCAAATAAACATTAATCAAGTCAAACTGACCTCATGATAAAAACCGATCAAGCTTCTATTTTGGTTGAATCGATTATTTGGTTCGGCTTTTGCCCAAAACCAAACCAAACCGAGTCTATGAGAAGCCTAAGTGAATAGTTTTCTCATGATTTTTTTAGTTATAAGCAAACAAAGAAAAGTAAAATGAAACCAAATAGATTAGTTGAAGTGTCTGTAAGTTACCTTTGTACAACTTCATCAAAACCAAGAGAGAAGAAAAAAAGGGAAAATCCTTTAAGATCCCAAAGAATCAAGAAAATATCAAAAAAGTCTCAAAGAGTTATTAAAACTCATAGATAAAGATATTAATCACCTACTGAATTGGTTGTTAATAAAACTTTTTTGACATCAGAGTTTTTTATAGGACTTTTTTGACATTTTATTCATCTCTTGGGGCCTCAAAAGGGATTTTTCAAACAAGAAAAGAAAAGGATATTCCATTATTTTTGGTATTATAGAGTCTGATTTAATTGATTGAAGGCCACAAGATGGTATATAGTGAATTGCGTTTGAAGGAACCTTAATTTGAGGGGGAAAAAAAAAGGAGGGGTTGGTGGCGTTGTGATTGATTATGATTTAGAAAGAGTTGTTGGCAAACTGAAATTAAAATGTAGGTGCAAAATTGATAAGGTACACAGTAATTAATTAATGACCACATAATATCATTATCAGTAGTTAAGCTCCTTTATATGTGGACCACATTGTATTCTTGTTATTAGAGGTTGATGACAAAATTTCTAACATAATATAATGTCAATCTCTTATATTCCACGTGGTCTAATTGATGAAAAACGGAAGAACATGTATGTATTTTCTATTAGGAAAATATTAGCCTGATTCTGGTTAATTACATGAATCACAAATGATATGTATTATACGATTTATAAAATTTTTTTAAAGTAATATCAAGAATGTTTAAATTTTTTACTTCTATTCACACCCACCTTATTTATACGACCACTTAAGCTAATTTAGATAACTGCTATTACTCCCTAATGTATTTTAATATTAGGCATATTCATTTAATTTGATTAGATTAAAGTAATTGTTGGCCACACACACAAAAAAGAGATTAGATTAAGGAAGTTGATTAAGTTGGTTAATATAACATGTTCTCTCTAAAACGTTCTAATAATCTTTTTTAATTCGCTTCACTTCTCTCTAATTTAATTATTGTTGTGAGGGAATTAATGGGCATAAATTAAAAAAGAAGATTGACAAATATAATAAATTAATCTTACATTTAGAATTAAAATCAACTCATAAAACTTTTGGAGGTTTTTTCTTTTTTCTTTTTGCCATCCCTCACTCAAGAGAAGAAACTCACATTTAGAGAGTCAAATTTGCAACCCTACATCTAAAAAAGACTTGAAATTATTTGACATCTTGGTGGCCGGCTTAACAATTTTTTGGAGGGTTTAACATGGTTTTCAAGACAAATTAACTTTTTTACGCCATACTCATTTTTAAAGTTGAAACAATTTTTTTTTTCTTTTTAATGTTTAAACCTTTAGAAACTAACTTTCCAACATATCATGCAAATAGGTTTTTATCCAACTAACTTTTTATATAATTTTATTCCACCATAAATTATATTATACCAATTGACTTGTATCCAAACTTTAATTTACAAAACTCCATCGGGATAAAAGTCACCTAATACGTTATATTTGTGTATTAATTATTCCCAATACACTGATAAATCAAGGAAAAATGAACCACCAAAGTTTTAGATTTTAAGATTCAAAAGGGGGCAAAAAATACTCATGTTAATTTGTCAAAAGTGTATATCGCACCATGTCAAAACCTTGGGAGCAAAAATGATTATAAAAGAGTGCAAATATGTCAACAACGTCAACCTCCCTAATCCCCTTTCTCTCTTCGATGGAACCATACGGTAGTACATCAAACATTTAAAAAAATATGAAATAAAAAAGAATTAGATCTCAAAAAACCAAACACCGAGATCGAAAAAATGTAGAGAGCTGATGATCTTGGGAAGGCAGAGATGAGATTGTCAAATGAGCGACTGGAATTTGATGATAGAAAGAGGATAACAAGGAGCGGGGGCGATGCATGCAAAGCATGCTCGCAAAGACAACGGTTGTGGGTGCTGGGTGCGATGGTTTGGTCTTTATCAGCAGTGATGGCGGCGGGTGCTAGGTGTGGTGGTGTTCGCGGTGGTTCGGTCTTTGTCGGCACCGACAATGGGTGTTGGGTGCGGCAACGTTCACTTGCGGTCAAGTGCAATGGAGGGTGTAGAGAGGTTAGCCATTGTAGAAGAGATGGAGGAATGGTGGGGGAGAAAGTGTCGTTGATGAGGGAGAATATGTAGAGAACGGATTTAACTTTTCTTCTATACCCTTTATTATTATTTTCTCTCCTATTCTTTTTTTTATCATTGAATTAATATCTCAATAGTCTAAATTGAACATATTATTATAATTTTATCTTAAAATTATAATATGTTAAATCTAGACAGTTGAGATCTTAATTCAATTGTAGAATAAGGAAAAGAAAGGAAAATGGGAGGAAGGAAAAGAAAGGAAAATGGGAGGAAAAGATATAGGAGGAAAACTAAACCTGGCTAAACAATTAGGTTGACGAGTGGAGAGAGAGAAGATTGCAAGTAAAAGATGAGGAGGACAGTTAGACACTAATGCGACAAAAAAAAAATGGACAATTATATTTAGGGGCCAGATAAAAGAAAATGTGACAAAATAACCTTATGAAATCTCAAAATTGTATTTAAATCATATGGGACATTTTTGTAATGAATTTCAATTTCGCCCATGGACGCTTCATTGACAAGTCCATAAGCGTCTCATGACAAGTCTATATGCACTCATTGACAAGTCTATAGACAATTGACAATTGAAATTTATTGTAAAAAAATCTCACGAGACTTAAATATAATTTTAAAATTTTAAGGGATCAATTTATTGTATTTTCTCTTACTCGAAACACATACAATTTTCCCAAAAAGAAATATAACTGAGGAGTGATTAGTCTTGATATAGTGTTAGGCACACGTTTGACAAATTAATATGGGTATTTTTACCCTTTCACTCAAACAATTTACTACAATTAATTAATGATCAATTATGTATTGATTTATTAAATACATCTGGGCCAATAGAATGGGCCAGCCCATTAATAACTGGACGAACTAAAGATTCAAAAATATTCTTATTTTTGAAGAGCTAGAATAATTTGTACAAAAATAGACTAAACAATAATTAAAAAGTGCTAGATCGATGTGATTTTGGAAATCAAAATGTGCAACAATGCATAGTTTCAGTTTATGTAAAAAGAAAAGGTAATGTGTAGCGCCAAATTTACCTTCAAATTTTAATTGAATAAAATACTCGAGTTGGGATTATTTTATCTAAACAAATATGTATTCCATGGTTATCTGAATTGAATGATTGTGAATCCCACGTATCGCAAATGATCAAAATTATTGCGGCCCAAGAAAAGTTCAAAAATATTTCAGTTTGATAAACAAAGATAGTCACACTAAGTCCAATCTTTAATATAAAATCTAGTTTGTGAAACAATTCGTATTACAAACAAAATCTCATATAAAAAAGAGGATATCGTACACCCTTATTAAGAGGAGCCAATGAGCCATGATCCTAGGATGACTGTGACTTTGTTTTATTCAGAAGGTACTAACAACCTGAGATTATAATCAGAATTGAACACAACCACAACCGAACACACAATTGAACACACAACCGAACACACATTACAATAGCGATAATTTTATCATCATACATAAATTTCTCAAAATGATAAATAAATTTAGGACCGAAGCAAGGAATAATGTGTATCATACATGAACTCGTTTTCACTTATAATCTTCTATCACAGCACTGGATCTGACATTAAGATACCAACTTGAAAGCACAAGCAATAAACATAATAATAGAATCCAAATCACCCAAATTAGGTTTTGATTATTGATAATAACACCTAAAAATGATCAACCTAATTATGGTGGCAGACGCTTATCCATGGAGAGAAAACATAACTAGAGCATTATACATCAGAATAATACAAAAATGTAATTGAGAGATGGATTAAGAAAATATATAAAAGGTTGCATGCTCTAGAGAGTAAAAATCTTTAATTTCCACAAGTTAAGCATACAAATCATCAACTCCTCAGGAAAAAGTCAAAAACAAAAAGATCTTATCTTAATGTTCCACACAACAAAACGCGCGAACAAAAATATAAAGATTACTGCCTACTGAAGAACTTGTTTCTACGCAAAGACATTCACGCTCTCCATATTTCGTTATCGCCCCAAACTTATTGAGCCTTTATGTATTGCTGAACAATATCTAATGCTGGTGACTCCTCTCCAAAATCCTGCAGAATCCAACAATTTTGTGTCCACTATGAGAGAATCATAATATAACAATATATGTATGATAAAAAAAATGAAGAATGTAATTTTTTTAAACATTATGGCTCCATGATGAGCTTATACCTTCACAACAACACAGGAGCAGCCAACTACTTTCCTTGCTTTGCCTTCAGAATCAATCTTGCACAACTGCATATGATGAAAAGAAAATATATAAATTAAACTCTCTTGTGTATCTTATTAGTAATTGACAAAGCAAACATATCTATTATCAAAACAGAAACTAGAACGAGAGATTACAACATCAGAAAGAAATAACAAGCCGACTTGATTTCAGTCGAATTATTTTGACACTTGGACTCTTCAATACTTAAATATTTACTATTGCTATGATTAATGACATTGCTATTGCTAATGATGAATAATTATTATATCTAAGCTAATTAACTCAATATTACTGTAGTTAATTACCAGATGATCACACTGGGAATGTCAAAGAAACATGGAAGTCAAGAAACATAAACCGAAAGAAAAAGAGATATGCCACCAGTTGTTTACTTACACCAGCCCATTCGCCAAGGGTTTTAGCACTGGCAACAGTCATCAATTTCACATTGTGATCGGCACAAAGTGCCTTGACTAGTTTAACATAATCAGGCTGATCACAGTCCTCAGCAAGCACACAGAGATGTGCGGCATGCTTTTCGATCACCTTAGCACCTTCATGGAGTCCTCTTGCAAGACCTCCATGAGCAAGCGACTTCCTCAGCACAAGCTGCAAGGCAGTCAAGATGTCCATGCTCTCACCCAAGGGTGCTGGCACCTCAGCTGTTACTGGTACCTCTTCTTCTCTGTAAATTGTCGGGTTTGTATTCAGTCGTTAAGTATCTTAATTTCAAATGAAAGTTAGATTCAGTGTACATGGAAGAAGGCAAATTGAGAAAAATACACATACCCTGACATTTTGTTAAAGCTCTGAAGATGAAAAGCTTCCTTGATGCTGAAAGAAGGAAGATACAACTACAGTTATATTTTAAACTATAGCAGTAATAATAGTACATAATTTGTACGTTACAGATAGAGAAAACCATGACGAACCACACAGAATTTAAACACAATATTCAGCTTTTGTGAGCCCTTGTTTATTCCAAAAGTAAAAAAAAAAAAATCGAACTCTAAAACATCACCAACAATGATTTCAGTAAAAGATCCCACTTTAGTCCTTTTGCTTTTAACTGAATGGCACATAATAATTAAAAGGTATGCAACCATGCTAATTGAAGAACCACTAATTCAGGATCACTAACCTCTAAATCTCTAAGATTACTGTTCCGACACCAGATAATCAGAGTTAAACCGAAAATTCTATCTAATTAACTCTTCAGAACACCTCACTCCCATCAATTAAGAGAAAAGAATTATCAACCCATAATTTTGCGAAAAATTTGAAAACCAAAATGATAGAAGGAGAAAAAGAAAAAAGCTGAAAGTATGACAGAGCTCCAATAACACCACCCCCACTGAAATTCCCATTGCCAATAATTTGAAAACCAAAACGGTAAAAGAAGAAATAGAAAGCAACAGAGTGCGAGAGAACAACAAGTTGCATTATCTTCGCTGAGAATTATCATCATTTGTGAACGAAGCCTACAAGAAAGATCGTGGCGACTACCTGAAGGAGACGGAGGCGAGAGAACTCAGCAACGGCACCAGCTCAGAATAAACTAGGGAAACACACAAGAGAACCAGCGTTCGTTATGTAGCTAGGGTTTTAACAGGGCCTATTAAGGATAGGCCCAATTGATTTGCCAAAAACAAGCTGCTATCAATATTAGAGCAGTACTAAAACATATTTTTTATATGATATTATGTGCAGTTTGTAAAAAAAAAAAAAAAAAAAACATTTTATTTTTATTTTTTACAAAAAAAAACTATTATATGATATTATGTGCTGTTTAAATAAAAACAACTTAAAATTTTGAATATTTATAATATCAAAGAAGCGTTAAGGATAATTTGTCCTTTTTAAAATTAAAAAGAAATGATATAAACTCCCTCAAATATTTTTCTTTTTAAAAAAAAAAAAAAAAAAAGTAACCCCCACCCCAGGATAGAAATCTGTCGGTCGCTAACAGGGCCTACGGCCGAGCCTATTTATTGAATATAGAGCCGAGAAATCGATGGGCTCAACTCTTTTAAGCCCTGACTCTTTAAGAGTTGGACTTAAAAATTAGAGGAACTTAATGAAATAAGCCCTGCAAGGCCAGCCCTACAGGGCCTCGGGTTTAAAAGGGTCAGCCCTGGGGGGCCTCAGGCCAGCCCTGCAGGCCCTTTTAATTTATTATTATTATTTTTTTGATACATGGATTCACATATAATGGTAATTTACTAATTTATATGTATTTTGTATTTGCTATAGAGTTATTTATCCATTTAAGTATAAATACATAATAACTATACTCTAATTTTATGATTTGGTTTATTATTTATTGCAGTTAAAGATTATGGATGTGTTTATGATGTGGGAAAAGAAATTCATGATATTCTTACTTATGAATCAGAGCCTACTCAAAGCGAAGCACAATCAAATGTTGTTGAAATTGATGATAGTAGCGAAGATGACGACAACAATAGTCATCATACTAATGTCGCTTAGTGATATGCTTCTTATGTTTTATATGAGTTCTTTGTGAACATATTTTGCTTTTGATTATGAATTAATGACTGCGCTTATTTGTTGGGTGATTCGTATTGTTTTGATATTAATATTGATAACACTTATTTGATAAATTAAAACTTTAACTATTGTAATTTACTAATTATATTTCTTTTATAAAAAAAAAGGAGGAAAATTAGTTAAAATTTGGAATAGTAACTTCCGGGCCCTGGATGGCCGGCCTTGGCCCTAGTGCTCTCGAGTCGGCCTTGTTAGGCCCTGGCCCTTCACAGGCCGGCCCTGATTCCCAACTCTAATTGAATATTATAGGCTCAGGCCTATCTCAATAAACAAGTCATGTCTATTTTTATAAGGCGTAACCTAAGGCCTGCCCTATTTAACTTTTCTTAATTTATACTATTATATATAATATCTTCTAAATAATTTAAAAATCATTTATAAATTTATCAACTTAACCTTAATTATAAGTTTCATATGACATTATCATTACACTCGATCCTCAATTTCATATCAATCATTCACCCCTACCTCTCTTCTCTTCGATTGCTCAATATGACAACGCCAACTCACTTTCTCTCATGATTTGCTTCGTTAGCTAAAGCATAATAATTGTTATGAATTTATTTTAGTGCCTAATGAAATATTATAATCTTGGTAGAAAGAATTTGTCCCAATTTATGTGGGGAGAGTAAAAGAGGTAAAATTTAGTTTTACATGTTTCTTGTTATGCTTAATCCATTTTTAAAAATATATCTCATTAGTCAGTAGAAAATTAGTTTTTTCAATTCCTATTTACTCAAACAATTATTGTCACTAAATATTCTTTTCTTTTCCTTCCTAAGCCCTAATTTTAAGACAAGAATGGATGTTACACTTTTAAATCACAACACATGACTATAAATAATTGTGAAGGGATTATATATGAATTTAAATATATAAGCTTTAAGGGTTATTTAAGGCCTACATTTTAAGTAGGCATTTAACTAGATTTCAAACTTTGTCAACCCTTTTGAATACCTAGGCTCCGGTTAAAAAATAAAACCTATTACAAGCTCAAACCAAAGCTCAGGCTTTGAATCTCTGTGATAGGCTCATGTCTATTTTCATCTCTACACCCCACCTCTGACCCAGAAGTGTATATATATATTTTTTAAAAATTTTTGCTCCATGTGGCACTTTTCTAAGAAATCGCCACAAGAAGTATTTTTTTTCTAAATAATTTTTTCATATTTTTCTTTCAGAACCCTGTAATTATAGTTGGCAACACACTTTAAAGACAGTTGAAATAGAAAAATTCTATATAAAGCTGATAAACTCAACAAATCTTAAATTAGATCAATGACCCAATATAGAAAATTTAAATGTTAGTTATATTTCAATAATTACCCTGACCTATAGTTCAAAGAAAAGAGGAGAGGAAAAGCCAAGGTTGGGCATCATGACTCTCTCTCGTGTGCCCGCATGAACGGCGCCATGAGAAGTTGTCACTGTCATTGTTATGAGAGTTCGCCGCTCTCGCCGCAGTGAGAAGTCACCGCTTTCGCTGTGAGAAACCTATCAATTATGTACTGAGTTGTTAGAGTTGTGCAGTGCAAATGCTTGGCTCTCTTTTTGATGTGAGGAGATATCCAACCTCAGTTTTTCGGGCAGTCCCACAATTCCATTTAAGATGTGAATCATCCAGAATTGCACCTAAGTGATTTTCCAGATAGAGTAGTGAAGTTTGGCTGGAACCTATCAATTATGCTCAAAATCTCAAATGTATGGATATCTAATCGAGAACATCCCCCATTCCCTTGACTCATCTCTTCAAGAGCATCTGATGATTGAATCTGTTCCTCGGAAAAATTGATTTCCTCGTAATCGGAGCTTCATACAATGAGTTTTCAAGCCCCAAGTTTCAATACAGAACAATTATACACACACTTCTTTCTCAATCGAAGCTGAATTTTGTCCCATGCCCTTCACTGCTTATCATTGAATGCCAAAGATGTTAACTTTTCAAGGTTAATTTAAGGGATATAGAGGGTCCAAATTGTAAATCTCTATGTTACATAACCTAATTAATAATTTATTAAGTTTAGTAACCCAAATTAGAATTTTAGTAATTCAATCGTCTTTATATAGAATTTTCCCTATAATTTTCTTATTTGGTTGAGGGGAAAATTAGAAAATTACTTTTAAGGCTTAAACAACAACGGGTTGTTGCTTCTTCCAATAAATGTGTTTTCCAATATTCAAACTTTTTTTTGTCCTGTGGGAGCAAAACTTCTTACCACTTCAACTAACAGTTTCTTTGCATTAAAAATATTCCTTCCGGTCCTAATTATAAGACATATTTACCAGAATTTAAAGAGATTAAGGAGAGAAGTTAAATTAGTTAATTATCTCTATTTTCCAAAAATGCCTTTGCTTAAAATTTAAAATGACATCAAGGGAAAGTTTGTTGAATCGTGTATATTTTTCATGTAACTGGACTCGAACTCGTTGGGCATCTTAATTCAGACGTGCTTGTCACGCTCTGTTTTGCTGGACCTCATTTCTTAATAATAACATACGTATGTATAAGCATAACTTTGCGGAAAGAAGATAATATTAAAAAATAATCAAAGATAAGGATAAATATCTGAATTTTCCGAATGCCACGGTTTAATTGGGCCCAGGGTATTTCAGGAAGGAAGTATGTGATATTAATAAGTTATAAGTATTACTTATTTTATAAAATATATAAATGTACTATTAAATTACTATTGTGCTTAATTATTATTGAAGAAGTATCAATAGGGGTATTTTAGGAAGAAAGTGAAAAAAATTAGAAAGTTATCCTATAATTAGGACCAAGACTAACTCCTAAATGTTGTCTTATAATTAGGAGCGGAGGGAGTATAATGTCAGCAAAATACAACCGAATATATACTACCAACAAATATCATACAGTATTGCAAAATAATACACTGACAAATTAAGGCATACAGTAGGATCCTCATTTTCATAGTGCATCAGACGACAAGTCTAAAATCTTGCACTAGTTTTTTTTTTAATAATAATTATACCAACATAAAATAATTTGTCTTTATAATTTTTGACATGATAATCACATTTTCTTAAAATCTTTAAGCAACTTAAAATTCACTTATTTTTTAAAGTTAAACGGTTAAAAGGCAAAAATGCTTCAAAAATTTCCACTGAAGAGTATTAGGCATATTACTCTCTGGTCACAAGGTCATAACTATAAGATAAGGTTTATAGTACAAATTACACTACAAACTTTATCATATATTTAAAACCGGAAATAATACCTTAAATGTACCAAAATTGTAGCAATTTCACCATAGGTGGAGAGAAACCTAATGTTTTTCATTAAGTGACAAGGTGTCACTACAAAATGCTAGGCTGGGAAGAAAGTAGGGAAAATTACACACAGGTCTCAAGGAATAGAGATATTTACATTTAGGTCTCTTGAAATGACAAAATTACTCAGAAGTCTCAAGGGACTTTTGAGTAATTATTTCAGAACGTAAAATTACTTTGCTGCCCATAGTGCATATTTCACACAAAAGTGATTAACAACAGAAAATGCATAAATTAACAACAGAAAATGCATGTATTAACAATAACTTTTGAAAACCCTGAATTTTGTTAATAAATAAAGTTGTTGTTAATATATGCATTTTCTGTTGTTAATTTATACTTTTTCTATTGTTAATCGACAAAATTCAGGGTTTTCAAAAGTTGTTGTTAATACATGCATTTTCTGTTGTTAATTTATGCTTTTTCTGTTGCTAATCGATTCTGGAAGTGAAAGAAAACAAATTCAGGGTTTTCAAAAGTTGTTGTTAATACATGCATTTTTTGTTGTTAATTTATGCATTTTCTGTTGTTAATCGATTCTGTGTGAAATATGCACTATGGGCAGCAAAGTAATTTTACATTCTAAAATAATTACTCAGAAGTCCCTTGGGACTTCTGAGTAATTTTGTCATTTCAATGGACCTAAATGTAAATAACTCTATTTCTTGGGACTTATATGTAATTTTCCCAAGAAAGTAGCTTCCACCTCACCCTTTCTTTTCTTGTGTCAGATTAATCAGAAAGCCCAGCCCGTTAATCCAAGTTAAACAAACCAACTAAGTCTTTCTATATTCAAGTTATAAAGATTTTTTTAAGCAAGCATCTACAAGAAAATCACTAAATGAATAGGCTTATGTACATGTCTTTAAAAATCAAAATATTAAAATTAATTGTTTTTGTGATATGAATTTATATTATAGGAACATAAGTGTTTTAATGACTTTCAAATAATACTTATAATAGAAAGAGACATTATGGTCAAATTTATGTAATTTAAAAATCAAATTATTGAATATAATACTTATAACAAGCTTTCACATGAAAAGGAACCTTCTATATAATCACAACAATTGATTCATAATTGCGACTTGGAAAATAAAATGGCAGGGAGCTTTGCATTATTTCATGCAAGTGACCAATATACTAAGCCCTCTAGTTTGTTAAAAAAAACTATAACTTGTTTTTTTAAAAAAAATACTTAAATTTTAGGAAAGAGGTTGGACTCACCCACAATTCAAAGACAGGACGCTTGGAGCTCAGTTCAATAAGAATAAAAACTATAACAAAGCTCTGCAGAACTTCGATCCGGATTAGGCAAGGCAAAGCTCTATTGAACCGGGTGCAATAGCAAAAAATAAAAATAAAAACTATAACTTGTTATTACACATTACTCACACTATTTCCAATCCCAAAAAGGGCTCGGGAAAGCTATTCATTCCCAATCCCAATCTCAAAAATTTCCTATCTCTCGTGGGATTGGGATGGGGTTATTTCCTGAAGGAGTTCCCTTTCTTTTTTAATTATTTTTTACCTATATTAAATTTTTTTTCCTGTTTTTCCTTTAGTCTAATATGTGATTCTCCATGTTTCTTTCCTAGCTTCTAGTAATGTTGATAATTTTGATCAGTGTCGCAAAATGAGGGACTGTTACAAAATGTGAGTCAGTTTTCACAAGGGTAAAAACTGACTCCCATTTTTCTCCATTCTCAGAATATGGTCCCTCATGTTCATCGCATTCATCATTTTTTTTAAATATTCTGCAAACTAAAAATTAAAGTCATTAGCTTTCTATTTTGAATTTTTCATCTAATTACACACTTTGGGAACTAAATGGTAACTTCATAAGTACGAATACAAAATTAAAGGAAAAAAAAAAATCAAAGTTACCTTTTAAGATTTTCATACTTAACTCAATTGTTTATTAATTTTAAAAAGCTAAAATTAACTTTAAATAAATAATTTTTTTATGCTAAGGATATAAATAATCTCTAGATTCAAACTAAAATTTTAATGACCTGAGATATCAGTGTGGTAGAAAACTTGTATATCGTTGATCACCCTCCACCTATCGATCAAGAGGTGGAAAGTGATGGTGTAGGAATTTAGGTGTCGTTTGAATTTTGTTACCATTGTTGGTATGTATTCAGTTTCTATTAAAAAAAACACTAACACTTCAATTCAATAAAATAAAATAATTTTTTTATGAATTAAATAATAAGTAAATTATACCCATTTCTACTCCCCCTTTCAAGCCCCAATAGAAAAACTAAATAAAATAGAGCAGATGCAAGAGTCAGAAATCTCGTGTGGAAATATTGCTCAATGCTCATTGCACCAATTAGTACATGGGGCTGCATTATTAGCATTAGAATTTCATCATTCTCGTTACAATATGTAGCTTCACTATGAGCTAACAAACAAGGATGAATAATCCATTCAAAACAATCCCAAGCACACAAGGCCAAATAAATCATTAAATTGATGAACCAGAATTGAATCAACATGCAATGCAATACAAAACCTCAAATAATTACCCTTCATATTAACCAAATTGAGATTGATCCCAACAAAAGTAGCGCACAAGAACTGTGCAAAACAATTGTAGGATCCGATTATTTCTTTTACCTTCTAAAATTTTAATACATGTTCTCAACATCTGAGACGGCTCTATAAACCACAAATCAACGAAAATAGACAAAATGGAATAGAAACAGGGAGAGTCAGAAATCTCGTGTGTGGAAGTACTGCTCATTGCACCGATTTTTATTTGGGGCTGCAGTAGCATAAGAATTTCGTCATCCTCGTGACTCAGATAAAAATGTAATGCATAAATGATGAAACTAACAAACGCTACTGAACTAGATTCATATGGTTATGAAGAATCATAGCCAACATGTTGCTTCATCCTAAGATAACAAAAATGAATAATCGGTTCAAAACCATCACTAGCACACAAGGCCAGATGAACCAGGGCAAAAATAAATAAATAAATAAATATATACTCCTATTATTTTATATTTTGCCCCTAGCTCCCAGGCGCAGTTCATTTGGTGGGGGAAAAAAAAAGGAAAATCTAGCCCAAAATGAAATAGAAAAACTAGCCAAAGTATAGGGGTTTAAATAGGACGGCTCAGATTCGCCTTTTCTCAGACAAGAAAAAAAGAGCCAACACGCATGGCTGCGAAACCATAGAATGTTGAAAAGACCAGAACGGCCATTCCATACAAACGCAGAGTCGCCTCGCCAAGACGTGGGGATCTTCATTCAATGTCTGGTAAAACTGCTATAAGCAACATCACAGCCGCAATCGAAGAAGAGGAAGAAGAAGAAGAAGAAGGTGGTGATGATGATGATGATGATGATGAAGATGATGAAGAGAGAGAGAGAGAGAGAAGGAGAAATTGAAAGAGCTGTTTGAGGAAGGAAATGAGAAATCACCGGAATGCGCAGCGAATCAGGGAGGGGCAACAGCTCTCAAAACACCCTCCATCCCCCTGAGACTGCGATCCTCATTCTTAAACTAATGAGATTTTGAACCCTAATTTCAGCCTACGAGCTCCTTTTATAGCGAGCATGATGCCAAGTAGAGGGCATACCCGACATTTCATTGACAGGCCGTTATTACAATGTCGTTTTAAGGCGTAATTTTCTTTGTTTTTTTTTTGGAAGGTACTCCCTCCGGTCCTAATTATAGGAGCTATTTACCAGATTTTGGAGAGATTAAGGATAGTAGTTAAATTAGTTAATTATATTTATTTTCCAAAAATAACCCTAATTAAAACTTAAAATTTCACGAACCAGCGGGGAAACATTGAAGCCTGACAGCGAGCGACCCTGTTTGGGCCATTGGATTAGGCTTTTTGCCCTTCATTTGTCTATTGTTCACAGTTCACACTCACTGTTTGCCTCTTTATTAATTAATTATTAAAAAGTATGAAGGGCCAAGATGTCGTACCCTTTAACTATTTGAATTTTTTTGGGCATTTTAGGAAGAAAACAACAAAACTTAAAATTGATCTTATAATTAGGACTAAGATCAACTTCTAAATATATTCCTATAATTAGGACTAGAGGGAGTATTGTGCAAGAAGTATTAGTAGGGGTGATATGGGAAAAATATGACAAAAATTACTCAAAATTATTTTTATAAAAAAAGTATAATTGAAGTGTATATGACATTAATGAGTTGCAAACATTATTTACTTTATAAAATATATAGGTGTATTATTAAATTATTATTGTCTTCAATTATTATTGAGAAAGTATAAATAGGGGTATTATAGGAAAAAATTGACAAAAGTTAAAACTTGCTCTTATAATTAGGACCAAAGCCAACTCTAAAAAGTGTTCCTATAATTAGGACCGGAGGGAGTATAATTTATTCTTCATGTATCAAATAAAAGATAAAGTTAATTTTTTAAAAAACAAAAACAAAATTAAATAAGTTGTATAATCATATCATATTGTGTATCCTTAAATTATATATTAGTTTATTAGTTAAACTAATTAGTTTAGAAAAAATAAAAATAAAAATACTCTAAAAGAATTTAATTAACTTTCTTAGTTTTTCTAAAAAATGTCAACTATATCTTATATATAAAAGAGAGAGTATTATAAATTGTTTTTACCTCTTATTTCAACTGAGTTTCTAAAGTCTAAACATTTCTTTATAATTTGGCTGTAAAAATATTTTTTTTAAAACTATGAACCATGAATGACATTATTTTTTTGTAAAATTATTTTAAATCGGATGGTAATGCATATAGAATCTTATTAGTATAAATTTGGATATCTTTTAAAGTATTAAATACCACAATTTTTTGAGTAAAATTGAAAAAAAAACATAAAATTTTAAAATATTTTTGAAAAATTATGAAAGGATATTCTTAAAAAGCATAAATGAAAAAATTTAGAAGACTGTAATAAATATTACACACAAACAATATATAATACAGGGTTCACAATTTAGTTTAGTTTAGTGTATTAATTTAGGTTTTTTTTTTTTTTCATGTTTTGCAGGTATTGCTATATTGACTACAGTCAACAAATTATATTTGACTTTGAAATATTTCAGTAAAATTAAAGTCTTAAATCGGTAAATATTCATGTTCAATTCATAAAAAAGAATGATTCCTTTATATTCTCTATTTCTTTTGAGTATATCATAAAATTTGATAATTCATTATCCACTTTGTATATCATATCTATGCATGATCACAATAGAATTAGAAATGCTATGGTTACATCATAATCACTCATCGTAGGCTTTTTCTATATTGCAGGTCCCATGTGACAACATAACATTAATTACAATCAATGGCTTGCTTTATGGGATCTAACAAGAAACTTTTTAACTTCCCATATGCATTTTCTCCCCCGGATCTAAGCCCTCATTACACTAGATAATAGATTAGATTGCAAGCTCCTTCCTTCTGGCTCTTTAAGGAACTTTTTATCTTCAATATAAGATTGTAACTCCACAATAATCATGGTCAGCTCAGGTTCTTTTTGTTTCAGATCAACCAAGAAGTTATCAGAGACTACCTTCAGCATCTTCAAGAATTGAGATTTGTATCTTCTATAGAGGCCAAATCCTGCCATCTGAAAGCATAAAATTTTGCTAAGCTTACCAACACAAAAGGAACAAGGCTCAGTCTCTCCTCTTCTCTCTCCTTTAAGAAGCATGCACTTATCGCAGGGGAGGGGTGAGAGAGAGAGAAGCAGAGTAAATGTATCTCACTATTTTGTATTACTTACTTGCAGGAATGCATTGAGCGAAACAGCAGTGTATCGATTGGCTGGGAGATTATTCAGAAACCTAGCAAGCCAAGCCCAACCTTCTTCCAACCCATGTAAGTTCTGAACATTTGGAATTTCAGTCTGTTTGAAGTCAAAACAAAGCATTGTGAGCTTGATCAGACAGATAAGATAAGCAACGGTGGCCAATAAATGGTTGGTGCAAAACTGAAAATCCTCTTGCAGAAATCTGAATTATATTCTCATGTATGCTAAAGAACTTGTCAGAATTGGAAAAACTGTCACGTCAGACCTGAACGAGTGCACCATACACCTTGATGTAAGATTCCAGACGCTTTAAATAATCATCTGTACTCTCAATATTCCCATCATGTTCCCGGTAACCGATACTTTTAAAGTATGCCTCTCTTGATTCAAAGGCGGACTGGAACATTGAGACGAAAAGATCAGAATCTGAATGTAACCACGAAAATTATCCATGCATCCAAAAAGATATATGAAGAGAATATGCATGACCATCTCATCGTGATGCATTAGTATCATCCCACCTCAATAAATAATCCTTCCGGTCATAATTGACTTTTTTAGAGAAACTATGGAAGATAAATAAGCCACTTAATCATATCATATGTTGTGTATTATTAAATTAAATATCAGTTTAGCAGTAAAATAAATTAGTTTGAAGAAAAATGATAAATATAAATACTTTAAAATAACTTATTTAACTTTCTTAATCTCTCCAAAGAAGTCAACAAGGTCTTATATATAGGACTGAAGATAGTATAATAGTAACTACTATTTAAGCTGAAAAGTTAAGAAAATGAAGAAATTGTGCGACTACGTAGAAGAAAAAAGGGGAAACAATCATAAATTTGTATATTCTGCCTATTGGTCATTCTTGATAGCAAAAGGAATGACTTGAAAAGGAAAGTTCTTTAAATTGCTAGAGTTAAAAGGCTAATATTTGCTTGTTTCATGTCTATAAATGGGCACTCAAACCTCTTTGTAAATAGAATTAGTAAGCTCAAATTTTCAGTTGGAAACATACTGAACTCAAGACAGTCAAGAAACACAAAATTCAAATCCTACGAACTCTTGTAACCATAACTAGATCATAATCCTTTTTACTTTACAGAAATCTCAATGACAAGTATGGAAAAGGAGGCAAGGATAAATGTCACCTAAATACCTTTTTGTAAACCATGTGCTTTGGAACAGTGTAAATGCAGGCTCTATGGAACTCAGCTAGCAAAAAATCCATAACATGTGGGACCTGCCTCACAACGTTAATCAATGAAATCCAAAAGTAAAGGGAAAGCAACCCATAGTGTCTAGTCATTGCTTGCTTGGAAGTGATTGTCAACAAACATGGGAATAAAAGCCTTCAGTCCAACAGTGAGGAACCAATTATAAAGCATAGGTTTAGGATAATTAGTCTAACAAGAACAATTGTATGAAAGATTACTAATCATATGCCAAAAAGTATCAAATTCAAAGCCTATACCATCATAGACATCAGCAATCTGAAAGGCTAGAGAGTGAAATGCTGTACCTTAGAGGTAACAAGAACAATGACGTAACCACTTGCAAAGGCAGCATTACCAGGGTTTTCACAGTAGGAAACAACCTGTGAAGTATATCACACGAGATTCTTTATTCTGTCATACGAGGACAAAATATTATATTAAATCACACAATTTTTTTTATTTTTTTTTTGATGATGATGAAGATATATACATGTAATTTACATTCATCATCTGTGATCATAGGGGGAAAAAACCTAAATTACCATGTCCAATCAAATATTTGAAATACTCCATTTGCCGCCTCAAATTTGTTTTGCAAAATATTAAAGAAACAATTTCCCACTTCAAATGTTAATTAGCAGCGCTTGAGAGTTGAGACACTATTTTCTAAAAAAAAATCCCATATTTTTATTTGATCTAAAACCAAACAAGATATCACAGAAAGGTTCCTTATTCATTTAGTATTTAAAAAGTAACAACTGTCAAAGTGACCTCCAGGGATTTGGTTAATGTGTTATTCATTAAATTACGAAGTTGATTACGAAGTTGGAGGCTCGAATTGGCAAGGAAGAAGTATTAAAAAATGATATGGTATTAACAAAAGAAATGAGAGAGAAGAGGGAAAGAGAGAAGAAACAGAGGAATTAGAGGAGAGAGAGATAGAGGAGAAACTGAATACCTCAGCATTCTCATTAGACTGAACAACAATGATCTGAGTTACAATAGGCTTGTAATGTATTTATAGCCTCAAACCTTCTGTCCACTGGCTTTAAATTATAGCGGTATTTCCCTTAATGAACTGACTAACAAACTAACAGAATTAACTAACTACTAACATTCAGAATCTTATTATATTTCCATAGCAAAAAGTTAGTCCAGAGTCCCTTACTGGGTTATTCTAGGAAGAGGCATGGGAATCCTTCAAAAAAGAACTAAGAACAGGGATTTAAATAGCTTTTAAATTTAGTTGCTGTCTGCCTTGTGTTTTAAATGACAGTTATTTTCAGTTTCTATCCAAGAATCTAGGTAATCATTTTCAGTTATTGTGTCAGACTATTAAAATCAATTATGTACTTGTTTTTTTATCATGAATGAGATAATATTCAGTACACATGTCTCACTCTCTCAGGAATTTCATATTCTGGTTCTAGAGTTTCTTTCCTTCCCTTTCCCTCTTCTCCTATCCTCTCCCTACTTATATCTTATCTTTCCAGAACATATCATCAGAACTTCTATAATGGATACATATGAATTAGGGAGGTTATAACTATTTATAGGGAAAACCATTCTTGAGATACCCATAATTTCTTTCAGTTTTTAATTTGGTAGCTACGTGTTTTTTTCTCCTTATTAAATCATTTCATTTTACTCTGTCAGCACAATTAGCTTTTGTATAGGGGCTACCAATGCTAACAGGGCAAAGTTACAGGGGTTAACGGTGATAAAAGAAATTAAAAGATTTAATAAGAAGAAAAATCACACATACCACATTAAAAATTGAAGGTAACAAGTACTTCAAGAATGATTTCCCTTATTTATATCTTGTATACATTTTCTTTCCTTTTATTGAATTTTCTTTTTCCCATATGCCTACCTAATGGGATAAGGCTTTATTCTTGTTTTTGTTGTATTGAATTTGCTTTTTATTGTCTGTCATATTATTGATGCCGTCCAAAACCTATTCCATAACTCACAATAGCATTTAAAATGACGTGGTGAGGAAACAAAGCATAGAGTCCGCAGCAAGAAAGTGGTCAATCAAATAATGCAAAGCTACCTTTCGAGCAAATATTTCAGTGCTGATGGATTGAGGAAATTGAGGGTCATTCAAAAGTTTTATAAGATCATTTGCTTTTGACCTGCAAAATGCACAAAAGTAAAATGATAAGTGGTATGAAACCATACACAAGGATTTGGCCTGCCATTTGTTTTGAAATAAAATCCTCAATCAGAAATATTTCAATGCATATATTATTGTACGTTATGATGGGTCAAAATTTTTCTTAAGCTTATATTTGCAATACAAAAGTCATTCTAACCAAAAGAGAAAGTCAACAAATGCATTTATATCCAAGTCATTTCATGTCATGAAGCAAAGTAATCTCTTGAAAAACTGCCCTAAGCACTCCCTAAATCTTAAAAAATAAAACTTGATATTCTTCTCTATATACAAAACACACAACTTAGTTTCTTCAAATATGCGAGCAAAAAAAGATATATATTTCTTCAAAATGTATGGTCAAATGGGAAACTTTAATGTCAAATAAAGGGAAACTTTAAATTGCAATTTAAATTGAGCAAGCAAATAGAAGCCCCTAAAATTTCTCTGTGAAGCATCAACTTTAGAATAAATTCAAAAAGCAAATTCATATAATAAAATACCAGTGACAATTTTTTTTCCTTTTTTATAGAACCAGTAAAATTAAATTTTGTCCTCCGGAAGAATAAGAAACTGAGAATGGGTAGCTGAAATAGATGTTCCCAACCTGACATTGTCTGTCACACCCCTTATTTGCCTTATCAATCTGGCAATATGACTTTCTTTTTGGGTAAAATCCTGACAAAAGTTGACGTATCATAAGCTGTCAATTATCATAAATAACCAGATGGCACAAATAAAAAAGCACGCATTCTATGATCAAAAAGAACAATGTTCAATTAGAAAATCAATATCACAAACACGTTAAAGAAAAGCAATAAAGGATTAGCAATAATTAGTACATGAAACATAACAAACTAAAACTTCATTAACATCTACAGCATCTACTTCCAGTAATACCTTGTTGGGACCTGAACGTATTGCTTGGTTTCTCTCATATAGCTCTTTCAGTTTCTGTAGCCTCCGATCTTCTAGTTTCAAAGCACTGTCTGCCGCTCGATATGTATACCCTAACATTTTGTACCAGTTGCAATCATGGATCTTACATTTTAATCAAACAGTTAAAATGGTTTTATTATTTATTTAAAAACATAAAACAAATACCAGGTTCCTTGGATTCAGCTTTTGATAGGCTCGATGCACCATCTGTTTGTTGTAACTCTTCAGATGTAATCCTTTTTGAACTTTCTCTTGCATTCTTCTCCATGGCTTCCTTTGCAGCTCTTTTTTCAGCTTCCATTGCTGCTCTTCTCTCAGCTTCCAGTGCAGCTCGTTTTGCTTCCTCAGCTCTAATTGCAGCCTAAAATCCAAAATCGAAAGTTAACAACTCTGGCAACATTTGAGCTGAAGCTGATATGAAAGAATTCTGGAAAGAAAATGGCGTCAAATCTAAATACTCATATAATAGACAAATGAATAAGGTATAAAGAATACTGGAAGAAACATGTGTCAGATTTAAATACCCATTTAATGGAAAAATCAGTGTGGACATTACTAACAAAAAGCACCGGGTAACATGATAGTCATAATCCAGAACATGGTAACAAATAAGTTTCTGCCAGCATGTTCAGACTCCAAAACAAATAAACCAAAATGTAAAAGAAAAATACTAAAGAGCTCACGGGAAAAAGTACATCTTTGTAAACAGGTAATAAATAGCACATCAACATCAACTTGAAATGGAATGTAAAGCAAGAATTCCTATAAAACTTCTCAGTCAAAACAAAACCAAGTGAAAAGTAAAGTTGATATACCTCAGCTTCAGCTTTAGCCTTTTCATGTCGTAATTTTTCCTCTTGCATAGCCTTCTCCCTCCTTTTGGCCTCTTCATATGCAGCGTCACTTCTTATTTTTCTTTCCTCTATTTGCGATTTAAGTTCCCGGTCCTGCTGAACAGCTGTCAAGTGATTATCAAGTGCTTCTGCGCTATATAAAATGGGGAATACAATGATCAGTTTCTTGATTCACCCAACTTATGATTTACCCTATAAAACAACACTACAGAAAAAAGAAAAGCAGGGTAGAGGAATGGTAGATAAGCTCCCATGTATGATAAATTTTAGTTATGGAAAATGAGGAATAAAAAAAAATCAGAACACAATCAAATTCCAAATAGATTCTAACATAAAAATGGATCATTACATATAAAACCATACTTCCC
Source organism: Acacia crassicarpa (assembly GCA_034222035.1). Lineage (NCBI taxonomy): Eukaryota > Viridiplantae > Streptophyta > Magnoliopsida > Fabales > Fabaceae > Acacia > Acacia crassicarpa. The sequence continues at coordinate 30,262,848 of JAWXYG010000008.1, read as the reverse complement.
AACTTCAAACTGGTGTGAATCTCAGAAAACATTAAAATTAGGGGGCAAAAAAAGTCAACAGCCTCAGTATTGGAAGAGGTCCAACATTTGAAAATGAGCCGCTCATATCTTTTGAAATCTTTACATCTCTTGGCCCATTTGGTTTGGTAAGTTTTTTAACGATGAAACTCCTGAGTTCTTCTAAGGGAACCAGATATTATACAACCAAACCACTCATACAAGCATAGATTGAGTAGAGTTAAATGGAATTACAGCGGCAGTAAACCAGTGAGAGGTAAAAGATAAAGAAGAAAAAAAACAAAAATTCTGCCTAGCTTTTAGAAGCTAGAGTCCTCTAAAGTCCAGAATAAGCTTTTCCTCCCTACCCCATCAGCCTACCTCCACATATAACCCCTCTAAGTGATAGTTTCTCTTTCCATCTCAATCCTTTCCATTTAGAATGTCAGAGACAGTTAACAAGAGATGTCTCAACACAGACTTTCTCCATTCGTACCTTTCTGCTTGTATTATTCTTGTTTTTTCACTGATATAAACTTATAGGCCATGGCCCCAAGGTGAGGATCTATCACTATCAAAAAGACAAATCATGTTTACCTCTCAATCCAGAAAGAATTTTTTTTTTTTTTATAATGTATACAAATGGCATTATGCATTTAAAAGTCTGCATTAGACGAATAATCCATAGTTTAAGACCTAAAATACCATGAAAGGGGGGCTGAACCAACTCTTTGAGATTGAACCCACCACCACCCCATAAAAGGGACAACTTTGCCAATGAAGCATTGCACCAGGTGCAAAGGGAAAAATCAATTTCACGTTTTCTTATATTAAACTGTGATTAAAAAACAGACAGGCAGACGAAAGGAAAAGATTATAAACCCTTGAAAGAAAGGTGGGAGGGAGGAGGCAATCCAATCTTACATCCTTCGCTGATATTGAGTATCAAACTTCTTATCTAATTCCTGTCTTGCTTCTTTATATTTCTCTACTCGAAGAAGAGCAGAGGCACACTTCTCGCTCTCATTCATCAGAGCTGTTTCCAGGGCTGAGATCTGATTCCTAATGTCATCCTGTAAGTATAGAATGCCAGAAATAAGTCTAATACATATAAGAAAGAAAAAAAATTGACTATATGATTTATGTTCAAGAGTGTTAACTTTTTAGTCTGTAAGTAACAAGCTAAACAGTTAACATTTATAGTTACCGCCATGATCACCCACCTTAACCCGAAGCTGGTGTTCATGAGACAGTTCTAATAGGGCACCTTCAACCTCTCCCACTTCATTCATCAAGTAACCTTGCTCTTCAAATGCTGGGACAATGTCGGAACTGTCACTGTCACTGAGACATCATGTAAAGTGCAAAATGTCACTGTAAGAAATTCTAATAAAAGGTTTTCAATTTGATCAACAGACAATATGATATTAATATTAATCTGACTAGATCCACAGAAATTGCTTATTATTATTGGTGTATGGTTCCTACAACAAAGTAAATATGTGACATCCTAAAATACAGCTGGAAATCAAGGAGTAGGCACCTCAGATAGAGTTCATTGCAGCCAAATCGTTTCCCAGCCTCAATAGTTTCATCCTGCTCATCTTCACTCTCACTGTCCTCCATCTCATACTCAGGGGCATGCAACATAAAAGGTCTACCTCTTTCAATTTCATGCCCACTATAAAGTCTCTCAAAAAAAGAACAACAGAAAAGTTTAGAGCACCAACATATAAGTTTTCTTTGGCACAAATAATAAGGTGCAATTAACTGAATATGGAAAGATAGTATATTCTTCCATTTATAAGCATCAATAAAACAAACACATACACGAGAAGATTAAGAATGTGGTACCTATATATTGATTTAGTAGGAAAAGGATCAGTGCAAGAAGTAGTGAGCTTCATCTCCAATGCATTAAGTTCCGACATTAGATCATCAAAAGTCCAATCTGGCTCAGGTTCAGCAGTAATGCCCTCTGCTCTTTGAGGACAACGAAGGTCTAATTTCATGGCTCCCCTACAAATAAAGATCCTTAAGTCAGGCACATCTATTTCAGGAAAGCAATAACCGTGAGCCTCTTTGTCAATGACGGTGAAAAATTAACTAAACTTGAATAAGAAAAAGATTGGCAAGGAATATGGATCAAATACTACCTCCTTATACATCGAAACATGGAACTTTCTATCGGCTGAGTATCAACAACAACAACACTAACAAAATCAGATCATTCAAAGAAGTTAAACTTACATTGTTTTGTACGAAGCAGTAATATTTGGAGACTTGATAGGATGCTTATTTATTGGAAGTTCTACCAAGAAGAATGGTTGAGCTGATAAATCATCCAACAAAATGAAAAGCACCATAAGAATTAAGAATTTCCAGTCATTTTTTAATAATGTGTCAAAACAGTCAAGCCGTCTATGAAGCAACAAGTATGTAGCTAATGCTATGTAAAAATATGGTAACAAAAGCTGGAAATTATGCTTTTGCTCAAAACTGCAGTTTACGCAGACAACAAATGCTGGATGCTCTCCTCCTTTACAAAATCGAGCACAGTCAAACACCATTCCCTAATTCTTTAATTTAAAAGGGTAAAGGAGCAAAAATACACCTAAGCTTTAGACTCAGGAGCGTCCAATACCATATGCTTTCTGGAGGAGCAAAAATACACATGAAGTTTTAAAATGAGAGCAAAAATCTCACCACAGTTAAATTCCTTTAACAAACGTTAAGTGCAATGTGAAAACACCAAAATACCCCTGAACTCAAAAGTTTTCAACCCAAGATACCCCTGAACTCAGTCGAATCTTCTTCTCCTCCGGCGAGCAAAAAGGAACACTGGGTTAAACTATGATGAGCAATTCTTGAAAACCCGATTTCAATTTTAACAGGATGAGGAAAAAAGCATTGTTACGGCTTTGCCGTAAACCTTGTTTATATAGATTTGCAATTGTTCCCATCTCCAAAATGAATCGGAAATCTGAAAACTCGTCCCACTCACTATGAAGCCCCCATTGCAATTCAGCTAACATCAAACAGAACCCAAATCAACATGAACCTATCATTTAGATGACATACATCACTATAGCCAGTTCATAATCCACCGTCTACGACTAAAATACACTTTCCCCGACAAATAAATGAATTGTTAGCTAAAAAATGGCAAATATGTGAATTCAGAAAAATTAAAAGCAGTACCGACGGCGGAATCGAGGCAGAAAACGACGGATGGCAATTGCCCCCAAATCACAAGCGTCGGAGCAACAACGCTGAGCAAGAGAGAATTTGCCAAGAAATGAAAATCACTAACCAAGAGGAAGCGAAGAACACAAGTATCGTCGAATCGCTCCTCAAGATTTCTGATTCAGTGCACAAGTCGACGGCCATTCTCCATTTGGGATGAACTAGGATCGAGCAAGAGAACTAGGAGGCCAGTCGAACCCGGTTTGGACCGATTCACGCCGACGCTGACGAGGATTCAGAGATGAAACTAAAAACTGGAAATGAAAAGAGACGAGTTTCGAGCAGGATCTGACCCCGGGGGAGTGAGAGGGGGTAAAGTTGGCAATTACAAAAAGTGTGACATTTTTATTTTTTTAAATAGCGTGGGGCCCACCTTGAGACTAAGATCATTAATGAGATTTAACGTGTATTTTTACATCCATTTTGAAAGTTCATATACATTTTCCCTTCTCCGGAAAGCATAGGGTTCGACCAAAAAAAAAAAAAGGAAAGCATAGGGTGGTAAACGTTTTTGAGGATAAAGTATATGTGTATTTTTGTTAATTTACCCAATTTAAAAATTTAGTAGTCATGGAATTGACAATTTAATAGGATGGAACAATATTTTGTTAACATCTATATTCTCTCATTACCTAAAATAAAAACATCCATTTGAGTAATCGGAAATTTGTGGAGGAACAATCATAGAAACTCAAGTGAAGAAAACAAAAACATCAACTTGAGTTCAACTGAGCAGAAATTACCAGTCGCCTTTGCATCAGTGGCTAAATGGAAGTGGGACATCCATTGAGAGGAAGAAAAATACAGATCAAGAAGATAAACAAAGCTGAACAAGTCCGTTCGGGGGGTCTCAAGCATGAAGAAGAAAAATGAAGAAGATAGCTACTCACCGACGCGAAGCTAGACGCTATGCACTCTGGAGACGGCCGGGGAACGGAGTGCTGCACGGTGCTTCCAGGGTCTTCAGTCTGCACCTCCAGCTCCAGAGTCGGAGGGAATTTGAGGAGGGTAACAAAGTCACTTGAATCTTCTGTTCTATACAAGGATTATGTTAATTTAACTATATTAAAATTAAATTACTTAATTACTGGTAGTATATTAACCGTAGACGGACGTAGAAGTGAAATTTTTTTTTTAAAAAAATAGAGTTAAAGTACAAATTGCTCCAGAAATATTGGTGCAGTCTCAATGTCGTGCTGAAAGTTTTTTGGTTCCTTCTTTCTCTTCTTCTTCTTCATCAGAGACTGTCCATCAGCTAGAAGAGTGAATAGAGAGCATCATGACGAAACAAATTTTGTTCACTTTAATCCCCAATATTATTAGTATTAAATCTCAGACACGAGCATTACAATACAAATTTCCGTTCTTACTATACCATTTTCAAATTGTTTCCATAACCGCCATGTTAAATCTAGAAATAAAAGCAGAATCCGTTAACCAAAACAGAATCGATATGCAGACAAACAAAAGCAGACCTGCAGTGGCGGCTATGTAGCACCGATACGGCAAAATTTCCAATTTCAACGAATCCGATACGCGTCTGGGACGATACGCTGCAGACACGGCAAAATCGCGAATCGGAAAGGTCAACTTCGCAGTATACTGTCAAAATGGCATTTCTGTACACTTTTCAATAAAATTTGGGCGTTTTTCAGCTGAGATTTTTGGCAACAAATTGCCCTAAATCGATGATTCTTCTCTCCCGACAACAGTCGCCTCCGTCTCTCCCAAACGACGACGCCATCGCTGTTCTGCGGTTCTACTTCTTTGATGCTTCATGCGTCCGTGTTTGCTAGGTCTATGGGTGTGTTTTTTTTGCTCTTCAATTCTTCGTCCGTTTTTATTTCCTAGGACTGTGAGTGTTCTTCGATGCTTCGATTCTTGGACTGTGAGAGTTGAGAGAGATGGTAATGGGCGACAGACTTGGTTGCCATTGCTAGGACATTCACCTCTCAGCTTTGCTAGGACCTGCGTCCGTGTTTGCGCTTTGCAGCCCTGCAATTGATTGAAAGCTAGAAACTATTTTATTTAATTGTTTTAATTATGGGAAAAATATTTCTCCTAGAATTATCTCCAGTGATCTTAAAACTAAGTCGTTTTGAATTAATGAAGGGTATATTTATAATTGCAGGTGAATTAATGAAGAGTGTTTCTGTATTTACACCTTTCATTAATTCACCTGAAATTACAAACACACCCTTCATTAATTTAAAACGACGTAGTTTTAGGATCACTGGAGATAACTCTATCTCCATTGACAGGAGAAATCCTTTACCCATTAATTATATTTTTTGGTGGGAAAAGCTGACGTGGAGATGCAAATGTTATTAGTGGAGATATAGTAATTTTTTTTAATATTATTTTGTTAATGTGAAATACATTTTATCTATTAAAAATATTATTTAATATTAAGACGTATCAGAACTTATAAAAATATTCATATTTTTGAAGGAACATATCGAAATCACCCTTATTGGTATCGGTACAATATAGAACGGCAGTATCTTGAGCTTCGCACACAACATGCCCACTACAACGAGCGATTATCAATATAGATTTGGCTACGATTTACTTTTTTTTCCATCTCTTCTTATCCTCTTCCTCATCTTAACCATTAGATTGAAATTTAAACAATTTAGATTTAAGATTTTATTTAAAAAAAATATTTTTATATTAATAAAATAGTAAATTATTAAAAAATATATAAAAACAATATTTTTATAAAACATTAAACCTAAACGATTAAGATTTTAATTCAACGGTTGAGATGAAAAAGAGAACGGAAAGAGGATGGAAAGAGAAGTGGACCGTAGCCAACCCCTATGAACGAATAACATGACTTCTATCTGTTTAATCTTATACATCATTAAGATTAAGCATCCAACTTCACAGCTCACTACTATACTGATTTGAATTTGACCCGTTTAGTTAAATGAATATATTATATATAATATAAAAACTTTACTACTAAGTCATACTATCATTTATGTACTATAAATATCATTTATTAAGATTTTCCAATTTAATAATATTTATATCTTCAATTAAGAATTTTATTGTTTTAACTTAATTGATTTTCCAATTTAATAATATTTATATCTTCAATTAAGAATTTTATTGTTTTAACTTAATTTATGTAAAACAAAATATCTAAAAATATGTTAAAAGGACTCAAAGCCCACGAATTGGCTCAAAGCTCGTATATTAACGAGCCAAGCTTAAAAAATGGGCAGATTTTAGAGCCCGTTTGGTACAACGAACTTGGTGGAGGAAACAGGAACTTAATACAGTTCCCATGTCGAAAACGAGTTTGCGCGCCAAGTGCCTGGAAACTCATATTCCCGCCATCGGCTAAGCTCCCACAAATGTGGGAAAATGAGCTCCCTCAAAAAGTAGCGGGATCTTGAAAAATGTTCCAAGAGAGTGAATTAGTAGGACTAAAAAGCCCCTATGAAATTATAAATAAGAAAAGCCCCTGTGAAATTATAAACCAGAATCGATCTTTGAGCTAGAAGAAAGAGTAGACAACACCGTGAGCTTCAATCGAAGGAGTAAGCAAGCAAGATCGAATTGAGGTAAGAGTGAATGGCTTTTTTTTTTTTGTTCATTGTGCGATGTGCGTGTTAAAAATGGCAAGGGCCTGGTTGTGACAGCTGGCGGCGCAAGCACAGATATGAGTGGGGAACCAATTTGGTGCTTTTTGCCTTGTCTTCTATGTTTTAATTTTTTTTATATGATTCAGGAGACTAGAGGTTGCCTAACATGATTACTCCTGCTTACCTATTTAAATGTGTTTTGAGATGATTCAAGAGATTTGTTTTGCTTCAGTGTACTGGTTCACATTATGTGATGTGAGTTCGAACTTAACTGTTTGGTTCGAACCTGAACATCTGTGTTATTTTGCAGTTGAAGTTTATCACCGTGGTTTACTGATTAAACTAAGGGTTGTTTTTTCCTGCTATGATTTCTGTTTTATGTCATTTAGCCTTGTGCACATCTAATTTTTCAGTTTGTTAGTTGATTTCTGTAAAGGTCTCTTGTTCTCAACTTCTCATGTTTAACAGCTATTTTGTTTATATCATGATTTATTGCAAGTTTGTCTTCATTGTTAAACAACATTTATCCGATGGCTAAAAAAAAAAAAATTCCATTCCACTTTTTTTTTTAGGTTTTTTATTTTTAGGGGCAATCTGGGAATTTTGCCTCAACTTCCTACTTAACCCACACTCAATTCTTCATACCAAACATTTTATTTTCCTTCAACTTCAATTCCATTCTCATGTTTACCAAACAGCTTTAACTTTCTAAGTTCCCTTTAATCTTCCCTTCCATTTCTTTCCCTCCTATAAATTCTTTTCCCCCCTTAAATGTTCCTTGTACCAAACAGGCCCTTAACAGTCAGAAATAAACGGGCCGCTCGTTTTTCGGCTCTTTATCAAAGAGGTGAGAATTTTAACCCTAAAAGAAACTGTAGTTTATTCATCAAAACCATAAAACGACATACATATAAGACCACCAAATCCAATACAACATTTAAACATATATTTTATTTCACAACTGATTCCATTAAAAAAGGGTTGAGTGATGGCAAAAAAAAAAAATTTAAAGGTTGAGGAGCAAAAATACCCATAAACTTTTTTCTGATAAGCACCAAAAACTATAGTATGTTGTGGGCTATGTAGATATCGGGTTGGAGTTTTTTTGTTTTTTTGGGAGGGGGAAGTTGAGAATGAGAGGGATAGAGCTGGGCATCAGTGCCAAGGCTTAAAAGGGCTGACCTTTTTAAGCCCGAGTTAAGAAAAACATATGTTTTCCAAGGCCTAGCCTGAGAGCATACAGGCTAAGGTCGACCTTCCAAGGACGAGAGTTATTTTTCTAAATTTTAATTATTGTTCCTACGTTTTTTTCCCCAAAGAAATATAATTAGTAAATTACAACAATTAAATTTCTAAGTTATCAAATAAATATTGTCAACATAAAAGTCTAAACAATATGCATCATGTAATAAGCAAACACCTTCATTAATTCAAAATCAAAAGTAAACTATTGTCCAGTAACAACTCACACAAAGTATAAGAAACTTACTAGTATGCAATATAAGTATGATGACTATCATTTTCATTTTCTTTGCCACTATCATCAATTTCAAAGACATTTAATTGTGCTTCACTTCGAGTGATAGGTTTTGCTTCATGGGAAAAAATATCAAGAATTTCTTCCGTTGCATCATGAATACTAGAGGAACAGGATGTCGATTGTCAACTCCCCGGCAGTGTGGCAAACTTCGCTAGCTCAAGCAATGAAGCATTTATGCCGTGAATCCGTGATGCAGTGATGCACGATTGTGTGTGCTTGAGGCTGAGGCAAAATGCGTGAAGTCAATGACAAAAATGAGTGAGACTGTGGGAGTAACTGAGTGAGTGAGTACTGCACAACAGGGCTGGCAAGTAACTTCCTTCATGGTTAGACTCGGTCAGCAAAGTAAGTGGGCAACTGTCAATTGGTTAAGTTAAAAAAAATTAACTGGCCTAACAAGGCTAGCCCTAGGCCTTGTAGGGCTAGCCTTTTTAAGCCCTCAACCCTACAAAGTTGACCCTTTTATGCTTGAGTTCATTTAAAGGCTCTACTTTAAAAGCTCGACCTTTGAAGGACCAAGGCTTAAACATGCCGGCCTGACTCTAGAAAGGGAGGACCTAAGAGGAAGAAGGGGGGAGTGGAGAGAGAGTGATGTAAGGAGTTTTTTTTTTTTTTTTTCCTTTTTTCTTTCTAATTAAAATACTCATTTAAATAATAAAATGTGGGGCCTACAAACAAAAAAGTAACAATTGTTAACACTTTTGCATCCATGAAAAGTTTATAATGTCAAGTGTTCATTGGAGAAAAGTTTATAAGCATTTTTGCTCTTTAACCCATTTTAAAAATATCTAAAGTTAAGGATTTGTCAATAGATAATGTTGCTCCAATACACAACCAAAAGGCCACTAGTACCAATCAAAAATACGGTTGTTGCTATTGAATGATAAAATGGATTTTGAAATTTATTAACATCCTCCAAAAACATGCACTATTAATAATCCTACCAGTATCAAAGCCATTAAAAAAGAACACCCAATAATTTATTGGGCACTATACGAGGTACTAGAAATATAAGAAAGAAATATCATTCATGCAATATTTCAAAAGAGTTGCAAATGGATTTGCAGGTCCATAATCATTGATGGTTCTACAATTTGTAAGCCTACATTACAAGCAATAACACAACACCTTAAACAGCTAAAATGAGAAACTTTAACGAGGAGGTCCAAAAATCAGTCAACACTACAAATACTAGCTAAAGCTTCAGTCGTCTTTCGAACTAGCTACAACACTACCATACTAAACTACCAACTCATATAAGTGATCCACAAGCCACAACTTCGATGGTCATCCTTTTCTTTGATTTGATCATGCATTCCGGAAGGGAATCTCAGAAAGCCCTGGACTTCAGTGAAAAGACCATACTACGAACAAGGGTATGAAAGAGGCTCGACTCAGTCCGCTTTGGATCTACTCCCTTCGGTCCTAATTATAAGAGCTAGTTGACTTTTTGGAGAGATTAAGAAAGTTAATTGAATTACTTTAAAATATATTTATTTTTTCCTTCAAACTTATTCGTTTAACTAATAAACTAATATATAATCTAAGAATATTTAACATATGAAATGATTAAATAACTTATTTAGCTTCCTTAATCTCTCCAAAGAAAGTCAATTAGCTCTTATAATTAGGACCGGAGGTAATATTTAAAATGTTTTTTTTTCTTTTTTTGCTCGAAAGAGATGCATATATTGTTGGAAATTATACCCTAAGGGCAAGTCATTGTACTTTAGACATTTATATTATTTAAAGTATTCTCTTTTAGTTATCATTTCATTTGCATGTTTACATTGATAACTGTATCCCTAGATATTCTTATAGATTATCCTAAATGTCCCTAGTCGGTCATCTACACAAGAGCTAAGATAAGTTAAGACCAGTATGACTTTGACGAGGTATGGAGATACGAATCAAAGTCATGGGCACTTGTAAGAGTATAAAGTGTTAGACCGACCCACTATGAGAAAACTGTATAGATTAAGTCATAAGCTTATCTCATGTATAACCGCATCACAATGCCCTGTGACCTGAGATCATCATGGATTCCTAGATGATGAGTCACTGACCTTTGACTGGGTGATGATAAAGACTGGGATCGGGATCAGTGGTTTTCATGTGGAAAAATGTGACTGGTCAAGATGGAATTTGTCCCTCACATTTGTAGAGAGATAATACTGGGCCCCTCGATGAGTGAGTCTAAGAAATGTATAGCCATACTATGATTGAAAGGAGTTTCCATTTCACTTATTAAACTACTCAAGAATCGAGAAAGTAATGGTCAAGAACAGGAAGTTGACATTATCCATGCCTCATCCTTGACTAAATTATCGCGTGACAAAAGGGACGTGATATGGTTGTACGATAGGTTGTATTGTGTCATCGATCCCCATATGAATTGGATAGTTGCAATGTATTGTTAAAGGCCGCTTGCGACTTGTGTGCTGGTACAGTATTGGCCCACTACCAATCTCATATGAGCCTGCAGGGTCGCACACAAGAATAACCCAACACGAGCAAAAGTGTCCAGATTCATTGAATCTTAGATTAATCTAAGATTTAATGAATACTGAATTTAATCTGTAGTGAATATATATGTATATATATATTAAATTCGAAAATAATATAATAATATTATTTAATGGAGATTATAATATTATTATATAATATTTGTTTTGTATTTGATTTATTTGATAAATTAAATATCTAAGATAAATAGAGATATTGTATCTCATTTAATTTTTAAATAAAGATATCATATATCTATTTAATTTAAATTGAGATATAGTATCTCAGATTTAATTAAATTGATAGATATAGAGATAAATTAAATCAGAAGGCTTTTAATTTGGATTAAATAAATAGATTAGATTAGATATATGAGATAGATTTAATTTATTTATTTTTTTAATCCAGATTCAAAATTTGAATTTCAAATCTGGCTTTTAATTCAGATTAAATAAATACATTAGATTAAATTTATCAGATAGATTTAATTAATATATTTGTAATCCTGATTCAAAATTCGAATTTCAAATCTGGCTTTTAACTTGGATTAAATAAATACATTAGATTAGATCTATCAAATAGATTTAATTAATATATTTTTAATCAAGATTGAAAATTCGAATTTCAAAATTAATGAGGATTAATTTTGAATATAATACACTGATCGGGTTTGGAAAAACCTACGGACTTTTTTTGAGCGTATTAGAAAGCCACGAGAAACCCTAGAGTGAAATAGAGAGAGACACACAGTTCGAGGCGCTAGCACGCTGCCGCATCCGTGCTCGGAAATTATTTGTGTGGATACCAGTAGAAGAAGCCGATTCGTGGAGTCGACTTCTGCTGATCGAGAAGGTAGCCCACCAGTCCAAATAGAACGAGACGCATTCCAATTCAGCGCATAAGTAAGACTCGGATTCCTTGTCCTTGATTTAAACGTGGTTGATCGATCCTCCGAATGGGATTCGTAAAATATTTAAATCTGCTGCGTGTACAGATCCCAACATATATTACCAACAACATTAAACAAAGTAGCAAATACAGGATAGCTAATAAATACCAAATACATCAGACTAAAATAAAGTACCAAAAGATAGCTCCCAACAAATGGGAAATATAGCAAGGAAAAAAAAATAACTAAGTCACCCTTCGTTACAAGATTGAAAGGGAACAGCAACATCCATTCCAAGATTAGCCTTCTGAGCATCCAAGGTTAAAAGAGATAGCAAAGGAAGTGGTGGTTGAAAAAACGAACCCCATCGAGCACACCCCCTTATAAGCAATTGCTGGTAGAAAATCAGCAGCTCTATTACTCTGTCTAGAGATAAAAGATACAGAGAACTCAACCTTGTTAGACAGAAAGCAATGAAATTATGGCTTATTCCTCTACTCTCCAATCAAATAAATCAGGAGATTTTGCATCAATACTAAACATCAGGGGAAGACAATCAGTTTCAAAAATGACTTTATCATGGCCTAAATCAAATGCTTACATTAGAGCCCTTTTAAGAGCCAATGCTTCAGTCATAAATGTAGAGACAGATTTCACTTTGTCTACATAACCCCATTTGAAACAACCAAACTAGTCCCGACATACTATACCAATTGCGCTATCTTCCCTTCCCGGTACATACGCCCCATCTATATTAATTTTCAACCATCCAAGATCAGGGGGATGAAGATGGAATATCACCTAGAGGGGGGTGAACAGGTGATTACAAAAATTCTTTCGCAAGGCAAACATGAATACCAAAGATGAAAATGAAAGGTAGAACAGAAAGACACAAGAAGTTATCCTGGTTCAGTCTAACTCTTCGACCTACGTTTACTCCCCAGAACACCTAATATTTCCACTTTCTTTCAAAGACAATTACACTGTATTCGGATGATCCTTTCACCATGACTCACTCCCCCTTACAAGCTGTAATTATACACCCACACTCAAGGTTCCACAACCTTAAGATTTTACAAAACAATAATCAAATAAGTGTTTAGAAACTCCTCACGATGCTAAGCTCACTACACTCATGGTCTCCAATGGTAGCTTAAGTGACAAAGTTGACAAGATATTGAAGCATCTCAACATTGGGTCATCTTCTGCTTTTGGGTCTTCTGCTGGTCCAAGCACTTCTACTCTGAAACCTGACCCTGAGTCCTCCTCCTCTCCCTCCTTCACTTTCACCAGCCCTCAGGTTTCACACTCCTCACCTGAACCATCCACTCCTATTTCCCCTCTCCAATTTCCACTTCCACTCCTGCCACAGTAGTCTTACCATTCTCATCTCCTATCACACCCACTACTGAGGTCCTACCACATTCACCTCCTGCTACTCCACTCATTGACCCTCTCCATCAATCCTCTATCTCAACTCCTTAGTTTGAAGATGACAAAGGGGGAGAGAAAAGCCAAGACTAGAATTTGAGTTTGAAGAGTTGTGTAGTATTTGTGTGTAGTGTCTTAGTATATTTCTGTTTTGTGCACTCTGAACTAATGTATTACTTTGCACATTATAAATGAAATTCAGTAGCTTTTCAAATTGTCTACCTGTTTATTGCTTCTGTTGCTTATCTCTGATATTCTAGAGTTGTTATATGCAAATTCATGTTTTCAAAATGACTAAGATTTTCAAAATACCATTTCTATGAACACTTCTGAGGCTTCTCAACCAATGTCAAATGCAAAACCTCTTTTCAAAATGCAAATTCTGTCAAATTCTTGAAATCTTGGTTTACAAGTGTTGTCATCATCAAAAATGGGGAGAATGTTAGTTCTCTATATGTTTTAATGATAACTGACAATTGTAAACTCAAGTTGAAGTTTGTCTTTGGTAAGTTGAAAAACTTACTGTCAAAGGCAAACTCGAGTTTTGATTTGACAGAGAGTAGCTCAATTTTTTAATGAACTAAGTAAAACCCCAATTTTCATAGAAAAGTCAAGTTTTGGTCTTACAAAGAGCACTCCAAGTTTTTCACATTTACAAAAACTCCAATTTTCAGAGAAAACTCCAGTTTTCACCACACAGAGACTCATCAATATTTTCTGAAGAAGACAAAACTCCAGTTTCCGTTTAAAAACTCGAGTTTTGGTCATACAGAGAGTCTCCAACATTTTGAGCTTATGGAAACTCCAGTTTTGATATGGAAACTCCAATTTTCAGTTTGTCATAAGTTTTCCAACTTTTTGAGAAAACTCGAGTTTTGGTTTGGAAACTCGAGTTTACACTTGGCAGAGAGTTTTCACGTTTTACTCAGTTTTTGAAACCGCTAGATTTCATGGAAAACTCCAGTTTTGACTTGGCATAGATTTCTCAAAGTTTTCATACTTAAATGAAAACTCGAGTTTCATTTTGGAAACTCGAGTTTTGGCCAAGCCGAGAGCTTTTCTCTTTTTCAATGTTTTGAAACCTCCAGTTTTAGATGAAAACTCCAATTTTGAAGTTTTGAACTAAAAATCGATTTAACTTATCAAGAGTTCAAAACTCGAGTTTGGAAATGGAAACTCGAGTTTTGAGTTCCTGTTGAAAACTATGGTCCAAAACTCAAATCGCGACTTTCCTCTTTGGAAGGAGGAAACTCAAGTTTAGTTATGGAAACTCGAGTTTTGCTATTAGTGCACAGTGACAAACTCCAATTTTGATAAACAAACTCGAGTTTGTGTCGTAGAGTTTGAATTTTAAATCTAACGAATTTGTGAAATCTTCTTGTTTGATCTTAAAACTTCCTATCATCATTCATTAATATTCCTAGCTATATTTAACCACTTTGTTAGTGAGTTTCAGATGATCTAGAGGATATTAAATGAAGGTTAAAAGCAAAAGCAACAAGTGATGTCAGCACATTAAATGCAAAGTCCAGAAAACTTGCATCCTTTTGGATAATCATTCTGCACACGTTACCAAAGGATTAATGTTTGCTTTCCATATCCAGTAGTTGCTCTTCCAACGGATTAATATTCAAGAAGTCAACCATAAACTTCTGTGCAACTGGATTAAGCAAAGAGTAGAGAGAAAAGAATACCTAAGCTCATCCTAATCCTTCCTGAATGTCTCCAACGGTTACATTAAGGATTACAATAGTCATTTAATATTCTCTTGATATAAATAGAGTTGCATTCAAGTCTTCTCAACAACTAATCTGCTAAAAACGAATTGCATTCAAGTTTACCAACTACTCTTTCAGTTTTCACTTGTAAAGTATCTTTTGATACATTGATCTTCAGTGTTTATATTTATCCATTCTTAGAGAGAGTTCATTTATTGCAAATAATTTATTGTAAGAATCTCAAGTCAGGGGACTTGGAGATTGGGTTATTGATTGCAACTTGTAAGGGGGAGTAAGTTCTAGTGAGATAATTACTCTTGAGTTACATAGTGTGTAATTAATTGATATAGTGAAATCCCAAAGTGTCTCGGGACTGGACATAGGTCAAGAGGTTGGATCAAACCGGTATAAATTTCGTGTGTCTTGCTCTACTTCCCTGTACTCTGTTCAGCTCTGTTTTTAGTGTTAAAAAACAGAGCAATTTGAAAAGTTTTTAAAAATCCCCAATTCACCCCCCTTTTGGTGATTTAGCTCCACTTTCAAGGATATCTACCTTAACCTTCTCAGTCCACCACACTGCTAGGCCCCCGCTCCTACCTACAGGATTCACAAGCCATTCATCAAAATAACCACAACATCTTCTCAGCTTTTTCGTGTACCGAGCCTTCTGCTTAGTTTCCATCAAGAATACCACTTGGGGTTTTTTCCGAAAGCACTCAAGCTTCAAATTCTTGGTTGTCAAGGCAACCCCAAGACTTTGACAATTCCAGGCTAAGATATTCATGGCACACCGGTGGTTGGTCCCATCCAACCACCGACGTTATGAGTAGAAGAAACAGACTGGGATGAAGAAAGCTCACTATCTCTTGTAAGCCAACGATCTAGGAAATCAATTTCAGGCAACCCTGTGATACCAACCATATCTGACGAGCTCTAGGCATTACTATTTCCTCGCAAAACAGCCTTCACGACATGATAAAATTTCCTATGCCCTTTATGAGACTTTTTCCCCGTGGAGTGGGTAAATTGGGGGTACGGTCGAGAGGCAGCAGGGGGATTTAGAATAGAGATAAGATCATTAAACAAAAGCCTCCTCTAGCACTTAAGAAAATCAGGGCTTATGCCCACCTCACAAGGCCTCTTAATATGACAACACTTCATAGATATCACCATAACTGAAATTGGTGAGAGCCCATTGTAAGGAATTACAGCATCATGGTTGGGCTCAGATTCCCCCAAAAATTCCACGTCGTATTGCTCCTCCAAATTCTCGCCTAATGGGTCATTATTGGAAGGGACTTCTATGTTGAACTGCTACTCCAGATTCGTATAGGTTGGGCCATCATTTAAAATACTCACTGGGCCTACTCTAGGGGATTGAGTCACCAAAGAATCACCCAACTCCTGAATGGCCCAATGAGTGTTTTACTTTTGACTAACAAAACACTCCAAAGAGACAATCGGTGCATCACGTGATGAGCCAGCCCCATGCTCATTAATTATCGTTTGACCCTCCTGACATCTCTGACCATCAAATACCATACTACCCGTCGTATTCCTCTTCCATGTTTCTACCTCCATCTGACACCCAATCTCCTTCCTTGGTTGTCCTTGGTCCTGACAAAGAGTCAACCTAGGATCCCTATTGTCTTCGGTTGTCTTCTTTAACTCCGGTGGTCAACTCCGACGTGTACGACCTCTACCCTTCTGATGACTTTTTAGAGTAGCTTCATACCAACCCTCCTTACACACCTCCAGCACTTCATCAATGGTGTGCACTGCACTTGTACTGAGCCAGCTACCAAACTTCTTCCTTCCGTCCCAATTGTCTCTCGTCACAATAGGAAATTTGCAAGCTTGGTCGTCATGTCCGAGCCTACCACACTTATAGCAAAAATTTTGCAGTCTTTTGTACTTAACAGATACCCAAGCCGACTCCTTCCCCAATCTCGGAATCCAGAAACCAGGAATCAAAGGTTCCTCCGGATGCATTAGCAACTGTACTTTGATAAATCCTCTTCCAAATCTACCCTCCACATTCTGCCATTCAAACATAACCAACTCCTTAACAGAGTTCCCTAAAATCTTCGCCTAATTATCGTCAAATGCTTCCAACGAGAGACCATGAAATTGCATCTAGAAAGGCGCCTCTCCAAACTGAACGTCTTTCAGAATCATACAGTCTTCCCGAATCTGAAGGTTCAAAAGGTATCCCTAAATCGACCATAGGCGACCTTTAAGAATGCGAGAATAATCTTTGGCGACCCTAAAACAAAATAAAAATGGTAACTGATTGCGATCAAGCTCATATACCTCCAAGTCATCATCTCCATGTTGCCACCCCTTCTTAATCATAAATATAACTGTTGGGATATTTAAGTTTTTGCCAATCAAGATTTTCCCAACAAGAGTACCCCCCTAAATCTCCGCCTTCCTTTCCAAGTTCAAGACCACTTCTTTCAAACCACCACCACCACTACTTTGGCTCATGGTCTCGCCTCCATACCACCACACACCTAAGAACAAAAGACACGAGCTCGCACACTCAAAAGAAAAGGCACACTAACACACTCAAAGAAGATAACACACACTCACACACCCTAAGATACACTCAAAAAAGGAAGAAAGGAGAACACATAGAAGGATGATCGCTATTCGAATAACCGCTACCGGATTGATGCACTGGGAACTTAGACAACCCTCAGGCAGGAAGGAGGAGCACTCACACAGGAGAGAGACACACTACCTTATTACTCGGCATGCTTGTTTGTATAACAAATGTTTTTTTTTCACGACCAAAACATTGATAAAAGATAACAGAAATAGTACCAAGTAACAATGGCAGGGGATTTAGAAAAGCTAGAAATCCTAAATATGAATTCTATCTCCAAAACCAGTTGATCAAGTCAAAGCAAGTAGCAACTAGAATAGGATATGAAACCAATGTACTTTAGCTCCAAGAAAGACAACATAAGGGAACTCACTGCAAAAACCCAAACCAAAGTTGAAAAACGAAAACTAAGAACTTGTTTGGTTTGAGGGGAGGGAGAGGGAGAAACAGTTACTAAATAGCCCATGAAAAATTATCAATATTTTACAAATACACACTCAACAAAAAAGGATATTCCCTTTATTAATGGCAATTTAGTCAATATCCTCCTAGGATCCATCCCTTACATTCCCTCCTCTTAAACCCAACATGGATTCATCTCTCCCATTCCCTCCCCTTAAACCCAACACAAAAGGAAAGGAGGTATGAAGGGGAAGTAGATCGAAAAGGAAAAGAAAATAAATGATGAAACAAAAACAATGAAATAAGTCGGTGGAAGGGAGAGAAAGGCTATGAATCAACGAATGATAAAAAGGGTGAAAGAGATGGAGCTTCAATTGATGGAAGGCAAAGAAAGATGATGAAAGATGAAAGGAGGAGTGTTGGTCAAATTCCCTTATGGCAAGTGAACCAGTCGAACAAGTAATAAAGTGAAAGTAGAGTATCGTTCCATAGAGACTGAGATACCAAGGAGTGACGCTTAATCGTTACTATAGTTGCGCAAAAAGAAAGTAAAATACTTGGTTTGAGAGGTTTTGATGGCTATGCTACTAGCAGAAATAAACAACGTGAATTAATTTGAGAAGATATCAATAGGAAGTTAGGCTGGACTCAGAATCACCCTTAAGTGCATCGTTCCCCCAATTGCTCTACCCATTGCTATAGCATTTATACTGCACAGCTTCCGCAATGCTATAGCATAGCTACTAACTACAAATCTATTTGGTTAACCCACCACGATAGTCTACCAAAGCTTCCGCGTCCGATACATATAATGCTAACTATACTCCTTCCATATTCCTATGACAACTTTCTAGTTAGACCTGCATTACGCTCAGGGTGTTATGGTTATGAGAGGTAGACCCATTCCTGAAGCCTACAATAATAGGTCAAGCCGTGCACGGGCTGCCTAGCAAATACTGTTTCTTAGAGGTCTAACCTCGACTCCTTGCCAGTAAGCCGAGGCCACAAATCTAGCCCCTAGCTTCTGCTAACCGACTAGTAATTTATGCACTGATAAGCAAACCAAAATTATTAAATTAAGAACTTGCAACTTGGTTCATTTAACATCTTCAGGAATCATCCTCGTCCATCCATCTAAAAATCAGTTAATGACTGACGAGGGAAACACGAAACAAAAACTAATAGAATGACCCATGATTGAAATAAACATAAAAAGAAACAAAAACGAAGTTCCGACGCTGTGGATGAAGCCCTGTCACGTCACTACTCCACGTCTTCTTCTCTCCGTCGTACTGCAAGGTATGTCTAAGAGCATCAAAAACAAACAAGTAGTACATTGACAGTGGGTGCTCTAGACACATGACGGGAGATCAATCAAAGTTTGAAGATTTGGAGCTAGATACCCAAGAGGGGGGGTGAATTGGGTATCTTTAAAAATTTAAAACTTTGCTCTGTTCTGAAGACTAAGAACAGAGATCAACAGAGGAGTAGGGAGAAGAAGCTTTACACAATGTGATTTATACTGGTTCGGTCCTTTCGCTGACCTACATCCAGTCCCCAAGCCTCACCTGGGATTTTCAATCCACTAACTTCACAAACTTGATTACAATCTCTGTACTCAGAGTAGTTCTCTCTCTAGAACTCACTCCCCCTTACAAGATGTAATCAATACACCCAACTACCAAGTCCTCTGACTTGTAGTTAACACAATCAATAAATGATTTACAGAAATAACTCTCTTACAGAGCAAATAAAATGAACACTGAAGCACAAGTATCAAATTGATACAATTACAGATGAAAGCTGAACACAATAAATGACACTTAATAAATTTTCGCTCTCAGAATGTGTATCAGCTTGAGAAGAAGTTAATGCACTCCATTTATAGGTAGAGAACATTAAATGACCGTTGCTTGATGAATCCAACAGTTGTAGGTGATTAGCACTAAGTCTGGTCTTCTTCTCTCTCTGAACTTTTGCTAATCCAAGTGTAAATGTGATCTGATGTGGCTCTCTGATAATTTGCCAGTTGGAGATGACTTTACTTGTTGTAGTAAACATTCTTTAACGTTTAGAAGGCGTGCTCAGATGGATTAGCTGAAAGTAGGTTGATTTGCAGAAGTGCATTTAATGCACGGACCACCTTTTTGCTTTTTGCTTTGATCTTCATTAATCTTCTTTAAACTGTCTGAAACTCACTAAAAGGATAGTTAAACATGTCTAGGATCAATATATATTAAACATGTAAAGCATTGAGATCAAACAAGAAGACATAACAGATTTGCCCAATTCGAATTTCCAGTAACGGCTACAAACCTGGAGGTTTGTTCCACAAACCTCGAGGAACAAACCTCGAGGTTCACTTGAACATCTCAAGCAATCTCAGTTTCAAACACACATAACCTCGAGGTTTCTTGGTGAACCTCGAGGTTTCCCTTGTAAAGAAACCTTGTGAGAAAACATTGAAGACCACAAACCTGGAGGTTTCATAAGAAACCTGGAGGTTTGATATTTGGTGAAAAATTCATTTCTTCTCTGGAACCCACAAACCTCGAGGTTTTCAATAATACTCGAGGTTTGGCTAAAATATTGTAAAGCCAAAGTTTTGAGCCAGAGACACAACCTCGAGGTTTCAAACTAAACCTCGAGGTTTTCATTTTTGTGAAAACCTGTTTGCTCTCTGTATGCCAGAATACTCGAGGCTTAAAGTAATACTCGATGTTTGAGCATTCTTGAAAGATTTTAAGCTTAAGTCAAAACATCAAACCTCAAGGTTTCAAAGTAAACCTCAAGGTTTTCATACTTGATGAAAACCAAATGCTCTCTGGATGAAGAAAACTGGAGGTTTCATATAATACTCGAGGTTTCACTTTGTTTTTCAAAACTTTCAGTTAGGCGCCAAACCACAAACCTGGAGGTTTTCCAACTAACCTCGAGGTTTCATGTGTTGGAGTAAAACTGAGTTTTCCTGAGAGATGCAGAACCTCGAGGTTATCTTACAAACCTCGAGGTTTCACATTTATTTGTGAAACCAAGTTTTTGAAACATGAAACGCTTAAACCTTGAGGCTTTTTGCAAGGCCAAACCTCGAGGTTTCAGGGCAAACCTCGAGGTTTGCTCTTACTCAGGGTTTTCACACCTTAAGAGCAAATCCTCATACATTGTTTATAGTTGTTGACAATCATCAAAACCATTAGAGAACTAACAAAGTTTACCTCAATCAAACCCAAAGATGGTGGCAAGGTGACATTCGGTGGAGACAAATCAGGAAAAATCGCTGGAATAGGCGAAATTGGCAATAATGAAGGTCCACAGATCAAGGATGTTTACCTCGTTGAAAGACTTTGCTACAATCTCCTCAATGTTAGTCAAAGCACTGATAAAGGTAACTTAGTTATCTTTGATTCTGAAGAATGTTTGATTGTTAGTAAAGATCTCCTTCCTTTAGAAAATCTAAAATCAAAAGCTTTATTTAGAGCACCTAGAGATGGTAATTGTTATACTCTTAACCTCTATAGCAATGCTTCAATTTCTGAAAAATGTTTTGTAAGCAATTCAAGTGAGAGTTGGTTGTGGCACAAGCGATTAGCTCATGTCAACATGTTCCAACTTGACAAGTTGCTCAAAAAGGATTTGGTGATTGGCATTCCCAAGCTCAACTTTAAAAATGATTTGATTTGTGATGCATGTCAAAAAGGGAAACAAACCAAATCATCCTTTGAACCGAAAAATGAGATTTCAATGAGTAGACCTCTTCAATTACTTCATATGGATCTAGTTGGACCAGCTAGAGTAAAAAGTCTTGGTGGAAATCTCTACACTTTGGTCATAGTCGATGATTATTCTAGATTTGCTTGGACAATATTTTTATCTTCTAAAGATGAAACATTTGATCAATTTGTTGTCTTTGCCAAGAAGGTCCAAAACGAGAAAGGTATTTCAATTTCAGGAATTAGAACTGATCATGGAGGAGAATTCGACAACAATTCATTTGCTGAACTTTGTGACAACATAGGGATAGACCACAACTTCTCAGCCCCAAGAACTCCTCAACAAAACGGTGTTGTAGAAAGAAAGAATCGAGTCTTCACCGAGATGGCAAGGGCTATACTGAATGAAAACAATACATCCCAAATATTTTGGGCTGATGCAATGAGTACCGCTTGCTACATCTCAAATCGGGTATATCTACGGAAGAAGTTGAACAAGACTCCCTATGAGTTGTACAAAGGAAGGAAGCCCAACCTGAGTCATATGCATGTATTTGGTTGTAAGTGTTTCATTCATAATAATGATAAGGATAACTTGGGAAAATTTGACTGCAAGGCAGATGAAGGTATATTTCTGGGTTATTCGAATAGGAGTAAAGATTATAGAGTTTTCAATACTCGTACTCGTATTGTTGAAGAGTCTATACATGTTGTCTTTTGTGAATCCAAATCTAATAAAGCTCTGGATAATGATGAGGAAAATATTTTCAAAAATCAATTCTTTTCGAAAACTACTCCTACTTCTCTTGAAAATTCTGAAAATATTTTTGAGGCTAATCCTGAAAACAATATTGAAAACTCAGATCAGTCTTAGCCTAGGGCTTGGAGGCTTATTAAAAATCATCCTTTGGACCAAGTCATAGGTGACGTAAATCAAGGAGTAAGAACAAGGAACAGTACCTTGAATGAAGTCACTTTTTCTGCATTCATCTCACACATTGACACTCAAAAATAGATGAAGCCCTTTCAGACAATGATTGGGTGATAGCTATGCAAGAGGAACTACATCAATTTGATAGAAATCAAGTTTGGGATTTGGTACCCAAGCCTAAAGACCATCCGGTTATTGGCACTAAATGGGTATTTAAGAACAAACGTGATGAATTTGCAATCATTGTTCGGAATAAGGCAAGATTGGTTGCAAAAGGGTACAATCAAGAAGAAGAAATAGACTATGAAGAAACTTATGCTCCAGTGGCTAGATTGGAAGCTATAAGGGTTCTTCTAGCCTTTGCATGTGTTAAAGGATTTAAATTTTTTCAAATGGATGTTAAAAGTGTATTTTTGAATGGTCTTATTCAAGAGGAGGTATATGTAGAACAACCTCCAGGTTTTGAAAATGAACAGTACCCTGATCATGTTTTCAAACTCAAAAAGGCATTATATGGTCTCAAGCAAGCTCCAAGAGCTTGGTATGAAAGGTTAAGCCAATTTCTCCTAGATCAAGGATTTATCAGAGGAAAGGCTGACACAACATTATTCATTAAAAGGAATAAATTGAATGAGATTTTGATTGTTCAAATTTATGTTGATGACATAATTTTTGGTGCTACTAATGATGCTTTGTGTGAGGAATTTTCAAATATTATGTAGGGAGAGTTTGAGATGTCAATGATAGGAGAACTCAACTACTTCCTTGGGCTACAAATCAAACAAAGAAAAGATGGAATTTTCATCTCTCAAACCAAATATCTCAATGATCTGTTGAAGAAATTTGGGATGGAACATTGCAATGGAGCTGATACACTAATGAGCACCACTACTTCATTAGATGCTGACGAAGAGGGCAAATATTTCAACATAACTAAGTACAGAGGGATGATTGGATCATTGCTCTATCTAACTACAAGTCGCCCTGACATCCAATTCAGTGTGGGGATGTGTGCAAGGTTTCAGTCTGCTCCAAAAGAGTCCCATGCTGAGCATGTGAAGAGGATCTTCAAATATCTTGCAGACACAAAGACACTTGGTTTGTGGTTCCCTAAAGGTCAGCCTGAACACTTGGTGGCATACTCAGATTCAGATCATGCCGGCTACAAAACTGATAGAAAAAGTACAAGTGGCCAATGTGAGTTCTTTAGGAACTCACTTGTGTCTTGGTTCAGCAAGAAACAAACCAATGTAGCTGTGTCATCGACGGAAGCTGAATATGTGGCTGCATTAAGTTGCTGTGCTCAAGTACTATGGCTCAAGCAACAACTAGCTGACTTGGGAGTGAATCTGAAGGAGATCCCAATTTTGTGTGACAACACAAGCACAATAAGCTTGGCCAAGAATCCAGTTCAACACACTAGAACCAAGCATATTGATGTAAGGCATCATTTCATCCGGGATCATGTTCAGAAGAGAGATATCAAAATCATGTTTATCCCAACTCATCTTCAACTTGCTGACATCTTCACAAAGCCATTGGTCAAAGAGCAATTCAATTTTATTAGAAGAGAATTGGGAATGGTAAATCCCAATGAGTTGTAAGTTTTACTCTCACTCAATGTTAGTTTAGGTTTTGATGATTAATTGTTACTAACTTAAGCATCGGAGTGTTTAGACATGTTTTGTGCAGGATGCTTAAATTTGAAGTTTGTTGAAAAAGGAAGCAAACTCGAGCCTATGACTGATGAACTTGAGCTCGAGAGAGGCAGAGAAGAAATGAAGATCTGACGCTGACAAACTCGAGCCCATAAGTGATGAACCTCAGGTTCATTTCAGGCAGAGAGAAAACTTGAACTCAACCATTTGAGAGAACTCGAGCCTACAAATAATGAACTCGAGTTCACGGGAGATAGAGAGTAACTCAACTCAAAAATTTCTGTAAACTCGAGCCTGTAAGTATGAACCTCAAGTTCACGAGAGAAGTTCAAGAGTTCTCAGATACACTCTTGAAGTCCAGGTTAGTGAAATTTACGATGAACTCGAGCCTACAAGTGTAAACTTGAGTTCATCACGTCTGTTATATATACTAAAACTTGAACTCTCCTCCTCATTTCACTCAAATCCCCGGTTCTGACCTAAAACCTCTCATCTTCTTCTCTCAAATTTCTGTGAAAATGGCTTCCAAGCAAACAACTTCCAAAGAAGCAAACCCTAAACCAACCCAATCAGCCTCTCAGACTAATTCAAAACACCCTGTTCGAACAAAAACACGTTCAACTCGTCTACGCCATTGGATTGACAAGGAGTCCAAGGGGAAAACGCTGAATTGCCACCTCCACGACCCAAAGGAATCATGATCAATGAAGAACGGACTAAGAAAAGGTACGACCCAGAGCCTGCTACTCCAGGAAAGGGAAAAGCTCCTCAATCGACGTCACCTAGAAGGGAAAAACAACCCTTCAAGAGGAAGAAGACCGCCGGCGTGCACTCTGTCCCCACTACCTGGCAACCCAGTTCTCAACCTCAGTCTGTGTCTCAACAATAGGAGCAAAATGCTCCTTAGGTATCTCAAACAAATCCTGCCCTCTATGAGATTAACCTACACTCTAAGATTCCTAGTGGTTTCTGTGAGGAGCCTTGTAGAATGACTGCTGATGAAGGGGCTAAATTCAAAGGGAAATTTAATGAAAAGAAAGTTTTCTGCCCTATTGTCTATGTGGATTTAGCCAAGGTTAAGGAAGAATGCAATTTAGATTTATCCCCTTGGCTAAAACAGTTTGAGCCTTTGATTTCCATCAGAGCACCATATAGCCCAAAGCTTGTGAAAGTTTTCTACTTTCACATGCAATCTAATAATCTTCTAGATGATGATGGAAATCTAGTGGAAGAGAGGATTATCACCCAAGTTAGAGGACAGAAGATCACAATCACTCCTTCCTATTTGAACTCTCTTCTTCAAATTGCCAATCCCCCTTCTCCTAAAGAGTATAGGTTTGATCAACAGACAATCTGTCACCATCTTAGACCCACTGAACCAGTATCCGAGGGTCTGAACATTTTAAATTTCATACCTGCAACAATGCCCCCTCGCAATCGTGCAATTTGGTACATCTACACAAGAAACCTACTTCAAAAAGGAGGGAACTTTACACATTTTGCCAAAAAGGACTTTCCAATCTTCACCTCCCTCATTGCTCAAAAACCAATTAATGTAGGCCATTGGCTTTTTCATGAAATGTCCAAATTTGCCTTCCAATCTAGACAGTCATCCCAAATTCCATTTCCTAGCTTGGTCTCAGTAATCTTATTCCATGAGAAAATCTGGTACGTAGCTGCCAATGATCCTCCCGTTTATCCACCAGAGTTTGGGTGCCCCATTCTGAATCTGATGGGAGTTAATCCTGAGGAGAGATCAGATCAATCCAGAGCTCCAGCTAGATCTAGGACTGTCAGGTCCAGAGGGACATTCTCACGAGCACAAGAAGCTCAAAGTGCACCTCCTCCTCCTCAATCATCTCTTCCTGCTGACTTTGACACTCGGGTAAAGGAAATTGTGGACAAGGCAGTGTCAGACTTAATTGAGAATGTTGAGCTTGCAGTTGGAAAGTTGGTCTCTAAAATCAACAAGGAGCATAGTGACTTGGTGGATATTCAAGAGGGTATGAAGACTCAAATCATTGACCAAGGCGCCAGCATCTCCACCCTCATGGTCACTATGATGAGCTTAAGTGACAAACTTGATCATATTTTGAAGAATCAATCCTCAACAGCTCCTGTCTCAGCCTCTGGCTCAGTTCCAGCACCCACTATTCCTGAACCTCAGCCTGAACCTTCCATTGAACCCGAGCCTGCCCAGCCTACCTCTACTCCACCCTCTTTTGCTAATGACAAAGGGGGGGAGAGTGTTGAGTAATGAGGAGAGTGTTGTTCTTTGAGTTCTGTGTTGTTACATGATTTCTGTAGTTTTTGCTGATATGTGTATATTTGCTTTCGAAACTCTAATTGTATGATTTTCTACTTCTTTAATGAATGTTCAAGTTTCTGCTATTGTACATGTTTCCATTTTGCTGCTAGCTTCTGATTAGAATTCACAACTTGAACACATTTTTTTTAAAAAAACTGACTTTTAAAAACTAATTTCCAAAGCTAATTGCTTACAAGTGTTGTCATCATCAAAAAAGGGGAGAATGTTAGTTTTCTATGTGTTTTGATGATTACTAACAAGTGTAAACAATGTGGAGATGTTTTTGTTCAAGATTAGAATGTTTTTCAACTTGTTAATTTCAAACAAAAACATTCTGTCTGAGACAAACTCGAGCCTGTTGTGAGCAAGCTCGAGCTTGCCCTTGACAGAGGATGTGAACTTGACTCTCTAAACTTTAAACCCGAGACTGAACTTGAAGTTTGAACTTAAGTATTTCTCAAGAGTTAGCATGAACTCGAGCCCACACTCTCAAACTCGAGTTCACCAATGACAGAGAGAGATCAGTTTTAAAAATGTTTTTTTTAAACTCTACTCTTTCACTTTCAAACCTCAGGTTTGCAACCTTCAGAGAAAATCTTTCATAATTTTCATAACCTATAAACTTGAGCCTGTTATGGAAAACTCGAGTTCATCTCTGGCAGGAAGATTTTTTTTTTCTTAAAAAGAATTTTACCAACTCTGCACTATTTTATTCAGGGTAAAGTCTTCCAGTTTGAAAAATCTCAAGCAAGCTTGAGCTTAAGTTTTCAAACTCGAGCCTATCCTTGGCCGAGAGCTTTTAAAGTTTTCCAACTCAAACAAACCTGAGACATATTTTACAAACCTCCAGTTCATCTCAGATCAAAAGCATTCAGAGTTAAACAAACTCGAGCCTAAGTTTTTAAACTCGAGCTTAAAAGTTTCAGAGAGCAAAACGTTTTTCCAAGTTGAACAAACTCGAGCCTAAGCCTTTTAAACTCGAGCCTAAAAGCTCCAGAGAACAAAGCGTTTTTGAACTAGAGTTTGCTCTACAAACCTCAGGTTTGTCTTTTCAAAACTAAAACTAAGTTCTGTCTTGAACAGTGTCAAACTCGAGACTGTCACTAATGAACTCGAGTTTGACTCTTAGACTTAAACTCTCCAGAACTCAAAATCGCGACATTCCTCTCTGGATGAAACAAACTCGAGTTCAGTCTAGTAAGCTCGAGTTCAAATCAACCCGAGAGCTATGTAACCTTTCAATGAGTTGAGAACCTCAGGCTTAAACTACAAACCTCAGGTTCACATGTTTTAAACAGAAATATTTTTATACACTGAAGCACCAAACTCGAGCTTGGAAGAACTAAGCTCGAGTTCATGACGTTGGTTCAGAAATTCAAATCAGACGAATTCTGAAAACATTCTTGTTTGATCTTAATACTTTTTTATATTATTCTCTGATATTCCCTGCTATGTTTAACGACTTTATTAGTGGATTTTAGATGTTTTAAGAATGTTTATTGAAGAGTTAAAGCATAAAGCAAAATGTAGTTCAGAACATTTAATGCAATGTTCAGAAAGTTACTTAATCTGGCCAATCCATCTGCACACGTCTACAAAGCATTAAAGATTGATTGCTACAACAAGAAACATTCTCTCTAACGGATTAATTCACAAAAAGTCAACTTTGCTTACTTGGACAGATGGATCAAGTGAAATATTAGAGAGAGAAGATGCCTAAACCACTTCAGAACACTTGGGCTTCTTCTCCAACGGATCTATTTGGAAAGCAACGGTCATTTAATGATCTCTGAGTATAAATAGAGCTGTATTCAAGACTTTCCAACCACCACAACAACTGAGAGCGAATTGTATTCAAGTTTTCATTTATTCTCTTCAGTTTTCATCTTATAGTATCTTTTGATACAAGAGCTTCAGTGTTCATTTATATATGCTCTTTGAAAGAGTTTTACTTCTGAATATTCATTTATTGTAAAGAAATCACAAGTCAAGGGGACTTGGTGATTTGGGGTATCATTGATTACAACTTGTAAGGGGGAGTGAGTTCTAGTGAGAGAATCACTTCTTGAGTGCAGAGTGTGTAATCTTTGATATAGTGGAAATCCCAGTGAAGCTGGGGACTGGATGTAGATCAAGTGGTTAAGACCGAACCAGTATAAATCTCTTGTGTTCAGCTCTTCTTCCCTTTGCTCTGTTCTACCTTGTTTTCAATACTAGAAAACAGAGTTATTCGCAAAAGATTTTAAAATACCCAATTCACCCCCCTTGGGTATTTGGCTCCACTTTCAATTACCTATTTCACCAAAACTATTTTAATATATAATAATAGGGATACGACATATTATCACTACCACTTTTCCACCCTTAGATCAAAATCTCAATAGGAGAGAGAAATGATAAAAGTAGATGAGATTCTAATCTATCAGTGAAAAAGTGGTAGTGATATTAGTAGTGACAATATCATATCTCATAATAATATACATTATATTAATCCTTCACTATGCTTTCCTTTGCCCATTCACCATCGTAGAATTCAATATTGTTACTTTATTACCTAGTACCCATGTGTTCATTTATGTCAGACTTAACACTTCACAGTAAAAAAAGTCAAACTAAACGATCAATGGTATTAGTATTTTTGTCATTATTTTGGAAGTTCATTGCTACTTCTACCTCTTAAAAGCATTTGATGTTGGGCGTAATTTAGAAGGACCATAAAAATGGTAATTATTAGGATCATAAAGGACTTAAAAAAATAATATTTATTAAGAAGGACCATAAAAATAGTAATTATTTTGAAGGACCAAAAATTAAAACATTCAAATAGAAAGACTAAAGTGCCCTTAACTAGATTTCATATATTCTCTCTAATTAAATTAGAATCTAGAATGATTGATGGATAAAGAAACAAACTCATAAACCTACCCAGCACAATCAGAAACAGATGGGATAACCACAATTTTCTTGGAAGGTTATATTTGAAGGACAAAATTCTAAATTGTTAGGAAGAAAATCCAGGAGGATTAAAGGGCGAAATTCGATGAATACATCTGGTTAAAAGACAAAATAGTGGAGGAAACATGGGTATAAATCTAGAGCACAAAAATAAAATAAAATGGAAAATAAGATATTAAACCATGAAGCAGAATCAAAACAAAAATAGAGAGAGTACCAACATGAGGAAACTGGACAATACACGTGTGCAGACACTTTGATTGCCTAATCACAATCGCAAGCGCATCCTTCCAATATATTTGTGCCTATGAAACTTCACAGTAACCATGGCTTCGAAGAGTAGAAGGAAGCGTGAGGGTAGGAAATCTGTATATTTGGTGACTTAGCATATTCTTAATTATTTTATCTTGATTTATTATTATCCATCAATCACTCCAGATTCTGATTTAATTAGAGAGAATATAAAAAACCTAGATGAGGGCAATTTAGTCTTTCTATTTTAATGTTTTAATTTATAGTCCTTCAAAATAATTATCATTTTTATGGTCCTTCTTAATAAATATTATTTTTCTTAGATCCTTTATTATAATTTTCCCAACTTTTTAGTAACGTTTCATATAAACTTAAATTTAATATCTCATATTTACGTGATCATATTTTATTTTATTTTTCCACTTTTAATTATAAAAATTGATTTGTTTGTTTTTGTCTTAGATATAATATTTGGATTCATTTTGTCTTCCAAAATTTATAAATTTTTTGAAATTATTCTTAATAATTATATATTTTAAAAGGATTTTCCATTGAAAGTTATAGAAGGGAGTATTACTTGATACAAGCTTATCAGGATTACAATGAAATTTTCTAATTTGTGAAAGAAAAAAAGAATTCATGAACTTACCAATTTATAGGGCTTTTTTTTAAAAAAAAATCTTTATGTGCTACACACAATAATTTAAAAAAAAAATTGCCTAAATGCTACACTTTACAAAGTATTTACCAATATGCTATATCCAAAATCGTTTACCCAAAGAAGAATGATTTTTACTGTGTAAGAGAAAACATATAATTTTTAATTTAAAAAAAAAAAGTAAAATCCTTCTCAACGTGATCGATTTTAGGCGCCATGAATTTTTTTGTGTGAACGATTTTAGTGTCATGATGTGACAATAAGAGAGAGTCCAGGAGAGATGTGAGAGGAAAAACAAAAAATATATACTTTGTCTCAAATTTTATATTAATTTTAAAAATAGAATATGAAAAAAAATCAGAAAATGTAGAATATTTAGTTAAGGATAATTAAATAATTTCAAATTTATATTTTAATAGTTCACCCTTTTAAATAATTACAACTTTTATTACAATTCTCAATAAATATCACATTCTCTATTACGAGTTGCAAAGTTCTTCATTCAAAATTTCCCAACAAAGTAAAAGGTGAGTAATGGTAGTGAGAGAAGGAGAGGGGTAGAAAAATGAGTGAGAGATAACAAGAGCCTATTTGGTATGAGAAAGATTTAAGGAAGAAAAGGAATGAGAAGATTTTGAGGGAAAAGAAAAGATGACTTAAAGAAGGATGAGGTGACCAGCACTATTAGTAGTGCAGTGGTATTGGGAGTAGTCTCCCCACCCCTCTGCACTGGGTTCGATCCCCCCCTCCCCTATCGCCTATGTATCAAAAAAAAGAAAAAGGATGAGGTATTCGGTAGGAAGAAAATAAATGGATGATAACGGTAAAGAATTAGGAAATACATATTTTATCTTTAAAATTAATTAATTCAAAATAAAAAGGAAAAATATAGTTTTAAAAAAAAATCCTCTTATGAGGTTTAAATTTATCTTAAATATTCTCCTGCAAAGTTTAAATTTGTCTAAAATATTGTGTTCAAACTTGTTTAAAATATTCTCCCACAAAGTTTGAATTTATCTCATAGGTTCAAATTTAATCTTATTTTCTTGTATTGTAGAAAAAATATTTGGAGGAATAAATATGTTCAAAAGTATCACTATAAATTGGTGGGATCTTATCTTACCCCACCTTTAAAGGTAGATTGAGTTCCTGGAAAAACTGGACACAAAAAATATACCAAATAAAGAAACTTATTTGTCCTTTCTTTCATTCTCACCTCTTCCGCATACCAGGTCCTAAGAGTATTTTATTAAAATAGGAGAGAGAATGTTGAAATATGAGATTTTTCATTTTTTACTCTCCCTTCACTCCTGCTCTCTCTCTCTTTGTCACCTAAAAAAATTGGATCTGGCTTACATCATTTTCTTTTAATATCCATTGCAGTCTTATGCCTTGAAACAACGCGACGGCTTCAAAAACTGAAGCGGTGTCCCATTTCTTTTAAATATATATATATATATATATATATATATATATATTTAAGAGTATTGACGATATTAAAAATATATTTTAAAATATTGAACAGTTATTTTTTGACTGTGAAAAAATATCTTAAAATATATTTTTAGTACTAGTTAATTTTTCATGATCTTAAAAATTATTTTTTGACCGTGAAAAAATATCCTGAAATATATTTTTAGTACTAGTTATAACTTGAAATAACTTTTCAAGATCATGAAGTATTTTTTCAGTATTAGTCAGTATCCTAAAGCATCATTTTAGTAACCGTGAATACAATGAAATATTTTTTCAAGATCTTAAAATAATTTTTTAAAATCATTAAGTATTTTTTTTCAATATCAGTTAGTATCTTCAAGTAGCTTTTTAGTAACCATAAGTGCCCTAATATTTTTTTCAGGATCATAAAATAATTTTCTAAAATTATAAGGTATTTTTTTAATTCTTTTCGGTATCCTAAAATATATTTTTATTATAACTTAGTACCTTGAAATATTAAAAAAGAGTTAAAACTTTAGTTTTTGCGCCAAAAAGGTACTGTTTCAAGGGAAAGACTGCAGCGGATATTAAAAGAAAAGGAATCGTTCATGCAAGAAAGATTTTACTTTGGGAAAATTCTATTAAAATACCAACTGAATTTGTAAAACCCCCAGAAGTCTTCTGAATTTGTAAAAAGACTCAAAGGTGACATGGACTTTTCAGGGTTATGCAAATTCATGGAAAATGACTACAATACCCTTCTACTTCTCTCTTTCCTCTCTCTCCTCTCTCTCCCT
The DNA here is from genome assembly GCA_034222035.1 of Acacia crassicarpa. Classification (NCBI taxonomy): domain Eukaryota; kingdom Viridiplantae; phylum Streptophyta; class Magnoliopsida; order Fabales; family Fabaceae; genus Acacia; species Acacia crassicarpa. The sequence continues at coordinate 30,230,207 of JAWXYG010000008.1, read as the reverse complement.
GTCTGAAACCAGATCCACCGATCTGCTGACTGCGCCGCCGTCTACCTCCACCATGGACATCGACGCCAACCTGCACCCACCGCCACCTACACCGCACCCACCGACGGTGAAAAAGAAAAAAAAATGAAACAGACGAACGAGAGAACGAGAAAAAACAACACGAATGAACAGTAAATTTTTTTTGGTCGACCAGAAGAAATTAGAAGAAGAAGACATGAGTGAAGGAAGGAAGGAAGAAGAAAAGGAAGGAAGGAAGGAGGAAGAAGACACTAAAAGAAAATTTTGTAAATGAAAGTAAATTTTGTAAATGGGTTGAAAAAGTGTGAAGTTGTAAATTGCATTATGAGATTTGTAAATGGCGTTATGAGATTTGTAAATCGTGTTATGAGATTTGTAAATCGCGTTATGAATTTTGTAAATGGTTTTTTGATTCCGGGTTCAAAAGTGTGAACCTAAAAAAAAGTTGTAAATTGCATTATGAGATTTATAAATCGCGTTATGAATTTTGTAAATGGTTTTTTGATTCAGGGTTCAAAAGTGTGAACTTTAAAAAAAAGTTGTAAATTGCGTTATGAGATTTGTAAATCGCGTTATGAATTTTGTAAATGGTTTTTTGATTCAGGGTTCAAAAGTTTGAACCTAAAAAAAAAAGTTGTAAATTGTGTTATGAGATTTGTAAATAACGTTATGAGTTTTATAAATCGCGTTATGAGTTTTGTAAATGGTTGGTTCACACTCAAATGAGTGCACTAGAGTGCACTGAAAGTGCACTCCAATGCAATGCGAACCAACCATTTACAAAACTCATAACGCGATTTACAAAACTCATAACATAATTTACAAACCTCATAACGCAATTTACAACTTTTTTTTTAGGTTCACACTTTTTAACCCTGAATAAAAAAAGAGTTGTAGATTGTGTTATGAGATTTGTAAATTGCGTTATGAGTTTTGTAAATCGCGTTATGAGTTTTGTAAATGGGTTGTTCGCACTGGAGTGCACTTTCAATGCACTCGAGTGTTCACTCGAGTGCAATGAAAGTGCACTCCAATGCACTCATTTCAGTGTGAACCAACTATTTACAAAATTCATAACGCGATTTACAAAACTCATAACGCAATTTACAAATTTCATAACGTAATTTACAACTTTTTTTTTTTTAGTTCACACTTTTCAACCCTGAATCAAAAAACCATTTACAAAATTCATAACGCGATTTACAAATCTCATAACGCCATTTACAAATCTCATAACGCAATTTACAACTTTTTTTTTAGGTTCACACTTTTGAACCTGAATCAAAAAATCATTTACAAAATTCATAAGGCGATTTACAAATCTTAATGCAATTTACAACTTCACACTTTTCAATCCATTTACAAAATGTACTTTCAGTGTCTTCTTCCTCCTTCCTTCCTTCCTTTTGTTCTTCCTTCCTTCCTTCCTTCCTTTTCTTCTTCCTTCCTTCCTTCCTTCCTTCACTCATGTCTTCTTCTTCTAATTTCTTCCAGATACCAAAAAAAATTTACTGTTCGTTCGTGTTCGTTTGTTCTCATTCTCTTGTTCGTGTGTTTCGTTTTTGTTTTCTTTTTCACCGTTGGTGAGTGTGGCGTAGGTGGCGGTAGGTGTGGTGTTGGCGTCGACGTCCATGGTGGAGGTAGACGGCGGTGCAGTCGGCAGATCGACGGATCTGGTTTCAGACAGGGAGAGAGAGGAGAGAGAGAGGAAAGAGAGAAGTAAAAGGGCATTGTAGTCATTTTCCATGAATTTACATAATCCTGAAAGGTCCATGTCACCTCTGAGTCTTTTTACAAATTCGAGGACTTTTGGGGGTTTTACAAATTCAGTTAGTATTTTAGTGAATTTTTCCTTTTACTTTTTTATTAAAATTTAATATATTTTCTCTGATACAAAGTGAAAATCCTTCTTCGCGCAAACGATTTGTGTACAGTTCTTCACATGAATGATTTTAAATGCAGGATATTGGTAAATAGTTTCTAGAGGGCGGCATTTAGGTAATAATTTTTACTGTACTCAGGATAATGACCAAAAAAAAATCCATTTATAGTGATAAGTATGCGAGATCTATATTACATGCACTCGTCGTTCGAACTAAATGGTACTACATCATATGAGGATGGCAAAATGGATCCCAAGCTGGCCAGAACTATTATAGCATAATCGTCCAATATCTTCTTGAGGTTTACATTATAGCGCAGCAAACACCAGCATTGATGCTGCTAGGGTTACACCAAGGCTCGCCGCATTTGTCCAGGTAGCTGAATGAGACGATGGTGCTGCCGGCGCTGCTGCCATCGGAGCATCGGCTTTCGGTGGACTGATTGCTGCCGGAAGTGGTGGCTCAACAACTTCTGAAACCTCAAGAGCTGGGCGTGGTGATCCTGCTGGTGGCTTCACTGAAGGATCAAGTGAATTGAGTAGATCTCCGGGATTTACTTGTACAAATGTAAAGCCTCCTGGTGAAGATGGGACAGAATCGCTACATGCGCTCCCTGTATTGCATATATCACGCGAGGGTCAATAGGTACGTGAAGTTGTATGTTTATTTGGTTCTTAGTTTTCGAATTAGATCTTGAAGAAAACTTAGTTCAATTTTTTTTATTCCTGACGGAGAAAAAATCTCAATGAATCTTTGCCACTTCGTTCCCGTTTGTTGTGTTCTCTTCTATCTTGAATATGTTTTTTAATGTTTGTTAATTTTTTAAAAAATAGTAAAGTATTTAATGGTAAAATACTTTTTATCTGCACTTTGTCCTGTGCATATGTGGTTGCAGGGAGTGAGACTTACTCAAAAATCGATTAGCAGAGCCTGGAAAATCAGTTACGATCCCATCAACTTTAACAACTTGGAAGAAAGTGCCAATTTCCAGAAGAGGGTCTGCTACATAGTCAAATGGCAGCGTGGAGTACTCATTTTTCATGAGATGGGCAAACACTGTGAGGTTTGCTGCTTTCATCTCTCGAACAACATTCGTCATATCTGTAGTGAAGAAATTGGACACTCTAATGATAGAAGTTTTGGGAAGATTTACTGTATCCGCATACTTCTTGATTTCATCCACTGTCTGCTTTGGTACATCCCCTATCACATCTTCAATTAGATATACTTTTTTGTAAGATGGGTTATCCTTAAACTTGGCAAGCACTGCAGTGTCAGGAGATTGGATCAGAACTTGTTTTGTGGAATTCTTGTCTAAGGTGGCATTACTCAGGGCATTGCTCACTGAACCTACAATGTCAAGACCCTTATTCGATGCAAGGTAGGCAGCATTCTGCGAAAAAATGGGTCATCAAAAATTTGGATTAGGGAGGATGGGAAAGAGGAATGTAACAGATTTAATTTTAGATTAAATTCAATGGAAAGTTCTAAGTTAAATGTTCCTTTCCCTTATTTTCAATCCAAACACAACTTCAAGGAGAAATCAAGCAGTTGAATATTTTGCTCACCTGTATGTCAATCAAAATGCCTACGGGTGCCTTTGCCTTGGCAAACTCCAGAAATTCAGCTAGGGTGACAAAATTACCACTATTCTTGTATGCTGGGTTCCTCAAAAAGTTACCAGTATTATCAGCAAAAGGGCTAACCATTTGAGCTGAAACAAGAAATTTACAGAGTAAGTTTAATTTAGTAGAGGGTAGCATGTCTTAATGTGAATTGACTTTCTTCTTGGTCTATAGAAGCATATTACGTCTCAATGTCTGAATCTCGGTCCATGTAAGGTCAAAGGAGAAAATCCCTTTCTGCGATTGAATTTCAGGGACACTGGAAGTTAGAGGCAGGAATTTTGTCATTGCAGTGGTGCTTGCCATTAGGTCCGCACTGCCCATGCAGAAGGCAACTCCATCCTTTGTCATTTGAACTGAGCAGTCTACAATGTCAGCCCCATCATCTATTGCTTGCTGATATGCAAGATCTGTGCTGCCTGGATATATACCAGCTGCTCCATTGTGGCTTATGACCAAAGATGGTCCTGCAAATGCAAATGAGAGATTATATCTTGTCATTGATTTGTCCTTTTTGTGCAATCTCTGCTTCTGTGATTTAGGCTATTGAAGATGAACACTATACCTTTATTTCGCTTGTTATTGTTTGATAAGCATGCTGCAAAATGAACATAACTGTGAGGATTGGACTTGAGCTCAACACAGGTTGGTGGTCTCCAAATAATAGCTAATAAATAAAAGGCTAAGGTTCAATGAACTTACCAACTGCTTCTGATGCTGTAGAAGGGAAATCAGTGATAAAACCATCAACAGAATCGGTATTGCTGATAAATTGGAGGTATTCCATAGAAGGATCATAGCTATAATTGTAATTTGAGATGATGTCATTAGAAAAGCCATAAACATATACTTCAAGTCCTAATTTGTGAGCATCAGCCACAAGTGTTGAGGGAGGACCCAAATATTTATCTGGTTTAACTGGCCATATATAATCTTTTGGAACCATTATCCCTGATGCATATGACTTGATAGCTGCTAGATCCTTCACTATTGTGCCATATGTTTGCTTGGTTGTGGGTTCAATATCAGTAGCGGCAAGAAACTGGAAGATAACCTTAGTAGTTGTCTTCTTCACTAACCCATTGATGGTCTTCAAGAAACCAATTTCTGCAGATGAAAGGAAGTCTACCTTCATCGCGCTCAATGTGTCTAGGACATAATCTACTACCTTTATTCCGAGTTGGGCGTAGAATGCTTCATACTGCAGAAGAAGGATGAATTACTATCACACAGTGCTAAAGAATTTTGAATCTTGAATTTTTACATTCATTTCGAATTTGGGGATGAGAGGAGAACCTGAACATTCAACCAGAAGATTGCGATATTATAACCTTGCACACTATCAGGAGAAGCGATCGAGAAAATTCCATCATACTGGTCCGGTCGAGAAAATATGGACTGACTTACTGTACAAGGCATGCAAAGAGCAATAATCTTAACTCAGCCATAAATTGGTAAATTCATGCTACATGTAGCATGTCATTCTATCTATTCAATGGCCTTACACCTAGGCATCAGGTATGTAATTTTTAAGCATGACTAGTTCTAAATCTTATACTCCCTCCCTCTGGTCCTTATAAGGCATTAACTAACAATTCTTATAAACTAAGAAAAATAGTTAAAGTCAATAAAGTTGTTCTAAAATTACGTAATTTCTAATATTACCCCTATGAATTACACTAAACTCTAATATCATATTAATTATTACTCACCTAGTACCCTTATTAATCATGGGCATATATGGAAAAAGATAATTAATGCACATTGGGAATAAGCAAGTGCCTTATAAAAAGAACTAAATATATTTACTAGTTTGTGCCTTATAAAAAGGATCAGAGGGAGTAGTTCATGACCATAACATTTTTAACCATAAAAAGTAAGTAATGTGCTGAGGAATTGGTATTCAAAAACAATCCTAACATTTAAGAGAGTATGATATGAATTCTCTCTACAGGACATGAATATTACTCAAAGCTCATCATATTGGGGAAATGAAATTGGTCTTAGGACTCACGAGTGAGCTTCTGATATAGCACATCAGCAGTATATGACACTGTAAACCACCCTGTCAGCTGCTTGCCGTAAAAATTGATTGTTTTTTGGCCGTCAGGATCAAAGGCTGCAATATTAGTCGCATTGTCGAGCTTAATATCTGAGATGCACACACCACCCCCATCTTTTGACATCTGAAGGTTGCACAAGAAACCCACATTTGGCACACTAAAGGACTGTCCCATTTGAATGGCCAATTCACTTCCTTCTGGGAAAAGTCCTGATAGCCCTCCACGCCCAATGACCAAGGGCTGGTTGCCTGCATGCAAGTAATATGAGGAATCACAAGAAGTCATGCCAAAATGACACATTCTCTTGGACATGATGTTCATGTGACACACACATTGTAGTTATTCTTGATTGTTGTATATCTGTGTCCATCATGACTTTACCATTATCTGGGATTTTCATGGTCTCCCCCTACTTTCTCCCTATTACCCCCATTTCAACCCTTATATTAAAATTTGAATGGTTCGAATTTAATATTTTATAAAATGTGTTTTACTCTCTCATTTATTGAATATCAAATCTAAATCATTCAAGGTTTGATTAAATAGTTAGAATAGGGAGTAGAGAATATTTGAACCGTTCAAATTTAATATTTTACAAAATGTGTTTTATTCTTACTTTTGTTGACTGTCAAATTTAAATCATTCAAAATTTGATCAAAGAGTTAGAATAGGGAGTGGAGAAAAAGAAAAGTGGAGTGATTCCCCATTATCCTTCAATGAAGGTATCCAAATCCCTTTAGAGTTGGAGAATCAAAGCCCTTAAATACCACTTAATGTTGGCCATTTTCGAGCAGGGACTGCAGAAGCAGCAGTTTGCGGAGATCCATGATGTTTAGCCACGGCGCAGTGGAATAATAAGGAAATGAAAATCAAGCCTCTGATCATTTTGTTCATATCCTGCCATATATATTCAATTCCCATTTCAGATATAATCAAATCAAATAACATTGAGAATTCTAAAACCTATCTTAACAATTTCATATCAAACACAAAACACTCGAGCAAATGTTTAAACATATACTGAGCATATCATACTTTGAATGTTCATTTAGCCATCATTAAAAAAGTTTGTTCTAATTTGTAGTCATAGACACTCTCTTTTTGGTATAATAGGTACATGTAACTTCCTAGACACGATCCTTGAGCATAAATGTGGGTGTTTCTCCCCGTTGGAACATTTTCGCTTTTATTTAAAGAAAATAAAATATAGAAAGTGGAAAATTTTAAAGCAAAAACAATGATGATGTTGAGAAGATATGCAGCTAAAGAAAAGAAAGAGGTTTAATAATAATGATACCTGGATTGCCAAACTCATGTTAAATTTTAACGCCTTGATAAAACGTACATCCCCTTTCCAGTTTTTGGTAAAATCCTTGAAGGGAATGCGCGCGTGTAAAACCAGAAAGGGAAGGAGAGAAATAGGTTTTGAATATTGATGAGTGAAAAAAATTGACTCTCAAATGATTATCTCTGTTCTCTTCCTCTCATTTCCCTTGTTTATAGGGGTGGTTTCTATCTTCCTCTCCGATGACAGCCCATTGTTAATTGTTATTTTTAGCATCTAATTTTGGTTTATTTGTTACAATTTGTTCATCATTTTAATACGGCAATATTGTTTTACAACGTATTATGTTAACAGCATTGGTTGGTTTCATTAGTTTACATTTGTTCATTTTGTGACAGTAGTACGTAGAGGTAGAGCCAGAAATTGTAATTAGAAAAATAAAAATTATAGAATAAAACTCAGGTGTTCATGAAACTACATTTCAACCTCATAAACATTTCAATATTTTCATTTTAGTTCCTCGACAAAACTTTTAGTGGAAACTAAAGTGAAATTATTGAAATTTTTATGAGACTAAAATGTAATTTCCTAAATATTTGAGTTCTACTATGTAATTTTAGAGGGCGGGGGCCATCCTTAGCCCTTTAGTTCCACTCCTGATAGTACAGTTTCAAATTCAACAATTAGCTGTTAAATTGAGTTAGTTGTTGCGATTTAACAAAACTTTTATCCCTAAAATGATATTCTTGTTACTCTTTTTCATTTATTTTGAATTTAATTAAAGGTGGGGAATTAGTTTTTGCGGTTCATGAAAGAAGAAAAACTATACACACGTCTTGTTCACCAATACCACTACTTAAGAAATCATCCTTCTTGCATCTTGAATCAAACTCAAGAATTTGAATTAAGTAACATTAATTTCAATTGAATTTAGTTATTTCGATTATAATTTTATATGATTGAATAAATTAGATTCTTATTATCTATAACTCTTGAAAGACTTGTTATAACTCCTCATGTTAAATATAACTCCTCATGTTAATTCTCTCTACACCCATGAAATCACCTCATAACGGACCTGAACCTTGCGGAAACCAATATCCCATGCAAATCTCAGCCGTGGAACTCGCATGGCTATCAATTCTACACAACCCGATGCATGTGTTTGGTTTTGGTTATGGTATATGTTGACGAGGCTTATGTACATGTGTTTGGTTATTATGGAAAACAATGTAGTCAATCAAAATAATCTTCCTCGACGAACCACAGTCTGTCCCAAACAGATCAAAATCTGACCTTTAAAACTCCCCCTTGTTCAGGGTTTGAGCCCTGCCTCCCCTTCCCCCTACTGGCTGTATCAAAAAAAAAAAACTCCCGATCGACCTTAACTTGGACTGTTCACTTAGACTTATGAGGTGCTATAGCATCAAGCCTTTGGTAGTCCAGATCCATTTTCAGTAAGTGGACACAAAGAACAAACAAAAGTAAACACCAAACTTGAAGAACAGGGAAAAGAAAACTCAGGCCGTTTGATACAAGGAATTGGTGGGGAGGAAAAGGAACTTTGGCAAGTTCCTTCGTTTTATATACATTTTGCACAAATCTTTCCGGAAACCTAAGTTCCCAGGCCCACTAATCTTCCCTCATATGTGGGAAGATCAGATCCTATCAAAATTGGTGGCACCTCAAGTTCTCTCATCAAAATTGGTGGGGTCTTAAGTTCCCACGTCACTGTTCACATTTTTTGACAAATGTATCTCTCAAATTTGAAAACATTTGAACTTGGGGGGAAAGTTCGAATTTGGCCTTTTTTTTTTTATACAGGAGTTCGAACTTAACAATAGCATATTTTTTAAAAATATATTTTAGCAAAAAAAATATTTGTTTAGCATAAGGGCAATCCCTCAGCACAAGCAAAATATCTTCAGCACCTCCATGACAGAAACTGCAAATAGCTGAAGCGGTGGACCGCATACTGCGCCAAGCATTTGTTGGAAGATTGTTAAGGACAAACCTCCACAAAAACACTCTAATACACTCTGCTCCTTGCCAATTCCAAATACACTTAAAAAGTTTGCATTTTAGATGTTGGGAGTTCTCCTCAATTATAAAAGGGATAGAATATTGTTACAACCATTTTTTTGTTACAACCAATGTTACTACCACTTTTCCATCGTTAGATCATAATCTCATATACCTTTATAATTTCTCTCTCCTATTGAGATTCTCATCTAATGGTAGAAAAGTGATAGTAACATTGGTTGTAACAAAAAAATAATTGTAACAATATCCTATTCTATTATAAAATAGGCACTTCTAATCGAAAAGTTGCCATCTTTGGACACTCCCTAAATCATAAAATCCTGTCCAACATTGGACCTTAGAATTAAATGAGAGGCCAGATGCTGGATTATAGATGGCTGGACAACATCAATGAGCCTATGGAAATCCCTTACACCGTGTTTGACCCAATCGGCTACTAGTGACTGATCCTCCTCCACATATAAAGATCTAGTACAAAATTCTTTAATCTTCCCCTGAAAAAGCCAATTATCATTACAGAAATTCATCATACAACGCGCATCATGTATCTATTCTGTAGTATATTGGCCCACAGAGCTTTAGCCCCTACAGTCAGATTCTAGGCCAGTTTAGCCCTACAAGGTTTATTAAACGAAGGAAGACACCTAAAACCAAGCCTCCCAAAATCCTTTGGTCGGGTAATAAGATCCGAACCGATTGGATGGAATCTAAATTGGGATTCATCATGGCCCGAAATGGAATTCCTCCAGAGCTGTTCTATTTCCTAATATACTCCACTAGGAAGTATGGCAACTTGCATAAGGTATAACGGAATAGAACTCAGCATAGATCTAGTGAGAATTATTTGGTCGCCGTAGAGAGTGATGTCCTTGCTTTCTAGGTCGAAAGCTTTGAATAAACCCTCTTAATCACATAGTGGTATGTTCCCCTACTCTTCCTACTTTGGGTAAGAGGAAAACCAAGGTGCCTACCAATATCAACGAGATATGCATTTGCATACGATCCTTGATCGTATTCTTGGTCTGAACCAAGACTCTAGGAGAGAAGAACATCAAAGATTTGGCGCGATTAACCTTCCCCCCTGAAGCTTTTGAGAATTTCTCTAAGCATGGCAACAAACAATCAGCTTGAGTAGCTGATGCAGCCCCAAACAACAATAGGTTGTTAGCGAACATCAAGTGAGAAATCTTCAGACCAGTGCGTGAGGTAGCAATTGTCTGCCAAGTGTGAAAGCTTATTCGTACAGAGAATGAATAATGGAGGCAAGATTGAATCCTCTTGTCTCAGACCCCTTCCAAGGAAGAAAAATTCAATCTGAGAGCCATTTTAAAGAGCATTATGAAACAGAAGAGACACAAACCATAATCAGATCAATAAAACCTGATTCAAAGCCAACTTTAGTGAGAACTTGTTTTAGAAAGTCCTCCCTTACTCTATCATACACCTTCTCAAGGTCAATCTTTATGGCCATTAGCCCTTTTTTGCCTCTATTCTTACTTATAATATGAAGTAAATCTTGATCAATAACAATATTATCTTGGATATTTCTATCTTTCATAAAGCTAGCCTGATACATCGAAACAATCTCATCCAACACCCCCTCAGTGGGTTATTACTGTTAACATTATGTCCAAAAGTTCATAATCCATTTTTTTAAAAAAATCTAAAACCATGGATTTGGGCTTCAAAATCTTGGTTTTGGAGAAGCTGATTCCCCCCCCCCCCCCCCAACTTTTTCTTGTGCTAGCATCGAATTTCTCCCAACAACTCTTTTTCTCTCCTCTTTTTTTCTCTTTCCTTTCTTCTCTTTCTTCTTCCTTCCATCCTCTATGCTCCCTTTTTCTTTGTCAGAATCCCTGTTCCCATTTTCTCATTTGCTAGCATATGATATCAGATTTGTATTAGAAAAAAAAAACTATGTCAAAATTTATTACTTATTTCAATCTAAAATATATTATTACTTTGGATAATTAGTATTTATAAATGATTTTATTCTATACAATTTATTAATACATATATGTTTGAGCTTCTTTTTTTTAATCATGTTATATAATTGACTAATGTTATAATTTAATATTGTAGAGCTTTTTTTTTATCATGTTATATAATTGACTAATGTTATAATTTAATATTGTAGATAAATTTATTTAATTTTTGTTTTTTGTAATAAATAAAAGTTTTTGAGGGCTTCGGCATCAGTCCCCCACCCACGACCCCGGGCTCTATGAGCACTTATTGAGGGCTTACGAGATCGCCTATCAAATGAGTCCCAGCGACGGCAGAGGGGATCGAACCCACGACTCAAGGGCCTAGTCCTGGATCCCTTACCATCTATGCCAACTCTCATTGGTTTAATTTTTGGTATTTGTTATGAAACTTAATGTTAAAAATATTTAAAATAAGATCTCTTATCTTTTTATGTACCTATCACATAAGCTAATGTCTTTTTAGTAATTTGAACATAAAAAAAGTAATTCTGATAATAATATCTAAACATTATCATTTTATCAAAATCACTTTTTTTTCCCACCAAATGTATTTTGTTTAGAATTTATTTTCTAAAGCACTTTTATCACTTTTTCTCCTCAAGTTATTCTCCAAAAATTAATCCAAACACTTTATTGATACATGATGTAGAATCCTAAAAACTAGTCCTAAAGAATCTATGTACATATATACTTCATCCAATCTTTAATATAGAACATACTTGAGGGTTGTTCTTAGTTTTAAATATAAGACAAATTTTTTATATTCATCAATAATTTTCTATTTTACCCACATTGATGCTCGTCTAACAATAACAATGATGAGGGGGAATGAGGAAATTAAGGTAAATAATTAGGATGTTTTAGAAAATATATATAATTTTATAAGATTCTACATTATTTTGAAATATTGACTATTTATGGCAGGATGAGGTCCTCTAGATGAGAGGATACAGAATAGTTCTTGCCTTCTTGGTCACTTTATGCCGTTACTGTTTATTAACCAAAAAAAAAAAAAAGAATTATTGTTTATAATTTTTTTTTAAAAAAATTAATTTTTATGGTCTGCACAAAACTATGAGAATTATAATACAGTACCATAATTTTTTCCTGCTGCAATGAATCCAACCTTTCAAATGAGTTGAACTTTCGTCTTAATCTTATCTTTTTTTTTTTTTAATACATAGGCGATAAGGGATGGAGGGATCGAATCCAGTACAAGGGGGTGGGGAGACTACTCCCAATACCACTGCACTACTAATAGTGCCGGTAATCTTATCTTTCTTTTCATCTCTTGTTTGATGTTAATGTTGTGTCGGGTTACCTAAGTTGCCCCAACTTTTTTTTTTTAATCTTTAAAACATATTAACGTCATTATATGTAAGAAGAATTTGCCAAATAATTTTGTCCATTCTGAATTTAGCGGCAGCTTGCACTATATTTGGTTTGAGGGGAGGGGAAGAAAAGAGAGAAAATTTTTCTCTGATTTTTATTAATATAAGTCATTTTTCAATATTCTAAAAAAACACTCTCAATAAAAAAGAATATTTTTTTATTGATAGCAATTTGGTCAATATTCTCTTTAGGGTATGTTCCACTCTCCTCAAATCAAATACTATTAGAGAATGGTGCTAATTCACAGTTTCATGATTATTTTAGCCACCCTCCTCCGTACAAGAAATTTTGTATTACTAATTCCTCATTCCAGAGATTCTAACTATATTTGTATAGTACTCCCTTTGATTTTAATTATAAGACAACATTTGGAAGTCAGTATTGGTTCTAATTATAGGGTAAGATTTTAATTTTTGTCAATTTCTTCCCAAAATACCTCTATTTTATTCTCTTAAGTGTGATTGGTTTTTGGTGAGTATATATATGTCCAGTCAATGAAACTGTAAATTATTAGATTTTAATTTATTTATAGATCAGCTGACTTAATTTACTAATATATATATATATATATACACACACATATATACATACACACACACATCTTTGTGTGTCTATATATATGTGCCTGTGTATTTATGTATGTATATATGTGTGTGTCTACACACAAATATATATAGATATACACATATGTGTGTGTGTATGTAGGTATATGTATATATGTGTGTGTTTTTGTCAATATATGTATGTAGATATATATGTGTATATATATAGACACACACATATGTATATATGTGTGTGTCTATATATATGCATTTGTATGGATATATATGTGTACATATGTGTGTATAAACCCACATATGTATATATAGTAAGACCATTATTTTAATTAGAAAGCAAATGAAAAGAAAAATTCTAAGTTGAAGAGATATGTGGCAGGGGCTTTGTCATTTTAAATTTATGTATAAGTATTTTAAGAAAAATGAGTAAAATTAACTAATTTAACTTTTTTTCTTAATCTCTACAAAATTGATTAAATATGTCTTATAATTAGGTTCATGGGAGTAGTTTTCTTCATTTTATATCTGAATTTACTATTTACTTGAATTAGTGATTAAAAAAGCATTATTTTAAATAACTTGATCCAAGTGCTTGTTTTAGGAACAAGGTCCCAGTAATTTTACTTTATCAATATATTTCATGTTCTAACAAGACAACCCATATTAATTGTGATTAGGAATATAATTTGCCCCGTAGTGGATGCGTGAGCCCACTATTATATATGTATGTATATTTAAACTCTTATAACGTGTGTATAAACTCGATTTGTTCAATTTGTTTTTGTTCGATTTTGCAGTTTCAATTCCCGATTGCATTACCGACACCTAATCGAAAAGAAGGAAGCTTTGAATTTGAAGAGTTTAGAGAGAGACGAGGAAGAGAGAGACATGAAGATCACAGCTCTGTTGGTGCTTAAATGTATCCCTGATGGATCCGATCCGATAATACTTGCGAATGCGTCCGATGTAAGCCGCTTCGGCTATTTCCAACGTTCCAGCGTCAAGGAGTTTATCGTCTTCGTCGGTCGCACCGTTGCCAAGCGCACCGTCCAGGGACAACGCCAATCCGTCCAGCACGAAGGTGCGTTTCATTCGTTCCTTTCTATAGGGTTTTTTTGGGTCTCGATTCAATAGTCTCTTTGTCAACCCTGAGTTATGGTTTTTGAATCGCTTTCCTAATGCACCGCTTAGCTTATGTTTCCGAATTATTGGCTGATCAATTGATTGATTTGGGTCGGAGTCTCGAAGACAAAGTCAGCTTCTCCGCTGGATTTTTTGTTTTTGTTTTTGTTTTTTTTCCCCCTTTTATGAATGAATTATGGTCGGTGATATCTGTATCCACCATGACTGTGTCATTGGGAGAATATTTGTATCTCGATGTCGGATTTGGTGGTTTTAATTCAATTTCACTCGTTGCCAGTTACGAGAAAAAGCTTAAACTTTGTTGTATATAGAGCATCGGTTCCACGGAATTATATGAATCCCTCTTTTGGGATGGGTAATTTCCGTTTCTACATTTAATGGTATAATTTACGCTCGCGTACCCTTAAGTTCTTTTTCAATAGGATGTTACATTTTACGTGGAGATTTGACGGACTTATTGTTTTCAACTTAATCAAATGGTTGAGTTGGTTTACCTTCTGAAGCATGAACACATGGTATCTATTTGCTTTCTTTCTTTTTTAATTATAGAGTACAAGGTGCATGCTCACAACAGAAATGGCCTTTGTGCATTGGGCTTTATGGATGATCACTATCCCATTCGAAGTGCATTTTCTCTTCTTAACCAGGTGAGTGCAATAATTTTCTTCTAAATATTGCTTTATTTGCAACACATCCTGCTTCCAGTAGCAGTCTCTTGCTTCAACTTATTTTAGCTCTCCGTTTGGTTCTCATGAAGGGATCAGTTTTATCGATACTATAACAGAAGCAGCTTTTTCTCTGTTGTTTTATCTCTAGATATGTCCTTAAGTAGTACCCTGGAGATGTTAAGATTGACATAAGTAAAATTAAACTTCTGATTTGGTGATGCTTTCCTTTTTAAGTTACTTTTAATTGCATATTTCTGATTACCAAAGTATCATTAGGTACAACATTATTCACGTTCATGCTGGTTCATTTCTTTGTGATATCAATATATTTACATTTCTATATTTCTATATTTTTGTGATATCATTTTGTTTCTTTCCTTTTGTTGTAACACTATGGATCTCATCTCTGAAGTTTGAAACTTTCTTCTGTTTGTTGTCCCATTCAAAATGAGAAGTATTGCCCTGTTGTGCCAGTGGAACAGCTAAATTGTTGATTGCTCAAAGCCCTTTGTTCTGAATAATTTTGTGCAAGATTGTGTTTATTGGTGACTTTGTACTAGTAATGTTCCTTGCCCTTAATGGACAAAGAAGGGATAATGTTTGCGGTAAAGTAAATGAACCATTTAGATTACTCATCCTTTTGACAACAAGGAATAATTTGTAGGAATTGAAGTGGAATAAACTAGAAACATTGTCAAATTAAATTTTTCTGTCGTGATGTATCTGGTTCTTGAAATGACCTTATTTAATACATCATAATGAATATGGTGTTTTACAGGTGCTTGATGAATATGAAAAATCTTTCGGTAGTTCATGGAGAAGTGTGCAGGCAGATAGTACGCAACCATGGCCCTATTTGGACCAAGCTCTGACAAGATTCCAGGTACCTTTATACTTCCAAGTTGAACCATCTTCAGCTAAAGGATGTTTCATTAGAGTGTTAAATAATACAATATTCTGAACTGTACAAAAAAAGTTTTCCCTTTGTTTTCCTGTTCATATGGTTATTTCTTACTCATTTATCTCATTTTCCCTGCTATTCACAAATCTTCAGGACCCTGCAGAGGCTGATAAGTTGATGAAAATCCAGAGGGAACTGGATGAAACAAAAATTATTCTGGTAAGTGTTAGATCTAAATATAGATCGCTGTGTTACAAACTTCCTTCTTTTCAGTTGGATGTTCTTCTTCTCTGGCAGTTGCGCAACACTTTACATTTTATTGTAATGCATATCCTTGAGTGAGATGTTATCATAGAATTCATAAAACCACCCTTCTATTAGTGACTGTTCTTTTGCTATTTTGGATAGTAACTTTCTGCGGGAAAAAAAAAATTTTGTTTGAGGTTTTGAATTTGTTTCTCAATATATATGATCACTGCAAGGTCACACAATGCAAGCATCGGGTTATCATAGCTGAATATAAATTTACTAGTGTAATGCATATCCTTGAATGAGATGTTATCACAGAATTTATAAAACCACCCTTTTATTAGTGACTGTTCTTTTTATATTATGCTTTTGAATTTGTACTTATGCTTTTTAATGTGCCTTTGAACGGCAATGTTAAAATTAACTGGGCGTTTTGACCTACCCATGCTGCATGTGGATTTGTAGGCTTTTGTTACTTTGTCCCCTGCTCTTCATTGTTGCACTGTTTTTTAATGCTTCATATCTCTAGAAGCCAGATGTCAATGCAGGCAGTTGTTTCCTTTTGACTTTATTTGTATTTCTCATTTTTTTTTATTTCCACTTTTGTTCATATAACAGCATAAGACTATTGATAGTGTTCTTGCACGCGGGGAGAGGTTGGACAGTTTAGTTGAGAAGAGTTCTGATCTGAGTGCAGCGTCACAGGTACAGTACAGTTTCTGTTTTATAGCTATGCATTTGGCAATATCACATTAGTGCCTATGCCAATTATTTGTGGCTCGTCCTTTTACGTTTCCTAATGGTCCTTAATATCATTTAACATGTTCTTATGAACTACTGACTTACCAAACCTTTGGTTAATGGTCCTTAATATTATTTTACAGCTTCTTAAATCTTGTGTTTTAATTACATTATGAACAACTTATTGTCATCCTTTAGCATGTCTCAACAATTTTTGCTTCTAAACTACTCGGTGAACCATATAAAATACAATTTCACTATCATAATTGAGTCAGGTCATATATTTGAATGAAACGTTGGTTCCTTGTGCGTGCTTCTGTATTATTAGATTATGATTGCATGTCCATAAATTTGCAGAAGAAATTTAAGGTTCTATAGGTGCTTTATTCAGCACCTAGCCTTTTTTGCATGTGCTTGAAGTTTATGTATCCAATTACTTTATGGGGAACAGATTCAATTTTAGTTGACAACATCTTGTATTGCCATTTAAGCTTAATAGGTATGGGATTGCTACATGGGGAACGTATTTCATTTCAACTGTTAATATCTTGTATTGCTATTGAAGCTTGAAATAGGCTGTTTGTTTTGCACTTTAATTTTCATTATTCCCCATGAAACCAGTCCCTTCTCTATGTTCATGTCAATAGTCATTTATCATCATTTTTTGGGTGCCAAGTTGTCATTTCTATTACCTTCTGTCTTTAATATAAAAGCTAATTGACTAATTTGGGTAGATTAAAGAAATTAGTTATGTTAGTTATTTGTGACAAATATAGATTGGTTTTTTAGAGATATCATCTTTTATCATGACTATTCTTAAATAGAACCTCTTAATATATGCAATTAATAGAGATACTTTGGGAAAAAATATAAATTTGGGAGACAGGGTGGATTAAGGTCTTATATTTAGGACCAAATTCAATCCCCAACTAGCTCTTATAGTGAGCACTGGAGGTAGTATTTACTAGTGCAATGTTGTTTAAGATCCATATCATGCATTTTTCCTGGAAAATTCTTTCTTGATGATCAATATATAGCCTTATGCGGTGACAAGTTATTTTGCTGACACAAGAACCTTATGATGGTGTCTGAAACAGATGTTTTACAAGCAGGCGAAGAAAGCCAACTCGTGTTGTACCATATTATGAGCTTCCAACGCTCAGTTTCCTGTAATATCGTGACGCTCCTCACCTAGTTGCCTGTTACGATGCAAGGCTTCATCGTAGAAGAAAATGGCATGTGTCTATATCACTGCTGCGTTGTTTGATTTGGTGAATGTGGATTTTTCCCTCTGTTCTGTATTGGTGGAGGGAGCAGAATATTGATCTGTGTGAAATGTGATTCTTCTTGACAAATTAACATTCTTATTTACTTTCTTTGTGATTCTTCCTATGGTGATACCCATGGTATATATAAGTTCTTAATCTAGTTGGAGATCTTCGCCATACCAAACTGTCAGTCCATTCTGAGGTTATTTTCATGGTATTTTCCTGCATTCTTGGATGCGTGTGAACACTCTGTCTTTTGGTGGCTATGCTGATTTTGTTTCCATTAGTTGGAATTAGTGGGATTTAGCTGCGTTGATTGAAGCTTTTTGGTAAAATTCCTGCCAACGATGTATGCTTTAAAAAGCTTTAAAACGACGCACAGTTATTAGATACTAGCAGAATGCCATGTCATCTATATATAGTCTGACAAAAACAAAATTTAAATTTAAATTTAAAAAATTAATAATTAATGTAGGGAAAGTAAGGTTTTTGGTCCCTAGAATTTTGGTTGTGTTCGTGTAGTTTTTTTCAAGGTTAATTGTGCAAACATAGTAAAATTAAAAGATTTAATAAGAAAAGAAAAACACAACAATAACAACAATGTAGTTATCAAATTAAAAATTGAAGCAAACTATGCATGAGTAGATAATGGTCTCCCTTTTAAATACAAAACACAAGAACAACTTTTATATGTTTCCTTATTTTTCGTTTTGTAAAATATAGCCACAAGCAAAGAGTTCTATCTTTATTGAGCACTTGATGGCCTATCTATCTCTCCAATCTCAGTCTGCCTGCCATCTCTACTTTCATGTCTGCTTGTGATTTTAAGAACAATTATTTTGAACCAGTTTTTATATTTCTTTCTTAAATATAATTTTCTAGAATAATCATCCAATTAAGTCCCCCCTAAAACTTGTTTTAAAAGATAATTTTAAAAATGGTTTTGAGAATAGTTTAGTAGGTCTTTCTTATTTTGTAGGTTGTTGTGCTCGTGATTATTGAGTAATGTATTCCAGTTTATATTTTAAAAAGACAAACAAGTACTATGTTTTCACCCTATTTCCATATTTTTTTTTTTAAGAAACTACTATATCTTTTTTTTTTTTAATAATAAGGTGGCAGACACTAATGGCTTGAATTACAACGAGCGGGATTGAACCCACGACCTCCTACTAGTTGAGGAGTATTAATATCACTAGGCTACAAGGTCTTTGGTTAACTACTATATCTTTTCACTAATGTATATCTACAGAAGTTCTAGAAAATACAGCTGGGGAAGTTTTTGGTTCGGTACAAACTGCACATGGACACATATTTAGTATTCCTCATGTCTATAAAATATATTTATTTTTAATATAAGACATATTTAAAAAATTAATTTTAGTTATAAATAAATAAAAATTATTTATAATTGTCAATCTTTTCTTTGTTACCCTATTGACGCTCCTTCAACAATAATCAATAAGGACAGAGAATAAGAGAATTAAAGATGACTTTAAGTGTTTTAAAAAATATATGTTATATTAACTAATTTAACTAACTTTTTAAATCTAATCAAATTAAATAAATATATTTTATATCTAGGACTATAAAGAATATTTTAGTTTAAAATTAGACGAAAACAAACCGCCAGGCATTTGATGTGCTTGGAATAGTCATTTGAAGTATGAGAAGATAAAGGTACAAAAAAACATAAGTATGAGAAGCTAGAATGGTTTTGGAATGTGTTCACATTACTAACAGATGATTTTAAAAGCATCATTTTACGAACTCGACTTTTAACGGTTATTCTACACTACTATAGCATAAATTATAAATTAATTAATTAAAACTAGAAAGTGATCTGAGTGTACTTTCGACACAAAGTATTTTGTTCTTATCTTAACCGATATGCAATATAATATTTGGCACTCACACCAGTGACACCACATTATAAAATATACAGAAACAATCCAATAGAGACACCAAGAAGATACAAACTTACATCATCGAGGTTCTTGATTCCTTTCTTATTACATTCATGAAACTGAAACATTCATTTTTGTTGAAGCTCATTGAGACAGACACCTATTTTCCCAGTAAGGATTTGATCCACCAAATGCCTTTGGTATCTTGGGGTCCTTCTTCCTCTGGTGGAGGATCACTCTGTGGTGTCTTGATCAGTTTGCTCACATCATATCCACAATCCTTTGCCTTCTCAACAAGCTCCTTGTATATCTCATCCTCCAAATGGGTCTTCCTGCATAGTACCTGAGAGATAAAATAAAATAAATTCTCTAATGTTATGCACAGAGCCATTGGCAAATCACAGTTTTTCTCCAGAACAAATACAAAAAGGGAAAAATCATTGTGAGATTCCAAAGAATGAATATAATCACCAAAAAACCCTATAACAAGCCGGCAGCATGAATTTTTTGTTTTCTTTATACAATAGAACTTGTCATTACATGCTACACATTTCTTAATTACTTTTTTTCAGGAGCTCATAGTGATTTTCTTATAAAAATCCAAGATCTCCTTAGCCCTATATTTTATTCTGAGCTAATCAGCAATAGTCTAACATTTGTTTAATATATTTCCTCAAAGAACATATGTTGAACATTTTTTAATATTAAGGCGGTCAAAACCTCGAAAGAGATAGAGTTTGGTAGAAGTACGTATAATTCATAGAAACCTTTAAGCAGATAAAGCGGTGAGAACATATATATATATATATATATATATATAACGAAACTAAGGGCCTCGATTTTCAGTTTTGCAACCTCAGAATCACACAGAACTTGAAATGATCAAACCCTAAAAGATGAATTAGCTTACCCAGAGGTAATTCCTACTTGGCTGACCGATGAGAGCGTACTGATAATCATCATCGATGTACAAAACCCAGTAATCTCCGACTACGGGAATGATGGGCAAAAACGGAGGGACGTAGAATTTGACCTTGAGTTTGGCCTCATCGCTGTTAGGATCGGCCTTGTAAGCGATTCCTTCAATGTAGCTTCTTTTGCCGGCGCTCCAAGTCTCATTGAGCACATTCACAGTGCCGTCGTCCCTGAGAGAGTAGGTGGCTCTGGTATTGACGCCGTCCCTGGGCTGAAACCTAGAAGGGAAACACGCTATCTCGTACCATCGCCCCATGTATCTCTTGAGGTCCAAATCCTTCACTGCTTCCATCGCTTTGTTCGCCATTGCTGGGGTTTTGCCTTCTCTCTCCGCCCAAAAGAGAAATTGAGGGATTTAGCGTATTGGAGTCTGAGGATTTATGACTCTCTCTTGATTTTTACAGGGTTTAAAGTGTGGGGGAAAATATGAAAAAAGGAACTAGAGAAAAGCCTCATTTTAATAGATATGAATTTGGTCCATCGGACTTTTTCTCGTGAGGTTTTGATAGAATTAATTGAGTTAAAAAGCATGGTATCAGAATTCTGTTTTTTTTTTATAAAAAAATAAAACCTTTCATAAAAATAAAAATTATTTTATAAAAATTAATTCAAATACACGTTAAGACTTTAAAAGGATTTATAAATGTAACAACTATTACATCGTTTTTAGTTAGTTAACAGAAAATATGAAGGATGGCTGGAGGTGGTTTGGATAAATTTAAATGAGGTTATTAGATGTGTAGATGTGAATGCTCTTAACGGAGTTTTCTTTAAAAAGGTAGAGAAAAACTAAAAGGAATGCTAAATAAAGTTATTGAAAGGTTTATCTTTATTAACAAAGGATTTAAAGATGGGGAAAATCTTAGGGAAAATTAGGCGCACGTATGAAGAAAGATAATTTATCACAATAAAGTTTTTTGAAATCATGAAATTACACCGAAATCTTAAGAGACCTGGTTATAATTATTTATGAATGTACAATTATCAATTTGACATTTTCTCTCATGTCTTTCAATTCTACTCTCTCTCCTCTCTCCTCTCTCCTCTCTCATTTCTCCCTTACTATTCAGCAACTTTTGTAGAAAACTTAATATTTTCCACTTGAAGTATTCATATTGAGTATTTGGCAACTCCAAAAACCGTGGCTCTTTTCCCGTAATCATGTTTATATCTCCAAAAATGAAAAACAAGAACAAAACGATATCCTTAAACCCAAGAATTTCCACTCGGCCACAAAAACAGATTGAATAATTTCCATATTTTCTTTGGCTGAGAGACTAATTTCCATGATTAAAAGAGTTAGATACTTCCCTAGTATTTCTCGGGAACGGCTTCAGTCCACTCCCTTAATATTGAATTCCTATCCATTGCCTGGAACGACACCGTTATTGTCAAAATAGGACCTCTTTTTGCAACACGACATTGTTGTTTTAAGTATTTTCTTCCCATCATCCTCTACCTTAATTTCGTCCTCTGCCTTCGTGCGTGAATTGAAGAATTGCAGTGTCACCGATCAAAGCTTCATTTCGGCCAAAAAAGAAGCATAACAGTGATTCCGAGCAGAGACGGAATTAGGGTTGGCCGTCAGCCCCCCTAAATATTTCAACGTTACCATTTTGAGCTTATTGTTCCCAATGCTCCTTCCCAAATTCATACCAAACGATTATCATCCCTTGCAATTTCTTGGTTCTCGAATCTTCAGGTACTTCCTCCTCTCTCTCTCTCTCTCTCTCTTTCTGTTCCCTTATTTTGCTTCTTTGATTATTGAAATCGCTACAATGGTGTTCATTTTTGTGCATCGTTGCTGAATGTCCCAATGCTATTCAGATTCTGTGGAGTATTCGAATCCAGATTAGGTAGAATGGTTGTCCTAAGGGAACTTTTTGCAATTGGTTGACCTGTGAGAGCTTTCTACCATGCACTCTCTCCATAATTTGTATGTTTGGATCATGTGAAATTTCTATTGAAAGAATCATTTAGATTTCTCATTTTTGCAAACACATTTTTGTCACTGCATAAGTTAGATTTCTCATGTTTGTATGTGTACTGGACCAGTCTCATGTTAAGGTGGACTTGGATTATGCTCAATTCATGGACAATCGTACATTTCTCTGCATAATGCTCAATTCTTGTGCTTCTTTTTAGCAACTTCAATTTTGACGTTCAGTCAGCAGTATGGGAGGTTTGTCGTGATTCTGGAGCTTTCCAATTGCTTGTTGATCTTCTTCGAGTTAAGTACTAGAAAATATTGAATTTTTGACAGCCTTACATGAAGTATAAGCAATATACTGATGCTTGTTAAAACTTGCTTTTTGCAAATGATGTTCATTGTCTCATGCGGCAAACCCCATATTGAGTAAAATGGATCTAGCTTAGTTTGAAATTGAGGTATATCATGTGAGCAATACTTTAACCAACTTCACTGATTTGCTTTTTGCACATGAAGTATAAGCAATATACTGATTTGTTGCTTAAGGCCCTTATTATTGATAGCTGGGATGATAACCAACCGTTGAAGAATAGTTCAAGGTAGGAATTAGTTTCCTTTATTAGAGTATTTTGACTTTTACCTATGAATTGCTAAATACAAATGGTTACACGAGATTCACAATCTTCTTAAAAAGAAGGTCAATTTTAGTACATGTCATGAATCCTCTGCATTGCACATCTTTTCAAATATAGTAGCATTGACTAAAATGAGAGGAGGGGTTTAGTGAATAGAGAAGGCCTCACCATTAGAGTACCTGAGTTTTTATAACTATACTTTTTTCCAAACACTATTTCTTCATTTAACCTCAAAAATATTTATCAACCATCAATCTTATGCACCAATAATCTTCATTTAGTGCATTCAATGAAAAAGATAATAGAGAAGAAATGATAAGGGGTGTGGTAGTATCTTGAATATACTATATTAATTGTTTTCCTTTTCCATGTTATCTTTCTCTTGCTAATATGTTTTTCAAACCTACAGCAACTAATAATGCTGAGGAGCATGAGTGTATGAGCTGAAACAAATGGTGTCCTATAGTATATGGGCGAGGGCAAAAGGAACTCACTCGCTTATTCTTGAAAGAAGCGGAACATGCTTTGCAATTATCCGTAGATGAAGACGAGAGATAGATACCATTCTCATGTAAAGTCTCCTTTTCCTTTTAAATGAATATGACTACTGAGGTTTGACTCTTAGTGTGTTTGGTTTAAGGGAGGGGGAGGGAGGGGGAGAGAAAAAAAAAAGAGGGGAGAGGAAAACTTGTGGGCCCCACTATACTCAATTTTGAAATTTTTTTCCTTCCTCTCCTTTTTTTCTCTCCTCCTCCCTCCTCCTCCCTTAAACCAAACACACCCTTATAGGACGAGATCAATAAGTTAAACATTTCTTGTTTACTTGCATCTGAAGTTTGTTTCCCAACTCCATTTTATGGTGTTTAATAGTTCCTTTTCCAATTTTTTTTTCCTTTGGAGCTTTTGTCTCTGTAATTCTGGCTTTACAAGACTATTGAAGGAAATCTATTTTGAGGTCCCATTCCACCAGATATTGGAGAGTTGATCAAGTTATAAAAACTGTAATTTCTCCCACTTTACATTATATGCTTTGTACAATTATGCTGATTCATTCTTGATACCATATAAACCTCATAGAATCAAACTTGAAAATGTGGGACTGAAATTCTTCACCTTCTAATTGGGATCAAAACATTAGATGATTGATTCATGAGCCTCTATTGTAGTAGGAGTGTTGGGATCCGTACATGCAACGGATTAAAATATTTTACGAATCTCATCCGGAGGATCACTCAGGCGTGTTTAAATCAAGGTTAAGGAACCCGAATCATACCTTATAGAATTCGGAATCATCTGGAGCCGGAGGTTTTCCTTTGATTTTGGCGAACTAGTAGCTCAAGAATTTACACAAACCTTTGCGCACATTTTCTCATGGTGATCAAGAAAACCCAAATTGTAGTGAATTCGTCCGCGTCTCGTTCTCTTTGAACTGGTGGGCTACCTTCTCGATCAGCAGAAGACGACTCTTAGAATCGGCTTCCTCTACCGGTATCTACACGAACAATCCTTGAACACGGACGCAGCAGCGTGCTAGCGCCTCAAACTGTGTGTCTTTCTCTTTTTTGCTCTAGGGTTTCTCTCGCTTTCTAATACGCTCGACTAAAAGTCCCGTAGATTTTTCTAAATCTGATAGGCGTATTATATAATCAAAATTAATCCTCATTAATTTTGAAATTCAAATTTTGAATATGGATAATATATTAATTAAATCTATCTAATAGATCTAATCAAATATATTTATTTAATCCGAATTAAAACCAGATCTGAAATTCGAATCTTGAATTTAGATTAAATCTAAATTAAAAGCCTTCTGATTTAATTTATCTCTATAAATTAAATCTGAGAAATTATATCTATTTATTTAATTAAATCTGAGATACAATATCTCAATTTAAATCAAATAGATAATAATATCTTTATTCGAAAATTAAATGAGATACAATATCTCTATTTGTTTTAGATATTTAATTTATCAAATAAATTAAATATAAAACAAATATTATATATATAATATTATAATCTCCATTAATAATATATATATATATATATATATATATATATATATATATATATATATATATATATTTCGAATTTCATATATATATATATATATATTAATCATAGATTAAATTCAGTATTCATTTAATCTCAGATTAATCTGAGATTCAATGAATCTGGACATTTTTACCCGTGTTGGATTATTCTTGTGTGCGACCCTGCAGGCCCATATGAGATTGGCAGTGGGCCAATATTGTACCAGCCCACAAGTCGCAAGCGGCCTCTAGCAAGACATTGCAACTACCCGATTCACATGGGGATCGGTGACACGATACTACCTACGTACAACCATGTCACGTCCCTTTTGTCACGCGATAATTTGGTCAAGTATGAGGCATGGATAATGTCAACTTCCTGTTCTTGACCACTACTTTCTCGATTCTCGAGTAGTCTAATAAGTGAAATGGAAACTCTTTTCCATCACAGTATGGCCATACATTTCTTAGACTCACTCATTGAGGGGCCCAGTATTATCTCTCTACAAATGTGAGGGACAAATTCCATCTTGACCATTCACATTCCTCCACATGAAAACCACTGATCCCGATCCCAGCCTTTATCATCACCCGATCAAAGGTGACTTTTGACTAGGTCAAAGACCAGTGACTCATCATGTAGGAATCCATGATGATCTCAGGTCATAGGGCGTCGTAACGCGGTTATACATGAGATAAGCTTATGACTTAATCCATGCAGCTTTCTCATAGTGGGTCGGTCCAGCACCTTGTACTCTTACAAGTACCTATGACTTTGATTCATATCTCCATACCTTATCAAAATCATACTTGTCTTAACTCATCTTCGCTCCCGCGTAGATGACCGACCAGAGACATTTAGGATAATCTATAAGATATATCCAGAGATATAGTTATCACCATAAACATGCGAATGAAATGATAATTTAATGGAGAACAATGACTTGCCCCTAGGGCATAATTTCCAACAAGGAGGTGTGTTGATTTTTTTTTCCCCACTCATGATGGAAGCACTAAAGCAAGGAGAATTGATAAGAAATCATTTGGCCTCATACTAAAAGACATATTTGACGTACCTATAGAATTCCTTTAGCTCTTATTTGATCATTTCTCTTTTACGAATCAACTTCAATTTGGTAGATGCTACAAGTCATTTTTGGACTGCAAGGCTTCATCAATAATCTGCTTTTGGACTGCATTTGGTTAATTTGACACTTTTCCTATCAGAACTTGATTTTATTTGAAATCTGGTTTTATAATATCTTAGAAAAACACATTAATCATATTCTACAATATCTTTGATAGGGATGACTATAAGACTTGTGCATCTTTGACAGATTACATGAAGGATGACCAAGCTCAGCCAAAAAAAATAGAGGCTCATGAATCAAGCATCTTTGACAGATTGTATGACAGATTAAATGAAGGATGATCAAGTTCTTTCTTTTCTGTTTATATGCACATCCACTTTCATTATCCAATGTATACTGAGCATGACTATATATCATGTTTCATAACATTTTACATGAAGGATGACCAAGCTCAACCAACCAAAAAATAGAGTCTACTCAAATGATAAGGTGAAAAGACATGAATATGATGGTGCTACAAAATGATGAGCTCCTATGATCAAAATAGACACCAACATAAGAGAACAATACAATTGAGTTTGCTTGACCAAAAAAGACAGCAACCTAGAAGAAGAAATAAGTTGTACAAAAAAGCTACACAAAAGAAGCTGAACTGGAGACTTCATGTAGTAGTAGGAGTGAGATCACTGCCAATCATTGAATCTATATTTGTATGATTATGTAACATTGTATTTGTCAACTTTGTCGTGAGATGAGACATTGTTATGTAAAAAATTCAAAATTCAATAAAAGTGACTAAATTATTTTCTCTCCTTATCATGGTACTTTATGGTTACCTGCATTATATGTTTGGCTTAAATCCAGTGCTTCAAGCAATGTGATGTCACATTCAAGTGGCGCCTACAATGAAGAAATAAAAAGAATGACTCAAGATATACAAGTCCTAAATGAATAAATTTATTGATTTTGTTGTCAAACATGATATGACATACCATTAACAAATCAGTGTAAGTCATTTTCACTCGGTTGTGAGTTGTCCAACATCATATTATTGTGATTTGTTTGAGTTGATGAGCCTGATCTTTGAAGTTGATTATGCTGCATTATTTCCAAATTTAGAAATAAACCATAACCAACTAATATGCATATTTAAACATTAAATTGACATCATAAGTATACTTGTGAAGTTACCAAAGGTTGTGAAACTTGAGGAGGTTTTTTAGAGGATTTTGTTCTTCGTCTTTTTGAACCAATTTCAACACAGCTCTTTATTCGTTTACTTATCTTTCTACCATATCTCTTTTTGACTTGTCCACCTCTTCATAATATATTTTTGGGGTAGTAGTTTGACATCACGTTCATTTAATATTCTCAATGCATGACAACATAATATGCCCACTTGTTCAAAGTTTTTGCAACTACAAGTAATTGTCTCCATTGAAGGATCAAATGTCAAACTATACTCCCTTTTCTTATCATACATGGTGATAACATAATCGAACACAATTGTACTTTCCTCTTCACTTTCATTTTTCTTTCTCTCTTTTCTCTCTTTTATACATGTAGCATCACGTAAATCATATTCATATTCGAACAAATCAAAGATAGGTCGAGTATGAAAGTGGAATATCACCTAGAGGGGAGGGGGTGAATAGGTGATCTCAAAAATCTTTTTGTTTATGACTCACGAAGACAATTAACAATAAAAAGGACAGAGAAATAAGTCAGAGAAGGGAAATAGACACATGACAACTTATACTGGTTCGGTTCAAAATCTTTGACCTATGTCCAGTCCCCAGAACACTTGGGATTTCACTATCTTTAAGAATAATTACACACTCTGTAAACGAAGGATGGTCTTCTCACTCTCAAACTCCACTCCCTCTTACAAGTTGTAATTGGTACACCCTTTCTTAAGGTTCCACAACCTTAAGATTCAACTGATAATGTAATAAGTGTTTAAATACTCCTCACGAGTTGACGAACATTGAAGAACGAAATCAATGAAACAATTGATACTGCAAAAGTATTGAACTTTCGAATTGATTGCGCAGCGTTTCGGTAGGTAGCAGAATTGAATTCGATGAGCTTTTATAATGTTTGCCATTAATGCCGTTGGAGAAGTTTGCAAGCTAACCGTTGAGACTCTTTTAATTTTCCGTTAAGATAAATGCACTCCGTTTGTGAATAGTTGACCATTGCTTCATTAAATGCTTCGCCATCGATTGTCTCAGAGTAGAGGTTGACTCAGAATGTTTGCTGGAATAAGTATGCCTCGAAGGAATGTCTTCGTCTGCTACATGCTTTAATTCTGTTTGCGTGTTCTGCTTTTTCATCGTAATAAATGCTTCTGACACGCTGGAACGCTTTATGGTGATTTAAGGTTTAAATCGTGATAAATAACTTTGAAAGGCACTAATAAACTTGATTAGAGTAGTCATAAATCAAAAATATAAAACACCCAAGAGATAATCAAAGATTTACAAATTACGAAGATGAAGGTTCAAAAACGCTAGTGAGCATTCTCGAGAATTTGCTCCTTTGATTCTCGAGAATTGCCTGAATAAATTATTACGGCAGAAGGTATGTTATCCTGATACTCGAGAGTTAGACATGAGTACTCGAGAATGTTTCGTTAAAATAATATCATAAACAACTGTGTTAAGCTAATACTCGAGAATTAAGAAAGGAATACTCTAATACTCGAGAATTAAGAAAGGAATACTCGAGAATGAAATAGTAATCTCAAAAACATACTTCTAAAACATCTTGTTCTTCATATACTCGAGAATCATGTTTTAGTACTCGAGAATTGCATGTTGAAAATGTTTTCGCAACTATCATTTTATAACACATTCTCGAGAGTGTGTCTATCATGCTCGAGAATCTCGTAGGTGCGAGATAGATAATACTAAAATCATTTGACCCATTCTCAACAATCATGGTATAGTTCTTGAGAATTGCTCTACACACCGGGAGACTTTCTTGATTTATTATCAATGTATTTCATTCTCGAGAATCCAAGATGTATTCTTGAGAATCTTAGCTATGAGAGCAAAAGTGCTTTATTCAGCGAGTACCATTCTCGAGAACCTTAAACTCATTCTCGAGAATTCAAGTTAAGATCAAATTTCTTTACTTTCAAGAACTTAAACTCTTTTCAAAAACTTAAACTATTGTTATTATCAAAACATTAGGAGCTAACAGAGTATAGATATTAGAAAGTTGACGAAGCATACATGAACTCTGCAATAACAACCTTGGCAACTTGTCACGTGCCTCAAAATCTCTTTTCAATTCGTTATAGCGTTTATCCTCTAGAACTTTTTCAAATTGTTGGAAGAATTGATTGATATCCAATTTAACATTGGTGTAACTTTTGATGGAGGCATTGACACTTTCACTAATTTGTGTGCTTCTCATACCAAGTGTCCTTGAATTCTTCAAATAGCATGCTGTCCATTTCTCTTTTATTTGGTACATGTACATCAACCATGAGTTTTCTGCTATATCTTATTTTGCTAATAATGCTTGCCAAGCTGCTTCAAACTCTGCTTCTTCCCAACAATGATACATGCAATGGTTGAAATCTCTGACCAATGAATTCGGAAGGTGCTTCATTGCATTCTTTGAAATATGCCATGTGCACAAGGTATGTTTTACATGTGGCATAACTTCTTGTAATGCTCGTGCCATAGCAGCATCTTGGTCAGTAAAGATTGTTACTGGCCTTGCATTCTTGTGTGCTTGCAAAAAAGTGTTAAAGAGCCATTTGAATGTCTCAACGGTCTCATCATATAACAATGCCACTCCAAAAATCACCCCTCCTTGATAATGATTGAAGCTTGAGAAAATTACAAGAGGTCTATGGTTATTATTTGTGCAATAAGTAGTATCAAGTGAAATGACTTCTCCAAAGCAAGCGTAGTAAACCAACATGCGTGCATCAGCCCAGAACACATTTATTACTTGTTCATCTGAGTCCATCTGGTGAGAATGAAAAAATGATGGATTTTCTGCCAATTGTCGTTCAAAATAACGAAATATACATCCAGCTTCATTGTATTTCATAGCCCGTTGCCTTCTTGAATTAAGATAATTTTTCACATCAACTCTCGTATATCCCAAATTGTCTCGACCTCCTGCATATTGGCTTTGCAAATTGAATGCTGATTTTTTATTAATCCCAGCTTTTTCAGCATTTTCCAATTCAAAACATTGAGCTTGTGTTAGCCCTCTATACGATGCAAGCAAATGAACTACTTCCGGAGGCTGAAGAGGATGATTATGATCTAGAAACACTTCACTTACTCTGTATTTTCCATCTACTAGCTTGACTTTCATTCTAGCTTCACAACTTGTTCTTGTCTCATCTCTAGACTTCCTAATTTGCACTTCTCGTATATTTGGTTTTCTCACCCCTTCCTTATTACAAACATATAGATAAGATGTATATGTTGACGAATCCTTTTTACTCTTGTTAAACTTTTGCTTTCTAACACCAAAACCAATTTTTCTACCATATGCCCTCCAAAATTCCCATGATTCTATTATATCGTCAAATTCAAGATTTAGTGGAGGAGTCAAATTTACATCCATGGCTCCTACAAAATTAAAAAGTAAATGACCAATGTCAATCAATGATCAAAGAATAAATTAATTATAAATTATACATATATTTTCACACACACACATAAACCAAAACAAAGCATACACATACATATATGATATATCACTATAAACTCATAAATTCAACCTTGTTATCAAACTTTCATTCAAATATACACACATATATTTATTTCATAGAATCAGACATTCAAGTGGATGCCAATAGGATGTGATGTCATTCAAGAGGATTTTATTCAAATGTCTAAGGTTTCTCTAGTCTTATTATTTTTTATTTTTTTCCTCGAAAAGTATATACTATTACCATATAAAAACTGAGAGGTTACAGAGAAGAAAGATATAGTTGATACAGAAGTAAACAAATGGTCCACAGCGATAAAAGACGAAACAAATAGAGAAGACAAGTACAACTGAGGGAAAAAACTAGATATAAACCAGAAACACTGATATATAAATTATATTACCAAAATCATTTCTATATCACGAGTTTTTATATATTTTCCGTTTCCTATTTTCTTCTGCTTTCAGTCTTGGTTATCAGATTGTGATTGTGTTCCTTCTGTTTATGGGCTAACTGAAGAAACACTCCACTTCTTCAACATTTTGAAAACTGATGCATCTATGAATTTCTTTTTTCTTTTTTACAGAACTTATTCATCATTGTCACCAGTTAGAACTCTTACCAATATTCAATGCCCATAATTGTCTCTCATTAAAATTTTTGTTGAAAACCTTTTCACAATAACTTCTTCAACTTTCCTGCGATTTGTTAGAGCAGAACGCGCCAAAGAAAAACAGAAGGAGCCAAAGAAAAATTGTCACTTCGCGTGCACTTCCCCTTCTACGATCTAAGGCATAAAAGAAAAAAGAAAAGAAACGGTGTCACATTTAGTTGGCCCTGGTCCTATTTTGACTGAAACGGTGTCGTTCCCAGTAATGAATGGATAGGAAGTGAATATTAAGGGAGTGGACTGAAGCCGTTCAAGCCGTTCCCAGAGAACTATGCCCTCCCCCATGTTAAGCGCATCTTTTCACGTGCCCACCCTCTCTCCTGTCAGCTGTAGTTTGAGCTCTTCGGTCAAGCCCAACCTCTCTTGCTCTTCCATGGCTGCGTCCTCCGTTCGAATTGCCATCGTGGGTGATGTGGTAAGCATTTCTTCACTCCATCTGGATTTCCTGGTCGAGACATATCCTCTGAAAAACTTCCTTCTCGTGGGCAAATTTTCTTTCCTCCATCATTTTCCAAGTCGTAATTTGGGGTTTTCTTACTGAAGCATGATTGTTGGAATCTGCAAGAAGATTCAAAGGCACTTCAGTTTTTGCAGGTACTCTTCCTTATTTTGCAACTTCCTAGTTTTCTTTACTCATTTGAGTAATGATTTATTCTCTTTTTGCATTTATTCTGGTGCGTCAATCAGCCTTATTTATGGGAGTGTATGGTCAAATAGAAAGGAAACCGCATAACTTGAAGATTTTATGCTAGTTTGGTGACATCCAAACACCGTAAAAAGCCTTCTTTTGTGTGCCGTACCAGGCGAATAATGTAATCCTGCTGGATATATATATATATATACATATCCACACACACACTCACATATATATATCTCTGTGTGTGTGCACGCGCGCGGGCCGAGCTGGTTGCTTTTAGTTAGAAAGGGAGAAGGATTGTTACCTAAGATGAAAGCTTGGTTAGAGTTGGGAATATGCTATTAGCTCTATTCAAATGTTCAATCAAGTGATTTTATTTTAAGCTGCAACTTCTATTTTCCCTAATATATATTCAATATAAGCATTTGACACATATTCCACCTTTCATTCTAATATGCACTCATGTTGAAGTGCAGCCAGATTTGGTGCTGTTCACAGGCAAGTTTCATTGTTACTGCTGATCAACCTATCAATTTAGGATTTGTGTTTCTTTAACGTTTGTAAGCTCACTTGCTTCCTCTTTAATATTATAATTGCTGAGGAAAAGTCTGTGTACTGTGGACATGTGTGAAGAATTTGTGTCCATATTGCAGACTGACCACCAGGACATTTCTGTTACAAGTGTAAATGGGTCAGGAGTTTCTTGTTTCCATTATTTTCATTGATTAACAGACACATCAAGAAGTTAACATGTCAGTGCAGTCAAGATTGTCTTTGTTCAAGATTAACCATTATTTGCTGCTTTGTTCTCCAGTCAATCCCTCTCTCGTTGTTTTCATTATTTTCCTCTTGTTTAATACTTTTTATTGGATTTTGTTAGGTGATTTTGGTGAGGAGAACGTTGAACTTGTTCAAAGTGTTGCAAATCTTGAATTTGCGAAAGCAGTTATATTGGGAAACCATGATGCCTGGTTTACCCACCAATTTTCAGGAAGGTAATGCATTAAAGTTCACAGGGTTTTCCTTGAATCAGTATGGTAGGTAAATAAAGTGAGAAGTTGAAGTGTTTGAGTTATTTAAACCCACTCATCTGTCTTGTAGTTGATGAAGAATCAGTTTTGACCTCTCAGCTGAATCCTGAGCTTGCATGAGCTGATTCATTTCTCTGCCAATAGGTCTCACAAGCTTGTTGCATGCCCACCACATTTTCTTATTGACATCCTTCTCTCAATCTCATTAGTTATCCTCTGGTTCACAAGGTTCCGCACCTGCCCATCCACATCTTTCCATGAGCAATCAAGCTCATCAACAACTCAAGAAGAGGAAGAAAAGGAAAGAGAGAGAGAGAGAAAGGTTCAAGAAGAATTCTCTTTCAACTATAAAAACCGGTTCTCCCACCAATGCAAAACACATTTATAATTGGGTTCACCATGAACTTAAGTTGAATTGTTTAAGTTAACTAACTTGAAGACTGCAAGTTCTCACTTTATTTACCTGTCACTGTCTACTTGTCAATCTGTATTACATAATTTTGCTTTGTTAAGAGTTTGTGAAATTAGCTTTTTCCTTGAGGCTTTGCTTATTTTGTTTTCTGACTGGATGAAAGAAAAATGAACTTTACAACGCAGCGATGCAGCACATTTCTCCTCCCCCACTTTCAAATCCACTGAGACACACAAAAGTCAATCCACCCTACTCTTTATGTAGTTGCAATTGCAAAGCTTGTTCATGAGGATAAGTTGTTGTAACTTTTTATGCATATTGCGTGTTTAAATTAAACATCCTGAATTCTTGTCTATGTTTAAACTAACTGTTTTATTTGAATGTTAGCAAGAAGGATCGAGTTCAACTCCAACTAGAGTGGTAAGTTAATTATTCATTAATTCTATTGATTCTTTAAGGTTCTCTCTTCCATTAATATGACTTTAACACTTCATTTATATTCCAGATGCTTTTTTTTTTTTCCTTTCCTTTTTATTATCCTTTTCAAAATGTAATTTCATGTAAAGGTTGGTCAAGTTTTTCATATTTTTGGTTAAAAGTTCATAATTTGAACTGCTGTGTCATGGTCTTTAGCTTGGCTCTTCATTTCTGGTGATAATTAACAATTAACTTTATTCAAAATTTCTATGGTATTGGAACCCGACTGATTATAGACATAAGTTAAGTTTATCTCAAGAAACATGCTATAGCTATGCCATAGTTTAAAGAAGAAGACTGGCCACTGAAAGGCTTCCCTAGTCCAAATCACTTATTCCCAGTCATGTCACTTAGGATATCACATCTAGTATTTATGTTGTTGTACTGTGAGAAATGTGTTGATACCTGAATGCAATAATGTGATATGCAGCCTTGGTGAGATGCACGTGGCTTATCGATGTGCAGACTTTCCTCTGATAAAAGTGAGTGTTGTTGGTGGACGACCATTTTCTTGTGGTGGTGATCAGTTATACCGAAAGAAACTTCTGTCTGCAAGGTGAGCTGCAGAAAAAGCAATTAGACAATTGGAATTTCAGAAATCAGTCTTTCTATTTTTGTTTTCTTCTGGGTGACCTTCTAGACTACTCCTGAATAATATTTTTATCTGTGGTGAGTCTTGCTCATAAGGAATCCCTCCTCACCCTTTCTCTTCTTCTCTTCCCACACAGTATTTCTGAATAGGATTTCTATCAATTTCCACCTTCTCTTCTAATACATGTTGAGCTTCCCACCACCACTTTGATTGCTTATAAATATTAATTTTAGAATTCTAATATTTGGTCATAATGTTATATCGTTATGCATCTAGTGCTTGAATCATAAGAGGGAGCATTTTTGTTTTAGCTCATTAAATTATGCATTTTTCACTAGGGTAGAATAGCAGTACAGTCAAATGGCTACTTGTGCCTTTTGGTATGGATCCTGCTATGAAGAGCTTTACAATTAGTACTGCTGCCAT
Organism: Acacia crassicarpa; assembly: GCA_034222035.1. Taxonomy (NCBI): domain Eukaryota; kingdom Viridiplantae; phylum Streptophyta; class Magnoliopsida; order Fabales; family Fabaceae; genus Acacia; species Acacia crassicarpa. The sequence goes on along the minus strand of JAWXYG010000008.1, from coordinate 30,194,880 downwards.
TTTCAGCTGAAATCCTATTTGTTTAATCTGAGCTTTCTCTTAGATATATTGCTGCCATTTTCAGCTGAAATCCAATTTGTTTAATCTGAGCTTTCTCTTAGATATGGAGTAGAAAGCATGGATGGAAGTGCTAAAAGAATTCACAAAGCTGCTCTCAGCACACCAGAGGATCATTTCCTTATATTACTTGGTCATAATGGACCGACAGGTGCATCAATGCTGCAATATCTGAAAACTTATGATCCTCTCCATTGGTGTTATGCATTTTGTCATGTGACTTACATCTAGCATAAAAGAGGCTTGTGGATTTATCTTTTGTGCAGGTCTTGGTTCCGATATACATGACATATGTGGTAAAGATTGGGTATTTGGGGGTGGTGATCATGGTGATCCAGGTATATGTTCTTCATGCCTCCACTCTTTATTTTGGATAAGTCCTGTGGTTTTGACAATCATTAATTAAGTCGGGGTTGGCTGGTTTTGTTCATTGCAAAGGCTTTTTTGATCTATGCTACTATATGTCAACTATCTGTTAAATAATACTCATCCGTTCCTTTTTATAAAAAACAATTAACCGAATCACATTATTCGAAATTTAGCTAAAATGTAATTTGATATGGGTAGTATGAATAATTAAATAAGGAATGAGGGTAAAATGGGAAATCAACAAAAAAATTGAGACAACCTCTAAGTATCCCTTATAAAAGGGAATATGCCATAGCCACAAACTGTCTCTTATAAAAAGGAACAAAGGGAGTACTAGTGAATCTGCTAGCCCTTTTGCATTTAGGATATCAAGGAGACCATGTCATGCTATTATCTCACATCTATTGGTATCTTAGATGTCTCCTAGCATTCGATATAAAGTCTATATGACATGACAGTATACCAAAAATCCCCCAAGTATGATGGACAGATAGAGATGCAAATCCTGCTTTTAATTCTGGAATATTAATCTGTGTGCAGATCTAGCTCATGCAATATCCATGTTGAAAGAGAACAACCAAGTTCATGTTCCATTGGTTGTATTTGGTCACATGCACAAGGAGCTTGCATATGGCAATGGCTTAAGGAAAATGATTGTTGTTGGCAGTGACAACACTATATACTTGAATGGGGCCATTGTTGCAAGGGCCAAAAAGTTAGCTGATGATGGCAGAAGGAACTCCTCATCCACAGAAGCAAATGGTACAAAGCGAGCCTTCACTTTGGTGGAGACTGTTGGAGGAAAAGTGGCCAAGATTGCAGAAACATGGGTCTCTGTTGTGGAAGATAGAGCTGCACTAGAAGAAGAGCACATTTTGTTTCAATGCAAGTAAGAATGACACCGCATTTATGTACCACTCTTTAAGTATGCTTCGATACTGTAATTTCTAAGTTCTAATATTTGATGGTGCTCTTATGATGCTTCTTTTTAAAGCACAAAGGAGAGCCTGGTGTGAATCATGGAAACACTATTTTGTTTCTAAAAGTGACAATTGTATACGTAAAAGTAATAGATCAAGCCAATAATAATTTGACGTACAAGTATGTCTGACCTTTTTCGGGAGGAGATATGATACTTCACATTGTTCTCATGTTCAAATAAGACAAGCATCAAAATATCAATATTAAATTTGTTTCATTTCATACTCTCTTCGTTCTTAATAAAAATATATTTACTTAATTTGATTAGATTAAAAAATTTAGTTATGTAAAGTAATAAGGTTAAGGTACAAAAATGTATATGTACCTTACTTGAGCGTAAAATATCCAATGTTTTTTTAGGTGCAAAAGTGCACACGTGATTACAAATTAGGTGTAAAAATATCATTTAATCGTTAAGTTTGATTTTACTGTTAACTTTGATTTTTTACTGATTGGACGATGACGTGACTTTTAAAAGTGCAAAAGTACACATGGTTTAGCAAAAAGAGTATCCAACATCAAGTCTTTTTTTTTAAAAAAAAAATTAATAATTTTATTTTAATTAAAGAAAAATTATTATTTCTCTAGGTATAGTTTTTGGAAAGTCAAATTTTTTATTTCCATAATTAATTTTATTTTTTTAAAATCCTTATTAAATTTTCTAATTAATAATTAATAAATGAGTATTTATGCATTTAAAATTTGATATTATAAATAGTAATTTAATTAAAAATAATTTTAATTTTTTTGATCTAACTAAACTCTGAAGACTTTTTCGAAGTAAATGAAATTTTTTTTGGGATAGAATAAATAAATTATTTCTTTAACTATTTATTTTTCAAAAAATTTAAATTATTTTTAAGTAAATAAATTATTTATAATATCAAATATCAATTGCATAAATACTCATCATCTATTAATTAATAAATTTAATAAGGATTTTTTAAAAAATAAAATAAATTATGGAAATAAATTTTTTACCGTTTTTACCAATTAAGTAAATCCTCTTTCCCAAAATGATAAATCAGAAGAAAAAATTTGGCCTCCTAGGAATTATATTTAGAGAAATAATAATCTTCCTTTACTTGAAATAAAATTATTAAATTAAAAAAAAGAATGTAGTGTTGGGTTTTGCCCAAACCATATGTGTATTCTTGCACATTTGAAAGTCACGTCATCATACAATCAGCGAAAAAAGTCAAACTTAACGATCAAAGTCAAATTTAACAATTAAACGACATTTTTGCACCTAATTTGTAACCACGTGTACACTTTTACATCTAAAAAAAGTACTTGTATTTGGGCGCTCTTCAAGGTAAAGCACATGTGCATTTTTACACCTTAACCCTCATTAATATTATATATGTTTTTCTAAACACTCTATTCATCTTTCTTAGTTCTTTCAATTCCTCTTATTAATTGTTGAGATGTTAGTAAAAGTAAATTAGGAAAATATTGATAAATATAAAACTATATGTTATATTTAGGATTAATGTTAGCTTCCCAAATGTAGTTCATATTAAAGATAGGAGGGAGTATTTTTGTATTTTTTTTATCAAGTCATTATAATTTCACAGGCTTTTTAATCATGTCTTGGTAGTTTTTTCCCCCCTTAACTAATCCTTGTAGTTTTATCTTATTCTTAGAACCTATTTGGATCCTTTTATTTTTAAACTAAAAGCTACTTTTAAGCTAAAGCTTAAAAAAGAAGAAGAAGCTAAAAGCTGTTTAGTGATTATATATTTTTTTTGAAAAAAAAAGATTATATAAATTTTTTAGCTTAAAAGTTACTTAAAAACTAAAATTAAAAATAAGATGTTTGACAAATTTTTTGTCATAAGTACTTTTTCTAATAACAATTATCATAAGAGGTATATTATAATAGGGTGGTGGCGGCGGCGGCGGTAGTAGTGTTGGATCGAGAGAATACGGGTTCTCTCTCTCTCTTTCTCTCTCTCTAAAAAGAGTTTATAGGGGAAAAAAAAGGAGCTTATTAAAAAGCTCCTATGAGGAGCTTATTTTTAAACTCTTTTTTCTTCATTATAAAATAAGCTCTTATAAATTATAAGAGCTTTTGTAAAATCCTGTTTAGCTTAGCTTATACTTATAATTAAAAGGTAAGCTAAAAATAAGCTGAGCCAAACATACACTTAATCTGGTCTTTATGGTTTTTCTATCAGTCATCTCAATTGAAAGGACAAGAATATAATAAAAAATCAAGCGAAACTTTAAGGACGTGATTAAAAAAAACTACACAGGCCTAATTTAAAATTAGAAATAAATATCAATTTTGTCATGAAAGTTTAGCCAAAGGATCACTAGTCAGCCGGAAGTTTATTTGGTACATTTTTACTCTAAAAGTCTGAAAAAGTAGCATATTAACCCAACAATCATGATAGTATTAGAGTATGTTATAATTAGTTTCCTATATTAAGAAAGCAAGAATAGGAAGAAATTCTGATTGTATTTCCTCAATTCATAATGTGTGAGTTTAAACTATTTATAAATAAATTGATAACCACTATCTCTAACTAATTCCTGAAAATAGGAAACTAATTACAAAGTAAGACAAGAAAATAGGAAATTAATTACAATATACTCTAATACCCTCTTCAGGTTGGAGAATGTATATCGATCATTCCCAGTTTGGAAAGGAGAGTAAAAAAAAAAAAAAGAAGTAGGACCAAGAGCTTTGGTAAAAATATCTGCCAACCGATCTTGAGACTTAATGGAAAGAAGATGTATCAAACTAGTCTTGAGTTTCTCACTAATGATGTGGCAATCAATGTCAAGGTGTTTGGTCCTCTCATGAAAAGTAGGATTAGCGACAATATGACGATCTAATAGGGACCAAAGCAACATCAAGCGTCTCACCAAGGACCAACACCAACGGTTAACAAAAGTGATTAGAAGACATACATATATACATACATACATACATACATACAGGGACAGAGCTACACTTGTGCCAATGGGGGCAAGAGCACCCATAAAAAATATATATATAACTTGAGAGAAATTAGTAACAATTTGTATGGCTAGTATAGTTGGTTAAGACTTTATAATTTTAGCTACAAGTCGCCAGTTCGAACCTTCATCTTCTTTTCTTTCCTTTTTTTTCCCCTTTCCCCATTTCATCGTATATCACTATATCCCGTCTCTCACGCTCTGTCACTCTCCATCCCTTTTTTTCCCATTCAAATCGACCACCGATCATCTCTCGTTCTCTCACTTCGTTCTCGGCTCCAAAACCTCCGCCGTCTCCGCTCTTGTTCTCTCACTTCGTTTTCGGCTCCAAAACCTCCGACGTCACTCTCCGTCTCCGCTCTCGTCCACAGTCAATACTTCCAGTCCCAGATCCCCTCTCTCCGTTCTAGATCCCACCATCAATTGCTCTCCGCTCTCAGCCTCTCGTCCACCATCAGTGCTTCTAGATCCCCCCTCTGGCCCTCTCCGTTCCAAAATCCAGATGCCGCTATAAATTCTGTCGCCTTTCTTCCACGGAGGTTAGGGTTTTCAGTCCGTGTCTTTAAGAAAATTTGGCATTGTTAATCATGGAGCACTGAATCCATTTTAGTCCTATTTTGATTTTGGAATTTTGTGGTATGAGTTATTGTAGGTTCTGGCTGGCAAAAATTGAAAATCTTTTGTGTCAATTGAAGGAAATTGTTTGAGCAAACTATAGGTAAGTTTTTCTCCCAAGCTCTTGAAATTTAATGCAGAAAACTAGTGCTGAATATTCAGAGCTATATGGAATAATATTGGTTCTGGCTAGTTTTGCTATGGTTTCTGTTTTATGTGAATTTGCCCCCTTTGTGGCTGACCTGAGGCAATAAAATAAGTTGAAACTGAGTTCTAATGTTTGTATGGTGAATCTGATATTTCAAAGCCAATGTCTTATAATTTGTAATTTGTGTATATGCACCTCTTTGAAAGAAGGAGCAGTTAATTTGTTTGTTAGTCTGATAGTGTTGGAGATTAATTTGTTTGTTGCTCTTTTATTGTTGGACTTATTCCCTTTTGTGTCAGTTTGGGAGTTCTGTTTCGCTGTGTGTCTGTTTGCAGTTGTATTCTGCTGCTTTGTTTTCTTTGTTATTCTGCTGTTTCTGTTTATGTATCTGGTTGCTGCGCCACTGTGTTGGTAATAGAAGTATATCTCCTTTGAGCGAAAAAAAAAAGAAGGAGCAGTTGTTCCTTAAAAAAAAAAAAAAAATTCGGGGGCAACACCATTAATTCCAAATCCTGGCTTCGTCCCTGCATACATACATACATACATACATACATACATACATACATACATACATACATACATATATAAAGGTGATTAGAAGAAATAATATGGAGAAGAAGACGAAGAATCATATTGTATTAACCACAAAGAGCAATACGCTCATACAATGAGTAACCCACTTGAGTTAACTCTAAAACCTAAAAGGAGACCATGTTAACTTTCTCTTGGAGGGAGACCAAGTTAACTTCCTCTCTAAACATGGTGAGAGCTCCACAGTCCACACCGGAGGCAAAGAATGAATAGGTCACACAAGGACTACCAAACAACAAATAATTGTCAAACATCTCACCGAGGCCAAAGAACGAATAGGTCACGTAAGGACCTCCAAACAACAAATAATTGCTAAACACCTCATTGAAGACAAAGAACGAATAGGTCATACAAAGACTCCCAAACAACAAATAATTGCCAAACACCTCACCGGAGGCAAAGAACGAACAGATCACACAAGGATCCCAAACAACAAATAATTGTCAAACACCTCACCAGAGGCAAAGAACGAACAGGTCACATGAGGACCCCAAGCAACAAATAATTGCCAAACACCTCACTGGAGGCAAAGAACGTATGTCACAAAACACATCAAAGATCTCCAACCAGAGAGTAAACTTTGTCTCACAGAGACAAAGCACTTTTGAACCTATAAAACAAATCTGAAATCACGACTCCCGCAATGTTTTGAAGCAAATCTGATGAAGGATTGACGAAAGAACAGTTAGGGTTGCCGTCACAAGAAGAGGAATCATTTGATTGAAGTGTCATTGCCATGGAAGAATCAAAGCAATTGGCGAAATTGGTGAACAGAAGAAATTGTCGCGATGGACGGTGAAGCAATCAGGGGTGAGCGGAAGCAAAATCGATCGCGATGGACAGAGCAATCGAGAAAATAGCTCTCAAGAAAATGAGGAAAAACTGAAAGCGACGAGGGAAGAAAGAGAAAACTTAAAAAAAAATGTGTATAGGAAAAAACACTTCAGAGAGGTCAAAAACTCAGCTCTGGTACCATATTAAGAAAGCAAGAATAGGAAGAAATTCTGATTGTATTTCTTCAATTCATAATGTATGAGTACAAGCTATTTATAAATAAATTGATAACCACTATCTTTAACTAATTCATGAAAATAGGAAACCAATTACAAAGTAAGTAAGACAAGAAAATAGAAAACTAATTACAAAGTGAGTAAGACAAGAAAATATGAAACTAATTACAATATACTCTAATGGCTTGTACTCACACATTATTATTAAGAATTTCAATACAATGAGAATTTATTTCTATTCTTGCTTTCATAATAGATAGATCCACGTAGATCATCGTTAAAATGACAAATGGATGTGAAACAGACACGTTGGAGGTTGCGGTGAAACAGGGCAGATCATTCATCTCTCTCCTGCCTCTTGCTCTCTCAGTGTATGCAGGCTTCACTGTCGCTGGAATACACGAAAGCGGCTATAGGTGGATTGCCAAAATTTCTTCCTCCCGGGCGATGGCTTTGATGCTTGGCATTGTTTCCGAAGACGACGGTGGCGAGGAAAACTTGGTTAGCTCCCACATGCCTTTGAGGAAAGTTTCGAGGACCTGAATTTGTATGTATTTTTTAACTCCTCCAACTGTAGCCGGCTTTGATGCTTGGCATTGTTTCCGAAGACGACGGTGGCGAGGAAAACTTGGTTAGCTCCCACATGCCTTTGAGGAAAGTTTCGAGGACCTGAATTTGTATGTATTTTTTAACTCCCCCAACTGTAGCCATAGGGGATTGTGGTGGATCCCTTTCCTACAATGGCATCAGTGGCACCCCTCCGACGACACCCGCTGAGTTCACTCTCGGTAAAGACCAAGACTTATGCAATGTTAGCCTCGTCGAGGGCTACAACCTACTCCCGATCTCCATTACCCCATTCAAGTGATCTGGGAAAGGTGTTCTATAGCTTCGATCTGGTGGTTAGGCTTTATCAATTTTCAGATCTGGACCATTTGCTCTCTTTTCCTTCTATGTTCTCTGTTTGTCGACTTCTTCTATCTTCTTTGGCAATCCGTTTTTTTTTTTTTCAAAAAAGAAAAAAAAATTGATTATTGTACTTTGATTATTTTGATTTCATTCAAAAATATATCTTTAAATTCATTGTTTGTGTTTGGATTATGAAGAAGAGGAGGAGGATGAATAAGATTATTTTGGGAAATATTTCATTCTCTCTGTTCCTAATTCTAATTTCAGCTAATCATCGGTTCCTTTTTTGCTCTTGGATTAGATTGCGTTCAATCTCCATATTTTCTTACTTCTTGGTGCTTGAAACCGATTGATTAAAAAATACACATGCATTTGCTTTTGAATCTATTCCAAATCAATGCTCTCACCGTTTCTACAGTCCCCTTTCAATTTATTTGGTTTCCATGTTATTTTTCTCAATTTATTTGGTTTCTATGCATTGAATCATGGATTCAATTTATTTAATAGGTCGTGTATGTATTTGTCACGAGGAGGGAAATCATCTAGTGATGTTGCTTTGATGAGGATGAGATTAAAATCGGAAAATACAGAGGCTAATAACATGAAGTGAAGAGGGAACTCTGCCTGCGTACACAGAGACAGCAAGAGGGAAGGGGGAGAGAGATGAATGGGGCGTTGACGTGAATTATTATGTGGCATTTATCATATATGGTAGAGCCTATATGGCAGAGCCACGTCATTATACTGTTAAGTTAGGACAAAAATGCTACGTTTTTTCATACTTCTAGGTAGGTGTGAGTATTAGAGGTATCTCAAATTAATTAATTTCCAGTTCTACATTTGTCTATAACACTAGTATTATGAAAATTAATTAATTTGAGATACTGGGTGCAAAAAAAATATCAGAAAGCAACATATAATTTAAATCTAAATAAATAGAATATATAAAAAAATTTAAAAAAATAAAAAAAATATGCTAATACCTCTAATTAGAGGTATTAGCACCTAATAAGCACCTAATTCTAAGCACCTAATGTGAACTCGTTGGGTAGGGAGAGACTCCTGCCCGAACAATGAATGGGCTATATTTTGTAGTCTGATGCCCGGCTTTGCCTGATAAAAACCTTATTTATTTTTGGGCTGGACAAGCGTGGGCAGGGCAGGGCAGGTTTCCCCTGTCCAAGTACTCACGCCTTGCCCATTCTATTTCACATTTCACAAAATTTCAAAGCTTTAGAGATACCTAAAGTATAATATAATATATTTAGACATAATATATTTTAAATAAAATAGTATATATAGAAAAATATTTATTTAAATATATTTAATTTTCTTGGCTGGGCCAAATGGGCAGGTTCGCCCGATGCTCGGCCCTGCCCAGTTATTGGACCAGCGCAAAACTACCCAAATTTCTTTGGGCCACTTTTTTAGGGGTGGGCAGGGCAATTTTTTACCGGGCTTGGGCGGGTGTACAGGGCATCTGGGCACCATGCTCACCCCTACTTCTTGGACAAAAATGGTACCAAAAAAACTTTCGAGTGATCGGTACTCTTTAAGCTAAAATTCCATGACAAAAATAGTATTTATCCGTAAAATTAAGTGAAGCTATAAGAACTTGTTTTTTTAAGGGGAACAAAAATTGACCTGGTTAAAAATTTGATGAAACTATAGGAATATGTCAGTTAATTTTTCCTCAAAATAATATATAAAATAAAATTACAATACAATTAAAAGTGGAACTTTGTAATATAAGGAGTGTAATTTATAATAATTTATACTTCTCTAGTCTTTAATTAAGGGTATCCAACTAACTTGATTAGATCAAGGAAGTTCATTAATAGTAATAAATATGACATGTGTTTTTTTTCCCCTGAAATAACCTTATTTAGAATAGTCTCTGCCTTCAACTAGTGTTGTAAAAGAACCCACCACCTTGATGGTAGAGCATTAAATGGGGTAGCGATGACTTCTTATTTTTAATAGATTTGAGATAAATTTTGATATATTTGGGAAGTCATTAATACAAAAGTAAAAGAATTTCTTGAGATTAAATATCAATTGGATGCATTATTAGTGGGATTTCAAATTAAAATATAAGTTTTGAAATTTAGGAAAGAAAAAATAGTAATGGGAAGTCTTCTAAAAAAAACAGCTGTTGTTGTTATTATTAATTTATTATACTTCCTATTCTCATGCACAGCAAGTGACGGGACTGTTTAGAAAGAATTGGAGAACCTAAAAGCACAAGTCACTAGTTGGAAGAATAAATAGAGTGCAAGGAAGCGACTACACAAAAGAGGAGGACCTTCTTCGTTTTAGAGAGAACCAGAGGAGAAAGAGAAAGGCCTTCAGGTTTAATCCTTTTTATTTTTCTTCATGGGAGGATGAGAGGACTGTGGAGAAGAGAAGAGACCAAAGTAGCTGATTGGACTAGAGGCTTTGAATCAATGCTATGTACCTTTTTGTTATCTCTTTTCCTTGAGATTTTGGATTATGAATTTGTTGTTGTCTTGCTGAGATTATTCTAGTGATGTAACCTTGAAGAACTATGAACTTGTTGGTGGATTATATTTTGTTTTCACTTATTATATATGTTTTAATGTTAATTTTGGTTATTTAATCTTGTTTAATTATTATATACTTAGTACTTGATCACCATTAAGTTTGAATTCAGAGAATTTATATGGGAAAGGGATCTTAATTAGATCATAGGATTTTTTTTTTTGGGTCAAAATTAGATCATAGGATTGAGTAATGTGGGATTAGAATTTATTCTAATTTCCCAAGACAATATGAATATACCTATTGGACTCATCTAATCATATTAGAGTGAAATTGAGTTATTTTTGTCTCTTGAGTAATTATGTTAGGGGTAACAGTTTTAACTTGAAAGAGGAGTGTAAGTGATCTGGAGATACTTATATATATTAATACTCTAAATTAACAAAATTGACGTTGAAATTAATTAATAAAGTGAAAACAAAGTTTATGAAGCTAATAAGTGATTAATGATTCAAAGTTGTTCTTTTAATATTGTGGTTGTTAGTTTCTTTTAGTTTGATTTTAATTTTTTTTTGGTCAATTATTTGAATTTAGTTTGGGTTGCTCAATTTAAAGAAAAATGTAAAATCATTGTTCAACTGCTTTGTTGGTATCAAGTACTCATGTGAATGATATTTTTCTCATCACTTTATTACTTGATATAGTTTGTGCACTTGTAGAATGATATGTTTTAATTTTCCCCTATCAAGTTTTTGACGTCCTTGCTTGGGACAATAGAAGAAAAAAAGATTGAAGTGACTAAAAGATGGAGAAGGAATGTGAATAATAGAAACAACTCCGTTGACATCTTTAAACTTGACTTAGTAATAGCGGCACTTCATCACTAATATTGGTACTAGTGGTAAACATTTAAGCTAAAGAGGGTTATGAGTTAGGTTAAAAGCCTCTTAAGGTGTCTGTTGGAGTAACTAAGTTATCAGTAATGCATCACTCATGTGTAGGGTCGCATAAAAAAAAGGACCTACAATGGCTCAAGATTTAAAAAAGAGTATAAAGAATATAAATGTCCTTCCATTCTTCATATGATTCATTCAATTGCTTGGCACTAACTAAAATATTAACCTGTTATGAAAGTCCTATTGATTTGTGTAAGTAATGGGATAATATAATAAAGATTGAGATGAGATAAAGGCTTAAGGTAGATGGGTTGTAATAGGTGGAATTGAGTGAAATACAAGCCTTTAAAATATCTTGAGAGATAAGTATAAATACTTGACTTATGAGGAATATTCTATTGTAATGTATCTTTGTCAAATTAAATATGTTGGTACTTGCATTTTTTTTTGGGAAGGTGAAAAAGGGTTATATGAAGACTTATTTCTTGATAGTTTGAATTGATTCCATTTTTTTTTAAAAAAATGTTTGCTTGTAAATCTTGCTTCCATAATTTTCTTGAATTTAGTTGTTTTACAATTTAAAATCTTAAGGATAAAATTTGATGTAAGTGTAGGGGTGTGATGACTTCTTATTTTTAAGAGATTTGAGATATATTTTGATATATTCGGGAAGTCATCAATGCTAAATTAAAAGGAGTTTCTGCGCTATTGTTGGGGACTTGTATGCCCACATTGTTTTGGTTGGATTTGATTATGTATTAGTAGTTTAAGTTTGAGTTTGTAAATATCTTGTTCAATTTCCTTGTTTGCTCTTCTTAAAAAAATAGAAAAAAAAAATAGCTTTCACTTGGCACCCAACTGGTTATAATATAGAGAAATGAATGAATTCCTTATCTTCAACATGTAACATCCCAAACCCAACAACTAAGTACTTAACTAAAGTATTTGAAATATCACCACAAAGATGCCCAACATCCAAATCATCAAAATACATAGCTAATTCAAACCATATACAAAGTCAACATAAATTCCCAAAATATTTCATAATAAATACAAAGCGGAAGTTTTATGGTCATGGCAAATAAAAATAACATAACGTGAACTATAGGAGGATAAAAGAGCTTACAAAGCTCACTCCATAGGTGCATTCCCTTACTCCTTATTAGAACATTCACTTGAAAAATGTTAATATAGCATGAGCTTTTACGTTTTAATAACTATTGAAAGTTTCTATCATATACAAGCAAACCACATATGACAAAAAGTTAGAGCTGAATACGTATATGTATTTTTGTATACCATAATCATCATAAATCATTACAAATTTACTCATAATTTCAATCACATAATATATTATACAATTATGCAATATGCAATGCTTCCCTTATATTACTGTCCAACCTTATACCGCTAACTGGAGCTATCGACTAACACATAGTCTAACAGAAACTCATCCATTTAACTAGATTGTTTCAAACTCATCAAAACTTAAGATACACCAGGCCAAATGTATAGAGCTTAAATATGGATTATGGCTCCCCTCCTTAAAAGAATACAATTAAGGAGGTGTCACATGTCCTACAGCTCCAATAGAATCCCGACCAAAGAAAAACATGGAAGAAGGGGCCCTTGCAAGCAGTGACGGACCCAGGATTTTAGGTTTGTGGGTGCACAAATAGGTGTGGTATGCGGGGGTTCGGGGGCAGCGACCCCGAAATTTTTTTTTTTAAAGGAAAGTTTTAAACGCATTAAAAAACAAAAAAATATAAACAATAAAAGAAAAGCAAAACTTAACATAGAAAAATAATAATCAACCATCAACTAACCTTTACATCAGAAAGATTACAAAAGCATTCTTCGATTCTTCATTCCTTGAAAATAATACTCCCAATGAGGAGTATCTCTTTGGACCAGTTGCTAAGCTGTGATTCAGAATCTTAGAAAAAATCAATTGGATGATTCAAAATTTTTTCTATTTCTTAACAAGGAATTGGTTTCACAACAATTGTTTTCAATGATTCAGAATTTTAACAAGTAAAGCAAAATTTTTTTTCCTGCAAGATTTTACAATGGCCTCAACATAGCTTTTCTTGCAAGATTTTAGAAGCCAACTAACAATAGCCCATCTTGGGACAATATCTGACTGAATGATTTCATTTGGTGGATGGTGTGCACAACACATAAACTGAACTAAATCAACTATAACAGTTTCTCTACTTGGCTCACTGAGAAATTTCCTAGTAAACCACATCTGGTGGCGCTTTTGCTGTCCCAACTTCACATGTGTCCCTAACTTCTCATTATTTGGAGAGCTACAATGATCAGCTAATAGGCGAAGATACACATACAATGCACTTGACAAAACTAGCGGTTCTTCTGCTAGTATGTAATTCCACTTATCTAGAAAGAAGTTGGCCAGCTCAAAGCACAACCACAAATTGCCATCACTAAAATCTCCTTCAATAATTTGCCTCAAAAGGGACATCAACAAACCATCAAAGGAATTGTTGATAAACTCCGGCCAAAGCGAACACAGCATGATAAGGGTGATAAGAAGTATGGCCACCCAGCAAAACCTCACTATATCACCCCTTCAGATAATCAATAGCTCACTTCTACCAAAAAAATGCCTACATCACTCCCAAGTAATGACAGCAGGCTGCACCTACATTCAAGAAACACTTCAACCACCAATAATTGCACTCCGCATGAACTTTTGCTCTCTCGCTGCAAGCACCTCTTTTATCCCAACACCTAATTATTAATTTTATTCTACTAATGTTAAGAAATAACCAGTGGATCGATAATCCAGTAGGAAGTATCAGGATAATTTTGTTAAAGTAAAAAAAGGATCACCCAACGTTCTTTAGATATGAAGAAAAACATAGAGACTTTGAAATCAAGTAGGAGTGGCAATAGATGCAATTTTGCATTGAAAAAACCCTAAACAGTAGATTTCACTGGTCAAAAATTAAGACAGAATTTAAACGGGCAGCTGGTCACAAAACTAGAAATTGAAAAGCCAAAAATTTCAAAAAAAATCTAAAAGCCGAAACCAAACTCGAAAACCTAAAGTTAATCAAAACAGGGACGTGAAAAATAATAAGCAGAGATGGGAAAAGGGGATCCACACCTTGAACCTGTGTGTAGTAGCGGCGAGCTCTTGACGGATGAAAGAGACAGTGTCGGCAGTGGTCAAACTGGTCCCCTGGGCTTGCTTCTTTATGTGTTTGGTGAACGACTGCCTGCATCAATACGAATGAAAATCACAAGCAAAAATCACTCTAAAAATGAAAAAAACCCTAATATCAGACGAGAGGGTATCGTACCTGTCTCCGCAATGACCAATAGCGCCGATGATTTAACTCAACCCGAGCCACAGAGAACCTGTGAACAAGTTTCTTGGCCGGTACAGAGTCAAGAGTGAAATATTCATGTTTATCTCGCCTCGATCAAAGGATTCATGGAATTGTTGATAAACTCTGGCCAAAGCGAACACAGCACGATAAGGGTGATAAGAAGATTGCGTCTAGAACCTTTAAAAAAAATGAATGATTCACCAAAATGAAGCAATTGCAGGGAAGGGGATGAAGAATTAGGGAACTTACAAGTTAAAAATCAAGAGACGAGAGAGGAAGATGGAGCAGCCTGATCGACGACGGAGGAGCTTGAGGGACGAGCGGACGAGCAGCGGACAAGCGGACAATGAACGAGCAGCGGACGAGCGGACGAGGGAACTTTTGGGGAATTGGGGGAAATGTCGGGAAAACGGTAAGTATATAGGGATGGGGAAAAAAAAGAGGGGAAAGGGAAAGTTTCAGGTTCGAACTGGAGACCTTAGGTAAAAGTATAAGAGTCTTTACCATCTGTTCTAACTACACATACCCTCAAAAATTTCTTGCAAATTATATATATTTTGTGTCTGTACCTGCCCACAGTTGCACTAACGTAGGTCCGTCGCTGCTTGCAAGTACTATACATTGTTTATCGAGTGGTAGCATAAAGAAATCTTATTATTGAAATTCCTCCTTACTCCAATTTATCATAAATATTGCCGCTATGATAATTATATCCGTTCAAAAATGAAGTACATTAAATCATGCTTCCTTTTATATCAAATACCATCAAAAAATTAAACCAACATCTCATAAAGCTTTTTTGAACAATCTATCATTTTTTAAAATTTGAAAGACTAAACTATCATTTTCAAATTCAAAACTAAATTGTTATTTCTAAAATTCGAGGATAAAACTAAAATTTTTTTGTTTTTAATTATAATAATATTATAATTTACAACACATACACATATACATATAATTCAATCCATTTAAAAAATAATCATTTATAATTATGCATAATTCACAAGTATATGGAAGAATATAAAGATTACTTGTTACTCTTTAGCTCCCAAATAATCACAAAAAAAGTTACCGCAAGGCTTCCACATAATTACCATCTTACTCTCCTTCTCTCTCATTTCTCCTCTCTGACCACATGTGTGTGTGTGTGTGTGTGTGAATTCTTGTGTGTGTGGGTGAGGAAGTAGAGAAGAGATGAGGTATTTATAGGATTTTTGGGTCTCAACCATTTTTCAAGTATCACATGTCCATCTACCAACTAACAACCATATACTTATCTACCAATCAAATATCACATGCTTATCTAACATATAACCATCTACCATTCAAGTTAGTATTTGGGAAAATAGACCCTAAATTTCAAATAATAGCTTTAAAACTCTTTAGGCCAAATTTTCATAATTAATCCCTTTATAATATTTCTAGATCCTCCAAAATTACATTTCATAATTTTCCTCAATTTTTGAGATCCAAAACAATTTCAATAATTATCCTAAGCTTTTTCTCATGATAAGCTTAGGACTTTCGGTCTCCACTGGCTTAGTAGCCTTCTTATCTCAGTTTTATTTTCAACTTTTTAGTCCCAAATTCAGGATATTACACTACACAAGATGATTTGATTGTTTTGATGAATTCTTTGAATGAATACATGTAATATAAAATGAGCATAAATGATGTTTATATTCCATATACGGATTATTTTCAATATGTTTGTATGTCTTGTGCTTGTTGTGGAAAGACTCATTTATATGAACATTGTCCATATAACACAACCATTTGCCACTGCCGATCGCATCGGTTCGCAAACAGGAGTCCATTTGACCGTTTTGTCGTCTATAAATAACAAAAAATCCACTCAATTTTTGATAGGGTTCCTGATTGATAGGGCCACCTTTCTAGAGACGCAACCTGTTCTATCCTGGGACATAATTGTTTGA
The DNA here is from genome assembly GCA_034222035.1 of Acacia crassicarpa. NCBI lineage: Eukaryota > Viridiplantae > Streptophyta > Magnoliopsida > Fabales > Fabaceae > Acacia > Acacia crassicarpa. Next base: position 30,178,539 of record JAWXYG010000008.1, on the reverse strand, counting down.
GATCTTTAGGTATCCGTATAGAGGGAACAAATTGTCTTAAGAAGAACACATCCGTTGGGGTCAGATTCCATCAATTACATCGATATTATTTTTTGCAAGCTTGTGAGTTCTATTGTTTTCTTTGTGCAGAATTGATGTATGTTTATAAATTGTGTCATATTGAATATACAAATTCTTACCTTTGTGAAAATTCTTCTTCCAAAGTATTTTCGACAACATTTTAAAGACAATTTGTTGAATATGTGTCCAGTATTTTAAATTTTCAATTATTATATTGTTCAACTGTTCTTATTTAGTAATTCATATTTCTCATGTATGATTATGAATAGATTCTTGATTTTGAAAACTCAAAGTTTCTAAAATTATGGCTTCTATGGGTATATATCTGTCGATTGGTTTTTAATATGAATACATTAAAGTTTCAGGACATTAGGACAAGAAGGGAATTTTGATTGCGTTCTTTGATGACTCGGTCATCATACTCATGGATAATAGTGTTATAGTTCGTGAGAAGAATTCAAAAACTCCAAAAAACGTGAAGAAGAACAGTGCCGAATAAGATGATACATTGAATTTTTAACTCTTTGGATTGGGTCATCGGAAATCATGAGTTTTATAGAACCAAATTAATTCCAAGATAAAATAAATGAAAAGTTTTGAAAAATAAATGATTTTATTAATCCCTAATGTCCGTGTCATTGCATAGCTCTCAAACAAAGCAAAGAGATAAACACTAAGAACATGAAAAAACCAACGTTGAAAACGGAAGTTACGGATGATAGAAGAGTTAGGTTCACCTTGTTCGACGGGGTCAACATGACCTAACTAGAGGTTAGGGATGACACAAACGACACATCATTTGTGTCAAGCACAAAACGACATGTCGTTTCCCTCCCCTTTAAGTGAAGCGGTGTGTTTTACGTTTTTTTAAGAAAAAAACTACAGAGTTGGGCTCAGAATGCGCATAGGCTTGTTGATTTAAATAAAAAAGGAATTTGATGTTGGATTGGCAAGTGTTTTGGGCTATATTAAAAAAAAAAAAGGCGGGCTAAAATGGACTATGTGCTTGCCTAGGATTTTTTTTAGGCTACACGTCTTTTTTGGGGTTGTGGGTTTTTTTTTTTGGGGGAGGGGGGGGGGGGGGGGGGGCCTCATTAGGTATATTTACATAACATAGTTGCGGCAATGTTATGTATATCCAAAGAAGAGTTTTATCAAATTTAGTGGTTTGAATATCTCACATGCATTTGGAATAAAATTCAGAGTTCCTTATTACTCCCTAGTGTAAGTGCTACTCTTAAACTCTTTATTAGAGTCTCTAAAGTAGGTCATGAATTTAATTCTAGTATCTTCATAGCAGTTTTATTCTTTGGGATTTTTCCTTCCCTACTATTCCAAAAGTGCAACTAGATCATCACTTGTTGGGGTATAAAGTACCAAGCAATTCTTCTTCTTCTCTCTCTCTCGCTCTCCTCTTTCTTTCTTTCCTTCTTTTTTCTCTTTGCTCGCACTCTCATTCCGAACATGTTCTTAGTGTGTGTCGTGGGTGTTTGTGTTGCATCTTCCATGTGTGTGTCGCTGCCTAACCATATATATACATATTAATATCCCCCTTTTATAAGAACCCATCGTGATCAATATTCTATATTTAAATATATATTATTATTATATCATATTATATAATATATTATTATATCTAAATAGTCATGGTGATGATAATTGATCCCGATGCATTTTATTCATCAGTGTTTACATAATTATATACAGTATGAATATTATCTCCTAGATCCTAATATCTAGGGATTGCAACCAGAATAATAATTACAAAATAATAATTAGAAAATTCAAATTTCATAATTTCATAATTCAAATATATATAGGGGCATATTATCTCTCATCATGATGTCGGTAGTTAGAGAGATTTTAGGATCTAATTATAGGGACATATATATAAATTAATTACATGGTAAATTTTAATCACCACAGATTAATTTTTCCTAAAACATTACCTAGTTCTAGAAAACAAATTTGAGATGTTACAAAAGGCTGCGGCTACGAGGATCCATGAGGACTAGTTGATCTTGGAGGCGGGGCTGGGGGCCCTAGGAGTCAACACAAAAAACACGTTGGCCAAGGAAGTTGTAGACAGTGAAGCCATCACTGGCGAAGAAGAGGGAGGTCTTGAGGATGGTGAGGTGGGTTTGTTGTGTGAAGACATATCAATCTTGAGGGGGAGAGAGGTCCTTGAACTTCATTTCGCCGGGCTTGGTGTATAGGATATTTCTGAATCTATGAAAGATCTCCAAGAGGATGACGAGGAAGTGAAACCATAGAGTAAGGAAGAAGAAGATAGAGGATGATGAAGAAAATAAGAGGGTAATTTGGTAAAAAATTTATCTCCCCTCCCACCCTTCAATCCAAACTTACCTTTAATGTTGCTGAGACGAGATTAATTATATTCATATGTGGCTAATTTTGTTTTTGCAACTTAGAGGAATTATGAGCTTGTCGTGCCAAAAACTTGATAGGAAAAATTATAATTTAAAGTTCTGCATGTGCACGATCTATATCAAGTAATAAAGAGGGAATAAATTATCGTTTCCACCGGACTTGGTACCCAAACTTTAGTTAAGCACAAATTGACAAATTACCACAATAATCAAACGAGCAATCTAAAGTCACTAATCTCTTATTAGCTTCATAAACCTTATTTTCACTAATGAATTAGTTTCAATGTAAATATCTCCCGATCACTTACACATATTTCTCAAGTTAAAGTTGTTATTCCTAACATAGTTACCCAAGAGACAATAATACTTCAATTTCACTCTAATGTGATTATATAGGCAATGTTGTTAAAGTCAAGATCCTATATAAGATCAGGAAGGGGTGTGAAGATCGTAAATTGTGGGATCGACATAGATCATAAGATCCTATTACCCAAGATATAAACTTATATTCGACTATATATATGCAGGCTTTTTGACCCTTTTGCCCTTAATTAATTAATTAATAACCAAAATGCCCCTGTGTGAAACCATATCACCCTTCTTCCCCTGTTTAGTCGATTACAACCCGATATGTAGTTGACTAAATAGTGCCAAATTTTTTTTATGTTTTCCCGTGATGTAATCGACTAAGCTTCACTACTTAGTCGATTACACCATGCTAGATCTTTTTTTTTTTAAACCCCCATTTGGGGCAAATTAGAACCCTTATAGTCGATTAAACTACCCAAGCCTCTCCCCCTCAAAATTCTTCCCCAAAAGATCCTTGAATCTGTTGGTGGGTTGAGAAGGGATCTAAAATCTAGTGACATTTGCGTTGAGAAGGGATCTATATATATATATATATATATATATATATATATATATATATATATATATATATATATGGGTTTAATGTTTATCATGTCACTTAACATAAAGTTACGTCAAGTGACCGCAAAACTATGTCGTTTTGGGTGCTAGGAAAATTAATGAAGGGTGTTGTGGTATTTTTATTTTTATATTTATTATATGAATTTTACCAAAAGATCATTCATTAATTCCCCTAACCCCAAAACTACGTTGAAAGTGGAGCCTAAATACCCAAGAAGGGGGTGAATTGGGTATTCTTAAAATTTTTGGCAAATCCTCTGTTTTGTAATACTAAAAACAGAGATGAACAGAGTAAGGGAAGAATAGCTTGGACACAGAGATTTATACTGGTTCGGTCTCAATAACTTGACCTACATCCAGTCCCCAGACTTTCTGGGATTTTCCACTATCACAATGATTACACACTCTGCACTCAAGAAGTGATTCTCTCACTAGAACTCACTCTCCCTTACAAGTTGTAATCAATGATCCCAACCACCAAGTCCCCTGACTTGTGATTCTTTACAATAGATTATTAATAATCAAAGAAAACTCTCTTAAAGAGCAGATATAAATGAACACTGAAGCTCTTGTATTAAAAGATACTATACAGATAAAAACTGAAAGAAATGAATGAAAACTTGAATGCAATTCGCTCTTAGTTGTTGTAGTTGTTGGAAAGACTTGAATGCTCTTCTATTTATACTCAGAGATCATTAAATGACCGTTGCTTTCCAAATAGATCCGTTGGAGAGATTGTCTAAGTGTTCTGAAGTGGTTTAGGCAACATCTCTCTCTTGATTACTCTTAAACCAACTGGCTAGATGATCAGAGTTGACTCTCTGCGAATTAATCCGTTGGAGAAGAGTTTACTTGTTGTAGAAAACATTCTTTAATACTTTGTAGACGTGTGCAGTTGGATTAGCGAAAAAGGAGCAACTTTTTGATCAGCATTTAATGTTCTGAACTACCTTTTTACTTTTGTTCCAACTCTCAATTAACTTTCATTAATCTGTCTAAAACTCACAAATAGAATGGTTAAACATAGTTGGGAATATAGAAGATTAATCCTGGAAAGTATTAAGATTAAACATGAAGCAATTCCAAAAACGTGAAATTCAATTTTCAAACTTAACGATGGAAACTCGAGTTTGTTCATCAAAACTCGAGTTTTCAACTGTGCACTTAATACAAAACTTGAGTTTCAAAATTGAAACTCGAGTTTTCTACTTCCAGAGAGCAAAGTCGTGTTTTGAGCTTTTGGACCATAGTTTGAGTCAATCTCAATACTCGAGTTTTCAAACCAAAACTCGAGTTTTGGACTTTTAATGAAAATAACACGTGGAAGTCCAAAACATCAAAACTTGAGTTTTCACACTAAAACTTGAGTTTTCAAAAAGGATGCAAAGTCATATGTTCTCTGTTTACTCAAAACTCGAGTTTCCAAAGTGAAACTCGAGTTTTCACTTAATCGTGAAAACATTGACAAATTTAAATCAGGCCAAAACTTGAGTTTCAAAGCTGAAACTCGAGTTTTCAATTCATCATGAAGATACATTGCTCTTTGCCTGATCAAAACTCGAGTTTTGAAATCAAAACTCAAGTTTTCATATAGTTATGAAAACTTTGAAATTTGGCAATGCTCTCGGGTTGGGTCAAAACTCGAGTTTTCAATCCAAAACTCGAGTTTTCATCCAACAATGAAAACTTAGAAAATCAGCTCAAGTTAGAAACTTGAGTTTTCTCTCAAAGACTCGAGTTTTCAAAATCTGGGTGAAAATGTGAAAAACTCTCTAAGTCAAAACTCGAGTTTTGAAATCAAAACTCAAGTTTTCTCTTAACTTAGAGAAAACTTGAAAAGATGAAGTCTTGGCGCAAAAGTGGATTCAAAAGTTAGAGACTCTCTGTATGGCCAAAACTCGAGTTTCCAAAACAAAACTCGAGTTTTGTCTTTAGTTAAAAAATGTCATAAGTCTCTGTAAGAGTCAAAACTCGAGTTTCCATACTGAAACTCGAGTTTTGTCTTGAGATGAAAATTGAGTGCTCTCTGTAATGTTCAAAACTCGAGTTTCCAAAGGAAACTGGAGTTTTGCTCTTGTTTTAGTGAAAACGAGCATCTCTCTGTCAAGGCCAAAACTCGAGTTTTGAAATTAAAACTCGAGTTTTGTCTTGACAGTAAGTTTTTCAACTTACCAAGACAAAACCTCATTTTTGGGTTTGCAATTGTCAAATCATCATCAAAACACTAGAGAACTAACATACGTCGTTTTAAGAGTTAGGGTAAATAACGAAGGGTGTTAATATTATCAAAACACCCTTCATTAATTCCTCTAACACCCAAAATGACGTAGCTTTGGGGTGACTTGACATAGTCTTATGTCAAGTGACATGACAAACGATAAACCCATAGGAGAGAAAGATTTTTGTTGATATATATATATATATATATATATATATATATATATATATATCTCTCCCAGGGACGGACCCACACTGGTGCCAGTGTGGGCAAGTGCAGACATTAAAGTTTTAATAATATATATATATTGTGAAGGGATCCAAAATCAATTCTTCTAAATAGCCTAGATGGTTATACGCCTAGAGTTTATTTGCTTGACCCCTGTTCGATTCCTCTCGTGTGTGTTTCTTTCATATTTTTTTTCCAATAGTGAAGTGCATCCTAAAACACGTTGCACAAAAACTGATCCCTTGAGGTTTCGAACTCCGGACGTAAGGGTGGGCTGCACCTAAGAAGATACACTCTGCCAGTTGAGCTACGCAATTTTCATTGAGAGGGGAAGACGCAAAAATATATAAAAAGATCCTTTCATTTAGTTTACTTATTTATAATTTATTGATTATAAATAATGTTTTTTCATCCTTTAGATATTAATTTATCTTGTTTTGGACTACTTGTTGATTACTTACAAAATTGATATAGAGTACGAATTGTTTAATTGCTTTGAAATTAGAAATCATAGCTTCAATTGCTTAGTGCCCCTATATAAAAAAAGATACAATCTTATAGGTTTCAATAAAGGAAGCATTGAGACGAGCTAACTTATAGGTTGCAACATGTTCCCTAATCTTGTCAAACTTTTTTCTATGTCAAGTTGAATTTTTCTTTTCTTTTCTTATCTATATTCATTTGATTTTTAATGTATTTAAAACTTTTATTAAAAAAAAAATTTCGAGGGTGCTGCCCATGAAGCCCCAAATTTCCTCACTAATTGTGCACCCATAAACATTAATTCCTGGGTCCGTCACTGATCTCTCCTATACTATATATCATAATAAAAATGTATTTTTTTATGTTATTAGTATTTATAAACTCCTACATATTAGGATCTAATCTAACTAGTTCCTGTACCATTTCACTTATAATATTATTTACAAAATAATGAGTAAATAGTGAAACATATTTTACATGGTGTAAGCATTTATTAAATTCCTAATTTAAAGAGTTTATATTAATTGTAGAGAAATAATAATAATTAGTGAAATAATTATAACAACAACAATAAAAGAACAAATAAATAAGAATAAATAAATAAGAATAAATATATTATTTCACTTTTCTCTTCATTATTAATTAATAGTTTCCTTTATTATTTATTCCCCTTTTTAATAATAATAACAATATTTATTTATTTATTTATTATTATTTATTTATTCTTTTATTATTATTATTATTATTATTATTTCACTAATTACTATCATTTCTCTACAATTAATTTAAACTCTTTAAATTAGGGATTTACTAAATGCTGGCACCACGTAAAATATCCTTCACTATATGCATATTATTTTGTAAATAATATTATAAGTGAAATAATATAGGAATTAGTTAGATTAAATCCTATTATACAGGAATTTATAAATACTAATAACATAAAAATATATTTTTTATGATACACATATAGTACAACATATATATATATATACACACACACACACATCAGCAAAAATCTTTTCTTAAAAAACAGATTTGGCGTGGTGTAATCGACTAAGTACATAAAAAAAAAAAAAAACACACACACACACACAAGGGTCAGAAGGGTGATATGGTTTGACATAAGGGCATTTTGGTTATTAATTAATCAATGCACAAGGGTCAAAAAACCTATATATGCATGTAAAATAACTAACATCAATTGTAAAACTCATAAGCATAATATGAAAAGTAACAATAATGATAGAGTTATCAACTTGGCAACATATAAAATAAAACCAAAACACCAAAAGTATGAAAGACTTCAACATCTCTAATTTAAATGAAGTCATTCAATTTAAAATCATCAATGGCTATATCCTCTTCCACTCCTCCTCCAACAAGTTCTTCAACACAATCGGGAATGTCCAAATCATTCGAGTTAATAGGTTCCTTTTCTTCAACTTCATTCAAGTCTTCTTGAATTGGATCATTCAAATCAAATTAATCTACTTCTACATCTTCCAAATCTTCTCCATTTTCCAATATCCAATCATCATCTGATTCAAGAACTCCAAAACTGAATTCAACAGGTTTTGGTTTTTTTGTTTTTTCTGGCCAATCTTGAGTTAGTTATCACAAAAACAACATCATTCATTGTCTTCTACTTCAAAAGATTTATTTTCTTTGTGTAGACCTAAACAAACACTTACTTATATCATATATTACATGTTTGAAACGAAATATAATTCATACTTAGAATTATTGAATTAATCAAATTATACCATCTCGAAGGCACTTCAATTTCGCTCATACTTAGAGGAATTGCATATCATGCTTAAAACACGCATAGCAAATTTTTGAAGCTCTGGAACTTCATCCCTATAAGATTCCCACCATGATGATGGACTTTTGGACTCAACTCCCTTCCTTGCTAATGGAGACCCTAACAAACCTCGTCAATACTTGAAGTTTTCAAGTTGCTGATCAAGCACACTTGCACCATTAAGATCCCCATCATCCTTTGTACACAATCATATAGTCCAAGTTTTAATTCAAGATCAACTTTAAATGAAGTAGAATAATGAAGTTTGGGGTTAAGGAAATAGCCTACAGCATGCAAAGGCCTATGGAGTTGTTTGTCTTATCTTGCATCAATGACATTCTATATATATAGCCTTGTAATTAAACAATGAAAAAATAATTAGTTTTAAAACAAAGAATTCGAGTCTTCCTGAAACAACTTTTCAATTAAAATAAAACTTAAACACTTACAATTCTCGGACACTGATGAAGGCTTCTTGAATTTTCTTTTTAGCTTGATCCATCTCCTCATAAATGAATCCCATGGATGCCTTCTCATTTGAATCAACTAATCGACGCACTTTCATAAGAGGAAGAGCGCCTTTCAAGCAAATGACAATATATTTCCAAACTCTTTGTCAATAATCACATCTTCAATACGCTTTTCATCCCTTGACTTTGCAAATCAGCTACTCTTCCATTCGTTGGAGTTAAACATTCTTATCAATGGAAGTTTGTACTCATCGAGGCATCCTAGAGTCAAGTAAGATGTGGCAAAGCGAGTCATGGCAAGTCTTATCAAATATTTACCTTTAGTGAAGCTCTGCAATAAAGTATTGAGAAGAGTCATTGAACAGATATAAATAATGATTTTTTTTCCTTTGGAATTGTTATCTTCATCTCTAAATCCTCCAATATTAAATCAATGCAATGTGCTGCATAAGGTGTCCAATACAACCTTTTCCTTTTCTCCATCAACAACTTTCCCGCATCTTTATAATTTGTGGCATTGTCAGTCACAACTTGGACAAGATTTTATATACTAACCTCCCCAACTACTTCATCAATCATTTTACAAATTTTGTCAAATGTTTTGATGATGTGAGATGCAATGGACTTAAGGAACACAGTTCCCATAGAGCTATTCAAGCAAAAATTTATTAGTGTTCACCTTCTTTTATCTGCCCATCTATCAATCATTATTGTACATCCCATTTTCTTCCTTTTAGTCTTGTGTTCTTCAATAGTTGCCATTATCTTATCATAATGTTGCTTCAAATATTTTACTCTACACTCATGATACGATGGTGGCTTGAAACCTAATCCATGTCTTGAAATAGATTCAAAAACATCTTCTTAAATTCATCACAATTTATCACATTGAAAGAATGATATTCCTATAAATAAAAGAACATATGTTAAAACATGCCTCCTCTCTCACATTCTTCTCAAGTATGGTGTTAATAGTTGTCTGAGTAATTATTTTGCTTTTCTTGAAAATATTAGACCCACCACCACCTCTATCACGTTTTCCTTTTTCAATTTCACAACCAATCTCTTCCTCTAGTTGTGTGAGAGTCCTTGTAATTTTCATTAATTTCACTCGCAATCTAGCTACGATATTCGACATTTCTTTCTTTACTTCTTCCAGCACCACTCTACATGCTCCCACATCTTTTTATGTTCCCACCAAATGATGCTTCAATCGATAAATACCTCCCATCACTACTTTCTCACAGTATTTGCATTTTACTTTTCTTACATCTCCTTCAATGGGAAAGCCATGTTTCCATCCAATATTTGATCTATTGCCATGAGCATTTTTTTTGTAACTGAGTTTCTAAACTAGAGGCAGGAGCAACTAGAATATTACTATTACCAATGGCATCACTTGAAGCCATACTTAATAAACAACAAAATCAATATTTTATATACCAACTAGTGACCAACAACTTTAGAAGTCCCAAAGTTTCTATATAACAAAACAAAAACAACAATTGAAATAAAGGCATGCATCAAATAGCACATCACCATATAAAACAAAGGAAGCAAAGATGTTATATAATATTAGATTAATATTAGAAAGCAAGGTTCATGCAATCAAATAGCACATGACAATTTTCAACGAAAAATAAATTATAATATTTTGACTAGCATACTTATAAATAAAGTACCCATACCAAACAAAAGTTAAAAAATTAATTTAAAAAAACCCAGCCAAGCCAACCATTACTATTAAAACAAAAAGAATTCCACCTACTAAAGACAAATATCACTTCGAAGTTGGGAATTTCCACCGACAAAAGACAAAAGTAAAAAAGTAGTGGCAATTTCCATCAACAAAAGACAAACAAAGTGGCAAGATTTTTAATAAGCAAACACTTTAAAACATACCGTTCAGTTACCACCATAGTTGCTGCACATACAACCAAAATACCCAAGCCAACCACCACACTTTCAAGTTGTGCAACGAAGAAGGCTCAGAAGATGTCGCAAGGCAGAAAAAACGTTGAAAGCAGCAGTAAATTGCAAAATTAGGGTTATGAAATTGTTTTTATTCAATTTTGGGTCATGGGTATTTGGGCTTTTTTCTCTGATCAAAAAAGCGCAGCAGGATCGTGCGATACTAGAGATACTACAAGTTACCGTCGATCCTATCTTACCAAAGCAATTTGCGATTTTTGTTAAGAGCTGGATTGTTTGGTTTCAAAATATCGTAGGATTGTGCGATCCCACGATTTAAATCTTGATTTTAGTAACAATGGATATAGGTCCAATTGGTATATTTCTATCCTATTGCCAAATTAGAATAAATTATAACCTCACATTACTCAATTCTATGGTCCAAGTAAGATCCCTCTGCCAAGGCTAATCTAAATTCTCTAAATTCATGGTGATGAAGTGCTAACTAGATAAGAAATAGATATGATTAACTAACCAAAATTAATATTAAAATATAATTAATAAGGGAAAACAAAGCTTAATCCACCTAAAAGTTTTATAGCTCTTCAAGGTTGCAAAAAATTTAGTTGTTCCAAGACAAAATTAGTTCAGCAACACTAGATTCGAAATTCAAATCCAAAAGGAAAAGAGCATTGGTTCAAAGTCTCATAATCAAGCTCCAACTACACCTCTGTTCCAATCAGCTACTGTAGTCTCTTATATTCTCCACAGTCCTCTCGTCCTCTCATGGAGAAGAATAGATCTAGAACATTTTTCTCTCTCCTCAAGTTGCCTCCCTCCTTCTCGTCCTCCCATGATATATATAATAGCTATCAGCTCCCTTTTTTATTTTTTATTTCCCTTTGGCCTTCTTTTTTCCCCAATTGTAAAATGGTGCCCCTAATCAATAGATTAAAAGGAAACATAAATATAAACATAAACATAAAAATAAACATAAACATAATGATGATGATGATGATTTTCGTTTCTTTCTTTTTTTAAAAAAGATTTCCTTCTTTTTTATTTCCTAAAATTTAAAACTTATATTTTAAGTTGAAATCTCATAAATAAATGGACTCAAAATTGATATTTCATAAATTCTTAAGAAAATTCTTTTAGTTTAGAATTGAAGACTTCCCAAATATATCAAAATAGATCTCAAATCTATTAAGTCATCACAAAAACTTGAGGGGGAGAGAGAGAAAGGTGTTCGGGTTCCCATTCTTAATCTTTTTCACCGGAGATGGATAAAAGAAGAAATCGGAGTAGCTAGTTGCACTAGAGGAGGCAACTTGATTTCTTTGGTTTCTACATGAATTTTAACTTTGAATTTTTCTTTGTTGGGATGAACTTAGTTAAAGCCATGTGTGACTAGATTTTTTTTTATAACATAAAGGAGCAATGAACGTACTGGTGGATTAAACTTTATTTTCACTTATTAGCTATATTTTAATGTTAATTTTGGTTACTTGATTTTTTTTATTTATTATATGTTGAGTATCTAACACCTCATTATTCAAAAGCGAAATAATATATCTTTATCAGAGTAGAGCATCGGAGCAATTTAAAAGAGTGAGTAATTGATAAGTATGTGACAAAAAATATATATATTTTTTGATTCACATAGTAGAGGAAGAGGGCAAGGTTTGAACCCTGGACATGGGGGAGGGCTTCCATGCCACTGCACTACTAAGGTGCTGGCGTATGTGACTAAATATTAACCGTGGTATATCTAGTCGGTTATAATAGCGGTACATTCATCCGAGTATTTAAAATTCTAACTACAGGTTCATCTCTAAAATAAAACTCCAGCCGAGTCCTCACGCGTGCTGTTTACCCTTATCACCGGCTCCTGATCCTCCAAACCTTGAAGCTATGGTAAATACTGAGGTCCAATACCCATCAGACCTCAGGTAATAGTTAATCTCATGCTCAAGTATAACAATATATGTATGACAGATATTCATAACATTACAGCATTAACCAATATATAACACACAACAAATGTAAGGTTACAACAATACATAAGCACACAGCAGATGTAATGTCAAACAACAACAGTACATAGCACACAGCACATGTAAAGTGATCCACGTTTGCACTAACCAGTACCACGACGACCCCTCGTGTCCTCAGCGCTAGGAAAACTCAACAGCATTATCAAGACTATAACCCGTACAAAGCTGAATGTATAAACAATGACCTAAGACAGAGTCTTAGCCACGGTGCATGACCCAAGACCAAGTCTTGTCCATGACCCTATGAAAACATTCATCACATATAAGCATACAAGAAGCATCAGAGTTAGAGTTACAGTACGCGTCCGTACCTTAGTCCGTAGAGTTTAGCGGTACGTTCGTCTATCCGTACGTTTCCTCGGATGGCCTATAATAGTATCATCACATTATTCCTTTATAAATAGTATTCTAAGAGGTATTTTAGCCACTATTGACTCATTTTACCCCTGGTGGATTTGCTACTCCAATTATATCCATTTTTTCTTTAAAAAAAAACACTGGCTCAGCATTTCTAGGCAAATTTTCGATAGCTTTTAAAAATCATAATTCATTCCACAAAAATCGAAATGAGGTTCCGTAAAATTCCTCGGAAACCTTAGCATATCTATTTTTGAGGAAAAATAATGGTGTTCCCTGGAAACATGAGAATCATTTCCAGTTTTACGTTTTGCAATCCTTGGCCAGAATTTTTTCCAGAAAACATGACCCAACTTCAAGAATTTTTATCTCCTTCTACAGACCTCTAATTGATACACATTTTATATCAATAGAAAGCTATACGTGTCTAATATAACCAGGTAAAATTTCATAATTTTTGAAGATAAATTTACACATAAAATAATGCCCTCTATCTGACTGATTCTAATAGCCCAGCAAACCCAAAAAATCCCTATCTTACTCTAACTTGCTCCATTAATCCCAAAAATTATTTCCCAACATGTTTTTACCTCGTCAGGCATCTTTCAATGCAATGAGACCTCAAAACAATCATGGGAATTTATTTTACTAATTTTTTAGATTAAAACTAACATTCTACTAAAAACTACCAAAACTAAAGACTAAAGATTAAGAACTAGAAAACTTACCCTTGAAGAATTTTGCTACTCCTTCCTCCTTCTTGCTTCACTCTAGCTTCTCTCCACTCTTGTTTAGAATGGTTTTTGGTGTGAAGAATGAAGAGAGACAATACCTCTATTTATAGGAAAAGTCCAAGGATCACAACCATTGGATCATTTTCCTTCATCAATGGCTTATGTTGATTTGGTTTTCCATGAAGACACATTTTGACTCAAAAGGTTCTCATTGGTTAGTTTAATTTACATAGGATTAAGCCCATTTATTTTAATTTAACATGTGCTCTTAAATATTATATTATAATCTCTCTCTCTCTCTTTCTCTCTCCCAAAACCATCCTCTCCCCCTCTCTCTCCTTATCCTCTTCCATTTTGCATTAATTATCTCATCCTCTTCCATTTATTAACCATGTGCTCTTAAATTTTGGATATTATCTTAAATCTTATCTTATTCTCTTACTTTGATCCCTAACCATTGGATTGATTTTGTGTTTGTTTAAATTTAATCCTCACCCTTATTCCATGGCTTAATTCTCCCATTGGTCTATTTAATTTTCACAAGGATTGAGCTCATTTCTTTGATTTCTAATTGGCTAATCAATTTACAAGAGGATATAGCTTATTTATAGGATTAATTAACCCTTAATTGCATTTTCTATTGATTTGTTAACTAATCATAAAAATTAGTGCTGAATTCCTCATTAAATAGCCCTTAGATTAATTATGAAGATTTACACAATTATTTAATTAGTGAAAACTTAATTTCTCATTAATCTTTATTAATTTCCCTTAATTTGTTTAAATATTTTCATAACATTATCTTGCTCTTTTTTATTATTTAAAAACCATAGTTTAATATGATAATTATTTTGTATTTTATGATCCTTAAATGTGGTCTTCAATTAAATCTTTGGTTTATTTAATTCCAAGGAAAAATTGTCTAAAATCTAATTAATAATATTCAAAATTTTGAGACAACATATTCTCCTTTATTTATCATGTATTATTTATCAAAATATAGCATTTATGATAAATAAGAATTTTTAGGGTTTTACAGAGTACTTGATCACCACTAAGTATGATTTTGAGGAATTTAAATTAGCCTTGTAAAAGGGATCTTAATTGGACCATTAGATTGAGTAATTTGGGATTAGAATTTATTCTAATTTTCCAATAGGACATGAATACACCTATTGGACCCATATAAATATTAGAGGAAAATTGGATATTTATCACCTCTTGGATAGTTTTGTTAGGAATAACAATTTTAACTTGAGGGATGGGAATAAGTGATTGAGAGATACTTATATCCGTTAATACTATAAATTAACAAAATTGACATCAAAACTACTCCCTCTGGTCCTAATTATAGGAAAAATCACACTGCAAAAGTGTTCCTATAATTAGGACCGAAGGTAGTAATTAATTAAGTAAAAACAAGGTTTGTAAAGATAATCAGAGATTAATGATTATGAGTTGCTCGTTTAGTTATTGTGTTAGTTTGTTTTTTTTTATTTTTATTTTTAATCTTTTTTCACTTAATTAAATTCAATTTGGGTTGCTCAACTTAAACGAAAGAGTAAAATTAAGGAAGAATTAAATTGGAGGACCTATTGATAATAATATTTATTGGGAAGAACCGTAAAAGCTGTAATTATTTAGAATGACTAATTGCTAAAATATAGATTTAGAAATACTAAATTGCCCTTGAAAATGATTTAATTTTTTTCCCTACAAAATTAGTACTGCCAAAATCATCATTTTTTAACCTTAACTAATATCTATATAATCATAACATTTAATTATTACTCATAGGTCGTAAGATAGATATTGGCCCTTTAACTCTTTTATATCATTTTTTTCTTGATTTACATAATTTTGTATAAATCATGAAAAAATGCTCTATCAAAGGAACTTTATCAACCAAAATAAAAAATTAAATGCATTTCATATCTTATCATTATATAATTTAAAGATGTTTGTGTTTTTTTTTTTGATACAAGGCGATGGGAGAGGGGGGATCGAACTCAGGACCAGGAGGGGGGAAATGAATCCCAATACCACTGTACTACTAGTAGTGCTGGTGATGTTTGTGTTATTTTTTCTATAAATATCTATGTGGAGAGAAATTGTGTTTAATTTAATTAGATTTAGAAATTGATATTAGTTTTAAACATAGAATGTAAGAGAAAATGTAGGAAGTTTGATTAGGGACAATTTAGTATTTAAATTTTTTTTTTGTTAATTGGTCCTTCTAAATAATTACAACTTTTACGGTCATTCTCAATAAATATTATCTCCTATAGGTCCTTAATTTTAATTTTCCCTAAAATTAATGCTTAACTAAAGTTTGGGTATTAACTCTTCGTGGGAATGATTCCTTATTCACACTTTGTTATTTGATACAACCCATGCACTTGCAGAATTTCAAGGCTTTTTTCCCTATTTGCCACTTTTTAAATAAATAATTACCATTTTACCACTGTTTTCAAAATATTTCCCCATCTGCCACTTTTAGTCGACTAAACCGTGGTTTAGTCGACTAAAAGTCATGGGTTCTTTTTTTGTGGATGACCACGAAATTTAGTCGACTAACCCACTCGGGTTAGTCGACTAAATGTATATAAATTCAAAATAAAGATCTTCTATCTACTACTGTTTCGAAAAATGAATTTATCATTTAAAAAATCTTGAAAATCTTCAATTTTGGCTATTCAAATTAAATTTGAACGATTCATCCAACGAATTTTTATATATTCAACTTAAATTTTTATAAATTTGAACGATTCATCCAACCAATTTCGACTATTCAAAAATCTATCTACTACTGTTGATCATATATATGTTCTTGTTTCACCAAATATATATTTTTATAAAAAGCTGAATTTTATATTTTATTGAAATTGAAGTTCCCTGTCGAATTTAATCTATTGATCCCAAAAACTTACTTTTATTTAACACAGCTCGTGGGATTATATACGGTAGAAAATATTAACTGCTAGTCTAGATAAACCCTAATATCTAGAGATAGATCCTAATATCTAGGAATTACAAATTTACATTATCTTCTAACTAGATCCTAAGATCTCTCCAACAATCAAGATTATAGTGAGAGAAAATTTGCCCTTAATTATTTCGAGATTCCAACAAAAATATTTTACTTTCAAGAAACAAATGCCCAGTATATATATGTTGATCATATATATGTTCCAATTTCTCCAAATATATCAAAAAGCTGAAGTTTATCTTTTATTAAAAACAATTAAATTCAGTATATATATGTTTAGTCGACTAAACTGTGGTTTAGTCGACTAAACTGTGGTTTAGTCGACTAAAAGTGGCAGATTGAGAAATATTTTGAAAAGAGTGGCAAAATGGTAATTATTTATCTAAAAAGTGGCAAATAGGGAAAAAAGCCGAATTTCAAACTATAATTTTTTGGAAGAGGATTTTTTTTTTCATATTAGGTAGTTTTGAGGAAAATGATAAATATTGAAGATATGTCTTATATTTATAAACAATATCCACCCTCTAGTTGAGAGGAGGATAAATTGTGCTATTTATTTACCCTTTAAGAATAGTGTAGCTTTTTTTTTTTAATGAAAGAAAATTGATTAAAAAAGGTAAAATGAGACAAATATATTGGACTTTTACATCAAGTAAGAGACAATGTATTATAAAGAATCCCAATATAAAACTACTAACAAGAGAACAAGACAAACATAAAATTCAAAACAACACACATCAACTCAAAGGAAAATGGCTAAAAGAGATATAGGGAGAGCAAAGTTGCAAACTCAAGCTTAAATTCTGCAAATCTATATAATTATTTTAATTATGAATGATACTAGTAATTTTTTGTGTGTGCCATCCAGTTACATGGACATGTTGGACATATATGATATAATTCATGCTTCTACAATCAAATAGTAATTAGATTAATGCAGAATTTGAATGAAAAGATTTTGCATACCTCTTGCTATTCATTTGTTCTTTGGAGAAGAAAACCCTGTTTTATGGTTCTCCTAAGTTTTCTCTCTTACTCTCTAGATGGTGTAAAAGCTCTGAAAGTGAAAGCAAACTTATTAGATGACCAAAAACATATGTGCACCCGTTAATATTGCCTCTGCCCATCACAAAGGTGGTTATAATCGTATATTAGTTAGTGGGCAGTTACAAAAGAAAGTAGGATAGTTGGAATGAATGTGGACCACATAAAATTCATACACTTGGACCACATAAAATTCAAACATTCTTTCACTTGGTTCACACATTTCATCATACACTACAGTGAAAAACAAAATGCATGAAATAGTGATAAGTATTATAAAAGCGAGTATTATCTTCCATGGATCACAATGCATCATGAATCTCAAATCCATATGACTTAATGAATAAACTGCATGTTTTTTCTAGGTTCAAACTTTAATCATGTTTCTCAAAATGAATAAATGAATATGTGCACAAAATTGAAATGAGAAAACATCACAAATAGATTTTTATTAAAATAACATCGTTCTTACAATGAAAGTCACCTAAAGGAACTAAGTCCCATTCTTTCTTCATAATCTTGAAATTTCAATGAAGGCATGTCTTTAGTTAAAGGATCAGTAATCATCAATTTAGTGCTTATGTGTTCAATAACCACTATTTTATTCTTAACACACTATCTTATGGCTAGAGATTTGATGTCCACATGATTGATTCAACTACCACTTTTGTTGATCTTAGTTATAAAAACAACAATTGAATTGTATGTCACAATATAACCTCACTGGCCTAGAAATCAAATCCATGATTTTAAGTTCATAAATGAAACCCTTCATCCATGCACCATGTGAGGTAACCTCAAAACAAGATACGAACTCAACTTCCATTGTATAAGTAGCAATTAAAGTCTGTTTACTCCATAATATAGCTCCACCAGCCAGTATAAAAATATATCCTGAAGTGGATCTTCTTGAGTCAATGTAGCCAGCATAGTCTGAATCAGAGTAACCGGTCACTTCCAAAATATTAGTTTTTTTGTACTTAAGCATGTATTGTTTAGCCCCTTGAAGACATCTTAACACTTTCTTCGTAACTCTCCAATGGTTTATGTCTGGATTATTCTGATATTTGCCTAACATTCCAACAACAAATGCAATATCAGGTCTTGTGTAGACTTGAGCATACATAAATCTTCCTATAGCTTAAGCATAAGGAATATTTTTTATTTGTTCCAACTCACAATTATTCTTTGGGTGCTGGTCTAAATCGAACCTGTCACCCTTCACAACGGGAGCTACACTTGGTGAACAATCCCTCATTCAAAATCTTTTTAAAACTTTGTTAATATTGGTCTCCTAAGACAAACCTAAAATACCTCAAAGTCTGTCTCTATATATCTTAATGCCAATGACATAAGATGCATCTCTCATATCCTTCATGTCCAAGTTTTCAGAAAGAAATTGTTTCACCTCATCTAGTAAATTATTATCATTGGTTGCAAGTAAAATATCATCTACATATAGAATAAGGAAACAAATCTTGCTCCCACTAACCTTCTGGTATATACATTCATCCACAATGTTCTCTATAAAACCAAATGAAGAGATAACATCATGAAATTTCAAGGGTAAAGGTGCAAAAAATGCACATGTGTTTTACCTTGAGAAGCACCCAACATCAAATGCTTTTTTTGGGGCAAAGCTACACATGAACTTTCAAAATTGGGGCAAAAATATTATCACCGTCAGATTGACATAACAAACGTTAGTTGCACTTTTAAAAATACCTCTCGACTCAATAAAAAAACCCCTCTTCCTCTAGCCTCTCGATTCATCACCCTCCTGACTCTCAATTCATCATCATCCGAGACAAAATTGTAGAATCTTATCCAGAACCTAAGTTGATATCCTGTTTGATGAAAAGAAGCAAGAGAAGAGCAAGAATTTAAATAAAACGAGAGAGACTAAAAGCTTAAGTTGTACACAACAATGATTTCACATAAAGTCCATAAATCGGGGAAATCAAATGACCCAAAAGCCAAATATCACATCAGATACAACCAAAAAATAAAGCCTACAATTAGCTAATCTGACAGTGATGACATTTTTGCCCCAATTTTGAAAGTTCATGTGTAGTTTTATATCAAAAAAAAAAAGTATTTAGTGTTGGGTGTTCTTTAGGATAAAATACATGTGTATTTTTACACCTCTACCCAAATTTCAAATACCATTGATGGGAGACCTATTTCAATCCACATATATATATATATATATATATATATTTCTTGAGCTTGCACACCAAATGCTCACCATCATGAAAGGAAAATCCTTCTGGTTGTTTTATGTAAACCTCTTCCTCTAGATCTCCATTGAGAAATTCAGTTTTGACATCCATTTGTTGCAACTCTAAGTCAAAATGTACAACTATGCTAGAATGATACGAAGAGAATCTTTCTTAGATACAGGAGAAAAGGTCTCATTGTAGTCGATTCCTTCCTTTTGAGTGAATCTATTAGCAACGAGTCTTGCTTTATATCTCTCAATGTTGCCCAATGAGTCTTTCTTTGTTTTGAAAACCCATTTACATCCAATGGTTTTTGCACCATCAGGAAATTCAACAAGATCTTATACTCTATTGGATGCCATAGAATTCAACTCATCCTTCATAGCATCATACCATAAGTTTGATTCTCTACAATTCTTGGCTTGTGAAAATGTTTTAGGATCATTTTGAGCTCCTATGTTATAATCAGATTCCTGTAGATACAAAATATATTCACTAGGTATCGTTGATCTTCTTGTTCTAGGTGATCTCCTTAATGTTGTTTCATTATCTTCTTGAAGAACTTCTTGTTCAACAATTTCTTCTTGATCCTCATCAACAACTTGATCTACTAGATTAATATCAGCAAGTTGTGGATCTTGAATGAATGGTTGTACAACATTCGGTTGAACTAAAGGAATATTGTTAACAACAACCAATCCTATACTCGAGATGAAAGGTTGATTATCTTAATGATCTTTTTCAAAAACAAGATTTCTGAATTGATCGCTCCCATGAATTAAGTCATTTTAAAGAAATTTAGCATTTCTTGATTCCACAACCTAGTAGTATGAAATGAACAATAAAATCTGTACGCCTTAGACCTTTTAGAATATCCAATAAAATATCCATTAATAGTCCTTGGGTCTAGCTTCTTTTCTAGTAGATTGTAGATTGTAGATTTTGACTTTTGACGGGCATCCGCAAATGCGTACATGTCTCAAACTTGGTTTCCAACCTTTAAATAACTCATGGTGTCTTTGAGACAGCTTTAGTTGAAACTAGGTTTAATATGCACACTTATGTATGAAGTGCATTAATCCACAAGGAGCTAGGAAGCTTGGAACTATTAAGCATACTTCACACCATGTCCAACAACATTCTATTTCTTCTTTTTGCTACACCATTCTGGTCTGGAGAACCAAGCATGTTGTATTGGGCAACTATCCCATGCACTTGAAGAAACTTCACAAATAGACCAGGTACTTGTCTATCTTTGGTGTATCTACCATAAAATTCCCCACCTTTATCTGATTTTACAATCTTCATTTTCTTACCACATTGTTTCTCTTCCTCAGGTTTAAATACCTTAAAGGCATCTATTGCTTCATGCTTGTTATGAAGCATGCAGAGATACAAATACCGTGAGTAATCATCTATAAAGGAGATGAAGTGTTTCTGATCGTATGCATTCATTTTTGAACAACAGATATCTGTACATATGATTTCTAATAGCTCTGTACTCTTCTTGGCACATTTATTTGATTTGTTAGTCTACTTTCCCTTTATACAGTCTATATAAGTCTTAAAATCAGTAAAATCTAAAGTACTAAGTATTTCATCATTTACTAATCTTTTAATTCTTTGAATAAGATATGTCCTAAACTCTGGTGCCACAATATAGAGGAATCCTCATTCATAACACATTGTTTCAAACCAATATTAACATGCATGACATCATAAACAATATTATTTTGTAAATAAATAGGAAAAAGACCATTAGACAATATACTATTCTCAACCAAATTAGATTTATAAAACAAACTAAAAGATGTCTCATAAAACATAAAAGAATAACCAAAAGGTACAAGTCTTAAAATAAAATCAAGTTCTGAGAGAAACTTGGAATATAAAAAGTCTTTTCTAAATTCAAAATAAAAGCACTACTTAAAACTAAACTGCATGTTCCTATAGCCTCCACATGTGAACTCATCCTTCTTCCTGAATAGATATATTGTTCACTTCCCACAGGCTTCTTTAGGTTTTGCATACCCTGTAAGGTATTTGAAACATGGATTGTATAACCAGGATCAATCCATCATGTGTCGTCATTAGCATTAACCATATTAGATTCATAACAAACAAATGAGATTAGTATACCTTTCTTCTCAAACCATTGCTAGAATTTAGTGCATTCTTTCTTCATGTGCCCCTTCTTCTTACAGAAGAAACACTTAGATTGCTTCTTGATTCCACCTTGAGGTGGTATTTTACCTTTCCCCTTCTTCTTGGCTTGAGTATGATCCTCCCTCTCAGTTGTCATAAATACACTCTCTCTCATTTCCATTGTCAGCCTTCCCTCCTCCTAAACACACATGGTTAAAAGTTCATTGATTGACCATTTATACTTATGTGTGTTATAGGATATCTTGAAGGGCTCATAAGGTTACAGAAAAGTGTTCAAAATATAGTGCACAAGGAAGGAATCAGATATATCAACCTTAAGTGACTTCAGTTGAGCTGCAATGTCCCTCATCTGCATGATATGCTCATGCACACTTTTTATTGTAGTGAGTCATAGGGAAGAAAACTTCATAATCAAGGTGCTAGCAAGTATCTTATCTGAAGTAACAAATTTTTCATCAATAGCCTTCAAAAGTGGCCTAATTTTGTTATGTTATTCGGTAGAACCACAAATGCCAACAAAGATTTTGGTCTTTATGAACATAACTGAGAGGCGATTAGATCGCTCCTATTTTTCGTACAGATCAACCTCACATGGAGTGCTAGCCAAGTGATTAAAGGTGGTTTGTCTTTCCTAATTGCATAATCAATATCCATCCATCCTCGATGAAGGAGAACTCTGTCTCTCCATACTTTATAGTTATCACCCCTCAATTTGGGAATGTCACATTTCATATCAGGGAAATTCACATGTTGTATGATTGCAAAATATTAGACAAACATGCTTATAATTAAAATTGAGACTAGCTAATAAATTATATCATGTTTTACCAATGCAAATCATGCCTAAAATTCATGAATCTACTGACATATAACTTTCCTGTGAGCTAAAGTTTTAATTCAATTAAATCCATACATAACTTTATGATAAAACTATCAAATCATTTCCTTATTCTTAATTCTTCTAGGTAACTTAAGAATATAATTTGATATTCTATTCCAATTAATCATACAAAATAAAATTTAAAAAAAAAGATTCCTATGGATAAAATCTATCATATTGCATATAATCAATTATAATTAGTGTCATTATGTGATCATAGAAACTCAATATATAATTTTAACTAATTAAAGATATTGTGGCTATTCTCTAATTAATTAAAATTATATATAGATCACTCAACATTAATTAATTGCCAATATTCCATTAAACCATAAGCAATTTTAACATAAAGTTGGGACATTCATATACTCATATTATTCAACTTATTACATATATAATGAAAAAATAATTAATACACACAAATAGCATAATACATAACTGACAGAATAATCACATGAATCTCAAACTAAATTGATACAGATTTTTATTATATTTTAATCTGTAACATAATGCCTAAGGGACCAAATTAGGATGTGTTTGGTTTGAGGAGAGGAAGGGAGGGAAGATAATTTTTTACCTTGTTTTGACCAAATTGTCCATGAAAAATTTTCAATATTTCATAACTACACTCTCAACAAAAAAACAAAAAAAAAAACTTTTTTCTTCTCATTAATGGCAATTTAGTAAAATTTCTTCCTCCCCTCCCATCCCTTACCCTCAAACCAAATACACTGTTAAAATTTTGGTCCGAAAGTGCATGGATTCGAATCCCACTTTTGACATTCTCAAAATTTTGCTAGTCAATCATGAAATGGTTGAAATTTAATAAAGGTTCAATGTCTGACAAATGAGACTGCAAGGCTCAACTGGAAGAAGGCCAACCTTCATGCACCCACGCACACACGGGTCTTGTGTTTGAAAATAATATCCTCTCATCGCATAATCCAGAAGCAACATAATAAGCAATTTAATATAACAGTTAAAATGAATTGCAAGGAGTAAATAAATTTGATCTCTTTTTTTCATGAAAGCCCAATCAGGAAAATCAAGGTCTCTGATACCAAATGTTGGACATATATGACCTAATTCATGCTTGTACAACCAAATAGCAATTAGATCAATGCGGAATTTGAATGAAAGGATTTAACATACCTCCTGCAAGGAGAAGAAAACTCTATCTTATGGTTCTTCTAAGTCTTCTCTCTCACTCTGTAGATAGTGTAAAAGCCTTGAACATGAAAGCAGACTTAGGGGACCAAAAACATATATGCATCCCTTAATATTGCCTTTGCTCATTATCGAGGTGGTTACAGTCGTGTGTAAGTTAGCAGGCAATTACCAAGAAAAGTGAGATAGTAAGAATGAATGAAGACCACATAAAATTAGACAAACTTGTCATGTTTGCACCAAATAGAATTTGAGGCGTACGTAAACCATTAATAAGCTAGTTATACTGATAACGGTTAGTGGGATTTACAGCCATTCTTGGCTATTGTAATCCTTTAGAGGTAGAAGAATGGGCCTTATTAAAGGGTATGCAACTGGCTTGGAGCAAAGGATACACGAAAGTTGTGTGTGAATCTGATTCGAAAGCCATGGTTGAGCTGCTATCTGCTGAAGATCAATCTGATTCTCATAGTCTGGTTATATTTGAAATCAGAAGGATGATGAAGCTTAGCTGGAGCTTGCAAGTATCTCATATCTCTCGTGAGCAGAACCAAGTTGCGGACAAGCTTGCGAAAGAAGGGCTGTCAAAGTCCTTAATTTATGATTTCTGTCCAAGTTCTTTTGTTTCTCTAGTTGCTAATGATTGTATGGGACCTTGTTCCCTAAACACACTATTTTAATTTAAGATTTCAATCTTTGTTCATACCAAAAAAAAAAAAAAAGATTTCAATCTTTGATATCCAAAAAAAAAGATCAGGACAAAGAGAGGCTTCCTTATTGGACTCGCCTTAATTTTGACACTGAGGGTGTGTTCTATTTTCTTCCTTACGGACTTTTCTAGTACAAGAAGAAGACTTTTCTACCCTAATAATGACAAAAAGAGGCTTCCTTATTGGACTCACCTTAATTTTGCCCCCAGTTGTGTTCCATTTTCTTCCTCACTCGTCCCATATGAACAAGGAATCATCACGAAATCCCATTAAAAATTGTTGAATTATTACAAAATGAAGACTTTTATAGTTCGGCAGCCTACGTATTCAAGAATTGACTGACAATGGTAACCCCATGCCCTAGCCGCCTCATCATTTAAATCTTTTTTTTTTTGTGTTAAAATTGAATTTGCAATTCTAGGTCAGATAATTTTTTTTAAAAAAAACCAAAAAGTTGCAAAAGGTTGATCAAATTTTCATCATTCTCTTATTAACTCTTGGTAACAAAACTAATTTAAAATTTTACAATTTTAAAGTTTTCCCCCCCTTCAATTTATGTTCTACCCACCTTATTCTAATTTCAACACGCTTTACATCCTAATCTTGAAGAAAATATTTGAAAAGTTCTGTCTAAGATCCAAAATCCAAAAGTTGCATTAAGTGATTTTAAAAACTAGATTTGACTAGGAGATATTGATCTTATCCTATTTATATGTCATTTCTAGCATGTTTTCACACATATCAATAAAAATCTTAAACCTCATAAAATTCAACCACTTTCTCAATTTACTTCTATTTAATATATATTATACCTATGAAAATAAAGTCAATACAATAATAAATGAAGGATAAAATTGTATATTTATATGAAAATTGTCTCTTTTTACTCTATAAATAAGACAAAAAATATTATTCTCTTTTTCCTTATAAATAGAAACTGTACATGTTAGTACATTATGATTAATCTTCTAAGTTATTACTTATTACTCATCTTCTTTATACTTACAACTTTATATATTGGCTTGGTCTTAAAAGAGTACTTTTATCCATTACTCCCTCATATTCTAAATAGATAATTAATTTATAGAGATTAAAAAATAATTAAATTAGTTCTTTGTAACATGTATGTTTTGGTTTCTCTAAAATAGTCCTTTTTATTATTATTCCCATTTATAAAAAAAAAGTCTTGAAAATATATACAATTTATAATTCAGAAAATGTTATAAATTTATGAGGCAAATTGTATTGGGGTCTTACATTTTTTTTAAAAAAAGGGGGGCGGGGGGATTCCATTAAAGAATGAAATCACAAAAGGCTGTGTGAAATAAAATTAAACATGGGCATCATCGATTAATTGCCACAAAAGGAAATAAGAATAAGTATAAAACGTCAAAAGATGTTTAAAATGTTGACAACTTGAGGTTTGAACGAGTTTCAAAAGGAATTATTTGGTCAAACGAGTTTCATGAAAGCCAAAGGCAAGACTTTTGGGAATGGATAGGGAATATGATAATCACCTTGGTAATTTAAACCATTTTAACTCATATAATTCATACTACCTTCAGCTGTAAATATAAGAGCTACACTTTGTTTTAAATATAAGATTTATTCCCCAAAGTATCACAATTGATTATACATAGTTATAGGGTTTCTATCAAAGGGTGGTTATGATGGACATGATTGAATATGAGTATTTTAAAGAAATCAACATACATTTATTACAAATAATTAATTTTCTTAATATCCTAAAATTAATTTATCTAATTCTTATATTAAGAACCGGTAATAATATAAGATATTATTAATATATTATGAATATTATAATTTATTATGAATATTATTATACAAATTTACATCTTTTTATGTAAGCATGGACTATTTAAAAATAGACAAATTTTTATCATATCTTATGTTGATTGATGGATGTTTTTTTTTTTTTTTTTACTTGATATATTGATTGATGACTGTTGATGAATGCATTGAGATATGGATGATGGTTGACCAGGATAAAGGTGACGTTTTAGAAGCCTCTATTAGGTAAAAGATGTGAAGGAGAAAATTGCGGGACTTAATTTTGTGTTTGCGTTCAGGCTAGGGAATGATCTAGAAGTTGCAAAATAAGTGATCTCACATTGAATTTTCTACGTGGTCCTTTTGTCCATCATCAATATGATATCTAGATAAGAATTCAACAACTGGCTTACATTTAAGAGAGGAGCTGATTTCTTATAATGTGGTGAACTAAGTTAAGAACAACGTTATCAGAACCGGTTTTCGTGAAGCCGGTCTTGTCTGGCGTAGAAACCCGAGTCAGTATTTTTTTTTTTTTTGTAACGTAGATGCAAGAAAGAAACGGCGGTGTCAACTATCAACGATTACAGGGAGAGAGAGAGAGAGAGAACAGACGGCAGCTTCCTGTTATGTGCGATGAAGATGATGAATAGTACCTTGTGCGATGAAGACGATGAACAGGGTTCGCGTTCTCTCCCCCTTTCTGGTTCAGTGACCGGTCCGATTTTAATAACCTTGGTTAAGAATGTTCAAAAAAGGTAAGATATCGTCCCGAACACTATTATTCTAAAAGAATAACACATGTGCCTATAAAAAATACTTGAAAAGAATCCGTTAAACAGAAAGAGAAATGATGCAGAATTGAAATATATGAATGAGAGCACAAGAGAATTGCTCTGGCTCGTTCAGTATATATATTAAACTGAATACAATATTCTAGAATACAAGAAGAGAATCTTTATAATTGCCAATCATAACTGACCCTATAATCTTGGCAATTATGTATACACAAAATCAGGGAAAGATTGATACGGAGAACAATGTCAATGATATGGAGAATAATGCCAACGCACATAAATGCTAATTACACACATAAATGCTAATTACACAAGGCACTAATTACGTACATAAATGCTAATTACACAAGGCACTAATTACGTATTAATTACGTATTACTTTCTCTAATATTCCCCCTCAAACGAGAGGGAGTGACAAGGAGCCCGAGTTTGTCTCTGAAAAATTCAAATTGAGACTGTGATAGCGGCTTGGTGAGGCAATCAGCTACTTGCATAGAAGAAGGAATATATCTAATATCAATCAATCCTGATGCAACTAAATCTCGAATAAAATGCACGTCAACTTCAATGTGTTTACTTCTAGCATGTTGTATTGGATTGGCAGCTAGAGATTTTGCACTCAGATTATCACACCACATGATTGAAGGTCTTTTAATGAACAAACCTATCTCAGCTAGCAGAGAAACTAGCCATTTAATTTCTGCAGAACCATCAGAGAGTGATCGATATTCAGACTCGGTGTTGGACCTAGACACAACCTTCTGTTTTCTTGAAGACCAAGAGACCAAATTGTTGCCCAAGAATATACACATACCAGCCATAGATCGTCTATCATCCAAGTCACAAGCCCAATCGGCATCTGTGTAAGCAATAAGCTGCGGATTACTGAAAGGCCTAATACACAGTCCTAGATTGTAGGTTCCTTTAAGATACCAAAAAATTCTTTTTACTGCCTGAAAATGAACTGTTCTAGGCTCAGACAAAAATTGACTAAGCTTATTCACTGCAAACGATATGTCAGGGCGAGTGGTAGTCAGGTATTGTAGGGAGCCTATGGCTCTTCTATACTCAGTGGGATTGTTCAACAGCTCTCCATCACTAGCAGAGATCAAGCGACCTGTTACCATAGGTGTGGCAACTGGTGCACAGTCACTCAGACCAAACTTTTTTAACAGATCCACTACATATTTAGCCTGATTCAAGTAAATACCCGATTTATCTCTGTAAACTTCCAGACCCAGGAAATAATACAAGGGTCCCAAATCCTTCAAGGAGAAGACTTGGTTCAACCGCTTAACAAAATCATTCACAAAAGTAGAGTTATTTCCAGTTACCAAAATATCATCCACATATATGAGTATAAACACAGTCAAGTCTCGGGTCTGAAGCATAAATAGAGAGGTATCACTCTTCAAATTACGAAAACCCCAGTCAAGAAGGGTGAAGCGTAACCAGTCAAACCACGCTCTGGGTGCTTGACGCAGGCCATAGATAGCCTTGACCAGCTTGCAAACATGGTTCGGGTGTCTCTTATCGATGAATCCTTCTGGCTGAGGCATAAAAACCTCTTCTTGGAGAAAACCGTTGAGGAATGCGTTATTAACATCCAGCTGCCGAATTTCCCACTGGAAAGTAACGGCGATTGAAAGAATGACTCGAATTGTGGTGGACAACCGGGCTGAATGTCTCGCTGAAATCAATTCCGGATGTTTGTTGGAATCCCTTTGCAACCAACCTCGCTTTGTGCTTCAAAATCGATCCATCTGGCCGAAACTTAGTTTTGAACACCCATTTATTGTCGATTAACTTCTGGTTGTTGAAAGGGACAAGTTCCCAAGTCCAATTTCGAAGCAACGCCTGAATTTCGTCGGACATTGCAGCTTGCCAGACGGAGGAGGAAAGGGCATCACAAGTTGTACGAGGTTCTGAAGCAGTTTGCACAGTGGCTTGGGTATAACCAATAAAAGGATATTTGGGCTTCTTTATTCCGTCCTTGGCCCTAGTAGTCATGGCATGTTCATTAATAGGCCTTATTGTCATCGGACTAGCAGCTTCAGCAGAGACCGTTGGACCTGGGTCTTCAAGGGAGCTGGGTACTAGTGTGGAGTCTGATACAGAGTCTGAGTCACCGAGAACCTCAGAAGTTGACTGAGACTCGTTTTCATCTGGACGGACAACAGATTCACCGAGAGCAGATGTTTCATTATTGGGACTCATTCGAATTATCAGCGGAAACGAGTGTAATTGTTCATTATCTCTGGGATAAGATGATGACGCCATGAATCCTGTCCTGAAAGGAAAATTACTAGAGTCAAATACAACATGACGGGAGATGATAATTTTACCGTTTTCTTTCAAGCACCGATAGCCTTTCTGTTGTGATGCTGGTCCAATGTAGACACATTTCTCGCTGTGAAACTGAAACTTGTGAGTATTATAAGGCTTGAGGCACGGATAACACGCGTAGCCGAAAGGTTGAAGCTTGTCATACTGAGGTTCTGTTTGTTTTAAACAAAACAGAGGTGTGTCTCCCTTTAGTACCGGTGTTGGTAGGCGATTGATCAGAAAAACTGACTGTTGAAAGGCATCGGCCCAAAATTTGAGTGGCATTCCAGAGTGGGCGAGCAGAGTTAGACCCATCTCCACAACGTGACGGTGTTTTCGCTCTGCACGTCCATTTTGAGCTGAGGTGTACGGACATGTTAATCTAACATTAATGCCAGCCTCCTGTGCTATGGATTCAATGGGTTTGTACTCACTGCCATTGTCGCACTGTATTGCCTTAATTTTCAACTCAAATTGATTCTCCACAAGAGTTTTGAAGTTTCGAAAAGCCATTACTGCTTCACCTTTATGTCTTAATGGATATAGCCAAGTGAAAAGACTAAAATCATCGATGAAGTGTATGTAAAAACGATGTCCGCCAGTGGAAAGTACGGGTGAAGGACCCCACAAATCTGTATGTATTAATTCAAGTGGGACAGTAGACCAAGAAACAGAGTCTGGAAACGGCAGAAACTTGGACTTGCCTAATTGGCAAGCTTCACATATATGATCATTAGGAACACTAACTGGAATTGTCTTATTACATTTATTCATAATGAGTCTCAAAACTCTAGAACTAGGATGGCCTAGGATGTGATGCCACTTAAGATATTCACGTTGAGCCTTGTCATCACGAACAGCCATTAGTGCTCGAGGCTTCACGTCAGGTCTTCTTCCTCTCATCTGATATAGGCCTTCGTTTTGAGTGCCCTGGAGGATCGTCTGATCTGTCGCTCGGTCCTTCACATCACAGCCCTTGTCAGTAAACTTCACAAAAACTGGGTTATCTCGAATGAGTCTATTGACACTCAACAAATTCTTAGTAGCCGTCGGTACATAAAGAACATCACGAAGGATTAATTCAGAGTTGGTGCAAGGAATAGAAGTGGAGCCAACACCTTCAATAGGGCTCTGTGTGCCAGTGCAAGTTCTCAGATGAGACTTACCAGTTGAAACTACTTCCTCAAGTTGATCCGGGTATGGAGTGACGTGGTAGTTAGCACCACTATCCATGTACCAAGAGGGGTCTGCAACTGAACAAGAATTAGCATAGTAGGCAGAGGGAGAAGAGTGTGCATGATTATACCCGGCTTGGTCATCACGAGAGTAGCAAGTGGCGATGGTGTGACCCAGACGTTGACAATAAATGCAGAATGGACGGCCTCCACGACGGCCGCCACCGCCTCGAGAACGTCCACCCCTGCCTCTGAACGAGCGAGGATTGTAGCCATTGTTGGAGGTATTGCGCCAGGAACGATTTGCTCCTGTATCAGCGGGTGACTGAGGACGTTGAGCCACATTAATGGTGGGTTGAATGCTTAGTTGGGCAAAATGATTCTGTTGACTGAGTTTAGATTCAAAAGACAGTAAGGCAGATTGTGCTTCTACCAAAGTCAAATCGGGTTTGTCAATCAACTTCACCGAGATTGCGTTGTATTCGGCATCTAGACCATTCAGCGTATGAAGAAGAAGATCATCGGTTACAAGGGGTGATCCAGCTAAGGCAAGCTCATCAGAGAGACTCTTTATCTTGTTTAAATACTCCTCCATCTTAAGAGAGTTTTTGCGCATATTGTGGAGTTCATTTTTTATTACCATGATACGAGCCTTGGTAGACGCACACGTAAGCTCTCGTGCCCCTGTCCAAAGATCGCGTGCCGTCTTATAGTGGAGCAGCTGCACACCCACCTCCTGGGTCATTGCGTTGCGCAGCCACCCAACTAACAGACGGTCGATAGAGAACCATTCCTTGTACGCTGGATTTGGAGCTCCAGAAGACAGCTTCGAGGAAACAGGGGCGGAGCCATCGATATGAGACTCGAGGCAGTTTCCCTCAATAAGGGGAAGGACGATGGATTCCCAAACCAAGAAATTCGAGCGATCCAACTTGATCGCGGTTGTTTGGCTAGAGGAACTGAATAAGGTATATGAATGAGATACACCGGAGTGAGAGGTGCCGGAGGCAGCGGTGTCGGAAGCGCTAGACATGATTGCTCTAATACCAAGAAAGAGAAATGATGCAGAATTGAAATATATGAATGAGAGCACAAGAGAATTGCTCTGGCTCGTTCAGTATATATATTAAACTGAATACAATATTCTAGAATACAAGAAGAGAATCTTTATAATTGCCAATCATAACTGACCCTATAATCTTGGCAATTATGTATACACAAAATCAGGGAAAGATTGATACGGAGAACAATGTCAATGATATGGAGAATAATGCCAACGCACATAAATGCTAATTACACACATAAATGCTAATTACACAAGGCACTAATTACGTACATAAATGCTAATTACACAAGGCACTAATTACGTATTAATTACGTATTACTTTCTCTAATATAAACAACTAAATTTCCAAACCCATTGACATTCCTCCCACTCGTTAACACTAATCACATATTGTCTGCAACACCTGTTATATATACACACACAAACATATTCAAACTCCCAACTCGAAGAATATCTATCCACCATCTTCCTTCTCTAGCTCACCATGGCTCACCCCCAGAAAGCTTCCATTTCTTCTGCTAATACCCTCCCTTGTCTTCTTCCTCCAAGTCAGATTCTCTTCTTCTCAATCTGCCATCAAAGGAGGCTACTGGAATTCAGACAGTGGCCTAGCTGCTTCAAACATCGAAGCCTCCTATTACACTCATCTCTTCTGTGCATTCGCAGATCTTGATCCCAACACTTACAAAGTCACCATTGCTTCTTCCATAGCATCGCAATTCTCATCCTTCACCCAATCAGTCCAACAAAAGAACCCTTCTGTTAAAACCCTCTTGTCCATTGGTGGTGGTGGTGGACCCACTCTGAGTTCAAGGTTCTCTCAAATGGCGAGCAGCGCCACTACTCGCAAATCGTTCATCGATTCTTCCATCAAACTTGCCAGAGATAACAACTTCCATGGCCTCGACCTTGATTGGGAATACCCATCTAATAACACAGATAAAACTAACTTTGGTTCTCTAATCAAAGAGTGGCGATCCGCCATAGCTGCAGAGTCAAGCTCCTCCGGAAAATCAGCCTTGCTGTTATCAGCTGCTGTGGCTGGATCAGACCAGATTTCGCCATTGGAATTTTACCCATTTCAGGATATTGCGAACAACTTCGATTGGGTCAACGTGATGACTTACGATCTGTTCATTCCAGATGGGTACCCAAATAAGACGCAGCCACCAGCTCCATTGAGGAACCCTAGCGGGATTTTCAGTGGAGAAGAAGGGATTTCGAAATGGAACCGTTCGGGCGTTCCGCCGAAGAAATTGGCTCTGGGTTTGCCGTATTATGGGTACAAATGGACCTTGAAAAACCCTAACAATGGCGGATTGTTCGCAGACGCAACGAATCCTGGAGTTGGAGCTGTGAAGTACAAGGATATTGTAGCGGTGGGAGGAACGGTGAGCTATAATTCATCTTATGTGACGAATTATGCGCAGAAAGGATCAGATTGGTATGGTTATGACGATACTCAGAGCATTTCTGCAAAAGTTGCTTATGCGAAACAGAACGGATTGCTTGGATATTTTGCTTGGAATGTTGAACAGGACTCTAATTGGATTCTCTCCAAAACCGGTCAGTGTTTCCCACTTTCCCTTCTTTAGTTTATTTATGTTGACATTAAAATAAGGGTTATATATATACACACACTATTATCGATTGAGGTTCAGGTTTGTAGTTGCTCCTTATACAAGTAACTTCTTTAAAATTCTATAATAATAAAGGGCTATTTGGGATGAAAGATTTGGATGGAGCAGTAAATTTAATCATGGTCCCAAAATAAAATAAGTTTAAAAAATTTTATTTTTTTATTTCACATTTTTTTATTAAAATTTTATAACTACACTTATTTAGTATTTTTTTTTAAATTCAAATCATAAATTTTTTCTTCTTTTCTTTGAATTTTTCATAACAAACAGCCACTGAAAATACTTAAGGAGTCGGGTTCTTAAGGCATAACTCATCTTTAATTGGGGCAACTCTTCTTCAATGTATAATATATTTTTATTTATGTGCAAATGTTTTCTATTTTGTTTACAACAAAATATAGATTATGCACATTTTGACAAAAAAATATATATATAGATTATGCACACAGTTGAGCAAAAAGTTTCAATATATCTTTATGGGGTTTATACTTCTCATGTTGCATGATACGAAGAAGATTCTTACACACATGAAATGGTGGGATCACATCTTTTATATATATATATATATATATATATAAACTCAAAAACATAAATGGTGATATTCACATCTCTTTGTATCTATGACATGAGAATATACTTCTCCTACAACATGAAAAGTATATTTTCCTATCTTTATATAGTATAAGAGTTATATAACAAATTGTGAATAATGCATTCGTTTTTACAAACTTCATCAAACATGTTTGATTTAGTATAAAGAATAAAGATAGATAAAATTATTTCTAATAAATTGGTGTCAATTTAGAAAGTAAAATTTATTTAAATGACTTTAATATACTACTCCCTCCCCTTGTTAATTTAAAGCTAATCTTTATCTAAAATATAAGACTTTTTTATATATATTTGTTAATCTTTTTTAAATTTACCATTATATTTACTCCTTAAATAAAAAATCAAGGAAGTGAGGGAAGAAAGAAATTAAGAAAGATAATTAGGGTGTTTCAGAAAATGCATATCATATTAATTAACTTAACTAACTTTTTAATGTAATTAAATCAAGTAAATATGTTTTATATTAAGGACTAATAGGAGTATTTTGTTGTCCTAACTAAATTTATCTCAATATAGTTACTGTTTCTCTCCAATTTTAGCATGTTCTGTATTGTAAAAAGGAAATAAATTCTTTATTTTTTTTACCCTATTATTTTAGGGGAAAATACAAGAAAATAAAGTATCACTTTAACTTCAAAATCATAAATCAATCTTGTTGTCTACAATAGTATAGGTATTAATAACCATGACCATGAGAGTATACAATTCATTTAAATAGAAAATAACTGATTTAAGATTTGATTTTCAAATGATATTTTCTTGTCTTTTTCTTATTATTTTATATATTATTATAATACTTATTAGTAATTTGATTGTCCAATTTTTTTTCTTGAGGTAATAATAGGATTGATTTTTTTAAAAAAAAAAACAAATATAGTCTTTTTTCTCAATTTTAAACTAAATTAGAATTTCTTTCCCCTCTATTTTACAAAATTATTCTTAATTTTTAATTTTTTAAATGTAATATAAATTTTCTTCCTTAAATATACTACTCCCTCTATCCTAATTATAAGAGCTCGTTGACTTTTTTTTTGGAGAGATTAAAGAAGATAACTAAATTACTTTAAAGTATTTTTTTTATTTTTTCCTTCAAACTTATTAGTTTGACTAATAAACTAATATATAATCTAAGAATATTTAACATATAAAATGATAAAGTAACTTGTTTAACTTCCTTAATCTCTCCAAGGAAAAAAAAAGTCAACTAACTCTTATAATTAGGACCGGAGGTAGTATTAACTTTCCTCCTTCAATTTGATTTTTTTTTTTTTGGAGCTAATAAATTTCTGTTTTTTTTATTGTAATGAGTAATGACAGCCTCTCAAACATGGGGATGATAGACACACGCATGGCATACCACATAACGGAGCGCAAGGAATAACGATGAAGGAAAAAGAATAAAAATAATAAAAAGGAAAAATTGTGTTCAAAGATCTTCAATTTGTAAAATTATTTTTAAAAAAAAAAATAAATAAATCATATGTCTTTTTGAGCTTCACATCAACTCTCATGAAAGAGCTGAGTCACGAATGGTGCCGTTTTTATATATTTTATGTATGAATTTTATAAATCGAAGATCTTTGATTTAATTATTTTTCCATTGAAAACTAAGTAAACTATGAATAAGAATAAAGACATGGGCATCTTATGATCTACTTGTTTGATTTATATGGATATTATATTATAATTATAAAATTTCTCAGCACTTCAGCCATGCATTATTTGATTTCTTAAATATATTTAATGTTTTTGAATTCGCAAGTCACAACATATTATATTATGCCAATTGAATTAATTCATTAATATTGATCAAAATGATTGTAGGGATCAAAAGCAATTAATAGAAAAATAACGAGTCGCATGACCAAAATCTATATAAGCAGTATTATAATGCATTAATTGATATAATTATTATTATTAATATGCTTTCAAGACTTAAAATAAATAATTATTGCATGAAAAATACTTAGATTAAGTTAATTATATCCATTATGTCAAGTTATCTATTTACACATGGTCATATGTTCTATTTTTTAAATATTATCATTTGATTATAAACTCATATTTTTTTTAAAAAAAAAAAAACATGGTCATGTATAATTGGAGAACTTGACAAAATGCAATGCATTCATGGAGCTTTATATAACTATGACCTTTATTTCCTTAACTTATAAAGTGTTAAAAATATTTTAATCTCAGATGTAAAAAATTATAACAGAAAATATTTTATTAAGTTTTCAAAATCACAGCCACAAAATGAACATGAATATTATTTTATTTATTAGAAAAGTTCGATTATTTGAAAAAAATTCGACCTAAGATTGTATGAGAACTAAATTGTTTTTATTATACTTAAAATAATTTTAATTCAAATCAAACAAAATTAAAAGATTTATTTTAAGTTTGTGAAACAACTTTTAGTTTAACGATGTAACTTTTAATTGTTAAAAAAATTATTTATTTGAAACTTATAATTTTTAATATCTTAAATTAAAATATTTAATTTTTTTAACTATTTATTTCAAGTTTTAAAAAAATTTAATTGCAATTACTATATTAATTGAAAGTTTTTGAAGATGTAAATTCTAGAAAAGATAAAAACTTGGATGGGCCATATTTCAAGTTTTAAAAAAATTTAATTGCAATATCATAATTTTTTTTCCTGAAATTTGGGCTATCTAGATTTAATTTGGATGGGCCATATTTGACTTTTTACCTTTTATATTTTGTTACAAAATATTTTAATTAATTCTTAAATGAAGATAATATCTTTGAAACTAAAAAATAATAAAGATAATGTCTTAATTAAAAAGACAGAGGATAATGGTCATAGCAAATTTAATATTTTAACTTGTGCGCCTGAGTAATTTAGATGCGGACAAATTCCCTTATTTAGGCGCAGCCGTCCGCAATGATCTCGTCTTGTTTGTTTTCATTCTAAAATTTATATATATTAATCTTAGAAGTTTAAATCAGGATCCTGTAGCTCTAACAACCTCATTGACATTACGAATGGGGATGGCTAAGTCATCCCTTTTGTTTGAAAATAAAATAAAATTATGATTTTCCCTATTTAAATAGAGAATTATCAGATTTTTATTGGGAAAATTATAATAAAGGACCTCAGAAAAATAATATTTATTAAAAAAGACTATAAAAATGATAATTATTTTGATTGACAAAAAAGTAAAACATTAATAAAAAGACTAAATTGTCCTTGATTTTATAATTTTTGCGTATAGGTGAGAGATTTAAAAAAAAAAGGTTTTACTTTTACGGTTCAAAACAGAAGTTTGAAAAAGATACAATACTAAAAGGGTAAAGATTAATCATATTTTAATGATAATAACAAGAACTAGGCCAAAAGAAAATGGGGAGATAAAAAATTATCAGTGAGAAGAGCTTGAAGATTATAGAACAAAAGGCCGGGGAAGAGGCTTGGGAGATTTTTGTCAACGGAAAAACCTAAAGTTCTTCCATGCAAAGATTTTTTTTAAAAAAAAATTACCATTAAAGACTCTAATTTACATATTCTAGATTCTGATTTGATTTTTATTTATCATTTTCAATCAATCACTTCAAATTCTGATTTAATTAGAGATAATATAGAAAATATAACCAATGACAATTTGGGCTTTCTATTTTAATTTTTTAATTTTTTTGTCCTTTAAAATAATTACCATTTTTATTGGTCATTCTTAATAAATATTATTTTTCTTAGGCTCTTTATTATAATTTTTCTATTTTTATTTTTTTTGTATTACACAGGGATGGTTATATTTTAAAAACTTTAATTTGGCTAATAATTCAGTTTTTAGATTTCAAAAAAAAAACAGAGTGATATATATATATATATATATATATATATATATATATATATATATATATATATTTATTTTTTTTTTTTTAACAACGAAAGTTTATAACTTACGGATGGATGAAATAACCCCAACATACAAACAGCAGAGAGATAAGACGCAAAGCCAATATTTCTTGTCAATTAATACTAGGGTTAAATATCAACTTTACCACAGAAGTATTGATAAGGGGCACTCAACACCCAGAAGTTTTTTTGGTATCTTTTTTGCCTCAGAAGTTTAAAACTTGTAATCTTGCCAATTAGTTGATCTTGACCGTTAGATCGTTGCTCTCTTTGTAAACTTTCAGGGCAAATTTACTCATAAAAAAACTTTCATGGCAAATTTATTTCTAAAAAAAACTTTTAGGGCATATTTACTCCTTTTTGTGAACTTCCGAGGTAAAAATAATACCAAAAAACTTCCGAGTGCTGAGTGCCCCCTTACCAATACTTCCATGGCAAAAATGGTACTCCCTCCAGTCCTAATTATAAGACATATTTAACCAACTTTGAAGAGATTAAGAAGAGAAGTTAAATTAGTTAATTTTACTCATTTTCCTAAAATGTCCTTATATAAATTTAAAATAATATAAGTAAAAGTAAATTAACAACCCCTACCACATACCTTTTCAACTTAGTATTTTTTTTCCACACGCTTTTTAATTAAAATAATAGTCTTACTATATACACATATATATGAATATAGAGATAGGATATTGTCACTACCAATTTTATGTCACTACCACTTTTTCACCATTGGATCATAATCTTATTTGTCTTTATCATTTCTCTCTACTCTTGAGATTCTAATCTAATG
This sequence comes from Acacia crassicarpa, assembly GCA_034222035.1. Lineage (NCBI taxonomy): Eukaryota > Viridiplantae > Streptophyta > Magnoliopsida > Fabales > Fabaceae > Acacia > Acacia crassicarpa. Next base: position 30,139,634 of record JAWXYG010000008.1, on the reverse strand, counting down.
GTGAAAAAGTGATGGTGACATAAAATTGGTAGTGATAATATCCTATCTCATAAATATATGTATACATATAGATATAGATATATATACATGCACACACACATATACATACATGTATCTACACATATATATGAATACACACAAACACATGTATATATGTGTGTGTTTATATGTGTACACACACATATATATTGATAGACGCGCACACACATATACGTATATGTATACGTGTGTGCACACACACGTGTGTGTGTGTGAGGGAGAGTGTGTGTACTTATATATGTGTGTATCTATATATATGTATATGCGTATATATGTATGTATATTTGTATAAAGAGACACACATATGTAATCACAAAAAGCCAAACACACTTGAGAGAATAAAATATGGGTATTTTAAGAAGAAATTGACAAAACTTAGAATGTTGTCTTATAATTAGAACCAAAACCAATTTCCAAATATTGTCTTATAATTATAATTAGGAGGGGAGGAAACATTTAACCCGTAATACTAATGTAATTAATGTTTCATAAAGGATCCGAAGAAGGCTTCAGTAAAAATTTATCCATACAGTGAGTAGTTAAAAGAGGATAAAGAACCCGATTGTAGAAAATTTGTAGCATTTGGAGCAGAATGTGATTCCTAATTACCGGAGGGAATAACAAATAACTCCGTGTGAAAACTAATGTCCCATCCTTCATTTTGGGGAGACGAACAAGAAGTTCCCAGACAAGAAGCAAAAGGGCAGTAACATACTAACATGTAATAAGACCATCTGTCACTTGGAGTAGGTATTTTTGGCACGGAGTGAGTAAATAAAGGTAGAGTAAGTAATAAAAATACTCATAATTTCAATTCTGGTCCTTTTCATAATCTTTGTCGCCATCAAGCTATATTCGTGTTGAAATGGATTGATCAAACAACTAGAATTTTCAATTCCTTGTATGTACAATAGTAACTATATAAGAGTGATCAAACTCCAACCCAGAGATCATACCACTAAACACCACCATGGCTGACCTTAGAAAGCTTTTATTTCTGATCCCTTCACTTTTTTCTGTCCTCCATCTCTTCTTTTCTTCTGAATCTGTCATCAAAGGAGGCTACTGGAATTCAGAAGGTGGCCTCCCTGCTTCAGAAATCCAATCCTCCTATTACACTCATCTCTTCTGTGCATTCGCAAGTCTTGATCCCGACACTAACGAGGTCACCATTGATCCTTCCAAAGCATCTCAATTCTCTTCCTTCACCCAATCAGTCCAGCTAAAGAACCCTTCTGTTAAAACCCTCTTGTCCATTGGTGGTGGTAATTCCACTCTGCGTTCATTGTTCTCTCACATGGCGAGCAGTGCCGCTACTCGCAAATCGTTCATCGATTCTTCCATCCGACTCGCCAGAGATAACAACTTCCATGGCCTCGACCTTGATTGGGAATACCCATCTAATAACACAGATAAAACTAACTTTGGTTCTCTAATCAAAGAGTGGCGATCCGCCATAGCTGCAGAATCAAGATCCTCCGGAAAATCGGCCTTGCTGTTATCAGCTGCTGTGGCCGGATCAGACCAGATTTGGCCATTGGAAGTTTACCCCTTCCAGGATATTGCGAACAGCTTCGATTGGATCAACGTGATGGTTTACGATCTGTTCATTCCAGATGGATATCCAGATAAGACGCAGCCACCTGCTCCGTTGAGGAACCCTACCGGGCTGTTCAGCGGAGACGAAGGGATTTCAAAATGGATACGATCGGGTGTTCCGGCGAAGAAATTGGCTATAGGTTTGCCGTTTTATGGGTACAAATGGACCTTGAAAAACCCTAACAATGGCGGATTATTCGCACCGGCGACGAATCCGAAAGCTGGAGGTGTGAGGTACAAGGATATTGTAGGAGTGAGGCCGAAGGTGAGCTATAATTCAACGTATGTGACGAATTACGCGCAGAAAGGATCAGATTGGTATGGTTATGATGATACTCAGAGCATTTCTGCGAAAGTTTCTTACGCGAAACAAAAAGGATTGCTCGGATATTTTGCTTGGAGCATTGAACAGGACAATAATTGGATTCTGTCCAAAACCGGTCTGTGTTTCTTCACCTTTCCTCTCACCTTTCCTCTCTTTCACTCTCACTCTCTCATCAATCATCATCAATATTTGTATTTTCTTTTATTCTTTCCAGAAAAATGATTTGATTTTAGTGTTGAAAAAGGAAAACAATTTCTTTTATTTATTTTACACTACCATTTAATATGGTGATGAATATTATTACTATTATTGTAAATTTACTTTTCATTTCTTCCTAAAGAAATAATGGATGGTACTACCTTTGATCCTAATTATAGGAATCTTTTTGTAGTATAAAAATATTCTTATAATTAAGACGTACTTTTTTTTAAGGATATTGTTATTACTATTTTTTGTCACTATTAATGCTACTACATTTATCATTTCTTTTTTCTATTGAAATTGTGATCTAACGTTAGAAAAAATGGTAGTGTCATTAGTAATGATTAAAATTAGTAGTGACAATATTTTATCTTTTTTTTAATTAAGTAAAATAAATTGGCAGAATGACAGAAAATGAACCTGAAAATTGAAAAAAATCTAAAATCAAATTATTTTCTAAAATTGATAAGATACCATGTTTAATAAAAGAATTCACAACTTATTTTATAAGAAATATTAATTTAAAATTTTGTAATTTTCATGTTTTTTTCTGTAATTTTTTTCAAATATATATAGTCTGCTAATTTTAGACAAGTTTCAACATGGTCCATTGATTTTATGAAATTATTTTAAATTTTTTTAACCTGAAGAATATATTAAATTTTTTCTCTTTAAGATATCGTTTAATTTCATTTCAAGTAAAATTTTTAATTAAGTACACTAGAAATGTAAAAAGAAAAAAGAAATCTTATACCCTAGCTTTATAAAGTTAAAACTGAAAAATTTTATAAAATTATTTATAAAATAGTAAATAAAATTTGGAGTAAAATTATCAGCTTTAACTCCCAAGAAATCAAAACAGATTTTGATCAGAATTGCCAAAGTACAAAAACAAGTTCAACTTTTCAATTCCATTTCCTTTTTGAGCTAATGGGTTATTTTTTTCCATTGTAATGGCAGCTTCTCAAACATGGGGATGATCTACACAGCAAAACAGTCTCAGGGCAAAAGGAAAAAAATAAAATAAAATATGTATTTTAATATCTTAAATTTGTAAAAGTTTCTTTGAAGGATCATGTCTTTTCTGCGTGTTACCCTTTTGATAATAAATAAGCTGGATTACTTGGTACTATTTGGTTTCACTAGATATTTTAATAATGAAACTTCTCACTGATTGTGTTCATGCATAATTTGAATTCTTCGAACACAATTATCAGCTGGTGTTTAAATACACATTATTCTATAATTATCAGCTAGCGTCTATTTGTGGGTAAACAACTCCCACAATGTTACTATACAGAAAATTTATCACCCCTAGAGGAGATTCAAATTAATTTATAAATAAGTTATATATTTAATAGGTGTTTATCTCTAATTAAATTAATATATACAAATTTGGTACCAATGTTCCAACAACAATTTTCTCACCAAGGCCAGTCAAAGTAGAATTTGATTAATTGCAACACTTTTAGGTTCCAAAGTTAGATACAACCGTTTAACCGCTAAAACATCCTAATAATATAATACAAAATAATTTATTACATAAAATTTTGAAATATAAGGAATGACTAAAACAATAAAACGAATAACAATAATTAATTAGCAAATGAGCTTACTGTCTGAGTGGCGATTATTATTTTCACAACATAACGAAAAACAATAATTGGTTAACAAAGGACTTTCTATAGTGTCTGAACAAGTGACTGATGTTTTACGAACACTTATTAGCAGGGGTGGACCCAGAAAATTACAGAATGAGGCACAACTGGTAGGAATATTTGGAGGTTTGAGGGCAGCACCCCCAATTTTTTTTTTTTTAAGGAAAGTGTTAAATGCAAAACAAATATATATATATATGTGTGTGTGGGGGAAAAAGATTTCTCCTGTCACTGGAGATAGAGTTATCTCCAGTTACCCCAAAACTACGTCGTTTTGAGTTAATGAAGGGTTTGTTAGTAATTTCAAGTAAATTAATGAAGGGTGTTTTGGTAAAATGTATATGATTAAAAAATAAACAAAATTACAGAAACACCATTCATTAATTCACTTGAAATTACTAACAAACCCTTCATTAATCCAAAACGACGTAGTTTTGGGGTCACTGGAGATAACTCTATCTCCAGTGACAGGAGAAATCCTTTACCCTATATATATATATATATATATATATATATATATTTATGAAATCAAGTGAATATTGATAATGTAATAAGAGATGCAATTATTTTACAAACCTGTCATTTAGAAAAACAAGGCTAAGTACTGTTATAAATAAATGCAGCTACATAAGTTACAATGAAGGGTGGGCACCAATAAGTTCAAGTATTTTAATAACAAAAGTATTACCTCTGGTCCTAATTATAGGAACACTTTTGTAGTGCAATCTGTACTAAAAAGTGTTCATATAATTAGAACCGGAGGGAGGATAATACAATAAAAATAATTACAATGTCATCATTCTAGGCCTTTTTTTTGGAATTCCATCATAATTGCCTTATTATAATGCTATCAAATACATCTTTTTCAATATAAGGTACTAAACAATCATTCATCTCTTATCCGATTACGAAGTGTAGTTTTGATGTATAAATGGTGGACACTTAATTTAGAGTGAACAATCATTCAAATATGTATTATTATTATTTTTAAGAAAATAAAAACTTCAAATTTAAAAAGGGGGGGGGGCAAGGTGTTGTATGTGGGTCCGCCTATGCTTACTAGATCAATAACAAGTTTAATTCTTTTGTGGATTAAAAGACAAATTGAATTTTGTTATGGAAAACAACATGATCCAAATTTGGTGTTCAGGACTTCAGGGAAAGCATTCATCTCTCAAATAACCATCCAATCTGACATTATCAATGTGGTGATCCAAAATAAAGGAATTTTCATCTTTTATTAATTGTTTCTGTTGTTACTTCTTATTTCTTCCTTCCATGCTTTTCACAAAAGATTCTGAACGTAATATATGCACAATCTATCAAAATCTACTCAAAATTATAACAACTAATTTGAGTTTAAAATCAAAACAGACATCTGGATTCTTCGAGTAGGTTCCTCATCTTGCTAATATGGATTGGAGGAAAACCTATTGCTAAAGCATACGAACTCGGAGACCCGGATACTTGATGAAGAGATCTCAACAATAGTGAAAATTAGAGCAATCAACAGAATCAACCCGGATTAAAGCGGAATGAAAAACCAAGACCTATAATGCCTCAAGGGTGATATCAAGGTTAAAAAGCAAATACACCCCAGCAGCCCAGAGACCTAAGCTACCGGGCTAGGGGTAACTGTTACGAATCTGTACAAGGCCCATTTGCAATGTAACCCAACAACGGGCAATTCACATCAAAATCCGCGCCATAATGAGGGGATATTCTAACTGCTCCATAATGGAGGCTACAATCAAGGAATATACAAGTATGACGGCATAAAACTAAGACCATGAGGCATACAGGGCTTAAGAGTCTAAACCCTAAGGTAATCTCTATAAATATGATATAAACCCAAAAGGTACACACATTTTATTCATCATCATTTACATGCACAGTTGTCACTGTACACACACCACCCCCTTTTGGCTAAATATCATATACATGCACAGTGATCCCTTACCCTCTTTGGTATCTATCTCATAGATACCTTGGAGAGTCATTAGATCCTATATCAATATACTAAATCCATTGGGCTAGACATCTGTATTCTTATATTTGACTTTTTACCTTTAATATTTTGTTAAAAAAACATTTTAATCTGTACATAATCTTAATTCTTAAATGAAGATAATCTATTTGGGGCCAAAAAAAAAAATCTCTTAATTATCATTTCTTTTACAAAATATTTTTTAATTAAAAACTATATCCTTTAAAAAATTTAAATCTTGACTGTAGAAATTACATTTAGATAATGCAGAAAGGGTGAACATAATTGAGATAAGCAATGAAACTAGTTCCAACCTTAACACTATATATAGGGAGAGTATATAAAAGCAAAACAACTTGGTGCAGATTTGACTAAACTGTTATCAAATTTATAGAAGCAAATCTTATTTAAAAAGGAGGAGAGAGAGACAGGGGATAGTGGTCATAGCATATCTGATATTCTAACTTCTGCGCCTGAGTAATTTAGATGCGGACAAATTCCCTTATTTAGGCGCAGCCGCCCGCAATTATCTCATATTTTTTGTTTTCATTATAAAATTTATATTTCAATAAAAACAATTAAAGTCAATAAAATTATCCTATAATTTAAGTAACTTTCAATATTACCCTACTAATTACCCTACACTCTAAAATTATATTAATTATTATACTCACCCAATACCTTCATTAATTATAGATCTATATAAAAAATAGTAATTAATGCGCTTTGAAAATAAATAAGTACCTTATAAGTATATAATAATCTTAGAAGTTTAAATCAGGACAAGTCCTAATCATCTCGTAGCTCTAACACGCTCATTGACATTACGAATGGGGATGGCTAAGTCATCCCATTTGTTTGAAAATAAAATAAATTTCCGATTTTCCCTATTTAAATAGAGAATTATCATATTTTTGATGATATTTAAAAAACTTAGGCTAATAATTCAGTTTATAGATAAAAAGACAGAGTGATATCAAAATAACTAAAGTTTATGACTTGCGTGTGGATGAAATCCTAGAATAAGATCTTAAGAAATTATAAAATATTTCTTCATTTTTGGGAGACGAACAAGAAGTTCCCAGACAAGAAGCAAAAGGACAGTAACTTGTAATAAGACCATCTGTCACTTGGAGTAGGTATTTTTGGCACGGAGTGAGTAAATAAAGGTGGAGTGAGTAATAAAAATACTCATAATTTCAATTCTGGTCCTTTTCATAATCTTTGTCCCCATCAAGCTGGATTCGTGTTGAAATGGATTAATCAAACAACTAGAATTTTCAATTCCTTGTATGTACAATAATAACTATATGAGAGTGATCAAACTCCAATCCAGAGATCATACCACTAATCACCACCATGGCTGACCTTAGGAAGCTTTTATTTCTGATCCCTTCACTTTTTTCTGTCCTCCATCTCTTCTTTTCTTCTGAATCTGTCATCAAAGGAGGCTACTGGAATTCAGAAGGTGGCCTCCCTGCTTCAGAAATCCAGTCCTCCTATTACACTCATCTCTTCTGTGCATTCGCAAGTCTTGATCCCGACACTTACGAGGTCACCATTGATCCATCCAAAGCATCTCAATTCTCTTCCTTCACCCAATCAGTCCAACTACAGAACCCTTCTGTTAAAACCCTCTTGTCCATTGGTGGTGGTAATTCCACTCTGAGTTCAATGTTCTCTAACATGTCGAGCAGTGCCACTACTCGCAAATCGTTCATCGATTCTTCCATCCAACTTGCCAGAGATAACAACTTCCATGGCCTCGACCTTGATTGGGAATACCCATCTAATAACACAGATGAAACTAATTACGGATTACTAATCAACGAGTGGCGATCTGCAATAGAAACAGAATCGATATCCTCTGGACAACCAGCGTTGCTGTTAACAGCTGCAGTGGCCGGATCAGACCAGATTTCGCCATTGGAATTTTACCCCTTTCAGGATATTGCGAACAGCTTCAATTGGATCAACGTGATGGTTTACGATCTGTTTACTCCAGATGGATCTCCAGATAAGACGCAGCCACCTGCTCCGTTGAGGAACCCTACAGGGCTGTTCAGCGGAGACGAAGGGATTTCGAAATGGATCGGATCGGGTGTTCCGGCGAATAAATTGGCTATAGGTTTGCCGTTTTATGGGTACAAATGGACCTTGGAAGACCCTAACAATGGCGGATTGTTCGCACCGGCGACGAATCCGAATGCTGGAGGTGTGAGCTACAAGGATATTATGGGAGTGAGCCCGAAGGTAAGCTATAATTCAACGTATGTGACGAATTACGCGCAGAAAGGATCAGATTGGTATGGTTATGATGATACTCAGAGCATTTCTGCGAAAGTTTCTTATGCGAAACAAAAAGGATTGCTCGGATATTTTGCTTGGAGCGTTGAACAGGACAATAATTGGATTCTCTCCGAAACCGGTCTGTGTTTCTTCACTTATCTTCTCTCTCACCCTCACTCTCTCGTCATCAGTATTTTTGAGTCTTCTTTTATTCTTTACAGAAAAATGATTTGATTTTAGTGTTTAAAAGGGAAAACAATTTCTTTTATTTATTTTACACTACCGTTTAATATGGTGTTATGGATATTATTTACGATTATTGTAAATTTATTTTTCATTTCTTCTTATAGAAAATAATGGATGGTATTTTTTTTAGGGATAGGTTATTCTGCCTACCCTTATTTTGCCTACCTTTACCTACCGCTCTTAATACCATTAAATTATAATCTTATCCAACGACAGAAATTTGAGAGATAAAGTAAACTCATTTATCCTTTCCTTTCTCTAACTGCCTCCTCCCTTCTGATGGTGCGTTAATACCAAGTGAGAACCAAACGAAGGATGGTGGTTCTGGTGTGAAATTTAACAACTTTAAAAGAAATTCTTAAGGATGTACATCAAAGAAACCAAACTCGCGTTGCTCAATAAAGTTTATATTTGATAATTAATTTCTAATAACTTAACATTCATGAGTTTTGAGGAATATTTTTGTATTAACTTTTAACCTCAGATTTGCTCCAAGGCGGTGGCTGTAATTGGTTATTGTTCTGCAACTTTCAGTTTTCTAAAATTTGTATAGTTACAGCATTCAACACTAAAGCATTATTTTCACGGTAGAATTTATGGTCTTCAAGATTATCATGGAAGATTCATAGTTTCTAGGTATATATTGTGAACAGTAGATCATTGAGCAATGAGAGTTTGGCTTCTTTGATGTATATCCTTGGGAATTTCTTTTAAAGTTGTCAGATTTCACACCAAAGCCACCTGGTATTAACGCACGATCGAAACGAAGGGAGGCAGTAGGAAAGAAGAAGGGGTAAAAGGTTTATTTTATCTCTTAAATCTTTGTCGTTGGATGAAGTTATAATCTAACGGTATTAAGAAGAGTAGGTAAAGGTAGGCAAAATAAGAGTAGACAGAATAACTTATCCCAAAAAGAAAGTTCAGCATTTCCATTCCATGTCCTTTTTGAGCTAATGGTTGTTTTTTTTCATTGTAATGGCAGCTTCCCAAACATGGGGATGATCTACACGCAGTATAACAGTCTCAGAGCAGAAGGGGAAAAAATATATATATATATGTATTTTAAGATCTTAAATTTGTAAAAGTTTCTTTGAAGGATCATGTATTTTCTGTGTATTACCCTTTTGATAATAAGTAAGCCGTATTACTTTCTACTATTTGGGTTCACTAGATATTTTAATCATGAAATGTCTCATGATTGTGTTCATGCACAATTCGAATTCTTCGATCTATCCATCAATCTTTAGTTATCGATCCTCACTTCTGAATTTATGATGGAAAAAAGTTATATATTTATTAGGTGTTTATCTCTAATTAAATTAATATATACAATTTTGGTACTAATATTCCAACAACAATTTTCCCACCAAGGCCAGTCAAAGCAGAATTTGATTCCAACACTCTTAGGTTCCAAAATTAGATACAACCGTTTGACCTCTAAAACATCTTTATAATATAATACAAAATAATATATTACATAAATTTTGAAATATAAGGAATGACTAAAACAACAAAACGAATAACAGTAATTGGTTAACAAAGGCCTATATATAGTATCTGAACAAGTGACTATTGTTTTACGAACACTTACTAGTTCAATAACAAGTTCAATTCTTTTGTGGATTAAAAGACAAATTGGATTTTGTTATGGGAAACAACAGGATCCAAATTTGGTGTTCAGGGAAAGCATTCATCTCTCAAATGACCATACAATCAATGTGTTGATCCAAAATAAAGGAATTTTCATCTTTTATTAATTGTTTCTGTTGTCACTTCTTATTTCTTCCTTCCATGCTTTTCACAAAAGATTCTTGAACGTGATTTACGCACAATCTATCAAAATCTACCCAAAATCAAAACGAATAATTTGAGTTTAAAATCAAAAGAGAAATCACGTTCTTTGAGTTCTTCGACTCCCTGATGAAGAACCGACAGCGACAATGTAGCAAGGCCTCCGTTAACAAAACTAAATCCAGTCTCTCTTCATTAATCGATTACAAAAGCAAAATAAATGTTCAAAAATTCAAAACATATATGCAATTGAATCAAGAGTCAGAGGTTTCGACGGCAATAAGGAAACTCAGATAACGTTAGCAAAGTGATAACCAAGCATAATTTATCAATCGATTCAACAATCAATTGCTAAATAGAAACAAAAACAACAAAGATTAATTCCTTGAATATGTATGAAGGCGGTGATTAGGAGTGTTCATGATGTCCAGCCGCCCTGTTAGCCCACCTACGCCTAACGAATTATCGCCTTGCCCATCCCTAAGACAAGCAACCCGAATAAAATTGGGCACAACTGGGTTAGGTATTTTTGCAGGTTGGGCACCAGGCAGGGTATGCTGCCCTGCCCAATAGTGTATATAATATTTTTTATTTTTTATTTTTTTAATAAAATAAAAAAAGTATTTTATATTTTATATCTTTTTATAAAATAGTATTATATATTTTTTGCAAATTATATACCACTCTGGTCATATTTATTAGTCCTTTTTGACCAAAAAAATTTGGTCCTATTTATAAATCCCCTTTGACCAAATAAATGAGATTGTGACAAGTTTGCCCATATTAATTGTACCAATGAAAATAGAGAGAGAAGAAAAAGTTGAAAGTACTTGATCATAAATGAGGGTAAAGTTGAAAATTCGCCTCATAATCATTGAGTTAACTACCTCTTCTTGGTATATGTAATTTGGTCAAAAAGGGACTTATAAATAGAACCAGAGTGGTAACTGATAATTTTTTTAAAAAAAATCCTCATTTCTTCAACTCTTCTCTTTTCCCACCGTCGGACAACTTGGACTCAGATGCCCTAACAACTGAGACGCGAGCCACTTGGGCAGGGAAGGGCCGCCCTGCCCAGCCTATTATTACCCTGCCCACAAATCTTAGGACTTCTATCGGGTAGGGCTGGGCATTAGGCTGCATTTTGCTGCCTAATGATCTCTTGGGCAGGGCATTAGGCAAGAGTTTCGCCCTGCCCATGAACACCCCCAGCAGTGATGATTCCTTGGATAAAAATCATATCCTCTCATCTCATAATTTGAAAGCAATATAATAGACAATTTGATACAATAGTTAAAATAAATTGCAAGCAATAAATAAATTTGATCTCTTTTCCATGAAAGCCCAATCAATGAAAATCAAGGTAGAGACATATTAAAGCTCTGATACCAAATATTGGGCATATATGCTCTAATTTATAATTGTACAACTAATTAATAGCAATTAGATCATGCGGAATTTGAATGAAATTAAAGAATCTAACATACCTCCTGCCATTTATTAGTTCTTTGGAGAAGAAAACTTTATTTTATGGTTCTTCTAAATTTTTTATCTTATTTGTAGATAATCTAAAAGCTCTGACCTTGAAAGTAGACTTACAGGACCAAAAACCTATATACATCCCTTAATATTGCCTCTGCCCATCACATAATGGTTATGATCATGCATAAGTTAGTGTGTTGTTACAAAGGAAAGCGTGATAGTGGGAATGAACATAAACCACATAAAATTCACACCCGTAGATCACATGAAATTCATACTGGCCAGACATGTCTTGTTTGCACCAAATAGAATTTGTGGTGTAGGTAAACCATTCCTTAGTTACACTAATAATGACAAAAAGAGGCTTCCTTATTGGAGTAAGTGCCCGTTTGGAAATTCCTTTTGAAGAATAGCTTTTGGAATTTATAAGGTAAGTTGTGAGAGGAGTTTTGTCTCGACTTATGCAAAATAGCTTTTCAAAAAAGGTTACCAAACGGATACTAATTTTGCCACCAAGGATGTGTTCTATTTTGGAACCAGATTACTTGCCTATCCTTTGGACGAGTAGGGTGAACTTGTCCGTATGAACGAGCTACCAGTTGTCACATCTTAGATCTGACGTCTCAAATCTTATTTTTTTTATTTTTGTTTTTATTTTTTTCTAAATGAAAAAATTATTTTTTGAAAAAATGTTAATTCAGAGATTAATTTTATTTTAGATTATCTACTCATTAAAATTATTTTTATTAAAAGTAAAAAGGTAAAAAAAAAATAAGATTTGGGTTGTCGGATCTTAGATCTAACGGCTAGGAGCTCGCCCATATCTTCCTTGCTTTCCCATATGAACATGACTCATCACGAAATCCCATTAAAAATTGTTGAATTAGTAGAAAACGAAGACTTTTCTACACTAATAACGACAAAAAGAGGCTTCTTTATTGGACTCACCTTAATTTTGCCACCAAGATTGTGTTCAACTACCCTCATCCGCTCTTAATTATAAATTATAAAATGAAGTTATTTTTTTATTAAGAAAATTAATTAAATTATTTTAGAGTATTTTTAATTTTTTTTCTAAATAAATTAATTTGATTAATAAACTAATATATAATTTAATGACACAAAACATATAATTAAATAATTTTTAAGCTTTCTTAATTTTTTCAAATAAAATTAACCTGATCTCGTAATTAAGATGAAAGCGAGGAACTCCCTAGTCCCATGTGGACAGGGAATCATCACGAAATCCCATTAGAAATTGTTAGTACAAAAAGAGACTTTTTAGTTTGGCTAAAAATAGTAACCCCATCCTCTTACCGCCTCGTCATTTAATTCTATTTAGAAAAAAAGGGAAAAATAATTTTGAATTTACAAAATTCTAAATCATATACTTCTTAAAAAAAATTAGTTGTCCATTATTCCTTTATCAACTCTTGGTAAAAAATAATAATAATTATAATAATAATAATTTAAAATTTTACATTTTTAAAGTTCTATTCCCCTTCAATTCATCATGTTCCATCCACCTTATTCTAAAATTTTCAATATGCTGTACATCCTAATCTTGAAGAAATTAAACTACTCTCTTTAAGCTTAAATATAAGATAAAATTGAATTTTATGAGAAATTAATGAAACTAATTAAATTACTTTAAAATAATTATATTTATCGTGTTTTCTTTAAACTATGTTGTTCAACTTATAAATTGATACTCCCTCCGGTCCTAATTATAAGACATAGTTGACTTTTTTGGAGAAGTTAAGGAAGCTAATTAAATTACCTTAGAGTATTTTTCTTTCTATTTTTTTCTACAAAGTAATTAGTTTGATTAATAAACTAATATATAATCTAAAGATACACAATATATAAAATGATTAAGTAACTTATTTAGCTTCCTTAATCTCTCCAAACAAAGTCAACTATGCCTTATAATTAGGACCGGAGGGAGTATATAATTTAATAATTCAACAACTTATTCAGCTTCCTTAATTTTTCAAAAAAAAGTCAATTATATATTATATTTAGGATCGAAGGAATGAAAAGTTTTATCTAAGATCCAAACTCCAAAAATTGCATTAAGTGATTTTAAAAAGTAGATTTGACTAGGAGATATTCATCTAATGTTATTTATCTGGGATTTCTGTTTCACACATATCAATAAAAATATTAAATTTTATAAAATTCAACCACTTTCTAAATTTACTTCTATTTAATATATATTATATCTCATAAAAATAAAGTCAATACAATAATAAATAAAGGATAAAATTGTACATTCAATTGAAAATTATCTCTCTCTACACTATAAATAGCACCAAAAATATTATTCTCTTTTGCCCGATAAATAGAAACTTGGTAGTACATTATAATTAATCTTCTGAGTTATTACTTATTACTCATCTTCTTTATACTTACAATTTTATCTATTGGCTTGGTCTTAAAAGAGTACTTTTATGTTTTATCCATTACTCCCTCATATTCTAAATAGATAATTAATTTATAGAGATTAAAAAAATAATTAAATTATCTATTTGTAACGTGTAATTTTGTTTCTCTAAAATTTTATTATTATTCCCATTTATAAAAAATAGGGATAATTTAGAAAATGTTATAAATTTATGAGGCAAATGGTATTGAGGTCTTACATATTTTCTTTTGAGTTAAGTACCATTTTTGTCCTTGAAGTATGCACCTAAAAGCAATTTTGCATATTAAGTTTTTGGTGGAGCAATGTTGCCCCTGAAGTATCAAAACGGAGCAATGTTGCCCCTCCGTTAGAAACTCTAACGGTCAACGTATCGTTAGGGTTTCTAACGGAGGGGCAACATTGCTCCGTTTTGATACTTTAGGGGCAACATTGCTCCATCGAAAACTTAAGGAGAAAATTGTTCTTGGGCACGTACTTTAAGGACAAAAATGGTACTTAATCCTTTTCTTTTTAAAAGAGGGAAATTCCATTAAAGAATGAAATCACAAATGGCTGTGTAAAATAGAAAAACATGTGCATCATCGATTAATTACCACAAAAGGAAATAAGAATAAGTATAAAACGTCAAAAGATGTTTAAAATGTTGAGTACAACTTGAGGGTTGTTATTTAAAACCAAAACAAATCTTTCAATTAGTTCATACATTCAAAATCAAAAGGAATTATTTGGTCAAACGAGCTTATGAAAGCCAAAGGCAAGATTTTTGGGAATGGATAGGGAAGATGATAATCACCTTGGTAATTTAAACCATTTTAACTCATATAATACATAAAACCTTCAGTTTTAAATATAAGAGCTACACTTTAATCTTAAATAAGATCTTAATTAACTTTGTCCCTTAAATTTATAATTTATTCCCCAAAATATCATAGTTATAGGGTTTCTATCAAGGGTTGGTCACCTAGCTTTTATATTAAGGATCAGTAATAATATAAGATAATGTTTATATATTATGAATAATATATGATTTAATATGAATATTATTATACAAATTTACATGTTTTTTGATATAAGCATATGGACTATTTATAAATAGACAAACTTGTATCATATCTTATATTGATTGATGATTTTTTTTCCCCACTTGATATATTGATTGATGATTGTCGATGGAAGCATTGAGAAATGGATGATGGTTGACCAGGATAAAGGTGACGTTTTAGAAGCCTCTATCAGTTAAAGGATGTGAAAGAGAAAATCGCAGGACTTAAGTTTGTGTTTGCGTACAGGCTAGGGAATGATCTAGAAGTTACAAATGTGATCTTCTCCCATTGAATTTTCTACGTTGTCCCTTTGTGCATCATCAATATGATAATCTAGATAAGAATTCAACAACTTGCTTACATTTAAGAGTGGAGCTAATTCCTGGTGAACTAAGTTAAGAATTTTCACTAAAAAAAGGGTGTCCGATATTGCCTCGACCAATATTATTCTAAAAGAATAACACACGTGCATGTAAAAGATACTAGTACTTAAAAAGAATCCGTTAAACAACTAAATTTTCAAACCCATTGACATTCTTACCACTCGTTAACATTCCCCACGTCTTGTCTGCAACACCAGTTATATATATACACACACTAACATATTCAAACTCCCAACTCGAAGAATATCTATCCACCATCTTCCTTCTCTAGCTTACCATGGCTCTCCCCAGAAAGCTTCCATTTCTTCTGCTAATACCCTCCCTTATCTTCTTCCTCCAAGTCAGATTCTCTTCTTCTCAATCTGCCATCAAAGGAGGCTACTGGAATTCAGACAGTGGCCTAGCTGCTTCAAACATCGAAGCCTCCTATTACACTCATCTCTTCTGTGCATTCGCAGATCTTGACCCCAACACTTACAAAGTCACCATTGCTTCTTCCAAAGCATCTCAATTCTCTTCCTTCACCCAATCAGTCCAACGAAAGAACCCTTCTGTTAAAACCCTCTTGTCCATTGGTGGTGGTGGTGGAGCCACTCTGAGATCAAGGTTCTCTAAAATGGCGAGCAGTGCCACTGCTCGCAAATCGTTCATCGATTCTTCCATTAAACTTGCCAGAGATAAGAACTTCCATGGCCTCGACCTTGATTGGGAATACCCATCTGATAACACAGATAAAACTAATTACGGTTCTCTAATCAACGAGTGGCGATCTGCAATAGCAACAGAATCGAGATCCTCTGGAAAACCAGCGTTGCTTTTAACAGCTGCAGTGGCCGGATCAGAGCAGATTTCGCCGTTGAACTTTTACCCCTTTCAGGATATTGCGAACAGCTTCGATTGGATCAACGTGATGGTTTACGATCTGTTCATTCCAGATGGATATCCAGATAAGACGCAGCCACCTGCTCCGTTGAGGAACCCTACCGGATGGTTCAGCGGAGACGAAGGGATTTCGAAATGGATCGGATCGGGTGTTCCGGCGAAGAAATTGGCTATAGGTTTGCCGTTTTATGGGTACAAATGGACCTTGAAAAACCCTAACAATGGCGGATTGTTCGCACCGGCGACGAGTCCGAAAGCCGGAGGTGTGAGGTACAAGGATATTGTGGGAGTAAGCCCGAAATTAAGCTATAATTCAACGTATGTGACGAATTACGCGCAGAAAGGATCAGATTTGTATGGTTATGATGATACTCAGAGCATTTCTGCGAAAGTTTCTTATGCGAAACAAAAAGGATTGCTCGGATATTTTGCTTGGAGCGTTGAACAGGACAATAATTGGATTCTCTCCAAAACCGGTCTGTGTTTCTTCTTTTTTTTTTTGGATCAAGGTCTGTGTTTCTTCACTTCTCTCACTCTCACTCTCGCGCTCGCATCATCAGTATTTGTATTTTCTTTTATTCTTTACAGAAAAATGATTTGATTTTAGTGTTGAAAAAGGAAAATTTCTTTTATTTATTTTACACTACCGTTTAATTTGGTGTTATGAATATTATTACTATTATTGTAAATTTATTTTTCATTTCTTCTTAAAAAAAATAATGGATGGTATTTTTTTTAATTAAGTAAAATAAATTGACAAAATGACAGAAAAAGAACCTGAAAATTGGAAATAGGCTTGGGACAAAAATTTGGGGGACAAATGTATACTTATTAACTAATTAAAATTTTTTATAATTATATAACATTTTAAAAATATTCAAATTTATAATAAAAGTTGGGAAGAGAAAAAATAGGGAGAAGATAAAATCAAAGAATTTACAATATGCTTTTAGTTCTTACATGAAGTAGAAGTTTTAATCAGTTAATTTCTATGATTGTGAATCTTTGGTCCAACCATAAACTTCATGTAATTAAACACCACAAGTCCACAACATTGGAAGGCAAGAGTCTGAGGTTTAGAATGAAAATCAATTAACTTTATCCACATGTGCAGTATAGAATGGGTAAAAGTATAGTAAAGAAGACACCCCAAAAGTAAATTTCATTGATAAGCTAAAAATTTGAGGCAATTAGAATGAAACATAGAAAAAAAAAAGACAAAATTAACATAAATCACACAAAATCCAACATGAAATAAAGGTTGAATGATAAGCCCCAAAGATATAAAAGGCTGACTTGCAAATGAAAAAAAGGGTAAAAATGTTTTTTAAAAATTTTTGGGGGGATTTAATTTTACATTATATTAAATTTTTCTAAAAAAATTTATTTTCTTGATTATGTCCCTATTAAGCTCTGTCTTTGATTGGAAAATCTCAAATAAGATTTGTTGCCTAGAATTGATCAGATAATGTCTATACTTGATAAACAATTTACAATTTATTTTATATGAAATATCTAATATAAGATTTTACAATTTTCATGTTTTTTTTTCAAATGAATTTAGTCTTCTAATTTTAGACAAGTTTCAGTATGGTCAATTGATTTTATGAAATTATTTTTAAATTTTTTAACTTTAAGAATATATTAATTTTTTTTCTCTTTAAGAAAACGTTTAATTTAATTTCAAGTAAGATTTTTAATTAAGTAAACTAGAAATGTTAAAAAAAAAAAAATCCAAATAGTTGGGTCCCCAGGCCCACGTACTAATCTGGACGTTTCCATGTTTGTCGTGGCCTTCAGGGGAAGATTTCAATCAGAAATCCTCATCCCTGAAAAGAAAATTCGCGAAAATACCAGAAAAGCGTCCTCGAAAATACTAGATTTCTTCCTCCTCTTTCTACAAATAGCCGATGTATCCCCCGATCATCGGCATACAAGATCAAACAGAATCAAGTTCCTGATTCAGCAACAACATCGATTAACAGAGCACATTCTAGTTTCTACTCTTTTGCTTTAAATTCTTATTGTGGTTCAAGCCCTAAAAAATTTGAAGATGTCGTTGATCCCAAGTTTCTTTGGTGGCCGAAGGAGCAGCGTTTTCGATCCATTCTCGATCGACGTTTGGGATCCCTTCAAGGACTCTTTCTCAACCCTATCTCGGGAAAATTCAGCGTTCGTCGGAACTCGAATTGACTGGAAGGAGACGGCGGAAGCGCACGTGTTCAAGGCGGATCTTCCAGGGCTGAAGAAGGAGGAGGTGAAGGTTGAGATTGAAGACGACAGGGTGCTTCAGATTAGCGGCGAGAGGAACGTCGAGAAAGAAGACAAGAACGAGAAATGGCACCGCGTTGAGCGTAGCAGCGGCAAATTCCTGCGAAGATTCAGGTTACCGGAAAATGCGAAGATGGATCAAGTGAAGGCTTCCATGGAAAATGGGGTTCTCACTGTCACTGTTCCCAAGGAAGAGGTTAAGAAACCTGAGGTTAAGGCCATTGAGATCTCTGGTTGAGAAGATTGAAAAATGGATCGTAATTAATTCTCTGTTTTTCTTGATGGGTTTTGTGTTCACCAGTGTTGTGATGTAAAAAGTAGTAGTAGTAGTAGTTTTTTTCTATGCTTGTGAAGTGAGAGTGTTACTGTAAATTAGCTTTGTGTTATGTTTTGATGGGTGTGGTTTTGGAATAACATGCAAGTTCATTTTGCTTTTGCAACTGTGTCTTTCTCGTTGATTTTCTTTTAAATCCGTCGGCGTGTGAAAGAAACTAGGGAAAAGAATGAAGAGCCAAAGAATAATGCTCGTCTTTTTCTTATTAATACTTTTCTATTTTATCTATTTCCATTAAAACTATTTTTCTTAGATAATTAATTTGTAAATATTAAAAATTTTCTTAAACTAATTATTTACAATATTTTGTAGTCAATCTGTTAATATTAAAAATATCAGTTAAATTAGTTATTTATAGTATTTATTTATTTGTAGTTTATGTATAAATATCATACAAACTTAGGTCATTTTTAATAGTTATTTCTGTCCTTAATATATGGTTTGGATCCTAAATGTGATCAATTTTTCAGATTTGTTTGTCTTAATCTATAGAGTGTTTTAAGAAAACATATAATATAAATCAACATAACCAACTTTATTAATTCAATTAAATTAGATCTACTCCTTTCGGTCCTAATTATAGGAACATAATTACACTACAAAAATATTCTTATAATTAGGATTGGAGGTAGTATCTTATATATTAATGACCTCTCTCATTATCTTGCCGGAGAAATATATTTGTCTTAGGGCCCGTTTGGTTGAGGGAATTTTTAAGGAGGGAAAGGAACTTAAAGAAGGGAAAGGAATTGAAGGGAAGATTGAGAGGAAACTTTAAAAAATTGAGCTGTTTGGTTGACATGGGAATTTAATTAAGTTGAGGGAAGATAATTTGTTTGGTTTAAAGAAAATTAGGTTGGTTTGGTGGGAAGAAGAGGTAAAATACCTATAATACCCCTCAAAATTAAAAATCCCCACTCGTCTCTCACTCTCATCTCTGCCTCTCGATCGTCTCTCTCGCTCACTCTTGCCTCTACTTCATCTTCTTCGTCTTGCACAGTCGACAGCACCTCTGCGTCCTCCACCTCGCCGGCGTCTCTACTTCCTCCATCATCATCGGCGTCTCACTCTCGCTTCTGCTTCGTGCTCCAGCTCGCCGGTACCTCTGCGTCCTCCACCTCGCCGGCGTCTCTGCCTCTCCTTCAAATTGGACCGTCGGCTTTCTCATACAGGGGCTTTTTGGTCCTATGGAATATCTCTCCCGGGAAGATGATGAAATCCCACCACTTTCGGAGGGATTTCACATTCCCACGTTTGTGGGAGCTTGTACAGTCGCTGGAAGCTGAGTTCCAGGAGCTCCACCAACCAAACGCTATTTTCATGTGGGAACTTAATTAAGTTCCATTTTCCTCAGCGGATTCGGGTCCTTATTCTTATGGGGATTTTACAACTTGATTGGTCTTGGTCTCTCATAACTTATGTGTCCAGGAATTTATGCACGATACCCTTTTTTAGGCCTTCATGTACGATGCCCATTGTGAGTTTATCTAAAAAGGGGTTGCAAGAGTTGGAGAACAGAAGAAATTTGTATGATGATTTTTGTTTAGAATAATCTTTTTTGTTTTTTAATACAGTTTTCTCCAAAAACTATATGATGACAACAAAAAAGAACTATTTTAGATACACCTTAATTTAATTTAACAATTAGTTTAATATAACTGTGAATAATTGATTTTATACCATATAAAATAGAAAAATAAATAAATAAATAAACTTCAAAAATTTCAAAATATCAGATAAGTAATTTCTTATAAAATTGAGTTGTTGATTTTTTTAATCATTTGTACTCAGTCTCTTATCAATTATAAGAAACAAACTTGATTTTGTTATAAATAAAAGGGAAAGAGTATAAGAGGAGGAGAGGATAAATCATATTTACTATTCAATGCATCTCAAGTACATGGTACATTCCTTATATTTATAGGCACTTTACAACATCAATAAGCTATATCAACATTTACAAATTTGATGATAATAAAAGATAATTGTGGGATACTGGAGATAATTAATTTATGGACATTCACATAAATATTTCATTCATAACATATTTGGGATTTATAAATTTTAAAGGTCTTTTTCTGAGGTTTTTCAAATAAAATAAGTATGTGAAAATAAAATATGACTTTGCAAAATGTAAAATTAGTTATAATTACACTAAATACTTAGGTCAGTTGGTAAGAGACTGTCCTAACTTAATCACGAGTCTTGAGTTTGAGACGTGGGAATGTAGCGTGCGTATATGGTAGATGCTTTCTCCCAAAAGGGACAACCCGGTCTCGGTCCGGATTAGTACGGGGTTATTGATGTGTCTGAAAGATGGCATATCCTGAGATAGCGAAAAGCATTAATATTGTAGCCCCGCCGCTTCTCGTTACCTTTCCCTCCAAGTCTCCAAGCAAAATAAAATAAAATAAAAGCGCACTCCAATTACGAACTTGCCTTCAATTTCTTTATCCAAACCAAACTCGTTTGAATTTCATCAAAACATTATTGAACTTTCGTTCCTTTCTTTCTCTGTGAGAAGTTAGGTTGGTGGGTGCTCCTCCTCCAATCACCCGCTTAGGTCGGATCCATTTTCTACTATTACTCACAATTTCCTTCTTTTAGCCTCATTTTCTTCACACGTCGTCCCCACAAAAATTTATGCAAATCCGATGCAACATCCCTTTTTCTTCGGAAAAACAAAATCTAATCAAAGATTGAATAATATCCCGAATATCTCAATCTTCCCTCTGATATCTTCTTCTTCTTCGTCCTTGATTCGGAAATTAACAGACAAATTGGGTATAGTAGCTTGCGAGTCTTCTTCGGTTCTTCCATTTATGAGGTGGTGGGTCTGTGTTGATGGGTAATGTTACCGGAGGCGTGGCTGCGAAGTTCGCATTTTTCCCGCCAGACCCACCGACGTACTCCGTTCGCAGAGAGCCGGGCAATGGGAAGATTGTCTTCTCCGGCATTACCGCCGATAACAACACGGACGTTCACCTGATTGAGACCAAGGCCGGCAATAAGGTCGTGGCCATGTTTTGGAAACATCCTTCTGCGAGGTTCACGATTTTGTACTCTCACGGTAATGCTGCTGATTTGGGTCAGATGCAAGAGCTTTTCAACGCCCTCAGAGCTCATCTTCGTGTCAATATCATGGGGTTATTATCTTTCTTATCTTTAACTTTCTTTGATATTTTTTTTCCCTTTTTGAATTTGTTCTTTGATTTGGGTTTCTTGCCTGCTCTTAAGGAAACAGGAAAATGGGTCTTTAATGCGTTCGTTCTTATTGTTTTGCTGCATGGCTAATAAGATATTAGTATTAATGATACAACGCCGGTTTAGTTTCCTTTTGGTTAACTCCAACGATTTCGTTCTGCTTATGTAAATTTTGTGTGTTCTTGACGTGAAATTTCTGTTCTCTTTAAATCCTTTCTGCTGATGAAAATTCATTTCTTTTCCAGAGTTCAGTTTGTTAATCATTTTTGTATGTTTAAAAAAGGGTAATTCATAATTATATCGTTTCAGATATGAGGCGCTGGGTTGACTTGTGTATGCTTACTTCTAGCCTGATCTGGCTTCTGCCTTTTTCCCTTTCGTAATATTTGTTTTGTTTGGCTTGGCACAGCTTCTACGATGCTGTTTTATTCCCCCCCCCCCCCCCCCCCCCCAAAAAAAAAAAAAAAATCAATTTGAAGGATACATGTCAAAGTCATTTCTTATTAACTTCATGTAACTTTGTATGTTAAATTGCAGGTATGATTATTCAGGATATGGAGCATCTACGGGTAAGGTAAGTAATCTACGTAATTCCCTTTACACTCTGTTCTGTTCTCTTATACTGCTTGCAAATGTATGTGGGAAAATGATCAATATATGAAAAGAAAAAAGAAGCAAGATTCTGACTTCCATTTGACTAGTGGTCCCTGTTCTTCTCTTAATTAATCAAGTCTAGTCTAGTGTTCACTGATGCATATCTCAGTGATTTAACATATGATTATATCTCTGTGTGTGAATAATAGGCAACAGAGTTCAACACATATGACGATATAGAAGCAGTGTATAAGTGTTTGAAGTGCGATTATGGAATTAGGCAAGAGGATTTAATTCTGTATGGTCAATCAGTTGGAAGTGGTCCAACTCTACACATGGCTTCTAAATTACAGAGGTTTAGAGCGGTTGTTCTTCACAGTGCCATCCTCTCTGGGATAAGGGTTTTGTACAATGTCAAAGTCACCTTCTGGTTTGACATTTTCAAAGTAAAGTTTTTTCTTCTTCTTCCATGGTTCTTTAGATAGTCTGTTGTATTCTTTAGAGCCCTCATGAGCTTTTCTATTCACAAATGAGTTTTTTTATCGTTGCAGAATATAGACAAGATACGACATGTTGACTGCCCTGTGTTAGTTATACATGTACGTATTTCTTCCTTCCATGCTTTTAATTATTGAGGCTTCTGTTTTTGAATTTGTACAGAAAGCAATCTCGTATACTGTTTCTAGCTAGTGATAATACTATCCTAAATAAACCCACTTGCAGAAGTAAAATAAAAGAATCCCACTAGCTCTATCCACTTGCAAATTAGCTAAAATAAATTAAAGCATCAATTTCTTCTATGACAAGCCTTCCTATATTTTCTATCATAGCTATTTGCAACAAATGTGTGTTGATTTTCTTAAAATACCTTTTTAATTAAAATAAAGGTACAAAAATGCACACGTGCTTTGCTATCGGGAGCCCCTAACACCACATACTTTTTTTGGGTGTAAAAATACCTATATGATTAAGAAACTGGAGCAAAAATCCCAGCAGCCGTTATCTCTGCTGATATTTGTTTTTAAACCCAGTTTATCGACCTTCTGCGTTCCTGCCCTGAACCAGAGCTTGAAGACCCTTTCCAACTCCACCATCGTCTTCACTTTAGGGTTTGATAACGGAATTAAGGACAGGGGATTCATTGTAGCCCTCTCTGGCTTCAATTATTAATTTAACTCCACCACATTTGTTTAAATCGCTAGCCACTAATAGATCATAAATTACAATGTGAGGCATCAGGAGGAAAGAAACTGTAAAATCGCTGAGAGGTTATTTTATTCCAAAAAAGAAATTCGTTGAGCGGCAGAATAGAATCTAAAAAGCCCGACCCTCTAAGCTCCCACCAAGTTGTTAGTCACTTAGTTGCTTTCTCCGCCATAGGAAGATAGGTGACGCGCCGGTCACCGGGAAAGAGCATGGGATCTGGAGGAGGATCATGCTGCAAGTGTTGCTTTAGCTTCATAATCACTCTGGGTCTTACAACCTTGTTCCTCTGGCTAAGCCTGCAAACCACGAACCCAAACGCTACGTCGAGTCCTTCTACGTTCCTGCCCTGTACCAGAGCTTGAAGACCCCTTCCTACTCCACAATCGTCTTCATGCTAGGGATTCGATAATGCAAATAAGGAAAAGGAAATTCATTGTCCTCTCCGCCTTCTGATGACATGGGCGTGTCATCAGTGGATGGGGGCGTGGCTGCAATAGGGGGGACATAGGTGCCCTCCGACCACCTCCCCTTTTCCTGTACCTCGATGGAGATGGGGTAGCATCGGAGGAGGCAAATCGAGATCGATTAGACGGAGGAGTTGCTGATTTCCAGACATTTGCTCCATATTCAATTCAAGGTCTGGTGAGATAACGGCAAACAAACGGGAGGTGGGATTTTAGCTCCATTTTCTTATCCACGTGAGTATTTTTGCACCTAAAAAAACACATGTGTTGAGCGTTCTTGACAGTAAAGCATAAGTGTATTTTTGCCCTTTCACCCTTTTAATTATTACCTCTATGGATTGAAACCTTCTTTAATATATATAATTAATAAGGATAGTTTGGGAGGAAATTTATAAATTTGGGAAGCAAAATGGATTGAGGTTTTAAATTTAAGACCAAATCAAATCCTCAAGTAACTCTCACAGTTAAGACCAGTGAGCAACCTATGTTTAAATAGTAAGTAAACTGAAAAGTTTTTTCCTCAACAGTGACATGGTGTAGTGTTTGATAAACTAATACAACTTTCTAGTTCCTCATAACACTGGTTTGATACATGCTCTCACGCACAGGGAACAAACGACGATGTAGTTGATTTTTCACATGGGAAGCGATTGTGGGAGCTTTCAAAGGAAAAATATGATCCCTTGTGGGTGAATGGTGCTGGACATTGTAACATAGAAACATTCCCAGAATATCTGAAGCACCTGCGCAAGTTCTTAACTGCCATGGAGAAACTACCAGTCCCAACAACTCAGACAAAGAAACCACCAACTCCAAATTGTAGTGTTACTGAAACTAAGCATTGCAAATGCTTGGGTTTTAGTTTCAAATAGAATTAACTATTTAGAGAAATTGAGAAAAATGTATGATATCATGCTGCAATAGAGGATCCACATGCTGCCGCCGCCTAATCAGCCAAGTTTTTAGGTTGGAAATTGTAAATGAATGTACTAAATTTGAATATTTGATTAAGTGTCATACTCAGTTGAGTTTATGTATACGCTTAGATGAATTATTATTGAATATCAAAGGCTTCCAATTTCATTTTTTTAATGTCTATGGTTTATGATTAAAAGTTCGCAATACAAATACTAATTAATTATCCATATTCTAATTGTCATTGTCAATAGGGGAAAATAATTTATTTATTTGAAAACCTTGGTTCACTTGGGCAATTATAACTGGCTCTTTTTTTTTTTTTTTGGATATAAAAATTTTAGGAAGGGGGTTAGGCTCATCCACAGTCCAAGGGCAGGGCGCTTGGAGCCCAGTCCACAGGGGATACTGGCCAGAGAGTACACATAAGGGCAAGGTGCTTGGAGCCCAGTTTACAGGGGATACTAGCTAGAGAGTACACATGCCTCCACCTCTACCAACGTTGCCACTGTTTCCTAGACCCCTAGGATGCCTCCCCCAGCGCCTTGACCAATGTAGGGATTAAACCCCCTCTCTTAAAGTGAAGAAGACCGACCCTCACGCCAACTAGGGGTATTATAACTGGCTCTTGAATGGTCCTAATTCAGCTAATTCATGACTTTTGGACGTATGGGCCATGCTTCTAAGACCGCCCGCAGGTCCAACATTTTGATATACGCTTTCATCTTCACAGCCCAAAGCTTGAAGTTTTAACCATCAAACACAAGAGGTGATCCAATTCCCACCAAAACACCTGCTGAAAGGTTTTTCTTTTCTTTCTTTCTTTCTTTTTTTAAAAAAATGGACCAGGGACTCCTTTGTACCTATTTATCTCATTTGAAAAAAATTAATAAAGTAAAATAAATTATTTAATTATAACATATGACATGATCTCTCTGAAATATTTTTGTACTCATTCTGATCCTTATTATAAGGCATCAACTAATAATTCTACAAACCAATAAAAATAGTTAAAGTCAATAAAGTTGTCCTACAATTTAAGTAATTTCTAATATTACCCCTATTAATTGCACTAAATTATAATATTATATTAATTATTACTCTCATCCACTACTCTTATTAATTATGGACATACTTGGAAAAAAGATAATTAATATTCATTGGGAACAAGCAAGTGCTTTATGAAAAGTACCAAATAAACTTAGTAGTTGATATCTTATAATAAGGATTAGTGAGAGTATTACATTAGATTATATATCAATTTATAAAAGTTAGGCAAATTAGTTTGAGAAAAAATAATATATATGAGAGATAAAATGAATAAAGGTCTTATATTTAAAACCAAAATCCTCTAAACTAGTTCCAACAATTAGGACTGGAAGAGTACATTTTATTGATTTCAAGTTTAGGACAAAAATGAAGGACCAAAACTAAGCTGTTGGAAGGGACGAATTTTTTTTCCTTGTTTTCCCCCACTTGTTCATTAATGAGTTTCAAAACTAGCATCTTATACAGACGAACCATCACTTTTTCTTCTAGCTTCTTATCTTGACAAGTTTGAGCTGGCCTTTTGCAATCTAGTTTGACAGCAACAAAGGTCAAGACGGAAAGACATTTTTGAAACATTAAAAACAAGTCGGGGGATCTGAGGAACTTTGGAGCTTTAGATACTGATCATCTCTTTATTACCACATCAATATCCACGTGCTCATTTCTTGCCATGTCAGCAAGACGCTGTTAATGCCACCTTTGCATGATAGCAACTAACACACAATGCCAAAAACTTTGTGCCATTGTCATTTCACTTTGAGTATTATAATAATCAGCTTGGGAAAAACTAGTTGCACATGAATGTAAATTGTAGGACTGATTAATTTTTCCTTTTATTTATTATAACACGTTCACATTACAACTTTTTGATACATAGAAGACAAATAAACAAACCAATAATAATAATAAATCACAACCAAACAAAATACAACAGAAAAATGCCCCAGGTAAAGAGGGCAATCATGTTACCACATAGTACACTTTAAACTGCCAGTTAGAGGAAGTATGGTTCATTCTGATACAGCACAATATGCTTCTTCTTCTTGTTCCAGGATTAGTCAGCAAGCAAAGACCCCAATAACTTGGGATTGCTCAGAAATATCCTTTATCCTTTTTTTTTCCTTCTCAAGTGCTATGTGCATTCAATATAATGAATCTTGTCGCATTTAAACTCAGTTCAACTCAGTAAGCTGTGCTCTCCTTTCTGCTGCTTTTCTTCTGATAAATATTCCCCACCTTAAAGCAGCTTTGAGCTTAAGCCACCCAACCACTGCCTTCCCTGAAGTCTTGGTCTGATCCTCACTAAATGGTTGATATGTCTGAGGTTCATACTGCAAACTGTAGGAATAACAACTCTCATTAGGATGACCAAAACCAACATTGATTGTCTTCAATAGCCTCTGCATATCATCACTCTCTAGCATCTCTGAACTCTTAAGACGGATTTCTTCGGCCACAATGTCTTCAAGTCCCTGCCCACTTCTCTGTCGAGACCAGTCTCCTGGGAAATACGTAGCCTCAACTGTGGGATTTTGACTAGCTATGTAATTCATGCTGCCAGTCAATGCTAATTGGGAGTCATTTGGTGTTTTCCCTAAAATCTGGTTATCAGTTTTCCCAAACGCAGAAAAATCAGCAGCATAAGGGTGGTTGTTTTGTATTTGAAAGTGTTGGTTTGATTCAGGCGAGATGTACTGCAGGCGATTATTTGGAGAAGCATACTGCTGTTCAGCGACATGGTTATTGTGATGCACTGTTGGTGGAGCTGCAGTTCTCGGTCCATTTTTGGCATTTGTAAAAGAACTTAAAACCTTGCCATCATATTCAACAACTTGGTTCCAATTTTCGTATGCTTTCTTCACCAATGAATCTACTGACATCTGCAATTCAAATTCTCATGAGATGATCTAATGTAGAAGAGATGGTCAAATGGTCATGTTGATCAAAGCTGAGCATAGTACAAGACTGATCTAGAATATATATTATCTTCATCAATCAGTAGAGGAAAAATTACCTTCTGATTTGGTGTAAGTGATTCCAAAGAGAAGAACTGACCATCAGCTATAAGGCCTCTCAGCTCATATATATCATTGAACACAATACCAACATCAGTGGTGTCATAATACACAAACAGCTTACCACCCAAGACACATGTCTTGGCATGCTCCACAGTGTTCTCCCACATTCTGTTGGACATTCCACTTCCAAGTATCTGTTGTAATGAGGCAAAACAAGAAAGTTGAAGGAATCAAGTATTCTTGAAAAAAATAGAGAGAAGTAGATTTGTGTGTTATGGATGAGCAAATGATATGAAATTCTTACGCTTCTCAACTTCTGAGGGTCCCTGACTAGAAGACGAAGGAAATCTTCTACAGTTACTATATTTGTTTGAACCAATTTTTTGTGCAGTGCCCCATCCTTCGCTATACGGTCCAATCTCCAAACTTCGTCATGCAAAGCGGGTGGATAGTGTTTCTTGTATACTGCATATTACAGATAATGTAGACTACCATGGGTTACTAAGGGAATTCTATTATGATGCTTCTACAAAAGCTTAAATAGTGACAAAAAACAGAATTTGAATGTCTGAACCCTAAGCTGAGAAATTAAGGTCCTTGCCAGCATAAAGCCTTGCATATTATTATTGCTGTAATATATAAGGGTACCTACCAGATAGAAGTTTACACTCATCTATTAAATTCAATATTTTTCCAGTTTAACTAAAGTTTGAACTACCCAAAAGTTTATCAGAGAGAGGAAAGTTAAAAAATATTCAGACCAACTTCACATGTTATGAGAATTATGACAATGAAACAAAATCTACCATTAATAAGGTTACTTATGTTTGCTACCTTCTTTCCTTTTCTTGAATTGTACATAATTGTCAACCTTATGTATTACGTCATTTCTACTAACTCTTGTCTGTAACTGGCAGTCAAAATCTTGCCATATAATAAAGAAGGTTCATGGTGTTCATGATACTATCTGTGATTTCTGTTACTATAAACTATTACTACAAACTTGTTGATCTCTATCTTTGCATTGTATTTTCAGTGACTCAGTACTTGAGTCTGGAAGAACACGCCTATCGATATTTTTCCTTTTAAGCAGATACTGAAGTGGTTAATATTAGAAAACTCACATTCTCCTCGATGATCTTTAACAGCAAAGGCTTCGGTCTTGCCCTCACGAACACGGATCTCCTCACAAAAACCAGGAGCCACCTTAATGCCAAGCCTGAATTTTCTGCTCCTTATCCAGCTAGAATTGTCAGTGAAAGAAAGATCTCCAAAGGTTCCCACCCCTTCCTTCAATATAACCTGCAAATCTCCAGTTAGAAGAGGCCTTTTCCCTTCCCTCTCCTTTACTTCGTGGCTTTCAAAGTGTTCTTTAGTCCACTCATCATCAGATTCTTCATTAAAATCACCTTCAAGTACAACAATGTTCAGTTTTGCAACTGATACCGGACCAGTTTGGACCACATGGCCTGTGTTAGGATCTAACACCACAACATGAATGGCTGCCCCTTGCTCTCCTTCAACCTTCCCACCAGTGAACAAATGTGGAGGCATTCTTGTTCTCAAACGAAGCTGCAGATTCTTTGGCCCCGGCCCTTCAATTCTTGGTGGTGGAGATCTGACATAGGTAAAATGTAACTGATGAAATCAGGTATTGTTTTAATGAGTTTATATCCTACCGATAAGAATCACATGAGCTCAAATCTAGGTATTTAATATTTTCATTTAGTTTCTGCTGAAAAAATATTCACAAATGAAAAGAAAGAACTTTTAGCTCTCCATTACAATGGGATTACAAACCTTCCATTTCCAGCCAGTTTAACAGGGCTCAATTTCGCCAATGCACGCTCCACTTCTTCACTAACCTGTTGTTCATGGAATTAGCAGGATAAGCAATGGTGACATTGTTAGGTGGATTCTACCAAAAATAAATATATCAAGCAAAGAAAGAACAAATATGTAAGCATTTTAATGGTGGATTTCAAAAGTTCGCTTCGCATACTTGTACATCTATTTATAATTTGTTTCTCTTCTTATCCTTTATTGACTGAGTCTACTTTAGATTTCTCATAAGTAATAAACAGATCCAGCAGTATCTCTGAAGCTCTACCCAAAAAAATTAATAGAACTACAAATTATGCTCATTCTGCTTTGTCATCCTTCTTGATTCATTTGTCTTGATATGACTTTAATTTTGAGTAGTTCTTACATGTGCCAGGAACTTTATTTGTATGAAAAACTCTTCTTTGAGGTTCACATTCTTATTAAAACCAACTGAAAACAGATAATGCCATTGCTTCTTCCATCCTAGAATGACAATCAAGTGATGAAGCAGAGAAATCATAGCAGACAGAAAAATTTCCCATGTATTTCAGCAAGAATTCAAACAAAGAAAGTTCCCTCAACTCACAATTTTCCTGAGAAGAGGTTCCAGAGATGAGCAAAGTCTTTGCAAACTATCCACCTTCAAAGCCTCCACGATTACACTACAAAGTTTTGAGCAACCAATGGATAAGTGTCACAAAAATTCATATTTTCGTGTACAAAAAGAAATAAACCGACACCTCCTATTGAACACAGCTGATACCATCAACACAAAATTAACGTTAAAAATAACAAATGATGAGCTAGCAAATACATTCAACAGCATAGGATTCAAAAGCAAGAGATTAAGATTCATCTTCAAATCTAACCAAGATGGGTACTCATTAAATTATTTTATAATCACTTAATGTAACTTCAACAGATTGATAAAACCAGATTGATAAGTGATCTGGACCAGTTTGATAAAACTATCAGAACTTCAGAATGCTAAGTTTTTCATAGAGACCAAATTACAAGCAGCTTGCAAGCATATAGAAGAATGAGCTGTATTGCAATACCTGGCCAAACCAGGTAGTTTTGGCTTCTTTGATTGGGATAGTTGCTCCTGATCAACACTATCAACCAGCTCGTACCCTCTCTTCTCTGCTCTCTTGTCCTTGGAACCTTCCATTTCTAGAAGCTTTATCCAATCAAAATCCCAAAATTATCTATCGACAACTTCTAAATTTGGAAACTTAGTATTGTCCTAAGAATCCGGAGGACCAAACCAGAAGCTTCCCAGAAAGCGATCAATTAAAGTTTTGGAAGAAACCCTCAAAACTTGAAGATACTCCGAAAGCGGAGGGAAACCCGTGCCTAGAGTAGAAACGAAAACTTTGGTTTCTTGGTATAGATCTACAAAAAAATGGTGATCTTTTTTTTATAAAGAAAAAATCGTGACTTGAATATAAAATTCATACTAGAGGTTATAATTGACCATCACAGCTGGCTTGGGTGTTATAAGGGATGAGTGATGCGAGAGTGCATGAACGTTGAAAAAATGAAACCGCGTTTCTTGGTGAAACAGGACTCATTTTCCTTTTGACTTTGTCTTTATGTGAGCCCAGACGCAGAGGATGGCCGTCAGTGGACAACAGGGTAAGATGACAGAACCAGCCCTGTTTTCTGCCATTGTCATGTTACTCTTCCATTTTTCATCTTACTCTTCAATTACATTTGCATCAATCATCCTTTGTTATAAGGCATATCAAGTAGGCATCCCAAAAGTCCAATAACCAATGAGAGTATATAATTATAAATTCCAATGCAATAAACAATAAAGGTTTATTATTAAGACTTTTTAGTAATTATTTATTTATTTATTATTATTATTATTTTCTGTGTAAAGTGAGGGAATCGTTTCTCACTCAATACTCCAATATCAATGTAAAAATTTAGGTTTGGGTATCAATGCCAGTTAAAAGGTAGTCTTCACAGGCTCACAGCTTCATTTTTTCCATTCATGAAATTCGAACAATTAATCACGCCATTGGTGGAAAGAGAGAAATTTGCAACTAATATAATATAAAATTAATATAAAATCTTAATTTTTTGGACAATATTCATAAATTTTTAATATGGCTCATTTTAATAAGTGTGTGACGCATAAAATCTCAACTATCATTAATATATTTCTAAATGTCATAAAAACCACCCTATTAAATGTCATAAAAACCACCCTATTCATTACAATTGATATATGGGAGGAGTTCTGCTCATTGTCTCAATTTCTCATAATTCCTCATAAATCTTTATAAACCGTTGATTGAGAAGATGAATTAATTTGGACCATTGATTAGGAAGAGGAAAGAAAAGTCAAATAAGTGATAACTTGATGACATAGCTCATTTGTGACCTTTCAGATTTAATTGGGGGGATAAGATTTAAAAATTATAAGAGATAATGAGAAAAGAGATCGTGAGAGAAATCAGACCCGTGATGTATTATTGTTGTTGTTGTTGTTGATGGAATATTAGTGTTATTACTTGCTTTTAACACTTAATCTTTTTATAAGGAAACCAAAATTATTCGGTTTAAAATGTTGGTTAAAAGTAATAGATATGTAACTTGTTTACCTATCTTTCCAATTGCACCATTGTTTTGGAAGAGTATGGATGAGAGATAGGGTCCGTTTGAATTAACATTTAAATGGGTATTGTTGAGATAATGGGTAATATATATATTTAATGAGAGTAAAAGTAAAAAAATCAGTTTAAAATTTCAGATATAATTAATTTGTTTCGTATTTTAAGGAACATTTCAATGAGAAAGAATGTTTATAGAAAAAATTGCAATTGTAATATCATCTAGGGAAAAATACTTCTCATGTTGCAGGAGAAGTGTTTTCTCATGTAACACACACATGAAATGGTGGGACCCACATATATATATAATGAGCATTATATATATATGTGGGTCCCACCATTTCATGTGTGTGCAGGAATCTTCTTCTTCTTATGTTACATGAGAAGTTTAAACCCCCATAATCTATATCATCCATTTAGGACGGACGGAATAATATAACTCACTTTGTGATGCGCAAACTCTCGAACTATCTCATGATTCTCAGCTCTTTTTATTATTTATTTTTTTTCCATCTTCAACTATATCATCTCATTTCGAGAAAAAAAAAAAACTATATCATCTCATTCTCACCAATCAGTTATCAATATCAAAATTTAGAGATAAAATGATGATGATGTCAAGGAATGATAGATCAGTGTCCGCAGTCTATCTCACTTGAATTTGGAGAGAAATTATAAATTGAGCATGAAATTTAATTACTTTGTCTTAATTGTTGAAGTTATTATAGTACTCCCTCTGGTCTTAATAATTACACTATAAAAGTATTCTTATAATTAAGACCAAAGGTGATAATTCATAATCAATTATAGTTTATGCTTTGCTTTGAAATTTTTTATGAAATGAGTAATATTTTAACGTTTTGAATCTTTTAGGGCAACAAAATGAGAAGAAAACTTTTTTCTTTGCATTTATAGGTGACGACATCATTAATTTTTTTTAGATGAATGCACAATTTTATTCTTAATTTATTACTTATTAAATAGGGTTTTTTCCCCCTATTTGTCACTTTTTAAATAATTAATTACCATTTTGCCACCCTTTTCAAAATATTTCCCAATGTGCTACATTTAGTCGACTAAACCTTGGTTTAGTTGACTAAAAATAGGGGAACTTTTTATTTTTTGAATGTCCTAGACATTTAGTCGACTAACTCAAGTGATTTAGTTGACTAAATGTCGACTAGGTTTTTTCTGACATTTAGTCGACTAACCGATAGGGGGTTTTTTAAAAACCCCAAATGGCGGCTTAATGGAACCCTAATCGACTAAATTGCTCCCCAAACCTCTACCGATATCCACACGAATGATTCCCGAAAGATAATCTCCATTATAATATTGATACAGAACAAATATATACACTAATATCGGATTATAATATTGGATATAATATTTGCTTTGTATTTAATTTATTTGATAAATTAAATATCTAAAACAAATAGAGATGATTTAATTAAATAGATAGATATCATTTTCGAATTTAATTTATAGAGATAAATTAAATCTGAAGGCTTTTAATTTGGATTAAATAAATATATCAGATTAAATTTATTAGATAGATTTAATTAATATATTTTAATTCAAATTCAAAATTCAAAGTTTAGATCTGACTTTTAATACGGTTAAATAAATATATCAGATTAAATCTATTGGATAGATTTGATTAATATGTTTTAATCCAGATCTAAAATTTGAATTTCAAAAATTAATGATGATTAATTTTATATAATAAGCTGAACGTGTTTAGAAAAACCTACGAGATTTTAGTCGAGCGTGTAGAAAGCCGCTAGAAAACCCTCGAGTGAAATTGAGAGAGACGCAATATTCAGAAGGCTCTAGCATGTTGCCGCAATTGGGTTCGAGAATTATTCGTGTGGATACCGGTAGAGGAAGCTGATTCTAAGAGTCGACTTTTACTGATCAAGAAGGTAGCCCACCAGTTCAAAAAGAATGAGACGCGGACCGTTTCAACGCCGGAGGTAAAATTCAGTTTTTTAACTTTGATTTAAACGCACCTAAGTGATCCTCGGGACGGGATTCGTAAGAAATTTTAATCTGCTGTGTGTACGGATCCCAACACGATTTAGTCGGAAAAACAGAGGGGGAGAGGTTTGGGGAGCAATTTAGTCGATTAGGGTTCTATTAAGCCGCCATTGGGGGGTTTTTAAAAAAACCCCTCTACCGGTTAGTCGACTAAATGTTAGGGTTTTGTTTTAAAAAAACTCTGATCAATATTTAGTGAGTTAGTCGACTAAATATCGGGGGCATTTAAAAAAAAAAACCATCCTCCCGCGATTTAGTTGACTAAATATCGGTTTAGTCGACTAAATGTGGCACATTGGGAAATATTTTGAAAACAGTAGCAAAATGGTAATTAATTATTTAAAAAGTGGCAAATAGAGAAAAAAAAGCCTATTAAATAGACTTTGTACTTGTTGATAGTGTAAAGTTGAAAAGTTAATAAAATTTAAGACAAAGTTAATAAAATTTAAAGTTTTTTCTTTTATAAAACATGTTGGAAGTAATTATAAATAATATCATAAAAGAGAGTTGGATTATTATATGTCTATTTCTTTCCTTTTATCTAAAGCTTTACTTATTGGGTATCTTTAACCAAGAAAAAGCCCCCAAGAGATTAACTGTGTAAATCCTCACCAACAAAAGAAAACAACACTACTGCTAGTAAGAGACACAGCAAGAATTACACTAAAGTCCCAAAAAATAAAATAATAATGATAGTTAGATTCTTAATAAACTTTTTTTAAAAAATAAGTTACAAATATTAATTCAGACAATTACAAAAAATTAAAATATCAATTCTAGATAAGATATTTAAGTTTCAAATATATCACTTAGCAAGTAATTTTTTGTTTTGTTTTGTTTGCATATGTGTGGATTAATATTGGAAAAAGCCATTTGTAGGTACCTATACTTTCACGTAATTTTTAAATTGGTATCTATTATTTTTTTCCTCTTAGTTTAATCATTAATTTTGTTTTGTTACTATCATTAGCTCCAGTAACTTTAATATACTAGCATTAATTGTTAGGCCCCCTGTACATGAGTTAACGTCACTCATTGAGCAAAATTAAAGTAGGGAAAATCTACCTTAAGGCCTAAAATAGTAAAAAAAAAAAATGTTAAGAAAGACCCAAAAAAGTCATATGTCAAAAAAGGTCACAGGGCCTTTTCTGGTATCATTTTATTACCATTAACAATTCAGTCCCATTAACAACTACTAAATCAATAGGATTAACAACAATATCCTAATAATTAAATCAGTCCCATTAACAACTAAATCGGTACTCGTTAACAACTATATCAGTAGGCGTTAACAACTAACGTTTTATGAAATAATACCAGAAAAGGTCCTAGGGCCTTTTTTGACATTTTTTTGCTAGTTTGGGCTTTGAAATGGATTTTCCCATTAAAGTATGTAATTAGAAGAGTTGTATAACCAACGGGAGTTAGTACAAGTGGTAAGTGGCTTGTGTCCTTTAAGCAAAGGTCTCGGGTTCGAGCCTTGTGGATGCAAAAAAACCCCGTGAGCAACCAAAAAGAAGAATTGTATTAAAAAAAATGTAGTTAGAAGGTGAATCGGGTGGGCAACCAAAAAGAAGAATTGTATAAAAAAATGTAATTAGAAGAAAAAACACATGCATCAAATTAAAAATTAAAAGAAAAACTATAGGTGGCTACAAATGCGTTTTGCCTATATAATTTATTTTTTCAAAATGTTTTGAAAATCTAGTGTCAATTTTTTGAGAGTTTAGTGTTATGGTATATGGACACCTTGAATACCAACAAGCATTGATTGCATGTTGGGAAACAACAAAATCACAGTTTCAGGAGCCTTATTTCATAAGTTGAAATAAAACTCATCTTACATATTTACCTCATAAATTGTAAAAACTATTATTCAAAAGCTAATAGCAGAGGTTTTTGACATCTTAAGCATAAAGTCACGAGTTCCAATCTATTTGGTTGATTGAGATAATAAGTAGTTTTATCCTTTAAGAAGAAGAATACAAAAATACTCTTAAAAAAAAAAAACTGTGAATGTTACAATCCGTCTTTAAAAGAGCTATACCCAATTGGGGCCGCAATTATCAGATTTCACCTAGTCATGTGTCTTTGTTTATATATATATATATTGTCAGTCAGTCATATAGATATATAAAAAATATAGACACACACCTTGAGTGTAGTTGGCGATAGGTCAAGGCGGGAATTAAGAACGGAGCAACCGACACTGATGGCTCAGACTTAAAAGAGTTAAAAAAGAAAGAGAAGAGTGATGCATATGCTGAGATTCTGCGCTGATTATGATACCCACATGTGCACGTGACTTGTTCATCATTTTGCACACTCTCCACTATCCATGTGTCAACCTTTAATTTCTCCTTAATTTCTTAAAATAATTTGGATCCTCCTACGTTTGGGGTCTTATCCTATTGGGGTTAACATTAAAATAATACGGAAAAGAATAAAAAAATTTAAACAAAACTATAAAGGGGATTTTTTATTTTTTTTTCCAACCCAAAAATATCTTATCTTCTGTTAACAGATAAGCAAAACTGAACCGAACTAAAATCGAAATTGAGTTTGGCCTATTCCGTTATATGGTTTGATTCAGTTATTCTTATTGTGAATCTCAGCCTCCACGGTTTTGGTTGTATGTGTTGATTCCTTTATATAATGATTAATAAGTAAATCAAGAGAGATTAATCTCAAGTTGAAAATAATTAGGAAATACCCTTCATCTCTAACTCAAAAAGAAAGTTGGATTTAAAATATGATGTGGTTTGTTTCGTCTTTTAAGTATTGTAGCAAAGCTGGATAGGTGGATTTATCAAAACCTTGTATATTTGGTAGAGCAGTTTTATTCCATATCTGAGTCCATATTTATTTTGGTAGGCCCAAAGGTTTACCATTTCTATTTCTAGTAAATGACCTTGCATTAAAGAGCAATTTTACTCTGAAAGTTTTTTATAGTTCAATTTTGCTCCAGAAGTTTTTGTTTGAAGTAATTTTGCCATTTCGTTAGAAACCTTAACGATCAACTAGCGGTCAATTGTTTTGACCGTTAGGGTTGTTAACAGAGGAGCAAAATTGCTCTAAACAAAAGCTTCTGAGGCGACATTGCTCTAAAAAAAAAACTTTCGGGAAAAATTGCTCCAAAAAAAAAAACTTCTAAGGCAAAATTACTCCTGACCGTATGCTTCCAAGGCAAAAATGCTACCTAACCATTTTTAATATTTAATATTTAATTTTACAATAATGACTCGTTAATGAAAATGCAACTCTTTTTTATCTCTACCTTCGCTAATTTATGTAATTTAACCTGTTTAAAATAGGCCTATTTTTGACTTGTTTGAAGTAGACCTGTTTTTCAGTGAGGCTTATGGTCTGTTAGCCTAATTATAAAATTTTTTAAAATATATGCCTCCTTGACAGGGCACAGGTCAGGCTCACATTGAAAAAATGGCCTCTAATAGGCCACAGGCTAGGCTCATGCCACTTTTTTGTCGAATAGGCTTGGCCTGTTAAGGGTAAAGCCTGGGCTGGCCTGGTTTGTTTCTATAACCTAGATATTATATAAATAAGAATTAAAAATATGTTATATCATAAATAGCAGTTTTAACATTTTGTTGGGTTAAGTAGCAATTTTACCCCAGAAGTTTTTTTTTTTTTTTGGAATAATTTTGCCCCAGAAGTTTCTTTTTGGAGAAATGTTGCCCTAGAAGATTTTGTTTGAAGCAATTTTGCCCCTACGTCAGAAACCCTAACGGTCAACCAACACCCTATTGGTTGACCGTTAGGGTTTCTGACGGAAGGGCAAAATTGCTTCAAATAAAAACTTGCGGGACAAAATTGAAGCAAAAAAAACTTTCAGAGCAAAATTGCTCCTAGGGACATATTTATGAGGCAAAATTGCTACTTAACCCTATATTATATGAAAAAAGATAAGCATACTTGAGAGAAAACTCATGGACCACCAAGCACCTGGATCAACTGGTAAGAGTTGTACCTTCTTAACCAAAGGTTTTGGATTTGAGCTCTGGGAATCCAAAAGTGTTTGGTGGTAGAGCTTGTGGTAGATCTTTTTGCCCTTATGGTCCTACTTGATTTGATCTAGATAAGTTTGGATCTCGTCAGAGTTAAAAAGGAGGTAGATCCAGGATACGAGATGCTCATGGGGGAAAATGAAAAAAAAAAAAGAGGAAATTCTTAACTTCAAAGCAGGACATAAAAACTACAAGTACCTCTATGACAACTACCCAAACCAATGGTCGAATGAAAGCCTTCAATAAACTGAAGGATCAATGGATACTCCGGCCAATTTCTAGCAGCATACGGAAGACCGAGGCTAATAATCATGTTTCTTGTCTTGCACCTTTGCTTTTCGACAAGGGAAACCAACTTTAAAAGCACTGAGAAGCAGAACCAATCCCAAAATGAGATGTCATCTGTATTACAGGAGGGGACACGATAACAACAAAAACTGCATCACAGCTTATACATTGTTGACATTTTTATCCCATGTAAAAATTGATTGACACAAGCCAATTGGGGTGATGTAGTCACAACATCACAGACTCAGAGGTAAGAGAACAACTATGATATTCATAACCTAAATTGGTTAACAGCTTAAGCAATTTGCATGCTTGCTCGTACTAAAAAAGGGGAAAATATCAGTTGCAGAGAGTATGAAGAATATCAAATGTAAATTTTGTACAGCTATTACTCTTGCCAGCCCACTTGATGCGCTCGCCGCTCCCACAGCGAAGTCATCTTCCTTTCCCTGATGAGCAAGGCCTCAGCCCGCTCTCTTGCTTGTTCACAAGTTTCAGTAGCAGCAACACATTTGTCTGCCTCTTACTGGTATTGAGATGCCAATCTCTTTGCATCAGCCAATGTTATGTTCATATGACGACTGTGCTCTTTGGTGACAGACTCTTGCAGCTTAAGCTCCTCAGTAAGGAGATCCACAAATTGCTTTTCCATCTCCTGCTTGATATCTGGATCATTACTTCCACAATCTGTCCATCAGCATAGTGAATGGTTAAAAAATAAGAAATATGGTATAACTGTAATTTGTATGATGGCAAAGTTAAATATCAAGCTTGGCATAACAATCAAATAACTTCCAAATATTCATGACAGAGTTGAATGGATGATATGATTTTTTCTGCCTCATGTCACTGATTAAGTACAAGAAATCTGATACCAATTTATAAAAAAAAATGAAATAGATAATGCTTTTTTTAATAACTATGAAATAGACAATGTTTGTAGCAAAGAATGCTACAGATGGAAACAAGGAAAAAGAAAGTGAATAAAAATAACTCGTACAGTACTACCCCAATTACTAATAGGTAATCAAAAAGTGGCGGGTACTATTGAATAATAATGAAACAAATCTAACAGACATTGCATAAAAAAGAGGAATAAATTTCGTTTGCTTTCCTTTTTCAATTCTGCTATAGATAGACACAACAAATCTGCTTCTATATCGCTCTTTATATCAATGACCATCTAAGATTCCACAGAAAATATTGTATACATATATCAATGCATCTACACTCTAAAGATCACATGCGCATGTTTTATTTAGCATTTCACAAGCATGATCAGTAATGAATCGGCAGGTAACTGGCAACCTGAATTTCCAGACAATATAAATGGCAGAAAACAAATTAACAAAGATTGTCTAGAACAGTCCTTCGTCAGTCAAAAATATAGGGGAGGCAGATTTCCAATGATTCCATAACAGATTAGTAGGAAACTGATAGATCCTTAGATTAGGATCTATTGGAACAATTCAAGAACCAGAATCTGGAGTTCTTGACCAATTACTCGAAGTAATCCAAAATATATTTATCTGCATAATCCCCTCTGTTACACCATAAGGAAATATATAAGAGAACCTAACTGTCATAAGTAACTGCAACCAACTTCCTAAGGATAAGATACACCTAAGTATAACTTCCTAACAAGTCTTATCCAAACACATAAGCATAACCTCCTAATAAACAAACTTATCCTATTCCAACTGCCTTTTCCTTGAATAAACCAGCAAGAGTGTACGGTCAAGGGGCTGCTAGTAGTATACTATCAGAAACATCTGTCACAAATGAAAATATATTTAGGAAAAGGGAAAGTTCTTAAATTGGTTAAGCAAGCAGGATGCCTCTAACCTGAGACAGAAAGGTTGGCCAGCC
The DNA here is from genome assembly GCA_034222035.1 of Acacia crassicarpa. Lineage (NCBI taxonomy): Eukaryota > Viridiplantae > Streptophyta > Magnoliopsida > Fabales > Fabaceae > Acacia > Acacia crassicarpa. The sequence goes on along the minus strand of JAWXYG010000008.1, from coordinate 30,098,555 downwards.
CTGTGAAAGAAGGACAAAGGGGGAAAATCAGTATACAAATGTTTGTGTATTGATGTCACATAATGTTAATTTCAAAATTGGGCATCAGAGTTAACATCCAAGAAGAAAAATGATAGATGAGACAAATCATAATAAAGACATACAACTTCATGCAGAACATGCGTTAGATGTCTAAACAGAAGTGATGATGTTCATAACAAGTAGCTTATGACAAGGAAAAAGTGATTGCCACTTGTCTTTCAATTTCTTTTCCTTTTTTTGTGGCCAACTACTTGTCTTTCAATTATAAGATAAGCATACAAGAATTATAACATTTACAAAGAATAAACATTAGCATTAGTTTTGTGCTACAATTTTAACATTAGATGTATATTAGGGTGAAGCATCAACCATGAGAATGCACACATGAGCAAACTTGGACAGCACTATAGATCACAGGTCAAGGAAGTAGAAGCAGAGAAGGAGGAGACTTGCCCATGAAGAAAAACAGCATTTTTAAGACACAATCTCACAATCTATTTGGCATCACTTTTAGAGAGATTATATTTTCATTACACACAAACAAGACATAGAAAGTCTACTATGCCTTTTTTATAGTTATTCATCCCTTTTTATTACACTCCTAATTTAAAGATTTCAGTATTTCATGAATGAAATTATTTTTTTAATTTAATTTTCACATCAATATCATTCCATTCAGCAGATCAAACAGCTAATCAGCTTTTGAGGACTGTTATTATTCCTTTTAGCTTTTGTTACGAATATTTTTAAGTCTCCTAGAATCATAGCATGGAATATGACTTCATGGGCAAACGTTTGATGAGCGCAGCTTGAACTCCAAAAGACAAACCAACTTCACAGGTTCTTACTCTAAACTAAGGCAATAATTTCAAAACCCACTGCCCCGGTATTAGGTGATTTCATATGGTAGACAATGAATAAAGCTTGAGTTCTTGGGAAGTTGGAATGGTCATCTTCAAATTATAGTTATAGTCTTAACTCTTAATCATTAGATCATTAGAATCTTAGAAATAATAATCAGTTCATCCAAGTCACTAAAGAACTAAACTAGCGAAATCACCACAGATAATATACTCAACCGAACCACAACAATCTGCCAGAGTATAGTCTTAGAAAAGATAAAGTATATATAGCAGAGAAAACATCAAAAAATCACAGAAAACAGCACCACACACTCTAGCCAGATCTCTCCCAAGGAATTACAAAATTCATTCCCACCATGCATAACAAAACTCATGTCTATATTCTTCTTACATTAAACTTCCTTTTCTCTCCTCCAAAAATTGAGCTTTCTTTCATACTCATTTACCATTTGACCAGGTAGGAAAGATTAAGAAATGGCCGCATACTCAATAACAGTTTATCAGCAAGTGAAAGAGCAGCACGACCTACTTGCTCTTTCAGGCAATTTAGATTACAAACAATTAAACAGATAGCTAAACCTAAATCATGTCCCTCGTAGTAATCCCAATGGTCAAGCAAGGAGAAAGCTGAGAACCCCGAAGTAGCAATTACAAATTATAATAGCTTCAGATTTTTATTTTTATTTTTATTTAAAAAAACTCCGTATAATAATCTCCTGACTATTCACTACCTCACTTTTGAAAATAACACAAAATCAATTAGATAGTAAGAATACTAATTAAATTATTTTAAAATATTTATAAATTATTTGGTCAAACTTAAAACCAGGTTAATTAAGTAACTTAATTAATTAATTAATTAATTAATTTTTGAAAAAAAGTCAAACTAAATGGTGATCCTAAACAGAATTGGTAGTTTTTTTTTTTTTTTTGGGTCAAGATAAACAGAATTGGTTTCACAACACAGAAACCCAACCACATCGATAAAGGAAAACGAAAAGAAAAACACGATTGATTTATTGCATCATAAGCAAGAAATGGCTATAGCAAAAAGAGAAATTAAAATGGGTACACGAAACCCTTACCAGGAGCAATGCGCTGGAGAGAAAAAGGAGGAGGACAATCACAAACGCATGGAGGGCAAGAAATTTTGGAATGGCCAAGTTTCAAACTATTTTTGAATCTCCAGTACAGAACGGGGCCGGACACAGCCAAAGCTGAGACTACCGCAAACACTACCAAGCAACCTCCAGATCGCCGTGACATTTTCGGTAAAGTCTCTTAGACTCTCACTGCTTCTCTGAAGATGAGATCCAACACATCAAAGATTTTAGCGAATATCGCCTCCTGCTATTAAAATTTTGAAGGAGTCGCGATGTTCTTAATTCTTATTTTACAACAGAATGTGAATGAGCTGGGATCTACATCCACGGGGGAAAAGAAACCAGAGTGCAGAGCGAAATTAATTTTTTAATGGCCAAATATTAAATATTTGAATAAAAATTGCTAAAAGAATTTCATTTAAAAAATCTATTGCCTAAAAATTCTTTTTTTTTTTTGGTAAAAAATAGTTTTCTAGGGGTTCGTCATCAGTCACCCTTGGCACGGCCCCTGGGGACTTACGAGATTGCCCTTACGAGATCGCCTATCAAAAGAGTCCCAGCGACGGCAGAGAGGATCGAACCTATGACCCAATGGGCTAGTCCTAGATCCCTTACCATCTATGTCAACTCTCATTGGCGCCTAAAAATTCTTTGAATTTTATGTTTTGGTATCAGCAGTGACGGAACTTGGAGGAAAAGTTTGAGGGGGCCAAATAGTGGTGGGAGATTTGGGGGTTCGGGGGCAGCACCCCCGAAAATTTTTTTAAAGGAAAGTTTTAAATGCATTAAAAATAAAAAGAATAAAAAAAATATTCATGAGATCAAGTCAATTAACTGCATCTACAAGTGTAGTATAGAATAGGTAAAAATATAGTAACTAGTTAGGGATACACCACAAAAGAAAATTTCACTGATAAGCTAAAAATTTCATGTAATTAAAATGAAATATAGAAAAGAATAACAAGATTAACATAAATCATATAAGACCCCACATGAAACAAAATTAAATTATAAGCCCAAAGATATAAAAAGAGGGAAAAATGTAAAAAAAAAAAATAAGAAGAAGAATTTGAGGGGCCAAAATTTAATTTTACTTGGGGGCCAAAGTGGTATTATTAACTAAAAATTAAAAAGTCCCATTAAAATTTTTTAAATAATTTTTTTTTTAAGGGGGCCATAGCCCCCCCTAGTCTCTTCTATGTTCCGTCAATGGGTATCAGCACCATGGAGAAATTAATCCCAATACCGTTGTATTGCTAGTAGTGCTAGTCCATGCAGGCTTTTAATTTAAAGTCTAATACGTGTAAGGCTGAGACAGGCAATGGCCGACCCATCTAAGCCGCAGTAGTACTAGTGTTATTTTTCCATTTGACATATTTAGAGGTGTCATTCCGTTCTTACTCTGATTTTATTGGACTTTGGGTACCTTATATTAGCACTCTGCAATGGGTTGAATGGACAGCTTGTGTTTCGTAATGGGAACGGGTTAGCCCATGCCCATCAAAATGTCTACTAAAATCTATGTCAATTGGGTTGGGCTAAATTCTAAGCAAAAAAAATTGGGTGGGGCTAAATCTATATGAGTTTAAATAGATAATAGTGTATATATATATATAAAATAGATAATAGTGTATTTTTTTCCCCAAAAAACAAAAAAAGAAATTCAACATGCAGCTACCCTTCAACTACAGCTATAGTGTGGCAATTGGTTTCTTAATATGAATTATAAAAAAACACTAATAATAAAAGCACCATAATCCTCATCATCCCTCTTTGAAACCACACATAAAATGAATATGTACAAAATTAAGAACATCAACCTCCTTTAATTTGGGAGGACTTGTCCGTAGCTAATTTTGAATACATATGAGTGCCTCAGCCATCTTTAAAGATAAAGGCTTTTAAGAATATCTAGTACTCGACCCTCAACACTAAAAGGAGTAAAAGCATATTCTAAGACTCTATAGAGACTAAGGCAACCAATAAATACTATGCAATCAAATTAATTTAGATCTTTACACTTATAAGCATGTACTTTCCACAATGCCAAAAGATCAAAGTTTGGTTTTTAATATTCAATTAAATCGGCTTGAAAATATCCAACCACCTCTGAAAGCTGCTCAACCCTCTTAGTCAGAGTCTTTGCACTAACTAAATACTTCTTAAATGCATGATCAATGACAGACAAAGGCATTTCAGTTTCAACCTCTTGACTAGAACATTTCCAGTATAAACACTATCATCTACTCTCTAATATTGACTTAGACTAAGATCCATATGCTTCATTATAAGTAATAAAACTATCATATAAGTGATGCACATAATATACTTCAATTTGACTTCACGCTGTATTGCATTAAGAAAAATTGCTTCCAAAATAACTTTGACTTCACCTTATACATAATATAAAATATTTATATTTAAATACATATTTTATCTCACATATATGTGAGATATAACTAAATTAATATGGGCTCCTTTGCCTAAATTTATTCTCACACACACACATACCAAATACGGGAACAACCAGGTTATATGCTTAAACTCAGAGAAAGTATAGGTATGATGACATTATATTCTAACCATAAATCAAATTCAGGTTTTGACCAACTGTGATCCAGGTTATAAAAGGATACCTGTCTTTTTTCATACATAGATACTTTTACAGAGAGTATGAATCTCTCAGACCTTCCTCATTCATATCATAATTAGCACAGCATTCCTTCATTTCCTATAGGAGGTGTAACTGAATTTTGTCTTATAGTTTTTTTGTGATCATAACTAGATGCTAACCTTGTTTAAACATATAACCATGTGTTTCTTACAGAACCATGACTAATGAATTTCTGATAATACTACTACCTAATTTGACCCCTTTAGAAAATTAGAAACTCATACCTTATATTTGTTTCACAACAATTTTAAATACTCCTCAAAGAAAGAAATGATTAAATTTCTAAGATTTTATTTCACGAACACAAAGAGCAGTTGTACAAAATAAGTAGGGAATTGAGTGAAATCTCAAACTCGGTGTGTGTTGCAATGCATACTTATAGGGCCTTAAATAGAGCTAGCATACCAACTGCTTCCTTTTCTATTTTGACATAAAATATTTACATAACTTTACACATAAAGGAAATTTACAAAAAGTCTACCTACTTTGTACAATTGTCATAACCTATTTATTATACAAGATAAAACTATATAAAACATCTATTTACAAAGCTATCTTGCTACGTAAAGATTTTGTACCTTACAAGACACTTCATGTACTTTTTGGTTCACTTTTTTATTTGCTTTTTAAAACTTTGGCAGTGTTGACAGTGCACTTACCTTACACGTTGCATCCCTTTTCTCACACTTCTTTCTTATCTTCAACTTGTCGGTAATGTGTCAGTGTTGGCAATCTTCCTTGTCTTCTTCTTCTGTGTCTTCTTCTATTTCTTTTCTTTGTCTTCAAGTCTTCAGAAAATGCTAAGGCCTATTTTTGGATCTTCAATATTTTGCATTGCTTTTTCTCTTTCATCGCAATTCTTACACCTGTGATTAGAGTATTCTGCTAAGAGATTACATATATTTTTCTTTGTTTTTTTCCAAAATTCTACATTCTATTATTTTTCACCCTGTCATACCACTACATAAATAGTGGCTGATCATGTGATGTTTTTCTAAATGCAGCAATAATTTGTGTTTTTCCACAATAATACACCCACTACTTTTCATTTGATGCAATGGTTTTAATCATCTCTTGAAAAATAATATAATAATTTCGAGCTCTTATATTAGACATCTTGTTCTTAAATGCTTGTTCATCTTCAATATTTTCTTTGATCTCCACTTCAGTTTCTATAGGTTTGCTTGTAGTTCCAAGTCGAATTAGGCTGATTGGAGCATAAAAATTTTCTGGTGTAATTTCTACAATAGTTGAATAAAATCTGATATACACGATGTATTAATTTACAACTCCAGCATATATATTGACTGCTTCTTGCAAAGCTGATGACAACTCTTTGATTTCTTTCAGATCATTAGATAAATAAATGGCATGTAGCATCCCATATTGGTATAAGATTTTTATTAGAGATGGTGAAGTTCATGATTTTCTACCAAAGGAGCCCTCACAACGGCAGAGGGAATTGAACTCTTATCCTTTTGGGACTTGAGCCCGTTCCTTAGCATCTGCGCCAACTCTCATCAACAGTAATTCTAGATTTTTTTTTGATATAAAAAAATGGTGGCAAGTGTGCAACCACTCTGAGTTCTGCAGTGGCAAGGACGACCCTCTTAACAGTGGTAGTTCCATACAAGGCGGATTACAAGTGGTTTTACCGCAGCTCGAACCCTAGACCTCTTAAGGGAATCTAGCACCACATTTCGCTGGACCAACCACATGTTGGTTAATTCTAGATGTTGAGGCTTCTACTGCTTTCCCTTTTTCTTTTCTTTGGGCTTCTTCTTGCAATTGGGCTTTTATGATTTCATTAAAAGGAGTTATCTTTTGTAGTTCTTGGGCAATAGGCCCAATAATATTTTCTTGGATAGATGACCAATTTCTATTTGTTTGGGTTTGGGTGGATGACCTAATCTAAGTAAATGACTCAGTTATATGGCTTAATTCTATATCAATTTGTACTACTGATTCAGCCGTACTTACATCTCTTTTTCCATTTCCTTCCAATTTCTCTATTCTTCTGAATAGAGTTTCTACTTGTTGGTTTAGATGTATAATACTGCTTAAAATGTTTTGTATGCTAGTACCGCACTGATTGTTTAACATATTTACATTCAATTTTAGAATGTTCAAATCTGTTAATACCCTCTGGCATGTATTACAAGGCTGATTAGAAGTAATTCTAAACTTGCTCTTACATTTCCAAAGTTAGATTCCATTTGCTCATAAAATTTGCAATAAGATTATTTTTTCCAGGCACATATTCAATAATATAATCATTATAGGCCAAATCTCCTTGTCATTTAAATAACATTTTATTAGCCTTTTTTTTTGTTTTTTGTTTTTATACCTTTATCGAGCTAAGATTTTACATATGTATTATCAATTCTTATTATAAATGGTGCATTTACTATAAATAATTCAAATTTTTGTAGTGTTTTTATTATTGCTAATAATTATTTCCAATTCAAATGATATCTCCATTGCACTTCTAAGAATTTTTCAATAGCATATCTAGTTATAATTTCTTCTCCTTTTTCATTTCATTATCTAAAACTGCACCGCAATATTGATCCTATGCATCTGTATAAATTATCTATTTTATATCTTTTTGTGATGGTATTGTTAATTTAGGTAATTTTTGACATTTTTTTGAATTTTTGAATTATTTTAATGGTTTCATTATTCCATTTCCATTCTGTTTTTTCGCCTGCTAATTTAAAATTTTTCATGTTAATTTTGCTAAGTTTGGAACATAATTTCTTACTTGATTAATTAAACCTAAAAATGCTTGTAAATTTTTCTTGTTTTTTATCTTATCAAATTCTAAAACTTTTTTACTTATACGATCTTGTAATTCTATTCCATTTGTGGTTATTATTTATCCTTAAAAAGGTCTTTCTTGTTTTCTTAATAGAGATTGTTTAGGTGATATATTCAAACTTTTTCTTCTATGGAGTCTACAAATGGATTCAAATGTTTTTCATGTTATTTTTTATTATCTGAAAATATTAATATGTCATCTATATATATTACAGTAAAATCTCTTATAGGTAATAATAATTTGGATACTAATTCTTGAAATATATTTGAACTATTATGATATCCTATGGATAATACATTCCATTCATACAAACCTTCAGATGTACTAAAAGCTGTATATTTTTTATTATCTTCTGCTAATTGTACTTGAAAAAAAAAATCCTAATTTACAATCAAATTTACTAAATATTTTCTTTCCTTTTATATGGTTAAATAATAGTTCCATTTTAGATATTGGATATCTATTTCTAATAGCTATACTATTTAATTTCTTTTAATGTATAATCATTCCACCTTTTCCTCTTCTTTATTGACTTTTTTTTTTTTAAAACAGTCACCGCTGGTGAAGAATATTTTGATCTCTACTTTCTCTTATTAAATTATATTTTTTTCATTTATATACATTATAAATTCTTCTTTATACTCAACCGTCCAAGGATAAGGTTTACAATTTATTTCTTTACTATAATATTTTAATTCTATTTTTGCCATTCATTTAGATTTTTCCTAGTGTATCAATGGATTTTCACTAAAATTTTGTAATATTCTTTGTTTCTATAGTTTTTTCTTCTCTTATTGTTAATGTTGCTAAATATGTTCAATTTTTACCGGTTCACTAAAATTTTCTAATATTCTTTGTTTCTATAGTTTTTTCTTTTCTTATTATTAATGTTGCTAAATATGTTCAATTTTTACAGGTTCATTATTTTGTAAGAATTGTACTTCTTCTTTATGTTTTTTCTTTTAAAATTTTTCATCTTTTCTTTTATATGGACTTATTATTCTTACTCTACAGCTTGATGTTTATAAGGTGTTGTTAATACTAAAGCTTCTTCTATAAAAGTAAAAGGATAATATATATTTTTCTAAAAAGTCTAATCCTAATATTATATCACATTGAGGTTCATTATATTGATTTAATTCTTGAATTTTTAACTCATAATTTCCTATATGTTTCATTATATTGTTTACTTCTAATATCATATGTATTTCTCTTACTACTCTTTCCATTCTTATAATTCTATTTCTTCTTTTCTATATTTCTAATGGCAATACATTATATTTTGCTATTGTTATATTTGCTTCTATATCTACTAAAGCATGATACTTTTTAGCTTTGTATTTTTCATAATTAAATTTTATCGATATATAATATAATGGTTTTCTACTCATACTCTTGACATGATTTCCAATTTCTTTTTAAGATTCTTTCTACAAATTTCTCTTTTCATTTTTTCTTATTATAATATTATCTATCACTGGGTGGTGCATTCTTGGGTATTTATTATATATTTCTGGATATCCCATCTTCTTTATTATACTATTATCTTCTTGATTTATTTTATTTATTCTTTTAAGTATAATTTTCATTAGTGTTTTATCTATATCAGAGACTTTAATTAGATTATTTTTATATCCATAATATATGTGTAATATCATTATTCTTTCAACCATTCTTCCTCTTTGTATGATCATCATTTTTTTCCCATATCCTGTTCAACAAATAAAGTTTCTATATTATACTCTAGATAATAATTCTAATATGCTTTTGTATACACTCATTGCATAATTTCTTTGTTTTTAGAGTTCATAGGCTTCTTCTATTTCATCCTTTGCTTGATCTGCTATTACTAAATTATAAGGTTCTTGTACTTCCATATATCTATTATATGTCTCTCTTACTCTTTCATATTTTGATTTATTGACTTTTCTTGTGACATTTATCGTAATTCTATATAAATTTTTATCTCTAGGTGGTACTATGATCGTATAGTTTCCTCTAATATATGTAACTATGGTTTTGATTCATACTGTAGATATAATTCTAATTTTTCTTTTAAGTGATATGTTATAATTCTTCATGAATTCATTCTTCTCATATTTTGATCAAAATAAAATGGATGACGAATAAAATTTTCAGTTATTAGTCTTGATTTATACATCTTGATTTTTAACCTTAATTTATTTGTTATATCCTTATTAAGTTTACATCTACATCAGGTACTATAGTAGTTTCATCTATTTCCATTGTTTCATTATTTCTTTTATATATAAATATATTTTTTTTCCTATTTTCATCCCATTCAATATTTATATATTCACGAATCATGATAATTTTAGTATTATAATTGTTTGATGATTTAAGTTTATCATTACCTTCTCTTAAAATATTTATTTGGTTTAAATTTTCTTTTATTTTTAGGATTATACCTTATACGTTCTAAAAAAAAATCTTTTTCTTTTTGGATATTTATTAAAATTATATATTATTCATTTCTTTCTTCTTTTTGAAACCATTTATTTTGATTACTTTCCCATGTGGTTTTTCTAATTCTAAACAATTTATCATTAAACTTAGACTCCAAAAACATGATTTTTGGAGTCTAAGTTTAAAACTTAGACTCCAAAACTGGATCACGTGGGCCCCAAACATAACCCCCTGCTACACGACGTTACTTTCTTTTTTGCTGTAAGACATGACTTTTAGACTCTAAGTTATAAACTTAGACGCCAAAAGTCAACTTTTATCATAAATAATTATAAAAATGTCACCGCCTTTTTTTAAACTTCCTTTAACATCTTTTTGGGACGTAAAAACCGTTTTTTATAGTAGTGTGTGTATATTCTTCTACCAAGTTTTCTAAAATTAATGAAGGTAATTTTTTAAAAACATATCTAATAAAAGTTTTGTTTTTCAGGTTCTATTATTTTTGCTTCAGTAAAAAACCATATATGATAGTATTGCATGGAATGGAGATTAATCTCTCTAACCCTATCAATGATGAGGTTCCCTCTATATATTAAATTTATCTAAGGGTATTTTAGAAAAATGAGTAAAATTAACTAATTTAATTTCTATCCTTAATTTCTCTAAAATTGATTAAATATATCTTATAATTAGGACCGGAGGGAATATCAAATATCAATATAATATATAGAATATCACAACACGTAGATAAATGGGATATGACTTGAGAGAGTCAAGTTTTATATTTTTATAGGGTTAAAGACCATTTTTGTCTTAGAAGTTTTTCTTGGATCAAAGTTGCCCCGGAAGTTTTTTTTTTGGAGTAATGTTGCCCCTCCGTCAACGGTTAACTAACGGTCAACTAACCGTTGACCGTTAGGGTTGTTAACAGAGGGGCAAAATTGCTCCTAAAGAAAAACTTCCGGGGCAAAATTGCTAAAAAAAAAAAAAAACCTTCCGGGGTAAAATTGATAATAATAAAAAAATTCCGGGGTAACATTGCTCCTGAGAATAAAAAAAATGTTAATTAATGATATCATATATTTTTAATTCTTATTTATATAATATCTACGGGGTGGAAACAGACCAGCCAGCTCAGGCTTTACCCTTAATTCGGTGTGTTTAAAGCAGGCCTATTTTTAGTCTGTTTGAAGTAAACTTGTTATACAGTGAGGCCTATGGCCGTTAGCCTAATTATAAAATTTTTAAAAATATAGGCCTCCTTAATAGGGCACAGACCAGGCTCAGGTTGAAAAAATGACCTTTAACAGGCCAAAGGCCAGGCTCAAGCTACTTTGTTATTGAACAAGCTTGGCATGTTAAAGTTGAAGTTTGGGCTGATCTAACCTATTTCCACCCCTAGATATTATATAAATAAGAATTAAAAATATATGATATCATAAATAACATTTTAAACATTTTTTTTGGGTTAAGTAGCAATTTTGCCCTGAAAGTTTTTTTTGGAGCAATTTTGCCTCGGAAGTATTTTTTTGGAGCAATGTTGCCCCTCCGTTAACGGTCAAACTAACCGTTGACCGTTAGTTGACTGTTGACGGAGGGGCAAAATTGCTCCAAAAAAATACTTCCGGGGCAACATTGATCCACGAAAAATTTTCAGGACAAAATTGGTTCTGAAGGTATACTTTCAGGACAAAAATGATACTTAACTCTATTCTTATATGAGAGCCTATAACTCCCAGAATGTTAGAATGTTGGTCTCTTTTCCCTCTCCCTTTGAAAGTTCCTCTTCAATGACTGAATGTTCTGATTGCTCTCTCTTCTCTCTCCCTCTAAAGTTCCCTTTGATGACTTTACACAAAAGTTGAGTCTGTAATTATGACCCAGTTTTGCACGGACAACTTGACGGTTCAGTTGTTGAGTACGTCCTAAAACCTACAACAAGGGATGCCTATTTTTTTTTTCCCTTTGAGTTATTAGAAAGAAAAAAAATTATAGAATCAACTTGTCAACTTCCTACTTCTAAGATAACCGAAATTGTTTAGTGAGTAGTGAATATATTAAAATGGGAAAATCAATGAGGTTTTAAGGAAGGAATGTAATTACCAAAAAGTCTTATAACAAGTGAGAAAGAAACAACAAATTTTAATGTAAGAAATAACAATAGGCTTATGTTGTTTACTTATTATTGAAATTAAGCTTTTTCGTGATTATTTTTTTCCCTCAAGACCTTATAGTATTTATCCCTGTTAAAATTAGTATCTTCTAAATCAAAATCAATTTGATGGTATGATGTCTCCATTGAATCATATATATATATATATATATATATATATATATATATATATATATATATATATAATACAATTTAAACAAACATATATATGCACATAAACATGTCAAAAGCAAGTTGTCCTAGTACATGGGAGCACCATTGTCAAAAAATGTACAGGACATGAATTAAACTTAAAAGCATTGCGAAGTATTACCGCCCTATATATAGGAGACATTGTTGTTTCATTTCGTGAACAAGTTTCTGATCTTTGAACAAAGGCAGCTGTTTCTCCGTCATCATTTTCTAGTTTAGAATAAGCAGGTTGATTTGGTGATGCATCACTGTTGTATTCAGTTCTTAACATTGAAGAGACTTGTAACATACATGGTCTATCCTCTGCATTATTTTGGACGCACAAAAGTGCAACTTGCAAGCACCTCATCAATTTGCAGTGAGAAGATTTATCATCAAGTGAAGCTTCCATGAACTCCATGCCTTTTCCTTCTTTCCTCAACTTGTAAGCCTACATGATTAGGGAAGCTGATGAATAATATAGAGGGAATATATATATATATATATATATATATATATATATATATATATATATATATATATATTGAGATTTCTATAAATATACATTACTTACATATTCCATGAGGTTTAAATCATTATTCTCTCCATATATTCCTGATATCCTTTTACCACTTATTATTTGAAGGAGGAGGACACTAAAGCTATATACATCGGATTTAACAGAGCACAATCCTTTTTTAACATATTTAGGAGGAATGTAACCACTACCAAAAAAATGACAAAAAATAATTCAATGGAATGTTAATAAAAAAATAATATCTAGGCAATAATTAAAGTACTAAAAAATTGTATGATAGAGAGCTCCTGAATACTTACTATGTCCCTACAAACCCGTTATTGGTGCTTTCTTGTACATCTTTTTTGAATGGTCTTGCCATCCCGAAGTCAGCAATTTTTGGCTTCATCTCATGGTCTAATAAAATATTGCTTGCTTTCAAATCTCTATGAATTATTGTTAACCTAGAATATTCTTGGAGATAAAGAAGAGCTTGGATAACTCCTTCAATGATGCAAACACGTTGGCTCCAATCCAATAAATGTTGCTTCTCAGGGTCTATGTCAAAATCCATTAACAAAAAATTATAGCCACCCCATGAACTTTCAGCAATTAAATACAGAATGCATGTATATGTTTATAAGTTCATCTCAAAGAGGTTCAAGTTTAACGTCAGCTTGTTAGACAATTTTCCTCATCATAAGCATTGAAATAAGTACTACTCTTGCTTAAAGTTTAGGTCCGTAAAATTTGTTTACCAAAGAGGTAAGAGTCAAGGCTCTTATTTAGCATATACTCATAAACCAGCATTTTTGTTCTTTTTTAACAGTGCAGCAGAACCCCAACAACGGAACAAGATTCACATGTTGTAGTCTTGCAGCAATAGTTATCTCATTTTTGAACTCCTCAAATCCCTGTTTAGAACCCTTTGATCGTTTCTTCACAGCTATCTTCTTACCATTTGGTAAGGTTCCCTGAAAATAGGAATTATTGTGATCTTAGATAGATTATTGGAATTAATTATTTTTACTGGCTAAAACAAATGCCAAAAGATTGAATTGAAAAAGATTTAGGAATCTGAAAATTTTGAAGTTATTCAAATTTAATTTTTGATGTAATTTTGTGAATCTTCATATCCAAAAAGGAACATTGAATCCGAGGAATAAATTACCAATTAATTTAAGAGTTAATGTTTACGAGCACCTTAAAGTATTTTTTATGTGTGCATTTTAAAGCCTTTTGCAGTGCAGTTTTGCCCTTACCGTATTTTTCTTAGGGGCTAGATTAAACATGACTTCATCTTGGTGTTTATTCAGAGGTTGAGCACTAATCTATTTATAATAGCAATATCATTTTTGTCAGAATAATCATCGAATGGTGCTACGTTTTCTGTTACTTCATATGATATATTTTGCTATTACTGTTAGAACTTTGTTCATTTTTTATATTTTTATGTGCTATGATGAAATTATAGTTTAAATAATGTTGAAGACCTATAAATATAATAGCGAAAGAATTAAGCCGCATTAAAGTGTGGACGCTTATAATTAAGGAAAAGTCTAGAGAAGTATTGGTTTTTTTTTTTTGGGAAAATTATAATGAAGGACCTGGAGGAAAAAATATTTATTAAGAAGGATAAAAAATTGTAATTATTTATAAGGACCAAATACAAAAATATAAAATTAAAAATACTAAAACACCCCTAAGAAAAATCTTCTCAATTTTACTCCTACGTTCTCTCCCATATTCTATTTTTAAAACTAATACAAAGTTTTAAATTTCACTAAATCAAACAAATTCTTTCTCAACTAAATTAAACAAATTCTTTCTCAAATTTTAATTTTTGACAACTTACATAGATATCTATGGAAAAAAATTACACAATCTTTATTTTTGTCAAAATTATAATGGTTGGAAGGGGAAGAAGGTCTAGATGTGGAAGGAAAGAAGGAAGGGCAGTTTGGGAATTTAAAAAAGTCGGACATTTTTATTTTTTTAAAATGATGTGGGGTCCATCTAAAAGTTACGGAAGATTTAAGGGTATGGGTATTTTTGCACCCATTTTGAAAGCTCGCATGCACTTTTGCTCCTCCGAAAAGCACATGGTGCTGAGTGCACCTTAGGGAAAAGTCCATGTGTAATTTTACTCTTTTACCCAAAAAAATTAATTAAAAATAAATTTATATAATTTTAATAAAAATCAAGGTCTTTTACAATTTATTATATATGTTAAACCGAAAAATTTGATATGATTTATTTTTATTTTAGAAGAAATTATAGTGGGTTGAAAATTCATTTAATGTTAATAGAATAAAATAAAAATCTATTATATCTTGAAAAAACATGAAATGAGTTTAGTTTTTATTTTTATAAAAATATCTTAATTGATATTAATGTTGATACTTGATAATATAAATATGGCAATTTGATGATATATTTCTTAATTAAATTATCTATGGATTATATGAATATGGAACTTATTGAAAATTACAATTTTTAAGAATATGAGTTTGAACCATATATTTAATTAAATAATATATATATTTTTAAATGAGTATGAAACATGGTAAAAAATAAAAATGAGGAAAAAGATATTATTGTTATGAATATAGTATGTGGATGACCCATTATGAGCATGAAGGTCCCTCACTACTGTTATGGTGGGGAGTGGATAGTCACCCACTACCTTTATGGTGGAAAGTGGGTAGTCACCCACTACATTCATGGTGGTGAGTGGGTTGAAGCTACATAAAACTTCCCCTCTCTCCAACCACTATAAATAGATCCCTACCCCCTCACAAATGTATACCGAACAAACTGAATGAGAATCTCTCTCTCTTGAATCTCTCTTGCTCTTGTCTTCTATTTTCTACTTCTTCTATATCTTTATTTTTATAACACGTTATCAGCACGAGAGCTCTAACAAAGGTATGATGATTTCATCTACTTTCTTTAACAATATACATTTATTTATCTGAGTTCTTTTCTATTATTTATTTTATTATTATAGTATGGCCAGAAGTCATAAGTCCCTTGATTTCTTATTATGAAATTATATGACTAGAAGTCATATTTCTTTAATTCTTATTTTAATATTATATGGCCAGAAGCCATATCCTTTGATTCTTTTTTATTATGAAATTATATAATCCGAAGTCATATAACTTTCATCTTATTATTTTATGGCTGGAATCCATAGTATTTAACTTTTATTTATCCTGAAGATAAATGGCCAGAAGTCATAAAATTTTGATACTATATAGCCAGAAGCCATATAGATTTCAACTTATATCTTATGGCTGGAAGTCATAATATTTATCCCGAAGATAAATGACTAAAATTTGAGATTATTGTTGCTTTTATATGTTACTTTGAATCCCTTTATGAGTTCTTTTATATTATTAGTATTGTGATGATAGTATGGCCAGAAACCATCTTATTATATGACCTGAAGTCATATTTCCTTGATTCTGATTTTGACATTATATGGCCAGAAGTCATATAACTTTTATCTTATTTCTTATTGAATGGCCGGAAGCCATAATATTCAACTTTTATTTATCTTAAAGATAAATGGCCCGAAGCCATAAAATTTTAATTTTGTTGCAATACTTTATAAATTATTTTTTGTGAGTTTCCTATTATTATCATTAGTGATTTTTATATTCAATATTCTAATAATTTCCATTTATTTCTTTAATTAGTCTGAACCATGTCAAACATGTCAAACCTTGCAAAACTTGAATTTGTGGCTCTTGATATTACCGGGAAGAACTATTTATCTTGGATGCGGAAATCCATCTGAATGCCCATGGTCTGGAAGACACAATTAAAGTAGGGAATGAGGCATCTAATCAAGATAAAACCAAATCCATGATTTTTCTACGTCGTCATTTGCATGAAGGTCTGAAAATTGAATATTTGACAGTGAAAGACCCACTTGTTCTTTGGAACAATTTAAAAGATAGATATGACCACCAGAAGATGGTCATCCTCCCAAAATCTCGTTATGAATGGATTCATTTGCGTTTGCAAAATTTTAAAACTGTGAGCGAGTACAACTCAGCCATGTTCAGAATTACTTCTCAGTTAAAATTGTGTGGAGAGAATGTTACTGATGAAGATATGTTAGAAAAAACATTCTCCACATTTCATGCATCTAATTTGCTCCTGCAGCAGCAATATCGTGAAAAGTGTTTCAGGAAATATGCTGAATTAATTTCTTGTCTCCTTGTGGCTGAACAAAACAATGAGCTTTAATTGAAAAATCATGAATCACGTCCAACAGGCTCAATTCCATTCCTAGAAGCGAATGCAGTAACTAATGAATCCTTTAATAAGTGAGGACGTGGACGTAATGGTGGCTACAACCGTGGGCGTGGGCGTGGTCCAAATCGTGGTGGATCAAATTTCTGAAACCCAAAGTGGGGAAAGACTGATAAGCACCACAAAAGGGAAACTAGTGAAACTAGTGGGCATAACAAACATACTGAAAATGCATGCTATCGTTGTGGTGGCAAAGGTCGTTGGTCCCGTACCTGTCGTACGCTAAGACACTTAGTTGAACTTTACCAAGAATCACTAAAAAGTAAGGGCAAAGGGTCAAAGATTGAAGTAAATCATGTTGAGAATTTCAAGTTTGAAGATGTTGATTTTACTCATTTGAATATTGATAAGGCTGAGAATTCTGAGTTTGATGATCTTGATTTTACTCATTTGGATGTTGCAGATTTCTTAGCATAGATTATCTTTTTCCATTTGAAATTGTTATGTTTCAGTATGTTTAAGCTTTCTTCCATCATATGTATTCCTTTTAATTATATTTTATTTATTTTCATGTATCCTTTAATGAAGAATGAATCTTATCAATCCTGAAGATTTGTGTCTCGTTGATAGCGCAACAACCCACACCATACTAAAAAGTGATAAATATTTTTCTTCCTTGGTAATGCAAGAAGCCAATGTTCAAACTATATTTGGTAATATAAATTTGATTGAAGGCTTCGGAAGAGTTAATATTTTGTTACCTGGAGGAACAAAATTATGTATTGGTAATGCATTTTATTCTACCAAATCTAAGAGAAACTTATTGAGTTTCAAAGATATCCGCAGAAATGGATACCATATAGAAACAACAACTAAAAGGAATCAGGAATGTCTTGCTATCACAAATATAGTTTCTGGTAGAAAATGCATATTAGAAAGTTTTCCTGCCTTTTCTTCTGGTTTGTATTATACATTTATAAGCACAATTGAAACGCATGCTATTGTAAACCAGAAGTTTACCAATACAGACCAGAAGTTTGCCAATGTAAACCAAAAGTTTACTAATGAATTTAATGTTTGGCATGACTGGTTAGGCCATCCAGGGTCAACCATGATGCGACAAATAATTGAGAATTCATCTGGACATACCCTGAAGTGTAAACAAATACCACAATCCCATGATTTCTCATGTGCTGCATGTTCCAAGGGAAAGTTAATTATTCGGCCCTCACCAAGCAAAGTGGAAATTGAGTCCCTCACATTTCTAGAACGAATACAGGGAGATATTTGTGGGCCAATACATCCACCATGCGGACCATTTAGATACTATATGGTTTTGATTGATGCATCAACCAGATGGTCGCATGTTTGCTTATTATCTTCTCACAACCTGGCGTTCACGAGATTACTTGCTCAATTGATTAGATTAAGAGCACATCACCCTGATTATCCTATCAAGAAAATATGTCTTGATAATGCTGGTGAATTTACTTCACAAGCTTTTAATGAATATTGTATGTCCTTTGGAATTGATGTTGAATATCCTGTAGCTCATGTTCATACGCAAAATGGACTAGCAGAATCATCAATTAAACAATTGCAACTCATTGTAAGACCTTTACTTATGAGATCTAATCTCCCAATTTCTGCTTAGGGTTATGCCATTTTGCATGCAGCAATGTTAATTCGTATCAGGCCAATTAGTTACTTAAAGGTTTCCCCCTTACAGATGGTTTTTGGTTAAGAACCTAATATTTCCCATATAAGAATTTTTGGGTGTGCAGTATATGTGTCAATAGCACCACCTCAACGTACTAAAATGGGTCCACAAAGAAGAAGGGGAATAT
The DNA here is from genome assembly GCA_034222035.1 of Acacia crassicarpa. Taxonomy (NCBI): domain Eukaryota; kingdom Viridiplantae; phylum Streptophyta; class Magnoliopsida; order Fabales; family Fabaceae; genus Acacia; species Acacia crassicarpa. The sequence continues at coordinate 30,079,672 of JAWXYG010000008.1, read as the reverse complement.
ATGTTGGGTATGAATCTCCTTCAATTATACAATAGTTAGAACCATCTACAGGAGATTTATTTACGGCACGATTTGTCGATTGTCATTTTGATGAATCAGTTTTCCCAACATTAGGGGGAGAAAATAAGCAGTTGGGTAAAGAGATTAGCTGGAATGAATTATCATTGGCTCATTTTGATCCTCGTACAAAGCAATGTGAACAAGAAGTTCAAAAGATAATTCATTTACAGAATTTAGCTAATCGAATGCCAGAAGCATTTACTGACCCAAAGAAAGTGACAAAGTCACATGTCCCAGCTGCCAATGCTCCTATTCGAATTGATGTCCCTGAAGGACAATATATTATAAATGAATCTAAAGCACGCCTGAAGCGTGGCAGGCCCATCGGTTCCAAAGATAAAAATCATCGAATGAGAAAAGGAGCTAAAAATATAGATGGTCAAGTCGAGGGTAATCGAGAAAAGTTAGTAGCTCTAGAAGAGCCATCTCCTGAAGAGTTACCATCTCTAGTAGAGATGTCTCCAGAAGAGAATGTTATAGTCCCAGAAGAGACATAGGTGTTAGTTCTCTGATGGTTTTGATAATTGCCAACAACTACAAACAATGATAGAGGTTTTGCTCTTTAAGGTTGGAAAACCTTCAGTGAGAGCAAACCTCGAGGTTGGTTTGGAAACCTCGAGGTTTGGCCTTACAAAGGTTTTAAATCCAAGTGCTTTCATGTTTCAAAACTTGGTTTCACAAAAATTATGTGAAACCTCGAGGTTAGAAAGTCAACCTCGAGGTTCTGGTCTTCTTGAAAAACCCAAGTTTTGCATTAACACTTGCGACCTCGAGTATAGAAAGCTAACCTCGAGTTTTGACTCATCCAGAGAAATCATGGTTTTCAACAAGCTTGAAAACCTCGAGGTCCATATTGCAACCTCGAGGTTGGACACTTTATTTTGAAACTTAAGTTTGAAGAAAAACCTGTTGACCTCGAGTATGGTATTTCAACCTCGAGTATTGTGACATACAAAGAGCAAACTGGTTTTCAAAGCATTGAAAACCTCGAGGTTAAGATTGTAACCTCGAGGCTGAGCCTTATGTTTAATATTGAACTTTGCATTTTCAAAGGCCAACCTCGAGTATGGATTTACAACCTCGAGGTTGTCGGGCTCCAGTGAAAAATGAAGTTTTGAAACAAGCTTCAAACCTCGAGGTTACCTTTGGAACCTCAAGGTTTGTGAGCTAGTGAGATTTTTCAGAAGGCTTCTCTTTGAGAGAAACCTCGAGGTTCACATAGCAACCTCGAGGTTGGATGTTTTAAAACCTGTGCTTGCCTGAAACCTTCAAGCAAACCTCGAGGTTGGATGAACTAGCCTCAAGGTTTGTGACCGTTGGTGCATTTTCAAATTTGTGAAATCTGCTATATCTTGTTGTTTGATCTAATTGTTTTCATATATCATTCACTCATGTTCCCAGATATGTTTAACAACGTTTGTTGAGTGTGTTCAGTCATTATAGATCAAGATTATTGAAGATGTGTGATAAAAAGCAAAAAGGTGAACAGTGCATTTAATGCACCTGCACAATCTCACCTACTTTCGGCTAATTCATCTGAGTACGTCTAATGAACGTTAAAGAAAGCTTACTACATCAAGTAAAGTCAATTCCAACGGGCAGAAATTCAGAGAGCCACCACAAACAACATTAACTCTTGGATTAGCAGAAGTTTAGAGAGAGAAGATGACCAGAACTTAAGCAAATCACTTCCAACAGTTGGAATTATCTCACAATGGTCATTTAATGTTCTCTACCTATAAATAGAGAGCATTAACTTTATCTCCAGCTGATACATCTACTCTGAGCGAAAATCTTCTAAGTTCATTCATTGTGTATTAGTTTTTCACTTGTAATAGTATCTTTTTGAAACTTTGAGCTTCAGTGTTTATTCTATCTACTCTTTGAGAGAGTTTCACTTGTAAAATCATTTATTGATTGTAACAACTACAAGTCAGGGGGCTTGGTAGTTGGGGTGTATTGATTACAACTTGTAAGGGGGAGTGTGTTCTAGAGAAAGAACAACTCTTAGTACAGAGTGTGTAATCAATTTCATTGAGTTAGTGGATTGAAAATCCCAAGTGAGGCTTGGGGACTGGATGTAGGTCAGAGAAAGGACTGAACCAGTATAAATCTTGTTGTGCATTGCTTCTTCTTCCTCCCTCTCTGTTCTGCTTTGTTTTGAGTACTCACAAACAGAACAAGTGTATAAAATTTTAAAGATACCAAATTCACCCCCCTCTTGGGTATCAAGCTCCTGTTTTCAATAGGTACTTGAAATATGTGAAAACAATGAAATCTCAATAAACTATGTTATGAATAGTATCCGATGGGATCGAAATGAAGTCAACGTTGACGACATCTTTGCTTATCATATAGCATATGATGTAATGAATGATAATGAGGATCAAGAGCCAAAATCCATTAGCGAGTGCCAACAACGAAAGGATTGGCCTTTATGGAAAGATGCTATTAATGCAGAATTGAAATCACTAGAAAAATGGAAAGTATTTGGACCTGTAGTCCATACACCTGAAGATGTAAAGCCAGTTGGATACAAATGAGTCTTTGTAAGAAAAGGAAATGAAAAGGGTGAAATTACAAGATATAAGACATGTCTTGTAGCCCAAGGCTTTACACAAAGACTTGGCATTGATTTTGAAGAAACGTATTTACCAGTAGTGGATACAACTACTTTTCGTTATTTGATTAGCTTGGTAGTAAATGAAGGACTTAATTTGCGTTTAATGGACGTTGTGACTGCCTATTTGTATGGCTCACTTGATAACGATATTTATATGAAAGTCCTTGAAGGACTCAAGTTGCCAGAAGCATCTAATTCAAATTCTCGAGAACAATACTCAATTAAGTTAAATAAGTTTCTGTATGGCTTGAAGCAATCAGGGCGCATGTGGTATAATTGTCTTAAAGAATATTTGTTGAAAGAAGGGTACAAAAATGACCCAATATGCCCATGCATTTTTATTAAAAGATCTAGAAACGAATTTGCTATAATTGCTGTTTATGTTGATGATATTAACATCATTGGAACTCCTGAAGAGCTTCAAAAGGCAATTAATTGTTTGAAGAAGGAATTTGAAATGAAAGACTTGGGTAGAACGAAATTTTGTCTTGGACTACAGATCGAGTACTTAAAGGATGAGATCTTTGTATATCAAGAAACTTATACAAAGAAGGTTCTGGAGCGATTTTATATGGATAAGTCACATCCATTATGTACTCCAATAATTGTAAGATCTTTACAAGTGGATAAAGATCCATTTTGACCTAGAGTAATTAATGACAAAGGTAAAGAAGAACTACTTGGTCCAGAAGTACCATACCTCAGTGCTATAAGAGCATTAATGTATCTTGCCAATCACACACGGCCTGATATATCATTTGCTGTTAATTTATTAGCAAGATATAGTTCTTCACCAACACGAAGGCATTGGAATGGAATAAAACACATTCTTCGTTACCTCAGAGGCACTATAGACATGGGGTTATATTACTCAAATGTATCAAAGCATGAACTGGTTGGTTATGCAGATGCTGGATTTTTGTCTGATCCTCACGATGGTAAATCACAAACAGGCTATTTGTTTACATGTGGAGGTATAGCTATTTCATGGCAATCTATGAAACAAACTATATTAGCCACATCATCTAACCATGCAGAAATTCTAGCAATACATGAAGCAAGTCGAGAATGTATATGGTTGAGTCAGTAATACATCACATACGAACAACTTGTCATTTATCTTCAGGTAAATTGGTCCCAACAGTTCTACATGAAGATAATACTGCATGTATTACTCAACTTAAAGAAGGTTATATCAAAGGTGATAGAACGAAGCATATTTCACCAAAATTCTTCTTCACTCGTGATCTTCTAAAGGATGGTGAAATAAATATCCAGCAAATCAGTTCAAGTGAAAATTTAGCAGATTTATTTACCAAATCACTTCCAAAAGCAACCTTTGAAAAGCTTGTCAATGGAATCAGCCTTCAAAGACTTAAAGATCTCAACTGATGTTGTCAAAAGGGGGAGTCAATACACGCTGTACTCTTTTTTCCTTATCTGGGTTTTGTCCCACTGGGTTTTCCTGGAAAGGTTTTTAATGAGGCAGCATTAGAAAGTGTATTAGTGGATGATGTACTCTTTTCTTTGGCTAGGTTTTTATCCCACTGGGTTTTTCCTAGTTAAAGTTTTTAATGAGGTACATTCATAATGGACATCCAAGGGGGAGTGTTATGAATATAGTATGTGGATGACCCATTATGAGCATGAAGGCCCCCCACTACTATTATGGTGGAGAGTGGATAGTCACCCTACCTTCATGGTGGAAAGTGGGTAGTCACCCACTACATTCATGGTGGTGAGTGGGTTGAAGCTACATAAAACTTCCCCTCTCTCCAACCACTATAAATAGACCCCTACCCCCTCACAAATGTATACCGAACAAACTGAATGAGAATCTCTCTCTCTTGAATCTCTCTTGCTCTTATCTTCTATTTTCTACTTCTTCTATATCTTTATTTTTATAACAATTATCATATTATATATGAGTGCTGGGCGGTTTTAGTTTTAATTTTAGTCATTTTTTTAATTATGAATACAAGAAATAATGTAGGAGGTTTGACTAGGGACAATTTAATAATTTTAATTTTATATTATAGTGTTTAGTCCTTCTAAGTAATTAGAATTTTTATGGTCCTTCTAAATAAATATATTTTCCTCCAGGTCCTTTATTATAATTCACTACAAGAAAAAAGGGTTTTAGCGACGGAAAAAATCCGTCGCTAAACCCTCAAATTCCGTCGCTAAATGAATTAGCGACGGAATTTGCGACGGATTTTTTCTGTCGCTAAAAAGTGGTCGCAATTGCGACGGAATTTTAAATTCCGTCGCAATTAGCGACGGATTTCAATTCCGTCGCTATTAGCGACGGAATTTAAATCCGTCGCTAATTTGAATTTAGCGACGGATTTGAAATCCGTCACTAAATTCAAATTAGCGACGGAATAATATTCCGTCGCTAATTTCGCTAAATTCAAATTAGCGACGGATTTAAATTCCGTCGCTAATTTGATTATTTTTTTAAAAAAATTATTTATTATTTTCTTTAATTAATTTTTTATTTTTTTTAATTTTCTTTGAAAATTATATTCTTTTAAAAATAATTATATTCTTTTCCATTATTCTTTTAAATTTATTTATTTTATTTTTTAATTTTGTTTAAAAGTTATATAATAAAATATTTAAAAAAAATTATATAACATACATACCGAATCTTCATAACACAGAGTATAAAATACATTATAAATATAGTGTTTCAACAGAGATGTACTAAAAAAGTAATCTAAACAACAGCATCCCCATCATCATCATCAGCAGGACGATCACCTTCAGGAGGCGGCATCGGACCCTTGTCTTTCATTAGGGCCATGATTTGACGCTGCATCTGTCTAACCATCTCCTGTGTCTGGTGGAGCTCAATGTCTGTGTTCATTTGTTTTTGCTTTGTCTCGTTCAGCTCAACTGCTTGCGACTCGATAGTTGTCTTCATCCTCATCAACTCATCTGCCAAAAAATTAGGAAATATAATTATCTTTTTTGCACTGCATTTAAATGAACCAGAGAATGAAAATGTTACAATCAATATCAAATGTATTACGTTTACCTGCAGAAACACCTTCGCTACTGTGGAGCGCTTTGATTCCCTAAGTCGGCTGGCATAGGAACCTAACCCGAAGACTCTACCTTTGCTGTTAAATCCACCCGCAGCCTGTAAGAATAGAGTCTCGTTATCGGACTGAGAGGATGAGGGGTGGGTTCCACTCTGCGAGTCTCTCTCCTGAGTCAGCCTCAGATAGTTGCCCTATAAACAAAAAAAGACATCACAAAAAAAGCCGATGTGAAATGAAATAAACATGTTGGTGTCCGAAACAAAGAATCAATACAATATAAATGTCTCACCGCCACTTGCTCCGCCCTGGCGTTAATCCATATCTTCTCACCCCCTTCAGTTTGCCGGGTATGGGTCTGCTCAAAGGCACGCCACTCAACTTCTTCTGGTGGAACATCCTCAGACTGTGCCTGCAAACACATGAAAAATCGTTAACAAATTATTTCAAGGTACAAAACATTGAATACTTTAATAGAAAATAATGTGTACTCACAATTTTCCGACAATGCTCACTCAACGGAATGGACCCGCCAGCATATGAAGGTCCCACCTGCTTGGCCCTATTCTCCTTACTTTTTCGACTTCTATTATTAAATTTCTCATCGTTCTCCCACTGTGCAAGTAATTGGCTTGCAGTGTCAGGGTCAATCCAATCTGTCTTGCCCACACCCTTTCTCAATTTATGAAATCTCCCAGACAACCACTTGCTTCCCTTATGGTTAAAAGCTTTTCTCAGACCTTTATGATGTTCAGGCAACGTCTCAAACTTACTCTGAAAATCAATAATGAACAATTAGTGCTTCAAATGTTACAAATACTTAATCAGTTCGTATTTGGATAAGAAATTAATAACTATAAATCACTTAACTTACCAAAAACTCGTCGAACCATCTATTCCGAGTGTCCTTAGGAATTTCTTTCCACGTGCCCCAAGGCTCATTGAAATTGCGGAATATTTGGGTTGACAAGATATCAGCCACCGGGGGATAAGGGTCAAATCTGTAGACAGAGGATATGATGCAAATATGAGCATACAAATTAAAGGGTAAAAATCGTAGCGTTATTAGTAACGCTGTATGACTCACCCCTCGGTGCCGTCAGGACGGATCCACAGCTTCCCCGTCGCAGGATCTTTCGCTCCCCATACAGGTGTATCAGAGGAACTACCTCCTTCGTCGACCTGGCTATGAGGCGACGGAATCTGCTGAATGAAGGAATGTGAATTATTGAAGAGTTTGTACATAGATGGTTAAATAAAACTACACATATGTAAATCAATCAGAAATGGTAAAGTAAACCTGGCGTCCCCCTTGCTGTGGATCACTGGAGGAAGACGGAGAATTGGACGTATACAGTGACGGTGAAGTGGATAGGTAAATCGATGGTGAAGATGAGGACTCATATGGTGAAACCTCTGGGGAAGCGCCTCTCCCCCCCATGCCTACAAAGGGAGCAGATTGTGTTCCCCTACCTCTGATAGGACGAGGTCGGGATCGACCACGACCACGTCCACCATCTGAACGTCCTCCAGCTGGATGCTCCATATACCTATGAACACTTACAAACATTATGTGAAAAAATACATAAAAATAAGATATTTATTACTTAATATGACAGTAGCGCAATTACGGAGTATGTAGTATAACAAATTGTCATAAACAAAAGAACTAACACAAATCAATCGGATGATTCACGTTCTTCGTCATCTGCTTGCTCGGCTTCCTCTGGAGTCTCATAGTCGTCAAACTCAGATTCGCTATCAGAGCAAATCACTTCTGTCTCATCGTCTGATTCCTCATCGTCAACTTGGATAGGAATCAACTCTAAGTTCGCAGTAGAATCAAACAGATTGCTTGGTACATCGTCGTCGGCAATGTTTATGGGCAGTACATGTTCCACATCAGCCTGGAACGGTTCCTTCATGCCGTCATTTGCTGCTGACTCTTTCGACTGAGGTATGATATTCCGTGCTTTGGTTTTAATAACTCCCACCCACCCTTGGCGGGATGTGGGGTATTCTGTATAGTACACTTGTTCTGCCTGTTGAGCAAGAATGAATGGGTCATAACCAACCGTATATCTCCTTGTCCAGTGGATCTCAATATTTCCATGTTTGTCCACTTTTGTCCCACGCGGACTGTTATCAAACCACTCACATTTAAAAAGTGTCACCACCTTGTCCCACTGGTAACTCAGCTGAATTATGTCGACTAACTTCCCGTAGTAGTAACTCTCCACCCCGTCAACTTGGTCACCTCGACAACATACACCATAATTGCAACATTGTGTACCTGCGTTCGCTTCAACAGTTGAAAATCGATACCCGTTGATTATATATTTGTTGCACCGGGTAACACTAATTGCAGCTCCATAAGATAAACTCCATGCCACTTTATTGGGATCTTCTGGGTGTTCCAAGAAGTAGGAGCGAAACCATTTTGGGAACTTAGAGTTCGTGAATTGGTCAACTTGGGATTCCGACATTTCAGGATTTTCCGATCGGACCAAATTAGAAAAATGACTGCAACAAAAAAATTAAGTTAATACTATAATACTTACCGTGACAGTGAAAAGAAAACAAATCTTACTTTAAGTATTGGGCGGCCTCTTCACAGTTGTTTAGAATGTACGACTCCGCTACTCGCTTATCTCTTCCTTCAAGAGTTGATCTCCAACGTTTTCCCACGACTCGGCCTGGAAAATCAAATATTGATTTTTGTTCGTTCGTATTACTGCCATCATCGTTGCGAGGTACCCGTCTCCATATTGATGTCATTTCAGGGGGATAATAGTATTGCGCGAATTTTGTGGCCTCTTCGACTAGATACGCTTCAGCGATAGATCCTTCAACGTGGGTTGGATTTTTGATTTTTTGTTTAAGAGTGCGTAAAAACCTACAATGGACAATTACAGCGTATCTATAAACTAAAGTGCGCGAAAGAAATAACTGCACGAAAGAAATATATATATTACCTCTCAAACGGATACATCCACCTATATTGTTAGGGACCTCCTACTCTTGCTTCGTAGGCCAAGTGAACAGGTAAATGTTCCATTGAGTCAAACATGCTAGGAGGAAACACGATCTCTAACTTGCATAGTGTTATTGGCATGCTCGCCTCCAGGTGCCGTAAGTTTTCCACATTAAGCTCATAAGCACAAATTTCTCTAAAGAACTTGGAAAATTCTGCTAGAATAGACCATATGTGGTTCGGTAATGCTTTGAAGGCCCACGGCAACAACCTCTGGAAAAAAACATGACAATCATGACTCTTCATCCCGAATAACTTCCCCTCGTGCAAGTTGACACATCTTTTCAAGTTTGACGCATAACCGTCCGGGAGTTTCAGCTCTTCAACCCATTGCAACAATTCCAAATTCTGCTGTTTGTTTAATGTGTACGGTGCTCTAGGTTTGGAAATCCGTCCCCTGCCATCCTGCACCAAATGTAAAGCAGGCCTTCTACAAATCGCTTCTATGTCCCGTCTAGCATTGATTGTGTCCTTCGTCTTGCCTTTCGTGTCCATCACGGTGTACAAAATATTGCAAAACACATTGCTCTCAATGTGCATGACATCCAGGTTGTGTCTTAACAATTGATCTTTCCAATATGGTAGTTCCCAGAAGATGCTGCGTTTGTTCCAATGATGATCAACACCATATCCCTCGGGTTCGTTGGAAGCAGCACCCTCTTCGACACTTTGAATATACTTGACCCTGTCCCATATTTCTTGGCCACTTAAACGACGAGGTTGATCTGCTCGTTCAACCATATTTCGCGTGAAGTCTTTTCTATTTGTCCTATACGGATGGTCCGGGGGTAGGAATCGTCGGTGCCTGTCAAACCAACAGACTTTGCGACTGTGTGCCAAGCTAAAACCCATGTTCTGCTCAAGACATACCGGGCATGCAAGCTTTCCCGATGTTTGCCAGCCACTCAACATCCCATATGCAGGGAAATCATTTATCGTCCACATTAAGGCAGCACGCATTGTGAAATTCTGACTCAATGATATATCATACGTTAGAACCCCTTCACTCCACAACATCTTCAACTCGTCTATCAAAGGCCTGAGGTACACATCTATCTTCTTTTTGGGGTTGGATGGCCCAGGGATTAACGCGGTGAGGAACAAAAACTCCCTTCTCATGCACATAGAAGGTGGGAGGTTGTACGGTGTCACAATGACAGGCCAACAGGAATAAATTCTGCCCGATTTATCAAAAGGAGCGAACCCATCCGAGCATAGACCAAGACGGACATTACGGGGATCCATAGCAAAGAAAGGGTTCGCCTCGTCAAATTTACGCCAAGCTTCGGCGTCGGATGGATGCGTCACAAAATTTTCATCCCTGTGATGCTCCCGGTGCCATCTCATGTGAGCAGCTGTTTGTTCTGATGCGTACAATCTCTGAAGTCTAGGCACTAGAGGAAAGTAGTGCATCTTGCTTAACACTTGAAGGGTCATTTTCCTTCCCTTCTTCACATATTTATATCTGTCATGTCCACAGAATTTACAATTGATCAGCTCAGCATCATCCTTGTAATACAACATACATCCTCTAGGGCAGCAATGGATTTTTTCACATCCAAGCCCAAGCTCTTTCACCTTTTTTTTTGCTTGGTAAAAATCCTTCGGCAAATTATTGTCTTTGGGAACAACTTTGTTTATGATCTGCATCATTTCGTTGTAATTCCTTTCACTCATATGGTGATCAGTCTTCAAGCTTAGTGTTGCTAGGGTAGCCGAAAGCGATGAATATTCACTACTTTCAAAGTGTTCGCATCCTGCCCATAGCGGACGTTGCGCTTCTTGAAGCATTTTATAGAACCTATCGGCGTCCGGATGAGGATCTTCTCCCATGTATGATGGTTGAGTATGTATACCGGTCTCCTCTCCCATGTATGACGATTCGGCATGAGTAACAGGATCAAAATATCTGCCGATGGACGGTCCCGCAGCATCCATAACTAACTGCTCATACGCATTAAGATTTTCTCGATGACTACTGTCCCCATAATAACCACTCGGTGTCTGTCGGACTTCGCCATGATATTTCCAACACTCATAATCATTCATGAATCCATTTTGACACAAATGAATTTTGACCTTGCTCGAATTTTTGAACCTTAAGCATTTACATTTGGCACACGGACACCTAATCTCCCTACTTGAATTATTTGAATGCGCCAAAGCAAATTGGATGAACTCGTTCAAACCCGCTCGGAATGCTGGATTTAGTTCTCTGCCAGTTAGACGATTGTACATCCAACTCCTATCGTGATTGTCTTCCATACTTTCTAGCTACTTCAGTTACTAACCTAATTAACATCTCAATTTGCCACAAATACAATTATAAGTAGCCAATACAACTAGCCACTTATGCCAACCAATTGCCACTTAATCAAGAAAGCGTAAAAACAAACACATGCATTGAGTTTAAAGAACATATCCCAGCAAGCAACCAGAGAATGAGGATAGCACACCAGAACATGGGGACATGCTTGTGGAGGGGGCAAACAAAAATGTATTGAGGATGAACACTTAATTTAAGGAGGACAATCATTTAAACATGTATTAATTATAAATATATAAATAAATTTATACGATATAATTATTTCATCCGATATAATTATCTTCCTACATGTTTTTGTTTATTTCATCCGATATAATTATTAATTAATAAGATTAAGATATGTTAGAAAATCAATATTAAGTCTTTTGTTGATAATTTAAAATTAATTAATTACAAGTATAATTATAAGATATTTAATAAATAAACCATTGAATTCAAATTTTAAAATGCAATTGATATTTATTTTTCATGTATAATTTTTTAGTTATATTTATAAGATAATTATAAATCTACATAATAATTTCACCAACTATTTATTCCGAAGTATTATTCAACCCAACATTTCAGACCACCAAATATATATATATATATATATATATATATATATATATATATATATATATATATATATTAAAAAATCAATTATCACCCCTATGCATATAATTTTGTATTTATAATTACCTATTTATCTAAATAATATTTATAATTTTGTTTTTTGAACAATCGATATTTATTGTATAACTTGTCAAAAGATAGATTCAAATTAAACATTGAAATTGAATATTTTTTAAAAAATTATTGTCTGATCCCTAGATATTATTTCTTAACACTTCACTTATCTAAATTGAACACCATTCAATATTTCTAGATTTATGTATCATTACAAAGTAATAAATAATCATAATATTATCACACCAATATCATTTAAAATTCAAAATCTTAAATCATTTTTACGGCCTACAACTTAATAAGTATTTAGTGTCAAATTTAACAATTTATATATTATTTTAATAAAAAAAACCATGATTCATCCAGATTTTAACATAGCTGAGTTAGGTCAACCAACAATTTAGTTTTTCATTCAAACAATTTTATTCGAATGTCAACTATAATTCTATTTAATTTATATCAAATTGATCCAGATTTTAAAATATAAAGATGACTTTATAATGACTATGCATTCTCCAATTTTCAGCATACAAGATATAATCAAATTAGAGCTATTTTAGTTGGCGGTTTAAAGTCTACGAAGCTAAGTAAACATATAATAAGATTTCAATTTACATAGTCATATTTTGAAAAAATCTGTATAAATCCAATTTGGATAAATCCATAGTCATAGACAACATAATAAAATCCATAGTCCTAAATAAATATCCACAGGCAGTCTGGATAAATCCATAATCATAGAGAACATAATAAAATCCATAGTCATAAATAAATATCCACAGGCAGTCGTTTCCACATAATAAAATCCATAATCCTAAATAAATATCCACAGGCAGCCGTTTCCACATAATAAAATTTTGGACAATATTCAAACTGTGTGAAAAATAAAGTGGTGAAAAAAATAATAAGAAAAACGAAACTTACCGGATGGGGAGGGTAACCGGAAGGCGGAGAAGAACACTAGTGATTAGAGAACGGCAATTGTAAAGGCCTATTTATTCATGAGGAAAAAAATTACAAATAAATATCCATTTTTTTATATATTAATTTCACATAACAAATAAATAAATAATTAAAAAATAATAAAATAAATCAAAAAAAAAAACTCACCTCACCTCACCGGCGAGCTAGCTGAAGAATGGAAGCTGGGGGGAGGGGGTGGCGGGGAGCTGGGGGGAGGGGGTGGCGGTGAGCTGGGGGGAAGGGGTGGTGGGGAGCTGGGGGGAGGGCTGGTGGTGAGCTGGGGGGACGAAGTGGCGGGGAGCTGTGAGGTGGAGTGAGCTGTGGGGAGGGAGCAGCTGTGGGTGGCGGCGAGCTGGGGGGAGGGGGTGGCGGCGAGCTGGGGGGAGGGGGTGGCGGCGAGCTGGGGGGAGGGGGAGGCGGCAAGCTGAAGGTCCGGTGAGCTGTGGGGAGGACGGCGGGGAGCTGATGGGGCGAAGACGGAGGAGCTGGGAGTGCTGCAGCTGTGGGCGAATGGGTGGTTTAATTCGAGATTAGCGATGGAATTAAATTCCGTCGCTACAAAAAGCTGCAGCTGGCAGCTTTTTGCTGCCATCTAGCGATGGAAATTTATTTCCGTCGCTAGCTGAAAAAAATGGCGGGATTTTTCCCGCCATTTCACGACGGAATTTAATTCCGTCGCCATAAATGGCGACGGAGTTGAATTCCGTCGCCATTTTCCAAAGCTGGCGGCCTGTTTGGCCGCCTGGTGGCGACGGAATTTAATTCCGTCGCTAAACTTAGCGACGGAATTTAATTCCGTCGCTAAACTTCTCATTTAGAGACGGAATTGAAATTCCGTCGCTAAATTCCTTCAATTTGCGACGGATTATTTTCCGTCGCAAATTCCGTCGGTAAAATTGTTTTTTTTAGCAGTGATTTTCTCTTTTTTTTTCTTTTTTCCTTTTTTTGTGTGTGTTGAAATATTACCTTATACACAAGTCCGAAACCTCCTTCTCCAATTTTATTTTCAATTGAGAATCTATTTGTGGCCTCTTCAATATCAGATAACGAAAAAACTCGCAAATCAGGAATATTGTCATAAATTTGTTCTGCAGTTTCTATATTTACTTCAGATGAAGATTCTTTAGCAGTCTTAATTTTCCCTGTAAAAAGAAATGAAAATGGTTACTGTGGATGGATAGAGAGAAAATTAAAGGAAACAACTGTACAGCCATTGCAATCAAAATAATCTTGAGCTTGTCTTTTTTTCTTGTCCAATCCTCCTCTTTAGGCCTATCCTCCCCTTTAGATGAAAAGTGATGAAAAAAATTTGTTTGATTAACAATTGAAAACGAACCAATTTTGAGGATTAGACTTTCATATTGTATTAACCAGCCTTCACGTTCATCTACAACAAGTAGGTAATCAAGGCATTCAAAATATGGATATTAATTGGGACCCATTGTTAGGTTAGAGGATGAAAAACTTTAATGTGTTTGGTTTACAAAACCTAGGGTAAAATACATCAACCTCTCCTCTATTTTCTCTAAAATGTAAAGTCCACCATGTTATTTACCCTAAAGTATAAAGAGACCCCTTATATTTTGAAAACATATATAGAACTCCCTTACTATGAAAATATATATTACACAAACCTCCCTTCTAGTTCGAAGATTTAACTTCCATCTACTTAACCGCTAATTGACCATTTAATCAAAGCTTTGACCGTTTATCCCAAATTTTAAAATAGCTAAATATAAATTTTCAAATTTTTTGTCATACTTATTACCATATAAAAAAATTATTTAATTTTATAATTTAAAAATTATATTTTTCAAGAAATTTGAATGTTTGATCTAATTTATTTATTAAAATTTGCTTCTAATGTAATCTTTTTAATACAACTAAAATGTTTAGCAATAACTAACATCTTACTGACTTAGATACATACATACTTACTTACTTACTGACTTACATACATATGTATGTACGTATGGATGTATTTTAAATAAAACTATAAATGATATAATTTTGATCATTATGTTAACATATTATAATTCAATAATTTTAATTATATTTCATTAAGCATATGCTTGTTAAAAAAATAACTCAAATGTTTTAGTAAATTGTTAATTTTTTCACATAAAATTACTCAAAATTCTTGATAAATTTTGTAAAAAATATTAAATAGGATAAGTAATAAACATTTATGTCAAGAGATAAATTTGAGACTTAGTATGATCAAGGGTAAATTAGTAAATAAAATTTATTCTAATGTAATTATTAATTAAAAATATCCTTTGAGCATCTTTTTAGAATATTATTTAATGGTGTTAATGGTTTAGACTAAATTGTATGTTTTCAAATTAAAGGGGAGGTATGTATAATTAAGCTATATCAAAAGGGTGGTCATAATATTTTCTTCAAAAATATATATATAGAGGTGGGGCAGAAATTTTTTTAATTGAGAGAATAGATAGGAGGAAGGATAAGGAAGAATGATGTATAACCTTGAATAGGGACTTACTTATAAAGAAGTCTCATAAATTTGCAAAAATACAATTTAATCCCTCAGTATTTGGTTGTGATTTGTCATAGGTATAAAAAGACGGCATTGTCTCAACTTTAACCTGTTCTATATTTAATAAGACTAAGAATTTACAAGTGAAATATCATAATTTTCAAGTGACCAGATGTGAAGTTGGGCCAGTGTAGTTTTCTCACACTAGCTCCTAGCAAATTACAACCAGGTCTCTCAAGACTCGGATGCATTTCGATATATTCCCGACACTTATTTGTAAATAAATATTTTATTTGAGGCTTATACTTCAGTAAATATTTTTTTGTTCATTTATGTCCGTATTTAATAAGGGTAGTGAGTGAATAGAAATTAATATCATGTTGAAATTTAGTCTAAATAATAAGGATAATATTGAAAATCACTTAAACTTTATGAAGAATTTTAAGCGTTTTATTATTTTTAGTGCTACATGTGAATTATTTGGAAAAGTCCTATAATTGGGAGAGTAGGGAGTATAAGCTTAAACAAGGGTTGCAAAGCTTTACAGTCCATATATAAATTTGCAAAAATACAATTAATCCTTCAGAATTTGGGTGTAATTTGTCATGGGGGTGAAAAGACTACATATGCAACTGAAATAATACTCGTATCATAATTTAAAACTGAGAAGAAATAAAGTTGGGAAAGTGTATATATATATAGTTTTCTCACACTCTTAACAAATGACAACCAGGTCAGGTCTCAAAAGACTTGGATGTATTCTAATAAATTCGCAAAACTTTATATGCAAATAAATCTTTTATTTAAGACTTGTACTTCATTTTCTCTTTCTAAATTGTATTAGTTAACTATTTTCCTCCCCGTCCCTTTACTTCATGAGTAGAATTTGAGAAAATTTACCCGCGAGCGAAAGCTCCCAATTGTCATCATAGGAAATATCCCACAAAAAGTAACCGAGCAAATTATTTTTCCTGGCGTAAGACACCTTTTCCCTGATAGCCTCAACACCGTCGAAAGCTGTCCATGCCACTCCGTTTGACCAGTAGTTAGTTACATAAGTAGTATTGTACTGTTGATCCCCTCCAAGATATTGAATTGCAGCTTTGATTTGCTGGTATACCTTCGGCTCGTAATTAACATTTATATTACCTAGAACCACAATTGCCGGAGAACCTATTCTATTGTCTTTGGGGTCGGCAAGACTCCAAGAAAATCCATGTAAAGGCAAACCCATTACCAATTTGGATCCTGACAAACCACTATCGATCCACTGGCGTATAAAGTAATCTGTGCTAAGATTGTTATTGGAAGGGTTATATAAAGGTGATGAGGCAGCAGTGACGTTCGGAGACTTGGGAGGAGAAGTGTAATCAAAAGTTCTGACATGCACCCAGTTCATGTTTTCTTGCATGGAATCAAAAGGATAATATGAAATAGATGATGGATTATAATAATAAGATGGAGAATATGGAACAGTAGCAGTTAAGATGAATTCTTTATTAATATGATTAGCTGCTCCGCGCCACTCTTGTAACAATGTTGCCATATTATTCAAGTCAGATTGTGTTATTTGATGATCGAACCAAAACAAGTCGATGCCATCGAAACCATATTCTGCAGATATATGTTGAAGGAAGATTGGATGAAGATTTTCCTGGAAGAGACATTGCTCATCATCAAGGTCAAATCTTGGGTTCCCCAAATAGAGAGAATTGTTTTGAGGAATGGGTTCTTTTGTTTGACCGTGCTGGAGAAGCTAACAAGGTATTGTTGGAATTGTTGAGATGGGATCTCAAAAGACGAAGTGTTTATGGAAAGAAAACCTAAAACAAAGTGAGTGAAGAGTGTGGAATCTATTTCAGAATTGGGAAAGTTCATCGTCGAGAAACCAACCCTTTTCCAAGCCTGTTGATCATCTTATGTACGAAACTGAAATGGTGAAAAAAGACAAGCAACAGAAAAAATAAATGCAAATGTTTTTAAACACATTTTGGTAAGGCTTTACAACGCCGATCGCTTGCCCTATAAAAAACTACTGTTGTAATTTTTTCAGGCAAACAAAGACGTTGCCAATTGTTCGTCCGTGCTTGAGTTTATCTCGTATATATATATTTGGAAGTTTAGAATTAGTCCAAGTCAAAATTTTCTAGTTTTTATCATCCGCTTTATGGTTAAAAGAAGATTTTTGTTTTGTTTTGTTTTAACTTCGTGGTTTTTGCCGCTCACTTTGAATTCGATATCAGTTAGCTTATGTCTCTTCTGGATCATCGATATAAATGGTGAAATGGATATACACATCTAATCATGTTTATAGGGTAGAGGGAGTGTGAGTGTGTTTTTAGTCCTTTTTGTAGGGCATGTCTTTAAATTTTCTTACATATAATACATAATTTTAACCTTCATTTATTATTGTATAGATTATTATTTTATTGGAATATGTGTAGTTAAATAGGGTTAAAGTTGAAAAATTGTTGACTTTTAAAACCGCATTAATAAAGCTTGAGGTTTTCCTTAGTATGCGTGAAATATGCTAAAAGTACCTTATAAATAGAATGCAAAGAGTATATATATAGTTTAGATGTGTGTGGGGGATTTATGACCAATATTTTTTTTAAAAAAAAAATTTGGATAATTAATAACCAATATTATTTTCAAGATGTGTAATTACAGCTTTTAAACACATGTTTCTATACGTTTGAATACCGGAAAGCATATTTATTGGGAGAGGTAAAAACCATATGAACTCTAAGGGGAACATTTAGTCAAATAAAAGAAAATTTAGAACAATGAGCAGCTAAGATCTCATCTTAACTCAATACCTTGATTAAACTTTAAGTTCATGGAACTGAAGTGGTTTCGATGCTCACCAAAGGTGGAGGTTTATTTTTTTTTAAATAATAATAATAATAATTTGTATAGAATGAAATTAAAGATAACTTCTTCATTAATAGTTTTTTTAAGAAATTCTTTTTGGTTAAAAGTCATCTATTGAAAATGTTTAAATATCAACTATTGAAACTGTATGTTATCGGTATAAATTTCACCTTAATTAATGATAAAACACCAAGACTGGTCAATTCTTTACTCTTTGTTAGTTCAACCGACAATGCTCATAAAAAGAAGCGTAGAGAGAACATCAATTAGCATAATGTCCCTTTCACCTCGTTATACATTGTCGATGAGATGAAATCAAGGCTTTGACCATGTGAAGACAAAATCTTCGTAGATAACACCCAATCCTTCTTGTGAACCAAGTTTTTAAAAATAATTTAGGACTAATAGAATTGTTGGTCTTTATAAAATTTGATTGATTTTTTGCTTTTATTTTTAAATTATTGGCTTTGATTTTTGTTCTGTTTTGGGAACATGACTGATTGGATTTGACTAGGAGCCAGGCCTAGGGCCTACGTACCCTGTAAAGGGATCAAAGTGCACATAATTCGAGACACACACAGACGTGTAGCCAAGGGGGTGGGGTGTGTGCTTTGTGTGACTGTATGTAAATAGGATAGGGTTAGAACGTAGAACCTGTAATCTCTGTACCTTAGGGCTTGACCTCTGTATTTATAGAGTTTACCTTAGGTTGAGTCGCTTGGGCCTTGTGATTCGAGGCTCCAATATCGTAGCTATCTGATATAGATTTAGATATACCTGGATTGTAGATAAGATTGGATCCTCCTAGATTATAGGTAGATCCTGATATGTGATATACTCCTTGCTGGGCCATATATTGAATATGGGCCTTATGCAGGTCCGTAACAGTTGCCCCCAGCCCGGTAGTTTAGGCTTCTGAGCTACCGGGATGTATCTTGACTCCAGTCGGTTTTACTAGCCGAGCTTTGCTGTCATGGGCCTTACATTGCTGAGTTAAATTACGTTGATCCTGGCTATCAAGGTGGCTTACTTCGAAGATTCGAGGTCTGGTCTTAAAGATCCTGAGTAGTGCCGAGATAATTCGTCTGCATTTGAATCCAAGTGTTAATCACAGCTATCGAAGTCGTCTCCCTAAAGATCCAAGGTAATGTCTCAAGGATCTGGGGTAATATCGAAGCGGTTTGCCTGACTTCGAGGTTGGGATCTTTCTTTAGGTTATCCGAGCTAGATTGTTGTGAATCTTACCCTGTTGCGTATCTACCGCATACTGTCGGGTTGTGTCATATTGACCCCAGTTACCAATGTCATTTGCTCAAAGATCCGAGGTAATGTCTCAAGGATCTGAGGTAATATCAAGGAGTTCGCTCGACTTCGAGGTCGGGATCCTTATGCGTTCGCCATCGTTGCCAACTGACACCTGGCGGCTCTGTATTCGTGCGGGGTTTCAACCACCACACCTAGTCACCTGCGGTTTCTGTGCGCATTTAATACATACATCGTGTCACTTGCGTCAGCCCTGCCTTTTGGGGCTTAAAGGTCTCTAAGCTGTCGAGGCTCCTTTTTGTTTGACCTTGCCGAGGTGTGTTTATTGTTTAACCCGGATTTCGTATCCGAATTGTTCCATCTTGATTTGCTTTTGTCCGAGTCTTGACAAATTCAGATTCCTTCGTATTCTGCTATCGATTTGCCTGTTTAGGCGATAGGTTTTTCCCAAGGCGGAATCTATTTATCTTTCCCTCGTTCTTTGTTTTTGCTTACCTCGACTTCGGTTGATGGTGAACATGCTTTTATACTAGCAACGTTGCTTTGCCGGGTCGGCATTTGAAAATCCAAATAACCCCATGAGGGCTTCTGTTAGTTCTTCTTACACCATTAACAACTGTATAGTAGTTGCCCCCAGCCTGGTAATCAAGGGCTCTAGGCTTTCGGGGTACATTAACTATTTAACCTGGATCTCATGTCCAAGGTTAATCTTCATTCCCTCCAGCGAGGTGGTTCCCTTAGATGATGTCGCTCCTCCGAGTGTGCCAATCTGCAGAAGGCTCATGCTGAAAGCCTGGATGCTATGAAGTCACTGCAGAAGCAGTGCGCCAATTTGGCCTTCAAGTTGGACTCGACCAAGGATGCTCTTCTAGCGGAGTAGCAGGCCCATTTGGACACCACTAACTCGTTGAAGGAGACTGCCTCCGACTGCTTCGACATGGACTTAGAACCAATCAAGCACTTGAATCCAAACGTATCCCTGAACCTTGCTGGGTATGACTACCGGGCTTATGTGAAGGATGGTGTCCTAGTTCTGCTCCCTCCGACGCCCGATGGAGGGTCCTTGTCTTTTGAGGAGGACGAACTGGAAGAGCAAGGCGATGATGAGGCCGGGCAAGGAGCTCTGGAGGCTAGGCAGTCCAACGAGGTGGTGCCTTCTAGTGACGCTACTCCCCTGAGCTAGGGGTCGGAGTCCTTAGCCCTTTTTGCTTTTTCCTTGGGGCGTCTGTGCCCTTTTCAAGCTTGAATTTTTCCGGCGTCTATGCCGTTTGTATGAATGTTCTGACAATTGGTGATTTTAATCAACTTTAATTGCTGTTCTTTACTTATAAACTCTAAACTTAGTTAGAAATTTATCAACCGTAGTAGGTACAAGTCTGTATGCTCGACCAAAACTTAAGTCTGGGAAGTCGGGAAGGGTTGTATGTTTTAACCTCGTGGGGTGTTAACTTAACTACGCTACCTCGTTTCGGCTTGATTAGCCGGAAAAGTGAATTGTAACTGAAATAAGAGCGAATTGTCACATGTTCAGCCGAGGTGTCCGTAACGCAATACTTAAACATTTTGACCTGATCAGGGTTGGGATGACAATTCGAGTGCTTAGATCGGGCGAGCGTTGACGCGTCAATTTCTTGAAGGCCATGTATGACAATTTCACCGAGCTCTAACTTGGGCACGTCGGAGTACAACGGCCGGTGTCATCCATCTAGATGGGTTTTATTTGTGACCAGGTTTGGGGACCACGGTGTAATGTTTATGACCGGGTGTAATGACCTCGGTGTTTCTGACCGGGTGTATAGACCTCGGTGTAATGCTTAAGCGATCAATAGTGCACGTTTGGACTCTCCATCGAGGAATCCTTCATCTGGGGTCCATTTAAAGAGCGCACACGGATTAAATTGTACAATGTTCAGTGTATCCAGTATCCAATTAAGGAGCGCGGATTTAACTGTATAATCTTCAGTGTGTCCGGGGTCCACTTAAGGAGTGCAGAGTCACCTAGATTAGTTTCAGTTTATCCGAGGTCAACTTAAGGAGTACGGACTTAACTGTATTTTACACGGATCTCAGATTTTAACTGGAATGCAGTGTAACCGAGGTCCTCCTTTTGTTTGCTTCCTTTAGAGGTGGACTCCTCTGCAAAGTTTTTCTTGAATTTATTTATCGATAATGGGTGTCGTAACCCAGAATTTATTTATCCAAGATGGGTGTTGTAACCCAGAGTTGGTTTATCCGAGAGGGGTGTTGTAACCCTTTTTTCCATTATGGGTGTCGTAACTCTAGATTCCATTATGGGTGTCGTAACCCTTTATTCCGCTTTCAAAAACTCACACGGAGCTCGGGCTTTAACCATATTCAGTGTTATCGGGTCCGCCTTCAAAAATTCACAAGGATCCCGGATTTTAACCAGATTCGGTGTAACCAAGGTTCATTAAATGACTGGGCCAGAGTCAAAAATATTTTGCGCATAATATTCATCTGGTGTTAGCCGAGAGCTATACGCCCCGACATGGTTGACCAAGATTTAATCCAGAGTACACTTCGGTTTTACTATGTCCCGAAGAGAGAACCGTTATCTCCACGAATCTCAAATTTTAACCAGATTTGGTGTAATCGGGTCCGTCTTCAAAAATTCACACAGAGCTGGGATTTTAACCAGATTCGGGTGTAATCAAGTCCGCCTTTTCTCCTTAGTTGCAAGAATTTACACGGAGCTTGCATTTTAACCAGATTTGGTGTAACCGAGTCCTTCTCACAAACAAATTTATAGATAATTGATAATAAGCAGAGATTGAACATCTATGAGATAAAGAAGGTGATACTCATCTGGATGCAGCTTATCGAGTTACTACAGCATGACACTTTTGCTCAATAAATGCTTGATGACGTTCTCCATTTGCTCGTTTGCCCTGCTGGGAAACAACTAGATTCGGAAAAGGGAAATACAAATCACAGCCGAGAGTACATCTTGACATGCACTCAGAGTGTACCCTGGCGTGGATTTGGTGAATATTGTAACAGTTGTGGAATTCCAACTGAATGCAAGATTGACACTCTTGATTCCATATCTGCTCACGAGACATCCATTTTCTGTAGTAAATTCCATCGTGAAGAAACTGGTAGGAGGGCTGTCCATGAGGCATCCATTTTCATAATAAATGTAAGTGATTGTCCCTCTCTGGGCATCTCGGCACCTCCTTACCTCGGCGTATCATCAACCTCGATTATCGCGATGGAGACGAAACGCGTTGAATCAGCCTTGGCTTAACAACAACCTCGGCTATCTCGATTTGTTTGTTTGCCTTGCCTCAAAACAATTTTGATAGAAGAAATAATAAGTCAATGAGATTAGACACTATTGCTATATGTTTGGAGGGTTTTAGTGATCTGTTAACTCTTTTTAATGTGAATAACACCAAGCAGATATAGCAAAGGCAAACATAAAGAAGACTTCTCTACTTCCCCGAGTTGTGAAAATAACTCCTCTGGACTAAATGGCATGGAGAGTTCAAATGTTGTGGTTGCTTATGCTCTAAATATGGTATCTAAATTTATGTCAGAGTTGAAAAGTCTAAGTTCCCGAGGAGAGAGGATGACAATCTTGGGTTCTCGAGGAGAGAGGATGACAATCTTGAGGATGACGATTTGGGTTCCCATCTAAATTTATGCCAAAGTTGAAAAGTGTCGTTCGTTTAAGGACTAAATGTATGGTTTATGTGCTTCCTGATACACACCTTCTTAAAAGAATTCTCAAAGAGAGAAACTAGCGATCCTTCCAACTATCTTTCTCGTCATGTGGATACAAGGAGAATTATAAGAAAACCCATGTGGAGTTGTGAAAATAACTCCTTTCGCATTGAATCTTACCAACAACCCCAGCTATCTCAACTTGCTCTTTTGGGATTCTCAAATGGGTATTGAACCCGCAGCTATATCAATTCCTAGATCTCATCCTCTATCCAGTGGCTGTTGTTGCATGGTGGGCCTGGAGGCTGCTGTGCCGACGGCTGCTGGCACGACAATAGGAGGATTTGAAATTGCCGAACAAGATCCTCTAGGTCTGCTAGTTTTTTTATTAAGGCCATCAAAGACTTCTTTGAGTTCTTCCTGGTGATCCTTCCAACTCTCTTCTCATCATGTGGAGACACACATACTTAAAAGAAAACTTATGTGAAGCAGCTTAAAACCAAAGCCATTGCTTAAATCCGGGTTCCCCAGGAAAGAGGCCTGGGTTCCCAAGGAGAGAGGAGGAGGAAAGAAGCCTAGTTCCCAAGGAGAGAGGAGGACGATCCTGAGGATCCTAGGGAGAGGGGATGACGATCCTTCCCACTATCTTCTGGTGAAACAATGCTTTCTATCGCTGGTTGATTAAGTAGGAAATTCCTTTGACTTCTTTGTTGCGACTATCCTAGGTCGCGAGAATCAAATAAAAATTTACCGATTCCCCATGGTTGGCGCCAATGTTCTGTTCTGGGAACAGGACTGATTGGACTTGACTAGGAGTCAAGCCTAGGGCCTACATACCTTGTAAAGGGATCAAAGTTCACATAGTTCGAAACACACACAGGCGTGTAGCCAAGGGGGTGGGGTGTGTGCTTTGTGTGACTGTATGTAAATAGGCTAGGGTTAGAAGGTAGAACCTGTAATCTCTGTACCTTAGGGTTTGACCTCTGTATTTATAGAGTTTACCTTAGGTTGAGTCGCTTGGGCCTTGTGATTCGAGGCTCCAATATCGTAGCTATCTGATATAGATTTAGATATACCTAGATCGTAGATAAAATTGGATCCTCCTATATTGTAGGTAGATCCTAATATGTGATATACTCCTTACTGGGCCATATATTGAATATGGGTCTTATCCAGGTCCATAACAATTTTTATAGTTTTATAAATATTTTGTCTGAGTTGAAGTATATATAGGGATTATTCTCTAAAATTTAATTAATATTTAATGAAACTATAGATATCAAAATTAAAATTCGATCAAATTATAAGAATTTATAATAATATGAATCCAAAAGATAAAGTTTAGAGTGACACGATTCTTGTTTTTCGAACAACTTATTAAGGGGTTCATATTCCTGATTCTTGTTTGCAAATTTGACCTCCATAAATTAAGGGTAACTAGTTTTTACCATTGATATATGATACTCCTAATGCTTAAAATTAAAAACCATAACATAACTATTCAAACTTGAAAACCAATATCTAGCTCGTAGATCTAAGTTGCGCATAACGGAGGCCAATTCCTTGCAAAGATTTTGTTTTCAGTATTATGTATTCTGTATATGTATTATTGTTTTAATAGCTGGCAATAACTTTATTTTACCAGCAACAACAGCTTAGCAAGTCTTGAATAATTTAAAAAAAAATTGTAACCCAATGACAGCATGCAAGTAGTTCTTTAATTAACCAGAGGATATGAGGTTAAAAGCACACTCTAAATAATGAGCATCAGCCAAAACCAGCCGATTGTTGAACCAAATCTTCAAAGGTTGCTAAATATATATAATCAGAAAAAGACGTGCAGAAGCACATTGAATAAATCAGCCATTCATTTTGTAAGATGATAAACAAAAGCTGTATGTCAAGTCAAAATTTATCTTCTATTCACAACCGGGAAAGAAAAAAGAGGATCGTCCATGTTTAAAAGCAACCAAAAATGAAAAATTGCATGCGTACTACTTGGAGTTAAGTGAATGGTCCAAAGTATAAAGCAAAAGGATCAATGCCTGGTCATAAACTACTAGATAACAGCTGGAAGTATGATGTAAACATACATATTAGTGAAGAAATAAAGAAGGGAATATGTGATGCAACAAGAACAAAGCCCATCTGGTGTTGTATCCATCATAACCACGAATGAGAACATCAGCCTTAGCAATGCGAGGAAATAAAAATTAATTAATTTCTGTGCTGAAGACAATTTTGGATCTCTGATGAGAAAAAGGACAAGTGAGAAAAACAAATACGAAAAGAAGAGAAAAAACCTTGCGAGAGTAGGAGTTAGCAACTGTAGCCCCCCATCCACCTGGTCGGAAGGATTGCTCCTGGATCAACGGAGGAATTTTAATGATAGGGCTAAAATAAAAATTATATTAGTCTATTATAAATAAAAATATTTGAAATATAATACAAACTTAATATATAAAAAATTGAAAAAAAATCTATTATAGAAATTAAGATCAATTCACTTGAATTGTTAAACTCATCTATAATTGAATTCGTGCTAAATTTTTTTTTTTTTAAAAAAACTTTTTCAATGACTATTAATCATCAACTACATATAATCTTATAGCCATCTTTTAGTAAAACTTAAAACTTGATCAAAATCCTAGCCCTAAAATATTTTCTAATCAATATAAAAGTAATATCATTAAAAAATAAAATCATGTAAAATAACTTTCATGTAAAAAATTTAATAAAAAGAAAAATTTTATAAGTACCTTATTAATTCTTAAAAATTGTCACAAGCTCTTGGAAAAATTGTCAGACCAACTAGAGTAACAAGACGGCGGTGTTTTTCGGAAAAAAGGTAAACCCTTAGGGTGGGAATATATTAAATTTGTGGGTCCCACCTCTTTATTTTATATTCTTTTTGTTTTTTTGAAATGTATACAGAGGAGAAGAAACCAAAAGTGTTCAGAAAGAGAGAAAGAACGAGGATCAGAAGAATGTGAGGGAGTTGAAATAAATATGTAGGTGGGCCCCACCTATTGCTATATTAGGTAACCATTTTGCTCTTCGTCAACACAATAAACATCTTTTTTATATATATATATATATATATATATATATTGGGGGCCTATATTGATTGTTCCATTATGGAATAATCAAGTCTTAATCCATACAAGTTTCAAAATAATTCTAGAATGAAGAGTTTAGCTACACATAATCCTAAAATAGCCACAACAATCCAAAATAATTACATCTATATCAAGAAACTAGCAAAGAAAGGGAAGAAGAATGGAAAAAAAAATCAAGAATTGAAACTTCAAATTAATCTCATCTAACTTCAACCTCAAAGTTTCAAATTCTTCCAAATGCAAAACACTAGCACCCAAAATGTCCAAGAAGTACAGAATGAGTGATTTTCAGCCTATCCTTGGCTTTTATACTTGTTTTTCTGCTTTAATTTTCAAAAGCACAATATGAGTTTTGCGCATTAACCGTTGGTTCGCTTTAGTAAACCCATAGCGAATTGTTATATAGAGACAATTCTTTTTCAGGTGATTTTGCTATGCTTGGCTACTACAAATCCATGGCTAAAGGGTAGATAGAGAGGTCATCTTTTGAGGCAGTTTTGCATGGCTTGGCTACTGCAATTTCACAGAAAATACAAACTTCTCTTCCATAATGTTCTTTTTTTATCTTCTTGCATTATTTTCTTTCCTTCACAACTTCTCATGATCTTTGTGAGCTTTTACAACATGTCATCTTCCACCTACAAGGAGGAGGAATTCATGAGCTCTTTAACTTTCACTAATAACCACAACTATATGCATTTAACTTATGATTTAATAAAAAGTTTGAGTTTGCTTTTGTCACATCACATTTTCTTCTATAATCTCTTTATGTGCATATTTTGAACCCAAAAATACGTGAAAATAGAAGAAAATATGCTAGAATATTATCGATTTCTATGAGTTAACAATTGTTCATGAATTTCAGTATTATTTAAAGCCCTAGAATCAGTTTTGACCACAAAAAGCACAGCTTCATTTTCTATAGATGGCTGCTGCCAAGACAAGCTTTGGCTGCGGCCAAGACCCTTTTGCCTGTGTCTTCGGTTGAGGCCAAGAACTCCTATTCTTGTCTCTCATTTTCTTATTTTTCCATGGTGTCTTGACTTTCTAAGCTCATTTTGATCTTCTTAGTCATTGATTTGTGCTTCAAATGGCTCCACATGTGGCTCAAATGATAAATTAACAAGAAAGTCTATAAAAACCAAAGTTGATGAAAGATGGTAAAATATTCACACTTAAACCAAAAATTCTATTCCTTTACCCCAAATATCAACTAGGCACGTTTCTCTTGCATATGTATCCCCAAATATGTATGAATTACCAAAAAAGTGTGAGAAATTAAGGGTAATTGTGCCGAAATGACATGAATTTCATGAGGTTAACACTCTGATAGCCTCAACACCGTCTAAAGCTATCCATGTTGATCCTTGTGACCAGTAGTTAACAACATGAGTTGCATTGTAGTGTGAATCACCTCCATTATACTTAATTGCAGCTTTGATTTCCTTGTATACCAGCGACCCTCGTTCAAATAGAATCCCTGCTTTCCCACTTGCTGGAGCACCTATCCCATGATCTTTGGGGTCGACAAGATTCCAAGAGAATCCATATAAAGGCAAACCCATAACCAATTTGGATGCTGTGATAAACCACAACCAATCCATTGACGTATGAAATAATCTGTGTTCACATTCTTATTGGAAGAGTCATATAAAGGTGATGACGCAACAGTGACGTTTCGAGAGTTGGAAGGAAAAGTGTAATCAAAAGTTTTGACACGTAGCCAGTTCAAGTTTGCTTGCATGGAGTCAGAAGGATGCATAATAGATGATGAATTGTTCATTAATACGATCTTTTGCTGCTTGTCGCCACTCTTGTAAGAATGTTGCCATATTATTCATGTCAGATTGTGTTATTTGATTGCTGAAATGCCATTGAAACCGTATGTCGCGGCTATGTTGAAGGAAGATTGTATGAAGATTTGCTGGAAGAAGCATTACTCGTGATCAAGGGACAACTTTTGTCCCCCAAATGGAGAGAATTGACTTGAGGGATGGGTTCTTTTTTTCTTTTTTTTTGATATAAAATTTTTATGAAAGGGGTTGGGTTCACCTTCAGTCCAAGGGCAGAACGCTTGGAGCCCAGTCCATAGGGCATACTGGCTAAAGAGTACACATGCCTCAACTTCCATCAGCGTTTCTACTACTTCATAGACCCCTAGGATGGCTCCCTCAACATCTTTACTAACTCCAGGATCGAACTCCCTCCATTTAAGTAAGGAAGTCCAACCGCTTCGTCAATTGAACCCAAGAACGAGGGGTAGGGATTGGTTCTTTTGTTTGACTGTATTGGAGAAGCTAGCAAGGTATGTTGTTGGAATTTATCAAAGAAGATCTCAAAAGACGAAGGGTTTGTGGAAAGAAAACCGAAAACAAGGTGACTGAAGAGTATGGATTCTATTTCAGAATCGAGAATGCCTGGTGTCCAGAAACCAAGCATTTTCCAAGTTTCTTGTAATATAAATTCGGTAACTTGATGATATATTTGTTAACTGAATGACCTATCGTTTATATGGATATGGGACTTTCGTAGGCCAAATTACTTCTTAACCTACTATTAAGTTGTCCTTCCTCAAGCCTCTTAAGTTATCTTTTTTTTAGCAAGTCTCATATTCATATAATCAATATATCATTTAATTAATAAATATATCATCAAGTTGCCAGATTTATATTATCAATATCAACGTTGATATCCATTAAGCTATTTTTATAAAAATAAAAATTAAACTCATTTCATTTCATTCAAGATATAATAGATTTTTAAAATTTTATTAACATTAAATAAATTTTTTAACTCACATAAATTTCTTCTAAAATGAAAATAAATCATATATTTTCTTTTTTTGGTTTAACATATATAATAAACTATAAAACACCTTGATGTTCATTTAAATCATATAATTATATTTTTAATTAAAACTTTTGTTTATTTTAGCAAATTATAATTTTGACAAAATTAAAAAATGAGTAATTTTTGTCCACAAATATCTATACAAGTAGTTTTGAATAATGACATTGAGAAAAAATTATTTAATTTAGTAAAATTTATAAATTTGTGCTGGGCGCTCCTGAAATAAAAGTTCGTTGGTCAATTTGCACCTTAGATAACGGAGGTTAACTTTTTGCTAATAGCATTGTGCTGGGCGCTCCTTTTTAAAAGTTTGTTGGTATTTTTGGTTCACTTAATAGTTAATTATGTTGAACGCTCCTGAGCCAATAATTTGTTGGTAAAACCGCTCCTTAACCCTAGAAAAAAAAACCCTGTAAATAATATGTTTTCTCATTTAAGCTTAATATTTTGATCTTTCAAAATTTATTTCTTCATTTTTATTGTTATTTTCTTAGAAATTATAAACTTTTTTTAAAGATAAATTCAAAAGACCCCTAAACCTCTTTGATATGAGTAAATTATGTTTGTCGTTGAAAGTTAATGAAACAGCTTTGTGGACTAATTTTGACAAATACTTGCTTAAAAACATCTGTTATATTACTTCTTTCTCTAAGAAAATTCCAAGTTGACAGCAATTAATTATTATTATTATTATTATTATTATTGGCCAGTAGACAGCGATTAATGAAGACTTGAGAGCAAATACTCTTTCCTGCCTTGTATATAAGACGAACTTGTATATAAGATAGAAATTTTGTGGTAATATGGTCTTATTTATAAGATGTACATTTGTTTGAAATTTTAACCAACTTTTTTTTTTCATCTTCATTAATTAATTATATCTCACCTACATCGTTTTTCTACTCTTTTTTCATAAATAAGGGTATTTAAAAAAATTTCAAAGTTATTGCTTTTTTTTAAAAAAATCAAATTTATCCAAATTGTCTGTGCTTCGGTTATATGAAGAGGCGGATGCAGGTGTTAACTTGCCTCCCCTTAAAATAATCTAAACGTTTTAAAAAAATAAATAAATAAATTACAGATTTAGGATAAAATCATAGGATGCCTCGACCCCATAAAGTTCAATATTCTTCTGTTTGTCCTATATTCGCATAATGGATTTTATTTTCCAGAGAAATTAAGCCAATTTTCCATTGGAACAAGCACGTTTTAGTTTTCAGTGTTACTAAGTTCTACTTCATATTTTCTTTTTGTTGTTTCTATTATACCTAGATCCTAATTTGAAATTAGAGATATTCCTACTCCTAATTTTTCAATTTCCATATTTTCCTCCCTCCATTGTTTGATCTTTAGAGATATTCCTCGATTATCTTGCGTTTTACCTCTCAAAGTCCTAGTCTAATGTTCTTCTTTTTGTCCTGTATTTGCAGTATGAATATTTTTCTGTGAAACCAGCTGCTTTCTTTTAGTACAAGAATACTCAAATCCCAGTTTTTCATTTTTTTGCTCTTCCGTGAGCTTGGGGTCTGCCCTCAATAATATTTGTCAAGGACACTATTTTGTGGGAAAATTAAGGCCATTTCCATCAAAAAAAAATTTTGGGGGTGCTGCCCCCGAACCCCCAAATCCCCCAGCCAACTAGGGCTGAGCATGAAACTCAAAATCTATAAACCCGCCCAAAACCCAATGCAATTGGGTCATATTGAGTCCGTCAAAAAAGATTTTATAACGGGTTGGGTTAGAACCCGCTTATTTAAGATTTAAATGGGCGAGCTATGAGCTGCCCATATCCACCTATTTAGTGTAATTTTTTTTTATTAACTACCCATCCCATTTCGCATTTCACTTAAAACATTACCTAAATTCCTTCCTATTCGAGTATTCAGTCACCTCTAATCTATAATCATAATGGCCATCAACTCTCAAGATTATATAATGATGGTACTTGTCTGAATTTATATTGTTTTGTGTGAATTGTAATTATGGAACTTTGAAGATTCAAATTTCAGAAATTGAAATAATGAATTTGGATGGATGCTTAATGCTTATGTATATTTTTTTAAAAGAAAAATAAACAAATCAAATGTAAATGTGTTACCCAAAATCCAGTTAGCCCGCCCATTTATGTGCTAGTCAATTTACATGGGTTTAAATGAGTTAAGGTACGGGTATGGGCTAACCCATACCCATTTAAAATTAAATGGGCGGGCTATGAGTTTAGTTTCGAGTTACTTAACCCGTCCATTGCTCTGCCCTACAGCCAACGATGCCCCCCTTTTACTTTTTTTTCTTGGGTTAAGGACCATTCTTGCCAACGAACTATATGGCCAGGTGCGTTCAACACAATATACTTTAGGGTGGACCTTAAATGCAAATAAAGTTTTAGAAATAGCCAATTTGCACAGCGCCGTTAACAGCCACTAACGTCCTTCTCATCGAGTTGTTTGAGTTCCTTCTCGAAGTACCCGTGATCTTCGCATTTGGTTCCTCTCCTCCCGAGTTTCTCACAGCCACTTCTTGCGGCTTCCCCGTCTCCATATCAGTCTTCAGCACCAGTCCCCACTCAGCGGCTCTCTGCGCGGCTGTGCCCACGTCTCCGGCAAAATTCACGGCGGACGAAGATTTATACTTGTGATGCCGCTGTAATGGATAATCAGTGTCTTCCCTAATCAAACTAATGCTCTGAACATGCTTAGGTCTCAACTGTTCAATTCAAACCCCAAAATCCAGACAAATGATGGAATTCGAATATGAAGTTAAGAAAGTCTCTGATGTAAACGAATTATTACCCAAATTGAACATTTAGAAATCGAGGAGATTGAGAATCTAAAAATTACCTCTAGAGATCGACTTGGAGACAGCAGCCAGAGGGAGGGAGATCATTTTAGAGACGACGGGTGGAGGGAGGGAGCTCGAGGTGGAGACGAGGGCTGGAAGGAGATACAGGCCGCGGCGACGAGCGAGATCGAGGCGAAGATGACAAGGGCTGGGGGAGATCGACGTGGAGACAACGAGGGCTGGGGGAGATTGAGGTGGCAGCGATGAGCGAACTAGAGGCGAAGACGACGAAGGCTAGGGGAGATTGAGGCAGAGACGATGACCGAGATCTAAGCGGATAAGATGAGGAAAGTATTTGACCTAATATTACTTTCAATTTACGACAAAAACATAGTTTTTCTGACGGCGGACGGCAAAATTGTAATCGATTTCTAAATGTTGCTTTACTGGTTTTTCTGACTGCTCCATCTCCCTCCTGTTACAGCGTTCATGCAATCAGAATGTGAATATTATGAACAGAGTATCACTCTACACCCTGCATCTCTCTCCCTGTTTTAATGGAGTCCGAAATTCAACTCGGATTCTCACACGCATAGACGTTGAAGTTGAAGAGCAAATCATGAGTATGTTTTAATTTCCTTGATTCAATTTCATGTTGACGGACGTTAGTGGCTGTTAACGGCGTTGTGCAAATTGGCTATTTCTAAAACTTTATTTGCATTTAAAGTCCATTCTAAAGTATATTGTGTTGAACGCACTTGGCCATATAGTTCGTTGGCGAGAATGGTCCTTAACCCTTTTTTCTTTAATCCGCCCCTGGTTACATGTAACTCAAATAAATATTTAGAGGACAGGAGGAAGTACTATTAGGGTTTCACGTATAGATCACTACCACGTGTGTAGGGGAAATGATCCTATTCGTATTATAAATAAATTATCCACCAAAATAGAAATGTATTTTTTTTTTCAGGAAATCGGGGGAAAGTCTCTCATAAAAAATTTTACTAGTAAGAAGGATTTGAAAAACTTCTAGGCACAACAAATGGTAATACTCTACAAAATACAAGATATATTTAGAGAATTGATTTTAGTCTTAAAAATAAAACATAGTTTTTATATTGATTAATCTTTTTCTTATTCATCATTGTTGATACTCCTTTAAGAATAATTAAAGAGAAAAAAAAAATAAAGGAATAAAGGAATATAATTGGAGTGTTTTAAAAATAAAAATCATATTAGCTAACTTTCCTAGAATCAAATTAAATAAAAATGTCTTTTATTAAAGTCCTAGAGAAGTACATTATAACATTGGTACAGTAAAATCATTTCCTTAAAACAATAATTAACTAATAGCCCGTTTGGTTTGATTCCAAGAGAGAAAATTATACGTAATCATGATGTAACAGACCAATTATAACATTTGGTTGGACAAATGTGATGTAAAGAGGATGATTATATTTTATGGTATGGATTACATCATTTGATTTGATCTTACACTGTTAGAACTCATAAATAAAGATACAAACATCTTATAATTAAACGAAAAAGGCATTATTGCCATCATAAATTTTAAATTGATAAAAATGCTCATCTATAAACGTTGCTAAATATTAAATAATTACAACCTCTAAATATTAAAAAATAATTAATAATATAAAATTTTAAAAATATTCTCCCATTAAAAAATTAAGAAAAAATTATATTCCATCATTAAAAATGTTAAAATATCCCATTAAATAATATTCCTACCCATAAATATTAAAATATTACCATGAATGTAGTCTGGTGCATAATATTATCATATTAAAAATTACTATGAACTCAACCTATATAATATTTCTACCATTAAATATTAAAAAATTACTATAAACCCAAATCAGCTTTTTAAATTTAACCAAGAGATTCCTCCTCAAAGGTTTAAAATGCAAAAGGTTTTCAACAGTTCTAATAAATGTGTTTTTCTGAATTTGAACGCCACAATTCCCCCTTACTTAAAGGGGCAGGCAATAACCCAAGGCAATAAACATGGTCAAACTGGAGAGTCACGACCTGCCACCGTAAAAGCATTCATGCCGTTCAATACACATGATCATTGACAAAATAAAATTGTATCCAAACATGTCCTTCATAACCCACATTAAATGTCGTTGATAAATGATAAGACATCACCCGCTAATTTTGTACTCCCTCCAGTCCTAATTATAAGACAACATTTAGGAGTTGGTTTCGGTCCTAATTATAAGACAATATTCTAACTTTTGTCAATTTCTTCCTAAAATACTCTTATTCTATTCTTTCAAGTGTGTTTAGTTTTTTGTGATTATATGTATGTAAGTGTGTAGACTCTTCCTATTATCAAATTGTTAGATTTTAATTTATTTATCAATCAACTATTTGCCAATACACACACACATGTGTGTGTGTCTATGTACAAATATATGTACATATATACACAGACAAATATATATAGACACACAAATATATATCTTTAAGTGTGTGTATATATGTATATCTGTATGTGTACCTGTCAATATATATGTGTATAGATATGTGTGTGAGAGAGAGAGAGAGAGTATGAGTTTGTGTGTGTGTGTGTGTATACATATATAAACACACACACATATGTATACACACACATATGTGTGTGTGTTTATATGTGTATGTGGGTTCGTATATATGTGTGTAGATATATGTATGTATATGTGTATGCGTATATATGTGTGTAGATATATATATCTACATATGTATATGTGTATGTCTCACACATATACATATACACATATATATATCTACACACACATATATAAAGTGAATAGCCAGGTTATATGCTCAAATATAGAGAAGATATGGGTATGACGATACTATAACCAACCATCAAACTTCAGGGGTTGACCAAATATGATCCGAGTCATGGAAGGATACCTGTCCTTTTTCATACATGAATACTTTTACAGAGAGTAACCCGTCTCTCAGACCTTCCTCCTTTAGACCATACTCAGCACAGCCTTCCTTCGTTTCCTACTGGAGGCGTAATCTAAAACTTGATTTTATGGCTCTTATATGATCATAACCAAACCTTAGCCTTATTTGAGCAAATAACCATGTGTGTCTTACAGGATCATAACTAATAAATTGCTGATAATATTACTCCCTAATTTGATCCCTAAAGAAAGTTAAAAGCACATACCTTAAATTTGTTCCACAGATATTTGAAGTATTGCTCAAAGAAAGAAATAATTAAACTGCTGGATTTTATTTCTCAAGACAAGTGTGTACAAGAGAGTAAGGTAGTGATGTTTCAAGCTCAGTAGGTTTTTCCGTGGTTTACAATGAAGAGTTATAAGGCTTTATATAGACAGACTCCTTACCGGCTAATTCCTATGATACAACTCTTACAATGCTTCCGTAAGGAATATTTCTACAAGACATAATAATACTAGCTAAGACATAAAGATGAAAAGCTTCGTACATGAAGATTGCATGCGTCTGAACCATTTTGCAACTTTTTCAAACTAAGACACTATTTACTATTTCGTCCTTTTTTGATTTTGTCATTTTGTGATTTTTTTTTTTACAAAATTTGTACATTGTCGGCATAACTTCCACCGAACACGTTGCTCCTCTTTTTTTTACACTCTTTTGCTTTCTTAGATTCCAAATTATCCTGTCAGCACTTTGTCAGTGTCGGCAAGCTCTTTCCTTGTCATCTTCCATTTGTCTTCAAATCTTTAGAGGACACTCAGATCTGTTTCTGGATCTTCAATATCTTGCATAGCTTTTTCTCTTTCTTCACAATTCTTACACCTGTGATTAGAGTACTCTGCCAAAAGATTACATATCTTCTTCTTCGTCTTTTCTGAATTTTCCATCTTGTTGTTTCTTAGCCGATCATACCATTGTACAAATAGGGGATGATCATGTGAAGTCTTTCCAAGTGCCACAATTATTGTTGTTACACCTCAGTAATAAACCCATTGCTTCTCAGTGTTAATGGCTCTGGTTATTTCTTGAAAGATGATATGATAATTCTGAGCTCTACTATTACACATCTTGTTCTGAAATTCCTCGTCTTCTTCAAGGTCTTCTTTTACTTCTGCATCAGTTTCTATTGGCTTCTTAGTCGTTCCAAACTTGATTAAATTGATTGGAGGATAAAACTTCTCTGGTGTAATTTCTGCAACTGTAGAATAAAATCTGATATACACAGTGTATTGTGTTGCAATGCTAACATATACTTTAGTCGCTTCTTGTAAGGCTGCTGGCAATTCTTTAATTTCTTGAGGATCATTATTCTTCGGCAAATAAATTGCATGTAACATTCCATACTGATATAAAATCTTTATGAGGTCTGGTGAAGTTCCTGGGTAGGCTACAACTTTGTTAAAAGCAAAATGAGAGGCATATTTAACATTTGGATCTGAAAGTTCCATTTTTCCAGTTTTTCTAACAAGTTTTTTGAAAAATTGATATTTAGAATAGGTGTCAAATGAATTGCTTCTGGTAATTCTAGGTTGTGAAGGTGAAGCTTCTATTTCTTTTCCTTTTTCTTTCCTTCGGGCTTCCTCTTGCATTTGGGCTTTAATAATCTCATTAAAAGGGATTATAGTTTGAAGTGTTTGGGTTGCTGGAGGTGTTTGAACTTCTTTTTGGGCTTCTTGGGCAGTAGGCCCAATAACATTTTCTTGGGTTACTTGGGTAGATGACCCGCTAATATTTCTCTGGGTAGTTTGGGTAGATGACCCATTTCCTTGAGTTTGGGATTGGGTATGTAACATCCTGAATTTTGGACCTAAAGACTAGAAAATTAGCCTATTTTTGGAGGACTATTAGACCCTATTTTTGAAAATGAATTTAGAATCAGTATTTTATTGGACATGAATAGTGTTTACTATTCACAAATACGTACATGAATAGTATTCACTATTCACAAATACGTATTCACTTTTTATAAATACGGTATTTAATCGATATTTTGAGAAATATGAAAAGTATTTACTATTTACAAATACGTATTTACTATTTAAAAATACGGTATTTACTATTCATAGATACGTATTTACTATTTGAAAATACGTATTTACTATTCATGCGGGACCCACGTCAAATTATTTCTCCCCTGCCGACAGAAGCTCGTGAAGTTTGAAAAATTTTGCGCGCGGGACCCACTCAATAATAATATTATTATAATATAATATCTTATACTTTGGGAAAACAATAGAAATAAAATTATTTCTAATAAACCGTGAATTAGGTTTTTTTAAAGTAAGGGTATATTATAAATAAGTGAATTTTTATCTCAGAGTGGGTTATCTCCGAAGTCATTTCCGTAATCGGCGGAATGATTATTTGAGATAGGTTGAACCGATATTTTGAAGCAGGATAGATAGTGGAATCTATAGGAAATAAATCATAACTCAAACTCCTTGAATTAAGTAGTAAACAGCTGGACATATTATGAATCAGTGAATTTTTGTCTAGAAGTTGGTGTCACCCGAAGTAATTTCTGTAACCGTCAGTGTCCGACTTAAAATCTTCGGCAGGTTACGGAATACCCTAAATAGGATCAAAAATTTAGTTGACCCAGATATTTCTGAAGAGGAAAAATAGAACTTCAAGGCTGTGCTTCAGGATTTTCGGAGTGAACAGAAACAGAAACAAGGGTAAGCAGCAGGCAGAAGGACTAGCTGGAGAAAGTCCTGTAGATATGTATAGTCTTTCGAACTCTTTGTATCAGCAAACCAGTACACTACAGTGGTTGAATATCAGTTACTTTGTATTTAAAATCATTTCGTTGCTCAACTCTGGTTAAATTATTTTGAACTCTGATCAAATAATTTCGAAAATGCTTTAGAAAGGTTGGGGTGTTATATTTTGGTATCAGAGCAGACATCCTGGCACGGAGTTAACTAAGTTACTCCAAACAGTCCGATATCTAGAAAGGGGTTTTGTGGTTGGCAATCAGTTTCCTTGAATTCGTCGAGCCTTCCACAAAAACACCTGCCTAGTCGGATTGTCTGAGTAGCGGAGTTAGGTTCTAAGCTTTCAAAAGTGTTTTATCTGGTATGAACCCGACTCAGTTACAGTAAACCATTGGTGCCGAAGGTAGGGCCGAGTCTATGTGGATCAGCCAATCAGTCACCCTAGCACGGTGAGGCTCCCATGATAGACGCCTACCTGGCCAATCGGTTTGACTAACTAAGTTAGGCTCTAAGCCATGGTTTTAAAAGTATTTCGAAAAAAAAAAAAACAAGTACAAGTACTGATACAATACTGGTGTTGTGATACAAAAAGGACGTACATCCTAAGGAAAAGGGTTAGGCTCGGGAGGCCTTGATATAGAGTAGATGGCACAGAATATGGTTTCTGTTGTTAAACTTTAAGACTTTTGATATGGGAATCAGAATCTAAGTTAAATCCCCGCTCAGAGTTTCAAGGGAAGTGGTACAGAGAAGTCGGTACGACTTAAGTTTTCCGGTAGACAGTAACCTACTGTTTAGGTTTCCCTTGGATAGTAACCAATCGATTTAATGTCCTTGTCAAAATAATAACTTGTTAAGGTACCCTGAGAAGAAAATCCCTACCTTGTAGAGGCCAGACACCATGCGTGCAAAGGGGCGTGGCTCCGGGGACGAAGATCTTTTGATTAAGTCCTTGACGGTGGTGATCAATTGACAGAAGAGGGAAAGTACCCAGTAATTCTGGGGAGACAGTTATGTCATACTAGTGCCTATGAGAGTTGTAGGTACCCAGTAGTAAGTATACCAATATTAGTACCAAGAATCAATAGACATTATGAAGTTAATATTGCTTAGGCGAGAGAAATCTCAGAACTATGACCCCTGTGAGAGTGGGAACCCTGAGAAAATATGAGTGAGTTTTGCCTAGGTTCCAAATACCTAAGAGATAGTTCCTTAACAGAGCCATACGAAAGCTGGAAACCTCAGTAGCCACCAGGTTATGGTCTCAAGGTGGGACCAAGAACCATAGAGATGTTAGTGGCTAATAGATTCCCTATAAAGTAAGTGGCTACCCGATAGGGAAAATTGAGTTAAGAATTATGCTTGGAGCTAAATAGAAAGTGAAAGTCCACAAATAGAATGACCCTAGATAAGATGGCAGACATAGAAACAACGGTTTATGAAACTACTAAAGGATAGGAACCTGTTAAGATTTGAGTTCTCATTATAATGATTCAAAGACGATCACTGGCGCTACTTATGGAAAGTTTGATCGGAGAAGGATACCTACGGGGAGTTCTGATCTAGGAGGTTTACCTACAAGGATGCTAATCGGAAAAGCTGACTGGTCTGAGAAGACTGAGTGAAGCGCCGAGTAATGTGCCGTAGAGCAGAGCCACCGTGACGACGAACCGTAGAGTGGAGCCGCCGTGACAACGAACCATAAAGTAGAGATACCAAGTGCATCGGTTCTCAAGGTATGTACATTATAATGAATCTCACATCGAGTAGGTTCCTTAGAGCGAAGGTTTCAGTAATCTAGTATATTGCCATGAGTCGCTCCAGTGCTATATAGCACATATTGTGTTTATAAGCTAGCAGAAGCCCACGGTTGTTAGACAACAAATACGAGAAGTGTCCCAAAAAGTTTGTGAAACCCGAGGATAACGGGCAAAGTTTGGAATAGCCAGATGAGTAGAACAAACTAAGCATTATACATATGGTTTGAGTAGCCAAGGAAAGAGGTCCGAATACGTGTAATTAGTGATGACCTTCTAATGTTAGTTGTCTGATTCCTAAGTAAGGTTTTAAAATTGAATTTTTGAACTTGCCAATACACCTGCTGTATTAGAAATTTTGAAAATTTATTTGTTCGAACATGTGGATTTTTTTTTGAAGCTGAGTTTTCAAATGAAATGTTTTCAACAGAATTTGAGACCACAGCGATGATTATTTTGAAATGATATTGTCTTGTAAAAAAAAGGGTTTTTGATAGAACCCAGAGTTTGAAACTGAGTTTTTAACTATGTTGTGGTAAAGTCAGTACAAAACTGGAAGGACAGAAGCTGTTGTAGATGTACACAGTTTGCTGGGTCTTGCTAGATGTTTTAAAATGTTTGAAATCGCTGGCCTTTGATAAATGTTTTTTTTGAACAAAAAGTTTTGGAGGGATTTTGTTTGAGAAAATGGAAATCGCACCAACAGTGAACGCACCCAATCCATAACACTTTGCCGAGGGCATATGTTTTGTTTAGTACAACCTGACTGTCTATGACTGGACTGAGTTCCGCTAGATAGGGTTGCTACTTTATGTGCCAGTGTGAACACTGGGTCTCCTGAGAATGGGGCGGAGGTTCTCCCACATTGTTGATAATACTGTTAAGACTGGATTTGGGGATTGGGAGAAGGCGCTCACTGTACCAAATGGTTAAAATGATGGTGTGTACTCTCAATTGTAAAATTTTGTGAAATAAATTAGCTCCCTCAAAGATATGTGCTGGTAATAAAAGTTTTTGAAAATGATCCGGCAGTGAAAAATGTTTTCACGAATTTGTGATGGCAGCGATTAAGTTTAAAAATGTTATAGCACTATTACTTTGTGGTATAGTGCAGATTGTGAAATGTACTGAAACCACGGAAAACTTTTCATGTTTGAAAATTTGAAAATGAGACAAGAAAATAATTTTGGGTAGCAATGACATGATTGTCGACGCTATCGTGTTGAAAAGAAAAGCAGTGTAATTGGGAATTATGGTACAGGAACAGCAACTATTAAAAAGGTCTGGAATACTAAACTAGTTAAGTCAAATAATAGCTGCCGGTTATGATGTTGAGTAAGTGAAAGTAGTTTGAGGACTAGAATGGGAAAGACTCAGATGAAATTGATGAGCAGATGCGGAAGGCCAATATGTGTTAAGCCGATAGGCTAAATAAATCAGGTAGTGAGGCCTGTGTAACCGAGTACTGTGAGAATAGATCAGCAAGTCCTGTAATTTAGTACTATACCTGGGTATAAGATTGAGACATTGAATAGTAGGGTGCGTGCTATTTAAGTTTGCATAAGGAAGGAATAGACTAGAGGTCTAGTTAACCTTTTGATTTTATATTGTCAAATTTCGAGGACGAAATTTATTGAACGGGGGGAGAATTGTAACATCCTGAATTTTGGACCTAAAGACTAGAAAATTAGCCTATTTTTGGAGGACTATTAGACCCTATTTTTGAAAATGAATTTAGAATCAGTATTTTATTGGACATGAATAGTGTTTACTATTCACAAATACGTACATGAATAGTATTCACTATTCACAAATACGTATTCACTTTTTATAAATACGGTATTTAATCGATATTTTGAGAAATATGAAAAGTATTTACTATTTACAAATACGTATTTACTATTTAAAAATACGGTATTTACTATTCATAGATACGTATTTACTATTTGAAAATACGTATTTACTATTCATGCGGGACCCACGTCAAATTATTTCTCCCCTGCCGACAGAAGCTCGTGAAGTTTGAAAAATTTTGCGCGCGGGACCCACTCAATAATAATATTATTATAATATAATATCTTATACTTTGGGAAAACAATAGAAATAAAATTATTTCTAATAAACCGTGAATTAGGTTTTTTTAAAGTAAGGGTATATTATAAATAAGTGAATTTTTATCTCAGAGTGGGTTATCTCCGAAGTCATTTCCGTAATCGGCGGAATGATTATTTGAGATAGGTTGAACCAATATTTTGAAGCAGGATAGATAGTGGAATCTATAGGAAATAAATCATAACTCAAACTCCTTGAATTAAGTAGTAAACAGCTGGACATATTATGAATCAGTGAATTTTTGTCTAGAAGTTGGTGTCACCCGAAGTAATTTCTGTAACCGTCAGTGTCCGACTTAAAATCTTCGGCAGGTTACGGAATACCCTAAATAGGATCAAAAATTTAGTTGACCCAGATATTTCTGAAGAGGAAAAATAGAACTTCAAGGCTGTGCTTCAGGATTTTCGGAGTGAACAGAAACAGAAACAAGGGTAAGCAGCAGGCAGAAGGACTAGCTGGAGAAAGTCCTGTAGATATGTATAGTCTTTCGAACTCTTTGTATCAGCAAACCAGTACACTACAGTGGTTGAATATCAGTTACTTTGTATTTAAAATCATTTCGTTGCTCAACTCTGGTTAAATTATTTTGAACTCTGATCAAATAATTTCGAAAATGCTTTAGAAAGGTTGGGGTGTTATAGGGTAGATGACCCAATCTGAGTGTATGACTCATTTACATTTCTTTTTCCATTTTCTTCCAACTTCTCTACTCTTTTAAAAAGAGTATCAACCTGTTGATTTAAATGTGCAATACTGGTTAAAAGATTTTGTATAGTTGAACTGCATTGACTGTTTAACAGACTAACATTTATTTTTAGAATGTTTAAATCTGCTAAAGCTGTCTGGCACCCATTACAAGTCTGATTAGAGTTCATTCCTGAACCACTGGATCCATCGTTAGATTCCATCTGCTCATAAAATCTGCAATAAGATTATTTTTTCCTGGTACATATTCAATAACATAATCATAATAAGCCAAATCTCCTTGCCACTTAAATAACATTTTATTAGCCAATTTTTCAGTTTTTATTCCTTTATCAAGCCAAAATTTTACTTGTGTATTGTCAGTCCTAATTATAAATTGTGTATTAACTATAAATAATTCAAATTTTTCAACTTCCTTTACTATTGCCAGTAATTCTTTCCAATTTGAATGATATTTCCATTGTGTTTCTAAGAATTTTCCACTTGCATATCTGGTTATAATTTCTTCTCCTTTCTCATTTTCATGATATAATGCTGCATGCTCCTCAATACTGATCAGAGGCATCAGTATAAATAATCCATTTTACATTTTTATGT
Organism: Acacia crassicarpa; assembly: GCA_034222035.1. NCBI lineage: Eukaryota > Viridiplantae > Streptophyta > Magnoliopsida > Fabales > Fabaceae > Acacia > Acacia crassicarpa. The sequence continues at coordinate 30,037,009 of JAWXYG010000008.1, read as the reverse complement.
AAAGGTATTGTTAATTTTGGTAATTTTTGACAAATTTTCTTTAATTGTTCAATTATTTTACTTGTTTCATTATTCCATTTCCACTCAGTTTTTTCTCCTGCTAATTTAGAAATTTTTGAAGTTAATTTTGCTAAATTCGGAACATAATTTCTTACTTGATTAATCAATCCTAAAAATGCTTGTAAATCTTTTTTATTTGTTATTCTATCAAATTCTAAAACTTTTTTACTTATGTGATCTTGCAATTCTATTCCATTTGTGGTTATTATCTGTCCTAAAAAAGGTATTTCTTGCTTTCTTAATATAGATTTCTTAGGTGATATATTCAAACCTTTTTCTTCAATTAAATCTACGAATAAATTTAAATGTTTTTCATGTTCTTCTTCATTTTATGAAAATATTAAAATATCATTTATATATATCACAGCAAAATCTCTTGAAGGTAATAACAACTTTGATACGAATTCTTGAAATATGCTGGGACTATTATAATATCCCATAAGTAATACATTCCATTCATACAAACCTTCAGAGGTACTAAAAGCTGTATATTTTTTACTATCTTCTTCCAATTTTACTTGAAAAAATCCTGATTTACAATCAAATTTACTAAATATTTTCTTTCCTCTTATTAAATTAAATAATAATTCCATTTTTGGTATTGGATATCTATTTCTAATTGCTATACTATTCAATTTTTTATAATTTATTACCATTCTATTTTTCCCTCTTCTTTCCTCACTAAGTTTTTTAACAATCATTGCTGGTGATGAATATTCAGATCTACTTTCTCTTATTAAATCATATTTTTTCATTTCATTTATATGCATTACAAATTCTTCTTTATCTTCAGCTGTCCATGGGTAAGGTGTATAGTTTATTTCTTTACTATAATCTTTCAATTCTATTTTTGCCATCGGTTTAGATTTTTCCCAATGTATTAAAGGATTTTCACTAAAATTCTCTAAAATTCTTTGTTCTATAGATTTTTCTTCCCTAATTGTTAATGTTGCTAACATGTGTTCTATTTTTACTGGTTCATTATTTTGTAAAAATTGTACTTCTTCTTTATGTTTTTTCTTCTGAAATTTCTCATCTTTTCTTTTATATGGACTTGTTATTTTACTCCTATAGCTTGATGTTTACAAGGTGTTGTTAAAACTAAAGCTTTTTCTATGAAAGTAAAAGGATAATATTTTTCTAAAAAGTCTAATCCTAATATTATATCACATTGAGGTTCATTATATTGATTTAATTCTTCGATTTTTAATTCATAATTTCCTATTTGTATCATTACATTTCTTGCTTCTAATTCTAACATATGTATTTCTCTTCCTGCTGATTCCATTCTAATAACTCTATTTTTTCTTTTCCACATTTCAGGCGGTAATACATTATATTTTGCTACTGTTAAATTTGCTCCTGTATCTACTAATGCATGATATTTTCTAGCTCTGTATCTTTCATAATTAAATTTTATTAATATATAATATAATGGTCTTTCACTCATATTCTAGATAATATTTCCAATTTCTTTTTCATATTCTTTCTAATCATTTCTCTCTCACTTATTCTTCTTTTAAAATCATCTATGACTGGATGTCCTGGTCGTCTAATGTTTAATTTTTCTATTACAGTGCTTTGTTTTTTACTTGCTTTAATCATTTTCTTAATTAAGAATCTCATCATTGCTTTATCAGTTTCTAAGACTTCAATTATATTATTATCACATTGGTAAAATATTTTCCCTATCATTACTTGGTTTGGTGCTTTTCCAACCATTCTTCTTTCTTGTATAATACTCGTACTCTTCTTCATATCCTGTTTGAATAAAATTTCTATTAAACTCTAGATAACAATTCTAATCTTCTTTTAAATATATTCATTGTTAAAAGTCTTTGTTGCCACAAATCATAAATTTCTTGTATTTCTTCTCCTGCTTGGTTTACTATTAAGGGATTATTAGATTTTTGTGCTTCTTCAAATTGAAAGTGCAGCTAAATCACCAAGAGGGGGGGTGAATTGGGGTTTTTAAATTCTTTTCTGAGTATGCTCTATTTTAAAAAAAACTTGATGAAACAAAATTGAAAAGAGTATGAGGAGAAGAAGAGCAGAACACAAAGAAATTATCCTGGTTCGGTCCAATCTAATGACCTACGTCCAGTCTCCAGTCACTCTGGGATTTTCACTAACTTTTTGACAATTACAGACACTGCAAACGAAGGACGATTCACAACCTTGAACTCGCTCCCCCTTACAAGTTGTAATTGAATAACCCAATCTCAAAGTCCCACTACTTTGAGATCTTTTCCAGAAAAAAATTTACAATGAAAGAACTCTCTTTGAAGAGTGGATTTCAATGATTACTGAAGTACAATGTGTCTAAGTTACAATCAAAAGATAGAAGCAGCTCTTTTTTCGAGTAGAGTGGTTGTAACTCAGTTCTGTATTCTTTAGGTTGAATTCTTCAGTTATTTATACTGGTTTGAGGCTTGTGAACGTTATAGATCCGTTGGGTCTTCCTCTAATTCGAAATTATAGCTATTGCTGGAGTTATAATCATTGATTAAGCAGCTGAAATTGTTCCCTATCTGAAATATAGCCGTTGGGAAATCATTCGCAGATTTGTTTGCTTGATTCTTGTTTTCTTTTCCATGTTGGTTTTGTCTGAAGAACGTTGAGGCTCAATTCATGGAGATTTTGACCGTTTGTATAACGGCTATCCACATATTCAGCAAATTTCCTAAAATGACTCTTTATTTGAATCTCAATCAATTTCAAAGCCTTTCTGTATTCTCACGAATAAACACGTTAGAACAGCTCGGTTACAATGATAAATGATACATATAACATATAAGATCAATGGGTATCTTAAACAAAGATCATTGAATCAGAATTTGGCAAGGTTTAAACGAAACAACGTTTTTCTGATAATTCACCAAAACTCGAGTTTTTGAAGATCAAAACTGGAGTTATGAACTGTTCATACTTCATAACCGGCGGTGTTCAAACCAAAACTGGCAGTTATCAGAGTTTGGAGAAATCAATCCTCTCGGGTTGCCCAAAACTCGAGTTTTGCTTCTCAAAACTCGAGTTTTGAACTTTTCATGTGAAAACATGATTTAAGTTCAAAACATGAAAACTGGAGGTGTTGGTTCATAACTGGCGGTTTTCAATTTTGAAAAGATTAAATGCTCTCTGCCTTGGCAAAACTCGAGTTTTGGTATTCAAAACTGGAGTTTTCATATTTTATGAAAACTTTGATAATACATGTACAGTTGAAAACTGGCGGTGATGAATTAAAACTGGCGGTGATGAACTGGAGAAAACTCAGTTGCTCTCTGTCTCTCCAAAACTCGAGTTTTGGTTCTCAAAACTCGAGTTTTGAACTTTCTTGAAAAGCATAGCAAGTTCAAAACTGGCGGTGATCACGGAAAACTGGAGGTTTTGAAACTTGAAAAAACTTAGGAAACTTTGAAACCTCTCTGCCAGGCCAAAACTCGAGTTTTGGATCCCAAAACTTGAGTTTTGAACTGTTCAAAAGTTCAAAACTGGCAGTAAGTACGAAAACCGGCGGTGATGACTTTTGAGCAGTTTTGCCACAGATCAAAACTTGAGTTTTGAATCCCAAAACTCGAGTTTTCCTCTGATAGCAAGGAAAACTAATTTTTGCGTCCTAAAACTTATTTTTTAGTTTTCAAGTCTTTTCAATTGTTCAATCATCATCAAAACTCATCGAGAACTAACACAAATCTATGATGTGCTTCTAAAATTCTTGCATATTCTATCCTATCAATATCTTTTATAAGTTTTATCATTACTCTGTATAAACTTTTATCTATTGCTGGTACTTTTATCTTATAGTTCTTTGAAACATATATAAATGTTGGGTCTTGATTCATACTCGAGATAATAATTCCAATTTTTCTTTTAAGTGAAGTTTTATAGTCTTACATGAATTCAATCTCCTTAAGTTATGATTAAAATTTATTGGATAATTAATAAAATTTTCAGTAGTTAATCTTGACTTATATAATTGTATTTTCAAATCTAACTTTTTTATTAATATTCTTATTAGGTTTACATCTGCATCTGGAACTAATGTAGTTTCATCTATTTCTCTTTCTATGTCTTGTCTTTTATAGATAAATATTATTCTATGTCTATTTTCATCCCATTCAAGTGTTATGTCTTCATAAATCATGATAACTTTGGTATTATAATTGTTTGATGATTTAGGTTTATCATTATTCTTGTATCTTGAATTCTATATGGTTTTACTAATTCTAAAAAATCTTTTCCTAAAATTATCTTATAGTTTGGTGATAAATTCTCTCTTACTAACAGGTTTAAATTAATTGTATCTCTGTTATTAAATCTTAATACAACATTAGATTTTGTTTGATTTCCTTCTAATATTAGATTATCTTCCGTAAATGCTATGTCTATTTCACTTCTTTCTATATGTTCATTTACTTTTCCTATAATCTCTTTCCATGATGTATCTTATTTTACTTCTAATCTTATATAATTTTCATCTTGTGGTCTAATCTCTCTTAAACTTGAACTTATTGGTCTTTCTGCTAATAAATTTCTCTGATTAAAATTATCTATAATTTCTTGTGATGTATCAATTGTTCTAAGACTTAACTTTCTATTCAAATTATTACTTGATAATGGTCTATTATATTCTAAACTTCTTCTTGGATTTATATTTATATTTAATATTGGATTTTCTGATGTACTTACCCTTAAAAATCTTTGTCCTAATGTGTTATTAGTTATCATTCTTCTAGGGGTATTTTCATAATAATTTCTAGTGTTGTCTAATTCCAATCTTAACATTTCAGGTATAGTAATTTGTTTTGGATCAATTTTAATTTCTTTTATTACAGGCATAAAATATTTATCAATTGTAATTTTTCCTTTATTTTTATTATAAATTTTATGTTCATTTGTAAACACTAGTCCTAACATTGCTGTTATACTTATACTTCTAGATCCTGGTTGTAATCTTACATTGTGTAAATTATGATATACTAATATCGATTTATCCATGTTTTCTTCCGCTCTACTAATTGCAAAATTTGTATTTAAAGTGAATTTTAATTTCTGATATATTAGATTTCCTGCTATCATTCCTAATATACTATCTTCAACATTACTAATTATTCTTTCATCTGTTATTAACAATTCTAATGGTGAATCTATTCCACTTTGAAAATAAGCTTTTACCATAACTTGCACTCCTGCAATATATATTTCAGATATTTCATCTTTAAAAGGTATTTTTGAAATTTCATGTTCAATTAAAGCTTTGCTTATTAAAGGTATTCTCAATACTCCTTCAGTTAAAGTTGATTCTATTGGATATTTCTTTTCTAATACTACACATTGAGATTTTTCTTTTTTCTTATTTTTCAATATTTTACTTACTTTATCTAAGAATTTTTCATCTTTTATGCTATTAACTATCATATCTAAATGTTTTTCTTTTATTTTATCATATTATTCTTTGTTAAATGTTATTCTTCTTTCTCTTGAACTTTCTTCAGTATTTATATATTCTTCATATTCTTGAAATTCTTGGTTATTAGTAATTTCATTGTTTTCTATTTCTTCTGCATTCATCATATTTATATAATTTTTACTTTGATCTATATATTCTTTTTCTATATCATTTTCATCTTCTGAACTTACTGATTCCATTTCCATTTCTTCGGATTCTTCTGTTTCATATACATATGTTAATTTATATATTTCCAATTCATTTTCTATAGGTTCATCAAATTCCATTAAATCCATATCTAAAGATTCTAATTCTAATTCTTCAGCTTTTTCTAAGATATTCATTTTCTTTTTAGATTTTGGTTTATCACAGTTTGTTGCAATATGTCCTAAATCTCCGCAATTATAACATCTGCATTTATAAGGTTTCTTACTTTTATTATTCTTAATATTTTTTCTTCTTTTGAAATATTTATGTGGTTTAAATTTTCTTTTATTTTTAACATTATATTTCCTAAAAAATTTCTTCTTTGGATATTTCTTAAATTTATATACTTTTCTTTTCTTTCTATTTTTTGATAACCATTTATGTTCATTACATCCCCATTTATGTGGTTTTTCTAATTCTGAACACTTTACCATTAATTTATTTAATTTATAATATTTAATGTTTCTCCATGCTTCCTTACATCTATCTGACAAATATTTTCTTAAATATTCTTCTCTTCTTCCCATTGTATCTATTACTCTTACAAAATTTGGGTCATTTTCATTTTCCATTAATTGTGTATAGACTTTTACTAAATCTTCTGAGATTAATCTTGGTAATTTTCTATAAAACATATCTAAATAAATTTTTTTTTTCAGCTTCTACTATTCTTGCTTCATAAAAATATTTTTTGTATTCGCAAATATATTGATTTATATGTGTTGGATCTAAACTACAAATTTCTATTTCATGTAAATATCTAATCACTCTTAAAATCTGTGAATATTCTAGACTTGCAACATTTATTCCTACAAATTCATTTTTTAGAACATTTTCATATTTTGATAATATTGATGTATATATTACTTCTCTTCTTTTATAAGCTGTTTCTTCTAATCTTCTTACTTCCATTCTAAATTCCATTGTTCTTCCTTCCCACCATTGCAAAACATTTCCTACAAAACTTGCTTCTATTATCATGTTAACTGCTTCTGGGTCGATTCTTCTATTTATTAAAGCTATTAATTGTGATTTTTTCCATTCTTCTATTCTTTTTCCATTATCTAAATTACAATCTAAATCTAATCATATTCCAGAATTTGGGATTTGCCTAGTTTCATATTGTTCTAGTGGAGGGGGTATGAATTCTTTTCCAATTGGTTTAGGTTTATTATAACTAATATCAAAAACTGTACTTGAAATATTACTTAAATATTCTCTTACTAAATTTCTTTGTCTTCGCATTTCTTGTTCTCTTGCTCTTCTTTGTATTTCAGGTGGATCTATGTGATTTCTAGATGTTGATGTTTCTTGTTCTTGTTGTGGTTGTTGTTGCTGTTATTGATCTTGTTGTACTTCTAATTGAGCTGATTGCATATTAATTTGATTTTCATTTACTATTTTTAAAATTTTTAATTCTTGGGTTATTTCATCTAAATTTGTTTCATTTTGACTCATAAATCTTTCTATATCATCTTCTGATTCTGAATCTGAGTTTTCATTTCTGGTTTTCATCATGTTTAATCTTCTAGTTTCAGCGTTATTAAATATTCTCATTAATTCTTCAGATCTATCTTTTGTCTCCACCATTTTTAATAATTTATCTCTTGTTTCTACATTCCTTAATACTTGTTCACTCTTATATTGCGTTTATATTCATATTGTATGTTTTTTCCTTTGTTTTTATAAAATTGTTCTAATTGTCTTAAACCATCTACAATATCTGTTTTATTTTTATTAACAGTTTCATAGATTGTAAATAAATTATTGTTAATTACATTTTGTCCTTTCTTAATTTCTTCTGTTATAATTCTAGTTTGTTCTACATTTGTATTTAAATTTTGGTTTAATATATTTCTTACAGTTGTATCTGAATTTTCCTATTCATATAAAGATCTCATCATATTTATCTGAGGATTATTAATTATTGGTTCTAATTTTTCTTGTATTCCTAAAGCCTTTTTTATTCCTTTAATATCATTTTTCATTTCTTTTAAATCTTTTGTATTTTGCCTAATTTCTGCTTTTATTTCATATATTTTTTGTTCTAATGGTTTTGCTAATTCTCTTAATCTGTCTCTTTTATTTCTAATGTCTTCCTTTTCTAAAATTTCTTTAGTTTCTTCTGGTAAATGTCTTATTATTTCATCTAAATTAAATATTTGTAATAAATCTTCTATATTTAAATTTATATAACTTCCTAATTGTTTCATTAAATACATGTTATTCCAATTCATCTGATTAATTGAATATTCTCCTTGACCTCCTAATATTACAAGTTTCTATTTCCTTTTCTTGCAATAAATAAGAACTATCTGGTAACTTATCATATTCTATTTCATACATTCTTGGTTCTAACTTTTTAATTATATTCATAACTACAACTAATTAAATACACAATAAAATTTCTATTTAATAACTACTAAACAATCAATAATAATAAGATCTCTCTTTTTCGTGAAGAAGATAAGTTATCACTGCAACTTCAGAGGATACTTGAGATAATCTTCAAACAACAATATAAAATGCACTAAAATGAACAGAATAAGGTAAACTTTAACAATATCAATACAAAAAGGGATCAAACTTTGGTTTCATATTATCATTAATCCATAGCTCTGATACCATATAAAGCGAACAGCCAGGTATACGCATACACACATATACATACATATATCTACACACATATATACGCATATACATGTACATACATATATCTACACACATATATACGAACCCACACACACACACACACACACACACACACACACACATATATAGACACATACACATATACATACATATATACGAATCCACATACACACAAATATATATATATATAGACACACACATATAAACACACACACACACATGTGTGTGTATAACAAGATCATTATTTCAATTAAAAAGCGTGTGGAAAGAAAAATTTTAAGTCGGAGAGATATGTGGTAGGGGTTGTTAATTTACTTTTACTTATATCATTTTAAATTTATATAAGGGCATTTTAAGAAAATGAGTAAAATTTACTAATTTAACTTCTTTCCTTAATCTACCCAAAATTAGTTAAATATGTCCTATAATTAGAAACGGGGGAGTATTTAAAATAAATTAGGAATTTCCAAGACCGGAGAGAGCTCATTGTGGATTTCAAGTATTCCAAGCGTAAAGACATTTCAATGGTAATTTAAGGTCTGTAGACTAGAGGCTTGCCTCCTTCTATAGTAACAGGAAGAGAGACAAATAATACCCCCTCCTACGTTTAATATAAGAGCAAGTTGGCCTTAAATATAAAATATCAATCCATATTATGCCTCATATTTATTATTTGTTTTTTTTAAAATTATCCTTTAAGTGTACATGTTAAGAAAGTTTGCATCAATATATAGTTTCAATACAAATTATTTTAATGGGTATTTAGGAAAAACAACACAAATTTTTAACATATAACTATTTCTCTTAATCAACCTAAATTAGTTAAGTAGATATTATACTAAAACCAAGGTAGTAATTAATATTAAATTCAAAAATGGGAGATAAAGACCAAATATATATCCAGCTCCCACGTACTTTAAATTAAACAAGTTGGGATTTTATTATAGATACTAATATAATAAGCACGATACAAACTAGAAAACCTTGAAAATCGTAATATATTTCCAATAATGACCTTCTAAATAAGACAAGTTCATGCATAATTAACAATAAAGTATGGTGAATAACCCGTACAACTTGACATAGTCTTGTTAATAACCTTTGAAATCGAACTCTTGCTTAATGGCACATTGCTTTCTACAGTATGCAACAATAATAAATTTATTAGCTAAGTTGTGTTTTGATACTTACCAAGGATTCCTAGGACGAAAGGTTTGGCTTCGCCTGCGCAAATCAAAGTTGCCGGCGTGGACCCACAATGCGGAGAGACATATACACTAATTAATACTTATCAGGTTCTAAATATAGGACATAGTTCATAATACAGATTGTACTACAAATTATATCTTATATTTAAGATTAGATGTAATATCAACTTCATAGTGAGCAACAAAAATCACATAAATCAATCAGCAGCCAGTTCCACCAATAGGTTGGGATCCATCTAACTTCCTATAGCTTCATATTACTTTCACGAGAAAAAATGAAAAAAAAAGTTATATAGGAACAAAATCCCCCCAAACTAGATTCTTCATTTAGAATGAAAGAAGTATTTCGAATCCTTAACTTTTACCATGTTTGAATCATTTTTGGGTGTCCCAAAAGTGCTTATTCAGGTAAGGTGAGTTAAAACTAATCTCACATATTTATTTCGTATGCTATAAATCACAATTAAGAATGCTACTTTTTGGGGGGGGGGGGGTAAAAAAATGGTGGCAAGTGTACAACCACTCTGGGTTCTGGAGTGGCAAGAACGACCCTCCCAACAGTAGTAGCTTTATATAAGACGGATTACGAGTGGTTTAACCACAGCTCGAATCCTAGACCTCTTAAGGAAATCCAGCGCCACATTCCGCTTAACCAACCACATGTTGGTTTTTAAAAAAAAATGCTCCATAAAAATGCTACTTTTGAATGCTATAATCATTATTCCAAACGAGCACACATCTCACCCCCTCCACCACCACCACATAACTTTGATATCTTGCGCGTAACGAATGCGTGCGAATAACATAGCACGAAAGATTTACAAGGCAGTCCATAAATGATGTCAAGAATTGCATTAGTTCCTTTGCTTGTTTCTCTTTATCTTATTCCATTTCAATGTGCAGCAGAACAACAACTTGAGGTGAGAGCTTCTTACTGGACGAGGGGTGGTGGTATTTCCATTTCTGAAATCGACGCCACACTATTCACTCACCTCATATTTATTGCAGCTTATGTCGACCTTAAATCCTTTGAGATCTCACTCCCTCCATTAGATGAGCTGGAATGTAAAGCATTCTCCGACAAGGTCAAAGAAAATAACCCATCCATCAAAACACTTCTAACTATTTATGGAAAAGGCAGGGATACATATGCCGCCATGGTGAAAAATTCTTCTTCAATAAGTTCCTTCATCCAGTCTTCACAAATAAAAGCTAAGACATGGATTTGATGGCGTCGACCTTCACTGGCATCACCCTCGCACAAAAAATGATATGCAAGGTATGTCAACTCTTTTACGGGAGTGGCGTGTCTATTTGGATGCTCATGATCTAGAACTGCTCTTAACAGCCACTGTTCCATATTCACCATATTGGTCATTTAATCACTCTATTTATCCTATTGACTCAATGGCAACAAGCTTGGACTGGGTACATCTTAGAACTTTTTCTTACATTATTGGTCGGACGCCACTTGTCACAGCCGCACATTCAGCTTTATATGACCCTTCAAGTATATATAGCAGAGACTTTGGGATTAAAAACTGGATTCATGGGGGTTTGATGCCTAGCAAGATGGTTTTGGGGCTGGCATTCTTTGGGTATGCATGGAATCTAAGTGACCCTAATAACAATGCAATAGGAGCGCCTGCGACAGGTACAGCCCAAACTAAACATGATTCGGGGCTGATGACATACAAGGAAATCAAAGGTCAAATTCAATCATGTCCCGACAACATAAAATAAAATCATACATATGAAATCTACACCTGGTCATGTGGATCAACTTGCATAGTATATGACAATGTTGATACAATCAAAACTAAGGTGCCTTACGCCAAGGAAAAGAAGTTGCGCGGTTATGTTGCCTATCAAGTTTCCTATGACGACAATTGGTTGCTTTCCCGTGCAGGTTGTATCTCTTGAATTCTGATGCAAATCTTTTTTCCCCTTCGGTACTAAAATTAAAAAGTAAAAGTTAGTTTACAACATTGCCAAATCCAAGTTTCCTACATCTTTATAGTTCAAATTATAGTAGAACACAAATAATTTTACAAATCTGCAAGGGTTGGTATCGTAAGTAAAGGGGATTGGTATTTTGAGCCAATTTTTTTTTTTTTAAAGTAAAGGGGATTGGTATCCAAGATCTTTTAAAATCCTAAGGTCCATATTAACGAAATCTCTCTAATTTACATCACACAGACATGCATAGTTGATAGGCAATATAGTATCACCAATAATTTACACAATGGAACGTTTACAACTAAAGGGAAAGACAAAGACCACAGGGCACGTTTGCTAAAGATTATCTTGGCTACAGCTGTCGTATCTGTCTTGCTATTAGGTTTCCTAGTCTACATCCTAAAGAGAAGAATGTTCAAATTAAAAGGTAATATAGTCAGCTGTGTTTACTTATTCTCCATTCACAACCGCTTACTTTCTCTGTATCTTCTTGCAAATCAGGTAAAGAAGATGCAGAAGATTTGAATGCTAATGCTCTGGATGTTAAAGTCTTTTCTTTCTCTGACATTGAAAGGGCCACAAATCGATTCTTAACTGAAAATCAGATTGGAGAAGGTGGTTTTGGAATTGTTTATAAGGTAAAATTCAACACTTGTGGTTTGACTTCTTGTGTAGGTAGTGAGATTTTTATGCTAATCTGCAGCCATGAGACATCCACCATAATGCAGCTGATTTATCATAAGACTTCATATCAACTACATGGGGTCGACTACATTTAGATTATAAGAATTTGAAGCAAGTGAAGCATTGAATCTTTTTTTAATTATTTTTTTTAATTTTAATTTTTAAAAAAACATTACAATGGCATGCATAATATTTTATCACTAAAAAGTTACAAGCACCCAAAAACAAAGGAATTATCCTAGGCTTCAGGATTTGGATAATTTATTTCACATATTATGCTAAAGCTTCCTATTTCAAATTTTCCAACTTTTAAAAGAATATATTCTTGCCACATCCAGCCAAGACTCCAATAATTTTTGTTTCTCTAGGGTATATTACCTGATGGTGAGGAAATAGTAGTGAAAAGACGATCAAAAGGATCCAAGCAGGGATTTAAGAAATTCAAAAATGAGACAACACTCAATGCAAAACTGCAACATGTCAATCTTGTTCGTCTGTTGGGATACTGCAACGATAGGGAAGAACAAATGTTGGTTTATGAGTATATGCCAAACAAAAGTCTTGACTTTTATCTCTTTGGTCAGCAATCTTTACAACTCAAAACTATATGTTAGAGTGCATATGTAGCATGCTTCATTGGAGTCTGTAAATAGGGCGTGTCAGTGATAACATTAAATTGCTTTAGTATACAGGTATATATAGAGTTCTTAATTATTCAGAGATATATTTTGCTGACTAGTGCTTTTCTAGCTTTCTCAATTTCTTGTTCATCAAGTGCTTTCATGGAAACTACTTATCTGCTGTCCTTCCCAAGCTAATGTCAAGATTCTACTCTTTTAAAGGATGAAACCCAAAGATTGAACCCAACCCTCTATCAGATGAACATAATATACCCACATATTGTTTTCTATTTTTTTTTCTTTTTCTTTTTTGGAGAAGACGTTTTTTTTTTTCTATTCTTGAAAGTTAATGGTATATCTAAACTTTTGCGAATTGATTTCCACATAGACCCTACAAAGAAACATATTTTTGATTGGGAACAACGTGTTTGTATCATTGAAGGAATTACTCAAGGGCTTATCTACCTTCAAGAATATTCTAGATTGACAATAATTCATAGAGACTTGAAAGCTAGCAATATTTTATTGGATCATGAGATGAAGCCAAAGATTTCAGACTTTGGCATGGCAAGACCATTCAACAAACATCAACATGAAGAAAGCGCCAGCAAACTTGTAGGGACATAGTGAGTATCCTATTAGTAGCTCTCCATAATAGAATTTTTATATCTATTCCATTGATTCACTTCTATGTTACATGGTTCTTCATCTCTTGTAGTGGCTATATACCTCTTTGAATATGTTGAGAAAGGATTGTACTCCATTAAATCTGACATTTACAGTTTTGGTATCATCCTCCTACAAATTATTAGTGGTAAAAGGATCTCAAACTTATATGGAAAGAGCAATGATTTGAACCTCTTAGAATATGTAAGTTATGGATTTTGTTTTTCTAAAAATAAACATTCACTCTCAACTAATTACTTTGTTTCCCAAATCTCTTTAGGCATACATGCTATGGAATTCAGGGAAAGGCATGGAATTCATGGATTCTGCACTTGATGATACATCCTCTCAATGCAAATTGATCAGAATCTTGGAAATTGCTCTCCTCTGTGTCCAAAAAAATGCAGAAGATAGGCCATGCATGTTAGAAGTAGGCTCAATGCTAAGAAACAAAAGCAACTTCATAGCAATCCCAAAACAGCCAGCATATTCAAAGGTAGGAAATGAAGAGGCATTGAAGTTTATTAAGCAGCCAGAAATTTTCTCATGAAACGAAACAACAATATCTCCCGTTTGGGCTCGATAGCACTTGACAATGTTACATCTTATTTTTTGGAATATTTTTCTAAGATTATATAAGATCTTCAAAGAAAAAATGTAGCAAAAATGTTTGAACTTAATAAGTGCCATACCCCATTGGGGTAATCTGAACGGCATGTAATACAAGAGACTGATCACCTTGTAAGCCTCATTGACAAATTCAATTCTTCCCTAATTTCCAGTAGTAACTTATTATTTCATTGACACTATTTACTTGAATAATATCATAACATATATTAATACTCTATTTAATATGCTTTGAAGAAATTTTATCAGAAGCTCCATAAAAAAGTGGACTTCCCAACATTTCTACAATAGTGAAATAACCACTAACACCAAAAAAGAGAGCTACACTCTCAATTCAAATCCAAATACAAACAAAAAGGGGTACAATCCTACCCATGAGCTGCCTGGAGTTACATTTAAACCTTTGGTTATTGAAAAAATTGACCCTCAATATATTAACATAAATGAATCCACTCAATCTAAAATGTGAAAGTGTTAAATAAAACAACAAAGTACAGTTGCTAAAACAAACTGGGACAGTAGTTACCCCTTAACAACCATTTGGACAAGATTTCTACCTTGTATGCTAAAAGGTTAAGAGACCAGATTTCGAACTATTATATACTAACATAGAATTGAGTGTCTTAGGATAAGGTCCACCCAAGGTTGAAACTATCATGAATAGCAATCTACTACAATTATCGTTCTATATTTCTTTCAAGCATTTTAAGAAACACTTGATAGGCACTAGTTGACAAACCCATAAAACAGACATCCCAACATTAAATCCTTTCCACCAAGCAGCATACAAACAAGATTGGATTCCACCAGACACTTCAATAAGCACTATCATAAATTTCACACCGAAATCTCCAATCCCAAATACAATGGAAGCTTGAAGAGGAACGACTATAACCTAACCACAGCCCACAAATTTGAATAGGCGGTGCTACGAGAATATGATAAGAATACCTCATAAGACGAGTTATAAATCACTTCAATTCTTTTTCACAAGCCGTCGAAACTCTAGCCGAGAGAAACGATTAGCATAGCGATAAGCTTTGGAACAAGCCGGATGTAACAAAAGAGAAGAGTGAGCTTGGCAGTCGCACCAAACCACCACGGATCAGATGCCCACATGAGGAAGAAAGGAAGGAGAGAAAATGAGTTCAGTTTGAAGCATGCACGAACTGACGAACTGTAAGAAATTTCTTCCCCTCCTTAATGAGTTTATCGGATTGGGACACTTGCGCGAGTTCACATATGTTATAATTACATTCTTATTACATGCTTATACCTTTAATTTAATAAGAGGTATAAATATATTTTTTTAATATTGTATTTGTTTAGATTTAAATTATATGTCGCTTTTTGAGATATTTTTTGTACTCAGTATCTCAAATTAATTAATTTCCATAATAATGGGGTTATAGACAAATACAGACTGGAAATTAATTAATTTGACATACTGGGTGCCAAAACATCTTTAAAAGCATCATACAATTAAAATTTAAGCAAATACAATATGTAAAAAAATTTAAAAAATATGCTTATACCTCTAATTAAAGATATAAGTATGTAATAAACATGTGAACCCACTTGCGCAAAAAGATTGGTGTCCATAAATCCTCCTGACGAACAGTAACGGCTCCGGATGATAGCTTCAGAAAAATAAAACATAATAATAATAGTAATAAAAATTAATTAAAATAGATAATTATTTCATGAGATTTTTATATGGGAAAATTTCAGAAAAAACATTTTCAAAATTTAAACATTCTAGATCCGTGGTTTACTACTAAAATAAATTGTGAATTACTAATAAGTATAGCCAATACATAATGTATAATAAGGGGAAAAAAAGTAATTTGAGATTTAAATATATTGAAGGTATTTTTCTATAATTTTTCCATTTTTATAATCAAAATTTTATCATGAAATTAATATTTAGAAAAACATTTTAAATCAGGTAAAAATCATTTTTAAATTAATGACTATTTTTATAAATTCATTAAACTTTTTTTGACTATTTTTCTTTAGTCTTTACTATCTTTTATATGATAAAAATAATACCAAGTAGATTATTATTTTCAAGAGATTTATATAATACTGAAAATTGGGCAAAAACCCCTACCAAGTGACCCTTTCAAAATATTTCCTAACAAATATTCCACATTCAATATTCCTACCTATTATTTTATGGAGTAGTTTTATGACAAACAATATCTAGCTATTATTTTTAAGAGATAAGATATTGTCACTATCAATTTTATGTCACTACCAAGTTACTACCACTTTTTCACCATTAGATTAGAATCTCATCTACTTTTATTATTTCTCTCTCCTATTGAGATTCTCATCTAGTGGTGAAAAAGTGGTAGTGACTTGGTAGTGATATGAAATTGGTAGTAACAATATCCTAACCCTATTTTTAAATATTTTCTATTGTTCTTGAGATTCTCCTCTTTTCTTTATTACAAAATGATGCACCTTTAAAATTTGGTTTCCGTTCTGACCCTTCTCTCTGTTTTCTCATCCTCTCCTTCGTTTCATCTGAAATTTATTTCCCCTGAATCTCTCTTTCTAAGAAGTCGAGAAAATGTTACACGACGATACCATACCTCTACACGAATCGTCGCAGTCGGACATTGATGAGATCGAGAACCTCATTCGTGCGAGCATCCAATCGGGCCCCTCCACGGTTCCCGCTGCCAAACCTCCCAGTCCTACTCGAGCTTCAATTCCGATATCTTTGTCTCATTATGGGCCTTCTAGTATTCCACCTCCGTCAAAATCTTCCAATCAGAAGTCACCTCTTATCGCTCCTCCTCCAATTCCATCTCTGTCCAACAATGCCGGTGGATTCGGCTCACGTCCAAACACGTTGACGGAGCCGGTCTACGACACCGTGAAAAGAGATCTAATGAGGATTGTTAATAATCTGAAGCAAGTTGTGTTTCCTAATCCCTTCCGTGAGGACCTTGGGATGGCTCTGAGAGATTGGGATCTTTGGGGACCCTTCTTCTTCATTGTTTTCTTGGGTCTTGTTCTTTCTTGGTCTGCATCTGTCAAAAAGGTATGCATGTGGTTGTTGCAAATAGTCTCAAGAATAAGTTCATTTACAGGGTTTAGGAATTAATTAATTGAGCATCTTCTATTCTTTTTCCAATTGATCGAGACCGTGAAACTAACACCTTTTGCATCCCTGAGCCGTTATGATAAGAAGAGTGAATAATGTAGGAATCGCTATAATAATCTAGTTCGGGATTATTTACTGTTTAAGATTTTGATTTATTTCTTGGATTTTGATTTCTCTATATCTAGTTCCTAGCATTGTTCTTAAGAAAACAGTCAAGAAAAAGGTATAATGGGAAGGGAAAATCCCTTTCAAGGCACTATTTATCAAAAAAATTCTAGAAAAAACCTAAAAATTCTGAAAATTCTAAAAAAAGTCTCAAGATTCTGAAAATTTCAGAAAAGGTCCTTCAGAATTTACGGAGTTGTTAATCGCGTTGATATAGTTATTAACTAGGTCGATTTAGTTGTTTAAAAAAAATTTAACAACTAAATCAGCCCAGTTAACAACTATATCAGTACCCCGCTAACAACTATATCAGCCCTGTTAACAACTCACGTTAGGCCTTTTCTGAAATTTTTAGAATCTTAGGGTCTTTTCTGGAATTTTCAAAATCTTGAAGTTATTTCTAAAATTTTTAGAATCTTAAGGCCTTTTCTAAAATTTTTTTGATAATATGGACCTTAAAAAGCATTTTCCCGAATTGGGGAAGGAAGTGGGTCCTGTCATGTGGGTGATGCCATGTGTTTGAGAGAGAGAGATTGACAGTGACAATTTATTTTAACTCCTCCTTTTCCGTTGTCCTATGGCTTATCACGTCAGGTCTATTATTCCCCATATCATTTCACTATGTTTATCTATCTATCTATATATTGATCAAAGTTCTTTGTGGATGATCCTTAGTGGTAAATGTTGTATTGGACCCTTTAAAAGGGTTCTAATTCCTACTCATTTAATCCTGTTTTATTCATTTGGAGGGGTTCTAGACTTGTGTGATCTTCCTGTTTGAAGATTCTGAACTATACGTCAGAACGACGTCGAGTAAGCTGCATGCTTTTAGTGGTCCAATCATACAAGCCCCACCAAGCCAATGGGATTTGGAAATTTTGGAACCATTTATTTATAGGTGCAACAAAATGACACACCACTTTTATTTTTTGTGGTATGGTGAAATTTTTCTCATTATTTATCATAATCTTTAATTTATATCTGTTCAATTAATCTGTCTCATCTTCTCAATCAATAATTTCAGGTTGACTCATAAAGGATTATGAGAAAAACAAAAGCTAATGAGACGATATGTTTCTAGACATGTACTTCACTCTTAGAAAAGCTAACTTAATTAGCCAAAGCTGGGGCAAAACGTTACTCGTAGTTTTAAACTTGGAAATCAGAAGGGCAAACAAGGATTTTAAATACATAAAGGAATTGAAGATTTACTGTGGGTGTATTTTCAAGGCAAATCGCCTTTGTAACCTTCGAATATTGATTTTGGTTTAATTGGCTTTAATTTATTTGAATCCCCAGTAACTGTTAATTTTGGTTGTTTGTCAGTCTGACGTCTTCGCTGTTGCATTTGCGTTACTTGCTGCTGGAGCTGTAATATTGACATCGAATGTCCTGCTTCTTGTACTAGTCTCTTCCCTTAATATAGTATGAGCTTTTATTAGTCTTTTTTACAGGGCAAAAGAAATCTATTATCCTTTTTATTACACAAATAGGCCCAAAAATATTAAATCTAACAAGCCCCACGTTAACTGTTTTATGATGATCAACCCTGAATTGGCAAAAGAGTTGGACACTCTCGGGGATTCAATTAAGGAGTTGTTTAAGGCGTTGAAGAGGTATTTTAGCTCATAAGTGCCTAGATTAACGTTTGAAAGTAATAGATGATTTGTCCTGTCCAACATTAGTATCACCTAGGAGGAAGAGAGATTTCGTTCTGCCCTTAGATCGTGGATGAACTCAATCCTTTTCCTTAAATTTTTGTAACAAAAAAAAGAAAAAGACCAATTGGACCTTCAAACTCTTGGTATGAGAGGGTTAAAAAATTTGGGCGGGACTAGGAACAATTGAAATATAAATCATACCAACATTTAAAGGTCTGATTACAATGAAAATGTCGTATGCATAAAAAAACAAAGAAAGACAAATGTCATATTCATCCCAAAAATGGATCAAAACAAAGCAACCTAGACATATGAACTGCATTCAAATTTCTGAAAGCCCAAGAAATCCGTAAGTCATCTTCACTATCCTGATTTTGATAGTTGTGGACTTGTGGGCATCATAGTACTGCTGGGGTGGTGTTCAATGTGAGCCTAATTCTTTCAGGCTCCTTCATGTAAAATACACTAGGCTAGAACCATTGCCTAATCAACAAACAAGCGTTGGTCCGAGTGAAAAGTTATTTATAACTAAATCCGACAATGCTTTTATTTGATTTAGTCAAATAACCATACATTTAAAAAAAAGAAAAAAAAATCTCGCATAACTTTTGGACTAACAAAACAATCATCAGTTGTGGTCATCATCATCATATGGTTATAAATATACTGATTTGTATTTCAATGATGATAAGATAGTGTTTATGCATGGCGGCCAAATATGTGACAGTGTTTAGTGGTTGAGTTGAAAATTTCAGGGTGGAAGGATTATATTCTTTCAGAGCCTGAGCCTACTGGGGTACTGCCTCTTCCCACTGGACGTGGGTGCATTAATCTGCATGTTGAATTATAGGAATGCGATGGTCAAAATAATTGTGGTAACCATAACGTTGATATGGAGCTCCTGGGCTGCATATCCTTTCATGAGTGCTGCAGTCAACCCAAGCAGAAAAGCTCTTGCCCTCTACCCACTCTTCCTCATGTATGTTTCTGTCGGTTTCCTTATAATTGCCATTAATTGATTGATTCTTGGCTTTTGTATGTCTATATCTTTTGTCACTTGTGCTCTAAGATAAAGTCACAGCTCACAAGTCACAAAGATTCGAGAGAGTTTTTTTGTTAGTTGTCTAGAGTCTAATACAATCCTCCTCTCTTATCTGGGTTTGTGAATCACTTTAAAACGTAGGCTAGATAAGGCGAGGAGTAAATTTTTTCTGCTATTCCATCATAGAGCCATATTCTCATGTTTAACATCATTAAAATCCGTTTTTTTTCCCCAGTGTTAAACGGGTTCCTCGTTTCTACATAATGAGCCCTAAATTCAAATTATTCAAATTAAGATAATGTGGTCCAGATGTAATATTATTTTTATTTTAGTAAATGCCAAAAATTTAATATTTTAACTAGTAATCTACTAAAAAAAATATTTTAAAAACATGAATTAACTCTTTAATTTGAAGGTATGGAAAAATTTATTTTCAAGGATCCGCACCCATGCATATAATTTATCATAAATTACAAATAAGGAATAATGCTAAATGGTACAAATAATTTATCATAAATTACACATAAACACATCACATCTATCTGTTTAACTCCCATGGTCGGGGAAAATTGTCTTTCTATTGTCGTAATGTGTACAATTTTTCATTCACCAAAGAATAAACTACAGTATAGCTAATAATTAATAAAACTGGCTTACCCTATTCAACTACAAAACATGGGGTGCAATCTATTTTTTGAATATCTAGTAACTTTGAAGGTTGGAGTAAAAACAAGGAAAAAAAAACATGAGCAATTTTACAATGATCAGAGGATGGGAATTTAGTCTCTTTTGGGAAGATATGATCTGTTATGAGCAAGCGCAAAGCCCAAAGATAGAACCATTGCCACCAGGTAACCAGTTATCGCTCCATAGCTTACAGAGATAGGCCATTCCTGCAAAATATCATTTGACATTTCAAACCTTCAGCATCAAATTTTGAAGAACTTAACGCAAAGAGTTGCTGTGGAATCAGATGAACATTACATAATTTTTATATCACCATGATCCTAATAGATTTTCAGTTTGCAGCTTAGAGGAAAGATTATTGCACACTAGAGGAAAAATTTAAAAGGCCAAACAATAAACAAGGAGCTTGAGTTATCTGGGCAATAATCCTCCAACATTGTATGTTTGCAATCACAAGGTTTATCTTGGATGGAGGAAAACTTTGGATCATTAGTAAACCTACTAATGGGATTGAAGGTGAAACTATCAGAAGATTTGGTTGCTGCAGTTGATTCTTCTTCACCTTTTCGAACCAATCCCATGAAGCATCAAAAGGAATTTAATTCTATAACCCTATTTAAGCAAATGATGGCTTGCGAACGTGTCTGTGTAGAGAGGGGTCTCCAGAAGAAAGATTACCTGCCATGGCCTCTCCCAATCAAGTGGCATTGGCCAGGCTCCAAACCAGCCCCCAATAATTGCTCCATGAGCTGGTAGACAAATCAAATACTCAACCGATCCATTAGGCCTGAGTGTAAAAAAGGTGGGAAGATATATCAAGATTTAATTCATATTAATAAAATGAAGGGTTTAAATAGAAAGATGATAAGCCTAACCCACTCTGGGAAATAATTTAATATATACCACCATCACTACCCTAAAATGAACTCCCAACCGATGAAAAGAGCATTTAAAAAATCAAGCATGGGAAGATAATAGGTAGTATCAATCACCAAGGAGTAAAATACTTTTATTACCCATAAAAGAGAGAGGAACATACTTTGTCTGTGCAAATATACGTCTCCAATCAGCCCATGATGAACCAAGAACAGATGAAGCTGGAACTGTCTGCCATAGTACAAGATGTCAGTTGATACATATACCACATACTAAACCATGGGTTTGTAACTCACAAAACAGAACTATCCCTTCAAAAGCTGTCTTTTGCTCAGTGACAAGAAGCAGGCTACAAGTAGGTGACAAAAAATCTCAATGGTCAAGAACGTTTCAAGTAAAATGTGTGAGCGGACATTGTATTTGTGAAAGTGGTTAGTACAGTTTACATATTTTCACTTCTTTTACAGTACAGATCAGTTATCTATGATTTTAGAGTTTGTGGCAACATTTTTTATACTATACATAACTAGAATTGCAACCCATCTGTTATTCTAAATTAACTTTCAGTTTTAGGGAAATATAGTTCATTTTGATCAATCTAGGAAAAGGTAAAGAAATGCGAAGATGAAACGATGAAAAAATCTAATGTACCATGAGTATAATTGATGCAGAAAGCATGTGAGATTGACGAAATGAAATTTAAAACTGCTATAATATTTTCAAGGTGCTGCTAAACAAATAAATGACAGTGAAGTAGGCACTCACTGTAAATAATGACATCATAAGAGACCAGTTAACTGTCTTTGGTAGATACCTGTCCCAAGAAGATATACAGAAATCATAATGGAACAGTTTAAAAACTACTGGACACCAAAAGGAAACGTAACTGGCCAGATCAGAAGGCACAGAATATAAAATCATAGGTCACAATGCCCAGTATTATGGATATAAAACATGAACTCTATACCACTTATTTCACATACTGTATTGTGACAGGCGCCCCCAAAGCAATAGCTCCTAAAAAATTTATTGCTGCCCCTGTTTAGTAAAATTTAATATTTTCTCAACAAACTTATCATAAGGTAATACTGCTGAGAAGCAAAAATACCCATGTTATGATCAAAGAATATAAAAGATCCAATGTAGACAGAGCAAGTGTCGTAATCAAGGAAAAACTTTACGAGCATATATAGCTTTCACTTGGGTTGTTAACTCTAAACAGCATGGCAAGAAAATATCATAAAGGAGTATATGGAGATTAGCCAAATCCCAGCAGAGGAGGAAGACATGACCAGTGTTTCAACTAACCTACTGGCAGTGCCACAAAACCTCGTCCTACTGCTCGTAGGTACTGCAGAAAAGCAAACGAGGAAAAAACAATAGTTAAAACAACCAAAAGTATAAATTAGGTAGGGAAGAGATCAAAGTGCGTAAACATCAATTTAGCCTTGTCTTCATTTGCACTCCCCCAAAAATGGAGAAAAATTTGAAAGAAAATGCAGCCCCAATTTTACCGTGCAATGTTTACGATTCCGTCGGTATCGACTGTAGAGAAGTATCACAATTGGCAGTTCTATAATCTAAATGATGTAAATAAAAAGAATCAGAAACAATCCGAAATTGATAAATACAACGTAAAAAGACAGAGAATCAAACTGTACCCAGATCAAAAGTAAGGTGTTAGAAGGGTCAGTGACGAGGTGGATGGAGCAGATGTTTTTAGCCACCCAGAGAGCAAAAGCCAGGCCAAACCCGCATAGCAGTTGTACGGTGAAGGCCTCTGAAGTTGAGATGGAAGAGGAGCCATCGATCGCTGAGGCCTTCGTTGCCGTCGTCTTCCACATGCTTCGCCGGCAATCGGAGGAAGAAAGTTTTAAGTTTTGGACATCCCGTGAAAACCCAATCAAGATAGCTCAGATTGGGCATGGTCCAATTAACTTCAACAAAACTATAAGACCCGTTTGGTTCCTTTCTAACCACAGTATTAACAATAATTATTATATTTTAATATATTCAATATTTCGGTTTTCGGCCAAGAAATTTTGGTTCCATTTGGCCCGTTTGTTTCAAATCCTATCTGTTTGTTACAGGACCGGGACCAGGAATTCCCGGTTTGCTAGAAAAGGAAAAAAAGACTGCATTTTAATTTTAAATTAAAAAAAGAAAACATTGCCACTGCCACAGAATCATACAACATACCATTGAACTTGGAATTATTAATCATCACTTCAGGTATGTCAAAAAGTCAGTAAAAACAAGAAATCAATGTGCAATTAAAAGAGGAAAGTTCAGTGATGTACATTACAATACTACTCATTGAAGGAAACTAAAGGGGGAAAAAAAACAGAGATAGCAAAACGTAACGCATACCAAGGCATTTATAAGTCTCAGAATTGAAACATTAAAAGAGGAAAGTTCATAATGGAAAGTATTTTAAACCACGGCCAAAAATCACAAACTCACAAGTCATAATAACCATTGAAATTCTTTTCCAATAGTTTTTGAGCTAGATATTATAATATGAAACGGAGGGCGTAATCATGCAGCCCACTAATAACATATCCTAATTCTGATTTGTGGATCTTATGACCCAACAAGCAGTGCTCAAAACCTTCCCTTTTGTCGTTGGCTCACGTCCTAACCAACGACTTCATTCTTCCAAGTTCCATGCGTTCTTACAGATTAATCTCACACAAACACCCACACATTCCCATCACTTGCTGAACTAAACTATCTAACTAATTGACAAAAACTAATTTCAACTTCTTCAGAAATCATAATCTTCAAACCAGAGGAATTCGATATTGGTGTTGCTCAACTGGGATTGCATTTGAATGACAAAAATCATACGAAAATGAGATTCTAGGACTCATGGGATCCCCACAATTTCCAGAGAAAAACTCAATAGCCATTGGAGGAAAACAATCGCTAAAACTTCAAAATTAAGGATTAAAGCAAAAGAATGTAATAGCAGTGTGAGGGTAAGTGACCTAGAAAGTATTTAATAGTGACAAGACTATATGCACCAGTTCAAATCGCAAATGGAAACGAAGACCTGGCGAGGACGAGCAGAAACAGGGCCCTCGCGAGGGGACGTGGCTCGTGTCCATTGCTTTTATCGTCCTTTGCCGTCCACTTCTCCTAAACTGCGCGGCGCAAAAAGTAAGGTGATGTCTTTTTTTTTTTTTTCTAAAAAAAATATTTCAGGGTACTAACAGGTACTAAAAAGATATTTCAGGATATTGACACAGTACTGAAAAAATACTTCATGACCTTGAAAATATATTTCAAGGATCTTAGAAAAATATTTCAGAGTAATAGCTGATACTGAAAAAAAATACTTCATGGCCTTAAAAAATTATTTTAGAGGGCACTGACTAGTAATAAAATGATATTTCAAGATAATAAACGGTACAAAAATATTTCAGTAATCTTGAAAAAATACTTCAGGATACTTACTGGTATTGAAAAGTACTTTATGATCTTAAAAATATTTTAAGGTATTGACTGATATTAAAATATATTTCAAGATATTTTTTTAAAATCCTCAATTATATTTTTAACTTCATGAAGTATTTTTTTTTTAGTACGGGTCAGTAGAAGTATCTTTTTAGTACTTGTCAGTACCCTGAAATATATATATATATATATATATATATATATATATATATATATATATATATATAAAAAGACATCACCTTACCTTTTTGTGCTAAAATGGTGCAGTTTAGGAGAAGTGAACGGCAGAGGACGATAAAAGCAGTGGACACGAGCCACGTCCCTCGCGAGGATGAGTAGCGACGGAGACACAGTGAGCTGAAGGGAGACGGAGAAAGAACAGAGAAAGTGAAGGTCGGGTCTAAAATTGGCCGAGTGTTTAGGAAGAGGATACTCTTATTCAGTGGCGGAGCCAGGATCTAGAGTTTGTAGGTGCATAATTAGTTAAATTTTCTTTTAAAGAAAAGTTTTAAATACATTAAGATTGTATCATTGACATTTTCTAGAAGAAAAGAAGTTTGACAAGATTAGAGAATATGTTACAATCTATAATCTAGCTCACCTCAAAATAATGTCTTTTGCATTCAGATATTAGAATAAAGCAAACAGAAACTTCTAGGTTTTAGGTGGAGTTAATTAAAAAGTTAACATAATCCAGGATTCATTGATATTTTATAGAACCCTTGTTTGAAGTAAATCAACAACGTAAAATAGATTCTCCAAAACTATAAAGTTTTTCTACCACAGTTTAGAAGCAAACAAAGGAACTCAATCTGTTAGGGAGGTTACCTTGAATCAAATTATCCTGCTTTAAAAATATCTCTCTGAGCCTACTTTGACCACAAGGATCGTACTTTAGATTGAACTTGTCAAAGCGATGAACTGTATTCTTGTTTGCGTGAACATCCAAAAGGTCCACATTGAGGTCATACCTGCTCAAACAAATATAAAAATAGAGTATATAATCCAAAAAATAGACAACAAAATTCAATCATGAGTGATAATTATAGTTATAGTATTACCCAGTCAAATCAAGACTCTCAAAAACTTCTTTCAAGGTCAAATTTGTCCCATCTCGAAATATGACAACCTGAATGAAGATAGAAATTTTGATTTTATAAGGTTGTAATGAATACTATCTGTAATCAAAAGAGAATAACATAATGCATATCACATAAACTTCTGCTTTTGATGGCACCCCTTTTGGTGAAGGGTGCCAGGCCCCAATCAAAAGTGTGGAAGTTGGCATTGATACACACAAAAACAGAAAATGAAATGACAACAAAAAACAAAGAACCAAAAAAAAAAAAAACAAAATAGACGAAATAAAGTCATTAAGTGATTCTATTCCCCGGTAACATTACTTTAGCTAATACTCATTACAGCATATCATATGCACCACAAGGTTATTTAACCTGTTCCTCATTTAAGCGACAGAAAATCAACATTTGACTTGCATTATGTTATTCCGGTTGTAAGCCCGGCAATCAAAATGAAAACAGATCCAAATGTGACATTCATAGAATCCATTCACTCTGAACTTATCGCTCGGCCAGAAAAAACATATAATTTTATTGATCAGGAAAACCAAAATCGACTCTGAATAGGATTTCTTCAAAACTGCTGCAGTTACAAATCAGGAGAAGAGCCTTGAGAGCAAAAGAATCCACAAACCAACCAAGCCCTTCATTTCTGTTTTCCCACCAAACCCTTCTTTAAGATCGTTGTCTAAAAATCTAATACCGGATCTAACTTTTCCGTTTGGCGAAGATTAAGAACATTTTTAAAATATGCGTATCCTAATCAAAACTAAAAAGCAAAACTAATTAAAATATGCGTATTGAGATAGAAACTTTTGTACAGGAAAGAATGCAGGATACGAATCCTTTTGTACAGGAAAGAATGCAGGATACGAATTAAAATATGTGTATTGAGATAGAAACTTGCACGGTTGAGAAAGGACGAAATCGGATATTCAAATTCACAAAGCGAAAAGTAATCGATCTATTTTACAACATAATTGGTCCCTAGATATATAGAAGCAGATAAATAGAGAGAAAGAGAAAGAAGGGACTGACTTGTGATTGAGATTGAGAGCGACGACGGAGGGAAAGTTTGGGAGCCGAGAGCGCCGTGGGTGCGAGATTCGGAGAGCAGGGGCGGCGTGGCTGAACGATTTGCCCGGCGTGGCTGAACGATTTGGGGGCAGATCGATTTGGCTGGACGGAGCGTGAACGATTTGAACATGGATCGATTTGGGGGCGGGGCGAAGCGTGAGAGTTGAGAGTGAGACAGTGAAATTGACAAAAAAAAAAAAAAAAGGCTCAATGAGGCGTTCGAACCTAGAACCTTTAGATATATGTATAAAGCTTTAACCAGCTAATCCAATAAGATCTATTGTGACAAAAGTCCTTCACAATATATATATTTTTGGGTTAAGGTGCGTCCAACACAATGAACTATTGACTCAAGAGCGTCCAACATAATTAACTATTAAATGGACCGTCCAACACAATAAACTTTTAAAAAGGAGTGCCCAGCACAATGCCGTTAGCAAAAAATTAATGTCCGTTATCTAAGGAGCGCCCAGCACAACAAACTATTATCCCGAGAGCATCCAGCACAAAATTCTAAATTTTACTAAATTAAATAATTTTTTCTCAATTGTCATTATTCAAAACTACTTTTATAAATATCTATAGACAAAAATTACTCATTCTTTCAATTTTCTCAAAATTATAATTTGCTAAAATAAACAAAAGTTTTGATTAAAAATATAATTATATGATTTAAATAAAACTCAAGGTGTTTTTATAGTTTATTATATATGTTAAACAAAAAAAATATATGATTTATTTTTATTTTAGAAGAAATTTATGTGAGTTGAAAAATTCATTTAATGTCACTAAAATTTAAAAAATCTAAAAAATTAATTGGAAAAATCATCATGGTAGAATTGATCTTTTTTTACACATTCAGGATAAAATTATCTCCTAAAAAATTTTGAAGTCAAAATTACCCCTTAATCCTTTATCGATTCTACTTTGTGCTATAGGATTACTCTTTCAATTTGTTTGTGTCGGCGAATGCGTGAAGGAAAGTTTGAATGAATAAAAAAAAGTATACACTTTTCTTGTGGAACTTATCCCCTATTCCGTATTCAATAAGGCTGTGTTATGTTGTTAACCTTCTTCACACCTATATAATGTCGTACATCTTAATATTGACAAATAATTTAAACAGTTGTTAACTAGTTGGTGTACATTTTTTAAATTTTATTAACATTAAATGAATTTTTTTAACTCATATAAATTTCTTCTAAAATAAAAATAAATTATATATATTTTTTGTTTAACATATATAATAAACTATAAAATACCTTGAGTTTTATTTAAATCATATAATTATATTCTTAATCAAAAAATTTGTTTATTTTAGGAAATTATAATTCTGAGAAAATTGAAGAATAAGTAATTTTTCTCCATAGATATTTATAAAAGTAGTTTTGAATAATGACAATTGAGAAAAAAAATTATTTAATTTAGTAAAATTTAGAATTTTGTGCTGGGCGTTCTGGGAATAATAGTTTGTTGTGTTGAACGCTCTCGGAATAATAGTTTGTTGTGCTGGGCGCTCCTTAGATAACGGACGTTAACTTTTTGCTAACGGTGTTAACTCCTTACCAACGGCGTTGTGCTGGGCGCTCCTTTTTAAAAGTTTATTGTGCTGGACGCTCCTTTTTAAAAGTTTGTTGTGCTGGGCGGTTCACATAATAGTTAATTATGCTAGACGCTTCTGAGCCAATAGTTCATTGTGCTAGGCACACCTTAACCCTATATTTTTTGAAATTTTTATGGGTTCACTTGCCCCCATAAACACTAGTGTGCCTCCGCCCCTGCTCTTATTGTATCTTTCTTATTTTCACCCTTACATCATATGAATTGTTTAGATTTAACATCTTATGAAATTATTATCATTATATTTTATAAATTAATTTTTTTTTATGGATTTCAATTATGAATGGTACAGTTTAGACTTTAAGAATTTAAATTTACTAATCTATGTTTATTGAAATAATTTTATAAAAGATTGAATATTAACCATATATTATTTTAATCTAATGGTAGATATGAGATTATGAGAAGAAAATGAGAAAGGGGACAACTAAAGAAACCCAACCCGGTGTTTTCGGGTTAGGAAAAAAATTCTAATTTAAATAAATATAAATTCATACCCAGCATTGAGACGAGAGTCCCAAAGGTTTGACCCGATCCCATCCCAATCTCAAGATTTGCACTCCCATTCCTGGGATTTTCTTAGTCCCAATCCCGGATGGGACGACTTTCTAGTCCCAACATTACTAGGAGTGGGCTGGGACCATAAGGACCGCTACTACTTTGACACTCATACTCTCTATGAATAATGTTATCCAGTTATCTTTAAAATAAATAAATAAATAAATATCATCAATGGCATATACAACTAGAAAAAACAATGAATGGCAACGAAGACCCAGTGAGGGCGAGCAGTGACAGAAAAAGAAGTGAGAAAGTGAAGGTCAGGTCTAAAATTGCCCCATATTGCGTATTTTGAGGTTAAAAAATAAAAATACCCCAGACAAACTGAAGGCTTGATCTAATGCCTTCCTGATCTCAGGATTTTCACTCATGTTCCTAGGATATTCATGGTCCTTGTC
The DNA here is from genome assembly GCA_034222035.1 of Acacia crassicarpa. Classification (NCBI taxonomy): domain Eukaryota; kingdom Viridiplantae; phylum Streptophyta; class Magnoliopsida; order Fabales; family Fabaceae; genus Acacia; species Acacia crassicarpa. Next base: position 30,007,134 of record JAWXYG010000008.1, on the reverse strand, counting down.
CCAAATAGGACCAGACTTGCTAGTCCTGATCAGGTCGGGACAATTGGGAACAGTACTACTTGGACACTCCTAGTCTCTATGAATAATTAAGGTTTTGAAACCCGTACTGGACCGGTCGGTTCAGATCGAAAAACGGCAAACCAACCAAAAAATTGGTCCAAGTTAGGGATCAAACTGGGGTTTTGAGTTAACTCGGAGTCAACTCAGCCTAAACCGGCCGAGTTGGCAGAGTTTGAGTCAAAAAGATTGCTTTTTTTGAAAAAAAAAATCGACTGAATGAGAAGAAGAACAAGAAGGAGGGGAGAGTGTTAGCGGTAGCCGGTAGAGATTGCGATCTAGGTTCATTGAAGGTCAAAGGTCAGAGCTTGTTTGGTCAAAAGAAGGAAGATGGGAATCGTGATGTGGGTTCGTCGAAGGTCGAATCTCGGACTGTCAGAGCTTCTTTGGTTGAAAGAAGGAAGATGGAGATCACCTGAACGAGGGACGAGGGAAGTTCAGAAATCCATTGTTGATGGTTTGAGGGAGGACTGAACTCAGTGGAGAAGAGAAGATGAAGAGAAGAGAGAGATTGGAAGAGTGAAAATGTGAAATACTCAGATTGTGACTGACACCCCTGAGTGAGAGAGAGAGAGAGAGAGATTTTAGGCCAGAGACGCAAACCAAACTTTCACATACTCTTTTTGTTTTGTTTTGTTTTTTTTTGCTCGGAAAACTTTCACATACTCCAATGTTATTAAATTAATTCTAACACATTTTAGATATAGCCGTCGTATAGCATATTCAATGAGGGATCTTTAATGATCTCTTTTTTGAAAAATATAAATAATAAAATATGCACATACTCCCATATCTAGCCGTTGTATAGCATATTCAATGAAGAGATCTTCAATGATCTCTTTTTTGAAAAATATAAATAATATAATATGCACATACTCTTATATCTATTATCATATCACATCCTCTTATATTTTAACTACAAAATAATTTTTATTATTAAAGTATGAATATTTTATCTATTTTAATATTTTTTAATTAATACCGGTCTGATCCCAGTTTGACTTCGGTCTGACCCATTGACCCTTAACCAAGTACCCCTACCGGTTCAATGACCGATTCGAGTTTCAAAACCTTGTAAATAATATTATCCATTTATCTTAAGAAAAAGGAAAAAAATGATGACCAATGGCATCTAGAGCTAGTAATATGGGTTAGCCCTTCAAATTCAAGTTGGCCCACTGTAGGTTGACAGTCTGGGGGTCAAGCTAAAAAGACCTGTATCGCCAATGAAGATTGGCACAGTTGGCTAAGGTATCAGCCTTTACCTCAAAAAAGGAGGAGGCTTGATTCCTGTTGGTCGATGTGAGGGTCTTATTGGAAGACAATCTGTAAGTACCTTTATAAGCGCTCTTTGAGCCTAGAGGCATGCCCCAGCCCTAATGGGATACTGGTATCTACCCTCACCTAAACTTTTTTATATCAAAAAAAAAAAAAGCTCTATATCAATATAGACGAACATTTAATTAACCCAACCCATAACGTGTGGGTTTGGATTGTTTTCTTTTCTCTTTATTTTTATTTTTTTCACATTGTGTTTTTTTTAAGAAAAATAAAATAAAATATATGATAAAATATTTTTTTCTGCAAACCTAAACCATAAAAAAAAATTAAATTAAAATGCATTATGAAATCATAACATAATATAGTTTTTTTTTTTAAAAAGGGATGGATTCTATATATAGTTTTGGGGGAAAAGATCTGAAAAGAACTTTAAAATTGTAAAATCACAAATCAGGTTTGTTATTAATAGTTGATAAGGGAACGATAAAATTTGATAAGCAATTTACAACTCATATTTTGAGAAATACCTTATTTGAAATTTTACAAATTCAGATTTCTTTTTCTATATTTCCCATAATATTTTGGGTTAAAATGCAAAAAGTTCACATGTGTTTTTTTTTTTAAAGTGTGTGTATGACTACGAGCTTTTTTTAAATTCAAAAGTGACTATGTGTTATGGAAATAGAGTAAAAGTCACATATTCCGTTACTTTATATTGGTGGGGCTCATAGTTACTTTAACGAAATATGTAACGTTTACTCTATTTTTGTAACCACATAGTCACTTTACACTTTTTTTTTTTTTAAAAAACACTTGCTATTAGGGGGACATCCATCTAGTAAGCTGCTTATTGGCTTGCCTTATCATGGGTATGCATCGATGCTGGTAAAATCCAGCAAACAGTACCATGGGAGCACTAGCATCTGGATCTGGCTTGACAAAAGATGGTTCTATAGGTTGATAAAAAGCTACATAAAGATCTTTGGGGAGGCATGTGTTGGAGAGTATAATTCTAGTGTTGTGGTTAATCAGTTCAAAGTTGCATCAACTTAGATTAATTTCGACGATGTAGAGGCAATCAGGCCGGGCTAAATTTTCTTATGCCAAGAGAAATGGGTTGCTTGGTTACGTTGTGTTCTAGGTGGCCAATGACGATAATTAGATTCTTTCAAAGGCAGGTGAGTACTATCATTACTGAGTTAGGCAATACTGCAATATACACCTTAGAATGAGCTCATATGTTACTTGATTTTAAATATCCTTTACATGTGACCTTAGCATACCGATTGCTTGTGAAAATGCCAAGCAGCCTTCTTATCCCTTCATCCCATGTCTAGTGTAGAAGTTTGCATTTTTTTGACAAAGAATGACAGGTGAAGTGGGAACCGTGTTGTGAATGGACAAAATTTATTTGCAGATTTTTAAGTATTTACGAAGGATCATTGACTATATTACAGCATAAGGAGTCAAGAATGTGCTGAGTTGGAAAATTTTAATTGCAAACGCATGAGAAAGAATGACAAGCTGACAATATTCGTATGGTCTTTTTTGAATTTTGTCCTTTCAGCTCTAGACATAGATGAAGATCATCATAAAAGGAAGCCGCTGATAATTGTTCTGCCAATAACTCTGACCATCATGCTAATACTGCTATTGGGAATAATATACTGCTACTGCTGTAAAGGTAACTGAAGTAGTTCCCTTTTTATTCCTTAAGAGAACCATACAATTGAGTTTTAGTCACGGATTCACATTTATTCTCTCCCCTGCCCCCTTTCTGCAAGAGTTTAAGATTTTGCTACAAGAATAATATGCAAACTCGAGATATTTACCAGCAGATGAGAAAAATCTTGAGGAAAGTACTTCTGATCTGCTAGTTTTAAGCATGCTACAGTTAAAATGGTCACATATAACTTTTCAAACGAAAACAAGATTGGAGAGGGTGGCTATGGCACAGTATACAAAGTAAAATTTTGATATACATATGTACCATATATGAAAAGAGAAAATTTGAATTGCAGCTATAACAGTGTTTTTCAATTTCAATGGGGTATCATTATAGTTTCCTTTTAGGTCATATAGCATGTACAAAATTATTGAGACGTTCTAACCTGTGGTTATTCTTCTAGATGATTCTATCTTACTACTAACACCAACTTTAACCAAAATAATGCTGTGAACTAGTAACATGAACTATTGGTTTATTAATGTATGAATGAGAACTTCAACATCTTACTAGCACACTTTGTTCCATCTATCTCTATCTGCTTCTACTCTTAAGGGAGTTATTGCCTCTATTTTTCCATTTCTTCTGTATTTCATAATCTCTTCTCTATTTACCCCTGGTCTTTCAATGATGATTCCAACTGATTCTTGTACTTATGATGATTGATCTAATTGTGCTAAATATATTTTCCGACTTTTTCTTATTATTGGTCTGACAGAACAATATCTATTTATATAGTATACCTGTAATCGTGCCAACATTGAACTTTCTCTACATTCAGATAACAATGAATAAATTGATATTTACAATTCGTTCAAAGGAAATTGAGCCATAGAGAAAGTACTCAGGGTTACTGCTTTGATTTTAATAGGGTAAATTAAGGGACAGGAAATAGCTGTGAAAAGGCTGTCTAAAACTTCAAGTCAGGGCATTGAAGAGTTCAAAAATAAGGTCTCACTCACAGAAAAACCACAACATGTGAATTTAGTTAGACTTTTAGGATATTGCACTGAAGGAGATGAGAAGATACTGATCTATGAATATCTCCCAAATAGAAGCTTAGATCATTTCCTCTTTGGTAAGTGTTCCTTATTATCTGTTTTTTTTTTTTTCCCGAACTTTTACTTTGCAAGCTAAAATTGGTTTTCCTAATAGTGAGGGTTCAAATTGCAGCTGAACACTATTAAATATTAAGCTTGAAATTTTTTGCAAAATTCAAATGTTCTCCTTACAATTGAGTCGCTAATAATTCAGAAATTGAGCTTGATGTAGATCCAAGGAGATCAATTCTTTTGAACTAGACAAAATGTGTCGACATCATTGAAGGGGGTTACTCAAGGTCTTCTTTATCTCCAAGAGTACTCAAATTTCACTATAATCCTTGGAGATTTGAAAGTAAGTAATGTGTTGTTAGATCATGAAATGAATGCAAAAAACTCAGATTTTGGGATGACTAGAATGTTCAAAAAAGATAAAGTTGAAGCAAACATGGCATCCTAAACCGAATCTGATTTTTTCTATTCTATTATGACATCTTGATAATACATGAAGACTTTGTTAATCTTCTTACAAGACATAAGACACTTATCACTTTGTACTATTATATAAGACAAGGCTATCTTACAAGGTTACATAAAGCTTCTTTCTTTTAAGACAACTTTCTCTTGCTTCTTTATTCTTTTATCGGCAAGACCTATTTTACACATTCTACTTCTTTCTTCTTTTCTTCATAAAGAATTGTTGGCACAGAGTAAGTAAAATGGTAAAATGGCAAAATGGTGTTATAATAACTAATCACAAGATTCCTGTCTTTTCATGTCTCTAATTACTTGATATGTGCCCCCTAGATATGTTCGAAGAGGTATATACTCAATGAAGTATGATGTCTATAGTTTTGGAGCTCTTCTCTTCAGGGACGGAGCTAGAAATTTAGGTTTGTGGGTGCACAATTAGTGGTGGAATTTGGGAATTTGGGGGCCCCCGAAATTTTTTTTTAAAGGAAAGTTTTAAATGCTGGATAATACAAAATTTCGGAAGTAAAGAGCTCCTTACTTGGTAGTAATATGCTGGATAACTCTCCCAGACATATTCTAGTCATCCTCTGATTGTGTATATATACACTTTACCTCATCAATAATATTATTCTATTCTTTCCCTTTCATCTCTGACAAATATTCTCTCTCTCTCTCTCTCTCTCGTCTTTTTCACCTTTCTTTCTCTTTCCCCTGTTACCTTTTTGACCCAATTGATCACTGTTCCCTTTTCTCCTTCTTCGAAACCTTCTCCCTTTCTCTGAACATTTCATTTGTTCTTCAAAAACTCCCATGGCTTCCACTTCGACTTCACCACCGTCCTCAGATTCGACTTCTCGTATTAAAAGTCCTTCACAATATATATATTTTTTGAGTTTTTTATGTCTGCACTTGGCCCCATAGGCACTAACGTGCCTCCGTCTCTGCTTCTCTTGCAAATTATTAGTGGAAAAAGGACCTCGTCATGTCACGGTACACTTGAAAATCCAAACCTTTTGGAATATGTAAGTTTCCAAAATAAACACTTTAAGATTCCATTGCCTTATGTGAATGAACGTCATCTATTAATGTGATGTTATTGAGTCATTAAACTCTTGGGGTATTTCAGGCATGAGTTGTGGAGAGAAGATAAAGGAATGGAATTCAATGATCAGTCATTGGACGTCACAAAACCTTCTAGTAAAATCATGAGATGCATGCACGTGGCTCTATTGTGCTTGCAGGAGAATCCAAATGACAGACCTTCCATGTTGGTAGTTATTCAGCTCTGAAGAATGAAGCTTCACCCATTAGTACTCCTGAAAGACCTGCTTGGTGAAGATGCAGAAGAAACATGTTGGTTCAAGACTGAGTTTTCTTCCATCAATGATGTAACAATCTCTCAGGTAGTGGCCAGATAATGGAAAAGAAAAGTTGTGGATCAGTTTTTTAGAGCAAGAGAATGAATCATGGAACCATCTTTTTGAATTAGAGGCCATACATTTCTTAAGCCTACCAGGTATAAAATTGGGTTACATTAAAGGCTTGTTTGGTATGAAGGGAAGGGAGGGAAGTGGGCAGAGGGATTTTTTTTTTGGAATTAAAAAATTAAAGAAGTGAGGTAAAAAGATTTTAATTAATTTTTCTTACTCTTTTATCTTATATCTTTTCTTTATTAAAATATTGTGACCCCACTTCTTCAATTTTTCTAAATCCAACTTATAAAATTTTTCAGTTTCCTCCTTTTCCTTCCAAATTCTTCATACCAATCATACCCTAAAGTTTCCATATAAGAACTATGGGTGTCTAAAATTTTTTCTTGGGATCAACTTTGCCTAGGTCAGCATTAAATTTTTAATAGTTAATGTTAGTTTTTTAACGGTTAGGGAGATTTTGCTAATTTGTTTAACATTTTCAAACAAAATTTATCCAAAAACCCTTTTGCATACCTACATTGATGGTCTCTGACTAGAGCTCTCAAAAACCATGCCGATCTTAGTTTGATCACTCCTCCTAATCCTGGCTAAGTCAATCCTTCACGAGTAGCAAGAAAACGAAGACTAAGGCTCCGTTTGTTACAAAGAAGATTGGAAAAGGAAAGGCAAGACTCCAAAGTTCCCATGACTTTTGGTCTTTGGTACACGGAAGATCCCAAATTCAACTTTCGGTGAGTGCTAATCTTCCCATGTTTAAGGGAAGATCAGATCCTTCACATATTGGTGGAATCTTGATCTTCCCTTCTGCAAATTCCCATTAGGTCCCTTTCTTCTTCCTCTTTTCTCATCGTCACCGACTTCACCTTCTTCCTCTCATCTTCGACTCTTTTCGTCACCGGCGAAGACTTCCTCCTTCACTGTGGAACCCACCATCACCGGTTGGAACCCGCATTGTTTCTGGATCTGAAGCTTTTTTTTTTGGCTGTCGATCTAGACTCAGGGATGAAAAAGGAGGGACAACAGCGAGAGACAGAGAGAGGGAAAACTATTGGAACCCACAATCTCCAACAACAAACCACCACCACCACCGATCAAACGACTACCACTGTTCGGAATCCACCTGAATCTAAAATTTTTCCTCTTCTGGCTATGTGAGTCGAGACTTAGGATGAAGAAGGAGGAAGTTTTTTTTCCTGATGTAAAGGGTATTTTGGACATTTCAATACTTATATTTAAATTTTAACTTTTTAAAAATTATTATCTTCCATCTTACTTTCCATATATCTATCAAACAGAACATCTTTTTAAGTTCTCTCTCAATCTTCCTTTCCATTGAGTTCCCTTCCTTTCCTTTTCTTCTTCAATCTCTCCTCTGCTTCTTGATTATTCCCAAAAATCCTTTGATAACTTTTTGCTTCCTTGACATTCTTTGCAAGTTCTTCTTTCTGTAATCTCTCAATTCTTTCTTGATTATTCCCCATAATTCAACTCTTTCTTTCTTTTCTTCTCTTGATTATTCTCCACAATTCAATTTGAACTAATCTACATTAAATATAGTAGTTAGTCAATGTAGGAGATACATATATTATATAAGTTTTTTGCTCCTAATAATGACATCTATATAAAACATCATGAAAACTAATTATATTTAACATTTATAATATTTTTGTAAGTGACATGTTTGTTAAACAGTTAACATTGAGTAACTTAATCGTAGTGACATTTGGGTAATACCTCATGAATAAATTTTACCCTTTTGTATTGGAAATAAATTCGTGATTTCCAAGTCCAGAAAGAATTCATTGTATATTTTTTTTGGGTCAGAAATTCATTGTATATTTCAAGTATTGATAGTGCAAGGTTATCTCAATGATAATTTTAGATATGTAACTTACATATTTGCCGCCACAGGAAGAGACAAATGAATTAAATATTGAATTCGAAATGGGTGATAAAAACCACGTCAATATCCACCTCGCACGTACTTTAATAATTAACAAACAAGTTTGGATTTATGAGCTAGGTTGTGTTTCAATAGTCTTGTTAATCACATTTGAAATTGAACTCTCTTGCTTAATAACACATTGCTTCAAACAGTACGCAACAATAATAAATTTATGAGCTAGGTTGCGTTTCGATGGTTACAAGGATTCCTGGATTCCTAGGACGAAAGGTTTGGCTTTAATTACTTGTGTAGAGTTGCCAGCATCATGGACCTACAATTTACATTCAAATTCAATATTATGTAAAATCCTGACCTCCAGCTTTGGCTCATCGTAGATTTAGCCTTATCATAAAAGCCGTGTATCCTCTTTTTAAAAAAAAATATAAAAGAAAAACTCATCATCAATTTAGTAATATTCAAAGTCACGCATATTTTAAAAAAATAGGAGTGTCGAATGGTGTTGGAGTGTCAAAGGAGTGTCGAAGTGTCCAACACTCATATTTTTAAAAAATAGGAGTGTCGGTGCTTCATAGCTCTACAAAGCAGTCCAGATAGCCAGAATACCCAATAATATCCAGAAGAATCAGTACTAGCTAAAAAAAAATAGATTTTACAAAATAAAGTTCTGGACAGACAAAATGACGACAACGATACTTGAAGAAGACAGCAATCATTGGATAAATGGCGACCACCAATGATGACGACAAGAAAACTTTGGCGCAAAAATGACCAAGGATTGATTAGAGCTTTGCAGCAGGCATGGGAATGACGTCTTTAATAAATAAGTTCACGTTTGGGGTCTGAGAGGGGCATCGAAGAAGTGATTTGCTCTGACTAAGGTTTAGAGGTGATTCAAAGATGGAGAGAGACGGAGGAGGCGCAACAGAGAGCTTCAAACAAAATGTTGGATGTGTGAGGGCATGAGGTCAAAAAAGATGAATGTTTCGGACTTTCAACGATTATTCTTTTAAAACTGTCGTTATAACTTAATATTCATTTTTTTAACTTAATTTTCAATGACTGGTTTTTAAAATAGTCCTTGAAAATTCTCTCTCTCTCTCTCTCTCTGGCTAAACTTTCAATGATTGTCTTTAAAAATAGTCGTTGAAAATTTTACTTCCACAACCATTTTAGAAAAAAGGCAATTGAAACACACAAATATTTATATTTTTTGAAATTTTGGCTTAACTTTAAAGATTGTTTTTTATAACAGTTGTTCAAAGTTAAGCCAAAATTTAAAAATTGTCACCGCCTTCTTTCTAACTTTTGTTTTCTAGAAACGGACATTAATTATTGTCGTTAAATTTATTTTTTTTGTAGTAGTGCATCTTGGCTTCCTTCCACTTGCTACGGTAACGATAATAGAGAACCCTAAGACATTTTTCCTGCTCTGCTCTCTTTATTTTCATCTAGTTGCTGATTTTGAGTTTCATCTTTTTGTTATGAATTTTGTTATAGCCATGTGTGGCTAATTTGCTTTTAAATCTAGAGGAACTATGAACTTATTTACGTTTTAAAATTTATTTACCACTTTTTACTTATGTTTACTACTACAAAAAAGGCTTTTTAGGCCAGGTGAAAATCACTTTTTGGACCACTTATGGATCCTATCTTGATATAGCTGGTCTGAAAAGTCTGTTATTTTTAAGATCGGTTACTAAGCAAATTTTAAAAATCATTCTTTTATACCAATTTCTTAAGATATAAGGTCTTAATAAAGATAAAACTTTTAAGACTGGTCGTGTAAAATAATTGGTCTTAAAAGTGAGAATTGGAATACTTTTAAGACTGGTTGTAATGTCATTCAACTTTTCTTCCTCCTCTTTGCTCGACCTAGACTTTAGCTTCATTGGAGTTGATAAAAGACCGTATGACTTCAATCCTTTATCACCATCACCATTGTCGACACATTCCTCCCTCACGTTGTCCATCACTTCATTATCCCACCCACTTAGGTATACATCTATATTCTTTTTTGGGTTGGATGACCCAAAAATTAACACATTAAGAAACAAAAATTCTCTTCTTATGCACATGGAAGGTGGGAGGTTGTACGGAGTCACAATCACATGCTAACATGAATAATTCCTACTCGTCTTGTTGAAAGGAGCGAACCCATTTGAACATAAAACCAAGATGGAGATTACGAGGATTCACTGCAAACAAAGAATTCGCCTCGTCAAATTTAAGCTAAGGTTCGACATTGGATGGATGCGTCACAAATGTTCCATCCTTACGATGCTCCCGATACCATCTCATGTAAGCAACTGTTTGTTCTGATGAATACAACCTCTGAAGACTAGACATGAGAGGAAAATACCACATCTTGCTTAATGCTTAGAGAGTCGTTTTCCTTCCATTCCTCACAACTTTGTACTTGTCATGTTCACATAATTTACAATTGGTCCACTCAGCTTCATCTTTATAATACAGCATACATCTTTTAGGCTGGCAATGAATTTTTTCACATTTAAGCCCAAGCTCTTTCACCTTTTTTTTTGTTTGGTAAAAATCCTTTGGCAAATTATTGTCATTGGGAACAACCTTACCCATGATCTGTATCATTTCGTTGTAATTCTTCTCACTCATATGGTGATCACTCTTCAAGCTTAGTGTTACTAGGGTAGCCAATAGCGATGAATGTTCACTATTTTCAATGTGTTTGCGACCTTCCCATAATGGATATTGCTCATCTTGAAGCATTTATAAAAACTTTTGGCTTCCAAATTAGGATCTTCTCTTGTGTATGATGGTTGAGTATGTGTACTGGGGTCATTTCCTATGTATGATGGTTTAGCATGACTAACAGGATCAAAATATTGGCCAATCGGTGCTCCGGCGACATCCATAACCAATTGTTCATATTGATTAAGGTTGTCTCGATGATTACTATCCCCATAATAATCACTCGGTGTCTATCGGACTTTCCCATGGCATTCCCAACATTCATAATCCTTCATGAAGCCCTTGCTACACAAATGAATTCTGATCGTGCTCGGATTTTGAAATTTAAAACACCTACATTTCACACATGAACAACTGATCACGTTACTTGAATTAGTTGCCTATGCTGAAGCAAATTGTATGAACTCTTCCAAACCCTCCATGAACACTCCAGTTAGTTGTTTTCTCTAATTTAGATGATTGTACATCTAACTCCTATCACGATTGTCTTCTATGCTTCCTCAACCCAATCCTACATGAGGACTTTGTTTCATTATGATGAATGTTTGCATCCCAAGCATTGGTTGGGATGTTGTTTGCATCCCAAATATATGCAGTGGGGACATACCCCCGTTGCTACAGAAAACACTTTTAACGTCTGTTTTTAAGACCATTAGACGACTGTTTTTAACGGTCATTAAACGGAGTGTCGTTGAAAGTTTATAATATACAAAGACCGTTTTAAAAAAACAGTCGTTGAATTTCAACGACTATTATTTAAATAACAGTCTTTGTATATCTACAAACCCATATACTAGGTAGTCCATAGAGCTATCTAAAACATAATCTAAGGTGCAATTTGAATAAGGTAAAGCCTCGTAAGAAAAAGAATGGATTGAAAATTGACAATAAACAACACCATTCAAGATTTGACACAAGAAATAGAGCGTTTCATGTCCAACAAAGCACAAAATAAGAAGAAAAATAAAAAAAAAAATAAAACATCTTAAGTCTTAACTAAATGAAATAGAAGACAAATAAAAGAAAGCACCAAGAAATAGATAAAAAAAACACTACAATGAACTATCCATTCAAAATTTTCAACAAAAGCAAGCACCAAGAAATAGAGCTCTAGTATCCTTATCATCACCTGTGGGACTTCCTCCTCTTCATGGTGCTCGGGATCGTTGCTCAACATATTGTTTAATGAGAGGGGAGGGAGAGAGAGACACATACACAGATCTGCAACCAAGATCTTTAACCGACGGCAAACGATAGATCTGTAGGCTGTGCAGCATGCTCGTAGTTCATGAAAAAGGACGAGTTGGAGTCGAAGTCACTCACACCACGATAGAAAACCTCCTTGGTGGCAAGGGTAAGGTCGCTGGGTGCGACGACGGAGATGGGTGGGTCTTGAGACTCTTATTGAAAGGTTGCGTTCAGGATAGATTTGAGGAAGACGTTCTGCACTGGTGGGTTTTGAACGCCATTTTGCGACGGAAGACTAATGCCGTCATAAAACAGCACCATTCTGCGACGGATGTCCTTTCCGTTGCAAAACGGCATCCTTTTTAACACTGTTTTGCGATGGAGGCCTACTACCGTCACAAAATGGCATTTTTTGCTACGGATTTATATAACCCGTCGCAAAACTAGCATTTTGCAATGGATTTTTATATCCATCATAAAAATATGCAATTTTCGCGTTGCAAATTCCATCACCATTTCATTCTTTTCTAGTAGTGTTGTCAAATGTGGTAGTTTCCACTAAGTTAAATTGGGCCAAAGCAATGACATGAAGAAAACTATGAACTTGGGATAAGTTTATAATACAATCGCACCAAAATCCGTCGTTTGCCAAATGTGGTGGTATCCACTAAATTAAATTTGGCCAACGCAATGACACGAAGAAAACTACGAACTTGGGATATGCAATTAAGTTTATAATTCAATCGCACCAAAATCCGTCGTTTGTCAAAAGTGGTGGTTTCCACTAAGTTAAATTTGGCCAAAAAAAACAAACTAAGTTAAATTTGGCCAATGCAATGACATGAAGAAAACTATGACCTTGGGATATGCAATTAGGTTTATAATACAGTTGCACCAAAATCTATCGTTTGTCAAATGTGGTGGTATCCACTAAGTTAAATTTTGTTTGGACTTTCATAACCACATTGTTGATTGTTGATAAAAAAAACGGCAGGCAATGTTGTGCCTAGAAACATCTCATTATCAGAGAAAACTAATCGCAGATTTCAAGGATTTCCTGTTGGAAGATTTTCCATGACAATTGTAAATTATAGACCTGAAAATTGGCCTGCTGGCCGGCATATATACATACATATAATTCATGCTCTTTGTAGATGATTATTACATATTTAATTATGGATGGATTTAACAATACGAAAACAACGTATAATAAGAGTCAAGTGAAGTAATCTAGATTTCTTTCAATTTTTTTGTATATTCGTATCGTATTTTAAGTATTTTTATTTATGATGTGAAATTTTTTATTTTCGTCCCCCGTCAGTCAAATTCTTAGGTCCGCCTCTGTGTGTGTCTACACACGTATGCTGACAATGCAAGAAGAGAGACATGCCAACTAATAAGGATTACAAGAGTATTTAGTAATTTCCCCGTTTTGAATTATATATTGTTAATTGTGAACCATGCAACTAGGTAAGGGTGGTATGCCATGAAGTTAAATGTTGTTTGGACCTTATACATTGATTATTGTCGATTTTTTTTTTTTTTGGTTTAACCAACAAATGGTTGTGTTAGGTTTTAAGTGTAAGATTTAAGCCAACGTGTGAAGTCTCTTATTTTTATTTTTATTTTTTAGAAAATTGAGCTTAACAAGACACGGACACACACATATAATGTGGAAGAACTCACAAATTTAATCCTAAAATTGTGTTAAGATAAGGGGTTTTTCATTACTCATAGCCTTGGACTTGGAGAAAAACACATTTGAAACTCGTAGATTGCACTTCTTATCCTGAAAATAATGGAATTGGCTCTAGTCACACCATGCGGCTAGGTCTCAAAATATGGGGTTAAAGAGACGTGATAACCGATACTCCCTCCGGCCCTTGATGTAAGATCTAATTGGAAAGTTGATCTTTATTCTAAATTACCCATATGAATACTCCCTCAACAATAATTAAGTACGAGAGAAATGAGGGGAATTAAGAAAGATGATTATGTTGTATAAAAAAAATATATCATATCAATCAACCTATTTAACTTATTTAATCTAATTAAATTAAGTAAATGGGCCTCAAATTAAGGACAAGAGAGAGTGTCAAATTTTGGGCAGCAAAAACCATGAAATTACCAAATAGTTTAACCAGCAAATTTTGGGGGCCCCCCGCCCGGGGGGGGGGCCTATATGAAAAATTCTCCTTTTAGCCATGAAGCGGGTGTTAGAAAGTATTAATTTGAGCTGGAATTCTAAACTCCAAATATATATAAGATGAAATCAAACGCGCTCATGGGCTACGCCTTTATATGCAACAGTTTTTGATAGGGCAAGCGAGTGTTAGAAAGTATTAATTACTTAAAATGTGTTTGAGAATATTTGCTTTAGTTATTTGTGTTGCTCTTTTGTTGTTACCATTTCAGTACCGTGCAGAAGAAGAAGACGCTTGGCAAAGTGTTGCTTTGTGGGTGTGGCCGGTATTCCCCCTTCTGAAAGAGAATCCACATTCTTCACTCACCTTTTATTCGGTTTTGTTAATATAAACTCTTCCACTTTTGAGATCGATCAATCCGAAAAATACCTCGATATCTTCTCCAGTACAGTCAAACAAAGAAATCCATCCATCAAAACAATTATCACTATCTGGGCGGACCAAGAGCTTAGATTGTTGATGGGCAATGCTTCTTCCTCGAAAACCTTCATCCAATCTTCCTTCAACGTAGCCACCACTCATGATTTCGACGGCATCGACTTTTATTGGTTTAACAATCAAGTAACACAATCTGACATGAATAATATGGCAACATTCATACAAGAGTGACGCCAAGCAGCAAATCGAATTAATGAAGAATTCATCATAACAGCAACTGTTCATTCTTCTCCATATTTTAATTCATCTACTGGTATTGTGTATCCTGTTGACTCCATGAAAGCAAACTTGAACTGGTACATGTCAGAACTTTTGGTTACACTACTCCTTCAAACTCTCCAAATTTCACTGCTGCCTCATCACCTTTATATGACCCTTCCAATGAGAATGTTAACAAAGATTACTTTATCCGTCAATGGATTGATTGTGGTTTTCCAGCATCCAAATTGGTTATGGGTTTGCCTTTATTTGGATATACTTGGAAACTTACGGACCCCAAAGATGATGGCATAGGAGCTCCAACAACTGGTCAAGGAGACGGTCAATATAAGGGGATTTTATCATACTCAGAAATCAAAGCTGCAGTTCAGACCTTTGGTGGGAATTCAAAGTACAATGCTACTTATGTCGCTAACTACTGGTCACAAGGATCCACATGGATACCTTTCGACGGTGTTGAGGCTATCAGAGAAAAGGTGTCTTATGCCAAGAAAAATAAGTTGTTGGGTTACATTATGTAATACCCCAAAATCAACAATTATCATAAATACAATATTTTGTTTGATGGCACCTATTTAAAATAGGTGAATATGTGGTCTCAAATTTTGAGATATATTTATTCTATCTATTAGATTATTTTCCCTTAGAATTTAAGGTAGTCAATGTTTTATTTTTCTAAATTTTGTTTAGAATCATAAAATATCATAAAGATACAAATAACTCCCAAATTCAATTAGGGATTTTTTTTAGGACAAAAACAAACAAAGAAAAATTAGGAAAACACATCAAATAAATAGGGAAGCATAATAGGAATTCGTAGACACTTAGATTTTCACTAAACAAAATGATTATGTAAATTTTCACAATTAATCAAGGGATTAAATTAAGAGAACATAAATCTCAAAATTCATAATTAAGGAAGAAACTAAATTTTCTAAAACCCTAGAATTAATACCTAACTCATATTAAGTTATAAAATGCCATAATAAATTTCCAAAACACTTGAACGAATAAAAGAATAATTACCCACATTTAATGGGCAATTAATTAACACTAATGGAAGGTTTAGCTAATTATTTCCAATTAGCACCAATAATCACCAACTAGAGATGAGTTAAGCTAATTAAAAGAACCAACAAGGGACCAAGATTAACACTAAAAGAATTGTTAGCAATCATAAATCATTCCATGAACCAATAAACAACAATCAAGAGATAATTAAGCTTAGGGTTAAGATGTTAATCAAATGCTAATCAAGAGTTGAAAAGTCAACAATTGCAACTATGATCTAAAGGCTAAGAATTAATCTCATAAAGCTAATCCAAAGGCTCTAAAGCCTAATCCATGTGCATAAGGGACTAGCCAATGGAATATTTCCTTTCAAAGGCTATAAAACAACAAAACAAAAACAATATATAATAAATAGGGAGGGGGTGCGGTTTTTGCATAGCAAAAAGAAGAAGAAAAAAAAGTCAAGATGAATCACAACTATAGCAAGAATGAATCACTAACCTAAGCAAGAGATGAGTCACAAACCTACATGATAAATCACAACCTATCCAAAGACTTCCAAGGCTTTGGGATAAGGTGATGTAAGGGATGATGTAGGGAAGATGATGTGTAAAAAAAATAGGTGGACCAATGAGGAAGAGGATAATTAAAATAACTAAATTGGTTTATAAAAATAATTCTAGATAAAAACTAATAAAACCTATACAAATTAAATCATATCTTGAAATCTATGAACTAAGTATGAAAACCAAGTTGAGATTCATAACAAGCATAAATCAAGCATGAAAACAAGTATAATCAAAGTCATTTTCATAATGGTTTGAGAAATGGAATTAATAGGAAAGATAGGTAAAATTGGTCTCAAAATGAAGCTAAAAATTCCTAGAGTTCAAAACCAATGAGTAATTGAGCAAAAAATTTCATTAGACTACCTAAACACATTCTCTTCTATGGATTCTAATTAGTAGAAAGCAAGCCAAATCCTTTGGATAATAAGTCATAAATTGTAGAAGAGGATAAGGTACTTTGTGATGACTCATTTTGGTGACTCAAAAAGCAAATGGAAGAGGCTAGAAGATAGAGGGGGGGGGCAGTTTTGAGTAATGAAGGGTGGGGATGGAAGTTTGAAATTTGATCCTAATCCAATGGCCAAGAATCACCAAGAGGAAGATTCAATTAATTACCAAACTTACCCAACCCTTTTACTATAAATAGGGGTCCTTGGCCCTTCACAAAACTCACACCAAAACCAAGCAATCTGAATATTAGTGAGAGTGGAGGAAGCTTGAAGGAGTTCAAGAAGAGGTAAGCAAATTCTTTAGTTTCTAGCTTTTAAATTCTTAGTTATAAGTAGCTTAGATCTTAAATAATTTAGATTAATTTTAAATTCATATTTTTATGATTAGAATCAGTTTTATTTCAAAAATATAATGAAGAAAGAGTTATAGCAAAATTTCCGGAAGAGAAACACCGAAGTAACGGAGTTCTAGTGAAATTTCATCGGTTCTGGAATTTCTGAGTCAGTCATGAAAATTCTTATATTTTATGTTGAAAACATGGTTGAACAATTCTGGTAAAATTCATGGTTAAAGTAGACATATAAGCCTTTTTAAATATGTAAATAAAATGTCCAAATGATTTCTGTACAGGGAGATAAAAATTCCCAAAGTTAGGGCTACGAATTTCTGGAAAATTCTGGACAGATGATCAAAACTAAAAACCTGGGAATGAACCGTGGAATCTGGGCAAATAATGTTATTTTTATTTGAAACTAGAAATCCTAAGGATTCTTAGGAATTTTACGGATCCTCGTTTCGATTTTTATATAATTAGTTATGAATTTTCAAAGTTAGGCGAAATTCTGCCCAAATTTACACCAGC
This sequence comes from Acacia crassicarpa, assembly GCA_034222035.1. Classification (NCBI taxonomy): domain Eukaryota; kingdom Viridiplantae; phylum Streptophyta; class Magnoliopsida; order Fabales; family Fabaceae; genus Acacia; species Acacia crassicarpa. The sequence continues at coordinate 29,989,552 of JAWXYG010000008.1, read as the reverse complement.
GTTTTTCTCAAAATAATAAAGGGAAATAAACAGCTAATAAGTCCACCAGGGGTAAAATAGTCATTTGAGGCTAGGATATCTATTGAGATATTGGTTGTGAATTAATGGATACGATATTACCCTTATAGGAATCTGTGAACGCGTCGCAACCGACAACGTACCGTGAACACCGACAAAGGTACGGACGCGTACTGTAACACTAACTCTGATGCTTATTGTACACTTGTATGTGGTAGATATGCTCATAGACTGTGACTCTGCTTGAAAATGATTTGAACATATACAGCTTTATACGGGTTACAGTCTTGGTAATGCCGTTTGAGTTTTCCTAGCGCTGAGGACACGATAGGCCATCGTGGCACTAGTGAATAGTGCAGACTGGATTGATGTGAATATGTGATGATTGAATTGATATGTGGTTATGCTGTATTGTCATGAAATATCTGTCATACATAACTGTTCATAAGCATGAGGTTAACCGTTACCTGAGGTTCAATGGGAATTGAACCTCAGCTCTTACTATAGCCTCAGGTTCTGGTGGAGGCAGAGTTGCCGACAAGGGTAAGCAGCCCGCTTGAGGACTCGGACGGAGGATTGTTCATTTGACGTTGTTTTTGTCGTTTCAGTTTAATTTTGAATATTTGAATATTCGAATAACTGTATTAGTATCAGAAACACCAACAATGGATGTTATCAGTTACTCGTTTTGTTTTTAAAAAGAAAATCTTTTCCCGATGCCACTCTGGTTAATTTCTTCGAAACTCTGGTAATCCCATTTGAAAACCACATTTAAAAAGACGGGATGTTACATTTTGGTATCAGAGTAGGCATCCTGGCACGAAGTTAACTAAGTTACTTCAAACAGTCTGGTGTCTAGAAAGGGGTTTTGTGGTTGGCAATCAGTCCCCGTGAATTCGGTGAGCCTTCCATAAATACACCTGCCTGGCCAAATTGTTTGAGTAGCAGAGTTAGGTTCTCAGCCTTCAAAAGTATTTTATCTGGTATGAACCCGACTCAATTACAGTAAACCATTGGTGCCGAAGGTAAGGCCGAGTCTATGTGGATCAAGTCAATCAGTCGCCGTAAAGTCGGTGAGACTCCCATGATAGATGCCTACCTGGCCAATCGGTTTGACTAACTAAGTTAGACTCTAAGCCATGGTTTTAAAAGGTATATTGAAAAACAAGTACAAGTACTGATATAACCCTGGTGTTGTTGTAGAGATGAACAGAGAAGAGTTTCCGTATAATGAGTATTTTGGGCGAAGAAGGCGTGCCGCACATCAGACAGTAGTCCCGGGCGTTTGGCTGAACCCAGAGCCTATTCCACCCTATCTTAATGAACCGGAGCCCCCTGCACTGCAAAATTTATCTCTTGATTCACTACCAATGCATGACCCCTTCTATCCTGCACCTAATCCCATATATGTTCCACAGTACCACCCAGCCCCAGAAGAACCAGAGTACCATCCTGGCCCTGAGTACCCCGACCACCTCTATGACCCCATACATGCAGAACCTCCGAACATGGTATATCCACCCATACCAGCCAGTCCTGACAGTTCACATCACTCCTCAGTGGGTGATAATTTCGACTACCCAGAAATACAAGCCCTTGATCCTGTCCCTGACACTAACCCAGTATATCTCCGCTATATCCTTGATGGCAATGCCAACCTTGTTCGAACCCTACACCAAGAACTCATCCAAGCAGAAAGGACCACTGCAAATGAAAAATACAAGTACCTCCAGTATCTGACCCGAGCAAAAGAATCCTTCCTGATCAACGCCCAGTCCAAACACCCAGAATCCCATGACGACTGGATCTGATCCACCCTTTACCACTTTCCCCGTACCCCATTCTGGATTACTAAAATCAATGAAGTCCTGGATGAAGGACATTTTGAAGATATGCGCGCAAACCTCTTCGATCTCAAACGCCTCGTGTACTGGAGTATGTAGGCACGAGCAAGGCAATCCCGAACAGTCCAAGGAAGCCATGGAAGTAGTAGTAGTAGAACTTTCGTAATCATAGTATGAAGCATACTTGTAGCTTGTGTGACCACCCCCTAAAAGCCTTAAGGGGTTAGCTAGTAAACAAAAGGGTTGTACTATATATGACTTGTGTGACCTAAGTGATCTCTGTGAAATATTTGTGATCAATATATATATATGTGGGTTGTGATTATGTGCCATGTTTGATCTACTTGTTTCTCTAACGTTTTATCTATTAACCTTCGGAAGTAGAATATGGCAACCTTAAGAGGTGCCGGAGCTCCCAGAGGCTGAGGCCGAGGCAGAGGCCAAGGGAGAGGTAGAGGTAGGCAACCACGTATAGTACCGATACATGAACTTGAACAGCATGAACCACCACCACCCCCGCCACCAGTTCAAGATGAACTTCAGGAAATGAGAAGAATGCTCCAGGAGCAAAGGGTTCTCATTGATACGCTCCTCGCCAATAGGCAAGGAAGACAAGAACACGAGGGACAACAGGCTGAGGGAGAACAACAACAACACGAGGAAGAGGAAGACAACAACGAACGAGAAGAAGAGTGCAGCAACGCATCTGAGAGATCTGAACGATCTCAGTCACCTCCCCGACGGGAGAGAGCACTGGTGGAGCAACATCAACCCGCCAGGGAAGCTAGGGATACGCAATACTGGGTGACCCAATTCTGTAAACTCAAACCACCAGCATTTCGAGGGAAACTTGATTCAGCTGAAGACTGGCTGATGCGCTTAGATAAGATCTTTGAGGTCTTAGAATGTCCAGAGAACAGAAAGGCCCAACTGGCAATTTACAAGCTAGAAGGAGACGCTGACTGGTGGTGGCGAAACACCGCAGCAACCCTCCGAACCCGATACTGTCCCATTACATGGGAAAAATTTCAAGAAAAATTCAACGAGCAGTACTTTCCGCCCTCCGTACAGATGATCAAAGAGTCGGAGTTCCTGCATATTCGCCAAGGGCAGGAAGAATCTTTCGACGACTATTTCGCTCGTTTCACCAACTTATCCCGGTACTCATCGCATTTGAGGCGGGATAATGACGAGAGCAGCATGGCAAACATACTTGTGTACGGGTTGAAGTACGAGATAAGGGAAAAACTGGTATCACACCAATTCCCAAAACTGATCCAAGCCGTAGAAGCCTGTCGACTCGTTGAACGAAACTTGAAAGAGCTTCGCAAGACGAGAGTCTTCAACAACAGCAGCCCCAACCGTGGCAGTTTCAACCGCAACAACCCAGTTCAGAAGAGGAAGGCACCTTGGGGTAATTTTCGAGGAGGAAACAAGAGGTCATTCCAACCGAGACCGCAAAACTTTCCGAGGATGCAGACATCCCAAGCCTGTCCGAAATGCAGAAGGTTCCATCCGGGAGCCAACTGTGAAGGAAATCCTGTGTGTTACAGGTGCCAAAGACCGGGGCATATTAGCATGAACTGTCCTCAGAAAGCTCTGGAGGCAAGACCGCAGAACGCAGGGCAAGTGGTTGCTCTGACTAATGAAGAAGCCAGAAAATCTCCTGAAATGATCAAAGGTAACATCTTTCTTAATGGAGATCCATTGCAGGCATTGTATGATTCGGGTGCTAGTCACTCGTTTATTTCTTATGATTGCGCAAAGCAACTAGGATTGCATGCCCATAGATTGCCTTATGATCTAATAGTAGCTACCCCACTTGGCGCGAGATCTTTAGCTTCTAATGCATGCCTTAACTGTATTGCGAGTGTAAACGGACGAGACTCCAACATAGACCTTATCCGACTACCGTTCCATGGCATCAACGTCATTCTTGGTCTTGACTGGCTAACGGCAAATAGCGCAATCATTGATTGTGGCAGTAAGGAGATACTATTCTCACCACCACACGGCCAGGGCAAGATCAATGCAAGCCTGAATTTTCTCTCTAGTGCAGAAGCAGAAAGATGCATGAAGCAGGGTTGCCAGGCATATATTGTATTCTTCTCAATCAAGGCAGACGCCGAACCATCACTCGAAGACATCCCCGTTGTGAACGAATTCCCTGACGTATTTCCTGAGGATCTCACCGAGTTACCCCCTGAAAGAGAGGTTGAGTTCGCCATCGACTTGATGCCGGGCACCAGATCAATATCAAAAGCACCATACCGTATGGCACCAAACGAGATGCAAGAATTGAAGAAGTAGCTTGAAGAACTCCTGGAGAAAGGGTTTATTCGACCCAGTGTGTCACCATGGGGAGCCCCAGTGTTATTTGTGAAGAAGAAAGATGGAAGCTTGCGACTTTGTATCAACTACCGAGAGTTGAACAAAGTGACTGTTAAGAACAAATACCCACTTCCCCGAATTGACGACCTTCTCGATCAATTATCTGGATCCTGTGTATTCTCCAAAATTGATTTGCGCTCAGGATACCACCAGCTGCGAGTGAAAGCCAGTGATGTATCAAAAACAACCTTTAGAACCAGGTATGGGCATTATGAATTCCTTGTGATGCCTTTCAGGTTGACAAACGCATCGGCCGTGTTTATAGACTACATGAATCGCATTTTCCGCCAACACCTAGACAAGTTCGTGGTGGTGTTCATCGACGATATCTTTATCTACTCAAAAAGCAGAGAAGGGCACAAAGAACATCAGCGACTCGTGTTAGGAATACTCCGTGACAAACAACTCTTTACCAAACTGAGCAAGTGTGAATTTTGGCTACCAGAAGTAAAATTTCTGGGCCATGTTATATCCTGTGACGGTGTTGCAGTCGACTCCAGCAAGGTGGAAGCAGTCCTAGACTGGAAGAGACCAGAATCGGTGACAGAAATACGTAGTTTTCTTGGTCTAGCAGGTTACTACCGCAGATTCATACAGAATTTCTCACGTCTTGCCTTACCATTGACAAAGCTCACACGGAAGAACCAACCGTTTGTATGGAGCGAGGACTGCGAGACGAGTTTCCAAACACTGAGAGAGAAGTTGACCACCGCACCAGTACTAATCATCCCAGATCCAAACGAAACGTACGTCATCTATAGCGATGCCAGTGGGTAAGGATTGGGGTGCGTCCTCATGTAGTAGGGCAGAGTAGTAGCATATGCCTCTCGCCAGTTAAAGCCTCACGAGTCGAACTACCCTACTCACGACTTAGAACTTGTGGCTATCGTGTTTGCTTTGAAGATATGGAGACACTATCTCTATGGTGCGACCGTAGAATTGTACTGCGACCACAAGAGCCTGAAATATCTCTTCGATCAAAAGGAGCTCAACATGAGACAACGTCGCTGGATGGAGTTGCTTAAAGACTACGATCTGGAGATCAAGTACCATCCGGGTAAAGCAAATGTCGTTGCAGATGCTCTCAGTAGAAAGACGGCGCACACAGCCTATATGATGATTCAAGAGCGGAAACTAATTGAAGATTTTAGAGACCTGAACCTGTCAAATCAGATCTGCCTAAACGATAGTACGTCTGATGAAGCTTATCTTGCAAGCCTCCTTGTTAGTCACGGGGAATACGATCTGAGAGATGCAGTCGAGGAAGCACAGTGGCACGACGAATGGGCCATTGCAACACGAGAGATGATCTCACAAGGCGAAACTCAAGACCTTGACCTGTCACCTAGTGGCTTGGTCAGGTACAAGAAGCGGATCTACATACCGAAGAATGAAGAGTTGCGATGAAAAATACTAGATGAGGCACATAAGAGTAGGTACACTCTACATCCCGGAATGGTCAAGATGTACCAGAACTTAAAATCTGAGTTTTGGTGGCCTAGGTTAAAGAAAGATGTGACCGAGTACGTGGCCAGATGCTTGACTTGTCAAAGAGTCAAGACTGAACATCAACGACCCCTTGGTCTTCTTCAGGGACTAGATACCAGAATGGAAATGGGAGAGCATTACCATGGATCTTGTGGTAGGATTACCTAAGATCAAGAATCACGATGCGATCTAGGTAATTGTTGATCGATTGACTAAATCGGCACACTTCCTCCCCATTAGCGTGAACTACTCACCAGAACGTTTGGCAGAGATTTATATCAAAGAAATCGTGAGACTTCATGGAGTACCCAAAAGCATTATCTCAGATCAGGACCTGCGATTCACATCCCGATTCTGGGAGGCATTACACGAAGCATTGGGAACGAAGCTTAGACCTAGTACCGCTTATCACCCCCAAACCGATGGCCAATCTGAAAGAACAATACAGACGCTAGAGGATATGCTTAGAGCATGTGTACTAGATTTCAAGGGCCATTGGGACCAACACCTACCCTTAGCTGAGTTTGCGTACAACAACAGCTACCATTCAAGCATACAAATGGCTCCGTTTGAAGCATTGTATGGGCGGAAGTGTCGATCACCCATATGCTGGACGGAACTGTCTGAACGGGAGTTCCTCGGAACGGATCTAGTTGATAAAAATTTTGAGAAATCGCTCTGATCAAGCAGAGACTCCTAGCAGCTCAGAGTAGGCAGAAAAGTTACGTCGACAAAAGATGAAGACCGTTAGAATTCCAAGTCGGAGACCATGTGTTTCTGAAGGTATCCCCCGGTAACCGGTGTTGGTAGAACGCTTAAACGGCGGAAGCTAAGTCCTCGTTATATAGGGTCATTCGAAATCCTAGCAAAACGTGGACCAGTTGCATATCAGTTAGCCTTGCCCCCGAATCTGAGTAAACTCCACGACGTCTTCCATGTTTCTCAATTGAAGAAGTACCAACCTGACCGCGATCATATTATTCAATATGAAGATGTCGAAGTGCGACATGATAACACTTTCAAGGTCAAGCCGGAGCGAATTCTTGATTACCAAGAGAAGCGGCTTCGACACAGAAGTATTCCGTTTGTGAAAGTGGCCTGGAGAGGTTTATCTCCTGCGGAGGCAACTTGGGAAACGAAAGAAGATATGAAAGAAAAATATCCTGAGTTTATAGCTCAAAGTTTAGTTAGTGTAGAGTAAATTTCGGGGACGAAATTTTATTTAACGGGGGGAGAAATGTAATACCCCAAAATCAACAATTATCATAAATACAATATTTTGTTTGATGGCACCTATTTAAAATAGGTGAATATGTGGTCTCAAATTTTGAGATATATATATTCTATCTATTAGGTTATTTTCCCTTAGAATTTAAGGTAGTCAATGTTTTATTTTTCTAAATTTTGTTTAGAATCATAAAATATCATAAAGATACAAACAACTCCCAAATTCAATTAGGGATTTTTTTTAGGACCAAAAGAAAGCAAGGAAAAATTAGGAAAACGCATCAAATAAATAGGGAAGCATAATAGGAATTAGTAGACACTTAGATTTTCACTAAACAAAATGATTATGTAAATTTTCACAATTAATCAAGGGATTAAATTAAGAGAACATAAATCTCAAAATTCATAATTAAGGAAGAAACTAAATTTTCTAAAACCCTAGAATTAATACCTAACTCATATTAAGTTATAAAATGCCATAATAAATTTCCAAAACACTTGAATGAATAAAAGAATAATTACCCACATTTAATGGGCAATTAATTAACACTAATGGAAGGTTTAGCTAATTATTTCCAATTAGCACCAATAATCACCAACTAGAGATGAGTTAAGCTAATTAAAAGAACCAACAAGGGACCAAGATTAACACTAAAAGAATTGTTAGCAATCATAACTCATTCCATGAACCAATAAACAACAATCAAGAGATAATTAAGCTTAGGATTAAGATGTTAATCAAATGCTAATCAAGAGTTGAAAAGTCAACAATTGCAACTATGATCTAAAGGCTAAGAATTAACCTCATAAAGCTAATCCAAAGGCTCTAAAGCCTAATCCATGTGCATAAGGGACTAGCCAATGGAATATTTCCTTTCAAAGGCTATAAAACAACAAAACAAAAACAATATATAATAAATAGGGAGGGGGTGCGGTTTTTGCATAGCAAAAAGAAGAAGAAAAAAAGTCAAGATGAATCACAACTCTAGCAAGAATGAATCACTAACCTAAGCAAGAGATGAGTCACAAACCTACATGATGAATCACAACCTATCCAAAGACTTTCAAGGCTGGGGGTGGTTCCTACCATCTCAGATCCAATAGTCTTGTTCTGTGACAATAACGACGTTATTGCACAGACCAAGGAGCCTAGGTCACATTAAAGGACCAAGCATGTACTCAGGTAATTTCTCAGAGAAATCAGAGATAGAGGTGATATAAAAGTACGCAAAGTACCAGGAGAAGACAATGTAGTTGATCCTCTTACTAAGCCGCTTGCACAAGCAAAACATGATCGTCATGTTAGGGCATTGGGAATTAGAGTAATTAATGATTGCACCTAGTGCAAGTGGGAGTCTGTTGGAAATTGAAAGCAGGAGCTTTATACCCAAGAGGGGGGTGAATTGGATATCTTTAAAATTTTCGAAACTTGTTCTGTTTTTGATCACTCAGAACAGGGCACAACAGAGAGGATAAGGAGAAGAAGCTAAACACAATGCAATTTATACTGGTTCGGTCCTTTCCTGACCTACATCCAGTCCCCAAGCCTCACTTGGGATTTTCAATCCACTAACTCAACAATATTGATTACACACTCTGCACTAAGAGTTGTTCTCTCACTAGAACACACTCCCCCTTACAAGTTGTAATCAATACACCCCAACTACCAAGTCTCCTGACTTGTAGTTATCTCAATCAATAAATGATTTACAAGTATTTGACTCTCTTAAAGAGTAGATATGATAAACACTAAAGTGCTTGTATCAAGTATGATACTTTACAAGTGAAAGCTAATACACAATAAATGAACTTAGTAGAATTTCGCTCAGAGTAGGTGTATCAACTGTAAATGAAGTTAATGCTCTCTATTTATAGGTAGAGGACATTAAATGACCATTGTAGAATGATTCCAACCGTTGGAATTGATTTGCTCTAAGTCTGGTCATCTTCTCTCTCTAAACATCTGCTAATCCAAGGCTTAATGATGTCTGATATGGCTCTCTGAGTTTCTGCCCGTTGGAATTGACTTTACTTGATGTAGTAAACATTCTTTAACGTTAACAAGGCGTGCTCAGATGGATTAGCCGAAAGTAGATGAGATTGTGCAGGTGCATTAAATGCACTGTTCACCTTTTTGCTTTTTCTCACAAATCTTCAATAATCTTGATCTGTGCTAACTGAAAAACACTCAACAAACTTGTTAAACATATCTGGGATCATGAGTGAATGATATATGAAAGCAATTAGATCAAACAACAAGATATAGCAGATTTCACAAATTTGAAAAAGCACCAACGGTCACAAACCTTGAGGTTAGTTCATCCAACCTCGAGGTTGACTTGAAAACTTCAGGCAAACACAGGATTTAAAACATCCAACCTTGAGGTTGCAAAGTGAACCTCGAGGTTTCTCTTAAAAAGAAACCTTCTGAAAAATCTCATTAACTTACAAACCTTGAGGTTCCAAAGGTAACCTCGAGGTTTGAAGATTGTTTCAAAACTTCATTTTTCACTGGAGCCCGACAACCTCGAGGTTGTAAATCCATACTCGAGGTTGGCCTTTGAAAATGCAAAGTTCAATATTAAACATAAAGCTCAGCCTCGAGGTTACAATCTTAACCTCGAGGTTTTCAATGCTTTGAAAACCAGTTTGCTCTCTGTATGTCACAATACTCGAGGTTGAAATACCATACTCGAGCTCAACAGGTTTTTCTTCAAACTTAAGTTTCAAAATAAAATGTCCAACCTCGAGGTTGAAACATGAACCTTGAGGTTTCCATGTTTGATGAAAAACAAGACCTTTCTGTATGGGTTAAACCTTGAGGTTTGCTTTTCATACTTGAGGTTGCAAGTGTTAATGAAGAAACTTGGGTTTTCCAAGAAGACCAGAACCTCGAGGTTGACTTCTCAACCTCGAGGTTTCACATAGTATTTGTGAAACCAAGTTTTGTAACATCAGAACACTTGACTTTTTAAAGATTCTGTAAGGTCAAACCTCGAGGCTACAAACCCAACCTCGAGGTTTGCTCTTAAACAGAGTTTTGACACTTAAGAGCAAAACCTCTTCAATTGATTGTAGTTGTTGACAATCATCAAAACCATCAGAGAACTAACAGAAAATATGCCCTAGGGGTAAGTCATTGTTCTCCATTAAGTTATCACTTCATACGCATGTTTATGGTGATAACTATATCCATGGATATATCTTATAGATTATCCTAAATGTCCCTGGTCGGTCATCTACGTGGGAGCGAAGATGAGATAAGACCAGTATGACTTTGATGAGGTATGGAGATACGAATCAAAGTCATGGGCACTTGTAAGAGTACAAGGTGTTGGACCGACCCACTATGAGAAAGCTGCATGGATTAAGTCATAAGCTTATCTCATGTATAACCGCGTCACAACGCCCTATGACCTGAGATCATCATGGATTCCTACATGATGTGTCACTGGTCTTTGACCTAGTCAAAAGTCACCTTTGACCGGGTGATGATAAAGGCTGGGATCGGGATCAGTGATTTTCATGCGGAGGAATGTGAATGGTCAAGATGGAATTTGTCCCTCACATTTATAGAGAGATAATACTAGGCCCCTTGATGAGTGAGTCTAAGAAATGTATGGCCATACTGTGATGGAAAAGAGTTTTCATTTCACTTTCTAGACTACTCGAGAATTGAGAAAGTAGTGGTCAAGAACAAGAAGTTGACATTATCCATGCCTCATCCTTGACCAAATTATCGCGTGACAAAAGGGACATGACATGGTTGTACGATAAGTAGTATCGTGTTATCGATCCCCATGTGAATTGGGTAGTCGCAATGTCTTGCTAGAGGCCGCTTGTGACTTGTGGGCTGATACAGTCTTGGCCTACTGCCAATCTCATATGGGCCTGTAGGGTCGCACACAAGAATAATCCAACACGGGTAAAAGTGTCTAGATTAATTGAATCTCAGATTAATCTAAGATTAAATGAATACTGAATTTAATCTAGGATAAATATATGTATATATATGTGTGTGTGTGTATATATTAAAATCGAAAATAAATAATAATATTATTTAATGGAGATTATAATATTATTATATGATATTTGTTTTATATTTAATTTATCGGATAAATTAAATATCTAAAACAAATAGAGATATTATATCTCATTTGATTTTCGAATAAAGATATCATTATCTATTTAATTTAAATTGAGATATTGTATCTGAGATTTAATTAAATAGATAGATATCATTTCTCAGATTTAATTTATAGAGATAAATTAAATCAGAACGCTTTTAATTTGAATTAAATAAATACATTAGATTAAATCTATCAGATATATTTAATTATTATTTTTAATTAAAATTCGAAATTCAAAATTAATGTGGATTAATTTTGAATATAATATGCCGATGGGTTTAGAAAAACCTACGGGACTTTTAGTCGAGCGTATTAGAAAGCCGCGAGAAACCCTAAAGAGAAATAAAGAGAGAGACGCATAGTTTGAGGCGCTAGCACGCTGCCGCGTCCGTGTTCGGAGATTGTTCGTGTGGATACCGGTAGAGGAAGCCGATTCTAAGAGTCGTCTTCTGCTGATCGAGAAGATAGCCCACCAGTTCAAAGAGGACGAGACGCAGGTGAATTCACTACAGTTTGAATTTTCTTGATCGCCATGAGAAAATGTGCGCAAAGGGTTTGTGTAGATTCTTGAGCTACTAGTTCGCTAAAATCAAAGGAAAACCTCCGGCTCCAGATGATTCCGAGTTCTCTATAAGGTATGATTCGGGTTCCCTAACCTTGATTTAAACGTACTTGAGTGATCCTCCGAATGGGATTCGTAGAAAATTTTAATCCGCTGTGTGTACGGATCCCAAAAGCATCATCACTTTACCTAAATTTGCTCTCCTGCGAAAAGAGTTTGATAAAGCTCTCTCTCTTCAACGCTTAAGCCTCCTTATCCTCTCGCTCCCAGGTATCCTGTTCTTATTTTCTTTCTTCTTCGGTTTCAACTCAATTAATGTATATGCTGCTCCCAATCTGTATCGCATTCTTCACTTTGGTGATTATTCTCTTCTTACACTCATTTTTAAGTTGGCCTGGGAGTTGAACGGCTGTGATGACCCACATGAATTCCTCTCCGAACTATTGTGAAACATTGTCTGGCTGAGTCGTTGTAACACCCTGGGGTTTTTTGCATTTACTTTACCCTTTTCTTTTGTTTCTCGCCATTTTTTAGTTGCTCATCTTGCATTTGCATAACCTTGGTGTTCTATCTGTACTAGACCCTTCGCATTCTGGGTAGCCTAGGTCTTACATGCATAAATTTGTTTGCACTTTTAACATACTTTGTCACTTGTTCATTAAGATGGATCCAAACCCCGATGTGCTAGTAGACATGTATGGTAGGCCCATCCTGGAGGAAGATAGAGAAATACTTAAGCGTATCCTGGGCCGAACTAAACTCTGGCTTTGGTCCATCCTCCCTACTGAAGAAGAAAAAATGGAAAATTTACTTCGCCCTTCTCGGGGAAGTGGGAGTAGGGTGAATATTCGAGCTCTTACTTCACCAATTTCTAGGCCAACCGTTGCTCCTTCACCTTCTTTGTCAGCTTCTCACCCATTTCCCGAGATTACTACCCCAACTCCAATGGTTGAGGATTTTACTATGTGCAAGGAATGTACTCATAAGGAGATTGAGCTTGTCCACCTTGGCCACGATAGAGAAGTTGAGTTACTCTTGGACAAGTGCCATTGCAAAAACGGACTGCGGCCTACTTCAACTGTCACTTCACGAACTCACCATACTCCACTGCTATTTGATATTCATCCTGAAATCCCTGTTACGTCAGGTATACTTCATGGTTCTAACCCTGGCCTTTTCTCCTTTTTTCTTTTTATTATAGGTATTAGATGTCTTCGCCTTCATACCAAACAAATCAATCCGAGACCGAAGAATCCGCCCCTTCTAGATCTTGACGAATGTCTCTCATCAAGGAATATGCTTTGAGCAGCACCGTAACTCACCTAAAGAATAAAATGTCTGCGAACATGCTTTCATGTACTATCCAAGGTGGGGAAGGGTATGACATATGTCTACCCCCAGTGAACGAGTCAATAGCCTCTGGTCGATTAAGCGATAAGGACTGCCATTTTTTTTTACACTTCTACAAGGATATAATCACCCGTCTTGGCTTGGAATTTCCATTTTCTGACTTCCAGATGTGTCTTCTCCGCCACCTACACCTCGCCCCTTCTCAATTACACCCCAATGGTTGGGCCTTCGCCATAGCCTTTTAAAATTATTGCCAGAAACATAAAATTAAGTGCTCTGTCCCCATCTTTTGTAGTTTTTTCTCTCCTTTGGAGACTAATCTCACCAAGGAGGGGGAAAAGATGTGGTTTGGCTGGACATCGCTCCGAGCTTCTCACGGCCGCAAATTTCTTAAGCCCTTTACCGATTCTTGGAAAGGCTTTAAAACATCTTTCTTTAAAGTCGTCGCCAAACCCGGAAACATTCCTTGGTTCCTTCAAACCCTCCCTTCTAGGGAAACCGAGAAGTGTTTCCCTTTGTACTAGTGTGAGGAGCACCACAAACTTGAAGCAAAAGATTTCTTGCCTTCTGCCTCCAGACTTTCCGATTCCGAGAATGAAACCATAATTGCCCTTACCACGCTGGCCACCAAGAAGGGCAACTTGGTGGACTCAGCAGACTATATTTCTTCTTTTATTAAAAAATGGCCCGTCTCGAGTATGATGACTTCTTTTTTTGTTGTTCAAGTTTTCTTGTTTTATTTCCTCATTTGACCCATACATTATGCTTTACAGGTAAACCGATGGGTAAAAGGCCCGACTATCTCGACGTGATGTGCCGCCCAGAGATGGCAATTCCTGAACCTCACCCGATGATTTCGGGTGAAAAACGAACGGCCCCAAGCAGAGAGCCTGTCCCACAAGCTATCGCTAAGAAGGCTAAAACTTCGAAGAAGAAGAAGGCTACCACTCCACCATTAAACGAAGTCGTCCCCACATCGTCCTCTCTAGTTTTGAATCCCGGGATTCTGAAACCTGTGTCCCCAGTGTCTGCTCTTGGTCCTTCAGTCCAGCTTCCTGTCTCTTATATCTGGGAAAACAGGGTCCCTACCAATCTTCGTAAAGCTCTTCGTCCACCCTTGCACTATTTTGACAGGCAAAAATTATTAGATTTGGAGATTAAAGAGCTCAAGGAGATGGAGAATCTCAATTTGAAGAATGCCAGTCTATGTCAACTCGTCGCACATCTCAAGGAAAAGGTTGGCCTTAATGAAGAAGATTTGGACTTTGCTGAGGCCAAGAAGAAAAAGGTCGATGAGTTATTAGCTAGGGCCCATAAAGACCCGGAAGTGACGAAAGCCGAGAAGGAGAGCCTATCTAAAGAGCTTCTCGTGACTCGTGATAACCTGCATAAGGCTGAATCCGAAATTACCCGAAGGCTATAGATTCATGAGAACAACGTGGATTCCATTGGTAAGCATAAGACCATGATTACGGGATTGGAGTCGGAGCTTGAATCTTATAAGGAGGCCCTTACTGTTGCTCGTGCTGATATTTCCAAGTTAAAGTCTGGTGTTAGGGACGCCTTTGAGAATGCCTTAGAGCAAGTTCAATTCCGTAATCCCATGGTGACCTTGAACCTGGAAGGAGTGCACGTGAACACGTATGTTGAAGATGGGAAATTTATCCCGGCTCCTTTTGCAGCTATCAATCCATCTATTCCTGGTCCCGAGGTGGTTCTGGAGGATGACGGTGAGGGCCAATCTCCTCCTCCCAACCAATCATAGTTGGTATCTCGTCATTTCTAGAGCTTTACAGCCGTGGCTTTCATTAATTTTTAAACTTGTAGTTTTAAAGTGATTTTATCACTTTTTTGAACATTGTTGTGCCCGCGTAGGGTTTTTCTTTTCTTAAATGTCGTACTCCACTTTATTAAATCAACGACTTCAATTTATTTGTGCTTGCTCCCTTATTCGCGTCTTGCGAGGAGAAGGTTTTAGATCCAATGTGATCAAGGTCAGAGAAACATGATATCGAATTTGGCGGCTATGCCACTACAACATGATTCACGAAAACAAGTGTTTGCACTGGTTCGCGCATGTTTATTAATTTTGGCCATCATTACGATACGATAAACATGAATTAGATAACTCGGGTTTTCACTCGTCTATTAATCGGCGGCTTTGCCGCTACATGATCTATAAATGTGAGCCCTTCACTTAGATTCATATTTGGCGGTTCTTCCGCTACATGATTTATGAATTAGTTTCGAACTTCAATTCATACATGTTTCTTTACGCCCTATTACCCTTATAAACAGGTTACGAAATACGGGTTCCACGACCCTGTAATTACATCAAATTGGATTCCCGTAGGAATTGACATGCACTCGCGACCGAGTTGCCTGAAAGTAAAGTTAACAAAAGGAAATTGCTGAAAATAAACGAAAACAAGAAAGTTTCATAAACTTATGACTTTAGCTATAGTAAGCCTTAAGCTTGTCCGCATTCTAGGTTCTCTTAATTGCTTCCCCTTTCAATGATTCCAATATGTAAGCCCCCTTTCTGAGTCCGTCTCTGATGTGGTATGGACCTTCCCAATTCGCCGCGAGCTTTCCATCCCGGACGTTCCTATTGCCTATATCGGCCCTTCGAAGCAGCAAGTCATCTTTTTTAAACGATCGCAGGCTTACCCTCCTATTGTACCAAGTAGCGATGAGTTACTTTTTGGCCAAATCCCGAAAGTGAGCCGCGGTTCTGACTTCGTCAATCAGATCCAACTCTACCGCGATAGCCTCATCATTCTTTTGCTCTTCGTGTTAAGCTTTCAGCCTTCTCCATCAAGGCTCGCCGACTTCGACCGGAATCATTGCTTCATATCCATACGTTAGCCTAAAGGGAGTCTCCCCAGTGGATGTATGCACTGTGGTCCGATATCCCCATAACACCGAGTACAGATGCTCCACCCAATTATCCTTTGCTTCTTCCATTCGCTTTTTCAGTCCGCTAACAATAACCTTATTGGCTGCTTCGGCTTGTCCATTGGATTGCAAGTGTTCAACAGAAGCAAAATGATGCTTTATATGCAAATCGAACACCATCTTCTGGAAGCCTCTATCCACGAACTATGTTCCATTGTCTCTAACTATTTCTACCGGGATTCCAAATCGTGATATTATGTTTCTTTGGAAAAATTTATGCACTCTTGCCAAGGTAATCGTTGCCAGAGGTTCAGCTTCAATCCACTTGGTAAAGTAGTCAACCGCAACGATCAACCACTTCAGCTATCCTGGTGCTGCTTTAAATGGTCCCAATAAGTCCATGCCCCATTTGTAAAATGGCCACGAAACCATGATCTGTGTTAAGCCAGCTGATGGGACCCATATTATCTTGTCGTGTTTCTGGCAACTGTCACATCTCTGGACATGGTCTTTGGCATCCTGCTTCATGGTATGCTAATAATACCCCGCCCGTATTGCTTTTCGGGCTAATGCCTTCAAGCCCATGTGTTGTCCATTTATACCTTCGTGGATTTCTGCTAAGACATACCGGGCCTTATCTTGGTTTAGGCACTTCGCCATGGGAGAATGTATGCCTTTGCGATACAATTGGTCATCCACCATTACATAAGCGGCCGCTGTTCTTACCACATTCTTGGACTCGACAACATCTTCCGCGATGATTCCCCTCTCTAGATCGGCAATTGGTTTTCTCCAATCACTTGAATCTAATATAAGCATCACGCAACTTGGTTCCGGTAGGTTCTGCTGGACAATTGTGCGGAGATTCCCCGGACATTTTGTGCTTGCTAGCTTGGAAAGAATATTAGCTCTTGTATTTTCCGCCCAAGGAATGTGCATAATTGTCACCTCGTCAAAGCTTGCAATAATATCTTTTACCTTCGCTAGGTACTTGGCCAGTAACGGCCCCTTTGCTTGATAGGTCCCCTAGATTTGGGAAGCTACCAACTGAGAGTCCGTGGACATTTGTACTTGCTGAGCTCCATTTTCCTTTGCCTAAAGAAGACCGGCAATAAGGGCCTCATACTCAGCCTGATTTTTTGATGTCAGAAAATCAAGTCGGAGGGAAAATTCCATTGCGACTCTTTCAGGCTCTCCACAATGACTCCTACACCATTCCCCCTTCAAGGCTCTCCTGACCTTTCCAGGCCCATTTCCGAGGTCCATAACAATTCGAATCTTGCGGACCCCAAAGATGATGACATAGGAGCTCCAACAACTAGTGAAGGAGATAGTCTACATAATTGGATTATATCTGTTATGGACCTCGGAAATGGGCCTGGAAAGGTCAGGCCCAAATCAGGACCCATTATCCCACAATCATATGCACAGCTATAATAGTGCAGGTAGAGGGGCATAGAACGTGTTAGTAAGGTGAACGTGCCATCAAGGAAATCAGATCAACATAACCTCACTATAAATAAGGAGACATTCCCAGGTGAACGGTACACATACAAGAATTCTCCCTTACTATTTACATATTATCCCACTGTGCACACACCCCACCTCTCTGGTGGTATTCTGTCTTTGTGTCGCACAGTGATCCCCTTATCCAATGTTATCTTCTTAATAGATAGTGTTAGGAAAGTTTCTCTCGGATCCTATATTGATTATCAACAAGCCTGGACATTTGTGTTTCACATCGGAACATTGGCGCCGTCCGTGGGGACGAGTAAAATTCGAATCCCAGATCACAAAGCTACGAGCTTACCATTGCAAATGACGAACACCAGAAGACGCAATTTAGCAACTCGGCAAGACCAACTGCCAGAAGAACAATCAGAGCGGCAACTTAATGATCAAACATCTCGATAGGAGGGTTCTGTGGACCCAGACGCAGAACATGTTATTGTGGAAACTGAAGTTGAGACGTCGGATACGGCAAATTCTCCTCCCTCCGAAAACGTCGTTGTCCGGCAAGTTGGTTCCCAGGCTCTACCACATAATCAGTTGTTAGAATTTGAAGTGGTTGATCCTGACATTCGTATGCTACAAACTACTCTTGGCTCCATGATGAATCAGATGGACGAGATGGAAACTCGCAATCGCCTCCAAAGGGAGGAGGATGCCCGACTTATGAGAGAGGAGATGGATCATCATAATGAAGAATGGAGGAGGCTATTTGAATACCATATCGGACGAGCTGAGAACCATAATCGAAATATAGGAAAAGACGTCGCTGACCCAAGCCAAAATGATGTTCCGGTATCCCAAAATGTTGGGGCATCGCAGGCAGACCACGGAGAGGAAACCATGCTCGAGGATGACCAAATACTACATCGAGTAAGGAATGATGGTCGGGAAATGAGAAGCCCAAATGGACATGGCCAGGTAGTGGCCACTCACGTTGGCACAAACAACGCCGTACGAGATCGGGCGTCAATTTAGACATCAAGAAAAACAATGGAGCCAATTGGAGGCCAAAACTTTTCCAAAAAAGATGTTGCACCGTCATCACCTGACTCGAGTTCTGATGACGAGGAAAAATTCGTGACTCCTTTTACGGATAGAATAATGGTTGTCGCTTATCCAAAGGGTTTGGACACGAAGGATTTCCCTAAGTTTGATGGAAGCCAGGATCCACAGGTACATGTGGGTAATTTCAAAATGGAGATCATGGTAAAAGGCTATATAAAGCCCATGATACCTCAGCTGTTCGTTGGAACGCTGCGTGGAGCCACGCAAATCTGGTTCAATACCTTGCCAGTAAATTCGATCCCGGACATGAAGGATTTGGAGAAGAAATTCTTGCTTAATTTCGCCACAAGCAGGAAGCAACCAAAAACCCAATTTCAGCTCGGTCAGGTGAAGCAATCACCCGGGGAAACATTACAAAAGTATTTGGAGCACTTTAAGGACACGACCTTACAAGTCTTGGGGTTAAAGGAAGAAGTATATTTGCATTGTGCTATAGCAAGCTTGGACAAGTCTTCCCACTTGAAAAAGTTGATCATAAAGCATCGTCCTAAAACGTTGGCGGAGTTCCGAGACCGTTCTAAGCAATATATAAAGCTGGAACAAATGGATATCATGAGCCATGCACCATGGGATAAAGCAAAAAGCCCACCTCCCCGAGATAAAGAATAGTACGGACAGAACAAACAAGATGCTCGAAGACGTGGAAGGGATAACAAGTCCCGAGGGGGCAGAGCGGAAGGAAGATATGACCGATATGCCTCGTTAAAGGTGTCTCAAGCTCAAGTTTGGAAGGAAGTTTCAATGACCGAGATGAAAAAAGTGGAGCGACCATGGCCTTGCGAAACGATGCCACCCTAGACAAGTCTCGAGAAGGGACACTTCGTCGTTATGTTATCCAAACACAAGGGCGGCAGAACAAGCGCCAAGGAAACCCAAGTAGAAGCCCGCTCGCTGAAAAGAAGAGATGAGAGCAGAAGAAGGTGGGACGAGGCAATGACGACGAGTTTCCTGATTCAAAATACGACTGCAATGGGATAGTCGGAGGTTTTGGCGGAGGAGGAGATTCCGTGAGTCAGCGAAAGAAATACTTAAAGGAGGTCCTCTCTATAAGTGACCGCCCAAGGTTTAAGAAAGAATCCGCAAAATCGGGCTTACTAATGCTCAGATTTATAGAAAAAGAATTAGACGACGTAGTGCCAGGGCACTATGACGGACTAGTCATCATAGGGACAGTGGAAAGGTGCCGAGTTAAGAAGATTTTTATGGACAATGGAAGCGCAGTGGACATAATTTTGTGGGACGCGTTCAAACGCATGAGGTTTGATTCGGAGGATTTGAAACCATGTAGGACCACCTTAACAAGCTTCAACAGAGAGGATACTCGTCCAAAAGGGTACATTGACCTCAAATTAATGTTGGGGACTAAGGAAGCATTTAAGTCAGAAATGGTTCAGTTCACCGTGGCCGATTTTCCTTCCTCATATAATATTATCCTAGGATGACCAATGATCCATGACTAGAACATGCTGGTGTCTTCTAATCATTAGAAATTGAAATTCATTAATAAGAAGAATCAAGTTATTACCATCAAGGGTGATCAAAAAGATTCTTGGCAATGTCATTTTGAAGTGGTCAAAGAAAGTAAGATCTCGAAGGTGGGGCGCTCCAATGAGTACAAAGGGAAGACGAGTAACAAATCTGTCCATATAGTGGAGTTGGACCTGAGGAAAGAAGATAAAATGCAAAGGGCGAAACCAAATGAAGAAGTGAAGATTTCGTGTTGGGAGCTGAGCCAGAACAGACTACCAAAGTTCGAAAGATGTTGGATCCCGAGATTCAAGCAAAGTTAGAAAGGTTTTTACTGGAAAATAAAGACGTGTTTGCATGGAAATCGTCTGAAATTATGGGGATAGATCCTGAGTTTTGTTGCCACAAGTTGGCAATCCATCCTGGTTCAACGCCAGTTGCACAAAGGAAGAGGAAGCAAGGTCCAGACCGAGGTAAAGCCCTGGAAGCACATGTTGATCAAGGCTGGATTCATCAGGGAAGTGCAGTACACGACGTGGCTTTCCAACATGGTTATGGTTAAAAAAACCAAATGCAAAGTGGCGCGTTTGCACGGATTACAAAGATTTAAACAAGGTATGTCCAAAGGATGCATTCCCCATGCCCAACATCGACCAGTTGGTTGATAAATCTTCTGGTTTTCAACTTTTATCGTTCATGGATGCATACTCGGGATATAATCAGATTGTCATGCACCCCGATGACCAGGAAAAGACAGCCTTCATCATAGACAACGCAAACTATTGCTATAACGTAATGCCATTTGGCCTCAAGAATGCTGGGGCGACTTATCAGAGAATGATGACCAAGGTGTTTGCGAATCTTCTGGGAAAGAATATGGAGGTGTATATCGACGATATGATGGTAAAGTCCAAAGAGCAGGGTGAGCACGTTCGCGATCTGCAACAGACATTTGAAAAATTGCGAAGGCATCAAATTCGACTGAACCAGTCGAAATGCACTTTTGGAGTACCGTCGGGTAGATTTTTAGGTTTTTTGTTGACCCACCGAGGTATCGAGGCCAACCCAGAAAAATTAAGGCGGTGTTGGAAATAAAGGCTCCGGCCAACAAGAAAGAAGTTCAACAGTTGACCAGTCGATTAGCAACTTTGACAAGGTTCTTGCCTAAGTCAGCTGAGAAATCACTTCCTTTCTTTAAACTCTTGAAAAAGGAAGCCCAGGGAGGATGGAACTCGGAATGTGAAGATGCGTTTATCAAAATAAAGCAGTGCTTGGCATCCCCACCGATTTTGTCCAGACCTAAACCCGGGGAAAACTTGATCCTATACTTGTCGGTTGGTGAAGAGGCAGTAAGCGCAGTATTGGTTAGAGAAACTGAGGAGGGACAAAAACCGGTATACTTTGTGAGCTGGGCTTTGCAAGGCTCTAAGTTGAGATATCAGAAGTTAGAGAAGATGGCTTTTGCGTTGCTAACTGCGGCGAAGCAACTTCGCCATTATTTCCATAGTCATTCTATCATCGTCAAGACGAATCAGCCCATATGACAAGTTTTGCATAAGTCGAACTTAGCCGGTAGAATGATAAGCTGGGCAATCGAATTGTCCGAGTCTGATATCACTTATGAAGCCCGATAGGCTAATAAGTCACAAGCTTTGGCTGATTTCTTAATGGAGTTAACTTCATCAAACGAGAAGAAGAAAGCAGGGGTGGAGCCATGGAAAGTTTTCGTTGACGACTCATCGAACTTAAAGGGGAGTGGTGCATGAGTCATTGTGGAGAACCCTAAAGGAGTCACAATGGAATTTTCCCTCTGACTTGATTTCCCGACATCAAATAATTAGGCTGCGTACGAGGCCCTTATTGCCGGTCTGCTTCAAGCAAAGGAAAATGGAGCTCAGCGAGTACACATGTCCACGGACTCTCAGTTGGTAGCTTCCCAGATCCAGGGGACCTATCAAGCAAAGGGGCCATTACTGGCCAAGTACCTGGCGAAGGTAAAAGATATTATTGCAAGCTTTGACGAGGTGACAATTACGCACATTCCTCTGGCAGTGGGACATGTCAAGGGGTTATTATTTTTTAATTAATTCAGCCATACTCTCTCTTCCATCTATTTTATCCGGTTGCCCGTGACTTGCCAGGGGAAATGTCATACCCATGGACCGTGATGCTTTCTTTCCACTCCTATAGCTTGTTCGCAACCCGAGGAAGAAGTATTTTATTTGAAAAAAGATGAGGACGGCTTATGAGCAGTAGGATGTGTATGGAGCCACAGATAAGCCGTGAGTAGGATCGGCTTCAGGGATGGGTTTATATATATATATATATTGATATTGATGCTCTTGACGGACAGTGACGGCTCCGGATGATGGCTTCGGAAAAATTAAAAAATAAAATGAAGTGATTAAAAATTAATTAAAATACATAATTATTTCATGAGATTTTTATATGGGAAAATTTCAGAAAAAATATTTTCAAACATTAAAAATGCTAGATCAATGGTTTTCTACCAAAATAAATTGCGAATTACTTGTAAGTATAGCAAATACCTAATGTGTAGTAAGGGGGAAAAAATTAATTTGAGATTTAAATATACTGAAGATATTTTTCGATAAATTTCTCATTTTTATAATTAAAATTTTATCATGAAAACATATTAATATTTTAAATAAATTTTAAATCAGGTAAAAAATCATTTTTAAATTAATGTGTATTTTATAAATTTATTAAACTTTCTTTGCTATCTTTCTTTAATCTTTACTATCTTCTAAATATAGGATAAAAATAATACCAAGTAGATAATTATTTTCAAGAGATTTATATAATATTAAAAATTGGGCAAAAACCCTTACAAAGTTATCCTTTGAACTTAATAGGTGCCGTACTCCATTGAGGTAGTCTGAACGGCATGCAATATAAGATACAGATCACCCTGTAAGCCTCATTGACAAATTCAATTCTTCCCTAATTTCCAGTAGTAACTTATTTCATTGACTTTTTTTTTTTGGTCAAAAAGAAGTTTACATTAATACTAATATTAGAAGTTACAACAAAGCAAAGCGATTACACTGGAAAACAAACTAGAACAAGAAAACTAAAAAATACAACAAAACCAAAACAACTGTAAGGAAAGCTAATCACCACAAAATATATGGGAATAAAAGTAACATCAAAAACTCCTACAGCTTCCTGAACATCCAAAGTTAGAAGTGACGTGAAAGAAGGTGCTGGTTGTAAAACCCACCCTATCGGGCACACCTCCTTATAAGAATAAGCTGCACAAAGATCAGCTACATAAACTCCCTGACTTAAGGAACAGGACAGAAAAAACCCAACCTCAGAATAAGACGAAAGACCAGTGAAATTCTGAAAAATACTTTTGCTCCTCCATTGAAGCAAATCAGGTGACGTCGACCACCCACTGAACAAATTTTGGCTAACAGTAGCGATTTGGATTTGCCACCATCGAACGATCCTAACAATGGTCCTCACATATGTAAAGCACATAACAGTATCGACCATTGAAAAAACCCTTCCCCCAAAATTACAAATCCAAAACACAACAAAAAACACCACCATAAATCCCCAAATCTATAACCACATCAGAAGAAGCACACAAGCATACAACAGAAAAATCAAAAGCACAGGAACGACGGGAACAGGAACATAAACAAAAAATAAGAAAAAAGGAACAGTAAAGACATCCCCTCCGCCGGAGACCACCGTCAAACCGGAAAGCACCATCGCGTGGAAGGCCATCGTCGAGGGAGATGTCCAAACAAAAGCTCCCACCACCAGAGGTGAGAGAGGACCACCACTGCAACCTAAAAACAGAGGAACGTCGGAGCTAAAGAGGCGATGAGGCCGGACACCAGAGGAGAGCCAACGTCGAGGAAGAAGGACGGTCGCCGCTTTATATCTCTGTTCCGACCTAAAACCTCGCCTGATCTGCCTCTTCAAGGTTCGATATGTACTTCTTCTATGGATGTGGTATGAGAGGAGGCTCGTTGACGGCAAAGATGTCGCCGGCGAGACAAGAGCCAGCTGGATTTGGGGAGGGAGCGTTGGCGCCGCGTCTGCTAGGGTTTGGGGAGAGACTTTCGGGATTCACTAAATGTCAATTGAAGAGTGGTTCATTGACACTATTTACTTGAATAGTATCATAACATATATTAATACTCTATTTAATATACTTTAAAGAAATTTTGTCAGAAACTCCCTTAAATAGTGGACTACCCGACATTTCTACAATGGTGAAAGAACCACTAGCACCAAAAAAGAGAGCTACACTCTCAATTCAAATCCAAATACAAACAAAAAGGGGTACAATCCTACCCATGAGCTACCTTGAGTTACATTTAAACCTATGGTTATTAAAACAATGGATCCTCAATATATTAACATGAATGAATCCACTCAATCTAAAAAGTAAAATTGTTAAATAAAACAACAAAGTACAGTTGCTAAAACAAATTGGGACAATAGTTACCCCTTAACAACCCTTTGGACAAGATTTCTACCTTGTATACTAAAAAGTTCGGAGACCAGATTTCAAACTATTATATACTAACATAGAATTGAGTGTCTTAGGATAAGGTCCGCCCAGGTTAAACTACCATGAATAGCAATCTACTACAAATATCGTTCTATATTTCTTTCAAGCATTTTAAGAAACACTTGATAGGCACTAGTTGACAAACCCATAAAACAGACATCCCAACATTAAATCCTTTCCACCGAGCAACATACAAACAAGATTGGATTCTACCAGACACTTCAACAAGCACTATCATAAATTTCTCACCGAAAATCTCCAATCCCAAATACAATGGAAGCTTGAAGAGGAACGACTCTAACCTAACCACAAATGTGAAAAGATGGTGCTACGAGAATAGGATAAGAATAGGGTTAATGAGCAAATTTGCCAACAAACTATTAGGCTAGGAGCATCTGACACAAAAAACTTTTAAAGGTACCAATTGTACCAACAAACAATTGAAACTTGTTAAAAACCACAATGTCGTTAAATTCTCAGCTAACTTCCGTTTAGGTTTTAAATGCTGACTGCCAGGTGGCTGAAGAAGTCCAGCTGTCTTCATTTTCCCTGTTCACCCTCTCTCCTAGCTTCTCCTTCTTCGCTCTCTTCCGCCTCTAAAACCCTGTATACTCTGTTGTGTAGTTTCAGCTTCGGGCTGGTTGTGATTGATCCATCACAAACTCTCTACATTTTATGATCCGTCGATATTAGTCTTCCACATGGCATCATGGCGAGGAGTTCTCATCACGCGACGATTCATCAAAAGAGACCTCAAACATGGTACATTTAATACTCCTCCGTTTTCTCAAGATATAAAATGGTATCTTTTGAGGCTTCTCATTTATGTAGTAATCACTCTACCATGGCCAAGTTCAGTTCAAGAAACAAATCCTCTAGCTGTTTTTCCAATGGTTGCCTCTTCCTCAGTGGAGAACTTTCTGCTCTTCTTCTGGTTTGGGGTTTCGGGTCGTTCATAGCTCCATTCCCTTCTTCCAACCCCAATTTTAAGTCCGTCGCCACTAAACTGAAATCATTCAAGTTTTCGAGAAGTGTCGCTGGTGATATGAATTGCACCCCCGCTACGCATGGGACCGATCTCCAAATGGTGAGTTAGATTCAACATTTCAAGTTTCTTGAAATGTTGAATCTAAATATTCTCAACCTGCAACTTCATGAAATTTCTCTGCTTCCAGGTTAGGGCAAACTTTCCCCAATACAAAGCCCTGTAATTCGCTGCATTTTGCTCCTGGAGAACCTCTCCCTCACGGAATTTCCCACAACTCTGTGCTTGATGCTCTCATATTCGCCATTCGTCCACACCTGAAGAACATTCCCCATATTTATGATGTAGGCATTGGGTACGGTTTTGACTTCGACCCATTGTCCGTCGGATTTCCTCTTCACCTCTAGCCCACCCACTTCATCCTGAGCAAGGATGGTTAGAACCCCTGGATCTTTGTGAGGGCCCACCCCAAGAACAAGTTCAACGGATGGACACAACGTACACCGGTTTATTCCGCTGGAGTTGGTGTGGTCCCTGAAGCAGAGGACATAGTTTTGGCTGGTCCACTTTGAGCATATGGAGGAAAATAATGACAGATGGACTTCTTCAGCCACCTGGCAATCAGCATTTAAAACCTAAACGGAAGTTAGCTGAGAATCTAATGGCATTGTAGTTTTTAACAAGTTTCAATTGTTTGTTGGTACAATTGGTACCTTTAAAAGTTTTTTGTGCCAGATGCTCCTAGCCTAATAGTGCGTTAGTAAATTTGCTCCTTAACCCATAAAAATACCTCATAAGACGAGTTATAAATCACTTCAATTCTTTTTCACAAGCCGTCGAAACTCTGGCCGAGAGAGACGATTAGCATAGCGACAAGCTTTGGAACAAGCGTAACAAAAGAGAAGAGTGAGCTTGGCAGTTGCACCAAACCACCACAGATCAGATGACCACATAAGGAAGAAAGGAAGGATAGAAAATGAGTTCAGTTTGAAGCAACGCACGAATTGTAAGAAATTTCTTTTCCTCCTTAATGAGTTTATCGGATTGGGACACTTGCGCAAAGAGATTGGTGGGGAAATCATTTATATCAATAAATCCTCCTAACGAACAGTAATGGCTCAGGATGATAGCTTCCGAAAAATAAAACATAATAATAATAATAATGATAATAATAATAATTTATTATTATTATATGAAGTGATTAAAAATTGATTAAAATAGATAATTATTTCATGAGATTTTTATATGGGAAAATTTCAGAAAAAATATTTTCGAAATTTAAACATTCTAAATCCATGATTTCCTACTAAAATAAATTGTGAACTACTAATAAGTATAGCCCATATATAATATATAACAAGGAAAAAAAAGTAATTTGAGATTTAAATATATTGAAGTTATTTTTCTATAATTTTTCCATTTGTATAATTAAAATTTTATCATGAAATTAATATTTAAAATAATTTTTAAATCAGGTAAAAAATCATTTTTAAATTAATGACTATTTTTATAAATTCATTAAACTTTTTTTTACTATCTTTCTTTAGTATTTACTATCTTTTAAATATATGATAAAAATAATACCAAGTAGATTATTATTTTCAAGAGATTCATATAATATTAAAAATTGGGCAAAAACCCCTACCAAGTTACCTTTCAAAATATTTTCTAATAAATAGTCTGATTCAATATCTAACCTTTTTATTTTTTTTATATTCAGTTCAGATTCATGGTTTCTCTTCTTAATATAAATAACTCATTTTAAAGATCTACCATAATCTTACACAGTTAAACCAATTTCATACATTGGTTGGTTATCTAGCTATTATTTTTTAATAAATTTTTAATATTTTCTATTGTTCTTGATTCTCCTCTTTTCTATGTTACAAAATAATGCACCTTTAAAGTTTGGTTTTCTTCCTGAAGTTCTGATCCTTCCCTCTCGCTCTGTGTTTTCTCATCCTCTCCTTCATTTCCTCTAAAGTTTCTTTCCCCTGAATCTCTCTTTCGACTAAGTAGTCGAGAAAATGTTACATCGCGATACCATACCTCTGCACTAATCGTTGCAGTTGGACATTGACGAGATCGAGAACCTCATTCGTGCGAGCGCCCAATCGGGCCCCTCCACGGTTCCCGCTACTAGACCTCCTAGTCCTCCTCGAGCTTCAATTCTGATATCTTCGTCTCCTTATATGCTTTCTGGTATTCCACCTCTGCCAAAATCTTCCAATTAGAAGTCACCTCTTATCGCTCCTCCTCCGATTCCATCTCCATCCAACAATGCCAGTGGTTTCGGTTCGCCTCCGAACATGTTGATAGAGCCTGTCTACGACACCGTGAAAAGAGATCTAATGAGGATTGTTAATAATCTGAAGCAAGTTGTGTTTCCTAATCCCTTCCGTGAGGACCCTGGGATGGCTCTGAGGGATTGGGATCTTTGGGGACCCTTCTTCTTCATTGTTTTCTTGGGTCTTGTTCTTTCTTGGTCTGGATCTGTCAAAAAGGTATGCATGCGGCAGTTGCAAATAGTCTCAAGAATAAGTTCATTTGCAGAGTTTAGGAATTAATTAATTGAGCATCTTCTATTCCTTTTCCAATTGATCAAGACCATGAAACTAACACCTTCTGCATCCCTGAGCCGTTATAATATGAAGTGTGAATAATGTAGGAATCGTTATAATAATCTTTCTATGTTGTAAACTTGTTATTTTGCATTCAGAGCTCAGAGGTCGTTTCATGGTGATTTTCCCGTTCTAAACCACTGATCAAAGTTCACTGTGGATGATCCTTAATCGTAAATTTTGTATTGGACCCTTTAAAAAGGGTTCTAATTCTACCCATTTAATCATTTTGTATTCATTTGGAGGGATTCTGGATTTATGGGATCTTCCTATTTGAAGATTCTGAACAATACGTCAGAATGACGTCTCTGCATGCTTATAGTGGATCAATCAAACAAGCACCACCAAACCAATGGGAATTGGAAGTTTTTGAAGGAACCATTTATAGGTACAACAAAATGACACACCATTATTATTCTTTCCTGTGCTGGACATGTCCTTCACCTTAAGAAAAGCTAAACCCCAAAATTCCATGTTTAACTTAATTAGCCCAAGCTGAGGCAAAACATCACCCGTAGTTTTTAGCCCTGAAATTAGAAGGGCAAACAAGGATCTTAAATACATATAAGAATTGAAGATTTACTGTGGGTGTATTTCAAGGCAAATCGCCTTTGTAACCTGCAACTATTAATTTTTGTTTAATTGGCTTTAATTTATTTGAATCCCGACTAACTGTTAATTTTTGTTGTTTGTCAGTCTGACGTCTTTGCTGTTGCATTTGCGTTACTTGCTGCTGGAGCTGTAATATTGACATTGAATGTTAGATTTAATATTTTTGGACCTATTTGTGTATGTATAATTAAATTTAAAAAAATAATAGATTTCTTTTGCCCTGAAAAACTGTTTTATAATGACCAATTGGGCCTTCAAACGCTTGGTATGAGGGGGTTAAAAAATCTGGGCTGGACTAGGAACAATTGAAAGATGAATCATACAAAGACAAATGTTATATGCATGTAGCAAAAAAAAAATGTTATAAGCATAAAATAGATAATAGATAGTATGGGATTTGGTCAAGTCCCAAAGGGATGTGTGTTCGATCCCTGCTACCGTCGCTGAGGCTTCTTTAGTAGGCGATCTCGTAAGTCTCCAATAAGTACTCAAAGAGCCCGGGGCCGTGCCCTGGCCTTGATGGGAGACTGATGCCGAACCCCTCCAAAACTTTTCTTATAACCAAAAAAAAAAAAAAAAACCCAAAGAAAGATAAATGTCATATTCATCCCAAAAATGGATCAATACAAAGCAACCTGGAAATATGAACTACATTCAAATTCCTGAAACCCCAACAAATCCGCATGTCATCTTCACTACCCTCCTAGCCTCCACACTTGATTTTGATAGTTGTGGTCTTGTGGACCTTATAGTACTCCTGGGGTGGTGTTCAATGTGAGCCCAACTCATTTGTTCAGGCTCCTTCATATAAAATACACTAGGCTAGAATCATTGCCCAATCAACAAGCAGTCCTAGTGAAAAGTTATTTATAATTAAATGCTTTTATTTGATTTAGTCAAATAACCATATATTTAAAATAAATTTTTTTTTTTAAAAAAAAAGAAAGAAATCTCGCATAGCTTTTTGACAAACAAAACAATTGTCAGTTGTGGTCATTAAATATACTGATTTGTATTTCAATGATGATAAGATAGTGTTTATGTATGGCGGCCAAATATGTGACAAAGTGTTTAGTGGTTGAGTTGAAAATTTCAGGGTGGAAGGATTATATTCTTTCAGAGCCTGAGCCTACTGGGGTACTGCCTCTTCCCACTGGACGTGGGTGCATTAATCTGCATGTTGAATTATAGGAATGCGATGGTCAAAATAATTGTGGTAACCATAACGTTGATATGGAGCTCCTGGGCTGCATATCCTTTCATGAGTGCTGCAGTCAACCCAAGCAGAAAAGCTCTTGCCCTCTACCCACTCTTCCTCATGTATGTTCCTGTCGGTTTCCTTATAATTGCCATTAATTGATTGATTCATGTCAATATCTCTCGTCACTTGTTGTGCTCTTGCATAAAGTCACAGATTCGAGAGTGTTTTTTGTTAGTTGTTTATAATTTAATACTCCCTCTGGTCCTAAGAGTAAATTTTAACTTTTGTCAATTTTTTCTTATAATACCCCTATTTATATTTTCTCAATAATAATTAAAGACAATAATAATTTAATAATACACATATATATTTTATAAAGAAAATAATATTTGCAACTCATTAATGTCATATACATCTAAGTTATAATTTTTTATATAAAATAATTTTGAGCAATTTTTGTTATATTTTCCCTATATCACCCCTATTAATACTTCTTCCACAATAATTAATTTAACAACACGTTTATATTCTATTAAGTGAGATGTTCTACTTTAATTTTTATTTTTAAATAAAATAATTTAAGTTGAAACATACGACCAATTAAGTTGAAATCAACATTATTTAGCTTATTTGATTGATTTTTAACAACCTTTCCTGCTTGCGTCCCCCACCCCCCATTTGTTATATAATATTTGCTATATTTTTAAAATTTAAAATATGATTGAATATTAAAAATTATTATTAGAATACATTAAGCAATTCTTGAAAGTTTTTTCTCTTGAAAAATTCCCCTTATGAACTATTTGACTCTAGATTTTATCTTATCTGTTTCTATTACATATGTGTGAGAAATTAAAAAAGAAATATCAAATCTGGAAACTAATGCGTATATTTAAAAGTATACCAACATGTGAATAAAATAAATGAATAAATTGGCAAAAAAAAATAATATAATAAATGAACAAAAATATAGCCAAGTTGGAATCAATTCCAAATTTAGTATATTTAATTATTTATTCATTCTTGACAATTTTTTTGTTTGTTTACTTGTCCTCTGTAAATATCTCTCCGTCAGGAGCGTGAGATAGTATTATTTGCTTGATCGGAGCGTGGTTTAGGAAAATAAACTTATATTTGTATTACTTAGTTCTATCTTTGAGAGATGTATTTGTAATAAATGAACTTGGGTAAGGGTATTTTAGGAAAATACACATAATTAACTAATTTAACTTCCGTCCTTAATCCCTCCAAATTTTGGTAAATAGCTCCTATAATTAAGACCGGGAGGAGTAAAACTTTTCTCCCTTATCTGGGTTTGTGAATGACTTTAAAACATCAGCAGAGTTGTATCTGCTAGATAAGGTGAGAAGCGTAAATTTTTTCAGCTATTCTATCACATAGCCATTATTCTCAGCAACTTTCTCATGTTTAACATCATTAAAATCTTCTTTCTTTCTTTAATTTGAAATGTTAAACGGGCTCCTAGTTTCTACATAATGAGCGCTAAATTTAAATCATTGAAATTAAGATAATGTGATCCCGAGTAATATTTTTTTATATTTTTATTCTAGTAAATGCCAAAATGTTAATATTTTAACTAGTATTCTATAAAAAAGAAAAAAAAATTGTATTTATTATTTAAAAATTACAGGTTCAAAACTTTGAAAACATAAATTAATTCTTTAATTTGAAGGTTTTTTTTTTGGGGGGGGGGGGGGGGGGGGAATCTTTCAAGAGGATATGCACACATGCACATAAGCACGTCAGATAATCGACAAAATATAAAATCTGTAACAAATCCACCGCTCATATACAAGTCATAGACAACACATCGCATTCATCAAATTCCATATAAGGAATTAGGGTAAAGTAATGGATCGGTTGGACAGCCCAAGATCAAACTCAGCCCACCCATTTAATTTTAGATGAGTATGGGTTAGTTCAGGGATGGATCCAGAAAATTATAGGAAGGGGGCACAATTGACGAGGGGATTTGGGAGCAGTACCCCGAAATTTTTTTTAAAAGGAAAGCTTTAAATGCATTAAAAAACTAATATATATATATATAAACAAGAAAAAATATATCAAAAAATATTTATCAAATCAAATGAATACTGATGATGTAATAAGATAAACAATTATTTTACAAACTTGTTATTTAGAAAAGCAAGGCTAATTACCGTTAGAAATAAATGCAGATACATAAATTACAATGAAGGATGGGTACTCAATAAGTTCAAGTACATATATTTGAATTTAAAAAAAAAAGTATATCACAATAAAAATAATTAAGTTAAAGTATACTTTTAGTCCTTCAAGTTTACATGAGGTATACTTTTGGCCCTCTAACTTTATAAAGTATACTTTTAGTCTTATAATTCTAACACCGTTATTTTTGCTAACGGAAAATACAAACTTAAATGATAACGATGTAAATTTAAGTGATGATTTTGCAATTATATGCTATTAAACTTAAATTTAAAATATGGGTAAATTGAAAATATGTAAGATTGGTGTAATTAAATACTATTAGTCATCACTTGAGTTCGCTGCGTCAGCATTTTCCGTTAGTAACATTAACGGTGTTAGAATTTTAAGACCAAAAGTATACTTTACGAAGTTAAAAGACTAAAAATATACCTTATGTAAAACTTAAAGGACTAAAAGTATACTTTAGCCAAATAATTATAATGTCATTTTTCTAGGCCTTATTTTTTGGAATTCCATCATAATTTCCTTATTATCAATGTTATCAAATACATCTTTTTTCAATATAAAGCACTAAACAATCATTCAACCATTCACTCCTCATCTCATTACGAAGTGTAGTCTTGATGTATTAAGGATGAATACCTAATTTATGGGTAAACAATGATTCAAACATGTATTAATTTTCTTTTTTTAAAAAAACACCCAAATAATTGGGGGGCACCCCCCCCCCCAAAAAAAAAAAAAAACTCACAATCTAGGCCTGTCTCTGAATTAGTCCATAACCGTACTCCAACCCATTTAAACCCGTAAAAATAGGCTAGCACATAAATAGACGAACTAACTAGATTTTAGGTTACCCATTTCTATTTGACTTTTTTTTTTTTTGAAAAAAAAACATACATAAGCATTAAGCATTTATCCAAATTCATCATTTCAATTTCTAAAATCTGAATCTTCAAACTTTAATAATCACAATTCACAAAAACAATATAAATTTAGACACGTACCATCATTACATAATCTTGATGTTCAAACTACAACTTTTAAATTAAAACATTACAACCACAACTCTACAACTACAAGTCTATAGATTAACAAAATGACATGCTTCCATTGAATCTGCATACTTCAGTCTTCATCATCTTTAAATTCACTTGAAAGAATCTAGTATCGACAGTACTAAAAGCTAATCTCGAAGATACTGTAGATATTAATATACCCAATAAATCACATGTCAATAGATTTAAAACTTAATATTTGGAAGTATTCACTCTCCACCATGCTAAAACATCATATTTTGGATCACAAAAGCCAACTAATTCAGTTTGAAGATATTCATCCACTTCTAAAATCTTCTCTACATTACATGTAAAGTCAATAACAACTCACAAGTTTGAATAAACAGAGCCATAGAAAGAGATAGTGAGCGAGATTGAGAGTTGATGGCCATTATGGTTACGGATTAGAGGTGACTGAATACTCGAATAGGAAAGGATTTAGGGAATGCTTTATGCGGAATGGGATGATAAGTTAATAAAAAAACTTATACTAAATGGGCGCGTATAGGTAGCCTATAAGTGTGCTCATAGCCTGCCCATTTAAATTTTAAATGGTGTGTTCTAACCCAACCCATTATAAAGTCTCTTTGAACGGGCTCAATATGACCCAATTACACTGAGTATAGTCGAAGAAAATTGTCTTTCTATTGTCGTAATGTGTACAATTTTTCATTCACCAAAGAATAAACTACAGTATAACTAATACTACCTCCAGTCCTAATTACTAATTATAAGAGTTTGTTGACTTTCTTTAGAGAGGTTAAGGAAGCTAAGTTACTTAATCATTTCATATGTTGTATATCCTTAAATTATATATTAATTTATTAGTTAAACTAATTAGTTTGAAGAAAAAAATAAAAATAAAAATACTCTAAATTAATTTAATTAGCTTCCTTAATCTCTCCAAAAAAGTTAACTAGCTTTTATAATTAGGACCGGAGGGAGTAATCAATAAAATACGCTTAACCTACTCAACTACAAAACATGAGGGGCAATCAATTTTTTTGAATATCCAGTATAAACTATGAAGGTTGGAATAAAAACAAGGAAAAATAAAAAGCCATGAGCAAGTTTAAAATGATCAGTGGATGGGAATTTAGTCTCTTTTGGGAAGATATGATCTGTTATGAGCAAGTGAAAAGGCCGATGATACAACCATTGCCACCAGGTAACCAGTTATCGCTCCATAGCTAACACATATAGGCCATTCCTACAAAATATCATGTGACATTTCGAACCTTCAGCATCAAATTTTTGAAGAACTTAACGCAAAGCGTTGCTGTGGAATCATATGAACATCACATAATTTTTAAATCACCATGATGCTAACAGATTTTCAGTTTGCAGCTTTGAGGAAAGATTATTGCGCACTTGAGGAAAAATTTAAAAGGCCAAACAATAAACAAGAGGCTTGACATAGCAATAACCTCCCAACATTGTATGTTTGCAATCACAAGGTTTATCTTGGATGGAGGAAAATTTTGGACTTATGGTATTGAAGGTGAAACTATCAGAAGATTGAGTTGCTGCAGTTGATTGTTCTTCACCGTTTCAAATCAATCCCATGAAGCATCAAAAGAAATTTAATTCTATAACCCGAGTTTAGCAAATGATGGCCAGCAAACGTGTCTGTGTAATGATATCAATGACAGAGGTATCTCCAGAAGAAAGCTTACCTGCCATGGCCTCTCCCAATCGAGTGGCATTGGCCAAGCTCCAAACCAGCCCCCAATAACTGCTCCATGAGCTGGTAGACAAATCAGATACTCAATCGATCCATTAGGCCTGAGTGTAAAAAGGGGGGAAAATATGTCAAGATTTAATTCATATTAATAAATTGAAGGGTTTAAATAGAAAGATGACAAGCCTAAACCACTCTGGGAAATAGTTAAATATATACCACCATCACTACCCTAAAATGAACTCCCAACCGATGAAAAGGGCATTTAAAAAATGGAGCATGGGAAGACAATATCAATCATCAAAGAGTAAAATACTTTTATTACCCATAAAAGAGAGAGGAACATACTTTGTCTGTGCAAATATACATCTCCAATCAGCCCATGATGAACCAAGAACACATGAAGCTGGAATTGTCTGCCATAGTACAAGATATGAGTTGGTACATGTTACGCATACTAAACCATGGGTTTGTAACTCAAAACAGAACTATCCCTCCAAAAGCTGTCTTTTGTTCAGTGACAAGGAAGGAGGCTACAAGCAGGTGACAAAAAATCTCAATGGTAAAAAACTTTTCAAGTAAAATGTGTGAGCGGACATTGTATTTGTGAAAGTGGTTAGTACAGTTTACATATTTTCACTTCTTTTACAGTATAGTTCAGTCATGTATGATTTTAGAGTTTGTGTCAACATTTTTTATACTATACATAATTGGAATTATAACCCATCTGTTTTTCAAAATTTACTTCAGTGTTAGGGAAAGATAGTTCATTTTGATCAATCTAAGAAAAGGTAAAGAAATGCGAAGATGAAACAATCTAACGTACCATGAGTATAACTGAAACAGAAAGCATGTAAGATTGACGAAATGCAGTATAAAACTGCTCTAATATTTTCAAGGTGCTGCTAAACAAATAAATGACAATGAAGCAGGCACTCACCGTAAATAATGACATCATAAGAGACCAGTTAACCGTCTTCGGTAGATACCTGTGCCAAGAAGATATACAGAAATCATAATCAATAGCTATATCTAGATCTATAATGGAACAGTTTAAAAACTACTAGACACATAAAAGACACCAAAAGGAAACGTAACTAGCCAGATCAGAAGGCACAAAATATAAATTCATAGTTCACTATGCCCAGTATTATGGATATAAAATATGAACTCTATACCACTTATTTCACATACTGTATTGTGACAGGCGCCCCCAAAGCAATAGCTCCTAAAAAATTTATTGCTGCCCCTGTTCAATAAAATATAACATTTTCTCAACAAACCTATTGTAAGGTAATACTGCCGAGAAGCAAAAATACCCATGTTATGATCAAAGAATATAAAAGATTCTATATAGACAGGGTAAGAGAAGCAAAAATACCCATGTTATGATCAAAGAATATAAAAGATTCTATGTAGACAGGGTAAGTGTCGTAATCAAGGAAAAACTTTAAGAGCATATAAACGCTTTCACTTGCGTTGTTAACTCTAAACAGTATGGCAAGAGAATATCATAAAGGAGTACATGCAGATTAGCAAAATCCAAGCAAAAGAGGAAGAAATAACCAGTGTTTCAACTAACCTACTAGTGATAGGGCAAAACTTTAAGCCTAAAAACTCCGCAAGTGCACGGGCCGTATCAAGCAAGGTTGTGAAAACGACGTTCTAACTCGTAGAAACGGTCGTTTCTACGTCTTGCTGGAGGAAATCGAGCAGAGACGGAGGCTGAGACGGTTTTCATGGCTGAACGGTAGAGACGCCGTTCAACTCGGTAAACTCGGTGAAAACGGCGAGTTTACCGAGTTGGTTTATCCCCCTTTTTTAAAAAAAAAAAATTTGAGCCCCAAATCCCCAATTAAAACGAAATGGAGTGGAAGTGTGGAACCTTAAACCTAGGGTCTGTGTTGTCGGCAGAGGCAACCGCGCAAAGCAATCTTCTTCTTCTTCTTCGCTCAATCGATCGTCGCTCCTGCCTCCTGCTTCTTCCTCATCGACGACGACGACCACTCCAGACTCCAGAGTCGAGACTCGCTGTCGCTGCTTCTTCTTCTTCTTCACCGTCGCTGGAGGCTTTCTGGAACTGGACGGCTGGAGTCGGGAGGGACTGCTTCTTCGCTGGACGCGTGGAGGCTGGAGCTGGACATCATCCACTCACTCACGGACTTACCCTCTGACCTCACCCTCTTCGCTGGAGTCTGCTACATTATGTATGTCTATCCTATTCCTATCCCTTATTCGGTTATTCCCTTATCCCTTCCTTTCCTAATTCATTAATTTTTATTTTGGTTTCTGATTAAGATTTGCTCTGCTTGGAATTTCCTAGTAGGGGAGGGGATCAAGAAGATGATATTGAGATTGACTTTGACTCTGATGAGATGACTTAAATTAAAGATGTTGATCTTTTATAATTTTATTGCCTTGGTATTTTAACTGTAATATGTATGGGACTAAAATTTTTGATGAACTTTAATGTATTGGTGTGTTTTGGTTTTACATATGTCTGATATTTTTTTTTTAGTCCGTAGTAAACTCTTACGTTTCGTTTACGTTTACCGATTTTACGTTTTTGCTCACCCCTACCGTTTCTACGTAGACTCTACGTTTTTAGAACATTGGTACCAAGTAATAAAGTGATAAGAAAAGTATCGTTCTTACGAGGACTTGGTATCCCAAACTTCAGTTGAGCATTAATTTCACAATTTCATTTAAGTTAAGAAAACCAAATTTAATTTAATTAAGAGAAAAGAAAATAAAATCTAAAATTAAAACAAACAAACTACACACTAATAAACGAACAACCTAGAGTCACTAATCCCTTATTTGATTCTTAGATTTTATCCCCCATTAAATTAACTTTGACTTAATTTAATTAGCTAATCTAGAGTATTAATGTTTATAAGTGCCTGTCGGTCCACTTATACACCTACCTCAAATAATTATGCAATGTCTCACACAATTAATTAAAATGCAATTCAAATCGGGCTCACTCTAATTTGACTATGCGGAGCTTCTAGGTATATGTCTATCCTAGACGCAAATTATATTAAAACCTAACGTCACGTTAAATTTAAACCTAATTCCACATTATTTATTCCCAAGGTCAATTTAGGATTCCCTCTTTCAAGTCCAACCCTAAATCTCCAAAACATGCTCAATGGTGGCCAATCAATAAGCAATAACAATGAACACAGGATTAAATAAACTGAAATAAAATTAAGCAAAATTAATTAGTGGGAATAATCTCTAAAACCCAAACAAGTTCATAATACTCTAGGTTGCAAAACCAACTAGCCACACATGGCTTTAATAAAATCCATAACAAAAAAAATGAAAAGATAACAATTCAGATTCAAAGAATAAGGAGAAGAGAAAAGAAAATTTCTTCACGCTCAGCCGCTACTCCTTGCTTCTTCTTTTCGTCCCCCCCTGTTTGCTTGTCTCTGCCTCCTTATTTATAATTGAGGTCTTGGGTCACTGATTCTCTTTTTCTTTTTATTAAAAAGATATCTTGTATCTTTTAATTTACTCTATCAGATCACACAATTAATTTTGTTTCTATTTTTCTTGCGGGAGACCACTGAATTTGATTGATTGCATATCCTCTTAATTATTTTTTCTACTTCATTCCAAATCAGCTAATATTTCCTGCACAATAAAAATAAGATATGAGTAGATTTTATGTCGATTTATTCTTTGATCCCAAGTTTCATGTAATTATGGAAACGTTCATAAAAGATAATTAAATAGGTATATAATATCAATAATTTCAATTAAATCTCATAAAATATACATTTATTTAATTATAAAATATATGCGGCACTGCCAGAAAACCTCGTCCTACTGCTCGCAGGTACTGCAGAAAAGCACAAGAGAAAAAAACAATAGTTAAAACAACCAAAAGTATAAATTAGATAGGGAAGAGATCAAAGTACGTAAACATCGATTAAGCCTTGTCTTCATTTGTACTCCCCCAAAAATGGAGAAAAATTTGAAAGAAAACGGAGCCCCAATTTTACCGTGCAATGTTTACGATTCCGTCGGTATTGACTGTAGAGAAGTATCACAATTGGCAGCTCTATAATCTAAATGATGCAAATAAAAAGAATCAGAAACAATCAAAATTTTTAAATACGGTGTAAAAAGACGGAGAATCAAACTGTACCCAGATCAAAAGTAAGGTCTTAGAAGGGTGAGTGATGAGGTGTATGGAGTAGATGTTGTTAGCCACCCAGAAAGCAAAAGCCAGGCCAAACCCGCATAGCAGTTGTATGGTGAAGGTCTCTGAAGCTGAGATGGAAGAGGAGCCATCGATCGCTGAGGCCTTCGTCGCCGTCGTCTTCCCCATGCTTCGCCAGCAATCGGAGGAAGAAAGTTTTTAAGTTCTGGACATCCAGCAGAAACCCAATCAAGATGGCTCACATTGGGCATGGTCCAATTAACTTCAACAAAACTATTAGGCCCATATAGTTCCATTCTGACCATAGTAATTAACAGTAATTATTATTCTTTAAAAAAAACAGTAATTATTATATTTTAATATATTCAATATTTCAGTTTTTGGCCAACAAATTTTGGTTCCATTTTGTTTCTAGAGCTGGGAATCAGTTTTTTAAAGTCCGGTCCAAGAGCACTAGGGCTAGGACCGGCCCTACAGGGCCGAAAGTTATTATTCCAAATTTAAACTATTTTTTCTCCTTTTTTAAAAGAAATATTATTAGTAAATTACAATAATTCAAGTTCTAATTTATCAAATAAAATATTGTCAACATTAATATCTAAAAAACACATATCATGTAATAAATAAACACAGTCAACAAACAAGCTTCAGTCAGCCTTGCCTTCGAAGCGTGAGTTGTGATGCTGATTCATGAGTGAGAGATTGAGATTGAGAGTTGAGACACTCATAGAGAGTGATAGAAGAGCCAGAAAGGGCGAGGAAAATGGTGATTGAATTTTTAAGGTTCATTCACCTCCAACACTCTCGGTCTCGATCATGTTAATTAACAGAAATAAATAAATAAATAAAGGGTCTAACGGACCGACTCTTTTAAAGCCTCGACCCTATAGAATTGGCCCGGCAGAGCCAACTTTATTTAGCAACTCCAATTTCCTTGAGGGGCTAGGGATTAAACAGGCTGAGTCGATTTTCCGACTCTATTTGTTTCAAATCCTATTTTTTTGTTTCAGGGCCGAGACCAAGAATTCCCAGTTTGCTAGAAAAAGGAAAGAAAGACTGCTTTTCAAATTAAAGAAAGAAAACATTGTCACCGCCACAGAATCATACAATATACCATTGAACTTGGAAATATTAATCAGCACTTCAGGAATGTCAAGAAGGCATTAAAAACAAGAAATCAATGTGCAAGAGGAAAGTGCAGTGATGTACAATGCTACTCATTGAAGGAAACTAAGGGGGAAAAAATAGAGATAGCAAAACGCATACCAAGGCATTCATAAGTCTCAGAATTGAAACATTAAAAGAGGAAAATTCATAATGAAAGTATTTTAAGCCACGGCCAAAAATCACAAACTCATAACCATTGAAATTAATTTCCAATAGTTTTTGAGCTAGATATTATAATATGAAACGGAGGGTGTAATCATGCAGCCCACTAATAACATATCCTAATTCTGATTTGTGGGTCTTATGACCCAACAAGCAGTGCTGAAAACCTTCCCTTTTGTCGTTGGCTACAGTCCCACGTCCTACCCATCTCCTAGTCCGGGTGCACATTACATGCCTAATAATTACATGTTTCTTATATGCTCTAATTATGAGCATATTTTTTAAATTTTTTTTTATATATTGTATTTATTTATATTTAAATTATATGCTGCTTTCTGAAATTTTTTTTGCACCCAGTATCTCAAATTAATTAACTTCCAGTTACAGACAGATATTTTTGAATGTAGGACTGGAAGCTAATTAATTTGAGATACTGGGTACAAAAAAAATTTCAGAAAACAACATATAATTTAAATCTAAATAAATACAATATAAAAAAAATTTAAAAAAAATATGCTCATACCTCTAATAGAAGTATGAGCACATAAGAAGCATGTAATTATTAGGCATGTAATGTGCATTCCTCCCAGTCCCACCGACTTCATTCTTCCAAGTTCTATGTGTTCTTACTGATTAATCTCACACAAACACCCACACACATTCCCATCATTTGCTGAACTAAACTATCTAACTAATTAACAAAAACTAATTCCAACTTCTTCAAAAATCAAAATCAAAGGATGGGTTGTTCAAACCAGAGGAATTTGATCAATATTTGCATTGCTCAACTGGGATTGCATTTGAATGACAACAGTCATACGAAAATGAGATTCTAGGACTCATGGGATCCCCAAAATTTCCAGAGAAAAACTCAATAGCCATTAGAGGAAAACAATCACTAAACCTTCGAAACTAGCGATTAAAGAAGAAGAATGTAATAGCGGTGAGGGTAAGTGACCTAGAAAGTATTTAATAGTGACAAGACTATATCACTTGCTTAGCATTTTACAAGTCTCAAAACAGAAGTTTATGGTTAGTTTTTTAAGCTTTAACAATCAGATTCAATAACAATCACCATAGCATACATCTACCAACATCATAAACACATATACTCACTATTTCAAATTGATGGGGAACCTAAATGCAGGAAAATAAATACCCTCATTGATATTTGGGGTCCTTGTTCAGTTTTGTCTCAGACTGGTTATCGATATTTTGTCACTTTTGTTGATGACTTTTCCCGAACTACTTGGCTTTACTTAGTGAAACAACGTTCTAAATTGTTTACTCATTTTCATCTTTTCTGTGCTGAAAGTAAAAGCCAATTTAATGAAGTAATAATGCGAAAGAATATTTTTCCACCTCATTCACCAAGTATATGCATAGTCATGGCCTTCTTCACCAATCCTCCTGTGTTGATACATCTGCTCAAAATGGTGTTGTTGAAAGAAAAAATCGTCATCTTTTAGAAACTGCCCATGCTCTCATGTTTCACTCTGGTGTCCTTAAATCCTTTTAGGCTGATGTCGTGTCTACTGCTTGTTTCCTCATCAATCGCATGCCTTCAGCTATCCTTAGTGGTAAAATTCCCTATTCCATTTTGTTTCTCACCTCTAAACTGTTTCCTGTTGTTCCGAAAATTTTTGGTAGTGTCTGCTTTGTTCGGGATGTCCATCCCAATGCAAGTAAACTCGATCCAAAGTCCTTGTGGTGTGTCTTTCTTGGTTATTCTTGGGTTCAAAAAGGTTATCAGTGTTACTTCCCTGATCTCTATCGTTATCTTGTGTCCACAGATGTGACCTTTCATGAGTCTTCTCCTTTCTTCCCGTCTTCGATATTATCTGAGTCTTCCTTTGTGGTTTCTGAGTCTAATAATATCCTAGTTTATCGTGTTCCTATCTCACCAGTACAGGCTGCATTTCTGGAACTTGATATCGTCAATGTTGATGTTGCCAATATTATGCCCTTGCTAGTACCTACTTTGCCGTCGGATTCCATTCTTGCCTCCATAGTTCCTAATTCTACTTCCCCAGGTCCTGCCATTCCTGTTCCTGACATGATTGTACCTTATTCTGCTATTGAGCCGTCTAATGACCTGCCTATTGCCCTCCAAAAAGGTACTCGTCCTCACCAACTTCCCCAAAGATATGCTGACTGTACTTATCTTATCTCATCTTTTTGTATCCTACTAACGTTTGTCCCCCGTTTCCTCTTCTCTTGTAGCCACCCTTGAATCCATCTCTACCCTTACTAGCCTTCACCAAGCCTTAACTCACTCTAGTTGGCGTGCAGTGAAGGAAGAAGAAATGATGGCCCTTGAAAAGGCTAGTACCTGGATTCTTGTTGATCTCCTTTCTAGAAAAAATGCCATTGGGTGTAAATGGGTGTTTGTTGTTAAGACCAAGGCTGATGGTTCCTTGGAATAGTTAAAGGCTCAGCTTGTTGCCAAAGGGTGTGCTCAAACTTATGGCATTGATTATTCTAAGACCTTCTCCCCTATGACTAAGCTCACTTTCGTTCGTCTTCTTGTTTCTCTAACTACCACCTATCATTGGGATTTGCATCAATTGGATGCTAAGAATGCCTTTTTGAATGGTGACCTTTTTGAGGAGGTTTCTATGGAGCAACCACCTGGGTTCATTACTTAGGGGGAGTCTAGAAAAGTGTGCTATTTCCAAAAGTTGTTATATGGTCAGAAGCAAAGTCCTCGTACCTGGTTTGATCAGTTTTGTGGTGTGGTGAAGAAGTTTGGGTTAAGCCAAAGTAAGTGTGATCACTCTATGTTTTACTAGCATTCCAATGCAAGCATGATCCTTCTAGTAGTGTATGTTGATGATATTGTAATTACTGGGAGTAACATATCTGGAATCTCAGAACTTAAAATCTTCCTTTGTTAGTTCTCTATGTGTTTTGATAATAACTGACAAATGTAAACTCAAATTGAAGTTTGTCTTTGTTAAGTTGAAAAACTTACTGTCAATAGCATACTCGAGTTTGTAGTTACAAACTCGAGTTTCGACTTTACAGAGAGAAGCTCAAGTTTTCTAAACTTAAGCAA
Organism: Acacia crassicarpa; assembly: GCA_034222035.1. Classification (NCBI taxonomy): domain Eukaryota; kingdom Viridiplantae; phylum Streptophyta; class Magnoliopsida; order Fabales; family Fabaceae; genus Acacia; species Acacia crassicarpa. Next base: position 29,946,112 of record JAWXYG010000008.1, on the reverse strand, counting down.
ACTCGAGTTTCTGTTAGACAGAGCTTTTTCAAAGTTTTGTGAAGTTAACCAAACTCGAGTTTGGTATGTCAAACTCAAGTTTGTGTTTGGTCGAAAGCTTTAAGGTTGTTCATGTTTTAAGCAAACTCGAATTTGTAATTGTAAACTCAAGTTTGCCCTTGGTCAAGAGTTTTCAAAGATTTCTCATTTTAAGAAAACTCGAGTTTATTTTCTTAAACTCCAGTTTGTGTTAAGCTGAGAGCTTCTCACTATTTTTGAATTTAAGAAAACTCGAGTTTACTTTTGAAAACTCAAGTTTGAGCTTTGTGTACTTAACCTTATTTTTCACTTCAAAAGTCCCAAACTCGAGTTTGTCACTTGATAACTCAAATTTGCTCCTATTTCAAAATGTTCTTCAAAGCTCAATCGCGATGATCTTCTAAGTGAAAGAACTAAACTCGAGTTTAAGTTTCTAAACTCAAGTTTGGTTCCTGAGCAAAAGTTGCAAACTACTCTAGTTTGCTTAAACAAACTCGAGTTTGTGTCGCTCAGTTTGAAAATCGTCTTTTTCGAATTTGTGAAATTTTCATGAATGATCTAGTTATTCCCTATCATCACCTATTACTATTCTTAAATATGTTTAATGAGTTTGTTAGTGAGTTTCAAATGATTAAAAGTGCATTAGAATGAGGATTTAGCATTTTAAAAAAAAAAGGTGACATTAGCATATGTATTGCAAGTTCAGAAAACCTTGCATCCTTTTAGCAAATCATTCCTTGGACTTTGCAAAGGATTAAATGTTGTCCTTTGCTCTATAGAAACATCTTCTTCCAACGGATTTATTTCAAGGGAAGTCAACCAAAATATTGAGCACCTAGATTAACTCAAAGCTAGTGAGAGACTGCACCAAGTTTCAACCTAATAGCTAAATTAATGTCTCCAACGGTTACATTTATCGATCCAATGGTCATTTAATGCTTCCTTCATATATAAGTTGAAGCATTCAAGTCTCAACACCAACCGACTTACAAAAAACGAAAAACAATCAATTGCATTTAGTGTTTTCACCTACTTATAAAGTATCTTTTGATACATTGTACTTCAGTGTTTATTATATCTGCTCTTTTAGAGAGTATATCATTGAATATGATTTATTGTAAGAATCTCAAGTGTTGGGACTTAGAGATTGGGTTTATCAGTTTACAACTTGTAGCGAGAGTGTATCCTAGTAAGAGGATAACTTTCAAGTGTAAAGTGTGTAACTGATTTTGAGTGATAGTGAAAATCTCAATGTGTCTGGGGACTGGACGTAGGTCAAGGGTTGAAACCGAACCAGTATAAATCTTATTGTGTCATTCTTCTCTACTCCTCCTTTGTTTTACCTTGTTTTGCTGATTAGCTTTGGGTGTTTGCAAAAGAATTTTTAAAATCCTCAGTTCACCTCCATGTTGGTGATTTCTTCCATTTACATTTGGTATCAGAGTAATGTCTTCTCAAAAAAGCTTAACATTTCGAGAAAGATCATCATGGACGGAATTCTACCTAATAGAGCTTTGATCAACAGACCACCGAATTTCAATGGAAAGCACTATTCCTTCTAGAAGGTTAAATTCAAGGTCTTTGTATTGGCCACTAAATATTATATATTTTTTGAATCTTCAAATTAAATTAAAGATGTGATTTGTGGAGAACCTCATTAATCTTGTTTCCTTAATTTCTTGATCACAACACATAATTTCCTTTCTCATAGCCAATTACTCTGATAAATCCACAATTTGTTTGAGTGATGAATCCCAACTTTTAGTGATAATTTTTATGTAATTTTTTAAGCTAATTGGAGAGTCGCCCATTTTTTTTCAAACAAAATAAGAAAAAGCGAGTCGTCCGTTTCACTTCGGTCCGTTTTCAATCACTTAGGTTAACTTCTTCTTCTTTTTTTTCTTTTTTTTTTTGTCATTGCTTGTAATTTTATTTTAATTTTTGTTGTAGCTGTTGCATGTTGCAGTGTTTTTTATTCCCATTTAGCGTTATATTAAATTTAGTATGACCTCTGGGCGTTGCCCCCATGTTTACCAAAAAAAAAAAAAAAAGTATGACCTCTGTGAAACTTTCTTTATACTTCATACGATAAAGTAATAACACACACTAAAAGTATCTTTATCATTTCAAACCACATTTAAGATCTCCGCTCTTTAACAGCACATCTATAGGATCTAGTTTGAATTTGATTATCTAGGTTTTGCAATATAATTTTAGGAAAAAAGACAATTTTTTTTAAATTACAAAATCTTAAATTAGATTTGTTATCAATGATTAATAAGGTAATAACGAGTCTTGATAAGTAATTAATAACTCATTTTATAAGAAATATTTAATTTGAACTTGTTATTTTCCTAATATTTTTTGTGCATTTTATTTTTTTAAAATATATACCATTTTCTTCCCATCCTCTTTCCCTTCATTACTCATCTCAACCTTCGAATTAAAATTTGAGCAGTTTAGATTTAATGTTTTACAAAAATATTAATAAAATATCAAATTATTAAAAAACAATTTAATAAATTTAAAAATTATTCAATTTTAGTTTTAATAATTTAAATTTTTTTTTTAAAAAAATATTTTTATAAAACATTTAATCTGAACCGCTTAGATTTCAATATAAAGGTTGAGATAAGTAGTGAAAGAGAAGATGGTGAGAATAAAATAGTAAGAGCAGAAAACAGTAGTCAATCCTCTTTGTATCAAGATCAAATCTAAACGGTGCATACTTGCTATTGAAATTGCAATACAACAAACAGTTTATTTGCTTATGTTGTATTTCAAATACTTTCATTTTTCTGATATCTCACTTTATCTTTTGTTAAAAAAAAAAAGGGCTAGTCTAATGATGGATTGATCCATCATGTAAGTAATGGCGGACCTTAAATATTTGGAGGTCAAATCTATACTCATTAACTAGATAAATAAATAAATAAATATAGGGCCAAATGTATAATAAAAGTATTTTAATAATTATAATGTATAAGACAACATATCTTTTTACATTATATTAAATTTTTTAAAAAAATCTAAACATTTTTTTTTGGCCATGGCCTTCCCTTATCTCTAAAAAGGTCCGTCCCTACATGTAAGATATTTAGTATGTTAAGTAAAAAATAAAGATGACAACAAATTTAGTGGATAATTTTCCGGAATAGAAAGAGAGAAGAAAAATGGCACCATTAGTCTTCCTAGAATGTAGATTTTTCTGGAAACCTTCTTTGTACAAGTCAGAGTAGTTTCTCGCAAATGATATTGATATTCAATTATCTATACTATGTAAGTTTGGATATCTTGCACTTTTCTGTCATTAGTGTCAAATTTATTTCCTCTTATTTTATCATTTTTTGTATTATCTACCCTATTTTATTTTTAATATAAGATATGTTTAGTGAGTTAATCATAATCTTAATATAAGACAATTTTCATGTTTGTCAATTTTTTTTTCTAATTTAACCTTGTTGATACTCTCTCAATAATAATTAAAAAGGAAATGAAATAAGGGAGTTAAAGAAGATGACTAAGCTGCTATAGAAAATACAAATTATATTAGTTAATTTAATTAATTTTTTTAATCTAATAAAATTATGTTAAAATGTTTTATGATTTTTTTTTTGGTTATAGACTCCCAAAAAAAAAAACCATTAGTTATTGCAAGAGGATTTTTATAGTTCCTTAGAATATTTAGATTTGAAGTCTTGGGAAAGAGATATGTTGACTTGAAAGTCTCAAGGCAAATCAAACAAATTTTTTTGGATCAGACTTTCCATTGAAGGACACCAACAGAAATTGTTTGGCTTACCATTGTTCTATGGAGTTAATTGACCTTTTTCCCAGGCGAAGAATCCTTTTTGTTTTAGACACCAGAAGAACTTTCTTGGAGTACGCAACGGGTTTGAATTTGTTTTTCCAATAATTGGGGAAAAAATTGGATCAAAATTGAATTTTAAAAATTTGGAAAAAAAATCTGACATAGAGCAACAATGCAAAATATCCAACTTTATAATTTGAATGGCAGAAGGGGGCTTTTCATATGTGCTTTATTCTGAGAAGTGTCAAATATCAAATATTTTTTTTAGATGTAAAAGTTCACACATGGTTACAAATTAAGTGTAAGCATACATTTAACCGTCAAGTTTGATTTTTTTTTTTTTTTTGTTAACTAGATGATGACGTGGTTTTCAAAGATATAAAAATATACATGTAATTTGGCAAAAAGAGTGTCCAACACCAAATTCTTATTTTTAAATTTAATAATTTTATTTCAATTAAAGAAAAATTATTATTTCTTTAGATATAATTTTGGAAGGCTAAATTTTTTATTTCCATAATTTATTTTCCTTTTTTAAAATCCTTATTAAATTTTCTAATTAATAATTAATAAATGAGTACTTATGCATTTGAAATTTGATATTGTAAATACTATAATTAATTAAAAAGAATTTTAATTTTTTTCTATCTAACTAAACCCTGTAGACTTTTTCAAATTAAATGAATTATTTTTTTAAAGAATAAATGAATGAATTATTTATTTAATTATTTATTTTCAAAAAATTAAATTTTTATTAAGTAAATATATTATTTATAATATCAAATTTTAAATACATAAATACTCATTTATCAATTATTAATTAGAAAATTTAATAAGGATTTTCTTAAGAAAAGAAAATAAACTATGGAAATAAAAGTTTTACTGCTTTTACCCATTGAATAAATCCTACTTCTCAAAATGATAAATCAAAAGAAAAAATTTGGTTTTCTAGGAATTATACCTAGAGAAATAATAATTTTCCTTTAATTGAAAAAAATTATTAAATTAAAAAAAACACTTGGCGTTAGGTGCTCTTTTGGCCAAACCACGTGTATATTTTTGCACCCTTGAAAATTATATCATCATCCAGTCAGCAAAAAAAAAGTCAAACTTAACGGTCAAACAATATTTTTGCATCTAATTTGTAACTACGTGTGTACTTTTACACCTAAAAAAAAGCACTTAGAGCCCATTTGGTACGAGGAAAATCTGAGGAGGGAAAGGAATTTAGAGGAGAAAAAGGAAGATTTGAAAGATAAGGGAAGATGGCTTGAGAAAAGATGAGTTGTTTGATAGGAAAAAAAAAATGAAGAGATTGTAGTTGGTAAAGAATTAGAAAATGTCTATTTTACCCTCAAAAGAAATTAATTCAAAATAAAAAAGAAAAATATTTTTTTTGACAAAATATATTTTTTAAAAAAAAAATGCTCTTGTTAAGTTTGAATTCGTGTAAAAAAAAAATCGCCAAATTCGAACTTTCTCGCCAAGTTTGAATTTCAGGGGTAAATCTGTCCAAAAATGTGAACAGTGACGTGGGAACTTGAGATTCCACCAATTTTGGTGGGATCTGATCTTCCCACATATTAAGGAACATTGGTGAGCTCAGGAACTTGGGTTCCCAGGAAAATTTGTGCAAAATGTTTATCAAACAGAGGAACTTGCCAAAGTTCCTTTCCCTCCCCACCAATTCCTTGTACCAAACGGGCCCTGTGTTCGACACTCCTCAGGATAAAGCACATGTGCATTTTTGCACCTTAACCCTTTTTTTTGAAGGGGCGTACTTGTTTGGAATAACAATTGGAGCCTTCGAAGACAACTTTTTAATCGTAATTTATGATATACGAGGTAAATATATGAGAAAAGTTTTGTCTCCATATCCATGAATAAGTACTTTTGAGATCACAAACAGTTCAATCTCAACAGAATGAGCATGGACTCGACTTAGGCTTTGTTTGGGAGTTTGGAGGGGAGGGGAAAGAAATGAATGCAAGGAGAATGGAGGGGAAGGGATGGAAGGGAAATGGAGGATATTTCCTCCGTTTGGGAGTTTAAAAAAAAAGTAAGGGAGGAAGATGGAGAATTAATGAGTTATTTTTACCATTTTGTCCTTTTCTTTAATAATTAATATAATTATTATATTTTACAAATAAATTTAAATTTTCTAAAAAAATTATTTATGTAATTTTTATATTCAAAAAATTATTTATGTGGCTGCGGCTACGGTGGTGGTGGTGGCGACGGCGGCGGCGGTGGTGGTGGCGGTGGTGGCGGGGCGGTGGTGGTGGGGGCAGGGGTGGTGGCGGCGGCAGTGGTGGTAAGGTGGTGTGGTGGTGGTGAATGGGGGTAAAGAAGTAATTATCCTATTTCTCCTCTTAAAACCCTCATATTGGGGGAACTCTATTTTTTAAAAGAAGGAGGTTTTGGAAGATTTGTAAAATCTCCTGATTCCCTCCCTCCTATTTTTAGAACTTGCAAATAAGGGAAGGGACTATTAAAACCCTCCATTTCTTTTCCTTTCCCTCCAAAATAAAACTCCCAAACATAGTCTTAGGCTCTACAATGCAGCCTGTGGTCTAGTTTGATCTAGCACCAACTTGGAGCCGGGCTGGGCCAGACCGGGTTTGGTGGACTTCCTATACTGGTCTAGGTAGTCTATGACCTAAATTTATTTTTTTTGTTTTTGTTTATTCCTTTTTGGAAGGAAACATTTGAAAATATTAAACACAATTATGACAATAAAAATACCTATAATAATATAAAACAAGTCACATAAAATCAAAACATCATAAATATATAAGAATATCCAACAACATTCAACAAGAATGAAAAAAGCATGTCAGAAAAAAGATTTGAATATGATAAATACAACTAAGATAATAAAAATGCCTATTAGCATAAAAAAATCATCATAAAAATAATTATAAATCCTTAAAAAAAATCCAACAACATTAAATAAAATGTAACATCTAAATTATAAAAATATTTGTTAAATAAATGACCTAGACTACCAAATCAATCCAAGTGGTCTGGTTCATTGGTTTGGAATCCAGTCCAACATGACCAGTCAATTTAGTCTGATTTTATTATGTTGCTTATTTGACTGACCTAACTGGATTAGACTAGTTTGGGTTGGACTAGATTGGACCGAACCAGTTCGGGTTGGACCAGATTTTTGCTAGCATACCTTATTACCTTCATTAAATTGGTAAAAATTTTCTCTTCTGCCCTTATTACATGCTTTGTCCCCCATTTTATTTACAAATAATTCTCATATCTCTCACCTCATTTTTTTAATAGAATTTGACTAAACGGTAAATTATCCTTATTCTACAAATGACTAAGATGATATTGTCATTTTTCTTTATCAAAAAAATGAAAATTGCACTGAAATCCCAAGCTAAAGAGAATATGACTAAAATGACTTTTAAAATCTTTAATTTGCAACCAAGTCTCATGTGACATTTGGATAATATAATTTAATTGTGAAAAGACCAAAATACCCCTAGTGAATTTGTTTATGTTACCCCAAGTCTTTTCAAATTTACTAGGGGTATTTTGGTCTTTTCACAATTGGATTATATTATTTAAATGTTCCATAAGATTTGATTGTGAATTGGAGATCTCAAGAAATTTATTAGTCATACCACTCCGGTCCTATTTACAAGTCTCTTTTGACTTAAAAAATTTGTTCTATTTATAAGTCTCTTTTGACCAAATAAATGAGATCGTGACAATTTTTCCCATATTATTGTGCCAATGAAAATAGAGAGAAAATAAGAAGTTGAAAGGCACCCAATCATAAATGAGGGTAAAGTTGAAAATTTATCTCATAATCATTGAGTTACCTAACTCTCCTTAGTATGTGTGATTTAGTCAAAAAAGACTTATAAATAGAACCAGAGTGATATTTCTCTAATGTGGGACTTTAATGCAATTTTCAAGAATCTTTTAGTCAACTGAAAGCCTCCTTCCCTCCCTTGGTTGCGTGATATTCATTCGTCTATTGGTTACTACTCTGAGACAACATCAAGTCATCAACCATTTCCGTCTCGTCCTAGAGTGTTTTTTTTTTTTTTGGTCAAATCATCCTAGAGTATTCATCACTATGGTAGCTAAAATCTCGATCCATCACTATGATTTTACGTTTTTATGGTTTTTTTTTTCATTAAAACGATTTTACTAATTTTCTAAATGCTTTTATGATTTTTTACGATTTTGCTACATTGCTATTTTACAATGATTTTTCATTTTTCTTCCGTTTTCAGGTAAAATCTATGTTTTTACTGCCTTGCTTACCACCATCCTTCAAACAGTTGCGAAGTCAAAAGGGGATTTTGACCAAAATAAGAAAAAATAAAAAATTACCAGATTGGAGCACTTCTGAAAATATTTACCAAAGTAATGCAGTCACTGAAAACATTTACAAGAGTAATGCAATCAAACTTGAAGGTTTGACTGACGCCTCTGGTCACGTCAGGGGTACTGACGCCACCCCTGACAAGACACTGTTGACGCAAAGTGGCGTCAACACGCCTTTAGGCGTCAATTTAATTGGCTCCTAAAGGCGTCCTTTTTTTATTTTTTTTAAAATGTAATTTTATAATATAATTTTAAATTATAAATAATAATTTTACTTAATTAGAAATAATAATTTTAATTAAAAATTAAGGAAATTAAAATTTATTAACCCTAAGTTTGTTTTTAGCTAGCTACTCAGATTTTAAAAAAAAAATATTTAAAGACTGTTCTTCTGAATTATGTGCAGAGTATCAGAATAATTATAGCGTCCTGCTAGATGCCAAATCAGAACTATTTTAAACATTCACTATTATTATAGCGTCCTTTTGGAATTGACTAGGGATTAAAATAAAATGTGGGTTTGATCATTTTATGTTTTTGGTGGCAAATAGCACAATTAGTTGAAGAACCAAAAACATAAAATGATCAAACCTACCTTTTATTTTAGTCCCTAGTCAATTCCAGAAGGACGCTATAATAATAGTGAATGTCTAAAATAGTTTTGATTTGACATCCAGCAGGAAGCTATAATTATTCTGACACTCTTCACATAATTCAGAAAGACAGTCTTTAAATTTTTTTTTTAAAAAAAATCTAAGTAGCTAGCTAAAAACAAACTTACGATTATTAAATTACATATTTTATAATAAACTTTAATTTTTAATTTTTAATTAAAATTACTATTTGTAATTAAGTATAATTATTATTTATAATTTAAAATTATATTATAAAATTACTTTTTTTTAAAAAATGACGCCTTTAGGCGCCAATTAAATTGACGCCTAAAGGCGTCTTTTAATTGACGCCCAAAAAGGCGTCAATCCCTTTTGGGCGGTGTTGACGTCACTTTGCGTCAACAATGTCATATTAAGGGTGGCGTCAGTATTTTTGATGTGACTAAATACGTCAGTCAAACCTCTACATTTAACTACATTACTCTGGTAAATGTTTTTAGTGACTGCATTATTCTGATAAATATTTTTTGAGCTGTTCCAATCTGGTAATTTTTTTATTTTTTATTTTTCTTATTGTGGTCAAAATCCCAGTCAAAAGTATCATGTATAGTTTTAAAACCAATACTAAGAAAACCCATGAAGCATTTCTCCCATGGTGTCCCCTCAATCCTTCCTTATCCTCTCTTTTTTCCTTCTTCATCTTCATTTTACTCTTCAACTTCACAAATTTGGATCAAAGCTAATTATTGGTATGTTGGCAGTGAAAGCCCCATTCCTGACATAAACTCTGTTTTATTCACACACCTTATATGCGCCTTCGCTAGCGTCAATCCCTCCACTTACAAGATCTCTATAGCCAAATCTGACCAACAATATTTCTCCTTCTTCACCAACATCGTCAAGCGCAAAAACCCCTCGATCGGCACTCTTCTTTCTATATGGAGCAGAGAGCCTGAAACTGCACAGGGTATTTTGGGCAAGAAGGCGAATGATTCGGTCATTTCTTCGATGATCAGAACCGATTCTTCGAGAAAGTATTTCATTCAGTCGTCAATACAAATAGCTAGACGGTATGGGTTTCAAGGCATTGACTTGTTTTTGCTTTGGCCTCAAACACAATGAGATATGACCAACTTGGGAATTCTACTTCACGAATGGCGACTTGTTGTGGCTTCTGAGACCAAAAGCTCCGGAGAATCGTTGTTGATATTGAGTATGGGTCTTTATTACACGCCCATTGTTTTTGTGAATTTGATTTACCTTGTTGATTCTTTGGCGAAGAATTTGAACTGGGGTTATATTCTCGCTCATGATTATCATCTTCCTTCATTGGAGAATTTCACACATCCTTATGCTGCTCTGTTTGATCCTGTGAGCCAAGTGGTATAAGGAAATGGTTGAGCAGACGGTTTCCTTTTCCAACAAGTTGCTTCTGGGATTGCCTTACCATGGCTACGCTTGGGCATTACTCATTAGATAATCCCAAGCAAACTGCCATTGGTGCTCCTTCATGGGGTCTGGCTATGACACAATGGGTCAATGAGCTATAAGTAAATCAAGTGGTATGTTCAGACTATAATGATACCAAAAATGAATGAGAGACCCTAGTGGAGTGATTGACATTTAATTCTCAAGTTCGATTAGTTAAAATAAAAGTTGTTATGAATATAACGATAAATGTGGGATAAGAGAGAAATTCAAGAGAGAAAGAGGAGAGTAATTCTCATTTACTTGTGTGTATACAATGCTTGCATATATAAGACATCGATTTATAGGCCTTGATAAGCCTTACATTACAAGTGACCATAAATGCATATGAAACTTGGAGAGTAAGTAATGAAACTTGGAGAGCAAGTAATCTATTGGCTTCGAGAGGAAACTTCTTGTTGGCTTATAGAGGAAGCCTCTTAAGTTAATGGACATCTACATAATTAATATTCATAACACTCCCCCTTGGATATCCATTATAAATGTGCCTCATTAAAAACTTTAACTAGGAAAAACCCAGTGAAACAAAAGCCTAGCTAAATAAAAGAGTACATCATCCATTGATATACTATCTAATGTTGCCTCATTAAAAACCTCTCCAGGAAAACCCTGTGAGACAAAATCTAGATAAAGGAAAAAGAGTACAGTGTGTATTGACTCCACCTCCTAATGACATCAATTTTACTCCCCCTGATGATAACATTACTTCCAATGTCTACATATTGGTGAAGAAATATATTTTGTTAATAAGGAAGATATATTAATGCTCCTATAGCACTAAATTATGGTACTTCAGGATCAAGTAGTTGTTCTTCAACTTCTTTGTTAATTACTCAAGGTCGGAATTGTTCTCTATCCGCCTGCAAATACCTTACAATTATTGTGGTACATAATGAATGTGACTAAAATTGTTCGAAGACATTCTTTGTATAATCTTCTTCAAATACAAAATCACATTCTATAGTTACTAAATTTGTAATCTAAGACAGAATTTTGTTTTGTCTAAGTATTTCATTTTAAATCCTTTCTTCAAACAATTAATTGCTTTTTGAAGCTTTTCAGGAGTTCCAATGATATTGATATCACCAACATAAACACCAATTATTGCAAATTCATTTTTCGATCTTTTCATAAAAATGCATAGGCATATTGAATTATTTTTGTACCTTTCTTTCAACAAATATTCCTTGAAACTATTATACCACATACACCCTAATTGCTTCAAGCCATACAAAGACTTATTTAACTTAATCGAGTATTGCTCTTGAGAGTTTGAATTAGATGCTTCTGGCACCTTGAATCCTTCAGGGACTTTGATATAAATATCATTGTCAAGTGAGCCATACAAATAGGCAGTCACAATGTAGATCAAACCCTTCATTTACTGCTAGGCTAATCAAATAATGAAAAGTAGTCGCATCCACTACTGGTGAATACGTTTCTTCAAAATCAATGCTAGGTCTTTGTGTAAAGCCTTGGGCAACAAGACGTGCCTTATATCTTGTGATTTCACCCTTTTAATTTGTCTTTCGTACAAAAACTCATTTGTATCCAACTAGCTTTACATCTTCAGGTGTATGGACTACATGTCCAAATACTTTTCGTTTTTCCAGTGATTTTAATTCTGCCTTAATAACATCTTGCCATAGGGGCCAATCCTTTCTTTGTTGTCACTTGTTAATGGATTTTGGCTCATAATCCTCATTTTCATTCATTATATCATATGCTATATGATAATCAAATATGTCGTCAACGTTGACTTCATTTAGATCCCATCAGATACCATTCATAATATAATTTATTAAGATCTCATTATTTTCACATATTTCAGGTTCCTAGGTCTCTTCTAGGACTACAACATTCTCTTATAGAGATATCTCTAGTGGAGATAATAACTCTTCAGGAGATGACTCTTCTAGAACTACTAACCTTTTTTAATTATCCTTGACTTGACCATCTATATTCTTAGCTCCTTTTCGCTTTCAAGGATTTTTATCTTTGGAGCCGATGGGTTTACTATACTTCAGCGTGCTTTAAATTTATTTATAATATGTTGTTCTTCAGAGACATCCATAGGAGCATTAGCAGCTAGAACATGTGACTTTATCACTTTCTTTGAGTCAGTAAATGCTTCTAGCATTTAATTAACTAAATTCTACAAATGAATTATCTTTTGAACTTCTAGTCACATTGTTTTGTGTGAGGATAAAAATGAGCCAATGATAATTCATTCTAGCTAATCTCTTTACCCAACTGCTTTTTTTCTCCCCCTTATGTTAAGAAAACAATGTCACATCACAATTAACTAATCATGCAATATAAGTCTCCTAAATCCATTTGTTTCCCTTAGAAACATCATTTTGTTTCATTTAAAGACAAACAAGAAGAAGGAAGTTCTTACACAACATTTATCCATCTATGTGCATTGTGGTGGAATATTGCACATTCAAAACTTTTAAGATGGAACTAATCTAGCTTCTGATCAAAAGCCAATTTTACAGGAAGAATTTTGTTAACTTATATAAATGCTGCAATATGTAAAATCAAATATACCAACATAAAAATTTTGTTCTCATAATCATTGAAAACATGATTTCTAGATTATATAATCTGGAAATAGCGCGCTTAATTTATTCAAACATTATTGCAAACTTCAGGTTGCAAATATTTATACAAACTTCGGGTTGTAAGCTAATAATCTCTCATATAACCATCTTATAGATGCATCTTTCAAAATTTGTATGGTTTACATACTAATTCAATAGGCCCATATAATTTTTGACATATTTGCAGAAATACTAAGATCCATTACTTAATCATGATTAATAAGAACAAGCATTACATAATTTATAAATAATATGTTGATTATTTATGAAGAATATTCTGGTTCTTCAATGGATGTCAATTCATAATCTTATTTGCATTATATATATGATTTGGATGATCAAACAAGTTATGCCAACAACACATTTTTTTGAATCAATAAACTTCTAGTTTGTTGTAACATATATCTCAACCAATCATAAACTTTTCAATTTCCATTAAATTATGATTTATTGACATCCATTTTAGGAGACCTATTAGATTTTGTGTGGAAAGTATATAACTTTTCAAAAATTAGATGACACTTATATTCTAACAATCTCCCCTTCAAGTGTGAGCTATATAATCATACTTCATTTTTTTTTTCAGGAACTACCATATAGTATTATATTGCTATATAATCTCATTAATCAATTTGCTTATATATGCAAAATATCTAATCTACCATATATTAAGATATTCATAATTAAAAGAACTTAAAACCACAAGAAAATTATTCACTAGAAAATTGTCATGTAACAGATTTATGAAATGTGATCATAATAAATGTAAATAATAATAATTTTAATAACAACAAAAATTAAACAAATTACCTTCTAGGCTTTATTTTTCTTGGCTTCTGGACATTTTTTTAAGTTCTTTGCCTCTTTAATATCTCATTGACTGCATTAGCAAACATTTGATTTGCTATATTTATAAACTTCTGGTTTACAATTACAATCCCCACATTATTTACAAACTTCTGGTTTACATAAAACTTCTAAATTGTATTATTATTTGTAAACTTCTGGTTTACTATATGATAACTATTTTTATGGATAACTTTGAAACTCAATAAGTTTCTTAGAATAAAATGCATTGTTAATGCATAATTTTGTTTCTTTAGGTAACAAAATATTAGCTCCTCCAGAGCCTTTTGTCAAATTTATGCTAATTGGTCCTCAGGACTATTAGCCTTTAGAATTATTACACTTAAGTGAAATAATTCTCTGCAAGTTATTTGTCTTAAGGATAATAACTAAAAATACTTTGTATCATTCATATTTGATACATAAGCCTTTAGGGCCGTAATATTTAAAACAATCCAGTGCCACAAAATTTTTGTTGTTATGTCATTTCTTTGAACCAATATGATTACAACAATCATGGGCGGCAGACCCACGTTGTTGATAAGGGGGCACCTTGAATTTGGGGGTTTTTTTTTTAAAAAAAATACTTAATACATGTTTGAATTATTACCCATCCTTAATACATTAAGACTGCACTTCGTAATTGGATGGGGATGAATAGTTGAATGATTGTTTAGTGCCTTATATTGAAAAAGATGTATTTGATAGCATTGATAATAAAACAATTATGATAGAATTCTAAAAAGTAAGGCCTAGAAGAATGACATTGTAATTATTTTTGTTGTAATATTTTTTTATTAAAATATATGTACTTGAGCTTATTAAGTGCCCATCTTTCATTGTAATTTATGTAGCTACATTTTTAACAGCACTTAGCCTTGCTTTTCTAAATGACAGGTTTGTAAAATAACCGTCTCTCTTATTACATCATCAATGTTCACTTGATTTCATGAATATTTTTTTGATATTCTTTTCTTTTCTTGTTTATTTTTTTAATGGATTTAAAACTTTTCTTAAAAAAAAAAAAATCGGGGGCAGCCCCCAAATCCCCCCCCCCCAATAGTGCCCCTCTGGATCCACCACTAACAATAATGAACATGCCCAGTCGCTTTTACACCCATGGCCATAATTAAATTTATTCATTACTTCATCCACTTTTGGGAATGGAGTAAAGCCATTGAACAATATTCATGATTTTTCAACTCATTGTTTTCTTTAGCTACATGAGGTCAATGAAATTGATTCAAAATACTTCTTAAAACCACTTTTACAATATTGCTATTACAGGAGCAAATTGAATAAATCTATTTATAACAAGCTTTTAGAACAACCATCTTCTGGTGGTTATACATTCTCTTTAATTTGTTTTAAAGAACAAGGGAGTCTTTTAACACCAAATATTCAATTTTGAAGCCTTCATACAAATTGTGGCATATAAAAATCATAGATAAGACCTTCATGGCTTCAATCAAATTTATCTCATCATGGCTTCAGGCCAATTTGTGTCTCTTCATGGCTTCTGGCCATAATTCTCAAAATAAGAATAAAAAATATATATTTGGTGGCCATATACCAGGATATGATCAGAATATATGAAAATAAAATAAAGGCACAAATGACGAGTATATAATACCACCAAACTTATAATATAAGGGCGTGAATTGTAGGGTAAGGTATTTCCAGCTAATGCATTTAGTTGCCCTTATTTTTAAATATAAATGTAAATCATCATTCATCAACAATGAATAAAGTTTTCCCATTAATTTTGTCTAAAGTCACGGCCCTTTATTTTTAAATAAAGGGTTAAGGTGTAAAAATATATATGTGTTTTTCTCTGAGGAGTGTCTAATAGCAAGTGCTTTTTTTAAGTACAAAAGTGCACATGTGGTTATAAATTAGATGCAAAAATACCGTTTGACCGTTAAGTTTGACTTTTTTTGCTAACTGGACGATGACGTGGCATTTCAAAGGTATAAAAATATACATGTGATTTGTCAACAAGAGCACCCAGCACCAAATTATTATTTTTAATTTAATAATTTTATTTTAATTACTACCGGGTGCTAAAAAGATATTTAGGATACTAACCTGTACTGGAAAAATATTTCATAATCTTGAAAAATTATTTTAAGATCTGAAAAAATATTTCAAAGTATTGACTGGTACTAAAAAGATACTTTAAGAATACTGCCTAGTACAAAAAAAAATATTTCATGCTCTTGAAAAATGATTTTAGAATCTTAAAAAAATATGCTGAAGTATATTTTTAGTGCCAATCAGTATCCTGAAATATTTTTTCATGATCTTAATATAATTTTTCAAGATCATCAAATATTTTTCAGTATTACTCAGTATCCTTTTAATACCTGTTAATAGCTTAAATATTCTTTCAAGATCCTAAAATAATTTTTCAAGATTATAAAGATTTTTTTTGTACTATTCAGTATCCTGAAAGTACTTTCTAGTACCAGTCAGTACTCTAAAATATTTTTTTTAGTATCAGTCAGTATCCTTTTAGTATTGGTCAATACCTGAAATATTTTTTCATGATTATAAAATAATTTTTCAAGATTATGAAGTATTTTTTCTGTACTAGTCGGTATCCTGAAAATACTTTTTAGCACCAGTCAGTACCCTGAAATATTTTTTTTAGTATCAATCAGTATCCTTTTAATACTGGTCAATACTTGAAATATTTTTTCAAGATTCTAAAATAATTTTCAAGATTATGAAATATTTTTTCTGTACCAGTCAATATCCTAAAAGTACTTTTCAGTACTAGTCAGTACCCTGAAATATTTTTTTCAGTATCAGTCAGTGTCCTTTTAATACCAATCAATAGTTGAAATATTTTTTCAAGATTCTAAAATAATTTTAATTGAAGTAAAATTATTAAATTAAAAAATAATAATTTGGAGTTGGGCGCTCTTTTTGACAAATCACATGTGTATTTTTACACCTTTAAAATGCCACGTCATTGTCCAGTCAGTAAAAAAAGTCAAACTTAACGGTCAAACGGTATTTTTACACCTAATTTGTAACCACATAATCAATTTTGCATCTAAAAAAAGCACTTGTTATTGGGCGCTCCTCGAAAAAAATACATATATATTTTTACACCTTAACTCTTAAATAAATAATTGTGGAATCCCCATTTTTTTGGCGTGCAACATTCAAGCCCACTACATGACATTTTAATTCATATATATATAATAGAAACATGTATGCTTTTTCATGACATCTATAAGTCAAATATTTTGACGATTATAACTCAAATATTTTGACGATTATAACTCAAAATTTAATAAAGGCGGTCTTTCAATAAATTCACAAGATAGAACCCATTAATACCATTTTAATACCTCTTCATTTGCATTCCAACACATATTTTGCAGAAAGAAAGAGACTAGATACATACCTGTATAAAGTTTTTTTCTTCATCGGGTGATTGTTGAATCAGATGCTAAAGATCTTGTTCAGATGATTAACATGGGAAAACCGACTATGGTGGAGATCTTCTTTGCTGTCAAATCTAGAGATACAGCAAGAACGTCTGGGTTTTGAATTTTGATTTCATTTTTAGAGAAGGAAATTCGGTTGCTGACTTGCTTGCTAAGAGAGGTATCGTGGCCTTTGAATTTCTCGGCTCGTGTCCTGAGTCTTTACAGGAACTGATTTCTGTAGAAAAGTTGGGATTTAATCCCCTTATGTAATCTGTTTTTAATTTTTAATGTTCTCATGTATCCAAAAAAAAAAAAAAAATCATCGAAACACTCGATCTCAAACACCTGTCTTCCTCCCTGAGCTTCCACTGCCATTGAAGAAGATGACGACGAAGACTGATGCAGGTGGAGGGGGTCTTTTTTTTTATTATTATTTTTTATTATTTTTAAAAAATAATAATAAGGGTATTTTGGTATTTTCATAAAAATTGTGTGAGCCGCACCTCAAAATTAACACCGTTAAGTTAGATTTTAACAGTGGTGTGACTTTTGCTCCTAAATGTAACCACATTTGTATTTTTGTTCCCAAAAAAAAGCATATAGTACTGGGTGCTCTTAGTGGTAAAACACATGTGTATTTTTACTCCATTACTCTTGTTATAAATACATATATATATATATGGACCCACATACATAATTAACCTTCTTATTCATCAATCTGTTTTCTATTAGTAATAATATAATAAATTGGTAGGGCCCACATTTTTGTTTTCTTGGAAAAATGACAGTCAGGTCCCAACGACCATAAAAAATTACAAAAAAATCCAACAGAAATTCACATATCAAAAAAGTCTCTAGGGACTTTTTTGATATTATTTATATTGAAAAAAAATCCAGGTTTTTAACTTTTGTTGTAAATGTAGCTTTTTCTATTGTGAATGGCTAAGTTTAAAATTTTATTGTAAATATAGCACTTCCTGTTGTGAATCTAGCATTTTTCTGTTGTAAATGACCTCTATACGTTTAGAGACTTAAGTTTGAAACAAAATCCAGGTGTTTAATTATGAATATGACACTTCTTGTTTTAATTATAGTTTTTTTTTTCTTCTGTGAATGACTAAGTTTTTTAATTTTGTTGTAAATATAACACTTCCTGTTGTTAATAGAAATAATATCAAAAAAGTCCTGAACTTTTTTTATATGTGAATTTCTGTTGGGACTTTTTATAATGTTTTATGGTTTTTGGGACCTGACTATCGCTTTTCTTATTTTCTTTCTCCCTGACCACCGCCCTTTGTTTGTATTAATAATATATTATATTATTATAATCAAACATAGAATACAAGCAGCGTTAATTTAGCAAACAAAAGTGGGATTCAAATGGAGATTTAATCATGGGAAATACACTAGTTCTCATGTTTTAGGAGAAGTGTATCCTTATGTTATAGATACAAAAAGATGTAGGTCTCACCATTTCCATGTTTGAGTTTTTTTTTAATGTAAAAAGATGTGATCCCAACATTTTATGTATGTAAAAATCTTTTTCTTTTTATGCAACATAAAAAGTGTAAACCCCTTTAATCATTCATTCATTTACATAGGAATGTACCTGAGCAGACTCGCCAAAAGAAAAGGCAGTACAAGAGCCGTCGAAGAAAAGAATAATCAACTCCTCTTCGATGAATCCAGCGATCGATTCCTCCATAAATACCGGCGATGTCAAAGAATCAAGGTCGAAGTCACACAGGCAGTAATTAAAGCATGAAACTGACATGATAATTGGTTATTTATTGCAAATCGCAATGATTTCTCGTCGGAGCCATCGTGTTTGGTTGTTTGACAGCGACAATGGAACTCCTCGCCGCCTTAAAACACTGAGAGGCAAACAGAGCATTCGCTGTCGATCTCCTTCACATGAGCGTCCTACTGATACATGACATCAGAGAAGATGGTAGGAGCATCTCCTCCGTCATGTGAGGCTAATATGTATGTAGAGGACAAAGGGCTGTCCTCTAGAAGTATCATTTAGACAACAGTGAAGACGAAGTTGTAGATTAAGGAGAGGATGGTGAAGACAGTGATAATAGCGATTAACTTGTTATGAATATAATGATAAATGTGGGATAAGAAAGAAATTCGAGAGAGAAAGAGGAGAGTAATTCTCATTCATCTATGTGTACAAAGCTTGCATAAGACCTCTATTTATAGGCCTTGATAAGCCTTAGATTATAAGTCACAATAAATGGTTAGGAAACTTGAAGACTAAGTAATAAAAGTTAGAGAGCAGGTAATCTGTTGGAATCAAGAGGAAGCTTCTTGTTGGCTTGTAGAGGAAGCTAATGTGCATTCATATAATTAATATTCATAACATGTGGCATGTTTTAATCCTATATTTCTGTATTAATCAACCATTCAATTTAATTTTCGTCTCCTAAGTACTCACTTATAGATCTGTCCATAACAAAATGCTTACATGCTCATATTTCATCAAAAACAAAAATGACTTCAACTAAAGATGAAACTATCTATTTTCCGGAATAGAAAGAAAGAAGAAAAATGGTACTCCCTCTGATCCTAATTATAAGAGTTAGTTGACTTTTTGGAGCGAGTAAGGAAGCTAATTAAATTACTTTAGAGTATTTTTATTTTTATTTTTTTCTTCAAACTAATTAGTTTAATTAATAAACTAATATATAATATAAGGATATACAACATATGAAATGGTCAAGTAAGTTATTTAGCTTCCTTAACTTCTCCAAAAAAAGTTAACTAACTCTTATAATTAGAACAGGAGGTAGTACCATTAGTGTTCCTAGAATGTAGATTTTTCTGGAAACCTTCTTTATACAAGTCTCTTTTTTTTTTTTTGGGTCAAATTCTTTATACAAATCAAAGTCGTTTCTTGCAAATGATATTCATAGTCAATTATCTACACTATATAAGTTTGGATATCCTGTACTCTTCTGTCATTGGTGTCAAATTTATTTCCTCATATTTATTAAGTTAATTTTACTCTTAATATAAGATATTTTTTATATTTATCAATTTTTTTAATTTAATTTTATTGATGATCTCTACAAATAATTTAAGATGGTACTATCATTTTGCAAAGGAAACAAAAAAAAAAAAAATCTTTTAGTTTAACTGAAATTGTCCTTCCCTCCCCAACGTGATATTAATTGTATCGGTGATGTACTTGAATTGATGATTTATGAGGTAAATATATCTCAGGAGTTTTATCATATAAACATGCTTTTCTAATGCTACCTCAATCATCAGCTAATTGGTTGGCTGATTACTGTTCCGAGTCAACGTCAAGTCATTAACAATACTTTCATGCAAAGAAATTTCTGTCTTATCCTAGAGTACTCAACAGTTGCGAAGTTAAAAATATCACGTACAGTTTTAAAACCGGTACTGAGAAGACCATGAAGCATTTCTCCCATGGCTTCCCCTCAATCCTTCCTTATCTTCTCTGTTTTCCTTCTTCATCTTCATTTTCACTCTTCAACTTCACAAAGTTGGATCAAAGCTGGTTATTGGTATGTTGGCAGTGAAACCCCCATTCCTGACATAAATTCTGCTTTGTTCACACACCTTATATGCGCCTTTGCTAGCGTCAATCCCTCCACTTACGAGATTTCCATAGCCAACTCTGACCAACAATATTTCTCCATCTTCACCAACATCGTCAAGCGCAAAAACCCCTCGATCGTCACTCTTTTTTCTGTATGGAACGGAGAACCTGAAACTGCACAGGGTATTTTGGGCAAGAAGGCGAACGATTCGGTTATTTCTTCGATGATCAGAACCACTTCTTCGAGAAAATCTTTCATTCAGTCGTCAATACAAACAGCTAGACGACATGGGTTTCAGGGCATTGACTTGTTTTGGCTTTGGCCTCAAGCAGAATCGGATATGACCAACTTGGGAATTCTGCTTCACGAATGGCGCCTTGCTGTGGATTCTGAGATCAGAAGCTCTGGAGAATCGTCGTTGTTATTGAGTATGGGTCTTCATTACACGCCCATTGTTTTTGGGAATTTGAGTTACCCTGTTGATTCTTTGGCGAAGAATTTGAACTGGGGTCATATTCTGGCTTATGATTATCATCTTCCTTCACTGGAGAATTTCACACATCCTCATGCTGCTCTGTATGATCCTGAGAGTCATGTGAATACTGATTTTGGTATAACGAAATGGTTGAGCGTAGGGTTTCCTTCTAACAAGCTGCTTCTGGGATTGCCTTACCATGGCTATGCTTGGGCATTAGATAATCCCAAAGAAAATGCCATTGGTGCTCCGTCATCGGGTATGGCTGTGAAACCAGACGGGTCGTTAAACTATAAGTATATAAAGTGGTATGTTCGGAGTTATGGTGCTCCTACATTGTATAATGCTACCTATGTGGTGAATTATTGCACCATTGGTTCTAGTTGGATCAATTTTGATGATGTTGAAGCCGTCAGAACTAAGGTTGCCTATGCCAAGGAAAAGAAACTGCTGGGATACAATGTGTATCAGGTGATAAATGATGATAATTGGGTGCTTTCTAAGGCAGGTAAGGAATATAATTTACCTATTGCGAACATGTCTTATCAGCTGATATTTTTTATGTAGGAGGGTGAAATCTGGTAATGTTTTCTCGAAGTTCATACTTATATTGTTATACATACAAAAGCGTATCTACTCAACCATATTAAGAAATTTGCGGCTTCCATGTTGCCATATAGTCTTGGAAGAAAACCCCGTATCTACAAGGGAACTCTGTTCTCTAAATTGTACTCCGTATTTCCAATCTTCATTAATCATTAGGGTCACTGTTTGTGCGTGTGCCTTTTCCATTCAATGTTTGGTTTTTTCAACTCATAATACAATGGCATCTCCTTTTACGCTGTTTCTGATAGCTTCATACTAAGCTCCAGTTTGCTTGAATAGTTGATACCCATTTCCTATTATGAAATTTACTTCTTTCTTTCTCGGAAACTTTCATTTGGCAGCAATGTAGTGCCTTCTTTTATGACATTCGTTATTTTACCCTAAGGAGTGTACCATTTTCTTTTTTCCTTGGGATCGTTTTTTTTTAAAAAAAAAATCAAATCAATTTGATTAAGTAGTCTTGACTCTGAAGTTCTTGACCACTCTATGAATACTATATTTACATGTTATGTAACTCAGTGTAGAGGGGCTGCCGCTAACATTTTCTGGCTGATTAGACGCATTATTCATTGGACTGAACCTTGATTTCATCCTTCTTCTCTGAATAATTTTTTCTCTATGGAATGCCACTCTAAAAGCTAATTCAGCACATCACAGCAACTTTTGAAAGAAACATACTTTCTCGCTTCAAGTAATATATGACAAGTGTTTCCTCTGGTGATGTCTAGTCTCAGGAAACTGGTTTTTTTTATCCATAAAAAAAGTCATTTAGGTTTACTTATAGTTTATAATTGTCAATGTGTCACTTGACTCAATCTGTAGTAAAGAGGATAGAAAAACTTAACCTTTATGCTATTTTAACATGCCTTTTCAGATACTTTTCTTTTTCTTAATTTCAATCCTAGCCATGTGGCACATCAACGGTCATAAGATAAACATAAATGGCTAAATTTAATGCAAGTGAGATGATAACGATTGAGGGGATCCGTAATAAAGATACCTGTTAGAAATAATAGCTAAAAATATTTGAATGAACTTACTCTGATACTCAAAGAATGTGAAGATACTCATGAAAAATCAAGAAAACCAGAAGAAATGATATTTGTTTTTTTGAGAACTTGAATTAATAGCTCAAGATGAATATTATTAACAGCTCAAGATGAAGAAACTGATCATGGAAACAGACGGAGGCTATTACTTGTTACTATTTTACTTCCCTTTTTAATGGTGATAACATTGGGAGTCATCCTTCTGTGCTGCTTAAGAAGCAAGTCACTCAAATCAAAAGGTAATCAATAATTTGAATTAGAATGTTCTGGTTATTTTTACTAGGCACAGGTATAAAAAGAAATAATATTCAGAGCTGTCTGATTTCTCCATTTGTTACAGTCAAGAAGGTTTTTGGCAAAAGTTTTCGGCCTGAACCAGAAGGTCCCATTTTAAATGCTGAGAGCCTTGAAACCAGTGCTCCACATCTTGAAGAATTTAGCTTTGCCATCATAAGAGCGGCAACAAATGACTTTTCTATAGAAAACAAGCTAGGAGAGGGTGGATTTGGTCCTGTGTACAAGGTAATTGATTTTGTCCTGTGAACTTCTGTTTCTGTGAGATATTCTTGATAAAGATGCAACATTTTCTAATTACAAGTAAGTTTTAGTATGAACAGATTCTTTTACTGCTTTCTCAGAAACAAATACATGATAAGTGTAAAAATGATGTAAGATTCTTGTATATAGACACATTTTTTTTATCTCATTTTCTTTCTAAATGCGTGAATGTAATAGTGTAAAGGATCAAATTTATGGAAGTTCATGTAGATAGAGGAAACTGAAAGATTAAGAAAAAAGGAAAAGGTAGAGATAATTGGTTGGCAGTGCAAGTATAAGATTTGAAGACATACACTTTCTTTTTCTCTGCCAACCAGAAGAAAAAATCTCCTTATTTTTTAGGGTATTTCTGCAGAATATCTGATATTTCAAACAAACCAAACTTTTTTGAGACAACAAAGATATTGGTCAAATTATGCACAGAAGAGCACTAGTATATTCATAATTTAAAATGTCAGCATCAGTAATGTTGAGGCATTCTTATCTTAAGAAATCACCTCCAATCCTCCATCCTCATTTCTTAGGTAATTTATTTCTCCACAACTAAAAATCTGTAGAATTTTTTTTACAGGGAAAACTATCTGGAGGACAAGAAATTGCAGTCAAGAGACTTTCAAAAGCTTCTACTCAAGGACATGAAGAATTCACAAATGAGGTTTCACTTACTGCAACGCTTCAGCATATCAATCTGGTTAGAGTTTTGGGATTCTGCAATGAGAGAGACGAAAAAATGCTAATCTATCAGTACATGCCTAACAGAAGCTTGGATTTCTACCTTTACGGTATAAAAAATATTTTCTTTTTGACATGTTTCTTATAATATGCATTTAAGAACCACCTAGTCTTATGTGCAATGCATTATCTAGTAAGCTTCCTATGGTTCCACAATCACTGTTAGATCCCAAAACTTGTTTAATTTTCTAAAAAATAACATTACAATATAATTTTAACTCAAGAAGTTAAGCCTTAAATGACTAAGCCAACAGAAACTCTCTGGACTAATTTAATCATAGCTACAAATCCTTGCAGATCCAATGAGGAAGCGACTATTAGATTGGGGGAAGCGTGTTCATATTATTGAAGGAATTATCCAAGGACTTCTATATCTCCAAGAATATTCAAACTTCACAATAATACATCGAGATTTAAAAGCCAGCAACATCTTGCTTGATAATAAAATGAATCCAAAAATATCGGATTTTGGAATGGCTAAACTTTTTAGAAAAGATGAAGTTGAAGCAAATACTGGGCGAATTGTCGGGACATAGTAAGTAAAATGCCTCTTCTTCTAACATCTTCTTGTTTTATGAACAGTTGCTTATATGCAAAACACAGTGGTTATGTTCCTCCAGAATATGTTAAAAAAGGCACATACTCAATGAAGTATGATGTATATAGCTTTGGAGTACTACTTTTGCAAATCATTAGTGGCAAGAGGAACAATTGCTTTTATGGCACTTATGAGAACTTGAGCATTCTTGAATTTGTAAGTAGTTTCTAAGGAACTTCTCTCGGGATTTTTTGTCTAAATCATTGAAACTTTGCTTTTGAAAAACATAAGCAGGATTAATAATTTGATGTTAAATCCTAACAGGCCTATAATTTGTGGAAAGAGGGTAAAGGTTTGGAATTTGTTGATCCATCTCTAGAAGATTCATCTTCTTCCTGCAAACTTCTGCAATGTCTGCATGTAGCCCTACTCTGTGTGCAGGAAAATCCAGTAGAAAGGCCATCAATGCTGGAGGTTTTTTCCATGCTTAAGAATGAAGCTGAGGCAATT
Organism: Acacia crassicarpa; assembly: GCA_034222035.1. Taxonomy (NCBI): domain Eukaryota; kingdom Viridiplantae; phylum Streptophyta; class Magnoliopsida; order Fabales; family Fabaceae; genus Acacia; species Acacia crassicarpa. The sequence goes on along the minus strand of JAWXYG010000008.1, from coordinate 29,920,881 downwards.
CCGTTGCCTAAAAGGCCAGCTTTCTCAACAAAGAGTGATAAAAAAGTAGAAGACAGATCCTCAACAACATCACAGTCTCAGCAAGCGAGTTATTCCATAAATGATGCTTCAATTTCCGAAATAACACCCAGATAAAAGTCAAGATTTAGTTGAAAAATGTGAAGATTAATAAATGATGCGTAAATTGTGATTGGGTTTTTAGGTTCACAGACATTATTCTTGTAAGTTGATGCAGTATTATTGTAAATGTATGTACAGTATTGCAAGCAAATGACATAAAGCTAACTCTAGTACCTAATTTAGGAATTTCTTAACAGAGGAACATCTAATGAAGGAAAAAAGATTTTTTTTTTCCCCCTTCACAGAGGAGACGTTAGAAAAATAAATTAGTAGAAATGTCAAAATGAAAAGACTCCTTCCACGTTTGTGGAAAATCCGGCTCATGCAAAAATCACTGGGAGAATATTATTTAGGTCTCAACTAAAGAAAATAACATATTAACAAGTCTTAGAAAATGTTAATGATATATCTTTATTTGTCAACAAAAACTTTTCTAATATTATTTTCCTTAAATGATATTCTTCTAAAATTATTTGGGTTGTGCAGTCTTTTTGGACTTTCAATTCAACGATATTGATACATTAGTTTCATAAAGCAAAGACTTCACACCCAAGTTTTCTTTAAAATATCAATCAAGAAAAGACCCATTTAAATATAATAATATTGGCAATGAGTAATTGAACAAGGTTAAAATGGGAAATCAACCAAAAAAAATTGGGACACCTCTAAGGGCCCTTTGGTATGTGGAAAATTTGAGGAAAGGAAAGGAATAGAAAATAAGAAAAAAATGAGAAGGAACTTAAAGGGGGTGTGATGTTTGGTAGATATGAGAATATAACACAGGTTAAAAGCAAATAAGATATTTAGTAGACATGGGAACAAAAGTGGTGGTTGTGAGAAAAAATGTAAAATACCTAGAATATCCCTTAAATTAGATTTTTATTTAATAGAATGAAATTTGAATTTCATTAATATATTTATTAATGAAATTTGAATTTGCTAAATAATTTTGAATTTGATAATCAAATTCTTTTCGCCTACTTGCTGAAAGCCTAAAACAGAGCAAACTTCTGTTCGCTCATGTTTTATGGTTATTGAAACAGAGCAATCCGAGGCAACACTCACAGTAGAGCTGGGAATTAGGGCCGGCCCGGCCCTACAGGGCCTGGCCCTCCAGGGCTTGGGCCCTACAGGGCTGGCCCTCCAGGGCCTGAGATAAGGAAAACATCTGTTTTTCAAAGCCCGGCCCGATAGTACCAGGGCCAGGGCCGGCCCTACAGGGCCTGAAAATTACTATTCGAAATTTTAATTATTTTTTTTCTAGGTTTTTTCCAAAGAAATATAATTAGTAAATTGCAACCATTAAAGTTCTAATCTATCAAATAAATATTATCAACATTAAATATCTAAACAATACAAATTATCCAACAAATAAACACATTCATTAATTCGTAATATAAAACAAATCATTGTCCACAATTGACTCACATAAAACTTAAGAAGTATTAAACTAAACAACATTAGATAACTCACATAAAATATAAAAACATACCACTATCATTGTCAATTGTCACCTTCTTCATCACTCTCATCAATTTCATAAATATTTGATTATGCTTCACTTTGAGCAGAAGGCTGTGTTTCAGGAGTAAAAATGTTATGAATTTCTTCTCCTGCATCATGAACACATCCATAATAATCATTATCTGCAACAAATAATATATCAAATCATAAAATCAGAGTATAGTTATTATGTATTTATATATGTGCCTCCTAGCCTCTTCCTCTTGGCATTCTTTGACTAATTTTTTTTTCTTAAAAAAATGAAAATGCTACAGTAACAGGGCCTGCAGGGCCGGCCCGAGGCCCTACAGGGCCGGCCCGATAAAGCCCGAGGCCCTACAGGGCCGGCCCTGCAGGGCCAAATTCAAATTTCAGGCATATTTTTCAAGCCCGAGCCCTACAGGGCCAGGGCTTAAAAGGGCCGGCCCAACGGGCCCGGCCCGATTTCCCGGCTCTAACTCACAGTCTAATCTTTTATCTTCTTGGTACTCATTTGTTGTTTTTCAGAAAAAGAATCCATTTATTGAGGATGAATTCTTTTTCCTTTTTGGAGTAACAAAATGGCTGTTCTCAAATGTTTATTAAAAAGAATTCTCTTTTTTTTTTTAAAAAAAAAGATGAATGTAGCTGCTAGCAAGTGTGTAATGACAAACTATGAAGTTAAGAATCACTTGCAAAACATCAGTGTTAATCTCAACGCTTAAAGAGGAACAACTTTAACTCATTTAGCCTGTAAATTATTGAGATGATGCAATCTCTGGGATTCATTATTCCTTGAGATGACTCTACCGCATTATTTACACAACTTTAACCAAAATACTGCATTGAAGAACTTACTGGTTTATCAATCAACGAATGATAACTTAAATATCTTGCGAGCCATTTGGCTCCATCTCTCTATATCTGCTTATCTGCTTATATTCTTAAGGGAGTTTTATAAACTGCCTCTATTCCCCCCCCCCCCCCAAAAAAAAAAAAATCTTACTTCTCTCATAATCTCATCTTGATTTCCCCCCGTTCTTGCAACGGAGATTCCAATTGATTCTTGTGCTCATGAATAATATTTGCATGAAAAGCACCTATTTATATTGCACCAATAATTGTGCCAACATATGACTTTCACTTCACTCAGCTAACTAGTATAAGGGTCTGTTTGGGTTACGTATAAGGGTCTGTTTGGGTTACGGTAGGAACGGTAGCTTATTTTCTATCTAACTTTTTTAGAAGCCTGGTAAGAGAAAAGTTAGGTTGTAAATATAATTTGTGTTTAAATTGATAGTGGTAGAAATAGCAGAGTCCACGTCAAAAAGTCGAGAGCGTTTTGGAAAAAGCTACCTCATGAAGCTTTTTCCTTAACTGACTTTTAGGAGCTTTTCTTAAAAAAACCCAGTAAAGTTAAAACTCAACTCAAATACTCCACTTCTAGCTTCTTCTTCTTCTTCTTTTTTTTTCCCCTAATGCCACTTTTTTCTAACTTTAAGTTACTTAAAAAGCTTTTTCCAAATAGACCCTAAAAAGATCTGTACAACACAAAGGAAATTGAACCAAAGTAAACTATATCGTCATTTCTGTCTTTCTATCAGTCTTAATCCAACCAAGGAGGCTGCTCATTCTCAAGATTAAGTACATTAATTAGCAGCAGGAATACAGAGTTTTTAGTTATTCCCTCTTTCAGTCAATGGATTAAATTATAGAAATATTGAGGTCTCAGGAATAATTTCCTCTCCCACCCTCAATCTTATGAGATTTTCATCTTGAAGAAGTAGATATGACAGAATGCAATCATGTAGAAATGTGATAAACTAGCTTTTTCCTGCAACTAATATCTTAAGCCTTATAGTAGGCTAGTCATGGTCTTCTTCAAATAGAAGTACTCAGGGATTAGTAATTTGATTTTGATAGGATAAATTAAGGAAGGGACAAGAAAAGTAAAAAGGCTCTCTAAAACTTCAAGTCAAGACCTCGAAGAGTTCAAAAATTAGGTTTCACTTACAGCAAAACTACAACATGTGAATTTGAAATGTTGCAAAATTCAATGTTCTCCATGGCTACAAAATTTGAGTTGCGAATAATTCAAAAATTGAGCTTGACGCAGATCCAAGGAGATCAATTCTTTTGGACAGGAGAAAACGTGTCAACATCATTGAAGGGGTTACTCATGGTTTTCTGGTCTTCTTTATTTCCAAGAGTACTCAAATTTCACTATAATTCATCAAGATTTGAAAGCGAGTAATGTATTGTTAGATCATGAAATGAATCTAAAAACATCATATTTTGGGATGGCTAGAATGTTCGAAAAAGATGAACTTGAAGCAAATATAGGAAAGATTGTTGGCACATAATAATTAAGTAAAATGGAGTTTAATGACTAATCATATGATTCTTGTCTTTTCATGTCTCTAATAATTTGAAATTGTCTTGTTATAGTGGATAGGTGCTCTCTGAATATGTAAAAAGAGGAATATACTTAATGAAGTACGACGTCTATAGTTTTGGAGTTCTTCTCTTGCAAATCATTAGTGGAAAAAGGACCTCATGCTACTATGGGACACATGAAAATCTGAACCTTTTGGAACATATAAATTCCAAAATAAACATTTAGGATTCCATTGCTTTATGTGAACATTTTTCTTTATTTATATGGTTATATAACCGGGTAAAATTCCATTACCTGATGAAAACATTTTTCTTTTTTTATATGGTTATCTAACCGGGTTAAATTTGAGTATTGTTGGGTCCAATTAGGGATAGGCCTCACGAAGACATTTTTTGCATTCACATGAGTTCAAACTCAAGACCTCATGCTTAAGCTACCCAAAACCCTTTCCAGTTAGGCCAATGCCGGTTTGTTATGTGATCATTATTCTGTTCATGTGATGTCATTGAATCATAAAACTCTTGGGCATTTTAGGCATATGAGTTGTGGAGAGAAGATAAAGGAATGGAGTTCATCGATCAGTCACTGGACGACACAGAATCACCTTGTAAAATCTGCATGCGGGTAGCTTTTTGGTGCGTGCATAAGAATCCAAATCACAGACCTTCCATGTTGGAAGTATATTCACCATTGAAGAACGAAGCTTCACCCATAAGTACTCCTAAAAGGTCCGCGTTTTGAATAAATCGAGGTGAAGATGCAGAAGAATCATGTTCGTGCAAGTCTGAGTTTTCTTCGATCAATGATGTAACAATATCTCAGCTAGAAGCCAGACAATGGAGAAGAAAAGTGGTGAATCGGTTTTTTAGAGCAAGAGAATGAATCATGGAACCATCTTGAATTAGAGGCCGTGCATTTTGTAAGCCTACTAGTCAAGATAAATGATTGGCTACTCTCAGGTTATTGTGGTTGGTGTATACAAATCTTTTACACATGCTGTTATTTAGTTTGATGACAGTAAACTTAAACTTTAAATGCTTGGCTCATTTTTTGAAGCAGCTACCGTTGAAAGTTTCATCTGGCGTCGTTTTGTGTTTATGCTATGGTTGTTTAAGCATCTCACTCTCTGTATAATTAAGATGTTAATTAACAATGATAATCAAATTTCCTATTGATGGGGCATGCTGAGTGGGTAGCTTGTTGTGTGTAGGAGGATTGTGTCTATTCCTGAGTTTCTTTGTATTTGCTGATTAATATTACCTTGAACCGTGTGATCCTTGTCCCTTTTTTGCGGGAATATCCTAGTCATATTAATATGCTCTTGGTTTAAATGATAATTAAACTACTAACAGATATTTTGGTAGTAGCAGTGTTCTAGGCACACTTAGCTGACAGGAACATAATAGGGGTGCAGATACATTAATGCTGGATAATTTAGAATATGGCGACAGATCAAGAGGTCAAGCCAAAAGTGTCTAGGTACAAATTGTTCATGAAAGCATATTTCAAACAAAAGAAGAAGAAGAATGAAGAGATGGTGCCGTTGGGAAAGGAGGCTCAGTTCGTTAAACAAGCATGGAATGCAACTACAGCAGATAAAGCTTGAATGCTTATGGTCGCTTGTAACGCATGATAAAAACAAACATAAGTAGAAGGTGCTGTCCCAACTGTCAGGCAACCAACAGTCAAAGAAGAAGAAATAGATGTAGTTTTACTGTAAAGTAGTTGAAAGTATTGGCTTTCATATGACCTTTTTTTTTTTTTTTGATACAGCTAGTGGGGGGAGGGGGAGGCAGGGCTCGAACCCTGGACAAAGGGGAATGCCAGCTCTTAAGGCTGACCCTAGTGCCATCGCGCTACGAGGCACTTGGCTCATATGACCTTATTTTGCCAATTTATATAATTGGAAGTGAATGTACAAACTTTGCCCAGCCTTAGAGCAAATACTAATTATTTTTTGACTAGCCTTAGAGCCAAATGTTGAATATAGCAACAAGAAATGCTACAGCCTTAGAGCCAAATGTTGAATATTGCAACAAAAAATTCTATATTTACAACAGCAATTTCCTATTTTAACTATAAGTTTTGAAAGCCTGGATTTTTTCAATTCTGAGGTCCAGAGGCCATTTACAACAAGAAATTCTATATTTACAACAGCAAATTCCTATTTTAACAACAAGTTTTGAAAACTTGGATTTTTTCAATTATGACGTCTAGAGGCCATTTACAATAAGAAATTCTATATTTACAACAGCAAATTCCTATTTTAACAACAAATTTTGAAAACCTGGATTTTTTCAATTATGAGGTCCAGAGGCTATTTACAACAAAAAATTCTATTTTTACAACAGCAAATTCCTATTTTAACAACAAGTTTTGAAAACCTGGATTTTTTCAATTCTGAGGTCCAGAGGCCATTTACAACAAGAAATTCTATTTTTACAATAGCAAATTGCTATTTTAACAACAACTTTTGAAAATCTGGATTTTTTCAATTCTAAGGTCAAGAGGCCATTTGCAACAAGAAATTCTATATTTACAACAACAAATTTCTATTTTAACAAACAACTTTTGAAAACCTGAATTTTTTCAATTCTGAGGTCTAGAAGCCATTTACAACAGCAAATTCCTATTTTAACAACAAATTTTGAAAACCTGGATTTTTTCAATTCTGAGGTCCAGAGGCCATTTGCAACAAGAAATTCTATATTTGCAACAGAAAATTCCTATTTTAACAACAATTTTTAAAAACCTGGATTTTTTCAATTATGATGTCCAGAGGCTATTTGCAACAAAAAATTCTATATTTACAACAACAAATTCCTATTTTAACAACAACTTTTGAAAACCTGGATTTTTTCAATTATGAGGTCCAGAGGCCATTTGCAACAAAAAATTCTATATTTACAACAGCAAATTCCTATTTTAACAACAACTTTTAAAAACCTGGATTTTTTCTATTAGAAACCGATAAAACAGAGTAGTCCCTCTGTTATTCCTCTGTTACCTTCCCAAAAAACAGAGTACCATGTCATTAACCCTACCCAATAGTTTGAAACCCCAACTTCAATGCTATCTCGGAGCTCTTAATGGCGCCAGAGGTTGCATTAGCTATCACAAGAAAGTGCAAGCTTTTTCACCCTGCAAATTTCCTCCATGCCCAGATGTTTGTGTCTGTAGTTGCGGACTGTGGCGCAAATGTGGCTCCAGTCTCTGGGATGGCTGGCGGGAGAGAAGAAAATGGAGAGAGGAGAGAGATAGGAGAAGGAAGAAGGAGAATGGAGAGAGAAGCATGAAAGTTAGATTAGTAATTTTACTTTCACAAATAATTACACAGAAGTCCCTAATTTTGTCATTTGAAGGAACATGTGCGTAATTATCCCTTTTTTTTTTAACTCCACTGATTCTTTTAAATCCCTTTACAAGACAAACAAAATTATTCACAAGACAAATAAGGTAATTTACAAGACAAATATAGATATTTCTAAGACAAAAAATGTTTATTTTTACTTTTGGGCCCAACAAAAGATAAATATGTTTGGTGCTCACAACGAAATAGTTTATTACTAAATTTGTGTTTTTGTCCTTCTAGAAATATATTAAAATAATATAAAGTAATGATACTGGTAGGACCAAGAGTGCAAAAAATAACGAAAGTTAACCAAGGTTGGCAGTATTGTTATATATGCTATATATATAAAAAAATTGATTATGTTTATTTTTAGGAATATGATATTGTCACTACCATTTTTTGTTACTACCAAAGTCACTACCACTTTTTCACCGTCAGATCAGAATCTCATCTACTTTTATTATTTCTCTCTCCTATTGAGATTCTGATCTGACGGTGAAAAAGTGGTATTGACTTTGGTAGTGACAAAAAATGGTAGTGACAATATCTTATCCCGTACTTTTATATCCAAAAGTAGTTAATTGTGTTGAGTGAGTATAAACGTTACTAAATTTGCAAATTAACCCTAAAATTAATTTTATAAAAATTTGGGGCCCACTTAGGCGATCATAGGACCTATGAGCACCTACAGCTCACCCATGCAGCAAGGTTGTTTTTGACCTTGTGCGCCACTTACCAATAAATTAGGACCCATTTGGTAGAAAGAAGATTAGAGAAGGAAAGGGAAGATCCCAAAATCCCCATGGATTTTGGGTGTTTGGTAGACGGAAAGTCCAGTCAGTATCTTTTAGTGAGTGCTCATCTTCCCTTATTTGAGGGAAGATGCTTTCCATCCGAAAATGGAGGGAAAGCTGCAATTTTCTTAGGAAAATGTTTTTTTTTTGGACAGATTTACCCCTAAAATTCAAACTTGGCGGGAAGTTCGAATTTAGCGGGAAAGTTCACATTTGGCGGGAAAGTTCGAATTTGGCAAAATTCTTTTTTTTTTTTCCGTGAGTTCGAAATTAACAAGAATATATTTTTAAAAAATATATTTTAGCAAAAAAATATTTTCCTTTTTTATTTTGAATTAATTTTTTTTGAGGGTAAAATAGACATTTCCTAATTCTTTACTAACTACCATCTCTTCATTTTTTTTCCTACCAAACAACTCAAGTCATCTTCCCTCATCTTTCAAATCTTCCTTTCCCTTTCTTTCCCTCCTCACCAATTCTTTGTACCAAACGGGTCTTTAGTCACCTTTTTTTTTTCCTTTTTAACTTTACACATATTTAAAATTTTAAAAATTGGGGAAAAACTCCATATTAAAAATTTTATTTGTGAGACATTCGTACTCTATGCATGCGATATTTGGAAAGTATCCGTATAAAAAATTTGTCAACTCATTCTTACCTATATATATATATATATATATTTTTTTTTTATGGGAGACCTTTTTTTGAAAAGGTCCTCCATCGAAAATTTTCTTAGTAAGAATGAGTTAGATGAAAGTACTGATACTATACGTGCACAACATTTTCACAGTACCAATATTTTGTGTATAAAATTTTTAATAGGATATTTTTTCCCAATTTCCCTAAAAAAAGTCTTTCCTTAAAAACTTTATTGCTAAGGACTTGATAAATTTTTATTCACACTCGTACTTTGCAAATGTTATATGTAAAGAATATCATTGTTCTGATATAGGTTAATCTCACTAGTAAAATTTTTAATTATAAAAATGTATTTATAAAAAGTCGGTAAATTGTGGGATAGTGGCGCACAAAGTCAAAAACGAACTTGTCTCATGGGTGTGCACCTATGAGCACCTAATGCGGATTCTAGAAAATTATATTATTATTAACTGTAAAATAATATTACTTTCTAAAAATATGTAGTTACTTATTATAAAAAGGGGAAATTACAATAAATGACTTAAGAAAAATAATATTTATTAAGAATGACAATAAAAATACTAATCATTTTAAAAGACTAGAAATTAAAACATTTAAATAAAAAGACTAAATTAACTTTGACTAGATTTCTTATATTCTCTCTAATAAAACCATATGGGCAAATCCTCGTTCATCATGTCATCGAACAAGGTGGTGTTTTTGTTTTTTAAACACTCCACACTTTAAGATGATGTGCGAAGCCAAGGAGAACCCCAATGCATCTGTAATGAGTGTTTTGCTCAATTATAGGCTTCCGACTCCAATCCCCCATCAATCTGGGATTAAATCCCAAATTAAAATTATTGAGGGATCCTCACCATCCACAACAACCCTTGCAACTCCATGACAAACTGTGATGCTGCCACCTGACGAACAACACCTAGCTTGATAACTTACGGCTTTCCTACCACTATTATGTGGGACCCAAGGTCACTCCACAATGAAGAGCCATGAATAGCTCTCGATTCAGAAACTGTAACCCAAATAGAGAAATAGATGGCGGACATGATTCTGATAGGTGCTTTAATTTGACGTTTCAGGGACGGTCCTCATGTTCAACGTTTCTTGTTCTTACCAAATCTTGTACTAGAAGAGGGGTAGGAGACCAGGTAGGCGGGGATGCGTCAGTAGACCGTGGCTGGAGATGCAACAGCAGTCGGTGGCTGGGAACAATGCTGAAGAGGAGGCGACAGTCTGGCCGGGTGAATGGAATAAAGCTAACTATTTGATGCCGTAGAGACGCGAACCGAGGAAGAGACAGTCTGGGTGAATGGAATAAAGATCGCCGGCGAGGATGAGAATGAAGGTTACCGGTGTTAATGGTGGGGTTGGTACAGGTCATGTGAAGTGAAAAGCGTGTCATTCGAAAATATCCATGGCTACATTTAATTAGAGAAAATATAGGAAATATAACTAAGGGTAATTTAGTCTTTCTATTTTAGTATTTTAATTTGTGATCTTTCAAAATAATTATCATTTTTATGGTCCTTATTAATAAATATTATTTTTTTAGATCCCTGATTATAATTTTCCCTTATAAAAAAGCCAATATATAAGCACACAAAGAAGTGAAGCCTCCATGTGAAAGAAAAAAAAAAAAAAAAAGAAGTAGGGAGGCGAGAATTTGAATGTATATATTATCATTATAATTTATATATATGTGTGGGGAAATTTACCAAAATAAGTATAAAAAAAAATGTACTAAATTAGACCAGTTGACAAAACATTTACCAAAATAAGGTAATCAAACTGATGCCACTCCACAATGGCGTCAGTTTACTATGGTTGAGTGTACTTCAAAAAAAAAAGATATTGAGTGCCACTCAATATTGAATAAATTGAGTGGCTGATGCCACTCAAATTGAGTTGCGTGCCAGCCTAAGAAAAAAATAATATTATAATAATAATATATAATAATGATAAATGATAAAAAACTGGAATAATTTAAAACTTTACTTCATTTAATTTGGAATCAAAAGAAAGAAAGCATGGTCTTAAATAACTCACTAAGAACTCCCTTTAAAGATTACGCGATACAATTTGGTTATAACAACAGATCCAAAACGTTTGATGAATAACAAATATATCCCCCATTTTGGGATCTATTGTTATAACCAAATTGTACCACGTAGTCTTTTAAAGGATATTCTTAGTGAGTTATTTAAACATATGCTTTCTTTCTTTTGATTCCAAATTAAATGAAGTAGAGCTTTAAATTATTTCAGTTTTTTATCATTTATCATTGTTATATATTATTATATTATATATTATACATTATTATATATAATATTAATTTTTATAATAGGCTGATTTGAGTGGCGTGTCAGCCACTTAATTTATTTAATATTCCACTCAATATCTTTTTTTTTTTTAAGTACAGTCAGTCGCAGTGGCGTCAGTTTGACTGATGTCATTGCGCAGTGGCGTCGGTTTGAAACGTCAAGTTTAACGACCTTTTTTTGATAAATGTTTTGCCAATTGGTCTAATTGGATACATTTTTTTTAAAATATTTATTTTGGTAAATTTCCCTATGTGTGTGAAAAATTAAAGTTGGAGTTGTTTATAACCATGAGAGTATCATCAAAAGAAAGCAAGTTGGGAATTTGAGTAACATCGGGAAAAAAAGCCTTCTAAGTGTGAAAACTCATCCAAGTAGCCACTTGCTGATATCTCTTCCCCGCATAGTCCAACTTTTTCTTCCTCATCCTCCTTCATGACCATTTTAGGCTTTTGGGAGGTTCAGCCAACATTGATCTTGATGTCTCTCAATGTCTTGTTGCCGCTGTTGGCAATCTTTTAGAGTAGGAATAAGAAGAAGAAGTTGGACTTTAATTTGTAGGGAAGAAATGTCTGCAGGTGATTTCTTGGGTGGGTTTTCATAATTAGTTCGGCTTTGTTTGTTAGGTTGATCAAATTCTCAGCTTGCTTTCTTTCGATAATACTCACATTCAAGGCTATGAACAACTCTAACTTTAATTCAGATACATATACACTTATATATGTTAGGGTGTGTATTATACATATAATGATAATATACACATTCTCATTCTCCCCTTCCCAATTATTTTTGGTTTCTCTTTCACCTGGAGGCTTTACTTCTTTGTGTCCTTATATAGAATATACTGTTACATTCGTATAGATACAATTATTAATGTCGTATGCTTAAAGATGGTATTCTCTAATATATTGTTAGATTCGTGTATAATATTCTATTGTTTGTACAGAGAAAATAATATTTGTTTGAGATAAAGCTAATTTCGAAAACAGTTCATATAGGATTAGCTGGAGTTTGTGAGTGAAGTAAGCAATTTACATATATGCCCATCAAACGATCCAATCAATTTTCGAAAATTTCACACTAAAACGTTCAAATAAAAGGTTTTAAAAACCACGGAACGTCACAACTCACAAGCACGCAGAGATAAATAAACAAATTCAAAGGAAAAATCAACAAGAGAAGAGACAAAACAATATAAGATTATAATAACCTTGGAATTTTGATATCATCATGTGATAAAGTTCCATTCGATCAATTTCTCCATCATCCTAAAATTTGAGCCTTTTCGTTATACAACTCTCTATAATAAATATATATATTCTTCTTAATATTTTTTAAATTATATTTACAAATTCTAAAACGAGAATTACTATTCCACAAATGAGAATTACCATTCCATAAATGAGAATTACCACATTTTCTACCGGGATTCCTTTTTTACTCTTTGATGCATGTGAGTGAATTTGTAAAAAAAAAATGCACTTTTTCCATTTCACAAATGAGAATTTTCATTCCACAAATGAGAATTACCATTCCATAAATAAGAATTACCACGTTTTCGACAAGATCCCTTTCTTACTCTTTGGTGCATGTGAATGAGTTTGTCAAAAAATGCACTTTTATTATTCCACAAATGAGAATTACCATTCCACAAATGAGAATTATCATTCCATAAATGAAAATTACCACGTTTTATACAGGGACCCCTTTTTTACTCTTTGATGCATGTGAGTGAATTTATCAAAAAATGCACTTTTACCATTCCACAAATGAGAATTACCACATTTTCTACCGGGATCTTTTTTTTTTTTACTCTTTGATGCATATGAGTGAATTTGTAAAAAAAAAAGCACTTTTACCATTCCACAAATGAAAATTACCATTCCATAAATGAGAATTACCACATTAATTTCCTACAGGGATCCCTTTTTTACTCTTTGATGCATGTGAGTAAATTTGTAAAAAATAAAAATAAAATGCATTTTTACCATTTCACAAATGAGAATTACCATTCCACAAATGAGAATTACCATTCCATAAATGAGAATTACCACGTTTTCTACCGGGATCCCTTTTTTACTCTTTGATGCATGTGAGTGAATTACCACGAATGGTAATTCTCATTTGCGGAATGGTAATCTCATTTGTGGAATGGTACAAATTCACTCACATGCATTAAAGAGTAAAAAAGGGATTCCTGAAGAAAACGTGGTAATTCTTATTTATGGAATGGTAATTCTCATCTGTGGAATGATAATTCTCATTTGTAAAATAGTAAAAGTGCAATTTTTTTTACAAATTCACTCATATGCATCAAAGAGTAAAAAAGGGATCCTTGTTGAAAATGTGGTAATTCTCATTTATGAAATGGTAATTCTTATTTGTGGAATGGTACTTCTCATTTATGGAATGATAATTCTCGTTTTAGGATTTGTAAATACAATTGAAAAGATGTTAAGAAGAATATATATATATATATATATAATGAAGGAACCAAGTAGCTCAATACACTTGCAATGTATTATTTTGTTTTTTTTTTTTAAAAAACACCCCATCCCCCCCCCCAAAACCAGTGGCCAGTGGCGGCCCTTCGGCGCTAGCGGCCCTCCAGTGATGACATTTTTATTTTGTTTTTATATATTTAAAAGTAAAGGCAAAAAGGTAATTTTACTCGAATTTGCACATCCTTCATAGGTCCTTGGTATCTCTCAGTCTTTTTGCAAATTCAGAAGACTTCTGGGAGTTTTGCAAATTTAAATGGAATTTTCCCAAAAAATAATAATTCATAAAAGTAAAATAGAAAAAAGGAACCCTGGATTGTCCGGCTTTGTGTAAACATCAAATCCAAACGGTGCAATTGCTATTAAAATTGCAATACAACAAACAGTTCATTTGCTTATGTTGTATTTTAAATACTTTCATGTTTCTGATATGTAGTATCACTTTGTCTTTTATATATATATATATATATATATATATAAAGGGCAATTCTAATGATGGATTGATCCATCTTGCAAGATATTTAGTCTGCTAAGTGAAAAATAAAGATGATGACAAATTTAGTGGATGATTTTCTGGAATAGAAAGAAAGAAGAAAATTTTTAAGAATGTAGATTTTTCTGGAAACCATCTTGATATAAGTCAAAGAGTAGTTTCTTGCAAATGATATTGATATTCAATAATCTATACTATATAATTTTGGATGTCTTGCACTGTTCTGTCATTGGTGTCAAATTTATTTCCTCATTTTTTTGTATTATTTGCTCCCTTTGATTATTAATATAAGACATATTTGATGAGTTGATCTTAGTCCTAATATAAGACATGTTTCATATTTTTCGATTTTTTCCTAATTTAACCTTGTTGATACTCTCTCAATAATAATTAAAGAAAAAATAAAATGAGAGAATTAAGGAAAATAACTAAATTTTTATAAAAAAAATTTAAGTCATATTAGTTAACTTAACTAATTTTTTTAATTTAATCAAATTATATAAATATGTTTTATATTAAGGATATGAGGGAATGTTTTTGTTATAGACTTTTTGCCCCAAAACCCATTGGCTACTGCAAGAAGATTTTCATAGTTTCTTAGACCCTGTTTGTTACATGGAACTTGGGCTGAAGAAAGGGAACTTGACACACTTCCCTCCAATTAAACACGTTTGGCCCGCCTCTCTTCCCGGAGGCCGAGTTCCCACCCTCTCCAATGTTCCCTTAAACGTAAGAACCTTCATTTCATCCGAAAGTGGAGGGGGAGCTGAAATCTTCTCAAGAGAGTGAAATATTGGGACAGAAATGCCCTCGTAAAAAATCACATTATTTTAAAGCCCAAGCTACCGAGGACCTCGACGAAGACGAAGGACGTGTTGAAGAAGGTTGGAATGAGGAACTACCGAGGTGAACAAGAAGTTGAACCTAGGCGAAACTAAAGCTGAACTCGAGGTACGTAGCAATGGGTATACATTGATGTCTGATTTAGCATTTTTTGGATAAAACTTGTAGATGCCTTGTTGCTTCTAGTTGGGTTCAAACAGACAGAAATTGCGTTGGGAAGCAACAAAGGAGACAATTTTTAAGGGGTCTGAGAGAGTGAGTATTTTTGTATGTTAAGTTTTGTTGAGTTTGGAAATGTAGTGACAAAGGCAGCTAAAATAGGTGATTTCAAATGTTGTTTGTTCCTGTTCATTGTGTTGTGTTGTTGTATTAAAAATGTTGTTTGTTGCTTTACAGTGTGTTTTGGTTTTTTGAATGATAAATGTGGCCATAATGTGAATTGTGTTAGATATAAAATTGAATGTGTACATACTGTAGGTTGAGAAAAATTGATTGTAAGATATGTAATGATATATATGGAATGAAAATGACTATTGCTATCCTATTCTGATATGAATTAGTGTAGAAGTTTGGCTATTGTCAAAATTTTGGTTCGAACGCGTTCTTACTTTAGCGCATTATGTTCGAATTTAACGCTATTGTTCGAAAGTAAGTTTGAATCAGTCAAATCATTTTCTCCATTTTTTATTATAGGCGCATAATGGGAAGAAGTGAAGGTCGCAGATAAAGGAGAAGGCGTCGACGACCATTGACGAAAGTGAAGGTCATAGATAAGAGCGAGGAAGAAGGTCGCAGATGAGAGTGATGAAGAAGGTGTGATTGTTTTATTTTTTTAGGGGTATTATTGGTATTTTACATTTCCTTCCCACTTAACTAACTTCTTTTTATGCTACTAAACATTTTATTTTCTCTCAACTTAAGTCATGTTCCCATGTCTACTAAACAGCTCAACTTTTGAAGTTCCCTCTCAATCTTCCCTTCCATTCATTTTCTTCCTACAAATTCATTTCCCTCGGTAAATCTTCCCTGTACCTAACGGGGCCTTGGAATATTTAGATTTTTTTTTTTTGGATACTGAAGAGGATGGAATATTTAGATTTGAAGCCTTGGGAAAGAGATATGTTGTCTTGAACGTGTCAAGGCAAATTCAAACAAATTTTATTGGATCAGACTTTCCATTGACGGACAGCAACATGAATTGTTTGGCTTACCATTTTTCTATGAAGTTAGTTCACCTTTTTCCCAAGCGAAGAATTTTTCTTGTTTTAGACACTAATGGGTTTGAATTTGTTTTTCCAATAATAGGGAAAAACTGGATCAAAATTAAATTTTACAAATTTGGATAGAAAAAAAAAGATCTGACATAGAGCAACAATTCATATTACTATTCATAAGGAAAATATGGTTCAATGATTAAAAAAATTGCATTGGGTTTTATTTAAGCCAACACCTCCACAAAAGACTTGCGTGCCCCTTTTTTTCAGATGGCTTCTTAGTTCTAGTTTTTCCTCTTCTTTCTTTGCATTGTAATACTCTTTTTTTTTTTTTTGCATTGTAATACTCTTTTTTTACGTTGATCCATATTCATAAAGATTCGATATAATTTTATGTTGGTTGTCGACGGCCTAACATAACCCTTCTCTCTCTCTCTCTCTATTTTTTTTTTTTTACGAATCTTTTTAATGACTAAGCTTTTTCATGAGATTTTACGATTTAAGAAAATTTCAAATGATTGGAGGAAAATCATTTTAATCCCTATCTATAAGAATAAATGGGACATTCAGAATTGTGCTGGTTATAGTGGGATATAACTTATGAGCAACACAACGAAATTATGAGAAAATGTGATTGAACACAGATTGAGATTGGAAACTTGCATACCGATGAACCAATTTGGGTTCATGTCGGGAAGACCCACAACAAAAGTGATTTATTTGTTTCCAGTAAATGGAGAAGTATTGGAACAGAGGAAGTGACTTGCATATGATTTTCATTGATTTGGAGAAAGTTTATAATCGAGTGCCAAGAGATGTACTTTGGAAAGCCTTTGAAAAAAGAATGTGTGTGTTGCATATATTAAGATCATACAATATATATATATATGAGGGGGTAACAACTAGTGTGAGAAGGTCTAGAGGTGAGACAAATAACTTTCATATAAAGATTGGCCTTCATTAGGGATCATCTTTGAGCCCTTAATTGTTTAACTTAGTGTTAGACTTTCTAATTGAGCAAATACTTGAAGAAATCCCTAAATGCATGTTTTTTGCTGATTATATTTTTCTTGTGGTGAGTCAAGAGAACATTTTGAATTTCAAAATTTGAAATTTGAATGGAAGGAAGGGGGAAAAAACAACGTTGTCTTACACAAAGTTCATGCTCAAGCTAGTGTGTACCATGAGTCAGCATTGTTGTTGGTACCCATAAACGCATAGAGGAGCTGCATGCATATAAAAAGAATAACTTGGCTTACTTTGTTATCCTTTTTATGGAGATATTGAGGTGAGTAACACGATCTAGTTTTCCTATCTATCTAAAGAAGGGGAGCTCAGCTCTATTGAGCCACTCAGATTTTATTTTTATTTTACTTTTTTGTTTTTTTTTAAAAAATTAATAGGTATAAAATCTAAAATAAAAATAATCTCTTAATTAATATTTATTCAAAAAATAATTTTTATTTAAAAATCATTGGATAAAAAAAAAATCTGGATCGTCCAGATCTCATTTGAACTTAGGGAAGTTGGATCCTACTCTATACACTATACCATTACATTTGTACTTTATTCTTATTCTTGTATATCAAGACTTACATTGCCAAGCGCTTCGTAGCGTGATGGCACTAAGGCCAGCCTTAGGAGCTAGTTTTCTCCCTTGTCTAGGGTTCGAGCCCTGCCTCCCCCTCTCCCACTGGCTGTATCCAAAAAAAAAAGACTTACATTAAATTGGTAAAGAACTTCTGTTTTACCTTTATTAAATGTTTTGTCCCCCTTATATATACAAATAATTCTCATATCTCTCTTCTCATTCTTTTTTTTTAATAGAAATTAACTAAGGATAAAATTATCATTAATTATTTTATAAATAATTTAAGATGATACTATAATTTTGTTTTATTAGGGGGGAAAAAAATCTTTTAGTCCACCATGGGTTAGCTGAAATTCTCCTTCCCTCCCCGATCGACGTGATGTTTTGTATCGGTTGCATGCAATTGCTGATTACTATTCTGAGTCAACATCAAGTAATCAACAATGGTTCTTTTTTGCCCCAAAACAATCAATTTTATTAATAACCAAAGCAAAGATTGCATATAGTAATAACCGAAGTCAAGAAAAAACTCCAAAAAAACTTATCATTACAACTTAACACACTTTATCAAAATAAACCTATAGTGTAAGTATTTATACCTATGTCTAGATTCTATCATATAGCCTAATTCCATCCCTAGTATTCACACCGTTCGAACTTGTACAATTAGTCTTGGCTACTTCAGAATCCTGGATAAGAATGTTGCTCATGGAAAATGGAGCAATTTCCAGTCAATTATGTTGGATCATCTTCCTGGCTACTTTTGCTGCTAACCAATCTGCAGCAATTTTACCGCGCTGAGCCACAAGTGACAACGACACCCCACCTACTGAATCCAGTAAGCCAAGAACCTCCTGTACCAAGTCCCAACAATCCCATTCACAGCCACTCAAAGACCTGCTCACCAAAACCTCTTGTACAACACCTCGCAATCAGTTTCAATGATCACCAAAGGAACAACAAATCTATGCCTCTACAATAAAGCTTCCTGCACAGCAATACATTCGGCCATAAAAGGAGAACTCGCTTCTACCGACTTGGCCAAACCCCCCACAAAGTCACCTCTAAAATTCCTATATATCAACCCAATACCAGCCTCTCCCTTATCCACATTACACGACCCATCCACATTCACCTTAAAGGAATTAGCCTCTGGCACCTCCCACCGCAAATTCCTACACACATCAGAATGGAATATTTTCCTAGCCAATCCATTGCCCTTAGCTTAAGAATTCCAATACTCTTCAACCTGCAAACTCACAAGTCTCACAGCTTCTCTAGCATCTGGCTAAAGCCCGTTGAAAACCCAACTACACCTTTTTTTCCAAATCCACCAACGCATGGTGGCAAACAAGGATTTCCCATAGCTGTCCAGCATACTCTCACCAGCTAACATGTCACACAACCACATTTCATACCTCTTCATAGCCCACTTGCTAAAACTCAATCCTAGTGGACAACCAAACCAACATAGCTTGGTCCAAGGGCACAAAAACAAAAGATGCTCAATAGTTTCTACTTCAATTAAACAAATAGGAAAAAGAGGGCTCGCAGCACATTTATGCTTAAAGAGACTCTCCTGTGTAACCACCACCCCTGCTCCAAGCCTCCATAAAAAGTGTTGTACCTTTGGAGGTACCACAATCCTCCAGATGCATTTCCACAAAGATTTGGGGATAGAGAAAGACATACCTAGATCCTTCGCTTAACCTCCTCTATATTGCTTTTAGCCACTAGATATCTAGACTTGACTGTGTAGGAGCCATCTCTATTTGCCAACAATATTGCTCTATCAGGCCGCAACACAATGGGGATTGGCATTTTGAGAATTAACTCCTTTTCCCTAGGAGAAATGCTTGACTCAATGGCACTCAAGTCCCACCTTCCATCATCAATGAGAGAAGCAACCTTAACTTGTTCATCCACCACAAAGCCTTCTCTGTTTTGTAACACACCTTCAGATAGTCCATCCACCCATTTATCCTTCCACACACTAATAGATCTACCATCCCCAAGCTTCCATCGAAACTCCTTCAATTATAAATCCCTACCCTCCAATAAGCTGCTCCATGCCTAGGAGGCGTGTCTACCTTTCTTGGCTTGGAGAAAATTTGATTTAGGGAAATATCTATCCTTAAGCACCTTGCACCACAAATCTTTGGGCTTAGTAATTAACCTCTAAGCTGTTTTAGCTAAAAGTGCTTTGTTGGAATATAATAGATCCCTAAAACCCATCCCTCCCTCATTCTTCTGATTCTTCTGTACAGTCATACTCCTCCAATTCTTTCAATGAATAGATCCTGATTCAGCATCCTGACTCTACCAAAACTTGGAGACTAGGCTATCAATTTCCATGCAAGCTTCTTTGGAGAAAAGAAGGCAGGTCATAGGATAAGTGGGGATTGAATTGACAACTGCTTTGATCAATATCTCTCTCCCAGCAAAGGACAACAGTTTTGCCGCCAGCCCTGAAGTTTCAGCCCTATTCGACCACGAACAAAAATCAACAATAGTTCAAGGCAAGGCATTTCGGCCACATCCTCACAAACATCCTCTAAATATTTGCCAAGTCTTGCAGTGAGCGAAGCGAGGTTTTTCAGGCGGCCTCAGTGGCCAAACTGCTTGACAAGTTAGAAGTCGAGAGGTCACGCATAGTTTTGAAACCAGTACTGAGAAGACCCATGAAGCATTTCTCCCATGGCTTCCCCTCAATCCTTCCTTCTCTTCTCTGTTTTCCTTCTTTATCTTCATTTTCACTCTTCAACTTCACAAATTTGGATCAAAGCTGGTTATTGGGATGTTAGCAGTGAAACCCCCATTCCTGACATAAACTCTGCTTTGTTCACACACCTTATATGCGCCTTCGCTAGCGTCAATTCCTCCACTTACGAGATCTCCATAGCCAAATCTAACCAACAATATTTCTCCATCTTTACCAACATCGTCAAGCGCAAAAACCCCTCGATCGTCACTCTTCTTTCTGTATGGAACGGACAGTCAGAAACTGCACAGGGTATATTGGGCAAGAAAGGGTCATTTCTTCGATGATCAGAACCGCTTCTTCGAGAAAATTTTTCATTCAGTCCTCAATACAAACAGCTAGACGACATGGGTTTCAGGGCATTGACTTGTGTTGGCTTTGGCCTCAAGCAGAATCAGATATGACCAATTTGGGAATTCTGCTTCACGAATGGCGACTTGCTGTGGATTCTGAGACCAAAAGCCCTGGAGAATCGTCGTTGATATTGAGTATGGGTCTTCATTACACGCCCATTGTATTTGGGAATTTGAATTACCCTGTTGATTCTTTGGCGAAGAATTTGAACTGGGGTCATATTCTGGCTTATGATTATCATCTTCCTTCACTGGAGAATTTCACAAATCCTCATGCTGCTCTGTATGATCCTGTGAGTCATGTGAATACTGATTTTGGTATAAGGAAATGGTTGAGCATAGGGTTTCCTTCTAACAAGCTGCTTCTGGGATTGCCTTACCATGGCTATGCTTGGGCATTAGATAATCCCAAGGAAACTGCCATTGGTGTTCCATCATCGGGTCTGGCTGTGACACGAGACGGGTCAATGAGCTACAAGTACATAAAGTGGTATGTTCGGAGTTATGGTGCTCCTACGTTGTATAATGCTACCTACGTCGTGAATTATTGCACTATTGGTTCTAGTTGGATCAATTTTGATGATGTTGAAGCCGTCAGAACTAAGGTTGCCTATGCCAAGGAAAAGAAACTGCTCGGATACACAGTGTTTCAGGTGATAAATGATGATAATTGGGTGCTTTCTAAGGCAGGTAAGAATATAATTTACGTATTGCGAATATGTTTTATCAGCTGATATCTTTTATGTAGGAGGATGAAATCTGGTAATGTTTTCTAGTAGTCCATACTTATACATACAAAAGTTTATCTACTCAACTGCATTAATAAATTTGCGGCTTCCATATTGCCGTATAGTCTTCGAAGAAAACCCTGTATCTACAAGGGAACTCTGTTCTCCAAATTGTACTCCGTATTTCCAATCTTCATTAATCATTAGGGTCACTGTTTGTGCGTGTGCCTTTTCCATTCAATGTTTGGTTTTCTTAACTCATGAGACAATGGCATCTCCTTTTGCACTGTTTCTGATAGCTTCATACTAAGCTCCAGTTTGCTTGAATACTTGATACCCATTTCCTGATATGAAATTTACTTCTTTCTTTCTGGGAAACTTTCATTTGGCAGCAAGGTAGTGCCTTCTTGTATGATATTCGTTTTTCCCCCCTAAGGAGTGTACCATTTTCTTTTTTCCTTGTGATCATTTTTTTTTTAAATTTCAATTTGATTAGGTAGTCTTGACTCTGAAGTTCTTGACCACTCTATGAATACTAATATTTACATGTTATGTAACTCAGTGTAGAGGGGCTGCCGCTAACATTTTCTGGCTGATTAGACGCATTATTCATTGGACTGAACCTTGAGTTCATCCTTCTCTCAGTCTTTTTTTCTCTATGGAATGCCACTCTAAAAGCTAAATTCAGCACATACGACAAGTGTTTCCTCTGGTGATGTCTAGTCTCAGAAAACTGGTTCCCCCCCCCCCCCCCTCCCCTCTCTCTCTCCATAAAAAAAGTCATTTAGGTTTACTTTATAGTTTATAATTGTCAATGTGTCACATGACTCTATCTGTAGTAAAGGGGACAGAAAAACTTCTTCACCTTTATGCTATTTTAACATGATTTTTCAGATACTTTTCTTTTTCTTAAGAGATAAGGGTCTTAAATGTCATGGAAGTTTTCGCTCAAGAGTATTGGTAAGACGGAAGTTTTTTTTGGACAAAAAATGCCACGAAAGTTTACAGGAAGTATCAATTTTGCCCCGAAAGTTTCTACTAAGGAGCAATTTTGCCCCGGAAGTTTACAAAACGTAACAATTTTTTGCCCTTCTGTCCCCAAATATTAAATTTGACTATTAAATCAGTCAAAGACCAGACATGTCATGCCTTGAAAAGGTCAAACTTGGAGTAAAAAAAAGAGATCCTTCAGATGTTGAACTCAAAATGGCCAGAATTTGTGAAACCGAATTGGTCAAAGGGACTGAAAGGTCTGTTATAAAACGCAAATGAAACTCAAAACGAGAAATAAATTGTTCAAAAAATTGGTTCAGTAAAACAAATCAATAGTGATAATATTTACGTTTGTATAGACTAATCATTTGCCTAGATCATAAGTGATGCTTCCTTTGGGTTTTGTGATAGTCGACCTTTCAATCCCTTTAACCAGTTCGGCTTCACAAATTCTGGCCGTCTTGAGCTCAACATCTCAAGGATCTCCTTCTTTGGCTCCAAATTTGACATTTTCAAGGCATCACATGTGTGGTCTTTAACTGATTTAATAATCAAATTTAATATTTGGGGATAGAAGGGCAAAATTGCTCCTTAGTGAAAACTTTCAGGGCAAAATTGCCCCTCAGCGAAAACTTTCGTGGCATTTTTTATCCAAAAAAGCATTCGTCTTTTTAGTGCTCCTAAACGAAAACTTCCATGGCATTTAAGACCCTTATCCCTTTTCTTAATTTCAATCCTAGCCATGAGGCACATCAACGGTCATAAGATAAACATAAATGGCTAAATTTAATGCAAGTGAGAAGATAACAATTGAGAGGATCCATAATAAAGATACTTGTTAGAAGCAATAGCTAAAAGTATTTGAATGAACTTACTCTGATACTCAAAGAATGTGAAGATACTCATGAAAAATCAAGAAAACTAGAAAAAATGCTATTGGTTTTCGTGAGAACCTGAATTAACAGCTCAAGATGAACATTATTGACAGCACAAGATGAAGAAACTGATCATGGAAACAAACGGAGGCTATTACGTATTATTTTACTTCCCGTTTCAATTGTGATAACATTAGGAGTTATCCTTCTGTGCTGCTTAAGAAGCAAGTCACTCAAATCAAAAGGTAATCAATAATTTGAAATAGAATGTTCTGGTTATTTTTACTAGGCCCACCAGGTATAAAAAGAATTTACATTCAGACCTGTCTGATTTCTCCAATTTTTACAGTCAAGATGGTGTTTGACAAAAGTTTCAGGCCTGAACTAGAAGGTCCTATTTTAAATGCTGAGAGCCTTGAGACCAGTGCTCCTCATCTTGAAGAATTTAGCTTTGCCATCATAAGAGCGGCAACAAATGACTTTTCTGTAGAAAACAAGCTAGGAGAGGGTGGATTTGGCCCTGTGTACAAGGTAATTGATTTGGTCCTGTGAACTTCTGTTTCTGTGAGATATTCTTGATAAAGATGCAACATTTTCTAATTACAAGCAAGTTTTAGTATGAACGGATTCTTGTAAGTGTAAAAATGCGTAAGGTTCTTGTATATAGACACATTTTTTTTTATCTCATTTTCTTTCTAAATGCGTGAATGTAAGAATGTAAAGGATCAAATTTATGAAGTTCATGTGCAAGTATAAGGTTTGAAGACAGACACTTTCTTTTTCTCTGCCAACCAGAAGAAAAAATCTCCTGATTTTTTAGGCTCTTTCTGCAGAATATCTGAGATTTCAAACAAGCCAAATTTTTTTCTGAGACAACAAAGATATTGGTCAAATTATGCACAGAAGAGCACTAGTATATGCATAATTTCAAATATCAGCATCAGTAATGTTGAGGCATTCTTATCTTAAGAATTCACCTCCAATCCTCCATCCTCATTTCTTAGGTAATTTATTTCTCCATAACTAAAAATCTGTAGATCCTTCTCTCTCTCTCTCTCTCTCTCTCTCTACAGGGAAAACTACCTGGAGGACAAGAAATTGCGGTCAAGAGACTTTCAAAAGCTTCTACTCAAGGACATGAAGAATTTACAAATGAGGTTTCACTTACTGCAACGCTTCAGCATATCAATCTGGTTAGAGTTTTGAGATTCTGCAATGAGAGAGATGAAAAAATGCTAATCTATCAGTACATGCCTAACAGAAGCTTGGATTTCTACCTTTACGGTATAAAAAATATTTTCTTGTTCACATGTTTCTTATAATATGCATTTCAGAACCACCTAGTCTTATGTGCAGTGCATTATCTAGTAAGCTTAATATGGTTCCACAATCACTGTTAGATTCCAAAACTTGTTTAATTTTCTGAAAAATAAAATTACAATGACAATTTTAACTCAAGAAGGTGAGCCTTAAATGACTAAGCCAACAGAAACTCCAAACGTTTGTTCTTGTGGTCTGTTCTGAACTAATTTAATCATAGCTACAAATCCTTGCAGATCCAATGAGGAAGCGACTATTGGATTGGGGGAAGCATGTTCATATCATTGAAGGAATTATCCAAGGACTTCTATATCTCCAAGAATATTCAAACTTCACAATAATACATCGAGATTTAAAAGCCAGCAACATCTTGCTCGATGATAAAATGAATCCAAAAATATCGGATTTTGGAATGACTAAACTTTTTAGAAAAGATGAAGTTGAAGCAAATATTGGGTGAATTGTCGGGACATAGTATGAAAATGCCTCTTCTTCTAACATCATCTTGTTTTACGAATAATTGCTTACTTGCCTATATGCAAAACATAGTGGTTATGTTCCTCCAGAATATGTTAGAAAAGGCACATACTCAATGAAGTATGATGTTTATAGCTTTGGAGTACTACTTTTGCAAATCATTAGTGGCAAGAGGAACAATTGCTATTATGGCACTGATGAGAACTTGAGCATTCTTGAATACGTAAGTAGTTTCTAAGGAACTTCTCTTGGGATTTTTTGTCTAAATCATTGAAACTTTGCTTTTGAAAAACATAAGCAGGATTAATAATTTGATGTTAAACCCTAACAGGCCTATAATTTGTGGAAAGAGGGTAAAGGTTTGGAATTTGTTGATCCATCTCTACAAGATTCATCTTCTTCCTGCAAACTTCTGCAGTGTCTGCATGTAGCCCTACTCTGTGTGCAGGAAAATCCAGTAGAAAGGCCATCAATGCTGGAGGTTTCTTCCATGCTTAAGAATGAAACTGAGGCAATTCCGTTGCCTAAAAGGCCAGCTTTCTCAACAAAAAGTGATAAAAAATTAGTACACAGATCCTCAACATCACAGTCACAGCAAGCAAGTTATTCCATAAATGATGCTTCAATTTCCCAAATAACACCGAGATAAGATTCAAAACTTCGTTGAAGAATCTGAAGATGAATAAATGATGCTTAAATTGTGATTGGGTTTTTAGGTTCGCAGACATTATTCTTGTAATTTGATGCAGTATTATTGTAAATGTATGTATAGTGTTGCAAGCAAATGACATAAAGCTAGCTCTGTTGTCTAATTTAGGATATTCTTAACAGAGGGAACATCTAGTGAAGGAAAAAGATTTTTTCCCCTCACAGAGGAAACGTTGGAAAGAGAATTTAGCAGAAATGTCAAAATGAAAAGACTCCTTCCACGTGGAAAATCCCCTTATGCAAAAATTACTAGGAGAATATTATTTAGATCCTAATTAAGGAAAATAACATATTGACAAATCTTATAATTTATTAATGATAACTCTTCATTTGTCAATGAAGATTTTTCTGATATTATTTCCTTTAGTTAGTACTTAAATGATATTCTCACAAAACTATTTGGATTGCGCTTGGAGTTTCAAGTCAATGATATTGATATATTAGTTTTATAAAAAAAGACTTCACATCCAAATTTTCTTTAAAATATCAATCAAGAAAAGGCCCATTAAAATATAATAATATTGGTAAAATGAGTAATTAAATAAAGTTGAGAAATCAACAAACAAATTTTGACACCTCTAAGGACCCGTTTGGTACGCGAAAAGTTTGAGAAAGGAATGAAAAAGAAGGGAAAATTGGAGGGAGCTTAAAAGGGGTATATTGTTTGGTAGACATAGGAAAAAAATATAGATTGAGGAAAAATAAGATGTTTGGTAAGAAGAAAATAAAGTAGTGGTTGTAGGAAAAAAAAATCTAAAATACCCCGAATACATCTTAAATTAGAGTTTTTTTACCGAATGAAATTCGAATTTCATTAATAAATTTATTAACGAAATTTGAATTTGCTAAAAAGATTCGAATTTGAGAATCAAATTCGTTTCACCCGCTTGCTGAAACAGAGCATGATTTTGTTTGCCCTTGTTTTATGGTGTTTGAAACAGAGCAATTCGAGGCAAGACTTACAATTTAAGCTCTTATCTTTTTTGTACTCATTTATTGATTTTCAATAAAAGAATCCATTTATTGAAGAAGAAATCTATTTTCCTTTTTGGAGTAACAAAATCGTTGTTCTTAAATGTTTATTGAAAATAATTCTCAAAGGTTTTTTTTTTAATAATATAAATTAATGTAGCTATTAGCAAGTGTGTAATGACAAATTATGAAGCCAAGGATCATTTGTAGAATCTTGCCAATAAAAAAAAGGTTCATTAGTGTTAATCTCAACATTTAAGTAGGAACAACTAGATTATAGGCTTGCCACTATAGGAAAGAAGGATGAGCATTCTCTCTTACTCGGCTTCTTATGCTTCTTGTCCATCATTATCATCTCTGCTACCATGTGAATAATTTGAGAGAAAAATATTATTTTGAATTCATAAATTAATGAGAGTACATATAAGTATTTATAAAGAAAAACATAAAGCTAACCTTATAATATAATTTAATCTAATCAAATCAAAATAACTAAGATATAATATATTCATATTTAATCCTAAAATATATTAAATATCAAAATTAATAATAAAATAATAATTAATCTAAATAATCCAAAAATAAATACGCAATATTCCCCCATAATTATAACTTAACTTGCTATACACTTCGCACACCACACACACACAAAGTACCTAATTATTTCATACACCGTGCCACATTTTAGATCTCTGCTTTAATAAAGTGTCTTCCATGAATGTAGATTTTTCTGGAAACTTTCTTGTACAAGTCGGAGTAGTTCCTTGCAAAATATATTTATCATCAACTATCTACACTGTATATCCTACAAGTTTGGGTATCTTGCACTGTTCTTTCATAGGTGTCAAATTTATTTCCCCATATTTTATCCTTTTTCTTGTTATATGATTTTTTTAAAATTTTTTTGTAATAGATTTTCTCCCCAAACCCTTTAGTTACTGCAAGAGGAATTTTCTAGTTCCTTAGAAAATGTAGATTCGAAGTATTGGGAAAAGATGTGTTGACTTGAAAGAGTCAAAGGCAACCCAAACATTTTATTGGATCAGATTTTCCATTTAAGGGCATCAAGTATCAATAGATATTGTTTGGGTCACCATTTTTTGATGGAGTTGGGGCCCGGATGAGTTTTTTTTTAAAAAAAATGCTTTTTTTAAGTGCAAATTTTTAAGCTCTAAATTGGAGCTTCTAAAAAAAAGCAGTATTTTAACTTTTTTTTTGTGACTTTTTCTTTTTTTTAAAAATATCATCTAAACATATAAATTAATTAAAAAAGTTTTTTTGCATTAACAAAGTGTTTTTTCCCCTCAAAAAAACTCATCCAAATGGGCCCTTAATACATCTTTTTCCCAAGCAGACTTTTGGGAAAAGCACCAAAATACTGTTTAAAAAAAAAACTAATTAAAGCAGATTGGAAATAATTTACCAAAGTAATGCAGTTAGTGGCGTAAAAGGGGTTCATGCCAATAACACAAAAGTGTACTTTTTGTCAGTGGCATGAACCTTCTTCATGCCACTGACACAAGTCTGGCGTCTGATTCACGCCTAGTGACGTAAAGAAGGTTCACGCTACTATTAGTGTGAACCTTTTTCACATCACTAATGGCGTGAACCTTCTTTAGGTGTGAACCCCTTTTACGCCATTAATTGCATTACTTTGGTAAATTATTTTCAATCTGCTTTAATTAGGTATGTTTTTTTATTTTTTATTTTAAAAAAATAGTATTTTGGTGCTTTTCTCAAGACTTTTAAATCTATTTTGGTTTAGACACTAGAAGAACTTACTTGGAGAATTAGGAAAAAGTTTTTCATTGGTTTAGAAAAACTTTTTCCTATAATAGAAAAAAGTTGAATCAAAATAAAATTTTTAAATATTGAAAAAAAAACGCTGATACCACCTACAGTATATTAACCAGAGCCGGGAAATCGGGCCAGCCCTTTTAAGCCCTGGCCCTGTAGGGCTCGGGCTTGAAAAATATGCCTGAAATTTGAATTTGGCCCTGCAGGGACGACCCTATAGGGTTTCGGGCTTTATCGGCCCGGCCCTGTAGGGCCTAGGGCCGACCCTGTAGGGCCTTGGGCCGGCCCTGCAGGCCCTGTTACTGTAGCATTTTCATTTTTTTAAGAAAAAAATTAGTGAAAGAGTGCCAAGAGGAAGAGGCTAAAAGGCACATATATAAATACATAATAACTATACTCTGATTTTATGATTTGGTATATTATTTGTTGCAGATAATAATGATTATGGATGTGTTCATGATGCGGGAGAAGAAATTCATAACATTTTTACTCCTGAAGCACAGCCTTCTGCTCAAAGTGAAGCACAATCAAATATCTATGAAATTGATGAGAGTGATGAAGAAGGTGACAATTGACAATGATAGTGGTATGCTTTTATATTTTATATGAGTTATCTAATGTTGTTTAGTTTAATACTTCTTAAGTTTTATGTGAGTCAATTGTGGACAATAGTTTGTTTTTTATTACGAATTAATGAATGTGTTTATTTGTTGGATGATTTATATTGTTTAGATATTAATGTTGATAATATTTATTTGATAGATTAGAACTTTAATAGTTGCAATTTACTAATTATATTTCTTTGGAAAAAACCTAGAAAAAAAATAATTAAAATTTCGAATAGTAATTTCCAGGCCCTGTAGGGCCGGCCCTGGCCCTGGTACTATCGGGCCGGGCTTTGAAAAACAAATGTTTTCCTTATCTCAGGCCCTGTAGGGCCCAAGCCCTGGAAGGCCAGGCCCTGTAGGGCCGGGCCAGCCCTGATTCTCAGCTCTAATATTAACATAGAGCAACAATGCAAAATATTCATATTTTATTATTTTTAAGGGAGAATGCTATTTAAAGTTGTTTCTCTTGTTTATATTTATAAAAATATATTAAATTGTCTATTTCATGAGTAACGGTGTATGCACAGTGGCGGAGTCGAAAATTTTTTTAGCTTAGGCCAAAAAATAAATATATTGAACTATTTACAAAATCATATCACATAATATTGAAAATATAAATAAATAATAACCAATAATTATAAATCAAAACAAGATATAAGATGATATTAACATTTTTAGTAGGTATCTCAAACAAGAATTTTACTTTCTTTTCACAACCCAATGAATAATGAACTAAACATTGTTCTTGTACAAAAAATAAGAGATTAGATGGGACTAAATTATTGGCCAAAATAAAATATCATATAATAAATACATATATATTAACAAATTTTATATGGCCAGCTCTTGGCCCAGCTGGCTAGGTCATGGTTTCGCCACTGTGTATGCAAAAATGTTTTTTAACAGGAGCGAATATCAATTTTATCTTGTGGATGTCATTAAAATTATCAATCTAAAATATTTTTCTCGACAAAAAATCAAAATACTTTTAATATACAATAACCAGTGCTGTTTATACTTTATAAATTACCATAAAAAGATCCATTAAAGAATAATCTTGCCAGCATTGCCAGCAGCCCAACAAGCTGAAGAAGCAATGCTTTTCAATTTCCATCCTTCACTTCAATGGTTTCCATCCAAAGTCACCATCTTTCTCTATCTCTCTTTTTTAGTTCCTTTCATTTCTCATTCTTCTGCAGATCCATCTTCATCATCCTGGGTGAGAGCTGCTTATTACTCCCTCAAATCTTTAATATAACACATATTTAAGGAGTTAATTTTAATTTTAAATATAAGACAAAATTTTTATATTCATCATTTTTTCCTAATCTACCCCTATGAATACTCCCTTAACAATAATTAAAGATGAGAATGAATGTGGGAATTAAAGATTATAACAAAAAAAATTTAGAAAATATATTTAATATTGAGTAAATACCCTTTCTGGTCCCTGACAAAAAACATGATACCCATTTTGGTCCCTTACAAAAAAATGTCCTTTTTAGTCCATAAAAATCACGAATAAGGGTTGATTGGTTGACATTTTGATCTCTCACAAATTTTCAAAAGGCATTTTTTAGTCCATAAAAAGGACGAATAAGGGTTGATTTTTTTGCAAGGGACCAAAATGGGGTCCGTGTTTTTTTTATGGACCAGAAAGGGTATTTACTCTTTAATATTAATTAACTTAACTAACTTCATGTAGCTATAAAAATATGTTTTATATTGTGGACAGAAGCACTATACTAGCAATGAAATTTCCATTTCAGACATAAAATCTAAGCTTTTCACCCACCTTTTCTTTATGGTTTCGGTCACATAAACTGGCTTTTTTCCCAATTTGTCCCTTATTAAATAACTAATTACCATTTTGCCTCTGTTTCCAAACTATTTCCCAATGTTCCCCTGTTTAGTTGACTAAACCTTGGGTTTAGTCAACTAAAATGTGGGGCGTTGATTTTTTTGACTGCCCCCGCGATTTAGTCGACTAAAAGTCGATTAAATCGCGACAGGGGTTTTTTTTAAAACCCCATTTGCATCATAATGAAACTCTTATCACAATGCAACCTCCCCCCCCCAAAAATACTCTCTCTTTTCTCAGTTTTAGAGCGACTCATCAAAGTTTAATCTCATTCCACCTTGTTCAAGGTGTTATTATTGTGTAATCATTGTAGTTTCACTTTGTTCGGCTTTTTTTTTTTGTAAGCTGAAACCCTCCCTTTTGCAGCTCACAAATTCTTGTGTGAAGGATGAGTTCAAGTTCAAACACGTACCATAGTGGGAGGCATTTTGAAGGTCCCGATGGAGTTCAATTTGAAGGAAAAATGAAAATGATGAAAATCAAACGGGGCACTACGTACAATGAGCTCAAAGAAAGAATTAACCAAAAATTGGGGCTACATGGCAGCCAATGCATTCATCGGTTAATACCAAAAGTGGAGACTATAGTGGGTAAGGATAGTGTATACTACATTAGTAACGATGCATGTGATGATGAAGACGTAGAGTGTGTCATAGATGCATTTGCCAATCGGAGAGCACAAAATTTTATTGAGATATATGTTGAGCTTTAATCTGGTGAATCATCATCTATTTCCATGCATACAAGATCTGCACAGTATTTTGGTCAAGAAGACAGACCTGTCGGTGTATCTGCACCTTCACAAGTCTTGAGTCAGGTAACATTGACGGATGAAGAGGAAGATGAGAATATGCACAGCAATGAGGAGGATGAATTTGAGAGGTTTATTCCACTAGGTAACACCTCAGATACTGATGTGGAGGGTGATTTTGATGCTCGCACGAACTCAGTAAACCCGAAGACCGCAACAATGCCATCGCTTCGTGTTGACCCAATTAGAAGTGGTAAGTTAGTAAACTTGTATTTGTAGTATGTATTTAGTGGTTCTGACAAAAAAATCATATTGACATATGTAGGGCCTAAAAGTGAGCCATTTTGGAACGAAAGCCCGCACTATTCTCAAATTAATTGGGCGCACTGTGATGATGACATGGGCATGTTGTATGGTGATGATGACAAGCAAGGTGGTTGGCAGTTAGGTGATCCATTATATTTGTATCAGCAGTTTCCTTCTAAGTCTAAATTGCAACATGTCGTGAAATTGTATTGCATGAAGTCTCATCGTACAACCAAAGTTTAAAAAAGCGATGAGCATAGGTTGGTGATGAGGTGTCGAAATCATTCTGACGGTTGTCCTTGGTATATGAGGGCAATGGTCCCCAATAATGGAAATACTTGGGTGGTCCATAAGTGGGGTAAAGATCACACCTGCCTGAACCAGAGTCTTGCCCGGGATCATAGACAACTGGATTCAGATGTTATATGTGCAGCCATTATCAATAGGTTTTTTTTTTGTAGTTACATTCGGTTTGTTTATTGACAGAACATTTAGAACTTGCTTTGTTTTCACCCAGTATGTTAAGAGAAGATCCTGCTTTAAAACTAGTGTTGATACAAGAGAGGATACAACGTCTGTATGGATATAATGTAACATACAAGAAGGCTTGGAAGGTGAAATGAAGGCCATTATGAAGTTATTTGGTGATTGGGAGGAATCATATGCATTCTTCCACCTCTTATTCTACTTGGCTTCCATTCGGGACATCTGTTTCATGCTAGCATTGATGGCTTGCATGACATCACGAAGGGAGAATCCACCGTCCGGCTCAATAAAGTCCTTCATATGAACATCAGCTTCATCATCATCATGGACCTCAGGAGGAACAATGGGTGGAACCGGGCCAGCATCAGGTAGATCCTCATCAACACCAGTGTATTACCACACACCATTTGCCACCTTGGAGATCTTGCACTGCTCCAATAGCCGCTGTCCAAACCTAGCATCCCACGTTTTTTGACTCACCATTTGCTCATTGTGCATAGGAACACCAAAATACTCTAATATCTTCTGAACCAGATAGACGTATGAGAGTGCAGCTGTATTCTTTTGTTTGGCCTTATACATCATCCAACAAATGTAGTGTCTCCAATTCACCTGAATGCCATGACGAATAGCCTACATAACAGGGATGTCACCCTCCAACACCCTCAAATGATTGTAAGCCTGAGGGAACAATATGTGGGTCATGATGTAGAAGAGGATATGGGAATTAACAGTCAACTGGCCCATAGTAACTATAGGTCTATGACCTCCTGGCCTCATGCACAGCCTCATCCTGATTAAATCCCTCAATTGCTACATTGTTATCCCTATCATACTGGTATCTATCCCTTGCATTAAAATCAAATCCCAGTAGAACCGTCTAGATGGGAGCCATCATCAGTATGTCACCCCCGCAGACGCGAGACTGCATATCACCATTTATATAGCTTAGGTTATGGTAGAAAGCTCTCTCCATAACCTCTGAATAGGGACAAGTCATCTTCACCAGCCCTGTCAAATGGGAAGTCCCTAACATCATCACTATCTCAAATCCCTCATTTGCAAAGAATGCCATGTCTCATAACTTTGGCTTGATAATGGGTTTGGTAGCAAGATTCACCATGAATTGTGCATGCTCTGCTTCATTATTGTCAAACAAATAACCAAACAGGAGGTCAACAACGGGCTCAGGGTCCAGTGGCTGTTGTGTCTTAGAGGAGGATGCCTCGCGGGTCGCTCGGTGCTTAATCCGTCTCCCACTCTCATTGTCGGTGTTAGAAGGAGCTTCTATACGACGCATGATAACAATAAAGACTTATAAAGGGATATTACAAACCATCAACAAACAAGAATCATTCATCATTCTCAATTTCACATATACATTCATCATTTTCACTAACAAACACAATTAACATAGACAACAAACATCCAAGAAGATGAGTTATTTGAAAAAAAAATTACCATCTAAGCAACATAAACAAACATTAATCAGTATAAACAACAAACAATCATCATTTTAACAAAAAAAAAAAAAACACAATCAATAACAAAGAAATTGATGAAAACCGAAGTGAAATTAGTCCAAAAATAAAAAAATTCTCAACCAATGTAAATATTTTCACTTTCGCATGTACATTCATCATTTTCATCCATAAATAGGAATGAAATACTCAAATCAATCAAAGATACACAACAAAACCACCCAATGAAAGCACAAAATGCAAAAACGCAAATGGGGGTTCGCATAAACGCAAAAACTGTGGCAGAAATCCGAAATAGAGATGAAAACATACCGATATCGACGCAAATGCCACTAGATTAAAATTTCCTCCGGAACGCGCCAACGGATTCAGCAAAGATTTGGTGAAAAAAACAGAGGGGGAGAGGTTTGGGGAGGAATTTTAGTCGATTAGGGTTTCTATAGCCGCGGTTGGGGGTTTTTTAAAAACTCCTCTGTCGCGATTTAGTTGACTAAGCACTGTGGTTTAGTCGACTAAATCTCAGGGGATTTTAAAAAAAAACCCCTGTCGCGATTTAGTCGACTAAGTCACAGGGTTTAGTCGACTAAATCACGGGCACAGTCAAAAAATCAACGCCTCGCGTTTTAGTCAACTAAACCCAAGATTTAGTCGACTAAATAAGGGCACATTGGGAAATAATTTGGAAACAAGGGCAAAATGATAATTAGTTATTTAATAAGGGGCAAATTGGGGAAAAAAAAACCCCACATAAACTCCTCCAATTTATGACACTTCAATTGACCCCTATGATCCACAAAAGTTCTCTACCTTCTCCCACACTGTAAAGCTACAAAACCCATCATCTGTTAGAACCGTTATATCAATTATGGGAGGTAGAAAAGGATCTTCAACTTTTTCCTCTATGATAAACAGTTCCTTTCGTGGAAAATCCTTCATTGATTCTTCGATTCGAACAGCTAGGCTATTACGGGTTTCGGGGAATAGATCTTTTTGGGTTAGGCCAAGTTCTGCTCTTGACCTGACTAATTTAGGAACCTTTCCTTGAAGGAATGGCGAGAAGCTCTAACTTCTGGGGCAATGAACTCAAGCTAGCCAGAATTGTTATTGGTGATGGAAGGTTACTACCTTTGAGCTGGAAGATCCTTGAGTTATCCTTTTGATTAATTGCAGAGGAACTTGGATTGGCTACAATTTGTTGCCTTTAATTACTGTATTCCCACAAATGATAATTTTACAGGATTTCATGCAGTCTTATATGGTCCATCTGGGTGGTATAGGGTTAAGTGCCAATTTTACCTCGGAAGTATCTCGCCAGGAGCAATTTTGCCCCGGAAGTTTTTTTTTGGAGCAATGTTGTCCCGGAAGTTTTTTCTTTTTGGAACAATGTTGCCCCTCCGTCAACAGTCAACGGTTAGTTGACCGTTAGTTGACTATTGACCGAGGGACAACATTGCTCCCAAAAAAACTTCCGAGGCAAAATTGTTCCAAAAAAAAACTTCCGACGCAAAATTACTACTTAACCCAAAAAAAAAATGTTAAAAATGTTATTTATGATATCATGTATTTTTAATTCTTATTTATATAATATCTAGGGGTAGAAACAGGCTAGACCAGCCTAGACTTCACCCTCCAATTTAAATTTTAAATGTAAAAATTAAATAACTAATTTATCGAATTAAAGAATTTTACTTTTATAAAGAATTATATAAGATTATATATTTATAAAGAATTAAAAGGAAATTTTTATGTAAAATATTTTACTTTTTTAAAAAAATAAATAAAGGGCACTTTCAATTTTTAACATGTTTTTAAAAAATGCTAAAAGAAAGGAATTCAATTAAAACTTAAGAGAGTAATTTTTGTATTTCTCTCTTTTTTTTTAAAATTAAATTTGATCTTTCTGTTAAAAGCGTTATATGAATCTTGTAATTCTTCTACATATTTATTATCTTTCTATTTAATTATTTTTCCTGTGACTTGTAATTCGTTTTCTTTTTCCTTTGGACTTCTTTTTATATATATAAGAAATGTATTGTAATGGATATAAATTTTAATTTTCCTGAAACATGTTTAACCCATAGAGATATTTTGGTGGAAATGTTGACATTTATTTGTTCAGTATTAATATTGTATTATATTTTAAATATATTTTATTCTCATGGAAGGATGCAGTCATGCACACACACAGCCATTTTATAATAGGGATCAAAATTTCAGTAAAGTCCTACTGTATAAATGATTAAAAGGAATATTTCAGAAAAATAAATTTTTTTAATAAAAGATACTTTAATTAAGTTTTTGATTCCATAAATTAGTTATTTAATTTTTATATTTAAAATTTGAATTAGAGGGTGAAGCCTAGGCTGGTCTAGCCTATTTCTATCCTTAGATATTATATAAATAAGAATAAAAAATATATGATATCATAAATAACATTTTTAACATTTTTTTGGGTTAAGTAGCAATTTTGCCCCGGAAGTTTTATTTTGGAGCAATTTTGTCTCTCTGTTAACAACCCTAACGGTCAACGGTTAGTTGACCGTTGACGGAGGGGCAACATTGCTCCAAAAGAAAACTTACGGGGTAACATTGCTCCAAAAAAAACTTCCGGGGCAAAATTGCTTCTGGCGAGATACTTCCGGGACAAAATTGGTACTTAACCCGGGTGGTATAATACTGATAATGGTATCAAAGAGTTGAAGAGAGGAGGTTTTCCTCCTAGCAAGCTGCTTCTCGGCTTGCCTTATCATGGATATGCATAGAAGCTTCTCAATCCAACAAACAGCAATGCCGGAGCACCAGCATCAGGACCTGGTTTTACAAATGATGGTTCAGTGGCTTAAAAGTTGATAAAAAGCTTTACAGGAAGCTTTGGGGCGGCATCTGTTGGAGAATATGATCCTAGTGTGGCGGTTAATCAGTTCAAAGTTGCATCAAGATGGATCAATTTCGACGACGCAGAGGTAATCGAGGCTAAAGTTTCTTATGCCAAGAGAAATGGACTACTTGGTTATTTTGTGTTCCAATTGTCTAAAGATGGAAATTGGATCCTTTCAAAGGCAAGTGAGTGATAAATTTATTTTGGGTTAATTTAGGAATCTGGCATAACATATATCCAAATGCTGTTCTGAATTTTATCCTTTCAGCTCTAGATGTAGACAAAGATCATCACAAACAGTGGCGGAACCAGAAAAGTTTTTTAGTCCGGGCCAAAAATAAACATATTGAATTACTTTCTTTAGTTCTTATTATAAGGCATTAACTAACAAATATATTTAGTCCTTTTTATAAGATACTTGCTTGTTTCTAAATAGTATTAAATATTTTTATTTATATCCATAATTAAAAAGGAAGTGAGTGAGAGTAATAATTAATAAAAATTAATTATTACTCTTTTTTTAAGCAAAAAAAGAGAAATAATTAATATAATATTGGAGTTTAGTATAATTAATAGGGATAATATTGAAAATTACTTAAATTTTAGGATAAATTTAATGACTTTAATTGTTTTTATTGACTTGTGAGAATTATTAGTTGGTTCCTTAAATAAGGACCAGATGGAGTATTTACTAAATAATATCAAATAACCTTGAAAATACAAATAAATAATAACTGATAATTATAAATCAAAACAATATGTAAGATGATACTAACTTTTTCGGTATCTCAAACAAGAATTTTACTTTCTTTTCACAGCCCAATGAGTAATGAAACAAACATTATCTTGACAGAAAAGATAAAAAATTACTTGGCGCCAAATTTGTTACCAAATAAAATATCATATAATAAATACATATATATTTTCACAAATTTTATAAGATCAGTCGGGGCAGCTGGAGCCTAGCTGGCCATCAAGTAGTTCCGCCACTGATCACAAAAGTTAGCTGCTGATAGTTGTTCTGCCATCAACTCTGACCATCATGCTGATACTGTCTTTGGGAATAACATCTTGCTACTACCGTAAAGGTAATAGTAGTTCATTTTTCCCCTTGTAAGAGACACATAGGTGATTTTCGTGTGATATATTTGTTTTTATTCTTTCAATCTCTCTCTTTTCTTTCTTACAGGAATTTTGGCTTCTGTAACAAGAATATTTTATAGGATCAAGAGATGTTTGCCGGCCGATGAGAAAAATCTTGAGAAAAGTACTTATGATATGCTAGTGTTGAAGTATGCTGCAGTTAAAATGGCCACATTTAACTTTTCAAACGACGAAAAGCTTGGAGAGGGGTGGATTTGGCTCAGTATACAAGGTAATTTTGTATATTCATCTATTTGGGTAACCATATAAAAAGACAAAATGTGTAATATAGCCAGACACAGTTTTCAATTTCAATGGTTTCAGATAGCACTGTAGTCTCCTTTAGCTCATTTAGCCTGTAAATTATTGAGATGATGCAATCTCTTGGTTTCATTATTCCTTGAGATGACTCTACCTCATTAATAACACAACTTTAACCAATATAATGCAGTGAACTACTTCTAACACGAATTATTGGTTTATCAATGAATGAATGAGAACTTAAATATCTTGCTGGCCATTTGGATCCATCTCTCTATATCTGCTTATATTCTCAAGGGAGTTCTATAAACTGCCTCTATTTCTTTTCCCCATTTATTCTACTTCTCTCATTATCTCATCTTGATTCCCCCCTGTTCTTGCCACGGTGATTCCAACTGATTCTTGTGTTCATGAATAATATTTGCATGAAAAGCACCTATTTTATATTGGACCAATAATTGTGCCAACATATGACTTTCACTTCATTCAGCTAAGTAGCATAAAAAGATCTGTACAACACAAAGGAAATTGAACCAAAGTAAACTATATCATCATTTCTGTCTTTCTATCAGTGTTAATTCGACCAAGGGCTGCTCATTCTCAAGATTAAGTACATTAATTAGCAGCAGGAATACAAAGTTTTTAGTTTTTCTCTCTTTCAGTCAACGGATTAAATTATAGAAATACTGAGATTTTAGGAATAATTTGCTCTCCCACCTTCAACCTCATGAGATTTTCATCTTGAAGAAGTAGATATGACAGAATACAATCAAGTAGAAATGTGACAAACTAGCTTTTTCCTGCAACTAATATCTTGAGCCTTATTGTAGGCTAGTCATGGTCTACTTCAAATATAAGTACTCGGGGATTAATAATTTGATTTTTATAGGGTAAATTAAGGAAGGGACAAGAAATAGCAGTAAAAACGCTCTCTAAAACTTCAAGTCAAGACCTTGAAGAGTTTAAAAATGAGGTCTCACTTACAGCAAAACTACATGTGAATTTGAAATTGTTGCAAAATTCAATGTTCTCCATGGCTACAAATTTTGAGTTGCTAATAATTCAGAAATTGAGCTTGATGCAGATCCAAGAAGATCAATTCTTTTGGACTGGAGAAAACATGTCAACATCATTGAAGGGGCTACTCATGGTCTTCTTTATCTCCAAGAGTACTCAAATTTCACTATAATCCATCAAGATTTGAAAGCGAGTAATGTATTGTTAGATCATGAAATGAATCCAAAAATATCATATTTTGGGATGGCTAGAATGTTCAAAAAGGATGAGCTTGAAGCAAACATGGGAAAGATTGTAGCAAACATGGGAAAGATTGTTGGTACATAATAAGTAAAATGGAGTTTAATGACTAATCACATGATTCTTGTCTTTTCATGTCTCTAATCATTTGATATTGTCTTGTCGTAGTGGATATGTGCTCTTAGAATGTGAGAGAAGAGGTATATACTCGATGAAGTACGATGTCTATAGTTTTGGAGTTCTTCTCTTGCAAATCATTAGTGGAAAAAGGGCCTCATGCTACTATGGGACACATGAAAATCTGAACCTTTTGGAACATTTAAGTTCCAAAATAAACATTTAGGATTCCATTGCTTTATGTGAACATTTTTATTTATTTATATGGTTATATAACCAGGTAAAATTCCATTGTCTGGTGAAAACATTTTTCTTTTTTTATATGGTTATCTAACTGAGTCAAATTCAAGTATTATTGGGTCCAATTAGGGATAGGCCTCACAAAGATATTTTTTGCATTCACGTGAATTCAAACTCAAGACCTCATGCTTAAGCTACCCAAAACCCTTTCCACTTGGGCCAATGCCAATTTGTTATGTGATCATTATTCTATTCATGTGATGTTATTGAATCATAAATCTCTTGCGCATTTCAGACATATGAGTTGTGGAGAGAAGATAAAGGAATGGAGTTCATCGATCAGTCACTGGACGATACAGAATCACCTTGTAAAATCTGCATGCAGGTAGCTTTGTTGTGCGTGCATAAGAATCCAAATGACAGACCTTCCATGTTGGAAGTATATTTAGCTCTGAAGAATGAAGCTTCACCCATAGGTACTCCTAAAAGGCCTGCGTTTTGAATAAATCCCAGTGAAGATGCAGAAGAAACATGTTGGTGCAAGACTGAGCTTTCTTCGATCAATGATGTAACAATATCTCAGCTAGTGGCCAGATAATGGAGAAGAAAAGTTGTGAACCGGTTTTTTAGAGCAAGAGAATGAATCATGGAACCATCTTCTTGAATTAGAGGCGGTGCATTTTATAAGCCTACTAGGTATAAAATAGGGTTGGGTCCATTTCTGACACTAAAGTTTTTATATAGTAACTCTCAGTATTTAAAAGTTTTTTTTTTAAAAAAAAATCAATTTTACCCCAGAAATGTTTAAAAATTTCAACGTCACTTGTAGACATTAAAAATTCCAGTCAACATTAAATTATTAACATTCAAGGTTAGGCTTGATTTTGCTCCGTTAAAATTGATCCAATTTCGGGGTAAAATTAGATTTTAACTCTATGAAATATTCTAATTTTAATTTTCTTGTGACCGTTGAAGGTTTTTTTAGTCATGGTTGTTATAATAAGTCACAACATATGGGGCAAATCTAGAATAGTGTGAAAGTTTAGCTGAGGCAAATTTAAACATTAACCCTACAAATAACTTTTTAGAAAACTGGGGTTCACATAGGTGCTCATAGGATCTATGAGCACCTAGGGCTCACCCATGTGGTAATGTCGGTTTTGATTTTGTGCGTCACTTACCAACAATTTAGTCACTTTTTTTTTTCTTTTTTAACTTTACACATATTTAAAATTTTAAAAATTGGGGGAAAACTCCTTATTAAAAATTTTATTAGTGAGACATTGGTACTCTATGCATACAATATTTGCAAAGTATCCATATAAAAAATTTATCGACTCATTTTGGCCAATAAAATTTTTTTGTGGGAGACTTTTTTTGAAAAGGTCCTCCATCGAAATTTTTTTTTAGTAAGAATGACCTAGATGAAAGTACTGATACTATATGTGCACAACATTTTCACAGTACCAATATTTGGTATATAAAATTTTTAATAGGGGATTTTTTTTCCCCAATTTCCCTTTAAAAAAAAAAGGTCCGTCCTTAAAAATTTTATTGCTAAGGACTTGATAAATTTTTATTCACACTCGTACTCTGCAAATGTTATATGTAAAGAATATCATTGTTCTCATATAGGTTTTTTTTTTTTTTTTTGCTATTGCACCCGGTTCAAAGTTCTGTCGGGCGCATACGCGGGGACCTCTCCCAAGGGAGTTTTCTGCATCTACAAGGACTCGAACTCGAGACCCCTGCTTAAGCGGCCTAAGTCCCTTCCACTTGAGCCAACTCTCGCTGGTTCTCATATAGGTTAATCTCACTAGTAAAATTTTTCATGGCGAGTTTCCCCCAATTTTTTAATTATAAAAATTATTTAAAAAAAGTCAGCTAAATTGTTGGACAGTGGCGCACAAGGTCAAAAATGACTTTGTCTCATGGGTGTGCACCAGGTGCTCATAGATCCTATGAGCACCTAATGTGGATTCTAGAAAATTATATTATCATTAACTTTAAAATAATATTACTTTCTAAAAATGTGCATTTACATATTATAAAGAAGCCTATATATAAGCACACAAAGAAGTGAAGCCTCTGTGTGAAAGAATATTATCATTATAATTTATATGTGTGTGTGAATTAAAGTTTGAGTTGTTTATAACCATGAGAGTATCATCAAAAGAAAGCAAGTTGGAAATTTGAGTAACCTCGGGAAAAAAAGCCTTCCAAGTGTGAAAACTCATCCAAGTAGCCACTTGCTGATATTTCTTCCCCGCATAATCCAACTTCTTCTTCTTCCTCATCCTCATTCATCACCATTTTAGGCTTTTGGGAGGTTCGGCCAACATTGATCTTAATGTCTCTCAATATAATGTCTTATTGCTGCTGTTGACAATCTTTAATTTGGTGTTCATGTTTTTCAACTGATGGTTTTCCGGTTGGCCTCTACACAAGGTATCGGAAGTTTTCGACATTGGTCATGATGTATGTGTGACTTATGCATACTTGGGCTTCGTTTTCGCTATTTCCTACAAATTTATCTCTTGCATTTGATGTCAGATGTAGGAGAGAAAACGAAACTCAAGGGGCAAGCATAATTCACTAGAGATTATCAAGACTAATGTCGAAAACTTCTGAGAACTTGTGCAGAGACTAACCGGATAACCATCTACTGAAAAATATGACCATCACCAAAAAATGCCAACAACAACAGCAAGACATTGAGAGACAGCAAGATCGAACATCGGCCAAACCTCCCACAAGCCTAAAATGGTCATGAAGGAGTAGGAATAAAAAGAAGTTGGACTTTAATTTGCAGGGAAGAAATGTCTGCAGGTGACTACTTAGATGGATTTTAGAGAAGGCTTTGTTTTTGAGTTTGTTCTTAGCTTGCTTTCTATCGATAATACTCACATTCAAGGCTATAAACAACAACGTTAATTCAGATACACATACCCTTATATATGTTAGCGTGTGTATCATATCATACATATAATGATAATATACACATTCTAATTCTCCCCCGCCTTCCCAATTATTTTTGGTTTCTCTTTCACCTGAAGGCTGTACTCCTTCAGTCCTTTGTGTGCTTATATAGAATATACTGTTACATTCGTATAGGTAACGTAGATGGTATTCTCTAATATATTGTTATAATATTCGATTGTTTGTACGGAGAGAATAATATTTGTTTGAGAAAAGGCTAATTTTGGAAAAAGTTCATACATGATTGGCTGGAGTTTGTGAGTGAAGTAAACAATTTACATGCCCATCAAACGATCCAATCCATTTTTGAAAATTTCACAGTGAAACGTTCAACTAAGGTTTAAAACCACGGAAAGTTACAAGCGCACACACAGATAAATAAACAAATTCAAAGGAAAAATCAACAAGGGAAGAGACAAAACAATATAAGATTATAGTAACCTTGGAGTTTTGATATCATCATGTGATGAAGTTCCATTAGATCAGTTTTCTCCATCATCCTCAAATTTGAGCCTTTTAGTTATAAAACTCTCTATATAATTCCCTGATCATCCCTTTCTATATGCTTCATAAAATTGTTAAGTACTTTAAAAGTTCTTTTATTTTTCTTATTTCTTTTTTAAGTTTTGCTAATAGTTATTCGTTCAATTTTTTTTATCATAGGATAAAGGCTAAAATAATTTAATTAATATAGATACAAAAAATGTAATTAAAAATGAGATTAATTATTTTGGTAATTATATGCTTAATTAAATGTGTTCATAAATTATTGTAGCAAAAAAATTATTTAAAATTATTTTAAAATGAATTTAAATAATTTATTTAATCTCTCAAATTCATATTATTTCTAATATATATGAAAAAAATGTGATTGAAATATTTTTTTAGCCATTTAAAA
Source organism: Acacia crassicarpa (assembly GCA_034222035.1). Classification (NCBI taxonomy): domain Eukaryota; kingdom Viridiplantae; phylum Streptophyta; class Magnoliopsida; order Fabales; family Fabaceae; genus Acacia; species Acacia crassicarpa. The sequence goes on along the minus strand of JAWXYG010000008.1, from coordinate 29,876,865 downwards.
GAAAACTAAATAAATAAGTTTCAATAAATATGATAAAAAAATTGGAAATTTTGAAAATAGAATTATTTTTTGTTTGTTTATATATATATATATATATATATATATATATATATATTAGGCAAAGATAAATGTTTATTGTTCTATTGAAAAAGGGGTATTTTGGTCAAAATAAAGGTTTGATAGTCAAACTTAACAGTCAACTAACGATTGGATAGATGAAAATAAAATATAAAAAAAATATAAGGGTGGTTCATGTAACCTGCATTTTAATTTCAAGGGAGATTTACGTATATTTTTAAAATAGATGAAAGGTTTCTGTAATCTAGGTAAAACTATTGAGCAAAAAAAAAAAATCTAGGTAAAACAAATGGATGATAATATATTTTACTCTTTCATTCAATAATTCATAATTGAAAAAAAGTGTTAGAAAATATAGAGAGCGAGGAGTGAGATGCTTACCGGGTTGGGCAGGTAAGAACCACCCAAGGATTAGAGTAAAAAAAATTATTGTAGCAAAAAAATTATTTAAAATTCTTTTAAAATGAATTTAAATAATTTATTTAATCTCTCAAATTTATATTATTTCTAATATATATGAAAAAATGTGATTGAAATAATATATATTATTTCTAATATTTAATCTCTCAAATTTATATTATATCTAATATATATTTTAGGCAAAGATAAATGTTTATTCTTCTATTGAAAAAGGGGTATTTTGGTCAAAATAAAGGTTTGATAGTCAAACTTAACAGTCAACTAACGATTGGATGGATGAAAATAAAATATTAAAAAAAAATGTAAGGGTGGTTCATGTAACCTGCATTTTAATTTCAAGGGAGATTTATGTATATTTTTAAAATAGATGAGAGGTTTTTGTAATCTAGATAAAACAATTGGATGATAATGTATTTTACTCTTTCATTCAATAATTCATAATTGAAAAAAAGTGTTAGAAAATATAGAGAGCGAGGAGTGAGATGCTTACCGGGTTGGGCAGGTAAGAACCACCCAAGGATTAGACTACCAAAGCCTAATCGAGTTTGCACAGTAATGCACTAGAATAAGACATATAATAAGAGAGAAGAGAGTATATATCATATGGTTCAATGACAAGGATGAGAAAACAAGCAAAGGGGCAACCTCTATTTATAGGAGTCGAGCCAGACCACCTTAACTTACCCTCTAATCCACAATCATGCAATTAATGCCTCATTGATTTTATAATTATCAATTAATGCTGAAATAGTGATTTGTCTTCTCATTTAATTTAGATTATTTGTTTTTCCCAATCAAATCAAATAGTTCAGCCGTGTACCCAAAGTCCAACATAGAGAAAGATTTTATTTTGTACTAATATAAAACACGATTTAACTTCCTCTTTGGAATTCGAATTCAAAACGAAAATATATTGCATTCATTAAATAAATGAATCATTATTGATTTCCCCCTAAAACAAAAGAAGACTGACTGGACAAATAGTTAGCTAAAACTTTGATAAAAAAGAAAAAGTTATATAAAAAACTTTCATAAAACTCGAATGAAAATATATAAATGCTAGAAAAATAGAAATTTTTTCGCTTGAGATGAAAAAGAGAGAAAATTGTTTTACTTTATTAACCGACATTATGTCCATACAATCTCTTAGTCTCAATCGATTGAGAATCCCAAAGGATTTTGGGGAAAAATTTATCACGTGCCATAAATTATTAATCATTCATTATATCTCAATCAATATTCTCCAGACTTAATTTCGCATGCATATCTTTTCGTTTTTTTTTCCCTTTAATTTTTAAAACAGCATCTTCATTAATTCATTAATTAAAAGATGTTTCGTTCAGTTTGGAGAAAAACTCTTTCTTTTTTGAAGAATGGAGAAAAACTCTTTCGACACTCAACAATTAAGCTCTTGGATTATGTGCATGTCATTCTTTGGGCTTTTGAATGTTATATCCTTAATTTATTATATCCATAAAAAAAAAATCTCCTTAATTTATATATCTTTCGAATCTTCGAATTAAAGATGTGGTTTGTGGAGAACCTCCTTTTGCTTTTGTAGCTGTGAGTAATTATCTTATTTCCTTAAGTTCTTTTTCCCCCTACTGCACCCAGTTCACTAGAGAGTTGTTCATTTTTTCGATTTTTTTTTAAAAAAAAAACAGAGAGAATCATCTATATCACTTTGGTCCGTTTCCAATTACTTTGGTCACTGAGTCAAGTTATTAAGTTTGTTCCTTTACTAAACTTTATTTATTAGCCACTTTACTATTCTTGTATAATTATATATTTGAGAAATTTTGAATGCTATATATCTCTGTTTACATGTATATTACTTAAGACCTCATCATCTATTCCACTTAGCCTAAGAACTCTTGATTATAGAATGCACAAGTATGTAGTGGTAAAATTTGAATTTGGACAGATCTATGATAGAACCCAAACTGAGAAGGCTTGAGAGAAAGAACCCATAAAAAAATGAGATGAGTGAAACAAATACTTCCTTGAGAGATTATATTCTTCTATTATATTTATTTTTCCTAATTGGGTTCTGTTCTGTCCTAAGAACACATAGATTGGACTTGACTAGGTTGTCAAGCCTAGAGCCTACGTACCCTTTGAAGGGATCAAAGTCCACGTAGTTTGTGTTACACAGTAAGGCGTGAAGCCAGGGGAGTGGGGTGTGTGCTCTGTGTAACAGAAGGTAAAGAGAGCATGAGATAGAACGTGTGCACCTGTTTAGGGTTTCCTTCTATTTATAGAGGAGTCTGGTGTGCGTATCTCTGCCTTAATGAGCCATATCTGGGATTGCGCCATTAGGGGCTGATTGGCTGGTCCCATGATTGTAGGAGAATCTCTATTGATGAGATCCTAAATCCGGGGGGTCTCGGATCCTTTCTTAATATAGCGCAGATCCTGTTGTAGGCGTAGTTGGGCCGAGGTCTGGACTTGGGCCTATTGGGCCGGTCCGTAACAGTTGCGCCCCAGCTTGGTTGTTCAGGCTTCTGGACGGCCGAGGTGTTTAATGCCCTCGGTCCCCTTTATGGCCGAGGTCCTTTGTCTAGACTGAGTCGGCTTTAGGGTGCCGTGGCCATCAGTCCGGTCCGGAGCTGTGGTCGGCTTAACCTGTCTTTGTCCTGCCTAGAACGCCGGGTTCGTTCTTGACCGGGCGGTTGTTCGTCCTTCCCGGGTTTCTGGCTCTTTTGCCTTTTGGGATTCTCCAAATGCTTTGGGATTTGCCCCTATCGTGCCATCATTACGGGTTTACAGCTGTCAGGTCTCCATTGGGTGTGCTCTGCAACCGCCACGTCCCCTCGCTTTTCGAGGTTAATGCGCATTTATTACGCTTGCGTCGTGCTGCGCCAATTCGTCACGTTTGTATGGGAATAGACCGTAGCACCCCTGTGCTGGGTTTTAAATAGCCCTCTTCTCTTCTCTTTTCAGCTTTTCCCCCTATTCGTCTTTTTTTTAGATACTTTCGTTTTTCTCCCGGAGTCTAGAGAGGTTTTCCCCTTGTGCGAAGCTTTTCGCAGTTTACCAGCGTTCCGGTTCTTTTCATCTCCTTCACACAGGTATTCTATCTCTCTACTGCCATTTTGTTCGGTATTTTCCTTTGTTTTACCGTTTATTTTTGCCTGGGTCATCGTTCTTCTACATTTCTGGGTTTCCTTCGTTTGATTGTACCCAGAATTTGTCTCCCTTCCTTCTGAACCACTTGCTGTTAGTACCTTAGGTTTCTGGTTATGGTGAGAGGCGGAGATGTTTCGAGAGCGAGGGCGCCATTAACGCCGGAGGAGGAAATGCTCCTCCGCGCACGCCTTCCGCAGGCCACTTACTGGGTGCTTGGGGGTGAGCCACCTGCTATGGGGATTTTGGATCCTTTACGCCGGGGTGGCGCCGCTCGTCCCGAATGGGTTGGGGCTCGTCCGGCTTCAGCCAGGGTTTCGGTCCCAATTCCTCGCCGCCCTTTCCGGCCAAAAATGCGCGTACTTCCTCTCGGATCCCCGGGTGGGGCCGGTGTAGGCTCCTCTTCCGAATTTGGCCCGTTGCCGGTGATGGCTCAGCCTTTAAGTTTCTACGAGGGTCCTTCCGCCATCCGTCCGGCGTCTGCCCCGGAAAGGTATCTCGGCCCTTGCTGGGATTGCCTGGCGGAGGCTTCTGCGTTGATGGCTCAGAGTGGAGATGCTGAGGCTTCTGCCGTGCTTGGCTTGTGTCGGCATTGGTCCACCCCGGCTGCCCCTTCTCGTGTTCCCGTTCGTCCGAGTCCGCCACCTTTTTTGCCTGCTACTGTATCTATACCGGGTATTTCTGCTTCTTTGCTAATACCAGCTTTGTTTATTTTCGTATAGGCTTATTTATGGCTCCCAAATCCCAATCTTCCAAGCGGCGTTCCGAGCCAGAGGGTTCGGGCTCCTCTAGTCCGCCAAAGGCCTTGCGCCGACGCTTCGATTGGGTCTCGTTCGAGACGCTGCTGACGCTGTCCCTTATGTCTGAGGCCGATGTTGCCCGGCTCCAGCTACCTGGGTTAGAGGGTTGTGTGTACGCTCCCATGGGGGTAGGGGAGCCGCTGTGCTCGGCCCGCGAAGAGGGTATGCCGAACTTCTTCAACTTTTATCGGGACGTGTATACCCGGATTGAGGTCCGCTTTCCTTTTACCGCGTACCAGATGTCGGCTCTGGCTTACCTTAACTTCGCGCCATCGCAGCTTCATCCGAATGGATGGGCCTACTTGGTGGCCTTCGAGAAGCTATGCGGCTCCTTCCCGATCCCTATCCCTATCCCTTGTACCGCCAACCTCTTCTTCTATTACTTCTGCCCCTTTACCCCCGGTTTGCCCAGGGAGGGCGATAAGCTCAAAGGGCTGGTTTCGCTCAGAAACATGCCGGATAGGAAGTTGATGGGGGCCTTCTCGGACTCCTTCAAGCGGTTCGAGAATGCCTTCTTTAAGGTAGTGGCCGTACTCGGCCAGCAGCTATGGTTTTTGGACGGGGCTGACGGCCCGAATGTGGAGTGGCGGTTCCCCTTCTACTGGGAGAAGGGGCATTATAAGAAATTGCCGACGTCCTATTTGGTAGACAATGACCATCTGCTGCCTGAGACCGTCCCCCATATCCCTAGGCTGGCCGCCTTTGTGGAGAAGTATGGGGTTCAGACCGCGGCCTGCTTTATCTCGGGGGATGCCTCCGAGCCTTTGCCCCCTACCTGTAGGTCTTTGTGTCTTTATGTTTATCTTTCAATTCTTCTTTCTGAATTTCTGGACTTATTTTGTCTTTCGTTGTTTTCAGCTAGGACTATGGATGCCCTGCCCCTGTATGCTCGGCTGTCAAGGGCTGCCACCGCGCCTTCCAGCCGCCAGAAGAAACGGGCGGCTTCGGCTGATGCCGGTGCCCCCGCCGCCTCAGCATCAAAGAAGGCAAAGGGCTCCGCTGCTGAGGGTCCTCCTTCCGCCAAGGCTTCCCAGTCTGTTTCTGTGGTGGAGACTTCAGCTCTAGGGAGTCAGGAGGTTGTTACTGCTGCTGGTCCCCTCCCGGCCGTTGAGCCCCAAGGTTTTGAGCGGGAAGAAGTTGTTCCAGTGTCTCCAGCTCCCAAGGGGAAGGAAGTGGTCATCTCGGATGATGATGTTTTGGGGCCACTCTCTCCTTCCGGCTTGCCATCGCCCAGGTCTTCCCCAGTGCGGATTCGCCCTTCTTTACCTCCGCCGACGGGTCCTTCTTCTGTTTTTGCCCGCAGCTTCTTGTGGGATCACGGGGTGGTCCCCGAGGTGGACGTGGCCTTCCTTCCACCTCGGCACTTCCTGGAGGTCGCCCCTTATCTCCTGACGCCGTGGACCGGCTACAGGTGGCCCAGACGGAGCTGATCCGGTCGGTGGGGTATCTCCAGGCTCTGCGGATGGTGCGGAACCTCTATGCTCGAGCGGAGGGCGAGGTTGTTAGGCTGAAGAAAGTGGAGGCCAAGCTGAAGCCCCAGGCTGCGGCTGCTGCAAACTGAAGAGGGAGCTGGCCGAAGTCAAAGCGAGGGCTAGTTCCTCCGAGGACGAGCTTATTACGGCCTCGGCGGAGCGTGATGAGGCCAGAGCCGGGCTAGGGGTGGCTAAGACTGAGTTGGCAGAGGCCCAGGCTGAGCGGGATGCGGCCAGGGCGGAGCGGGATGCCGCCAAGGCTTCGGCGGTGAAGGTTGATCGAGAGCTTCAGCTGTCCCGGGAGCATGCCGACTTGGTGGCCGAGGAGTATGCTCGGGCTCGACAAGGGATGTCTGAGAGCCTGGCTGCTGCCAAGGCTTTGGAAGACCAGCTTGCCACTCTGGCTGCCGAGAAGGAGGCGCTCGAGAAGGCCGTTGCTGCAGAGAAGGTGACTTCCCGAGAACTTCTGACGCCCTGGTGCAGACCGCCAAGGCGTGCTTTAAGCAGGCTCTACTCCAAATCCGGTACTTCAATCCTGGGGCCGAACTCAATGTAGATGGGTACGACCATCACGCCTTTGTGCAGGAAGACGGGTCCTTCCTTCCTTTTGAGCCACCGGCTGCCGAGGATCTTGCCGAGGATGAGGAGGAAGATGTCGCCGACGCTGAGGGTTTTAAGGTGAAGAATGTCGACGTCGGACCTGACTCCCAGTCCTAGCTTCGTTTTGGTTTTTTCTTTTGTTATTTCCGGGGCGTTGGGGCCCTTGTAATTTTTTGCTTGACTTTGGCCTTGGTGCCACTTTGTGTAAACTTTTGACAGTAATGAACGATTGAAATATTTACCATTCTTTTGCCCGTGGGTGGCAATGAATGATTTTAATTTTCATCATCCTTTTACTGTATTTCCGAGCTTGCTTAGCTACCTTAGGTGATGAATGGTTTACGTTCCGTCTTCATCCTTTCGCCTTGGTTTGCATAAGTGTCGGCTTGTGAGCATTTAGATAACTTAGACAATGGGTAAGCTTATCACTCTTTTGTCTAGGTCCGGGTGGTTATCGGCCGTATGAATACAGGCCATCGTTACTCTGCCACACTTAGTGTGTGGGAGGTTGGGGGCAAGGTCGTCTTGTTTTAGCCTCGTCAGGCATAACTGACCGTACTGCCTCGGCCCGACTTTCTAGTATTCGAGCTCCAACTTTCACGTAGTCGGATTAAACTTAACCGGCGTAAGGGCAGGACTACCACGTGTCTAACCAAGGCTTCGTCGGCCTAAGGTCGGACATTTTGACCTGATCAAGGTCGGCATGGCAGGCTACTTGCTTAGCCGGGCGAGCGTTGACGCGTCAATTTCACGAAGGGTCACGTATGGCGCCTTCGCCGGGCTCTAACCAGTGCCTGTCGGAGTACAACGGCCGGTTTCATACATCTAGATGTTTTTGTTAGCGACCGGGTATATGACCTCGGGGCCTTTTGCTGGTGCCGGGCTTAATGGCCTCGGCTTTCGGCTTCTTGGCCGGGCTTCTTTGCCTCGGCCTTATTGCGTTTGGTCGAGCTTCATGGCTTCGGCGTCATGCTTACGCGAACTTTTTGCACATTCGTAAATCTCCGCAATGGGATCCTTTATTGATAAGAAATAGCCCTAAGGGGCTTTACAAAGCCTAATAATCAGAAACGACATAACTTGGACTTAAAGCATTGGCGGACCCACATAGGTTTTTGTGGGTGCAAGTGCACCCATAAATTTAAAGGAGATATATTTTTTTGAAGGGACTTTGCAATAAGTTGTCTAGGTGGTATGGTGGTAATTTCACTAGTCCCACAGTAGATCCTGTATTCAAACTCATGCATGGACAACTTTCTTACCTATTTTTAATATCTTATCACATATGAGAAATCATAATAATTTTTGTTTGCATGTTGCTTTGGAATTTGATTGTGTAACATCTGAGTATCTGTATGCCATGGAATTAGAGTATATTGTTCTATTTAAATTGATTTCCTCAAAAATACTTTTCAATTGAACCCAATTTCTGATCCTAAATTTTACGAAGGTGTGGGTTGCCTTTTATCCTCCTTAAAAAAAAATCCCCCGAATCCTACTATTAATTGTGCACCCACAAACATTACAACCTGGGTCTGCCATTGACTTAAAGTGAAGGTAACGATAAGGAAACACACTCAATGAAAAATTCATAAAGCAAACAAACACTGCCGAGAAGAGGTCTAGCTATAGTAGATCTTCAGCTTGTCGACATTCCAAGTTCTTTTGATTGGCTTTCGAGCCAAAGTCTCGAGGGTATATGCTCCTCCGTCGAGCTTTTCCTTAATCCGGTAGGGTCCTTCCCAGTTTGCCACCAGCTTCCCGTCCTTGGCATTCTTGTTGCCTATATCGGCCCGTCAGAGTACTAGGTTGCCTCGGTTGAAGGACTGGGGTCGGACCTTTCTATTGTACTTAGCCGCGAGTAGCTGTTTGGTGGCTAGTTCCCGGCAGTGCGCCGTGACTCGGATTTCGTCAATGAGGTCCAAGTCTGTCCTCAAGGCGTCGTCGTTCGACTCCTGCCCTTCCTGTCTGGCTCTGACCTTTCTCCAGGATGGGTGTCCGATTTCAATCGGGATCATTGCCTCGCATCCATAGGTTAGCCTGTAGGGTGTTTCCTGGGTCGAAGACTGTACGCTTGTACGATATCCCCACAGGACGCTGTGGAGTTGCTCGGTTCAGCTGGTATCGGCTTGCAACATTCGTCTCTTCAGCCCGTCCAGGACGACTTTGTTGGCGGCTTCGGCCTGGCCATTTGACTGAGGGTGTTCCACGGACGCGAAGTGCTGCTTGATGTCTAGGTTGGACATTAGCGCTTGGAAATGATGGTCCATGAACTGGGTGCCATTGTCCGTGACGACCTCGGCTGGTATTCCGAAGCGGAAGACGATGTTGTGCCGGAAGAACCTTATCACTCTGGCCGAGGTTATGGTGGCGAGGGGCTTTGCTTCGATCCATTTGGTGAAGTAGTCTACCGCGACTATGAGCCATCGGCATTGCCCCTGCGCTGGCCGAAACGATCCGAGGATGTCCATGCCCCACTTGTAGAAAGGCCAGGGGGCTGGCATCCCCTTCAATTCTGAGGGCGGCGGCTATATAATCCTGGCATGTTTCTGGCAACTGTCGTACGTCTTAGCCTTTTCCATGGCGTCATGCTTCATAGTGGGCCAGTAGTAGCTGGCGCATAGCGCTTTCCGGGCGAGTGCCTTGCCCCCCATGTGGTGGCCGTTGCTGCCTTCGTGTAGTTCGGCCAGCACATATTTTGCCCCAAGCTCTCCGAGGCACCGCATCATCGGGCAATGGAGCCCTTTCCTGTACAGTTGGTCATCGACCACAGCGTAGAGGGCGGTTTCTCTGATCAGCTTCTTTGCCTCGGTCAAGCCGGTTGGGATAATTCCTCTTTCGAGGTAGTCTTTAATCGGTTTTCTCCAATCGGTCCCGGCCGAGATTGCCATGATGCAGCTCGGCTCGGTCAGATTTTGCTGGATCACAGTCTTGTGGTTATCCGGCCCCTTAGTGCTCGCAAGCTTAGAGAGGATGTCGGCTCGAGCGTTCTCTTCTCTTGGGATATGGGAAACCGTTACCTCCTCGAATTAGGCCATGAGTTCTTTGGCTCTGTTCAGGTATTTTGCCATTAATGGGCCTTTCGATTGATAGGTGTCGTCTACCTGAGCCGCGACGAGCTGCGAGTCGGTTAAAACCTTTACTCATTGGGCGCCATTGTCCTTTGCCTGAAGCAGTCCGGCCAGAAGGGCCTCGTATTCGGCTTGGTTGTTGGAGGTTTGGAACTTTAATTGCAGAGAGTGCTCGGTGGCTACCCCCTGTGGGCTTTCCACGATGACTCCGGCACCGCTGCCCTTTGCGTTGGACGAACCATCCACGTAGACCTTCCAAATCCCGTCATTGATAGTGGCCGGGGTGAGTTCCCTAATGAAATCCGCGAGTGCCTGGGATTTAATTGCCTATCGCGCTTCAAATGTGATGTCGAACTCGGACAGTTCTATGGCCCAATTGGTCATTCTTCCCGCCAAATCAGGCTTGTGGAGAACCTGTCGGATCGGCTGGCTAGTTCGTACCACGATCCAATGCCCCTGGAAATAAGGCCGGAGTCTTCGTGCCGCGGTGAGTAAGGCGAAAGCTACTTTCTCCAGTTTCTGGTACCGGAGTTCAAAGCTTTGTAAGGCCCTGCTGATGAAGTATATTGGCGTCTGTCCGGCCTCGGACTCCTTCACTAGAGCGGTGCTAACGGCTTCGTCGCTGATTGAGAGGTAGAGGAATAAGGTCTCCCCGGGGTCCGGCTTAGTGAGCACCGGCAGGGTTGCCAAACATCTCTTGATTTCTGAGAAGGCGGCGTCACAGGTTGGGTTCCTGCCACCTCGGGTTTCCTTCTTCAGCAACTTGAAGAGAGGTAGGGCTTTCTCGGCCGACTTTGGTAGGAAACGCGTCAGGGCGGCTAGTCGGCCTGTTAGCTGCTGTACCTCCCTTTTGGTTCTCGAGCGCTGCATGTGGAGCATGGCCTTACACTTGTCCGGGTTAGCTTCGATCCCTCGGTTGGTCAGCATGAAGCTTAGGAATTTCCGGCCGGAACTCCGAAGGCACATTTGGTCGGGTTCAACCTAATTCGATGTCTTCTTAGCTTTTCAAACGTCTGTTCTAGGTCCCGGATGTGGTCTTCTGGAAGCTTCGACTTGACGATCATGTCGTCTATGTAGACCTCTATGTTGCGCCCGATCTGATCCTCGAAAACCTGGTTCATCATCCTCTGGTAGGTGGCCCCGGCATTCTTCAGTCCGAAAGGTATGACGTTGTAGCAGTAATTCGCCTTGTCAGTCATAAAGGCGGTCTTTTCTTGGTCTTCCGGATGCATGGCGATCTGGTTATAACTGGAGTAGGCATCCATGAAGGAGAGGAGCTGGTAGCCGGCCAAGTTGTCCACAAGCTTATCGATGTTAGGCATCGGGTAGGAGTCCTTTGGGCAAGCCTTGTTGAGGTTGGTGTAGTCGACGCATACTCTCCATTTGCTGCTCGGTTTGAGGACCATTACTACGTTGGAGAGCCAGGTGGTGTACTGCACCTCTAGAATGAAGCCGGCCGCAAGGAGCTCTTCTATGTTGTCCTCCAGGGCCTTCTGCCTGTTGTCCGCGATGTTCCTCTTCTTCTGTGCCACGGGTCTTGACCTCGGCCATATGCTGAGCTTGTGGCAGCAGAAGTGGGGGTCAATGCCGGGTACCTCCGCCGAGGTCCACGCGAAGACGTCTTGGTTCTGCCTTAAGAAGCGAATCATAAGAGCCTTGAGGCTGCTGTCCTCCATATCCCGGCCGATTTTGGCGGTCTTGGACGGGTCTTCGCCTAGCACTATTTCCTCCATTTCTCCTTCCAGCTCGGGCCTCGGATTATCTAGTTCTCGGAGGTCGAGCTCTACCATGTTAATTTGCTACCGCGGTCTCTCGTCTGAGCCAGCTTCGGCTACTCGCTCATTGGATCCGAGCCGAGGTGGAGACGAGGGTCCTCCTTCCTCGACCTGGAGAGCTTCGAAGTAGCATTGCCTCGACTCTTTCTGGTCTCCGGATACCAAGACTACCTGGTTCTTACCATTGACCATCTTCAACTTCTGATGTTTGGTGGATACTAGTATATCCCAGTTGTGGATCGTTGGTCGGCCCAGGATGATGTTGTAGGGGGACCGAAAGTCGGCGACTACGAATCGTACCCGTTCAGATTTGAAGGCTTCTTTGGTGCCGAGAGTCAACCGGAGGTCGATATATCCTTTGGGAAAAGATTGTTCGCCATTGAACCCGACCAGGGTGGTCTTGCATGGCTTGAGGTCCTCTTTATCGCGACCGAGCTCCCTGCATCCACAAAAATTCTTTTAACTCGGCAATTAACCAAGGTTCCAGTAATTACCAGTCCATCCAGGTGGCTGGGTATGACGTCTTTCAGCTCCTCGTCGGAGAAGATCAAGGTAGGCGGCTTCGGCCTCTTGGGGTCCTCCTTGAACTTGGGGAGGTCTCAGACGGTCAGTACCTCGCGGAGGTATTTCTTCCGCTGGCTTACAGTGTCTCCTCCCCCTCCGAATCCTCCGCTGACGACGTTGCACTGGAAATCTACGTCGGGAAATTCGTCGTCTGAGGCCGTCCTCTGCTTCTTCCCCTGCTTCCGAGTTTCCTTGGGCGGACTTCTACTGCGGCCGCGGTCAGTGCGCTGGCCACTCGTCCTTCCCTGAGTCTTGATCACATACTGACGCAGCTTCCCATCTCTCACGAACTTCTCGTAGCGTCCGGAGGTCATAGCACTCGTCGGTCGTATGGCCGTGGCAGTTGTGGAAGTTGCAGAACTTAGAGCGGTCCATGCTGGAGCGCCCTTAGATCGGCCTCGGCTTGTCCACCCTCTTCATCTCGGCCTGGGCTACCTCTTTCCATACTTGAGACCGAGGGACATTCAGCGGGGTATAGCTATCATACTTGGCCTTTTGATCAGCTCGGTCAGGCTTGGCTCGGCCTTCTCGGTTCCGTCTTCTGGGGCCGGCCTTCGTCCCTCCTGGCCGTTCCTCGTCACTGGGCGGGCTCTTCCTAGTCCGTTCGGGTTCGTCGGCATTGGCCGCCTCCATCTGCTCCATTTCCAGGTATTTCTTCGCCTCTGTATAGAATTCGGTCAAGGTGTACACCGGGTTTTTGCATAGGTGTCGAGCCAGCTGGGATGAAGGATCTCGTCCATTGACTAGGCAGTGTACGTGGACGTCTTCGGGCAGCGACCGCACCTGCATGGCTACATCGCGGAACCGATCCAGGTACTTCTCTAGGGCTTCTCCTTTCCTTTGTCGTACCTTGCTCAGCGTGAATGTGGTCTTTGGCTGTTTCTTACTAGTGGCGAAATGCAACTTGAACTTGCGTCCGAGGTCTTCATAGCTCCGGATCGAGTTGTCCGGGAGAGAGGTCAGCCATCTGTGTGCGGGCTCGTGCAGGGTGGCCGCGAAGAGACGCTGGATAACTGGGCCGCTAATTTGTCGTACCCACATCAGCTTTTCGAACACATCAAGGTGGTTGCGTGGATCTCGGATAACGGGCCGTGGCCGCCTCCCTTGAGAACGGGGATCTTCCAGAGTACGACAAGAACGTGACTCGATATTCACGGGGGGATCCATGGCGAGGTGACCTGTGGGTCCGGGGAGTTCTATCCTCCATACGGGGCTCTTCTCAGTCTCGGTCCTCTCTTGCAGGCCGATCAGTGCGGTTAAGACCGACACCGTGGTTCTCTCTGTTTTTCGGGGACCGTGGCCTGCCTCGTTCTTCACTCGTCCTCCGCCCCGGTTCGTGGTTGTCGCGGCGTGTGCTCCTCGGCTCTGAGTTGCTCGAGGAACTGCTATCATCCACGGGGGCTCTCCTTCCACGCCTATGGTTCCTCTGGCGGTTTCCCTACCGGCGATCTTTCTCGAGCGCTTCCTGGATCATTCGGCCAATGGCTTCAAAGTCGGCCTGCCTCTGCAGGTCGTCTCGTTTCTCCTTGTTTTCTAGCCGCTGGAGGAACGACTCCTGCGTCCTTCGAATGATGCGGACGTCAGCTTCAACTGCCTGGACGTCTCTCGTTGGAGCCACTGTGAGTGCTCCTAATGGGTGCTGATCCTCTGCCGAAGGGGTGGTTGCCGTGTCAGTGACATGCCCTTCGGGGGTGTTTTGTCGCCGCGGTTGCTCCGGCGGCTGATCCGGTGGTGGTTGGCTTGGCTTGGCTGGGGGTCTCCTCCCACCGGCTGGGGGTTTCTGGTGTGGCTTCTAGTGCTCACCATCAGTGGTCACGGGGATTGAAGTTTACACGTCCCCACGGTCGGCGCCAATGTTCTGTCCTAAGAACACAGAGATTGGACTTGACTAGGTTGTCAAGCCTAGAGCCTACGTACCCTTTGAAGGGATCAAAGTCCACGTAGTTCGTGTTACATAGTAAGGCATGAAGCCAGGGGAGTGGGGTGTGTGCTCTATGTAACAAAAGGTAAAGAGAGCATGAGATAGAACGTGTGCACCTGTTTAGGGTTTCCTTCTATTTATAGAGGAGTCTGGTGTGCGTATCTCTGCCTTAATGAGCCATATCTGGGATTGCGCCGTTAGGGGCTGATTGGCTGGTCCCATGTTTGTAGGAGAATCTCCATTGATGAGATCCTAAATTCGGGGGGTTTCGGATCCTTTCTTAATATAGCGCAGATCCTGTTGTAGGCGTAGTTGGGCCGAGGTCTAGACCTGGGCCTATTGGGCCGGTCCGTAACAGGTTCATATCTTAATCTCCTAATGTTATTACTCTTTGACTTTGGTTAATTTGAAGAATGTGATCAAGAAAACACATAATTTTTGTGCTTGAATATAATTGATTCCTTTAATTGCAAATACCTATATCCTGAGATAATACCAAGATCTATGACTTTACCTGAGAGTGTAGAGATATAAGTGTGAGAGAATTTGATATGTCCCTATTTTATTATATATTTTTATATCTATTTATGATATTTTATCATTGTTATTGTGCTTAAATGTAAGTATTTTGATTATTTTGAATTAGAAGGCATTGCACAAATGAAATACTAAAAATGGAGAAATTGTCATATTTTAATCTCCTTGATTAAACTGATTTGTATGAAAGTATTGATAGTAGTGTTTATTGTAAAGAAATTAAGGAATTAAAGTTAAAAAGACAAACAATCACAGAAAAGAAAGTGAAAATGCGAATAGAAAAATAATCCATGAAAAACAAGACCTTAATATTGCTTTTGAGTCAAATTACAACATGATTAAGGCCCATATGTGTTAACTAATCATTTATACCCCTAAATGCCTATAACCACTACTTAAAGCCCAAATGCATGTCTTTTATGATCCATGAAAGGCTAAAATGTGGCCACTTACAAATTAATGAAAGTTAGGAAGATGATTTCACAAGATTGCCTCCTCTCCAAGACTCCAAATCATAAGTGACACTTCATTAATGATCATTAATGAAGGGCATAAAGATCATTTTACATTGTTTCTTCTCCCACAAACTATGATATAGCGAAACCTAAGGAGATGAAGACTAAGCCTTGCACGCCAAGTTGTCACATGTCATCATGAGAATTAATTAGAGGTAATTCATTAGAAAATCCAAAAGATATTATCAAATATCAATTCTCATAATGTCAATATCCTCATAATCTTAAAGGATAGAATTAATTATAATTAAAAAAAAAAGTGGTTAATTTCAAATAATTATATCCTTTTATACCTTGGGAATTAAATTAAATTCTTTTCCTCAAATATATTCAAAGAAAAACGCTGGTGACATTATCTCTCCAAATATCAAGAGCCAAATTATCACATTTCCAATATCTTTTTCAAGGTATCATGCCAATCTCATCATCCTTTATCCAAAGCTCAAATTAAAATGCAAGAAAAAGATAAAGATTCAACAACAAGGGACATGAATAAGGCTATAGAAGGGACCCTGAGACTTCATTCTAAGGGTGTAACCCCACACCACACCTATTTTCTTCTTCCAGCATGTGTGGCCAGTCCTTCTTGAGGATGGATCTTATGCCATGTTTAGTTTCATCTTTTCTTGTATTTTATGGTTTTTCTTAGTTCTAGGATTTAATTTCTATTTTTAAGACTTTGATTTCCGTTTGGATAACCTCTATGATTAAGCTTTTGTGAATTTTATAAACAATCATGATTTGCAGTTCTTAATCCATAATTTCAATTTCCTCATATGATTATTTTTTTATGTTACTAATTGAATTTAATGGCTGATTATATTTTCTTGAATATAGTTTTTTCTTATTCTATTAGGGGTATGTCATTTGATTGTTCCAATTACAGGAACAAATAATAATTGGGAATTTAATTCACGCGCAAAGTGGTATTTAAATATCATTTAAAAGCTAATTAGGTGTATTAGGTTCCTAGGTATAATTATTAATTATATAATTGAAATCTATGACGTTCATCTAGAGTCTATAGATATGGAGTTATTAATTCACTGAGTTCTAAACATGAATAACTCTAGACTAACATGAACCTAACAAATATAATTACCTCTTAAATAATCGTTAAATACCACTTAGCATATGAATTAAATTCTCAATTATAATTTGTCCCTCTAATAAGAATAATAAAAAATTATACCCTAACAGAATAACCAAACGATATATTCAAGAAAATATAATCAGCCATGAACTTCAGTTAGTCACACAGAAGAATAACAATGAGGAAACTGAAATTGTGGATTAAGAATTGCAAATCATAATTGTTTAAGAAATTCACAAAAGCTTAATCATAGAGATTATCCAAACTCAACACATTTAACTATTTTTTAGAGTAAAAATAGACATAATTAATTTTTTTGGTAGTATATATAGCAACCCCATAAACTCTATTAACTTCTATTACTTTTTGCCTTGTGGGTCGCACCATTCTATTCACTATCTATTATTTTAATATATTTTTAAAAATATGTGTATTTTTAATGAGAAAATATCACTTAGACCTATGGAAGCAATTTTATTCCAGTTAACTTTAAAAGATTTTGAAATTTCACTACATCCCCTTAGGTCAAAACGAAATTAAGCTTTATCAGTTAAAAGACAATAATGCCTCTACTTTATTTTCATAAAAACATTTACTAGATAAATAAGGGTATTCACAAGATAAATAAATGGTTTTTAAAAGAATCCATGGAGTTAAAACAAATTTTTTACAAAACAAATATGAGCATTTACAAGACAAATAAGTGAATAACCAAAATTATTTAACTTCATTGATTCTTTTAAATCCCTTTGCAACACAAATAAAGTTATTCATAAGACAAATAAGGTAATTTACATTAAAAAAAAAATTTCAACAGGCTAGGCTCTAGAAGGAATTCTGGGAGGGCCATATGAGAATTTATAAACAAAAAATGTTTATGTTTACTTTTGAACCCAATAAAAAATAATTGTGTTGAATGTTTATCACAACGAAATAGTTTATTACTAAATTTTTGTTTTTTCCTTTCTAAAAATATATTAAAATAAAAAAAGTGATAAAACTGATAGGACATTAGGACCTACAATGCAAAAAGTAACAAAAATTAATCAGATTAACGACATTATTATATATACTACCAGAAAAATTGGTTATGTCTACTGTTATATCCAAAAGTACTTAATTATGTTGGGTGACTTGCTAAATTTGAACATTAACCCTAAAAATAACTTTTTAGAAAACTGGGGTTTACATAGGCGCTCATAGGATCTATGAGCACTTAGGGCTCACCCATGCGGCATTGTCGTTTTTGACCTTGTGCGCCACTTACCAACAATATTTAGTCACTTTTTTTTTTCCCTTTTAACTTTATACATATTTAAAATTTCAAGAATTGGGGAAAACCTCCTTATTAAAAATTTTATTAGTGAGACATTGGTACTCTATGCATACAATATTTGCAAAGTGTCTGTATAAAAAATTTATCAACACATTCTTGCCAATAATATTTTTTTATGAGAGATTTTTTTTTTTTTGAAAAGGTGCTCCATCGAAAATTTTCTTAGTAAGAATGACCTAGATGAAAGTACTGATACTATGTGCACAACATTTTCACAGTATCAATATTTTATGTATAAAATTTTTAATAGGGGATTTTTTTTCCCAATTTCCCTTTTAAAAAAAAAAAGGTTTGTCCTTAAAAATTTTATTGCTAAGGACTTGATAAATTTTTATTCACACTTGTACTCTGCAAATGTTATATGTAAAGAATATCATTGTTCTGATATAGGTTAATCTCACTAGTAAAATTTTTCATGGCGAGTTTCCCCCAATTTTTTAATTATAAAAATGTATTTAAAAAAAGTCGCTATATTGTTGGACAGTGGCGCACAAGGTCAAAAACGACTTTGTCTCATGGGTGTGCACCAAGTGCTCATAGATCCTATGAGCACCTAATGCGGATTCTAGAAAATTATATTATCATTAACTTTAAAATAATATTACTTTCTAAAAATGTGCAATTACATATTATAAAGAAGCCTCTATATAAGCACACAAAGAAGTGAAGCCTCTGTGTGAAAGAAAAACAAAAAAAAAGAAGTAGGGAGGCGAGAATTTGAATGTAGATATTATCATTATAATTTATATATATGTTTGTCTGAGAATTAAAGTTGGAGTTGTTTATAACCATAAGAGTATCATCAAAAGAATGCAAGTTGGAAATTTGAGTAACCTCGGGAAAAAAAGCCTTCCAAGTGTGAAAGCTCATCCAAGTAGCCACTTGCTGATATTTCTTCCCCGCATAGCCCAACTTCTTCTTCTTCCTCATCCTCCTTCATCACCATTTTAGGCTTTTGGGAGGTTAGGCCAACATTGATCTTGATGTCTCTCAATATAATGTCTTGTTGCTGCTGTTGGCAATCTTTAATTTGGTGTTCATGTTTTTCAACTGATGGTTTTCCGGTTGGCCTCTACACAAGGTATCAGAAGTTTTTGACATTGGTCATGATGTATGTGAGTTATGCATACTTGGGCTTCGTTTTCGCTATTTCCTACAAATTTATCTCTTGCATTTGATGTCAGATGTAGGAGAGAAAACGAAACTCAAGGGGCAAGCATAATTCACTAGAGATTATCAAGGCTGATGTCGAAAACTTCTGAGAACTTGTGCAGACCGGATAACCATCTACTGAAAAATATGACCATCACCAAAAAATGCCAACAACAACAGCAAGACATTGAGAGACAGCAGTAAGATCGAACATCGGCCAAACCTCCCACAAGCCTAAAATGGTCATGAAGGAGTAGGAATAAAAAGAAGAAGTTGGACTTTAATTTGCAGGGAAGAAATGTCTGCAGGTGACTACTTGGGTGGATTTTAGAGAAGGCTTTGTTTTTGATGAGTTTGCTCAAATTCTTAGCTTGCTTTCTATCGATAATACTCACATTCAAGGCTATAAACAACAACGTTAATTCAGATACACATACCCTTATATATGTTAGGGTGTGTATCTATCAGATAAATAAACAAGGGAATAGACAAAACAATATAAGATTATATTAGTAACCTTGGAGTTTTGATATCATCATGTGATGAAGTTCCATTCGATCAGTTTTCTCCATCATCCTAAAATTTGAGCCTTTTAGTTATACAACTCTCTATATAATTCCCAGATCATCCCTTTCTATATGCTTCATAAAATTGTTTAAGTACTTTAAAAGTTCTTTTATTTTTCTTATTTCTTTTTTAAGTTTTGCAAATAGTTATTCGTTCAATTTTGTTATCATAGGATAAAGGCTAAAATAATTTAATTAATATAGATACATAAATGTAATTAAAAATGTGATTAATTATTTTGGTAATTATATGCTTAATTAAATGTGTTCATAAATTATTGTAGCAAAAAAAATTTATTTAAAATTATTTTAAAATGAATTTAAATAATTTATTTAATCTCTCAAATTTATATTATTTCTAATATATATGAAAAAATGTGATTGAAATAATATATATTATTTCTAATATATATTTTAGGCAAAGATAAATTTTTATTCTTCTATTGAAAGAGGGGTATTTTGGTCAAAATAAAGGTTTGATAGTCAAACTTAAAATGTGATTGAAATAATATATATTATTTCTAATATATATTTTAGGCAAAGATAAATTTTTATTCTTCTATTGAAAGAGGGGTATTTTGGTCAAAATAAAGGTTTGATAGTCAAACTTAACAGTCAAGATAGATGAAAATAAAATATAAAAAAAAAATGTAAGGGTGGTTCATGTAACCTGCATTTTAATTTCAAGGGAGATTGACGTATATTTTTAAAATAGATGAGAGGTTTTTGTAACCTAGGTAAAACAAATGGATGATAATGTATTTTACTCTTTCATTCAATAATTCATAATTGAAAAAAAGTGTTAGAAAATATAGAGAGCGAGGAGTGAGATGCTTACCGGGTCGGGCAGGTAAGAACCTCCCAAGGATTAGACTACCAAAGCCTAATCGAGTTTGCACAGTAATGCACTAGAATAAGAAATATAATAAGAGAGAAAAGAGTATATATCAGATGGTTCAATGACAAGGATGAGAAAACAAACAAAGGTGCAACCTCTATTTATAGGAGTCGAGCCAGACCAACTTAACTTACCCTCTAATCCACAATCATGCAATTAATGCCTCATTGATTTTATAATTATCAATTAATGCTGAAATAGTGATTTGTCTTCTCATTTAATTTAGATTATTTGTTTTTCCCAATCAAATCAAATAGTTCAGCCGTGTACCCAAAGTCCAACATAGAGAAAGATTTTATTTTGTACTAATATAAAACACGATTTAACTTCCTCTTTGGAATTCGAATTCAAAACGAAAATATATTGCATTCATTAAATAAATGAATCATTATTGATTTCCCCCTAAAAGAAAAGAAGACTGACTGGACAAATAGTTAGCTAAAACTTTGATAAAAAAGAAAAAGTTAGATAAAAAACTTTCATAAAACTCGAATGAAAATATATAAATGCTAGAAAAATAGAAATTTTTTCGCTTGAGATGAAAAAGAGAGAAAATTGTTTTACTTTATTAACCGACATTATGTCCATACAATCTCTTAGTCTCAATCGATTGAGAATCCCAATAGATTTTGGGGAAAAATTTATCACGTGCTATAAATTATTAATCATTCATTATATCTCAATCAATATTCTCCAGACTTAATTTCGCATGCATATCTTTTCGTTTTTTTTCTCTTTAATTTTTAAAACAGCATCTTCATTAATTCATTAATTAAGATGTTTCGTTCAATTTGGAGAAAAACTCTTTCTTTGTTGAAGAATGGAGAAAAACTCTTTCGACACTCAACAATTAAGCTCTTGGATTATGTGCATGTCATTCTTTGGGCTTTTGAATGTTATATTCTTACTTTAATTATCTTATTTCCTTAATTTCTTTATCATACCATATAATTTCCTTTCTCATAGTCAATTAGTCTAATAAATCCACAATTTGCTTGAGCAATGAATCCCAACTTCTAGTGATAATTTTCATGTAACTTGTTAAGCAAACTAGAGAGTCGTCCATTTTATCAATTAAAAAAAAAAAAAACAGAGAGAATCATCTATCACTTTTGGTCATTTTTGATTACTCTGGTCATTGGGTCAATTTATTAAGTTTGTTCCTTTACTAAACTTTATTTATTAGCCACATTACTATTCTTGTATAATTATATATTTGATAAATTTTGAATGCAATATATCTCTGTTTACATACATGTATATTACTTAAGACCTCATCATCTATTCCACTTAGCCTAATTCTATCGTCACAAGTATGTGGTGGTAAAATTTGAATTTGGACAGATCTATGATAGAGCCCAACCTGAGAAGGCTTAAGAGAAAGAACCCATAAAAAAATGAGATGAGTGAAACAAATACTTCCTTGAGAGATTATATTCTTCTATTATATTTATTTTTCCTAATTGGGTTCATATCTTAATCTCCTAATATTATTACTCTTTGACTTTGGTTAATTTGAAGAATGTGATCAAGAAAACACATAATTTTTGTGCTTGAATATAATTGATTCCTTTAATTGCAAATACCTATATCTTGAGATAATACTAAGACCTATGACTTTACCTAAGAGTGCAGAGATATAAGTGTTAGAGAATTTGATATGTCCCTATTTTATTATATATTTTTATATCTATTTATGATATTTTATCATTATTATTGTGCTTAAATGTAAGTATTTTGATTATTTTGAATTAGAAGGCATTGCACAAATGAAATATTAAAAATGGTGAAATTGTCATATTTTAATCTCTTTAAATTAAATTGATTTGTATGAAAGTATTGATGGTAGTGTTTATTGTAAAAAAAAATTAAGGAATTAAAGTTAAAAAGACAAACAATCACAGAAAAGAAAGTGAAAATGCGAATAGAAAAATGATCCATGAAAAACAAGACCTTCATACTGCTTTTGAGCCAAATTATAGCACGATTAAGGCCCATATGTGTTAACTTATCATTTATACTCCCTAAATGCCTATAACCACTACTTAAAGCCCAAATGCATGTCTTTTATGATCCATGAAGGGCTAAAATGTTGCCACTTACAAATTAATGAAAATTAGGAAGATGATTTCACAAGGTTACCTCCTCTCCAAATTATAAGTGACACTTCATTAATGATCATTAATGAAGGGCATAAAGGTCATTTTACATTGTTTCTTCTCCCACAAGCTATGATATAGAGAAACCTAAGGAGATGAAGACTAAGCTTTGCATGCCAAGTTGTCACATGTCATCATGAGAATTAATTAGAGATAATTCATTAGAAAATCCAAAAGATATTATCAAATATCAATTCTCATATAAATTGATTCCTTTAATTGCAGAAACCGATACCAGTTTTTCACATCGTTATTCTTTTAAACATACTACCTCCTGACTTTAATATAAGATATCAATGGTAATCAAATCTTATATTAACCACTGGAGAGTGTAGTTTATACGAGTTTATAGTTTCAATATACTAGTATTGACATTGGATGTGTGATGTGTCGTCGTCATCATGAGTTCATTACGCGTAAATTTTAAGCTGCCGTAAAAAGCATCCATTCCAATGAGCTTCTTCTAGATCCCTTTGTCGTCTCACGGTTCCTGTGTATGTGTATTGTCAGTATACATGCATACATGAGATTGAAATCCACTTTAATTAAACCATCTAAGTTTGAAACCCATAGTAATGAAGGCAAGTCGTGAAATGAAATCTATCCCACCTAAGTTTCTAGATGTTTTGTTTTTGTTTTTTAATGTACGTAAAAGGAAGAATGGGTGTTGGGTGTTGAAGACCAGAGTGGGTACCTTATGTGTAACGAGTGTGAAGGTTGAAGGAAACAACAAGAGATGGACAATATATAGGAAAAAGAATAAGAACACTTGACTCGTGTTGGCCGGGGGAAGAAGAGAAATGAGAAAGGGCGTGCAAAAGTTGGAGGAGGGTGGCGTTATATTGGCGTAGGGAGGAAACATTGGGCATAGTGGAGCGGGGAAAAAAAGGAGGAAGAAGAGTAGAAGACACTACAAAATCTAAGGGAAAAGTTTCCAACCAAGAGAAAAAAATATTAAAAAGATTCCAACCACAAATCCCCTATGAAGAATTTTTTGATATTAATTATAGAATTCTAATATAAAAAAAGTTTTGTTGTCAAAATAATTTTTCATGTTGTCAAAATGGTTTTTCCTGTTGTTAACATTTCTCGATAAAAATACTATTATCAAAATGACTTTCTTATTGGTAAAAATTTTCAGAGTTTTTCATCCAATATGTAGAATTTTAGAAACCTGGAAAATTTTTTATAACAAGAAAAGTCATTTTGACAATATGAAAAGTCATTTTGACACTAATATTTTCTTATGGGAAATTTTAACAACCGTAAAAACCATTTTAATGATATGAAAAGTTATGGTAACGAGATTTTTTTTAATTAAAATTCTGTAATTAATATTAGGGGATTTGGGACTAAGACTTTCTTGATATTTTTTCTTCCTTAAGATCTCACTGATATTTTCCCTATTTTTTGTTTTCTGTTGACGCATATAATATTTTATTGATAGTTATCCACCAAAAAAAAAAAAAGTTTGTTGACTGTCGACGTTCATTCCTGGCCCGATTTCAAAGATAGCCGTGTCTGTTGAATCCTTGGGCTGCGGGGTATGTTTTCGTTGGTCTTGTTTTCATATTTTATTTTATAATTGTATTTATTTGCCTATTTTTCTGACAATATACTCATAATACTTCCTAAGCAATAACAAAATCCAAGCACTTCATTATCAAAAAAAAATAAAATCAAGCACTTCAATTTTGCTCAAAATTATTTATTTAAAAAAACAATATAATTAAGGTGTATGTGGCATTAATGAGTTATAAATATTACTTATTTTATAGAATAAATAGGTGTATTATTAAATTATTATTATTTTAATTATTATTGAGAAAGTATCAATATAGTATTTTAGGAAGAAATTGACAAGAATTAGAATGCTATCCTATAATTAGGATAAAAACCAACTCACAAATATTACTCCCTCCGGTCCTAATTATAAGAGCTAGTTGACTTTTTTGGAGAAATTAAGGAAGCTAATTAAATTATTTTAGAGTATTTTTATTTTTTCTTTAAAATAATTAATTTAACTAATAAACTAACATATAATCTAAGAATACACAATATATGAAATGATTAAATAACTTATTTAATTTCCTTAACCTTTCCAAAAAAAATTAACTAACTCTTATAATTAGGATCGAAGGTAGTATCTTATATTTAAGATCAGAGGGTGTAATAATTATGGCCTTGCTCATTCATTATGATATTTATACCATCTTTGTTCTGGCCTAACTATTTCTTGGATGCGTGTATTCCGGATAAAGTGTAAGATTGATGTCATCTACATAATATTTCAGGAGGGATAATTAATTGGTACTGGTTATGGACTTTATTATAAAGCACAAACAAATAATTATTTTTGATTATTTTTATAAGACACTTGCATGTTTCTAAAGCGCATCAATTATTTTTTTTCATATATGCATATAATTAAAAAGGGTAGTGTGTAAGAGTAATATTTAATACTACCTCTGGTCCTTATTATAAAGCACCAATAACAAGTTTATTTAATCCTTTTTATAATGCTCTTGCTTGTTCTTAAAGAGTATTCATTATTTTTTCCATGTATGTTCATAATTAATAAATATAGTAGGTGAGAGTAATAATTAATATAAGAGTAAAATACTTTCACCACCCTCCTATTTTGCCTTAATTACATAGAACTCCCCTCTATTCTAAAAACCCATAAAAACCTCCCTTAAAATAAGAGTAAAATACTCTAACCATTCTCCTGTTTAAACTTAATTACACAGACCCCCTTCTATTTTGGAAACCTATAAAAACTTCCCTTAAAATTAAAACTTATGTTACACAAACCTCCCTTATATTTTAAAATTTTATTTCTATCCACTCAAACCGTTAATTAACCATTAAGTTTGACTTTTGAGCTTTTTTTTACACCAAAATGTCCCTCTTCAACATTAGAATTATTTAAGTATATAAAACCAAATTTATACAACCAAAAATGTATTCTAATAGATTTTCTAACTTTCTACTTTGTTAAAAAAATTTATTAGTTTTGATCTTATAAATTAATTTTGACTTAAAAAGATAAATTGAACATATATATTTTTATCATCAAATATAATAACTATCTAAGTTTGAGATTTCATGTGTCATTTAAATTTCTAATTTAATAATTTTTTCACAAATATTTATAGACACATTTGATCAAGCACATGTTTATTTAAAAACTTATTTGAATATTCAACATTTTGTGATATTTACATTAACCAATGCTAAAATAATTAAAGAGATAACTATTTGTAAAGATAAAAAACTCTTAAATTATTTAAAACAATATTAGTCAAAATATAAAAGTAAAACTAGGGATTAGATACAATATTAAAGGTAAAATAATATATAAATTTTATTTTTATATAAACCTTAATTAAAAAATACTGTATTTTTAGAATCTTTTAGAATATTCTTAACGAAGTTATATATTTTCAAAATAGATGGAAGGTCTGTGTAATAAAAGCAAAATAGGAGGGTAGTCAAAGTATTTTACTCATATAATGGAGGTTTGTGTAACATACATTTTAATTTAAGGGAGGTTTCTATGAGATTTCAAAATAGAGGGGAAGTCTGTGTAATTAAGGCAAAACAGGAGGGTGGTCAGAGTATTTTACTCTTAATATAATGTTAGAGTTTAGTAGAATTAGTAGAGGTAATATTAGAAGTCACTTAAATTATAGGATAAATTTATTTATTGGTTTATAAAAATTGTTAGTTGGTACTTTATAATAAAGCCTAAAAGAAATATAATGTTAAAGTTTAGTGTAATTAATAGGAGTAATATTGGCAGTTTTTAATAGGAGCATATAACACAATATCCTGCACGTAAAGGATGCGTGCTAATAATATAGCACGAAAGCTTTACAAGGCAATCCATACATGATGTCAAGAACTACATTAGTTCTTTTGTTTGTTTCTCTTTATCTTCTTCCATTTCTCTTTTTCTTATTCTCGACAGTGTCTCTCGAGAATGGAGTTCTGCCAGATCCCGTTAAGTATTTCATTCGGTATCCCCTCGGAGAGTCGCGTGACCGGGGTGGTTTTTCTCGATATCGGTCTTCCTCAATATCCCGGTCATCCTCCGTACCTCGGTCTTCCTCGACATCTCGGTCTTCCTCATTTGCAATCTGGGACAATCGTAGTTCTTTCAAAGCCGAGGCTAATTTGTGTTCTCGCCCCGTACTCGTCCCTCCCTTCGTCTTGCTGGGGTTCCGGCGTTTTGATTTTAACTCAAGGCTACGAGATAGACTACTGCTATCCGAGATTACTTTTTTCCTTTCTTTTACGAGAGTCTTTCTGGTTTCCGCTCTGAAACAAGTTCTCGAGCTTTTTGTACCAATCGTCCATCATTTGTTCGATAACTCTGAGATCTTCTTGGCATTGGAGATAGTCCCGCTTTTCCTTGTTCTCGAATCTCTGGAGCATCGACTCCTGCGTCTTTCGCAAAGTGCGGACGTCGGCGTCTGAAGCCGGAATCTCCTCTGCTGTTTCCTGATGTGGTTCATCGGTGACGGGAGGGGAGGACGCCGTGTTAGAAACGTGGCCCTCCGGGGTGTTTTCGCGTAGCGGCTGACTCTGAGCATGATGTTGGCTTGGTCCAGCCTGGGATTGGCTTGGTTGGTGGTTCCTACTGTTGCTTCTGGTATTTGCCATCGGTGGTCATGGGGATCGAAGTTTAACGGCCCCACAGTCGGTGCCAATGTTCTGTTCTGGAAACAGGACTGATTGGACTTGACTAGGTGTCAAGCCTAGAGCCTACGTACCCAATGAAGGGATCAAAGTCCACGTAGTTCGAAACACTTGGTGGCGTTAGCCAGAGGGGTGGTGTGTGTGCCTTGTGTGACTGAATGTAAAGGTGATAAGTTAGAACCTGTGCACCTTTGTAATTGGCATCTGTACTTATAGAAATATAGATATTGTTACGGACCTGCATAAGGCCTATATTCAATGTGTGGCCCAACTGGAGATATAATCATTATCGGATCTCGCCCACAATATTGAGGAGTATCTAGCCGATATCTCCATGATACTCGCGCCTAGGATCTCGCCAGAATAAGATCTAATACCCACGGTACTATAACTTAACTTGCTATAGACTTCGCACAACACACACACACAGTATCTAATTATTTCATACTCCGTACCACATTTTAGATCTCTGCTTTAACAAAGTGTCTTCCATGAATATAGATTTTTCTGGAAACTTTCTTATACAAGTCAGAGTAGATCCTTGCAAATTATATTTATCATCATTTTTATAGTTTGGGTATCTTGCACTGTTCTTTCACAGTTGTCAAATTTATTTCCCCATATTTTATCCATTTTCTTGTTATATGATTTTATTTTTTTTTTGGTAGTAGATTTTTTCCCCAAACCCATTAGTTACTGCAAGGGGAATTTTATAGTTCCTTAGAAATTGTAGATTTGAAGTATTGGGAAAAAGATGTATTGACTTGAAAGAGTCAAGGCAACCCAGACATTTTATTGGATCAGATTTTCCATTTAAGGGCATCAAGCATCAACATATATTGTTTGAGTTACCATTTTTCTACGGAGTTGGTACATCTTTTTCCCAAGCAAAAACTTTTAAATCTGCTTTGTGTTAGACACTAGAAGACCTTACTTGGAGTATTCATTGGGTTTGAAAAACTTTTTCCTATAATAGAAAAAACAAATTGAATCAAAATAAAAGTTTTAAATATTGGGGAAAAAAAATGCTGATACCAACTAGTGTAGATTAACATAGAGCAACAATGCAAAATATCCACATTTTATCATGTATAAGGGAGAATGCTGTTTAAAGTTGTTTCTCTTGTTTATATTTATAAAAATATATTAAATTGTCTATTTCATTATTTTATTTTCATGAGTAATGGTGTATGCACAATGGTAGAACCAGAAAATTTTTTTAGCTCGAACCAAAAAATAAATATATTGAACTATTTACTAAATTGTATCACATAATATTGAAAATATAAATAAATAATAACCAATAATTATAAATCAAAACAAAATATAAGATGATACTAACATTTTCAGTAGGTATCTCGAACAAGAATTTTTACTTTCCTCTCACAGCCCAAAAAATAATGAACCAAACATTGTTCTTATACACAAAATAAGAGATTAGTCGGGTCTAAATTATTGGCCAAAATAAAATATCATATAATAAATATATATATATATATATATATATATATATATATATATATATATATATATATATAAACAAATTTTAGAAGGTCAGCTCTTGACCTAGCTGACTAGGTCATGGTTCCGCCACTATGTATGCAAAAATGTTTCTTAAATAGGAGCGAATATCAATTTTATCTTGTGGATGTCATTAAAATTATCAATCTAAAATATTTTTCTTGACAAAAAATCAAAATACTTTTAACATACAATAACCAGTGCTGTTTTTTTTATAAGAATAACCAGTGCTGTTTATATTTTATAAATTACCATAAAAATATCCATTAAAGAATAATCATGCTAGCATTGTCAGCAGCCCAACAAGTTGAAGAAGAAATGCTTTTCAATTTTCATCCTTCACTTCAGTGGTTTCCATCCAAACTTACTATCTTTCTCTATCTCTCTCTTTTTGTTCCTTTCATTTCTCATGCTTCTGCAGATCCATCTTCATCATCCTGGAGAGCTGCTTATTACTCTCTCAAGTCCTTAATATAACACATATTTAAGGAGTTAATTTTAATGTTAAATACAATACAATTTTTATATTTGTCAATTTTTCTTAATCTACCCCTATCAATACTCCATTAACAATAATTAAGGTAGAAAATGAATGAGGGAATTAAAGAAAATAATTAAGATTTGTTTAGAAGATATATTTAATATTAATCAACTTAACTAACTTATTCAACGTAACTGTAAAAATATGTTTTATATCGTGGACAGTAGTACTATAGTCGCAGTGAAATTTCCATTTCAGACATAAAATCTAAGCTTTTCACCCACCTTCTTTGTCGTTTTGGTCACATATATATGGTCCTCCAATTATGACACTTCAATTGACCCGCTATGATCCACAAAAGTTCTCTACCTTCTCCCACACTGTAAAGCTACAAAACCCATCTGTTAGAACCGTTATATCAATTATGGGAGGTAAAAAAGGATCTTCAACATTTTCCTCTATGATAAACAGTTCCTTTCGTGGAAAATCCTTCATTGATTCTTCGATTCGAACAGCTAGGCTATTACGGGTTTCGGGGAATAGATCTTTTTGGGTTAGGCCAAGTTCTGCTCTCGACCTGACTAATTTAGGAACCTTCCCTTCAAGGAATGGCGAGAAGCTTTAACTTCTGAGCCAATGAACTCAAGCCAGCCAGAATTGTTATTGGTAATGGAAGGTTACTACCTTTGAGCTGGAAGATCCTTGAGTTATCCTTTTGATTAATTGCAGAGGAACTTGGATTGGCTACAATTTGTTGCCTTTAATTACTATATTCCCACAAAGGATAATTTTACCGGATTTCATGCAGCCTTATATGGTCCATCTGGGTGATATAATACTGATAATGGTATTAAAGAGTTGAAGAGAGGAGGTTTTCCTCCTAGCAAGCTGCTTCTCGGCTTGCCTTCTCATGGATATGCATAGAAGCTTCTCAATCCAACAAACAGCAATGCCGGAGCACCAGCATCAGGACCTGGTTTTACAAATGATGGTTCAGTAGCTTACAAGTTGATAAAAAGCTTTACAGGAAGCTTTGGGGCGGCATCTGTTGGAGAATATGATCCTAGTGTGGCGGTTAATCAGTTCAACGTTGCATCAACATGGATCAATTTCGACGATGCAGAGGCAATCGAGGCTAAAGTTTCTTATGCCAAGAGAAATGGGCTACTCGGTTATTTTGTGTTCCAGTCGTCTAATATGGAAATTGGATCCTTTCAAAGGCAAGTGAGTGATAAATTTATTTTGGGTTAATTTAGGAATCTGGCTTAACATATTTCCATATAGTGTTCTGAATTTTATCCTTTCAGCTCTAGATGTAGACAAAGATCATCACAAAAGTCAGCTGCTGATAGTTGTTCTGCCACCAACTCTGACCATCATGCTGATACTGTCTTTGGGAATAACATCTTGCTACTACCGTAAAGGTAATACTAGTTCATTTTTCCCCTTGTAAGAGACACATAGGTGATTTTCGTGTGATGTATTTGTTTTTATTCTTTCAATCTCTCTCTTTCCTTTCTTACAGGAATTTTAGCTTCTGTAAGAAGAATATTTTATAGGATCAAGAGATGTTTGCCGGCCGATGAGAAAAATCTTGAGGAAAGTACTTCTGATATGCTAGTGTTGAAGTATGCTGCAGTTAAAATGGCCACATGTAACTTTTCAAACGACGAAAAACTTGGAGAGGGGTGGATTTGGCTCAGTATACAAGGTAACTTTTGTATATTTATCTATTTGGGTAACCATATGAAAAGACAAAATGTGCAATGTAGCCAGACACAGTTTTCAATTTTAATGGTTCAGATAGGCGATAGCACTGTAGTTTCCTTTAGCTCATTTAGCCTGTAAATTATTGAGATGATGCAAATGCAATCTCTGGGTTTCATTATTCCTTGAGATGACTCTACCTCATTATTAACACAACTTTAACCAATATAATGCAGTAAACTACTTCTAACACGAATTATTGGTTTATCAATGAATGAATGAGAACTTAAATATCTTGCTGGCCATTTGGCTCCATCTCTCTATATCTGCTTATATTCTCAAGGGAGTTTTATAAACTGCCTCTATTTCTTTTCCCCATTTATTCTACTTCTCTCATTATCTCATCTCGATTCCCCCTGTTGTTGCAACGGTGATTCCAACTGATTCTTGTGCTCGTGAAAGATATTTGCATGAAAAGCACCTATTTTATATTGGACCAATAATTGTGCCAACATATGACTTTCACTTCATTCAGCTAAGTAGTATAAAAAGATCTGTACAACACAAAGGAAATTGAACCAAAGTAAACTATATCATCATTTCTGTCTTTCTATCAGTGTGAATTCAACCAAGGAGGCTGCTCATTCTCAAGATTAAGTACATTAATTAGCAGCTGGAATACAGAGTTTTTAGTTTTTCCCTCTTTTCAGTCAATGGATTAAATTATAGAAATACTGAGATTTTAGGAATAATTTGATCTCCCACCTTCAACCTCATGAGATTTTCATCTTGAAGAAGTAGATATGACATAATGCAATCATGTAGAAATGTGACAAACGAGCTTTTTCCTGCAATTAATATCTTGAGCCTTATTGTAGGCTAGTCATGGTCTACTTCAAATAGAAGTACTCAGGGATTAATAATTTGATTTTTATAGGGTAAATTAAGGAAGGGACAAGATATAGCAGTAAAAAGGCTCTCTAAAACTTCAAGTCAAGACCTTGAAGAGTTCAAAAATGAGGTCTCACTTACAGGAAAACTACATGTGAATTTGAAATTGCTGCAAAATTCAATATTCTCCATGGCTACAAATTTTGAGTTGCTAATAATTCAGAAATTGAGCTTGATGCAGATCTAAGGAGATCAATTCTTTTGGACTGGAGAAAACATGTCAACATCGTTGAAGGGGTTACTCATGGTCTTCTTTATCTCTAAGAGAACTCAAATTTCACTATAACCCATCAAGATTTGAAAGCAAGTAATGTATTGTTAGATCATGAAATGAATCCAAAAATATCATATTTTGGGATGGCTAGAATGTTCAAAAAGGATGAGCATAAAGAAAACATAGGAAAGATTGTTGGCACATAATAAGTAAAATGGAGTTTAATGACTAATCACATGATTCTTGTCTTTTCATGTCTCTAATCATTTGATCTTGGCTTGTTGTAGTGGATATGTGCTCTCTGAATGTGTGAGAAGAGGTATATACTCAATGAAGTAGGACGTCTATAGTTTTGGAGTTCTTCTCTTGCAAATCATTAGTGGAAAAAGGACCTCATGCTACCATGGGACACATGAAAATCTGAACCTTTTGGAACATGTAAGTTCCAAAATAAACATTTAGGATTTCATTGCTTTATGTGAACATTTTTCTTTATTTATATGGTTATATAACCAGGTAAAATTCCATTGCCTGATGAAAATATTTTTCTTTTTTTATATGGTTATCTAACTGGTTCAAATTCAAGTATTGTTAGGTCCAATTAGGGATAGGCCTCACAAAGATATTTTTTGCATTCACATAAAATCAAACTCAAGACCTCATGCTTAAGCTGCCTAA
This sequence comes from Acacia crassicarpa, assembly GCA_034222035.1. Lineage (NCBI taxonomy): Eukaryota > Viridiplantae > Streptophyta > Magnoliopsida > Fabales > Fabaceae > Acacia > Acacia crassicarpa. The sequence goes on along the minus strand of JAWXYG010000008.1, from coordinate 29,844,526 downwards.
AACCCTTTCCACTTGGGTCAATGCTGGTTTGTTATGTGATTATTATTCTATTCATGTGATGTTATTGAATCATAAAACTCTTGGGCATTTCAGCCATATGGGTTGTGTAGAGAAGATAAAGGATTGGAGTTCATCGATCAGTCACTGGACGATACAGAATCACCTTGTAAAATCTGCGTGCAGGTAGCTTTGTTGTGCGTGTATAAGAATCCAAATGACAGACCTTCCATGTTGGGAGTATATTCAGCTCTAAAGAATGAAGCTTCACCCATAAGTACTCCTAAAAGGCCTGCGTTTTGAATAAATCCCGGTGAAGATGCAGAAGAAACATGTTGGTGCAAGACTGAGTTTTCTTCGATCAATGATGTAACAATATCTCAGCTAGTGGCTAGATAATGGAGAAGAAAAGTTGTGAACCGGTTTTTTAGAGCAAGAGAATGAATCATGGAACCATCTTCTTGAATTAGAGGCCGTGCATTTTGTAAGCCTACTAGGTATAAAATAGGGTTGGGTCCATTTCTGACACTAAAGTTTTTATATAGTAACTCTCAGTATCTAAAAAAAAAAAAAAAAGTCAATTTTATCCCAGAAATGTTAAAAAAAAAAAAATCAACGTCACTTATATTCATTAAAAATCCCAGTCAACATTAAATTATTAACATTCAAGGTTAGGCTTTTCATGGTTAAGGAGATTTTGCTCCGTTAAAATTGATCCAAAAAAATTTATTCATACCAACAGCTACTATCTTAAATTTTTGGGGTAAAATTAGATTTTAACTCTATGAAATATTCTAATTTTAATTTTCTTGTGACCGTTGAAGGTTTTTTTTTTCTTTTTTTTTTTATACAGTCAGTGGGAGAGGGGAAGGCAGGGCTTGAACCCTGGACAAGGGAGAAGGTTAGCTTCTAAGGCTGGCCCTAGTGCCATCGCGCTAGAAGACAAATTTGAACATTAACCCTAAAAATAACTTTTTAGAAAACTGGGGTCCGCATAGGCGCTCATAGGATCTATGAGCAACTAGGGCTCACCCACGTGGTAATGTCGTTTTTGACTTTGTGCGCCATTTACCAACAATTTAGTCACTTTTTTCCCCCTTTTTTAACTTTACACATATTTAAAATTTTAAAAATTGGGGGAAAACTCCTTGTTAAAAATTTTATTAGTGAAACATTGGTACTCTATGCATACAATATTTGCAAAGTATCCGCATAAAAAATTTATCGACTCATTTTGGCCAATAAAATTTTTTTGTGGGAGACTTTTTTTGAAAAGGTCCTCCATCGAAATTTTTTTTAGTAAGAATGACCTAGATGAAAGTACTGATACTATATGTGCACAACATTTTCACAGTACCAATATTTTGTGTATAAAATTTTTAATAGGGGATTTTTTTTCCCAATTTCCCTTAAAAAAAAAGGTCCGTCCTTAAAAATTTTATTGCTAAGGACTTGATAAATTTTTATTCACACTTGTACTCTACAAATATTATATGTAAAGAATATCATTGTTCTCATATAGGTTAATCTCACTAGTAAAATTTTTCATGGCGAGTTTCCTCCAATTTTTTAATTATAAAAATGTATTTAAAAAAAGTCGCTAAATTGTTGGATAGTGGCGCACAAGGTCAAAAACAACTTTGTCTCATGGGTGTGCACCAGGTGCTCATAGATCCTATGAGCACCTTAATGCGGATTCTATAAAATTATATTATCATTAACTTTAAAATAATATTACTTTCTAAAAATGTGCAGTTACATATTATAAAGAAGCCTCTAAATAAGCACACAAAGAAGTGAAGCCTCTGTGTGAAAGAAAAACAAAAAAATAAGTAGGGAGGCGAGAATTTGAATGTAGATATTATCATTATAATTTATATATATGTTTGTGTGTGAATTAAAGTTGCAGTTGTTTATAACCAATAAGAGTATCATCAAAAGAATGCAAGTTGGAAATTTGAGTAACCTCGGGAAAAAAAGCCTTCCAAGTGTGAAAACTCATCCAAGTAGCCACTTGCTGATATTTCTTCCCCGCATAGTCCAACTTCTTCTTCTTCCTCATCCTCCTTCATCACCATTTTAGGCTTTTGGGAGGTTAGGCCAACATTGATCTTGATGTCTCTCAATATAATGTCTTGTTGCTGCTGTTGGCAATCTTTAATTTGGTGTTCATGTTATTCAACTGATGGTTTTTCGGTTGGCCTCTACACAAGGTATCGGAAGTTTTTGACATTGGTCATGATGTATGTGACTTATGCATACTTGGGCTTCGTTTTCGCTATTTCCTACAAATTTATCTCTTGCATTTGATGTCAGATGTAGGAGAGAAAACGAAACTCAAGGGGCAAGCATAATTCACTAAAGATTATCAAGATTGATATCGAAAACTTCTGAGAACTTGTGCAGAGGCTAACCGGATAACCATCTACTGAAAAATATGACCATCACCAAAAAATGCCAACAACAACAGCAAGACAATGAGAGACAGCAAGATCAAACATCGGTCAAACCTCCCACAAGCCTAAAATGGTCATGAAGGAGTAGGAATAAAAAGAAGAAGTTGGATTTTAATTTGCAGGGAAGAAATGTTTGCAGGTGACTACTTGGGTGGATTTTAGAGAAGGCTTTGTTTTTGAGTTTGCTCAAATTCTTAGCTTGCTTTCTATCGATAATACTCACATTCAAGGCTATAAACAACAACTTTAATTCAGATACACATACCCTTATATATGTTAGCGTGTGTATCATACATATAATGATAATATACACATTCTAATTCTCCCCTTCCCAATTATTTTTGGTTTCTCTTTCACCTGAAGGCTGTACTCCTTCAGTCCTTTAATTTGTGTGCTTATATAGAATATACTACTGTTACATTCGTATAGATAACGTAGATGGTATTCTCTAATATATTGTTATAATATTCGATTGTTTGTACGGAGAGAATAATATTTGTTTGAGAAAAGGATAATTTTGGAAAAAGTTCATACATGATTGGCTGGAGTTTGTGAGTGAAGTAAACAATTTACATGCCCATCAAACGATCCAATCCATTTTTGAAAATTTCACAGTGAAACGCTCAACTAAGGTTTAAAACCACGGAAAGTTACAAGCACACACACAGATAAATAAACAAATTCAAAGGAAAAATCAACAAGGGAAGAGACAAAACAATATAAGATTATAGTAACCTTGGAGTTTTGATATCATCATGTGATGAAGTTCCATTCGATCAGTTTTCTCCATCATCCTCAAATTTGAGCCTTTTAGTTATACAACTCTCTATATAATTCCCTGATCATCCCTTTCTATATGCTTCATAAAATTGTTAAGTAGTTTAAAAGTTCTTTTATTTTTCTTATTTCTTTTTTAAGTTTTGCTAATAGTTATTCGTTCAATTTTTTTTTATCATAGGATAAAGGCTAAAATAATTTAATTAATATAGATACAAAAAATGTAATTAAAAATGAGATTAATTATTTTGGTAATTATATGCTTAATTAAATGTGTTCATAAATTATTGTAGCAAAAAAATTTATTTAAAATTTTTTTAAAATAAATTTTAATAATTTATTTAATCTCTCAAATTTATATTATTTCTAATATGTATGAAAAAAAATGTTATTGAAATATGTTTTTAGCCATTTTAAAGAAAACTAAATAAATTAGTTTCAATAAATATGATTAAAATAATTAATTTTATAATCTATTGGAAAGTTTGAAAATAATTTTTTTTTTGTTAAAAAAATATTTTTGGGCAAAGATAAAAGTGTATTCTTCTATTGAAAGAGGGGTATTTTGGTCAAAACAAAGGTTTGATAATCAAACTTAACAATCAACTAACGATTGGATAGATAAAATGGTCAACTAACGATTGGATGAATAAAAATAAAATATTAAAAATGTAAGGGTGGTTTATGTAACGTGCATTTTAATTATTTCAAGGGAGATTTATATATGTTTTCAAAATATATGAGATGTTTTTGTAATTTAAGTAAAATAAAGCCGCGATCAATATATTTGACTGTTTCATTCAATAATTCAAAATGAAAAAAAAAAAAGTGTTAGAAAATATGGAGAGGGAGGAGTGAGATGTTTACCGGGTCGGGTGGGTAATCAAAGCTCACACAAGAACCACACAACCAAAGCCAAATCGAGTTTGTACAGACAGTAATGCACTAGAATAAGAAATATAATGAGAGAAGAGAGTATATATCAGATAGTTTAATGACAAGGATGAGAAAACAAGCAAGAGGACAACCTTCTATTTATAGGGGTCCAGCGAGACCACCTCAACTTACCCTCTGATCCACAATCATGCAATTAATGCCTCATTGATTTTATAATTATCAATTAATGCTGAAATAGTGATTTGTCTTCTCATTTAATTTAGATGATTTCTTTTTCCCAATCAAATCAAATAGTTCCGCCGTGTACCCAAAGTCCAAGATAGAGAAAGATTTTATTTTGTAATATAATAAAATACGATTTAACTTCCTCTTTGAAATTCGAATTCAAAACGAAAATATATTGCATTCGTTAAATAAATGAATCATTATTGATTTTCCCCTAAAACAAAAGAAGACTAATTGGACAAATAGTTGGATAAAACTTTCATAAAAAGGAAAAAGTTATATAATAAAACTCGAATGAAAATGAGAGAAAAAGAGAAATGTTTTCGCTAGAGATTAAAAAAGAGAGAAAATTGTTTTACTTTATTAACCGATGTTATGTCCATACAATCTCTTAGTCTCAGTCGATTGAGAATCCCGAAGGATTTTGGGGAAAAATTTATGACGAGCCATAAATTATTGATCATTCATCATATCTCAATCAATATTCTCCAGACTTAATTTCGTATGTATATCTCTTCGTTCTTCTTATTTTTATTTTCTTTAATTTTTCAAACAACATCATCATTAATTCATTCATTAAGATGTTTCGTTCAATTTGGAGAAAAACTCTTTCGACACTCAACAATTAAGCTCTTGGATTATGTGCATGTCATTCTTTGGGCCTTTGAACGTTACTACCTCCGGTCCTAATTATAAGGCATAATTGACTTTCTTTGGAGATATTAATAAAGTTAAATAAGTTACTTAATCATTTCATATGTTGTGCATCTTTAGATTATATATTAGTTTATTAGTTAAATTAATTAGTTTGAAGAAAAAAAAATAAAAATAAAAATAATCTAAAGTAATTTAATTAACTTCCTTAATTTTTCCAAAAAAGTCAACTATGCCTTATAATTAGGACCGGAGGGAGTATCTCCTTAATTATATATTTTTCGAATCTTCAAATTAAAGATGTGGTTTGTGGAGAACCTCTTTTTGCTTTGCTTTTGTAGCTCTGAGTAATTATATTTATTTCCTTAATTTCTTGATCACATAATATAATTTCCTTTCTCATAGTCAATTAATTAGCTTGATAAATCCACAATTTGCTTGAGCAATGAATCCCAACTTCTAGTGATAATTTGATAAATTTTGAATGCTATATATCTCTGTTTACATTTATATTACTTATGACGTCATCATCTATGCCACTTGGCCTAATTCTATCGCTATAAGCCGAAAAGACCTTTAATTATGGAATGCATAAATATGTATATGTAGTGATATAGTTTGAATTTTGATAGATCCATGATAAAGCCCAACCTGAGATGGTTTGAGGGAAAGAACCCATAAAAAGATGAGATGAGTGAAATAAATATGTCCTTGAGAGATTATATTCTACTATTGTATTATTACCAAAATATATATATATATATTCTACTATTATATTTAATTGTGTTCATAATGATCTCCTAATATTATTATTCTATGACTTTTGCTAATTTGAAGAATGTGATCAAGAAAACACGTCATTTTTGTGATTGAATATAATTGATTTCTTTAATTGCAAATATCTATATCCTGAGATAATACTACGATCTATAACTTTACCTAAGAGTGCAAAGATATAAGTGTAAGAGAATTTGATATGTCCCTATTTTATTATATATGTTTAAATCTATTTATGATATTTTATCATTGCCATTGTGCTTAAATGTAAGTATTTTGATTATTTTGACTTAGAAGGCATTGCACAAATGAAATACTAAAAATGGTGAAATTGTCATATTTTAATCTCCTTAGATTAAACTGATTTGTACGAAAATATTGATGGTAGTGTTTATTGTAAAGAAATTAAGAAATTAAAGTTAAAAAGACAAACAATCACAGAAAAGAAAGTGAAAATGTGAATAGAAAAATGATTCATGAAAGACAAGACCTTAATACTGGAATTACATCATGATTAAGGCCCATATGTGTTAACTTATGATTTATACCCCCTAAATGCCTATAACCACTACTTAAAGCCCAAATGCATGTCTTTTATGATCCATGAAGGGCTAAAATGTGGCTACTTACAAATTAATGAAAGGTAGGAAGGTGATTTCACAAGTTGGCTACTCTCCAAATTATAAGTGCTACTTCATTAATGATCATTAATGAAGGGCATAAAGGTCATTTTACATTGTTTCTTCTCCCGCAAGTTATGATATAGCGAAACCTAAGGAGATGAAGACTAAGCCTTGCACGCCAAGTTGTCACATGTCATCATGAGAATTAATTAGAGATAATTCATTAGAAAATCCAAAAGATATTATCAAATATCAATTCTCATAATGCCAGTATCCTCATAATCTTAAAGGATAGAATTAATTATAATTCAAAAAGTGGTTTCTTTCAAATAATTATATCTTTTTATACCTTGGGAATTAAATTAAATTAAATTCTTTTCCTCAAATATATTCAAAGAAAAATGCTGGTGACATTATTTCTCCAAATATCAAGAGCCAAATTATCACATTTCCAATATCTTTTTCAAGATAACATGCCAATCTCATCATCCTTTATCCAAAGCTCAAATTAAAATGCAAGGAAAAGATAAAGATTCAACAACAAGGGACATGAATAAGGCTATAGAAGGGACCCTGAGACTTCATTCTAAGGGTGTAACCCCACACCACACCTATTTTCTTCTTCCATCACCATGTGTAGCTAGTCCTTCTTGAGGATGGATCTTATGCCATGTTTAGTTTGATCTTTTCTTTGTATTTTATGGTTTCTTAGTTCTAGGATTTAATTTCTATTTTTAAGTTTATAAAAAAAAAATTCTATTTTTAAGACTTTGGTTTCCCTTTGGATAACCTCTATGATTAAGCTTTTGTGAATTTTATGAACAATCATGATTTGCAGTTCTTAATCCATAATTTCAATTTCCTCATATGATTATTCTTTTATGTTACTAATTGAATTTAATGGCTGATTATATTTTCTTGAATATAGTTTTTTCTTATTCTATTAGGGATATGTCATTTGATTGTTCCAATTAGAGGAACAAATGATAATTGGGAATTTAATTCACGCGCAAAGTGGTATTCAAAAATTATTTAAAAGCTAATAAGATGTATTAGATTCCTAGGTATAGTTATTAATTATATAATTGAAATCTATGACGTTCATCTAGAGTCTACAGATATGGAGTTATTAATTCACTAAGGGTCCATTTGGATAGGCTTTTTTAAAAAAAATGTTTTTTTTAGTGCTTATTTTTTAAGCTCTAAATTGGAGCTTAAAAAAAAACAGCACTTCAGCTTTTTTTTGTGACCTTTGTTTTTTCAAAAAAAATATCATCTAAACACATAAATTAATTTAAAAAGATTTTTTTTTTTTGCATTAAAAAAGTGATTTTTTTCCTCAAAAAATCCCATCCAAATGGGCCCTAAGTTCTAAACATGAAAAACTCTAGACTAACATGAACCTAACATATATAATTACCTTTATATCAAAAAAAAAACATATATAATTACCTCTTAAATAATGTTAAATACCACTTAAATTCTCAATTATAATTTGTCCCTCTAATAAGAATAATCAAACAATATACCCTAACAGAATAACCAAACCTTATATTCAAGAAAATATAATCAGCCATGAAATTCATTAGTCACACAGAAGAATAACAATGAGGAAACTGAAATTGTGGATTAAGAATTGCAAATCATAAATATTTAAGAAATTCACAAAAGCTTAATCATAGAGATTATCCAAATGGAAATCAAAGTCTTGAAAATATAAATGCAATCCTAGTACTAGGAAATCATAAGCACAAGAAAGGATTAAATTAAATAACAACTCCCAATTAAAAAACATAAAACTCAAGCCACAAGATCCAAAGAAAGAGGACATGCCACCCATGGTGATGGACTTGGAAAGAAGCCTTGGGGCTCTTTTATGGCCTTATTGATGAATCTTTATCTTTTTCATGTATTTGAATTTGTGCTTTGGATAAATGATGATGAGATGGCCTGATTTCTTGGAAAAGATATTAAAAAGATGATAATTTAGCCCTTGATATTTAGAGAGATAATGGCACTTGCGTTTTACTCTAAATATATTCATATTTGATGAAAGGATCAAGCCATTAACAATAGTTCAAGGCAAGGCATTCCTATCATCATCGAGTACTCACAAACATCCTTCAAACAGTTGCTTAGTCAAAAATATCATGTATAGTTTTAAAACCTGTACTAAGAAGAAGACCCATGAAGCATTTCTTCCACGGCTTCCTCTCAATCCTTCCTTCTTCATCTTCATTTTCACTCTTCAACTTCACAAAGTTGGATCTAAGCTGATTATTTTTGGTATGTTAGCAGTGAATCCCCATTTCCGACATAAACTCTGCTATGTCCACACACCTTATATGCGCCTTCACTAACATCAATCCCTCCACTTATGAGATTTCCATTGCCAAATCTGACCAATAATATTTCTCTACCTTCACCAACATCGTCAAGCACAAGAACCCATCGATCGTCACTCTTATCACAATATGGAACGGACAGCTTGAAACTGCATAGGGTATTTTGGGCAAATCGGCCAACAATTCATTCCTTTCTTTGATGCTCCGAAATGCTTCTTCGGGAAAACCTTTCATTCATTCCTCCATGAAGACAGCTAGACGACATGAGTTTCAGGGCATTGACTTGTTTTAGCTTTGGCCTCAAGCAGAATCAGACATGACCAACTTGGGAATTCTACTTCATGAATGGCGACCTGCTGGGGATTCTGAGACCAGAAACTTTGGAAAATTGTCGTTGATATTGAGTATGGGTCTTCATTCATTGCCCACTGATTTTGAGAATTTGAGCTACCCTGTTGATTCCTTGGCGAAGAATTTGAACTGGGATCATATTCTGGCTTATGATTATCATCTACCTTCGCTGGAGAATTTCACACATCCTCATGCTGCTCTGTTTGATCCTATGAGCCAAGTGAATACTGATTTTGGTATAAGGAAATGATTGAGCATTCCTTCTAACAAGCTGCTTCTGGGATTTCCTTACCATGGCTACGCTTGGGCATTAGATAATTCCAAGCAAACTGCCATTGGTGCTCCATCGTGGGGGTCCGGCTGTGACACAAGATGGGGCGATGAGCTATAAGTATATCAAGTGGTATGCTCAGACTATAATTATACCAAAAAACCAAAAATGAATCAGCGACTCAAGTGGAGTGATTGACATTTAAATCTCAAGTTCGATAAGTTAAAAATAAAAGTATGTGGCATGTTTTAATCCTATATTTATGTATTAGTCAACCAGTCAATTTAATTTTCATCTACCAAGTACTCATTTCTACATCTGTCCATGACAAAATGCTTATATGCTCATATTTAATCAAAAACAAAAATGACTTCAACTAAAGATGAAGCTTTCTATTTCCTACAAAACAAAAAATTTTGCAAATATAGAATTTTGCGATAACCTCCTATGCTTACAAGCCAAGCAAATAGCCAAACAAGTTCTTTGTACTACCTTATGTTCATTGATAATTGGGGTTGATTAACACAAACTAGCACTCTAACAATATAATATTCCAATATGGTCATGAATGAAAGACAACTTAAATTTCATAAATAAGCTAAATTGGCTAACCTGGTCAATCAAACCACCTGTTGGGAGATGGGATCCTCTACTCGTCAGCTACATCGAAAGAAGATAGTTAAATAAAGTTTCTTTATATTCATGCCAAGTTGGATTGTTCTTGGAAGTTTGCTTGTCTGATCCCAAGAGCAACCGTATGTAAATTTTATAACTTTTGTTTCATCACCCCTAGAATGAGCAAAGGCCTACCTGAAATTTAATGTAAGGAAATCAATGTTGATCTAAATAAAGTATCATGTGTTGCATTTAGTCCAAAATCAAAGGAGGGGAAAAACTTAAAACTATGTGCAACCATATAATCAAGCATAAATTACTTCCAATAGGAGTTTACTTTGCACCGAAACATGCCTTATTACAACTGAATAGAATTCTCCATAAACCAATCAAACTACTACAGCTCAAAAAGGCCAGCTTCGGTGACTTTATAAATCTCAATTCTTAAGTCTATTCCCATCCCTATTTCTGGCCAAAATTTAATTAAAATATTCACGTCAAACGGTGCAATTTCAAGTAAAATGTTAAAATATATAATTGCATAAATTGCCCCGCCCCTTGGAATCTGGCAAATGAGGCTACCGTTCATTCAGTTCAGAATTTAAAATTTCAAACGGCAAGCTTGATTACGAATATTTATTCCAATGGATCAAACAAACACTAAAGGGTCACCATGAAAGGCCTTGTCCAGTTCTTTCAAGGTAAAACAACCAATTTCTGCAGATGATGAGATGACAGCTATAACTAATAACTTAATTCATATATTTTAGTAGATTATATTCATGGATAAACTCCTCAGGCCAAGTAGAAAATACATGTCATGTCATGCAACAATTCTGAAGAATTCATACCTCGTTGGTCTTTATATAGAGACTTCAAGAAGCTCACCTTGTCCATCGACTCAAAACTCCGCAGCCAAACCATGGCGGCAACAATAAGCTTTGTGAAGTTCCTTCTTATCGTAGTTCTCTTGGCAGTGACCTCCAGAAGCACGACCGCGTTATCGAATTCACCTTCAGTGGTGAAAGCTGCTTACTGGTTTGAACAATCAATCTTCCCTGCTTCAGCCATAACATCAATTTTTTCGATTAACCAAAAAAAAAAAAAACAGAGAGAATCATCTATATCACTTTGGTCCGTTTTGAATTACTTTGGTCACTGAGTCAATTTATTAAGTTTGTTCCTTTACTAAACTTTATTTATTAGCCACATTACTATTCTTTTATAATTATATATTTGATAAATTTTGAATGCTATATATCTCTGTTTACATTTATATTACTTATGACCTCATCATCTATACCACTTAGCCTAATTCTATCGTCATAAGCCGAAAAGACCTCTTGATTTTAGAATGCATAAATATGTATATGTAGTGGTATAGTTAGAATTTTGACAGATCCATGATAAAGCCCAACCTGGGATGGTTTGAGGGAAAGAGCCCATAAAAAGATGAGATGAGTGAAATAAATATGTCCTTGAGAGATTTTATTCTACTATTATATTTATTTTTCCTAATTGTGTTCATAATGATCTCCTAATATTATTATTATATGACTTTTTCTAATTTGAAGAATGTGATCAAGAAAACACATCATTTTTGTGATTGAATATAATTGATTTCTTTAATTGCAAATATCTATATCCTGAGATAATACTATGATCTATAACTTTACCTAAGAGTGTAAAGATATAAGAGTGAGAGAATTTGATATGTCCCTATTTTATTTTATATGTTTATATATTTTATTATATATGCTTATATCTATTTATGATATTTTATCATTGCCATTGTGCTTAAATGTAAGTATTTTGATTATTTTGAATTAGAAGGCATTGCACAAATGAAATACTAAAAATGGTGAAATTGTCATATTTTAATCTCCTTAGATTAAACTGATTTGTACGAAAGTATTGATGGCAGTGTTTATTGTAAAGAAATTAAGGAATTAAAGTTAAAAAGACAAACAATCACAAAAAAGAAAGTCAAAATGCGAATAGAAAAATGATCCATGAAAAAGAAGACCTTTTTTTTTTGGATACAGGAAAAAGTTTTGGAGGGTTCGGCATCAGTCCCTCACCAAGGCCAGGGCACGGCCCCGGGCTCTATGAGCACTTATTGGGGACTTACGAGATCGCTTACCAAAGGAGTCCCAGCGACGGCAGAGAAGATCGAACCCAGGACCCAAGGCCCTAGTCCTGGATCTCTTACCATCTATGCCAACTCACATTGGCATGAAAAAGAAGACCTTAATACTGCTTTTGAGCCAAATTACATCATGATTAAGGCCCATATGTGTTAACTTATCATTTATACCCCCTAAATGCCTATAACCACTACTTAAAGCCCAAATGCATGTCTTTTATGATCCATGAAGGGCTAAAATGTGGCCACTTACAAATTAATGAAAATTAGGAAGATGATTTCACAAGGTTACCTCCTCCCCAAATCATAAGTGACACTTCATTAATGATCATTAATGAAGGGCATAAAGGTCATTTTACATTGTTTCTTCTCCCACAAGCTATGATATAGCGAAACTTCAGGAGATGAAGACAAGCCTTAGCACGCCAAGTTGTCACATGTCATCATGAGAATTAATTAGAGATAATTCATTAGAAAATCCAAAAGATATTATCAAATATCAATTCTCATAATGTCAGTATCTTCATAATCTTAAAGGATAGAATTAATTCAAAAAGTGGTTTCTTTCTAATAATTATATCTTTTTATACCTTGGGAATTAAATTAAATTTTTTTTCCTCAAATATATTCAAAGAAAAACGCTGGTGACATTATTTCTCCAAATATCAAGAGCCAAATTATCACATTCCCAATATCTTTTTTAAGATATCATGCCAATCTCATCATCCTTTATCCAAAGCTCAAATTAAAATGCAAGAAAAAGATAAAGATTCAACAACAAGTGACATGAATAAAGCTATAGAAGGGACCCTGAGACTTCATTCTAAGGGTGTAACCCCACACCATACCTATTTTCTTCTTCCATCACCATGTGTGGCTAGTCCTTCTTGAGGATGGATCTTATGCCATGTTTAGTTTAATCTTTTCTTGTATTTTATGGTTTCTTAGTTCGAGGATTTAATTTCTATTTTTAAGACTTTGATTTCCCTTTGGATAACCTCTATGGTTAAGCTTTTGTGAATTTTATGAACAATCATGATTTGTAGTTCTTAATCCATAATTTCAACTTCCTCATATGATTATTCTTTTGTTACTAATTGAATTTAATGGTTGATTATATTTTCTTGAATATAGTTTTTTCTTATTCTGTTAGGGGTATGTCATTTGATTGTTCCAATTAGAGGAACAAATGATAATTGGGAATTTAATTCACGCGTAAAGTGGTATTTAAATATCATTTAAAAGCTAATTAGATGTATTAGATTTCTAGGTATAAGTATTAATTATATAATTGAAATCTATGACGTTCATCTAGAGTCTACAAATATGGAATTATTAATTCATTAAGAGCCCATTTAAATGGGCTTTTTAAAAAAAATGCTTTTTTTAAGTACTTATTTTTTAAGCTCCAAATTGGAGCTTTTTAAAAAAAAAAACAGCACTTTGGCTTTTTTTTTTGTTTTTTGTAACCTTTGTTTTTTCAAAAAAATATCATCTAAACACATAAATTAATTAGAAAGCTTTTTTTTTTTTGCATTAAAAAAATGCTTTTTTCTCAAAAAATCCCATCCAAATAGGCCCTAAGTTCTAAACATGAAAAATTCTAGACTAACATGAACCTTTTTTTTTATCAATAGACTAACATGAACCTAACAAATATAATTACCTCTTAAATAATCGTTAAATACCACTTAGCATATGAATTAAATTCTCAATTATAATTTGTCCCTCTAATAAGAATAATCAAACAATATACCCTAACAGAATAACCAAACTTTATATTCAAGAAAATATAATCAGCCATGAAATTCAGTTAGTCACACAGAAGAATAACAATGAGGAAACTGAAATTGTGGATTAAGAATTGCAAATCATAATTGTTTAAGAAATTCACAAAAGCTTAATCATAGAGATTATCCAAACGGAAATCAAAGTCTTGAAAATATAAATGCAATCCTAGTACCAGGAAATCATAAGCACAAGAAAGGATTAAATTAAATAACAACTCCCCATTAAAAAACATAAAACTCAAGTCACAAGATCCAAATAAAGAGTAAAAGCCACCCATGGTGATGGACTTGGAATGAAGCCTTGGGGCTCTTTTATGGCCTTATTGATGAATCTATCTTTTTCATGTATTTGAATTTGTGCTTTGGATAAATGATGATGAGATGGCCTGATTTCTTGGAAAAGATATTAAAAAGATGATAATTTGGCCCTTAATATTAGAGAGATAATGGCACTTGCGTTTTTCTCTAAATATATTCATATTTGATGAAAGGATCAAGCCATTAACAATAGTTCAAGGCAAGGCATTTCCATCATCATTGAGTACTCACAAACATTCTTCAAACGGTTGCTTAGTCAAAAATATCATGTATAGTTTTAAAACCTGTACTAAGAAGAAGACCCATGAAGCATTTCTCCCACGGCTTCCTCTCAATCCTTCCTTCTTCATCTTCATTTTCACTCTTCAACTTCACAAAGTTGGATCTAAGCTGGTTATTTTTGGTATGTTAGCAACGAATCCCCATTTCCGACATAAACTCTGCTGTGTTCACACACCTTATATGCGCCTTAGCTAGCATCAATCCCTCCACTTATGAGATTTCCATTGCCAAATCTGACCCATAATATTTCTCCACCTTCACCAACATCGTCAAGCACAAGAACCCATCGATCGTCACTCTTATCACAGTATGGAACAGACAGCCTGAAACTGCACAGGGTATTTTGGGCAAATCGACCAACAATTCGTTCCTTTTTTTGATGCTCAGAAACGCTTCTTCGAGAAAGTCTTTCATTCAGTCCTCCATAAAGACAGTTAGACGACATGGGTTTCAAGGCATTGACTTGTTTTAGCTTTGGCCTCAAGCAGAATCAGACATGACCAACTTGGGAATTCTGCTTCAAGAATGGCGACCTGCTGGGGATTCTGAGATCAGAAACTCTGGAAAATTTTCATTGAAATTGAGTATGGGTCTTCATTAATTGCCCACTGATTTTGAGAATTTGAGCTAACCTGTTGATTCCTTGGCGAAGAATTTGAACTGAGGTCATATTCTGGATTATGATTATCATCTCCCTTCACTGGAGAATTTCACACATCCTCATGCTGCTCTGTTTGATCCTGTGAGCCAAGTGAATACTGATTTTGGTATAAGGAAATGATTGAGCACAGGGATTCCTTCTAACAAGCTGCTTCTGGGATTTCCTTACCATGGCTACGCTTGGGCATTAGATAATCCCAAGCAAACTGCCATTGGTGCTCCATCATGGGGGTCCGGCTGTGACACAAGATGAGGCGATGAGCTATAAGTATATCAAGTGGTATGCTCGAACTATAATTATACCAAAAATGAATCAGAGACTCAAGTGGAGTGATTGACATTTAAATCTCAAGTTTGATAAGTTAAAAATAAAGAGTAAAGTATTTCTCCCATCATTGGAGATAAGTTTACTGAAACACCCTTCATTAATTCACCTGAAATTATAATCACACCCTTCATTAATTTAAAACGACGTAGTTTTTGGGTCAATGGAGATAACTCTATCTCCAATGACTGGAGAAATACTTTTCCCAAAAATAAAAGTATGTGGCATGTTTTAATCCTATATTTCTGTATTAGTCAACCAGTCAATTTAATTTTCATCTACCAAGTACTCACTTCTAGATCTGTCCATGACAAAATGCTTATATGCTCATATTTCATCAAAAACAAAAATGACTTCAACTAAAGCTGAACCTACCTATTTCCTACAAAACAAAAATTTTTGCAAATGTAGAATTTTGCGATAACCTCCTATGCTTACAAGCCAAGTAAATAGCCGAACAAGTTCTTTGTACTACCTTATGTTCATTGATAATTGGGGTTGATTAACACAAACTAGTACTCTAACAATATAATATTCTAATATGACCATGAATGAAAGACAACTTAAATTTCATAAATAAGCTGAATTGGCTAACCTAGTCAATCAAATCACCTGTTGGGAGATGGGTCCTCTACTCGTCAGCTACATCGAAAGAAGATAGTTAAATAAAGTGTCACACCCCGAAAACCAGCAGTGTGACCAATACGAAAAATGAGGGAGAAACTACCCTCCCCAAACCGTAAGACCACAACCAAACCTGCCAAATACCATAACCTCCATAACACAGTTACTACTTTAGATTGAACCATCTCATACTAGAATACCCAAAATAATTAACAGTACAATATTTGGAGCTCCGCTCCCTCCATACTTATTGAATACATATTTTGAACCAAAAATAAGGACAGGGATCCTGCCTAAGGTCTACGTGGAGCATCTAACCTTTTTACAACAGTACAAACATGCAAAAATATTTACATCACATAGAGGCTCTATGAAAGAAATGAGCCAGCAACTTCAAATTCCAAGAAGCTTTCAAAGCTCGGCCGCAGGCCCGACGTCAGCAGTATTATCTGAACCAAGCAAATTTTCCGGTGAATAACATCCCATTCAGAAAATAAATAAGTACAAAAGTAAACAGTTTAAACATGAATTCTTTGGTAATAATGGTTTCGGCAATGCATAACAGTTTCATATCAAGCGAATATATTTGGAAGCAAAACTGTAGATAAGAACAAAAGTCAAGTACTTTGAAATATGAAATCAATCATCTCGTTTGCAAAATCCAAATAAAAACAAAAATTCTTAAAACCAAATCAACATAGGACCTGTACAGAACCAATAACAAGCGTGGACACACAGTCCACGAGGGTAAATAACCAAGCGCAGCTTAAAGCTACGAAACAAGCGTGGCCACACAGTCCACGAGGGTAAATAACCAAGTGCAGCTTAAAGCCACAAAAACAAGCGCAGCTCAAGGCTACGAATCAAGCGCAGGTACTAGACCCACGAAGAACAAGCGTGAGAACAAATCTCACGAATAACAAGCGAGCTCGAGATTAACCATGGTGCACCAAGGACTAACAGTACTGCTGTTAGTAACCAGCGTTCTGTATTCGGCCCTTTCAAAAACATTTTCTAGCACGCATGGGGTTGGTTCATCAAAGTACAAAGAGTTTTGCCTTCAAATAATAGCAATTCCGTTTCAACTTTATTGTCAAATCCCCAGCATGAATTTTCACAAACAACATTTCAAGCTTTCCTTAAATTCAAAGATATCACCAACATCCTTTTCTGATTTCAAAGACCCACATAGACCAGTTTCAAACTAACAAGATCAGCTCAATAAAAAGTTTACTAAAAATATCCCAAAACTCTCTTTATCATTCATATGCATAACCATGAATAAGGTTACAAAGTAATTGAAGAAAATACGTAATAACCAATAAGATCACCAGTCTTTGCTCATGTGATTCCAATAAG
Source organism: Acacia crassicarpa (assembly GCA_034222035.1). NCBI lineage: Eukaryota > Viridiplantae > Streptophyta > Magnoliopsida > Fabales > Fabaceae > Acacia > Acacia crassicarpa. Next base: position 29,827,034 of record JAWXYG010000008.1, on the reverse strand, counting down.
AAAATGTAACAAATATGATAAACTTCCCTTTTTTAAAACATGCTCTTTAATATGTGATGAGCATAAAAAGATAATAAGTAATAAAAATATTATTAATAAAATTTGTAATGAGAAAAACATCACTTATGAAAATTCAATGGGACGTTATTCACGCACCTATCGGACTTACGCTACGCTTCCTTTTTCCAACTTATCGATCTCCACACAATTTATTTCATCCTCCCCTAACACCCAACAAATACACCAATTAAACCCTGCACAAGATTCGCTATATTCACATACAATTGACATCTACTTCATACCCTTATGAATTTCCTAATGTCATTTACTAAGCTTCATTTAATCCCTACCAACATCAATCATAAAGCCACAAGCAACAGAAACTCCTTATTTCATGTGCAAATATATGAACATCAGCAAGCAGGGCATGCCACATCCAACAAAAATATTTAAACTTCCATCTAAGGCATTGATTTGCTTGACAAGCCCACATCCAGCGCACACATAAGCCCATGCATGAATCTGATTCCCAACAACACTCTCCAAACATGGTAAAAAGAACTAAGTAGATCAAAGATTCATGGATTGCATGAGTTCCGCCCCTTACCTTAAATCAGCGACAAAGAAGAAACAGAAACTCCAAAAGATTCGGGCAGCAGATCAGAACGAACCCACGCAAAACAACCCAGAAGCTCTCTCTTCACAAAACTCCTTCCACCAAGCAAAACAGCCTTCAAACTATCCCATTCCCATAGTCAGCCGACAGAGATGGACTGATTCTTTACAACCCTAAATTCAACAACACAGAAATCATTAAGCTAGCGACACCGGGAAAGCAAAACAGAACAGAAAAGTCGAACAGCAGCAGCAACCAAACCCACACCGGAAAAGAAGGCACCGGCGGTGCTCGGCTGTGCGACGGCGGCAGCAACCCAGAAGAACGACGGAGGGAAGAGGTCGGACACCAAAGCTAGGGTTAGATCTCCAAAAATCGCAAAGCTTCGATGTCTCCCTCTGATTGCAATCATCCGAAACGTTAATAAGGAAAAGGATTTTAAAAAAAACTCATCCCCTTCTCCCACACGTTTTAATTTTTACTCTATTCACCAAGGGCATTTTGGTAAATCAACCGGTCCATTTCCCTTATAATATATTCTTCTTTCTTTTTCTTTTTTTTTTTCCGGGCTGTTACATAAAGTTTCTTTATATTCATGCCAAGTTGGATTGTTCTTGGAAGTTTGCTTGTCTGATCCCAAGAGCAACCGTATGTAAATTTTATAACTTTTGTTCCATCACCCCTAGAATGAGCAAAGGCCAACCTGAAATTTAATGTAAGGAAATCAATGTTGATCTAAATAAGTATCATGTGTTGCATTTAGTCCAAAATCAAAGGAGGGGAAAAAATTAAAACTGTGTGCAACCATATAATCAAGCATAAATTACTTCCAATAGGAGTTTACTTTGCACCGAAACATGCCTTCTAACAACTGAATAGAATTCTCCATAAACCAATCAAACTACAACAGCTCAAAAAGGCCAGCTTCGGTGGTTTTATAAATCTTGATTCTTAAGTCTATTCCCATCCCTATTTCTGGCCAAAATTTAATTAAAATATTCATGTCAACCGGTGCAATTTCAAGTAAAATGTTAAAATATATACTTGCATAAATTGCTCCGCCCCTTGGAATCTGGCAAATGCGGCTATTGGGCCGTTCATTCAGTTCAGAATTTAAAATTTCAAACGGCAAGTTTGATTACGAATATTTGTTCCAATGGATCAAACAAACACTAAAGGGTCACCATGAAAGGCCTTGTCCAGTTCTTTCAAGGTAAAACAACCAATTTCTGCAGATGATGAGATGACAGCTATAACTAATAACTTAATTCATATATTTTAGTAGATTATATTCATGGATAAACTCCTCAGGCCAAGTAGAAAATACATGTCATGTCATGCAACAATTCTGAAGAATTCATACCTCGTTGGTCTTTATATAGAGACTTCAAGAAGCTCACCTTGTCCATCGACTCAAAACTCCGCAGCCAAACCATGGCGGCAACAATAAGCTTTGTGAAGTTCCTTCTTATCGTAGTTCTCTTGGCAGTGACCTCCAGAAGCACGACCGCGTTATCGAATTCACCTTCAGTGGTGAAAGCTGCTTACTGGTTTGAGCAATCAATCTTCCCTGCTTCAGCCATAAACTCATCATTATACACTCACATCTACTACGCTTTCCTTGTACCGAACAACATCACCTACGAATTACAAGTTTCTAATTCAACAGCCGAAAGCCTCTCAAGATTCACGAGTAGCCTCAGCACCAAAACTCCTCCCCTAAAAACCCTCCTCTCCATCGGCGGAGCAAGCAGTGATCCTGCTGTGTTTGCTCAAATCGCCTCTAACCTTATTTCGCGGAAAAACTTCATCAATTCTACCATTGAAGTAGCAAGAAATTTCGGCTTCGATGGGCTGGACCTAGATTGGGAATTCCCGCAAAATTCCACAGAAATGGAAAACTTAGATCTACTGCTCCAAGACTGGCGAAACGCAATTCTCAACGACGCCAAAAGAAGAAGCCAACTGCCGCTGCTTCTCACCGGCGCCGTGTACTTCGCCGTCGATTTCTTCCTATCCACCACCAGCCGCCCGTACCCGGTGGCTTCCATCAACAACAACATGGACTGGATCAACGTAATGTTTTACGATTATCACGGGTCGTGGGGAAACGATACTGGGCCTTTAGCTTCATTGTTCGACCCGAAAAGCAACGTAAGCACCCAATACGGGCTTAATTCATGGGTCCAGGCTGGGCTTTACCCAAACAAGATTACGATGGGCATACCTCTCTATGGCAGAACGTGGGAGCTCAAGGACCCGAATGTGCATGGATTCGGGGCGCCGGCTGTTGGGGCGGGCCCAGGGAACGGTGCAATGGCGTACCTCCAAGTGGCGGAGTTTAACAGGCAAACAGGTGCCACGGTGGTGCATGACGTGGACACAGTGTCTGTGTATTCTTATTCTGGAACCTCTTGGATTAGTTACGATGATGACCTAACTGTAACAGCAAAGATAAGCTTTGCTCAGGCTTTTGGGCTTCGTGGGTATTTCTTCTGGGCCGCTGGTTTTGATGGTAACGGTACAATCTCCAGCCGAGGTAAATATTTATTTTCTGTTAAAAAAATATTAATATTTATGTAAGTTATGTTTTTTGGGAAAAATCCCTGAAAAATGAATTTTAAAATTTTTAAAGGAAAAAAAATGTGCTCCAAAGATTCAAATACCATAAAAGTGTGAAGGCCTGATTTTTTTCTTTTCAAAATTAAATGGAAATGATATAAATATCCTTATGAATTTAAAAAAACGTGCTCTTTTTCTTTTTTTTTTTTAATAAGAGTGATCATATCAGATAAGATTTTAACAAATTCTGATGATGGCCCACCACGTCTACTTTTACCCAATACACCGTTTTATTTCTTTATTTAATTCAACATGGAAACCATACTGTATCAAAAAAAAAACATGGAAACCATTTGATACTAACTTATTTTTAAATTTAAAATATACTTTATTTAATTCTAATTTCAAAATATTGATTTTCAAATATGCACAGCTTCGAAGGCTTGGATGGGGGATAAATGCAAGTGCATCAACGGCTGACTCACATTAATTAATGTTTCTTTCAATTAATTCATTTTGAGGGGGAAAAAAATCAATGAGAATTTTTCAAATGTAATATGTTAGTCACAGCGATTTAGCTCTACCAGCATCAAGCATCTTTTTATTCTTGACTTAGCCAAGAAATTATGATTTTTGGGTTACTTTCTTTAGATGAATGATGACAAAAGAAATAAAATAGGCTCATTCATTCTCCTCTCTCTCTCTCTCTCTCTCTCTCCCCCCCCCCCCCCTTTTTTCTTTTTATTTAATTTATACATTTTTTTCAAGCTTTGCTGATTTACTCCATATTAAAGCTTAAATTTTGACTCATTCAAGGTTTGCTCTATTTTTTGATGCTATATTAGTTGTTCGGTTACTTTAATATAATTGAAATCACAGATCCTATTTTTCAAATGAGTTAATGTACTCTGCGATAAAACCAAGTTATATATCCTTGCCCACGAATTAGAACAAACAGTAAAATAACAGCAATAGGCAAACCGAAATATGACATAATTGGCTAAAGTGTCGATCTTCACCCAAAAAGAAAGAGATTTGATATCTGTTGATCGATGTAAAGGTCTCATTAGTAGGCGACAAAGTATCTTTGTAAACGCTCTTTAAACATAGAGGTGTGACTTTTATCCCTCAATCCTCATAAACTTTTATGTGTAAAAAAAAAACAACAACAATAGCAATAATTTGTAAAGAGCAAACATGGCTTGGCTGATAGAAATAACAAATCATTCTAAGTTTTTACTTAAGCTTCTGAGTTGATCGGTAAAAATGTCAGAGGAAGAGCAAATCTAAGTTATACACATGAAGATACAAAATACTTTCTTCAGTTCTATGGCTCTATAAGCAAATTGATGTGCTTATTTTGTTTTTAAATATAGAACTTCCACATATTTTGTCTCTCAAACTAATCAATTTTTAAAATTATTTTATTGATTGCACTTATTTAAGAGATTTTATCAATGCAGATAGTTTTTCAAAGTGAATAATCAAAACGGGTATTTTTAAAAAAATATATATAAATAATTAAGAGTTATCGTATAAATTTAGCAATAAACTATTTTTATATGGGTAACTAACACAATGAACTATTTTCGGGTGTAGAATTGACATAATCAATTTTTTTTGTAACATATATAGTAACATGGTTAACTTTTATTACTTTTTGTACTGTGGGTCCTACCACTCTTCACACTCTCTATTATTTTAATTATTTTTAGAAGGGTAAATGCGCACATTTAGCAATAAACTGTTTTACTATGAACACCCAACAGAGTTCTCTTTTGTTGGGTTCCAAAGTATATGTAAACATTTTATGTCTTATAAATATATTTATTTGTCTCATAAATATTTTTATTGTCTTGTAAATGGTCATATTTGTCCTCTAAAGGGATTCAAAAGAATCCAGAAGAAATTTTTAGTCATTCACATATTTGTCTTGTAATTTTTTAACCCCCTAGATTTTTTTTTAAAATTAATTTATTTGTTTTGTGAATACCTTATTTGTCTTGTAAATGTTGTTATAAAAAAAAATGAAGTAAGGGGATTATTCTCTTTTCACTAACAAAACCTAATTTCATTTTGATCAAAGGGAATACAATGAAATTTTATAGTCTTTTGGAGGTTGGCTGAAATAAAATTGCTTACTTGAGATTTAAGTGATATTTTTCATTTAAAAAGGCACATATTTCTAATAATATACCAAAATGATAGAGTAAAAAAATTGGTGGAACCCATATTGCAAAAAGAACTTAACAATATCCTATATATACTACAAAAATAAATTGATTATGTCTATTTTTGGGCCCAAAAATAGTTAATTAGTGTAACACCCGTCCTACATACCCTTTTTACTACATACACAAAAGTATCCATTGCTAGTACATTAAGGGGGCTAATTCAAATATGCATATTCTTACAAATATTCTTAACGCACAAATAGTTTACAATTTAAAAGCATATATTTAACATAAGCAAAATCTTTTTTTGTCTTGATCTACTCGTTGCAGTCACTTTCTCCGTCTTTGAGCTTCTTGCTTGTGCTGTAAATTTGACTATTTAAAAAAGGCTAGGATTCAAAAGAATCCTAGAAGTGACAGTTAATCACTTACGTAAAATGCATATACTAAATATAGTAATCAACTATTAAACACATTCAACATTCAGAAATACACATGATATGCAATATTGACTATAACCATAGGACTTATCAGTCAATTACCACGACACTAGGAATTCAATTGAGGCTCTTCCTTTCTCATCCAAATTCTTAATAGGCTTCGCGACCCAATGGCCTACTAGGCCCTACTGCCTATCTTATGTTCACAACACAAATACACAATGGTTCACACATGCATATAAATGCATACATAGTACGTGAGATGAAAGTTACTACCTTGAAGCTTTTCCAACTTTTGATCTTGTTCCTAGTCTCTTGAGTATCATCAACAGATATCAAATCCTATAAATAATATTCATAGACGGACGAGTTATTACTTATCCAAGTTCTTAATATCTTAAGATACTAGGGTTGGTTATCTTTAATATTAATGCACTAAGTCCAAGATTCTTAAAAACGAGTTTTTACCTGAAAATGAAAGGAGAATGAAAAAGCATAAAACGTAAAATCGTAAAAAAATCGTAAAAACTTAAAAGTGTTTGGAAAATTAATAAAATCGTTTTAATGAAAAAAAAATCGTAAAAACGTAAAATTGTAGTGATAAAACGAGTTTTAAAGAACCATAACTAAGCCCAATGTGTAGTTAATAGGCCTACACTAACTCTAAGTGGTTATATTAACCTTTGAAAGTTAACTTGATTAACAATTACCCTCACTTTCTTATTCTTATTATTATTATTATTAGGGTTAAGGTGCAAAAATACATATGTTCTTTTCTCCGAGAAGCGCCCAGTAGCAAGTGCTTTTTTTCAAATGCAAAAGTGACTATCTGGTTACATATTAAGTTCAAAAATACCGTTTGATCGTTAAATTTGACTTTTTTTGCTGACTGGATAATGACGTGGCATTTTAAAGGTGCAAAAATACACATGTGGTTTGTCAAAAAGAGCGTCGAACACCAAATTCTTTTTTTAATTTAATAATTTTATTTTAATTACTACCGAGTGCTGAAAAGATATTCAGGATACTGACCTGTATTTAAAAAAATACTCCATGATCTTGAAAAAATATTCTAAGATCTAAAAAAATATTTCAGGGTACTGACTAGTACTAAAAAGATACTTTGAGAATACTCTCTGGTACAAAAAAAATATTTTATGATCTTGAAAAATTATTTTAGAATTTTAAAAAACTATGCTGAAGTATATTTTTAGTACCAGTCAGTACTCTAAAATATTTTTTCATGATCTTAATATAATTTTTCAAGATTATGAAATTAGTCAGTATCCTTTTTAGTACTAGTCAATAGCTTAAATATTTTTTCTAGATCATAAAATAATTTTTCAAGATTATGAAGTATTTTTTTTGTACCAGTCAGTATCCTAAAAGTACTTTTTAGTACTAGTTAGTATCCTAAAATTTTTTTTCCAGTATCAGTCAGTATCCTTTTAGTACTAGTCAATATCTGAAATATTTTTTCAAGATCCTAAAATAATTTTTCAAGATTATGAAGTATGTTTTCTGTACTAGTCATGTAACACCCCCAAATTTCTAACAATTATAATAACATAAAATTGCAATAATTTTTATGAATAAATACTGAAATTCAAAATAACCAAAACTTGGGAAGTGTTACCGCCGCACTTATACTGAGACAAGTGCAAGGCTACTTTATTACATTAACTTAAATCCAAACTTAAATAAAAATGTCTTATTCAAAGCGTAAAATAAAATAAAATAAACTAGCTAGAATTGCTCATTGCTCTTCCTCACTTCTCACTGCTAGCCCCAACAGCCCAACTTTGAAACCTATTTCACTGAAAATCTGCTCCCCCGAAGGATCATCACAGCCCAGAACACAAACATCAGCAAAAGCTGGTAATCCTAATAAACATAGAAAATAATAATAATAATAATAATAATAATATTCACATGATGATAAGAAAGAAAAATACCATATACATATATATAATTTAAAATATCAATTTCAATACTCATCATATCTATATATTCTCATCGAATCAAATATCATTCATTATTTTTATTAATTTCATTTGGACCCGGAAACCTGCCAGTCCATTTAGTTTAGTGGGAAGAGAACCATGATAGACCCGGAAACCTGCCAGTTTACCCTGTGACCCGGAAACCTGCCAGTCACAAATCATCAAATTGGCCATATCACAATAAAACAATTCGTCCTAATGTGCACACCTCTTCCCAAAGCTGCTACTAGTGTCCCGGAAACCTGCTAGACACCACTTTGGGAAGAACGGGTATAATCAAGTTCACATCAAATAATATATCGAGACATAAAGCCTACGAGTTGTGTTCATCACTTTGGGGGTACCATCCCGAAGCTATCCTCCCACTGTTAAATTATTTTAATTACACTCATATAATAAATGGATTTCTCAATAAATAAATATATATATATATATACACACACAGTTCCATGATATTCAAAAAGAAAAATCTTAATTTATACTTATCTAAGTTAATAACTTGGGTTGTTGGAAATTATGCCCTAGGGGCAATTCATTGTACTTTGGATATTTAAGTTATTTAAAGTATTCTCTTTTGTTATCATTTTCGTTTGCATGTTCGTATTGATAACTGCATCCCTGGATAATCTTATAGATTATCCTAAATGTCCCTGGTCGGTCATCTACACGGGAGTGAAGATGAAATAAGATCAGTATGACTTTGGTGAGGTATGGAGATACGAATCAAAGTCATGGGCACTTGTAAGAGTACAAGGTGCTGGACCGACCCACTATGAGAAAGCTGCATGGATTAAGTCATAAGCTTATCTCATGTATAACCGCGTCACGACACCCTATGACCTGAGACCATCATAGATTCCTACATGATGAGTCACTGGTCTTTGACCTAGTCAAAAGTCACCTTTGACCGGGTGATGATAAAGGCTGGGATCAGGATCAGTGGTTTTCATGCGGAGGAATGTGAATGGTTAAGATGGGATTTGTCCCTCACATATGTAGAGAGATAATGCTGGGCCCCTCGATGAGTGAGTCTTAGAAATGTATGGCCATACTGTGATGGAAAGGAGTTTCCATTTCACTTATTAGACTACTCGAGAATCGAGAAAGCATTGGTCAAGAAAAGGAAGTTGACATTATCCATGCCTCATCCTTGACCAAATTATCGCGTGACAAAAGGGACGTGACATGGTTGTACGATAGGTAGTATCGTGTCATCGATCCCCATGTGAATTGGGTAGTTGCAATGTCTTGCTAGAGGCCGCTTGCGACTTGTGGGCTGATACAGTGTTGGCCCACTGCCAATCTCATATGGGCCTGCAGGGTCGCACACAAGAATAATCCAACACGGGTGAAAGTGTCCAGGTTCATTGAATCTCAGATTAATCTGAGATTAAATGAATACTAAATTTGATCTAGGATTTATATATATATATATATATATATATATATATATATATATAATTCGAAATTAATATATATATATATATTATAAATTGATATTATAATATTATATATGATATTTGTTTAGTATTTAATTTATTTGATAAATTAAATATCTGAAACAAATAGAGATATTATATCTCATTTAATTTCGAATAAAGATATCGTATATCTGTTTAATATTAAATTGAGATATGGTATCTCAGATTTAATTAAATAGATAGATATCATATCTCGGATTTAATTTATGATGATAAATTAAATCAAAAGGCTTTAAATTTAGATTTGATTTAAATTCAAAACTCGGATTTCCAAATCTGGTTTTTAATATATTCAATTACATTTATGAGATAGATGTGATTGATATGTTGACCAGATTCAAAAATCCGAATTTCCAAAATTAATAAAGGATTAATTTTGGTTATATAATACGCCTATCGGGTTTAGAAAAACCTACGGGATTCTCAGTTGAGCGTATTCAGAAAAGCCGCGAGAAACCCTAGAGCAACTTGAGAGAGAGAGACGCACAAGAAGCGCTAGCACGCTGCTGCAACCGTGTTTTAGGGATTGTTCGTGTGGATACCAGTAGAGGAAGCCGATCCAAGAGTCGACTTCTGCTGATCGAAAGAACAAGACGCGGACGTGTTGATCGCCCACCTGATCAAAGAAACGAGACGCGGACGTGTTGTTCGAGAAGGTAGCCCACCTGATCAAAGGAACGGAACGCGGAATAGTTCAACACAAGGTATGATTCGGTTTCCTTAACTCTGATTTAAACGTCGTTGAGTGATCCTTCGGTAGGATTCGTAAGAAATTTTTAATCCGCTGCGTGTACGAATCCCAACAGGTTTGTGATAATTTCAAAAAAAATACATATGCTTGTGACAAAGAGAATTCGTCATAAAAATTCTGTGAATATATATGTATATATATATATGATAAGTTTCAATCACAAAAGCCGAAGCAACCAAAGCAACCTCGTGAGGTATGTATATTCAATGGTAATTCATCAATCTATATATATGTTTCAATTTCAAAAACCAAAACCTTCAAAGCTATCACGTATAGGCAAGTATATGCAATCATAAATGGATTTTGTAAAAAGCTTCTTCACACAATTCGAGATTAAAAGAGTGTATACATATAATTTAATCACTCATGCATTTACGTACAAAATAATATTCAAAGGTTGAATGATTTTATAAAAAAGTTGATTAGAATTATATAAAATATATTTTATATATAACAATCACATATGATATATTTAAGATATCAAAATTCATATGAAATTAACCTAAGACTCATGGGAATTAGGATTAGTAAAATAGGATGTAGAGAAAAAGAATAAGTTTAGGATTAGAAAAATAAGATGTAGAGAAAAAGAATAAGTTTAGGATTAGCAAAATAGGATGTAGAGAAGAAGAAGAAGCACGAGATGCAAGGTTGTTCTGGGGATTAGGATTACCTGGTCTCCGTTTTTGCTAGCCTCTTAGAAAAATAATTGACTCAGAGTAAGAATAGAAGAAGTAGTAGAAGAGAGTAGTAGAAGAGAGAAGATGAATATTCAGGGTTAGGCTGGACCTCTACTTATAACTTAAAACTAGGGTTTAGCTTTCTATCTTTTACTATTGTCAACTCATTAATAGGGTGTATTAAATAAAAAAATCAATCGACCATGATGTGAATTTAATATCATTAATATGGTATATTAAATTAAAAACTAATCAAGCTATGATGTGAATTTAATATCATTAATAGGGTATATTAAAATTAAAAATCAATCAATCATGGTGTGAATTCAATGTGATAGGGTATATCACATTAATTCAATCAATCATGATATGAATTAATGTGACTTGGTTGGCGGTAGTGGACTTATTACCTAAAAACAATCATGATCATCAATCAATCATAACGCGAATTTAATGTGATAGGGTATATCACATTAATTCAATCAATCATGATTTGAATTAATGTGACTTGGTTTTTCTTAGTGTATAAGCAAAAAATTCCTAAGGCAATTAAGACTAGAAATCTTTGGATCACCAAGACTAAATAAAATAAATGTGTTATTACTATTAACAATAACTATTGGGTTATTACTATTAATAAAAATCTGGGGTATTACAAGTCAGTACTCTGATATATATTTTTTTCAGTATCAGTCAGTATCCTTTTAGTACCGGTCAATACTTAAAATATTTTTTCAAGATCCTAAAATAATTTTAGTTGAAGTAAAATTATTAAATTAAAAAAATAATAATTTGGTGTTGGGCGCTCTTCTTAACAAACCACATGTGTATTTTTGTACCTTTGAAATGCCACGTCATCGTCCAGTCAACAAAAAAAGTCAAACTTAACGGTCAAACGATATTTTTGCACCTAATTTGAAACTACGTGTGTATTTTTGCACCTAAAAAAAGCACTTGCTACTGGGCGCTTCTCAAAGAAAAGCACATGTGTATTTTTACACCTTAACCCTTATTATTATTATTATTAGTATTATTTTGGTCAAACTTACTTTCTTATTTTCACATAAGCCTATGCTGTCGGAATTCTTACATAACTTTGAAAATCCATATCTTTATGCACAAATATCAAATTAGAATTATTCCAAAAGCTATGTGACCTTTATTAAGTCTACTTTTACTTTTAGGGAGAAATGTTTCCCACTACCACTTGTACTCACAAAAATCTATAATTCCCATTAAATTTTTCTAACCTCAAAAATTCATAATTTACGATCTAGTAACCCAAATGACACATATTATATATCAAATTAAATCTTGGAATGTCAACTACCATTATGGAAATTTTCATGGCCTCTCTACAAGATTTGATAATTCAAAAACTCTTCACGAGCAAACTGTATCCAGAAAACAAAATCTGGCGGTACTACTATTTTATCTTTAATTTTTGGATTTTCAATCCAACCCTTCTAAAATCAAGTTCACAGTGACCTATTCCACAGAATTTTATGTGTAGAATCCATTTCTAACCTCAAAAATACCAAAATCATATTCTTTTTCCAAGTTCTGGTTCTGGCCGAAATCCAAGATTCATTAAATGTAACACCCCCAAATTTCTAACAATTATAATAACATAAAATTTGCTATAATTTTTATGAATAAATACTGAAATTCAAAATAACCAAATTTGGGAAGTGCTACCGCCGTACTTGTACCGAGACAAGTGCAAGGTTACCTTATTACAACAACATAAACCCACACTTAAATAAAGAGTCTTATTCAAAGCGTAAAATAAAATAAGAAAAACTAACTAGAATTGTTCATTGTTCTTCCTCACTTCTCACTGCTAGCCCCAACAGACCAACCTTGAAACCTGTTTCACTGAAAATATGCTCCCCCGAAGGATCATCACAGCCCAGAACACAAACATCAGCAAAAGTTGGTAATCCTAATAAATAATAATAATAATAATAATAATAATAATAATAATAATAATAATAATAATAATATAAATATAAATATAAATATAAATATTCATATGATGATAAAAAAAAATATCATATACATATATATAATCTAAAATATCAACTTTAATACTCATCATATCTATTTATTTACATCGAATCAAATATTATTCTTTATCTTTTTAAATTTATTTAGACCCGGGAGACCCTGCCAGTCTATTTAGTTTAGTGGGAAGATAACCATGGTAAACCTGGGAGACCCTGCTAGTTTACCCTGTGACCCAGGAGCCCTTGCCAGTCACAATCAATCAAATTGGCCATAAAACATTTCGTCCTAATGTACACACCTCTTCCCAAAGTTGCTACTAGTGTCCCGGGAGCCCCTGCCAGACACCACTTTAGGAAGAACGGATATAATCGGTTTACATCAAATAATATATCGGAGGCATAAAGCCTAAAGGTTGTATTCATCACTTTAGGGGTCAAAGCTATCCTCCCACGATTTAAATTATTTTAATTACACTCACATAATAAATGGATTTCTCAATAAATAAATAAATAAATATATATATATATATATATATATATATATAGTTCCATGATATTCAAAAAGAATAATCTTAATTTATTCTTATCTAAGTTAATAACTTGGGTTTGTGATAATTTCAAAAAAATACATATGCTTGTGACAAAGAGAATACGTCACAAAAATTTTGTGAATATATATATTTATATATATATGATAAGTTTCAATCACAAAAACCGAAGCAACCAAAGCAACCTCGTGAGGTATGTATATTCAATGGTAATTCATCAATCTATATATATGTTTCAATTTCAAAAACCAAAACCTTCAAAGCTATCACGTATAGGCAAGTATATGCAATCATAAATGGATTTTGCAAAAAGCTTCTTTACACAATTCGAGATTGAAAGAGTGTATACATATAATTCAATCATTCATGCATTTACGTACAAAATAATATTCAAAGGTTGAATGATTTTATAAAAAGTTTATTAGAATTATATAAAATTTATTTTACATATAACAATCACATATGATATATATAAGATATCAAGATTCATATGAAATTAACTTAAGACTCATGGGATTAGGATTACATATTTTATATATATATATATATATATATATATATATATATTACAATCCTATCAAAATTTATATAAAACTAACCTAAGACTCATGGGAATTAGGATTAGTAAAATAGGATGTAGAGAAGTAGAAGAAGCACGAGATGTAAGGTTGTTCTGGGGATTAGAATTACATATATATTTTATATATAACAACTCATTAGCAAAATAGGATGTAGAAAAAAAAGAAGAAACACGAGATGCAAGATTGTTCTGAGGATTAGGATTACATATAATATATTTCATATATAACAACCCATTAACAAAATAGGATGTAGAGAAAAGAATAAGCACGAGACGCAAGGTTGTTCTGGGAATTAGGATTACCTGATCTCCATTTTTGCTAACCTCTTAGAAAATAATTGACTCAGAGTAAGAATAGAAGAAGTAGTAGAAGAGAAGATGAATATTCAGGGTTAGGCTAGACCTCTATTTATAACTTAGAATTAGGGTTTAGCTTTGGGCTCTTAACTTAGAATTAGGGTTTAGCTTTGGGCTCTTTTACTCTTATCAACTCATTAATATGGTATATTAAATTAAATCAATCAACTCTGATGTGAATTCAATGTGATAAGGTATATCACATTAATTTAATCAATCATGATATGAATTAATGTGACTTGGTTGGCAGTAATGCTTATTACCTAAAAACAATCATGATCATCAATCAATCATGATATGAATTTAATGTGATAGGGTATATCACATTAATTCAATCAATCATGATTTGAATTAATGTGACTTGGTTTTTTCTTAGTGCATAAGCAGAAAATTCCTAAGGCAATTAGAATTAGGAGTATTTGGCCCACCAAGGTTATATAAAAAAAGGGATTATTTCTATTAATAAAAATCTGGGGTATTACATTAAAACTCAACAAAGTCCCATAATACTTGGCTCAAATCAAAGTTTATACGTAGCTCTACTCGATTCCATAACCGATTCTTGATTTTGGCAACACCTCCACCTTGTATATGGCACCAAACACCTCTGATCAAGAATCCAAAACCATAGAAATGTTGCTCCTAGAAACAACGTTAAAGATAACCCCAAAAGCTAGAAAAGTTGAATAAGAGGTGAAGTCAGCTCTTGAGCTCAAGAACTCTTACTATTCATCTACCTTCTCTCTTCTTTCATTTTCCTTTCATTCTCTCTCTCTCTCTCTAGTGCTGATCGAAATAAGGGTGTAATACCCCAAATTTTTATTAATAGAAATAACCCTTTTTTTATAGCCTTGGTGGGCCAAATACTCCTAGTCCTAATTGCCTTAAGAATTTTCAGCTTGTGCACTAAGAAATAGGTTTTAGGTAATAATTATGTTACTTGCCAACCAAGTCATATTAAATTCACATCATGATTGATTAATTGAATTTAATATACCCTATCACATTAAATTCACATCATGGTTGACTAATTTAATTTAATATACCCTATTAATGAGTTGGTAAGGGTAAAAGAGTCCAAAGCTAAACCCAAATTTTAAGTTATAAATAGAGGTCTAGCCTAACCTTAAATACTCTCATACTCTTCTCCTATTCTCTTATACTACTTCCTCTATTCTTTTTCTGTGTCACTTATTCTTCTAAGAGGCTAGCAAAATGAAGACCAGGTAATCCTAATCCTCAGAACAATAGGAGTTAATTGTTACATGCCCATCTCGATCTTTGTGAAAACCCTTAAATGTGTTGCTGCGTTTGTATATGTATATATGTGTTGTCCTTTTCGGTTAGCGTGAATCACTTTATGAAAGCAAAACTCCTCATCTCCTTGTATACATATATTTCTCCTTCTTGATTTGCATTTAACTTTTTTTAAAACTCTTTGTCATTGAATATACATGTACATTGTGGGTGCCTCGGTTTTCGTGATTGAAACTTACATATATTCTTCTTTAATATATATAATCCCTTACATCTTTTGCCTTGGGTGCTTCAGCTTTTGCATGTATGTATGTAAATATGCATGTGTGTGTATGTATATATATACCCTTTTTAATTTGTCCACTCTACACCTATGTTAAAATATATACATGTTCTGTTTTTAAATGGTTTTACCTTGGGTTTTCATAATTAACAAAGAGCAGTATATATACTCGTTTGGTTTTCGTGAATTTGAGAAATCTATTTTGTGTGATTGAAATTTATAAATATTTTCATATATATATATATATATATATATATATATATATATATATATTATTGAGAAATCCATTTATTATATGAGTGTATTTAAAATAACTTAAATCGTGGGAGGATAGCTTTGGGATGGTACCTCCTAAAGTGATGAACACAACCCTTAGGCTTTATACCTCGATATATTATTTGATGTGAATTGATTATATCTATTCTTCCCAAAGTGATGTCTGGCAGGTTTCCGGGACACTAGTAGCAACTATGGGAAGAGGTGTGCACATTAGGACGAAATGTTTTATGGCCAATTTGATATTTGATGATTTGTAACTGGCAGGTTTCCGGGTTACAGGATAGACTAGCAGGTTTCCGGGTCTACGATAGTTCTCTTCCCATTAAACTAAATAGACTGTCAAGTTTCTGAGTCTATATGAATTTAATAAAGATAATGAATAATATTTGATTCGATGTGAATATATAGATATGATGAGTATTAAAGTTGATATTTTAGATTATATATATGTATATGATATTTTTTATCATCATATAAATATTTATTATTATTATTATTATTATTTATTTTTGTTTATTATGATTACCAGCTTTGCTGATGTTTGTGTTCTGGGCTGCGATGATTCTTCGAGGGAGCAGAATTTCAGTAAAACAGGTTTTCAAGGCTGGGGCTAGCAGTGAGAAGTAAGGAAGAGTAGTCGGCTAACTCTAGCTAGTTTTATTTTACTTTATGCTTTGAATAAAACATTTTTATTTAAGTTTGGACTTATTTAATGTAATAAGGTAGCCTTGCACTTATCCCAGTACAAGTACGACGGTAACACTTCCCAAATTTGTTTATTTTGAATTTTAGTCATTATTTATAAAAATTATTGCAATTTATGTTATTATAATTGTTAGAAAATTTGGGGTGTTACAAAGGGCCTTACTGTAACATCCTGAATTTTAGACCCCGAGGATTGAAAATAAGTCTAAGTTAGGCAGACTACTAAGCCCGATTCAGGAAGTATGACATTTCTTGGACAAGTAAACATCCTTTGTGTTTTTAAGGAAAATAGGAAGAGAGGGAGACACTGGAGAGTCAATGTAATGATCACAATGAAACACGTGTCACTTCAGGGGTAAAAGAGGAAAAGTAAGGGAAAAACAGTCAGTTCCTTATCCCTAACATATTGAAAATTCATCCACCATGAGAGAGAAGAGAAAACCAGGTGATTTAATTCATACTCCGGCTAAAACATGTCATGCAGGTCCCACAAGTGATTAATTGACAGAAACGGGACCGATAAGGACCGATTAGGGGTTCCTTTGGACCAAGTAGGTCAAATGTGGGGTCACTCCATGAAGTTTGGAGAATGGCACATAGGAGTATCTATTCAAAAGGAAAAAGTCTGAAAAAGATAAAGAAAAGTGTAAAGGTAAACACCCTGTTGGCCAATGGGACCCACGCGGACCGGTAGATCGGGAACTGGACTGGAAAAGTTAGGAAAAAGGGAATTAAATACCAGAGACCCGATGTGTGAGGCCCCCTTAGGCGTCACACACTCCCTTTCAACATTGAAAATATTTACTTGAAGAAAAAGAAAGAAAAGTCAGTGTAAAAGTCAAACTACGGGACCCACATTTGGAGAACAGGGGCAAAATGGGAATAAATAGGTAAAAATTGGTTTGGGCAGGTGTGTGGGCCCAAAGTGTCGTGCCATGTGTCAAAAAGGTCAGACAAAAAGGTGGGAAAAAGTTGGTAATTATTTAAAAGTTCTGGGCCACAATTGCAATTTTTGAAAGTTTTCAGGCCAAAACGGGTAATTTGCCCCAAAAGAAGAAAATATCCAGATATTTTGGGGGTAATTTCGTCACATTTCTGAACCCTGTACCCCTCTGGATTTCTCTGGAAATTCTTGGGCAAGAAGTCAAGAAAAATTATATTCTAATTATTACACAAAAGCCAGAAATTTACGCCAGTTAATTCTAACTTCACTGGATCAAATTTACCTTTATTAAAAAGGTAATTTCTTCTTATTTTCACCCCTTGAGCACGAAATTTCCAGAGAAATGAAGAATCTCCAGCCATCCACCATAGCTAACCCTCCGAGCTCAAGGATCCAAGTTCATCCACCGATCTTCCGATTCCAGGTAACACCGACAACTCCTTTATTGAGTTCTTATGGAAGTAATTTCGTGCAAATGAAGGGAGCTGAGTTTTTACATTTTTAAGGTCACCAAAGGCCCTGGAATGAGGTTTTGTATAAGGTATGGTTATGGTTTGAGTTTCCGAAGTCAAAAACACCGAAAACCCCATCAGAGGGCTTGCTGCCGGCTTCAGTGAATCTGGGCAGTGGACCTTCTAGCGTGTTTTTAAGGGGATAAACAAACTCGGTTTAAGCTGAAATTTTATATTTAGAAACTAGACATCTGGGGCATGAGTTTACATATATAATATGATAGATTTGGATAAGATTTACTTGGTGAAATAAATAGTTTAAAAAGAGGCTGGAACAGTGACGCGAATCTGGAACAGAGGAGATAAAACAAGCAACACGCCAAAATATTTGTACTTTCATGGTCTGGATATATTTTTCATGTAAAAAATACTTATTAACGGTTCGAATGGCACTGGTTTCATGTCAATATGATTTTTGTGAAATTTATGAAAAATCCCAGAAGTTGGGACAGAAACAGGGACCTTCTAGAAAACTCATGAAGGGCACGGATTTGGCAAAAAATAATGTAAGGGCATTTCTAGAAATACTGAAAATGATGTATTTTAATGTTTTAGGTCAAGGGTACTTTTAGAAGGGCCACAAAGTAAAAAGGTAGTAAAAGCGGTATTCACCACCCAAGTATTATGTGTTTGATGTGTTATGTACTTGTTTGCCATATGTGTGTTTTTGTATTGTATTGCCAAATATGCATACAGAACATGTTTGTGATTGTGTCCCTAGCGCTGAGGGTGCCTGCTGGGGTCTGCCTACGTAGTGACTCTATGGAGACAGGCTTGTGATTCCGGTAATTCCGGGGTCTGCCTTGGTAAAACGACCCGACGGTGCGAAGACGTGATATTGTTGTGGTATTTGTATCTGTTTCCATATTGTGGCATGTTTACCACATATATCCATGTTTACATACTCACATGGTTGCATATATACACATCACACATTTAGTGCATGAGTATTGATGGTTACTCTAGGGGCCGTTCTCGGACTCAGACTCTTTTGTAGTCACAGGGGAACGTGCCTGAAGTAAAGATCCTTTTTGGAAAGGTAAGGCCCTACGGTGCAGATGAAGAATAGGGAATGCCCTATTAAATTTTTGTACTTTACCTTTGGATGACTGTATATATATATATTTGGTATTTTATTTTGGATAACTGTACCCTTAACCCTTCGAGGACTTATATTTTCTGTTTATTTCACTTTTACAGTACAGTAATTGTCCAAACCGGTCATATGCTCTGTTGCGCGCGCTCTGATTTATAATTGAAATGGACTAATAACTAAAGAAAGGTAACAGGTTATAAGGAATCCCTCTAACCCGCCACCCGAAAAGGTGAGGCCGGTAGGGTTGTAACACTTACAGAAGTTTAAATTTTCTTTAATTCTCATGTAATTAGCTCATATGTTGATGTGTCAAAGTAATCCAATCACAAGATGTCAGGTGTCCTTGTAGTAACTTCTTTCCCTTTTCTCTCTCTTATTAGGCGTCACTTTATGCCAAGGAAAGGGAGGCCTAATGAATTCCACTGACTCCCCGAGTTCGATGTTCGGTGTTTAGAAAAGTCAAATACTCGACTAAACCAAAGACCGGTGGATTCCCCATACTCAAGTGCCATGTGGCGTGTTTTGGAGATGCCAATACAAAAGTGATCTTATACTTTGTCTTGATGAGAAGACACTTGTCATATTCCTATGGAGTCAACGCAAAAGTTATGACATCATTAACTATTATAACATACTTTATTAAAGCTACTTTATTGGTGCTTACTCAGGATTGCGCACACATGTTGAGGCCCACAAAATGACACCAGGTTAAAGTGTGAGTGTGAGCACCCATATGGCAATGTCTAATGCCATGTGCACACCTATACAGACACATTTTGCTCAACTGCTCTTCTCATACCTCATGACATAGCTGGGTGAAATCTTTTTACCAACCCAATGACACCGTATATGAGTTCTATATCATTCTGCACCGACGCTTTAATCCTTCTGCCTACGCATACTGGGCTTTCTACTATGTAGGTCGAATCACATAGTCGTCAAGAGTCTTTCTTCTTTTTTTTTTTTTGATACAGCCAGTGGGGGAGGGGGAGGCAGGGCTCGAACCCTGGACAAGGGGGAAGGCCAGCTCCTAAGGTCAGCTCTAGTGCCATCACGCTACGAGGCGCTTGGCTCGTCAAGAGTCTTTCTATCTCTCAACATTCTTTGAACTCTTCCAGAACTGGACTTAGTTGTCTGTCTGATAAAAACTTATCATCGAGTCTCTAGGCCCGAAATTCATGATATTATGTTGAGTGCCCATAGGGAAATTCTTCATTGCTAAATTTGCAGTGTAATCCAATAATAACCATAATTAATCTTCTTTTTTAAGAAATTAATTACTTCTATATTTAGAAACCAGATGAAGTATTATTTTTAAAGCAAGAGATAAAAGTATGACGCATAGGAGCTGGATGTTTAATGTGTTTGTTTACTTAGATGGTTGTCTAAAAATCCATAATTCTTTGATGCATATATGGAAAACCAAATAACAAATGTTCCTTTTGATTGATACAAAAATTGTTCGTTGATAACGTTAATCCATTGTCAATCTCATTAGACGGCAAATAATAAGGAAGTAGTTTCTTCAAAATCCAATAGAAAAATCACAAATCAAGGACATGAAAATCCAATAGCGATATCAATGAAGATGCCAACAAAGATTCACAACATTATACAAAATGGAATATAGACAGTGTCAATGTCCCATAACATAATAATATAATAACTACATAATAGGTCTTTAACAATGTATATATGAAACAATCACAAGATCATTGGATATGTACGGAAAGAAATGATAAGAACACATCAGTGTAAAATATATAAAATTTAAATGCTCAGTTATAAAATGATCCTTTTCAGTTAAATTGAGATGATATGAGACCTATTGCCTCACCCATTTAGAGGGGATACCTATAAGGATGGTCCATTAATTTGATCTACATTTTATCAAAACAAAATTATGACATTACCATAACGAAGCCAGGATTAAAATTTAATGTTAGACATAATTTTCTGAAGTTTGGCATGTAATTAATGAAATTATACATCCCAAGATGAAGTCCTAGAAAACCAACTTTGGCGAGCCACAAAAGACTTGAAACAAACACTTCCAAAAGAAAATGAGATTCGTATATAGCAGGATGTAAGCCAACAATAACTAGTAGCAGCAATCTGGTTAGGAATATAAAATGAAAGGATAGTGAGGGCTTAAGGCTTATAGTCAAATTTTTAGGGCCGTCAAGGAAGAGTTCTTTTGCAGAGCTCATAAAAGAGGAATGAGAAAGAAAGATACTGGAATCTCAAAAACCTAGAACGTGAACCTTGTAAGACCCCACAAAGAAAAACCCTTCATCCTATGTTGTTTTTATGTCCCAAAACAAAAAATGAAGAGCGGGTGTTTGGTAATTTACTACTTTCATCTTAATATCTGATGTTATAATGCCTTTTAAAATTTTAAACATATATTAGGATCTGAGGTGATTGACATTTTCTAAAATATACCCTAAGATACAGAAGTGTTTGAGATATCAAGCTACTAAAAATGTAGATTGTGATTCAGTGCTTCCCCTGTAGAAAGCATTAGGTGCTGCACATTTTTTAAATGATGTTTTGAGGCATACAGATCTTCTTTTTTTTTTTTTAATGATAATAGTATCCACGAAATATTCATAACAAAACATTTCAGATCTCAACATACATAATATATATATATATATATATATATATATATATATATATATATATATATATATATATATATATATATATATATCAAGGGAAATGGAATGTGCGTATGATCATTTTTGAAGTAATCAGGGAAAGAAATATACAACAAATGTTTGGAGATTCATAATACACACATTCCAAATGCTAGGAAATATGGGCATGCTAAACCGGTATCACTATCTATTGCTGTTAGAACACATGTTTAGCACTAAGGCCATTTCAGAAATTCCTAATGACAGATAGCTTCAAATGAGAAGGCTATTTAAACCCTTGTTGAGCTTTTTTTCACTCACCATCAATTAAGTAACCTTCCTTTTCCAGGTACCAAAATGCGCCCTCAGCAGCGGACTCTGCCGCTTCTTTCTTCTTTGATTGAGGTGCTCCAACACACTCCAAAATCATATTTGAAGCCTCTTCTATCTCCAAGATTACCTTGAAAGTAAATCTTAGGAAAGACAAAAAATCAAAGATAGATGAGTACAAAAAGAAAAAAGGATCTAAACACATAATATAGAAGAAATACTCTAGCCAATTCAAAACTTACACATCAAAAAAGAAAGCAAGCATCGTGATCATAGAAAAGCCCAAATAAAAAAAGGCCAATTGCCTCAAAATAGGTTCCCCCCCCCCAAAGGCTGGCCACACAGGCCTAGCCCATTTTCCTGGCTCTTAAAAAAAGTGATTGCAAGGAATCAGTAATTCTGTCTTATATAATTCTTGCCAAGACAAATGCAGCCCTCAAATTATTATCAAACAAAAGAATGTCGGAAAAACAAATTTCAGTAGTTGCCAAAACATGACAGTTTTAGAAATACAGATCACAGCATGAGATTATGAACTCACAACTTCAGATGGTCTGGCCCCTCCTCTTTGCAGCATTCAAATAAAGGAGGCTTCCAGCAATTGGCAGCACAAAATTCATACAACCGTGATCTTGATGTTTCCTTGACCGAACAACCTGAAACAGTAAACGAATTAATAGTGAGACACTAGCTTCAACATTTGGCACCTCAAAGCTACCTAAGTTATACTAGTACCTGCCCTCTGTGGATCACAGTCCCAATCATGATATTCAATTGTCCCGTCAAGTTTCCCTATGATGGAAGAAGATGGAAGCCGATGGCCAGCATTTGTTGAATGTGAGGGGTATTTGTCAACTACCACATCACCACCAACACGAAAAATTTCTGGATCAAAATTGCTGCATTGGTCTCCATTAATCGTTATAGGCTCAATGATGCCAGCTTCAGTTATATCAATGGGTGTTTCATCATAACCAAGAAGTTTCCCTTCTGCCTTAAAGGTTGATTTAAGAACATCCTCCAAAGACTTTGACTTTGGTTTCCAGCCCTTAGACTGCACAACCACACCCATGAAACCATAAAATTCAAGCAAAATACAGCTGCCAGATTCATAAGAGAGGACCCAAAAATGCATCTCATAGATAATTACTCTAAGCTCAACTGAAAAATGCAATGGATACAGGAACAACAGTTGCTTCCTACTAACAAATACCAAGCTGTGTCTAACCAGAAGAATGGTAGGAAAAATCTCGTCAATGGAAAGATTTTAACTAAAAGAGACAGCGTAAGAGAAACTCAATTTAATTATTCATTGAACCATAAATCAGATTACAAGAATTTCTCAATGCCTTTTATAGACCAACGCCAATGGTTCTAACCATTATAATCCCTGTAACTACCCCAACTAATCCTCTTCTATTTTTGACAAATACCATATCATTCTGTTTTGATATAATTTTATGACTTTCAACGAATGTAGAAAAGATTAGATAAAATTCCGTTATTGTTGGTTGGTTAGGTAGTAGCTCTTATCTTATTGCCATAAAAGGGAGTAAGGATTATTTGTGTTAATGCAATCATGAAGAGTTTCATTCTTCTTCCTACAATCTCTATCCGTCTACCTATCTATCTTTCCATCTTTCCTACCTATCTACATTCTTTTTCCCCGTATCAGATTAAAAACAGTGATGTCAACCCAAAGGCATGACAAGGCAATGAAGAGACGCAAATTTGAAGGTGCTGAGACTTAAGACTTCCGATATTGAGCATGAAAAGGAATATAAGCAAGCATTCTCAATTGGTTTCGCACTTTCACCTTTAATTTAGAAAATAATAGTTGTGAAGCAATTCTAGCAGCCTCTTTTTTACTCATGCTGGTTGCTGAATCAGTTTCAGAGACATCTTTCCCCGTCACTTTGGCTTCAACAGAAAACATTCTGCTTGTTTTGGCTGTTTTGGGTTTCAGAAACAAGTCCAAACCGTGTGATTGGCAAAGTTCTTGTAAGTCCCTAATAGGACTAAGCTGCAAGCCTGACGAAGATTTCATTATGGGCTCCAAGAATGAAGTCATAGTCTTCCAAACAGTGTCCAGATTGAGACCAGAATCGAGCAGAACGGCACCAACACAAGACTCTACCAAGTCACCTAGGGCCTGAAGCAAACAAAGGCATAAATATAGACCTCAGAAATGCTTACAAAAGAAAATTAAGATTCAAGTAACATTACAATTTTATTATAATAAACTAATAAATAATTTTGCTATCTTAGGACGCATCAAGACTCGCAAACCATGTCCAGAACCCAAATCACATGACAGAAAGTGGTGCAAAACTAGTCATAGTGCATCAATATGCTTTATAGCCTTAAAGTAAAATATCTATACAAAACTTTAAATAACCACATTCATACTATCCTCCTCTCTTAATAAAAGTTCCTTTTACTAAATAAAAGGAGCATCACCTCCCCCACGCTTTGCACTGGGAGCTTAAACTTTAAGCAGTGATGTGATTGAAGTCTCAAACAACAAAGGTAGCTTAAGCTTTAACTTAAATACAGAAAAAGGATAAGATAGAGGAGATATTATGGTATAAATAGTCTTCAAATACAAAACATCAACTTCAATTTGGTTTGGATCTTCTGCACCTTACCGTTTTCTGCATTTGAAAGGACATCTTATCTTTTCCTTTTTCTGGGGCAGTTTGGCGTGAGGGATTTGGAGAGAAGGGGAGGGGAGGGAAAATTTTTATGAATTGAATTTAAAAAAATTAGAAAAATGGGGTTGAAAATTTTTAATTAATTTTTCTTACTCTTTTTATTTACATCTTATCTTTATAAAAATTTTAACCCCACTTCTCCAAATTTTTTTAAATCCAACTTATAAAATTTTTCCATCCCCTCTCTTCCCCTCCACGTCCCTCCTGCCAAATGGACTCAAAGTTAAAATACAGGAATTATATGGAAGGTCTGCCTACATTCAAGGTCAAGGCTTCATACATATATAAAGGAGGCTCAAGAAAAATACAAGTGCCATCATTATAGTTATGAGCATGCTAAGCCATCAGCTCCCTGTGTGAACTCTCAATTAATATGATACAACAGACATTTCAACAAAGATTCTACATTGGAATAAGTGAAAATAACCTTTCTATATGTTGAGATTGAAATATCACATTGAAGCACAGGGAAAATTCTAATGTTATTTATCCTTGAAAATAAAAGACAATACAAAAAGGCCTTAATATAGGATACCGAATAGACTAACATATAACCCAAGAAACTAATTAAATCAAAATGATAGAATATTCATATCAAATCCTAATATATATTAAATAATAAAACATCCATTATAATAATATTAATTAATTTCCTAATTTTAAACTTTCTATTCTTAACACTCCCCCTAAAGCCAGAAGCAGCTTGAATGTGAGCAGAGCAACAACTAATCACCAATAATATGCTTCATCATGTGATCCTAAATCAAGTAGCAAGTTTGGGCGCATTCAAGAAAACTTAGCCAAATGTCACATTGGCACATTCAAACAGTAATAATCAAACAGCGAGCTAAACAACAACCAAAGGTCTCACATGGGACAAAGACAACCAC
This sequence comes from Acacia crassicarpa, assembly GCA_034222035.1. NCBI lineage: Eukaryota > Viridiplantae > Streptophyta > Magnoliopsida > Fabales > Fabaceae > Acacia > Acacia crassicarpa. The sequence continues at coordinate 29,801,182 of JAWXYG010000008.1, read as the reverse complement.
TGGCGGTCTCACAAGAGACCAAAACAACCACTAACGGTCTCACAAGAGACCAAAACAACAACAAATGGTCCCACAAGGGACCAAAGCGTCTCTACAAGGACGAATAATCAAACCAAACAACTTATAATGACCTCACCAAGGGCCAAAATCAAAAGAGAACAACCAGAAGATGACAAAACTCACTAGCCCACATCTAAAAAATAATCTTGAATGATAGGCTCTAATACCATATTGAGATTGAAGGATCACATTGAAGTACTGGGAAAATACCAATATTACTAGTCCTTTAAAATAAAAGAGAATACAAAAAGGCATTTATATAGGCAGCCTAATGTACTAACCCATAGCCCAAGAAACTAATCAAACCAAATATAATGATAGAATATTCATATCAAATCCTAATATATATTAAGTAATAAAACATCAATCATAATAATATTAATTAATTTCCTAATTTTAAACCTTCAATTCTTAACACATCCAATAAAGAATATTTTCTATAAAAATAAATAACTAAAGGCATAGCTTTGTGGGATTTTCGAGAGAAAAGTGCATTTCTCACGTATCTTGATTAGCACTGGTACATCAAATAAATATACAAAGGACGACTAAAAGAATAAAGGCTACTAAATGCTACTAAACTCACTTCCAAGTCACTAACCCTACCATCATAGAAAATATTTACAATAAAAGGCAAAGATATTTCCACAAGCTTCATCAGAAAAGGGTCATTCATAATACCTTGGGACATCTTGGCCCTCCTAGAACACCATTATGCGCATTAGATCCTTTAATGTAGTCCACATACTCTTCTATTGCATCAGACAGACCACTAGAATCACATAAAAGGAAATTATGAAATTCTTTATCCACTGCAACATAGGCAAAAGCCTTATTGTTAACGGACACTGATCTAAGGTCCGTTAATTGACCAGGGTTTAGCTTTGGATAAGCTGAGTAAAGGTATGAAGTAATCAAATAATCCAAGACAGCATCTCCAAGATACTCCAGTCGCTGCACGAAATTATCAAATGTTAAAAAAATGAGATAATGCTGACTACATGATTATCCTGCTCTGACTTCTATGAAGTAATGAAAAATAGTTCTTACAAGAAGGTATGGCTAACCTGATAGCAGCCACCTCCAAGCTTATTATAAGAGGGATGTACAAATGCCTGGAGAAGTAGACCCTTATGGACAAAGTGATGTTTTAACTTATCTTCGAGGAAAGGAATGTCTATATGTGGGGAAAGAGGGATGTAACTCATACTTGCTCTACAAGCATTGACCACCTGTGAGGATTCAAACTTAACTTGTATGCCAAGATAGGTAAGAAATGCAGTTGCTGCTTTAAAGCCACTGTCAACAATGAATGCTCCAATAAGAGCTTCAATGACATCAGCAACTGTTTTTCGATGAAGCCAGTGGTGATTTTTATTGCAACAAACTTCAGTTGATCTTCCCTGGTCCAGCTCCTCTAGAGAATTTAAACAAGAATGAATGTTCTCTTCAGTTTCCTTAGCACAAACTCTCAGGCAAGGACGGCCTAATGCAAAGAACTGAGAGGGATCAAATTCCTGATCACGAATGTACACCTGGAAAGAGAAAGGAACAAGGATATACATAACTGCTACATTAAAAATAACAAATTTTTAAAAGCATGACAATTGTATCAAGTGTGAAGATTAAAAGTCTCAATAGAAAGCTAAGAATGATAAATCATAATTCTCCAGCTTAAGAGGACCACTGGGAGACCATAAGACCTAATAATGTTGCTGCTGTGAGCCAAACTACTATGGCCTCTACCTCCTGATTTTTTTGGCTATTATGTCATTTTCTATTTGCTCCATTTTGCTTTCCCTAATTTTGTTTACTTTCAGATCACTAAATTGTTTGAATTTCTGCTATTCTACCGGTGCTTGAAAAAGACTTCAGATTGAGGGCAGGCCTGTCAACTTGTACACTAGTTTTACATTAAATAAAAGGAAGAGACCAGTAACATAACTCCCCTGAGCAGCATTCCCACTTTCTAAACTGATTTTCTCCGATATGTTTTAGTTGATAGTAATTTTTAAGTTATAATGTTATATGAATCCTATGTAGAAAAATATTTTATACTTGGTTGTATGATAAACTCAAATTTTAGATGTCAATCCCATGTTGATTTGTCTTTCACCTTCAGTCCTATCTTTCTCTATAGGGACCGCTTGATATGGGTGAGGGGACATGATTCCATTTTCTCATTCAAACAGTGAGACACCAGGGATTTTTCCCATCCATAAAATTATTTTTTAATTTATTTTCCTTTACATTTTATGTACCAAACAGTCAGTTCTCTAACCTGCCCAACACAATTTTTCTAGTAAGACAGCATTGAATCATCTCTCTCTCTCTTATTCCAAAGTTCCTTGTTAATTTATGCTTGCTTCTAAACCTAGATCCTGTTGAGGGTGTCCTAAGTAGTATGAAAGGAAATGTGAAAACTGGGAAGTAAACAACATTAAGGTCATTGAAGAAGACATAGTTCAAGATGCATCTCATTTTCGTTTTTCACATCAATCATAAAACTTTTCAGATTCAGTTGTTCCTTGCTGAACTCCGCCAATTTTCCACTATTAATTTACCAAGAAACCTTAATCCCAACAAACACTAATTTTATTCGTTGTTCTACAGCAAGACGCCTAAAACTTATTTCATGAAATATGCTGTTCATTCCAAAGATGCTTTCAGAACAAAATTCACATTATTTCAACATTTACGCTAACTATTTTGTTTTGTGTGTGTGTGTGGGGGGGGGGGGGGGGGGGGTGGGGTCTCAAATGCATGGGAGGGGGGGGGGGGGGTGGGGTCTCAAATGCATGTAATATGAATCAATCAAAAGATCAGGGAGAGATCATATTTTGTTATTTCTGGGGGTAAGAAGAGAATTCGTTGATGATATTTGAACAATACAAATGCAAAGGATAGCAGGATATTTGAACAGTACAAATGAAAAGGATAGGAGGTCTCCCAAAAACAAAGGAAGATACAAAAAAACCAAGACTCTTTTTTAACCCGAAAGATCTTTCCAATCCCTTTCAAAATTCATAAGGGACATCCTTCTAGAAAAACCTTTTGTTGAAACCCGAGGGCCAAAAAAACAATCCTCTTCCAAAGATGACATTTGATTTCTCTTAAGTATCCCCACACCCTTTGGGTGTAAGGCTAATCGTGTTCAAGTCATTGAAGCTACCCCTCCCAAAAGTGTTGCAAAAAAACTAACATTTAATGATACAATTTTACCTGCAGATTGCATCGAGTAGCTAACTTGAACAAATTCGAGTTATTCACAACATTTGATCGCCTCCTTGTAAGGTCTCCTTCATGAAGGCTATCATTCATAAGGAAAAAATGGCGCGCAACCGCAAATTTAAGGAAAGAGTCACCAAGAACTTCAAGTCTTTCAAGAGAAAGGCGCTCCTGACATTTCTCGGTGGTCAGTGCCTCTAGAACCTAGTAAATTTTCACAATTGTTAATACAGCATTTAACCGCACCATATGAGCACTACAATGACAAATTGACAGAAAATACGTGGCTTTTTGTTTTGCCAACAAAATACATAGCTTATCAAAACAATTATATATACATATGACAAGGCCTTACTCTTTCTGCGCTAACTTCAGCTGCCTCAGGGAAGGAAGAACAGAGCAGATGCTTGAGTTCAATTGCAACCAGCAAGTTTCCAAGACGATGCATTATTGATGGCAACAAAGATAGGGAACTACCAATATCTTTTGAGAAGCCTATAATTTTTAGCTGGCAAAGCTCAGGAGGCAAATGGACGAAATACTCCTCCAGTTCATGAGCTTCTGTTCTTGAAACAAGAAGTTACAGTCACTCATGGAATAAATTCATCAACATAAAACTAGAATCAAGATTCCAGATCCATAATAATCGATACATACTTTTTTTAATGCCTGATGCACAAGCTTAAAGAAATGTACACATATATAAGATTTGATCTAAGGATGTGATGACATAACGTCTTCTAAAAGTCCAATCTAGTATTTTTGACTGGGGCTTTATGCCAGAATTTTTCAGCAGATATTTCTCCTCCCAAACTCTTACGGACAGAATTGTTTACTTGGCTTCATTGTGGGTGTCAGCACAATATTTTACAAGGGGTTTTCCATTCTGGTTCTATGAAGAGATTAAAGCAACAATGTATTGACTGTGTTAAAATATTAGGAAATAAATCAACTTTATTATTAGGATCCCTTGATTATTGTCCTCCTTGATTATAGGATCCTAATTATATTAGCTTTTATTGTAATTTATCTTAGTCCCTACGTTTCTCTTCTATGTGCCTATATAAAGGCTCCTATGTACTCTCTTTTTACAAAGTTTAATAGAGTGAATTTTATCCCTCTAAATTCAACATGGTATCAAAGCAGGATTAATTCAAAGTTAACAGTTCTATTCTCGTTTTCCGGCGCTGGCAACTCACTACTCTATTCAGAGTTTTAGAGAGACAATGAGTTACACAGCGCCAGGAAACACACAACTCTGGTTAAACCAGAGAACACAAACAAGACCACCATAGTCAGATCCACAAATCACCAAAACAGAGTTGTAAATTCTGGCGATATTCCCAAATTCAGTCGAGCGTTCCAGAAAGAGGAAAAGAGAAGAGAGCACTACGGAAGGAGAACTCAGGGCACTAGAGATTGCCAGAGCAACACCGATTGCCAGAGCAACGTAGATTGCCACCTTCACCGTCGGACATCCTCGATCTCACCGCCGGAAAAAGGAAAGAAGTCCAGATTCGCTGGAAGCTAAGCTGTAAATCAAACCAGGCGTAGCCACCTCGAAGCCGTCATGCACTCATGCGTCCTCTGTTTTCTTTGTCACAGATCGGAGAAGGAGAAGGAGCAAAGAGAAAGGAGGCGAAGTCCGCGACACTCAGGCTGGAAGAAGTCAAGGGTCTGATCTAAAAACGGATTTGATCTAAAAGGTCCAATCGGTCATTTATCAAATTGAGGGACTTGAGATTCTTTCGGGTAAGTTCTGCTACTCAATATGAGACCTCTGAAACTCCAAAAATGAGTACAAGCCCAAACAAAATATAGGACCTCTGAGATTTAAAAAGGAGTACAAGCCCAAATAAAATAAATGGGCCGCTAAAACTCAAGAAGAATACAAGCCCAGACAAAAATAAATGGGCCACTAAGACTCAAAAAGTACAAGCCTAAAGATTTTAAAGATTGAAGCAGGCATAACAAAGTTTGAAGGATTTCAAGGCAAGCTGGGTATGATCAACAGATACTCTCCAGCTTGAGGGGGAGTGTTAGAATATTAGGAAATAAATCAACTTTATTATTAGGATCCCTTGATTATTGTCCTCCTTAATTATAGGATCCTAATTATATCAGCTTTATTAGCTTTTATTATAATTTATCTTAGTCCCTAAGTTTCTCTTCTATGTGCCTATATAAAGGCTCCTATGTACTCTCTTTTTACAGAGTTTAATAAAGTGAATTTTATCCAGACTGAAACCCAAGTTTACTTATTTCCACTAAATATAGGAGGATTTCATATCCTCTTTTACTGTAATGCCCCATCTTTATAATTTCTCCCTCTGAATTTGTAGCATACCACTACAATTAATTATCGTGAGCACTGCTTTACCAGACGACTTTATTTTTTAAAAAAGTTATAGATATCCAAATAAAATTTTCAACAAGAAATGATACACTTCATCAGGAGAAGAAATGACAAAATCACAGAAGTTGATAAAGGCTTAAATCCTTCTAACTGTAATACCCAAAAAGATAGAAAAGAAAAGAAAAGATAACAACTTCATGAATTTATTCTACCATGTACCTGTACCCTCTTGCTTTCGGTTGTGCAGCAAGTTGCGCAGATTAAATAGTGGCTTTGCACAGAGAAGCGGTTGCTTAGGGTATTTAAGATGAATGGAGAACCTGGCATCCAGGCATTTACAATTCATATTAAAATGCATAATAAGAATACCTAACTTACACACACGTTTTTGTTTAAACATTACAATAATATAATATAAAGTAATATAATAATGAAGAATAAGGGATTTCCAATCAGAATAAAATAAATATAAACAGTAGTAATGAGTAGGTAACAACCTTCGAATATAGCGATCCACATAGCTTGAAGGGCCCAAATCTTTATAAGGGCTCAGTCCATTCTTTTCATAGACAATTTTAGTAATAAAATAAAACAGCTTTTTATGTGGGGCATACACCAAACTATTCTCAAGATCTCTTACACTTCTACAACCATCAGCAAGTTGCAGGGTCCCATCGCAAGGAAACAATTTTGAAGTTACAGTTTGCTCTGGGAGCCTAAAAATTGGTGAAGAAAGACATCTTTTCACGGTATTCCAATCTACTGACATAGTCTTTTCAGAGTCTTTCATTATAACAGGAAGCAAAAGATAGAAAGTTGAAGTGCTTGTTTGCAAGACATCAGCCCTGCCCAAGGGTACGAATTCATGAACAAATTCTGATCGATCAAGAATAATTTTTAGGGATATCTCCTGAAAAGTCTGAGCCATCTGAATCTGCACATTGGAATATTTGGAGCATTGACCTTAAAGCATTGATTTAAAAACTTTACAAAAAACAGGAAAAATAAGTTAGTTACCTCAGCTTTGTCAAATTTGATAACACCAAATGGGACAATCCATGTCATCACAGTTCTGCCACGAGCAAGATGAAGATCAAGTTTCATTTTCTCAGCCTCAGCAGGAATACATGTCATCATAAATAAACCAAACTCCTTATAGATCCGATCCTCTGGAGTTGGTCTAAATTTTATAAGGTAAGAGTTAAGATGGACAATATCATCTGAATTTGCCCAGGCCTGTCTTAAGGCTGAAGGAACTAGCATCTCACATAATTCTCCTCGTAATTTGTCATCTGAAAGTTTATGGAAAGAACATATAGTCAACAGAGCATAATATTACCTGTACATCTCATACCATAACATAAAAATAATTGTTATAAGTGCTTGAATTATAAATTGTAAATAATATAATTATCAGTAGTTCTTTTTATTTATTTATTTACTTCATTATTCCCTAATAATCCTCACTTAGAGTAGCCTTCCTTATCAATAAATACCCATGACTATGAACTTCGCCTCATTGAACACAATCGAAGAGAGAATTCCAAATTTTCAGTAAAGGTACCAGTATTCTTAGAGAGAGAAATAAGTTTTAAGAGTTTTCAGGGCTAGAATTTTGCCCACATGCTTGGGAGTCCTGGCTTCCACTCCTCTTCCAGTTAGTCTTTTGCAGTCATTGTAAAGGTTCTAGCCACTTATGGTGCCATTTCTTCTCCATAGTAGTTTCTTTTAGTTTTGTAGCCCTCATGGCTACTAAGGCAAGCTATCACCATTTGTATGATTACTTTTAGATCCAAACCAACCCAATAAGTATCCTAAAGAACATTTCATACTATCGATGGGGGACTAATACTACTCTAGCCACCATAAATTAGCTCCCTTGGGAGAGCTAACATCTTGACAGCCACACTCTGCAACACTTTACTTTTAACAATTTACCAGGCTTCATCGCCATTAAAAACTCTCCACTGTTAACCTGTCTACTGTCTAGAGCCAACAACTACCAGCTAAGACAAATTAATGGGCCCCCAAGTGTTGTGTGGGATCCTTTGCCAAAAGCTAGCTATGGAGGGAACCAATCCACTTAAGTACCCTATAAAACATCACGTACTACCTCAGTCTCCATAAGAACCTTAATAGAACTCGTCAATTTCCCTGCCTATGTTGCCTAAATAACCACCAACTTTGCAAGCGCCATTACATTCCTCTACATGCCACCATGCTCCCTTTGACATTGCTGCCATAGACACCATACAAATCAAAACTGACAAGGCCAATTCCAGCAATCACTTCTATGAAATAGGAGGCTAGGGTAAGAGCTATACACTTTCTCACATGTCAGTGTATCGTTCCTGTTTAAAGAATGCAGAGTAGTGTGTGGAAACCCGAGCAATGCATGTAAAATCCAGAGGTGGTCTAATCAACAAGGGCTGCTAGTCAGAAGGTTCTGTAGAGGTTCCTAAAGTGTTCGGGTCAAAAAATTGTTTCACAATGAAAGACAATATGGGAAAATTACTTGCATATAAAAAAGTCCTCTCTGGTGGTTGCAGGGGAAAAAGTCTTCAGAGGCAAAACTTAATTCATGAGAAGTGGAGAAGCACAATTAGACTAAATATTCTTGGCTTCTTAGGAAGGCATATGATGTGACCACTTTTTTAGCAGGACAGTCCTGAGGATGTTTGGTTATCTGCTACAAGAAATGAAGGGTACAAGCTCTTGCCCTAAAGCTCCAAAAGTTTCCCACTCTAACCAAGCTCCAGCAATGATATCATGACAAAAATAGAGTGCAGAATTCACACTTCTATCAAATTTAGAATGAGGCAACTACAACTAAGGACCCAAGAGGGGCTACTCTAGGGGACAATTACAATGAAATACATAAAAGGCTAATAAAATAACTAAAATAAAAATAACTAAATAATAACACTTCTAATAATACATATATAATCAAAATTTAGTACATGCAATAATTTTATGCTACCCAGTGACAGATAATGAGGGAGTAGAAAAGAAAGCAACTAAAGCTAGACCATCATTTTCATCTGAGTCAGAAGAATCTGAAAGCGCCTCTGGGTTTGCATCATCTTGCTTTGGCAACAGACAATCACTCAAAGCACCTACTATATGCAGTTCCTCAACTGCTTTCAAACAAGCAGCCTTCTTAGCAGCTTCCATTGAACCATGTGGTGTACTAACAATATGATGTATGGGAGCATTGGAAGGAAAAATTATCTGACAGACAGTTCCCCCTAAATCATCAAAGAAAAAGAATTTTGGCTTGGGATCAAAATACCTGAAAATATAGGTTGCCACGTCTTGATCAGTAAAAGATGTAAATTAAATTTCCTTGTATAGTAAGTAGATGAGTACATAACTACATATTTTGATGCAAACAAAAGGTTTAGTTCAGAATAAACCCATACTCATCATGCGGAAGCTTTGAACAATAGTTGTGAAGCAATAAGACACTATATCCAGAACTGGCAGAAGCACCAGATGATAAGACTTTGTAAATTCTTTCCTCAGGGACCGTATGTGTATCATAGGATGTGCGGGAAGCAACTTCCATGTTCATTCGGTTTTCATCTTTCTTAAAACATTCAATCAACTCCATATCCTTCTTATTGCTACTGCAAAATCAAGACGACCCCAAAAATAACTAAATGAGTGAATTTGCTTAAACTATTTCTTGTATTTATATTATAATGCAGCACCTGTCCACCAAAAATGCATATTCTGACTGAGGCATACGTGCACGACCTCTTGATTGTATAAAGCTTGCAACAGTTTCTGGAAGATCAAATCGTATAACAAGGCAACATGTCTGAATATCCAGTCCTTCTTCACCCACTTTGGTGGCAACTAATAAATTCAACTGTAAACAATATGAACCACAAGGTCATGTTATAAAGGATCAACTCTTTGAAAACTGGGGACATATACACATTTTTTAGCCAAATTTGTCATTATATTGTTATTTACCCTCGTTTATTTCCAATCAGCACCTTGCCGTGAGTATAATGGTAATTGCATGTGAGGAAGTTCATTAAGAAATGTTTCACTTGATCCTAGAGGCTCTATTATATGATGATAATTCAAATCCCAATGTGATTTACAATTTTTCATATTCATTCATCTTTTAAGATAAATAAAAACATCAACAACAATTGAACTAAAAAAAAAAATTACAATAAATTTTTGTGTTGCAATGAACTCTGCCTATATTTTGTAGCCGGTCTCAAGCCCAAATAAAGGAGGCAGGTTGTGTTAGGCACCCGACAGCCAACATAAAACTCTGTCAAATCTTTATAAACATCGATCAAAAAAGAAATTGTGCTAATGCTAGGTCGTTGTCCGGAAGTGATGCGTTGTATGGCTCGAGTACACTGAGAAATGAACGAGAGTTGCTGCACTGTCACCCGAGAGTAGTGTTAAACTAGCAAGGGCTACCACACTTTTTTGAAATAGAGGTGGCTGAAGAAGCTAGTTCTTGCAAGCAAGATCATATTTGATGCTTAGAACGTTGGGACCCTTTATGGCAGATCTTGAGAGATGATTGGAATTATGGAAATGAGAAAGATTAACATCTGCTTTCAAGAAACTAAATGGGTTGTAGAACAATCTTGGGAATGCAATGATTTCAAGCTTTGTTACACAGGTAAAGTGGGTACAAGGAACAATGTTGGTATCCTCATTGATAAAGTGGAGGAGTGATGTGGTGGAAGTTAAAAGGATTGAAGACAGAATCATTTCTGTAAGAATGATTGTTGGAAAGGAGATTATCAATATTATCAGCGCTTAAGCACCGCAAGTAGGGCGGAAGCAAACCTTAAGTAAGAGTTCTGTAAAGATATTGAGAGATTTGCTCACTTGCTTTAAAAAGCGAGAGGAACATCTAACACATGAGATTAGTGCCTTCAAGTCACGGATTGACTTCTTTTTCGTAAGAAACCCTAACAAAAGACTTTATAGTAATTGCAAAGTGATCCCTGGGGATGGCATAACTGCACAACATAGGGTCTTTGTCCTTGATGTGCATATGAAGCATAGAAAACGAAAGCACCGACAAGTTTTAAACCCAAGGATTAGGTGGTAGCAATTAAAGGGGAAGAAGAGAGATTTTCAAGAGAACTCTTTTAAAGCAAGAAGTTTGGGAGTCACAAGGAACTACTAACATCATATGGAAGGAGATGGCTCAGATGGTTCAGAAGGTTGCTCAAGATATTTTGGGATAATCTAAAGGTTTTGGCTCCCGAGATAAGGAGACTTGGTGGTGGGATGAGAATGTGCAAGAGAAAGTAAAGAATAAAAGAGATTGTTTTAAAGCCATATACTTGTGCAACAATGACAAAAATTGGGAAAGGTACCATGTGGCTCAAAAGGAGACTAAGAAACCAGTAAGCGAGCCTCATTCTAAAGCATTTGACGAGTTATATAAGGAGTTAGGGACAAAGTCTGAGGGAAAGATTTACAAGATTGCAAAGAATAGAGAGAGAGAGAAAAGAGAGATTTGGATCAAGCAAGGTGCATAAAGGAAGAAGAAGGCGGAGTCTTGGATACTGATGGAGATATTGAGGATAGATGGAAGGCCTACTTTTACAAGTTGTTCGATGATGGATGAAAAGGTTCAGCTTGTGAGTTGGACGATTCGTCAATCGGAGGAGGTGAACGAAATTTGGAGTTCAATCAGACAAAGGGACTTGAATATGGTTTTCATTGATTTGGAGAAAGCTTATGACCGCATGTTGAGAGAGGTACTTTGGAAAGCCTTAGAAAAGGTGTACGTGTTGCAAATATAAAGGTAAGGGGCAACAACTAGTGTGAGAACGTCTAGAGGTAAGACAAAGGACTTTTGTATAAGGATTAGTCCACGTCAGGGATCAACCTTGAGCCCTTATTTGCTTAACCTAGTCTTAGATGTTCTAAGTAAGCTTATACTCAAAGAAATTCCCAAGTGCATGCTTTTGAGGATGATACTGTTCTTATAGCTAAGTCAAGAGAAGAAATTAATTCTAAGCCTGACTTGTAGAGAAGAACCCTAGAGTTGAAGGGCTTCTAAATGAGTAGGAGTAAAACCAAATATATGCATTGCACTTTCATAACAGGGAGTAGGAAGTGCTTTAGAGGTCAAATTGGGAGATCAGATTATTCCACAAGTGACAAAATTCATATCTTTGGCATTGGTTCTACAAAAAGATGATGAAATTGATAGAGATATTAATCATAGAATTCAAGTTGGGAGGTTTAAATGGAGAAAAGCTACAGGAATTATGTGTGATCAAAAAGTACATGATAAAGTATAAGGAAAATTTTTATCGTACTGCATTCGACTAGCAATGCTTTATGTAAAGAAGGTTGGGCTATGAAGGGGCTTCATGAGCACAAAGTAGGGGTAGCTAAGATGAGGATGTTGAAATGGATGCGTGATCATACAAGGAAAGAAAAAAATTGTAATGAATTTATATGAGGAAAACTTGGAGTGGCGCTTATTAAAGAAAAAATAGTAGAAAATCGTCTGACGTGGTTTGAACACATACAGAGAAAGCCATTAGATGTGCCAGTAAGGAGGGTAGAACAAGTTGTTTGGAGCCCAATTAAAAAGGGAGAAAGATTGAAGAAAATGCTCAATGGGGTTAGTGAGCAAAATCTTAGTTAACAACTTATCCCAAGATTTGACTTTTGATAGAGCTCAATGGCACCATTTGATCCATATAGTCGAACCCACCTAGTGAGATAAGGCCATATTGTTCTTTTCCATGTTGCAACAGTTACATGAGGTCTTGTTTAGGGCTCTAACAACTATCAACAATCTTAAATTATTAGCTCAAAAGAAGCCTGAACATCTTGATCATTGCTTCTTATAGGAGGGTCAACAAGTCATTGCCACCTGACTGCAGGTAGAAGTAAATGACTATGAGACTTTATACTTACCTTAACAACACATTTTCTATTATTCTAGATATCAAATATTAAACAATTCTTCTTCAAATTCTGTTGTGGTAAAATAGTAACCTAAGCATATAAAATATCCAAGACTATCAAAAGAAGAATGATTTTCAACTCAAAATGTGGCTTGTGCTGAAGAACATGAACCAATATATCTTCCAATAATGTTTTAAACTCGACTATCATTGCAGATGGAAATAATGACATTTAATGATTTGATTTAATCTAGAATAAAAATCTCAGAAAGGCAAAGGCACAAGATGGAGCGACTTGAGTGAAACAAATAATATGATGCGTAACACATGCAAACAAAATCAATAAAACAAAAAAATGCCTGACTAACTAGTATATGTGGAATTTCAAATGAGCCATAGAATATATACGTTAAAGTCAAAAGTTAATTAATAGACTCAGACATTTTTTTCTTTTCTTTGTTTTTATGTGGATACCTCTGTGTGTGTGTGAATGACAAAAGAACAATAAATACCAAACAATGCTTTTCGAAGCGTATTAATCACCTTCTAGTGCATCAAAAGTAATTTATACAGTGAGAATCTATATTACTTTAGCTATTAATTATGTGAAATCCTATAGTTTTAGGAGTCAAGTTTGTGGTGCTTAAGTCAAGACAACGTGTTTGATGCTTTACCATTTTTGATAGATTTGAGATATATTTTGATATATTTGGGAAGTCATCAATGTTAAATTAAAAGAATATTCTAAAGATTTTATGAAATATCAATTAGGTGCACTGTTTCTGGGTTTTCAATTAAAATAGAAGTTTTTTAAATTTAGGAAAGCAATAATAAGAAAATGATAGTAATTGAAAGTTTTCTTAAAATAAGAAATTAAATAAAAAAAAACGTTTTAGTTTCTTTTATCATTATTAGTATTGTTATAATAATATTGTTTCCTTATTCTCTACTTTTGGAATAAAAGGAAAGGGGAAACCTAAGCCGCAAGTCACTAGTTGGAAGAATAAATAAGGAGGCAGCTCGAATATCAGTGTGATTAAAAATAAAAATAAAAAATAAATTCCACTAACCCATAAATAATTTCCAATTGGCTACAAAATTAGTATCTTACAACAATATACCAGTCACCACTTTATGCAAAGATATAGAACTTTTGTCATTTCACATCCAACTTTAGCCCCATACCTTCCTATACATATAGATATATTAAATATAGGGTTAAGGAGCAAAAATGTCGATGAACTTTTACCAAAAGTGCATCCAGCACCATATATAGTTCAAAGTTGCAAAAAACCCATGAACATTTAAAACGGAAGCAAAAATACCAGCACCGTTAAATTTGGCCTAACACAGTTATATATGTATATGCAAGAAGAGTGCGGGTCCCACTTTAGAAAGTAACAGTGTCAGGTCAAATTTAACGATATTGGCATTTTTGCTTCCATTTTGAATGCTCATGGATATTTTTGCACCTCCAAAATTTATATAGTGCTTGGCGCATTTTTGGTAAAAGTTCATGGGTATTTTTACACCTTCACCCTTAAATATACCGATTAGATTCTATAAAAATCAAGAATTCTAATAATAGAAGTTGCAAACATTAAGTATTACCTCTCCACAACGGAACTTGTCAAGAATGATGCCCATGGTCTTACGTGAAAAACTTTTTATTCTAGCATGAACTCCTACCAAAAATTCACTTTGCCAACGTGCTAAAATTTTGAGCTGTTGTAGTATGAATGACATGGATCTTGCAGTAACAATTCTATTTACAAAAACTATACATTTCATATCCGGTCGTGGCCTGACATAAGAAAAAGCAAACTCAAAATCTGCCTATTTATCTGTTAGTCATGGGAGTTGAAAGTGACACTGGACAACCAACCTAAATGAGGATAGTATCCCAATGAGGCGTAAAAGCTTTCTCGAGAAAAAAGGCTCTTTTAAAATGTCCAGAGAAGAGAAATCAGACACATGGTCACCTACAGATTCAGAGAACAAACAATAATATTTTATTTTCACTACAGATGAAGCCTGCATAATAAAAGGATTCTATTAATGCGGAAATATTGTGTGTTTATTTTGGATTATTTAGATTAATTTTTATTTTATTATTAAGTTTGATATTTATTATATTTTATAATTATATATGGATATATTATATCTTATGATATTATATCTTAGTTATTTTGATTTATTATATTAAATTAGATTATAGGGAAAGCTTTAGGATTGCCTATATAAAGGCTCATATATACTATCTTTTATTCAAGGATTCATAATAATATTTCTCTCTCAAAAACTTTGTTGTCAGTCATGTGATCTGTAGCTCCTAAGTCAATAATCCAAATATCCTCACTAGTCATCACAGCGTTGAAAACTATAACGGAATTACTTGATTGTACCAAATTCACATTAGGAACAGAGTTTAACTTATTCTGCTTGCCAAGTATCCTGCGAAACACCTATAATTCTTCCAGGCTTAGGTGATCATCATTCCCAACCTTCAGTTTAGTCATGGTAAGGTGACTTTAGAAGTTCGATTTTCCACTAGAAGGTTTTCCAATAAGTTTCCATCATTCTTCATTAATAGGGCCTTTCTTCTTGCAATAGTTGCCCCATTTGTTATTCTTTTGTTCTCCTTGAGGTCCCCTTACTATGAGTGTTGAGCTTTCAATTTGACATTAAGCCACTTTGGTTAAGGAGTTTTCTACTTTCTTCAAATTGTACAAAGTTAACAACATCAAAGAGCTGTGATAGAGGCCTCAATCCCACGATTCTGCCCCTTATCTTTTCGAAAGAGTCATTAAAACCAAGGAGAAAATCATGTATCCTTCCTTCTTCCATTATCCTCTTGTACAATTAGCCATCCTTGATTTTTTCCATGGAGTCACCTCAAACAAGTCCTATTGTTGCCACAATTTTAGCAAAGCACTATAATATAAGTCACCGACATGTTACCTTGTCTCAAATCACAAAGTTGTCTCTTCAGATGGATCAAGGCAGCGGTATTATTAAGTGAGGAATAGATTCTCCTAGCTGCATCCCAGATTTTCTATGCCGTGTGGGCAACCAGATAGCCCTCACTGATATCCAAAGTCATTGAGTTACACAACCAACTCATTACTTGGTTACGTTCAGCGAACCAAGTGTCAAAATTGGAAACATCAGGCATACTTCTCCTTTCTCTTGCCACGTAAATATCTCAGCATACTCTAGGACCACTGGGTAGTTCTTCCCATGAAGTTTATGATTAATGATCATCTCTTGATTTTCTATAAAGGATGCGACTTCTGAAGCCATCTCTTTGGTTTTAGTGTGCACAGCAATAGTAGATGAAGGAAGTATAAAGGATGAAAAGGAAGAGGTGGTGATGCCTTGTGTTAAAGTAGTAGTACCTAACATGAGTGTCGTACAAAGGACCCCAATATCTGTGGAATTTCAGAAACAAACCCAAAAGAGGAGGGAAATCACGAGGGTTCATTTTCTGGCAAGAAACTTCATAAAAGGCGGCACGTATGGCTTACGCGCAACTTCATTCACTATCACACTTTAGGAACCAACTGATTGAATGGTTCCAATCATGGCTATGTAGGCGGTGTAAGCTCACTCGCCCTCTTGTAAGAAAAAAAGAGGTCCTCGTTCTGCCTCTGCCTCTCTCTCTCTCTCTCTCTCTCTCTCTCTCTGTGCTTCTCTCATTGTTTTTCTCTCTCTTCCTCAATCTAGGTCAAACTCACAAGCTCTGATACCATGTTTGAGTCAAAGATGAAGAAATATCTCTCATTGATTTATCCATGAGGACACTGCTACAATATATATAGGCCCCAAGAAGATCACTCATACGTGAGGCAATAAAGAAAGGATTACAATCAATCAAAATAACATCAGAATCTTGCCTAAACTAGCGAAGCTATAATAAAGGGATATGATGAAATGTCCCTAATCAAGGAATTTAGTAATTAATGATGAATTTCCAACAAAAAACCAATAGAGGACGTGGTGTGTTTCTATCAAGGGTTCACTCAGACATATGGTCTAGACTATCAAGAAACATTTGCACTGGTGGCGAAGCTAAACATTATTAGAGTTCTAGTATCTGTGGCAGCTAACCTAGAGTGGCCACTCCGCTAGCTAGACATCAAGAACACATTTCTAGATGGAGAACTAATAGAAAAAGTATACATGACCCTACCTCCAGTTTTTGGAAAGGGCAGAATTGATTGAGTATGCAAGCTAAAGAAATCTCTATATGGTTTGAAGCAGTCTCCCATGGCATGGTTTTGTTAGGTTTTCGAAAGTCTTGAAGTGAGAGGGCTACAAACGAGGACTATCAGATCATACAATGTTCGTCAAAACAAAGGACAAAAAGAAGTGCATCCTCATTTTGTATGTTGATATAATTCTTACAAGAGACCATATTAAGGAAATATCAAGAATAAAAGTTGCACTTGGGAGAGAATTTGAAGTTAATGATCTTGGAAACTTGAAATACTTCCTTGGGATGGAGGTTTCCAAGTCAAGACGGGGCATCTACGTCTCTCAAAGGAAGTATATATCTTGATCTTTTAAAAGAAACAGGCATGCTGGGTTGTAGTCCCAAGCCAACTCCTATTATGGTCCAGAAAAATAGGAAGGAGAAATCTAAGCAAAACAATAAAGAAGAGTCTGAAGAAGGTGACTTAGATGATGAGATTGAAGAAGAAGATCAAGAACAAGAAGCCAACGAAGCTGTTGACAAAGGAAGATATCAAAGACATGTTGGAAAGTTGATTTATCTCTCTTATACAAGACTTGATATAGCCTTTTCCGTATCTGTGGCCAGTTAGTACATGAGTGAGCCAAAGAAGAAGCACATGGACACATCCCACAAAATTCCAAGGTATCTAAAGGGTACTCCTGGTAGAGAGTTGTTCTTCTGGAAACAAGAACGGAGACCTATAGAAGTATACGATAATGCAGATTGGGGAGGAACTCATCCTAATAGGAGATCAGCCTCTAGTTATTGCTCCTTTGTATGGGGAAACCTGGTTACCTGGAAAAGCTAGAAACAAAGGGTTGTATCTAAGAGCAGTGATGAATTTCAGTTAAGGGCATTAGCCCAAGGGATAATGGAAGAATTGTGGCTGAAATAGGTCCCAAATGAGAAACAAGTCAGCATGGATTGACCGTTGAAACTCTATTGCAATAATAAGGCCGCCACAAGCATAAACTTAAATCATATTCATCATAAATAATCAAAACATGTGGAGATAGATAGATACTTCATCAGGGAGAAAGTAGAAGGGTCATCTGTCTCACTTATCAACTGACAAATCTTCAAGCTGCCAATGTGTTGACAAAAAGATTGCTCAAACCTACATTTGAAAATTGTATAAGCAAGTTGGACATGATTAACATCAATGATCCAACTTGAGGGGGAACATGAGAATATTTTTTGAATTATTAGATTAATTGTTATTTTACTATTAAGTTTGATATTTATTATATCTTAGAATTATATATGGAAATATTATATCGCAGAATATTATATCTTAATTTTTTTTATTTATTATATTAAATTAGATTATATAGTTAGCTTTAGGTTTGCTTATATACAGGCTCATATGTACTCTCTTTTATTCAAGGATTCATAATAATATCTCTCAAATTGTCCACAGTTAACCATACGTAAATAATTAAAATATTGTCGAAGATGCCTATTGCTAGAGAAAAAATGAAAGTTAAAGCAAAAGGAAAGCATAAAGAACAGTGCATATAATAAGGAGTGAATTATTTGAAGAAACAACCTACAGATTTTAAGCAGCCATATTGCTACAACTAAAAGAACAAGCAAAACTAAAGTACCTTTCATGCATTCAGAAATAAAGAACTCCGACACCTGGGCTAGATATTTGTCACAAAAAGAGGATTCACTTGAACTTCCTTCCTCCTCCACTAACTCAAGCCTTTCAGAGTGATCACCACTCAAAAGAATGTGACTAGCCTTGAAGGGTGAACATGAAGCAAGCATTTTTTAAAAAAAACAAATCAAAACAAAACCAAGACAGCATGTTAATAAAAAATAAACATCAGTAGAAGAAAATTAATCAAGGTGTAAGCAATTTTAAAGAAAAGGAAACACCTTTCGATGAAATAAAAGGATAAAAATAGAAATACCCTCGTAAAGCAAATATACATGGAAAAAAATAGGAAAAACAAAAGGAAAGAACACTAAATCTCAAATGAGTTCTCCTATATCTTGGGGAAAACCACTAGAAGCCATGAGCTTAAACCCAGAATGAAGCCAATATTCCACATCTACTCTATTCCAAAGAGATGAAAATTAGTTAGCCCAAAAAGCTCAGTGGACCATGCAGTAGAAGCATGATAGGCCTATAACCCACAGGTCTAAGAATCAAACCTAGACCCAATACCATAGTACCCAAACTATCCTTTTACCCCTACTTACCTTTCTACTCCTAATTCTCATGTATCAATCATTGACTGAAACAAGAAAGAATGTTTGCATGGATAAGCTGCCCCATCCAGTCCTACTCGTAGAAATCCAAGAGCTGCTGAGCACTTCACACACAAACAAACACACACAGATATATATATATATATATATATCTTTCTAATATCAATTGTCTATATGACTGTCCCATATGTTTGATTTCGTTTATTTTTTTCCAAAGGACATATCTATTGAAGTAAGGATAGGAAAAGGTACTAAGACATGAGAAAAAAGTTCTTCCTCCAAACTCAAAAGAAAATTCCAAGACAAATTAAGAAGAGCTCAAAGTACAGACCAATGCCACCAGGCTACCAGACTCTCTAAACATCTTGAAGGGGTAGTTGCTTCCAATGACTAGAGTTCAAGCACTATATCGTGGCAAAAGACACTATCTTAATTCATTAGTTCTGAGTGGCCAACCAACTTCTGCTAGAAAATTCTTGCATTATTATTAAAGCACCAAATTAAGAGAAATATAGCATATTAAATTCAGTTTCCCTCTTATATAGTTTCGTTTCCCAGCTTGAATATTTCTCATTATTTAACATAGATGCAGTAGAGTGATCAAAAGATGTTTCCAATTAAATACACCACCATAAGGACTTAAATGGAAATTTTAACAAAGAATAATGTAGAGCAAGCAAAAGCATGGCACATGATAAAAGCCACACAACCCACCTAAAAATTTGATGGAGACTTGGTAGTATGGGATACCTAAGTCCCACATTGAGTAGAATAGGATGCTCAATAGGGTATTTAAGTGGACTAGTTCTCTCACCTTAATAGCAAGCTTTTGGGGCAAGATTCCCCATCTCACTAGCATGCCCATCAATTGGTATCAGTCACGTTGTCAATGGTTCAAGAGAGGGCTACCCATGGAGGGTCTTGACCAACAAGAGGCTGAGTTAGGTATATAATAAGAGTATGAAACCGTTATTCTGGTAGGTTGTTAGTGTTCTCTTAGTCAGTTAGTGCCTTGTTAGCTGTTGGGGTTCAATAGAAAAGTTTATAAAGAAGACTCAGGACACCTATTGTAAATGACTCTGAGATTCTATTATGAATGAATGGCGTGGATTAGTTCTGATTCTCTCCCTAATCTCTCCACTTCTATGTTCCTCTATTCCTTTTCCCCTTTCTATCTCCAATCATCTATAAATACCATAACAAAAGTGCCAAGGAATGCAGCCGTCGAAATGTCAAATTTCCACAAAGAGCCAATTCATAGAGACTTAGTAGTATGGGATACCTGAGTCCCATATTGAGTAGAATGGGAAGCTCAATGGGGTATCTAAGTGGATTGGTTCTCACACCTCAATAGCTAGCTTTAGGGGTAAAGTTCCCCATCTCACTTGGGTACCCGTCAAAATCATAATGCACTCACAATAAGTAAATAAGTAATTGACTTTTTACGGAGTAAGCCACAACATTCTCATAATAATGATATTTTGAGGTGAAAAAGCAATAATGTTGAAACTCATAGATTTACATGATACATGATCAAGAACAACAATCACAACTAAGAAAGCTTTATTTCATACAATAAACCAGCTTCATCCAAGTAATCCGATTATTCCCAAATCTTTGATATTAATCCCATACCTTAGGATCTCAAAAGTTGTTTACAAGACCATAAACATGCCAAATATATTATAGTGATAGCAATGAAGAATAAGTTATTACTAAATTATGTTCTTTTGGAAATGGTATATGTTAGTAATGAGCCATGGATCTACTTTGATTCACTCTTTTTTATTTTTTTTTATTTTTGTTTCTGTTAGGAAATAAATGTTAGAAAATCAGAAGATATGCTAGGATCTCTATAAATCAGGGATTAGGAATAATTCCCCATTAAATAGTTATTAAGGGTCATTAAGACTAGGTCTCTCTCCAATTGTATAAATACACCTCTCTTGTACATGAATATACAACTTTTCAGATACATTTTCATGCATGGTATCAGAGCTGTGTGTTTTTTTTTTTGGGTTTGTTTGAGTGTCTGGTTCACTTAGAACAGACAGTGAGAACAGTGAGAACTGAGAAGTGAGAGAGAGAGAGGAGAGAATACATTTTCAGTTTCCGACGATATCTTGGAACACGCGCCATCCCATCGGCCTCCCCACCTTCCGATCCGCGACCGCATGAAATTTGGTGGCCATCCGACGCTTCTACGACAGCGCGTGGTGTTCACGCGCTCCACAGGCAGACCCACGGTGATGGCGCATTTGACGGTTTTTTCTCCAGCGACTTCCATTTTCAGACTCATCTCCTCATTTCCGGCGACTTCCAACGGGTTTTGTGGTCTAGGTTCATCATTTTCTGATTTGTGGTTTCTTTTTTGATTTGGCTTGTTCTATTGGACATTCAGACGGTGTGTTGACATCTGTTAGTGCGTTTGGCATCTCTTGTGTATTTGGCCTTTGTTAGTAGGCAATTCTGGACAAGTATTTGTGGTTTGGTGGTGTGTTTGCTCTTTACCTCTGGTTAGGTGTTTCCTTTTGTTTGGTATTTGTCTCCGGTGAGACGTTTGGCGCATTGTTTTGGTTGCGGTTCTCTTCGGTTTCAAGGTGTTGTTTGGGGGTTGTATCTTTGGTGAGGCTTTCATATTGATTGATTGCTGCTCACTATTGGAAATTTTGTTCTTTGCTTTCCGTTAGAGGTTTATTACCTATTCTTAGTGGCTAGTGCTCTTGCTCGAAGAGTTTGTTGTGGAATTTAACTTTTTTGGTGAAAATCAATGGCTGCATCTATGTCTAGTTCTTCTGTTGCTCTTGGTACAAGTAATATTGCTTCTAGTCTTGCTACTTCTTCCTCGAAGTGGATCATCGATTCCGGTGCTACTGATCATATGACAGGTAACCACCATTTGTTTTCCTCGTATGCGCCTTATGCCAATCCATCTAGTATCACAATTGCCAATGGTTCTTATTCTCGTGTTATTGGCTCTGGCACTGTTGAACCTACTCCGTCTATTCCCTTATCCCATGTCCTTCATGCCCCTGACCTTACATTTAATCTTTTGTCTCCTAGCAAGCTTACTCAACAATCAAATTGTTTCATTACCTTATTTCCTGACCATTTTTTTATTCAGAATCTTACAACGAAGCGAGTTATTGGTAGGGGCTATGAATCTGGTGGCCAT
Organism: Acacia crassicarpa; assembly: GCA_034222035.1. Taxonomy (NCBI): domain Eukaryota; kingdom Viridiplantae; phylum Streptophyta; class Magnoliopsida; order Fabales; family Fabaceae; genus Acacia; species Acacia crassicarpa. The sequence continues at coordinate 29,778,986 of JAWXYG010000008.1, read as the reverse complement.
TATTTTCTTGAGGATCAAGTATCGCGTTCAATTGCTTGCTCTAGTGGTTCATCCCCTTTTGATATTCATTGTCGCTTGGGTCATGTGTCCTTGCCTTCTTTGAAGAGGATGTATCCTCAATTCCATAATTTGTCTTCTTTAGAATGTGAGTCATGTCAGTTTGCTAAACATCATCGTGTTCACTTGGCACCTCGAGTTCATAAACGAGCTACATCTCCCTTTGATTTAGTCCATTCTGACGTTTGGGGTCCATGTCCTGTCGAGTCTAAACCTGGTTTTAGGTACTTTGTTACCTTTGTTGATGATTTCTCTCATACCACCTGGCTTTATTTAATGAAAACTCGGTCTGAGTTGTTTTCTCAGTTTTGCAATTTCTGTGCTGAAATCAAAACTCAGTTTGGTGTGTCTGTCAAAACCTTACGGAGTGACAATGCTAAAGAATACTTTTCTGCCCAATTTCAAACCTATACGCTCCAGCATGGCATGCTTCATCAGTCATCATGTCCAGATACGCCGGCTCAAAATGGCGTTGCAGAACGTAAGAACCAACACTTGTTAGAAGTTGCTCGGGCTCTTATGTTTCAAATGAACGTTCCTAAACCTTTTTGGGCTGACGCCGTGTCTACTACGTGCTTCCTTATTAATCGTATGTCCCCTCTTGTCCTCAATGGTGCCACTTCATACACTACCTTGTTTCCTTCCAAACCCCTGTTTCCGGTTGACCCTAAAATCTTTGGTTGTGTCTGTTTTGTTCGCAATGTTCGGCTCGCTGTTATCAAACTTGATCCCAAGTCTCTTAGATGTGTCTTCCTTGGGTATTCTAGGGTTCAGAAGGGTTATCGATGCTATTCTCCTACTCTTCGGCGTTATCTTGTGTCTACCGATGTCACATTTGATGAGTCGACTCCGTTCTTTTCTGTCTCTACTCCAGCCCCATCTCCTGTCTCTACTAATGACACTTCCGACAGTCTTGATGATCTCTTGGCCTATATGGTTTCGTCCCCACCAGTGCAAGCATCTGATTCGGCACCTGCAAAACCACCTATCTATCATGTTTATCAGAAACGCCCTAAGGCAAATAATGTTGTCGACCAGGTTCATGACCCACCAATGACTGCTTCGACGTCTGATCCGACATTAGTTCCTTCCGCTCCTAGATACTCCTGATCCTTCCCCTTCTACCTCTGAACCAGACATAGTATCTAATCCTCCTGATGACTTGCCCATTGCCTTACACAAAGGTAAGCGTACTTGCACTTATCCTATTTCTTCTTTTGTTTCTTATAACCATTTGTCTCCTCCATCCTATTCCTTCATAACATCTTTGGACTCTCTCACTGTTCCCACTACTCTCCAACAAGCTTTAAGCCATCCCGGTTGGCGTGCTGCAATGGAAGACGAAATGGTGGCCCTTGATAAGGCTGGCACCTGGAATCTCGTTGATTTGCCTCTTGGCAAGAAGGCTATCGGGTGTAAATGGGTATTCACGATCAAAACAAAAGCTGATGGTACCTTGGAACGTTTGAAAGCTCGATTAGTTGCCAAGGGTTATGCTCAAACCTATGGTGTTGACTATTTGGAAACCTTTTCTCCTGTGGCAAAATTGTCCTCTGTTCACCTCTTCATTTCTATGACAGCCAATTATGGTTGGGATCTTCATCAGTTGGATGTTAACAATGTGTTCTTGAATGGTGATCTCCTTGAGGAAGTATACATGGAGCAACCACCTGGTTTTGTTGCTCAGGGGGAGCGTTGGAAGGTGTGTCATCTTCAGAAGTCTTTATATGGCTTGAAGCAGAGCCCTCATGCTTGGTTTGACAGGTTTAGCTCTGTAGTTAAGAAGTTTGGTCTAAGTCAGAGTAAGTGTGATCATTCTGTGTTTTATCAGCAGACAGATACTGGAATGATTTTGTTAGTAGTATATGTTGATGATATTGTTATTACCGGTAGCAATGCTTCAGGAATCTCATCACTTAAAGCCTTTCTTAATTCTCATTTTCAAACAAAGAATTTGGGTCTGTTAAAGTACTTTCTTGGGATAGAGGTTATGAGGAGTAAGAAAGGCATCCTTTTGACTCAGAGGAAATATGTTCTTGATTTGTTAAAAGAAACCGGGAAACTCGGAAAAGCACCGAGTAGCTTTCCAATTATTCCTAATCCCTTCTTGGACATTGATGACCGCATACCGTTTGATGAGCTACCTGAGGATGTAAGAAAGAAAGTTGATCCGGAGAAGATCAAGCCATTTACCTATCCTGAGAGATACCGTAGATTAATTGGGAAATTGAACTACCTCACGGTAACTCGTCCTGATGTGACCTTTCCAGTTAGTTTGCTTAGTCAACTCATGACTGCACCAACCATTGCTCAGTGGGAAGCTTTGGAGCATGTGTTACATTACTTGAAGGGTTCACCTGGTCGTGGTTTACTCTATACAAATCATGGCCACAACAAGATTGAATGTTTTTGTGATGCAGATCATGCAGGGTCAAAGGCTACCAGAAGATCCACCATAGAATATTGTGTGTTTGTGGGTGGAAACTTAGTATCATGGAGGAGTAAGAAGCAAGATGTGGTTTCTAAGTCGAGTGCAGAAGCTGAGTGTAGAGCCATGTCTTAGTCAGTACAGGAAATTGTGTGGATTCACCAGTTAATGAAGGAGGTTGGTCTTGCCACGTCATTACCTGCGAAGTTGTGGTGTGACAATAAAGCTGCTCTACACATAGCCTCCAATTCTGTGTTTCATGAACGTACAAAACACATTGAAATTGATTGTCACTTTGTACGCAATAAGATTAAGGAGAACTTTATTTCTACAGGACATGTGCGGTCTAGTGACCAATTGGGTGATCTTCTGACTAAGGCTTTAAATGGGACTCGGGTTGACTATCTTTGTAACAAGTTGGTCTTGATTAATATCTATGCTCCAACTTGAGGGGGAGTATTAGGAAATAAATGTTAGAAAATCAGAAGATATACTAGGATCCCTATAAATCAAGGATTAGGAATAATTCCCCATTAAATAGTTATTAAGAGTCATTAAGACTAGGTCTCTCTCCAATTGTATAAATACACCTCTCTTGTACATGAATATACAACTTTTCAGATACATTTTCATACAGTTTCAACCAAGATTTATTGGTTGTTTTCAGGATAATGTTTTTATTCATCTAGGGTCAATTGAAATGTTATGTTTTGTCGAGAATAAAATTAGGTTTAAGTGTTTTATTACGTATTAGGATATAGTTATCTTATTTTAATTAGGATACAGTTATCCTACTATTTAGAATTACATTTTTTTGTTGGAATAGTTGTCTATCTTCCCTTTATCATCTATATATGCAACATTAATTTCATCTAATAAATAAGTTTGAACCCAAAATTTCAACACGGCATCAAAATCTACAAGGCCTTAACGACAAACTATAGATATAGACAGGTAATGGTGTTGGAATGTGAATAAGAGTGTCAATTGGCATAGGCAACATGTGTTTTGTTCTATAACTGGCATGTTATGATTACGCAATGCATAGGATATTATTTTGTAAGAGTCTTTACTGGCTTGTCTTATAACCTCCGATAAATGTAGAGCTCCATGTATTTCAGAGGTAGCTAACCATAATTAAAGGAAATGATACAAAAACAAGTCATCAAAGACTCATTAACTATGGAATAATTGCAGAATAATTTCCTATTCATCACCTTCCTAATTGTGACCTACATCTGTACAACTCCGGCACATTTGGTACCAAATGGGAATAAGAATGGAAAAACTCATTCCCATGATCATGGAAAAATCTCTATCAAGGAAAGAGACATTGTAATCTACCAAACATAATAAATACTTTTGCTCAAATTTTCCCTTGCCTCAAATCCCTTTCTGACATACCAAACATAGCCTTCATCTAAGTCAAAATACACAGAATAGATTTCATTCAATGGTTTTCTTTTTTTTCCTCTATATTTTCTAAACGGCACTCAAAACCAAAATGGGGGGAAAACAACCAAGGATATTGCCCTGCCAATAAGCAAAGAAATGGCCAAAAATGCTAAGCATAAGAAAAATTACACTAAATGACAGGCAATCAAATCATGCCTTGGATAACCAACTAAATGACCAAGAAGGATCAAATTCGCCCCAGTTTCAGCATACCCAACTCAAAGGGGAGTGATTAAGATTGTGTTATTATGTGAACATTTTAGTAGTTTTATTTTTAAGCCAAAGGTTCTTTTTAAGTCAATTTTTTTGGAGAAGTTTCTATATGTTAAGGATCAGTTTAAGTATTCAATTTTAATTAGAATAAGTTTGGGCTAAGTGTTTCAGTTTAATTAGGATAAAATTATCTTATTTTTTTAAGTTACGTGTTTCAGTTGAAATTAGAGTTTATTTTCATTTTTAGTATCCATAAAGGAAATAAGTTCAGAGGATCATTAACCCTAAATTTATAAAATATATTGATGTATTAATTATTATTTAATATTTAAATGTAGGTATACAATTTATCACCTTCATCATTTTTTTCAGTCTAACAAAGTTAGGAACCAAGGATTATAATCTGACACATCGGAGTCTTACTTGCAATGCACCAAAAATGCCAAGATTCACCAGACAGAAAAGCACATTATCATGCACGCGGTTCAGCAGCCTCTTCATGTTCCTGCGTTTCAAGTGATCTTCTGTACTCCTTCTAAGGATTTCCATGCACTGCTCTCATCAAAATGGAATAGTAAGAAAATCTTCTTCTATGGGATATACATCCTAAAACCAGTTTAAAATGCATAATACCTCACATTTAATCTCAACTAGTTTGGTACAGTAATTGTTGTACAAACTAGATGTTCCATTGTCACAAGGACCATAATCATATATAGTAACTGAAGGGGAGGTCACAAAAGGATCCAATTCTTCTTTTCGTGAGACTGAATATACCTGCAAATCCAAATGAATGAGCGTGATCAACATCAGCATCTAATGGCACAATTACACCTAATGTCAGAACTTGTTCCCACTTATGGCGTAGTTTCACTAAACTTTTCCAGGATATCAAACTGGGTGTTATAACTATCAACCAAAAATGTCCCCGCCTTCTATGATCTTGACAAGCAGGGTTCACACAGAGAATAAATATAACATTTAAAAACAAAATAAAAAGAATTTAAAAGAGTTCAAATACCATAAACTTTTAGAGCGGGATTCACAAACCACAGTTCCACAATTCTAAACCCAAAGGTAAAAGTGGTCAAGATATTAGGTTTATTCAATTATATGAAAGGTTTTAGCCAAGCTTCACAATAAGTAAAAGAATTCCCAGTCTAAAGAAACATTCTTTCTTGAATAGAATAGAAAGGGGGAAAATGAGCAATAAATTGTTTACAACAGCACAAGTAGATAGTACAAAATTCTGTCATTTTACCAGATCTTTTTATTTCAGTTTATTACACATCACAGAACTCACCTTTGAATCAAGCAAACCCTCAAGACTATTGATGCTTTTCGATAGATTTTCTTTACTAGAAGCACCTGAAAATTCACAACCCCAAAGTTTAAAGAACTGGAAAAAAAAATAACATAATTTATTAGTCATATTTTCAGCTTCATTGATGAGAGATATCCATGAACCTCCATACAGCTATCTTATCCCCATCCATATCCTAAAAATGACAGCCACTAGGATAAAACTTTGTAAAACTGTTAAGATACTGAGAGAACTTGCTAATAGACAGTAAATTAACAAATTACAAGTTGAATTGGTTACAACTAATACATTTCTTAAACTAATTCTCCAAAATAAATTTGATGCCCTAAGACCAGCAACTTTGGGCAAGGTTCCATAAGCATTTTCGACAACCATATTTCTCGGGAATATGCTAAGATATCAAAAAGTGAGGAACTACTGATCATATGATCAGCTGTTCACTAATCATCTCTCCAAGAGATGTTTTGGGCACAAGATTTCAGCACAATGTGAAACTTACCTGATTGAACCGTGACCACAGTTTTTTATTACACAACTTGAGCAAAGACCAAGTTAAATTAATTGAGGCAACCTCTGAGAAAGCTCCAGTGAAATTCTATCTTTACATCGATGAAACCATAACACACCAGAGAATCATACCAGAAGCTAGATGGGAAGTCTCTCAAAAATGAACAGAAGAAACCTCAGGGACAAGATCACTTAAATTAGTGAAACTATATCCCATGTGCTAGCAATAGAAAATTTTCAATTGCTAATGGTTCCAATGTTATTGGAGCAGGGAAAGGAGACATTCAGTTTCATCCATCTCTAATGTTAGAAAATATCCTTAAATGTCCCCAAACCATATGCTAATTAATTTTCGTACAACAGCTTACCAAAGACATGAACTGCAGTACAATTTTTTCTCCAACTCATTGAGCGTTTCAAGACAAGGATGTAGATAAGGTTTGCAAAAGAAAGAGATGGACTATAGGTCCTTGAGACAATAAATACTTCCAAAAAGTATAAGAGGGGCTAAGAGAGCAAGGTTCGAGCAAAAACTAGGTCCAAGAGCATATCACTAAGCTTTCAATGTTCATGATAAAACTATAATTTAATTGGCCATGGAGAACAAACTCTAAAAGAGAGAAACAAAAAATTATTTTAAACAGAATTGAGCAAAGAAATTATACAACTGGAACAATGCAAAGGAAAAAAGATAGAGCAGAAAGTTAACAAAAGAAAATAATTATAACAAAATGGAAGGGAAGAATTATGTATCAAGGATCAGATTTTTCAACAAATGTAAAGTTGTCTTACCTTTCCCTACAACTGGAGAAGCAGTCATGCCGAATATGCGGGGAAGCTTAGTGGATTTCGGTTCATAAAAGACCTACACTACTAGCAAATCAATATTTGTTGGGGGGGGGGGAACATTGAATGGAAAGAAGTGACTAGATATGAATTTGAGCATAACGAATATATACTTTCATGATTTCTGCATAAGGATGGTCACTTTTAACTTGAGCGTGATGACATTCATCAAAAATTAAGAGTGAAATCATCTCCATCTTTATGAAAGTGTGATACAAGCAGCGCAATAGTATCTGAGGTGTCATGACAAGAACCTAACACATAAATCACAAATAGAGAGAAATTTAAGAAGCAAGAAAAGGCATCAGAAAAGAACAATAATATCAAGAATGTATTTACTTCTATATCATTTAACAAGCATTATCACCTCATATTGCTCAATCTCTTGTGCCCAATCATGATGAGATTTCATGCGCTTTGAGCTCCCACAGTAAACCCCAACCTTAAAATCCGTAGACTCTTCTATAACATTTGCTTGCTACAGATAACCAACAAGAATGTTTCAGGACATGCAAAGTAGATATGGCCTCAAGTACTTAAAGTTCAGTTGGAGATTATTAAATGTAAAAAAACCAAAACAATCAGAATTTTACATTAAAGAGCCACCTTGGGCTAACTCAGGTGGTAAGGATGGGATGAGGTCAAGGGTCCAATCCCTCCTAATGTAAAAATAAATTTTTTTTTTTAAAAAAAAAAAGAACATAAAAGAACTATTCCTTACACGATATTATGATTCATAAAATCCACATTGGTAACAACCCTAGAATATACAGCTTTGTTTGAGGAGATTGCCAAAACTTTCAAGTGGGACTGTCCAGAGAACAAGGATGACAATGGTGACAATGTAAGATTCCATGAAAAGCTCTTTTACCAAAACTCATTTAAATTACAGAGGACTAAAATAAGATTACAGTACAATTTCCCAAATAAACTCCCTATCGGATTCCAAAAAAGCCACTTTCCGGCTCTCTCTGAAGCCACCTGTGCTACAGAGCAGAGAGCTTAGACCCTAAATTAAATTATTTATACCTCCTAGACCGTAAAAGTTGAATAACCCATCGTCGCAGCATTATGAACAACAACTCACCTGGGTAACTAATGCCACTGTAGGGGCAAGAAAAACACATAAGTTCTGCTGAGGCTTCCGTATCAAGTGCCCCATCTCATGCATAAGCAACACGGCGATGTGAGTCTTCCCACAACCTGTCTCCAGATACACAATTATATTTTCCTCCAAAGCTTTCTTGCATAATTCCAATTGATACCTTTCGAAGCACATTAAATAATAAAGCGTGAGACCCTCTAATCATTAAAGACATCAGGATGATCAGAAAAATAAGCACAGTGAACATAATTACTCACTCCTAATAGTTACAGGTAGTACCAATTTCTAAACTAAACAATGAAAATAACATACTTCAGTTGAAAGATTTCAAATTTAGAAGAAAACAAATTGCATAAGAAAAATGATAATATATAGCTAAGCAGAAGCTTCCTCTGTAGAGCTCCGACACTGAGTTAACTATATTTTTCGCCCTTTCTAATAATCAACGAAGCACAGTTTTACTAACGTAAATACAAAATATCGGTATGATATAACCAAACCTCATGCACATACTTTCTAGCAATTTTCCGCGGATCTTTTTTCACATATCGGTCTTCGGAAACCGACTCCGTCTGATTATGCACTTCATTGAGAGATGAAGACCAAGAATGATCAGAAAGACTTGAAGACGACTCTGAGTCCGAGGAATCGTCTATGCCAGAGGCCTGCCTGTCCAGCATTATCGGAGGTTTGGAGCACAAAAACCTCAGCTCAGAATGTGAGAAGGCTAGTGTGGTCGTATCTAGCTTTATGCTTTGGAGACGAAAGGCGTCATTCTGCGTTGAGAGTCAGCAAAGCAAATGTTCCTTCTTTCTCCGCTTTTTCTTCTCTGCTTCCTTAGGCAACACGGAGACTGAGACTCGTACTGTTGAGACCCGAACCAGCTCAAAGTATCACGGGTCGTTGCTCCGGGCATATTTGGGAAGGTGGGGCTGAAAAAGCATGGTACAAAAGGCTGATGTGAGTAAAATTGGAAGTTTGAATTGGCATTTTTTTTTAAATAAGCAAGCTACTTTAAAGGGTAAAAAACTACTAAAATCGGTTTTTCACTTTTTTAGGATTTTTATCACCATCAATCCAAACATAACTCATATTTATAATGTGACTAATATTCTATCTTAAGTTTATAAAAATCATATTGGAAAAAAATCATTTGTGTTTCTATTAATCCAATCAGACCTTTAATCTTTTTTGGGAAAATCACTTTCAAGTCTCAAAAGCTAGAAAAAATCACAAAAAAGTCCCATAGCAGAATCTCTTATCAAAAAGCTTCTTAGGGACTTCATTGATATTAATTCTAAATGTGAAATTACCTTCTTACCCTTAGTAATTGATAAAGAAGTTTGAGATTTCCCTTCAAAATTCATGTGTCTACTTTAACAACGTATAAATGACAAGTTTATTTGCCTATTAAGACAAGTTTATGTGGCTACTTTGATAAGTTTATGTATCTACTATGACAACTTACAAAATGGCAAGTACATGTGCATGTGCCTACTGTAGCAAATTTATGTACCTACTTTGACAACTTATAAAATGGCAAGTGTATGTGCCAATTGTAACAAGTTTATGTGCCTACTTCGACAAGTTATAAATTGGCAAGTATATATGTCTATGTTGACAAGTTTATGTGCATATTTTGACAAGTTTATATACCCACTATGACAACTTATAAAATGGCAAGTGTATGTGTCCATTTTGATAAGTTTATGTGCCTACTTTGACAAGTATATCTGTCTATCTTGACAAATGAATATGACTATTTTGACAAGTCATAAAGTGATGATTAACAAGCACATTTATATTAAGTAAAATAGCTCATGTTCACAAGTGCATGCGCTTGTCAATAAGTGGCGATAGATAAGTATATGCATCTAATCATATAACCTAATATCATATCATATCCAAATATCAAATATAGCTTGATGTCCACGACTATGTTGTAATTACATTTGATTCTCAACCTATAAAAAAACCATACGAGTTTACGAGAAGTCACTAATTCTAGGTGTATAAAGACATAATCACAAAAAGTCATTATCAAAAGCAAGTACAAAAACATATTTTTTTCAGCTGAAATTTGGATTTTTGCATGTGTCACTATGTGTCTAGCCGCATGACATCTCCCACAATGATAAAACTTTTTGCTTTGAAAATGAGATTCCCTCATGGCCTCATGCCTTCCTTTATGCATCATATACTTAGGACCCTAGGCTTTTTTGATTTTTTTAAAGCACTTTTTTAAGTTTTTTTTTTAAGAAAAAAACTTTTTTTATTAATTTATATGTTTAAATGATATTTTTTAAACAAAAAAAAACAAAAGTCACAAAAAAAAAAACCAAAATGCTACTTTTTTAAAAAGCTTCAATTTGGAGTTTTTTTTTTTTAAAAAAAAAAGCATTACAAAAAAAGTACTTTTTTTAAAAGCCTATCTAGATGGACCCTTATTAAACCACCAACACATCAACTTTCATCTTCTCCATCATTTTAAAACTTCCCCCCAAATGAAATAAACATAATAAATTCTTCCTTAACGTACTAGTCATTTTTCATGATAATCTGCAATATATTCTTTGTATTAACAACTGTAACAGCTATATTAACAACTACCATTGTATGTATTAACAACATTTTTTTAAGAAAAATTAAAATAAAGGACCTAGATAAAATAATATTTAATTAGAAGAACCATAAAAATTGAAATTAGTAAAGAGAACCAAATAAACTTAAAAGTACTAAATTATACTTCAAATTCTCAGTTGCTTCTTGATACATAAAATAAAGAACAAAGCCCTTCTTAATCTGTTATGCAGGCACATTTGGTTGGCCAGAAATGCGAAGATTATTAGAAGGAAAGAGTTGTATATGTTTCAGTTCCTGCTGATCAACCGGACTATGAGACGGATTTTGGTTGAAATTCAGCTTTTACTGAAGCAGGAATGGGATGTCAAATTACTAGTGTTCGATCGACTTGCAAATTCAATGGCTTCGGAAGCCCATGGTGCAATCTCTGAGTTAGTTCTTTTGAATTCACCTCCAGCAGCGCTAACGGATCTGTCGAATTTGACTGTCGTGCATATGTTTCCTACCAGTTCTTTCTCTGCTTAATGTACTTTGATGCACTATTATAATCAAGAGAAAAAAATTACTAGCTCCGCTCTCCTTTGATCATCTTCTATGATCCAGTTTCTTTGCATACACTTTTACCAAATATCGCCTTTTTTAACTTCCAATACTAGATTCTCAAATGACCTCATCTTGATATTCACGGGGAGGAAAGAAAAAAAGACACTTTGTTCTTTGTTTTGTGCGGGGAAGCAATTGAGAATTTAAAGGATAATCTAGTACTTTTAAATTTATTTGGTCCTCCTTAATAATTTCAATTTTTATGGTCCTTCTAATTAAATATTATTTTATCTAGGTCTTTTATTTTAATTTTTCCTTTTTTTTATCTCATATCAAAAGTTTTAAGCAAACAAACATTCATCATATTCATCCATTCCCAATTAAAACATTAAAACAGAGAAATCCCTTTGTTACCATGCCCAAAAACAAAGCTGAAATTTATTAACTTACTTAAGTACAATGAAACCCCAAGTTCAATGGTCAAGATGATACATTTAACAAAAATTTAGCATTACTTACCTAAGTCAGAGTAGATAATCCATTAATAAGCACAAGCTCCAACCTTTGATCAACCCTTAAATCTAAATGTAGCGAACATACACACACACACAAAAACAAAATCAATATTCAACCTCTTAAGAGAGTAGATTAAAGTTGCAAACTTTAAGCTTTATCCAGGAGATGTAAACGGGAGTTGCTTGCCTTGAATGGTGGAGATGGAAAGATGATTGCACACCATTGTAGCTTTCTCCGTAAGTTTTACTTTCAATGACAAATCAACGTGCGCGCGAACTCCTCTTGCTTCTCTTTTCCTTTTTTAATTAATGGGGGCAAGAGGGTAATTTTACATTCATAATTAAAGTCTTTAAGGAGCTTTTTGATGGGTGAATCTGCTATGGGATTGTTTTGTGATTTTTTTCTAGTCATTGGGGCTTTAGTGTGAGTTTCTTTTTTTTTTCTTTTTTTTTTTGGTGGAGGGGATATTTTGTGGTTTGGATTTAAAAAAAAATCTTAAATTTAAGTATATTTGGGGAAGTAGTGTAAAGTGCAAACTGCGAAGTCACTAAATTTTTTTAAGTCAATATTAATATTATTGTTTGTTTAAAAAAAACATAATTGATTATTTATGTACACATATTTTTGTTGTTTGAGTTACTTTATTGAGTTCATTTCATATTTTATAAATTTCACAACGCATATACTCCCTCCGGTCTTAATTATAGGAACACTTTTATAGTGCAAATATATTCTTATAATTATGATCGGAGGTAATAGTGAAAGTCAAATGTTGGCAAAGTATGAGTGATTTTTCTTCTTTTTTATAAACAATTGACACATATTACCATGTGTATGGTTTAGATTATTAGGTAAAGGTGCAATTTTACACATGAAATTTACACCAAGGAGCGCCCAGCACCACGAAGTTTTTTCTGGAGCAAAACTACACACGAAGTTACATTTACCACGGGCCGTTAGTTGACCATCAACTTGAATGAAACGCTAACGTGAACATTGATGTGAAATAAAAATTCAAAAAATTAGGAAAATAAAATAAAATAATTAAAAAAAATCAAATAATTAAAATAATTAGAAAAAAAATTAAAAATAATGAGAAAAAATTCAAAAATTAGGAAATAATTAGAATAATTAGAAAAATACAAAAAATTAGGAAAAAATTCAAAAAATTAAATACACCCACCAGTGGGCCCCACCATCGGCCACCCTACCGCCAGCGGTGATCGGTTGCCTGTGGCCACCACCTGGCGGCGACAGTCGGATAACCAATTGGGAGAGGAGGACTTGTATAGACAAGGGCTGGTGCAATTGTTAAAGATACACTAGGTTAAGCTGTTCACTGAAAAAAAATAATTATTAATTAATTAAGATAATCTTCTTGTCAATTCTCCCTATTTTAATTAGACTGCCACCGACAACCTACCGCCGCCGTCGGATGGCAGTCATCGACAACCGATCGCTGCCGGCGGTAGGGTGGCCGGTGGTGGGGCCCACTGGCAGGGGTATTTTAATTTTTCCCTAATTTTTTAATTTTTTTTAATTTTTTTCTAATTATTTTATTTTTTGCATTTTCCTAATTTTTTGATTTTTTTCTAATTATTTTAATTATTTGAATTTTTTTCTAACTATTTTATTTTTTGCATTTTTTTCCTAATGTTTTGAAATCTTTTCTAATTATTTTAATTATTTCTAATTTTTTAAATTTTTTTCTAATTTTTTTTATTTTTTTTCATAATTATTTAAATTTTTCCCTAATTTTTTGAATTTTTTTTCTAGTTATTTTAATTTTTTGAATTTTTTTCTAATTATTTTAATTATTTGAATTTTTTCTAACTATTTTATTTTTTGCATTTTTTCCTAATTATTTTATTTTTTTTTCTAATTATTTTAATTTTTCTAATTATTTTATTTTTTTCTAATTATTTTAATTTTTTCATAATTATTTTAATTTTTCCCTAATTTTTTGAAATTTTTTTCTAATTATTTTAACTTTTTGAAAATTTTTTCTAATTTTTTGAATTTTTTTATTCCACGTCAGCGTGTCAGTCCAAGACAGCGCTACGTCAACGTTCCATCCAAGTTGATGGTCAACTAACGGCCCGTGGTATTTTTACTCGCAAAACGTAACTTCGTGTGTACTTTTGCTCCACAAAAAACTTTGTGGTCTTGGAGGCTCTTTAAGGCAAACTTCATGTGTAAAATTGCACTTTTACTCTTAGATTATTTTAAGCGATTTTTGCATTGCACAAATTAAACATGGAAAAGAAATTTTGCATGGCGTAAAAGTCATTTTTAGAGCGGCTGCCAATATCGATGGAGTATAAATTTATGGTCACATTATTATGATTGGAGATTGGACCAAATAAACTATAAGTGAACCCATAGTCACAAGATGCAAATCATTAATCAATCAATTAGCTTTACTCGTAAAGTCGTGCAAATTAATGAAAATTTGCAGCAAAGGTAAGTACATTTTAGACATTGTATTCAATGGTTATTGATGGGTAGAAATTGTATTTTCAAAATACATTAAATATCATTAATAAAAATAACAATTATTCCTTGTTTCCTTTATTTATATGTTGCAATCAGTAATATAATCTCCATTTAAGTAGTAGTCTATTATTGTTGTTGCTTCCTAAGTTTTTTCTTTATTGACAAGTTCAAATGTTTTGATATCGTTACATTACAAGGCTATCACTTTTTTAATTTTTTTCTTTATTTCCAGAACAGTTTTGGACCTTTTTTCTACTCTAGTAATAATCAAATTAATGTCAACTAAGGTGTACAGGTGGAGTGTCTAGTAAGGAAGAACCAGAATACCAGATAAGTCATCATTTGCTAGATCATCGGCAATGTTATTTTGTTCTCCTAAGATATGTTGTAGTTTCAACTCTCATTAATCATTACGATGAAAAAAAAGGCCTTTTAGACTATTTAAAAATGTCTATTTAGATTGGTGTTAGGCTAGGTCTTATATCGAGTAATTTATCTGCTACTTTTTTTTAAAAAAGCAAAATATAATTAAAAAATCTAGATCTTAAAATCACAGTTTTTACACTTTTCCAAACTGCTATTTTGATATGTGGAAAAGATATCATAAAATCACTGACCAGAAGCTATGATTTTATAAGATCTCATAATAAAAGTCATATCTCAATAGTATTGAAGAACGTAAATTTGAAAATCTTAAGAAAAAAAATTATATCTACTAAAATTGCAATAAACAATCCAACAATAAGAAATAGTAGAAGAGTGGAAAATATTATATTCAAAGAGACAATGCATTGCCAGGCGCCTTGTAATGGGTTGACACTAGTGCCAGACTTAGGAGTCTGGCTTCCCTCTTCCCCCTCATGGGTTCAACCCCTGCCTGTTGTATAAAAAGAGAGAGAGAGAGAGACAATGCATTCAAGTTAGCTAGAAACAATCTCGATTCATAATGATTTAGACACCAAGAATATATTCGATAAAATTAAAACAAAGAGATAAAGAAATTTGATAGATTATCTTAGATCATATCTGGCAGTAGAAAAGACCAGCATAGATCAAGGCGAAGATGCAATAAGAGCATGAGATAGTGTGATTTGGAACAAAAAGCACATATCTGAATGTGATGAGTACATATCTAGATGTGATGAGCATAGATCTAAAAGCAAATGAGCATGAAGAAACCAACAAGCACGGAGGAGACAAAATGGCATGGAGGAGATAAGCACAGAGAATAAAACTAGTGTCAAGGAAGCTGTCAAATGAAGCTAGAGAAGTTGTTACTCTTGAAGTAGTCAAAGAGGAGATCACGAGTGTGGTCTTGTGAGAGACAAGGAAGGAGACAACTTCTGAAAAATGGTGAATGAAGATGAGAAGACTCAAAGATTGTAAATTTTAGTTTAGAAGGGGCGGCCGAGTAAAGTCTCTCTAATTTTTTTAGGCTTTAGATCACCTTATAGCTCAAATTTACAACATCCAGCATTAGATCTTGTAAATATTCTTCTTAACAAAAATTACTATTTTTTTAGACCGGTTATACAAAAACTTGATTTAAAAAGTATATTTTAGATTGATTCTATGCAGAACATGCCTAAAAGTTTGTAAATATTATTTATATAAAAAATATATTTTTCACCTGTTGCATGCGAAACTGCCTAAAATTTTTCATATATTTATAAAAATGCCACAAATCAGATTTTTTAAATATGTCTCTGTAAAAAAAAGGTCTAGATAGAGCGGTCTAAAAGACATTTTTTCTACAATAGTGATGCAACATTATACTTTGAATTTACACAAATAATAAGCGACAACTTTGCTATTGCCTTTATTCTTTGTCGTAACAATTAGAATTTTGTTCTCTTGAAACATGTTGCACTTTCATCTCCCATGCATGCAACATTAAACTCGAAATATGTATAAACAATAAGCCACACACTTTTTTTTAGAAATACAGGCAAACCAAGGCTTGAAGAGGTGAGAAAGAGACTAGATTATGAAAGTTTATCTCTAAAATACATCAAACTAAAAAATGAACTAGGGACGGCAGGCCAGCTGGTCCTTCATAACCATGTCTAGGCATCCACTATTACCACTTTATTACCGCTATTATTGTTCGTTGTATCAATCATGTTCTTAGCATCTGATTCAAGAATGACCTTTTAGAATTCTAAGTCCATGCGAGTATGGGGCTCTTAAAAATAGCTGATTCCTTTACTTCATAAGCAAAATCCCAAGTGAATGAGTTACTGTTTAAATTTGTTTAGTTAGTTTTTTTTTTAAATAAATAAAGCATCCTTACAGAAAACTAAATCTTACCCTTCGTAAGCAGACTGTCAAGCTCCATATCAGTAGACATAACCGTGTGAAATCCTGGCATGATAGAGAGGCTGGCTTTCGCCAGGTGATCCGCAGCATCATTGGCCCAGCGACTAATAAGGCATACTTCAATCCTCCAATCTCTCTTCATCAGGTGGTGAATTTCCGTAATAAGACCTCGATCCTCATGCAGCTCGTTTAGTTCCTGCTTCATTAGCTCAACAGCATCTGCAGAATCAGACTCTAGAATGACTTGCTGATGTCCTAAGTGCCACGCTAGTTTGAGCCCATGGAGACAGCCCCATAACTCAGCTGACAAACTATCTCCTTCCATCCCCCTAAACATGAAACCCTTCAGGAAGTTGCAATTTGCATCGCGAATCACTCCACCACTTGCTACCCCCATTCCGATATGCGAGAAGGCGCCATTTGTGTTAACCTTTACCCAGCCTGGCGGTGGTGACATCCAGCGAGGCCCACGCGTATTTGTATCATGCTTCCCTCTTTTAGATATGGTGAATCTGCTATGAGCGTCTTGCAGGCTGCTGATGACAGCATTAACGCTGCACTGTAGAGTGTGGTTTGAAGTCTTTTTCCCTTCGAAGACAAAAGTGTTTCGACGGCGCCATAGCCACCAGCAAATAAGCACGAACCGTTAACTCCATTCCTTTGATTGACTACCCCTCCCGCTGAAAGTAATATTCCACCGAAGCCAATGCTCCAAGTTTAGAGAGTTAAACTTGCGCCATAAGCACTGAGGCACCACATGCTTCCAAAGCTCACTGGTTGTTGGACAGTCCTTTAAAATATGCTGGATGTTCTCAAATTCGGCCCTACACACAGGGCAACGGGCATCGCTACTCAACCCTCTCTTGAATCTAGAGGCATTGGTTAGTAATCTCTATGCACAACAAGCCACATAAAAACTTTACATCGTTCCGGTACTTTTAACTTCCAGATTTTCCCCCAGAGAGGATCAGAATAAGGCGCATCACTATTAAGAGAATCATACGCTGTCTTGACTGAAAACTCCCCACTCTTGGACCATTTCCATCTTAGCTGCCCAGTTGCCAAGGTTTCAATCCCATCCTGCACATCACCCCATGTTCTCTTGATCCTATTCCATAGATTCGATCTCGTTTTGTTCATAGCAATCCTTGGTATCTTGTCAGTGCCACAATTATATTTGCTTTTGATGATATTCACCCACAGATCATCTCTTCGTGTTGATAGGCACCAACCAAGCTTCATCAAATATGCTCGATTCTGGTCCTTGGCATGTCGGACTCCCAACCCACCTTTCAGTTTAGGCTTGCAAATGGCCTCCCACGCAACTAGGGGTACCTTTCGGTGGTCCTCCGTATTACCCCATAAGAAGCTTCGGTTACATCTATCAAGAGTCTCACAAGTGCTTAACGGAAGGAGAGAAGTTTGCATAACATACCCTGGAATAGCCGTAGTTACCGAAGATATAAGCGTAGATCTCCCTGCTGAAGATAGAGAATTGGCTTTCCATGATGACAATTTTGTTTTGACTTTATCAACTACAAATTGGTATGTATCTTTGGTAACCCTGTTATGATGTAGCGAAACACCAAGATACTTGCCCAAGTCGCTTGTGATGGAGAATCCCAGGGAATCACACAATTCATTTTTTCGGATATGATTAACATTGTGGGAGAAAAAGACTCGTGTTTTCTGGTAGTTAACCTTCAAACCCGAGCTATCACAGAAAGCATTGATACACTTGTTTATTATGCATACTTGGTCCATGGAGGCTTCCGCAAATAGCATAATATCATCAGCAAAAAATAGGTGTGAGATAGGAGGTCCCGTCTTATTGAGCCGGATAGGCTTCCAATTTCCTTTGTGGATGGCATCTTGAATAAGGTGAGCCAGTTTCTCCATACAAATAACAAATAAGTAAGGAGATAGTGGGTCCCCTTGACGGACTCCTCTAGAAGGATGAAATTCCTCCGCTTTATCCTCATTCCAAAGCAACTGCATATTAGGTGTAGAAACACACTGAGCAATCACCTCCTGAAGCGAGATTGGAATGTGAAGTTCCTGTAAACATTGTTGCAAAAATTGCCAATTAACTTGATTATATGCTTTTTCCAAGTCAATTTTAATGGCCATGAAACCCTTCTTCTTCTTCTTCATGTTTCGCATGGAGTGAATTACCTCCTGAGCCACAATAATATTGTCACTAGAGTGCTTGCCCGGAACAAAGCTACATTGATTTGGGGCTATCACCTGAGGGAGGATGGTCTTCAGCCTGCTAACAATAATCTTCGTGACTGCTTTGTAGATGACATTGCAAAGACTGATAGGTCTCAAATCCCCCATTGTTTTTGGAGGGTCCTTTTTTGGGATTAGGACAATCAGAGTTCCATTGATCTCACCTATAGCCTGTGGGTTAGCAAATAAAAATTTCACATAATTCACTACAGATGAACATACAGTGCTCCATTGATTCTGATAAAAGAGGGCATTGAATCCATCAGGGCCTGGGGCTTTGAGCGCACCCATACTGAAGATAGCGTCTTTAATTTCATTGTCTGAAACATCACGGCTACACCAAATTAGTGCCTCCTCACTCACGCGTGGAAAAGACACCGGGCAATTGATCTCTGGCCGAATCATATTATCCTCAGTTAAGAGGTGAGAAAAGAAAGTAGTCGCCATCCCTTTAATTTGATTGGTGTCATAGATCCATGTGCCCTCATTTTCCTTAATAGCTTCGATTCTTTTGGATTTTCTTCGACGGTTGGCTCGAGCATGAAAGAATTGAGTATTTCTGTAACACCCCCGATTTCTAACGGTTTTAATAACAAAAATTTAAATAATTTTTATAAATAAAACTAATCAATTTCGAAATAACAATCTTAGGGAGTGTTATCGCCGCACTTGTACTGGGACAAGTGCAAGGCTACTTATTACAAAAAACAAAAACAAAAACAAAAACAAACTTAAGCAAGAATTCCACTGATGATCTTCCTCACTTCCCACTGCTAGCCCCATCCCTTGGCACCTGTTTCACTAAAATTCTGCTCCCCCGAAGGATCATCGCAACCCATGAACACACATACATCAGCAAAAGCTGGTAATCCTAATAGTCACAAAATAATAACAATAGTAACAAATAAACAAATAAATAATTAAATTAATTACATAATGATACGGAAAATATCATATATATATTTATAATCCACAAAATCAATTTCTCATACTCATCATAGTTATATATTATCATTGACTCAAATATTATTATTCATCATCTTTTAAAATTTCTTTAGACCCGGGAAACCCTGCCAGTCTATGTAGTTTAGTGGGAAGAGAACCATGGTAAACCCGGGAAACCCTGCCAGTCACAATCAATCAAATTGGCCATCAAGTATATCAAGTATTTCTTCCTAGTGTGCACAACTCTTCCCAAAGTTGCTACTAGTGTCCCGGGAAACCCTGCCAGACACCACTTTGGGAAGAACGGATATCATAATTTTCTCATCACATAATATTTCGAGGCATAAAGCCTAAGGGTGTGTTCATCACTTTGGGGGTACCATCCCAAAGCTATCCTCCCACTGTTAAAATGTTTTGAAACACACACATAACAAACTCCTAAATTATTTTTATTATTTACTTATCTTTTATATATTTTTATATTACTTTAATAAAATATAGATATAAGGATATTTTTAAATTAAAACCTGTTGGTATCTTGTCTTATTGCACAGGAGATATTAAATGAAGAAACATTGAAGAAAACGCACAGTACATCATGTGGTGAAGCACGGCCAACAAGGCATGTATTTGGATTCAAACCAAAAAGCAAACGCACAGGGGAAATCAAAATTCTTACTTTTGAATCAATAAAAAAAACGTACAGGGGGATTGAAAAATAATTTTCACTATTGAATCAATTCAAGAAAACGTACAGGATATTGGTCTTCAATATATATATCTCACGCACAAAAGTCAAAGATTAACATTTATCTATTTACAATCATGCACGGCGATCGAGGCGAGCATAAGCAAGATCATTCAGAAAAAAGACGCACCCACTGTATATATTATGTAGTTGATCAAACATCCATTAATTTCTATGACCTAGGAATCAGATTACCTACAAGATATAAGACTACCCTAAGGCTCATGGGATTAGGATTACCTGGTCTCCGTTCTTGCTAGCGACCTAATTTTCATTTGATGCACAGAAAAAGGGTTTGAGAAGAAAACAACGGAGGAGGAAAAGTATTGTATATTTTTAGGTTTTTGACGGCTAGACCTAGATTTATAATTAAAACTTAGGGTTTTAGTTATGGGCTGGGCCTTTTAATTATTCCCAATTAATAAATTAACAACACAAACACTATAGATTTCTAGATTCTAATTTATTATTATTATTATTATTATTATTTTAATATATTATTAATTCTATTATTAATCAGGAGTACTACAAATATAAAATAAACAGATATATATTCTATATAATAAATAGAATATATAACAAGATTTTCTAATAAATAAAAATATGAAATATTAACATAATTAATATAAATAGAAATATATTATATTATACAATCTAATTATTAATAATATAATTAATATATTCCTATTACAATTTATCACGATACAATATATATATATATATATATATATATATATATATATATATATATATATAATATTTCAATTACATTTTATATTTCTATTTATTCTAGCTAAAATCTAGGATCATAGCTAATATTTAGGATCACTAATATCACTACTCAACAATAAGGTAAATTAAAATGACTCAATTATATATTTAATAGAAATGGATTATATTATATAATCTTATTAATATATTCCCAATTAATAAATTCTTAAACCATACAATTAAATTCTAAACTTGTAATAAATTATAAAATAATATAAACATTATTAAATTCTAAATCTTTATTTACTATATTGTTATTATTATTAAATTTCATTATTACTTTATTATTTTTATTATTAGTAGTATCATTATCATTGTTATTGATAAAAATCCGGGGTATTACAATTTCGGTCACCATAGACTGTCCACTCTGATCTAGCTTTTTGTGCCCAAAGGAGAGATTCTTGCAACAGAACATCTTCGAGTTCTTTCCAAATCAGTAGCTGTAGGTCAGCATATCTGGGAATCATGCCAATCCGGGAGACTACTCTATTAATCCCATCAAGTCCTCGGAGTAAATGCTTCTTCCTTGCCTCTGTATGTTTAAAAACATCTTTATTCCAGGTTGAACATGCATCTGCGAAGTGGGCAATATTTTGGACCCAGGAAATATCATGTTTCCAGGCGTTACGGACAAATTCATCAAACTTCTCATGGAGGACCCAAGCCGCAATGAACCTAAAAGGTCGATTGGTCTTGCTTGGAACCAATCCTGGATTAAGTCAAATGAGGAGGGGCCTATGATCAGATTTGAAAAACGGAAAATGAGCTACCGAAGCATTAGGGAACAAATTAACCCACTCCTCATTTGCAAGCATACGATCTAGGCACGCCTCAGAATCACCTCTCTTCCATGTGAACTCCGGCCCTACAAAGCCTATATCAACCATGCTCTGGGATTCCACCCATCAAACCAATTCTCGGTCATAAGACATTCTGAAGGTGGCATTAGAGAGCCGTTTGCAGTAAAGTAAAGTTCCATTAAGATCACCTCCAAGTAGCCAAGCTCCTGGCATAGTGAGAGCTATATGAGACAGATTCTGCCACAAAATTCGACGAGAATTCCAATTAGGACTAGCATAAATCACAGTGAGGTACCAATCAGAGCCTACAGAATTAGAAATCATAAAGTGTAGAAATTGATGATTGCGTTCCAACAAAGAAACTCTAGCAATACTATCATCCCACAGACACCAGATTCCGCCACTGTACCCCTCACAATCCATTAGCGTCATATTAGGGAAACCCAACCGTTGGGCTCGTGCCTGCGCCATCTGCTTAGTGCAACGTGTTTCCAAGATAGCTATGAAATTCAGTTGATAGTGATTTTTTAAGTCACGAATAAGGGCAGGGAAGTTACGCGCTCTAGTGCCTCGTGAATTCCATATCATGTAGTTCATTGAGAAACATGTTTGGGTTGGGGTGTGGCACCATCCCCCTCGGTCTTATCCTGTTCAACCATTTGTTCATCCACACTATCATGGAGAGAGGAAATCCCATCCTGGGCTTGTATCTCGGTTTTAGCAGAGACTATACTTAGCGTCAAATTGTCCAAGGGTGTTGCATGGGGCACTTGCACGTTGGACTCATGCATTGTGGAATGATTGGTGGACAAAACAACACCTGCTACCTCAACCTCGACTAAATGTGCATCGGCCTTCAAAGATTTTAGCACCTCAAAAGAATTGCCTTGATTAGAAGTTGTAGCGTGGCCCACACGCGAAGATGAAGGGACATCACGTGTAGGCTTGCGGCTCTCCTTACCCTTCATTTTTCCTTTACTGTCGCCTTTCCTTTTAGCTCCCACCCGTACCCACTCTGATTTATGTGGGCCCTTAACAATGGTCAACTCCTCTTTATTGGCATTAATTCCTTGCTTTAATTCCTTTTTCATAGCCAGCTGATTATAACGTTGAATCTTTACGTAGAATCGGTAATATGGTTGGAAAAATGATTAAAGTGGATAGGTCTACTTCTATATATGACAAAGGAGGTTTCGCCCGTATTTGTGTAGAGATCGATTTACAACAACCGCTCCTACCCTCTTACAAGGTTTTCGGGGAAGAACGGCCTATCATCTATGAAGGACTTCACCAAGTATGTTTTCTTTGTGGGAAATATGGACATAAAAAGGATAATTGCCCGACAGATCCGAAGAAAGTTGAAGCTCGGCCTGAAGACCAGCCAAACATGGGGTCTGATAATGGAGGTAATGGGGGTGTGAAGAGGGTGAAGGAACCGGCGGTGGTAGGTGGTGGAGCAACCATAGTCACAGGGGACGAGAATCCTAGTGCATCCCCTTTTGGTAAAATCAAGATATTAAAGCGTGATTTCCGTGGATTTGCAGCTACGGCGGGAATGGGATTTGGTATTAATGAGCCTTTAAAGAAATCTGATGTGAAAAAGGAATTGAAGAAAAATCAGGAGGATATTTAGTTAGTATTTTCTGTTAATGAGACTAACAATTTTAATATGGCTAAAGTATACACTTGGTCCTCTTTGTTTGCCTCTAGTATCATTTTAGTCTCTTAAGTTTGTAAAGTGCACGTTTGGTCCCTTAATGTTAACACCGTTAGTTTGATTTAACGGATAATACTGACTCAACAATTTTAAGCGATGACTGTGTAATTAAATGCTGACTAAGTATGCTTATATATTAGTATTTTAATAAATTAATATTTTAAATCCTATTAATTGAAAAAAAAATTAATCTTTACAGACTGTTTTGTGGGTTTTCACAATTTGTGAAGATTAAATATATATTTTTTTGCCGAAGAAAATTAAATATTTTTCAATTAATAGGATTTAAAATGTTACACCCCAAGACATACACAACTTTAAAAAAACAGCAAATAAGAAAGACAATACAACAGATGATCCTCAAAGCAATAATACATCAATGAGACGAATATCTGCAGCAACATCAAAGATCGATATGACATTGCAAAGATTAACTATAATAACACAAAGAGCGGGAATCCCACCAGAATCAGTCAATAATGTGAAATTTTCACTATAAAATTAAGCTATGATCGCAATTAATTTCTCTATTCAATTCCCGTACTCTCGCACTACTCAAATGAAGGGAAAGAACTTACGAGGGGATTTGCTAGTGCATGTAAAGCACAAATATAGATATGCGCTATTCTGCAGAATGACAAAAAAAAAAAAAGACGATGCAGATAAGAATAACGCAGAGTAGTTGTGAGAAGTAGGGAGAGATGATTGTGGTGGAAAGTCGAAGTCTGAGAGGGAGTTGGCGGCGATGCACTGCTGGGGAGCCGATTGAGAGAACGCGAGAGAAAGAGGGAGAAATGTGGAGAAGGAAATTGATTTAAGTAGGTTAAATCTGGACCGTTGGATCAAATAGTAAATCTGACGGTTAGAAGATGGTAGTGAAAAGGTAGCGAAAAAAAGAGGTAGTGACAATATCATACCTCTTTTAAAAATTAAGTTAACAATTTTATTTTAGAGGTAAATTAATATACAAAAGTGATATAATTTTTTTTTTAAAAAAAAGACATTTAAATACTACTTCAACTTTTAAAATTTAGAAAAGACCGATAAACTTGCAAAGAACAAAGAAGGGATGAGGTGAGAATCTAGGTTTTCATGTTCTAGCTTAAAGACCAAAATGTCCTTTTCACACAATTTTTCATAACATGACGATTTTTGTCAGAATCATTACGATTTTGGTGGGTTGTGACCAATTAAGTGATGGGATTGACTAAAATAGTAATGATTTTGACAAAAAATATAATGGTTTTCATAAAATCGTTAGATACTGAAAAAATATATGAATTGGACATTTTAGTCTTTCAGTAAAAATATGAACAATCTAGATTCTACCTCATCCTTTCAAATTTATATGTTTTTTAAAACTATCTCTTTTTTTCTGCCTTTTGTTTCAAAACATATCTATTTTTTTTACCAATGGTTTCAAAATATCTCTATTACTTACATACACTAAACATTAAAGGAGTTTTAATTGTAGTGTGTTTGGAATAGCTTTTAAAGAATAACTATGAAAGAGATGAGTTTTGTCTCGATTAAAAAAAAACTTTAAAAAACATAATTTCATAGTTACTCAAATATTCACCTGATCTCCATAATCAAAGACAATACACATTATCAACCAAAAAAACAAGACATGAACATTTGTTTGCGGAGGTAGAGGAGCAACGTGTAGGGAAAGTATCACTCCCCAAAAACGGCCATTGGTCTCTCACGAACACCCTCCTTTTTCTCCCCTCTGTTTCCAGTTCAAAACTTCAAGTTTTCAGTATTTCACAGCCGACCCGCCAAATTTGCCAAATATGTTGGCCCATCTGAGCTCCATCATCTCCATGACCCCACACGGGAACAAACCCACCGTCGCATTCACGACGCCACCCAATTACGCCGCCAGGATTTCCCACATCCTCTCCCTCAACGGCTATAATCCTCTCTGGTGTCCCACTCTCGTTGTCGAACCCACCCCACACACCATCTCGGCCCTCAAACCTTACCTCTCACCTCACACCCTCGACCACTTCTCCGCCATCGCCTTCACTTCCAGAACCGCCATCCAAGCTTTCTCAGACGCTGCTGTCAATCTCACAGAACCACCGCTGTCACCTTCCGGCGACACCTTCACCATCGCGGCTCTTGGAAAAGATTCAGAGCTTATCGACCATACTTTTGTCTCGAAGCTATGCGATAATTTGGAACGAATTAGGGTTCTTGTGCCAGCCACGGCAACACCGAGTGGCTTGGTTGATTCGCTTGGGGTCGGCGGTGGCCGGAGGGTGTTGTGTCCAGTTCCGCTTGTGGTGGAGCTGAAAGAGCCGCCGGTGGTCCCAAATTTCATGAGAGAGCTCCATGGCGGCGGGTGGGTCCCAGTTAGAGTGAACGCCTACGAGACGCGATGGGCAGGGCCACGGTGTGCGGAGGGGATCGTGAAGAGAGCCGAGGAGGGGCGACTGGATGTGCTGATCTTCACGAGTAGCGCTGAGGTCGAGGGGCTTTTGAAGAGCTTGAAGGAATTGGGATTGGATTTTGAGAGATTGAAGAACATGTGCCCACAGCTCATTGTGGCATCACATGGGCCAGTCACTAAGGCAGGATCAGAGAGGTTGGGAGTGAAGGTTGATGTGGTGAGTTCAAAATTTGATAGTTTTGATGGAGTTGTTCATTCTATTAATTTGACTTTTGGCAAGAATTAGATGAAAAAAACAGTCTGTATGCGTATGCTACTATTTATAATATTTATAAGTCCTTTTGACCAAATTATACATATAAGAAAAAGTAGGTAACTCAATAATGGGATAGGATATTGTTACAACTTTTTTTTTGTTACAACCAATGTTACTACCACTTTTCCACCGTTAGATCAGAATCTTAATAGGGGAGAGAAATTATATTATATAGGTAAATGAGATTCTGATCTAACGGTGGAAAAGTGGTAGTAACATTGGTTGTAACAAAAAAAAAGTTGTAACAATATCCTATCCCCTCAATAATTATGGGGTAAATTTTCAATTTTATCCTTATTTTTGAATGGGTATCTTTCAACTTTTTTATTCTTTCTCTATTTTCATTGATACAATATATAGATAAAATTGTCACAATCTCATTTATTTGATCAAAAAAAACTTATAAATAGGATCAAATTTTTTAGTCAAAATAAACTTATAAATAAAACAAAAGTGGTAGTCACTAGTCACTGATCTCAGACTCTTGGTTCATAATTGAGGGCCTTTTTAGTTGTGATCTATGAGATCAAATTCTGTCTGTTATCTTCTAGCTTGGCCTTTTCATATTTCAGAAACATTTTCTCCAAATCAATACAAAATTTCTCTCACATGCTAAATTCATAAATCATAAAAACTATTACCTAAAAGTTAATTCAAACACATAGTTAATCTATTTATGTGACAATTATCATATAAAGTTTCATTTGTTTGTTGCAAAACTTTCCTGGAAGTGAGCTTATCGAACTTAGCTTATCGAACTTGTGGCTTGCTAGTTAGAGCATATTGGCTTCACTTTGTTAGTCATAGATTCAATTCAAGCATGATCCTCATAAATTTTTATAAGGTTACTTTTAACCTTTTTTTAAAAAAAAAAAAAAAAACTAAACCAAGTAATTCGGTTATTATCCTTGTTAGAATTTAATGATGGTAGTAGAGAGGAAACAAGATACTCTGAATATTATTAAATCTTTATGGTATATGGTATAAGTATGTAAGAGAAACTTTGTTTTGATTTACATAAATAAGCAATTTTGGGATCCCAAAAGTAATCTCAAACATGCTTAATATGATATAATCTTGAATAAATCTAATCAAATAATAATATCAATATAAGATATATAATATGTTAACATGAGAATATATTAACAGCAAGAATGTATCAATATCTTTCGATTTCGTACATGTTTATGGGGCACGAAAAGTTGGAGTTTCACCGACATTCTGTTTCGTTTGAAATATAAAAAATTGTATATTAATTGAAAAATAGCATAAATAGTCTAAATCAAACCTGAAAATTTTAAATAGATGCAAGAACAATATTAAAAATATGTACATCGGACCTATACAAAAAATTAGGGCCCACTAGATAAAGGAGAAAAATAAAAATTGCCCCTGGATCATTCTCATTCTATCTGCTGCTCCAACTTCGGCCCTTCTCATTCAATGGTCTCTATTTCTCGCATTCAACACAGTTCGATCAATGAACCATGAACTGACTGACTAATCCAACTTTAAAAATCTTGGATAAATTCAAAAGATCCTTTAAGGCAGGATCCATAACTAGGTATTGCTTTGTCCTTTTGGAATCCTTTAAAATGTGACTAATGGGTTTGTGTGTTGGGTGTTATAGAGGATAAAACAATCATTTTTGAAAAACTAGAGAACTTGATATGAGTTGCACAAAAAAGGTGTGCGTATAAATCACATGGATAAACAATTAAACGATGTGTCAGGACTAATATCCTGAGCTACCTGGAGGAGGTATTCTATATTGATATCAACAGGATAGTGTTGTAAAAGCTTTAAATTTTCCACAAAATCACCACTCATTAGTCTTCTTTTCACACAAAGTAGCATTGCACAACATATCCGAAGCAGTATATCCTGCAAAGGAAACAGCTTGATATTGATGAGATATCTACAGAAAGATGATCATATTATGACTAATTAATTTTAACTGCTGGTTGAGTTCTTAGTACAGGGAGAGGGAGAGAGACCTGTATACCAAATGGGTTACTTAATATTGTATCCCATATTCTCAAGATTTTATCAAAACTGAATTCTTGTGTTAGGAGCAATGTGATCCACCGGAATGCATAGAATTGTGGTTTGACCTGTTCATGATGTTTCAAGACATTAATTTCAGACAACAGAAAAGAAGATATTGAATAAAAAGTTGAATATTATAAGATTTAATCTTAACCAATACTATGATAAGAGCAAGGTCTTTTAAGTAAGGAAGAAACAAACTTCAAGCAAATGAAAGTATGAGAGGGGAAAAGTCAAAGTCAACAGTTCTCTACCTTTGTTTTAAATTCAAGATGACGCCACAATTCCTCATCATTTACCTTTAATAAATCTGATAACCGGGAAAGAGTAGAAAGGATACCGCTTGAACTGTCATCCAATTGTTGACAAAAATGATCGACTGAATCACTCAAGATTCGAACAAAACATGAAAAGCTATCTGCTTCTGCATTTGCCTAAATGGAAAACAACCAATTCAACTATTCCATAAAAAATAACAATTACCGTGCAGATCACGTAACAAAGCAAGTAATGTCTAGTGCTTACAGCATTTTCCTTGTCAGAGTCAGTACTAAATACATAGTATATTGGGGACAATACTTCATTCATGCCTTGTACATATCGGATTGCAGGATTTAGTCTTGCAAAAAGTAGAAGAATGTTCTTCATTGCTTCCTGTGTTAAAATAACAAGAAAGGCTTCATTCAGAGTTGACACACTGAATTCAAGATGAAGTAAACAAAGAGAATAAACTTTCTTTTAATTTTTCAAGGGTTAATGTGTATTTTTGCCTCAAAAGTATTCTCATAAGAGTTATGGACACAGAAAGATAACAATGTAGCACAAAACTTTCTAAAACTTGTGCAATGTTAAATCTTTTTAATAGTCAACAGTTGGTGCAATGATTCATTGGTTTTGAAAGATTATGGACCATTTTGTTCCAAAATTTTCTTTAGGGTGCCCATAGCGCATTTGAAAATACTTGCAAGTCAAACAACTCACTTTAACCCTTTTTTTTAATTAAAGCTGTAGGAACCTTATTTTGCCGACTAAATGATGAATTCCCTGAAAAGAATGGCATGTCTGGATGCGTACGCAGCAGATCACGATCTATCTGTGCTTCCATCTCTGTATACTATAAGAAGGAATGATATTGATGCATACAGACTCCATAGGCTTGCAGGTAGACACAATGAGTTTTCAAATGGAGAAAAAAATTTACCTGAAAGTATTCACGCCAAAGATTAGCCTTACACGAGCTTAGAGGGTGATCTTCCTTAGAAATTTCTTGACGGCTGAGTGTTCCATCAACGTCATTTTTCTCCTGCTCAAACCCAGAACTTGATTCTCCTTCCTTCCAGGTTTCAGGCTGTCTTATAGCAAGTTGACCAATATCAAAATCAAGAGCTAACAAAAATATCAAACCAAAGAATGTGTAAAAATAATATAAATAACTTGTAACAAGAAGGGAAATTCAACTTCTTACAGGATTAAGGAGGATCTCTTCTTTCAGCTTAGCATATTTTTCCCTACTCTCTTTCAATTCTTCGTCCCACAGTTCACGAGAAGAAGGTAAGTAACCCAGGAGTAGCTGGTTGCGAAAATTATAGCAGGACAATCAGCTGTTTGTATGCAGAACATAACCACGATCAAAGGAATTTATATTTTGAAAAGGGAAAAATAGGTACAAATGTACTGTTGACTATAACTGAATTAACGGATGTCAGAATTAATAAAGTCAGATCTTTTGAAGTCCTTCTAGCAATACAACAATTACTGTACATGTTAAAATGCAAACTGAAGGTACCAAATAACTGAAAATCTACATGGGTAACTTGTCCAGGCTCTTTGCAAAGGGTTTACAAAGCATAGATATATACATGCACGCTATCATATCCATTTATGGTGTCCCAAGTATAAGCATGAATGAAGCATTATATATCTATAGATCTAAAAAAGGATTTACCACACGAAGTATTTTTTACTATTCGCTAAAGAATTTTTTTATGTACTAAATTGCATAACAATGAATGAAGGGGATAAAAGATTGATATTTGCTCAACTCATTCTATACACTAGCTCTTTGTTTAACCACATTGTATCATCATAACACCACATTATTTCTCAATGGTGCAAGAAGCTTCAATGGTAACAAAGAGGGAAGGTCAAACATGAATTACGCCAAATACGGCTAGCATTCATAATATGCTTTTGCGGATGAAGACTGTATTTCCTCAATCTGTCAAACACTTTCATCAAATTAAAGGTCTTCTTCAGCCTGTGACTTGACGATCATATCATCGACATAGACATAGACCTTCATTTTCTTGTGAATCATATCATGAGAGAGCGCAGTCATGGATCTCCCACACACTTTTAGTAGCTAGTGAGATTGAAGCAATTCCCCACAAGTGAAAAAGTGGGAAAAGAAAAGAGAAGAGCTAGTGGCATTTACCTTCCATGTTGTTGCACGCAAACTCCCTCCATCAGGAATACCAGTGCTCGCAATTCTTTGCAACCTTTCCATGTTAATTTCCCTCCGAGAAAGCTAGATGAACAAAGCAACCAGGACCAAAGAGAGATTTGGTGGTTCAATGACCATACAAACACCATAACTTCCTCTTCAGAGAAATGTGCAAATTGCGAAAGTAAATAAGCCCAAAAGTTTCATACTGTGTTAGGTTACAC
Source organism: Acacia crassicarpa (assembly GCA_034222035.1). NCBI lineage: Eukaryota > Viridiplantae > Streptophyta > Magnoliopsida > Fabales > Fabaceae > Acacia > Acacia crassicarpa. Next base: position 29,747,948 of record JAWXYG010000008.1, on the reverse strand, counting down.
TCTTACCTCATGTTCGAGATCGGACCTTTTCTCGTCCATCACAATAGCTTTCAACACTGAAACCGGATTTACTACATCTTTAATAGGCCTTTGCGGAACTTTCGACTCTACTTCTTCATCATTACCTTCATTACCAATTTCGCCTTCCCTCTCATACACTAACGCATTGTATTGAATGGGCTCCAGCTCCTTACCCGATTCGAATTCGCAGTCGGATCCTTCAATTTCGTCATCCCTACCCTCATATCCGGCGACCAAACTGCCCAGACGGTCGGGGAACACCCTCCGGGGCTTGTCTGGAGCAGGAAGCTTCAGTTTGCCTTTAATCATGGCGTACAAGTTATCACTGAGTTTGGGCAGATGAATCGGCCGGTTTGAAATTGAAACAAGCGTGAAAGGATCTAGAAGAGCAAGAGTGGAAAAGGCTTCTGCGGCATGTTGACTCAGTTAAAATCTCAATGAAGAATGGTAGTTTTCGTTATCGTTAACGTTGAATTGTAGGTGGCAAGCTTTTCGGCCGGGTGTGGATGTTTAAGTTATGATTACTACATAATTACCGCTGACCCCTTTATATAGAGGACTTCCTAATCTTAATACTCCCTTCGGTCTTAATTATAAGAGCTAATTGACTTTTTTAAAGAGATTAAGGAAGCTAACTAAATTACTTTTTGGGAGAGATTAAAGAAGCTAATTAAAACATTAAAAAACATTTTCAGATATTAAGATATAAAGGATAAGCCGATAACGTGTTATCTATAAATAATAAAATATTATAATTTTTTTTTGGGCAATTCATAAATTTAGAATAATATCCTAAAAAGGAAAAAATATAAAAAATTCCTAGAATAATTCAAAATATCTAAAATATATCAAATCTTCCTAATAATTTATTAGAAAAATATAAAAGGACTCTTTTAATTAATAAAAAGGTTAAGGTGCAAAAATACATCTGTGTTTTTCTACGAGGAGCACCTAGTAGCAAGTGCTTTTTTTAGATGAAAAAGTACACATTTGGTTATAAATTAGGTGCAAAAATACCGTTTGACCGTTAAATTTGACTTTTACCATTAAGTTTGACTTTTTTTGCTGATTGGACGATGACGTGGCATTTCAGAGGTGCAAAAATATACATGTAGTTTATCAAAAAGAGCACCTAACACCAAATTACTTTTTTTTATTTAATAATTTTACTTCAATTAAAATTATTTTAGGATCTTGAAAAAATATTTCAGGTATTGACCGGTACTAGAAGGATACTGACTGATACTGGAAAAATATTTTAGGATATTGACTGGTACTAAAAAGTACTTTAAAGTATCTTTTTAGTACGAATCAGTACCCTGAAATATTTTTTCAGATCTTAACATAATTTTTCAAGATCATAAAAAATACCCTAAAATATTTTTTCAGATCTTAAAATAATTTTTTAAGATCATGAAGTATTTTTTCAATACAGTTCAGTATCTTGAATATCTTTTTAACACCCGATAGTAATTAAAATAAAATTATTAAATTAAAAAAAATTTGGTGTTCAACACTCTTTTTGACAAACCACATGTGTATTTTTGCACCTCTGAAATGCCACGTCATCGTCTAGTCATAAAATCAAACTTAACGTTCAAAGTCAAACTTAACGGTCAAACGGTATTTATACACCTAATTTGTAACCACATAGTAACTTTTACACCTAAAAAAAACACTTACTACTGGACGCTGCTCAAAGAAAAACATATATGTATTTTTGTACCTTAACCCTTAATAAAATCACAGAGAAAATAATAACAAATGATTAAAGTATATTTTTAGTCATTTTAATGACGCATAAGATATATTTTTAATCTCCTAATTTTATAAATTTTATAACACTGTTGATGTTGCTAATAGAAAATTTTGAAGCAACAAACTCAACTAATGAATGTATAACTGAAAAAACATATTTAATCTTTAATATAATATATTTAAATTATTGAACAAAAATAAATTAATAAATTGTTGCAGCTATTTAGATTATTAATCTAATATATATAGATTAAAAAACTATTTTTTTCAGGTTAAGTATATTTTTAGTCATTTCAATTTATGTGAGATATCATTTTAGTCCTTTAAATCTGTAAAGTATACTTTTAGTCTTTTTATTTTAATACTGTTCATGTTACTAGCGGAAAATACTTACTCAACATTTTCTATTAGTAATATAACAACATTAGAATAAAAAGAATAAAAGTATATCTTATAAATATAAAGGACTAAAATGAAACCCATATAAATTAAAAGGATTAAAAGTAAATTTTAACTTTTTTAAATACAATTAAAGCTTTAATATTAATGGATTCATTTGGTTTTTAAATATTTTTAATTTACACATATTTATATTTAAAATTAATAAAATTTAATTATTTAGTCATCTCTTGAGTTCGTTGTATTAAGGTTGTTTATTAGTAACATTAACAATATTATAAATATAAAATAAAAATATACTTTATAAAGTTAAGGAAAAAAAAATAGTGTCGTTGTATAACTAAAAGTACAAAAGGACTTAATTGAGAGCCAATAGATTATTTTATTTCTCGGTCTTCATATGCCACCTCTTCAAAGTCGAACGCCATCGGGATACATAATTGAATTGAAAGGACTGCTGTTTCTGTTTTGATAATGAGCAATTTCACATTAACAAAAGGAAATTATAACGGAAAATTATAATAAAAGAACAAAGAAAAATAATATTTATTAAGAAGAACTATAAAAATGATAATTATTTTGAAAGACAAAAAATTAAAATATTAAAATAAAAAAACTAAAGTTCTCTTAGTCAGATTTCCTATATTTTCTTTAATTGAATCAACATCTAAAATGATTGATGGATAATGACAAAGTATAGGCAATTGAATCTATTGGTAGGAAATCACCAGTCTGACATGTCAGGACATTTCTCCTACCTTTATATTTAGCCTATAGAGTTTACCCTCTTATCTATTAATGTCCCTGAAAGATGACTTTTAGATAAGGATTCTCCTAGTGATATTGGAATTCTATGTATATGTTGCTACTTTCATTTCTTCCCCGCCTGATTATGCAAGCAAGTGAACAATCCAGAGAGCAACGCTTTCTTTTCAATGCTAGTTCACTGTAATCGAAGAGATCGAATATGTTCGATACAAAGGTGAGAAAACTATGCAGGCCTTTAAGTAGGATAGGGGAAGAATTTTATAGGGCGGCACAAAGTGAGTCTCTTTCCATGTGTGTCAGCGTGAATTTGTATTACTACCTCTGGCTTAAATATATGATATAATTTATAGTACAATTTGTAATACAAACTTTTTCTTATATTTAGGATCGAAGGAAGAATTTATATTGTTAGCTTTACTCTCCTCTCTAGGCTAGTCTCAAATAAATCCTCTAGAAAAAGAGAAAAAAAACTAGAGTGAAAGTTGAGGTAAGAGTCTTAATCGGGTAAGCTCTCCAGATGGTACAAAATGCTGCTATATTTACCACAGGAAGGTTTATTAAAAATCAAAAGGAATACAAAGCCACCTAAAGATAATTTAGTCTTTTTATTTTAATGTTTTAATTTTTTAGTCCTTTAAAATAATTACCCTTTTTATGGTCATTTTTAATCAATATTATTTTTTTTAGATCCTTTATTATAATTTTTCCAATTGTAATATCTTCGTTAAAGAAAAAAAAAAGAAAAGAAAGAAACTGCAATATATATATATAAAGTTGCATTATGGTTCTACGTGTGTTAGAATTAATTTTTTTCATAAATATATAGAGTTTTATCTGAATTTATAAAAAATGACTTCTGAACACGTTTTACACTTATCCAAGCACTCATGTAAGCAAACAGTTTAACTTGAGGTGAACCATGGATCGCAACATAAGTATTTTAATATGGGAAGATTTGCCCTTTCAACTCATATCATCTTTCCTAAATTCGCAGACATGTCTGGCTGAGGCTCAGACGTGAACCGTCGTTTCCATGACCATCCACGGTGACCGATCCACCGTCGCATTCATTAACTTTCTTCTCCCTCAAGAACCAGATGCTACGGTTGGTATGCATAGCCACCTCTTCACTAATTTCAAATTCCTGGTTTATAAAATAAGTCGGCCTTTTCTATGAAATTGTTCTTCCTTTTAATGTAACCGAGAGAGCTTCAGATTCTGTCTTCATCTATCTGTTACTCCTTCGGTGGCAACTGGGGAAATAATTTTGGTATTAAATATAAGATATAGTGAGAGAAATGAGTAAATTAAGGAAGATGACCCGGACATTTTAAAATACGTATCATATTAAGAATCGGAGGGAATATTTACCTAATTTGATAAGATTAAGGAAATTTGTTAAATTAGTTAATATGACATGTGTAAAACATCTTAGTCATCTTCTTTAATTTGTTTATTTTTTCACTTTCTTGATTATTATTGAGGAAACATGATGGATGGAGGGAGTATCTTCCAGCTTGGCTTGTTTCTTTTCTTCAATTCTATTAAGGTAATTTTACAGCAACCTAATTAATGCAACAATTGTCAAATAAAGCTCCGTCGATATTCCCCCTGTTCTTGGCGTCCGTGGATAGTAAATGAATATTTCCTCCGGTTCTAATTATAGGAATACTTTTATACTGCAATTTGCACTACAAAAATGTTTCTATAATTAGGACTGGAGGTAGTATCATTTGTTGCAACATGATTTTAGAATAAATATACATGGATGGATATCATTTGAGAAAGATCCTTTAAACTAGGTTATGCAAATACTCATGTAACGTGTTTTCAATTCATTAAGAATTCAAGATGTTTGGCAACTTTTTTTTCTTACTACAGTGACTTCGAACTTGATTTAGCATCGTGGGTGTAATTTTTTAATTAGATCGATAGAGTTCTATGCATTTAATTTCTGAACAAGTGGCAAACTAACAACAAGGTGTGAACATCTTTTTTGCAAACCTAATCATCTAGTTATTTAATATAACTTCGAGTTCTTAATATAAGATCTCGTTTGTAGTATAATTTACTACAAACAAAATTTTATATTAAAGACCACAGGTAAGGTGTTCAAAATATATTTATTAAACAGATAAAGATGAGTTTAGCTATGAGAAACATATTAGTCAGTGAAGATTTTTATGGCACTATGGTAATTATTTTACGTATTAGTCTGACTACAAACTTGTTTAATTACATTACACCTGTTGCAAGCATGTTAGCTAAGTATCTGATTGTATGAATGAGATGCAAATGAAAACGCACCATTCAGGAACCAGTTCTATCTCTTGAATGTCAGAACTGACTTCACTTTCACTGTAATTTATCTTACAAGAACTTACTTTACTTTTTTTTATTTTACCTTTTTTTTTTGGCTGTTAATGCTAGCCGCTGCACTTGTTATCGTTTTCATCAGAGGAAAATATTTCAAAATAAATGGGGAAGGGGTTTGTTTGAGAGCAGAGATAAATTCAAAACAAATTGACAGAAGCTACTAATTTGGCGTGGTGTTTATTAACAAATGACTTTGGTCTTTAGGTTTGAAGAAGTTGTCTTCAAGCAACAACGGTTTTGGAAAGCATGCTGTCTGAACTATGAATTTCTTCCTCAGACATTATATATATTCCTAAATCGATTTTCATGTGGTTCAAAATGTGCAAATGAACTTATTACAAAAGCCACTTTGACAGGTATCAAGTGCCTCGTAGCGCGATGGCACTAGGGCCAGCCTTAGGAGTTGGCTTTCCCCCTTGTCCAGGGTTCGAGCCTTGCCTCCTCCTCCCCCTCCCCCACTAGCTGTATCAAAAAAAAAAAAAAAAGGCCACTTTGACAGGTGACAAGAACAAACACATATCCATGGGAGATACACCCGGGTAACATCATGACGAGGGAAGCAAAGTCCTACATTTTCAACTCAATTTGATTTTTGTTTTTTTGTTTTTGATACACATAGTAGGGGAGAGTTCAGGGTTCAAACCCTGAACATGGGGGAGAGGAGCCAAACTCCCATGCCAATGCACTACTAAGGCGTTGGCAACTCAAATTGAATTTTTCTTTCCATTCTTTTCTCATTCCAAAACTTTCGACCAATTCCCCATTGGATAAGTAATCGTACAGAAGATAGATTAGATGCTAATTCTGGCAAAGTCGAACAGTCTGATTATATTCTTGCCCCTTGCATTTCCTAGTGATGCTGCAAAATTCTTAGACAATCTTAATGCTCCTCGCTTCCTAGATAGTGTAGGTAAAACTGCTTTTGAGGCTGATGGTGAAGGGCCTTGCACTTTTGAAAACATCATAACACAGGAGACCATCTTCTAATCAACTCTTAGTTCCTTGTTTGAAATGAAGTATCCCAAAAACTGATGCTGCAAGAAGTGTAAGCAACCCTGCAGAAAGTAGCAAAACATGCACAAGCTTCCATGGGCCTTTGCTTTCGAATATTCCGACTGAAACAAGGCATGGTCGCAAAGGCGTTCCACATAATTCTGAATTCCCAATAAATGCACTTCTATCCATTAATTTGAAGGACTTTCCTCTGGGAATCGAACCAGAGATGTGATTGAAAGAGACATTAAGAAGCTGCAAACTTGAAGAGCTACCAAACTTTGCTGGTATTGAGCCATTGAAGCTATTCTTTGACAGGTCCACAGCACTGAGATCAGTGATACTTGCAAGCTCATTAGGTATATGACCTGATAGATTATTGTGGGACAAGTTTATATACTCGAGAGCATGGCAATTGGAAACACTGTCTGGGACACTTCCAGATAAGTTGTTCCTGTCCAGCTCAATGACTGAAACTGATGTGCAATTTTCAAATGGTGGAAGATAGCCGAAAATACCACAAAAAGATGCTGAAAAATTTTGAAGAAGTGGCAAAGACCATATTTTTGCAGGGATGATGCCTCCTAAATGCAGATTACCAGTGACATTGAAATGCTCAAGATTTTTAGCTTGGGAAATATCAGAGGGGATTCCCCCAACAAACTTGTTTTGAGACAGATCAACATATGAGATATCAGGAAGATGGCTGAATTTCAAAGAAATCCCCCCAGACAACAAATTATCTTCAAGTCGAAGTCGAACAAGTGAAGAACAATTGGATAATGAAGTCGGAAGACCACCTGTAAATCTGTTTGAAAACAGAATGAGTTTAAATAGTTTTCTTCTCACACAAATGTCTGGTGGTATGCTTCCAATCAAATTGTTTGTGGAAACATCCACCCATTTGAGGTTTGAGCTCCAGCCCAAGTTCTGTGGAAGTATTCCAGAAAAGTGATTGTTCCAAATGAGAAGAGTTTCTAAGGATGGCATTTTTGCAATGCCTTCAGGTACAGTTCCATTCAAATCATTGTACATGAGACTGAGCAGTCTTAAGTTCTTTAACTCAGAAAAACTTTCGGGAATGGACCCAGAAATGAGGTTATCTGAAAGATCTAAATCTCTGAGAGGCTTGATTCTGCTAAATTCACTTGGTATTGGTCCTGTGAGCTGGTTTGTGAATAGAAACAATGACTGCAAACTGGTAAGATTTGAGAGCTCGGGTGGTATCGGCCCGGATAGATTTGCACCAGCTATATCAAGATACACAAGCGTGCTCATATTACCCAATTGGGATGGAATAGTATCCTGAAAAGAATTATAACCAATTTCCATATGGGTCACTGTTTTGAGGTTACCAAGTTCTTGAGGTATATTACCAGAGAGAAAATTCCCTGCAAGATGAAGAAACTCAAGGCTTGTAAAAGAACCATATTCAGATGGAATTGGTCCTTTGAAGTAACTTCCTGCTAGATTAAGAACCTTGAGGTTTTCAAGTTGGGAAATTTCAACAGGCAATGGCCCATAGAAGCTATTACTGAAGGCATCAAGAACAACTAAATTCTTCAGGGAGGAAATTTCACCTGGCAAGTGACCAGAAAAGTTGTTTCTGCTGATATCCAAGCTTCTTAGGTTGGTGAGGTTAAAAAGCGCCGCAGGAAGCTTCCCAGAGATAAAGTTGTTGCTCAGATTTAAATCAGAAAGCTTTGTGAAGATATTAAATTGCTTCCCTGATAATACACCTCCCAGATTCTTCATGGATAGGTCTATTGAAGTTACAATTGTAGAATCCTTGTTACACTTGATACCAGTCCAAGAACATGCACGGGATTTCGTGAAGTTTCTTCCAGATGCCACCACCCAGTCTTGTAAACTGTGATCATAATCTACAAGTTCAGCTTTCAGGCTCAGAAGTGCTTCCGAGTAGGGATCGATGGCGAAAACTGCTATGAATAACATGAAAGTGGTGAGAAGATTCAAGTACAAACATTTGAAGATCTCCATAGTGACTTGCAAAGGAAATGACACCAGTCTAAAGAAGAAAGAGAACCATTTGTCTTTACTGTCAAATGGAGAAAGAAAAAGGTTGCTGCATAATTCAAAGGAGAGAACGATGCTATTGTGGTTAGATATTTCCTTGGCTGCTTTTTGTGAGCAAGGTGGGACCTTTTTGAAGTTTGTTTATTTGGATGGTGTTTGCCATTAGTGAAAAAACAAAAAAGTCGCCTTCTCTTCCGATTTTTCGCTTTGCAGACAGAATCCAATGATAGTGGAGTTTGGTTGATTTTAGATTGGATCCCTTTTTGAAGGTCTTTCGTTTGATCAGGCAACGAATAAATATGACAATTAAATTCTGAGCAAAAAAAATAAAATAAAATAAAATATGACAATTAAATTAATATTATATTCTAGGGTTTCCCACGAGGACTGGGATTCTGCCAACTTTCATCAATGGTGATGGCAGTTTAAAAATTACTTTCCACCTTCTTGAATATAAGATATGTTTTACAATATGATTTGAACTATAAATTATGTTCTATACTTTAGATATGAGGAGCTAATAGTATAGCACCCCATCAAATAATTTTTACCACATTCTTTTATCAGTTCCTGTCTATATTAAAATAAGTTGGCATGCATGTTTAATAAAATAATCACCTAAAACACTTGGTTCTTCGTCAATAATTTTGTTTAAAAAAATTAGGGATTAACATATCTGTATTTGCTGTATGTTTTCTATAGTAAGCCCAAACACACCGTTTCATTTTTTTTAAGAGGGCGGCTTATTTCAATGATCAGTGTCTCTGTTCGTTTGATTTGGCCTATTGGGAATAACGATGGCAACAAGAAGGAAGAGTTTGTTACCCCGGCTTTGTCCAAGAAGATTGAAGTTCTAACCGGGAGGAAGATTGGGCAGAAAACATTCAAAGACTCTGTAGACGAAAGATTCATGTCCTTTCATAGATGAGGGTTTCGATTACTTGGGGAATGAAAGATTAGATAGTGACTACCCAAAGTGGAGATGGTAACTGCAAGACTGTGACCTTTCCAAGGTTCGATGCAACAAAAATGCTGGAGTTGATAAGAGGGAAGAGATTTGTGTTTGAGGGCCAGGGGGTAGGGGTGGAAACAGGCCAGGTCAGGCCAGGCCTGCCCCTTAACAGGCCAGGCCTGTTATGTAGGGAAGCAGTTTGAGCCTGGCCTGTGGCCTGTTACAAGCTTATATTTTGGCCTGAGCCTGGCCTGTAAGGGTGTGCATGGCAACCATTCTATTGCCCAGCACTGTTCTAAGATGAAACAGTTTTTTCTGATTCTGTGCTTTGAAAGAGTTCTGAGAATCAGAATTACGTTTGTTAACCCATTTTATTTTTACTCCGAGAATCAGAATTACGTTTGGTAATACATTTTTCCTCCTCTTGTTTAGGAGTTAAAAAAATAGTAAGGGAGGAAGATGAAGGATTAATGAGTTATTTTTACCATTTTGTCATTTTTTTTAATAATTAATATAATTATTATACTTTACAAATAAACTTAAATTTAAATTTCCTAAAAAAATTATTTATGTAATTTTTATATTCAAAAAATTATTTATGTGGCGATGGCGGTGACGGTGGCGGTGGTGGGGCGGTGGCTGTGGTGGTGGCAGCAGTAGCAGTGTTGAGGCGGTGGTGGTGGCAGCGGCAAGGGGGCAGTGGCAGTAGTGGTGGCGGGGTCAGTGGTGGTGGTGGTGGGGCAGTGACGGTGGCGATGGTGGCGGTGGCGATGGTGGTGGTGGTGGCGGCGGTAGTGGTGGTAGGGCGGTGGCGGTGGCGGTGGTGGTGGCGACAGTAGCAGGGGCGGTGGGGCAGCGGTAGTGTTGGGGGTGGCAACGGCGGTTATGGTGGTGAACGAAGGTAAATTTCTGCTTCGATTGAGGGAAAAATAAATTATGCTTTTTTTACCTTGGAATAGAGAAGCCAAAATTTTTAGCTTCTTTTTTTTACTCCCCAGCACAAAAAATAAACCGGTTCATCTTGGGAGCAAGAAAAAAATAGGATTTACCAAAAAAATAGGAAAGAAGTCATTCTGGGAGTGTTATCATGCACACCCTAATAGGCCTGAGCCTGGCCTGTGGCCTGTTAAGAGGCCTGTTTTTTTAAAAAAATCCTGCACCTAGGTTAACAGGCCACAGGCCCCAACAAAAACAGGCTGAAAACAGGCCTCCTGTGTTTACAGGCCGAAAACAGGCCTCCTATGTGTACAGGCTGAAAACAGACCTATTGTAATCAGGCCTCCTGTTTACCGACCGAAAACAGGCCAAAAACAGGCCTAATTTACAACAACATAAAAATGAAATGGAAAACAACATACAACATACAAATTCAACATCCAACATCTCATGAATAAAGTTTACAACATCCCACCAAGTTACAACATCCCACCAAGTTACAACATACAAAAACCAACATACATATTCTTCTTTAAGCCACTGGTGACATCAAATCTTCAATATAATTTCTTCTTCGGCTTCAAAGACCTTGAAAAAAATTAATCAAATATATAGAATTAGAGTATAACACAATTGAACAAGTAATATATACAACAAATGATATTATTTTAACGATGCAAAATTTATACCTTTTGTTTCTTTTTTTTTAATCCAACACATAACAGAACAGCAACTATGTTTAAATCCAGCACACATATTTTGCTGTCAAAATATGCCATAGCAATCACGTGAAGGCATTGCTATTTGCAAGTCACAATCTTGGCTAAGAAAAGCCTTGCCTACCAACTAAGCTAGCAGCCATCCAAATTAAAACCAACAGGGTAAAAAGAAGATAACCAACAGGGTAAAAAGGAGGCATAAGCAACTAGATAAAGAAAATTTTCAAAAGATAAAGCTCTGTGCCGTTTTTTATTACATCATCGAATGGCATAAATCACGGAGGTTCAATCTGATCCAAATCAGGAAAATATTCCAAAGTTTATGACTTCATAATGGTGAATTATAAGTTATAATAGCAAGAAACATTGAAGAAGCAAAATAAATATAAGAAATAGAATCAACGACAGTAGATCAAAACTAAAACTAGACACAAAAAATCTTTTCTCTAAGCTATGTCAAAAGAGCCGCATCAATTATAAGATAGATCAAAAACTAAAACTATTGACTTATCAGAAACATCACCCATCAGTAATTGAACAATGCAAAAACCTTATGACTCCTCTCTCAAAATAACCCTCAGTAAATAAGAAATTATTTTGCTGTCAAAATATGCCATAGCCCATAGATCTTCAACTTTTAGTGTGCATACAGTTAATAGATTCAAGAAGCAAAGGAGTAATCCAAAAGAGACATCAAGTGATAAGAGAGAAACCTTCATCGCAGAGCTAAAGAAAGAGACTCGCACATACATATTGTGTGGTTGCACTTTCTAAATCGTAATGGGGCATCAATGAGCTGTGAATCAAGAAAAAAAGGTAATGGAGGAAGCTGGGGTTCCAAGCAACAAATGTGTGAAAAATTGTTCAAGAAAATCCAAAATGAAGAATCCAACACGGTGTGGCTCACAATCTTCAAAATCTAGAAGAACAAGAAACTACTACATTACTTGGACAGTCGCCGACGAGAAAGAAGGAGGAGAATGGCGGATTCGCGGCCTGAGAAGTGAGAATCTGACACACACACACCACACACCAGTCGCCGTCGCCGACGAGAAAGAAGGAGGAGAATCGCGGAAATGCTGACAGTGGGGAAGTGGAGAGGAGACGGAGTGGTGAGGGCGTGAGGCGAAATCGTGATTTGGGGGGACTTAGGGTTTCGAATTGAGGGAGGCAGACGCTGAGATCGTGATTTGGCTCTTTTAGTCAGATTTAATTTTTTAAAATATATATATATATATATATATATATATATATATGTAATTACAATTTTACCCCCTTAACAGACCGGCCTGTTAGGCTTTTCAGGCCTGCTCAGAGGCCTGGGCCTGGCCTGTTAAGGCAAAACAGGCCTAAAATTAGGCCTTGGCCTGGCCTGTTAGCCTGACAGGCCAGGCCTGATCAGGATTTTAGCAGGCCAGGCCACAGGCCCCTGGCCTTTTTCCACCCCTACCAAGGGGATTCGGATCAAACAAGCAGCGAGACTGATTATTAAACCCAATTAAAAAAAAATGAAATGGTGTGTTTAGTTTTGCTGTAGAAAACATATTTGCAGTAAATATAGATATATTAATCCCAAAAAATTAATTAATATAGGCTAAAGTACTCGTTTGGTCTTTTATGTTTGCTTCAAGTATCTATTTAGTCCCTTAAGTTTGTAAAGTGCTCGTTTGGTCCTTGAAAGTTAACACCGTTAAACAGACTTAACGGAAAATAGTAACTCAGCAATTTTAAACGATGATTGTGCACTTAAATGCTGACAAAGCAAACTTATATGTTATTTTTTTTAATAAATTAATATTTTAAATCTTGTAAATTGAAATTTATTCAAGCAAACTTTGGGTATATGTTCTTCGTCTGAGGCATTTAAATGCACAGTCATCGTTTAAAATTGCTGAGTTGGTATTTTCCGTTAAGTCTACTTAACGGTGTTAACTTTTAAGGACCAAACAAGCACTTTACAAACTTAAGGGACTAAATGGATACCTGAAGCAAACATAAAGGACCAAATGGGTACTTTAGCCATCAATATAATAGTCATTTTTTTTTTTGGGTAGAAAGTATAATAGTTGTTTTGCTCCTTAATCAAAGCAATCTTCGTATTTCAAGGAAGAATTTTCTTAACTCACATGATTGAAAACACTAAATTCTTGCTCTAGATGTGGTGCCATTGTCTAATAATTGTATATTTTGTAAATGAATACCATGACAACGGATAATTAGTTGGGCATCTTGAATTCAATATGTGATTAAGATCAAATATTTATTATATTAAAAAAAAAAGATAGAATATCTATTGCCAATGAGTTTTACTTAGGGTTATTAAATCTGGACCGGCCGAATAAAACCAACGAATCGGTTAGTAAACCAATTCAGTTTAAGCATCAACCCCCACTATTTTTTTTAAAAAAAGTCTTTTTATTTTCTTTGGAATTTTATATTAATAACTTTAGAATTTTTATTTTCTCTACCGTTTGGCTACAGGTTACCTTTATGTGTGCGCTTCATTTGGTGCTATAAAAAATAAGAACGACGAATATTTACTCATATAGATATCAATATTAAGTTATAAAATTTATTAGTAAATTTTGTAAAAATTTTCATATAATATTTTAATATGTGAAATAAAAACAACGAACACCATAACTTTTAGATTTTGGAATTTTCTTTAATTATCAATTTATTTCCTAAAGGCATGCATAAATATTTTGTTTTATTGGATCCATTATTATGATTATTTTGGTTATGAGAAAGGGAGAAATAGAATAGTACAGTACAAATATGGTGAAATAATGAAGAATGCAGATGCTGTTTTGAGTAAACAAGAAGAATGCTGATTAGCTGCTATATTTAACAAGAGATTCTGAATTTGAATTTTTAATATGGATTATAATCTTGACTGTTAATTTCCAATAAACAAATGAATCAATTTTTTCTTTTTTTTTTTTTTAAAGAAAACAGGGGAATGGAATTACAATGAAAAATGGGAGACAGAAAAACAAGAACGGGAGACAGAAGCATTTCCAGAAAACCAACCCAGATCAGATTCTTCTCATGTTGGATTCTTGATGCAAATCAAGATTATTATTATTATTTTTTTTTTTTTGCCTCCAAAAAGATTTGAGTCGGTTATGGAGTCGAACCAGAGGCAACTTTCGCCAGAACGTCTCAAACTTCCACTGATTTAGCTAGTTCTTTTCCTATACTTGGATAAAGAGAAAAATGAGGAGAAAATAGGGGTAGGGAATTTAGGTGAAAAAAATGCTCAAAATGGTAAAAAAAAAAATAGAGTAAATATCCTATTTGGTCTCTAAAAAAAATACGGACCCCTTTTTCGTTCTCAGAGTTAAAATAAGACATTTTTATAGACTAAAAAGGGGTTTTTGGAAATTTTCGAGGGACCAAAATAGGGTCCTTTTCTTGAAAATTCATCCTTTTCAGGGATTAAAAAGGGATTTCGTTGTTTTGAGGGATCAAAATGGGGTCCATTTTTTTTTCAAGGACCAAATAAGGTATTTACTCAAAAAATTACTATTTTTGGGATTTTTTCTCCTAATATTCTTTCCCCATAATTTTCTTTCCATCCAAATATAGAGAGAACACATGAAGCTTCATATGGCTCAACAACTTGTTTAGCTGAAACACCTCAATCTTCTAACTTTTCAGCCGTCTCAGGTTTTAAACGGTTTAATCGAACGGTTCCAAGAATGAACTCAGGCAGCTCATCCACTCCTTTTGCCTGCAAATATGGCAACAGTTAGTAATATACTCTCTTTGGTCCTAATTATAAGAGCTAGTTGACTTTTTTAGAGAGATTAAAAAAGCTAACTAAATTATTTTAAAGTATTTTTATTTTTTTCTTTAAACTTATTAGTTTGACTAATAAACTAATATATAATCTAAAAACATTTAACATATAAAATGATTAAGTAACTTATTTAACTTCCTTAATCTCTTCAAAGAAAGTCAACTAGCTCTTATAATTAGGACCAGAGGTAGTATATCTGTACTATTACACCGTCAATCACTTCCCTCTGATGTAAGAGTTATAAAGATTATGAAAATTAGTTAAAGTTAGTTATTTGTTAAAAATATAAGTTTTTCTAAACCATTATCTTTCATCATTTGTATTAGAATTATGAATTACTTTATAATGGAAACTTTTAATATGAAGAATAAATACAAATAATTTTTTTTTTTTGGAATTAAAAAAGGAATAGGATATTGTTATCACCATTTTTTGTTACTACCACTTTTTCACCGTTAGATCAGAATCATCTTATCTACCTTTCTAATTGTTTTCTCCTATTAAGATTTTGATCTAACGATGAAAAAATGGTAATAACATTAGTAGTAACAAAAAATGGTAGTAACAATATTTTATCCCATTAAAAAATTGGTAAACAAAGTAGATAGAGGTCTTATTTAACACCAAATCAAATCCCACAATTGGCTCCTACATTTGAGAGTAATTTTAGAAGTGAAAGTACAAGCTATTTTATGTACAGCAAACCGGAAAGAGCTGACTATTTTACTATTACTATTGCTAGTCAATAGTCCATGAACCGACAAGCATAATTAATGTGAACCATACAACTTGTCCGAGTCTCCCTCTTCTTTCTCTTATGATCTAGGGTATTGTAGTATCACCACTCTTAAATATAAGATCTAGTTAACTAATTTGGAGAGATTAAGGAAACTAAATAAATTATTAAACTATAGCATATGTTACATGATGTGTCTGAAATTTATATCAACTTAGGAAAATTAGTTTAAAGAAAAATGATAAATGCAAGAGATAAAATTGAAAAAAAAAAAATCTTATATTTACAACCAAATATAACGGGGAGTTTGTTGCCAGAGCATTTACAGGCAGAACATCAAATATAACTCCAGGGACATGGAGAGATGACACCACACAATGATACTCAGTCCATGATTTTTTTTTTTTTTTCACTTTACCAAATAAAACTCTTGTTGTATGTTTATCTTGTATGGCTTCAAATCACTTAAAATAATGTAATCCAAACACTCATGAATTTCATTTCTAGAGAGGCACATACCTCTATTAAAATCGCAAGGTCGACGACTAGGCTTGTAACATATCCCAGAACAAGGCCAATGACACTTCTAGCTACAGAAGATGATCCAATATCCGCATCTATCTGTAAAAGACAGAAATTTGAATGGCATTGTAATAATTATTTAGAAGTTAAAAAGTAGAGAATTTAGCTGTTATAATAATTCCAAGGATAAAATGGCCAAAGAACTGGATGCATGAACATGCATTAGGAAAAAGCACGATGTTCTAAAACTATAGATAATACAAGATAACATGGTATTGTATAAATATGCATAAAAGTGAAAGCTTTACTTCGAAACCTTTCATCATATAAGAGGCCCAGCATGGCTACCTTTTTTCATGGTAATTTGACGTTTAATGATATTCAGCACAAATATCTAAAGTCATCATCAAATCTGACAGGTAAATAGAAGTGAAAATGCTACTGATGAAACAAAAAAAGGAAAAAAAATGTTAGGGTAGCTTTACCTCCAAAAAATTATCTTGTCTACAGTATTTACAAGTTACTGCTTTAGCTAAAAGGCAGGCTTTTGTTCCAACAGCCCGTTTGACCATCCAATATCCCTGTTAATTGAAGACTGTCAGCTGCTGAATGCAATTTCAGGCCCCAAACAGGACATGCTTCACGGCGTTGGGGATCTCATACCTCGACTATACTAGGAATAAGTTTGAATCTTGTTTCTCGAAACAAGTCATCCCCGTCCACAAACTTGCCCAATAAGGAATCTTTATTTACAGGTCTATCAGCTGCATAGTATAGAACTAAACTGTAGTTTGGTTTAGCTGGAATCTGAAATGAAATGCAATAAACATATTCCTCCTTGAGAAACTCATGAGTAAAGGCAAATTCTCATATCGAATGCCTAAATATGCAATTAAAATCAAACAAGAGCTCTTCTTATGAGTTTCCAAGAATGAAAACATGCTCACTTCCTCAACTATGTGTGGATGTCAACGTCCTTCTATTTTTTCCCCCCGATTGAATAAAAGACCTACTACACTAATTTTGAAATTACTTGATAGTAAAAGATGCTTTAACTAAACACATCAATGACCTGATTAATAAGTTCTCCACCTCCACCAGCTTCTCTCCTGCCTTCTACTATTTAATTTAGTTTGTACACGCATTCATTTTTTATTTCCCCTTGAATACAATGCTATGCAGGAAGTTTCATATTTTCCTAAAGGGAAGAAACTAGTGGGGCATAGTTCACTAACTATCCAAAGTTTTGGTTGATGATAGAGAATAATGGTGTTGTGCAATCTATGTAATTAACTCCACCTAGTGGGATAAAGCTTTGTTGCTGTTGTACCATCAAATAAATTCCATACAGAAGCATCAATCTTAACAAACCTAGATTAGTAAAAGAGTTGACATAGACTCATGGTGTGGACTATTAAGAGACCTTTTGCCCTTGTTTCAAAATTTAACACCATCAAGGTTCTCCTATATTTGGCTTATTGGCTGGATAGATTGGCCCTTCCACCAATTAATGTTAAAAATGATTTTTTATTTTATTTTATTTATTTTTACAGAGACCTTGAGGATGAAACACAGATGGAAA
Source organism: Acacia crassicarpa (assembly GCA_034222035.1). Classification (NCBI taxonomy): domain Eukaryota; kingdom Viridiplantae; phylum Streptophyta; class Magnoliopsida; order Fabales; family Fabaceae; genus Acacia; species Acacia crassicarpa. Next base: position 29,730,344 of record JAWXYG010000008.1, on the reverse strand, counting down.
TGATCCCTTGGGTTTGATACTAAATGAAACAATCCCCAAAGCAGAGTTTACCGCACTCTATCAAGACATTTGTGAAAGGCCATGGCTCAAAAGGCCGCTTGGTGAGTTAGTGATGTCTTTGGAAGAACTAATGGAGGTCACTGTAAAAACATGTTTGCAATTAGCACCGCTAATGGAGCCTGATTGGAGTTTCATTATAGAAAAGATTGAACATTGATTGCTACATCTAATTCATACTCCTATAAAGGGTCAGAAGGATATATTGCTGTAATTAAGGCCCTATCTAGAATCATATTTAAAGAACCAAGGTCCAAATGGGAATGATCAAAATCTATTTGTTGGCTTGAGGGAGAGTGTTGAACAGAGTTTGATCCCTCATTATGGAGAATCATCTCAGATTTAGGTGTCTTTATTATGTGAAAACGGTTGGAAGATTTATTTCCTTAGTTATCTTCGTATTCACCCTAAAATTACAGGCTATTATTTCTACATTTATACTTTGTCTCATCCTGAGATTCATTGGAAGACATGTTGCTTGGGCTCTCCAATTTATGTAGCTATTTGTCATCAAAATAGTCAATGATTTAGGGTACAATTCAGAGCTTCCTTCAATCACAAAACTATATTCACTTTTCATCAACAAAAGTATAAGAAAAAAAATAACATTGATATCCATACCTGAAGATTAATGACAAGGATAAATGGAAGATTTTTCCCAGCTTCAGACTGAAATTTGATAGCGAGGTGTTAGAAAACAGTAATGGCTTTTGAATTGAAGGATAAGAAATTCCAGAATATGAAGAATAAGATTTTAGGAATGAAAGATACGACAACATTCCACTAAAAAACAGACAAAATTTGAACTGCACATTATTAGTCTTATGTTCTGCAGTGTGTATAGGGGAGAGAGACAGAGAGATGAAAACACCCTATCATGCAAAAGGCCTGTAAATTATTTCTACTCATATATATGTTATGTATGTATGAACCTATAAAGGAAGACAAAAAGAGAGAAAAGACCCAAACATGTAAAATAATTACTACCTCCAGCCCTTGATATAAGATTCACGTTATAGTTCAAAATTGGGCTAGAAAATGGATCTAATATTAAGGACCGGAAGTAATATTTGAGAGGGGTTCAGGTGTGTTCCGCCAGAAGGGTCACAATTGACAATCCCCTTACTTCCTGCTTCACCCTCTGTCTTCACTTGTTTTATAACCAGCATCTTTATGCTCAAATCTTTATCCTCAACTCTAATTCACCAGCCATTATAATCCATGTTTGAAGTCTCTCAACAGTTAACACTCGTTTTTATTCATTATCCAGTTTTAAGAGTTCGCATTTAAACTAACACATCGTCCTCATTTTTGTTCTATTCCATGTGTGGAATATAATTTAAATTGATCAAGTTCTTTTTTATTACTATTACTACACGAGAGTAATCATTGGTTGGTATTTTACGTGAGTAACCAAAACATAGCCAGCATAAAGACCAGAAGAGTTTGTTGAGCATAATCAATGGGATCAAATTAAATAGGGTAATTAATGGTGTTGATGCATGTGCAAACAGATAACCATATATTGTTGCAAGAACCCTGCAAGTGGGAAAAATATAAACCACCCTAGACATGATAAAACGACAATGTGGTCGTTATCACCACATGGTCCACTATTAAGGCACCCATGATTTTCCTTTAACTTTAACCTTTTTCGTTAATGAGCTTTCATTTTTTTTTAAAAAAAAATTATAAATTAAAAAAAAAAGAGAGAGAATCTATGCTTGGAGCGGGCCTATTTAGACAAATCATTGCTATTAAGAGAAGATTTTCTGTAATAAATGCATGAGAGGGTAGGAAGAGGCGCACAGGAGATAATATGTTACATAATTGGCAATTGGTTCTGCACTAGAGACGTACTAGATTCAGGAATTATTTCAAAAGTTTAGTACTTTCATCAGAAGAAGAACAAGAAAAATGACCAAAAAAAATGCAAATTGAACAACATTTCTGTGACTTTGTGTGTGTGTGTGTGTGTTTTTTTTTTTGGGGGGGGGGGGGGGTGGTATGGGTGTGAGTGAATATTACAAATATAAATTAGAAAACTGTAAATATACCTGAACTAAAGACCTAGAATGCAGTGCAATTTTATCAGAACTACTATCAACTTTTAACCAATCAACTGCTATGAGCTTGAGAAGAGGATCTCTGCCAACTACCTGCACAACACACATCATCCCCGTGGCATTCAACCAGAACTCAAAGAATATCAGATGCAAATGCATGTAAATATAGAAGACGGAAATCAAGTGCAAAAATGACAATTTCAACCTTCATGTTTAACTGATTTTAAAGTTAAAAGACAAATGCTTTGAAATTCAAATTTGCAAAATGTTCAGCAGAGTTTAAAGAAACACTATTCTAGAAAACCAATGTCACTCTTCCATTGGAACAACTGAAAAAATTTACAAAGTTTTCCTTTTCCTATGCACAGAATCAGATCGGTATCAAATGTCATTAAAAACAATAAATAGGCTTAGATTTGAGTATAGCATTAATCATAAGAAATTCATTTCTACCCTTTTTCCCGGAAAGACAGATTCCACCCAAGTCATTTCCACTTGATGATGCTATTGGATAATCAAAAGATTTGTACATTCAACTCACCTTAGAATTATCTTTCAAATAATTCTTCCCTCTGATCATAAATCGACTACCACTTGGTGAAGTCCAACAGTTAGTGTCCTTGCCATCATTTCCTAAGCTCAAAGAGCCATGGAAGTCACTTGGATCAATAGGGATAGGAGTGACATTAAGGTCTAACTGACCATTTGAATCTGGATCTGCACAAAGGCAAATCCTATTACTTTAGACTGAGATAGAATGTCAGTACGCTTCATTTAGACTGAGAGAGAATAAAAAGAAATAAAGAGTTGAGAAACAAGAAGCTACATGTAAATACAACCAGGTAATTACAAATTTACGTACGCTTCATTTATCTGTTGAAGATAGAATCATGCACTTAAGACAGTGAATATTAAAATGCTAACGCATATTGAATAGCCCAAATAAAAAGAAATACGGAGTTTCCCTTTTCCTCACACATAATGAATGGAAAAGCTGACCTGCAGTTGTATTCTTCTGTTTGACTCTTGCCTCCTGATAAATTGGAAAAGACATTCAATTGAGGAACTTACAGAAAGGACAACTTTTGAAATGTCACCCCAAGTCAATAAATTATCAAGCAAAAGCGAGGAAACCTGATCAGTATCGCCATTCTCATCACTTTCTTCCTCTGATGATGAGTCAGCAGCAATTGCATCATAAAACTCATCCTGCACTTCATCTTCATATTCAGTAGTGGACAAAGGAACATCAGAATGTTTTGGATGATGACCAGCTAAGTTGGCAATTTTTTGTTGGACTTCTGGATTAGCTCCAATGTATTCCTTTAGACCTGAATCAATATTAAAAACATAATATTAAATGTCACTGGAATATTATTCACATGATTTTTTATTTCAACGGTACCATCTCATGTTGAGAAAGTAATATGGAAAGCTAAAACTCATCTAATGACGAACTTGTTTTCATAGTCAGCAATACTTGTAAAGGTTCATTACCAACAAGATGTTGCCGTTTCAAGTCCAAATTTATTACATTTTAGAACTGAAACATCATTACAGAATAATTTGATTGACATTTTTTGGATTTAATTGGGTGTGCCTGGAGAATTTGTATATATTTTTATTGACCTGGTGTAGAGGTTCAGTCATAACAAAGGTAAGTTCTGTGACAATGTACAGCTTTAGATGTTTTTTTTTTTTTTTTTTTGGGTGTATCTGGTTGGGAGGAAATGCATTAAATCTATAAGGGGCCTTCTGATGTTACTTTCTCCTACTTTCGGTGTCACCACAACATTGAAAGCTTCTCCTCCGAACAGGGCCTATTTTTAAAAAACAGTTATGGGAAAATTAATTTTTTGGTTCTCCTAGTTTTGATTGAGCTGTAACTCAATCCTTAAACTTTGACTTGGTACAACTCAATCCCTATAGTTTTAACTCAGTTGTAATTTAGTTCTTGAACTTTGACATAATTTTAACCATTTTATAGTTTAGTCCCTAAGTTTTAGAAAATAAAAACTTATATATAATAAAGGTCAATGACTAAATTATAAAATGATTAAAATTATAGTGACTAAGTTGTAGTGAGTCACAGTTTAGGGACCGAGTTGCAGTAAATCACTATTCAGGAACTGAGTTGCACTGAGTCAAAAAGTAAGGATAGAGTTACAGTCGAGCATAATATTAATTTTCCCTAATAACAAATAAAAAAGTTTGATTTATAAGTATATAATGATAATGAACTCCATCAAACCTGTGTGGCCTCAACTGATTAAATACAGCTAGTTTGGACCAGACTTTTGATAGTTGAAAAGAACAATCACCCTAAAAGAAAAACCAGAAAGATATGAATACTTTAACTACTTAACCTGCCACTTGACACAATAATGCGTAGGGGACAGACTTTTCAAATTTTGAGCATTGGCTGTTCTTCCATTTGTACCAGGAAGCATTATATATCTCCAGAGTGTGGGTGACCAGACACTTTGGGCCACTTGAACCCATAGGTGTGTTCAAATTTCTGATCTCCCACGTAGATGCTGCATAAAAAGCAATACAACAAGTGTTAGATTTGTCAATGCCTGCATTGTTATTTCTTCCATTTGTTTATTCTTCTAAAGAGCTCAAATAATTACACTAGCAGAGCACTTAAAATTTCCAGGGCAAGAAGAATTTAAGCGCTGGACTATTTTCTTCACTAAATAAGGAAGAAATGAAGTCATTTAACTGGATCTCAAATGGATCTCAAATGTACAGAATACATATTTAAAAATTAGGAGAAACAAATTGAAGGCTCTGGTATTTAGCCTTAAAATAGTACATGATGAACAATATAATGAACGGTGGTAAATAGGGTCCCAAATTGCAACTATTCAAGAAGACAGAAGGGGAATAATCAACATTGTGTGTTTGACATACAAAGCTGCCTCATCACCCTACCAAGTAAGCTTTTATAATGCCAATAATTTAAAACAAGTCAACACGAAAATTAAAAATAATATGTGCTCCAAAAACAAAGTAGCTTTCAATAGTTCTGCAAACGAATATTTCTTACGATTAATTTTTGTGCGCCGATATCCAGATCTGGGGGGCCTTTTCTTATGTATAGCTGGAAATTGCAAGATTGCTGCATGAATTAAAAATATAATTTATCTTCATATATCAGCCAAATAAGTCAAAATATAACAACTATCAACTGAACCAGCAATCAAAAAGAGAAAGGCGGGGGGGGGGGGGGGGGGGGGGGGGGCACTATTTAGCCATTTTCTTCATAAATATTAAGGCTCTGGATTATTCAACACATTTATAAAGATAATTTCATCTCAAAATCTTAAACTTATAAATGAAGAAACATAAGTAGTTTTAGTTCAATCCTTAATAAGTCATCCGACACAAGAGACCTCTAAGAATGGAGTGCAAACAGCACAGGTAGTCCTTCTTCAGGAAGTGTTAGAAGTATTAGAATTGTAAATAATATAATTATTTTGGTTCCTTGTAATATAGTTACCACCTCCAGTCCTAAATGTAGGTCTAGTTTGTAATGTAACAAGAGGAGTATGATGTTATTCCCTAAAACCCCTATTAGTGATTTTGTATCCTAATTCACACTTCCTCACAATAATAATCACGGTAGTCATGTTCTTTCTCATTTTATTAAAACAAAATCACATTCTTACTGTATGTTCCATCGTGTCCACGAAACCATTGCCTGGAGAAGATAAAATCTCGCTTTGACTGCCACCTGAAGTTTGAATATCGAAGTATATATTTAAATTTTCTATTTAAGAAGTCAACTAGGGAATGGGAGAGAAGGAAGAAAGGTGATGAATCCCATAATTTTATAGCTATTTCACTGGTGACATCTCAATATAGATAGCTAGAGCATGAACTCCAATAGAATTTACTTCAAAAAAAATGCACAAGTTCACACATGCCAAACGTGAGGGTTTATAAGGAATGGCCATCAATAGGGAAGTCAAATTAGTGAGAAGTAAAACTAGTGACAGTAACGACTAAAAATGAACTTTTTTTTTTCAAAGTAGAGCAGTTATATAGGTTTAGCTATCCTGGGTTAGAAATTTCCAAAGACAATTGATTACCGGGTAAGATATTTTGGATCATATGTACCGTAAACCACATCATAATGTCCATCATAAGAATCTATCAGCTCTAAGTCACCCATCAACATATCCCACCTGCAATAGAAGAGAAATAAGTTTTTCTATATGACATCAATGCTCATGAGCACTTTTAATGGACAACTTACTCATATCTTTGTTGTTGATCAGTGTTTAAAAGCACTTCAAAAACAGTATCTGCGGATGCATCAATGTTACCAACAGACTTTACAAGGACACCCTTACCATTCTACAAGGCATGAAAAGAATGTCAAGGAAGAAACCAGATATATTTATTAAATCAGAGTTCATTTCAATTCTTGTAATTACAGGATCAATATCTACAAAGAAGGAGAAATATGAGAACTGAAGTCACACAAAGAGCACATGCAGATATGTTAACTATATGAAACAATAATCATTAGAGATTTCTTTATTCATTCACTATCACAAGAGTAAAATTTTTTGGGTTTACACAGACACATAATGAAGTTCCTATTGACAGTACTTTCCAATTAATATTAAGGCAAGAAGAAAGCCACTTTGTTTTTCTCATAAATGATAGCTATTCAGACCAACATTTCCTTTTACTACTAAATGCATAATATCGAAGCAAGATTTCTAATACATGCATGAATGAAAAGCTAACTAGATTTCAGGGAATTTGCAGAAAATCAATACCAACAGGTATTATATGAGTACGTACCTTGTGATCAGAAACATCCTCAAAAATCCTAATACCTGAAACCACACACCAAAAGCATCTAGAAAAATAGAGATAGACACAAATGTAAAAGTACAAACATGATTAATATTAGCAAGATTTACAATTTTTAACAATGATAACAACAGAAAGAGTTATATATTTGTATTAAATATTCTAACAGCGAATCTAGCACTGACATGACAAACTTGACACCTTAATTACTTACTACTTAGGTTGCCACCTCCTAAATAGATATAAGTAAATATTTTTCCCTGGTAGAGTTTCTTCATTTTTTTTCAATAAAAGAACATTTTCATAAGGTGATGAAAATAAAAGAGGAGAGGGAAGGCATAAGTACTCATAGAATTTTGCAGAACCGAAATAACTTGATTAATAGAAAAAGATCAGGAATTCCACAAATATCATCACCCATTCATGTCCAGAAGTAAATATTTTGACAATTTTTTTTTTCAAAATTAATAACAAAGAGAACGGAAAATAAATATTTTGCCTTTGATATGGAAAGAAACGTTGGACTGGGAAGAACAAAGAAAACATGAAATAGGATGAACACGTCTATTAAAAAAATTATGCTTTTAGCGAATTTGATTATTCTCTTAATTTAGAAATTAATATTTATCTTCTTGATGCCTTAAATTATAGAGTTTGAAAAAATCAAAGAATCAAGCAGCCAAATATTGCTTGTCAATAGGCTAAAAGTATGCTTTGGCATCAGATGAAAGTTACCATTCATAGTTCGAACACATTTCCACTGATGCGCTTCAAATGCATCACCACTTTCCGCCTCAAGTCCATCTAAGCCAGAAGCCGCTATTGATGATTGACACAAGAGTGTCTCCGGGCCTTAAAGAGAAACAATTAATGTTTATTAGCATAAAATGGTGATGAGATGTGTATACAAGGAAGAAAAACACTAAGGTAGTTAACACACCAATACTACGAAAAAAAGAAAGTATTTCATGCAAAATTATAACCTACATCAATACATTTTTCTGTGTCAAAGTTTTACAACTACTTCTCCACACAGTTCTGGTGCATATCAATGCAACACTGTAAGTTTAGTTTCTTTTGAAATTGGAAACATAATAGACACTCCAACAGGCTCAGCTAATGACACAATGGAAACGAAATCTAAAGTGATCTTTGAATTAATTTTTTGGTGGAGAAAATTGTAAAAAAGTTTGATTAAATCTCCATGGGGAGGAGTGGCAACAAAGCAGAGCCATTCGAACCCTTGCACATAAAGGATACAAAGGCTTAGTTGGGAAACCACCACCCAGCTGGGAAACCTTGAAATATTTCATACATACATACATACAAACATACATGCATGCATGCATAGTTTGACCACAATTGACCATTGAATTGTAAACTAATACTTCTCTTAGTTTAATGATGACTCTACTTTTAAAAACATTGATAAAAACATGTTTATGAATTTACCTTGGCCAATTCTTATAAGCTTCCTCAATCCAAATGCATACCGCCTAACTCTAGGCCGGTGTCCTTCAAGATTGATCCTTCCACAACATTAAGAAAGAAATATGGGAATTTGTGAATAATGGAGAAAAGGAAAGCCTCAGCGTTAGGGCATCTAATAATCCATAAAAAGAAATTATTTCCCAAAATCAATAATTAGGAGATCACACATATTATTATCATAATGATCACAACATCAATGATGCAGATTCTTCATTAAAATTAGCTCATGATGTATTATTTGAAGATTAATTATTATTTGTAAGGAAACCCTTTTCAAATACCCATATATCTTTGTGAATCATTGAAAAAGGATGTGATAGTTTGTAGACATAACTAGGATAAGAGCTGCAACTGTGTTTGGGGTTTGGACACTAACAAACCTCACATTGACACTTTTTTGGATTTTCCTAAAGAATAATGAAGAAAACATGAAGAGCATTAGGGAAGCACCTTTCTGTGTTGTAGATCTAGTGATGAGCTGAAGGAAGGCTTCTGTATGACTATGGCAGGAGAAGTTTAAGCAGAAGGATCCAGGTGGGACTTGGTCTAATTCACAAACAGTAGATTGGAATTTGGACCATCAATGATGTGAGTGGAGGCTAGAGATATGGCGTCACATGTTGATGTGTGAAGACTCTGTCTAATTGGCGAAATGGCACATGTGAAGGCATATGGAGTTCTAGTGAAGGGCATTGACTAGTAGGAGTTCTCTGAATGGGAGTCCGGTATCTGTGTGTCAATAATGTCAAGGCAAAATCACCAAGCACTATCTCCTCTAGTTGCAACTCAATACTCAAGAGACTATGAAAGTGGATTGCAGACAATGTTTGAATGAGGATTTCAACTTCTAGAAGCAATAGAAACTCAAAGGAATAATAAATTTGAAGATTCAGGGGGCATATAGTGATATATCAGTGGCACAAAAACTCAAGCTTGAAGAGAATGCTTCTGTAAAATTGCATAATCTAAAAAAAGGCACAAGAGTCTGAAGAAGAAGGCCCTAGATGATGAAACAGAGCATTAAGCTTTGATACAATGTTGAATGATCAGAAAAATTAAGGCAGAGAGAAACATTATTTTCTTATATGAATGTTATGGTATATTATAAGTGAGGCGGGGGCTTCTGTTTATTGGCATAAGGAAAAATAAGTCTACACCATCGCCCCAAGTACTAACAGGAATGTATAATAACACCCTTAAGAATTAACTTATCTACAATAGCCTGAAGTCAGAAATTTAATGCTTCCACATCAATCATTCACTAACAGTGTTTGCAGAAAAGGCCACTTGCAACTAGTGTTATTCTATCAAATATATGCATTAATGAATCTAAGGTGGAAAAATTTGGCATACTCGGTCTCCATGCTTAGTCTTTCTCTGGCACTACTGGCTCTTGTCATCTCATGCCCAGCCTACAAAGGGCAAAAGATCAGTAGTCTAAATATGAGTAATACGGTACAAATGAATATAGTTCAATCACAATCAGCCTTAATTGTAACCATTATTAATACTAATAACATGTGAAACTTTCACATTATAATCAAAAGCTTTCAGATATATTCTTATACCTTTTGCTTAGCATGATCAAATGCATCAATCCATCTTTGAGCTTCCTCAGCTGTAGCACAAGCAATCTTGCAGAAGGGTACATGTAAGAAGTTATTTCTATATTGAACAAAGAAAAACCATGACAACCATAACTTCTAGGGATTCATCCAATTTTTAACTTAGTAAGCTATCCAAAACAGATGTACTCATGCAAAAACAAAATTAATGGTTGTTAAATCATGGAATTCAGTAACTATTTTCAAACCTTTCATACCAAAAGTCGTTAATGCAAGTTTATTCTACATTTTAATTCTGCCAAATTTGTCTTGAGCAATAGGTAACAATAGACAATTCATCACTAAAGTTGGACAGTTCAGCTTTAATAGTCCATAAAATTGATTCTCTTCATTCTCTCTATACAGTAATTTTGAAATGCTTAGATTAAAATTTTAATCGAATATATTTTTATTTTTATAATTTAATATTTAAAATTGTTTTTATAAATATTAAATATAATTGGACGGTCCGAAACAAAACGGGAGGAGAGATGAAGTGGAAAAAATCCAATCAATGGGCCTCACAGATACTATCATAACCAACAAAAGAAATAATTCAAAGCTATAACTTACTTCTCCCTTCTTGGCCTCATCTAACCGATTGTAAAATCGAAGAACATAAAGTTCCTGGGGGATATACAAAAATATTTAGCATGCGCCAAATTTAAAGATAATCAACTCAATTTAGAATAAAAAAGTGACAAGTTGATCTCACATAAAATATTTCAACAAAACTAATATAGAATATCAAAGAGATGTATATTTTACCCCATGGGTGACCTTCCGGCGTCCTAGATCCTCCACCATTAGAGTTGGCCCTATGACTCCTTGTCTAATGGGTTTCTAACACAGGAAAATATTAACATACACAAAATAAGCATAAATGTGAGAAAGTAAGGGGCAAATAGAGAGAGATATTACAAAGGGAAAAAGACGAATAAATACTATTTGAATTTGTAAAACCCCCAGAAGCCCACCAAATTTGTAAAAAAACTGAGAGGTGACAAAAACTTTTGAGGGATATGCAAATTCATGCAAAATGACCACAATGCCCTTAAGGTTTTCTAGATTAATTTGGCCTCCGTGCGTCTTCTTCGTCGTTGTCGTCGTGATCCACTGCGTCGCCGCCACTCCCCCTGCCTTGGGCGCTGCTCCCACTGCCGTGGGTGCTGCTTCCGCAGCCATGGACGCCGCCGCCGCCACCAGCTTCGGAGATGGAGCACAAAGAAGAGCAATTCCGGATGACGGTGAAAAAGGAAAAAAAAAAAAAAAAAAAACCACCCCGATCGCGTTGAGAGATTGGAAGAAGAAGACGATTTACATGATTTACACGATGACAGAAGAAGCAGAAGAAGAAGGAAGAAAAAGGAAGGAAAAAAAAAAAAGAGTGCATTGAAGTTGAGAATGCCTTGGGCATTCAAGGCATTCTCGACTGGAGAATGCCTTGGAGGCGAATGCCTCGAGTCAAGAATGCCCAAAGTATTCTCGAGAATGCCGAAAGCATTCTTAGTGCACTTGTTTTTTGTTCCCCTTCCTTCTTCCGTTTTTCTTCTTCTGTCATCATGTAAATCGTCTTCTTCTTCCAATCTCTCAACGCGATTAGAGTGGTGGTTTTTCCCCCCCCCCCCCCTTTTTTTACCGTCATCCGGAATTGCTCTTCTTTGTGCTCCATCTCCGAAGCTGGTGGCAGCGGCGTCCATGGCGGTGGGAGTGGCACCCACGGCGGCGAGAGTAGCGTCCAAGGCGGGGGAGTGGCGGCGACGAAGTGGGTCACGACGACGACGACGAAGAAGACGCACGCAGGGCGAATGAATCCACAAAAACTTTAAAGGGCATTGTGGTCATTTTGCATGAATTTGCATATCCCTCAAAAGTCCTTGTCACCTCTCAGTCTTTTTACAAATTCGGTGGGCTTCTGAGGGTTTTACAAATTCAGATGATATTTATTCGTCTTTTTCCCTATTACAAAAGAAAACAAAAACAAAAACCAGAAAATATGAATAGCATTAGAACCTGCATTAATTTGTTTTTAAAAAAAAAAGTTAAACCGTTTTACAAGGTATTGGAAACCTAGCAAGCCAGATTGCCTTCACAACCCAATCATTTTGAACGTAGTGGCTAGAAATTACAATAGCAAAATGTTATAGAGATCTTGGATTCATATTTGATATTCCCCCCACCTTGCAAACTTAAGTAATTCCTCTCGGTACTAAATTCTACTTAAAGGATGCCGCTGCTTCCCCTCATTTTGGTGAACAAAAGGCTACCACTTGTAACAACAACATTCTCTAAAAATCTCATGGTGTAAACAGATCAAACCAATCCATGATTCCCAAGACTTGTGTTAGCTAGATAAATTGTGTGCATGATAAATACATCCAAGCTTGCGTCACCTAAGAAACGTAGGCCTCAAACCTATTGACTTCATCTTCACTAGTACATGACTGATGACTCTTAACAAGGTCAAGGCCAATGTTTGAGACTATCTTGTAGCCTTGTGCTCAAGTTAGTCTTGGACAACAATTTGCTGCATAAGGAGCAGTGTGCATCGCTTGTCTTAAGCTCCCTGCATTATTCGGCAATATCTTGGTTCTTCAATGTTCTCTCTCAATGTATGTTATGAAAAGAGAGGAGACAACCAATTTAGATCAATTTCATAAAAGGATAAGAAAGGAGACAACCAATTTAGATCAATTTCAGATGGTATGGATGGATTATGTTCATTACTATTGTTTGTCTAGCATGTGAAAGAGTCACAGTTATTTAGTATAAGGGATTAGTTAAGTCAGTTGAGGTTGTTATAATCAGATATGGGGCCAATAATATATACATACATATATATATATATATATATATATATATATATATATATGTTTGCGTGTGGTGGTTGGGGGAGGGGGGAGGGGTTAAAGGGTCCATTTTGTTTTGTTGTTGTAAATCTATATCAGAATTTTTAGCTCCCCTTTTCCCTTTATGTTTCCCGCGTTCTTTTTCTACCTACCTCTCTTCTCTCTTCACTCTCCTTCCTTACAATATCGGTATCAAAGCTAGGTTTCAATCCTAGGACCTAGTATCACAACATATAGGAATTTTGAGGTAGGTCAATGGGTGTTTCTACTAAAACTACAGCCCTATAGACAAATTTCTACCACTATCAAGAACTCACAAAAGCTTTGCACCAAGGTATTTTGGTACTTATAGGGGGAAAGAAAAAATTGGTCCAATAGATTGTAAGCTAGAGCTCCCTCAAGAATCTAGAATAGATTCGGTTTTTCATCCTGCTTGCCATGAATTATTGCTCAAACTATGTCCAGATGCTACAGTCATTCAGTCAAGGGAAGACATCCCCCTATTAAATGCCTACATCTCCTACACATTTAGAATCGGAGTTTTACATGAAAAACTACTAGTTTACGCATCACCGTCCTGAGAGAAGTAGCAAATGTTATTTTAAGCTATAGAAGCAGAAATTCTATCCCATGTTACTAAGTTCTGATGATTCTTTGTAAGCCTATTGGATTGAAAATGAGACAGCTCTAGATTGTCACTAGCAGATTCTAACCATGACTTTCCACCCAAGGAATCCTCACAATGTCTGAATCCTCAATAGAAAAACGACACAATCAACCAATGACGTACCCCATTTACTATCTAATTTCAATTTCAAAATTCTACCGCCTTCCATTAATAAGAACATACATTTTGAAACAGGAAAAATAAATGAAATTCAAAATCGAAAACACTGGTAAGGAAAAAGAAACGTACAATGCCAGGATTCTCGTTGGGGTCGCGTTTGTACATTGATACATACTTGCCCCTAATGAAGAGGAAGCGAAGGTGACGGTACTCGTGGCCGATGGAATTGGTGCCCAAGTGATAAACCCAACCAAAAAACTCAAATGAATTCTTCTCATCTCCGCCTCCGAGGATGGTGGTGCCACGCTCAAACGAAGGCTTGCTCGACGACGGCGATGGCAATGCCAATGATGCGTCCATCCCCTACGCTATCTCCCTCTCTCGCCAGCGATTCCAAGTAGCAACTACGAATCAGATACACAAAGAACAAGGCGAGGTTCTGGACAATGCAGGAGAGAGAGAAAAGCCACCACCTGTATTTCCGTTGATTTCTCCGCAACAATGGTAATGCCTCATTTTCTTGTGCTCTTCCATGGAAACGTACATGGTTTCTACTTTCTACACGTAGCATGGCTGAGGGAGCACTCGACCGCCCAGTTTAGGAGAAATTGTTTGAATAATTTGGTTTTCTTAAAGAATAAATAAATAAATATAAAAATGACTGAGTCAACTAATTTCCCGTCGGTTTGATTTTCTGCTTATATAATCATATATAATTTATTACATATAAAAAGTCTCACAAGTCGGCAAGCGCCTCGTAGTGCAATAATACTAGTGTCAGCTTTAGGAGATGACCTTCTCCTTTATTTAGGATTCGAGCTCTACCTCCCCCTTTTCTATTGGCTATATCAAAAAAAAAAAAAAAAAATCTCACAAGTCACGGGTTGGCTCCATGTATCAAAAAAAGAAGTCTCATGGAGTAATATGTAATGATAATGATAAGTTCTAATATTAGGATTTAGGAATATTCGCCTGTGGCTTACTTATATGAGAATTTTTTTTTTCTTTTTTTCCTTCATTAGAATAAAGCAATTTTCCCGAATATATATTGTTGGTCGGCGTGTGGCTTCCCAATTAGAGCGTGCTGGGTTTTGATTAATTTGTAAGCCATGTAAGCCATTAAGAGTTTGATTCTAAAATTGTCAGACATTATTCGGACTAATTTTTTTAAAGTTGTTTTCCTATTCTTTACATGTCTCTTTAAGCGTTTTGTTTAGCTTATTGGGTTAGGAGATCTTCTCTTCATCTTATTTCTCTTTTTTTTTTCTCATTGGCTTCATCTTAGCCTTTGATTGGGAAAGTGAGAAAAAAGTTAAATGAGAAAATGATGATGAGAGAAACCCAGCTCTAAGATTCAATTGTAATGGGAAAGTTGTCATGTCAATGTTGTCAACAGTGGGGGAAGGTAGTGATGACCAAGTGGGCTTTGGCTCCGACTGATCTTATAAAATTTATTAGTATATATATGTATTTATTATATGATATTTTATTTGGCTACAAATTTGGTCCCAGCTAATTTTTTATCTTCTCTGCAAAGATAATATTTTTTTTATTACTCATTGGGAATTCTTGTTTGAGATACCGAAAAGATTAGTATCATCTTATATATTGTTTTGATTTATAATTATCGGTTATTATTTATTTGTATTTTCAAGGTTATTTGATACCATTTAGTAAATACTCCCTCTGGTCCTTATTTAAGGAACCAACTAACAATTCTCACAAGTCAATAAAACAGTTAAAGTTATTAAATTTGTCCGAAAATTTAAATAGTTTTTAATATTATCCCTATTAATTACACTAAACTCTAATATCATATTAATTATTACTCTTTTTTTGGTTCCAAAAAAAGAGTAATAATTAATTCACTTACTACCTTTTTAATTATGGGTATACATAAAAAAAAAATTTCATGCTATTTGGAAACAAGCAAGTGTTTTATAAAAAGAACCAAATATACTTATTAGTTGGTGCCTTATAATAAGAACTAAAAGGAATAGTTCAATGTGTTTATTTTTGGGCCCGGGCTAATTTTTTTTTCCTGATTCCGCCACTGGTTGTCAGTCTTTTTAAAAGCAATGTCACCTCAGAAATTTTTAACTCATAGCAATTTCGTCCTAATCATTATCATACTTAAGTTTGACAATTAATTAACTAAATATGATAAGCTGGCAATCCACATCAGTTTTATTAAAATACAAATTTACCTGAAAATTTTTCACTTAGAAGTAATATTGCACCGAAAGCTTCCAAGTTGTAGCATTGCCGCCCTAACTATTATATAAGTTAAATTTGACAGCTAGTAGATTTAATATATTAAGGTAGCAACGTAAACAACATTAAAGAAAAAGTGGTGATGGTGGTTACAGATTGAGGAGGAGCTCACAGAGTAATGAAGAAAAAGTATCTCTTTAATACTCTGTTCATCCTACAAGATGTTTTCTAATCCTTCAGACAACCAATATTATTTAAGAAACAAAAATTATACTTATTTGTCAATATAACTTTGTAAAAAATAAAATAAATGACACATGGATTTGCCAAATAAGTATATTTGATCAATTAATGAATAAACTTAACAAGAATAACAGTTGAGGTAAAAATACTACGATTTAAAAACTTTTAGAGCAAATTTGCATCTATAACCAAAACAAAAATGATGTGAATGACACGCAGACTATCAGCTTAGTATATTTGGTCAACTAACATTAAACTTACCTTGGATAATGGCCAGGGAGAAATTGCTATAATTTGAAATTTTTTAGGGCAACATCGCCCCTTCATGATAAGTTCCAAAGCAACATTGGACCTTAGCCCTAGCTTATTTCAAGTAATTTTACAAAACAAATATATGAGATGAATTTTATTTCATAACATGTAAGTAAATTCCCTAGGGTTAAGGGTCAATTTTGCTATAAAAGTTTTCAGGGAACAATATTTCCCTGAAGTTTTAAAAGGGGAGCAATTTTTCCCTGATCATTGACTAAATATACTGAGCTGACAATTCATATGCTATGCACGTCATTTTGTTAAAGTGCAAATTTGCCCCAGAAATTTTAAATCCAACTTTGAGAAAAAATAAAGTAGATGACGCGTGAACTTCCGAGGCAAATTTGCAGACTGATAAAAATAACGTGGATGACTTGTAGATTGTCTGTAATGCCCCGGATTTTTATCAATAATAATGATAATGATAATGATACTACTAATAATAAAAATAATAAAGTAATAATGAAATTTAATAATAATAAAAATATAGTAAATAAAGATTTAGAATTTAATAATGTTTATATTATTCTATAATTTATTATTTGGAAATAATTATAGTAATAATAAAAGTTTAGAATTTAATTGTAGTTTAGAATTTAATTGTATGGTTTAAGAATTTATTAATTGGGAATATATTAATTAGATTATATAATATAATCCATTTCTATTTATATTAAATATATAATTGAGTCATTTTAATTTACCTTACTGTTGGGTAGTGATATTAGTGATCCTATATATTAGCTACGATCCTAAATTTTAGCTAGAATAAATAGAAATATAAAATGTAATTGAAATATTATATATATATATATATATATATATATATATATATACTGTATCGTAATAAATTGTAATAGGAATATATTAATTATATTATTAATAATTAGATTGTATAATATAATCTATTTCTATTTATATTAATTATGTTAATATTTCATATTTTTATTTATTAGAAAATCTTATTATATATTCTATTTATTATATAGAATATATATCTGTTTATTTTATATTTGTAGTACTTCTGATTAATAATAGAATTAATAATATATTAAAATAATAATAATAATAATATATTAGAATCTAAAAATCTATAGTGTTTGTGTTGTTAATTTATTAATTGGGAATAATTAAAGGGCCCAGCCCATAACTAAAACCCTAAGTTTTAATTATAAATTTAGGTCTAGCCGTCAAAAACCTAAAAACACACAATACTTTTCATCCTCCGTTGTTTTCTTCTCAAACCCTCTTTCTGTGCATCAAATCAAAATTAGGTCGCTAGCAAGAACGGAGGCCAGGTAATCCTAATCCCCATGAGTAGGTTAGATTTATGTAAATTTTGTAATCGTAATTCCCATGAGGTTAGGTTAATTTTAATCCTGATAGGTGATCTTGATCCCTAGATTATAGGAATTATTTGATTTCTAAGATATATATTTATATAAGCATTGTAATGTATGTGATTATTTTCGACTTGCGTGCTTGCTTGCCTGTGCGTTTTTTTTTTTGTAATCAATTGAATATACTTTTGCCTCGGCGTGCGTGTTGCAATTTGAATGCAATATATCTATACGTCACTTTTGTAATCATATTTAATTACTTTTTCTAAATGCAATATATATAAATTGTAGTATATTGTACTCCTGTGCAATGCTGTAATTAACATCTCATGTAGCATAAAATATTATATGAACAGGTTTTAAGCAAAATATCCTTATATCTTATATTTGATTAAAATGATAGGAAAATATATAAAAGATAATTAAATAATGGTAATAATTTGGGAATTTGATTATGTGTGTGTTTTAAAACATTTTAACCGTGGGAGGATAGCTTTGGGATGGTACCCCCAAAGTGATGAACACAACCCTTAGGCTTTATGCCTCGAAATATTATGTGATGAGAAAATGATGATATCCGTTCTTCCCAAAGTGGTGTTTGGCAGGGTTTCCCGGGACACTAGTAGCAACTTTGGGAAGAGGTGTGCACACTAGGAAGAAATACTTGATGGCCAATTTGATTGATTGTGACTGGCAGGGTTTCCCGGGTCACAGGGTAGATTGGCAGGGTTTCCCGGATCTACCATGGTTCTCTTCCCACTAAACTAAATAGACTGGCAGGGTTTCCCGGGTCTAAAGAAATTTTAAAAGATGATAAATAATAATATATGAGTCAATGATAATGTATAGCTATGATGAATATGAGAAATTGATTTTGTGGATTATAAATAAATAAATATATATATATATATATATATATATATATGATATTTTCCCTATCATTATGTAATTAATTTAATTGTTTATTTGTTTATTTGTTACTATTGTTATTATTTTGTGACTATTAGGATTACCAGCGTTTGCTGATGTATGTGTGTTCATGGGCTGTGATGATCCTTCGGGGGAGCAGAATTTTAGTGAAACAGGTGCCAAGGGATGGGGCTAGCGGTAGGAAGTGAGGAAGATCATCAGTGGAATTGTTGCTTAAGTTTGTTTTTTTTTTTTTGTAATAAGTAGCCTTGCACTTGTCCTAGTACAAGTGCGGCGGTAACACTCCTCAAGGTTGTTTATTTCGAAATTCATTAGTTTATTTATAAAAATCATTTAAATTTTTGCTATTATAACTGTTAGAAATTGGGGGTGTTACAAAATGGTATCAGAGCCCTAGGTTCCGACTTGGATTTGCTTTTGATACTAACTCAAGAGATCAAAGATCCCAGAGTTAAGTAAATAAATGAGTAAAATAATAATCATAATTAAAACGTGAGAGATGGGTAGTGAAGGGTTATTTCCTTGTCTTTTAGAAATGATTTATTTCTTTGAAATTCTAATAATTATATATTTAAAATTATTTTGTGATTCGTTATAAGATTATTATTGACTTGTGAATTTTATTTAGAAAGAGATGTTAGAGGGGTAATTAGAATTTATTTTGTGAATTATTTTGAATAATGAAGAATGATAAAATTCTTAATTCTAAATACAAGATGTTGATTTATCGTTTGAATTTATATTGATTTATCCTTTGAATCTATATTGCATTATCTGATGATAGATTTTCGATATAAATATATGTGATGAGAAAAGTGATTGTTAATGTTGATAATTGTATCTTCAAAATTATTTGAAGAAGGTACACAATTAAGTTTCGGGGACGAAACTTATGTTAAGGAGGGGAGAATGTAATACCCGATATTTTATTATTGAATTTTATTTTAGTTTCGAGGACGAAACTTGTTTTAAGGAGGGTAGAGTGTAATGCCCCGGATTTTTATCAATAATAATGATAATGATAATGATACTACTAATAATAAAAATAATAAAGTAATAATGAAATTTAATAATAATAAAAATATAGTAAATAAAGATTTAGAATTTAATAATGTTTATATTATTCTATAATTTATTATTTGGAAATAATTATAGTAATAATAAAAGTTTAGAATTTAATTGTAGTTTAGAATTTAATTGTATGGTTTAAGAATTTATTAATTGGGAATATATTAATTAGATTATATAATATAATCCATTTCTATTTATATTAAATATATAATTGAGTCATTTTAATTTACCTTACTGTTGGGTAGTGATATTAGTGATCCTATATATTAGCTACGATCCTAAATTTTAGCTAGAATAAATAGAAATATAAAATGTAATTGAAATATTATATATATATATATATATATATATATATATATATATATATATATATATATATATATATACTGTATCGTAATAAATTGTAATAGGAATATATTAATTATATTATTAATAATTAGATTGTATAATATAATCTATTTCTATTTATATTAATTATGTTAATATTTCATATTTTTATTTATTAGAAAATCTTATTATATATTCTATTTATTATATAGAATATATATCTGTTTATTTTATATTTGTAGTACTTCTGATTAATAATAGAATTAATAATATATTAAAATAATAATAATAATAATATATTAGAATCTAAAAATCTATAGTGTTTGTGTTGTTAATTTATTAATTGGGAATAATTAAAGGGCCCAGCCCATAACTAAAACCCTAAGTTTTAATTATAAATTTAGGTCTAGCCGTCAAAAACCTAAAAACACACAATACTTTTCATCCTCCGTTGTTTTCTTCTCAAACCCTCTTTCTGTGCATCAAATCAAAATTAGGTCGCTAGCAAGAACGGAGGCCAGGTAATCCTAATCCCCATGAGTAGGTTAGATTTATGTAAATTTTGTAATCGTAATTCCCATGAGGTTAGGTTAATTTTAATCCTGATAGGTGATCTTGATCCCTAGATTATAGGAATTATTTGATTTCTAAGATATATATTTATATAAGCATTGTAATGTATGTGATTATTTTCGACTTGCGTGCTTGCTTGCCTGTGCGTTTTTTTTTTTTGTAATCAATTGAATATACTTTTGCCTCGGCGTGCGTGTTGCAATTTGAATGCAATATATCTATACGTCACTTTTGTAATCATATTTAATTACTTTTTCTAAATGCAATATATATAAATTGTAGTATATTGTACTCCTGTGCAATGCTGTAATTAACATCTCATGTAGCATAAAATATTATATGAACAGGTTTTAAGCAAAATATCCTTATATCTTATATTTGATTAAAATGATAGGAAAATATATAAAAGATAATTAAATAATGGTAATAATTTGGGAATTTGATTATGTGTGTGTTTTAAAACATTTTAACCGTGGGAGGATAGCTTTGGGATGGTACCCCCAAAGTGATGAACACAACCCTTAGGCTTTATGCCTCGAAATATTATGTGATGAGAAAATGATGATATCCGTTCTTCCCAAAGTGGTGTTTGGCAGGGTTTCCCGGGACACTAGTAGCAACTTTGGGAAGAGGTGTGCACACTAGGAAGAAATACTTGATGGCCAATTTGATTGATTGTGACTGGCAGGGTTTCCCGGGTCACAGGGTAGATTGGCAGGGTTTCCCGGATCTACCATGGTTCTCTTCCCACTAAACTAAATAGACTGGCAGGGTTTCCCGGGTCTAAAGAAATTTTAAAAGATGATAAATAATAATATATGAGTCAATGATAATGTATAGCTATGATGAATATGAGAAATTGATTTTGTGGATTATAAATAAATAAATAAATAAATATATATATATATATATGATATTTTCCCTATCATTATGTAATTAATTTAATTGTTTATTTGTTTATTTGTTACTATTGTTATTATTTTGTGACTATTAGGATTACCAGCGTTTGCTGATGTATGTGTGTTCATGGGCTGTGATGATCCTTCGGGGGAGCAGAATTTTAGTGAAACAGGTGCCAAGGGATGGGGCTAGCGGTAGGAAGTGAGGAAGATCATCAGTGGAATTGTTGCTTAAGTTTGTTTTTTTTTTTTTTTGTAATAAGTAGCCTTGCACTTGTCCTAGTACAAGTGCGGCGGTAACACTCCTCAAGGTTGTTTATTTCGAAATTCATTAGTTTATTTATAAAAATCATTTAAATTTTTGCTATTATAACTGTTAGAAATTGGGGGTGTTACATTGTCAGTTTAACATATTTGATTAATTAACGATCAAAATTAACTGAGAAAACGATTAAGGTAGAATTGCCCTCTGAAAAACTTTCGAGATAAAATTACCCCTTAACCCTTTTCCCTATTACTTTTGAGGACAGTATCACAAGCATTTCCATCTCCCCACACTCTATTTTATCATCACTTTTGTTTTTTGAAAAAAAAAATCACAGTTGCAATCTATAAGGAAACAATGATCTATAATATAAGAGCTGGTTAGAAATTAGATTTGGTTTTGCCAAGCGCCTCATAGCGTGATGGCACTAGGGCCAGCCTTAGGAGCTGGTCTTCCCCCTTATCAAGAGTTCGAGCCTTGTCTCCTCCTCCCCCCACTCGCTGTATCAAAAAAAAAAAGATTTGGTTTTAAATATAAAACCTCAATCTATTTCATCCCATCATTTTTTTTTTAAAAAAAAAAACTATCTATATTGATTGCACAGATTAAGAGAGTTTGTATCAAAAGGTAGTTTTGAAGTAAATGATTTAAAAAGGTGTTTTAAAAAACCAACATATATTTTTAATAAATAACTTATTCAACTAATTTTTTAATACACCTAAATTAGGCGAGTAAATTTTAAATTAAGAACTCAAGATAGTATTTCACAATTTCTCTTGACAATTAGTATTGCCAAAAAAATTGGCAATCCACTTTCCCACCCTTCTCTTATAAATTCTCGATTTGACAATCCACATTCCTACTTCTCCCATCCATACCCATTACTATCTTTTAGACTTTCCACTTGACATTAATACCCCCCTCAAAGTTGTTATTTTAAAATTTAAACCAATGACTTTAATGACTTTATGATCTAGCAGCGCCAAATTCCCTCAGCCCATGAAAGTTACAACAATTGTTGGAGACCAAAAAAAAAACTATTGAGTTATAAAAAATTTAAAATGTCTATTATTAAAATTGCAAAATGACAAATAGGTGATATAATAGGGATTTGAGATTTTAAAATTTGAATATTGATAGCTTGAACATAGACCATGACAACTTGAGAATAACAATTAACAATTTAGATATCCATAGTGACATCTTGGATAGTTTAAGTTATCAATTTCTATATCCAAGTTGTTAAAACCTATATTTAAGTTATCAACACATAAACTTCGAAATCTCATATTTCTGTCAGATTACCCATTTGCCCTTTTACTAATTTAGTAGGCATTTTTTAGGTTTTTATAATTCATATTGTATTTTTTTCTGTTATTTTCTCAATTTTTTATCCGACTTATTTCAAAATTGTTTCATCTTGTCCCTTCCAGGCATCCAAGAAAAATTTTGTTGCTGTTGACATTGACCTCCCTCCTTTCTCACCATCACACTAACACCCTTTTACCATTATAGCCCCACCATCAGCACATCTTCGCAATTAACACCATCATCAGCCACCCACCAACAGAGTGACCTCGGCTTCCTACTCTATGGTATGTTTGGTTTGAGGGAAGGGGAGGAGAGGGAAAAAATCTTTTGGGAGGCCATTGACCATTTTACCATTAATGAGAGGAATATTCTTTTTTTAATAAAAGTATATTTTAGAAATATTGAAAATTATCTATAGGCAATTTTGTAAATATGAGAGAAAAAATTCCTCTCTCAACTTTCCCTCCCACTCCTTCCCCTCCCCTCCCCTCAAACCAAACATACCCTGAGGGTTCTCTTCCTCATAACCTCATCAACTTTGTCCTTTTACACAAACTTGGACATCATCAAAGATTGGACTACTTCAAGTTTGATTTAAAGTTTATATCTCTCTAATTGTATGTCTAGTTTTATATATATATATATATATATATATATATATATATATATATATATATATAACATCTAGATATTTGTTGGTTGTTTAATGTAGAGGAAACAATTATTTGAAGTAATGAGCTTATTTAATGAATTAACTAATTTTTGCATATTGTTTATAGGGTAAAGGAGCAATTTTACACATGAACTTTGTCCTAGGGAGTGCCCAGCACCATGAACTTTTTTTTGGAGTTAAAGTACATACAAAGTTACGTTTTGGGAGTAAAAATACCACGAGCCGTTAGTTGACCGTCAATTTGGATGGAGTGAACAGTAACGTTGTAACATCCTGAATTTTGAATCTAATATCTTGAACATAAACCTATTTTGGGAAGACTAGTAGGCTCTATTTTTGGAAAGTAATAAATTTGAAATCAGTATTTTGTGGGCCCCGTGAATAGTATTTACTATTCACGTATACGTTTTTACTATATACAAATACGTATTTAAAAAAATATATATATATATATATATGTTATTCGCAAATACGTATTTAATACTTGAAATTTGTGAAATATGAATAGTGTTCACTATTCACAAATACGTATTTACTATTCATTTTTACTATTCATGTTACTATTCACGTATACTGTATTTACTATTCACACCGTATTTACTATTCATTTTACTATTCACGTATACCGTATTTACTATTCGTTTTACTATTCACGTATACCGTATTTACTATTCATAATACTATTCACGTATACATACCGTATTTACTATTCACGTATACATACTGTATGTACTCTTCATTTTTACTATTCATGTATATATACCGTATTTTACTATTCACAGATACGCATAGTATTCACTATTCATAAATACGCATATTGATGTATAAAACTTTATGGTATAATAATGCATTATTTTGAGTGAACATATTCATCATGGCGGTTGTATTATGATGGGTGGAGTAAGGAGGGATTTGAATGATAAGAATGATTTATGCCACCACTCGGTGCACAGTGGATGGTACTTGTTTCAGGGCCCCATCTTCCATGTTTTCCTCTTGCCGGGATTTCATTGGAGTTGTGGGACATGTGACACCTCCTTAGTTATTTTAAAGGAGGGGAGCCATAGTCCAGATTTAAGCTCTATACCTTTGGCCGGGTGTATCTTAAGATTTGGTGAGCTTGGAACAATTCAGTCAAATGAATAAGTTTCTATTGGACTATGTGTTAGCCTATGGCTCCAGTCAGCGGTATACGGATGGAGGTGGTATAAGGGAGGCTGCATACTACATAATGCATTTCTGAACAGATCAAGGATTTGATAGACTAATGAATGATTTGTAAAGACATATGATGAGAGCTTCTGAAAAAAATATATTTATATATATAAAGTCATATTTTATATTGATAACTACTTTTACAAATAATCTTTGTAAGAGAAAGTATGGTATATATTTATATTTATGAAATAAGTTTATGCCTTTTTATCATACATTATTTACTTGTATGCGGTGGAAATATTTAGTAGTTACTGAGATGTGTAATCTCACCCCATATTATCATTTTTCAGGTGAATAACTTAGTAGAGATCAAGGGAATGCACCCATGGAGTGAGCTTTGTAGGCTCTTCTGCACTCCTTTAGTTTATGTTGTGTTATTTTATTTGCCATGAACCTAAAAGACTTCCGCATTTTAAAATAACTCTTATTTATTGGATTTATTTTGGCCCTGTATAAATGGATTTCTACCTTTGGCCATATTGTAAATATGTGTTTGAGTGTTGAATATCCTATATTTGGAGGTGTTACTAATATTTTGGCCAAGATTTTGGTATTGAAAATGAGGCGTTACAAACGTCGGTGAAATTACTCTTTTACCCTTAGTTTTAAATAATTTTAAAAAAACAACTAAAATACCCCCCACCGCCAATGCCTCGGCGGTGGTGGGGCCCACCCACCGCCGGGGGGGATATTTTAGTTTTTTGTTTTATTTAAAACTAAGGGAAAAATGGTAATTTCACCCGCATTAATGTTCACTCCATCCAAGTTAACGGTCAACGTCTGGTCAACTAACGGTCCGTGGAATTTTTGCTCCTAAAACGTAACTTCGTATTACTTTTACTCCAAAAAAAAGTTCGTGGTGCTGAACGGTCCCTAGGACAAAGTTCATGTGTAAAATTGTCTATTTACCCTTGTTTATAATCATTCATAACTGAAGGTAAAATTGAAAATTTTTATCAATTTAGGATGATATATATTTAATGAATTAACTACATTTCATTTCCTTAGTATGCAAGAATTAGATAAACTTGACTTATAAAAAATATCGGAGTGATTAGGAACACTCATGCACCCATCATACTAATGAAACTATGGTCAAACTCACAATCTCTTAATTGAATCAAGACTATTTAATGATATTATTGGTATTAGTTTCTTTTTCTGGCCTGAATATTATTCGTATTAGTTAAGACAAATGATTTCCACTATTCCAAATTTTAGTTAAAAAAACATCCAATGGCATCAATGAGATTAACCTTAATATGCCTTATGGCATTTTCTCTATTGATATTATTAAGGAAAAATTCTAAATAAATACTGTTTGAATTTGCAAAACCTCAAGAAGTCCATTGAATTTGTAAAAGGACTGAGAAGTACTAAGGATCTATGGGAGATATGCAGATTCGGGTGAAATTACCCTTTTACCCTTAGTTTTAAATAAATAATAAAAAGAAAAGAACCCCACCTCCCAACCGCCGGCTAGCAGTGGGTGGCCGGCGGTGGTGGACCGACGGCTGGAGGTGACCGGCGGTGGGGTGGCCGGTGCCGGTGGTGGTGGGGTGGGGTTTTTTTTTATTTATTTAAAACTAAGTGCAAAAAGGTAATTTCACCCGAATTTGCATATCCTTCATAGGTCCTTGGTACTTCTCAATCTATTTACAAATTCGACGGACTTCTAGGAGTTTTGCAAATTCAAATGGTATTTATTTAGAATTTTCCCTATTATTAATTGTCTCACTGGCAATTATTGCTTTACAAAATTTCTCTTCTCAATAGAGTTTGCAACTTTTAACTTTTAAATGACTGTTTGAGTTAGCGTGTAAATAACACATTCTGTAAATCAAGATAAAACTTACCTAACATATTTACCTTGTATACTATGAATGACGTTGGAAAAGTAGCCCCGACCACTAACTTAAACAACTTAAACAAGCATTGAGAATACTTCTTCATAACATTTGAGATTTTGAAATGATTTCTTTTCTTTTCTTTTTTAATTTAACTAGGTCTAGCAACACCAACACCTAGTACGGGTCCGGATTCTCTCCCCATCCCATTTTCTCCCCATCCCTCCAAAATCAATCCCTACCATTCATTTTACTTCATCTTCATCTTGGCCATTCATTTTTTTTTAATATTTCAAGTACTGACAGGTACTAAAAAGATACTGACTGATCCTAAAAAAATACTTCATGAAATATTTTTATTACCAGTCAGTACCCTGAAATATTTTTAGTACCAGTTAGTACCTTAAAATATTTTTCCAAAATCCTAAAATAATTTTTGAAGATCATGAAGTATTTTTTTAGGATCAATCAGTATCTTTTTAATACCTTTCAGGACTTGAAATATTAAAAAAATACTTCATGAAATATTTTTAGTACAGTCAGTACCCTAAAATTTTTTTTCAAAATTCTAAAATATTTTTTGAAGATCATGAAGTATTTTTTTAGGATCAGTCAGTATCTTTTTAGTACCTGTCAGTACTTGAAATATTAAGAAAAATGAATGGCCAAGATGAAGATGAAGTAAAATGAATGGTGGAGATTAATTTTAGAGGGATGGGGTGTAACGCCACAATTTTAATACCCAAAAACTCGGTCAAAATATTAAAAATACCTCCAAAAGGTTTAACAATATCCAAATCATTAGATTACATTACCGTTTCAAATAAAGTTTAACCCTTAATCAAAATAAATTTCAGAAAAATTATTTCAGAGTTCAATACAAAGCGGAAGTCTTAGGTTCATGGCAAATAAAATAACATATCATAAACTATAGGAGTACAAAAGAGCCTTCATAGCTCACTCCATAGGTGCCTTCCCTTGTTCTCTACTAGGATATTCACCTGAAAAATGTTAATATGGGATGAGATTCCACGTCTCAGTAACTACTGAATATTTCTACCGTACACGAGCAAATAATATATGACAAAAAGATATGGGCTGATTTCAAATATATATGTAGATTCCATAATTTCTCATACAAAATAATTTATACTAATAGTCATCAATAT
Source organism: Acacia crassicarpa (assembly GCA_034222035.1). Lineage (NCBI taxonomy): Eukaryota > Viridiplantae > Streptophyta > Magnoliopsida > Fabales > Fabaceae > Acacia > Acacia crassicarpa. The sequence goes on along the minus strand of JAWXYG010000008.1, from coordinate 29,702,265 downwards.
AGAAGGTAATAAAACATATATATCTCAAAAGTTCTCTTCTCATGTCTTTACAGATTATTCATCATTATATCAAATTCTTGAACTGTTCAGAAATGCATTATGCAGTATGCAGCCTCCCTTATACCACCTCCATCCGTATCCGCTGACTGGAGCCATAGGCTAACACATAGTCCAATAGAAACTCATTCATTTGACTGAATTGTTCCAAGCTCACCAAAACTTAAGATACACCCGGCCAAAGGTATAGAGCTTAAATCTGGACTATGGCTCCCCTCCTTTAAAATAACAACTAAGGAGGTGTCACATGTCCCACAACTCCAATGAAATCCCGGCCAGAGGAAAACATGGAAGATGGGGCCCTGAAACAAGTACCATCCACTGTGCACCGAGTGGTGGCATAAATCATTCTTATCATTCAAATCCCTCCTTACTCCACCCATCATAATACAACCGCCATGATGAATATGTTTACTCAAAATAATGCATTATTATACCATAAAGTTTTATACATCAATATGCGTATTTATGAATAGTAAATACTATGCGTATCTGTGAATAGTAAAATACTATGTGTATATGTGAATAGTAAAACACGGTATATATACATGAATAGTAAAAATGAAGAGTACATACGGTATGTATACGTGAATAGTATTATGAATAGTAAATACAGTATACGTGAATAGTAAAATGAATAGTAAATACGGTATACGTGAATAGTAAAATGAATAGTAAATACAGTATACGTGAATAGTAAAATGAATAGTAAATACGGTATACGTGAATAGTAAAATGAATAGTAAATACGGTATAAGTGAATAGTAAAATGAATAGTAAATACGGTATATGTGAATAGTAACGTACGTATAAATAGTACCTCTGCAAATTTGCAAATCAAAGTTCCCACACCAGATCTTAAAACCATAAATATTTTCTAAATATTCTTGCCAAAATAGTAAACAAACCAATTAATAATCATACATAATTCACAAGTATAAGGAAGAATATTCAGAGTTACCTGTTACTTGCTAATACCCGAATCACCAACCAGCTATTATAACTCTCAAGCAAATATCTCTCTACTCTCTCTCTCTCTCTACCTCTCTCTAAGGCTCTTAGAAGTTGTGAAGAATGAAATGAAATGGAAGGTCTATTTATAGTTGGAAAATGGGTCTTTAAGTGTAATTTTCGTCTCTGGGTCATTTTACGTAATTTTTCCAAAAATTAAAAAGAAACCCTCCCGTGACTACTCTCAGCCGCCCTCGTGAAAGTTTTAAAATTTTTTAATAATATAATATTATAAATTAAATAGTAAAATATTATTACGTGGGTCCCGCGTGAATTTTTTTCAAAACTCACGAGAAAGGTTGTCGCTCACGGGAAGTTTGCAGAGAATTATTTTGGCCGTGGGTCCCGCATGAATAGTAAATACGTATTTAGGAATAGTAAATACCGTATTTTTAAATAGTAAATACGTATTTGTGAATAGTGAACACTATTCATATTTCACAAATTTCAAGTATTAAATACGTATTTGCGAATAACATATATATATATATATATTTTTTTAAATACGTATTTGTAAATAGTAAAAACGTATACGTGAATAGTAAATACTATTCACGGGGCCCACAAAATACGGATTTCAAATTTATCACTTTCCAAAAATAGAGCCTACTAGTCTTCCCAAAATAGGTTTATGTTCAAGATATTAGATTCAAAATTCAGGATGTTACATTTCTCCCCTCCTAAAAGAAAATTTTGTCCTCAAAATTTCGCTATAATAAGAATTCTAACCTATATAAATAAATGAGGATAGGTTTGACGCATGCTCTCCTCCGTTTCCCAAGTAGCATCTCCGGGAGCCATTCCTTTCCACTCGACCTTTACAAGTCTAATGGTCTTGTTTCTTAATTTCTTGTCCCTTGCATCAACAATCCGCTCCGGCTCAGCTTTATACGTCATGTTATCCTTGAGTTCTACCTCTTCTACTTCTATAATGTGGGAAGGATCCGGTTGGTATTTCTTCAGTTGCGATACATGAAAGACATCATGAAGGTTCGCAAGCTGTGGAGGTAATGCAATTCTGTAAGCTACCGGTCCAACTTTCTCCAAAATCTCATAAGGACCCATAAAACGAGGCGAAAGCTTCTTTGCTCGTATTGCTCTACCAATGCCAGTCATTGGTGTGACTCTTAAGAACACATGTTCGCCCACCATGAACTCCAACGGTCGTCTTCTCTTGTCAGCATAACTCTTCTGTCGACTCTGAGCAGTGAGAAGTTTCTGTTGAATCACCTTAATCTTTTGAGTCGTCTCGTCCACAAGTTCTGGACCTATTAAAATTCGCTCATTCAATTCCGTCCAACAAATAGGAGATCTACATTTTCTTCCATACAAAGCCTCATAAGGTGCCATCTCAATGCTGGAGTGATAACTATTGTTATATGCAAACTCCGCAAGATGAAGATGATCGTCCCAACTTCCTTTTAGTTCGATTGCACAAGCCCGCAACATGTCTTCCAGAGTTTGAATAGTCCTCTCAGTCTGCCCGTCAGTTTGAGGATGATAAGCGGTACTATAACTCATCCGAGTTCCCATAGCATTCTGCAATGCTTTCCAAAATCGTGAAGTGAATCGTGGATCACGATCAGATACGATGCTATTCGGTATCCCATGCAATCTGACAATCTCCTTCATGTAGATCTTTGCTAGTCTCTCCAATGAGTATTCTGCTGCAATTGCTAGAAAATGAGCTGACTTAGTTAACCTATCGACAATTACCCAAATGGCATTATGTCCGGATGTCGTTAGAGGAAGCCCCATGATGAAATCCATAGAGATGCTGTCCCATTTCCACTCTGGGATATCCAAATTCTTTAATAATCCAGGAGGTTTCCGATGTTCGATCTTGACTTTCTGACAAGTCAAACAACAAGTGACAAAGTCAGTCACATCTTTCTTCATGCCTCGCCACCACCAATTCTGCTTAAGATCATGATACATCTTGGTTGCTCCAGGATGGATAGTGTATTTACTCCGATGAGCCTCCTCTAGTATGAGCCTTTTTATTTCTCCATCATTAGGTATGCACACTTTTCCTTTATACCTTAATATCCCATCTCTATCGATCCCAAATTTCGATTCTTTTCCTTCTTCAATATCTTCCCTCACGTTTAATAGATACTCATCTTCGAGCTGAGCGAATTTAATCTCTTTCCAAATTGTGCTTTCAATAGTTAATGCTTCCATGGTAGCGACCAAACCTGACATTACATCAATAGATGTACTTGGTATCTCCTCGAGCAATTTATGTTCTCTGATCATCATCTGGGCTACATGGATTGTCTTTCTACTTAAGGCATCTGCTACAACGTTCGCTTTTCCTGGATGATACTTCAATTCGAAGTCGTAGTCCTTGATAAACTCCATCCATCTCCTCTGTCGCATGTTGAGCTCCTTTTGGTCGAACAGGTACTTCAGACTTTTGTGGTCACTATAAACTTCGAACTTTGAACCGTAGAGGTGATGCCTCCAAATCTTCAGAGCGAACACTACTGCTGCCAGTTCTAAGTCGTGAGTAGGATAATTCCCTTCATGTGGCCTTAACTGTCGAGAAGCATAAGCTACTACCCTACCATTTTGCATTAATACACACCCAAGACCTTTCTTGGAAGCATCTGTGTACAAAGTAAAGGTCTGAGCAGGATCTGGAATTATAAGTACTGGTGCCGTAGTCAACTTAGTCTTCAAATTTTGGAAAGCTGCTTCACACTTTTCGTCCCATACAAATGGTTGACCCTTCCTAGTTAACTTTGTCAAGGGCATAGCTATTTGCGAAAAGCCCTTGATAAATCTCCTATAATAGCCAGCTAGACCTAGAAAACTCCTGATCTCAGTCACGGACTTTGGTCGTTCCCATTGGAGAACTGCTTCAACTTTAGTATGGTCCACTGCAACACCTTCAGCCGATACGACATGGCCTAGGAATTTTACTTCCTTCAACCAAAATTCGCACTTAGACAGTTTCGCATAGAGCTTGTGCTCCTTCAACACTTGTAGCACGATTCTAAGGTGCTCTTTATGCTCTTCTTCATCCTTAGAGTAGATAAGGATGTCGTCAATGAAAACCACTACAAATTTATCTAGATATGGTCGGAAAATTCTATTCATGTAATCCATGAATACTGCTGGAGCATTTGTTAGCCCAAATGGCATAACAAGAAATTCATAATGGCCATATCTAGTTCTGAATGCAGTTTTTGAGACATCTTCAGCTTTGACTCTCAGTTGGTGATAACCTGATCTGAGGTCGATCTTGGAGAATATGGATGCTCCCTTCAACTGATCAAGTAGATCGTCGATCCTGGGTAAAGGATATTTATTCTTTATAGTCACTTTATTCAACTGGCGATAGTCAATGCATAGTCTCAGGCTCCCATCTTTCTTCTTCACAAAGAGTACGGGCGATCCCCAAGGAGATACACTGGGTCTGATAAAACCCTTTTCTAACAATTCTTCGATCTGCTTCTTTAATTCTGCTAGTTCCGATGGAGACATTCGGTAAGGAGCTTTAGATATAGGTTCTGTTCCAGGTACGAGATCAATAGAAAATTCTACTTCTCTCTCTGGGGGTAAACCTGTCATTTCTTTCGGGAATACCTCCGGAAATTCTTTCACCACTTCAATGTTCTCTATCCCTTCCTCCACTTCTGTTTGAATGGAGAAAAACACCATGTACGCAAGACAACCATGATGAACAGGCTTTTCATCTTGTACTATAGACAACAATTGTGGTCTACTATGACTCATAGAGTCATCCGCAAGAGAGATAGTCTTCCTCTTGCAGTCAAGGATGATGTCATTAGCTGACAACCAATCCATTCCTATTATTACATCGATACCCTTCGTGGGTAAACAAACAAGGTCTATATTTGAGATCCTATTATCAATCTCAATCGTACAATTTAAGCAAGCCCTAGAAGTTTTTACTGAAGCTCCCGCCGGTGTAGAAATAATCATATAATAAGGCAATTCACTCACTCTTAAATTCAATCGAGGCACACAGTCGTATGATATAAAAGAGTGTGTGGCACCAGAATCAAATAAGGCTTCTACTTCAAGACCTTGGAGTTTGAGGATACCTTTAATCAGATTTGGTGAAGCACTTGCCTCCTGATGTGATAGTGCAAACACTTTCCCTGGCACTGCAGTTCTAGCATCCTTGGCCCCTCGAGGCTCCTCCTCACAAAATCTGGAAATGTGTCCTGGCTTTCCACAGTTGAAACACGTCACACATGGTCCTTGGTGTATTCTTCCACACTTGGCACACATCTGATTGTTGGCGGTGCTTGCAGCAGGAGCTGTGGATCCCCTATATGAACTCTGACCTCCACTGAAGTGACTCCTTTGAGGTCCTTTGAATTGACTCCTCGGTGGTCTGCTGAAATGACTTCTTTGGGGTCCAGTAAAATAACTCCTCGATGGTCCACCAAAGTGATTTCTGGATGGTTGGCTAAACCGCGTATTCACATTACTGAAGTTGTGACTCTGCTTCTTAGTAACTCCTCCCGTTGGTCTCATGAGGTGTGTAGATCTGGCCTGAAAACCCTTCATCTTCTCAGCTTCCTCTTCTCGTTTGTTCCTTGCTATCGTGCGCAGTTTGTCGCATATTTCTTCAAAATCCCTTGTTTCATCAAGGAACGGTGATAGAGCTGTTTTTAGGTCTGGTCTAGCTTTTTCAACCAATCGAGCACTCAACCATTTAGAGTTGTTCTGTGAATATCCGCAGAATTTAGACAACTCTAAAAAGCGAGTAATAAATTCGTCTTCATGTAATTCCCCTTGCCTGAATGTGAGGAATTCAGTTTCTTTCTCTATTCTGATTGAAGGGGAAAAGTAATAATTTTCGAACTTTTCCTTAAACTCTTCCCACGTCATCTCAGCATTTCCTTTTGTTTTGGTGCTTTCCCACCATTCTTCAGCTGCTTTCTGCAACAATTGTTCAGCAACCATCACCTTTTGTTGTGAGCTAATCTCGATAACTCTGAAAATCTTTTCTACACGCTTCAGCCACTCCAGTGCTGCAATCGGATCTAGCTTCCCCTCGAACATCGGTGGAGTAAACTTCCGAAATTTTTCCCAAACCTCAGTAATAGGTAAGGGATGATACTGAGAATGAGAACCGCTACTACCTCCATCTTCAGTACGAGAATAACTTCCTCCCCTAGATTGATGGTCAGAAGGTGTGACTTCCAGAGCCTTCTCCTTTCCTTCCTTACCACCTTGGCCTCTTCCTTTTGCTAATTCATCCTCGTGTCTATTCACTTTCTCCCTCATCTCCAAGATGACGTCTCGTAATTCTGCCAAAAGGGCATTGTTATCCTGAGGATGGGGACCATCTTGATGCGGAGGGAGACCTCTTTGGGATGGAGCAGGGGTTGAATTAGTTCTTCGAGTTCTTGCCATTATCTCCTCCTATGATTAATACTATAAGGACACTAAACAAATAAAAATAGCTAAATAAATTCTAAATCTAACAAAGGGAAGTGCTCATGTTATGATATTTAATTTGCCACGAACTTTTTAAAAAAAAATTTTAAGAAATCACTTTAGAAAATAAACAAAATTGCCATGGAACCTTTAGCTCTGATACCAAAAATGTAACGCCACAATTTTAATACCCAAAAACTCGGTCAAAATATTAAAAATACCTCCAAAAGGTTTAACAATATCCAAATCATTAGATTACATTACCGTTTCAAATAAAGTTTAACCCTTAATCAAAATAAATTTCAGAAAAATTATTTCAGAGTTCAATACAAAGCGGAAGTCTTAGGTTCATGGCAAATAAAATAACATATCATAAACTATAGGAGTACAAAAGAGCCTTCATAGCTCACTCCATAGGTGCCTTCCCTTGTTCTCTACTAGGATATTCACCTGAAAAATGTTAATATGGGATGAGATTCCACGTCTCAGTAACTACTGAATATTTCTACCGTACACGAGCAAATAATATATGACAAAAAGATATGGGCTGATTTCAAATATATATGTAGATTCCATAATTTCTCATACAAAATAATTTATACTAATAGTCATCAATATAGAAGGTAATAAAACATATATATCTCAAAAGTTCTCTTCTCATGTCTTTACAGATTATTCATCATTATATCAAATTCTTGAACTGTTCAGAAATGCATTATGCAGTATGCAGCCTCCCTTATACCACCTCCATCCGTATCCGCTGACTGGAGCCATAGGCTAACACATAGTCCAATAGAAACTCATTCATTTGACTGAATTGTTCCAAGCTCACCAAAACTTAAGATACACCCGGCCAAAGGTATAGAGCTTAAATCTGGACTATGGCTCCCCTCCTTTAAAATAACAACTAAGGAGGTGTCACATGTCCCACAACTCCAATGAAATCCCGGCCAGAGGAAAACATGGAAGATGGGGCCCTGAAACAAGTACCATCCACTGTGCACCGAGTGGTGGCATAAATCATTCTTATCATTCAAATCCCTCCTTACTCCACCCATCATAATACAACCGCCATGATGAATATGTTTACTCAAAATAATGCATTATTATACCATAAAGTTTTATACATCAATATGCGTATTTATGAATAGTAAATACTATGCGTATCTGTGAATAGTAAAATACTATGTGTATATGTGAATAGTAAAACACGGTATATATACATGAATAGTAAAAATGAAGAGTACATACGGTATGTATACGTGAATAGTATTATGAATAGTAAATACAGTATACGTGAATAGTAAAATGAATAGTAAATACGGTATACGTGAATAGTAAAATGAATAGTAAATACAGTATACGTGAATAGTAAAATGAATAGTAAATACGGTATACGTGAATAGTAAAATGAATAGTAAATACGGTATAAGTGAATAGTAAAATGAATAGTAAATACGGTATATGTGAATAGTAACGTACGTATAAATAGTACCTCTGCAAATTTGCAAATCAAAGTTCCCACACCAGATCTTAAAACCATAAATATTTTCTAAATATTCTTGCCAAAATAGTAAACAAACCAATTAATAATCATACATAATTCACAAGTATAAGGAAGAATATTCAGAGTTACCTGTTACTTGCTAATACCCGAATCACCAACCAGCTATTATAACTCTCAAGCAAATATCTCTCTACTCTCTCTCTCTCTCTACCTCTCTCTAAGGCTCTTAGAAGTTGTGAAGAATGAAATGAAATGGAAGGTCTATTTATAGTTGGAAAATGGGTCTTTAAGTGTAATTTTCGTCTCTGGGTCATTTTACGTAATTTTTCCAAAAATTAAAAAGAAACCCTCCCGTGACTACTCTCAGCCGCCCTCGTGAAAGTTTTAAAATTTTTTAATAATATAATATTATAAATTAAATAGTAAAATATTATTACGTGGGTCCCGCGTGAATTTTTTTCAAAACTCACGAGAAAGGTTGTCGCTCACGGGAAGTTTGCAGAGAATTATTTTGGCCGTGGGTCCCGCATGAATAGTAAATACGTATTTAGGAATAGTAAATACCGTATTTTTAAATAGTAAATACGTATTTGTGAATAGTGAACACTATTCATATTTCACAAATTTCAAGTATTAAATACGTATTTGCGAATAACATATATATATATATATTTTTTTTTTAAATACGTATTTGTAAATAGTAAAAACGTATACGTGAATAGTAAATACTATTCACGGGGCCCACAAAATACGGATTTCAAATTTATCACTTTCCAAAAATAGAGCCTACTAGTCTTCCCAAAATAGGTTTATGTTCAAGATATTAGATTCAAAATTCAGGATGTTACATGGGGAGGGATGAGGAGAAAATGAGATGGGGAGAAAATGAAGTAAAGATGATGGGTCAAAAAAAAAAAAGAAGGGTTAAAGGTCATTTTTGCCATTCGGAAGGTTTTTGTATACCAAATTTGCTCCGGAAGCATGAAAAAAAGTACCAAATTTACCCCGGAAATATGAAAAAGGTAGCAAATTTGTTCATCCATTAATTTTGACAGTTAAGTTTGACTAACTGTCCACGTGGCATGCCACCTCATGATACGTGGCATGCCACCTCATCAACCAATAAGAATTAAGTATCATTTTTGTCTCGAAAGATTTCAATGAGAGCAATTTTACCCCGAAAGTTTTTACTAAGGAGCAATTTTACTCTGGAAGTTTACAAAATGTGTCAATTTTGCCCTTCTAAATCAGTCAAAGACCACACATGTGATGCCTTAAAAAGGTCGAACTTGGAGTCAGAGACGAAGATCATTGAGATGTTGAGCTCAAGGCAGCCAGAATTTGTGAAGCCGAACTGGTCACAGGAAGCATCACTTATGATCTAAGCAAATGATCAGTTTATACAAACGTAAATATTATCACTATTGATTTGTTTTATTGAATCAATTTTTGGAACAATTTATTTCTCGTTTTGCATTTTATTTCCTTAGATCATAAGTGATGCCTCCTCTAGGTTTTGCGAAAGACCTTTTAGTCCCTGTGACCAGTTCGGCTTCACAGATTCTGGCCGCCTTGAGCTCAACATGTCAAGGATCTCCTTCTCTGACTTCAAGTTCCACCTTTTCAAGGCATGACATATGTGGTCTTTGATTGATTTAATAGTCAAATTTAATATCGGGAGAAAGAAGGGCAAAATTGCTACTTTTGTAAACTTCCGGGGCAAAATTGCTCCTCAATGAAAACTTCCGGGGCAAAATTGCTCCTCAATGAAAACTTCCGGGGCAAAATTGCTCCTCAATGAAAACTTCCGGGGGCAAAATTGTTCCTTAATGAAAACTTCCAGGGCAAAAATGATACTTTTGATTGATAAGGTGGCATGCCACCTCACATTTTAACGATTTACGTAGACTTCCGTCACTTTTGGATAAATTTGATACATTTTCAATACTTCCAGGGTAAATTTGATACCCAAAAAACTTCTGGGTGCTGGGCGCTCATTTAGCAATACTTCCGTGGCAAAAATGACCTTTAACCCAAGAAAGAAAAGAAGGCGGCTTAAACATACTCTCTCTTTCTCAGAAAGCGTTATTGCTTGTTATAAAAAAAGGAAAAGAAAAAAAAGAGAGAAAGTGTTATTGAACTTTAGTATACTTCCGGTCTTAATTATAAAACCTAGTTGATTTTTTTTGAAGAGATTAAAGAAACTAAATAAGTTACTACCTCCGGTCCTAATTATAAGAACTAGTTGACTTTCTTTGGAAAGATTAAGGAAGTTAAATAAGTTACTTAATCATTTCATGTGTTAAATATTCTTAGATTATATATTAGTTTATTAGTCAAACTAATAAATTTGAAAAAAAAAATAAAAAAAATACTTTAAAGTAATTTAATTAGATTCCTTAATCTCTCTAAAAAAAAGTCAACTAGCTCTTATAATTAGGACCGGAGGGAGTACTTAATAATTTTATATATTGAATATCCTTAGATTACATATTAGTTTATTAGTTAAAATAATTAATTTAAAAAATAAAAATAAAAATATTATAAAGTAATTTCATTAGCTTCCTTAATCTCTAAAAAAAAAAGTCAATTAGGTCTTGTAATAAGACAAGAGGGAGTAATAGTTTTGAGGAGAATAAAATATTTATCTTCATATATCTTCATATGTAATAAGGACAATAGGATAGATTTTTTTTTTTAAAGAGAGAATGAATATACAGCCATACTTAATAAGAAAATAACTGAGTAAAAAAAAAATTGACTTCAAAAGAGATATAAATCAGTATAATATTAAATTTTAATGTAATTAATAGAGATAATATTTTCAAGGGAAAATATCACTTAGGTCTCAAGGAACATAAAAAATATAAAAAATGTCTCAACCAAAATCACATATTAAATTAGTTATATTGAAATAAAATCTAGGTGTTTAAATTTTATTGTGAATATAGTTTTTTCTATTGTAAATGGCTAAGTTTTAAATTTTATTGTAAATTTAGTTTTTTCTGTTATGAATGACCTTTATATGCTTAAGGATCTGAGTTTGAAACAAAATTCAAATATTTAAATTTTGTTGTGAATATAGTTTTTTCTATTGTGAATGAATAGGTTTTTAAATTTTGTTGTAAATATAATACTTCCTGTTGTAAATATAACATTTCTTATTGTCAATACACTAATATGAAAAAAAAAATCTCTAAATACCTTTTTAATATGTGATTTTGAGTTAAAATGTTTTTGGCTAAAATATACTTTTAGTCCTTTAAGTTTTATATAAGGTATACTTTTGGTCCCTTAATTTTATAAAGTATATTTTCTGTCCTAAAATTTTAATACTGTTAATGTTGTTAACGGAAAACTTGATTTAAGTGATAACTAAAAACACTTAATTACACAAATTTTATATATTTTTCAATTTACCCGTATTTTAAATTTAAGTTTGATAGCATTTAATTACACGATAATCACTTAAGTTTACACAATTATCACTTGAGTTTGCATTTTCCGTTAGCAAAATTAACAGTGTTAGAAATATAGGATTAAAAGTATACTTTATAAAGTTAAGGGACTAAAAATATACCTCATGTAAACTTAAAAGACTAAAAGTATACTTTAGCCAAATTTTTTCGATACATTTTATGTTCCTTGGGACTGAATGATATTTTTCCTACTTTTAACCATACAGATGTCCACTTAGATTAATTGGAAAAAGTTAGCGTAAAATACTCTGATCACCCTCCTATTTTGCCTTAATTACACAGACCCCCTCTATTTGAAAACCCATAGAAACCTCCCTTAATTTAAAATGTATGTTACACAAACCTCTCTTATATGAGTAAAATACTCTAACAACCCTCTTGTTTTGCCTTTATTACACAAACCTCCTCTCTATTTTAAAAACATACACGCTTAAGTCTAAATAATTAACTCCATTAAAAATATTCTAAAAAGATTCAAAAAATATAGTATTTTTTAATTAAAGTTTATATAAAAATAAAATTTATATATTATTTTACCCTTAATGTTGTACTTAATCCCTAGTTTTACTTTTATATTTTGACTAATATTGTTTTAAATAATTTAAGAAGTTTTTATCTTTACAAATAATTATCTCTTTGATTATTTTAGCATTGATTAATGTAAGTATCACAGAATGTTGAATATTCAAATAAGTTTTTAAATAAACATGTGCTTGATCAAATGTGTCTATAAATATTTGTGAAAAAAATATTAAATTAGAAATTTAAATAACACATGAAATCTCAAACTTATATAGTTTATTATATATATTTGATAAAAATATATGTGTTTAATTTATATTTTTAAGTCAAAATTAATTTATAAGATCAAAACTAATAAATTTTTTAACAAATTGGAAAGTTAGAAAATCTATTAGAATACACTTTTGGTTGTATAAATTTGGTTTTATATACTTAAATAATTCTAATACTGAAGAGGGACATTTTGGTAAAAAAAAAAGTTTAAAAGTCAAATTTAATGATTAACTAACTGTTTAGGTGGATGAAAATAGAATTTTAAAATATAAGGGAGGTTTGTGTAACATAAATTTTAATTTTAAGGGAGATTTTTATGGGTTTTCACAATTGAAGGAGGTATGTGTAATTCAGAGAAAATAGGATGGTGGTCAGAATATTTTACTCTAATTTTAAAGAAGATTATATGAATTTTCAAAATAGAGGAGATATCTATATAATTAAGATAAAATAGGAAGATGATCAGAATATTTTACTCAAAGTTATAGTTGTTGTGCGTCATACGTGTAAAGTATAAACGCCAATCGACGTTCAAGGTCGGTAGGCATCCAATGCATCCGTTCTCATTTGCAGCTCCAATCCTCTTAAGAGGATCTGTTACTGAACGCGTGGTCCACGTCACATGACTCGCATTACCGCCATAAGTCACCACTCATGGCTTGACACGTCATTACATTTGGTGGAAAATGTAACAGAGAAGCGAAACCGACCTTCAGGCTATCTCACGTGACCTTGTCCACTAGCCCTCCATCACACGGAAGCTATCATGTTCGGCATAGTTTCAACGGAAGGAAGAAAAAGGCCAACAAATAGTAAAATAAGTCTAACGAAAGGGAAAAGAAAAAGTTAATCCAGATTAATTGAGATTTTTTTTAAAGATTGATGGGCTTATATAAAAAAAGTCAGAGAAGTCATTTTTTAGTTTGTGATGTGAATTTTTTTAGTTTCTTGAAAAAATATTAGGAATAGATGATACATTTTTATACATTATAATATATCCATTTTAATATATTTAATTAACTACTTTAGCTTTTTTCTTAATTTTTTTAATCAAATTTAAATTTAATTTTTTATCTTCAATAATACAATTAATATATGTATAATATTTAAAAGGATTCATGTCATTTTCATTTATTTTTCATTTCAACTTACTTCTCAAACACTATTTTAAATATAAATCATATTGATGAAAAAAAAATTATTTTTACTACCTAAGTCAAATATAAATCATATCTATAATATGATTTTTTCCTATCATCTGTTTACAAAATCTTATATAAAAAAAATTATTTTTACTACCTCTATCCCAAACAAATACAAACTATATGTTTACATTAATCTTTTAAAAAATAATTTTTACCATTTAGAAAATAAACGTATAAAAAAATGTTTTACCTAACTCATAGAAAAGTAAGTCCAAAAGCTTTACCTTAGAATTTTTTTTTTATCAAAAAAAAAAAAGAAGAAGAAGAACGAACCACCTCGCAGCGTTCAGGCCCCTTCCGTGATCCATTTGCCTATAAATATCGATGAAGTTCTACCATTTCTTCACACCCCATTTTAGAGAACTTCAATTTGTGAGAATTTTCTGTTTTCTCTCTTATCCAATCTCTCTGCTGGAAATGGCCACAGTAGCGACACTTCGCTCTCAAGATTGTCTTCGAGATCGGTTTGGCCACGAAGCGTTAGCCCTAAAGGCATCATCGCCTGTTAGATCACAAAGAAAACCTAACTCTAACCCGATTCCAATCCCTAACTCTTACGCCTTCCAGAGTCGACGGAGGAAGAGAAGTCCGGTGGCCGTTCAAGCCAATCATAACGATCGAGATCGGAGTCGGTATTGCGGCCGATCCACGGTGGCGAAAGGTCCGGCCACGAACCTTGTCATGGGCCAGGTCAAGATCCTCAAGCGAGGGGAAAGGTTGAGTTCGGAGGTCAACCACTCCCAAGCGGTTGCTGTTTCCTCAAACAACCAGAAAATGTCCAAGAGTGGTGATGGTTTTGATTTGGTTTTGGGATCGACTGATCGGTTGGGTCCGGACCCTGAAATGGTGCAGAAGCAGATTAGGGTTTCGGATGGGATCTATGCTGGATTCGCTTTTGTTGCGTCACCGCCTCCGAGTTCATTGCCGGTACCAGGATTTCTAGGGAAGAACGCAGCCACCAGCGATTTGAGGCGGTTGCTCAGGCTTGATATGGTATGATAAGGATTCGTAAGGCTTACAGTCTCAACGCGGATTGATACCGTTGATGGAGAATAAAGTTTCTAGTGGTGATTGATGATTGCATGACAGATGTTAGGATTTCTGTTCGTCCTTCCTACGTAGATGGTCGTTCGCATAATCTCAACGAGCTTCCTTTATTTTTTCAAGAGGTTGGCTGTTGGATGCGAGAAAATCGAGAATTGTTAGAAGCTATGCTAAGAAATGCTTTTAGTCACGAGAATTTATCATTTAATGGCTGAAAGGGGACTTACTCTCCTCAGTATTTCGGTTAGATAGTATTAGTGCACCAGTTGAAGAGCGGGAGTTTCGACTTCTTGTAAATTCATGCAGTCTTATAAGTACACAATATGGTGTCTTGTGTCTTGTGTCTGTAGTATGTGTGGGTATGCTGGCCTCTAGATCTTGTGGAAGAAGGAAGTGTACTGAGTGTTGGTTCGTTTCTTTCAGGTGTTTGTTTCTTCCTTTAGTCTATATTTCTTTTCGATGTAGTTCTGAATCTTAATGTAATAAGATCCATAGACGATGTAGCTTGCTTTCTGCAGTGGGTTAATGCCCTAATATACACTACACCTTTATTTTCCTTTGTTTGGAATTCATTCTTTTCTTCCCAAAGATTGCTTTCCATGAATGCTCTCCCTGATCTTAAATTCGGTTTGCTTATAAAGTTAACTTGCTTCTCAACGAGGATGTTAAAAAATCATGGACTTAAAGGGTAAACTTCGGTGTTCATGTTCAGTTGTCTGTTTGGGATGTGGCTTATTCGTTTGCATAATTTACCCTTCTGAATGGTTGTAATTGGTGTTTCGAGGACGATAAAATACACAATTCAATGCAGTGTTGAACGATCATATTCACAGCCAATTTGTGATCCAGGCATGCTTTCTTTGAACTTCCCTTATTTGCTATTGCTTGTTTTAGTATATGCACGGTTTATCCCAAAAACCAAGCATCCCACAAAGATTAGTATGTTGCAAGTGTAACCAAAAAGATAGTAAGTTGCCAAATATGGATCAATTTTAATATTGGTATCTGCATGTAGCCAAAAAGATAAGTGTTAGGGAATGGTATCTATCAAGAGCCTTAACCCAATTTGAGCACTGGATCTGCATATTTTCCTTATCTAAATCATTGGTGGATTGTAGTTTGATATCATTTTATACGCATAGATCTCACCAGGGAAGTGTCCGCGTTGCGAGGCATTTTATCCTTGTTCTGTTTCTAGTTTCACCTCCCATTTGCTCGGCGAATTGAGCGTAAGTGTTTGACTTGAACTGGGTGTTCAAATTAATTTAAATTGTTTGACTCGGCTTTGTAATTGCTACTGGAGATGGTAGTTGAATTGATCTAGTTTGCAAGTCGGTTTTTGGAACACTTTGTCTGGCTATTCTAACTGCTGGAAGTTGAAAATATCTTACTATCTACAGCATATGCAGCTTTTATTTTTAGCTTGCAGATTTTGTCGCTCTGTTTCATTTGCTGAGTTGCTGCTTTGCATTAGAGAGAGGCCATGAACTTGACAGGCGGTGGTCAGGTGGTGCGTGAGTGAGTGACAGATAGGGTCGTCCGAAATTTTTTATAGAATTTTTTAATTGATAGATTATTTCAAATTTGGTGCGCATAATTGGCGAATGCTTAGGTAGGCTGCTTGTTCTTTTAGTTCTTTTTTTGTTTGTGTTTAAGATGCACAATGCAGGGAAAGGAAACTCGATTTTCACTCTCAGGCATTAGAATCTTCTCCATGATGGTGTTTACCTAATTTGATGTTTGGTTTATTATAAAACAAATGGGTAAAGTATTGAATACTGATGAATCTTTTTATTTTCGCCGACTTTTGAAGCCTCTAAAACGGGAAAATTCTTTAAATACACGATAACACAATACATTATTTGGCCACATTCTATATGTATACATCTCATTATATCTTAGTCATTGTATGTAAAAAGCATGATTTGTATACCTTGGTCTAAGATAACTGAATTTTATACCAACATCAGTTGCATCAAGATAACTGAACTGTATACCAACATCAGTTGCATCAAGCTTCTGGGAATTGAGGAGGCACTACCCTTCTCCAGAACCAGTGCTTCCTCCATAAAAATGCCATCTCTTCAATGGGAACTCCTTTTGTTTCAGGTAGAAAAAGGAAGACTACAATGGTCATGATGGTGATCCAGCCGGCAAAGAAGAGAAACAAACC
Source organism: Acacia crassicarpa (assembly GCA_034222035.1). Classification (NCBI taxonomy): domain Eukaryota; kingdom Viridiplantae; phylum Streptophyta; class Magnoliopsida; order Fabales; family Fabaceae; genus Acacia; species Acacia crassicarpa. The sequence continues at coordinate 29,685,570 of JAWXYG010000008.1, read as the reverse complement.
ATACTTTAAGGAACAGAGGAGGGAAAGTAAAGCTTGGGCAAGTATGAATGTGAACAGAAGATTTACTGCAACTGTGATGCTCTGTCCTGCCGATCGAATCTCCAATGGGAATATCTCACTAGGCACCGTCCACCCTAGTGGACCCCACGACCATCCGAAAGCTAAAACAAACAGGCAAATCAGAACTACAACTACTATCGAGTATATCTGAGGCGGTTCCTGGTTTTCTCCGAACTTTAGCCCCAATAATACTGCTACTAAAACCTGTTCATGTTTGGAAAAAAGAGAGATAGTAGTCAATTGTTTTATAGCTTATATCGTTAATTGTCTCTTTATCTGAGCAGCAGTCTGAAATAGCTAATTTTCTAGAAAATCAAACTCTTCACATGCCAGAGTTCTTGTTTCATACCAAAGACTTGGGTGTTTTATCCGTCTCGAGCCTTCATAATATTTAACTGAAAGTGCATGAGTAGCTAAGAATAATTGAAGTGTTCTATTATATGTTTGATTGGAATGTTTTACGTGCTTGACTATGCTTAATAAATGATATTAGAAATCACTGCTCTTCCAGATGCGAATTAAACCCAACTTCTATTAAACCCCCTAAAGAGAATTAAAAATAAAAAAGAAATTCCATACCAGTTCCAGATAATATATGGTAGGACTTTGACTTATTAGAAAAATGAATCCCCCTGGTCTAACATCAGTTCTGGAGCGTTTGTGTTGTATAATCATAATAAAGTTCATAAGTCAGTTAAGGGTTAGCTAGAAAATAGCCGTTAGAAGGCTATAGTGTTAGTAATTCTCAGATCATAATGTGATATGGCTTAGTGCATTCCCCTGTTTCTCTCCCTCGTTCCCCTATTTCTCTCCTCTCTTGTTTCTTCTCTTTGATATCTATTTCTTGCTTACCCAACTCTGTCTCTCTACCGTCTATTTCTATTCTTTTTCTCTATTCTTGCCTTTCTCTTTCCTATCATACAAATTCGACGTTCTTGTTCAGCTCTATATGTTGTGACACAACAACAAAACATCTAGTGCCAATCAGCCAATGAATCATTTAAGATGTGACATTGAGTTTTTTAACATTCATGTTTGAAACATCCTTTGCATTGAGAGGATGTACTGATCCCTGCACTGGCAAAATATAGGCAGTTATGTTCTTTTTTGTTTTAAAATCATTCAGACAAAGATATTAGATAACTCTAAAATGTCTGTGGTTCATAAATTTATTTATTTATTTATTTTACCTGGCATGTGACCATTATTATTCCACCACTGATGAGGAGGGCCCTGCGTCCCAATCTGTCAACTGTTGCAATAGAAATAAACGTCGAGGAAGCAAGAACTCCTCCTGTCAAAGCAGATGAATATAGAGCAGCATTCCTTCCAAATCCCATAGTCTGGAATAGTACCGGAGCATAAAACAGAATTGAATTTATGCCAGTAAGGATCTGAAATGTTGGCATGATAATTGACATGACCAACTCTGGCCTGTTCCTCCTTTCCAGCATGTTTCGGAAGGGATGCTCTATCGAGTTTGCAAGCTCGCTCGCATCGATGATGTCTTGGAATTCTGCATCGACATCTCTGGTTCCTCTGATCCTTTCAAGTAGCTTTCTTCCCTTTTCTCTTAATCCTCTTTCTATTAAGCTGTTTGGTGTATCAGGAAGGAAAATTCCTCCCACTGTCATTAGAATAGCTGGTACAGCAGCTAGACCCAAGGAGAGCCTCCACCCCCATGGATGAAGCTTCTGGGTTCCAAAGTTGACCATGTTGGCTGTGAAGATTCCTATCGTGGTCGCCACTTGAAACATCATGTTCAGGCCACCTCGCATGTGGGTCGGTGCCATCTCTGACAAGTACAGAGGAATCGCCTTCAAAACAACCACAAGGTGGAGAGCTGTATGTTATCTTTCAAGTCTAACATAAGATGCTTATAATGTAACTGGATCATCTTGTATACACATGCTTTTCTGGACCTATTTACTGTTTCATGTATCAACACATAAGCACCTTAATTTCCATGAAAAGTTTATAAACCCACATTAAGATTCATATAGTTGTTCATATTTTCACCCTTGAAAGAGATTTGTGAGAGGTTTCAATGCAGAATATTGAATGTTTTAAGTCAATTTAAAAGTAGTGTCATATCTAACATGAGTCTGTGATCATATATATATATATTTTTCAAGTATAGCTGATTACCTGGTTTCCAAATCCAATGCCAACACCAAGCATGATTCTGCCTAGGAGAAGCATGGCCAGATTAACAGCTGATGCATTGAGAACTGATCCGATAAGAAAGCAGACTCCACCACCAATTATACTTATCCTTCGCCCGTACTTCCTTGTTACTGGAGATGCCAACAGAGATGCAACTAAACCAGCAAGGTAAAGAGAAGAGGTAAACAGTGCAAGCTTTTGATCGTCGAACTTGCAGTAACTGCTTTCATGTGCCCGTGCTCTTTTCCTGTACACCGACGGGAAGAATTCCAGCAAAAAATCGTCCATAGAAGTCACCCCACCTGTTAGCCATGAAGCAAGAATCAGAGAAATTTCAGCATAAAAGGAATGGCCCTTCTTTTCTTCAACCGGCATCCAAGTAAGGTACAATCTTCAAAATTTTAGTTATGTTGATTTGTTTTTCTTTGATGCTAATTCGAAAGTTGGGGGTGGTATCTTTTGAACATTGATTTCACAAATCACTACTCAGTGCAGTAATTTGATAAACTGAAGCCTAAAATCCGTGGGAGACTGATACCAAAGGCCACAGAATATGTGGTGCCCAAAATGTCTCTATGATACAATGCAACTATGTTTGGCAAGTTAATTGATTACATCTGGTTTCTCAATTGGATAGGACACTAAGGGCTTGTTTGGAATGACTATTAAAGCTTTCAAAAACAGTTTTTTAATCGTAATTTATGTTGTGCAAGATAAGTATATCAGAAGAATTTTGTCCCAACTTGTGTAAATGTTCCAATGCAAAGCAGCTCCAAACAAATACCTAAAAGCGTGATCAAAAGAGCAATAGGAACAGAGCCAAAGTGAATGATGACAAACACGGGTTGTTTCTAGGTACCACTATTTCAATGTTAATCGGGGATTGCAACATCTGGGAATCAAACGATGAAAATGTCCCAGAAATGGAATCAAACATGATGTCTACATGCATACAGTACAGAAGTACATAACAGAAAGAAAGTTAGGTGTGTCATGTATAATTCTCTTCTGGATCTAGAGGAGTAATTTTCTGTTCACCATATCTCAGCCTGTAAATTCCATATCTTTCTAACCCCTCAAAATAGATAGGGATCTTAAGTAAATTAAAATTGGTGATTATGAGTGGAATATGGAGAAAGAAGAACCTGAAATTCCAATATCATAGCCGAAGAGAGATCCTCCGACAGCAGCAACAATGCAGCTGATGACGACATAAGCTGTAACTCTCCCCTTGTATTCTGCTGCTCTCTTCTTGGACACAGAACCTTGCGTCAATGACCCTCCTGCCATTTTTGCTACAAGAAAAGCTCAAGGACGACTCTTCTTCTGCTTCAGACTTGAAAGATTATTCCCATACTGCTTCTGATTTATCCACGTTCGGAGACAGATAAGAGTGGAGAGAAAAGGTAAATAAAAACACTTTTGCGAAACCTCCAATTCTGGACAGAAAAATCAGGACTTTTAATGTTTGGTTCGGTTTTTTTCCTTCATAATTTATGACTCAGTCTTCGCTGGCTTCTCTATCTTCTCATTATCTTAATCTTCTTTACAGGGTTTCAACTTTCAAGGGATTCATAAAGAGTTTGGAAAATTGATAATGGCCATCAAGAGGATTGAAGAGGTGTTTCCATTTCCCAATTTTATTGCTTCGTATTGGTACGGAAAGTCCTCTGGATGACGCAAGACTATAAAAAGGTTCTCGAGATAATCCATAATATTCATGTATTTAGGCATATGGTGGGAATTGGACTGTTGTGCGTTTGCTGGCAGGTACACAGGAAACTTATTTTTGGAAGTGAATGGTTAATGATTTTTTATTTTAGGTTCATAATTTGTTTAGAGGTTAACGACGACATTTATAAATCGTTCTTCATCACTTTTGTGCCACGTGTATTCTTTTTGATACACGTTCCTGTCCTTTGGATAACATGTCATTAGATGCTTTATTAAGAATCAGATGGTAATAAATTGTCAACCTCGTAAATTTGAGTGAATTCGTAATAGTGAAGTAAGCTTATGGTAAATTTGGATTGTAAGCTTGTAAGAGTTTATTTTTATTATTAAATATATATTAATAGTGTGTAATTAAATATTAAAATATAAAATAATAATAATTTGATTTAAATAATTAAAATTAAATCCATAAATATTCATAATTTATCATACGTAATAAATAAATTTTTATAAAATTTATATTTAAAGTAGCTGAATATATGATCAAATCGAAGAAGGTAATACGAGTTTAAGAATGAGTTAATACAGTTTTGTAACGTAAAAAAATACTCATGAGTTTAACTGAGTTTACTACGATTACGAATTTATCAATGACTCGATTCGATTTTGTAAGTTAAAAACGTAAAAACACTAAACTCAGAGAGTTAACTCACGAGTTTGACAACAATGATGATAAAATGCTCCTTTGGTCCCATAATATGAGATATTTCAATTAATTCATAAAAACTAAAAATTGGTACTAAACTCATAATATATGTCTTAAATTTTTTAAAAAATCCAACTTTACTTATATTAGATAAAGTGTCAAGTAGAGAGAATGCAAAAAGTCATATCTATACATTAATATATGGGCAAATTTAGCAAATAAATATTGATTACATTTTAAGTGAATTATACCATAAATCAAAATATTCTTGTAAAAATGACTTATGTTGAAAATAAGAGGAATAGTTAAATCAGATTTTTTAGATCTTATCTTACAGCATTTGACTGTTTCATTGCCTTGTCAGTGGCAAAACTAGATAAGCCGTGTTTGCATTTTATAGAAATGAATCGTATTATTAATTTTAATCATTTACTAATAATATGAGTTGTTAGAAATTGCAAACATTAATTAATTAATAATCGTATCTCTTTAGCAGAGTTGGGTTGGTTTCAGTTCAGGTTCGGTTCAAGTTTCTAAATGTTGTGAGGCGGACGGTGAGCGAGAGAAAAGCTGGGTGATATTTATTTAATTGTTTATCTTTTTCTTTCTTTCTTTTTTTCCTTTAATAGAAAAAGAATTGTTGTGTACTGTTACGTGTGATACTAATTTATGCACTTTTTAGGAATCTTTGGGTTGCGTGCCATGTGACATGTGTTTTCATTTTCAGATTTTTGTCGATGTCACCTAATTTGTCCGGACGTGTTTGATGGAACAAAAATATGATGTACTTTTTCGTAGCCAGCAAAATTAGGTGAGCCAAGCCCTTTGGACCAATAGGACCTCAATTCATGAATCTCATGGTTGTATATATTTAACAAAAAATACGAGTAATTTTTTTTCTTGATACTCCAAGTTGGGGGGGGGGGTGTAACATCCTGAATTTTGAATCTAATATCTTGAACATAAACCTATTTTGGGAAGACTAGTAGGCTCTATTTTTGGAAAGTTATAAATTTGAAATCAGTATTTTGTGGGCCCCGTGAATAGTATTTACTATTCACGTATACGTTTTTACTATTTACAAATACGTATTTAAAAAAAATATATATATATATATGTTATTCGCAAATACGTATTTAATACTTGAAATTTGTGAAAAATGAATAGTGTTCACTATTCACAAATACGTATTTACTATTTAAAAATACGGTATTTACTATTCCTAAATACGTATTTACTATTCATGCGGGACCCACAACCAAAATAATTCTCTCCCGACACAAAACTCTCGTGAAGTTTGAAAATTTTGTCAGCGGGACCCACGTAATAGTAATTTACTATTTGAATAATAATATTATATTATTATTTACTATTCATTTACTATTCACGTATACTGTATTTACTATTCATTTTACTATTCACGTATACCGTATTTACTATTCACATTTACTATTCATTTTTACTATTCACGTATACATACCGTATGTACTATTCATGTTACTATTCACGTATACCGTATTTTACTATTCACAGATACGCATAGTATTTTACTATTCATAAATACGCATATCAATGTATATAATGGTATAATAATGCATTATTTTTGAGTAAATACATTCATCATGGCGGTTGTAATGTGATGGGTGAAGTAAGGAGGGAATTGAATGATAAGAATTGTTATGCCACCACTCGGTGCACAGTGGATGGTACTTTTCAGGGCCCCATCTCCCATGTTTTCCTCTGGCCGGGATTTCATTGGAGATGTGGGACATGTGACACCTCCTTAGTTGTTATTTTAAAGGAGGGGAGCCATAGTCCAGATTTAAGCTCTATACCTTTGGCCGGGTGTATCTTAAGTTTTGGTGAGCTTGAAACCATCCAGTCAAATGAATGAGTTTCTATTGGACTATATGTTAGCCTATGGTTCCAGTCAGCGGTATACGGTTGGAAGGGGATATAAGGGAGGCTGCATACTGCATAGTGCATTTCTGAATTATTCAATAAAGAATGATGAGTATTTTGTAAAGGCATTTGATGTGAACAACGGTATATCTAAAAATATCTGAGTATATTAAATTCACATTATATTACCTTTTATTTTTGTCATATGTAATTTTGCTCGTATAAGGTAGAAATATTCAGTAGTTACTGAGACGTGGAATCTCATCCCATATTAACATTTTTCAGGTGATTATTCTAGTAGAGAGCAAGGGAAGGCACCTATGGAGTGAGCTCTGGAAGCTCTTTTAATCTCCAATAAATTATGATATGTTATTTTATTTGCCATGAACCTAAGACTTCCGTTTTGTATTAAACTCTGAAGTATTTTCTGGAATTTATTCTGATTATGTATTACGGGTTTTGTTCGAAATGGTAACATTGTAAAATGATTTGGATATTGTTGAACCCTTTTGAAGGTATTTTTATTATTTTGACCGAGTTTTTGGGTGATGAAAATGAGGTGTTACATTTTTGGTATCAGAGCCAAAGGTTCCATGGCAATTTTATTTATTTTCTAAAGTGATTTCTTAAAAAAAAAATTTTTTTAAAAGTTCGTGGCAAATTAAATATCATAACATGAGCACTTCCCTTTGTTAGATTTAGAATTTATTTAGCTATTTTTTTTTTTTTTTTTTTTTTATTGGTTTAGTGTCCTTATAGTATTAATCATAGGAGGAGATAATGGCAAGAACTCGAAGAACTAATTCAACCCCTGCTCCATCCCAAAGAGGTCTCCCTCCGCATCAAGATGGTCCCCATCCTCAGGATAACAATGCCCTTTTGGCAGAATTACGAGACGTCATCTTGGAGATGAGAGAGAAAGTGAATAGACACGAGGATGAACTAGCAAAAGGAAGAGGCCAAGGTGGTAAGGAAGGAAAGGAGAAGGCTCTGGAAGTCACACCTTCTGACCATCAATCAAGGGGAGGAAGTCATTCTCGCACTGAAGATGGAGGTAGTAGCGGTTCTCATTCTCAGTATCATCCCTTACCTATTACTGAGGTTTGGGAAAAATTTCGGAAGTTTACTCCACCGATGTTCGAGGGGAAGCTAGATCCGATTGCAGCACTGGAGTGGCTGAAGCGTGTAGAAAAGATTTTCAGAGTTATCGAGATTAGCTCACAACAAAAGGTGATGGTTGCTGAACAATTGTTGCAGAAAGCAGCTGAAGAATGGTGGGAAAGCACCAAAACAAAAGGAAATGCTGAGATGACGTGGGAAGAGTTTAAGGAAAAGTTTGAAAATTATTACTTTTCCCCTTCAATCAGAATAGAGAAAGAAACTGAATTCCTCACATTCAGGCAAGGGGAATTACATGAAGACGAATTTATTACTCGCTTTTTAGAGTTGTCTAAATTCTGCGGATATTCACAGAACAACTCTAAATGGTTGAGTGCTCGATTGGTTGAAAAAGCTAGACCAGACCTAAAAACAGCTCTATCACCGTTCCTTGATGAAACAAGGGATTTTGAAGAAATATGCGACAAACTGCGCACGATAGCAAGGAACAAACGAGAAGAGGAAGCTGAGAAGATGAAGGGTTTTCAGGCCAGATCTACACACCTCATGAGACCAACGGGAGGAGTTACTAAGAAGCAGAGTCACAACTTCAGTAATGTGAATACGCGGTTTAGCCAACCATCCAGAAATCACTTTGGTGGACCATCGAGGAGTTATTTTACTGGACCCCAAAGAAGTCATTTCAGCAGACCACCGAGGAGTCAATTCAAAGGACCTCAAAGGAGTCACTTCAGTGGAGGTCAGAGTTCATATAGGGGATCCACAGCTCCTGTTGCAAGCACCGCCAACAATCAGATGTGTGCCAAGTGTGGAAGAATACATCAAGGACCATGTGTGACGTGTTTCAACTGTGGAAAGCCAGGACACATTTCCAGATTTTGTGAGGAGGAGCCTCGAGGAGCCAAGGATGCTAGAACTGCAGTGCCAGGGAAAGTGTTTGCACTATCACATCAGGAGGCAAGTGCTTCACCAAATCTGATTAAAGGTATCCTCAAACTCCAAGGTCTTGAAGTAGAAGCCTTATTTGATTCTGGTGCCACACACTCTTTTATATCATACGACTGTGTGCCTCGATTGAATTTAAGAGTGAGTGAATTGCCTTATTATATGATTATTTCTACACCGGCGGGAGCTTCAGTAAAAACTTCTAGGGCTTGCTTAAATTGTACGATTGAGATTGATAATAGGATCTCAAATATAGACCTTGTTTGTTTACCCACGAAGGGTATCGATGTAATAATAGGAATGGATTGGTTGTCAGCTAATGACATCATCCTTGACTGCAAGAGGAAGACTATCTCTCTTGCGGATGACTCTATGAGTCATAGTAGACCACAATTGTTGTCTATAGTACAAGATGAAAAGCCTGTTCATCATGGTTGTCTTGCGTACATGGTGTTTTTCTCCATTCAAACAGAAGTGGAGGAAGGGATAGAGAACATTGAAGTGGTGAAAGAATTTCCGGAAGTATTTCCGAAAGAAATGACAGGTTTACCTCCAGAGAGAGAAGTAGAATTTTCTATTGATCTCGTACCTGGAACAGAACCTATATCTAAAGCTCCTTACCGAATGTCTCCATCGGAACTAGCAGAATTGAAGAAGCAGATCGAAGAATTGTTAGAAAAGGGTTTTATCAGACCCAGTGTATCTCCTTGGGGATCGCCCGTACTCTTTGTGAAGAAGAAAGATGGGAGCCTGAGACTATGCATTGACTATCGCCAGTTGAATAAAGTGACTATAAAGAATAAATATCCTTTACCCAGGATCGACGATCTACTTGATCAGTTGAAGGGAGCATCCATATTCTCCAAGATCGACCTCAGATCAGGTTATCACCAACTTAGAGTCAAAGCTGAAGATGTCTCAAAAACTGCATTCAGAACTAGATATGGCCATTATGAATTTCTTGTTATGCCATTTGGGCTAACAAATGCTCCAGCAGTATTCATGGATTACATGAATAGAATTTTCCGACCATATCTAGATAAATTTGTAGTGGTTTTCATTGACGACATCCTTATCTACTCTAAGGATGAAGAAGAGCATAAAGAGCACCTTAGAATCGTGCTACAAGTGTTGAAGGAGCACAAGCTCTATGCGAAACTGTCTAAGTGCGAATTTTGGTTGAAGGAAGTAAAATTCCTAGGCCATGTCGTATCGTCTGAAGGTGTTGCAGTGGACCATACTAAAGTTGAAGCAGTTCTCCAATGGGAACGACCAAAGTCCGTGACTGAGATCAGGAGTTTTCTAGGTCTAGCTGGCTATTATAGGAGATTTATCAAGGGCTTTTCGCAGATAGCTATGCCTTTGACAAAGTTAACTAGGAAGGGTCAACCATATGTATGGGACGAAAAGTGTGAAGCAGCTTTTCAAAATTTGAAGACTAAGTTGACTACGGCACCAGTACTTATAATTCCAGATCCTGCTCAGACCTTTACTTTGTACACAGATGCTTCCAAGAAAGGTCTTGGGTGTGTATTAATGCAAAATGGTAGGGTAGTAGCTTATGCTTCTCGACAGTTAAGGCCACATGAAGGGAATTATCCTACTCACGACTTAGAACTGGCAGCAGTAGTGTTTGCTCTGAAGATTTGGAGGCACCACCTCTACGGTTCAAAGTTCGAGGTTTATAGTGACCACAAAAGTCTGAAGTACCTGTTCAACCAAAAGGAGCTCAACATGCGACAGAGGAGATGGATGGAGTTTATCAAGGACTACGACTTCGAATTGAAGTATCATCCAGGAAAAGCGAACGTTGTAGCAGATGCCTTAAGTAGAAAGACAATCCATGTAGCCCAGATGATGATCAGAGAACATAAATTGCTCGAGGAGATACCAAGTACATCTATTGATGTAATGTCAGGTTTGGTCGCTACCATGGAAGCATTAACTATTGAAAGCACAATTTGGAAAGAGATTAAATTCGCTCAGCTCGAAGATGAGTATCTATTAAACGTGAGGGAAGATATTGAAGAAGGAAAAGAATCGAAATTTGGGATCGATAGAGATGGGATATTAAGGTATAAAGGAAAAGTGTGCATACCTAATGATGGAGAAATAAAAAAGCTCATACTAGAAGAGGCACATCGGAGTAAATACACTATCCATCCCGGAGCAACCAAGATGTATCATGATCTCAAGCGGAATTGGTGGTGGCGGGGCATGAAGAAAGATGTGACTGACTTTGTCACTTGTTGTTTGACTTGTCAGAAAGTCAAGATCGAACATCGGAAACCTCCTGGATTATTAAAGAATTTGGATATCCCAGAGTGGAAATGGGACAGCATCTCTATGGATTTCATCATGGGGCTTCCTCTAACGACATCCGGACATAATGCCATTTGGGTAATTGTCGATAGGTTAACTAAGTCAGCTCATTTTCTAGCAATTGCAGCAGAATACTCATTGGAGAGACTAGCAAAGATCTACATGAAGGAGATTGTCAGATTGCATGGGATACCGAATAGCATCGTATCTGATCGTGATCCACGATTCACTTCACGATTTTGGAAAGCATTGCAGAATGCTATGGGAACTCGGATGAGTTATAGTACCGCTTATCATCCTCAAACTGACGGGCAGACTGAAAGGACTATTCAAACTCTGGAAGACATGTTGCGGGCTTGTGCAATCGAACTAAAAGGAAGTTGGGACGATCATCTTCATCTTGCGGAGTTTGCATATAACAATAGTTATCACTCCAGCATTGAGATGGCACCTTATGAGGCTTTGTATGGAAGAAAATGTAGATCTCCTATTTGCTGGACGGAATTGAATGAGCGAATTTTAATAGGTCCAGAACTTGTGGACGAGACGACTCAAAAGATTAAGGTGATTCAACAGAAACTTCTCACTGCTCAGAGTCGACAGAAGAGTTATGCTGACAAGAGAAGACGACCGTTGGAGTTCATGGTGGGCGAACATGTATTCTTAAGAGTCACACCAATGACTGGCATTGGTAGAGCAATACGAGCAAAGAAGCTTTCACCTCGTTTTATGGGTCCTTATGAGATTTTGGAGAAAATTGGACCGGTAGCTTACAGAATTGCATTACCTCCACAGCTTGCGAACCTTCATGATGTCTTTCATGTATCGCAACTGAAGAAATACCAACCGGATCCTTCCCACATTATAGAAGTAGAAGAGGTAGAACTCAAGGATAACATGACGTATAAAGCCGAGCCGGAGCGGATTGTTGATGCAAGGGACAAGAAATTAAGAAACAAGACCATTAGACTTGTAAAGGTCGAGTGGAAAGGAATGGTTCCCGGAGATGCTACTTGGGAAACGGAGGAGAGCATGCGACAAACCTATCCTCAATTATTTAAATAGGTTAGAATTCTTATTATGGCGAAATTTTGAGGACAAAATTTTCTTTTAGGAGGGGAGAAATGTAACATCCTGAATTTTGAATCTAATATCTTGAACATAAACCTATTTTGGGAAGACTAGTAGGCTCTATTTTTGGAAAGTTATAAATTTGAAATCAGTATTTTGTGGGCCCCGTGAATAGTATTTACTATTCACGTATACGTTTTTACTATTTACAAATACGTATTTAAAAAAAATATATATATATATATGTTATTCGCAAATACGTATTTAATACTTGAAATTTGTGAAATATGAATAGTGTTCACTATTCACAAATACGTATTTACTATTTAAAAATACGGTATTTACTATTCCTAAATACGTATTTACTATTCATGCGGGACCCACAACCAAAATAATTCTCTCCCGACACAAAACTCTCGTGAAGTTTGAAAATTTTGTCAGCGGGACCCACGTAATAGTAATTTACTATTTGAATAATAATATTATATTATTATTTACTATTCATTTACTATTCACGTATACTGTATTTACTATTCATTTTACTATTCACGTATACCGTATTTACTATTCACATTTACTATTCATTTTTACTATTCACGTATACATACCGTATGTACTATTCATGTTACTATTCACGTATACCGTATTTTACTATTCACAGATACGCATAGTATTTTACTATTCATAAATACGCATATCAATGTATATAATGGTATAATAATGCATTATTTTTGAGTAAATACATTCATCATGGCGGTTGTAATGTGATGGGTGAAGTAAGGAGGGAATTGAATGATAAGAATTGTTATGCCACCACTCGGTGCACAGTGGATGGTACTTTTCAGGGCCCCATCTCCCATGTTTTCCTCTGGCCGGGATTTCATTGGAGATGTGGGACATGTGACACCTCCTTAGTTGTTATTTTAAAGGAGGGGAGCCATAGTCCAGATTTAAGCTCTATACCTTTGGCCGGGTGTATCTTAAGTTTTGGTGAGCTTGAAACCATCCAGTCAAATGAATGAGTTTCTATTGGACTATATGTTAGCCTATGGTTCCAGTCAGCGGTATACGGTTGGAAGGGGATATAAGGGAGGCTGCATACTGCATAGTGCATTTCTGAATTATTCAATAAAGAATGATGAGTATTTTGTAAAGGCATTTGATGTGAACAACGGTATATCTAAAAATATCTGAGTATATTAAATTCACATTATATTACCTTTTATTTTTGTCATATGTAATTTTGCTCGTATAAGGTAGAAATATTCAGTAGTTACTGAGACGTGGAATCTCATCCCATATTAACATTTTTCAGGTGATTATTCTAGTAGAGAGCAAGGGAAGGCACCTATGGAGTGAGCTCTGGAAGCTCTTTTAATCTCCAATAAATTATGATATGTTATTTTATTTGCCATGAACCTAAGACTTCCGTTTTGTATTAAACTCTGAAGTATTTTCTGGAATTTATTCTGATTATGTATTACGGGTTTTGTTCGAAATGGTAACATTGTAAAATGATTTGGATATTGTTGAACCCTTTTGAAGGTATTTTTATTATTTTGACCGAGTTTTTGGGTGATGAAAATGAGGTGTTACAGGGGGAGCTCCTAGAGTTGGCACAAGTGTCAAGGTGCTACTAAGCGCTAGGCAAAAAAAAAAAAAAAGAGTAATAATTATTCTATTCATGACTTTTTTTTTTGGTCAAAAGCTATTTATATTATTGCTGTAAACTGGTACAATACATAAAAACAAACTGAAAATGGAATACGAACAAAGTCAAATCAAATACAATAAAATAACTCATTCTAACGGACACATCTCCTTATAAGTAGAAGTAGAAAAATGGACAAAATCGGCCTCATCGATATCCAATATTAGAGGTGAAGTGAAAGAAAGGGATGGTTATTGTTCTGTTCTGGGAACAAGACTTATTGGACTTGATTAGATGTCAAGCCTAAAGAAGGGATCAAAGTCCGTGTAGTTCGATGAATACTTGGAGGCGTTTAACCAGGAGATGGTGTGTGTGATCTGTGTGACAGAAAGAAAGGTGAGCATAAGTTAGAACGTGTGCACCTGGAGAATCGACCTCTGTATTTATAGAGGCTTCTGCGCAAAGGCGGACACAGGTGGGGGGCGAGGGGTGGCCCTCGCCCCCCTAATTCTTTTTTTTTTTTTTATATAAAAAAATATTACTAGTTGTTTGCTTTTATATATATACATTTGTTGGCTTTCACATATATATTAACTGAGATATAAAGATGAAACATCAGCGACAATCAGCATATCCTATCCCATCGTTTGTTTGCCTTCATATAGATTAAAAAATAATAATAGTAATAAAGAGGTGGGGCTCACAACCTTTAATATACCTTAATCCCACTTGTTTTCCTCTTTTCCAAAAACTCCTTCGTCTCTTTTTCCTCTCCTAGCTAGGGCTGAGCAACGGGCGGGCGGGGCTACCCCGGGGGTCAACTTGTGTCTCGCCCGTTTTTGTCATCACCGTACCTGTGTGAAAACCCGTTTGGCCCGTTTGAAACGGGTATAGGGCGATCACGGGTATAATAAACGAGTCCGGGGAACCCGTTTATTATACCTGGGCTTTAAAAAAAAACTTACGAAAGGGAGAACTCTTTCCGGAGAAGTCTATGGTGAGAGTGAGAGGGAGAAGGAAAGGAACGTACGAACAAGAGAAGTCGTTCAAGAAAAAACTTACAAAACGCAAGATTAAGCCTCAGGAACCTAAAGATAACCTTTAAGAAAAAACTTACAAAACGCAAGATTCAAGATTCAAAAATCTAAACTTACAAAACGTAGCCGTCAACGGTGAGAGGGAGAGGGAGAGGTAGACGTGGACTTTAGACGTTTCGCGCGGTGACTGCGACGGTGCGACAGTGCGACGGCTTCTACGACGGTGTGACGGCGTGCTAGGGTTTAAATCTGTCTCTAGATCGTGTCTCTGAATCGTGAATCTGTGATCGTGATTCTTTTTTGATCTGAAAGGAGCGAAACATGAAGAGAAATTCGGGTGCGCTTTAAATGCAGCAAGCAGAGAAGAAGATTGAAGGTGAGGAAAGTTTGCACAAGTCGAATATGTTAATTTGAAAGCCATTTCAAGGTCGGAGAACCATGGGAAGGGTCAGGTGCTTCGTCTTTTATTCGTGATCGTGATTCTGATTTCTGACTTGGGTAGCTGATGGGGAAAGTGGACTGTGGTGTCGGTGTGGGCTGTGGCTATGGCTCTCTGAATCTCTGATTTGATTTTGATGGGGAAAGTGGACTGTGGGCTGTGGGCTACTGGGCTGTGCTACATTTTGAGTCTTTGAGATATTCTGAAGCAGTGAGCCCTTTGGGGAAAGTCCAAAAATAAAATAAAATAAAATAAAACAATTTAAACGGGGTACGAGCGGTCACAGGTTCCCCGTGCCCCGCCCGTATAATGAAAACGGGTACGGGGCGGCCCCGTACCCGTGACGGGCCCAAACTGGGCGGGCTTAATCCGGGGAATTTTTTACGAGGTGCGGGCGGTTGGGCGGGCTCCAGGGTGCTTGCTCACTCCTACTCCTAGCTGCCATTTTTTTTAACAGCTTACAACAAATTTTAAGAATCAATAAAATACTTAAAATCACTTATTTTTACTAACTTTTCTTCATAAAATTTATTATACATGATTTTATCTTTTTAATTATACTACTTTTATATTGATTTGAGAATATTTTAAGGTTAGGATTTTGGAAAAATTTTGAATTTTGTTAAAAGATGGCTATGAGAATATAAATGATGATTAATAGTTAATTTTAATCAGTTTAATTTTGTTATTAATAATATTTAAAATCATATTGGTCATGAAATAGTTCAAGTGAAGTAATTTTAGTTTTTGTAATAGATTTCTTTTAATTTTTTGTATTAGATCTATATCGTATTCCAAGTACTTTTGTTTATGATGTAACATTTCTTATTTTCGCCCCCTTCAATAAAATTTCTGGGTCCGCCCTTGCTTCTGCAGAGGATATCTCGGCTGTGCTTGATATCCGGGGCGAGTATCTAGGGGGAATATCTAACGTAGATATGGTCTGGATACTCCTATGATGTCGATAGATAGGATCCGCTATAATATAGGTGGGATCCGATGTGGGGTATTTCACCTTGGGCTATGCCTCGATTATGGGCCTTGGGCCATTCCGTAACAGTTATAAAACCCATTCTAACGGGCATACCTCCTTATAAGCATTAGCTGCAATTAAAGCAACTACACAGACACCCTGACTTGGGGTAAAGATCAAAGAAAACCTAACCTTAGAAGAAAGAAAACCCATATTATTCAAAATAACATTTCTACTTCTCCGTTCAAGCAAATATGGTGACATCGACCACACACCAAACAACATCTCTTGAAATCTTCCCCCAAGAACGCAGATCTGAGCCATTAGGTGATAGTCGAATCCAATAACGTTCAAATAATCATCCAATCAAGAGAATTTATACTCATATATCACAGATCGGTTTATTTCCTGAGAAAACAAGAACACCACCACAAAAAAAGAAACAAAAGACAAATAGCTCAGACCGCCACAGAACATATCTAAAAAAGAAGAGGAAAAAACTCGCCATAAGGATGAGAGAAGTCCACAACCCCTAAAAATCAGAGGGAGAAGGCCACAGATCAGAGATTTGATAACCGATCTATCACTCTGACGCAGTTGTAGCATAGAATGATACTCATCGGCGGTTTATAATGGTGCCAC
Organism: Acacia crassicarpa; assembly: GCA_034222035.1. Taxonomy (NCBI): domain Eukaryota; kingdom Viridiplantae; phylum Streptophyta; class Magnoliopsida; order Fabales; family Fabaceae; genus Acacia; species Acacia crassicarpa. Next base: position 29,668,863 of record JAWXYG010000008.1, on the reverse strand, counting down.
AAGCCGTGAGACAGAGAAGAGAGAATTCAAATTTTATGGTTACTAAAATTGTCTATTATTGTATATTCTATTAATGATTCATTAATGCCAGGAGTTATTGATTTTTAGTTCATGCTCCCTCCACCACAATACAATGCATGGCATTCATGTTCGTAATTCAATGAATCGTATTATTACTTTTAATCGTTTACTAATAATATGAGTTGTTAGAAATTGCTAACAAATTAATTAATTAATAATCGCATCTCTTTTGCAGAGTTGGGTTGGTTTCAGCTCAGGTTTGGTTCAAGTTTCCAAATTTTGAGAGGCGGAAGGTGAGCGAGAGAAAAGCAGGATGCTATATATTTAATTATTTATCTTTTTCCTTCTTTCTTTTTTTTCCCCCTTTAACAGAAAAACAAATTGTTGTGTACTGCTACGTGTGATACTCATTGATACACTTTTTAGGAATCTTTGGGGACTTGCGTGCCATGTGACATGTGTTTTCATTTTCAGATTTTTGTCGATGTCACGTAATTTGTCCGGATGTGTTTGATGGAACAAAAATATGATTTTTTTTTTATACAAAAAAGTTTTGGAGGGGTTCGGCATCAGTCCTTCACTAAGGTTAGGGTACGGCCCCGGACTCTATGAGCACTTACTGGGAACTTACGAGATCGCTTACCAAAAGAGTCCCAGCGACGGAAGAGGGGATCGAACCCACGACCCAAGGGCCTAGTCCTGAATTACCATCTATGACAACTCTCGTAGCCAGCAAAATTAGGTGAGCCCAGCCTTTGGACCAGTATGAATCTGGGCGCATTAGGATAATAGGATCTCAATTCATGAATCTCATGATTGTATATATTAAGAAAAAATATGAGTAATAATTATTCTATTAATGACCTTTTTTTTTTTTGTCAAAAGCTATTTATATTATTATTTTAAACCGGTGCAATACGTAAAAATAAACTGAAGATGGAATATAAACAAAGCCAAATCAAATACAATAAAATAAGCCATCCTAAAACCCATTCTAATGGATACACCTCCTTATAAGTAGAAGTAGAAGCATAGACAAAACTGGCCTTCTCGATATCCAAAGTTCGAGGCAAAGTGAAAGAAAGTGTTGGTTATAAAACTCATTCTAACTGGCACACCTCTTTATAATCATTAGCTACAATTAAAACAGCTGTACAGACACCCTGACTTGGGGTAAAGATCAAAGAAAACTCAACCTCAGAAGAAAGAAAACCCATGTTATTCAAAATAACACTTCTGCTCCTCCGTTCAAGCAAATATGGTAACGTCGACCACACATCGAACAACACCTCTTGAACTCTTCCCCTAAAAACGTAGATCCAAGCCACCAGGTGATAGTTGAATCTAATAACGTTCGAATAATCATCCAACCAAGAAGATTTATATTCAGATCTCATAGGTCGGTTTATTTCCTGAGAAAACAAGAACAACACCACAAAAAAGAAACAAAAGACAAATAACTCTCAACGTCGCAGAACAGATTTGAAAAAGAAGAGAAAAAAAAACTCGCTTCAAGGACGAGAAAAGTCTACAACCTCTAGAAATCAGAGGGAGAAGGCCACAGATCAAAGATCTGATAATCAATCTACCAGTCTAACGCAGTTGTAGCATAGAATGATATTCATTGGCAGCTTGTAATGGTGCTACAAGCCGCCTATGAGAAAAAGATGAAGGAGAGTCGTAAGACAAAGAAGAGAGAATTCAAATTTTAAGGTTATTAAAATTGTCTATTATTGTTGTAGTATATTCTATTAATGATTCATTAATGCCAGGAGTTATTGATTTTTAGTTCATGCTCCCTCCACCACAATACAATGCATGGCATTTCTGTTCGTAATTCAATGATATATATTTATTGTTTTTTTTAAATTATTTTGACTAACATATAAACTTATGTATAATTTAAGGGAAAAATACTTTTTATGTTGTTGGAGAAGTGTTTTCTAATGTCACACACATATAAAATGGTGGGACCCATATATATATAATTAGCATTATATATATATATGTGTGTGTGTGTGTGTGGGTCTTACTATTTCATGTGTGTGTAGAAATCTTCTTCTTCTCATGCAACATGAGAAGTTTAAACCCCATAATTTAATAATATAAATATGAGATAGGATATTGTCACTACTAATTTTGGTCACTACCAATGTCACTATCACTTTTCCACCGTTAGATCAAATCTCAATAGAAGAAAGAAATGATAAAGGTAGATAAGATTCTGATCTAACGGTGAAAAAATGGTAGTGACATTAGTAGTGATCAAAATTGGTAGTGACAATATCATATCCCTATAAACATATGATATGATTAAGTAATTTATTTAATTTCCTAAATCTCAAAAAAAAAAAAAAAGTCGACTTCATCTTGGATTTAAAATTGGAGGGAGTAATTTTATGGTTTTGTGAAGGTAAGGAGAAGCAACAGAAATTTGAACGGCGTCACTTTCAATAGTGTAATGAGTAGGAGTAACTAATAACTCAGACGTTAGAATTTAGTTGCTAAAAAATAGAGAGCTTTGAAGATTGAATTTCAAACGGACGCGGCTGATGTCCTCTTTCCCAATAATCCGCTGATATCCTCAACATCTTAAATAATTGTTTAAAATCATGAAATACATGTTAATATTTTTTTCAATACCAATTAGTATCCTAAAATAATTTTTTAGTACCTGTTAGTAGTTTAAAAAAAAAACATATCACCTTACTTATTTTGTGCCAAAACAACGTAATATTGGGAGAAAAGGATAGCAACGGACTAAGGGAAGAGGCCCTGAGCCACGTCCATTCCAAACGGTTGGTTGCAATTGTGTGTAGACGAGGTGGCGTTTCAACTAAAACAATATGATTATGAGATTCCGTGTGAATGGAATTACATCAAGAGAGGACTGCTTAATTGGGTATTAGTGTTTTTTCAACACACCAAATGTGGCATATTTTAATTGTTGGGGTCTTGTATCATAAAAAAGGGCTGGCGTCTTCTAACTAAAATGGCACTAAAAAAAAAAAACAATCAAGTTAGGTAAAATAATTTCTTTCGTAGTCGGTTTTATTCAATTTCGTGGAAAATAAATATATGTAATTATGATGTAACAGACTGATTATATTACATTAACTTTAATTTCGTGAACCAAACGGGCAACGCTCTTAGCATGAGATTATAAGTACAAACCTTCTTTATTATAGGTGTGTGAATTATGAGTTTATGACAAACAAGCATATGACATATTTCAATAGTTATCTTTATTTTTAGGGTTAAGGAGCGAAATGACCAACAAACTATTATTCCAGGAGTGCCCAGCACAAACAACTATTAAGTAGATCTTAAATACCAATAAACTTTTTAAAAAGTCAAGTTAGCACAAAATCGTTATCCCTCGTTAACGTCCGTTAACCTTCATATTCCCTTGTTTTTTTTTGCCCCATTCAATACCTCTACCCAGAAACATCATTATGTACGATCTCCATTTCAGCCTGCAAATTGAACATCCCTCCCATTTCAGCCTCTCTCCTATTCCTCAACCCAGAAACATCACTATGTACGATCTCCACAAGCTTATTGATAGCATTCCGCTTATAAACCTCCATTGGATCCTTCATATGAGTATGCGATTGAACCTGCGCAGGGGTGGCGCCACTACCATAAGGAGAAGGCGGATAGGTCCTCGGAGGAATCGGTGGGTGAGCATACCCAGTTGTATGAAACAGCAGAGAACCACCACTTGGATTAACCCTAAAGTTCGGATTAGGGTTCAGTGATGCAGGCGGCGGCGACACTCTTCACTGGGAATAAAGTGGGGGATCGCGACCAAATACAACAATCAAATTTTTTACAAGATCAACTAAATTGGAACTCGGGTATATCCAATTCTGCAAGTAAGGCATAGAAACAAGATCAGAAGGGTTTACATGGGGATGAGGGCGCTTGATGACCATGTCTCAGGTCGGGTTCACGTACACGCAAGTGGGTGCCGAGCAGGGACGGACCCAGAAATTTTACTTACGGGGGGCAAAAATAAAAAATGCTACATCTTAAATAAATGTATTTAAAATACGATAAAGACCTAATATACAAACAATTAAAAGAAATATATTACAGAAATTAAGTTTATTTCACTTGACTTTTACTCTACGTGTTTCATATTGTTAAACTCATTATAATTGAATCAGTGCTAAAACTCATAACAATTTCTTTTTTAATGTATGTAATTAAAAAATCATCAAAAAATTGGTCTTCCATTCTATTTCGAAGTATGTTCTTGATTATCTTCATAGCAGAGAAAGATCTTTCAGTTGTTGTTGTAAAAACTGGAAGAGTGAGTACAAGTCTAATCACTCTATCAATAAGAGGGTAAATGGTGAACCTTCCAGTTCTTGCCAGTCCCTGACATAATTCAGATATAGTTGATATAATGAAATCTAGATACTTAGGAATGTCAAGCTCAAAATATTGTAATTCCATATTCAAATGCAATTTTTCCTGTTCTGTGAAATCTCTAGAATAAAACTTATCAACAAGTTTGCAAATATTATCACTATTAATTAAATTGACTTGTGAGATGCCCTTTACTTTTTGTGTTATGTGAAATCTTTATCAAATTTTTCCTATTATGTGAAACCTCTAGAATATTTTCACTATTAATTTTTCTTGTTCAAGCTCAAGGTTGCATTCCTTTTTTTTAATTTATTATTATTATTTTTTATTTTAGGGGGGGCGGGGGCCACCCCTAGCCCCCCCTTGTGTCCGTCTATGGTGCTGAGGATAGGACTCCATGAGCCATATGATAATCGGGACATTGTACGTGACGCCTTGAAAGGTCATCGGAATAGTCCCATCAGCTTGAAGGAGGTTAACGGAACATCCATGATTATGAATGAAAGAAGCGGTTTTAGGTTCAAGAGAAGGGAATTCGTGGTGAGATTAAGAAGGTTTTCTGTTCTTGCGCAGGAGGCAAATCTGATTTTTGCAGTTCACTAACGGATCAAACGGACGTCGATGATGAATTAAAAATTTTGTGCTAACTTCACTCTTTAAAAAGTTTTTTGGTATTTAAGGTCAACTTAATAGTTATTTGTGCTGGGCGCTCCTGGAGGTATAGTTTGTTGGCCAATTCACTCTTTAACCCTTATTTTAAATATGATTGTTGATTAATTTTATTTTACATATTTTTGGATTTTGTGTTTGTTTTAAAATAAATAATAAATTTGATTATTTACGGTTTTCATTTTTTTTTTTTCATATTATTATGGAAGTTTGGAGGGTGATGATAAGTGAAATTTAAACATGAGAAAATCAAACCATGCCGAAACCTGTGACCTTAAGCCCACATTATTTCGTGCATCTTCACTTTTTTTTTTTTTTTTTAACTTTTCAATTGGCTTTAGCTTAGTCTAACATAGTCATTAATATTTTAAACTAACATATAATTGATTATTTTATTTATTTTACTCTACTCCATTTTTTTTTTCAATAATTCCTAATTACAATCCCATAAGTAAAGAAAGATTGCCAACCCTTGTTTTGTTTGCTGACATTGATTGACAAAAAGTAAAAATGCTTCGATTCAGTAAAATATTCAATACTTTGCATAATATTATGAGTTTAAATCTTGAGAAATATTAATTTTATTTAAGGGTAAAGGATTTCTCCAGTCACCAGTCACCAGTCACTGGAGATAGAGTTATCTCTAGTGACCCCAAAACTACGTCATTTTGGATTAATGAATGGTGTTTTTGTAATTTTGTTTATTTTTTAATCATATACATTTTACCAAAACACCCTTCATTAATTCACCTGAAATTACTAACAAACTCTTCATTAATTCAAAACGACATAGTTTTGGGGTCACTGGAGATAACTCTATCTCCAGTGACTGGAGAAACACTTTTCCCTCTATTTAAACTACATAATACATAAATCTAATTTAATAATACCAAATATAACACTCTTTCCACTAGATAACTAATTTATAGTAGAAATTAAGAGAATTCGTTAAGTTTATTATTTTTGAAAAATGTTCATTAATTTTCTTGAAATACCTTGTTATAAATTTAGAAGATAAGATAGATTGGGATTTACATTAACAAACTATCGTATTAAATTAAACCATTGTTACTGGGGGTATAAAAAAGTTGTTTTTTTAGTCAAAATATACGAGTAAATATACATTTGAAAACAAAATAAGGGTTGGTGATTAACCAAAAAAGAAGGGTTGGTGATATTCCTTTTTGGCCAATTTATTATTTAGGGGTTACTTTCCAACTCGAGAGTGGAAAGAATAATCGTCCCAAATTAAATAATTAAAATTTAAACATTTCTTCCATGAAGCACAATAATGAAAATAGAAATCAATAAATAATTAAAGTATTCTTCCACGTGAACTTTGTACAAGTTTTAAAAATTTTAAATTAATAAATTTCTACAATAAGGATTAAAGTATACATTTCAACAAATAAATGTGTCACGCACGCACATGATTGAGTCAATCGTGAGGGTCAGTGAGTGGCACAATTTTATAAAGATGCACGTGTCCCATAAATAGATAAAACAATTGTAAAGTTCTAAACTTTATTTCTTGTTACCTTTATTTATTTATTTATTTGTTTTTAGCTAAATTACAACAAAGTTTACTGATTTTGTTTTTGTTCGAATCAAAATTTCTCAAAATTTGAACCATGTCTAAATAATTCACTTAACATTTAAGATTTAATTTAATAATAAATCATTACTTTTAAGTTCGCATGATAACCCCAAACTATCAATTATACGTCTCCTAAAATTTTATTTTTGTGTGTATATAAACCGCACAAACTGATTTATATGCATATATCCCCTCTAAACTTTAAGCTATATATATAAATAAATGGCAAATAAAATTTGGGATAAATACCATAAATTTAGTTTAAAGAGCATCGGTCACCCTAGAAGGTTTTTTGGTCTCATTTATACCTGAAAGTTTAAAAACGCAGCAATCTTACCCTTCCATTGATTTTGACCATTAAATTATTACTCTGATTTGTAAACTTTCTCATAAATGAGATCAAAAAAACTTCCAGATAACCCGTATTTATTAAGCTAAACTTTCATGATAAAAAACAGTATTTATCCCAATAAAACTTATGCCGGGAGTTATCCATGAATTTTTAGTGTTTATGGGGATTTATTGTAAAGTTGCAAAAAACGATGGTGGGTTTTCTGTAGATAATATAAAGTTGAGAGGTGTTGTGTGTATAATTTAGCTTCGTTTAATTTTCTAAAAAATGCTATCATTATCAACTTTATTAGCATATTATTGAAGGGGTTTGAAATCAATCTTTTGTAATACTTGTAGCTGGAGACAAAAATATTATATAAAACATTAAGGATCACCCACTTTGAATTAATTTTTACTTCATTGTAACTAGTTTGCATATGGTTAAACAAACTCAGAAAATCAAAATGGATTAGTTAGGGGGAAAATTAAATCAACTAACCTAACAAAATATGTCAGAATATTGCTTTATAAAATTTTTAATCATTTTGAAAATTTGAAAGCTCATATATCACTTCTGCTCCTCCAGGCAGACGAAGCCTCGGTTTGACACGTGGTAGTCCCGCCCTTACGCCGGTACAACTTGATCCAACTAAAAGAAAGTTGGAGCTCGGCTACTTGAAAGCCGGGCCGAGGCAGTATGGTTAGTTATGCCTGACGAGGCTGAAACAAGACAACCTTGCCCCAACCTCCCACGCACTAAGTGTGGTAGAGAAACAACGGCCTGTACATATGCAGCCGACAAACACTAAAGCTTGGGCAAAAGAACGATAAAATTATCCATTGCCTAAGTTATCTACACGGCCCGTACCCACCCGGCCGACCGACTCTTAAGCTCAGACAAAAGGATTGCAAAATCCATTGTCTAGAGCATCCAGACGGCCTGCAACCATACAGCCGAAAGAACACCCAAACTTAGACAAAAGAGAGATAAGCCCAACCATTGTCTAAGTTATCTAAACACGGCCGACAGACGAAAAAGGATGATACAAAGGTAAATCGTTCATTGTCAAATCCAGACAAAAGTGACGGTAAAAATTAAAACAAGTACAGATCGCGGCACAAGGCAAGAAAAATATTGTCATTAATTGTTCAAGTCTGTACAAGAATGGCACCAAGGCCAGAATACTTCAAAGTTACAAGGGCATCAACGCCCCAAAAGGAACAACAACAACAAAAACAAAGCTAGAGCTGGGGGTCAGGTCCGACGTCGGCATTCTTCGCTTCGAGGCCCACAGTATCGGCGGCGTCTTCCACCTCATCCTCGGCAAGATCCTCGGCAGCTGGCGGCTCAAATGGAAGGAAGGACCCGTCTTCCAGCACAAAGGCGCGATGGTCGTACCCATCTACCTTGAGCTCGGCCCCAGGATTGAAATGCCGGATTTGGAGAAGAGCCTGCTTAAAGCACGCCTCGGCGGTCTGTACCAGGGCATCAGAAAGCTCCTGGGAAGTCTCCTTCTCTGCCGCGACGGCCTTCTCGAGCGCCTCCTTCTCGGCGGCCAGAGTAGCGAGCTGCTCCTCCAAAGCCTTGGCCGCAGCCAGGCTCTCAGACATCTCTTGTCGCGCCCGAGCACACTCCTCGGCCACCGAGTCAGCACGCTCCCGAGACAGCTGAAGCTCTCGGTCAGCCTTCATCGCCGAGGTCTTGGCGGCATCCCGTTCCGCCCTGGCCGCATCCCGCTCAGCCTGAGCCTCAGTCAGCTCAGCCTTCGCCGCCCCCAGCCCGGCCCGAGCCTCATCACGCTCCACCCAGGCCGCAATTAGCTCGTCCTCAGAGGAACTGGCCCTCGCTCTGGCTTCGGCCAGTTCCTTCTTCAGTTCCGCAGCAGCCGCAGCCTGGGGCTTCAGTTCGGCCTCCACTTTCTTCAGCCTAACAACCTCGCCCTCCGCCCGAGCATAAAGGTTCCGGACCATCCTCAAAGCCTGAAGATAGCCCACTGACCTAATAAGCTCCTTCTGGGCCACCTGTAGACGGTCCTCGGCATCAGGGGATAAAGCGCGGCCGCCCTCCAGAAAGTGCCGGGGTGGTAGGAAAGCCACGTCAACCTCCGGGACCACCCCGTTGTCCCACAAAAAGCTGCGGGGCAGAACCGAGGAAGGCCCGGTTGGCAGAGGTGGAGGAGGGGGAAGGTGCACTGGAGAAGACGATGGTGACGGCGAGCCAGCAGGAGAAAACAGACGGTCAATCTCCTCATCAGTTATGACAAGATCCTTCCCCTTGGGACTCGGAGATACGGCGACAACTTCTCCCCGCTCAAAAGCTGAGGCTTCAACGACCGAGAAGGGACCAGCAGCAACAGTGACCTCTTGACTCCCCAGAGCTGGAATCTCCACCACAGGGGCCGACTTGGGAGCCGCGGCCAAAGAAGGAGCCTCGGCAACAGGACCCTTCGTCTTCTTCGAAGCCGGTGCAGCAGAAGTACCGGCGTCAGCTGAAGCCGCCCTCTTCTTCTGGCGACTGGAAGGAGCAGCGGCGGCACGCGACAGCCGGGCATACAGCGGCAGGGCGTCCATAGCTCTAGCTGCAAACAAAGGCAAACAGAGTAGGTCAAAACCACTAAATTCAACAGACCAATACTGAAACAAAAACAATACACTGTTAAAAACCCTACAGGCAGGAGGCAGCGGCTCGGCAGATATATAGAAGCCAGCCGGCTGCACACCGATCTCGGCCACCAAAGCCTCAATCCGGGACACTGCAGAAGCTGATTCCGGAAGAAGACTTTTGCGCGGCACTTGAAAGGATAGGGCTTTGGCTTTATAATGGCCCTCCTCCCAGTACAAAGGGAAGCGACCGCCCTCTTCCAGGAACCACGGCTCCTCCCCTGGTACGGCCTCAACCTTGAAAAACGCCCCCTTTAAACGCTTGAAGGAATCAGAAAAGGGCGTCATCAGCCTGCGCTCCGGATTAAGCCGTAGGGACACCAACCCCCTAAGTTTGTCACCCCCCTTCGGCGAGCTAGGGGTAAAAGGCCCGAAGAAGTAAAAGAAAAGGTTGGACGAGCAAGCTAGGGGAGGCGAGAAATGGCTACAAAGCCTCTCGAAGGCCACAAGATAGGCCCACCCGTTCGGATGGAGTTGTGACGGGGCGAGACGAAGATGCCGCAACGCCTCCATCTGGAAGGGGGAGAAAGGAAGAGAAACCTGGACCCGAGTCAAGTAGTCCCGGTAAAAGAAGAAAAAGTCCGGCTGACCCTCGGACCGAGCAGCACATACAGGCTCCTCAGGCCCCGGACGCCTAAGGACGCATCCGGGCACGGCCGGGACCTCCAGCCGTGCTATGTCTACCTCCGACATCAGCGACGTTGTGGCCAGCACGTCGTGTGATACCCAGCCGTATCGGCGAATCAGGACTTCGGACGGACTGGGTGAGTCCGAACCACCAGCCTCCAAACGCTTTTTTGAAGATCCCGACTTGGGAGCCATAAATAAGCCTATATGAAAATAAACAAAGCCGGTGTTAGCAAAGAAGCAGAAATACCTGGCACAGGCATAACAGCAGGTACTAAAGAAGGTTGACTCGGACGAATGGGGTCGCGAGAAGAAACAACCGGGGCAGACCAATGCCGACAGGAGCCTAGAATGGACGAAGCCATGGTATCCCCATCTCCTGCCATTAACACGGAAGCCTCCGCCAGGCAGTCCCAACAGGGGCCCACATAACCCTCGGGAGCTGACGACCGGCAAGCAGTAGAGGGACCCTCGTAAAAATTCAGCGGTCGAGCCATCACCACCGGGGATTGGGAACTGGAAGAGGAACCCGCCAGGGCCCCACCAGGCGATTCGTGAGGAAGAGCGGTTGCAAGCGCCCGGAAGGGTGAGCGTGGAATTGAAACAGAAACCCTTCCCGAGGACGGGCGAGCCCCACCTCGCCCCGGACGCACGACGCCACCTCGGCGCGAAGGATCCAGGATTCCCGAAGCAGGTGGTTCACCCCCGAGAACCCAATAAGTAGCCCGCGGGAGACGCGCACGAAGGAGCATTTCCTCCTCCGGCGTCAAGGAAGCTGCAGAACTAGGAATACCTCTACCCCTCACCATGGTCAGAAACCTAAAAGCGCTAAGAACAGTGTTTAAGGTAATGATGGGACGAATTTCGGGTATACTGATCCTAAAAAAACCCAGGAAACCCGGAAGAAGGGAAGAGCAATGATGCAAACGTCGATCAACGAAGAATAAACGGTAAAAGAAAAGGAAATACCGGACAAAATGACAGAAAAGTGGCACGATACCTGTTCTGTGAAAAAGGAAGGAACTAGAACGCTGGAAGACGGCGAAAGTTCCGGGCACAAAGAATCCCCTCTGAAGCTCTAGAGAAACCAGAGAGTAATCTGAGCAAGAGAATGAATTAGCGGGAAAAGTGGAAAAGAAGCACAGGGCAGGTTATTTAAACCGAAATCCTAACACAAGAAGGATACAACGGTATTTTCCCGTACCAACGTGACGGGATTGGCGCAACACAACGCCAGCGCACTAAATGCGCATTAGCCTCGAGAAACGAAAAGGCGTGACGGTTGCAGACTTTCTCCACTAAGGATCTGACAGCTGTAAAACCACAATGATGGCTCACGAAGGGGGAAAACCGAAGCGTACGGAGAATCCCAAAAGGCAAGAGAAGCGTGGGGACCCGGGCAGGATAAAAACCGCCCGGACATAAACAAACCCGACGTTCTAGGCAGGACGAGAACCTATTGAGCCGACCACAGTCCCAAGCCGAGCTAAGGGCCACGGCATCCGAAAGCCGACCCAGTCCGCACAAGGGGACCTCGGCCACAACGGGACCAGGTCACTAAGCATCTCGGCCATCCAGAAGCCTGAACGACCAAGCTGGGGGGCAACTGTTACGGACCGGCCCAATAGGCCCAAGGCCGGACCTCGGCCCAGTAAGCCTATAAGGGAATCCGCGCTATATTGGGAAGGGATCCGAGATCCCTTATATTTAGGAACTCATTAATGGAGATCCTCACGCAATCATGGCACCAGCCAATCAGCCCTTGACGGCTCAATCATAGATATCCCTCTTTAATAGGGAGATACGGGCACCAAGCTCCTCTATAAATAGAAGGAAACCCTAAACAGGTGCACAGGTTCTATCTTATGCTCTTGTTACTTTCTGCCACACAGAGCACACACCCCACTCCCCTGGCTACGTGCCTTCAAGTTTGTTGCGAACTACGTGGACTTTGATCCCCTCGAGGGTACGTAGGCTCTAGGCTTGACACCCTAGTCAAGTCCAATCTCTGTGTTCTTCATACAGAACAGTTTCCATGATAAGCCATTGGTATGAAGCCAAAAATATGAACTTCAACAAGAGATTTGATGCTTCCCCATTCTATGATGTAAAATGTTTGTGCGAAAAATGATGCAAAAAATTATTAATTTATGGGTATCTATGACATTTCACACCAAATAAGGACGGAAACTCCCCTCAGACCAAACACAACTTTAATGATAGTTTATAATTTGAGTGGCACAGTGCACATTCTAACGAGTACCTGTTTGATGGATCTCACAAATTGGGTTATAAATTAAAAGGCTACTAATGAAATAGTTGGTGATTTGTCCCTTTTAACTACTCCTCTGATCCTAATTATAAGATCTAGTTGATTTTTTGAGAGATTAAGAAAACTAATTAAATTACTTTCGAATATTTTTATTTTTATTTTTTTCCTTCAAACTAATTATTTTAATTAATAAACTAATAATAATGTAAGGATACACAATATATATAATAATTAAGTAACTTATTTAGCTTTTTTAAAGTCAACTAGATTTTATAATTAGGAGCGGAGGTAGTACTTACAAAGAATACACTGAAGCTACCAGAACTATTAAAATATCACAGGGACTGTAACTCACACAAGGAATATAATGTTAAAATCATAGATGACATTTGATCCCTCATACCATGTTTAGTGTTGTGGAAGGATGGTACGGTAATATATATATATATATATATATATATATATATATATATATATATATATATAAACTATTTTTTGTGTGAATATATAAACTATATTTGGACACCTTGCTCATAAGGCTCAACGATGCCGTCTAAGGATTTATATTATATTCTCCTATTTCCTATGCTCCCTCTCAATTTTGGGCATTAATATAAAGTATAATTGATTTTTTTTTTAAAGATTAAAAAAATTAAATAAGTTATGTAATCATATTATATATTATGTATTCTTACATTATATATTAGTTTATAAGTTAAGTAAGATAATTTAGAAAAAAATGAAATATAAATATTTTAAAATAAAGTAATTAGCTTCCTTAATATTTTCAAAAAAGTCAACTTTATCTTATATTTAGAAGTAAAATGAGTACAAAATATGTCGATTGTGCCCAATTTACCTAGTAAGCAATAGTCTACGCCCTACCCAATCCCACCATTAGCAGAATTTCATAAACTACTTGGGTTCCCTTTCATACGATTATAAAGAATACATTGTACCCAACCCACATAGGGAATGTCAAAATCTCTAATGATATTAAACTAAAAGTGTCTTACTATAAGCTTTTATAACTACAATTCAACTTGACTCTTATACTCTACCAGACTACCAGTACCATATTAAGTGACGTCACAAGCACCCTCATGCGGCACAGTGGAGAAAAGAAAAAAAAACTTTTTATTTGTCTAAAAGAATAAGATTCATACATTTAAGTCAAACTTCACATCTATATTTATACACATTGCTCATAAAGCTGAGCAATGCCATCTAACTATGCATATTATATTTTCTTCTAGATTATATTTACATCAAGTTTTTTATAGGGTTAAGAGCCAATTTTACCCTTAAAGTATGCGCCTAGGAGCAATTTTGTCTTTGAAATTTTCTGCGTAGCAATGTTGCCTTTGAAGTTTAAAAACGTAGTAATGTTGTCCCTCCGTTAACTCCCCTAACGGTCAACGTTAGGATTTTTAACGAAGATGTAACATTGCTACGTTTTTAAACTTTAAAGGCAACATTGTTCCAAAAAAAAAAAAGTAGTAATTTTGCCCTTGAAGTTTAAAAACTAGCAATGTTGCCCCCCATTAAAAACCCCAACTTTAGAGTTTTTAATAGATGGGCAACATTGCTACGTTTTTAGACTTCAGGAGTAACATTGCTACGCCAAATACTTCAGGGGCAAAATTACTCCTGAGCGCATATTTTAAGGGCAAAATTGGCCTTTACCCCTTCTTTATATCTATTACATGAAGTTCTCCATAAATTGTCATCATGTGCCCTATTTTTTTCATATGGATTTGTAGTTAAATTATTACAATTCAAAAATAAAACACAAAGGCCATATGTGATTAGAGAATTTGACAAAATAGATACAAGGAACTTGACTCTTTCTATTTCCTGCCGAAGGGAATTTCAGTCCCTTCCCTCAATGAGAAGATTTAAGAGAGAGAACCAGAATCCTTTTCCTCTTCTCTCCTTATCTCGTATCACCAACAAGAACCGGCAACATTAAACCATTCCCCCTCCATTCTATTGAATCAAATAGCATGCAATGCAGTAATGGTAATAAAGAAGGGTTTTTTCTGCTCTTACAAGGTACAAGGAATTTACTACCATCTAATGAGAGGAGACGTATTTAATGACTTAGCAACTTCTCAAGAACATTTAAGAAGTACTCCCTCCAGTCTTTATTATAAGGCATCAACTATCAACTTTATTTGGTCATTTTTATAAGACACTTGCATGTTGGCAATGAGTATTAATTATTTGTTTCTATGTCTGTCCATAATTAATAAGGGTAGTGTGTGAGAGTAATAATTAATATAATAATAAAGTTTAGTGCAATTAGTAGGGATAATATTGAAAGTTACTTAAATTGTATGGCAACTTTATTGACTTTAACTGTTTTTATTGGTTTGTGAGAAAAGTTAGTTGGTGGCCTATAATAAGGACCGGAGGGAGTAACAAGTTACAAATGTTACTGAATGAACATTTAAGATACTGAAAATGGATAGGGTAATTTTGAGAATTTCATATCATAATCATCTAATTACTAACACGCAGGTGGTTGGCGAAAATATGAGACTCAAGGAGTTAATAGAAAATTTGGACAAACATGCGAAGGTCTAATTCCAGCCCACTCAATTCTGTTTGCAAGGCAACATGCGAAGGTCTAATTCCAAATTGAAATGGTGTTTGAAGACATCATCATTTCATTTTTTTTTTTTTTAAAAAAAAAGTTGGCCTATGCTCCTAACATTGTGGTTGAGATGAGAGTATTACCCTATTTTTGGATGGGGAGAAAAATAGGGAGAAAGAATACTAGGAGGAAAACTCCAAAAAATAGTTTTTTAAAAAAAATTATCCATCTTAGAAAGTTTTTCTCCTTAGTATTCTTTCCCGCTGTTTTTCCTTCCATCCAACTATACCCTTAGTTCAAACATACCCTTTGGGAAAGTTTGAGTCTATGTAGGCATCAATGTCACAAAAAGATTCGGGTGTTTTCTTATTCTTATGAAGGCTGGCTCCCATGAAAACAAATCTTTGATTAAAAAAAACAAAAACTGTTATTTTTTAATATGTAAACTACCATCCGGTTATACCAGTAACAAGATCACGAGAGTTCACGGCCCTCATGATCAAAATTGCAATATTTGAATGCAAGGTCATACAAAGAAGGATTACAAACATTGTAATTTTAGGCCAATGGCCTTGTAGCCTAATCTCATATCATTAGTGCCTACCCCTCTAATTAAAAATATTGTGAATTTTGTATCCTTCAAAAAGCGAGGGGGAAGTCAAACACAGTACCATTCATATTAGGCAATGCTATATATCTATACATAAAAACATCTAACAGTGAATTTAGCCCGGAAAATTTTAATTATTGTTGTATAATATGCTATTTTCCCTAGCAAAAAGTGCAGAAAATGAAATGAAGTAACTATTTTTTCCCCTAACCAGAACGAATAAAGTGACATTTGCTTGAACATTCCCAAAGGGATCCCCCTCCCGATCCCTCCCGCTACGATCTGTTGTCTCAAGAGCTAAGTTCTTGGCAATCTCAGTCTGTAATTCAATCCAATTTGACCGAAGAGAATAGGTAATAAACAAAAGAGAAGGAAGAGAGGAAACCAACTGTGCCTGTAGCCAACATGATAGCCAGAACCATGAAGAGAGAGTATCCCAAGTACACAGATGCAGATACAGGGCCACTCAAATTCTTGAGATCAAACACCAGATAGTTTATGGAGTACAAGAAGATGTACATGGCCACCGAGCCAGAAGCAAAGAAGGATTTCCACCACCATCTCCAGTCTTCCACACACAGATGCATGTAGGTTAGGACCAAAGAGACCTCAGCACAGACCACCACTAGAAGAATCAAGACAACGAAGAGGAACCCAAAGACGTAATAGACACGGCCCATCCAGATACTGGACATGATGAAGAAGAGTTCTATGAACAAGGTTCCAAATGGAAGGGTCCCTGCGCCAAGGACTAACAGCCATGAAGGGTACTTCTGTGCGGGAATTTCACGAGGAATTTGATTGGTTCGGACTGGATACTTGATGTGCTTGGCCCTGGCACCTAAGTACCCGCCGAAAAGGGTGAGGGGAACAGAAATGCAGAACCATAGTAAAATTAGGATGACGAAGAGTGAAAATGGGATGGCTCCAGTGCTGTGACTTCCCCACAATAGGAAGTTCAAGGTTGTGAGGATCAAGAACGCAATGCCGGGGAAGAAACAAGCCGCCCTCCATGCCACTGAAAACCAGCCCTTCTGATCGCTGCAACTAATTGTTCTCCAAAGGCGAACAGCCACATATCCAGCTGCAACACCAAGTATCATGTAGAAAAACAGCATACCAGTGATGAGTGTTCCACGAGAGGCTGGTGACATGAATCCGAGAGCTGCAAATAAGATTGTCACGACAGCCATTCCGAGAATCTGAACCCCATCTCCAACCATTATACATAGTAATGAAGGATTAGATGGAGCGCGGAATACATCCCCCACAACAAGCTTCCAACCAGATAACTCTTCATTCATCTGTGCTTGAGCCTCCTTGTCAAGCTCCTCATAATGGGTTAGATCGCGACGAACGGTCCTCAGCAAGATCACAAGCACAATGCCGGCAAGGAAAGTGATCACCATAAGAGAATTGAGGATTGAGAACCAATGGACTTTTGATCCCTCCATCTTCAAGTAGGCATCCCATCTGGATGGCCATTTTATGTCACTCTCCTCAAAGGTGACCTCATATGTGAAAGCTAGTGGCTGCCCTTCTTTGATCTGCATTCCTACTGTGGTGGGATCACACTTTAGAGGTGAAGGGTATTTGTCATACATTTTCAAGTTTTTAGCGGAATCAATATTATGCACAACACCGCACGCTATCACCTCAAACCCAACAACCATGTATCCAGGCAGTTCTGATTCCCCTTTACCAACTGTTGGGATCACTTCAACTGCATAACCAGTTCCCATCACACGAGCCACATTGGGCTCCTCATATTTGTGGACAAGAACATTGAACTTCAGATGGTTAAACAGATAATATGCATCCTGAACCTTAACACCAACAGGGTACCCAGTCCAACGTAGGAAGTATCCATCCTTCTGTGTAAAGCGAATGGCGGGTAAATTATCAAGGATCAGGTTAACCTGATACATCTCATCAATCCTCTCTTTGAGGATCTTGAACTGATCTGCTGATAATGAGTCTAACCGACACAAGAAAATCTCCGATTCATTTGTGTACATCTTAAATCGGTAAGGTGAGTTCTCGATCCGATCTCCCATGAGAAGCTCACCGAGATTCTCAGCACTGTCCTTAACACCGCCCGGAGGCTTGCAAAAGGGTAAGCTGTAATAGCTAAAGGGAATTTCTGTATCAATTGAGGTCAGAGAATTCACTTTCACCGACAACTCATCCCCAACCAGATACTTGTGGGGATAACTTCCCGGAAGATAGAACCCATTGGTGGATTGAAATATTAAGCAAAATGCTAAGAACCACAAGCTAAGTTGATCAGAGGAAACCATCTTCGAATGAATCATGCGAGTTTTGTATCAGATCTGAAATTCCCAGATGCTAAATGAGTGAGCAAATTCTTCAAAAAAATCAAAGGAAAAAAAAAAGCTAGGGCTACGAATAGATTCTCAGGCCAGAGTAAACGAAGATGCGACGCATTGAAACTAATACAGAAATGAAGACAGAATCAAAACATATACGTTAAACATGAAACAAGCATGAGGGCATCGAGAGAGAAAAAATTTCACTAACCTCAAACAAAGTCCGAAAGAGAGAAATTTCAGAGTTGATCTCTGTGAAGAAGGGAATAACGCGCATCGAACGTGACGTTCCCGCTCTGGTCTGGTCATGGCGACTTGGCGAGGAATAGCGTTATACGGGAATTGACTATTGTACCCCTCATTTTCCCGTTATGGACATCCCGGCACCGCCACTCTCTTCGTTCATAGTTTATTTCACACGCTTCGTTGCTACTTAGAGCAATTTTAATGATTCTCAACTAATTAATTAATTTTTTGTGTAAAAAAAAAACTAATTAATTAATGAGATAAGATATTCTTACTACCTCTTTATCTTACTACCATTTTACTACTATTTTCTTAACGTCGGATCTATTATTTGATCCAACGGTCCAGATTTACCCTACTTAAAACCTCCTCCCTCCCTCACATTTCTCTCCCTTCCTCTTCCACTCTCCTGATCGGATCCCTCTCCCTCCTCTGTGCCCCTCTTCCTCACTCCACCGCCCCACTACCTCTCGGCTAGGGTTTCTTCGCCTCTTAGGGTTTTCAAGATTTCTCCCAAACAGCCGATCGGAACGCAGCATAGGTCTGAATTACCATTACCTATACGATTTCAATTTCTGCCATATTGTTTGCTTTTGCTTTGGCAGATCTGAATTCAAGCTTTGATTTGGTACTTGATTTCTCGATGGGTCTACAAAATGGCATATCACATAAACATTGATCTTCTAGGCTAATTCCTTTTGTCATTAACGGATTTGATGATCTTCTATCTTGTCCCCCTGTTTGTATTTGTTTTCTATTCTTGGTGGACAAGTAGTTCTGTGCGTATTAATATATCGGACCTGTGTTCTCAATTTTTTGTCTCTTGGATGACCTTGCTATTCGATCCTGTTAATGGTTGTTATTGTATCAAGATTGCAGGGATAATATGTAAAACTTTGATTTTTTTTTTAAAGTTTTTATTTTTTATATGAATACTATTCAAAATGAAAAATGAACATCTACAGTAATTTTAATTTTGAAATGCCAAAATTTTGAACATGAAAATTAATGTTGGTAATGAAGTTCTTGATGATTGCCTTGAAATTTGTCAGTTGATTCTTGGGTTTGTCCTAAGATAAGTTGTTGCTTTTCTTGTGGTTGTTTAACACCAAGCCCTTGAAAATGTTCTTCATTCTCACTGCTCCATTTATAATTCTGAATATGTTGACCTCGTTACTGGATTCCTCCAGTGAAAATAGGAGCCCTGCAAGAGTGAAAACTTTCTTGCATATCTATTTACCTTTTGAATAGTTTCATTTTTGAATTCATGTTTTATTGGTGAGATCGCCTGCATTTATTTAGCACATGCCTCTGTTCAGTTTAACTTGAAAACTTATACAAAGTGAATGAGGAGCAAAGAGAAATTTTAACTTGGACATTTTCTTTGATTCAAATCAAACTTGATTAATTTTCTTTCCGTTCAATTTTTTCTCTTTGATCCAAACATTGTTTGTAAGAGAAAATATTTCATTTAAATGCAGACATTACAGAAAATGTCTAAATTAAAATTTCTCCACTCTACTCAATTCAATCATATCCCTAAAAGCTGGTGTTTATGTGAAATTTATTGTGTGCACACTAAACTTAACGCATGGTCATGGTTTCCTTACAGGTCATTCCTGTGCGGTGGATCAACAGGCGTGTTCATCTATGCCTACTGTTTGTATTACTACTATGCTCGCTCTGATATGTCTGGATTCATGCAGACTTCATTTTTCTTTGGACACATGGCCTGTGTATGCTACAGTTTCTTCTTGATGCTTGGAACTGTTGGTTTCCGTGCTGCTTTGCTCTTTGTTCGCCACATATATCGGTCCATTAAGTGCGAGTAAACCTGACGTTTTGCCCCTACAAGAGTCCCCTAGAGTTGTTATTGTCTTCATTTCATATTGTTAACGATTTTAATTTGCCTTTTTGTTTGGTTTACTTTCCAAGAGAGCTTACAGGTTAAATTTATGTTTATGTTGATCTAGTTGACTTGTTCTAAGTATTGAAATTTTAAAAGTTTGCTTTTCTCCTGTTTATTTATGAATGTTTACATCTTTGCTTTTTTACTAATGGAGATTTTTATATTGGGAACCCCTTTTACAATGCATTATATGAAGGCCTAAATCATGTGCTTGATTTATAGTACATTTTTCTTCATTCTTCCATGCCTATACAATGTTCTGCTTGTTTGGTTGTTTTTCCCTGTATAGGATTGCTAGGAATCTGTTTTTCATTGTCTGATCTGTGTTAGTGACATTGCTTCCAATTTCCTTACTTAGATAGGGTCTAAATTATTCCATGTGTTACAAGATGTTTTCTTAAGAATTAGTGATAGGCTTCGATTTTTTGTTGAAGAGTGAGACCATATGTAGGTATCTATTACTTGAAGCTTTTCTTGTGTTTGACTGTGTTTTTATGTCAGTGGGATACTCCTCATTATCTGTAATCCTTGTAATGAAGTAATGAATAGGAGTTATATTACTAACCCTTTTAAAATTCAGGGTTTAATTTTCCCTGAACTTATTTTAAAATTCAGGGTTCAATTTGGTCCTTTCAATATCATAGCCCCATGTAGATTTTATTTATGATCGGTTATTAAAACTTTCGATGATCATTTGCTTTTCTTGTTCAGACTTTATCATAGATTTCACAGCTTGATGATATGATAATATATTAATGTTTGGAAGCTCTTCATATTTGTATGTTTTTATTGGAGCAACTAATAGGTTCTAAGAAGCAAAGTTGTTTTGGTTTGATGTTCTGAAAACCATGTCTGAATGTCTGAAAGCCATGTACGAATGAATACTTTTGCAGGGGATTCGGTTCATTGTTGATGATTCAGGAGGTGTCTCTGCTGTTGCTGCAGAGTTTCTTGAGAACCTTGTAGACGACTATACTAACACTATTGTAATGCTATATGCTACCGGGGTCCAGGCTCAAACGCAAGGCTTCAGAGCAGGAAGCATACAATCTTTGGGGTTCTTCATGATGTTATATCATTTGCAAGATTGTTTTGTACAGTGAGTGACTTATGGACAAACCTTTTGCCTTAGAATTTTAAGAGTGGGAGTGATCAATTCCTTTGAACTTGCTCTCCCCCCTTCGAGTCATGTTCTGTGTAATATATTGGAATTTAAAGTCAAACATTTCAAGTATGCATCCAATATTGAATTTATTAACCATTTGTTATGATTTATTAACAGTCTCATACAATCTTTGCCTAAATTGTAAGCTGGTAGTAGAGGACAGGGCCTTAGGCAACCACTCTAATATTCCTCCTCTTTCAAAATGCTAACCACGAGCATAAACTTAATTATCAAGTCAGGTTTTCAAATTACCCTGATAATTAATGGGAGAGTGCACATTAGATTTTAAAAAGGTAAATAATAACTACACGTATTGTTTTAAATAACTGTAAATTTACAATGGAATGTTATTCTTGCGTAACTTCAATAACAACAGGAGAACAAGGGCAGGCATTGGACGAGTAAAATCCAAGCAAACAAAAAAAGGAAAAAAATAAAAATCATGACAGCTTTACTAAAAAGTAAAAATGAATATCTAATTATCATAATTTGAGTCAAGTTAGAAATAATAAACTAAATAATAAATATCTAACAAATGTCATGTAACCCAAAATACTAAAAAACATAATTTGAGTCAATGTAAAATTTTCTCTGTACATGTACGTTTATTATGTCCTTGTTTCTTGCAATTACCATAAATATTAGTATTCTTTGATGCTTCTTCAATCCCACTATGAATTCTACGTCCTTGTGACATATTGTGCGACTCCCTTTTTCAACCTTTTGTCTGTGAAATATTGGAATCCTTCAAACTCATCATAGATGACACCAAGGTTCTTCAAAACGAATTTTTACCTAAAAACGGAAGGAGAATGAAAAATCGTAATACAAAACGTAGATTTTACCTGTATATATATATATTTATATAATTCCTCTCTGCTCACTTCTATTTCACCAACAAGCATCTTAAAATCAAAACTAAAGGTAAATTAGTAATCAGCTTTTTAGCTATATATATTAGGCGTTTAATATGTAAAAACTCATTTTTAACACCTTTGATCCTACCCCCAACTATATTTTTTTATCAATGTTTTTTTGTTAAGAAAACAAAAGAGAGCTTGAGCAACAAAAAAAAAGAAAGAAAGAAAGAAAACAAAAGAGAGAAATTAAAATATTTCATAAAATATTCCAGCATACAAGCATCTGGTATTTTGTTATCACGTGGAGTGCATTGGGGATTCAAAACGGTGGCCCCTACACCTTACCTCCATTCCTTTCTTTCGTACTGAAGTCTGATTCGTTTGAATACTCCCTCGTTCAGCGCACCCCCACAAAAAAAAAAAAACAAGAAATCCTCCCTCCTTCTCCTATAGATTTTCAGTTCACGTTTTTTTAAAAAACAGAACGTTTGTACGTTGAAAATCTACGTTTTTATGTTTTTGACCCGGTCTCCATTTTTTTATGAAACGAAACTCGTTTTGCCAATTTTAAAACGTAAAAACGTCAACGACGTTTTTACGTTGAAAAACGTGATTTTAAAAACCATGGATGACACTTCAATTTCATAATTCGAGTACTGTAAATCAAAATCCTCAAGACCAATACTATCATCAAATCTTGGAAATTTTTCTAAAGATTCAGTGAGAGAATCAAGACCATCACAAGCGAATTTAGCTGCTTCATTGGACCTATCTGCAAGATCAATAAGTTTGGAAAATCAAGAGCGTATATCAAAGCCGCGAATGAGTCCTTCTCCATCAAAATGACAAATGTCATTATTTGCACAAATTATATCATTTCCTTCCTTCCTCCATTTTTTCAAAATCATATGTTTAGGGATCTGCTCAACATTTTCAACCAAAAAAATAGCAAGAATATGCTCACATGGGATTCCCATGAACTCAAAATACTGACAAGAACATCTAGCTTCTTTATTTTCCAACTTCATCTTCACAGTTGCAGAATGATCCGTCTCTTTCCTATTAAAAACTCGATAGGTAACCCACTCACCATCATTCTCAAGTTTCTCTTTAGAGAGAGGAAAACTATGAGAAAACGCATCACTAAACTTTGTGAAAAGTGCACGTGTATAGACCATAGCTGCATGCTCTTCCAATGGCATATTCAATGTTAAATGTCTTTCTTTGTGCCTAGATTCAAAGTCTTGTTTTTTGAATGACTCATAACGAGCATCTACTACTTGATTATATTTTTCTACAAACTTCTTTAAGGTTGTGCCAGATGTAACAAAACCATCAAAGAATGAATTAATGCTTTCACTACGTTGAGTGGTGTTCATACCAACAAAGAAAATGGATCTGTTAAAGATTGGTATCCAAGAGGACTTAATAGAATAAAGTGACTGCAACCACTTATTCTCATGAAGACCATATTTATCAAGAATACGTTGCCATTTGTCTTCAAAATCTTGAGTACTCTTTTTTGTATGGATACAGTTATTGAATACTTATTAGTTCTGTATGTCGTGTCAAATGTGATGACATCACCAAAAAGCTTATAAGCTTGCATGGACCTCGCATCAATCCAAAAAAAACTTTCCATGCGATCCTCATTGTCATATTTAATGGAATAAAAAAAAATTTGGATTCAATGATTGTTGTTTAACACAATAGTGCAACACAGCTTGTGCATCTCCTGTGTTATACATTCTCCTCCTCACACTTTTTAGATGATTATAACATTCTCGATTGTCAAATAATAACTCATCGCCTCTGAAGATGGTAGCCACTTTTCCTGTGGGCAAGCCTGACTGATTAAATTTTTCAACCAATGATCTTGCAGCATCAGGCATTTTTCTGTGTGATTTGAGATAATGAACACTCTTTGGAGTTGCAAGAACATGATTATGGTTGTCGTCAAAATGTGTAATTCTCTACATTCTTGTTTTTCCACTCTTAGAAGCCTTTACACAAGCTTCACACCCAATGCGAAATGATGATGTCTTTTTTGATTTGGTCTGACAAACTTGAGCAACATCTTTATCTGTTTTTGGTTGTGGATAACCCTCTCTAGTACAAACTAGCTTGAAGTAGTCATCCCTCCTTGTCCGTGTTCTGACGCCGAAACCTTTTACCTTGCCATATGCTGTATACAAATCCATTACATCGTTTTGTTCAAAAAATTCCATTCCAACCTCAATTAAAATATTATAATTCTTTATCGGTGTCAAGGGAATGACATTTGGAATGTTATCAATTAAATCATTCGATATGTCATCTCCTAAATTAAGAGGCATCTCTTCTATAATTTCATCATCACTGAAGTTGATGTAATCTATTAGATCATCATCTATATTCAATAAGTCATCTCCCAATTCATCAGGCATGTCATCATTCCTAATTTCATCATTTAAGTTAATGTAGTCTGGATGCTCATCCATAATATACCTAAAAATTTAAAATCAACAAACATATAAATAACATTCAAATACTCTTAATCATGACCAAAAAAAAAAAAAAAAGGTATATTGGACTAGACTAAGATTTTCAATCTAATTACACCAGATGAGAAAAACATTATATAGGTATGGAGTATCAGATCAAAACTCGTCAAAATTCTTTGGCAAAAAATGATACAAGTTCTCAAGAGTATCATTACCAATAAACAAAATGTTGAAAAATCTTAGGGGAATACGATGGCATGAACTTGCTTCAATAATCACACGCTCATAATTTAGCTCAAAAACAAGAACAGCTTCGACAATTCGAGAAATTACATATTCAACCAAAAAACTGAATGAAATTTAGAGTTAAACATCGACGTCTTCAAACTACAGCTCAAATACTGAAAAGAGAATCATATTACGAAAATCCAGAAATTAAAATATATATGTATATATTGAACCTGTAAATAAATCGAAACATCATTTAAACAAAAAAGGCATAATACATATAAAAACGGAACATCTAAGAAAACTGGAAAACAAGCAAACATGAATCTTCAATTAGAAATCATATGGAACAGACCAATACAAATGGTAACAATCACATAGGAAATCATACAAATACATCAATAAATAGTCAAAAGAAGAGCGAAAGAAAATAGAAATGATTAGAAAGATTCCACATACCGACATCAATCCTGAAGAGAAAAAACTTTTCCGATGAAGGAAAAAGAAAAGAGTTCGAAATGGCAATATATAAGAGGAATAAGGAAGAAAATTCAGAGAGAGAGAGAGAGAGATGAAGCATTATGACATGTAACAATTCATAAATTTATATATCATTATGTTGCATCAACAACGAGCTATTTATGTACATACAAATACCATATATTCTAATTAAATATACAAAATAATGACCCAGTAGGTTGATAATTGGATTTTCATGATTAATCTTATTTTTTGAGTCTAAAAATCCTTTAGAAATTTGAATAATAAGATGCTAGATATGCCCCATATTTTGTAATAATTAACTTAAAATTCATAGCTTCTTTTTAAACAAGAATTAAAATCTAAAACACAAAATTGCAAAAAGAAATCCAGGATTATTAAATCCGGACAAGACTAGCCAGTTCAGTCCGAAAACTATCCAACCGGCTAGCTAACGATTTTAGTGAATCACTAAATTGGTTTGTTATTTTTTAATTCTTTTAAATTTAATTTGATTTTTTTAATAAAAAAAGAATAAAAAATCTTTAAAATTTTATATTAATAATCTTAGAATCTCCACTTTCTAACTAGTTAGTTTAAGTTTATTTCCATCTGACCTACTAAATCTTGACCCATTATTTTAACCAATTCAATGCCCTACAGGTTGGGATTAATAACCTTGAAAACATCCTACCTCCATTATTCATGAAAGTGTTCTGTTTTTCAACAATTTTTTATCAGTTATAATACTTAATTTGGTTTTGCATGAGAAATGCAAGAACGTTAGCCCAAACATGAACAAGAACTCGTCCATATTTGTTATATTGGGAAAGTAAAGAAATCAAGTGCCCAGTGCCCATGCGGAAAGACAGTACTTTTGGTGTCCAAAATTTTGTTGACGAAGTGCATTTTCCGTATATCTAGCCACAGAACTTCAATCTAGGGAGTCGCGAGCGGCAACTGTCACTCTCAACTTTTGGTTCGAAGACCTTCATCGATTCCTTTCCCTCTTGCTTGTGCTGTGTTTCACTTCGAGGGTTTCTAGTTTCTTCTTTGGTTCTTCAATGGAGGGCTCATCTTCGCACTCTTCCGATGCAAATCCTTCTTCATCTGCCGCTTTGGAGTTCCTCTCCAATCTTCCCTCTCGAAGCCTCTTCTCATCCACCGTCATTTCTTCGAATCCGGTAATATTTTGTGTTTTTGGTCTCTGCAGTGTTTATTAATTGGATAATATGCCTGCCGTATTTTTTTTGGCTTAAATTTCGTGTTTTTTCATCTTAATTAGTGTAACTAACTGATACAATGTTAATAATTGAATGTAGTTCGGAATTTCGATGCTTTTCGTTTTTGATAGGGTGCAGTGCTGATGTTAGTACATTTTTTTACTTAGTATTACAATTGATTTTAGGTATCTTGAAGATGGCATTGGCATTTTGCAAGAATTATTAGGACAGCAGCGTCGTTAGAATACTGTGTTATGTAAAGTGAAAGACTTTAGAATTTAAAGTGTCAAACTTTTTGTATGAATTTTTATAATGGGGGCATCGGGTGCTGTCAATATCTAAAATCAAGTTGTAATAATTACAATTCTTGACTTAAAAATATATTTGTGGGGACTGTGTCTACTGTATATCGAATTCTTGTGTACTATTTGTTTGAGTTTGGCCGTCTAATCTTGTTTGGCAAACTACTCCAGGGTGGGATGCGGGTTTATTTTGTGATCATGATAGCTGTCCACCAGGTTTGCTCGTTCATTCTTTTTGAAGTATTTTGGCATGTTGTTGGCTGTTCTAGCTTGTAATGCATATTGTAACAAATGAAATAGCCTCTCATTTTGAAAAGATAATTTTTTTCCTACTTTAGAAGTGCCACTTAAGCTTGCATAATTGATATTTTGTGATGCATCATGCGGCTCATGAGTTTTCTACACATCTTTCCAGCTCCCATTAGGAACACTATACTTGATCAGGTTCAGATGCTTCTCATTTGCTTATAACATGTCCTGCTCATGAATGTTGCCGTATTATTGAAATATTATCGAGTCCATTATGTCATCTACTATGAGATGGCAGACTTTCATATATGCTTTGTTACCTAGGTCCTTCTATATTGTGGGCATGTCAATAGACAAGGGATCGATCTAATGCTGAACAGTACTCACTATATAGTGAACTTATTTTGTGAAATTGTAGCTTTTTTACATCATACAAAAATTTTCATAGCTTGTGATATCAGGTGTAATTTTTTGGGCAATTTACTTTGAACTTTGAAGATAATAATGAAATGTAATATTGCAATCTTCATAGTATAATTTGCCTTTATTAAACATGCCAACCTTCATTGTTTTATATTTTCTTAAGGTAAAACATATATGCGCTTTTTGCTCAATGTTGATTTCTATGTGCTCCATATTTATTGTGATTATTATTTATCCTACAATCCTCTGGGTAAACTGTCACTATTTATGCTCTTAAACATGGGTTTCATCATATATATGCTAGCTATCTATTCTGTGCATTTCTGCAAAATTTGAATGTTTTCTAGAGTAGATAGATGTTGCTTAGTAAAACTTTTGACTCTGTTGCATATCCAGAGGACCGGTGCATTAAGACGAATCAACAAAACATACTGATTAGATCACTCATGCTGAATAAACACAAAGGTGATTCCAGAACAAAGGAGGGAACTGAGAGCTCAAGGAAGAGGTATCAATCCCACTTTTTATGAAAGTATGATTTTGTAATGATACAATATGATATGATCTATGATATGTAAATGGTAAATAATTAATTAGGTTAGTTAGTAAGGAAGGGGTTGGTAGTTAGTTAGTTGTTGGATAGTTGTTAGTAACCCTTTTAGTTAGTTTGGTGATGGGTCTTGAGATGTTGCTTATATAAGGCATATGACTCTTCATTGTATCTCTATGCTTTATGATGAATGAATAAGAGCATCACTAGATTTCCTCTTCCCAACCCCTCTGTTCTCTCTTCTTTTTCCTCTCCTCTGTTTTGTGCTCTTCCTCTCTATTCTTCTCCTTCCTCCTCTCTTCTCTTCCCCAATCCTCTAATTTCTACAAATAATCTAACAGTGGTATCACAGCAAGTCATCCTTGGCATGCTTCTGTTCAATCTCTGGCAGCCTTGAATCAAGCCTGAGCCATTCTTCTTCCTCGTGGCTCGGACCTGCATTCAAGAACAGTCAAAGAAATTTCATCAAGACATCCAAGAATGGTCAAGAAACTTATTGTGTTGCTTCATCGAGTTTTCATCTCACCAGCTTCAAATTCACGACGCAACACCATTCTGGGTTTGTCATCTCCGGTTGCGTTGCATGATTTTCGTTAGCTTCTTGGTGATCCGACTCTGCTTCTAGGTCACTTGATTTCATCGTCAGATTCTGGGTTCGACTCGCCGCTTTCAAGAACAGTCATCTGATTCGGTCAATTGATTCTAGGTTTCACCTCAAATGCTCGTCGGCTTCGAAAACTTTGCGTTTTGGATCAACGTTCCTAGCATGTTAATCTCTGATTTCGTCAACAGATTCTTTAAGGTTCCCTTGCATCATACAATTGTGGTTTTGAAATCGTTTAACTGATTCTGGACTCTTCACCTCTGATGGCATCAAACGTTTTTGGGTTCTGTTGGGAGTTGGTTTTCTTGGAGTCCGTGAAGTTCCAGTTCTTGTGAATCAACTTTCGACACCAAAACATGTTCTCGCAACTGAGCGTGAGACTTTTGAGCGTTTAACATAATTGGGAAATTGAGGACCCGCAAGGGAGTGTGAGTTCTTGGAGATCTGAACATAGATGGGTACCAGATCTTGATATGGTAGTAAGGTTATTTGGCTAGCTTCTAAAGTTGTAAATTAAAAAAAAAAAAAAAAAGAAGAAGAAGAAGAAGAAGAAAAGAAAAAGAAAGTTGGAAAAAAAAAAATCTTGTTGCTATGGGACTGACGCCGTGTTGAAGGGAAACTAGGAACTCCCCATCAATGTTGTTTTCTTTGAGAAACGACTGACCGGAGAGGGCTACCTACGAAGGGTTCTAATTAAAGGAGTTGACTGGCTAGAGGTTGAGTAAAGCACTAAGTAAAGTATCATGGAGTGGAGCCATTGGAACGTTGGCTCTCATAGAAGATGCATTGTATCTAGTACGGTTTTCTTCAACAATGAGAAAAAGTTTCAAGTTTCAAGTCTATGTTTGTTGATTTTAGGTTTAGTTTTGTGTTTTGTTGTCAATCATCCTTGAGGGCAAGGATGTCTTTGGGAAAGGGGGTATTGATATGCTATGAAGCACAGACACGACAAAGTTTCCGATATCAATGTATCCGATACGCATTTGGGACGAACACGCCGCTGACACTGAAAATCCCGAATCGGAATGGTCAATGAGGCAGGATATGGTTGCCTCTGTCTCTCCCTAAATCACTATTTGTCTCTCCCGACTCGACAGTCGCCTTCGTCTCTCCCTGAGTCCCCCAAATCGACGACGTCATATCTCCCAAATCGACTCGGTGTCGTCGCTGTTCTTTAGTTCTACTTCTTTCTCCCAAATCAACACCGTCGTTGTTCTTTGGTTCTACTTCTTCCTTCTAAATCGATGACGTCATCTCTCCCAAATCGACTGTGAGTGTGTTCTTCGCTCTTCGATTCCTCCTCCCATATATAAATAGTGAAGCTAAAGCTGAGAGTTGAGAGAGATGATGAAAGGTAACTGTGACTACGTCCGTGTTCGCAGCCCTATGATTGAGAGTTGAGAGAGATGATTAAAGCTAGAGGGCGTTGTTTTTTTTTTTTTGGTCAAAGATAGAGGGCGTTTTACTTAATTGTTTTAATTATATTCTTTTGTGGGAAAAGTTGATGAGATGCTAAGAAGTTACTAGCGTCTAGCTTATCATCTGGACGTCTGGTTATTAGCTTATCACAATACACATCCCCTGTTTCACAATACACTACCTAATGATTTTCTTTTTATTATATTTTGTTAATGTGAAATACACTCTTTCTATTAAAAATATTATTTAATACTAAGATGTATCAGAACGTATCAAAATATTAGTATTTTTGAAGTAATGTATTGACGTCTCATATCGATAACGTATTAGAAACGCCGTGTCGGTATCAGTGCTTCATAGATGATATGTAAACTGTAAATAAATAATTAGGTTAGTTAGTTAGTTAGGAAGGGATTGGTAGTTAGTTGTTCGTAACCCATTTAGTTAGTTTGGTAATGGGTCTTGAGATGTTGCCTATATAAGGCATATGACTCTTCATTGTATCTCTATTTGTTATGATGAATGAATAAGAGCATCACCAGATTTTCTCTTCCCAACCCCTCTATTCTCTCTTTCTTTCCTCTTCTCTGTTCTGTTCTTCTCCTTCCTCTCTTCTCTTCCCAAATCCTCTAATTTCTACAAATAATCTAACAATCTATAAACAAGTTTGTCAATAGGAACATCTGCATTTACTCTCTTCTGTGAACATCGTTCGCAATAATTTTGTCCTGCTACATACTCCTTCAGGTCCTAATTATAAGACCTAGTTGGCTTTTTTGGAGAGATTAAGGAAGCTAATTAAATTACTTTAGAGTATTTTTATTTTTATTTTTTTCCTTCAAACTAATTAGTTTAACTAATAAACTGATATATAATCCAAGGATACACAACATATAAAATGATTAAGTAACTTATTTAACTTCCTTAATCTCTCCAAAGAAAGTCAACTAGGTCTTATAATGAGGACCGGAGGTAGTACTATCCTTTGTGTGAACAATTTCTCACATCTTCATAATTTATTGAATGTATTTTTTATCTCAGTCAAGTGATTATGAATGTTGTCTCACCCATCTTTAAACAGGGCCGGTGAGAAGATTATAGATACCAGAGCTTCAGCAAAGAGAATGAATGGTCAAGTGAATTCTAGACAAGGTGAATTCATATGGTCATTGTGTAGTACTCCTCCGGTCCTTAATATAAGACATATTTACCTAATTTGATTAAATTAAGGAAGTTAGTTAAATTAGTTAATATGACATCTATTGTTAAATTAGTTAATATAACTTCTACTGTCTAGAACACCCTACTCATCTACCTTAATTCCCTCTTCTTTTTTATTATTGTTGAGGAAGCATCAATGGGGTAAAAATTAGGAAAAGATTGACAAATATAAAAACTATGTCTGATGTTTGGGACCAAGATTAACTCTCTAAATACATCTTATATTAAGGATGGGAGGAGTATTTTTATTTAGTTTTTGTCTATTTATGTGTTACTATACTTCTCTGTTATATCAATGCACTCTTTTGCTCACCTGTGTTTCTTAATAATTGGAATGAATAATCCTTGTGTTACTATACTTCTCTGTTATATCAATGCACTCTTTTGCTCACCTGTGTTTCTTAATAATTGGAATGAATAATCCTTGTTGTTGTCTATTTACTTGTAAATCCTAGTTCACAAATGAAAATTCAGGTATCAACGACCTGTTGGTTTGTTGTTTCCATATATTCAGATATAATTTAGCTGAGCCTTAAAATTGTATTACTCTGCATATTTTTTTGGTCTGCAGTACATGATAAATAACTTATTATTGTCTCTTTTTTGGCTTTCCAATTTGCAGAGGGATCAAACAGTCAAACTTCTACTAGGGAAAGGGACTTACAGAGTTTGACAGTAGAGAGGCTTCGAGCTCTCTTGAAAGCTAAAGGCCTTCCGCCCAAAGGAAAGAAGGCAAGTATTATGTTACAGAATTGCAATTCTGTATAGAAAGAGAGAGAGGGGAAGAAACCAGAGATAGAGAGGTAAAAGAAGAAGACAGAGAGATCAAGAGAGAAACAGAACTGGGAGAGAGAGAGTCAAAGAGAAATCTATTATTCCATCATCAATCATAATCTGCATTACAATAGGGATTAGGCCCTTATTTATTGGCTAGAGTGACTAAATAACTAAGCTAAGGCTAAACTAACTAACTAACTTTCTAACGGATATATTTCCTAACAACCCCTAACTAACTTACAATATAGTTCAATTCTCAATTCTTGGCTGTTTTTATTTTTCTTAACTGGCATACAGTGATGGCTGGCTAATTTTCAAATTCATAGCCCATTTTATTAGGGAAAATCTCAAGAAAATATCACTTGAACTTCAAAATCCTTAATATGTAATTTAACAATAAAACGAGTTGTCAATTGCTTTACTGTTTTTGTTAATCCTCCCATTACAGTTGTTGTCAACAAAATTTTGATGTTCAAATTGTATTTTTCTGTCAGTTTCCCTTTTACTTATTCTTTTCTTGGCGTTTGTCTTTACTAATATCACAAAAATGAAATCTGTAGGATGAGCTTATTGCACGACTAAGAAATGCTAATGGCTAAGCATTGGGTGGAGGGATAAATTCTCGGCCCTCGAGGACATGTAATGTTGGATAGGTAAGACTATATAGTATCTTAGAATTAGGAGCTAGGAAGCCTTTTTCGTCAAGCATTAGTTATCAGTGCAAACTGGTGATTTTCGTTTCTGTTTTGTGTGGTTAAATATTACTGTATTACTGCATGTTTTCTGCTTAGCGAATGTTTTGAGCTTCTTGACCATTAGATCATCTCGAGAATTTCGTGTATGATAAAAGAAATGTACACAAATCTCAAGGTGATCCAACAGTGAAAAACTTTTTACAACATCATTTAGTTTCACCAAAATGCATATATTCTTGTTTTTATTTAGTCTCTACCTTGAAAATTCAGTCATTTAAACGACAACAAGTAGCCCATTGAGTGCTGTGTTTCTCAAAATTTAGGGAATTAAATTATAACAAGTATTGGTGCAATACGCAAGGAAACTCATATCTCTGTGATTCCTTAATTAGAATATATGAAATCAGCAGTAAGTGTGGGCACTTGTACATGCCTTTTTTAAAATAAAATAATAATAATTGCTCCTCATATTTTTTTCAAGAGCATACAATGTTATGAGAGAAATAATTTCATAAGGATTTTGAAATTCTTTAAATTTAAATTAATATTTTTTTCACTCAAATTCAAATGCTTATAATGAATTACAACACGAAAACATGATACAAACAAATTAGAACCGAATTAGGAATATAAAAAACAAATTAGAAAATAATCATCAATAACTTTTATGTATTAATCAATGGATCCAAACATGGTCCCCCGGTATTTGCTACCAAACTGAATCCCTCTGTATTTATTAATGTTTTTCAGGAAATAAATAATCATTAATAAATTACTTTGGTTGATTAATATGGAGATAAAAAAAAATTAATTATAGAGGACTTTTAAAAAAGAAATTAGCCAATAAGCAGCAATAAATTATATTTATTATTAATGAATCCAAACTAATTACGCTATTATTTATTGTGTTTTTTGGCCAAAAAAATATAATTTAAAATTATGATAAGCACTTGATTTATGGAGATAAAGCTAAATTCAATTAATTACTAATTCATTACTTTTTGTCCCTCTAGAGGTAAAATGGTCCAAATGTTTATCGAGTTGTAGAAACCAATATTTTAAATGAAATAAATCTTTAGGGACTAAAACCAAAATGAAAGCAAACTTGAGGGACAAAGATTATATCAACAAGAAAAAATTTGTTCAACTAGTAGTGACCAGTGTCTGTAATAACATGAAATAATGATACTCTAAAACAACTCTATTATAGTCCCTTTTGCATTGATTGGTTTACAGTGGCACTTGCACTGTAGCATTGGGAATTAATTATTGACCACATTGTATTTCTGGTGGTGTTCCTCCCTCTAACAATTAACGCACTTTCCTCTAATAGCAATAATGGCGTTGCAATTCACATTTAGATATGGCACCACTCACAAAAAATTGCAAATTTTTATTCCAAAAACATGATCAGGTTCTGAACTCGTTATTGAATAAATGCTACTCATCGCCCCGCAATATTAAAATCAAATGCATTACTCAAAAATCAAAATCAAAATTCTATTTCTGGTTGAAAGAAATGAAAGACTAAAATCTCCATCAACATCAGCAAATATAGGAATATATTTTCGCAACAGCTTACCGCCATTATTTGAAAATTCAATTTCAAACAATATAGGAACATTGAAGCCCCAGATTGATTTTCGCTCAAAAAGGCTACCATTATTTGGTGAACCCCTCAAAAAGTTGAATACTTCGAACAATAAATGGAAACATATGCCCCATACATGCAAATCATAAGCAAAAAGTAGACAACAGTTAACAAAACATAACACTACAGGAGAGCTTCTTAAAACAAAAACATCTCATAATACGAAAATAGAACTAGAGATATCTCAAAATTGGAAACTTCTCAGGCATTGGCAGGACCATCCAAATCTACCGAATCCCAGATTCTGCAACAGAAGTTTCGATACAGAATTAGAACCAAATATCAATCATAGGTCATAAATTGCATGGACACGTTCTATATTCAGGAATCTGTCTATATTAAACAAAAAGGCTTTAGAATACTTACATATTTTGTTAAAGGCCACAATGTCACAGCTCTGGACATATTCATTAATTGGCTCGCTCATGAGATGATCCTCAATGAGATTGTCGACAGAAACCAGGTCATCCACAATAGTAAGCATAATTTGCATCTTCTTAATGCCGTACCCAACAGGGGCAAGTTTGGCTGTGGATCGATAATGTTAGTTGCAAACGGCATGGTCCATGATGAATGTAGGTTATCCAAGTAAAGCATAACAGATGATATATTTCTCATACGCAAGAAAAAATTAACTTACAGGCACCCCAATTCAATCCTTCCATCTGAACCCCTCTCACTGCTTCCTCAAGCTTCTTCATGTCTGTCTCATCATCCCAGGGCTTCACATCCAGCAAAACGGATGACTTCCCAGCTGATAATCCAATCAGCAAAGAGTCATTACTCATAAAAATAGGTGTTAGAAGAAAATGTCAGGACCTAGAAGAAGTTAAACTAAAATCAGTAAGAACATACATTCTTTCTTCTTAGAAGATGCCTTCACAGCAGCTGCCCGTTCTTCAGCAGCCTTCTTCTCTTCTTCTGTCTCTTCACCAAACAAATCCACATCATCATCGTCATCATCAGCGGATGTGGCCTGAATAACATAATACAATCAGTCAGTCTATAGAAGGAGTTCTTCAAAAAGAAGAAAAGAAAATGAATATACAACTTCAAATTTTGGAAACAAGTTTCAAATCAAATCATATTTATTCATTTGAGAACCCAGTCAACGAATAAAATTGAAGATGTTCTTGCCTTTGTGTCAGCAGGTGGAGGAGTGGCAATGGTCTCGTCTTCTACAGGAAGAGATCCCTCCACCTTGACTCCAGATCCATCACCAGATACACCTCTACATGTCAAAGATGAAGAATAGATAAAATAAGAAGCGGGACACTAGTGACGTTAACTATCATTCTTAGACATCTTAAAAACGTGCCATGAGCTGTCAGATAATCACATATAAATGACAGAGTAAATGAATTTCATTGATCAGGCATGGGATTAGAACTTACGAGATTCTCAAAAGAGCATCGATGTGCTTGTACCACCGGGAAGCATTCACATACTCAGCCGATGGCGGCTGAGAGAAGGCTGTATATACTGTAATATCGTCCTTTGAAGCTTGATACCTGAAAAGAGAAAGTAAATGGGCGCCGCCTAGAAACAGAGAGAGGGAAGGCATAAAATAGAAGAAGAAAATAATAATAATATAAATAGCGACTTACCCAGTAATATAACTGCGGGTGAGAAGGTATTCGTCAAACTTTTTCAAGCCAGAAGCAGAGTTAACATTAGCCAATGTGACTGCCATTTCTGATGTCTATAATTCCTTTGCTTCTACAATATGCATATAAAGAGCTCCATGAAGCGTTTGATAGAGGTTATACAGAGAGGCGAATTTGAGAGTTTTCTCAAGTACAGGAAACAATTTATAGAAAATAGGGCAAAAAAACAGAACCCATGAGAGATAGCTCACTCACTACTTTCATGATTTATCAGTGATCAGTAAACCAGTAAATAAGAACAAAAATTCGCAGAGATTGCATCTGTAACTAGATCCCAGTAGAAAGTTGGGAAACCCTAAAATGAGACGTTGTGGGAAAAGAGGAACTTCCGGTGAATGGAGGCGGGGATCCCTATGCATAGGGCTGAGCAATCGGTGCTCGGTTTGGTTTTTCAGTGAAAACCGGAAAACCGAAATACTCATATTTTTACCACCGAACTAGCTAAAAAACCGAACCGAATTAACCGAAATATTTCGGTTCGATTTTAAAGATAATTAGGTTTTTGGGCTTTTATTGGGCCTTGCTGTGGGCCTTTTTATTTGGGCTTTTTTCTGTAAAATGGCCACTCCTTTTTTTTTCCCGGTTCAGAGCTTTGGAAACTCATTAGTTACAATAGAATTCATATAAAAATGTCCTCATTTTGTGAAGTCCAGTGTATTACAAGATAAACTGGGATTAAATCCCCCAGTGTAACTTCCTTGTTTCACTATTAATGCAATTCATCAGTAGCAACAAAAAAAAAAGAATTCATATAAAAATAAAAACAATTCCCAGCAAAACTCATCAAGGTCAGAATTATCCTATAGCACAGAATTACAACCAGAATTATCCCAATGCAAAACTCCTATATCAGAATTATATCAGAATTATCCTATAGCACAGCAAACCAAACCTGGGCACATCTTCAAATTATCCTATGTCTACTATATCAAAATTATCCCAATGTCTAATTAGAGTAGGCAATGGGAATTGATTCCCCCGTCTGTAATTTCTGTAGCACAGCAAAACCTGGGCACATCTTCTGATCTGCAAATTATATCAGAATTATCCCAATGCAAAACTCCTCCAACCATGAAGAATTCTCTCCGCTAAGGTCTTACAAAATTGCTGTCAAATGTGGCTGAATTCCTTCAACCCCACAGCACAATAGAAAACAATTCCCAAACAATTCAAAACAGAAATTTTCATAACAGATATCAGTGACTCAGGAACAAATTAAAAGATGCGGATAAAACAAGTCAAAACAGAAATTTTCATAACAGATATCAGTGACTCAGGCGAAGGTTGGACAAACACTGCCCTCCTCTAAATTCATGAGACATTCACTTGGGTACAACAGAGGAAAAAATCAATCAGATAGCTACAAAATTATCACTCACCCGGTAGAGCTTAACGAAAAAATGAGGACCAAGAAAACAAATCGTGAGGGAGATCGAAGTACGAGCATAAATGGAACTTAAAGAAATACGAGCATACCGAGGAAGGCGAAGCAGAGTATGGCAAGATGGAGCTTCGATCGAAGAATTGGAGAAGAGGCAGATCGAAGTTGCAAATCGTGAGGGTCACTGCGAAGTGAGCTGAGATCCTGAGCAGCGAAGGCCGAAGTGAGCCGAGATTCCGAGCGGCGAAGTGAGCTGAGATCCCCGTTTGTGCGACGATACTGGGGAATGGGTAGGGCTGAGCTTCGCCGATTAGGGATTTAGGGTTAGGGATGAGATGTTGTCGAAGAGGTGGGGACTGGGGAGCTGATGTCGAAGAGGCTTCTCAGACGGAGAATCCGCATACACATACACAGCTTGGGTACTTGGGTTGGCCACGGGTAGGGTTTTTCAAAATGATTTGGGTTGGGTGATCTGTTTTGGAGTCTGGACTTGGGCCAAGGCAATGGGTCTGTCTTTTTTTTTTTTTTTGCTAGAACATCTAAAGTATGTAATACGAGGTCGTTTTGCATTTAGTTCTGTTTTTCAGTTAAAACCGAATTAAATATAAAAACACCGAACCGAAACCCAAAACCCGAAATATACCTATTTCATAAACCGAACCGAACCGAAAAACCGAATAGACCGAACACCGAATTATTCGATTCAGTTTTTTGTTTCGGTTTTGATTTGCTTACCCCTAGATGTAGTGTTAGTGTGGGTTTTTTTGTCTTTTCATTTATTCATTCAATCCCAATCAGGGCCCTAAGACCTGTTCTGGGAATGTCATATTATTGAGGCCCTTTTTGGACTTATTTTCGTTAAAAGGATTTCTATAGTGATTTTCCCAATAAAAATATATAAATATGGGGAAAAAAAAAGAGCAAATTTTTCATCAGAAATAAAAAAGAGCACATTGTTTAAATTTTTTGACCGACATAATGTGCGTACAACCTTTTAGTCTCAGTCAATTGATTGCGAAAATAAGAAAATTTTAAGAAAATACTATTTGAATTTTAAAATCTTAAATAAGTGCATTTTATAATAAAATGAGTTGTCAATTGTTTTATTATTCTTATTAATCTCATTACTATTTAGGCATTTCTCTTCTTACAATTGAATAAATAAAGTTAAAGTATATTTTTGGTTCTTTAAGCCTAGACAAGGTTTTATTTGAGTCGGCTAACTTTTAAAAGTATATTTTTAAATTAAAATCATTAAACTGTGAACAAAAAATGCTGAGTCGGCAAATTTAAAATGCTAATACGTTTTTTCAGAAGATTGATTTTTAAATTAAAATATAAAATTAATTGTA
The DNA here is from genome assembly GCA_034222035.1 of Acacia crassicarpa. Classification (NCBI taxonomy): domain Eukaryota; kingdom Viridiplantae; phylum Streptophyta; class Magnoliopsida; order Fabales; family Fabaceae; genus Acacia; species Acacia crassicarpa. Next base: position 29,629,882 of record JAWXYG010000008.1, on the reverse strand, counting down.
TTAGAGAATTAAAATCTAGGCGCATCATCATTTTTTATTTGTCGACTCATCATTTTCCATTAATAATGTTAACGATGCTAACTTATAAGGACTAAAAATACTTTTTTTTAAAGTTAAAAGAATAAAATAGAATATCGTATAAGCTTAAAAGATCAAAATTATGCTTTCACTAATAAATAATTAACATGGAGAAATATATTGTCCCTGCAACCGATAAAAGGCAAACAACTAAAAATGCCGTATTCAATGAGAATTTTAGGAACCTACCTCCATAATTTAAATCAAATAATTGAATTGTTGGAACTACATTGCTTTGTCTTATTTAAAAACATTATCGCCATATTGATCACTACTAATCGATAGAAGGATATAATATACCATTCAATATTCATGTTGTACCACTTTAATTGCAATAGTTTTTTTCACATTGAACATTATGGAGATCAATAGCCCACAAAGGAGTCACTATACATTATTAGTCATCTTTGTGTTTTCATATACAAATGAGGAAGAGTCAAATTTATTCCCAACTGCTTGAAATAGAATTACATAAAAACGAACCAAAATGAACTAAGTTGATTAGGTCTATTGGATTTTATTTTAATCTAAAACTAAAAACATTGAGTGATGACTTGAAAAGTATCAGAAAAATAGTTTCAAAGAAAGAAAGAGAGGAGGTGTAAATTTAACAATAAACAATTTCGTTATGAGTCCCCATAAAAATTATATGTCTTTAGTGCAAAAAGTACATATAAACAATTTATCTTGGAGCAAATATAGCAACGAAAGCTATATAAGTAAATATGTAACCTACTAACAGAAAAGTAAGCTAATACAACCAATATTGCTTGCACAATGAAAAGAGCCACTGTTTATCTCTCTATCAAATCAAATTAACTAAAGTTGGGTGTTGGTACCACCAATCTTCTCTATATTATTTCAATTTTGTAGTGGGAAAATATCATTTAAATCCCATACAGACAATTTTATTTCAATTTACCCTCAAAAGATAATAAAATTTTACTACACCCTATTCGGTTAAAATGAAATTAAGTTTTTCAGTGAAAAGACAATAATACCCTTTATTTGTTCATGAAAGCATTACAAGACAAATATGAGCATCTTTAAAGCAAATACAAATATTTACAAGACAAATACGTGAATGACCAAAAAACTTTAACTCCCTGGTTATACACATGTTTGTCTTGTAAATATTTTTCTTTGTCTTCAAAATGCTAATATTTGTCTCAGAAATGCTCTTATAAAAAAAATAAAATAAGGGTATTATTGTCTTTTTATTGACAAAACTTAATTTCATTTTGACCCTAGAGGGTGCAATAAAATTTCAGAATCTTTTGGAAGTTAATTGAAATAGAATTGTTTGCATGAGGTCTAAGTGATATTTTCCCATTAAAAAATATTAAAATAATAGAGAGAGAAGACTGGTGAGACCCACAATGCAAAAAGCAACAAATTTTATGTTTCCTTAATGGCATTGCGATATTTGCTCCCAAATAAATTGTTCATGTCTACTTTTTACACAGAAAATATATAATTCTTATGGCTGCTCATAGCAAAAGTGTTCAATTATAAGTCTACTTGTGGGGGGAAAAAATTAGTCCTAAGTATAAGTTTTGTTAGAAGTTATTAAAGATCGTTTTTCAATTTTATACTTTTTTTAATCAAACAATTTTACAGTTATCACTCTCATTTGAAAAAGAGAAAAAGTAGGGAGTTGAGAATGATTTATAAAGGGTTAAAAGGCGTTTTTACCCCAAAATTGTTTACCAAGAGGCAATTTTGCTCTATAAGTTTTTTAGGGGGAAATTTTCTCTCAAAAGTATAACACATGTAAATTTTGCCTTGGCCGATTTCCTAGTTAATTTTGATTGTAAGTTAACCAAATATGTTGGGTTGATAGTCTACATGTCATCCACGTCATTTCGTTAAGGTACAAATTTGTGCCAAAAATCCATGTGTCATCTATTTCATCTTTTTTTTTTCTTTTGAAAAAGTTTAGATCTAAGACTTCTTGGGATAACTTGCACTTTAACAACAATGACATAGAGAATATGTTGATTGTCAGTTCAACATATTTAGTTAACTAATCGTCAAAATTAACTCAAATAACGGGTGGGGCAAAATTGCCCCACGGTAATAATTTTCACGGCAAAGATGCTACTTAACCTATTTATAAACGCATACAAAGGTTAAGGGTACACTTGAAAAGTTTTGTCAAATTAAGACGTATTTAATGACTTGAGTATTATTCTTTGTATTTGAGAATTAATTAAAATATGCCTTTTCTTTTCCGCTAAGCATATGCTATTTGATATAATTTTATTCGAGATATTATCAGACACTAAATATGGACATCTCTCCTCATACAGATTCAAACCTTAAATATGAACTAAAATGATGCTAATAGATATGGCCTACTTGAAGGATCGCCCAATGTTCAAGAACGGATGGAACAAAGTTAGGTCGGTCTAACTTATGTTGGATAATTGACCATACCAAAAGATGAAATACAAAGACCACAAAGGAAGAACTTCTTATATAACTTCGGGCAAAAAATAACTTTTTATATAACAACAATGAAATAAATTATTTCAAGAAATTTATATAAAATACTCCTCATCTCCTAAATATAAGAACTAACTGGAGATAGTAATAAAGAGAGAATCACTGTAAGATTTTAAAGAAAGAAGGTAATAAAAAAAAAAGGTTACGATAATAAGTAAATAATATGAACTTATTGTCATTTCCTATACCGAAACTTATTAAGCATCATGTTGCTCTTCTGTCATGAGATTTTATTTATGATTATATTCTTTTATGAACCCCGTAGTGAGAAAAAGGGTCCATGTTCTTAAGCCAGCTTCTTAGCCAGAATGAGTTATCAATATAGATTGAGTTACAAGCTAAAAATTACATTTGAAATTGAAACATCTTATTTGCGACTGAGACTTTTGAATTAACAGATATTTACGGCTTTGTTTCAACAAAAAAAAATTATCAAGAACTTAATTGTCATTAATTTGCTCTTTCGTGACCTAATTGTCATTCTCCCAAGTATTAAAAATACAGTGCTTTTAACAAGTGAGGCCTGTCGAAGCGAACATAACAAACTACCAATCCAAATTGAAAAAAGGGAAAATCTTTTTTTTTTTTGGGGGGGGGGGGTCCTTCAAAATTTCAAGACCCCGAATTAAGTTTGTTTCCTACAATTGATAAAAAATTGACAACAATTGATAAGAAATTCCGAACTCATTTCAATGAGAAATCACTAATATGAGATTTTGCAATTTTAGAGGTTTTTTCCTGGGATTTTCCCATTAAAAAATTCAAAAAGGGGAGGAAAATAGGTTTTTTTTTTTTTTTAGAAAAGCACATGACTATCAGGTTATGCAAGTTGCTAGATCATAAGAGTTCACACCCATCCCCACAGGATCAACATTGTAATTTTTGAATGCAGGATCATATAAAACTGGATTACACAGTACATCTCAACATCTGCTACAAAGTAGAATACTGTATCCTTCAGAATGCTATATATATAACTAACAATGAATTAAGCAAAACAATGAAATTATTGCTGTATGATATACTAAGCTCACTAGCAAAATGTGCTGAAAAATGAAATAAAGTAACAATGCTTTTTCCCTCAGATCAGAAGAAATAAAGCAACAGTTACTTGAACAATCCCACAGGGTTTCCTCCAATTAAAATCAGTAATCTTAGGAGCTAATATCTTGGCAATCTCAGTCTGCAATTCAATCCAATTTGACCGAAGAGAATAGGTAATACACGAAAGAGAAGGAAGAGAGGAACCCAACTGTGCCTGTAGCCAACATGATAGCCAGAACCATGAAGAGAGAGTATCCCAAGTACACAGATGCAGATACAGGGCCACTCAAACTCTTGAGATCAAACACCAGATAGTTTATGGAGTACAAGAAGATGTATATGGCCACCGAGCCAGAAGCAAAGAAGGATTTCCACCACCATCTCCAGTCTTCCACACACAGATGCATGTAGGTTAGAACCAAAGAGACCTCAGCACAGACCACCACTAGAAGAATCAAGACAACGAAGAGGAACCCAAAGACGTAATAGACACGGCCCATCCAAATACTGGACATGATGAAGAAGAGCTCTATAAACAGTGTTCCAAATGGAAGGGTCCCAGCACCAAGGACGAGCAACCATGAAGGGTACTTCTGCGCTGGAATTTCACGAGGAATTTGATTGGTTCGGACTGGATATTCAATGTGCTTGGACCTGGCACCTAAGTACCCCCCAAAAAGGGTGAGGGGAACAGAAATGCAGAACCATAGCAAAATCAGGATGACAAAGAGTGAAAATGGGATGGCTCCTGTGCTGTGGCTTCCCCACAATAGGAAGTTCAAGGTTGTGAGGATCAAGAACGCAATGCCTGGGAAGAAACAAGCCGCCCTCCATGCCACTGAAACCCAGCCCTTCTGATCGCCACAGCCAATTGTTCTCCAAAGGCGGACAGCCACGTATCCAGCTGCAACACCAAGTATCAGGTAGAAAAACAGCATACCAGTTATGAGTGTTCCACGAGAGGCTGGTGACATGAATCCAAGAGCAGCAAACAAGATTGTCACCACAGCCATTCCAAGAATCTGAACCCCATCTCCGACCATTATACATAGTAATGAAGGGTTAGAAGGAGCACGGAATACATCCCCCACAACAAGCTTCCAACCAGATAACTCTTCATTCATCTGCGCTTGAGCCTCCTTGTCAAGCTCCTCATAATGGGTTAGATCGCGACGAACAGTCCTCAGCAAGATCACAAGTACAATGCCAGCAAGGAAAGTGATCACCATAAGAGAATTGAGGATTGAGAACCAATGGACTTTTGATCCCTCCATCTTCAAGTAGGCGTCCCATCTGGATGGCCACTTGATGTCACTCTCCTCAAAAGTGACCTCATAGGTGAAAGCTAGTGGCTGCCCTTGTTTGATCTGCATTCCTACTGTGGCCGGATCACACTTTATAGGTGATGGGTATTTGTCATACATCTTCAAGTTTTTAGCTGAATCAAAATTATGCATAATGCTGCATGGTATCACCTCAAAACCAACCACCATGTATCCAGGCAGTTCTGATCCCCCTTTTCCACCTGTTGGGATCACTTCAGCCGCATCACCTGTTCCCATTACACGAGCCACATTGGGTTCCTCATATTTGTGGACAAGAACATTGAATTTTAGATGGTTAAACAGGTAATATGCATCTTGAATCTTAACACCAACAGGGTACCCTGTCCATCGAAGGAAGTATCCATCTTTCTGAGTAAAGCGAATGGCGGGTAAATTATCAAGGATCAGATTAACCTGATACATCTCATCAATCCTCTCTTTAAGGATCTTGAACTGATCTGCTGACAATGAGTCCAACCGACACAAGAATATCTCCGACTCATTTGTGTACATCTTAAATCGGTAAGGTGAGTTCTCGATCCGATCTCCCATGAGGAGCTCACCGAGATTCTCAGCACTGTCCTTAACACCGCCCGGAGGCTTGCAAAAGGGCAAGCTGTAATAGCTAAACGGCATTTCTGTATCAATTGACGTCAGAGAATTCACCTTCACCGACAACTCATCCCCAACCACATAATTGTGGGGATAACTTCCCGGAAGATAGAACCCATATGCGGATTGAATTATCAAGCAAAATGCTAAAACCCAGAAGCTAAATTGATCAGAGAAAAGCATCTTTGGACGAATCATGGGAGATTTGTATCAGATCTGAAAACCCAGGTACCAAAGGAGTGAAAATTTGTAACAGAAATGCTCCGGCTCCGACTAGATTTTCAGGTCAGAGCGTATGCAGATGCAAAAAAGCATTGAAATTAATACAGAAATGAGAACAGAATCAAATCAAAATACATAGTTAGAGACAGGAAGCAAACAAGAGCGCTATAAGAGAGGCAAGAATTTCACTGACCTCAGACAACGCTCCAGATTCAGAAATTTGAGAGAAGATCTCTGTGAATAATGGGAATGACGCGCGTCAAACGAGATCTTCGAGCTCTGCGAATCTTAAATGGAATAGAACATCGAAGGTGGTGAGGACCGACGCTGCTCATTTATAACGTTGGCTTACTTTGGGAGCATATCGCTGCGGTGATGGCGAAGCGAGTGATGGCTTTTGTGTGAATTGACTATTGTACCCCCGCATATTATGCACATACCGACACTACATTTGTTAATTAATTATAGAAAATTCTTAGATTTCTTAAATTATATGTCTATTTTTAAATTATTATTATTATTTAACCATAAATCCATATAAAAAAATAAAATACATGATCAATATAATAAATGTAAAGAAATTGATACAACTAGTACTCAGAACAATTTTAATGATTCTGTGATTGAATTTTTTGTGTTTGTGTGTGTAATGTGATTGATCAATTTTAATTATTCTACATTAGTACTTTTTACCGCCTTTAAGTATGAGAACTAGTACTTAAGCAAGATAAAAAAGGAAGTACTATACCAGCGCCTTAGTAGCGCAGTAATATGGGACTCAGTATTAACTAGCCTCCCTCCCCCATGTTTAGGGTAGAGCAATGGGCGGGTTGGGTAGCCCATGCCCTAACCCATAGCCCGCCCATTTAATTTTAAATGGGTATGGGTTAACCCATACCCGTACCTCAATCCATTTAAACCCGTGTAAATGGGCTAGCATATAAATGGGTGAGTTTCACTGGGTTTTGGGTAACCCATTTACATTTGACTTGTTTATTTTTTGAAAAAAAAAACATACATAAGCATCAAACACACATCCAAATTCATGACCACTTTCACATATTGCAAGATATTTGAAATCATTTGAATTATTTCGGACGTGGTGTGTTAACTAGAAGATTGATTTAAATAAATAATAATAATTCTTTTTGGAAACAAGAGCTGGACCACATAAATTTAAAGGGGAAAAAAGGTAGAGATGGAGGAACAAATCAATGAGAATTTAATAAAACAACATTTAAATAATACGACCTTGGCTTGCTCTCTTGTCTTGGTTCAGGGGATGATGACGACATCTACAAATGCCGACTCACGAAAATTACAAACTCTGGTTCTCTTGTTTTGGTCAGTCATGACGACTCGCAAGTTGAATAGGTAATATAGAAAGAAAGAGAGTAAGAGTCAATACCTATTAGGATTATAGTAGTTAATAAAATAAAATAAAAACACTTAATGGGCGGGTATGGGCAACCCAAAGGTGTGCCCATAGCCTGCCCATTTAATTCTTAAATGAGCGGGTTTTAACCCAACCCATTATAGGTCTTTTTGGGCGGGCTAAAAGTGGCCCAATTATACCGGGTTATGGGCGGGCTCACTGGGTTATAGGTTTCTTGCTCAGCCCTACCCATGTTTAGGTTCAAACCCTGCCCCCTCTCCTATCATGATGTATTAAAAAAAGAAAAAAAAAGTACTATTAGACATTCATAGTAAATTATTATTAATGAGATCATTTTGGCTAATAAATGATACCCGCACTCCAAATATAAAATGCTAATTGAAGGGTTAATTTTTTCACTCTAAATAAAATAAAATATTTTAGTTCATTTTTAACCTTAAATTATCCCTATTATTACATTTATTAAATGATGGTTTGTATCATTGAGGTATTTTCTAATGCAAATGATTAAATGAAATAAAAAAAAATATGATGTATATGAGAGTAATAAAATGAATAAGATATGTGAAATGATATGAACCTACAATTTACATCAGTTTAATTCATTAAAACAATGTGAAGTGTAAATTTAATATATATATATATATATATATATATATATATATATATATATATATATATATATTATATTTTATATGAATGGCCCAAAAAAGAGACACACACATTATTAGTCACCTTATGTTTTATGTTTTCATGTACAAGTCAAGATAAGTCAATTTCCACAATCACTTGAAATGGAAATACATAAAAATTTATCCAAACTGATCATTTAATTTATATTTGTCTTGAAACGTTGATAGATACTAAACAATGTGAAGGAAAAATTCTTATAAATAATGGATTTAAAATTATTCAGAATTTCATATCTACTATAAAAAAAAATCCATCTAATGATAATCCATGATATGATAAGTGGAGACACCCGCTCTTTATTTTTGCTCACCACTTTCAATTTGTTACTTTTTTTTTAAACACTTCTAGATATATTCATTATTGGGAGCAAAGCTATTACAAACAAAACAAAAGAAAATGCACATGCTGTAGGCCTTATAAATCCGCGACAAGCAACAAACGACAAAGAGCTAATACAAAAGTCAAAAGCAACTACATAACATCTACTGAGGAAAAACCACTGAATTAAAGTATTAACCAGGATCAAAGTTTCTGGGTTGCTCGAAGACCTGTTCCTGATGACACCAGATGCTTTGTCTATCTTGTTCCAGCACTTGAGATAAAGAAGGTAAGGGTATTCCTACCCATCCAACTGGGCACACCTCCTTATTAGTAGATACAGCAAGTAAATCTGCTACTCAGTTCCCCTGACGAGGAGTAAATCGAACTGAAAAACTGGACTCAGCTTTAAGAGCAAAAAGGATATCATCAAGAATGCCGCGAGATTGCCATTCACACAAATCCTGTTGACAATTCTCCACCTGTTGTAAAAGAAGCTAGCTGTCAGTCTCGAACACGACATTTTTGTTTCCCAGATCATGACCAATCATCAAGGCTCTCTTTAATGCTAAGGCTTTAGTCATGAAGGCCGATATGGACTTCACCTTGTCGGCAAAGGTCCACTACACGTGACCCCAATGATTACGACAGACCAATCCAATCGCGACAAAAGAATCACGGAAAGAGCCATCTAGATTGATTTTCAGCATATGCTCATCCAGAGGCACTCATCGCACGGCTTGTTTTATCGGCTTACAAGTATCGGCTTCAGGGCAGGCCAGGTGGCTCACATTCCAGTAGCTAAGCAAGGCGTGGTTCGCCCTTTCAATCAGAACTCTAGGATCTAGTTGCACCCCGTTAAAAACTTGATTGTTTCTTCCCTTCCAGATAAACCATAACAGCCAGCTTATGGAAGCAATATCATAATCAGAGAAGGGGCAAGTCGGGTTCAAAATGGTAATCCACCAGTGTTGGAAGTTCTGTAATTTGCTAAATTCAATTTCTAATATACTAATCTAACATAGCTACTTGTTTTTATCTCTTTGTTCTTCAAAATTAGAAAGGAGGTAGGGACATTGTATTTTCATTAAGGACAATTATATAACGGTTTAATGTTTCTGCTTTTACTGTAGAAATATTTTTTATGTCACTCTCATATAAAAGTGAGTGAGACCCATTAATATGCTCTCTCTCTCTCTCGCCCCTCTTTAATATGAGACCCACTCACTTTTATGTACGTTACTCGCTTTTATGTGAGTGTGGTAAAAAAAAAAAAAATCTGCAGCAAGAAGAGAAACATTAAACTCATTATATAAATATAAAAAGACATTATTTTTTTCTATTACTTTACCATTTAAAATTTGTTTTTTTAAAGGGATAAGGGTCTTAAATGCCATGGAAGTTTTCGCTCAGAAGCACTGGTAAGACGGAAGTTTTTTTTGGATAAAAAATGCCACGGAAGTTTACAAGAAGTATCAATTTTGCCCCGGAAGTATCATTTTTGTCACAGAAGTTTTCGATGAGGAGCAATTTTTGCCCGGAAGTTTTCACTAAGTAGCAATTTTGCCCCAGAAGTTTATAAAACGTAGCAATTTTCCTAGCAATTTTGTCCTTCTGTCCCCAAATATTAAATTTGACTACTAAATCAGTCAAAGACCACACATGTCATGTCTTGAAAAGGTCGAACTTGGAGCCAGAGAAAGAGATCATTTAAATGTTGATCTTAAGGCAGCTAGAATTTGTGAAGCCGAACTGGTCAAAGGGACTGAAAGGTCTGTCACAAAATGCAAATGAAACGCAAAACAAGAAATGAATTGTTCCAAAAATTGGTTCAGTAAAACAAATCAATAGTGATAATATTTACGTTTGTATAAATTGATCATTTGCTTAGATCATAAATGATGCTTCCTTTTGGTTTTGTGATAGTCGATCTTTCAGTCCCTTTGACCAGTTCGGCTTCACAAATTATGGCTGCCTTGAGCTCAACATCTCAATGATCTCCTCCCTTGACTCCAAGTTTGACTTTTTCAAGACATAACATGTGTGGTCTTTGACTGATTTAATAGTCAAATTTAATATTTGGGGACAGAAGGGCAAAATTGCTCCTTAGTGAAAACTTCTAAGGCAAAATTGCTCCTTAGTGAAACCTTCCGGGGCAAAATTGCTCATCAGCGAAAACTTCCGTGACATTTTTTGTCCAAAAAAAACTTTCGTCTTACCGGTGCTCCTGAACGAAAACTTCCATAGCATTTAAGACCTTTATCCCTTTTTCAAAATAATGATTTAAACACATCGGCTTATTTTGGTTGTTTGCAAAAACATGTTGTGAAAAATAACTCCACAAAATTGTTTTAAGAACATGAAAATAAATAATAGAAACAAAATCGAGCGGTAAATTTCTTTCATAGAATTTCTCTTTAATTTCCCCTTATTTAAATCCAAAAAAAAAAACTTAGATATTTCTCACTAACGCAGCATAGTAGATCTGTCAAAAAAATTTAAAAATAAAAATAATAATTATAATGCCGTTGAAAATTCTTTGAGAGACATTTGAAGTCATTGACCAGCGAAAAAGGTTAGGCATTTGTGAAGATTTTGACATGGAAAATAGCACCTTCCCCTTCTAGATGGAGGGATGCCAAACTCTCTGCCAAAAAAAAAATTGAATTTTGATTCTATGATTTTATTTTATTTTACTTTTTTTGACCGAAATTTTTAATTCTAAAAAATTTTAATTTAGTTCAGGAGTTGTTTTTCTTTTGTCAGGTGTTTGCAATATACACCGTTTAACTTTTTTTTTTTTTTTACTATTTATTTTGTATAATCTTCAATCTGTATATGGTGAACTATTTTTGGAACCAGACTTGAGTGGAGATAAAAGAAACCTTAGGTTACATAAAATTAGGCCTAAATAAGAACGCGCGCCGACTTATATGGACCTTAATAATAGTAATAAAGAATGTTTATTGATTTAAATCAATAGTTGGCATTTTTTTTAATACAAATATGTGAAGCCGAATTGAAATCTAAAAGCTAAACATGATAGGTTGCGTTGTTGCTGAGACAGCTAACCGTTGACAAAAAAAAAGGTAGTTGAAATTTGATCCTTAATTTCTATATATATTTATGAGATTTAAACTTCTCATGTTATACGAGAAGAAGAAGATTCCTATACATACATGAAATAGTGGGACCCACATATGTAACAACCCAAAATCCAACACCTAAAACCTTAGCCAAAACACTTAGAATATCTCCCAACATAGACGTTCAACATCTCAAATTCTTAAAATTACATAACTGAGTCAAACCAAAATATGTTTTTGAGTTATCATAAACTCTCAAAATATTTCATAATAAAATACGAAGCGGAAGTTTTGAAGTCATGGCAAATAAAACATCATAACATAGGCTCTAGGAGCACAACTGAGCCTTCAAGGCTCACTCCATATGATCCTTCCCTTGCCCCCTACTAAAACCATCACCTGAAAATTGGTAATATAGAGTGAGATTTGACATCCCAGTAACTACTGAAAGTTTCTACCGTACACAAGCAAATCACATATGACAAAAAGTAAGGGCTGATTACACATATATTTGTATATACCATACTTTCATGCAACATTAATTATCACTATGTCAATGTAAACCGTACAATTATACAATATGCATTATGCAGCCTCCCTTATATCACCGTCCATCCTCAACTGCTGACCGGAGCCATAGGCTAACACATAGTCCAATAGCAACTCATCCATTTGACTGGACTGTCACAAGCTCATCAAAACTTAAGATATACCCGGCCAAAGGTATAGAGCTTAAGTATGGACTATGGCTCCCCTCCTTAAAAGAATACGACTAAGGAGGTGTCCCATACATGTCCCACAGCTCCAATGCAACTCCCGGTCAAAGGAAAAGCATGGAAGAAGGGGCCCTGACAAGTGTCATCCACTGTGCACCGAGTGATGACATACCACGTGGTAAAAGATCTCAACATACAAGTCCCTCCTTACTCCAACCCATCACGTATGCATCCGCCATGCAATACATATATTAAATCACCAATAAGATAATTAAATTTCAAGGTACAATAATTCATGCTTCAATTCATATAAATATCAATTTACAATACATACACATATACATATAATTCAGTCCTTTAATAAAAGATAGTTACTCACAATCACATACAATTCACAAGTATATGGAAGAATATCCAGAGTTACCTGTTACTCCCTAGTATATAGGCAATCACACAAGTGTCACACCAAAGCTCTCAATGAGAGTCTGCAAAGTCGCATATAAATATCTATTAATATATATATATATATTTTCATACTACCCCAGAGTTGCTCTCAAGAAGATCTAAATACTTAAAACTACCCTCCAAAATTGTGACTTAACTTCCAAAAATTATAACTAAAGTTGTAGACTTCCGTTTTAGGTGTTCTTTGGCTAGTTGGAAAGGTCCAGATGTATACTATTTACACTAAAAATTTCAAGATTAAACTCAAATGTTTGTCATTTCAAAATCAAGCTCAAAAATCGCTGTTCACCAAAAGTTGCAGAAAAACGTTTCAGATTTTGGCTAAACTTTGGAAAATCATATCTCCCTCGATTCTTATCGGAATTCGACGAATTACCTATCAAATTAAACCTCTATGTGTCTACTATTCAACTGGAAAATATCACAATTTTATGATTTTGTTTAGTCAGTTCGAAATCCAACGCCATCCACTGACACCAGAAACATACCAGGAATTTTCCCAGATTTTTGACTCAACTTTGAAAAATCATAACTTGAGCTACAGACATCCGTTTTAGGTGAACCAAAACTTATTTTAAATCTTAAGGAGTGTAATTTCTGCTGTAAAAATTTCAGATCAAAACTCAAAGTTTTACTGGGTCCGAAATGCTTCGCCATTTTGCTGCCTCAGAACCCTACCGAAAATTTGCAGATTTTTAGCTTAACTTTGAAAAATTATATCTTGAGCTACAGACCTCCTTTTTGGGTGATTCAAAGCTTGATGTGAAGATGGTTATGTGGACTATATGTCCACAAAATTTCAGCTTTAAATAAGTTCATTTGCCCTAGTTTTCCCCTGCCCGAAGGTCACTGATCCAGCAACACAGTGTATGTTTCCAGAACTCAGATTGCAATGTATTTCGCTTTCCTTTACATTTCAGGAAGTTTCCCTTTTTCTCTTACAGCAAGGCATATGTGATATATATACATATATATATATATATGAATACTAAGTGCAAGGTTGATACCTAACCATACCTATACACCACACCCAAGGTTATTACACGTTGCATGCCAGCTAGGTCTTTGTTTATGCAATCACGTTTCAGCAAATTTTCAGAGTTTTTAACTAGCAAGAACAGCAACCTATTACAGTGATATGCAAATATATATTGGTGCTAAAGGCTTCCCCTTGTTTTCAACCGAAAACTCCTAACACAGAGACAACGAAAACATCTTGGAAACCAAAGCCTACCCACATGCGAGCTCCTTAGTGCAGCAACGTTCTCACTCTCGGTTCTGTGTACAACATTTCTTTTTTCTCTCCCCTTTTTTTTTTAAAAACAATATATAGTGTTAGCTCGTTTCGGTATGCATGACAGGTAGCTTTTAAACTCTAGAATAGTGATATATATATAGCTACAATGACCCCACTCCACTCAAAACACCCACTACGAAATCAAAAAGAAGAGGGACCAAGGTTTTACCTTCAACTCCCAGCTTGCACGATGAGCACCAGCTGGAACCGATGCCCTCTGCTTCACGGTTTGTGTTGCAGAGTGAAGAAGTAACAGCTGAATCCACTTCCTCACCGAACGACTCTCTCTTTCTCTTTTACCCTCACACTCCTATGGCGTCTTCTCTGCTCCTGCTAGTTGGAACAGAGCACACACACACACACCACAAATGTTTTCCTCTCCTTCACTCGCTTCACGGACTCTCTCTCTCGCTGCGTCTCGATTTCTGTCTGAAGCTCAATGCAAGAACGAAACTAGATAACCTTGTTTATATAAAGAATGAGGGGTCCCAGGCTGCAGAATAAACCAACAGTCCGAGGTGAATAAGACGTTGGTGTATGCGCTGGGCTCAAGGTGAGTTTGCGTGTGACTCCCGTTTCTGTGTGTTCGGCGCCGGGACTGCAACACGGTTAATACTGATAACGTGTTTCAGGTTTTTCTGTTATGAATGTTTTTGCTAACCACGCTTCTGCACCTTAGCTGGTTCTTGACCGAATGGGAAGGGGATAGTTAGGGTTAAGTGGGTTCAGTTGGGATTTGCTGATCTGTTTTCCCCATTTTTTTTTCTTTTTCCCTCGCTGCCACATATGTATATATAATATCCATATGCCTACTGATGCGTTTTGACTGATGAAAATTTAAATGGGCTGATGAATTATAAATTGAAGGGAATATATGGGCTTAGGGATATATGGCTTAGAACTGTTTTGTTGTTTTCACGTGTTGAACCAAAAGGATAGGAGGATAAATGGGTTTTAATTGAAATACTAGATAAATACTAGAATTAAATTCTTCATTTTTTTTAATTAATTATTCAAGGCAACCAATTATTGATTCCATAATATTTAGGTCAAAAATTATCCCCTAATTATTTCTTAATTAATAAATCCTACTTGAATTTAGTCTTTCCTAAAATTTTTAAGGACAATAAGCCCTATAATTTGAGTAGTTAATCTTAAATCCTAAAATAAAAATTAGGATGTTACAACATATATATAATCCTAACTATATATATGTGGGTATCACCATTTTATATGTGTGTGATATGAGAAAACACGTCTCCTACAACATAAGAAGTGTTTTTCCCTATATTTATATATGAAATAAACCTAATTGAAATGAATTCATTCTATAGATTTTGCATCTCAAAGAAAATCCATACCGATATGATTGATCCTCTATGTTGTACCAAATGGCCTTCATGGCTCTAGGTGGTTCATATTCAATATTTTCTAAAATTATTATTCTAGTATTTTATAATTTTTTTAAATTTTGTTTGTGTCACAGATTTGCTTGTTATAATTGTGTAGGATAGATTTTAGTAGTTTAAACTATTTATTTAAGTTTAAAATAATATTATGATAAAATATGAAATATGAATCATTTGTTTTTGTAAATCTAAAGGTAGAGATGAAATTCCCAAAAAAAATAAAATGAGACAAAAAATTCTGAGAGAATTCAAACCACTTTAAATGTTGAGGTAACTTTGGGTGTGCATGGCAACCATTCTGTTACCCAGCGCTGTTTCTGAAATGAAACAATTTTTTTTCTGATTCTGTATTTGGGAAGAGTTCTGAGAATCAGAATTATGTTTGTTAACCTATTTTATTTTTACTCCGAAAATCAGAATTACGTTTGGTAACACATTTTTCCTCCTCTTGTCTAGAAGTTAAAAAAATAGTAAGAGAGAAAGATGAAGGATTAATGAGTTATTTTTACCATTTTGTCCTTTTCTTTAATAATTAATATAATTATTATACTTTACAAATAAACTTAAATTTAAATTTCCTAAAAAAAATTATTTATGTAATTTTTATATTCAAAAAATTATTGATGTGGCGATGGCGGTGGTGGCAGTGACGGTGGCGAGGGGCGATGGTGGCGATGGTGACCGGGCGGTGGGGGTGGGGCAGCGGTGGTGTTAGAGGTGGCAACGGCGGTGGTGGTGGTGGGGGTGAACGAGGGTAAATTCTGCTTCGATTAAGGAAAAAATAAATTCTGATTTTTTGCCCTGAAATAGAGAAAGCCAAAATTTTTAGCTTCTTTTTTTTACTCCCCAGCATAAAAAATAAACCGGTTCATCGCGGGAGCAAGAAAAAAAACCGGATTTACCAAACACAATTCCCATCCATTTTTGTTACAGGGCACAGAAATTAGGAAAAAAATCATTCTAGGAGTGTTACCATGCACACCCTTTATCTATTGTGATCCCGTTTAATTTTTAGTTTTTAAAGTTAATTTCAAAAACAATTGTTTCAAACATGTTTTTATATTTCTTAAAAAGATATGATTTTTTGGAACGATCATCCAAACCTAGGCCCAAATTTCTTTGGGAAAAATATAGAGAAAGAACTTTGAAATTGTAAAATCTTAAATCATATTTGTTATTAAGAGTTTATAAAAGAATGATGATAGGTAATTCATAATTTATTTTTTAAGAAATAATCTGATTTGAAATTTTACAATCTTAAAGTTTTTTTTTTCCTGCCTTTTTCCTAATGTCTTTTATGTTTTCTTAAATAAGGATTTTTTTTTTGTTTAAAAAAATCATCCGTGCTTTGAATTTTGAGAAAATATCAATCTTAAAGTTTCTTTTTCTGCCTTTTTCCTAATTTATTTTATGTTTTCTTAAATAAGGAATTTTGTTTTGTTTAAAAAAAATCATCTGTGCTTTGAATTTTGAGAAAATATCAGTGAGCTCCCAGGATAGATAAAAATATTAAAAAAAGTCCCAACCCCAAATCCCCTCATAGGTACTTTTATTTTTTATATTAATTATTGAATTCCTATTACAAAAAGTTTCGTTATCTAAATGGTTTTTTTTTTATCAAAATGACTTTATTTGTTATTAAATTGTCTCTATAAAATTCTCGTTATCAAAATAGTTTCTAATGTTGTCAAAATGATTTTTTAGCAATATGAAAAACTATTTGAATAACAAGACTTTTTAATAAAGAAATTTGGGATTCTGATATTTTTTTGATATTTTTTTTAAATTTATTTTAGGACTTACTGATATTTTCCCTTGAATATTCTTGCTCTTGACTGGGTGTAAATGGTCAAGTTGACACCGCTGTTGCTTTATTGACCAGTGACGCATTGCTTCCAAACCAATAAAAGAAGAGCTAAGGCGTACACCTAACTCATTCATTTTCTTTCCCCTAATACCAATTAGTCTTTGAAAAAGTGGCATTGCCGTAATTTCTAAAATCAAGAGGGATTGAATTTTATTTACACACACATATTTTGGCATATGGAGTCATACTTTTTAAGGAAAAACTTTTAAAATAATACACATAATATTATACTAATAATAATAAACTAAGATATTAATTACCTTCGATAAACTCTAGTTATTGCAGCTTTTTTTTTTCCCCAAGTCATATGAGTACTCACTTTTAAACAGGGGCGGAGCTTGGAGTAAAAATTTGGAGTGGCCATGTAGTGATGGGGGATTTAAGGATTTGGGGGTTCGAGGGCAGCGCTCCCGAAAATATTTTTTAAGAAAAGTTTTAAATGCATTCAAAAAGAAAAGAATATAAAAAAAATTTCATGAAATCAAGTGAATAACCTATCATTTAGAAAAGTAAGACTAAGTGCTGTTAGAAATGTAGCTACATAAATTACTATGAAGGATAGACACTCAATAAGTTCGAGTATGGGTAAAAGCATAGTAAATGATACACTATAAAAATAAATTTCATTAATAAGCTAAAAATTTCAGGTAATTAGAATGAAATACATAAAAAAAAATGACAGGATTAACATCAATCATACAAGAACCCACATAGAACAAAAATTGAATTATAAACCCAAAGATATAAAAAGAGAGGAAAATGTAAAAAATAAAGAAGTTGGGGGGCTTAAATTAAATTTTACATTATATTTTAAAAAATTCTAAACAAACTTTTTTTGGGGGGCATGGCCCCCTTGTCACATAAAAGCTCCGCCCCTGCTTTTAAATATGTTTAATACAAATTATTATTTTTTAATGAAAATAAAAAGTAATAATAGTAATTATTATTAAATTTATTTTTATATCTTAATGTCATTCTCTCTGATTAAAATGCAAGTTATATGCCTTACAAGAAGTATAAATTTATCCTACTGTACATAATATATAAATAGTATGATATATATGTTCATTCTTGTAAATAATAATAATTAATGATTAAATAATTTGATAATATATAGTAAAACGCTGACAAAAAAATCTTATAATAAAATGACACAAAATTTTAAATTTCCGAAGACAAATTTCATATAGTTAATTCATGAAATTGACGACAAGAAATTTTTTTACACATAATTATTTGGAAAATGTTATTTAAAGAATTTAAAACTATAAAAAATTTATCATCAAAATTCAAAATATATAAAGGATTAAGGTGTAAAAATACACATGTGCTTTTCTTCAAGGAGCGCCAGTAGTAAGTGCTTTTTTTAGGTGCAAAAGTAACTATGTGGTTACAAATTAGGTACAAAAATACCGTTTGACCATTAAGTTTGACTTTTTTTGCTGAGTGGACGATGACGTAACATTTCAAGTGTGCAAAAATACACATGTGCTTTGTTAAAAAGAACGTCGAACACCAAATTCTTTTTTTAAAAAAATTTAATAATTTTATTTTAATTACTATTGGGTATTGTTTGGTACTAAAAAGATATTTTGAGAATATTGTCTGGTACAGAAAAAATATTTTATGATCTGAAAAATTATTTTAGAATCTAAAAAAATAAGCTGAAGTATATTTTTAGTACCAGTTAGTACTTTGAAATATTTTTTAGTATCAGTCAGTATCCTTTTAGTACCGTCAATAGCTTGAAATATTTTTTCAAGATTATGAAGTATTTTTTCTGCACCAATCAATATCCTAAAAGTATTTTTTTAGTATCAATCAGTATCTTGAAATATTTTTTTTCCAGTATCAGTCAGTATCCTTTTAGTACTGGTTAATACCTGAAATATTTTTTCAAGATCCTAAAATAATTTTTCAAGATTATGAAGTATTTTTTCTGTACCAGTCAGTATCTTGAAAGTACTTTTTAGTACCTGAAATATTTTTTTTCCGTATCATTTTAGTACCATCAATACCTGAAATATTTTTTCAAGCTCCTAAAATAATTTTTTTAAGATTATGAAATATTTTTTCTGTACCAGTCAGTATCCTAAAAATACTTTTTAGTACTAGTCAGTACCTTGAAATATATTTTTTCAGTATTAGTCTGTATCTTTTTAGTACCGGTCAATACCTGAAATATTTTTTCAAGATTCTAAAATAATTTTTCAAGATTATGAAGTATTTTTTTTGTACGAGTCCGTATCCTAAAATTTCTTTTTAGTACCAGTCAATACCCTGAAATATTTTTTCAGTATCAGTCAGTATCCTTTTAATACTGGTGAATACCTGAAATATTTTTTCAAGAGCATAAAATAATTTTAATTGAAGTAAAATTATTAAATTTTTAAAAAATAATTTGGTGTTGGGCGCTCTTCTTGACAAAGCATATGTGTATTTTTGCACATTTGAAATGCCACGTCATCGTCCAGTTAGCAAAAAAAGTCAAACTTAACGGTCAAAGTCAAACTTAACAGTCAAACGGTATTTTTGCACCTCATTTGTAACCATCGTGCACTTTTACATTAAAAAAAAAAAAGCACTTGCTATTGGGTGCTTATCGAAAAAAGCACATGTGTATTTTTGCATCTTAACTCATTTTTTTAAGCAATATAGGGAATGAAAAAAGCATCTGTAGTAACTTAACATTGAAGATTCTCAATATGTAGTTTAGTCAATTTTAATTTTAAATTTGCATTGAACCTTGAAAGATGCAAATGTGCGATAAAGAAAGATTAACCAAATAATGAATTAAAAATAATAAAAATAAATAAATAAGAAGAGTGTGTGTGAGATTTCTTGAGAGAACGGTTTTTAATGACTTTTTATTTTTGTGGGTGTCCAATAATTTTCATGATTTGAAAACTGACGGGATCATTCGAACTCACATGTTCCTTGCTTTGGATCCACTCCCTTCCTTCATTAAAAAATTCATTTTTTCTTTTATATATATATATATATATATATATATATATATATATATATATATTTTTTTTTTTCCCTCTGTGAAGGGTATAGCTTCCACAATTAATAAATCATTTTCAAACCTGATCGGGAAATTAAATAAAAATATTTTCATACAAATATCCCCCCAAAAAAATTCAAGTATGACAATAAAAAGCTCGATTATCCTATTCTAAAAGGTGAGTTTCCCATGATGCCCAAAGTAGATCCCTTATTTAGTTATTATATTTAAGATAGGTGGAAGTACATACTTTAACTACATAGTGTGTGTATATTTCCTAAGTAATTACTGGCAACACTTATTAATCATTATATTTTAA
Organism: Acacia crassicarpa; assembly: GCA_034222035.1. Taxonomy (NCBI): domain Eukaryota; kingdom Viridiplantae; phylum Streptophyta; class Magnoliopsida; order Fabales; family Fabaceae; genus Acacia; species Acacia crassicarpa. The sequence continues at coordinate 29,609,520 of JAWXYG010000008.1, read as the reverse complement.
ATTAAATAATTAATTGGTATTTTATATATGCATATATATCATTCTATCAAGCCAACTGTTCAAGATACTATTGAGTACTAAATGTGATATTTGTAGGGATTTAGTTAGTACTTCCTCCTGTCATCCTAATCCTAAATATAAGATCTCATTCATAGTGCAGTCTATGGGGTTTACCAAGGTCAAGGCATCAAATTCGCTAGAGCCATGTTATGCCTTCGACCTAAAAAAGAACTTACAGAGGGGCTCACCAACCTACCCTCAGGTTCAAAAAATGCTCACAAAGGTACCTTTCAATCGTCCATCAATAAGGTCGGTGAAATTTAAACTCACAACCTTATAATTATGAGCTATCATTTTTACTAACTAGATCAACCTTTATTGCATATATTCTAATATTCATATCTTTCCCTGTCAAAATAATTATCATTATGGGTTTCTGGCCCAACAAAGTTAGGAGAATTAAAATAATAAACTGGATTCAGGCCCAAAAAGGGTTATAATACCTTAACATACAAAGTTAAGGTATTAGAATATCTTTGTTGGGTTTCTGGCCCAACAAAGTTAGGAGAATTAAAATAATAAACTGGATTCAGGCCCAAAAAGGGTTATAATACCTTAACATACAACAACAACGAGAAATGTCCAGACTTTAAAAAAAAAAAAAAAAAGTCCAGACTCCAGATGGAGAGTGTTAAAAAAAAAAAATGGAAAAAGAAATATCGAAGAGAGATAATGTATTCTCTCGATCCTTCTTGCCAGGTGGGCGAAGCAGAAGAAGGTCCGTGCACTTTCAAAAGCTTCTCGAAAAATCCATAATGGATATCTCCTGAAACTACTACATCACTCCCTCAAATCATTTTAAATACCCATCATATCCTTTCATGGCTCAACCAAGCAGCGATCAGAACTAGTAATCTCTCATAGTCTCATCCATTCACTTTCCATCGTTCTCTGAACTTTCGATCAAAATGTCGATCATCCCAAGCTTCTTTGGTGGCCGACGAAGCAGCGTCTTCGATCCTTTCGCTCTTGATCTTTGGGATCCATTCAAAGATCTCTCCCCTTCCGAAAATTCTGCTTTCATGAACGCTAGGGTGGACTGGAAGGAGACACCGGAAGCACACGTGTTGAAGGCGGATCTTCCAGGGCTGAAGAAGGAGGAGGTGAAGGTGGAGATTGAAGACGACAGGGTGCTTCAGATCAGCGGAGAGAGGAATGTTGAGAAAGAAGACAAGAACGAGAAATTGCACCGCGTTGAGCGTAGCAGTGGCAAATTCTTGCGGAGATTCAGGTTGCCAGAGAACGCGAAGATGGATCAGGTGAAGGCTTCCATGGAAAATGGGGTTCTCACTGTCACTGTTCCCAAGGAAGAGGTTAAGAAACCTGAGGTTAAGGCCATAGAGATCTCTGGTTGAGAAGAATGAATTACAATCTCTGCGTGATGGGCTTGTTGTATTCTGAAGGTTCGTTTGTTAAATATGGTGCTGTCTGTAAAATAATGCGTGCTATTTTCTGGTAATAATCAAGTTGGGATGGTAAAGAAAGGTCGATAACGTTGTGTAGTCCTGTCAATTTACTTGTTTTGATGAGTGTTGTTTTGTTCGAGTGAAAAAAAAAGAGTGTTGGTTTGGAATAAAATATTGTTTATTTCCCTTTTTTGTTTTATTCTTGGCAATTAATTTGATCTTCCTGTTCTTTCATCTCGCTGGGCACACGTCAACTTTTTAATTTTACTACGCGAATTACAATTATGATCTAACATTATGGATTGAATCCTCTCTATGTTAGTAATGAAGAGCTATCTTTGCTGCTGCATTAGAAAAGGGGTTATGGGGGTATTTTTGTCGGAAAATGGAACAATTTTATTTTGATTGTTATCATAGTTAATTTTGATTCGACGAATTATATTGAGTTAGTAGTTCACATGTCGTCATGTTATTTTTGTTAAAGTAGATATTTGCTTTGAAAGTTCATATGTGATCTACTTTCATATTTTTTCGAAGTGAGATTTAAAATTTTCAAGACAAACAAAAATGACGTAGATAAAATAATATTTAATTAGAAGGACCAAATAAACTTAAAAGTACTAAATTACTCTTCAAATTCTTAATTACTTCCCAAACATAGAAAACAAAGAATAAAGCGTCTTCTTCCCTTCTTCTGTGAATATCAAGGTGAGACCATTTGGAAATCCAATATCGGAAATTAAAAACGGCCATATTTGGTAATAGTGTATGCATAGAAGCAAGCCCAACAATCAAAGGAGAGAGAAGATACCAAGGTGAGACTATTTGGAAATCCAATATTGGAAGTTATGTTGTTTTATTTGGTTTCATATTTTATGATGTATTTTAGATCATTAATATTAATTTATGTAATTTGGCCTATTTTTGACCTATTTAAAGTAAGTCTGTTTTCGGCCTGTTTAAAGTAAGCTTGTTTTGCGATGAAGATTGTGGCATGTTAGCCTACTTAAGAAGTTATTTTTAGAAAATAGGCTTCCTTAATAGGCATGTAGCTTATACAGGCCAGGCTTAAGCTGAAAAGAAGGGCCTCTAATAGGCTATAGGCCGGGTTTAAGCCACTTTGTAGTTTAACAAGTCTAGCCTGTTAAGGGTAAAGCCTGACCTATTTCCACTTCTATCAATGTCACATAGTGGTAATAGAATTAAATTGGTCACCGATTCATCCCATCAACATTCACCACACAGTTTCAACATACGTCTGAAGTCATCGACTTTACGCCAAGCGGTTTAGATACAACTAAATCATACAATAATCTATGAGCATGAATTCCTAGCATTCTAGCACAATTATTGGCAATAAAGGAATGACAAGCACCCGAATCAAACAATGCTTGAAATAGATTACTATTGAGAGATATTGTACCTTGGATCATTTCAGGAGATTTTCTGGCCTGTTCATTTGTTAGAGTAAAAACCTTGCCTGGGTTCTGTGGCCTTCTCTCTGCAACATTCTGTAGACACTCTTTGCTGTAATGCCCCGGCTTATGGCAAGTGAAACAAACTTGTTTCCTATCGCAGTTGACTCCCGAGTGATTGTTCTCACATTTAGTGCAACCTTGAGAATCCGGCAATCTTGGATAAGCTGGCCACTGCCCTGATTGAAATAGCCTTTTATTTTCCCCCATGGGGCCTGGACCACTGAGCTTTCCTTTTGTGCGAAGAATTCCCGCGGCTAAAACCCCCATGAGCTAGATTGTTATTGTTTTGAGAGATATGCAACTCTTTCAAGTTGCATTCAATAGTTTGGTAGGCTTCCACAGCTTGATTCAATTCTTGAAATTCCTGGGACACCAATTTTTCCCTCACTTCATACTTTAACCCTCGTATCAGCATATTGGCACTCCATTTCTCATCATTGTAATATTTCAGGTGTGAGGAGTACCATGACAGACTGATGAATCAAGCAAAGTAATAATCAAACAATTCATCATGGCCTTGTCATATTTTCAGTAATTTTGACTCCTTGGCCACTTGTATTGATGGGGGAAAGTATTATTCATTGAACTTTTCGAGAAATTTTTCCCAGGTGATGGGGACATACCATGTTCGTAGAGCTGTGGTTATACTCCTCCAGTACTGGTCAGCATCTCCTTCTAATTTATAGATTGCTAGTTGGGCTTTCTTGTCCTTTGGGCACTCCATGACTTAAAAAATCTTGTCTAGCCTCATCAGCCAATCTTTTTTTGAATCAGTCTTGCCACGAAAAGCTAGTGGCTTAAGTTTGCAGAATTGAATGATCCAGTACTGTGCTGATTTAGCTGCTCTGACTGGCTGGGGTGACATACTATTGACCTTTCATCCTAAAGAGGTGTTTTTGATCTAAATGACCTCTCAGTTTGATCTTCTTGCTCAGCTTCAACTTGACCAGTATTAGCTTGCCGATCAGCTCCTGCCTGTTGCCCCTCAACTTGCCTTTCAGTTCTCCTTTCCAGCATATATGCATGGAGTTCATTGATATACTCCCCATTCTTTTATAGCATTCTTGGGCAAGTGTATCTATTTTGTGTAGGTATCAAAGTCCTCTATCTCTGCCTCGACCACTACCTCGTTCACATATTGGTGGATTTTGTTCTTGCTGGTCTAGTGGTTGTACTGGGGGTGTTGATCAGGTATACGTCTTAGACTGGTTGCCCTCATTCTTGCCATTTTTAATTTGATTGACTAATGCAAATCAAAGAAAATAGTAATGAAATATCGGGGAAAGGCATGGTCATGTAAACAAACATATATATTGCATCATAACACATATATATCACATAGTCATATTTTTACTACCTATGATCTATGACCATCAACTATATCCTTCATCCCCTTTCGTTTAATTGATATTTCATACCTTCCTAGGGACTTTGGGAAGTTTGACAACAGATTGATTACCTCCTATGGTTTCATTTAGCTAATACTAGTTTAGGGTCATCCCATTTATAGGGTGTGTCAGCCACTTCAGTGGTCTAGATATGGTTGCCTACTAGTATCCTCATGTAGTTGAGGAATGCTTCAAAGTCCCTAATAAGATCCCTTTCCTAGATCTCATTGATTATGTGAATCCAGAAGCTTGAGTAAGGGAAGAAGGCCATGGTAGTGTGCACCAGAGTGGCGGACCCTGGATTTTAGGTTTGTGGGTGCACAATTAGTGGTCCCGAAAATTTTTTTTAAGGAAATTTTTAAACACATTAAAAAAAAAGAATATAAACAATAAAAGAAAAGAAAACTTCAACTTAACATAGAAAAATAATAATCAAGAGTTAACTAACCTTTACATCAGAACGATTACAAAATATAAGCTAGCTCATCTTAATGCTTCCTCTATTGAAAGCTATAAGATTGTATCTTTTTTCATAGAGGAACACTAAGCAACTGAAGCTATGATTTCAAATTCCAAAGCAATTAAACAATTCACATTCTACGTCAATTTAGTAAGTAATCAGCAAGTAATCCAAAATAAGATAAATTAACATCCAAAGGATGAAAAGATAGTATTTGTAATCAATAAATTATGGATAAGTAAACTAAATGAAAGACGTCTATTTATATTTGTTTGCTTCTCCTTCTCTCAATGAAATGCGTTGCTCAACCGGCAGACTGCTTCCTCTTTGGGTACAACGCACCCTTATGTCGCTGGTTTGAAGCCTAGCAGGCGAGGTTTTTGTGCAGCATGCACCTGGAGGAATCAAACACGGGACACTATGACCACCAACTTTGTAGACTTATAACCAAGTAGGCCACCTTGACAAGTTGATATAGAATTCCTTCAAAAAATATATATATTATTAGAATTTTAGTGTCTGTACTTACCCACACTGGCCCTAGTGTGGGTCCGCCGCTGGTGTGCACCTATGTCTCTGTGGTAAACTCCAATCTATCCACCACCTTGGTTTGCATATTGCGTCCTGACCTTCTCTAGATGAATTAGGGCCCATTTGGATGAGCTTTTTTGAGAAAAAAGCACTTTTTTAATGCAAAAAAATGATTTTTTTAATTAATTTATGTATTAAGATGATATTTTTTTAAAAAAAGTAAAAGCCACAAAAAAAAGCTAAAGTGCTCCTTTTTTTTAAAAGCTCCAATTTGGAGCTTAAAAAAAATAAACACTTTAAAAAAAGCACTTTTTTTAAAAGCCCATCTAAATGGGCCTTTAATCATATGCTCCCTTTTTTGTCATTTCTTTCCTCTTCTCAATGTTTTTTTTTTAACCGGCATTACTAGTAGTGCAGTGGTATTGGGAGTAGTCTCCCCACCCTCTTATACTGGGTTCGATCCCCCCCATCCCCTATCGCCTATGTATCAAAAAAAAATATTTTTTTTTTCAAGAGAGAAATTAAGACAGAAAATAAATTACAACCGGGAATTAAATCCCAGCATATCTTGAAGAATCAAATCTCGCATTGACTTTGGACAATTATCCAAAAAAGCAGATGACGAAATGGCCTCTTTAGCAAGAAAATCAGCCACCTTGTTACTCACCCTTGGGATAAAAACAACTAGTACCTCCCAATCTTTCCTTATCATTCTCCAAATCTGCCAAAAAATAAGATCTCCTTCTGATTCGGACCGTTCATCGTCTTCTCAATGTGTTCTGGACGTGAGTTGCAAGAAGGATATTTGATAAATATTAGAAAGTAATGGGTTCTGGACGTGAGTTGCAAGAAGGATACTCGATAAATAGAAAGTAATGGGTTGGTTTAGATGAAGGAGTTATGGGCCATGAGTGTATGGGCCGAAATGAATCAGAATAAGGAATGGGTTGTTGGAGAAAATAAGGAGTGTTGTATGTACGGTATATGTATTGTGGAACTACCCAAAAAAAAAAAAAAAAAGTCCTACTTGATCCTAATTTTTATATTACAAGGAAAATAATTCCCTAATTTTTCAATAATCGACTTCATAATTATTTTAGGCCAATTTTCATAATTTAATTTCCCCTTCACTATTCCAATTTTCGAATCCTGCAATTTGGGATGTTACATGGTATTCTTAAGAGGGATTGAAGGATTTACAATTTTGTAAAGGGTCGAGTTTGAGATACAAAACTATATTAGCTTTGAAATTATACTATGCTTGTAATTGCAAGTGCCCAAATTGTGTAAACTTGCAAGATTTAGTGAAACACTCTAGTGTGATACTTAAGGACTAGACATATGATGAGTGGTTACGTTGAATTGATGAATAGATAGAAATCCCGTGTTCATTCTCTCCTTCATCATCTTTTTACTTGACTGTTGAAGAATCATTTTTAAAGTGTCATGGTTTTCCACTTGGTCACAGTTTTTTATTGAATCATTGATCTTTCAAGTGTTTAAAACATTTTAATTGTCATCCAATTCATTCTCCTCTTAGGTGTCAACCATACCAAATTAAAGAGAAGCAGGCTTCTATATCTTTAGTACTTAATGAGGCCAAAGCTCATCTGATATCAAACCAAACAAGATTTGAGGTATGTAGCCCAGTTGCTACATGATCGAATCTTGTTTATCTGTGATCAAAGTAATAATCCTCTAAAAAGCATTTTTAATAGAATATAGAAGCTCAGTTTTCGTCAATGCCGAGCATACTTGGAAGGGAAGAGGATTCTCTCCCCATCATATTTCTCATTTTCTCTCATGAGCTCATCTGGACCATTGATTGAGAATGTGAGAAAAAAGTGAAAGTGGTATTGTGATTGATTGGATGGATATGATTTAGAGATGATGAGGAATAATGAGAAAGAGATAATGAGAGAAACCCAACCCACTTGGAAGTCTTGCTCCTATTGTTCTAAGCGCGCCTTGGCTGTTGTCGATTATGTCCTCCTTACGCTACCATGCTTTGCTTGAGTTCTTGTACAGGAAGAAAGGAATTATTTCTTTCTTGTTGGCAACGATTTCAGTTCCTCATTAGTGTGAGCCCCTAAGGGAAGCCCTAAAGTATTCGAAGTCATGGAGGGAGGAAATAGGCTTTGGGGTCTAGAACCATAGCCTCGGCGTTTAATTTAATTAAGTGAAGAAAAGGAATGTGGATTCGGTTGGAGAACCTTTGCCGTAGCCGATGAGTATGGCCATTTCCTTTTACTAATGCAACTAGTTGGCCTTAGGGGAATCAATCCTCCAAGAGTCCCGCAGGTAACCTCGTAATGGAGGCTACATATCCCATGTTTTGTTAGCCTCAAGGGACTCCATTTCAGCCCTCATGACCAATACACATTCAAGATTTTGAATTGCCTCAGCATAGCTATTTGGTTCAGTAATTGAGTCAATTGAGCATAAAAAGAAAATATGATCAACCGATAATCCTTTGACCAGATAGGATATAAACATTTACTTGAGCTAGCATGCAACAAATTACATACATTTCCTTTGACCAAATAGAGGGCCACTCTTCTTTTGTTGTTTTAGATGAAGATGAGGGTTGAGGGTCAGTCCCATTGTCATTCATGGCAGCATAACAATTATTCAGGTAAGCACATTTATCAGCAGCATTTGTCACATCAGAATCAAGTAAATCAGACGAAAACATGTTCCTAAGGTCCTTGTTTGATCATAATCTATCTTGGTCAGTGATCTATTTGAAGGGGAATTTTCTCTCCATAAAACTAACATGTCTACTCACAAATACTACCTCTGGTCCTAATTATAAAAGCTTGTTGACTTTCTTTGGAGAGATTAAGGAAGCTAAATAAGTTACTTAATCATTTTATATGTTAAATATTCTTATATTATATATTAGTTTATTAATCAAACTAATAAGTTTGAAGAAAAAAAATAAAAATAAAAAAACTTTAAAGTAATTTAATTAGCTTCCTTAATCTCTCCAAAAAAAGACAACTAACTTTTATAATTAGGCCCGGAGGGAGTATATTCTTATGATCTGATTCAAATCAAACAACAGAAAACCCTTTTGACTATCAAGAAAACTTAAGAATATATAGGGAATAGTTCTAGACTTCAATTTATCATTCCCTTTGAGGTCGGTGGCATAAGCCAATGACTCAAACACTTTCAATTTTTCTAAATGTAGTTCACTACTATACACAGCCATTCGAACACATACACTCACCCTAATACTCACTTACCTAATCTTTTCTATCCTTAGATTTGGCTCTAATAATGAACTTTCCTACAAAAAAAAAACCATTCGATAATCTCAAAGAGGTGAAGAATACAAGATTACTTTAATTTAAGTAGTAACATTATAGTTAACGATTTAACGTGGTTCATTAATTAATTAATTTCAATCCTCTCGGGGTGATTGGCCTTGCTAAAACACTTTTAATTTAAGCTCTATGCGCAAGGGCGTATACAACAACGACTAGACTTTTTTGGAGTTTAAATGAAACGGCTATTGTTTTTTAATTTGCCCAGCAGAAACGTCTATTGTTAGTGACTTTGGAATGATACAGCTAAATATAAATTTATATATTTAACTTAATAAAACGTATATATGTAATATCTAAATTTTTTTGGGAAATTTTATATCTAAATTGAAGCTGATTTATAGATGTGTTAAAAGTCTTTCTTAATTTATATATATAAAAAAAAGTCTTTCTTAATTCACATTGAATTTAATATAATGTATTATTTATAATTGTTACGGATCTATATCAGGCCCAATAGCAGAACGGCCCAATAGTAGATGTGATGCATATCAGAATCTATCTAATATAAAGGAGGCGGATCCAAACTCACCTATAATCAAGGAATATCTTTAGATATGATACAACAGTTAGGATGCTCGGGTCAAAGATTACGTGAGGCCGACGATATCCGACCTAAGGTATACTCTATAAATACAGAGGTCAAATCCTAAGGTACATACGTTCTAAACCCTGAACTATTTACATATGGCTACACAGTGTACATACATAACTCCCTTTGACGCCTCGTTTGTGTACATTGACTCCACACTCTTCTGGATATCTACCTCATAGATATTCAAGCAGGGCTTATTGATCCAATATCAAAATACTAGCCTACCAGGCTAGACATCTGTATTCCACCCCAGAACAATAACTTTTGAATAAAGTGATCTGTTATAAATTATACTCCTATCTTACATTAATTCTTGGTTTATTGGTTTATTTCAGTCGCAAAAATGATTCTTGTAAATTTGAACCAATATGAACATGGAAAAAATTATATAACTTATTTGCTTATATTCATAAGTTCTCATTCCTAACTAAATCATCATGAGATATATATATATAGGGATAAGTTATTCTACTTACTCCTATTTTACCTACCTCTGCCTACCCCCTTCAAAACCGTTAGATTATGAGATCATCCAACGACAAAAATTTGAACCATAAAACCCTATTGTTTTCCCCTTTCCCCCTCTCTCCCACGGCCAGATTAGAATGAGCAAACAAAGAACTTCCGAACTCATATGAACTGCTGCGTGAGATTGATTAGAAGGCAACGAACAGAATTGAAACTCTAATATTGGTGCGAATTTGTGTGGGTTTTCCTCTATTTGTCTTCTCCTTCCGAATCGAGGGCCTCTCTCAATTTTCTCTTCGGTATGATCTATATCTGTGTTGCCCTTTTACTCCTGGTTATTCCGATGCATGTGCGTTAGGGTCAGAAGTGGATGACAACGATACTGCCGAGCATATGAATTATTCCCATCGTGACAATGTTTGGTGTTGTATGTCTCTGTCTGTCGGACATTTTATACACTTACGCCATATTCTTAGGGTTTATGACCTTTGCTTCCATGTGATGTTACATTATATTTATCCTCGCTATTGCCTCTCTTTTTTTCAAAGTCGTCTTCATTTTTTTAAAAAAATTGGAGTTAAATGTTTGTCTGAACATATGGATATTAATAACCATATGAATAGATGAATTTGATATTGCCCTCTGGAAACTGGCCGCCCAAGGCTGCAATCAGAAACAACACCTATCAACAATGAGTGAAAACAGAGTATTCAAGCATGAAAACAAAGACAGAGCATTGACCTTTAATGACGATAGCATGTCAGACAACACATGCGAGAAAGATTCAATCTCTTTTCTCCCCTCTTTGCTTGTGGTCTTGAGTCTAAATGCTTGTGCAACAAGCTCATCAATCTGCCATTCAATTCATTAATTCATGAATATATTTTCCAGCACTTCTGAAAATTATTATTGAAATAAAATAAGAGGCAAAATCCTTAGCGCAGATTTTAGAGCCTTGAAACCACAAAATCAACGAACAAATCTAGGAAGAAGCACCATCTGGTTGGACAAACAGAAGATTTTAGATAAGAAACTAAGCCAGCTAGTCGATTTCAGATTCAAGTGGCTGTGGTAATATTAGTCTAATAAACTTAGAAGTAGTCAGCTTGGAAGAAAAAGAATCCGAAAATCAAAGAAGAAGAAGAAGACTATCTGACTATGTCTCTATGAACGAAAATTCCAACTAGGAATATGCTTAAGTTCACTTCTCAGTTAAAAAGTTATAGAAAATAATGGAAGCTAGAAGAGAGCTAACCATATGAATAGATGAATCAATATCAAGAATAGACTTGTTTTAAACTACCGTGACAAACATCTCCGAATTTGATCAAACTTATAGTTCTTAGGTTTTCTTCTTACCTTAGAAATTTGGGTGACATCTGCAATTTTAAAAGAGCTTTCACTCTTTCCAGATATAGGCATGTCCATAAGCTTAGCCATTGTAGCCAGAGGGCCACATTCATCAGAATGCCCTGAGCCACTACAAGCAGAAGCATTCTGCTGATCTGGCTGTTTCAATTTATCAAAGCATTCTGCTCTGTTTAGTGTTCATAGGGTTACTTGTTAGCTCTCTTTTGGGTTGTGTTCTTGATTTTTTTTAATTTCAAATATAATTCTTTGCTATTCTTGTTTTATTTTCATTTCAACTCCTTTCTATAATTTACTGATATGGAATTTTAAGTATCTTATGTAACACAGATCAGAATTTTAATTGGGTAATATGAGCTTGATAAGGAAGAGGAGTGTAATTTGGTCACAGAAAAATGTACTGTTTGCCAAACAAAATTATTGTGAGCAACACATTCGTTATCAATCTCTTGGAAATAGAGTTCAAGTTTTGGGGCCTTTAGCATTTTAGCAACACATTGGTTATCAATCTCTTCCTTGTTACATAAAATTTGCTGAGTTAATTTTTTTTTCCCCCAAATGGATGATACAGGGAGTAATTTTACACAACTTGAGGATATTGACATTCAGTACTTGAATTCTCAACTCGAAGAGTCTTCTATGATGAACTTGAAGGATCTCAACATGTCCCAGACGAAAGGCCGAAAAAGGATTCGTAGCGGAATTGAAGAAGCGTCAAAGCAAACCAATATTTGCGAACATTACAAAAAATGAGGACATAATAAGCGCACCTGCAAAGAAATTAATATGCATTGATTATAGATTTTTTTTTTTGTGTGGATTATAATACAGTTTAAATCAAAGGGTAGATTATAATACCGTTCCACTTTTTTTTTGTGGATTAAGTTTTTGTGTTATGGTTTCTGTTATTTATTTATAGATTTTTTGTCCCCCTTTTTACACTTCCGAGACAAAAATACACTCGCTTTTATGAATTTGCATCTCAACTCAAAATTGTGGTTGGCCAATTATTTTTTGAATTTTATGTTGGAAATTGTGGGGTGTTCAGATCAACATGTTTTTAGCAATATTGCACTTTTCCAAGATTGCTCGCTCTATTTAGGAATTATCCAACCACACTAGAGGGACTCAACAATTTGAGCAACTTATGCTTCTAACTTGTTCAGATTTTCTTTTGGTCTGATTCACTAGTGATGCACGAGTTTTTTTGTTTCACATCACCCTTTACAATTTCATTCTATAATGAAATTTCACCATTTCCTGAAAAAAAAGAAAAAAAAAACAGTTTTGGTTTTTAAAATTTTGAATCCTTGAAAGTGATTTTCTCCCTGCATTTGATACTTTTCCAACCAATATTTCAGAATGTTTAGTTCAGAAGACTAATTGCAGGAACAAGATTAATAAAACAAACTAAGTGACAAACCATAATTAGAGAGATAGATATATAGATCATAACTTATTGTCACTTTCCCACTGGCAACAACAACACACAAGCAATGTTCCAGCTCATATTGAAACTGACTGTTCTGACACCAAAAGAAAGGAAAAGGAAGAAAAAGAAAAGGGAAAAAAGGGTAAAAGAAATATGAAAATGATTCTTGAATGCTAATAAACATAGTTGGCTCTAGATGATCTTGACGTCTATTGACACTTGCATTGTTGGGAGCTCTTTCTTGTGACTTTTGGGTGGCTCCATTTAAAGCTGAACATGCCCTGGTTTCTGTTGGTCCTCCAAGTATCTGGACTTTGTGAACCAAGTAACAATAACAATAACAATAACAACAATAATAGTATCTTATCTCCTCAAGAATCTGAATTGTTGTTTGAACCCTTATGTCTAACACAACGCTGTTACCTTGTGAATTGTGAATCGAAACATAGAGAGGAAATATATGACAGTAAAATTTCAATGATGTATGTGGTTGTGTCGAGTGGAAGAGACTTGATATACCTGAGAGGATTTGAACATGGTGAATGGAGAAAGGGAAAAAAAATCACTAAAAAAGTTGTCCTTAAGGCCATTACGCAAAGGAACACAATAACAGATTTCCAACAAACTGCAAAACAAAATTATACCAATTTGGAATTCATCAAAAAGTGGTTTTTATTTTATCATATGTTGCATGGAAACACACTAGAGTATCAGACTTTAGTTAGTAGTAGAATTCATCATCACCTGGTGGAGAGCAAACATTGCCCAGAATTCCCCATTGAAGTCGCCAATCACTGCTCCCTCATGCAAGTTGTGAGCTCTGGCTTGACTACGTGCAGCTAAAGTAAGATATGTTCCCTGTCAAGTCATATTAAAGCTAGTAAAGATGTCTAAAACTCCAGGAAGGGTTCAAGGTGCTTTTGATTCTTGACAAGTTAACGTTACTTGTACCTCTGCAACCCATATAATTGAAGCACAAAATCCAAGATACAAAGAGGCTGGAATCATCGTATACCTAAAAGAAGAATGTATCAGCAGTAAAGAACTCAAAGAATTAGTTAATGTGTTTTCAGCATATGGTCTTAAAGTCCAGCAAAACTGAAGCTCAGATAGAAAAGAGCCAATATCAGCAGATATTAATAACATAAATAATGGAATACAAAAAAGAAATCCACAAATATCAGAAAACAACTAGTAGAAGAGGCATCAGTGAGTGAACTCTTGAGAATTTTCATGGGTATGATAAGTTCAAATAGCCACCAATGTTTCTTTCTTTCATTCAACCAAACTAGCTAAAACGTTAATTGTTAATTTGGGGGCATATATTGTACAGGAATACATTAACTGTCAATTCTTACCAAAAATAACTATTAATTTCAACAAATTATACGAGGGTCTCCCAAAACTCAGACTTAGCTGCACCCTACAACTAGTGAATGTTGTTTATCCCAAACTTCGCCTTGCTGTTTACTCAAACTTATAGATATTTACTCGTGATTGTAATTCCACTTCAAAATAAATGATAGGCGAATCATAATATAAGAACAGAATGGATTGTAATTACCAATTTGGCTTCAAGTTCGCATCTACATACAACACATAACCAGATGTCCCAAGAATTAAAGCGTTCTTCGACCCGAGCTTCCGAACCACTAAAGAAGCAAAACAGAATAGGCACCGAAAAGTATAGAATATATAGAAGCAAAATCAAACCGTCTGCAAAAAAATTTACAAAGTCAAGTTAGTTTGAAACATTATAATAAAGATAAAGAAGGAGAGACAGAATGCGATACCGGCGCTGCAAGAAGTAGGCGGATCCTTCTGCAAATCCTTGAGTTCCTTCAAGATCCGCTTCGATGCCATGGTGAAACCTAATGAAGAGACCGGATTATCTCAGATCAAAACAAAAACACACACAACGCGCACGCATAGGGTTTTATTGCTTCAAGATCCTTGTTTGCTCGTTCTAATTTGGCGAAAACAACTGAGGAGTCTGCGAAGCCGTGGGAGAGAGGGGGAAAGGGGAAAAGAATAGGGTTTTATGGTTCAAATCTCTATCGTTCCATAATCTAATGGTTTTGAAGGGGTAGATAGAGATAAGTAAAATAGGAATAGGTAGAATAAGTTCAAATAGCCACCAATGTTTCTCTATGTGAGTTTTTGTTATTAGAAAAAATCTATGTACCGACATTTGATAAGAATATATAAGAGACCTGGACTAAATGAATTTAAGCCAGTAACCTAAGTTATTATGTCCAATTAATTTCCTTTTTTTGCCAGAATTAATTATTCAACTCTCTCTTTCTCTATATAACTTTTTATTACTTCAAAGTAAAAAGTAAAGAAAACAGAGATTCTTAAACTATTTACTTTATCATTTATATGCGATGTTTATAGAGAGTTCTGGCAAAAAAGGAAAAAAGGGAGAGACTATTGTTTATCCTTAATATAAGCCACTTTACTAAATTTATACATAAATATATAATACTAGTCATAGTTCATTATTCTTTGAGGTGTTCTCGGTCATTCTTTCCTATGAAATACAGATCAAGTTGAAAAAAGTTATTAAAGTTTAAGATAAAATTAATAAGATTTAACATTTTTATTGATCGCGGTAAAGCATATTAGAAGTACCATATAAATAAGAATAGATATACCATATTTTCATATTCCCCCAAATAAAAAGAGAAAAAAAGGAAAAAAATAAGAGAAAATTTCAAAAAAAAATACCTTCAAGATTTGAAAAATATCAAATTATTGTTTCTAACTAAAATGAGTTGTAAATTTTTAATTAGGTATAGTTAATACTCAATATATTATAGGAAAAAAATTAATTTAGAATTTTAATATTTTGAAGGTATTTTTTTAAAATTTTCCCTGAAAACATACAACACTGTTTTTGGGGCTATTCACTTTTTCAGGCGATTAGTTCAAATGATACATTTCATAGGCTTGACCGAAAACATGGGATCAGCATAAATAAACACCAAGAGCTCATTTGACTTGAAATCTAATTTGAATGGTTCATAATTAAAATTTTAACCATCAGAAAGGGTTCTAAATTATGCTTAGAAGTTAACCAATGTTTAGAATAGGAGGACATGCTTCTTGGTACTTCCTCTGGTTATTTATAAGAGTTGATAACCAAATTATGCGGTTTAAGAAAATAGTTAAAATTAGTTAAAAATAATAAGTATGTTTAAAATAAACTTTTTTTAAAATATGCCCTTATTTAATTAATGTAATACATAATTAATGGGAGAGAGATAAAATTGAAAAAAATTCATTAAATGTTTGGACAACTCTTATTAGACCATCATAAAAAAAAAAAACTAAGATAATTCAGATTTTGAACCTTTATAAAAAACACTAAAGGGAGGAGTATTTATAAGATAGAAAGTGTTTTAGTTTTATTTATAGGTTATGTCATTAAATTTTTCATATGAATATATAGTTTTACTCTCTATCAATTCTTTTATAAAGTTTGTTTTTATTGGTTTCTATACTTACAAGTCACTAATAATTTAGTTTAAGGTTTATTATGGCTTTAGTGAAAGACTCTTTCTATCCTAATTATAAGCTTCAAATAACCAATTTACGCTTATTAATAAAACATTTGAAATTAGTTAAAAGTAATAAATATTTTTTAAAAAATATATTAATAAATATATTACTTAAAGTTGTAAAAAACACAATAAATGCTTTGATAAATCAAAATAAAACTAATATTTTACAACCTACCGTTTATAAATTTAAAGCGTAGTAAGACGGAGGAGTATTTTAGAGGTGATTTATAAATACTCCGTACAAAAAGAGTATACTATACAGTATAGTACGAGGATGCACGTGGGGATTGAAACGCGCCTCACTCCATACCGTGATGCACGCGGGGATTGAATCGCGTCTCATTCCACGTGTCAATACAGAGGCGAGAGAAAAGTCTAAGGACGTTACGCCCGAGAGGCACTACACCCGCACAAGCCGTTTAACCTTCAATTTCAACAACCTCCCCTCTCCTTTATTTAACCTCTCCCTCTTCTTCCTCCTTCATAAACCACCTGGTCCCACCCTCTTCAATCTCCTCGCCCGCCGGTGTGCATGTGATTCACCACACACACCATTATCATCTTCTTCTTTCAATTCTGCGGCTCAGGTGTGTGTGTGTGTGTGAATCACTCCCAATATGGCCGCCGCCGACGGGTTTTTCCGAGGAGCATTATATGAAGGATGTATTTCAGGGCACAATAACGACGTGCAGCGGCGGCCCTACCACAAGAACTGTGGCTGCGCCATTCATAATAAGCCATCGTCGCCGTCGTCACCTAATAATAAAGCAACAGCGTGTACCCACATGAGGGGGAAGAGCAAAAATGTGTCGTATCCATTAAGGAGGGCTTGGAGTGAGAGTTGCTTGGTCTTGGTTGCTTATTCTAATAATTCCTCTCCTTCTTCTTCTCCGGCCGCCACCACTGCCACAACGCTAGGGGGTAACTGTAGGCCTCATCGTCATCAAATGGGATTGATAGATCTCGAAGAGGAAGATTAATTAATCGAACAATTCTTACTTTCTTGTTTTGTATCCGGACACATATATATAACCATGCATACGTATTAATTCCAATAACTGTGGGCATGCATAATGGACGTGTATATATGTGTGTGCGTGCTTTAATTTTGTTCGAGCGAGGTTTGAACTAAACAAGTTCTTTGATAGAAGAACGACTACGTACTCTTAAGTAATCCATCTCTCTCATTTTTGTGATTCGTTATTGTTCCATGTTGTAATAATATACCAAAGGTGGTTCGCTCGCTAGCTTGGTTCATGACGTTTCGTACCCAAGAGCTTCATTGACAAATGCATCTATAAGCCTTTTTTTTTTTAAAAAAAAACTTTGGTCCAATGAAAAATTTCATTGGTAGATACTCGTTTCGTGGTATTTATAAGTAGGGAGAGAATTTTAAGGCACAACTAATGAGGTTTAATTATGGTTTTTTTGTTTTTAAATAGGCATGAAACATGTTGAAAAAAACTTATAATAAGGCAAGAGTATACATATATACTCAGGTACAATATTTATACATACTCCTCCAAGAATTGTTTGTTTATTCTATTTATAAAACACCTCATTTAAATATTTATATGAATGTATATACCATTCATTTATTATTATTGTGTTGATTTTATTCTCATGTGTTATAAACATCGGACGTACGTGATTTATGCTAAGACCGGAGGAGTATACAGTGGCGGAGTCACGTAGGGGCACGTGACCTCACGTGCAGCATAAAAATTGGAGTTTTGTTTTTTTAATTGGATGAAAAAAAGGCAACAGACCTAATCTCATCTCTCTCCCGTCTGCACTTGCTTCGTCCAGCTCTCTTCCTTCCTCCAAGGCTCCAACTCCCCTTGTTCCTTCCTCCAACTCCGGCAATTTCGAACCAGATCGAGTGACGACCGTTTGCGGTTTGTCTCTCCTTTTCTACTTCGATTATACCGATTTTCCTAGATCTGTGTCTCTCCTTTTCTGTTTCTCTATGGAAGAAAAGAGTGTGATTTTAGTACATTGGGTTTATGAGTTATGGAACAGCCAAACAGGGGTGAGATTATTGAAGCAACGGATCCAAATTTAGGAACAGAGTATATAGCAGAGGAGGTGGAATTAGATTGACATTAGGGCTTTTGTGTTCAAATTTCCAACTACGGCGGAACTGACACTTGAGGAGCAGGAATTGAGGAGAGTAGGAATGGAGGTTAGAGATAGGATTAGAGTGCCTAAAGCAAAGGTAAGAGATTTTGTGCATTGGAGCTTTGTTGGAGATAATTCCATTTCTGTACATTTTTACCTCTAAAGTGGAAACCTTGTCATTTTCAATTTCCAATGTGCCTTTTCTAGTTTTTAAGTGTTCTCGTCTGGATGTTGTTTGTGCTTTCAATGATATGAATATATGGAAAGTGAATGTACTGTTGTCTTTTGAGCAATATGTGGGCACTAATCTCAGTTCTGGCATGTCTCACTTATCTTCCATGTATTTTTTTTATTTGATGATCTTTGATACGGTTATTGCAATGTATATATAATTAAAAGCATGACAATAAACTATGAAGCACAAACGAATGACCCTGATTGTGGCTAACAACTTTTCTATGTGAGATACAACGTCAATTTTTGAGTTGTTGATTGATTTCTGATTATATTTTGTGTTGCTGATAATTAATCTGCTGCTGTTTTATCTTAAAGAATGCAGACATCAAATAGTTTTAAGATGTGATTTCTTCAGTACATCATGGGCTCCAAGCCTCCAACAGTAGATATAATTTCTTTCTTTCATGGTGCCTTACTTGGTTTGTTGGCTTGAACTCTTTAAAGCATAAAACACTTAATTTTCACTTCATCGCATTCTAAATTGTTGACTGCTTGAAATATCTTTGTACTGGCAGCAATTTTATATATAGCTGATACTTCATTAGATTTTTCATTGATATTTGCATCCTTTGTCATTGACATTTTAGGTTGCTGAGTTTGCTAACGGTGTTGATACATTTGCTAGTGAAACCAAAGGAACTGTCCTAATTCATTCAGCTGAGCAGGTGTAAGTCTACTAATTTTATTTATTATCTTCCTTTATCTTTTCTGTACCTTACAATTCTATTAGTCACTTGAAAATTGAATGTAGATACCTTTTGATTTATGTATAATGCACTAGTTGGAGTAGTTTATTCTGTGAATCTGGTTTCACTGTTGTTTAATGAGGAGGTACTGATAGTTACATTAGATGACATTGAAAGAGCAGTTGGTGATGATGGTTTGAATACTTATAAGGTAATTTCCAAGGCTATACACTTCCATAATAGTTCTGCTGTGATTTTGGGAATGAATTATCTTTAACGAAAATAAGACTCGCTTGGGGTCTGTTTCCAGGATTAACCATTTGAATTTTATTGATTTGTATGCCTGCTATATTATTCTGTCTAAATTGATTTCCTTGAAAATACTTTTCAATTGAACCCCATTTTTGGTCCTAAACTTTACAAAGGAGTGGGTTGCCTTTTATCCTTCTTAAAACAAAAATTTAGGGGGCAGTACCCCCGAACTCCTGAATCCCAATACTAATTGTGCACCCATAAACTTCAATTCCTGGCTCCGCCATTGGGAGTATATATATGGTGATGCTAGATAGTAAAAATTTGAGTTTGTTAGTTCAGTTATCGCAACCTCTTATCGTTAACTTACTTTTCTATGTAGATTTTTCTTTTGGAAGTCAATGATAATATATGTTAATATAAAATGTACTATTTTTGATCCTAAATGTAGAAGTAGAGATGTCAAAATGGGCTGGACCCTACGGGCCAACCCATTTAGCCCCATGTTTGACCCCCTTTTTTAGCCCTCATATGATGGGGGTTGTTTTTGGCCCTAGCCCAAAATAATCCCCACTCCTTTGGGTTATGATAGGGCCAGCCCCATGGGCCACCAACGAAAACATAATTTTTGACTAAATCCAGCATTAAGAAATCAGAAGCTCGCCCTCTCCTTCCCCACTGAGTCGACCGCGTGTTCTACCTAATCAGTAAAAATGCTTGATGAATGTAGGCGCAACAGAGCATTGAGCACCTTGTGAGGGAATGGCTGCCTTGGCGGGCACCTCCAAACCCCTCCCTTGTAAACTCCATAACTTCACTCCTTCAAACCCTAAATCCCCATAACTCTAACATCATTTCCCAACCCCTTAATCAATTCGCTTCTCATCTCAATCCAGACTTGGTCATCCAAGTAATCAAGAGCCAGAAAAACCCCTTCCACGCTCTCTTCTTCTTCAATTGGGCTTCCAATCCTCAACCTAACCCTAACAACTACTTCCATACTCGCTCTTGTTACGTCACCATTACTGACATTTTACTTTCTCACTCCCTTTTCAGCATGGCTTTCTCCCTTCTTCACCACTCTCACAGAGTCTCTGACTTCATCATCGCCAGATTCATCAAAGCTTTAGGTGATCGGGGCGATATTAGGGGTGCCATTCATTGGTTCCACTACGTTAAATCATTTGAAAGAGGCCGTTGTTTGTCCTCTTATAATTCGATTTTAGGTGTGCTGGTGAGAGAAAATCAAGTCGATTTGACCAAGGCTTTCTACGATCAGCTTGTGAAGGAAGGTGTGGTGATTCCCGATGTTTATTCTTACACCACGATGATCAGAGGCTTCTGTAAAATGGGTATGGTGGTGCATGCCAGGAAGGTGTTCGATGAAATGAAGTGCGACCCCAACTTGGTCACTTACAACACCGTGATTGTAATAAAGGTGACATGGAGAGTGCCAAGAGGATTCTACTGGATTAGATTGGTGAAATTTATTTTTTCTTTCAATATTTGTGGATGCTATTTGGTAATTTGTTTGAACAGAGTTGAGAATGATATTTGTTAATCTTCTAGAATTATATTTCCATATTTGAATATGAATGAATAGATGTGTTGTAGATATAAAATGTTTTTTGGCCCGCGGGCCGACCCTAACCCTTAGGGCTCAATTATTTTTTGGCCCGTGTAGGCTACTTAAGATGTGGGCTTTTTGGCCCTGTGGGCTTTTTGACCCTAGCCCGTGCGGGTTAGGGCCTAACGGGCTGGGGTGGCCCGTTTTGACAACTCTATGTAGAAGATAATTGATAGAGTTATTTTAGTCCCAAATGTAAAGAGAGCTTTTATCGATAGGAATATTAATTAAAGGGGATATTCTTTAAAAAAATTAAACTAACGCACATTTATGTAACGGGAGGGAGATCATAATATAAACATGTTAATTGGTACGGTGCTTTTGAGAAAAACACTACAATGCCAAACTTTTACACGTAGATTTCTAGATTTCCTTTTTCTTTTTTGTATTCCACCCAGTTCATTGGAACTTTTGGTTCTGACTAATCTAAATTTCAGCTCACATTGCACCTACAATCATAGGGAAAGAGCTTCCAATACTTTTTTTTTCCTCGCGCCTTCAACTAAGGACATGTAGATTTTTAGATTTTTTTTCTTTTGGTAAAAGAAAGGCTCAAAGCCTTATATTAAATGATAAATAGTATAGGGGGATTAAGTCCCATACAATCTTGTAAAAACAATTGCCTCAAATTATGAGGATAAACACTAGAAATAGAGGAATTTGAAATGCCTTCCTTAGCCATAGCATCCGCCAACACATTCTGTGATCTGCACATATACTGCAAATTCACCTCCGACTTCCTATTCAATAAATCTCTGATTTGTATAAAGACTGAACTGCTTGTATTGTCATTTCTTCCAAGCAAAAGCTTCTCCATCGTCATCTTTGAATTTGAATTAAGCACAACCTGCCTATATCCTTCATCCCAAGCCAATCTCAAGCCCATTAATATAGCCCACTCCTTAGCCCCTTCCACTTCGGCCAGCCTTAGCGACTGACTGAAACCCAACAGCCATTCCCCTCTATGGTTTCTTAAAACCCCTCCACATCTCGCCTTCGTATTCAATTTAGCCACAGCTCCATCAACACTAACGTTAATCCAACTGATAGGAGGGGGGATCCATGACCTTACAAGTGCTGATCATCGCACCATTCCCCTCTATGGTTTCTTAAAACCCCTCCACATCTCGCCTTCGTATTCAATCTAGCCACAGCTCCATCAACACTAACGTTAATCCAACCAATAGGAGGGGGGATCCATGACCTTACATCAGTGCTGATCATCGCATTACTAGCAATTAGATCATCAATTGTTGGATAGGAGAAGAATGAGGCCAACAAACTCCTAATTACCAAAACAAGAAATAGAGGTTTATGGAAATTTTCTTGAAAAATAACTTTGTTCCTCCAAATCCAAAGTAACCATACAGAGACTCCCTATAACTGACTCCAAACACCCAAAGAAAAAAGTCCTACCTCCTCAGTCAAGTTTAGCTCCATCCAATCAGTTAGGGACAGAGAGAAAAAATTAGAGACATACCTCTACTTAATCAAGCCTAGCTACATGTTCGTTGCATAAATGCAATCACGAAGTATATGCATCAGGTCCTCCACTCCTTGTAGACAATGAGAGCACATAGGGGAGATAGTCGACCATCTACTCCTCAGGGCATTTGTTGGCAATCTATTATTGTAAGCAAGCCAGAGGAAAATTCTGATTTTCTCAGCTCCTTTCTAAGACCATATGTCTTTATAGGTCCTACTGAAGATGTGCGGATTTGGTTTTTCAATCATGAAATAGGCACTCTTCAGAGTGAAAAGGCCATGTGAGGTTCCCCCCCCCCCCCCCCCATGCCATGATATCTTCTCCTACTTCTACTCTAGGTAACAATATAGCAATTAAGCTCTGGATAATCTCATTCCTTACTATGCCAGCAAGCTAAGGAAAATCCCAACCTAGGTAGCAATATAGCAATTAAGCTCTGGATAATCTCATTACTTACTATGCTAGTAGGGGTGGGAATAGGCCAGACCCCTATCAGGCGGCCTACAACCTGGCCTATTTAGGGCCTGGTCAGGCTTGGCCTATTTGTTAAAAAGGCCAAGCCAAGGCCTATTTAAAGGCCTAAATATGTAAATAAGCTAGGCCTATTTTGTTAAGGCCTGACTTGTAGGCCTTTAGGCTTGGCCTGTTTAAATTTTAAATAAATATAATTATATTTATATCATATAAATAAGATAATATTTATTGTTTTTCATTCTTATATTATAATTTCAAAATATATTTATATAAGTTATGATAGGCTTAAAGTATACAAAGCCTATTTATGGCCTCTAAGGCCTGTAATATGAGGCCTTTTTAAAGGCTTAGTTGGAAGTAAGCCTTTAAAAAGGCTTCAAGCTCGACCAGGCCTTATGAAGGCTCAGGCCTGAGCTTAGAAAAAAGCTTGAATTCAGGCTCAGGCCTTATGCCCCTATTGCAGGCTCAAGCCTATTTAGCCAAAACCTGGTCTAGCTTGGCCTATTTCCATGCCTATATGCCAGCAAGCTGAGGAAAATCCCAAGCTCCAAATTGGACCCAATCGACTACCTTGCTAAGCTTCTCCTCTGTACTCAAAGGTCTATTACACAAGTCTCTTATCTTCCTATCGTGCCCTAGCTAACAATCCAAAAAGAATAGTGCATATTGCCCATTTCGGATCTGCCACTTGGTCCCTTCTTCAATGATGTCTTGCTACTTACACAGGAACTTCCAAAAAACCGAGTCAGAATTTCTAGCTTCTAATAAGGAATGATCACTCCTATACATGTATTTCTTCTGGAGGACATCGGCCCACAAGCCCGTAGCTCCCTGAACTAGATTCCATGCTGTCTTGGCACCAAAGGCACGATTCATCAAAGCCAGCTTCTTCAGCCCCAATCCTCCATAATGCTTAGGTTCTAAGATTTTACTCCATGCCACTGGGTGAAAACCTCTTCCATTATCAATTTTCCCCCATATAAAGTTTCTTTGGAGACGCTCTATTTCTTCGCACACATTAATCGGGATTTGAGTAACTTGCATTGGATAGATTGGAATTGCTCCTACCACTGCTTTGGCAAGAGTAATTCTTCCAGCCGTTGTCAAACAATCCAAAAAGAATAGTGTATATTGCCCATTTCGGATCTGCCACTTGGTCTCCCTTCTTCAATGATGTCTTGCTGCTTACACAGGAACTTCCAAAAAACTAAGTCAAAATTTCTAGCTTCCAATAAGGAATTATCACTCCTATACATATATTTCTTCTGGAGGACATCGACCCATAAGCCCGTAGCTCCTTGAACTAGATTCCACGCTATCTTGGCACCAAAGGCACGGTTCATTGAAGCCAGCTTCTTCAACCCCAATCCTCCATAATGCTTAGGTTCTGAAATTTTACTCCATCCCACTGGGTGAAAACCTCTTCCACTATCAATTTTCCCCTATATAAAGTTTCTTTGGAGATGCTCTATATAAATTTATCATGGGCCATCCACATGGCCTCAAACCTGAATGGTTTATGCCCATCAAATCTAATAGGCGAACCCAATTCCACAAGAATCGGATTGTGAGTAGAAAAGGCTGTACGAGGAAGAAGCCTCACCATACATCTGGTCGAAGATGATAGCAACGGATGATTAGGAAAAGCCCTGCCTAGCTCATATAGCTGTACTTGATACCCCCTAGTACAAGGCCCCTTCCAAGTATATTTAGGTCCAGACGCCTGAAGATCAATTAAACCACAATTATCAAGTCTGTTTCAGAACCATGACATTCTTCGAACATTACAGGGTGCACCCCCAAATTGCTTTGACTTGGCCAAAATGTCGTTGAAGTCCCCACAAACCAACCATATATGGCGACAAAATATCGTTTGATAAAACCTTTAATTTATGCCATAGAGTCGAACGGAGATTCGAGTGGGGGAGAGCGTAAACAAATGTACAAAGAAAAGTAGGCGTACTTGAAGACGAAACATTCATGTGAAAAAACTATCGATCCTCCTCCAAAACTAAAACTGAGATCGCCGTACTATTCTAGAGTGCCACTAATCCTCCTGAATTGCCAACGCTGAGAATCATTTTGATCTGATCGAACCTAGACGCAGGAGGTGATGTAGGAGGTGACTCCTCAGAGATGCGAGTATCAGCCAGGATCAAAAGATTGGGTTTAGGCCCACAAAAGAGGCTCTAGAACCATTGATAGGTCCAAGTCTCCAGAGGTGTCAATAATGAGATTCCTTTTACCCACATAGACTCCCATACTCTCCTCATCCGGATTATTTGCGTCAAGAGGCCCACACTCAGATTTTTAGATATATATATATATATATATATATATAAATTTTAGGAAAGGGGTTGGGTTCACCCATATTTAAGGGCATGGCGAAATCTCCCTTCCTCCTAAGTGATACTGATGTTGGGTAAGACAAGCCATTTATTACCCTCAGGTGTTTACTTATACATCTAGAAGTTAGGATGCCTCCCACAACGCCTTGACCAACTCTAGGATCGAACTTTCTCCCTTAAGTAAGAGTGTCCGACCCCTTTACCAGTTAAGTCCAACATATTTTTAGATTTATTTGCACGGGTTAGGAAATTCGGTGGCTGAAACATGTTAGAGCATAAAAATCAAGTCCATTAATCAAGCCCATTTATCAAGGCTCAAGTCCATTAGTACTATTCTAAAATAGTCTCCTAAGGCTCCGTCTATAGTCTGATTTCTCTGCCTCTGCGCATGTCGCAGTGTCGCACCCATGGTAGTGAAAACGTAGATTTTACCTGAAAACGGAAGGAGAATGAAAAATCTTAAAATGTAAAATTGTAACGTAGTAAAATCGTAAAAAAATCGTAAAAACTTAAAAGCGTTTGGAAAATTAGTAAAATCGTTTTAATGGAAAAAATCGTAAAAACGTAAAACGTAAAATCGCAGTGATAAATCGAATTTTTAACTACCATGGTCGCACCATACACTCGTGTGATTCTTTGCCTGTAGATACACAGTTGTAACACCTTTTTTTTTTTTTTTTGTGTGGATATAAAGTAATACACTTTTGTTAATGTAATGGGTTTATCAATTAGGGTTCAGTCTTCCATTAAGTTAACAGGCTGTAAACTCGTTTTAGAAGTAAAGGCTTGTAATTTTTTTTTTTTTGGGTTTAAAAAGGTAACAGTTGTCAATTTTTTTTAACTCTTAATATTACTTTTATTAAAGATTTAAGGTAACATCGCTACGTTTTAAAACTTTTAGGGTGACATTAAGCTTGAAAATACTTTCAGAGCATTATTATTTTTTAATAAAAACTTTCAGGACGGATTTACTACTTAACTATACATGGTTTTGAGGGAAAAGTACCAATATAGGAACTTTTTACCAAAATTGTATCTAATTAGATAGTTGGGAAAAGTTTTACCAAACTAATACAGTCAAAAATGTTATTTAACTGACGCCACTAGTGGCATCACGACTCTTGATACCATTGAGCAGTGGTGTCAGGCTGACGCCACTGAGCAGAGTGGCGTCAACAATCTATGCTGACATTGTCATTCTATTTAAAAAAAAAAATAATATTGAGTAGGGTCTCAAACTGAGACACCACTTAAATATTGAGTGGCTGACATACCACTCAATTTGAGTGGCATGTCATTCCATTAAAAAAAATAATAATAAATAATAATAATAATAATAAATGATAAAAAAGTGGAATAATTTAAAGCTCTACTTCATTTAATTTGGAATTAAAAGAAAGAAAGCATGAGGCTTAGATAACTCACTAAGAATGCCTTTTCAAAGATTACGCGGTACAATTTGGTTATAACAACAGATTTCAAAATGGGGGATCTATATATTTGTTATACACCAAATATTTGTATAACAACAGTATTGATTTTGGGATCTGTATAAAAAAGTGTAAGAATAGTATTTGGTTTAGGGTTTAGGGTTATATGCGGTACACTTTTTTATACAGATCCCAAAATCAATATTTGGTTTAGGGTTATATGTGGTACACTTTTTTATACAAATCCCAAAATCAACACTATTGTTATACAAATATTTGATGTATAACAAATATATAGATCCTCGTTTTGAGATCTGTTGTTATAACCAAATTGCACTGCATATTCTTTCAAAGGGCGTTCTTAATGAGTTATTTAAACCCCATACTTTCTTTTTTTGATTCCAAATTAAATGAAGTAGAGCTTTAAATTATCCCACTTTTTTTTATCATTTATTATTATATTTAATATTATTTTTTTTAATGGAATGACATGCCACTCAGATATTGAGTAGCGTCTCAGTTTGAGATGCCACTTAATATTATTATTATTATTTTTTAATGGAATGACAGTGTCAACATGTTGACGCCACTCTGTTCAATGGTGTCAAGAAGCCTAACGCCACTGCTCAGTGGCGTTCGTCAAATGACATTTTTGACTGCATTAGTTTGATCAAACTTTTCCCAACTGCTCTAATTAGATGCAACTTTTACAAAAAAATTCCTATATTGGTGCTTTCCCTCATGGTTTTGAATCCAAAAGGTTTTCCGCTCTTTTTATAATCAGGGGCGGTTTTCTCAATTTGATATCAATTTTTTCAATGGCATAACTTTTTCCTAACAATCATATCACAAAATTTAATTAGTTCAGTGGAAAGTTCAACATCAAATGAAATTCTATAATATTGGAGTCCCATGTATTCCGTATTATCCATTTTACTGCTGCACATGTTCAGAGCGTTCAATGCAAATGACTAGCAACCTGGTCATTTGCTAACAAATGTTCTCTCTTTAAGCTCCATTCACTCATAGAAACTTGTACCTAGGTCTAAAATATTTTAAAATAGTCAATTAAAATCTTAAAAATTGCGGTGAAGTCTCGTGAGATTTTTTTGTAATATTTTTTATATGTGAAAAGACACAAATATCCTCGTAAAAGTTCATGGACTTGTCATCACAGACATATAAACTTATTAAAATATATTCATGGACTTATCAAAATAGACTTATGGACTTGTCAACACATGTACATGAAAGCATTTATCTCTTTTCACATATTAACAATATTGTAGAAAAGTTCTATAGGACTCCACCGCACTTTTGAAATTTTAAAGAACCATTTTGTCATATTTTCCTTATGAGCAATTTTTCCATACAAAAATTTACCTTCAAAATACGGAAGAGCTTCTCTACCTCTGGTCAACAGTTAACAAATGCTCCCAAGAAGCTCAGTTAGAACTATACTTTTTTATTTTTAAATTGATGATTTACAAATAGAGGTTTATTTAAAAAGGGTTAAGGTGTAAAAATACCAACGAACTATTGGCCCAGGAGCACCAAACACAATAAATTCTTATTTGGACCTTAAATACCAACCAACTTTTTAAAATATGAATTCAGCACAATGACGTTAACTTAAGCCAACGTCCGTTTGCATATATATATATATCTCTCTCTCTCTCATTCATTCACTTTCTTCCGAAATCTCTCCACTGAGGCTTATATTGGGACTGATGTTTATATCTTTTGTTTGTCAAAAAATACAGATTTCATAAATTCATCATCTGAATTATGTTAAGCTTTAATAAGAACTAGAAAGTTCATCATTTACCTTTTTATTGAAAGAGTGATTAAATTTGTAATTACTCTTCTAGTTTCTACAATAACCACTAAAAGATCTTTCTTGCTATGAAGATAATCAAGAACATGTTTCGAAATAGAATGGAAGACCAATTTCTTGATTTTTTTTATTACATACATTGAAGAAGAAATTATTTTAAATTTTAGCATAGATTCAATTATAGATAGGTAAGAGTCAAGTAAAGTCATCTTAATTTTTTTCTTCTAATTTTTTGTACATTAAATCTGTACTGTATGTTAGGTATTTTTATTTATGATGTAGCAATTTTTATTTTCGCCCCTCGTCACGAAAATTCCTAGGTCCGCCCCTGGTATTAGTTATGTATGACAGATATTTATGACAATATAACAATATTCACATACGATATTCACATTCACAGTCTCCACATATTCATGTCATTCCAGTATCACCACATATTCACATCAAACCAGTCTGCACTATTCACCAGTGCCACGGTGTACATCCGTGTCCTCAACGCTAGGAAAACTCAACGACGTTATCATGACTATAACCCGTATATAACTGTATGTATGCACAAATTTCAAAGCAGAGTCTACAACTTTTCAAAATCAGAGTCTCAGACTATCTATCACATATAAGTATACAATAAGCATCAGAGTTAGTGTTACAGTACGCGTCCGTACCTTTGTTGGCGAATATGACACGTTGTCGGTCGAAAAGTGATCGCAGATATCCTATGAGGGTAATATCACATCTATTAATTCACAATCAATATTCTAATAGATATCCTAGCCACAAATGACCATTTTACCCCTAGTGTATTTATTTTTCAATTATTTTCCCTTTAATTTCGGAAAAAACGCTATTTGATAGCATTTGGGCTGATTTTTGCCTATCTTTTAAAAATCATAACTAATTCTAGAAAAATCGAAACGAAGATCCGTAAAATTTCCCGGACTCCTTAAGATGTTTAGTTTTGAGTAAAAATATCATTTTTTTACCCATATTTTAAGAACAGTTCCTAGATTTCAAATGTTCATACGCTGCCCAGAATTTTTCCAGAATTTCGTAGCTAATCTTTGAGAATTTCTTTCTCACTGTACAGAATTCATTTTAACATGTTCTTGGCATATTTGAGAAGCCCTATATGTCTACTTTAACCATAAATTTTCCCAGAATTTTTCAACATCATTTTCAACATGAAATATGAGCATTTCTGCCACTGATTTCAGAAATCGCCTAACCGACAAATTTTGCCAGAACTTCGTTACTTCAGAGTTTTTCTCCCGGAAATTTTGCTAAACCTCTTTCTTCATCAATTTTTCAAAATAAAACCAATTTTAAACTCAAAAAAACATAAAAACAACTATATCTAGAAGATTTAAAGATTAAACTACTTCTATCTATGAATTTAAAACCCAAAACTCAAGAATTTGCTTACCTATTGCTTGAACTCCTTCAAGCTCTTCCACTCTCTTTCACTCCTCTCTAATATGCAGATTGCTTTGCTTTGGTGTGAGTTTTTGTGAAGGGATAATGCCCCTATTTATAGTAGAAGAGTTTGGTATTCTTGTAATTAATTGCAACTTTCTCTTGTCAATTTTCAACCATTGGATCAAAGGCAAATTTTGAACTCTCATCCTCACCTTTTATTACTCCAATCCATGACCCCTGCCTCTCTCTTCCTCTCATCTTTTTTTTTCTCCTTGGCCACCAAGCTTTGGAAACTTCTACTTAATCAACAAGTTGCTTAACTTAGTCACCAAGTTTGAGCACATGTGTTTGACTTTCCAACTTGTTTACTAAGTTTGCTTAATCTTCTAGAAACTCTTTTTTTTTTCTTTCTTTTTCCAAGTGTTGAATCCGTGGCCTCTTTACTCACAAGCATTTCATATGGTTTTTAATCAACTAAATAGCTTGATTATTGCTTGAAAAGAAAAGAAATCCCACCCATGTGCAGCGCCTACTCTTGTTGACTTTTGGGCTAAATTTCCAAATTTGATTAGCACCCTAATTAAGCTCTTGAATGCCTTTTAGCTACACTACTCATTGGTTAATCTAATCATATGGAGTTTTAGGTTTAATTAGTTGAGATATTATCTTAAATGACTTGGCTCTTATTGCTCCAACAAGGCTAGCTGAAATTGTTAACCCTTTTGGGCTGATTTACTAAGCTTAATTATCCCTTTAATCATGAGTTTAATTGTCTTTTTATTACATCTCTTATTGGTTCATTGTTTTACTAATTAATCATGGTTATTAGTGTTTTAATAGACAAGTCTTTATACACTTTAATCTTCATTTATTTCCATAGTCCTTAATTAATTAGGGGGATTTATGCAATTAATCTTAATTAATTCAAGCTAATTTATTAATTTTTGCCAATCCACTTTAATTTACTTAAGTGTTTCCATAGCATTTCTTTAAATTGGGTCAATGACCCGATATAGGATATTAAAATATTGGTTATTTTCCAATAATACCCGTAATCAATTATTCAAAGAAAAGAGGAAAGGAAAACGTGGGTCCAGGGTTGATTTTCAGAGCCAATTGCTTGAACCTTTGCGAGGGCCTAGGGTTGATTATCAGAACCAAGTGCTTGAGCCTTTGAGAGCTGGGTTCCTGGAGGGCAAGTCTTTATTGAAGGTGATCATTGGATGGTCCAAGTATGTATTTGACTTTCTTCGGATAGTGCGGATTCATTTTGCATCTAGAAGTTTGAGATCTATCGCCTAGATCAATGAAAACAAAAAACAGTTCTTTTCCCATATATTTGTTGATGAGGATTTTAGGGATGAATTGGAGAATTCAGGAATTCCCAAGATCAAACCTACAAGTGTGAATCGCCTAAACGAAGAATAAATTAAACCAAAAAAATAGAACAGAAAACCAAGGACGAACACTAATCAAAGAAAAATTAGAAACCACCCGACTTGCAAAATAGTAGAAGACAACTTTAGTGCAGAGGCTTTCAATGAATTTTTTTGTTGTTAAGGTTCTTAGCGTGTAAACAATATTGTTCTGCTTTATTTTATTTTATTTTTAATAACTAAAGGTTATAGAAGTAATTTGGCCCAATTTCTAAATCCATAATTGTGTTACATAACCTTATTAATAATTTGTTAAGTTTAGGGTGTGCATGGCAACCATTCTGTTGCCCAGCACTATTTCTGAGATGAAACAGTTTTTTCTGATTCTGTGCTTTGGAAGAGTTCTGAGAATCAGAATTACGTTTGTTAACCCATTTTATTTTTACTCCGAGAATTAGAATTATGTTTGGTAACACATTTTTCCTCTTCTTGTTTGGGAGTTAAAAAAATAGCAAGGGAGGAAGATGAAGGATTAATGAGTTATTTTTACTATTTTGTCATTTTCTTTAATAATTAATATAATTATTATACTTTACAAATAAACTTAAATTTCCTAAAAAAATTATTTATGTGGCGATGGCGGTGGTGGTGGTGGCGGCGGCGGCGGCAGGGGGCGGTGGTGGTGGTGTGCGGTGGTGGTGGGAGCGGCGGCGACGGCGGTGGTGGTGGTGCGGTAGCGGTGCTGGTGGTGGTGGGGCGGTGGCGGTGGTGGTGGTAGCGGTAGTGGCTGAGGCGGGGTGGTGGTGGCAGCGGCGGTGGCGGTGATGGTGGTGGCGGTGGTGGTGGTACGATGGCGGTGGCAACGGTGGCAGGGCGGTGGCGATGGTGGTGGTGGTGGCGACGGTGGTGGTGGTGGGGCGGCGATGGGGCAGCGGTGGTGTTGGGGGTGGCAACGGCGGTGGTGGTGGAGTGTGGTGGTGGTGAATGAGGGTAAATTTCTGCTTCAATTGAGGGAAAAATAAATTCTGATTTTTTGCCCTGGAATAGAAAAGCCAAAATTTTTAGCTTCTTTTTTTTACTCCCCAACACAAAAAATAAACCGGTTCATCCCGGGAGCAAAAAAAGAAACCGAATTTACCAAACACAATTCCCATCTATTTTTGTTCCAAGGCACAGAAATTAGAAAAAAATTCATTTTGGGAGTGTTACCATGCACACCCTTGGTAACCCAAATTAGAATTTGAGTATTTCAACCGTCTTTATAAGAGATTCTCCCTATTAACTATTATTTTATATGTTTAATTAAATCTTGGCTTTTTACTTATGTAGAAAAATCCTACTTGCTTTGGTAGGTTTTTATCTTATATTATTGCTTAATCCTTTGTTCCTTTATCATCATGAATTTTACCACCCATAATAACCTTAGGGGTTGTTAATTTAATTCAAGTTAAAATCCCTAATATAGTGTTTTAGTTGTTATTATGCTTAATTGTAAGTGCATGATTGATTATTAAATCAATTATGATTTTTAGAAACTCATGTGTTACTAATAATGAACCCTTATTGGTCTTTAATGCCAAATTAAGCCAAAATATTCCAAATTGTTGATTAATAATTACCACTACATTAATTGTGGAAATTTATGCAATTATTTTAATCAATGTAAATTTAATTGCCCTTTAATTGTTGGTAATTTTTCTCTAATTGGTTTAGGTATTTTCATAACATTTTATGGCTCTTTATAATTAAATATGAACTATGCTTTAATATGAAAATTATCGGGTATTTTATGATCCCTAAATGAAATTAGAATATTTGAGTCTTTTTGGTTTATTTAATTCTAGGAGAAAATTCCCTAATTTAAATTAGATAAACTATAATATCTTTGAGACCATATATTCACCTATTTTAATAGGTATCATTTATCAAAATATAGTGGTTATGCTAACTATGATTTTTAGGGTATTACAATTTTCAGTCTTATTGTGAGTTGTTTACTCTTATAATGTATTGTTATACTTTTCAATCCAGATTCCAGAGTATGGTTTTTTATTTTTTTAAAATTATTTGAGCTTTTCAATTCTTCCCTTTTGGGTCTGGCCTTTCAATCTTCTCTGGTTCTTTGAGCTTATTGGTTTGATCTATTTTCTTTGCACAGTTCTCTGGTTCTCTTAGAAATTTTCGCCTCAACACCCTGGAGAAGAGGGAATGAATGAGAGAGGGAGAGAGATGAAGAAGAAGGTGTTTCTAGTGAGATGAAGAAGATGAATGAGAGAGGGAATGAATGAGAGAGGGAGAGATGACAGACATTAGCTTCTGTTAATCTCATTGTGCTCAATTAACATTTTAAAAAGTTGGTTGGTATTTTCGGTCTAAAAAAATAGTTTATTGTGTTGACTGCACTTAGACCAATAGTTCGTTGGTATTTTTACACCTTAACCCATTTAAAAACTAACAAGTGGAATATTAATTAAAAATAAACAAATCTGAAAATGTTTTTAATAGTACTGTAATTAGTAATTAATTTATATATGTCATCCTTCACGGTAAATTATCCCTTTTTTTTAGTAATTTTACGATGGGTTGGGTTTCTCTCATTATCTCTTTCTCACTATCCCTCATCATCTCTAAATTCTATCTATTCAATTAGTAGCGGAGCACGTTCGCGTTGGTCACCGCACAAACTATGAGGGTTTTTTTTAAAAAAAAAAAAGAAAAAAGGGCACAATCGTTCCAATTGCTTCCATTATCACTGTCCACCATGCCCTCGCTTCTCCTTCCGGGTTTGGCTAGTATCTTCTTACACTCCCATCCTCTTCCATTCTCTTTTTGATCTGGGGCCGTCGGATAAAAATCTAGACGACTCAGATTGTTTTTTAGAATTTACCGTATGCGGTATAAATACCGCATGTGATAATAATTCCCTTATTTTTAGGCTTTAGGCTGCACAGGACGGTAGCTGAACCCTCTCCTTCCACCGCCAAATCCTCCTCCGCCCAGCACCCCCAGGTCTCCACCAAGCTCACCCAGTTCGTCTGCCGAGTCCACCAGAAGCAGGCCGCCGTTCAAGAAGACGATGCCGGACTCTTGTCTCGCCGATTAGCCCTCACTGTGCTCATTGGTGCTGCTGTTGTTTCCACCAAGGTGTCTCCTGCAGACGCAGCATATGGGGAAGCTGGTACGTTTATATGATCAGTTAGTGAAGATATCCATGTACCTTATTGATATATTCGCCACTCAACACCACCCAATTAACCTCGAGAATTCAGCTTACTATTTTACGAAGTTATACTATTGAATATTGATTAGGGACTTTGGATTGTTGAAAGAATAGTTGTACTCTGAAAATACAAAACCTGTGTCGGAATTTCGGATCTATAATGTATAATTTGGATTATTTTGAATTTGTAAATCTACTCTTTAGAAATATTGACCCTCCTCCCTCTCACTCGTCATATTTCCCTTCCCGGCAAAAAAAAAAAAAAAGGTTCAAAATTCTGACATTTCTAAATCATTGCAGCACCATTTTCAGAAGCTCTTGTGTTTCTCAATGATGGTTATGTTTCTATCTGTTTTCATAGCACGGGTCAGGACTGTAATATTTTTTTATCCTAATGTTTATGCTTTCATTATATATCAATGTCTTGGTTAGTTACTGTGCTTATCTGCTAATGGACAGTGATCTTAACAATCAAGGTCTGAAGGGTTTCTTGCCGAATGACATATCCAGACTACAAAATCTACACACCTTGTGAGTTCTTGTTAGTTTCGTCAATAATTCATGAGGGTATCTGTGATTGTTTATATAAATGCTTGGATGTATCATTTATATTTGATGCATTGATTAATCTGGGGTATTTATACCTTACTTATTTGGGCCTTGATCCAATAATAAGTAACAAACATTGATTTTTGAATAATTTGTATGACCTATTTTGAATTTGATTATTTCTTGAGAAACTAATAAGGAAAAGGAGGGTCTTGACCTAATTCTCACGTTCGTGACTTGTTTCACTCATGAAGTGTAGGAACTTGAGTGGAAACAGCATTCATGGAGCTATTCCCTCCTCACTTGGAACAATCACTAGTTTGGAAGTTCTGTAAGTGCACCTATTCTTTTTTATCCAAAGTTCTTTGAGTTTCTGTAAGCAACTCTCAGTAGTATCTGTAAACAAACCTGTAGCACTTGTGCTACTACATTAACTACTAAATTTATAATAACTAATTGACAGCTAGTCTTTGGTTTTTACTATTAAAGTTCATGTATAGAATAACAGAATCTAAGGATACTGAGGAAAGAGAATGAGCTTGACCTCTGACTTCATCAACTGTTTGGTATTTTTGAGCCAAGGTTCTGGCTCTGGTTTGTGGGTGGCTGACTCATAATTAATGTTTTTGTTCCAATCGAACAGTTGGTGGTCATTTGTTTGAGCCTTTGAGGAAGGTCGTCTAAAAAATGGCTAGAGTTAAACTCAACCGCTTGAAGTAAGAAATATGTGTTGTCTTATTGATTTTGTTTTGACTTGAATTTTGTTCAATAGTGTGTGCCTAAATTTGAAACTTATCTGTATAAAGTTGTGTTTATGATAGTGTAGAGTTGTAATGCATTTGTGTTCTTATTGTTTTCCTTCCTCCTTTATGTAGGTGTTTGGTGTTGAACCTATTGAAAGTGCCGTGCTCTTTGGTGGATAGCTTGGTGAGTTATAGCATTTGTTATGCTCTTTTATTAATATTTGACTTTTTAATATCCTATCACATATGACAAACCATAATTTTTCCTTGCATGTTGCTTTGGAATTTGATTGTGTAACATCTGGGTATCTGTATGCCATGGGATTAAAGTATATTGTTCTGTTTAAATTGATTTCCTTGGAAATGCTTTTCAATTGAACCCCATTTCTAGTCCTGAACTTTATGAAGGAGTGGGTTGCTTTTTATCCTCCTTAAAAAAAAAATTTCGGGGGCGCTACCCCCGAACTCCCGAATCCCACCATTAATTGTGTACTCATAAATTTTAAATCCTAGCTCCGCCACTATATCCAATCAATCATAATACCACTTTCACTTTTCTCTCACCTTTCCAATCAATGACTCAGATGAGTTAATGAGAGAAAATGAGAAAAATGATGAGGAGAGAATCCTCTTCCTTTCATGATCACTTCTCTGCAGAACTTTTCACAGCCGATAAACTCATTGAAAAGTTCTCAAAGCTTCTTAGTTCGTGCCTGCTTCAAACTGAACTCTTTCCCTCTCTATCCTTTCTTACTCATTTGTGCATCTGATCCGTGGTTGTTTGGAGCAACGGCCAAGCTTCCTCGTCTCCTTTCTTATGTCTTGCTTGTTCCAGAGCTTGTCGCTACGCTGGTTGTATCTGTCCACCAGAGCTTTGGTGGCTGAATTGAAGTGACTTCTAACACTTCTTTTGAGGTATTCTCATCCTATTCTTTTAGCAACATTGATTCACATTTTTGCTTAGGTTGGAGTCCCTCTTCTTCAAGCTTCCATTGTAATTGTGATTAGAGAATTTAGCGAAAAATTTATGAAATTTTCGAAAGATGTATCTGGTAGAATCCAATTTTGTTTGTATGTTGCGGCGTAAAGGATTTAAAGTTAGGATGCCGATCGTATGGGAGTGTCAACTAGTGCATCTTAAGTTTTTCTTTAAATGCTTAAAAGAAATACAGAGCTATAATTGTAGTTGATAGGTATTCTTGATTGTTGCAACCTTGGCTAGACCTTATCCTAAGATACTCAAATTCTATGTTAGTATACAAAAGTTGGAAATGTGATCTCTGAGCTTGTTAGGATTATTAGCTAAGAGTTTAGTTATTAATTTAGAATACGATATAGATAAGTTGTACCTCTAAGTGTCGAAGTAAGAACAATTTGGATTTCCCCCCCTTTGGAGATCTTGTATAATCATAGAAAAATAAAATGTAACATTGTTAAGTGCTATCGACCCCAAACTGGAGACATTGTTGTTTCATTTCGTGAACAACTTTTTGGATGTTGACTAGACTCCACCACCTCTTCATTTCCTACCTTTGAATATGCTGGCTGTTTTGGGATCGCCATGAAGTTGCTTTTGTTTCTGAGCATCAAGCCTACTTCTAGCATGCTTGGCCTGTCTTTTGCATTTTTCTGGACACACAGAAGAGCAATTTGCAAGCATCTCATCAATTTGCATGGAGAGGATGTGTCATCAAGTGAAGCGTCCATGAATTCCATGCCTTTTCCTTCTTTCCATAGGATATAAGCCTAAAAAGATTAGGGGAACAAAGTAATTAGTGGAGAGTGAATGTTTATTTATTTTATTTCTTAAAACAAAATTCCTAGACATGTACATTGCTTACATATTCTAAGAGGTTCAAATCATTGTTCTCTCCATATAAGCTTGAGATCTTTTTACCACTAATAATTTGTAGGAGGACGATACCAAAGCTATAAACATCAGATTTAATGGAACACAATCCTTTCTCAACATATTCAGGAGGTATGTAGCCGCTACAAGAGATGAAGAACCATGAAACATATCGTTGAAGTGAATCAATGGAATAGATCATCATAAAAAGTTTATTAGGCAGGTCTACTAATAGATACTCACTATGTCCCTACAAGTTTGCTGGCTCTTTCTTCATGTTCATCTTTTTTGAATGATCTTGCCATGCCAAAGTCTGAAATCTTTGGCTTCATCTCATGATCCAATAAAATATTGCTCGCTTTTAAGTCCCTATGAATTATTGTCAACCTAGAATATTCTTGAAGGTAGATAAGCCCTTGAGTAACTCCTTCGATGATACAGACACGTTGTTTCCAATCTAGTAGATGTTGCTTTATAGGGTCTGTGTAATCAGTTCACAAAATTGTAGATATACCATAAACTTTCAAGAATAGAAAAAAAAAATATGTGTATACATTACTTTCACCTCATAGAGGTTCGAGTTCAATCTTTTGATTTTATTCTTAAAAATACTAGAAACTTGACATCAGCTTGGGAAGGAGATCAAGATAAGTAATTTCCACAAAAGCACTTGATGAGCATGAAATTGAGAAAGCTAGATTGAGAAAGCTAGAAAAGCACTAACTCATGAATGGTCAGCAAAAACCATTTGTGAATAATGAAGAACTCTATATATGCATGCATACTACACCAATCAAATTTTTATCACTGACATGCTCTATTTAGACATTAATATAGTTTATTGCATATGCGTTCTCACACATGGTTTTGAGTTGTATAAATTGCTGACCAAAGAGATAAAAGTCAAGACTTTTGTTTGGCATGTACTCATAGACCAACATTTGTTCCTCCTTGTCATTGCAGAACCCCAATAGTCGAACAAGATTGACATGCTGCAGTCTTGCATTAAGTATTGTCTCATTTTTGAATTCCGTAAATCCTTGCCTGGAACCTTCTGAACGCCTTTTCACTGCTATTTCCTCACCGTTAGGTAATATACCCTAGTGAAACAAAAATCATTGAAATTTTGGCTGGATGTGGTCATCAGGTATTCATATTAAAAGTTGCAAAATTTGAAATAGGAGGCTTTAGCATAATTTGTGAATTATAAATTATCCAAATTGTGAAACCTAGGCTAATAACGTTTTTTTGGTGATTGTACAGTCATCCAAATGCTTTATTTGTAATAATGTGACTTTAAGTGATATTAAAAGTTGCAAAATTTGAAATAGGAGGCTTTAGCATAATTTGTGAATTATAAATTATCCAAATTGTGAAACCTAGGCTAATAACGTTTTTTTGGTGATTGTACAGTCATCCAAATGCTTTATTTGTAATAATGTGACTTTAAGTGATAAAATGTTCTGCATACCATTGTAATTCCCCCCCCCCCCCCCCCCCCCTATTTCATTACTTAACTTCTGCACATTGTTATAATTTGGAGGTAGTGGACCCAGTGAAATTGATTGAAAGCATGTGATAAATCAGCTGCATTATGGGGGAAGTTTCATTCCTGGTTAGCACAAAAATCCTATTACCCAGACAACAAATCAAACCACAAATTGGTTTGTTGAAATTTTACCTTGTAAACAACTCCAAAACCACCTTCTCCAATCTTATTTTCAGTTGAGAATCTATTTGTGGCACTGTCAATCTCAAATAGAGAAAAGACTTTAACATCTGGAGCGTTACCATTCAAATATTCTGCAGCTTCTTCATTTGCTTTACAAGAAGATACCGAGAAAGTAAGCATTTGTGAATGGAGAAATAATTAAACAAAGTTGAATGTATTACCTTTTAATTTGAACATTCTCCTCTTTAGGATGTAGACTAAGAAACCTAATATTAGCAAGACAGATACAATAGCTAGAGCCCGGATAATCTTTAGCAAACGTGAGTCCCCGTTAGCTGTAAACATACCAATGTGTAAATTATTGATGATACTGATATTGCCTATAAACTATGCATGTGTATGATGTAAATTAGAGATTTCCTTGACATGGACCTTAGGGTTTTAAAAGATCTATCTTTTATTGATAGATCATGTCTTCTACTCTTTGCATCTGCAGAGTCTAGTTGTAATTTTTTAGATGCACAGGATCTGACACTTTCAGATTTCAACTTTAAAGACGCAGGAAGTGTGGATTTGGCAATGTTGTGAACTAACTTTAATTACTTCTTTTTAATATTAGTTCAGAATAGAAAAATATATTTGCCTAGAGAGGTGTCTAGAATTCAAGAGAAACGACCTGCACGGGAAAGCAACCCATTGTCGTCATAGGAAACTCGCCACGCAACATAACCGAGCAACTTGTGTTCCTTGGCATAAGACACCTTAATTTTGATAGTCTTAACATCGTCGAATCCTATCCAAGTCGATCCACATGAAAAGTGGTATATCTTATGAGTATCACTGTATCGTGTTTTGCCTCCACATAAAGGAATTATACCTCTAATTTCCTTGTATGTCATCATCCCCAATGCTCGATAAATTTGTACTTTACCTGTCTGCACTCCTAAATTATTGTTTTTAGGATCAGGAAGATTCCATGCATACCCAGAAAATGGCAAGCCCATAACGATCTTGCTAGGCATCAACCCCCCACGAATCCAGTTGCTGATCCCATAGGCTGTGCTACAATAACTTGTAGGGTCATAGAAAGCTGAATGTGCTGCACTGACATTTATCCTCTGATCAAAAAGGTAATGAAAAGGTACAAGATGTACCCAGTCCAAGTATCTTGCCATTGACCTAATGGGATAAAAACTAACATGCTTATCGTGATGTGGCCAATCTGGTGAATATGGAACAGTGGCAGTTAAGATCAGTTCAGAATCATTGGCATGTATATATTTTCTCCACTCTTGGAAAAGGCTTTCCATATGTTCCTTATCAGCTTTTGTTTTAGGGTAATCCCAGTAAAGGTCAACGCCATCAAACCCATGTCTCCTGGATATGTTTTGTGCAGATCGGATGAAGGAACTTATTGAAGAAGGATTTCTCATCATTAAGGCATATTCAGCTTCTCCCCAAATACTTAGAAGTGTTTTGACGGATGGGTTCTTTTCTTTGACTTTCTTGGAGAATGTAACAAATTCTGGCTCATCCGATGGGAAGATTTCGACCTCAAAGGGCGAAGTGTTGACATAAGCTTCGGCGTATAAGAGGTGAGTAAATAGTTTGGAGTTGATTTCAGAAAAGAAATTACCGTCCGACATCCAAGAACCAGCTCTTACCTTAAGTTTTTCTGCTGCTGCATATTGAATTGGAAGATAAAGAGAAACAAGAAAAAGAACTATTGCAGTTCTTGACATCATTTATAGACTACCTTGTATAGCTTTCATGCTAGTATATCATTAGCACAGTCTCTCTTGCAACTTTGAAGCTGATATTAGTTAGCATGTCTGTCTCTCCTCCATTGTGGATTTCATCCAAGAAATCCTTGTAAGTAACGATACATTCCCTGGCTCATAAATTTATTATTCTTGCATACTGTTTGAAGCAATGAGAGTGCGATCTCATCTCGTAGAGGTTATCTAGTATAGTTTCGTTATTAATTATGCATGATTTTTTTTTTTTTGTTTACAAGGTTAAATTTCAAAATATAATACGAATTTCAAGGTTTTTCTAGTTTTTATCATCCTTATTTTGGTCAGACCGTCAAAGGGAGAATGATACTCCTCTCAGTCCTCTGCTCATATATTTAATAGGGATAGGTTTTTTTTTTGGACGTTAGTCCCGACAGTTTTATCCTTAATTTCTTGTTCTTGAACTTCTTAGTTTTCACTCATTCTTTCATATATTAAACAGGGGAAAGTTAAAATGTTAGTTTTTCTCTTGCCATAATAGATATAAGATCTAGTTTTGAAGTGAATTTTAGTCCTAAATAAAATACGTTTTTTCGTTGTATCTTATATTGATCGATATTTTTTAAACTAATTTTTGAGATATATAAATTGATATGTAATATCTAATGATATAGAGAAGTATTTTGGAGAGATTATGACATATATGTTATAATTAAGTAATTCATTTACTTTTCTTAATATTTTCAAATTAAATAAACAAATCTTATATTTAAAACGGGAGAGAGTATTAAATTTTAAAGATGGAGCTAACGATGTTTAACATATTTTTTTTTTATTCTGATAAAATATATTGGAAATGTTTCATAAATAAGACCATAGGAGTATTGTTTTTTTATAAACATATTTTAATGACAATGCTATCCGGGTTTACTTTTAGTATGCTTCTTGATGTTGTACGCTGTGTTTCAATAGCCCAACCAATGACTGGACCCTTCGGTTCGGTTTTTGAAGGTTGAACCGGCATTGGGTCCAGAATCTACCTACAACTCCAAAACTGGTTTAAAAACCTCCAATCCATCACATGTCCCCAATACCCATTCTTTCCTTTGACATGGGCATGGAGGAGAGGAGGAAGAAATAGAGCATAAAGAAGAAGAAGAAGAACAATCTCACCAGATTAATATCTCTCATCATATCCAAATAAAGTTTATAAAATAGAATTTTTTTTATAAGATAATTGTTACTTATATTTATATTTTATATCTAAAATTTATTCATACTTATATTATTTTTAAATACTCATGACATTAGTATGCTATTATTATGTAAACTAATTAACTCCTTGTGAAATTTGATTATTTAAGTTGATAACATTTTGATATTTTATTTTTATACATGTATTATTTTATATATGCATGCTATAAGCATTATGCTCTACCATAACTATGTGACATACTTATAAGTATATAAATCCTACTATAAATATTTTTATTTTTATTTTCTATTTATATAACTATACATGCATAAAATATTATATTTAATTTCATTATTATGGGATTCACATTCTATGCTTCTCATTATACCTTCATTCTTCACAAATCTACGATGTTGTCCCCATTTCTTCATTGTCCATCTTCAACGTCGTTCCTTTCTCCATCCCAAATCAACAAGTCTACTACTTCATCAATGAATCTCTTCTTCTTCTTCTTCTTCTTCTTTTTTTTTTTTAAAAAAATCTTGCATACATTGGCTTAATGATTTTCATATTTTGGTGAGATTTTGTTGATTTTATGATATCTAATTATGTGTTTTGGATTTGCATATCAAAATGGATTTTATTTCTAATAGGATTTGAGTGCTTAAGGAGAAGAAGAGGGGATGAAGATGAGACATACGTATTGTCCTTGAGAAGGATGGGTATTATGAATTATGATATTTTACTATTATAACTATAGATACTCGTCTAGTCCTTAATTCTTAATATAAAAAATATTTAACTAATTTGATATTAGAAAAGACTTAAGGAAGAATACACGTATTTTTATGTATAACCCTTTATTAACAACCCCATGTCCAGCGGTTTTTTTAAAAAAATTATTATTAATTAAAAATCTTATTATTAAGTATATGAATAATTGATTAATGGGGATTCAGGCTTTATAACTATGATGCTTCTCCATGAATCTTTTTGAAATATGTGCAATCTGAACTTTGTTCACTCATTTCGTAGTCTAGCTAGTCCATCAGTAGACCAAATACCTTTGATAGAAGAATATACATTTAGGAACTTTTAATGTTGAGTGATAATTAAGGTGTTTGAGATTTGGAAGCAAATTTGCAAGAAAGTGCGCTAATGTTAGCTGCTTTATTAGAGAGGAGCAAGTTTCAAAAATTGACATACTTTTCATTTAATCAAATAATAATGCTGTGAGGTTCGCGATGGATGAGTTTCAACTATTTGCCCACTGATTTGGTTAAATTCAAAATCAAAGGGGTAAAGGAAAGCACCCAAAGCTCAAAAATTATCCATCCAACGTCTTCATACACGTATATATTACTCGTCTGATCCTAAATATAGGATATAATTTGTAATGTAATTTGCACTATAAACCATGCATGTCTTATATTTAGGACCCGAAGTAAGTAGTATATAATTAGTAGGTATAAGTGTAATAAAGACAATGTAAGTTGCTTAACTTTTGGTTTTGGTCAAGAAATGAAAGTTACTTGACGACTAACATTATGTGGTTACAGATGTTGGTGAGTTTTGACGAGTGTGCACTCTTAATTTAAGTGTGCACTCGAATGAACACTTGAGTGCACAATCAAATTTGAGTCTCGCATCC
Organism: Acacia crassicarpa; assembly: GCA_034222035.1. NCBI lineage: Eukaryota > Viridiplantae > Streptophyta > Magnoliopsida > Fabales > Fabaceae > Acacia > Acacia crassicarpa. The sequence goes on along the minus strand of JAWXYG010000008.1, from coordinate 29,565,531 downwards.
TCACTTAAATCGAAGCCTAATAAAAACACATCTTCTCCTTTCATTCTCTCAATACAATCTGAAAAATCTCTTCCTCTCATTCTCTCTGATCGAAAAAATTTCTGGTAGGCGTTTGCGTCTCCTCCTCTCTTCCCCACTAATAGATCCATTTGCGTTTGCATCTAAGTCTTTTTCCTTCTTCATTGTCATCTTCTCTCCTGCCATCATCACTATTGCCTTCTTTGAAACTTTCCATAGCATTATCGACCTCGTTGTCGTCATCAACGCCACACAAGGTGCTTTCGTATAGATAGAAAGCTCGGTACTGAAAATGGTAAGTTGGTCTTCTTCATCCGCTAGAAAATGGGTTCCCACCAAAATAGGTGGGAACTAATTTTCCCATGTTTAAGGGAAAATGGCTCGCATCAGAAGATGTTTTCTTGTGAAAATGTGAATTAAACAGCCGCGTCTGACTGAAAATAGGCATTTTCCATTTCCTTCTCCCAATTTTCCTTCAACCAAATGGAGCCTAAAGATACATAACATATGATATGTTTAAGTAACTTATTTAACTTCTTTAATCTTTTTTTTTTAAAAGTCAATTTAATCGGAGAGGGAGTATTTTTTTTTTCTTTTAAAATTTTAAAATTGATGATTTGCATAGCAGAGGTTAATTTAAAAACTAAACAAGTGGAAGATGTGTTCTTCTATGGTTCTACACTTCCCCAGCTCTGTTGAAAGATTGCTAATTTTTGGGTAGCAAAGTTTATAATTTTTTATTTTTAAAGATTATTAATAAAAAATATTGGTTGTTCTATTTATATTATATTAATTAAAACATAAACAAATTTGAAAGTGTTTTTAATAGTACGGTAATTATTAATTAATTTCTATATCTAATCCTTCACGGCAAAATTCTCCCTATTTTTGGTAATTTCACGGTCACTTCTCTACCAAATTTTTCACCGCCGATAAACTCATTGAAAATTTCTCAATGCTTCTTAGTTTTTGCCTACGTCAAACTGAACTCATTCCCTCTCCTTCCTTTCTTCCTCATTTTTGCATCTGATCCGTGGTTGTTTTGTGCGACGGCCAAGCTTCCTCTTCTCCATTCTTATGTCCTGCTTGTTCCAAAGCTTGTTGCTACGCTGGTTGTATCTCTCCGCCAGAGCTTCGATGGCTGAACTGAAGTAATTTCTAACACTTCTTTTGAGATATTCTTGATATAATTGTAGTTGATAGGTATTCTTGATAGTTGCAACCTTGGCTCGACCTTATCCTAAAGATACTCAAATTCTATGTCAACATATAAAAGTTGGAAATGTGATCTCTGAGCTTGTTAGGATTACTAGCTAAGAGTTTAGTTATTAATTTTAGAATACGATATAGATAAGTTGTACCTGTAAGTATCGAAGTAAGAACAATTTGGATTTTTTTCCCCCTTTGAAGATCTTGTATAATCATAGAAAAATAAAATGTAACATTGTCAAGTGCTATCGACCCCAAACTGGAGACATTGTTGTTTCATTTTGTGAACGACTTTCTGGATGCTGACTAAACTCCTCTGCATCTTCATTTCCTACCTTTGAATATGCTGGCTGTTTTGGGATTGCTATGAAGTTGCTTTTGTTTCTGAGCATCAAGCCTACTTCTAGCATGCTTGGCCTGTCTTTTGCATTTTTCTGGACACACAGAAGAGCAATTTGCAAGCATCTCATCAATTTGCATGGAGAGGATGTGTCATCAAGTGAAGCGTCCATGAATTCCATGCCTTTTCCTTCTTTCCATAGGACATAAGCCTAAAAAGATTAGGGGAACAAAGTAATTAGTGGAGAGTAAATGTTTATTTATTTATTTATTAAAACAAAATTCATAGTCATGTACATTACTTACACATTCTAAGAGGTTCAAATCATTGTTCTCTCCATATAAGCTTGAGATCTTTTTACCACTAATAATTTGTAGGAGGATGATACCAAAGCTATAAACATCAGATTTAATGGAACACAATCCATTTTCAACATATTCAGGAGGTATGTAGCCGTTACATGAGATGAAGAACCATGAAACATATTGGTGAAGTGAATTAATGGAAAAGATAAACATAAAAAATTTATTATGCAGAGCTACTAACAGAATACTCACTATGTCCCTACAAGTTTGCTGGCTCTTTCTTCATGTTTATCTTTTTCGAATGATCTTGCCATGCCAAAGTCTGAAATCTTTGGCTTCATCTCATGATCCAATAAAATATTGCTCGCTTTCAAGTCCCTATGAATTATTGTCAACCTATAATATTCTTGAAGGTAGATAAGCCCTTGAGTAACCCCTTCGATGATACAAACACGTTGTTTCCAATCTAGGAGATGTTGCTGTGTAGGGTCTGTGTGAAAATCAGTTCACAAAATTTTAGATATACCATAAACTTTCAAGAATAGAAAAAATATGTGTATACATTACTTTGACCTCATAGAGGTTCGAGTTTGATCTTTTGATTTTGTGCTTAAAAAGAGTAGAAACTTGAGATTAGCTTGGGAACGATAACAAGATAAGTAATTTCTGCAAAAGCACTTGATGAGCATGAAATTGAGAAAGCAAGAAAAGCACCAACTCATGAATGGTCAGCAAAAATTATTTGTGAATAATGAACAACTCTATATTTGCATGCATAGTACACCAATCAAATGTTGATCAGTGATATGCCCTATTTAGACATCAATATAGTATATTGCATATGCATTCTCACACATGATTTTGAGTTGTAAAGATTGCTGACCAAAGAGATAAAAGTCAAGACTTTTGTTTGGCATGTACTCATAGACCAGTATTTGTTCCTCCTTGTCATTGCAAAACCCCAATAGTTGAACAAGATTGACATGCTGTAGTCTTGCATTGAGTATTGTCTCATTTTTGAATTCCTTAAATCCTTGTCTGGAACCTTCTGAACGCCTTTTCACTGCTATTTCCTTACCATTAGGTAATATACCCTAGAGAAACAAAAATTATTGAAATCTTGGCTGGATGTGGTAATCAGATATTCATTTGAATAGTTGCAAAATTTGAACTAGGAGGCTTTAGCATAATTTGTGAATTATAAATTATCCAAATTGTGAAACCTAGGCTAATATCGTTTTTTGGTGATTGTACAGTCATCCAAATGCTTTATTTGTAACAATTTAACTTTAAGTGATAAAATGTTCTGCATACCGTTGTAATTTTTTATTTTTTTGGATTTCATTACTTAACTCTGCACATTCTTATAATTTACAGGTAGTGGACCCAGTGAAATTGATACGAAAGCATGTGATAAATCAGCTGCATTAGGGGGGAAGTTTCATGCCTGGTTAGCTCAAAAATCCTAGTACCTAGACAACAAATCAAACCACAAGTTGGTTTGTTGAAATTTTACCCTGTAAACAACTCCAAAACCACCTTCTCCAATCTTATTTTCATTTGAGAATCTATTTGTGGCACTGTCAATCTCAGATAGAGAAAAGACTCTAACATCTGGAGCGTTACCATTCAAATATTCTGCAGCTTCTTCATTTGCTTTACAAGAAGATACCGAGAAAGTAAGCATTTGTGAATGGAGAATAATTAAACACAGCTGAATGTATTACCTTTTAATTTGAACATTCTCCTCTTTAGGAAGTAGACTAAGAAACGTAATAATAGCAAGACAGATATAATAGCTAGAGCCCACCAGATAATCTCTGGCAAACGTGAGTCCCCGTTAGCTGTAAACATACCAATGTACAAATTATTGATGATACTAAGGTTGCTTATAAACTATGCATGTGTGTGATGTAAATTAGAGATTTCCTTGATATGGACCTTAGGGTTTTAAAAGATCTATCTTTTATTGAAAGGTTATGTCTTCTACTCTCCGCATCTGCAGAGAGTTGAGTTGTAATTTTTTAGATGCACAGGATCTGACACTTTCAAATTTCAACTTTAAAGACGCAGGAAGTTTGGATTTGGCAATGTTGTGAACTAACTTTAATTACTTCCTTTTAATATTAGTTCAGAATAGAAAAATATATTTGAATAGAGAGGTGACTGGAATTCAAGAGAAACGACCTGCACCGGAAAGCAACCCATTGTCGTCATAGGAAACTTGCCACGCAACATAACCTCTCAACTTGTGTTCCTTGGCATAAGACACCTTAATTTTGATAGTCTTATCATCGTCGAATGCTATCCAAGTCGATCCACATGACATGTAGCATATCTTATAAGTATCACTGTATCGTGTTATGCCTCCACATGATGGAATCACATCTCTGATTTCCTTGAATGTCATCATCTCGGATTCATCAGTTCGGAGTATACCTGTCGCCGGCACTCCTATTTTATTCTTTTCAGGATCAGTAAGACTCCATGCATACCCAAAAAATGGCAAGCCCAGAACTATCTTGCTAGGCGTCAACCCCCCATGAATCCAGTTGTTGATACCATAACTTGTCTCATTAAAATTGTAAGTAGAAGTTTGAAGATGTACCCAGTCCAAGCATGTTGCCATTGACCGAATAGGATAAAAACTAACATTCTTATCTTGATATGACCAATCTGGTGAATTTGGAACAGAGGCAGTTAAGATCAGTTCTGAATCATTAGCATGCATATATTTTCTCCATTCTTTTAAAAGGCTTTCCATACCTTTCTTCTCAGCTTTTGTTATAGGGTAATTCAAGTCCAGGTCAACGCCATCAAACCCATGTGTCCAGGGTAGTTAAAAACTCGTTTTATCACTGCGATTTTACGATTTTTTTTCATTGAAACGATTTTACTAATTTTCTAAATGCTTTTAAGTTTTTACGATTTTACTACGTTACGATTTTATGTTTTACGATTTTTCATTCTTCTTCCGTTTTCACGTAAAATCTACGTTTTCACTACATGACCCTGGCTATGTTTTGTGCAGATCGGATAAAGGAACTTATTGAAGAAAGATTTCTCACCATTAAGGCATATTCAGGTCCTCCCCAAATAGTTAGAAGTGTTTTGACGGATCGGTTCTTTTGTTTGACTTTTCTGGAGAATGTAACAAAGTCCGGCTCAAACGATGGGTGGATCCCGACCTCAAAGGACGAAGGCTTGACATAAGCTTCGGAGAATAAGAGGTGAGTGAATAGTGTGGAGTCGATTTCAGAAACAGGAGTACCGCCCAACATCCAAGAACCAGCTCTTACCTTAAGTTTTTCTGCTGCTGGGCATTGAAATGGAAGATAAAGAGACGCAAGAAAAATAACTAATGCAGTTCTTGACATCATTTATAGACTGCCTTGTATAGCTTTCATGCTAGCACAGTCTCTCTTGCAACTTTGAAGCTGATATTAGTTAGCATGTCTGCCTCTCCTCCATTTGTAGATTTCGTCCATGAAATCCTTGTAAGTAACGATACATGCCCTGGCTCATAAATTTATTATTGTTGCATACGGTTTGAAGAAATGAGAGTCCGATTTCAAAGGTTACTAATAAGACTATATCTCATCTTGTAGAGTTTATCTAGCATAGTTTCGTTGTTAATTATGCATGATTATTATTATTATTTTTAATTGTTTAGAAGGTTAAATTTCAAAATATAATACGAATTTCAAGGTTTTTCTAGTTTTTATCATCCTTATTTTGGTCAGACCGTCAAAGGAAGAATTATACTCCTCTCAGTCCTCTGCTCATAATATATTTAATAGGCATAGGTTTTTTGTTTTGTCTTTGACGTTAGTCCCGACAGTTTTATCCTTAATTTCTTGTCATTGGACTTTTTAGTTTTCACTCATTCTTTCATACACTCCTTCCAGTCCTAATTATAAGAACACTTTTATAGTGCAAATTACACTACAAAAGTGTTCTTATAATTAGAACTGGAGGTAGTATTAAACGGGGTAAATTTAAAATGTTACTTTTTCTCATGTCATAATAGATATAAGATCTAGTTTAGAAGTGAATTTTATTTCTAAATAAAATATGTTTTTTCATTGTATCTTATATTAATCGCTATTTTTAAAATTAATTTGTTTGATTTATAAATTGATATGTAATATCTAATGATATAAAGAAGTATTTTAGAGAGATTATAACATATATATTATAATTAAGTAATTAATTTACTTTCCTTAATCTTTTCAAATTAAATAAACAATTCTTATATTTAGGATTAGAGAGAATATTAAATTTTAAAGATAGAGCTAATGATGTTTAACATATTTTTCTTGATTCCAATAAAATATGTTAGAAATGTTTCATAAATAAGACAATAGGAGTATTTTTTTTTAAAGATACATATTTTAATGACAATGCCACCCGGCCGGGTTTACTTAGTATGCTTCTTGATGTTGTAGGCTGTGTTTCAATAGCCTGACCAATGACTGGACCCTTCGGTTCGGTTTTTGAAGGTTGTACCGGCATTGGGTCCAGAATCCACCTACACCTTCAAAACCGGTTGAAAAACCTCCATCATATGTCCCCATTACCCATTCTCTCCTTTGACATGGGCATGGAGGAGAGGAGTAAGAAATAAAGAAGAAGAAGAAGAACATCTCACCAGATTAACATCTCTCATCATCATATCCAAATAAAGTTTATAAATATAACTTTTTAATAAGATAATTGTTACTTATATTTATATTTTATATCTATAATTTATTCATACTTATATTATTTTTAAACACTCATGACATTAGTATGTTATTATTATGTAAACTAACTCACTGAGAAATTTGATTATTTAAGTTGATAGCATTTTGACATTTTATTTTTATACGTATCTTATTTTATATATGCATGCTATAAGCATTATACTCTACCTTAACTATCTGACATACTTATAAGTATATAAATCCTACTATAAATATTTTTTTTTTGTATTTTTATAACTATACATGCATAAAATAATATATTTAATTTAATTATTATGGGGTTCACATTAATTCTATGCTTCTCATTCATACCTACGTTCTTCACAAATCTACATACGATGGTGTCCCCATTTCTTCATTGTCCATCTTCAACGTCGTTCCCTTCATGCATCCCAAATCAACAAGTCTACTACTGTTATTATGAATTATGATAATAGTGTTGTCCTTGAGAAGGATGGGTAATATGAATTATGATAATTTACTGTTATTATAACTATAGATACTTGTCTAGTCCTTAATTCTTAATATAAAAAATATTTAACTAATTTGATATTGCTTATATTATACATTTAGAAAATATTTAGAAAGGATTTAAGGAAGAATATGCGTACTTTTTTGTATATAACCCTTTAACAACCCGATGTCCAGCGGTATTTTTTTTATATAAAAAAATAATCCTATTATTAGGTATCTAGATAACTGATTAATCTGGATTCAAGCTTTGTAACTATGATACCTCTCCATGAGTCTTTTTGAACTATGGGCGATTTGAACTATGTTCGTGTAGTCTAGCTAGTCCATCAGTAGACCAAATACCATTGATAGAAGAATAAACATTTAGGAACTTCTAATGTTGAGTGATAATTAAGGTGTTTGAGATTTGGAAGAAAATTTGTAAGAAAGTGCGCTAATGTTAGCTACCTTTTAGAGAGGAACAAGTTTGAAAAGTTGACAAACTTTTCATTTAATCAAATAATAATGATGTGAGGGTCGTAATGGATGAGTTTCAACTGTTTGCCCACTGATTGTTTAAATTCAAAATCAAAGCAGCAAAAGAAAGCACCCAAAGCTCAAAAATTATCCATCCAACGTCTTCGTACACATATATGTTACTCGTCCGATCCTAAATATATGACATAATTTATAGTACAATTTGCACTACAAACTATATCTTATATTTAGGACTGGAGGTATATATAATTTGTAGGTATAAGTGTAATGAAGATAGTGTAAATTACTTAACCTTTTGTTTTGCTCAAGGAACATAAGTTACTTAACAACTAACATTATCTGATCACATATGCTGGTGAGTTTTGACAAGTGTGCACTCAATTTGAGTGTGCCCTCGAGTGCACACTCAAATTTGAGTGTGTGCATACTCAAATCTCACATCCTCACCTAAATCAAAGCCTAACCTGGCAATACCCATAACATTATTTATGCTTTTGTGGTTAAGAGACTTAGGTTGAAGATGCACGAACGAGCCCCTATCCGTATGTCTGTCGCCGACAACCGCCAAGTGTGCCTTTCAAAATTTTGTCCCAATTTGACTTGGGAGATGGGAGATTCGTTTTTCTGTTCATAATTTTTGTTCATGAAGTTAGGGGGTTATGACACTATTTTAGGTGTTGATTAGCTTAAGACGCTGGGTCGTTTTTCCATGGATATGGATGATGAGTACTATTTATGCCATGTTTTCCCTATATTATATAACTGAATTATACGTTGAATATGAGCTTAAACTGCATTTAATCTAAGTAAAAAGGCATAAATTCATTGTATAGGGAACTTAAGAATAAATTTCATATACATCCTAAACGTATGCTGAGAAAAGGACAAGTTTTGAGGTTTTATGAGAAAGACGCATAACATAGCCGATACTATGCTATAGCATCACAACAACTTTATCAAAGTGTAAAACAATGCATCCCTAAAGCTATAGCAGAGTAGAGACACAATGCTATGCAGCATATGTTCTAATCTTTTGTCAAGGTTGTTGTAGGAAATTTAGTACAGGTCATTAAGTGAAAGAAAACAATGGTTAGATTGCTGACGTAACCATAACACCTTGATTTGTAATGATAATCTAACTAGAAAAATCGCCATAGGCATATGAGAGAAGTAAAGTTAGGATTATATGTATCGAATGCGAGAGCTTCGGTAGATTAGAGTGGTGGGTTAACTGAATAACATTGTAAAGGGTGTTTATGCTATAGCATTTGCGAGGGCTGTGCAGCATAAATGCTATAACAATGTGTATAGGCAGTTGGGGGATTGATATGCTTAGGAAGGATTCTGAGTTAGTCTATCTTTTTACTAATATCTTCTTACGACTACGATCATTTGGTTATTTTCTTGTTTATTAGTATAACTATAAAAAGTCCAAAACTAATCAGATTTTAATTTTATTGTTAAACACAACTGATTCTACAATTCGGTGTCATCATTTGGTATCCCAGTCTCTGTGGGACGATACTCTAATTAATCTTTATTACTTGTTCAATTGGTTCACTTGCCATCAAGAAAATCGACCAACAAGTTTTTGACGCTATTGCCGGGGACTGTAGATACCTTTAGTGATGACACACTTATTGCTAAACAGTTGTGATTTATCGAATAAAGCTCATTCTTTCCCTTTTCTTGATTTTCAGGTACATTCTGTAGTGTATGCGTATCTCGCCTTCAAGCAACCTAGAGCCTTATGATCCTAAAATCGAACGCACTTACAAGCAAAGGTGCATGAAGCAGAAGGGAAGAAGTCAGCTTTTTGACTCTGCAGACATGGCGGATATACCTGTCAATCAGGATTAGGTTTGAAGGGAGCCACAAGCAATAAACAAAGACAACCAGGTCCCTTCACCTCCAAATCCAGATTTGAACAAAGCTATCATGGAATTCGGGATTCCAAACTTAAACAAGTTGAATTCGGCTATCACGCCCCCGATCCTTAATGCAAGACACTTTGAGATTAAAGGTGTCATGATTCAAATGTTGAATGCAGCCAAATAATTTGGAGGGCTCCCATCTGAAGACCCTCATTTACACCTTAAGGCTTGTTAGAAATTATGCCCTAGGGGCAATTCATTGTACTTTGGATATTTAAGTTATTTAAAGTATTCTCTTTTATTATCATTTTCGTTTGCATGTTCGTATTGATAACTGCATCCCTGGATAATCTTATAGATTATCCTAAATGTCCCTGGTCGGTCATCTACACGGGAGTGAAGATGAAATAAGATCAGTATAACTTTGATGAGGTATGGAGATACAAATCAAAGTCATGGGCACTTGTAAGAGTACAAGGTGCTGGACCGACCCACTATGAGAAAACTGCATGGATTAAGTCATAAGCTTATCTCATGTATAACCGCGTCACGACGCCCTATGACCTGAAACCATCATAGATTCCTACATGATGAGTCACTGGTCTTTGACCTAGTCAAAAGTCACCTTTGACCGGGTGATGATAAAGGCTAGGATCAGGATTAGTGGTTTTCATGTGGAGGAATGTAATGGTCAAGATGGGATTTGTCCCTCACATATGTAGAGAGATAATGCTGGGCCCCTCGATGAGTGAGTCTAAGAAATGTATGGCCATACTATGATGGAAAGGAGTTTCCATTTCACTTATTAGACTACTCGAGAATCGAGAAAGCATTGGTCAAGAAAAGGAAGTTGACATTATCCATGCCTCATTCTTGACCAAATTATTACGTGACAAAAGGGACGTGACATGGTTGTACGATAGGTAGTATCGTGTCATCGATCCCCATGTGAATTGGGTAGTTGCAATGTCTTGCTAGAGGCCACTTGCGACTTGTGGGCTGATACAGTGTTGGCCTACTGCCAATCTCATATGGGCCTGCAGGGTCGCACACAAGAATAATCCAACACGGGTGAAAGTGTCTAGGTTCATTGAATCTCAGATTAATCTGAGATTAAATGAATACTAAATTTGATCTAGGATTTATATATATATATATATATAATTCGAAATTAATATATATATTATAAATTGAGATTATAATATTATATATGATATTTGTTTAGTATTTAATTTATTTGATAAATTAAATATCTGAAACAAATAGAGATATTGTATCTCATTTAATTTCGAATAAAGATATCGTATATCTGTTTAATATTAAATTGAGATATGGTATCTCAGATTTAATTAAATATATAGATATCATATCTCGGATTTAATTTATGATGATAAATTAAATCAAAAGGCTTTAAATTTAGATTTGATTTAAATTCAAAACTCGAATTTCCAAATCTGGCTTTTAATATATTCAATTACATTTATGAGATAGATGTGATTGATATGTTGACCAGATTCAAAAATTCAAATTTCCAAAATTAATAAAGGATTAATTTTGGTTATATAATATGCCTATCGGGTTTAGAAAAACCTATGGGATTTTCAGTTGAGCGTATTCAGAAAAGCCGCGAGAAACCCTAGAGCAACTTGAGAGAGAGAGACGCACAAGAAGCGCTAGCACGCTGCCGCAACCGTGTTTTGGGGATTGTTCGTGTGGATACCAGTAGAGGAAGCCGATCCAAGAGTCGACTTCTGCTGATCGAAAGAACGAGACGCGGACGTGTTGATCGCCCACCTGATCAAAGAAATGAGACGCGGACGTGTTGTTCGAGAAGGTAGCCCACCTGATCAAAGGAACGGAACGCGGAATAGTTCAACACAAGGTATGATTCGGTTTCCTTAATTCTGATTTAAACGTCGTTGAGTGATCCTTCGGAAGGATTCGTAAGAAATTTTTAATCCGCTGCGTGTACGAATCCCAACAAGGCTTTCATGGAAGTGTGTGACTCTTTCGTCATTCCAGGGGTTGCGGCCGATGCCATTCGAATTAAATTATTCTTATTCTCTCTTCGAGACAAGGCCCAAACGTGGCTTAACAACTTATCGGCCAATTCAATCACCTGCTAGAATGATCTAGGGAGTAAATTTCTACTCAAATTCTTCCCACCTACTAAGAACGCCCAACTTAGAGGGGATATCACCAATTTCCAACAATAGTCTAGTGAATCCACATATGAAGCTAGGGACAGATTTAAGGACCTCCTCAAAAGGTGCCCACAACACGAACTGTGTGAATGGGTCCAGCTAGAAACATTCTATAGAGGTCTCAATGGACAAACACGATCAATTGTAGACGCTTCATTCGGCGGGTCCATTTTGATGAAGTCCTATGAAAAGGCTCACGAATTATTAGAGCGCATGGCCATGAACAACCATCAGTGGCAAGCAGATAGAGCTACACCCTCCAGAATTGTTACTGGAATACATGAATTGGATGCTATGACTGCTCCCACAGCTCAAGTATCATCTCTAACTAACATAGTAAAAAGACTAACCCTTCCTTCGAGCAACACATCACCACAACCATCTCAGGTAGCTTGTGTGTACTGTGGCGGAGAGAACCACTACTCTCAGTGCTCTACCAACCCTGAATCAGTTAACTATGTCAACAACTTTAACTAATACATACAACCCTCGATGGAGGCAGTATCCCAATTTCTCATGGAGCTCTCAAGGTCAACAAACTACAAGACAATCATCTGGCCCACCATACTCAAACAGACCATCAAACCCATCAGGGTTTACCCAGCAAGTACGGCAACAGGGCAGTAATTCAGAATAGCAACACTGTTTGAAGCAATGAGAGTCCGATTTCAAAGGTTATTAATAAGACTATCTAGTATTATTTCGTTGTTAATTACGCTTACGCATGATTATTATTATTATTCTTTATTTTTAGGAGGTTAAATTGCAATATATAATACGAATTTTAAAGGTTTTTCTAATTTTTATCGTCAAAGAATTATACTCCTCTGCTCATATATTTAATACGCATAGTTTTTTCTCCCTTTGAAGCAAGTCACGACAATTTTATCCTTAATTTGTTGTTCTTGGACTTCTTAGTTTTCACTCATTCTTTCATATATTAACTAGGGGTAAAGTTAAAATATTACTTTTTCTCCTGTCAAAAATTTAAGATATTATTTAGAAATGAATTTTAAAGATATTATTTAGAAATGAATTTTAGTCCGAAGAAGAATATATTTTTCATTTGATCTTATATTGATTATTTTTCTCTAAATTAATTTGTTTGACTTATAAATTGATATATAATATCTAATGATACAAAGAAGTATTTTAAAAAGATCATGTCATATATATTATAATTAAGTAATTCATTTAGTTTTCTTAATCTCCTCAAATTAAATAAACAAATTTTATATTGAGGACCAAAGAGAGTATTAGGTTTTAAGATAGAGTTAATGATGTTTAACATATTTCTCTTGATTCCGGTAAATCTTGGAAATGCTTCATAAATAAGACCGTAGGAGTATTTTTTTTTCACCTGTCAAAAATTTTAAATATAGTTTAGAAGTGAATTTTAGTTTGAAGTAGAATACATTTTTTTCATTTTATCTTATATTGATAATTTTTCTCTAAATTAATTTGTTTAACTTATAAATTGATATATAATATCTAATGATACAGAGAAGTATTTTAAAGAAATCATATCATATATGTTATACTTAAGTAATTCATTTAGTTTTCTTAATTTCTCCATATTAAATAAACAAATTTTATATTTAGAACAAGAGAGAATATTATATTTTAAGATAGAGTTAATGATATTAAGATTTTTTTTTTCTTTTCCTTTGGAGATCTTGTATAATCATAGAAAAATAAAATGTAACATTGTCAAGTGCTATCGACCACAAACTGGAGACATTGTTATTTCATTTCGTGAACAACTTTCTGGATGTTGACTAAACTCCACCGCCTCTTCATTTGCTACCCTTGAATATGCTGGCTGTTTTGGGATCGCCATTAAGTTGCTTTTGTCTCTGAGCATTAAGCCTACTTCTAACATGCTTGGCCTGTCTTCTGCATTTTTCTGGACACAAAGAAGAGCAATTTGCAAGCATCTCATCAATTTGCTTGGAGAGGATGTGTCATCAAGTGAAGAGTCCATGAATTCCATGCCTTTTCCTTCTTTCCATAGGACATAAGCCTAAAAAGATTAGGGGAACAAAGTAATTAGTTGAGAGTGAATGTTTATTTATTATTTTTTTAAACAAAATTCCTAGACATGCACATTGCTTACATATTCTAAGAGGTTCAAATCATTGTTCTCTCCGTATAAGTTTGCGATCCGTTTACCACTAAGAATTTGTAGGAGGACGATACCAAAGCTATAAACATCAGATTTAATGGAACACAATCCTTTCTCAACATATTCAGGAGGTATGTAGCCGCTACAAGAGATGAAGAACCATGAAACATATTATTGAAGTGAATCAATGGACTAGATAATCATAAAAAATTTACTATGCAGAGCTGCTAATAGAATACTCACTATGTCCCTACAAGTTTGCTGGCTCTTTCTTCATGTTCATCTTTTTTGAATGATCTTGCCATGCCAAAGTCTGAAATCTTTGGCTTCATCTCATGATCCAATAAAATATTGCTCGCTTTCAAGTCCCTATGAATTATTGTCAACCTAGAATATTCTTGAAGGTAGATAAGCCCTTGAGCAACTCCTTCGATGATACAAACACGTTGTTTCCAATCTAGTAGATGTTGCCTTGTAGGGTCTGTGTGAAAATCAGTTCAAAAAATTTTAGATATACCGTAAACTTTCAAGAATAGAAAAAAAATATATATATGTGTATCCTTTACTTTCACCTCATAGAAGTTCAAGTTCAATCTTTTGATTTTTTTTCTTAAAAATAGTAGAAACTTGAGGTCAACTTGGGAAGTACAACAAGATAAATAATTTCCACAAAAGCACTTGATGAGCATGAAATTGAGAAAGCTAGAAATTAAAAGCACTACCTCATGAATGGTCAGCTAAAACTATTTGTGAATAATGAAGAACTCTATCTATACACTCATACTACACCACTCAAATGTTTATCATTGACATGCCCTATTTAGACATCAATATAGTATATTGCATATGCATTCTAGCACTTTGGTTTGAGTTGTAAAGATTGCTGACCAAAGAGATAAAAGTCAAGACTTTTGTTTGGCATGTACTCATAGACCAACATTTGTTCCTCCTTGTCATTGCAGAACCCCAACAGTCGAACAAGATTGACATGCTGCAGTCTTGCATTGAGTATTGTCTCATTTTTGAATTCCTGAAATCCTTGCCTGGAACCTTCTGAATGCCTTTTCACTGCTATTTCCTCACCAATAGGTAATATACCCTAGAGACAAAAAAATTATTGAAATCTTGGCTGGATTTGATAATCAAATATTCATTTGAAAAGTTACAAAAATTGAAATAGAAGGCTTTAGCATAATTTGTGAATTATAAATTATTCAGATTGTGAAGTGATATATCTATATATATATATATATATATATATATATATATATATATATATTGTCTACTATGGATTTTATAGTAAATAACAGTAGGGGAAATTCCCATTTGCTCAAAAGTTAGTTAGAGGAGAGAGAATTAGCAATGACATGGCGGGGTATAGGGAATATACATATTGTACTGTGGCCAATTTCCTTTTTGTGAATGAATTTGGTCGTATTATCTTTTCTACTGTATCAAAGGTATCAGAGTCATCTGTTTGGCCATGGCACCACCATCGCCGCCGGACACTAGATTCCAGGACCATCTAGGTGGCTTGAGACAATCAACTCCATCATCCATACTCACTTCGAGCAATGTTCTCAAGAAATCGCAGACCTCAAGAAAACCACTACTCGGCTGGAAGAACTTCTGAAAATGTTCAAAGCCTGATTCTCCTCACTACCCAACGTCAAGACTAGAAAACAACCTATAGATCCTAACAGTCATAACAATGAGGGCTTCAGTTCCACTGTTTCCCTCGCATTTCGTCGTTCGGCTCTTTCCATGAATTGCACCACCAGCAACAATCCTCCTACTTCATTCCCACAAAACAGAGTCGTGTGGAATTCCCAAGGTTCAACGGCACAAACTTCTCCGCTATTGGGCTTACCGCTATCGACTATTCTTTGAGGTTGATGGTACTACGTTGGACCACCACATTCGTTTATTGAGCGTTCATCTAGAAGGCCATGCCCTCCAATGGCATCAGACATTTATGCGCCACCGATCATTTGAGGAAGTTTGCTGGGAAGATTACTTCAAATAGTTAGAGGCTAAGTTCATCAACGTTCGTGACGAGCATGCTCTAATTGCTCTAAAGAAGCTCAAGCAAGGTGACGGCCTCGATGCCAATTATGAACGTCAGTTTGACGAATTCTTGTCCCCGATCGACATTCCGTAACCGATTATGATCAACCTCTTCATTGACGGCCTTCGATCAGACCTCCGCCAGTCTGTTTTGAACTTTTCTCCTCCATTATTAGCCAATACGACATGCTCTGCTAGACTACAGGAGGCAACAATTCATACCCTCCATGAGAACATGCCGAGTTGTGATCGTCCAATTGCACCTGTGACCTCATATGGATGTTCAATGGATTTGGGTCTTAAATTTTCTACAGTCTCAGGCTCTAAGGCTAGCCAATTCTGATCCACGCTATCTGATCTAGTAAAATCTCCAACCCAATTCTCCAAACAAAAAATGACGATGTCCTCGGCTAGCTCCACATCGCACTCGTCTGCAACTCTGTCTTCGAGACCCATCTCGAAGCCTACCTGAGACCTATCTAAACAAGAAATGGATGAAACGTGTCGTCAGGGCTTATGTTACTAGTGCCTTGAAAAAATTCTTCTTCTCATAAATGCAAGGACTATCTTCTTCTCATAAATGCAAGGACTATCATGTCTATATGCTAGTCATAAACAAAGAAGAAGAGGATTTGAAGAGCTCTGGGTGACGCTCATGGAATGACCGAAGGTAGTATCAACACTATGGAAGGTTACCTTCATACTTCAACGTTGAAACTCCTCGCTCGAGTCAAAAACCAACTGATCATCATTCTAATAAATACTGGCAATACCCACAACATTATTGATGCTTTCGTGGTTAAGAGACTTAGGTTGAAGAAGTATGAACGAGCCCCTATCCGTATGTCTGTTACCGACAACTGCCAAGTGTGCCCTTCCAAATTTTTTCCCAATTTGACTTGGGAAATGGAGATTCATTTTTTCTGTTCATAATTTTTTGTCATGAAGTTAAGGGGTTATGATGCTATTTTAGGTGTTGATTGGCTTAAGACGCTGGGTCATTTTTCCATGGATATGGACTCACAGCTTTTTGAGTTTCACTTGAATTGTTATCCTATTACTTTACACGGGTTGAATTCAAGACATCACTTCTGTTCAAAGGAGGTTCTCGTTCTTCGCAAGTTTATGGTTGCTAATGAGTTATACCTCATTCATACTTCTACTCTACTGCAAGTACGACTTGGTTCTGACTCTACTATATCCCCTAAACAAAGGCTTGAGTTACAACGCCTTTGAGAAACATTTGCTAGTGTCTTCAAGGAACCAACAGAGTTGCCTCCATGTCAGACCTTTGACCACTCCATTCATCTTAATAGCATCATTCGTGAAAGCTCCAACGCCTTTGCTGCTCCAGTAGTTTTGGTTCAAAAGAAAGAGGGAACATGGCATTTTTGTGTCGATTATCATAAATTAAATAAAGCTACTATCAAAAACAAGTTTCCTATTCCTGTTATCGATGAGTTATTAGACGAATTAAGAGGAGCTACCTTCTTTTCTAAGTTGAACTTACGCGTTGGTTATCACCAAATTCGTATGAGGGAAGACGATATTGCTAAAACGGCCTTTTGGACTCATGAAAGGTTGTATGAGTTTTTGGTCATGCCATTTTGTCTCACCAATGCTCGAGCCACCTTCCAAGGACTCATGAACTTTGTTTTCAAGATTTTTTGTTCAAGTTTATTTTAGTATTCTTCAATGGTATTCTCGTCTGTAGCAAAGATTGGCTTTCTCATTTACAACACCTAGAAAGTACTCTTTCTGTTTTGCAACAACATCAACTTTTTGCTAAAAGTTCTAAGTGTACATTCATTGCCATTACGATTGACTACTTGGGTCATCTCATTTATGCTCAAGGTGTTCAAGCTGATCCTAGAAAATTAGAGGCTATTGCTACATGGCTTGTTCCATCTTCTCTTCAGGAATTACAAGGGTTCCTTGGTTGTACTAGATACCATTGTCGTTCTATTCGACATTTTGGATCCATTGTAAATTGTTGACTGACTTACTTTAGAAGAATGAAACACTTGTATGGGCATTAGAGGCTGCAACTCTTAAGGATGTTATGATGTCTCCTCCGGTTCTTGCATTACGAAATTTTCAATGAAACTTTCATCATTGAAACTGATGCGTCTAGTTCTGATTTTGGAGCTGTCTTATCTTAAAATTTCACCCCTTAGCTTATGCTAGTAAAGTCTTAGCTCCCACTAAGCGTCAATTATCTACTTATAGGAGAGAAATTCTTGCTATCCTCTTTGCCATTAAACAATGGCCTTCTTATTTAGGGGGTCGCAAATTCTTCATTCGCATGGACCACTTACCTTTGAAGCATTTATTGGAGCAGCGGGATTTAAAACCCAGACCAATTTAAATGGCTCCATAAACTTTGGGGGTTGCATTATAAGATTCTATACTGGAAGGGCAATGATAATGTGGTAGCTGATGCCTTGTCTCACGAGCCCGAAGGCTCCCGCTTTTCCATTTCTGCCCTTATATCTCCTCTTTATGATCAAGTGCGTCCTTCTTTGTGAACTCTGATCAAGGATATCGAACATGATCCAGCTTCTCATTCCAAATTTATTTGGCAGTACCAATTGCTTAAGCATGACGGAAAGCTTGTGGTAGTAGCCGATAGGGTTCTCCGACACGATCTCCTTACTTACTCTCATGTTGAGGGCATTGGCGGGCACTTAGGTATCCATTCCACTTTTAAATGCCTCGCTTCTTTTTTTATTGGAAGGGTATAGAGAAGGATGTCCGTAATTTTGTGTGTGAATGCACTATTTGCCAACGCTTTAAACCTGAGCTAGTGGCCTCATCGGGTCTTATTCAACCTCTTCCTATTCTTGAACATGTGTAGTCTAAATTGTCTATGGACTTTGTCAGTGGTCTTCCAAAATCTTACTCAAAAACTACTATTTTGGTTGTGGTGTATCGTCTATCTAAGGCTATTCATTTTATGGCTCTTAAACACCCTTTTACTGCTGTGGATGTAGCTCATATTTTTATGGCTAATGTTGTGAAGTTGAATGGTTTTCCTAAGTCTATTGTTTCCTATAGAGATCCAATTTTTTGTGGAAAATTCAGGAAGGAGCTATTTCGTTTATATGGTGTCAATTTACTTTATTCCTTGGCCTATCATCTTCAAACGAATGGGCAAATGGAAGTTCTTAACCACTACTTGGAGTGCTACCTCCGTTGTATGACTGCTGATTTCCCTAAGCAATGAACTAAGTGGTTAGCATTAGATGAACTATGATACAATACTACTTATCACTCCGCCATTGGCATGACTCCTTTTGAAGCGGTTTACAATGTGTCCCCACCTGTCCACCTTCCTTATATTGCTAGTGATTCAGCTAATGACGTAGTGGATTGCACTTGCTTGTCTAGTGAGCTAGTTGTCCAAAGTCTTAAGGCTTATTTATTGAAAGCACAGCATTGGATGGTGCAGCAAGCAAAAAACACAAATATGAACGCCACTTACTAGTAGTGACATGGTTTATCTAAAGTTACATCCATTCCGGAAGAATTTACTCAATAATTCTACGCTTCATAAATTAGTCTCAAGTTATTTTGGTCCATTCAAAGTTTTGAAATAGATTGGTGTTGTTGCTTATGAGTTGGAGCTCCCTCCGTCAACTAAGGTGCATCCCGTATTTTATGTGTCCCTCCTCAAGCAGCATGTTGGCCCATCTGTTCCAGTAAACTAGTCTCTTCCTCCCACTAATGACCATGGACAGTTTGCCCAAGAACCAAAAACATTTTTGGGTCGAAAGCTTGTTCGCCTCCATAATCTGCTTGTTACTCAAGTGTTAATCCAATGGAAGTTGACTAATCCTGAGGATGCTACTTGGGAAGATCTTTTTGTCATCCAATCTCAATTTCCTCACTTCCCTACTACCACAGATGCCACTCATGAAATCCTTGTGGACAAGGATTCTTGTTGGGGGAGTGTGTGTGTGTGTGTAGTCTAGTAGGGAGTTTATAGTAAATAACAGTAGGGGAAATACCCATTTGCTCAGAAGTTAGTTAGAAGAGAGAGAATTAGCAATGACATGGCAAGGTATAGGAAATATACATACTGTAGTGTGGCCATTTTCCTCTTTGTGAATGAATTTAAGGCCCATTTGGATGGGCTTTTTTTAGGGAAAAAAGCACTTTTTTAATGTAAAAAAAAATGTTTTTCAATTAATTTATGTGTTTAGATGATATTTTTTTGAAAAATCAAAAGTCACAGAAAAAAAAAGAAGCTAAAGTGCTGGTTTTTTTAAAAGCTCCAATTTGGAGCTTAAAATATAAGCACTTAAAAAAAAACATTTTTTTAAAAGGCCATCCAAATGGGCCCTTAGTCGTATTATCTTTTCTACTATATCTAAGCCTAGGTTGATACCATTTTTTGGTGATTGTACAGTCATCCAAATGCTTTATTTGTAAGAATGTAACTTTAAGTGATAAAATATTTTGCATACCATTGTAATATAGTATATTTTTTGATTTCATTACTTAACTTGCTGCACATTCTTATAATTTAAATGTAGTGGACCCAGTGAAATTGATATGAAAGCATATGATAAATCAGCTGCATTAGGTGGGAAGTTTCATGCATGGTCAGCAAAAAAAATCCTAGTACCTAGACAAGAAATCAAACCACAAGTTGGTTTGTTGAAATTTTACCTTGTAAACAACTCCAAAACCTCCTTCTCCAATCTTATTTTCAGTTGAGAATCTATTTGTGGCACTTTCAATCTCAGAGAAAGAAAAGACTTTAACGTTTGGAGTAGTACCATTCAGATATTCTGCAGCTTCTTCATTTGCTTTACAAGAAGATACCGAGAAAGTTAGCATTTGTGAATGGAGAACAATTAAACATAGCTGAATGTATTACCTTTTAATTTGAACATTCTACTCGTTAGGAAGTAGACTAAGAAACATAATTTTAGCAAGACAGATACAATAACAGCTATAGCCAAGATAATCCTTAGCCCAAGTAAGGCCATACCAATGTGTAAATTATTGATGATACTAATATTGCCTATAAACTATGCATGGGTGTGATATAAATTAGAGATTTCCTTGATATGGACCTTAGGTTTTAACAGTTCTATCTTTTAGTGAAATCTCTCCTCCATTGTAGATTTCGTCCAAGAAATCCTTGCAATGAACGATACACGCCCGGCCTCATAAATTTATTATTGTCGCATACCGTTTGAAGCAATGAGAGTTCGATTTCAAAGGTTATTAAATAAGACTATCTCATTTTTGTAGAGGTTATCTAGTATAGTTTCGTGGTTAATTATGCATGTTTTCAATATATAATACGAATTTCAAGGTTTTTCAGTTTTCATCATCCTTATTTTGGTCAGACCGTCAAAGGAAGAATTATACTCCTCTAAGTCCTCTACTCATATTTTTTTAAAAAAATTTTTGTCTTTGACGTTAGTCACGACAATTTTATCCTGTTGTTCTTGGACTTCTTAGTTTTCACTCATTCTTTCAACATTAAACGGGGTATTCTTATAAAATTTAAAAAAAAAAAAACATTAAACGGGGTATAGTTAAAATGTTACCTTTTCCCATGTCATAATAGATATAAGATCTAGTTTATAAATGAATTTTAGTCCTGAATAGAATACATTTTTTTCATTGTATCTTATATTGATAGCTATTTTTCAAACTAATTTGTTTGATTTATAAATTGATATATAATATCTAATGATATATAGAAGTATTTTAGATAGATCATGACATATATGTTATAATTAAGTCATTTATTTAGTTTCCTTAATCATTTTAAATTATATAAACAAGTCTTATATTTAAGATTGGAGAGAGTATTAAATTTTAAGATAGAACTAATGATGTTTATCATATTTTTCTTGATTCTGATAAAATATGTTGGAAATGTTTCGTAAACAAGACCATTGGAATATTGTTTTTATTAGATACATATTTTAATGACAACGCTACCTGGGTTCACTTTTAGTATGCTACTTTTTTTTTCTTTTGTTTTGATAACAAAGATGGCTAAAAGCCTACAGCATAGTAAAAAAAAAGAATACACATAAGGAGAAATAAATCGCAGATACTCTTGGTTTACCCAACAACTAAAGAAAGGAGGGCAAACGTCCAAATTATAGAAGATTTGGCAATGCCCAATTTAGCTAAGGCATCAATGACTCTGTTAACTTCTCGTGGGATATATTGAAAATTAACATGCCAATTTTTACTAAGCAACTCCCTGATTTTCAGCAAATGTAGGATGCGCATGGTAACGCTCCCAGAATGTGTTTTTTCTTAATTTCTGTTCCCAAGAACAAAATTGGATGGGAATTGTGTTTGGTAAATCCGGTTTTTTTTTTTTTTTCTGTTCCTGGGATGAACCGGTTTATTTTTTATGCTAAGGAATAAAAAAAAGAAGCAGAAATTTTCTGCTTCTCTGTTCCAAACCACGAAATGAGAATCATTTTTTTCAACCCAAAAAAAAAAAAAAAACTCCTTCCTCTATGAAACAAAAATTTATTCTCATTCACCACCACCCACCACCACCACCACCACCCCATCACCGCCGCCACCGCCACCACCACCACCCCGCTACCACCGCCACCGCCGCCACCACCACCCCACCGCCACCACCACCTCCATCGTTGCCGCTGCCGCCACCACCACCACCGCCACCACCCCACCCCCGCCGCTGCCACATAAATAATTTTTTGAGTATAAAAATTACATAAATAATTTTTTTAGAAAATTTAAATTTTAGTTTATTTGTAAAGTATAATAATTATATTAATTATTAAAGAAAAGAACAAAAAGGTAAAAATAACTCATTAATCCTTCATCTTCCTCCCTTACTATTTTTTTAACTCCCAAACAAAAGGAGGAAAAATGTGTTACTAAACGTAATTCTAATTCTCGGAGTAAAAATAAAATGGATTAACAAACGTAATTTTGATTCTTAGAACTCTTCCAAAGCACAGAATCAAAAAAAAAACTGTTTCATCTCAAAAACAGTGCTGGGCAACAAAATAGTTGTCATGCACACCCGTAGACTCCCAGAATCAGAGTTGTTTTCTAAAATTTAGCGAATAACCTCTTCAGCATCAGATTCAATAATGACTTTCTTCAATCCCATATCCCAAGCTATCAGCAGGCCTTCCAATACAGCCCACATTACTGCAGAATTAGTATGCTTCTTGATGTTGTAGGCCGTGTTTCAATAGAATGGCTGGACGCTTCGGTTCGGTTTTTGAAGGTTGGACCGGCATTAGGTCCAGAATCCACCTACAACTTGAAACTGGTTTAAAAACCTCCATCACATGTCCCCAATACCCATTCTTTCCTTTGACATGGGCATGGAGGAGAGGAGGAAGAAATAGAGAATAAAGAAGAAGAAGAACATCTCCCCAGATTAACATCTCTCATCATATCCAAATAAAGTTTATAAAATATAATTTTTTATAAGATAATTGTTACTTATATTTATATTTTATATCTAAAATTTATTCATACTTATATTATTTTTAAATACTCATGACATTAGTATGCTATTATTATGTAAACTAATCAACTCATTGTGAAATTTGATTATTTAAGCCGATAACATTTTGATATTTATTTTTATACATATATTATTTTATATATGCATGCTATAAGCATTATATTCTACCTTAACTATTTGACATACTTATAAGTATATAAATCCTTTTCTTTTTTTCTTTTTTCCACCCCAAGAAATTGGAGCACTATAATTATATCACAGTTTTCGGATTTCAATGTCATTGAATATAAATATATTCAATTAAGAGTTTTAATAGTTTTTGTTTTTCTATGTAAATATTTTTTTCCTATTTATATAACTATACATGCATAAAATATTATATTTGATTTAATTATTACTCCCTCTAGTCCTTATTATAAGGCACCAACTAGTTTGTTTATTTGATTCTTTTTATAAGGCAATTGCTTGTTCCCAAGAAGCATTAATTATTTTTTTTTTCCATGTATGCCCATAATTAATAAGGGTAGTAGGTGAAAATAATAATTAATATAATATTAGATTTTAATGCAATTAGTGGGAGTAATAATAGAAATTACTTAAGTTTTAAAACAACTTTATTGACTTTAACTGTTTTTATTGGTTTATGGGAAAAGTTAGTTAATGCCTTATAATAAGAATCATAGAGAGTATAGGATTCACATTTTATGCTTCTCATCATACCTTCATTCTTCACAAATCTACGATGTTGTCCCCATTTCTTCATTGTCCATCTTCAACGTCATTCCTTTCTCCATCCCAAATGAACAAGTAGGGAAAAGAATGGAAGGGAAGATTGAGAGGGAATTTAAAAAGTTGAGTTGTTTGATAGACATGGAAAAGGAACTTAAGTTGAGAGAAAATGAATTGTTTGGTATGAAGAATTGGGTATTGGTTAAGTGGGAAGGTAAGGTAAAATTCCTAAAATGCCCCTCTATTTATTCGAACGTTTGAACGTAGTAGGCACCCAACGTTCGAACGTAAAATCTGAAAGGGGCTTAAGGTTTACATCAGCAATTTTACAACCTAAAGACAGAAAACAAGACCACAAGAACATAGAAACTAAACAGAGACACATTAGAGGAATGGATGAAGGAACAGTTTAAATGGAAAGAACAGAGGGTTGAGAAGAATTCAGAAACAGAGGAAGTCGACAGTGGTGGTCTAGTCTTTTCTCTCTGGTGACGGTGCTTGGTAGAGAGGAAGAAGATGGCGAAGATGATGGAAGAGTCAAAGCTCTCTGTTCTCCTCGGCGCTTTGGTTCTGCTTCTAATGTCGGGTTTGTCGCGACTGTGGTGAAGGGTGGGGGAAGAAAGAAGTAAAAGAGGGCTCATGGCTATGAAAATTGACCTTAAAAAGACCTATGATAAGGTGTGGTGGGACTTTCTGAAACAGGTTCTTCTTGAGGTAGGCTTTGAAGTGGAGTTTATAAATCTTGTTATGTCTTGTGTATCTTCAGTTTCTTACAATGTACTTTGGAATGGCTCACAATCTGAATTTTTCTTCCCACGGAGGGGTCTTTGCCAAGGGGATCCTATTTCGCCTTTGCTTTTTGTATTATGTATGGATAAACTTTCACATTTGATTTGTGATGAGGATGAGAGTGGGTGCTGGCAGCCAATATCTACTTCCAAGTCTGGTCCTAAAATCTCACACCTTATGTTTGCGGATGATCTTTTGTTGTTTGGGGTGGCTTCCATGGCACAAGCGGAGACTATGATGAAATGTTTGGATATCTTCTCTAATGCTTCAGGGGTGAAAGTCAATAAGGCTAAGTCGTCCTTGTTTTTCTTGCTTAAGATCTCGATTCAATCAAGGAATTCCATTAAGGACCTAACTAGGATGAGTATCTCATGTGAAATAGGTAGATACCTTGGTTTTCCTTTCACCAGAAATAGGAAAACTAGAGAGACCTATGGCTATATTGTGGAAAGGGTTCATGCCAAACTTGCTACCTGGAAAGCTAAAACTTTATCTACTGCTGGTCGCATCACTCTTGCTAAGTCTATTCTGGGTTCTATCCCCTTGTATCCAATGCAAGTTGCTAGGATTCCTAGGAGTATCTACCTGGAGGTGGAAAAGATTCAGAGGAACTTTATTTGGGGCTATGGTAGTTCCCACAGCCACTATCATTCGGTGGGTTGGGATCACATCACTCTTCCAAAGGAGTATGGGGGGCTTGGTTTTAGGTGCCTCTCTTCCTTTAACAAAGCCTGTGGAGCAAAACTTGCTTGGAACTTGATTGTGGGTTCAAGTGGCTTATGGGCTGAGGTACTTTGGGGTAGGTATAAGAGGCGAGATGATGATTCGCTTCTCACTTTTCGATTGGGTGACTCAAAATTGTGGAAATTCATTACCTCCCACAAGCCTCTTGTTGATTTGGGCACTAAGTGGCAAGTTAGATATGGTGCCACGATCAGTTTTTTCTCAGATACCTGGCTTTTTGATGGTCATATTAAGGACCTTACTATCAGACAACTCTCTGAGGAAGAGGAATCATCTTTGGTTGCCGATTGGGTTGTGGATGGCTTTTGGGATATTCATAGACTTGCTGGATGTGTCAATTCAACTGTTATTCAGCGGCTGATCTGTCATTTACCTCCGCGGGCTGATGCGAGTAATGATACTATGCTATGGGGTGCGGCTAGAGATGGTAATTTTTCAATTAGAAGTGCTTTTTTTTTTTTTAAATTGAAAAAACCCCCCCCCCCCTTATCTTAAATGTAAGCTATTTAAATGTGTGTGGAAGTGGCAAGGAGTAGAGTGGATTAGAGTGTTTATGTGGATGGTTTTGTTAAATAGACTTCCTACTAATGAGTGGCAGAGTTCCTAGTCCGCTGCCTCAACTTCTTGTGGCCACTGTAATGGTGGTGTAGAGGATATTTTACATATCTTAAGGGATTGTCTTGATGCCAAACGTCTATCGTTGAAGCTGATCGGTCCAAGGTACTCTGCTCAATTTTTTCTGCTAATCTTAGGGACTGGATGGCCATAAATTTATATGGTAATCTTTGTTCTGATTTGGGACCCTTCTGGAATCTTATTTTTGGGGTGTCCATTTGGAAATTGTGGGGCTGGAGAAATTTAGCCATTTTGAACAAGGTTTTATGAAACCCACTGGTCTTGAAATTGTTATTTTGCAGACCTGGAGAAAGTTTGTAAATGTTCAGTCTGTTCATTTTGATACTTCGGCTGACAGCTCTATCTCTTCTCTTGCCCAGATTTGGCAGCCTCCTTTGGAAGGATGGATCAAGTTAAATGTGAATGGAGCCATGATCTTGAGCTCTTCTAAGGCGAGTTGTGGTGCTGTTTTGAGAGATGATAAAGGCTTATGGCTAGCTGGATTCACTAAGTTTCTAGGACTCTGTAGTGCGAGTATGGCAGAGGAGTGGGCGGTTTATGAGGGGTTGCTTTTAGTTTGGGACTTGGGCTTCAAAAAAATTGTTGTGGAATCGGATGCTCTTGATCTGGTTAATATGCTGTTGTTGCCTAGTGCCCCTAATGAGAGTCTCCTTGTCCAACAAATCAAGGAGTTGACAGCTAGGAATTGGGTTATTTCTTTTTGCTATGTTCCTAGACAGCTTAATCAAGTAGATGATGCCTTAGCCAAATGGGGTCTCTCCAAATCTGGGATCCTTAGGCTTTGTTTGCGAGTTTCATTTTGGATGGAAAGGAAAGGGAGGGGAGGGCTTTAGTAGTCCATTCCTTTGTTAATTTACAAAGGAAGGGACTACCAAAGCCCTCCATTCACTTTTCTTTCCCTCCAAAATGAAACTCGCAAACATAGTCTTAATGATTGTCCTTCGACTTTAAGAGCCTTAGTTGATAAGGAATGTTTGAGATTTATTCCCCTTGCTTTGTAATTTATTTTCTGTACTTGGGCTTCTAGCCTTCTTTTATATCCCAAAAAATAAAATAAAAAAAATCTCTCTCCTCATACATGTCACTCCCTCATTTCCTTCTGCACCACCCCTATCCTCTCTTCCCTTCCTCACCGACACTACCCGTCCCTCCCCTTTATTTTCCTCTCGCAACATTCAGCATAAACTTTTTTTTTATTAAATTTAAATTTTTATCTTTACTTTTCATAATATATACAACTAATATATATATATATATATATGTATATATATATATATATAATATTCAATAAAATTCATCCTCTTTTTAGTTATTTTATATCTCAACTGATTTTTTAAATAATCATCTAAACAAGTTTAGTTTGGAAAAAACTACTTTTACCACCATCAATCCAAACACAAATTACATTTACGATATGAATTTTATCCTATCTTGTATTTGTAAAAGTCAGATTGAAAATAAGTTATTGTTGCCACAGCTAATCCAAACGGATAGACTAGTGGCTCTCACAAAAATGATGACTCAGAGAGAATAGCAGCAATCAAGGGCGGGCTGGTGGACACGTCCTTTGGAGCAGCCTGCTCTATTAACAATTCAGTGTGTGGAACACCGAAACTAGGAACCCACGGTTTTAAAGAGGTAAATTTGAGTGTATAACTCAGACACTTCTTTCTACTACTACAGCAAATATAAAATCTATGGCTTCTTCGGTAAAAACGTTATTTGTCTTCAACTTCGTTACGATTTCTCTAGACCCAAAGTATCAGTTATTTGTCTTCAACTGTGCCTCAATTTCTGTAGATTTCAAATATCTATCAGTCGCATTCACCTATGAATCCCAACAACATTTCTCCCTATATAACACACAGAAAGCAGACCAGACAAATAGCTCAATTATCCTCGATATCCCAACTCATTCTAGCATACCTAATAGAATGATTTTCTATGGATATTATATATAGCTATTTTGTTTTACTAAGTCATGAATAATACAACTCACATTAGATAATATGATTCTTTCTTTTTTTTGGCATTTAATACAAATTTAAACATACGCCCGCAATCAAACATGTTAAGACCGGGCTTAAAATTGGGAGCTCATTTAAGTATAGTGGATAGCCTTGCCGCTGAGACAACTAGCTATAATCATCATGAGATCCACAGATAATCAAGCACATGCAATATTATATGAGAAATCAAGGACTCAAGGGCTTCAATTGACATATCCCATGTTGTCAATGTTTCTTTTCTTTTCTTGTTAAATAGTACTGTTGTCCAATCACCTATATCAATAAAATTGTATAGACAAAAACTGTAAAAAATTATAATAATGATTAGTTATCAACAAAAGAATTTAGCCTCTTAGGTTATGTGCAAAGTGCAAACATAGGTCCACTCTAGTTTTTATTAACTCCATTTGGCTCTCTCTGTAAGAATAGTGACAAAATGATGACGCATAGATAGAAGCAAACAGGGTCCATGATTCTGGACATACGTCTTTTGGAGCAAGCCCATGCTATAACCAAGTCTCCATCAAAACACCTATAAATCAAATAGCCCACCGTTTAAGAGGTGAATTTGAGTGTATGAATCAGTCTTTTGTTTTTCATATCACAGCAACAAACCTACGGCTTCTACGGTAAAAACCCAGAACTTTGTCTGTCTTGGTGTCGATTTCTCTAGACCCAAAATATCTATTGGTTACTTCTATGGATCCCAATAATACGTCTCTATATATACACTCGCAGACCAGATCATGTAAATCATTAGCACTCAAATACTCTACTTACCATCTCATTTTTGCATACCTTCTCGTTCAGGGCTGTAAAGGAGAAAAACAGAGCAAAGTATGGGGATTGAATCAGTTGAAATGATGATGCTTCGTTGTGTCTTTAATGGAAGCCTATCAATGCAGGACATGGAGGTTGAGAGGAGGCCATACCATAAGAATTGCAGCTGTGCGTTGCACAAGTCAAAGGGCAATTCCCCCGCCACTGCTTGCCAACAAAGGATGATCAGCTTCACCAAGAGAACCCGTCGTTGCCTCTCCCTGAAAGCTTCAAAATCTTCCACTCAGCCACACTGTTTTCAGTCAGTCAACAACTATCCTGAGGTAGAAGAAGATGAAGACACAGTCCAGTCACGGAATAGAGTATAATCACCTGCTCCTTTTCTTCTTTTTGTATCTTTTGTATTTACATGCCAATAAATGTAATGACAATTTAGTTGTCTACAGGAACGTGTTATGTACTAAATAAAAAATATATAATAGTTAGTTAGGTTGTTAGTTTAGGGAGTAGTTACGAAGGTTATATGGCAGCCTATACTGTATAAATAAGGGTCCATGCTTGCTATCTGTATGCTATGTGTTGATGAACCTAATATGTGTTGATGAACCTAACGGACTGAGTTTTCCTTCCTCTGTCACTTCTCTTTCTCTCCCTTCTCTCTCTATCCCCCGGTTCTCTCTCCTCCTTCTTTCTACAACACAGCATAGCAGCTAGAATAGATTATCAAGAGTATATGAAGAAATAGAATGGACAAAACTCACAAAAGAAGGAAAAGTTTTATTTAGACCTAAATAACAGAAAAGGATGAAATTAAAAAAATAAGTAAAGTAAAAAGAACAAAGTATCTAAATGAAGCATGCCTTCCCTTTTACCTCACTCTCCTGAATCCGAACATAATTTCAGGCGCATCATTACATGAAAGAGATAAGCACTCATACCTGGTTATGCTTGCATAGGATTCTTCTTTAATGGCACATAACCCTCTTCATAGCATTCCTAATAAAGATTAAACAGCACCCCAAAAAAAAAAAAAAAAAAATCTAATGATTTACAATAAATAGACATATTTATGCATAACATTCCTACCAGCTCTTCACAGCAAGAATATTTGGTACTCATGTTGTTCAACTTTACAACAATGTAACTAAGGTCACCTTTCAATTCATTCATTTAGTTTCTTTGAATTGATTCATGGTCACCATCTTCTTTGCACCATCTTTCCCACTCAGAATTCTCAAAGTAAGATTACAAATTGGCAAGTTATATGGATTTCTCCAATGTAATATATACAAGAAAAGAAAATTAAGGAAGAGAAGGAGGGAGTTCCGGCTTTGCAACTTGTAGCTCTCCACAGTCACTAATATAAACAGTTTTAAGAGGCCTGTTCCATATGGCACGAGCATTCTGGGCCCTTTCATCTCCAAAAAATTCAGCCAAATCATTGAATTGGCGAATACGTTCAGATGGTTGGTATGTGGGAATTGCAGCTATGGAGGTTATGATGTCCAAACCTGCAGTCACATTCAGCTAGAAGGTAAGCATGATGGCCATCAAAATGCAATGGTCTAATTTAGCCCTTCTACTCATCAAGTATTTCAACATTTAAAAACATTTGTAGTGTTCAAAGAAGATTTTTTAAAAAAAAGTGAAATAAGTTTATTATTTACTTCGCCTGATGATACTTTTTTAGAAAGCCATGAGATGGAAAGAATGAATCTCCAAAATTAAGTTCAACAGGAAGTCCTCAACATGATAATGATGCAAACAACTATTTAATCACCCTTTAGCAGGTGTAAAAAATCTTTCTTTATATAATCGTGCCCCTAGTCCAATTTTAATATGATAGCATATCGATGGCAGAAGATACTGCCATATAATGACAAGTGACAGAAAATAAAATAGAAACCCTAACTCTTTAAGATTTTTCGTAGCTGATTCATTTAAAGGGTGCACCTAATTCATTTTTTAATAGATAGATGTATGGTCCTGAACTGAACTCCAATGCGATTGATGCGTTTTTTGTTTGATTAACCGATGAGAACCACAAAGATGAAGACAGAAACAGATTATCACATTGATCATGGATAAGAAAAGGAATTGACAAAAATCTGACAGATAAAATTCCAACAGTGAAGCTTAAATCCTTTAGCTTTTATGATTTCTGCTACTTCTATTCAACTTATGCTTATCATTTCATATTACAAAATTAATTTAATAATATAAAGACCAACCAAATCATCTTGGTGCTTAACATCAGGAAATGCAGACTAGATAGCTGCTTCTTCTTGAACATTATCAATAAAATTCCAGTCCCTGTCGCGAGAATTAAGGCCACAAAAAGGAACTAAATCTGCGAAATTACCTTCAAGCACTCTTCCAAAAACAATGTTTTTGTTGTCGAGCTGGGGGCAAGGTCCTGGTCCAGTCGTAATCAAGAACTCAACGTTTCGGTAGTTAGGATCAAGCTTAAACTCATCCTCATCGTCGTTTTCGGACAAGGGAAGCGAAAGAACACCTGCCTTCGAATGTGCCAGAGAAAACGCTTTGGAATCAACGGTTTCAGTGTTGCGCGCCAACTCTGAAGGCTGCTGGACCTCACCTTTGTCCCGCCGTCCCTGGCGACCGGCGAGGAAGTACTGGCCAGGAAAAATTTTGTGAACGAGCGTGTTCTTGTAGGAAGAGCCAGAGGATCCAACGCACATGGATTTGAAGTTAGAAACCGTGACGGGGACGAGGCGGCCGTAAAGTCCGAGCACAATGCGACCCAAAGGGATGGATTCGGAGCAGAGGGAAGCAAAGTTATCGCCAAGGGTTCGGGTGGGGAGGAAGTAATTGGGGCACAGGCTGAAGTCCATGAAGACGCGGTCGGTGATGGTGGTGTCCGGCGGTCGCTTGGTGGTGTCGGCGGCGATGGCGGGGAATAGAGGAGCGGAGGGAATGGAGAGGGAGGTGGAGGTGGAAAGGAGGAGAAGGGAGCGGCGATTGAAGAGGAACTTGGAATTAGATTTAAGATGGGATGGTTGGGATTTGTGGAGAGAAGGGTGGTTAGAGGAGAGGAGCGACGGAGGAGACGGTGGTGTTACGGAGAAGCCCATGAAGGTGAAGGGAACATGTCCGTACGTGGAGAAGGAACGGTTGAGGGAAGAGTAGGCTGAGATTGAGAACTG
This sequence comes from Acacia crassicarpa, assembly GCA_034222035.1. NCBI lineage: Eukaryota > Viridiplantae > Streptophyta > Magnoliopsida > Fabales > Fabaceae > Acacia > Acacia crassicarpa. Next base: position 29,533,341 of record JAWXYG010000008.1, on the reverse strand, counting down.
GAAGCTAGTGTGGGGTCTACATTTTCACTGAAACTGCAATTTCAGTTGTAGGAAACTTGGGACTTTTTTTAACAAAACAAAAAACAAAGACGAAGTCTATAAATTCATAACCATAGTACGGCAAAATCCCGTTAGAATTTAGAAAGAGATCCCATAGGTTATGAATAAGAAGAAGGATGAAAAAGAAAACGAAAAAGTAAGAAGGAATGTGTTATGTGTATGTAGATAGAAGTCACACATTGGTTAGTTAGAGAGAAGTTGGAAGGTATATAAGCCCCAACTTGGCTCCTACTAAATGAACCCTTGGGCCAACCTATTTTTGGGAAAGGATGAGGACTTAGGTGACCCTTAGTCCATCACACACGCCCACCATCTTATTACGCAAAATTGTCTTAAGGACCCAACGTAAGTTTACCATATTCTTATTTTCCTATTCTTACTATTTCAATAATACAGATTCTTATTTTCTTATTCTATTTACTGTATATTCAATTTCTACCTACTCAATACATTGGAAACAACAAAATCCTAGACCTATCTTCTTTTAAATCCGATGATTTGTCGGGGTTCAGATTAATCCAGATCAATATGGAGTCAGGTATAACCACAAGGCTGGAAGCTCTACCAATTGAGCTGAGAAGAACCATAAGCCTCTGGTTAAAAAAGAATAACCCCTACCAAGTTGATTCAGATGCTTGGTGATAAAGATATAAAAATTTTCATTTAGTCCCTATGTAGCTTGGTAGAAAGAGTCTCACTATGCACATGTTTAATCATGCTCTATAAATCTGTATGAATAAGTAATCTAAGTTCATCTAATGATATCATTAAAAGGATGATGATTATGACAACGTCTAGTAATATAATTGTTTTCCTAAATTCTCTATACCAACACAACATCTATGCAATCGCTTGCAGGGTTGCCATTAGTTTGCAGCCAAAACAATAAATTCACATATGTTTTCCTTGTTTTAAATGGTTTTACTATGTTCACTTCTGCCACTTTTGAGAACAGATCAATCCACTTCTATTTTAATAAAATCATCACCAACATTTTATTTATTTCCTTCTCATGATGGATTAGAACTATAGAGAGCACAATTTCTGATAAAGTCTTGATCCAAACAAGCCTTAAAGAAACTAGAGATCGAATTAGGGTGATCGTTTATGATTTTTACACCAAAGAGTTATTTGCATCATGATACCCAAGTATTTAGCATATATACCCAAAGAGAGTGGCACATTCAATCTTCTTAGTGCCTATTTAGATTGGCTGTGGCAAAAATAGTTACTTTATTACTAAACAACTTGAAAACACTATTAATTAAATATATTTAATGGATAAAAAAATGTATATAATTAGAAATCACCTATCTAGTACAATTTAGTCTCTAAATGTGTCACAAGCACATTTTATTCGTGTTGAAGATAATATCGTTAAAATTGTTGAAGATGCCTCATTGACAATTTTAACTATATCCATTATGTCAAGAGAATCAAGTTCTCATGTCAAGTTCTATAGCCATGTATTCTATATTTGAAAGAATAATGGGTAGGGAATGGGTACGGTAGGGTTTTGAAGGATTTCACACAATGGATACAAGGACATAATTATGATACATGCATGCATAATGTGATAATTTAATTTTAAAAGAAATATTAAAGTTAAAGTTATAAAAATAATTAAGGTATTAATGGAAAAAATAAAAATATTGAGAAACAATTAATGAGATATGTTTATTAATTTAAGAAAATATTAAAATTATAATTATAAAAATAAAAAGTGACACCAATGCACCAGTGCCTAGAAAGCCCAAAAGCTTAGCTGGCGTTGAAGCTATTTTTTTTTTTTTTTTTTGGGTTGAAGCACAATATGACATGAACCCAAACACTACCCATTAGCCAAAAGTTTAGGTGAATAAAGCTTGAATTAACTACAAAAGCAACAAAAGTAAAAATATGTCATATCATTAAATGCAAAGTATATCCAAATAGAAGGATTGCATCTGAAGCATTTGATGAAGTGAAGAGAAAGCGATAGAACATTAAATTTTATCAACGGTTACAATTTATCTTTAACGAATAAATTTTTTCACTCACAATGGTCATTAATATCGACTGCTTATAAATAGCGAAGCGTTCAAATTGAAGCAAGACAAACATTTTGCATATTTATTGCTAAGTTATTCTTTGATATCTTCTTATAGTCAATTTGTTCTTTAGTGTTTATTTATCAACTCTATGAGGGAGTTTACCAACCTTATTCAATTATTGTAAAGAAAGTCTCAAAGTAATGGGACCTTAAACGTGGATGTCAACTTACAAAGTATACGGGAGAGTGAGTGTCATGTTGAGGGATTCTCTTGTATTATAGTGTCAAAAACCCGTCAAATCTTAAAAAGATAGTGGAAATCTCATAGGCGTTCTAATGACTAGACGTAGTTTAAGTAGTTAAGGTCGAACCGGTATAAACTCAAATGTACACTTTGGTGATATTTCTCCAACTCTTAGCTTTTATTAAGTTGATAATCACATGTATTTAAAAAAATTTAATATCACTCAATTTACCCGTGTTAAGTGAAATGTTGTCACTAACAATACCTGCTTCATGAATTAAATTCCGCTTAACCAACCCATTACGTTACTATAAGAGAGGAGGCGGCCTTCCAATGATCTGGTGAGACAATTTTTTTGTTCATATTATTATTATAAATAAGGGACTATAACAGGGTGAAAAAAGGACTCGCAAGATATGCACAGCCCAAAGTAGGATGACAAAATTGCCTCTTTTTTACTTCGAAGATTTTAGTACTTTTCATAACACTAATTTTTGTTACGAAATGATTATATTCTCCAAAGCTAAAAAGGGGATTTTCTACTAACAAATCAATATGAATCATTATTATTAGGAAAGTCACATGGCAAGATTTTTTCAAAAATTAAAATACTAAAAATATTGTGGGAAACGGAAGATAAGTTGAATATTATAATCAGAGTATAATGCATAAAAATTTCATTTATATGAAATTTCATATGGTATTTAATATAAAATAATCAATTTGGTTGGCATTATTTATTTTTGCTATCAAAATCATCTTTACAAGGAATTCTTCAGACATTACTCGATAAATGGTAAGAAAAGAGTCAAACAAGACCATAGTTCAATACGCATTCTGAAGTCATCGTCCTGAAGTCCAAACATGAGAATATTCATTAAATTCATAATTATGTCAATAGTCATTCACATTAAATAGTTATCTGACTTATCAATAAAACTAGTTCCTCTCTAGAAACTACATTCTTGGTTCCCGTTTTAGGATTTTATTTGGGTTGTGACTTGAACGAACAATACACGTACAATTACAAGAAGTAAAGACTAAAGAGCTAATCATTGACACTAGGGCCTCGTAGCGTGATGGCACTAGGGCCAGCCTTAGGAGCTAGCTTTCCCCCTTGTCCAGGGTTTGAGCCTTGCCTCCCCCTCCTCCCACTGGCTGTATCAGAAAAAGAGTTGATCATTGACAAGGAAAACCAAACAAGAAACAGGACTGCTAAAATTGAGAGCTATGTAAGTTTTTAGTGTTGTACAGTGTACACTACTCCATGCTTCAAGATTAGCCCTATGAAAAATTAGTGAATCTAAATAAAAAGAGAGGAATTGTACATGTGAAGCCCATAAGATGTTTTCAGGAAGATAATCAACCTGCATAAAATGTCTACTTGGAGCTGAAACTATGTTGAAATCCTTCTGATCATTGAGGTCCAGACTTTTGCTTGGTATTGGAAGTCAGTGCCTTGATGGAGAGGCGAGGTTTTGTGCTAATGAGGTTAATGGGAAGAACAGAGACAGCAACAATTATTGATCCAGTAGGTAATCCAGAGAGAGGTAGCCATTCAACAAAAACGGAGAGCTACAATAACAGAAATTATGTTTAGATAACCTGGATGATTGAGAGGATTTAAATTCGAAGAGAGACATATAGAGTAAAAGGCGACAAAAGCTCATCCCAACCGTTCATCCAGCAAAACATGACAAACCATCAACTAGGATGAAAATGGCATGATCTTTTGAGTTACGAACGGATGGATAGGATGAGACTTGCCAAACCTGCCACTTGCTCAATCCAAATCCATGATTGAGACTGCATTGCGCTGACTATTATAAAACATTTGAGCCATTAATTTGTGTTTTTACCTCAGGACTCTTGAGGTCCACTATTGAATCTTCTACAGCATGACTGACAGCAGAAGCAACTACGTCAAAACATTTATTACGGTCCAACAAACTATATTCAGTGGAACCATCTGCATTTTCTTTCGGTAACTTTGTCTCTTCAATTCCTCTTCGGTGGTACCCAACTGCAAACTACAAGGTGAAATAAGATTTTCACCATATGCAAAATTAACAAGTATCAAACATATGACTTTTTCATTCTTTTCCGTTAAAACCAGAATCAAATAAACAGGAGATGATGAAATTTGTCAAATTAATATTCAAAAGACCAAAATTAGAGTCGCAAGAACACAGAAAAGACAGGTTAATTATGATTCAGGAAAAATGTACCCTCAGAGGTTGTCCAAGATTGTTCTGTTTGTTGGCCACAAACTTCTTGACAAGTGTTGATACAACTTCCTGCAATTCCTTTTCATTCAAACGACAGGTAGCTTGGATAGGAAATATACGATGGCACCAACTGCAGCAAAAGAGGAATTCCTCTATCAAAACCAAAAGAGAAATGTATTAACATCACTAACTTAAGGGCTTCCCTTGTAAATTGCAGCAATTTCATTTCCGAACTTTTTCACTAACACATTATAATCACAATTTCTGAAAAAAGGAAAATAAACTGCTTTGATGCCACCATATTTCTTAGGACGAAGTTATGCTCACTCAGACATACAACATGAGAAACCAGAAAAGAAAGAAAAATGACAATGTAACTTGGGTTTTGTGTTAATCAAACCATGAAATGACAATGTACCAATCCCAGAAAAGGAATTAGTGACTGATCTCAGCCAAAACTCAGGACGGGTCTTTTGAAAACCAGCTAGCTCCACTCAGGCTGAATTCCCCACAAAGAGTTATGTTACTCGCACTTACAATGCCTTCACTTGCCTCTGGCAACAGATGGATGTTTATGACATCCCAAAATGGGATAGCCTTAGAGACGCTGAGGAGCAAAGGGAAAAAAATTGTTGACCTGGATGAGTCCATGGACGAGCTGAGAATAGGAATTCTTGGAAAAAGTTCCTCAACAAAGGAGGCAAATCATCTCAGAGTAGGAATCTCATGTCAGGCACCTGCTCCTCTGCTGCCGTTACTATAGGATTTGCACTACTGGCTAAAGATGTGAGTCAGAACAAGGACAACCACAAAAAAAAAAACCGAAAGGGAGATCTTGACATAGCAAACCCACTAACTGACCGCCAACAAGAGAGCTTGACAACAAGAAATGTTGACTCATGGCTGGGTTTGTTCTAAGTGGGGACAAATATACAGGCTAAGAGACCAAACACAGGACAAGCATCCCAGGAATTTGGTCCAGGGGCTTGCCTCAGTAATACCAGCTCAAAGGAACCCTGCCAAAAGAAACATGTAAATATTTGGCCTACGTCTTAACTGTCACACCTGGTCATTTAAGCTGGAACCAAAAATGCCTTTAACAACAATGAGTCATGACAACAAAACATTTTGCGTCCACAAATAATAGTACACTAAGAAGTTGCAGCCTCTCCTGCCATTCACTTACTAGAACAACTAATATCCAAAAAACGTCAATCAAATGGTAAGGATCAGTCCCATACGGAAAAAGTTCCGTTTCTATAAGGATTCCGAGTCATCAAACATGTCCTAACCCTAATGAGATACTAGAACCCAACTCACCAAAACTTTTCTCTTACCAAAATAAAGAATATAACCAAAAATAATTATAAGAAATAAATGAATCACTTTACTTACATTGGTGAATTTTTTCCCGCCTCAAAAGATCGAATGATATTTGACACAATATCAACAGTGTCAGCCAACTCATTCTTTGGAAAGGTAAAAAGAAGCAACCCAGTCCTTGTTAGCTTAACTAACGAAAGATCAAAAGCTCCACTGGAGCTTGTCTCTGCATTTGTAGGACTTTCTTGAGTTCCTTCCATTAGTTTACCTGCAGTGGCAGAACCAGGGAAAAAATTTAGCCCAGGCCAAAAAATAAACATATTGAACTACTCCCTTTAATTTTTATTATAAGACACCAACTAAGTGTATTTGGTCCTTTTTGTAAGACACTTGCTTGTTTCCAAATAGCATTAAATATTTTTTTTTCATGTATACCCATAACTTAAAAGGTAGTGAGTGACAGTAATAATTAATAAAAATTAATTAACACTCTTTTTCTTGAGTAAAAAAAAGAGTAATATAATTAATATGATATTAGAGTTTCGTGTAATTAATAGGGATAATATTAAAAATTATTTAAATTTTAGGATAAATTTAATGACTTTAACTGTTTTTATTGACTTGTGAGAATTGTTAGTTGGTTCCTTAAATAAGGACTAAATGAAGTATTTACTAAAAAGTATCAAATAACCTTAAAAATACAAATAAATAATAACTGATAATTATAAATCAAAACAATATATAAGATGATACCAACCTTTTTAGTATCTCAAATAAGAATTTTACTTTCCTCTCAGTCCAATGAGTAATGAAACAAACATTATCCTTATAGAGAAGATTAAATATTAGATGGGGCTAAATTTGTGGCCAAATAAAATATCATATAATAAATACATATATTTCTTAACAAATTTTATAAGATCAGTCGGGGCCGCAGCTGGCCATCAAAAGCTTCCGCCACTGTTTATCTGTCATCACTTAGCTCAAGACTGTCCAATAAACCTAAAACTCAGTCATAACTCTTAACTCCAATAAGAAAATAACAAATGGGGAAAACTAAGTACCCTCGCCAGACTTAACAATGGAAGAGTTAGTTTCTTCCAAGTCTAAACATTCTCTGCCAATATCTTCAGTGCACATCCGCCTTCTCTTCACAGTACTAGTCTCATGGCTGTCCAAACCATCATAACCTCCATTTTTAAAGGGATCAACATACTGTAACAAATTACATCCCCAAGTGTATAAGGAGAAAAATAAACAAGGAAAAAAAAAAAAACAATTTACTAGTCAATTATCTTTAGTTGTGTAAATCATGAACATGGCCACAGTGGTACGAGAAGAGAACTCAGACGGTGGGATAGTTTATAGCATTTTATAATCTGTTTACAATCCCACAGGACCCAAACAAATACCAAAAAAAAAAAAAGAGAATTGTTTATTTCATTTAGAACTCTGCCTATGTCTCGTAACTTGTACCAGGCCTAAATAAAGGAGCAAGGTTGTGCTAGGCTCTCAACAACCAACATAAAACTCTATTGAATCACCCATGACAGATTATTAAAGACATTTGTTGTTGTTTATTTCATTTAAAATTTTGGAGAAGTGATTATTTCAAATTAATTTAAATATCAGTAAAATTCGCAAACATTAAAGTTGTTATTCCATTAAAAGTTGGTTTCAAGAATGAGCATGATAAATTAAAAATTAATTTTTTTGTATAGAACAATTACTCTTTATAAGGGGCTCATGGTATCTATAAGAGTGCTTGGTTTGTTACAACGAGTGCTTATTCAAAGGCAGACTTAGAAAATAAATTCACGTAATAAGCTCCACATCCAGTAATTGCTTTTATATTTTTCAGCAACTTCTCATCCACCTATGGTTCTTAAAAACTCGTTTTATCACTGCGATTTTACGTTTTTACGATTTTTTTTCATTAAAACGATTTTATTAATTTTCCAAACGCTTTTAAGTTTTTATGATTTTACATTTTACAATTTTTCATTCTCCTTCCGTTTCCAAGTAAAAACTTGTTTTTAAGAACCTTGCATCCACCTCAACATTCTGATTTAATTACAAGTCATATTTACGCATTTTTCCCTGTCAATACTACGTACAACTTTATGAAATACAGGAAACAGAAAATTTATCTTATCCCTTTAACAGTTGGTTGAGCTGTAAATCAGAAGATGAATGTTAGAAAGAAAGGAACAAGATAATTAGGAAACTGTATGAATGAATTTTTCTTAATCCTGAATATGCTAATAATTATGACATAGTTGGTTATGAAAGATATCTTTTGTTCAAAAGAAATTGTTCTCTAAATAGGCAAACATTTGATGGGCTCGGTATGACCCAGCAGCCCCAAACATATCAGAGAGGAAACATGTCAGAGAGGAAAAGAGGGCAAAACAAAAGAGTACGTTAGCAGGGAGGGGCGGGCAAGGGAATTGTGGCTAACTATGATACCAGGATATAAGAAATATAGGGAGGGGATAGAAGAGTAGGAGGAAGGTGATTTTAATAGTCCTTTTGATTATTTTTCTTGAAGTAGTGACTGCTATCTGCAATTCCCCGAGCTTGTTCCTCTAACTATACACTGGACAGAGGTCAGTCCCAGCCTTTGAAACATTAATAATCCATAATGCATCTGGATTCCATCAACATCTATCTTATCTATTTCCTATTCTAAAGTATACAAATCAAGGTCAATGAATAAAGTGGAGCAGCAAGACCAGGGAACCTTTTGTCTTACAGGGTGAATCAAGGCATACAATATTTTTTAGCATTAAAAAAAGATATTCTTGCATAATAAATGTCATATAACAAGGCATATGACACTACAACGGTTGCCTTCATTACCCTTGCACAATCTAGGCATACAACATTTTTTAGCATTAACAAAAATTGTTCTTGCACAATAAATGTCATATAACAAGGAAACTTTGGAAGCATGTTAAAAGGGTAATGAAGGATACCTTTTCAAGGATAGACAATACTTCCTTTGTAGCACTTTTCTCCCGCTCTGCAGAGAAAACAATAATGACTAATCAAACAACATAAGCATAAATAAAACCTACATCTAAATCATACTTCAAAAGGAATTAATTAAGAATTATTTATTGTGCCATAGATTTCATTCCAATCACATTACTTACATCTATTACTTACATTATCTGTTTAAAAATAGCCGGCAAAGCTGCAGATCACCACCCATAACACACAATAAAAAATAATAAATTTAACCAAGCCGTTTAAAGCATCCCCACCGAAGACCAGGTGAATGAGCACCAAGACACAAGCATTCTGTACATTGCAAGATTATTGAGATTAAATAATAAGTATTAAAGCCATAGGGTTTTCATTGTTCATGTCTAAGATGACAATAACTAAGTAGTCTGTAGTCTCTCTCATTCATATAGGATAAACATTTTTAGCAGTAAATGCAGATTTGTCAGACCAAATTGATATGCAAAAAGTAATCCTGAATTTGGAAAAAAGAAATTGAAGATGTATCTGCACAATACATGTACAATGTTGAAAATTGAGCTGAGTAGGAGAAAGGGACACGAGAGGAAGTAACTGATAGTACAAGTGACAAGAAAGCCACAATGGGAATGTTGGAGGATTGAAGAGGGAGCAGTGTAGTCAAAGCGAGGGAGGCTTATCACAGCTGAGTGTTGCTCCCAAGGGGCCATGCTCTTTTCTGCCTCAAAACTCTGTTTTTCGACATCTTTGTATTCCTTAGGGACAGCTCCAACCTCTTCCGCCATCTAAAATTACAGGAATGCAACAGGTTCACAAGTACTCCGTGCACTGCACCAGGAGGAGAACAAGGTATTAGAAAAGGTAAATTCATGAAACCAGTCAAGGCACTGGTTCAAAGTTTAGCAGTTGATCCATGGTGTTATGATTACAATAATATATTTAAATTTTTAAAAATCTATATATACATACAAAAGATATTCATCTATAATTATAAAGTAACATTTTAAATGAAAAACAATAAACACCAAAAAGAAAAACAATATCCACCCATAATAACTTATAACAACATCATCTTCTCATAGAACAAGGATGAAAATCATCACATGCATTGTTTGTAGCTTCAAGAAAGGTGTTACAATTGAAAGTAGCATAGGACAAGCCATATATAATGTGAACCCCCTAATCAGCTATGCCCCCCCCCCTTTTTTTTTTTGCCTTTAATATCTAGATAGGACAATCAGGGCACTATGGTTGGCCATGTATCATGACGCTTTCAGTTTCTCAAGAAATTCCACTCGCAAAGCAATAACTCAAAGTTCAGGTGCAACATTCTTCCTTCTATCTAAATGTGTGAACAACTAGTAACCGTAACATCAAGGTTGAAGATGGAAGCAGCCATATTTATTTGTAATCAATCAAATTTAAAATATAAGAAATACAAGAAACAGAGCACCCCAGCAGTTCAAACTGCAAACACAAGACCATAGGTTGACAATGAATTTCAAACAGAGCCCTGCCTTTCTTTTTCACAAAAGACTACGAATGATACCATGCAAACAGAGTTCGTTTGAAGAAGATAAACTTATAAAAACATATTTCTCTAATAAATGTTATTAAAATATAAAATTATGTACTAGGAATATTACATGGGCCTGTTTGGTTACTTGCTATAAACTTAATAAAGAAATAAAATGTAATGCAATGACTAATAGATACAAAGAGAGAGAGAGAAAGAAAAGTGAAGATATTTGTCCGGTTAAGCATGAAAAGGAATGCCACGATTGTAAAATTATGGACCCAAAGTTTAATCGCTTCTTTAAAGAAAGCACGTACTCCAAACTCATACGCAGAAGCCTATTTATAATCTTTATAATCGTAACACATCAAATGCAGAAGCTTTCGAAAAACGATCTCCATATGCGGAACAATGTCTAGCCACTAATGCAGAAGCATATTTATAATCAAAACACAAGCAGAAGCATCCGAAAATGGAAATGAAATCACGGGCACCAGTGTAAAATCATAGCAGCAACATAAAGCTACCATAGCATTAAGTAATGCAGCCAAAGCTTATACCACATATGTAAGTGCACAAGCAGAAGGGAAATGGAAAACAAATCACAAGCACAAGCACAAGCACAAGCATAAGCATAAGCATACGCATGTTCAATGGAAACACATAAAGAACGGTATCGAACAGGAAGCACAAGTGGAAAGATTTCGAGCAGAGAGAACATGCAGAACAATTTTGGAACAAGCATAAATGATTTCGACGGTGATTGCATCTGCTTACCGGTGGCTGCACCTCGCAAGACTACTTCGCTTCTTCTGCTGGAGATGGTCTTCGGTGATAGGGTTGGAAATTTGGAGTTAGCTGTGACAAAGAATTGGTTACTCCGAGAGTTTATTTTCAAGGCATTATTGACAACATAGGATTGAGCAAAAAAAAAAAGACAACATGGGATAACCTTTTTCCCTTACCTGAAATATGGAATAACCTTTGAATTTACAATTATGAGATTTATTTTTAATTTTGACCACACAAAAAAAAAAAAAGATCAATTTTTAATTAGATTTCACAATGTTAAGGAAAATTTCCTTTTAAAAAAATTCCTGATTATAAAATTTATTATTTAAAGATATCTAAAACTTGTTTAAGGAATCAAGCGCAACCTATCTTCAATCAGTTTCAAATCTTATTAAGTTAAATGAAATTTATTTATAACAATGTGCAAAACCGCACATTGTTAAAGATATGTTATATATAATTTAACTGAAAAGAATTGCACCCGTATAAGGACATGAGTTCTTAAGTGCCTTTTGAGTATAAATTTTGTAATGGAAGATTTTTCAATAATTTTTTTCATGTTTTAATAATTAATACTACCTCCAGTCTTAATTATAAGAGTTAGTTGACTTTCGTTAGAGAGATTAAGGAAGCTAAATAAGTCATTTAATCATTTCATATGTTGTGTATTATTAAATCATATATTAGTTTATTAGTTAAACTAATTAGATTGAAGAATAAAAATAAAAATACTCTAAAGTAATTTAATTAGCTTCTTTAATTTCTCCAAAAAAAGTCAACTAGCTCTTATAATTAGGACCGGAGGGAGTAGTTTATAAGAAACAAGTTAGAAGTAATTTGCAAGCTAAATTGGGAGATCAAAACATCCCTCAAGTGGTGAAGTTCTGAGATCAATTATTCAGAAAGATGTTGAAATTGATAGAGTTGTTAATTATAGGATTCAAGTTGAGTGATTTACACAGAGAGCTACTAAAGTTATTTGTAATTGAAAAGTATCTAATAAGGTAAAATGAAAGTTTTATTTATTTTTATAAAATCAACAATGTTATATGGCACTGAATGTAAAAAAATAAGATTTGTAACAAATATGCACCTGGAATAGTAGGAGTGGATTATATTAAAATGAAAATGAAAGAAAATTATTTAAAGTGGTTTCGTATATGTTCAAAAAAATGCCACTGGATCTATCAGTGAGAGGCTGATCAAAGTATGAATCCTCTGAAAAAGAGTAGGGGAAACCAACAGGAACATATAAAAAGTTATTTAGTGGACCTCTTAATCAACAAGTTATTCAAGATTTGGTTGTTGATAAAATACAATAGTGTCATGTAATTCATATAGTTCACCTCACTAGTGGGATAAAACTTTTGTCATTGTTTTAATAATTTTTTTTCACAAAAGTTGTAAGAATATAAAAGTTTCTTTTTAATGTTAAAATACATTATCTTTAGAGAACCAAACAACCAATAGCCAAATTATAATATATATAAATTTTATTTAAAAGAACATTCCAGTATATTACTTAAACTAGTTGATATTTCTAATGCATGTATTAATAGTTTCTATCAACTTTTTATTCGGCTGTTAAATAATGTAGCTTAGCTCTCAGGATCATATTTGTAAGGGCATAATAACCATTAGTCCATTACTCAAGAAAAGATTGTCAGCAAGACCTTATAAAACTCTAATTATGAAAATACACATAATAATCCCACCAAATCGATAGAGGTAAACATCAATTCAAAAAATTTGAGGAATGATACACAAGGGTCTAATTTTCTTGGCATGTAGGAAACAATTCTCATCCTACTTCACAACAAGTTTATAACAAACATGATGTTCTTCCCAAATTTACATGCATATTATAGAGAGCGGATCACTAATTCACTATATCTACCGGTTTTTCCTTTTTAACAAGTGAAACAGGTTTTTCGCATCTACTGGTAAGAGCCACGACATGAAGAACTAGCCTGGCGTATCCGAAAGGCAAACCAATAGGCAGAGGAAAAAAAGTGTTTGTGTCATTTCAGAAAATCTGAAGTGAACTTCGTGTCAGATTCCAGCAAAAGCAAACAGGCGGCAACATTACAAATTGCTTATGATATATAAAGGACCGACCATAGGATTTTAGTTGGGCTCTAAGCCATTCATAAGAATAAGACACAAATTAGAGCTACTGATGACAAGGAAAACCAAACAAGAAACAGGGCTGTCAAAGAGTGAGCGCCATGTAACAGAATAGAAAAAGCTGGATTTAAGGATTCCATCAAGTGCCTACAGATACAAAATTAAAAGAAAAACACATGTTACAATGATAAGGAACTTCCAAGCTAAGTACTACCTCTAGCAGCAGCAGCTGAAATAGACAACACACAGATCAGTAACAACGTACAAAATTAATGCCCTATCTTATCTTTCTCTTTGCACCGCTACTGCCTACGGGTCGTGACTTGCCAAAAGCTTTCATCTTCCTTCTTTTCCTCTCTTCTTCACTATCAGAGTCAACCCCTTTCTCCCTGTCAGCATTGCTCGCTTCTCTCTCCAACTCTTCCCATGTCTTTCCCTTCTCCTCTTCTGAGTCCTCCTCAGAATCCTCCTCTTCCTCATCCTCGGACTCCACCAGTGATTCACTCTCAGAAGCTTCATCTTCAGAATCAGACTCAGGTTCCAGATCTGATGGTTCATAACCTTTGTCTGACTCCTCTGAATTATCAGATTCTGAATCAGTAGCCTCCAAATTCAAAAACTCCCAACCCCCACCTTCTATAAAGCTCTGTGGATCATCAGTGATCGTCTTCAGTATCTGTCGCCAATTCAGATTTAGCCTGCTCTCATAATACTTGATGTCTGTTGTGTCAAGCCATTCCTTGATGCCATCAAGAGCAGTGGAAGGGACGGAATCAATCCTGAGGACATCACGCTTGAAGTCCTTAAATACTATTGTCATATCAAAGTTCTTCTGTCCAAGACCAACTCTCTCTAAATTCACAATCTCAATCTCACCAAGAGTGACAACAAGGAAAGGTGTTTCAATCAGTTCAACAAGACAGGCTGAAGTAGGAACAATAAATACGGAGGATTTAAAAGGCACCCCAGTGAAGCCAAGTTCTCTCAAAGGTTGATCAAACTCAAGATCAAGGCCGCTAAATTGGGGTTGCCCCCATAGATCATTGACCCGATTGACAAAGCTCTGAAATTCTACATTGATTTTGTTCTTTCTGTCTCTCTCCCTTTGCTCTTCTTCAAGTTCATCAGGGTCATAGGCAGATCTCTTTCCACCTCCCACATTCTGAACCATCTCCATTACCTCAACATAAAACTGGACATCCTTGGTTTTCCTGTTTCCAACCATAATATGGTTGTGCAGATGGAAATGTAGGAGTGTAATCATTTCATTTTCAGCTGGCTGAAAAAATGCATGCTTAATGTTGGCAAACATTACATCCACACGTTCATCTTGCCTAGTGGTAGAGTAACGGAATCCATTCACATGAGCCTCAAGTGTACCAGGTATCTTCCTTCCCCGTCCACCAAAATTAGGCCGAATCCATAGATCAGGCAACCGAATAGGCTTAAATCTATTATTGGCTAGCTGTAGCTTCTCCTGAGTAACCAAGGTTGCTCTCTCAGCCCTCTCAGACTCCCTGGCCACAACTTGTCGCCTAAGTGTTTTAATGGACTGCACCACTTCACTTATGTGCCTTGAATCCTTAGAACGGAATGAAGCCTCCTTCAAGTATATAGAACCTGGGAACTTCATTGAGTTTGCATCATGAGGGCTGAAAGGGGTCCCAGGAACATTAAAAATGATTCTGATGTAGCAGTTTCGATTGGTATCCTGCTGGCTGGAAACAGTTCGAATGAAAGCCACGTGAAAAGGCACCATACTTCCATTTATAGGCAAAAGGATCGCCTCGTGCTTCTGATCAATCTGAATCATCATATCTCTGGGTGCGGGAAGGTCATTTATGTTCTTATAGGCAACAAGATCTGCTGAAGTCTTCACAGCAGCACGGTTGTCTCCTCCCTCACTTCCTCCGCCAGCAAGACGCCTTGCAGTTTCTTCATTTTTCTGGCGAGCAAGTTCTGCCTGATGCTGCCTTCGAAGCTCCTCCTTTGATATCTCATGGTTGTCTGATCTAAGAGCTGTTTTAGACATGACTGGCTCAGTGACCTCAGCCTTAGCCTTTTTGGCAGGCCTCTCTTCTTCCTCATCCTCATTGAATGAATAAGCCACATCCTTAACAGCTTTAGAGCTCAGAGAAGTTACAACTTCCGTCTTATCTTTGGCAATTATGACTGTGTCCGCAAGCAGCATTGAAAAATTCTTGCTCTTTGGCTTACTGCTCTCACTCTGCAAGTTCTGAAATCCAAGCGTAACATTGAAGACCATGCCTTCTTTTACTATCTGCTCGTTTTTAGCATTAAGATTTAATCCTGACTCACGAAACTCAATGCCAATGCCTGTCCCAGCAGATTTAGTCAAATTAGAAACCAATTCAGGAGCATCCTTTTGTACAACAGAGAGTGCATCCAGGTATGCAGCACTAATCTTGTTCCCTGGCTTTAAGGAACCAATGGCTGCTTCATGAGCTTTCAGAAGAACTTCATAAGCCTTACTCTGAAGGGGTTCAGCATCAATCAAGAAGGTCCTGGCTATGTTTGAGCAGTAACTCTTATACCGAGCTCCTACTGCACATATAATCACACTGGCAGAGTCATAATAAAGTAAATCATCGTTGCTGACAGCACTAGGTCTGAGATCAAACTCTCCACCACTCTGAAAAATTGGGGGGTAACAAATGTCAACATTGTCTGCCTTTAGTTTACAATTGACTTTTGAGGGTTCCAGTATAACTTTCTCAGTCTCCTCCATCAACGTAGAATGAGAAATTTTCTTCTCATCATCAATTACATTCTCAAGCTTTGGAACAACAAAGTTTTTCATTACACTAGTTGCCAGGTATGATGCTCTCTTAATTGATGTTAGCTCCTCATTATTCTTGACAGCAAACAGGCTAGATAACCCATTACTCACATCAATAAGTTGAAAACCTGTATTTTTCAGTTTATCAGCCCATGTTTCAAGGAGTTTTCCTTCAGGAGCTTCTCTTGATATGTATCCAATAGCAGCAACATCAGAACCATCAACCTTTGACTGAGAACGGATGGCACGGAATATAGCATCCATTTGAGTAACCCCATCATCATCTTTTGCCTTAATATGCATAATAACATCTGCACCAACTGCCTCTTTGCTTGGTTTTCTTACAGTCTCCAGAATGGAGGCCTTCTTTTGGCTGCATAACAAGTGAATCTGCTTCTTCATGAAGACCATAATTGTATCTGGGAACTCAAAACCAAGCAGCCATAAGTTCAGAGCAGTAGATTTCAAGTATCGCAGGTCATCAGAAGGTGGAGGGCATGCTATCGCAATTGCATCAGAGGAACCCCAGAGATTGGTTTTATGTTCATCCCAATGTGAATAAAATGATTTCAATCGTGATTGAAATGTATTTACATCAATGGAATAAGGGCTTCCAGCTGCACTGGCCTTTCCATTAGGAGGTTGGGAACTTCCATTTCGATGGTCACCCATTAGCATGGAAGGGTGTGCTCAGTTTCTAGAAAACAAAAGACACAGTGAGTAGAATAAACAACTAAACAGATAATTACAGACACCTTTTCTTCCAATGAGACAAGGCTATCTGCTTACAGGAGATAAAATTAAATAAATATTGAAATTATGTACCATTCTTATTATTTTAATTGTCAATTAAAGAGCTGCAACAGAATAGAATTATAATTTCGATATTCTCCCTCTCACTTGGGGAGTTAAAATCATTAAAAAGTATTAAATACACACATAATCCGTTATACTCCAATCTAATTTGCCAAACTTCACACAGAAAATAACAACCAAGATCAAAATGGAAAGGAAAAGTCCCTCGAACTCCTGTTGGAGATTCTGTATAGCAAATGAAAGATTTCTACAAATGTTGTAAACCAGGAGTGAATGATTTTAATATATACCTTCCAGCGGATAAGTTACTTAAAGAAACCCTAGAAAAGTGGTCCAGAGCTGAGACTCCCCAGCCACGAACTGTTTGTCTCTTTCAAACCTACGAACACCAGTGTTAAAACAAGATAAAAATATCAACGTATGGTCCAACATACATGTAAGTTCTAGCAGAAATCAACATGATTTCTGAACCAAGATGTTCATGTACATATTGCGACATCACAGAAGTATAACTTACATCAGTAGAACCAAGGTTTAGTAAGTTCTTCTGCCCCCTGTTCTCACAGGGATTAAAAAATCGAAGAAAAATCCTATTAATAACTCACATGCTACTTCTTTTACCTTGTGGCTACTCCTAGATCAAATGGCGCATGTAACGAAAAGGAGTTCTATTCCAAGATAAAATCTAGCCTCCAGTGCCCTCAACAACTTTCGCTTTTCTACAGGAGGGTTGAGGATGACAATTTTAATACGATTCAGAAAAAATTTCAGGAAACTATGTAAATCCATTAGACGAAGGAGAAAGAAACACATGCCCTAATCAAATTGCGATTCTTGAAACCCAGAGCATCAGCAAGATTACACCAAATCCTCACCTTCTTCTGTCCAAATTGACGTCGTGAACCCGCCGTTACCTTCCTCGCCGTCGGCTGGACTGTGTTGCCCCAAATTCTACAACGTGTTCGTCCTACAGCGCGGTTCGGCTGCGCTTCTGCGGAGAAGAAAGAACTCGTACCATCTTTTATTTCGCGCTTGGGCAAATACTAAATTTTATAATTAATTAATTGCAATTGGGTCAATTGTTACCCTTTTTTCTTTTCCCAACCAAAAATAATGATGTAAGAAAAAAAAATCGAAATAAATTTAGGCAGTTTCACTAATATTTATAAAATTTATGAATTACATAATACTCCTCCCATTTTTTTATAAACTTTTTATAGTATGCATAATATAGGAATATAATGAAATTTCGATATACATACCTTTGAAACAATTTATTTTTTTAAAAAAACTTATCAATACATGCTACTCCTCCCATAGTAGTTAAAAACTAGATTTATTACTGCGATTTTACGTTTTTACTATTTTTTTAAAAAAAATGATTTTACTAATTTTCCAAACGCTTTTAAGTTTTTACAATTTTATTACGTTATCATTTGACGTTTTACGATTTTTTATTCTCCTTCTATTTTCAGGTAAAACTACGTTTTCACTACCATGACTCCTCCCATTTATAGCGTCAAGGATGATGAAGGGATTTTTTTTAAAAAAAAAATTTGATTAAGATTTTCTTTTTTGAGCTTAGAGAGCAAATAATTTTTACTATTTATAATAAATATACTTCTTGATGTTCGAATTTGTATTATTATTTTTTGTAAGGATGATACCACTTATCACGTTAACTAATTACATATTTGTTTGGAGGGATTTTTTTTTTATAAGAAAATTTTAGGAAAGGGATTGGGTTTTGTTTGGAGGGATTTGTTTAAGTCTTAGAGGTAAGATCTCCATCCCATTTGTCTCTCAATCTTATAATTTGTTCCCCCAAATGATTTATGTTAATTGCGTTTATTAAGCAAGTTTTTTCAATGAAAATAATTAAAGGCGTGTTTTGAAAAATCAACAAGCATTTCTTATAAATAATTACTTTAAATACTTTTTTAATCTCTGCATATTAATTATTTAACTCCACTTATATGCATTAACTAAATACACATTTATATTTATGTAACAAAAATTACTTCATTTCCTACGTTATTAAGTTTTTTTTAAAAAAATCACTTTAAGCCAAAAATAATATAATTACTAATCAGTCCTAGTAATAAATGAGCAACATGAATATTTATAAAATATTAAAATGTGTTATTGTGTGTTGCTCACTTGCTGTAAGATTTTTAAGTGATTATATTTCTTCTTTAAACTCATATGATTTTGTGTTTCAGCTATCTAACATTGATGCTCGCATTATCAACAATTTCCTGCCAATTTATTGTCATTTAAGAGCCATTTGGTATGAGAAATTTAGAGTTGAGGGAAAAAAAATTCTGAGTTGGATTTAAAAAAAATTGAAGTAATGGAGTTATAAAATTTTAATAGAGAGAAAATGTATCATAAAAGAGTAAAAAAATTAAGGGATAGGATATTGTCACTACCAATTTTATGTCACTACCAAATCACTACCACTTTTTTTGCTGTTGGATCAGAATCTCAATAGGAGAGAGAAATGATAAAAGTAGATGAGATTCTGATCCAACGGTAAAAAAGTGGTAGTGACTTGGTAGTGACATAAAATTGGTAGTGACAATATCTTATCCCAAAAATTAATTGAAAACTTTCAATCTCACTTCTATAATTCATAAAAATTTTCTCTTTTTTTTTTTAATCCCCCCCCCCCAAAAAAAAAAACTACAAAAAGGAAGGCCCCTAATCAGGGTTTTGACTTTGATACAAGAATTAAGAAAATAAAAAATAACCTTTTGAATTATGTACATTCACTTCATGCCTTTTCTCTGAGCCAAAAAAAAAAAAAACTCCATAGCTTTTAATTATTATTCCCTCCATCTTTAAAATATAAAAATTAAATAACTACTTTTTCCTATACTAAAAAAATTTTGTTTTGTTTGTTAAAATTATGACACAATGTATTTTACTTTTTTTTTTTTTTGCCCAAATGTATTTTACTTTTTTAAATGTCCCTAATAAAGGTATTAAATGGAATCACACCTTAATTAATTCACGATAATTAAATGAAAGGAGAAATGGAAAATTAGCCTGCATTAATTAAATTAATGACGTCCTTCTTCAATCCTTCTATACTTCTTTCTATCTCTTGAAAGAGCAAAATATATTGACCATATGTGAAAATAGACTTTAATAGGTATATAAACTAACACAGCTAATACTCTTAGATGAATTCATATTCATTCTATAAATTAACATCTTTTGAATTAGCCTTTAATTGATTCAAAATAACCGATTCAATTACGTTCTTGGCAAGTATAGTGATTCATAATCAAATTGCATTGTACATAATAAATGAAGAATACACATATAAATATAATTGAGCAAAACGGGGAAAAAAAAATTGATCTTTACATAATAAATGAAGAATACACATATAAATAAATCAAACAAGTCTCAATCTTAAATTAATGTTGGAGACTCAGTATGGCCAATTGGAACCTGGAGAAGAAACTAAGAGGGAAAGTCCAGGTCTTCATCTTCTTCACTGTTTGATCCACTATCAAAATTGAGAGCATAACTATGTTCATCATACTGAAACCTGATCTTTTGCTTTCTGTTGCAATTTATCTTTCTAATGAACGTCTTCTTCCATTTAGGCCCTCCTATTACTTCTGAAGCTTCCTTCATCTTCCTCAACTTGTTCATCACCCATACTCCTCCTCCTCCTCCTCCATCATTATCATCCTCAGGCCGCAGCCGCTGCCATCTGTAACCGAGAGCTGATCGGAAACAGCCACACCAACCACCCTCTTGTTCGTACTCGTAGAAATCTTGGTCATGTTCTACCAGTGGCCTCTCCTCAAAAACAGACATTTTCACGGAGAACCACAGATTGTGTGGTGGTGCTTTATTATGAGAGAGGAAACATTTTATAGGATTCTAGGAGAAGACAAAGAAGGGTAGGAGGAAATGTCTAAGAAAGCCAAGCTTAGCCTTAATTTTTTTTGCTTTGGGTGTCGGAGAGTCCAATGAATATCTCTTCACTTGAGCACAAGATGAAGACATATTCAAACAACTGGGGATAATTATATACCCCTTAAAGGCTTATTCTTATGACAATTGACAAACATAAGAATATCAAATACTACCTCCGTCCTAAAATAAGACAGACCCAGCTAGTGTCCGTTGCCCTTCCTCTTAGTCAAAACTACATCATTTTAGTGCAAAACGCGTAGTTTTGGTGAAGAGGACGGTAGAAGACACTAAGAGTAGTGGGTGCTAGCCGGGTCCAAATAAACCCTTGTAGATTTTTTTTTTTTTTGAGAAATTACGGAAATTAAATAAGTTATCATATTATATAATCTGCTATATATAATTAAATAATATATCAATTTATACATTAAATAAATTAGTTTGAAAAAATTGATAAATATAAATACTTTAAAATCATTTCATTAACTTCCTTAATCATATCAAAAAAGTCAACTATGTCTTATATTTAATAAGGGAGATAGTATTACTTTTTCCCTCTTAGATACAATCATTTTTTAATATATTCTTAGATACAATCATATAGAGTTATACCATGTTCTTTTAGTAATTAGTATTAAGCTGGATTAAAAGTTAAAACTTTGTCAGGCTCACTTAAAAAAATATTTCTTAGCATGATTTTGTTTGTTTCAATACACAAAGTTTGAACCCTTTAATTCTTCATTCAAAGAGAATCAAAATCCTCAACTCAATTGCAGTAAATAATACTCCCTCCGGTCCTAATTATAAGAGCTAGTTGACTTTTTTAGAGAGATTAAGGAAGCTAATTAAATTACTTTAAAGTATTTTTATTTTTTCCTTCAAACTTATTAGTTTGACTAATAAACTAATATATAATCTAAGAATATTCAACATATGAAATGATTAAGTAACTTATTTAGCTTCCTTAATCTCTCCAAAGAAAGTCAACTAGCTCTTATAATTAGGACCAGAGGTAGTAGTAAAATTTAAGTATTGTTGAACCCTACATAAGAGGCAACCTTTTAAAATAATATCAAGTTTCTTTCACTCAAAGCAACTATTGTTAATCTTTCTCTCTTCCAATAGGGTAATAACAGAATTTTCGAAATCATATTCTTGATCATAGGAATACAACTGGTGTTGATCTGTAACGGGCCGGCTTAAATTATAGGCAGCGACTGTATTCGAAGTGTCTGTATTAATAAACACCAAATTGCAAACTGCCATAACCCCAGTGGGGTGTGTTGAAGAAATAGTCTTAAACTCACTAAATTAAAGAACTTAACCAAAAGATTAACCCCAAAATACACTCACGAATATATATATCACAAAATAGGAGATATAGTTATACCATAGAATGGTTAATAAAATTGTAAAAATTCATTACAGTATAAGTAGTACCAACTCTTTACAAGTAACATCAAAAGCAATATATGAGCAAAATCATTTCCTTCTATGAGGACGAAATGTGATAGAAACTACGAAATAAAAACTAAACCTTAATTCTTATTCACAAACTGAGTTACTACTTGACCTTACCCATAATGAATTGCACTATGATGACAGACAAACACAGAGCAGACAGAGGAAGGAGCTGGATTTTTAAGCAATTGATGCGTGTGGGTTCATTTCGGTGCTTGAGCCTGCAATACAGAGGGTTGCTGCTGTTGAGCTTGTCCTTTGGGAGGAATCTTGGATGCCATAGAGCGTAGTTCATTTGCAATCTCGGTAAAGCTTGGCCTCTCTGATGGCTCCGATGACCAACAACGCTCCATTAACAATTTCCAATCTGGATCATAAGAATCTGGAATCGGAGGTCGCAAAGTATTGCTCACAATACCCCCTGAATTTTGCAAACGAAAAATAACTCACAAGCACATCAATGATTGAAAACAAGAAAGCAAGACAATAAAACATCAAGCATGAATGTTGAACCTACGGATTACCTATAATTTTTTTTTTTTTTTGCTCAAGACGGATTACCTATAATAGCACCATAGTGCAAATCGGCATATGGCTCCTCTCCCGTAAGGATTTCCCACATCACAATACCAAACGAAAACACATCAACCTAACACAACAATATCAGACGAGATTGAGTTTAGAGTATTCGATAGAAAAGATCAATAATTTAGTCAGAGCATAAACCTTCTCAGAAACAAGGCTACTGCTTCCGTTCAGTAGTTCCGGAGCCATCCAAGGTAGTGTCCCTCGCACACCACCAGAGATCAGTGTCTGACATTTCACCTTAGATAGACCCAAATCACCAACCTGGTATTTTACCAGAAGCACAAGTGTGAAATCATTTTGCAGCTTGAGAAGAATAGATAAAGGAATAATTAGTGTTGCCAATTGCTTCATGAAAATAATAGTGCAATTGTACCATGAGAGGCACACAACATTGATGCTAAAAATCAGTTTATAGCAATTGATGAAGCAGTTGAGGGGATAGGCCGGACCTAATATTGCACATTTCAACCTAAAAAAAAGTCTGAAATATTAAACATTAAGGGGTTGTTTGGTATGAGGGATTTGGTGGGAGGGGAGGGAAAACTTCTGTGAGTTGAATTTTAAAAAACTGGAGAAGTAGGGTTTTAAAATTTTAATGAAGAGAAAATGTAAGATAAAAGAGTAAAAAAAAATTAATTAAATTCCCCACCTCTCTATTTTTTTTTAAAAAAAAAATCCTACTCACCAATTTTTCCTCCCCTCCAGACCCCTCATACCAAACATAATCTAAATGTGTCAATCATGTGACAGAGGGGAGAAAGAGAGCAAATTACAAAGTAGGAGGGGAGCTGGAAGAACTTGGTTGAGAGTTTTGGCTATTTTCTCTTACAATTGGAACACTGGACTTTATTAGTTCCAATTTATTTTCAATTTTGGAGAAAGCGTCATCTCAGATTTCTTCCTCTTTCTGTTGATGTATTTTTTATCCACTTTAATGCAATATCAGAACACAATCATCCCGAAGGGTCTAAAACTTATTATGTTGATTGTATGTGGTAATCTAACAAAAATTTCTCCGTACTGAAACTATCAGACATTAATTTTCCTTAATTATCTGAATTCTGTTCTACATAACAGAAAACAATAAAAAGTACAGATACAAGGAAGAAATAGAGCATCCCGACCTTAAATTAAGATTGAAAAGGAAAAAACAAGATGAGAATAAAAGCAAAAGCAAAGACAAAAAGAGACAATCCCTAATACGAATCTTTAAGCCGACTCACTCTCAACGTTAGTAACTGAGAGTGGACCAGCCCCCGTTGCTACACCAGGGTGCAAAACAAATCAAAAGAACTCTGAAAAGTGCAAAATTAAAACTGATTTCAGAACAATACTCACAATATTAGGGAGGAGTTTTCTCAAATGTAATCAACTTAATGACAAAATGAGCCTCGTGTGAAGCAGCACAATCAATTATTTTCAATAATAAAAAGCTAACCAAGTTAAATCAATTGTTCAAGATGTTAATGCAAGTCAGCAAGCAAATTGATGAGCATGCCATAAGTGATCTGGTCACCATCTATTAATTATTCCCAAATATTAAAATGTATCCATAATCCATACTGCAGCAAGCATCAAACACCGAGTGCCACAGAACAGCATGCCATCGTAATTGTCAAATCAAAGAAAAGCTCATGAAACACATCCCATGATCCATAACAATAGTATCCTGAACTGATAACATGGGATCTACTGAAAATTTTATTGTGCAGATAATCCACACTATCTGCATGTTCTGTACATAAAAGTATTTACCCAGACACCACATATGCTATCAGTCCTTAATGTTTACTACCCAAATTTTCTTACAGATCCAAGTATACTGGAGCAACTCTTTCACAATACATGACTCTGAAGTGAACATCAAGAATTTATTCTGATAACATTGTCACAATGTGGAAAAGGAAAATATGAAAGAAAATAGGCAAAGCGAAAAATTAATATTCATCTTAAAAATCAATATCCAAACTACATAAGATCTTCAAGTCACAATAAGTTTGTGTATTTGCATTTCATTTGCATGCGGCCAAAAGAAAAAAGCTTGGTGCTAATAGAATTCATTGTTTAGTGCCATCTCTGATTTTTCAGAACGACAAGTACAAGCTGCACCTAAACAATACTTCATGTGCCATTTTGGGTTTTAATATTTAGAAACACCCAGGGAAAATGAGAATGTTGGTTTTAATAACCGGGTTGCATCAGGATGCAATGAGCCCCCATGTGATACCCAATATTTTGACACTTCTCTGGATCCAGAATTATGATCCCGCCATTTGTGTTATTGCAAAATCTAACCAGGATTCTTTCCAATACAGCCATTGCAATGTATCAATGCCTTTGTGATTTCTTAATTTTATTGTAGTGATTTGAGGGTGTGTCTGTGTTTATAATGCATGTAACACCACATATAATGAAGAAGAAACAAGCTTCCAAAACTCAATAGACCATATCATAAACCTTGCATATTGGGCGGTGTGGATCTCTGAGATTCACTAGCAAGTTGTCACTTTTCAAGTCAAAGTGTACAATATTTTTCCCATGCAGGTATTCCATACCAAATGCCACATCCAATGCAATCAAAACACGCTTGCGCTTGTCAAGATTCCTGATATGAACACATTAGTACCAAACTTGTTAAAGTTCTGGAAACAGTACATTCATCAAGGTAAGCCAAATTAATTGAGGGACTGGAGAAGGATACTAATCTACAAAAATTTTAAGAAGACACTACCTCTCACTTTTCTGCAAGGCATTTCTTAGAGAACCATTGACCATAAACTCTGTTACTGTTGCCACAGAACCTCCTGGGCCATCAAGCACAACACCATAGAATGCTACAACATTTGGATGGTGCAAGTCAGCGAGTTTGATTGCTTCATTCCAGAAGTCGGCTCTCTGTTCAACCAAGAATTAACTAACAAGGTTATTTTAGTAGTCAGGAAAGGAATTCAGAATAATGGAAATTATAATCAATGATAAGAAAGACCCAGACCATGCGCTCTTGCTCGGAAGCCTTTCCAGCAAAGCACCTATCATTAATACGCTTGATTGCCACATCAGTGCCCCGCCATTTTCCATGATATACAGTCCCAAAGGTACCTGAACCAAGTTCTCTCAGCTCTTCAAGGTCACAATTCTTTATAATCTACAAAAGACCAAAAGCAACGTGTCAGCTCAGCTGATTAGACATGAAAGCATAGAAGATTAAATATAACCCAAAAAAAGCAACCTGCAGTCCTCCAAGACCTTCTGATAAAGGAATGCCAAAATTTGGCTTTTCTGGAAGCTTGCTCTTGACATCCTAAAAAGGAATGTATATATAATTACACATTTGATTGTAATGAAACAACGCCACAAAGAAAGGGGGTGGAACGTTAATTTGGAGATCACTTCTGCAATTACAAGACAACAGGTGATAAACATATTAAGGAACAAGTAAACAAAATTACCGCAGCTTTAGCTCTATTTAGATCATCTGCATCTCCAACGTCTTCCTGACTGGACACATCTCTACCATGTAAATCAGGACTAGGAGTGCTTGGGTGCAAAACAGAAGCAGCTACACCCTCAGCAACAGCTTGAAGGTCTTGTTTGATCTGATCTTCAGCTGAGCCTTCATTTAAGAAACAACATAATGGTCATGCAATCCACAACAATCAAACTACAATATTAATATATATGTTAGGATTTTAAAAAAGTTACAGACCCTGGGCTGAATAGCCATGTTCTATATATAAACTCTTTTTGAATGGCTGGTAAAGACTATCCTCCAATTGAGCTTCTAAATTTTGTTCCCCAGAGTCGCTGGTCAATTCCTCACCAAAGTGATCCTTAGAAGAATGTATTTCTTTCTTTGATGGAACTTTTTTAGGTCTTGGAGGAGGAAAGTAAGTACTGTGGTGTGCATTCCAGGGATCCTGATTACTGAAAAGTGAGTTTGAAGAATTCTGCACATCTCCAGACCTGACTGACGGAGATATCAAAGATGGAAGATTATCATCCTTGAGGAGGTTTCCACTTGTTGACTGAGAATTTGATCCTGGAATGTCCCAAACAGGTGTTTGTGCCATCAGATTACATTCCACCGGCTGGGAGACCAAGTTAACAAATTCATTTGTATGCTCATTAGGGGACTCTTGAGCAGGAGTTGCATCGCTATAAACAGGTTTATTCAAGAGCACATCCTGCTTGACCCAGTTTTCAAGTGGCATCGTTTGTTGGCCAACATCATCTAGGCAAGACAGTGTTGCTGTCCCCATGAACCCATCAATTGGTGACTGGCTATCTCCAGCCTTTCCAATCACATCAGTGATAATGGGACTCCTCAAATGATCAAAGGCATCAGGCTTTAGTATAACATTCTTCTCCCCCTCAGGCTGTGACTCAAGCTTATAAGAAAGGCCTGCTGCATTAGTGCAAGGTATTCCAACAGGAGATTCCACTTTGCTAACAACTCTAGATTTGGTGTCAATCCCTTGTTCAATAGCACCATCCTTCAAGGGTGCAGTCACCATCACCCTGTTTGTTGCTTGAGCTTGTAAGTTTTCATCCATAGGGAGACTATAATAGCTTAGGATCGAATCAGAAATTGAACTAGCAACAGTATCCCGCTGATCCGGAACCACAGGATCTGAATGTGCATGAGGCAATAATTTCTGACACATATAACAGTCTTCCTCTTTCTGGAATTTCCCAGGGATTCTCACTTGTTGTTGAGGTAACAACCCATCAGACAAAATAACATTCTCTTGTTGAGGAACCTGAACCCAACCATAATTACCAGGAACCACAGAAGGAACTTGAACTGGGTAAGCACTGTAGTTTTGTTCAACAGGAAGCTGGATGATCTTTGGCCCTGATGTGCTTTCGTCATTATATTGGTCCAAACGAGTTTGATGGGATTGCATCAATGTTTGAGGAACGTTTGGTCTTACACTAACATGAGAAGCTGATGGAGTCATTGTCATCGGCACTGCAGGGATGAACTGTTGGGGAACAAAAGATGGGATATTATCTTGGAATTGCGGTTGACTGAAGGCAGGCCCATGCTTCGCTAAAAGTTGAGAACTTGGGAACCCTGCCTGAGGAGGCAGTGGGACATAATCTGCATGGTTCATAACTTCCGGACGTGAATCAACAAAAGGATGCACATAAGGTGCCGGAGTTGAAATGTCCATTCCCGATTGCAGCACTCCAAATTGCTGTTGCTGTAAAGTAAAGGGCACAGACTTTTCTAGTTCAACCTCATTCTGGAAAGCTGTAGTCTGGGCTGGACCAGACGTAGCAACTGGCGCAACCACAGGAACTGCAGAAGCATCTGAGTATACTCTTGGACTTTGATCTGCCACCGCCAACTTTGCAGCAGTGTCATGAGCAGCTGCCAAATTGTCTCTAGGTGAAAACATGCAAGATGAAGGTCCTACACTTACATCGGCTGGACCAGCATTAGAACTATCAAGAGCCTCTGTCACACTAACATCTGAATTTTGGGTTGAAGCCGCACTTGTAATACTCCCTTTCCTCATGAGCCGACAACTGACTCCATCCGCAATTCCATTCACAGCCTCAACATATCTCAGACCACTATCATTTATATCTACTAACGGCACCCCACCAGGAGGATCGATTTCTGATGCAGAAAACAGAAAAATCCTTAGCTTAGCCGAGCCATCTGAAGATCTTTCAATCAATCTTTCATACTCGTCCATCATATTCTCAAGATCATCTGGGCAAGAAACTGAGACCAATGCATCAAGATCCTCCTCAGGGAGCTGGTACTTGATAACCACAGGTTGACCATATGTATTAACCATCTTTTGCATCAGTTCGTTGAAACTCACATCTCTCTTAACACCAATTATTCTTGTCTGCCCTCCAACATATCTCAACATCCCATCACTAGGTCTAGGCATAATCTTCCCACCATAACTGCATAAAAACTTCACTTTTCTCCCTGACACGGAATCATCCCCACCCTCATCACTCGCAAGATCAGCCACATTCGACTGTGCGGGGCTATTACCAAACCCAGTTGCTGCAGTACTGCCTACCTGATCACCAGCAGTGGCATTGCCAAGGATTCTATTTCCCTGAACAGAAGTACAACCAAACCCGTTAACTGCATCGTTTCCAGCCCTATCCAAGCCATTGCCCCCAGCCCAGTTACCCGGAATTGCGGCATAACCAGGTCCATTAGCAACAACACTGCTTGAAAGATCAACAGCATTGCCACCAGAAATCCGATTGCCATAACTAGGACTACAGCTATACCCAACAGGAGGATTCAGAGCCGTATGCACAATGGACACACCTGGACGAACGCACCAGGAAGCAGGACCCGATGACATAGTTCCATACCCCACACCAACAAGCCCAGCATCAGCTACTGGTGGAGGGTAAAAAATGGACATAGTCCCTGGGCTACCGATCTCACGGGCCATGGTATTCGCCGGTACAATGAGAGGTTCATCAGTTCGAGCTACGTTTAACGGTCGCAGATCTTTTGGAACGGAATTTTGGTCAAACGCCATGGCTAGGAAAGCTATTGAGATTAAATCAAAAGAACATCAAAATCAACCCCAGAAAATAGAAGGAAAATGAATTAAAATAGAATCCTAGGGATTGGGTAAAGGATCAATTACCACATTCATATACAGGTTCAAAATCAAGGAAAGGGAGACAAACCCTAGTCAAATTGAGCAAAACAAGGAGGGATATCTGACAAATTCAGAGAAACAGAAATAATGAAACAGAGATAAATGAGAAATTAAATACCAACAATATTGAACGGTGCAGTAGAACAGTGATAAGATGGAGGGAAAAAAGAGAGACAACAAGAAAGGTGAGTCGGTGGAGTACCCAACCGTCAACAACAACAAGGTAACCGCGAGTCACCCTCAAATCAAGGCTTTTATAGAATCTTCGTTTCCACAATCTGGCACTCTTTTTCCCCACTTGCGCTCTGAACGTTGCTTCTCAAAGGGAATCATCGTTCCATAGATTTTTCCCATTATTTTAAATCCCATTTCAGTTACACAGTATAGGCGGTAGACGCATCACGTAATCAACTCAGGGAGAGTATATCATATATTTTCCCCGGGAAAGTGACAGCAAGTGGGGTAGGAGGCGATGTGTTCACATCGGCACGAAGAAGAGGAAGAAGAAAGAGAGGGTCTGAGATTACAGAGCGAGGAGAGAGAAGGAGAAGGCACGTGGACTGCTTCATGCAAAATGCGAAGTACTCGTCAAGTTTGAAAATTTTGGGAATCTGAGTGAGGTGGATTTGATGTGGGAAGAAGCCAAGGTGAAGGTGTTCGAGAAGCAGAAAATGACATGTTTATTTATTGATCTTGGGCCCTCAATATCTTCCCCACCAAATCATTCCCTCCTCACGAAACCTATGTCCCAAATTTCTTCTTTGTTCCTAAAATGAATTAATGACCCAGCCAAACTAGCCATTTATTTTTTTTTAAATAAAAAAAAATTTACATATTTTTTAATATTTTTTACCAGAATATACTGTTTTAATTTGATCCTTGGGAAAAATTTTATAATTATTAAGATCACTCTAATTTATGTTTCTTTTTGCCATGACATTCTAGTTTATGTATTAAACAAACAAAAAAGTATAATTATACATTTGATTATCTAATTCTATACTAGGTCTAGTTTGATTTCTTGACGTAATAAAATATTTTTTCAATCCCTTACCCTAATGTGTTTCCTCTCAAATGATGATTTTTTTGGGCCAATCATTTATATTTTTTAAAATTAAACTTCATATATCAAAATTTAAAACATTTTGTCAACATTTAAAATTTTAATACTTATCATATTTTATTAATAGCTTTAGA
Source organism: Acacia crassicarpa (assembly GCA_034222035.1). Taxonomy (NCBI): domain Eukaryota; kingdom Viridiplantae; phylum Streptophyta; class Magnoliopsida; order Fabales; family Fabaceae; genus Acacia; species Acacia crassicarpa. The sequence goes on along the minus strand of JAWXYG010000008.1, from coordinate 29,502,577 downwards.
ATTAGAGAATTTAAAAGGGAAAATGACCCCAAAAAAAACCTTTGAAATTACAAAATCCCAAATCAGATGAATTGTGAATTACTTATTAAGTTTTGTTATTACATTATTGATTCTTAATAACAAACTTGGTTTAAAATTTTTCATCCCGTTAAATTTCTTTTTTTTTTGTCATTTTCCAAATTTAAAATTTTTTAAGAAAAACATTTTATACTATAAAATTAAGGAATGAAAATAAAATATCGAGTGAAGATAAAGGATTAGGAGAAATACATACATACTCCAAAAGTACCATGTCATCTGAACTTTGTCTAATAAAAACAAAATATCTCATATCATTTTAATCCTAGTCGGCTAATGTCTCATCTTAAAAATAAAAATTAAAAAAAAAATCAAATTTTATTTTGTTTTTAAGGGAAAAAAACATCTTAATTTGAAAAACAAAAAGATCAACCAATATTTATCTTGTAAAACTTGAATTTTTTTAAATGAGTCATAGCTAACTAGGATTAAAATAATCTGAGATGTTATGTTTTCATTTAATATCATTCATATAATATGGTACTAATGGAGTATGTAAGTATTTTTTCGAAAGGATATGAATGACATGTAGATTATCAGATTAATATATTTAGTCCACTCACTATCAAAATTAACTAAGATAACAATCACAACAAAATTGTTTCCTTTTTTACATTTTTGAAGCAAAATTGTCCCCCAAAACTTCTGGGGGAAATTACCCCTTAACCCTAAAATAGTATTATAATATCTACAATTATAATATTATTACATATCATTAAATCTCACTCATTAAGACATAATCCAATAGTTAAAACATTAATAGAAAGAGAAATGAGTGAAGAGACTCATTTCATTTCCCTTGGGCTCTTTCAACATTGAAATTGGAAAGTCATTCTGATTGGAAAGCATTTTTATATAAATTAGAAGAATAAAATATTATTTAAAATGAAAACATTCATGTCATATAAAGAATCTAATTTTTCTTATACATTTTGTACTTTATATTAATATTGATAATTATAATGATTGATAATGATGATTAATGAAACAAATAATTTTGAGTTGAAGATTAGCTTTTTTTTTCTGCCACGCCTACGAAAAAAATGTTAATGTTCAATTACTGGTGCTGTGACCAAAGAAAAAAGGACATGTTTTCATGCATCATGTATAAATATTGAAAAAGAATGGATTATTCTATTTCCTTAATTAAATACAATGAATTATATTATTTATAGCTTATAAATAATATCATTTTTTATCAGTTTTAGTAGTATATAATTAATTAATGATGGGAAAAATATTAAATTAGCAGGAAAAAACCAGAAAGCTATATGAACTTGATTTTGTCCGTGATTTTTTATGTCTTTAATTAATATCTACATATTTATTTAATTTGTTGAAAAAATTACAAAAGGGAAGGTGCCACGAAAGAACAAATGGATAAGACTGTCACTACCGTTTACATCAAAATGCCTGTAGCTTATCATGTGAGATCAATATCTGTATCAATCGGTTGAAATGGAAAGTAATTAATTTATTTTTTTTTCATTACAAAGGTAAATGTATTTTTTCATAAAAATTAAATTTGAGAAAATACCTTTGATCCTTGTTTAATATTAGATAAGACAGTTTTTTAAGTTGGGAAAAAGGTTTCCATGGTCTCAAAGGGAAATTAACTCAGACTTGGATATATTTTCTAGAACCATTAGAGGGAATGAAATATGAACCATTAGATCCCAATCCAATAATCATAAAAGGTAAAAAGAATATGAACGGACGGAAAAAAAAATGGAAGAAGCCAAATTAGTAAATTCAAATGGCACTTATATCTTAGTAAAAGGATTAAGACACATTTTATTCAAGATTTTTTTAATGAGTACTAGACATCAAGAATTTTCACCTAGATGTAAAAATATACATGAAAGTTTTAAAGCATAGCAAAACTGCTATAATCGTTAAGCCAACGTATATTTACCGTTTAACAAATATGCCAATAAAAAAATAAAAAGTTTTAAGTCAAACTTAGTTGACATATTGACAAACAATACTCACCCCGCCAACCCTATCCACCACTATGCCGTCTTCCACAAGATATACTTTTTTGTCTCATATGTTTGTTTTTATTGAAATACTATTCTCTTTCTTTTAAAAAGAAATGAATACCTTTATATCTTATTTAGAAAAAAAACATATTTTTAAAAAAATTTAAAAAAAAACCTTAAAAATTTTACTAATGAGAATTACGTAAATCAAAGCATCAATACTCCCGTTTGTATAAAATTTGTAGAGTACTAAAACATTATGTATATAAAAATGTGATAGGATATTGTTACTATCAATTTTATGTCACTATCACTTTTTCACCGTTAGATCAGACCTTTATCTTTTCTCTCTCCTATTAAGATTTTGATCTAACAGTGAAAAAGTGATAGTAACCTGGTAATGACATAAAATTGGTAGTGACAATATCCCATCTCTATAAAATTTATCATATTATCTTCACCAATAAAATTGTTAATAGATTCTGGTAACAAAATAACATTCTTAATAGAGAACCTTTTTTTTTCCCAATTTTGACCTAAATTATATTTGTAGGCTCTTTGATCGATATTTTCAATGTGAAATAATTTATTTGGTTCTTCACACCGATAAAATTTTTAATAAATAACCCCTTTTTTTTCAATTTTTCCTCTTTTCTTTTGATCAAACTTATGAATGAATAAATGATATTGCAAGCAAACTAAGTTTATATAGAAAATATGAATAATAATTTGTCTCTTCCCAAACTACCATCTAGGGATGTCCAAAATACCCGGTAGTGCAGGTGGCTTGACCCAGTCCGGTCTGACCCGACCCGGTCTGGGTGAAAAAAAAAGCTAGTCCAAGACCGTTCACACAGGGCTGGACCGAACTTTGGTTCAAGAGTTCAGATTCTATGGATTGGTCCGGTTTGGCCCGAAAGTGTTTTTTTATTTTTTATTTTTTAAAAAAGCCATTGTATCCTTGTTCAATGACATGTTATTGGAGATTATTATGGGTTTAGGATTTGATTTAAGATGTTTACATGTTTATTTATTATCTCGCAGGTGGTTCATTGATTTAATTATTATTCTGGAAGTGGCAAAAGAAAAATTTTTTTTAAAAAAGTCCTAGACTACTTGGATTGGTCTAGGTAATCCTCCTGGACCGATCTGGTCCAGCCCGAGCTCCAGCCCGAGCTAGACCAGACCAAACCTCAGGCTGGATTGTTCAGCCCGAGGTCCCTCCTGGACCAGACCTCAAGTTGACCCCCAACTCGGTCTCTAGTCCATGGACATGCCTACTATCATCAAACATTAATATAAAAATCAATGAATAATTAATCTGTGGAGAAGCCAACCATTATTCAAATAATAAATAGTGTTCAAGTTTAAAAGTGAAAAGCGCGTGACTAGAGGAGAATTTAGGCCCCCTTATTAATTTAGTCTAATCAAAGAGAGAATCATGAAAGGCACAAGGATTAGTATTTCCTAATTGAAAATTGAAATACATAGAAAAACATCAATAGTTTGAAGAGAAAAAGTTTTTTTAAAAAAAAAACTTTGAAATTATAAAATTTTAAATCAGGTTTGATATCAGAATTGATAAAAGAATAACAAAACTTGATAAATAATTCACAACTCATTTTTTAGGATATACCTAATTTATAATTTTACAATTTCTAAGTTCTTTTTCTATCTTTTTTCTAGTTTAAATATTGTTTTTTAAAAAAAATAATAATATATAAAAGGTTGTTCAAAGTCGGTAGTCAAGAGTCAAAATAAGGAATGGTGGTTGATCGTTAAGAATCAGTTTGGGGGTAGGGTCAGTTAGGCATGGGCATAAGATTAGATAATGACATTTTTAATTCTTTAAAACATGAAACATTGAAACCCCACCACTTATAATTTCTACAATATATTTAATTTAGTAGGAGTAATGGATAAGACACTTATTAGAATTAGATTGATAAATAGATCTAGGCCCCACCATAGCTCGCATCAACAAACCTGGAAAAGATGCATATCACTATGCTCCATCCTTTATTTGTGGCCCACCCACATCACCTGACCCCACCCATATTCTTTAGATAAATTGAATCTTCAATGTGCCATGTGAGAATAGGCTTCAACCATGTTCTCATGTCGACAATGAATGTCAAATCTATGTTGTTTAATTTAAATTAGATATTAGCTATGTTTGGGTTGGCGGTAGGAGTGGTGGCTTCAAAAGCTACTGATTTTAGAAAAAGCTTGGTAGGAGTGGTAGCTTAAAAGCTATCTAATTTGTGTTTGGATGATAGTGGTAGAAGTGGCGGGACCCACGTCAAAAAGCTTAGAGCGTTTTGGAAAAAGCTACATGGTGGAGCTTTTAGCTTAACGGGCTTTTTGAGCGTTAGGAGCTTTTTTTTAACACTCAACCCAAACAGACCAAATGAGCGTTGGCAGTGTTAGTAGACTTTTTTTCGAAATTACTGCTCCTAACGCTTCTAAAGTGGTGCATTCCAAACAGAGCCATTTTTGGTGCAATGTGAAGGATAAATACAAAAAATAAAATAAAAATAGAATTGCTAATTTACATATTTATAATTTTTAGCATTTAGATCTTTATTAAATGAATAAAAATGTATGGGAGAAACAAGGTATGAAGACTATCAAACTATAAAGATCTTAAAATGATCCCTTAAAGTAACTTAAAATCCTGTTTGGCTCAATGAAAATAGAGGTTAATTCCTTGCTTTAACCATGTTTGGTATGATGGAATTAGAAAAAAAATTCCATTCCCATATGTAAACAGCCAATTGGTGCCAATTTCATCAAATTGTTTCTATAAGAAATGCTAAGTTTTATAATTCCGCCACCCACCACAATCGCCGGTGACCTTCTTCCCCACCAATTGGCTTAGAAGAGCTGCATTATCAATTATTTGTTGTGAACACTACAGTGCTTATAAATTTTATACTTTATTCTCACCAATTTTTTTGTAATTTATTTTCGTAATTTTATATTTTTGAAATTCAAATATATAAAATTAAATTAACATAAGATATGAACAACTTTAAATTCATATTCTTTACAAGTTTTGTAACACCTCCCTTCATCAATCAAGTATAAGACTACAATCTATTTTGTTTTCAAGATTTATAACTTTTCCTTAAAATATATGTATTAATTACACATATTAAGCGGTTTTCATCGCAGAATATTAAGAAAATGAACTCATAATTATTATAAATAACTTTTTTAAATTAATTTTTTAGCTTTTGTATTAAGATCGGAAGTAATACGATGTTGACAAAAGCAAAACGATGTTAATAAGCATTTTTAATGGAGGGACCCACCACTCTAAATTTTAATGACTCAGGTGAGAGTGAGATGCATATACTTAGACTTGTAGTGGAATATCCAGAGAATCTATGAAACTTTTAGGTGCGTGTGAAATCAAGAAATTAAAGTGAAGAAAAAGTAATTTTGGAAGCATTTGAGAGACAAAAGTCACAAAACTCAGTTGATATTTTGACACTTTTAGGATCGAGTGGGTCAAGAAAGAATTGCTTTTTTAAATAAAAGAGGAACTAAATTCCTTATTAGCATACATTTTCTTGTACATTTCATCCACCTCATCACCTCTATTGCAAATTAATTTATACAATTATGTTTATTGTGAATATTTTTTAAAGTAAATACCCTATTTGGTTCCTGGAAAAAAAAACGCGGACCCCTTTTTCGTCTTCAGGGACTAAAATGGGACATTTTTATGGACTAAAAAGGTGTTTTTGGAAATTTTCGATGGATCAAAATGGGGTTTTTAGAAATTCATCCTTTTCAGGGACTAAAAAAGGGTTTCGTTGTTTAAGAGATCAAAATGGGGTTCGTGTTTTTTTTCAGAGACCAAATAAAGTATTTACTCTTCTTTTTATGTTTTTTGAAAATAATATTTATTATATGGATGTTTATTCACATTTTCACAAGTTTTGTAATTTGTTTCTTAACTTTTCTTTCGACAACTCACTTACATTAATCATATTCACATTATCTTCCGCTACTTCACACCAACATCACAAGTTGTAAGACTATACTTATAATATAAATAAGAGGCATATACCGTGTAACCGGTACTTTTAAAATGAATTAGAAGTATTCTCTTTTATTATATATCATTTCTAATTTTCTTACACCTTTTTATAATTATTTCTTACTATTGAGAACCATCAAATGTTTCTCTTGTTTTCAAAATAATTAACCTCTAAAAAATATAGTACTCCCCCATGCCCCGTGTTCTTAATAATGACATATTTAGAAAGTTGATTTTAGTCATAAATATAAGATATATTTTTATATTTGTCAATATTTTTGTAATTTACTTCCATTGATATTCTCTCAACGATAATTAAGGAGAATAGGGAATGAAGAATTAATAAAGATGACTAGAGTGATTTAAAAAATACACATCACATTAACTAACTTTTTTAATCTAATCAAATTATATAAATATGTATAGTAAAGATGACGAAGTAGTTGATTCGGATCGCCACAAATTTAGGGAGGATTGATGGGGTGGAAATTGACCTAATTTTACTTAATTAACCTAATTTTCATCATTGGTGAATTATCAAAGAAGCTTGTTCATCTATATAGAGAGTTAATCATATCAAAACTATGATAAAACATTCTTTCAAAGTTTTCATTCTCACATCCTTATAAATCTCTTGATACATTGTCTGAATCTCGAGCTCTTAAACTGAACTATTCATTACAAGAATTAATAGATAAACTACTATTATAATATGGACAAATAGTCAACATAGTACTTATATATAATGAGTATGATTTAGGCCTCACGTTTAAATGAGCATAAATTTAAAAGTCTAATTTACTCAATTCATGCTCAGCGCTTTCAAGCCTAATTTTGATAATGTTAAATATTAGGTATATACATATATAAATGGCGTCTTACTTACATGTTTAATTGGTTATTTATTGTTTTATTCAGTTGCCTATAAGTTTAAGTTAAAAATCTTCTAAATTCATAATTTTCTCAAACTATCCATATTAATGCACTTATTTGAAGATAATTTAAGGTAGTTTTCAATATAATTGATTAAAGAGATATTTTAAAGAACCAACGCAAATTTTGAATAACTAACTTACTATTCCATATTATATATATATATATATATATATATATATAAACTTACTACGCCATTAATCATAGTGAATTAGTTATCTAACTCTTATATTTAGAATTGGAGAAATATTTATTGAAAAATTAAATTGATTTTTTCATATTAATGATATATTTTGAAATTTGAATATTATGTATACGTGTATATGTATAACTGTATAGAAATGGCGTCTTTCATATGTGAGCTGATTGTCACGCAAGGAAAGGAACGCTTGATATTTTTCGTGCACAAACACTCCGTATCAAATGGAGATTTAGACTTGAAGCATGGACAAGTTTAAAAGCTTCTTGAATATTGTAGATATATGTACATAGAGGTAGAATTGTATGGAGAATTCTAGAATCTCTCATGTAAAAATAAATACCACTGTGGTCCTATTTATAAGTCTATTTTAACTAAAAAAATTTAGTCATATTTATAAGTCCTGTTTCATATAATAAATGAGATCGTGACAATTTTACCCATATTAATTGTACACATGAAGATAAAGAGAGAAGAAACAGTTTTCAAATACCCAATCATAAGTGAGGGCAAAATTAAAAATTTCTCCTATAATCATTGAATTAAGTACCTCTACTTGGTATGCAAGAGTTGGTCAAAGTGGACACATAAATAGAACTAAAGTGGTATCTAAATATTTGTAGGGAAGGTTCTGCAGAACTAATCTCTACCGTAGGATGATTTTGATCTTGACCGTTCATTGAGGAGCTATAAATAGAAGTACCTTCCTGATTTGTAAATCATCAAGGGAATTGAATCATTTTACATTCAAGAGCTTCTCTCTTTAAAGTCATCTTAATCCTTATATTCTTTGCCTACTCGTGAAGTGTCGGCTGACTTAGCAAAGATCGAGAGAGGTGATCAAGCTAAGACTGACACGGTATTTAGAAGATAAGTCAAAGGCCGTGACATGGTGCTTAATCCAATTCATTCTCTTATGAATTAATTTTAAAATGGTTAAAAAGAATTTTGAAGGAAACAAACATAATTAAAATTAATTAATGTAGGAAGATAAGCAACAATATCATACGCGGCTTTCACTTTTCCTGTTCTTTTAATGAAGATAAGTCATAATTACGGTGGGCTAATATAAAAGTGCGAAGAAGATAATGGTTGTTAAAAAGGAACAAAACAACAATCCGTCATACGCGTTTTGAGGTAAGACAAGTTTTCCTTTAAAAAAAGAAAGACACGAACTTTTGAGTCAGGAAAATTGAAAAGTAATTTTAATTTTTAATTAGAGGGTTATAAATTTAAAGCTTGGGACGATTCTGGACAGCTTCGATTTCATTATTAATAACATTAATATACTTATTGTTGTTTAATAACCTTACTTTTTTTGTATAAAAAAAAATAACCTTACTTTTTTTGTCGTGAGAAATTAGACCAACTCCTATATTTAGGGAAATTTTATAATTAGTTGGTAAGTTACGTAACATCCTTATTCTCCAATTACTTGCCATAAACGTTTGTCTGGTTTTTTTCCTTTTATTTATTTATTTTCTTGTTTGTGAGTAGTAACTGTATTTCATTAACTTAAAACTGAGAAGATACAATTGTACAAGAACATTGTGCTTATTTAGTATAGTCATTGGAGCCTTCAATAACAGCTTATCAATCATAATTTATAGTATACGAGATAAATATGTGAGATGAGTTTTGTCTTGATATATATAAATAAGCACTTTTGAGATCACAATTGTGATCCCAAACACAGAGAGTTTGGGTCGGTGTTAGAATTCAAGCATGTTCACACAAGTTGAAACAAAAATCATCTTATAAACTTGACTCATATATCAAAAATCATGTTACAAAAGTAGCTTTTACCACTAATCCCAAACAGGTACAACACTATTTACTTTCATCATCCTCTATCCTCATAATTCATCTATCGTTGATCAAAGAAACACTAATTCCTTTCCCTTGAAGTGAGTTTCTTCCCCTAGATAAAGGATGATACTACAATAAATATAGATAATAGTACATGATGTCAGATGTCAATTATCCCACTATAAATTATCAATCGGAAATGAAGTGAATGGCGTTAGGCAAACTCTCCCTTAATTGGGAGGTTGGTGCCACGGTGGTAGAGTTGCTGTTTGGTTTTTGTTGTTGAAGTTAATAGAAGGCAAGTAACAACTTGACAATTACAAGGGGCAAATTAGCGAGAGCCATGTGGTGGTGGAGGGTGCGAATCAACAAGAGCCCAGAGAGGGCACATTACCAGCTATACTTTTTAGATAGGGATGTCTAAGGATTGGGTTAGAGGTCAACCCTAGGTTTGACACGATAGGACCTCAGGTTGGAAAAGTCAGCCTGAGGTTTGATCCCGTTTGGTTAGAGCCGAGAATCAGGGCCGGGCCGGCCCTCCAAGGCTAGTCCGTGAAAGGCTGGGGTCTAACAGGGCCGACCCTCCAGGGCCTGGGGTAAGAAAAATATTTGTTTTTCAAAGCCTAGCCCGAGGGCACTAGGGCCAGGGTCAGCCCTCTAGGGCCCAGAAGTTATTATTCCAAATTTTAACTACTTTTTCTCTGATTTTTTTCAAAAAAATATAATTAGTAAATTACAACATAAGTCATCTAACAAATAAACATAGTCACTAATTCATAATCAAAAGCAAACTATGTTTACAAATAACTCATAAAACATAAAAAGCATACTACTAAACGACATTAGTACAATGATTATTATTGTTGTCATCTTCGCTACTATATCAATTTCAACAACATTTAATTGTTATTCACTTTGAGTAGTAGGCTCTAATTCATGAGTAAAAATATCATAAATAATAAATCAAATCATAAAATTAGAGTGTAGTTATTATGTATTTGTACTTAAATGGATAAATAACTCTATAACAAATAAAAAATACATATAAATTATTGAAGGGCTTAATTTTAACAAGTATTCAACTTTACAAAATAAAAAATAATAATTGAATGGCCCGATGGGCTGGCCCGTAACCCTTGGCCCTCCAGAGCCAAACTTCACTTCTATCCTCCAATTTCCAAGCCCGGCCCTTAAAAGGCCAGGGCTTAACTGGGCCAGGCCCATTTTTCCCGGCTTTAGGTCTAGTACTAGCCCGAAGTCGGGCTAGACTGGACCAGACTGATGGACTCCCTGGACTAGTCCTGGCAGTCCAGTTCTTTTTTTTTCCTAGTTTTTTTTTTGCCTTCGTGGGAGTAATATTTTAGCTCTGGTTTTACCTGACTTTCAAAAGTAATAAAAAGTGACTGAGTGAAAAGTGATTCCTATAAATTAAAAAGCACATTAGGATGTCCAAACTCTAGTAAATGGTTTAGTGTAGTGGTAATTTACAAATAATAATAATAATACCTCGGGTCAGACTGGACCAATCCAAGGAGTCTAAGCCCCTGGACCGAAGTCCAGTCCAACCCGAGCTGTTTGGTCTAGTCCAGTCCAATCAAATTGTCTTGGATCAATTTTTTGTCACCGGGACCAACCAGACCTTGGATGTTTTGGACAACCCTATTCTTAAGTACTAAAAGAAGTAATTTTGTGAGGGGTTTGGTTTTTTATATCAGCTACATTTTGATTTTGTCTTATCATTTATTGTATTTTTTAAAAAAATTACTTTTAATTAATTATATGTCTCTAATCTTTTTTCCACCCATTCTCTCTCATCTCCTTTTTCACTCTCTCTATAAATAGGGTGTTTTAAATAAGTTATATTTCATACATATATTATCTTTAACCAGTTTTAACCAACTTTTCAAATTGTGCATTTAGTAATTTGAATCTTATATTTTGAATTGTACGGATATAATATTATGTTTTTGCATTTTACATAATTCTTTTCGTCATAAAAGAATAACCTCGTTAAAGTCAAGACAAGTATAGGGGATAATGGAAGACACGATTACATTGTTACTACATCTTTTGTAGCCCCTTACTCAACTTCTCACATATAGAGTGACACATGAACTAGGAGGGAAGCAGATTCTCTCACCTTCCCCCTCTCTCATTTTCTCTCACCTTCTGATCTGGACCGTCCAAAATTTGATCCAACGGTTCAAATAAAAAAAAAACAAATTTTTTGTTTTTTGTCTTTTTCGAAAAAGACAAAAGTAAATTTTTTTTAAAAAAAAAAATCTGGACCGTTGGATCAAGTTTTGGACGGTCCAAATCGGAAGGTATGAGAAAATGAGAGAGGGGGAAGGTGAGAGAAACCGGACCCGAACTAGGAGACTCATAAATGCTTGCATGGAGTTAAGGTGGTGTTTAGGCTTATGGGCCAGTGTATCAAGACAAATAAATCCATATTTCCCTCCTAAACAAGGTGACATTATATAAACAAGGTTTCGTATGAATGTAAAGCCCGCCCAAAAACATAGGAGTCGAAGAAATCCCTCCTATTTCATTCACCTCATTTTGTTATTTCAGATTATTTAGTTAATTATTATTTTATTAGGTTTGATTTTATAATTTAATATTTATTATATCTTAGATATTTTGACGTGATTTGTTTAAATTAGGGTGTGCATGGTAACACTCTCAGAGTAACTTTTTTCTTAATTTTTGTGCCCCGGAACAAAAATGGATGGGAATTGTGTTTGGTAAATCCGGTTTTTTTTCCCTCCCGGGATGAACCGGTTTATTTTTTGTGCTGGGGAGTAAAAAATAGAAGCTAAAAATTTTGACTTCTCTATTCCAGGGCAAAAAATCAGAATTTATTTTTCCCTTAATCGAAACAGAAATTTACCCTCGTTCACCACCACTACCGTTGTTGCCACCCCCAACACCACCATCGCCCCCACCACCACCGCCACCACCCCACCACCACCGCCACCGCCCCACCACCACCGCCACCACCCCACCATCGCCGCCACCGCCACCGCCACCTCCCTGCCGCCGCCGCTACCATCGCCGCCGCCACATAAATATTTTTTTGAATATAAAAATTACATAAATAATTTTTTTAGGAATTTTAAATTTAAGTTTATTTGTAAAGTATAATAATTATATTAATTATTAAAGAAAAGGACAAAATGGTAAAAATAACTCATTAATCCTCCATCTTCCTCCCTTACTATTTTTTTAACTTCCAAACAAGGGGAGGAAAAATGTGTTACCAAACGTAATTCTAATTCTCACAGTAAAAATAAAATGGGTTAACAAACGTAATTCTGATTCTCAGAATTCTTCCAAAGCACAGAATAAGAAAAAACTGTTTCATCTCAGAAACAGTGCTGGGCAATAGAATGGTTGCCATGCACACCCTTAGTTTCTAGGGTTCGCCTTATATTATATTTGCTTATACAAAGGCATACTTGTACTTTTTTATTCAAACATTAATCAATAATATTTTCAAAGGTTTTTATTTTCCCTCCGTATCAATATAATCCTTTTGTGAGTTTGGAAAGAGTCCCACATCGCCTATTTATAGAGGGAGAGGGACGTCATTAATGTATAAATTGGAATTCCTTCATCCCTTAATCGTCATCCCTACAAATCGTCTTCTATGACATTTGTGTTTCTTCTTTTCTTATAGTATTTCATTTATAAATATGTGGAGTAAAATTAGATTCTTGTATTTCTCATATTGTGGTCTTGTTTATTATTTATTAGTTACAATTAGATATAGTATTTATTAGTTACAATTAGATATAGTAGTTGTGATTTATTATATTATTAAATTACGTTTAAAAACTTTGTTTTCTAGTACTATAATTTTTTAGTATAATCGATTGTGCTTTATATATCTCATTTCCACAACAATTGGTATTAGAGCCGAGATTCTGTTTGAGTATGCTCTATGGTTGCGACATAGTTTGAGCTTCCACATCTAAAAGGAATTACTTTTGGGCGTTTGTTAATTAATACTTGGAGTAGAAATGACGGACAAAAAGGTTGGGGAATCCACATTAAATTCTTTGTTGGCATCTTTGCTTTTGACAAGAATAGTGTTAAATGTAAAGTCTACAATTGAAATTTTTGCCAAGCCAAGCCAAGCCTATTTAGTAAATATGCTAGACTAAGGTTTAGGGCTATTATCAGGCATATTTAGGTAAATAGACTAGCCTTATTTTCATAAGGCCTGGCCCATAGGCTTGACCTATTTAGTTTTTTTTTTAATGTATTATTATGCATAACTATATACAATTTTTAATTAATCTAAATTAATTTTGTATTTGTAAAATTAATAACTTAGTCTTAATATTAAGTATCACATTTCATCATTTACCATTGAGTTTAACATTTTCATTACTCAATTCATTACATTTACTTCTCTTCTTTTTAATTATTCGAGATGACAATGCTAACTCATTACTTCACCTTTGATTTGTGTCGTTTGATGCAACATAATAATTGCAATAATTTTATTTTAGTGATGCCAAGATTAAAATGATTCAAATAGGAAGAGTTGTCTCATTTTCTACAAGAAAAATGAGAAGAAAAATATAGTTTTACATGCCACTCATCATACTTTGTTGATTTTAAAAAAATCTCTCCTTAGTTAATACATGATTGATTTTTCTTACTTAATTCTTACTTGCTCAGACAATTATTGTCACTAGGTGTTCCTTTCTTTTTCTTACTAACTCTTTTGTTTTAAGAAGGACCTCTTGAGAACAATATTTATTGGGAAGAATTGTAAAAGATCATAGTATATCAACAAGAAATTGATATAATCTCGATATTAATTTAAAATTTATGACATGCTAATGTGAATATCATGAGATTATGAAGAATGAGTTATATTATTTGTAATTTTTGGTTTTATAAATAGAGGGCTTGATTTATTATCACTTGCCACCAACATCAGACACTTGTGCTGAATATAACCCTATCAAATTTTAGGAAAATGCAGATATATACAAACATTTCTTTAGCATTTGTAATAAAGTATAATAAATTTTGATTTTTCCTAAAATTATATTGTTTTTATTTTCAATTAAATTTTTTGTCAAGTTAAAAAAAATTATAATTTTGAAAAATTGAAAGATGTTTGTGTGCTTTTTTCCCCCTATAAATATTGATGTAAGTGGTTTAAAATGAGGAGAAATTACGTTTAATTAAATTAAATTTAAATTCATATTAGTTTTAAACATATGATGAGCAAGACAATATAGGAGGTTTCATTAGGGGTAATTTAATATTTTTAAATTGTATTTTGTTAATTGATCATTTTAAAAAATTACACTCTCAATAAATATTATTTGTTCTAGGTCATTTGTTCTAATTCTTCCTAACATTTAACATTGTTTGTCCATATAAATAAGCTAATCAGGCTAACTGAGTAAATTAAAGAATGTAATAAGGAAAGAACAACACATGTATCAAATCCAAAAAAAAAGAAAAGAAAAGAAAATAAGTTTAGTGTTTTGTGGTGACTAATACAAATATCAAAGACATGAAGGTAAGAAGTTCTTGTTTTGGTGTATCCAAAAAAAAGAAAAAAGAAAAAAGAAAAGAAATTATTGTGTTTGTGACCCGTGAGGACATTTTCATTTAATTAAAGTCATATCACATCATTTCATTATTTCACAACATGAATATGTGCCTCTCTATTTATGGACCCCTTTAATTACTTTCTCTGTTTGTGTGTGCATAGAGTAATAGTATATGGTAACATCACTTAGTCGATGTCTACATATCCATGATGTAAATAGTTCCAAACGTCTGTTACTTTGAGGTTTTTTAATAAAAAGTTAAGGTGCTAAAATAGTCATTAATTTATATAAAAAGTATAAAAGTAATAATAAACTTTTTTTTTGGATGTAAAAGTAGCTAAAATATTATTTATTGAACGTTAATTCTCCATAAGTTTTGTTGTTGTTTGAGCAAGTCGAAGTTCAAGTGTATTTTAATTATGAGATGGCTAGGGGAAACATAGATTTTTCCAACCCTACACATATGTGATCTTCCATTGCCTCTTAGTTTTTCTCTCAAGTCTCCTCTTTTAGAATCTTCTCATGATTGGTTATAAGATTGTTTCAACATGTGATGATACTTTTTGTTGGATATGATTAGTTTTAATGATATCATGTTCGATGCCATTATCAAAAGCAAAAAACTTGTATACTATATTTATCTCCTACATTTATTAACTACTATATATTTAATGTAGATTAGTTCAAGTTAAATTATAGAGATTAATCAAGAAGGAGATAAGAGGCTATAGAAATAAGAACTTGTAGAGAATGTCCAAGGAAGCAAGAAGTTATGAAAATATTTTGGAAATAATTAAGAAGAAAAGGAGATATTGAAAAAGGTAGAATTTGCAGAAAATAATGAGTCTAAAGACGAAAGAAAGAGTTGAATAATGGAGAATGATCAAGAAAAGAGAAGAAAGAAAGAAAAACTTGCTCAATAGAATGAGAAAATCATTATACAAGTTCGAAGATTAACTCTAGAAGTCTCCACGATGATATGGAAGTTGGAATAACTCAAATCGAAGTCAAAATAAGCAAAATCAAGCTTCGGGATGAATTAACTCGAGCCAAGATGTCTAGACTCGAGTTAGAATGGTTTCTACAATGCTTTGGGCACCTGGTACAGTTTGACTCGAGCCAAGAAACTCACAAACTCGAGTCTAGGTCTAAACTCGAGTTTGTCATATTGTTGACTCGAGCCAGTAGTGATTTTTAAGTCATTTTTGCTCTCTGGAACGAGTTGACTTGAGCCAGTCTTTAGTTGACTCGAGTCAGGTGTGTTTCCAGGAACTCTGTTTTACTCCGTTTCACATTCAGCTCGGGCGACGTCTGGTAATTTGATGATATCTCCCAAACCAAAGATCGGATTGAGGTGAAACTAGTGGCATATGAAATTAGACTCTCAATGCGTCATTTTGATATAAAATTCAAGCCTAAAGGAGTTCAGATGAGAGAGATATGAATTTCACAAGTTGGACCTTCAATTCACGCCACACATCAGACTAAGATTTGGTATTTTAGATGTATCTCACAATCAACAAATCCAATTGAGCTGAAGACAGTCATATGAAAATAGACTCAAAATTCGTTCCATCAAGAGTTGAACCAGCCAAAACGAAGTTGAGACCAGGGAGTTATGGCCTTCCAAAGTTGACACTCGAATTTCACTCAAAATTCTGGACATAGCTCACATTATACACAACCAAATGAAGTGAAACCAATTCCATATGAATTTAGACTCAACAAGTGTTTCATAGAATTTGGAAGCAACCAATTTTGTTGAGCTCTTACCTCGGGTCAGGCTTGTCTAACTTGAGTGAAAATCAGACAGAGAGTAAGCCATTTTGAGAAGAGTTTTTAACTCGAGCTAAGGGCTTGTGTGCCTCGAGTCAAATGCTTCTGAAGCTAATGGATCAATTAATGATTGACTCGAGCCAGGATTTTGGTTGCCTCGAGTTTGGGCACAGACTCGAGTTAAGGATATTGCTGCCTCGAGTCAGTCAGTTTTGTGTTAAACTTCTCTATGTTTTAAACGATGGATTGACTCGAGCCAGAATTTGTTTTATCTCGAGCCAATTGCAAGTCAGAGAGCAAAAGATCTTTGGAGAAGACTAATTGACTCGAGCCAACAAGCGTACCTCGAGTCAATGGCCAACCTGAGAGACTGACGAATTGAGAGGAGTTTTTGACTCGAGCCAGGATAAATATTAACTTGAGCCAATTTCTTATAGTTCAAACTCACCGTGTCTGAAATCTCAGATTCTCACCAAGAACATCCAGATGAATTCCAAAAGAACTTATACTACTTATTAATATTATTTATATCATTTTTATAAGTTTCAGATGATTATATGAAGGAGTTGAGCACATAGCCTATCAGATAGTAGAGCACAATTCCACAACGTCTCTGAGAATTCAAAAATGATTATTATCAATTGATTTCTACTTGCTATACTTCTCAATGCTATTAATCATGTTTGTTATCAAGTTTCAGATGATTAAACAAATGATTAACATTAGATTATCAAAAAGCAGATGATGATGTCAGAAGCTCCAACGATAATATTTCTCCAACGGTTGAATAGTTTCAACGGTCATATACGCTCACAATAGTCATATTCAAACCTGGAAGAATTGCTCAATGTTATTCACTGACTATAAAAGAAGAACCATTCAAAATGGAGAAGATGACGATAAGAGCTTGCACTGTCAAAATGCTGATATTCTGAATCCAACTTTTAATTCACACGCTCTTTGTTCTCAATGCTTGTATAGTTCATCATAGAGAGTGAAATTATTTGTATTGTACTTCAGTGTTTATTTATTTACTTATGAGAGAGAAGATTTATTGTAATCATCTTATTGTCTTATTTAAGAGTTACTTAAGATTGAGTGATTTTGAATGGGAAACCCGTACTGATTACAGCTTGTAAAGGGAGTGAGTCCTAGTAAGAGGATTACTTCGAGTATAGAGTGTGTAATCAAGTTGGTGTATTTGATTACAATTTGTAAGGGGGAGTGAATCCTAATGAGAGGATTACTTCGAGTATAGAGCGTGTAATCAAGTTGAAAGAAGATAGTGGATTGAAAATCTTAAGTGAAGTTTGGGGACTGAACGTAGGTCAAGGATTGGTCGAACTAGTATAAATTTCTGTTTTCTCTTCTCTTATCTCTTATATTCCAGCATACATATTTGAATGATAGTTTATGGCTTTATAAATCACTATTGTCATACAAACTACCTTCAATAAATTGCGAAAAGATTTTCAAAGTTATCAAAAGTTTTATCAGACACCCAATTTACCCCCCTTTTAAGTGACAGCCAGGTCTTACACTTTGAAGGCAAATGATCTATATTAGAGATTTTTCACTTTTGGAGTTGGGGTGGCAAGTTTATATTCTTTTGGTTCGTAATTCTTGCTAGAATTAAAAAAAAAATGTTTCCTCTTGAATATTAACTCATACATGTCACTTCAATCTTCAAATTGATAAAACACTAGCAATACAATAGCAAAAAAAAATAAATAAATAAATTAATGTTCAAGAAGTCACGTTTTAGTCACTTTTACAATAAAAAAAAAAAAAAAACAAGTCGTATAGTTACTTTTTGTACTTTTGGTATAAGTTAATGTCTATTTTAGCATTTTAACATTTCATCATAAAGCTCACAATAGGGGACATTTGAGATTATTAACGCCATAATCACTTTTGTCCTCTTTTAAAATGTTTATAATTATTTTTATTCTAAAAAATAATTTATGGTTACTATTACGTTTTTCAAAAAAAAAAAATCGAAGGTTATTTAAACAATTTAACCCTTAAAACCATTTAGTTGGAACTTTTGGTAGAGGATATTATGGGTGCGTAGGGTATTGAAGACATAAATTAATCACTTCACGTCTCATATTAGCTTCTATTTACAATTTTAACCTCTAATGTCACCTAATTAATTGTGTGTCGGTGTGGTTAAGCTGGACAATTTCCGTTGAATTGTCATCAAAATTAATTGTATTACGATAAGTTTGTTTCACTGGGAAGCAAAAAAAGAATAGAATCTCAGTAAAGTACAGTTGCAAGAATAACATTTTAGAAGAATCTGGTATATTTTTATACAATATTAGTATTCTACAGGATTTTATATTAAAAAAAATCAGGTAGTTCTGACCATGGTAGTAAAAACGTAGATTTTACCTAAAAACGGAAGGAGAATTAAAAATCGTAAAACGTAAAATCATAACATAGCAAAATCGTAAAAACATAAAAGCTTTTAGAAAATTAGTAAAATCATTCTAATGAAAAAAAAAATCATAAAAATGTAAAATCGCAGTGATAAATCGAGATTTTAACTATTATGGTTTTGACAATTACAAATGCAAATAATTCTTATTTTGTTTTGTTTTTTGTTTTTGGTTATGAGAAAAAGAATAAAATTAGATATATGAAATGTCATAGTCACAAAGGATGAAACGATGAAACAAAAATACGAATATTTTAAATTGCATTTAAGAAGTTTCAAGGAAGTGTGCCACGTGAGAGTGCACGTGGATTCATGGCTACCCAATTTGGATAATGAAGTCAGAATCTTATGAATTAAGGAATAGAATTATCATTCATGTCACGTAAACCTGGAAACTTGACTTCTCCACCATTCATATATTTTTTTTTTTATAAGCATGTCTTTTTCTTTTTCTTCTTCCTTTTGGCATTTTCCTGATTCTAGCTTCCCAATTTTCTATTTTGTCAAATTATATTGTTGAATTTGCAAAGCAAAGCAATTTTTTTTAAGGTTTATTGTAATTTCACAATCTAATATCCTTTACTTATAAAGTTTAATGGATATAATGTGTTTGAAAAATGCAAAAATAATTTTGGGTGTGAAAAAAATAATATTTTCAACCGTTTGTTATAATTTTATCATATTCATTCTTGATTGATACATGAGGGTGTAAGGTTTTTTTTCTTTACCAAAAAAAAAAAAATGTTTAGGTGATTTGGGTCTGAGCTCACAAGAGTCATGGCATGCATCATTTTTTACGATAGCTCTAGGGCATGCTTCATTAATAATCATGTGTGAAATCTCTTGTTACTATTTTTTTTTTCCCCAAAATCTCATTGACTAATTTGATGGGCTTTATGCAGCAAAAAAAAAAAAATTGATGGGCTTTAGTTTAATTTTTGACATAAGAACAAAACTTACCAAATGGGCCACAAAAGCAGATAATTACGCATGATGTTTTATAACTTTTTATAATTATGTATCATTCTTACTGTATCAAAAAAAAAAGGTATCATTCTTAAAAGTGTATTTGAGTGGTCTCATTTCATAGAAGAAAAATACAAGTTGGAATATTGGAAAACATAATTGGTTGGAATATATAAGAACTCTTTACGCTCTAGCCTCTAAAAGAAATTAATGTTCTAATCGAAACATTTTATATTGCGAAAGATGGTGGGGGGTTGTTATAATAAACAACCTATACGGTGTATTAAAAGTGTGGATCGAATTGTAAGTTGTGGATAACTTGTTTAGGCCATGTTTGGTGCAAAGTAGAGGAAGGTATAAAACCATAAAGGAGACTACATTTTCCAGGATTTGGTATAAGAGAGAGGTAGGGAGACCAACTCTCCCTCAAATGACGGAAGCTCCCTTCCCCTTCCCTCCTCCACCTCAAAAAGCCCTGCCTTGTACCAAACATGACTTTTATTTCACAAGTTAAAGCTTTAGTGTGTGTGTGTATATATATATATTTAAAAAAACAATTTAAACATGCATACACAAACATGTCATCTAAACGTGGTGAGTGGTTTGAGCAAAAAATGTGGTGAGTGGTAATACAGTTTTAAGTGAAATTCACCTCAACTTGTTTAGCCAATTTTGAAGAGGAAAAAAACATGTAAGGTAAGAGAGCCAGAATATTCATTTTGCCAAAACAGAGAATTAGAATTGGACTTAACATTCATTTGAATCAACTCTTCTCTATGAAACACACAGTATTCGCATGGAGTGGGTTCATATTGAAAGCTTGTTAATGATCAAAAAAACAGGTCATGTTATTATTCAGTTTTGAGTCAGAGTCGTAGCCACCATTTTTCTAAATTGATCTGACACCTACGTACAATCATCTCCCAAAAACAAAGATAAAAAGAAAGCTGAAGCCTTAAATTCACTCAATGTTTTAGTTAGTAGCAACATGAATCACTTGATCCGCTAGTTCTCTGAAAAATCATGCATCCAATACCAGTAAGGGGGAGAAAATATTGACAGACTCGAAAACAATTGATCGATTACGTTATAGATTAGCCTTATGCATAACTCTTATTAAAAATATGTTTTCATCTTTGAATTTTTATAATTAAGGTATGACTGAAAATTAATGCCTTATGAATTGACTCAGATGATACTGAAATACTAAAAAGTATACACTTTTTCAATCTATTTCTGTACTATGGTCAATTTCTTTTCCTAGTTCTTTGCCATTTTTGTATTTGCTTTTCCTTCGTTATTCCTCTGCATATATGATGGATCGCATTCACACTTTACATAAAGCAAGATAATAAGACGAAGAAACAAAAGGGAATTGAAAAGCCAAAAAAAAAAACCTCCAACACGTTCAGCAGCATTTTGCCTTCGCTCAGTTGCTCTTGCTCTATCTGATAGGATCGCCGCCGTTGCCGCCGCGAATTTATGCCATATAACTTTTTCAGTTTCACAATCGGATACAGATTCTATATCTCACGCAATACTTATCGCACATTACGTATTACAGATCGACCAGTAGCGGCGATTTCCCTGTACTCTTCAGATCTGCAGACACCTTGGGCGGCGGAGACAGAGGCAACCTCGCAGAGAAATTCCTAAAGTCGCCGGCAGGCCGATCTTCGTCCATCGCGTCGTCTTCGAAATTCAGAGCATAACTGAGCGAATCGTACTGGAAATCAGCAGAATGCCTCCGGCGATGGCGACCGATCCGGGAGATGAAGTTGCTGCACTTCTCCTTCAGATGCGGGAGATCAAAAGAGTGGGAAGGCCTGTGCTGAAGCGACGAGCTCCGAACCAGTTTCGGTTTGCGGTGGTGGTCGCCGTCGTGCTGGTGGTGGTGGAAGCAGCACAAGAAGCACAGGGAGGATTTGAGTTTGTCCTTGAAGGAGAGGGGCGATTCGGGAGCTTGATCGTCCGCCATGGACGCAGATCGAGAGACAAAAAAGAAGTAAAGTGGGATTTGTAAGTGTGAACACGGAATTGGGAAAATGCAGAGAGTCGTGAGATATGCTTGTGCAGTGAAATGACGAAAAGGAGCGCGAGTGTTGCGGAACGTGTCACGTGCAGGAGGGAAGTTTAGAAAACGAAACGCTGAGTGGGGCATTTTTTGCAGGGGTATATTCGTAAATTGAATTGATAAATATCGTACAGGTTAGTTGCGCCTGGCTATTCGCGTAACTGTCACATTTGTTTGCCAGTGCTTATCCAAGAGCGCATGTTCATTAATTAATGAGGCCATAAAAATAAAAAATAAAAAAATTTGCTCAAGCATAAGAATAAATTTTAAGCATGAGAAAAATAAATAAATCCGGTGAAAAAATTAATTAATTATCCATAAAAATATTAATATTACTATAAAAAAAAATAAGCTTTATGAATAATGTGAATAATGCAATATGTTTATTATACTCTACACAATAAATGAGGCCGAATATCTAATTTTGATAATAATGACCATTTTTTTCCAATCAAACCATAAAAATAATTTTGTGAGGAATCTGAAAAACTGACGGTTTTTGTTGTCCCTTATTTTTTGGTCAACTATGAGGGTTGCTTTTGGTTTTAGGATAACGGGAATAAAAATTCAAGTTGTGGGGAGCTTGTTGGCTTTGGTCCTAAGTTTCTTACCATCCTTTTTCGTTCTTTTTTCTTTTTTGCCGTTGAACTAAGATCTCAACGGTTCAGATTTACTATCACTTTTTACCATCCTTTTCCCTCCTTTATCACTTTTTACCATTATTTTCCCTCCTTTTCGCTTATAATAATATTTTTATTATATGATAAATCTGAACCGTTGAGATCTTAGTCCAACGGCAGAAAAGGGAAAAGGACGGAAAAGGATGGTAAGAAGTATAGGACCAAAGCCAAATCACTTTTCTGATATTATTTATCTTGATTAGGATCTAAAAGTCACTCTTTCATTTTTTTTGGTCTTATTTATAGGTTATATCATTATTTTTTTTTTGTATGAATAAACAGTTTTAACCTTGGGAAAATGCATATCAAGGCCCTTTTAATAGAAAAAATCCTAAAAAAGGCCTAAAGATTCTGAAAATCCCAAAAAAAGCTCAGGGCATTTTCTAGTATAAATTCATTAAAATGTTAGTTGTTAACGGGCTGATATAATTGTTAACCGTGGCTGATATAGTTGTTAATGTGACTGATTTAGTTGTTAATGCGATTGATTTATTTGTTAATAGAAATTGATTTAGTTGTTAATGGGACTAATTTAATTGTTAACGTTTTAATAAATTTATACCAGAAAAAGTCCTGGAAACCTTTTTTTTTAGGATTTTCAAAATTTTTAGGCTCTTTTTTAAGAATTTTTCCTGTTAAAAGGGCCCAGACTTTCACTTAAACCTTCATTTGTTATTATGTATATTTTGTTCTGATGAGGTATATTGTATATTGAGCCAGGTTAAAATTAAAAATTTATGGAGTTTCAACTGTTAAAACTGAATTGACGAGGTTTAAGGTGTTCTTTTCGGTAAACCTTGTAGAGCTCCATTTAGGAATTGGGTAAAAGTTAAAGTAGTAGAGTTCTTTAATTACAAATAACATTTTTCTCGGGCTTAATATACAAATAATACCTTTTTATTGGGTCTAAGAGATTTTTTTTTTTAAAAAAAGAGCTGGGCTGTACTATGAAGATTTTATTTTTGGATCCAATAATGTGAAATTATTATTTCTATTATCTTTCTTCAAGAGCCCAACGCATCCAGATCTGTCCAGAAACGTTTCTTTTTTTTGAAAGATGGCAAGTTCTTTGTAGGATCCAGGAATATGATTAATGAAGCAAATAGAATGAGAGCGCGCTTAATGCCCAAATCCCTACCAAATTATAGATTAATTCCAACACGCAAACCAGTTGGAAATGGCTATAAAAATGTGGTTTGAGTTGTGTCTGAAGCCACTGTTTTTAAGAGTTATTTCGTCAGTAAGAGATCCAGAAATTTCTCATGAAAAAAAACTCTTCACGTAGAAAGTAGGGAACATTTTTTTTTGCCCAATAGAAAGTAGGGAACATTGAAAAAAGAGAAAAAAGAAGAATGTAAGAACTAAAAAGAACTCAAGGAGAGGAAGAGGTAGAAAATTAAGGTTCCAAATCCAAAATCGGTTAAAAATAGGACTTTCTAGTAAGCTTCCTAGCATGACATTTTTTTTTTATACAAAAAATGGTGGCAAGTGTGAAATCTACTCGTAATCCGTCTTGTATGGAACTACCATTGTTGGCAGGGTCGTCCTTGCCACTACAGACTCCTAGCATGACATTTTTTTTTTAATAAGAGAAAGTTTTGGAGGGGTTCGGCATCAGTCCCCCACCAAGGTCAGGATACGGTCCCGGGCTCTAAGAGCACTTACTGGAGACTTAAGAGATCGCCTACCAAAGGAGTCTCAGCGGCGACAGAGGGGATCGAACCCATGACCCAAGGGCCTAGTCATAGATCCTTTACCATCTATGCCAACTCTCATTGGCTCCTAGCATGACATTTAATTAGTAGATTTCAAGTTTTCAACTATGTTGGCTTGTATTGTTGTGCCTTGTGCGCACAAACTCACTCCTTTTGTTGATATGTTTTAGCCCATGTTCACATTTTAATACTCTTTCAGTTCTAAATATAAGATAAAGTTTGTAGTGTAATGGAAAACAACATTATATACTTATCCACTAAGACTCCTTTTAACATGTAACATGAGACCTTTTTTTTAACACTCGCTAAAACTCCAACAAAATCTAATTAGCACTTTTGTTTTATTTGACTAAGGATTTTCTTTTTTGAGGTTTCGAGCATATAGAGTTTTCATCTTTTTCAATAAGTGTGCTTCTTAGAATTCAAATTTCTATTATATTTTCGGAGGTAAAACCGTTTACCATCTTAACCAACAGTTTGTTGGTAAACCTAATTAGCACTAATCAACCTTTATTTTTCATTTTCAATTCTTAAGATGAATGGGCACTCATGTCCAAGTCAAATTAACATAAACTATTATCACAAAAAAAAAAAATGAAACCTATTAATTATAATTATTTTAATTACATGCTTGGCATAATAGATAAAAATTTATTATATGACAAATACTACAACAATAACAACAACAACAACCCTTATCATTTTTTATTAGGTCAATGGCATGAATTGCACAGCATTATCATTTGATAGACATGAAAAAAGATATTGCATGGAATAGTTGATTTGGCATACGAGCAATGCACAAAAAACCGAGCTGATTAATAATTTCATTGAAGTAGTGGTTAAAGGGTTAAAGGTTTAAACTAGAGTCAACTAGATCAAACCGATCATAATTAAAATAAATATTTAAAATAAAAAATATTAATCCACAAGTGTATAAAAATTTCCTTGTATAAATTATAAATAATCCAACAAAACAACGTTACAAAAGCACAAAATGATGTACTTCTTGTTTATTAAACTTGACACGATGTTGTTTCAAATTCAATAAGGAAAAAAAATATAAAATTTAATAACCGATTGACTTGTCCAAAATTCTGGACCAATTTGACTAAGGGACTAGTTTGCCAACTTATGGGTTTGACTGACCTGACCGGATTGGATTTTGATACTACTTTCGGTCTTAAACATATAACAAAACTATAAACTTTGTAATATATTTATGACCGTAGAAAGTAATATGTACATATGAGGTGGCCTCTATTTTGCTCCACTATTTTTAAATTAAGCTGAAAATGATGAAAAGATTCACTTTAAAAAGTGGGCAACCATGCAAGCATTATCTAGCTCTTTCTCCCTTTCTGTGCTACTACCACACAAGTGCCCATTGCTCTTTTTTGTATATAAAGTAAGTTTGTTTGGTCTCTCATATTTATAGACATATCAGACTCCCACTATTTACTTATTTTATTTTGTAAAGATGACTGTGATCTCATTTTTAAATTTAAATGACCATAACCATTATGAACCTCTCTTAAGTGTGATTGGGCTTCAAATATTTTCGCCTTGGGTAAAAGTGCAAAAATAATAATGAGCTTTTATTAAAAGTGTGTGCTGTACTCACCCATGGTAGTCAAAATCACGCTTTAAACGCAAAGAACGCCGATTTTACGTTTTTTCGAGCAAAACGTGTTTCGTGTTGGAAAAAACGCTCCAGTGGCAAAAACGGTAAAAACGCCGCGATTAAACGTAAAAACACTGCGTAGCGCAGAGTTTACTAAGGAACTTAAGTGAAAGTTCTAAAAGTTCTGAAGAGAGACTAAAGTGAAAATTTTCAAACTATTTTGGGGTAGAACTGAAATTTCAAAAACATCTGGGTCCTTTTCTGTAATTAATAAATAAAGATCATTTTACCCCTAATTACACTTAATTCAATATAAATGTTCTTAACTCAACTTAGTACTTAATCATACAATAATGTCCCCGAAAATGCATTAAAAATCCCAATTTAATAATGTAAAATCATATAAAAAATATGGTTTGATCAATAACAATGTTGGACATTTTGATTGATATTGCATTGATCAGTATATGTGTGTATGATGGCAGGTACCTTACTTTTCTCGAAAATTTTTTTATATATATACATATGCAGAAAAAAACTCCGTTTTATTTTACGATTTTACGTTTTACGATTTTTTATTCTCCTTCCGTTTTTAGGTAAAAACTACGTTTTTACTACCATGGCAATACCATATACTTTTTGAATTTGTAAAAGTGCCTATAAGATTTTAAAACTAAAGCAACGATACCATTGTAGTCAGATTGCATTAACATATGTTAGTTCTGTGGTGAGCCCCACATTATTAAAACGAAAAAAATGCTAAAGTTTTTTTAATTTAGTTTACTACCCTCCTTTCCCTCTTTGATGAGTCACCATCCTTCATTAGAATCCTTCTCAAATTCCAAACATGGCTGTCGGGGCGGCAACATCATCCTCCACCAACGGTGTTGAAGATCGTCTAATCATCGTCTCATTTATTATGAGAGAGAAATTTTAATAAATCATTTTTTTTAGTGATATAGTTTAGAAATCGTTCTCCTAATGAATTAATTTTCTTTTAGTTAAATCATATGGTGTTTATTTGGTCTAATATTGAAGAGATCGTTCTTCAAGTGAGCAATTTTTGGTAAGTTCTTTTCACCCTATAGTATTTTGGGGTGTGTCTATATATATTTATTATTGTTTATAGGTAGAAATCCCCATTTTCTCCACATATCTCCAAATGCAAATCTCGTGTATTTGCTAAATACTCTCTCCGGTCCTAATTATAAGAGCTAGTTGACTTTTCGGAAGAAAATAAGGAAGCTAACAAAGAGCCCGTTTGGATGGGTTTTTTTCGAGAAAAAAAGAACTTTTTTAATGCAAAAAAATGTTTTTTAAATTAATTTATACGTTTAGATGATATTTTTTTAAAAAAGTAAAAGTCACAAAAAAAAAGCTAAAGTGCTCCTTTTTTAAAAAGCTCCAATTTGGAGCTTTAAAAATAAGCACTTAAAAAAAACACTTTTTTTAAAAACCCATCCAAACAGACCCTAAATTATTTTGAAGTGTTTTTATTTTTTTTCTTCAAACTAATTAGTTTAACTAATAAATAAATATATAATCTAAAGATACACAACATATAAAATGATTAAGTAACTTATTTAACTTCCTTAATCTCTCCAAAAAAAATTAACTAGCTCTTATAATTAGGACCGAAAGTAATATATAAAATGAACATACGCATGCATACAAGAAGAATCACTACTATGAGGTGCTGTTTAGCTCCTAAATATAAAATCTAGTTTGAGAGTAAAGCATTTTTTATTTTATCTCTTATAGTTATTGTTTTTCTCCAAATTAATTTGGTTTACTTATAAACTGATATATAATTAAATACTAGTATAATATTACATAAAAATTTCTTAGAGCCATTTTGTCAAATATGTTATAATTAAGTAATTTATTTAATTTCTATGATATCTTTAAATTAGATAAATAGGTCGAATATATTATAATTAGAATTATTTAAATTTGATATAGGAAATGACGTGTTATTGAAACTTTTTAGATATATAACAATATTCCTTTCCTTGCTACCTCATAATAATTTTTCTTGTGGACAATGCATCTATGGGTCAGAAATTAAATATAAGATATTGTGGGTATATACTATATAATATACGTGGTTCATTGTGATAAGATGATTGAAAATCATGCAGAAGTTGCGTCCAACCTGTCCCAAATAATTAAATATAATCTTTTTTTTTTTGCTAAAAAAATAATTAAATATAATCAGGTAACCACTTTTCCAACGTCATTGAGGTCTATAAATAATTAAATATAATGTCCACCCAAATGGTCCGTGGCTTGGTACGAGGAAGTGGGAAGTGGAGGGTAAGTAAGTGGAAGAAAAAAATTAAATATTTTTTTAAAAAAAAATTAGAAAAGTGGAGTTATTTTTTTTTAAATTCTTTTATCTTACATCTTTCTTTTATTATAATTTTATAACCCACTTTCTCCAATTTTTAAAAATTCAACTCATAAAAAATGTCTTTGCCATCCCCATATCAAACTCTCAGGCATTATTTCTCAATTATAGTGTTTCATATTTTTTAGGGAAGTATATCCTTTTTCATGATCTATTTTTCTCATTATTCCTCTTGAGTCTATTTGAGCTGTTGATTAAGAAAATAAAAATTTTTTTAAAGTAGTATTATGACATTTTAAATTGATTGAACGGACATGATTTAAAAGATAATAAATAATATTTTTTTTGTCAAAATAATAAAAAATGATGAGATAAATACAATGAGAGAAAACTGACACAATTTCTAGACTAATACCAGTAAGATATGGATTAGTGGCCCCACAAAAACCAAAAGGTAAAGAGAGACGAGTGAGGCGTGACTCGTGAGCACATCAATTTCTATAATTTATTTAATTAAAATATTATACACAGGCAAAAAAAAAAAAAAAAGATATTATAGGAATTAACTTGTTTCAAGAGATTTTTTTTTTTAAACGAAATTGTTTAAAGTTAATAAGTTACAAGGATTATATTGAGTTATATTTTCTCTAGATATAATTAACTTCTTAAATTTAGAAATCAACTTCTCATATTTGCAGGAGAATACTTAGCTTTTTTTTTTCCCCACCTTTTTAATCAAAATACTTGTCTTCAGATTTGAGTCTAAGAAATTGACTAATAAATATAAGAGAGGCTACCTTATACATCTAGAAAGTTGGCTTGTTAATCAAAAGATCTTTTACGGAGCAATTTATTTATTTTTCTTTGTAAAAAATGACACTAAGGAATCTTAGGATATTTTAGCAAATTTACGAGCCTATATTTATAAATATGTCTATTATTTGAGACCTATTCATACTTTTCCCTTAAATTGAATTTATCTCTGTTATGTTATTTCCTTAAATAATTTAAGTGTCACAGTCGCTATGATAAAAAAATTATACTTTGAAGTCTATAAAAAATGCATAGTTTGAATATAGTTTTTTTTAAATAAATTCAAATGGTTGGAAAATATTATTTTATTTAATAATTATTCACTTATTTCAAAGTTTTGTTATTTTTTAAAGAATATATAAACTTGTTTTGAATGACCATCATAATTTAATAAGGGTTAATGTATAAAAATACCCATGAACCCTCTACTCAAAATTCATAATGCACCATATGTTTTTTAAAGATGTAAGATGATCACAAAAATGCTAGAACTATTAAAGTATCTTAACTGTTGTTAATTTTTATGCTGGGGCCCACATAATTATTATTACTATTTTTTTATACTGAAATTTTAGTAAAGGGGTTAGATTCACCCACAATTCAAAGGCAGGGCGAAATCTCTTTTCCTTCTAGGTGATACCGATATTGGACAGAGCGAGCCGTCTATTACCCTCAGGCGTTAACCTAGGCACCTAGGAATTAAAAGCTCACCTATTACCCTCAGCCGTTAACCCTTTAATAAAATTAAAAAGGAAAAATTACACCAATGTTTCTGTTAAGTAAAATAATATTTCAAAAGCCTTATAACTTATCAATAGTGTCACGTTCACTTATAAATGACGTCACTTTTTCTTGTCATTAATAAGTTATAGAATTTTTCAGATATTATTTACCTTAACTGAAATATTGGTGTGATTTTCCGAATTAAAAAAGCTAAGTACGCAATATTAATTAAATGTCCTTTATCTTTTTTTACCTACCCCCATATGAAGTAGAAATAATAAAATTCATAGTAAGTGGAAAGTTTTTGGTAAAATTTTTTTGGAAAAGAGGTTGAGTTCACCCAAAGTACAAGGACAGGTCGCTGTAGCTTTGCTTCCTAGGTTAGGGCATACAGAGCTTGAGAGTACTCATGTTTCTACCTTAGCCCTGCGATTCTAGAAGCTAACATCACTTAAGATGTCTCTCCAACGCTTTAACCAACTACAGGATTGAACCCTTTCTCTTTAATAAGAGTGTTTGACCTCTTTGCCAGTTAAATAGTAAATAGAAAGTTCTTCTAACTTCAACAAAAGGCTTTTCTAAGCTGGCCACAAAAAAAAATAATAAAAAAACACACACACACACAAGGCTTTTCTAAAGCTAAACATAACGTATATTCTTCAAGAACTTTGGATTAAAAAAGTGTTACTCCCTCTTATTATAATTTCTTTGAGGAAAAAAAAAAACGTATGATTTAATTAAGAAATTGATATTGGTTTTGAATGTATGACATATTTTTTACATTTGTTAATTTTTTTCTCCCTAATTTAACCTATTCATGCTCTTCGAATTATAATCAAGTAAGAGAGAGATCGGGAGAATTAAGAAAGATGATTTGTGTATTTTGAAAAAAGAAATATATCATATTAAATAAATTAACTAATTTCCTTTATCTAATTAGAGAACAAGTCTTACATTAAGGATTATTCTTTTTTATTCTTATTTTTCTCAAAATTAAATGACAATTGTAAACCGTAGTGGTTGAAAATTTTCCTCCTTTTACACATTTGTAATTAAATTTCTTAAGATATTAGATTGAAAATTCAGATATAATATGATGTAATTACTCTTGCGTATGGATTTTTTTTTTTTAAAAAAAATTATGCCCTCTTTTCTCTTCCTCTTATTTCAAAATTATTTCACAATCTTCTTCAAGACAAGTTATATTCTGATTCTCAAGAATCTTTGTTTTCAGCATTCGACAAT
This sequence comes from Acacia crassicarpa, assembly GCA_034222035.1. NCBI lineage: Eukaryota > Viridiplantae > Streptophyta > Magnoliopsida > Fabales > Fabaceae > Acacia > Acacia crassicarpa. The sequence goes on along the minus strand of JAWXYG010000008.1, from coordinate 29,471,531 downwards.
AATATTCCTCAGTTTTATGCGTATATTAAATTGTTAATTGGTCCGGATAACGAAATGACGAGACAACATCGTAGAATATGATGCTAATTAATTATATCATGCCTTTTGATGTTCCATATACGTATTCGATTTTTTAAAAACGTTTTTTCGTTGTACGTAGTTGAATTAATGTATCAATATATATTATTCTATTTTCATTTTTCAAATTAAAAGTATCACATCAAGAAATAAAATAAGATCGGTCAAAAAGAAACTAAATAAGTGATAATGTGAAAGCCAAAGTTTTAGTATGTTAGTATTATCTACCCCTTAAATTCTAAGTATACTCTGTACTTGCTTCTTTAAGAGGATCCTGTACATCAGAACAGAATTAAGATCACAATCCAGTATGAGAGAGTACTGAAAATCAGGATACTGAATGTGCTATGGAGGATGGTCAATGACCATACATACCAAAAACGTTCATCAGGTATAGGACCTTGAATGAATGAGATAGTTGTGTATGGACATATGGACTGAAATAATAGGCTTTTGGAATGAGATCGGTGAAAATTATTATACTGAACAGTTACCAGAAAATGTATATATTGATGGAAAGGTGTTTAATCCAATGGACAGTCCGAGCTTCCTGGGACTTACCCCCTACCCACGCTCAAGGACACTTTAGGGGGGAAAAAAAATACCACATATTAAATGGTGGTAATGATATAAACCTTCGTCATATATTTATTGCTTCACTCCCTGATAAGCTTTAGGCAAAACTTAACAGAACAACTAAGATATTTGATAATGACATGCCTAACATATTCCAACCACTTCACCAAAACGAATGAGAGAGGATTAACTTATCAAATTTATCTGAAGATGAATGAGATTACAAATTTACTCATATTTACATCTTGACAGAAAACAAACAAGTGAAAATTACATAATGTAATTAAAATTTTGTTTAGTAACTTTAACAAGGACCACTTATTCTTTCTAAAATGTTTCCTAACTAATTGTATGAAAGAGATTTCAAAAAAAAAAAAATCTATTTAACGGTTTTTTTTTTTTTGGGTAAAGTATCTTAGGGATTTCAAAACCAAACAAAAGCCAACAGCATTAAACCACGCGAATCAAATCAATTCAACATTCGACAAAAAAAAATCAATTCAACCCAAAAAAAAAAAAAGAGATCCAAATTGATTATTAGTAAGTCTTGTTTTGGTTTTAAAAACTGCAAACAGAATGATTTGGTTTGGCTTTTGTTTTGTTTTTTGTTTTGTTTTTTGTTTTTTACTTTTAAAATCTGAACCACACCTTTTATATTCTTAGATGATTTTTTTTATAGTTAATATTACATTATTAATATATTAAATTTTATTTTTAAATTTAAAATTTAACAAAAGTCCATTCCAAAATATTACAGAAATGCGAAAATGCACACGTACTCATTTATTTTTCTCATGTTGTTATGATGAAATTTTATTTTATTTATTTATTTTGGATATAAGATTGTTGATAGCCATTCATAAATGATAATGTTGTGAATGCGACTTGAAGTAAAAATAGGGGGAAAAAAAATCAAAGACACACAACTTTTTTATTATTAATATGAAAGAACCGGTTGTCACCCAAGAGGGGGTGAGTTGGGTGTTAAATAAAAACTTTAGTTACTTTGAAAATCTTTTTGTAACTTACTGAAATCAGTTTATAAAGCAATAATCAGTCATTCAAATATATGTATGCACATTCGAAACATATATGCTGGAAATGTAAGAGATAAGGGAAGAGAATGTGCAAACTGATTTATACTGGTTCGACCCAATCCTTGACCTACATCCAGTCCCCAAGCACCGCTTGAGATTTTCAATCCACTATCTTCTTTCAACTTGATTACACATTCTGTACTTGAGATAATCTTCTTACTAGGATTCACTTCCCTTTACAAACTGTAATCACCACACCGCTTGATTATACACTCTATACTCGAAGTAATCCTTTCACTAGGATTTACTCCACCTTACAAGTTATAATCAACACAATGTGTTTCCCACTCAAGATCACTCAATCTTGAATAACTCTTAGATAGAAGGATAAAATGATTACAATAATTCTTCTCTCTTAGGAGTGAATGAATGAATACTGAAGAACAATACAAATCATCTCACTCTCTAAGCTATCTAGACATGAAACACAGAGAGTAAATGATGTGAAAAATAGAGTATTAGCATGTTGAAAATGTAAGCTTGTATCTCTGCTCTTTCTGTCTTGATTCTGTCCTCTTTTATAGGTAGAAATCAATATATGACCGTTGTAGACTTCAATATGACCGTTGCCTTCATTAGACAAGGTTTAGGTTAAGCTTTGGTCTTCTTCTCTCTCTAATTTCTGCTTAATCCAGCTGTGCGGAATGTTCAGAGTTGACTTCTGGCAAATTAATCCGTTGGAATAGCAGCTGCTGGATGTAGAAAGCACTCTTTAATTCTTTGCTAGACGTGTGCAGAAGGATTACCCAAAAGAATGCAACTTTCTGGGTTTTGTATTTAATGTGCTGATGTCACTTTTTGCTTTTGCTTTAAACTTTTAATAAACATTCTTTAATTCATTTGAAACTCACTAACAAAGTGGTTAAACATAGTTAAGAACATTAGAGAATAATGATAGGAAGTATTAAGATCAAACAAGAAGGTTTTACAAATTCGTCAAATTTGAATTTCAGAATCCGCGATGAAACCTTGAGATTTGTTTCTCAAACCTTGAGGTTTGGACTTTAGCATGTAAAATCGATTTAAGTCCAAAACATTAAAACTGGAGGTTTTCATTCAAAACTGGAGGTTTTTAACACATTAAAAATTGCAATGCTTTCGGGTTGGCCAAAACTCGAGGTTTCAGATCAAACCTCAAGTTTTCACTTAAAAGTGAAAACTTGAAGATTTTGTCCCAAACCAAAACTGGCGGTTTTCTTGGAAACTGGAGGTTTTCAAAATTTGAGAAAAACATGAGTGCTCTCGGGTTGGCCAAAACTCGAGGTTTCAGATCAAACCTCGAGTTTTCATTCAAATATGAAAACTTTGAAAAATCGCATCAAGTCAAAAACTGGAAGTTTTGAAATGAAACTTGCAGTTTTCGAAACTGAGAAAACAAGAATGTTCTCTGCCTAGACAAACCTCGAGGTTTGTACTCAAACCTCAAGGTTTCATTTGAATGTGAGAACTTTGAGAAAACTGTACTAAACTCAAAATTGGAGGTTTTTCACAAAACTGGAGGTTTTGAAAAACTGGCTAAACCTTGAAATCTCTCTGCCAAGTCAAACCTCGAGGTTAAGATTAAACCTTGAGTTTTCCTAATTCTGAGGAAAACTTGTTGAACTTTAAAACTGGCGGTTTCAGGCAAGACTGGAGGTTTTCAAAGATCAATACTTTGGAGATTCTCTGTATGACCAAAATTGGAGGTTTTTCACCAAACCTCGAGTTTTGCCAATTTCACAAAAAGTTCAGAAGTCTCTGTTTGATAAAACCTAGAGTTTTCTCTGAAAACCGGCGGTTTTACTCAGTTCAGAAACCTTGGAAGATTCTTGTCAAATCTCAAACTCAAGTTTACATGTCCAAGCTCGAGTTAAGAATCCAATGCAAGAAGAATCAGCTCCAAACTCATTGTATTATGTCCGTTATGATCCGATGAATGAAGGCTGTTCTTGACCAACGTTTTTGCAACGTCCTGAACTGACTGTCAACTTTTGAAGGCCATATCTCCCTGGTCTGAACTCCGTTTTGGTTTGTTAAAATCTTGATGGAAATCCTTTTGAGTCTAATTTCATATGCCACTGATTTCAGCTCAATCCAATTTGTAGTTTGTGAGTTACACTCAAAACATTGAAGCTTGGTCTGCTGTGTGGCGTAAATTTCACTGTCAGCTTTCACAATTTATAGCTCCTTTATCTGAACTATTTTGGGCTTGAATTTTATATCAAAATGACGCATTGGAAGTCTATTTTCATATGCCACTGGTTTCACCTCAATCGAATATCTGGTTTGAGAGATATCATCGAATTACCAGACCTTACCCAAGCTGAACGTGAAACAGAGTAGAACAAAGTTGTTTATTAGTGCTGAAAACTCGAGGTTTCATTTGGAAACTTGAGTTTTCCTAGTCCAGAGACGCTAGAGATGCTGAAAACACTCAAAACTTGAGTTTTGAGTCCCTAACTCAAGTTTTCTCATCCAAAACCTCATTTTTGCTTGTTTTAATTCTGAATTGAGCTATTCAAACTTCCATATGATCTTGGAGCCTTCTAGTATCAATATAAGAACTTGAATAATTATATTCTTTTTCCATTCAACAAGTTCTTCCTTCTTTAATCACCTATCTTGATTATTCTTCATAATCCAACTCTTTCTTTCTTCTCTTCTCTTGATCATTCTTTGTCATTCAACTTGGATTCATCATTCTTAGCAAGTTATACCTTCTTCAATATCTCCTCTTCTTCTTGATTAATCTCTATGATTCAACTTGAACTAATCCACATTAAATATAGTAGTTAGTTAATGTATGAGATAAATATATTATATAAGTTTTTGCTCTTACTAATGACATCTATATAAGACATCATCAAAACTAATCGTATCTAACATAATATACCTATATTAATTACTCCCTGTTTGACCAAAATTTGGTAGGTTAAGATCTCACGTACTGGATCACCAACAACATAAGGATTCACAAATAGATAATAAGAAGAATAAAAGGAAATGCTCTTATTGATGATTTTCTAGGTGTGTATATAGAGGACCACAAAAAAGGTGCTAGCGAGAATAGAACTATACAGTGTATAGAATGTAATCTTACTCATCGAAATGCTTCATAGGTTCCAACGGCGGAGTACGAATTTCTCTAAGACATTGTTCCAACTAAGTAAAATAATATTTCAAAAGTTTCATGTGTTGCATTCATTTATGAATAAAGTTACTTTTATGCCTGCGCCTAGTGTAGCGCGATGGCATGCCCGCTGGCCTTTGCCAGCCTCAATCAGGGTTCGAACCCTGCCTGGACCATTAGGTCCCATTTTAAAAAAAAAAAAAAGTCACTTTTATTTGTTATTGATAAGTTATGAGTCTTTTTAGTTATTATTTTTCTTGAAAGGTTAGGATGATTTTCCCAATTGAAAAAGCAAAGTACCCAATATTAATTAAATGGTTTTCATCTTTTTTTTTTTTTACCTACCCACGTTATGGCATAGAAATAATAAAATTCATAGTAAGTAGAAAGTTGTTCTAACTTAAACAAAAGGCTTTTCTTTGACCAAAAAAAAAAAAAAGGGAGGCTTTTCTAAGCTGGCAAAAAAAAAACAAAACAAAACAAAAGGCTTTTCTGAAAATGTTACTGTTCATATGATTCAATTAGAGAGTTGATATTAGTTCTAAATATAAGACATATTTTTTAAATTTTTGGGTTTTAAAAAAAGTTACTTCCTCTCATCTTCAATATACGTATAATTTAATTAGGGAGCTGATATTGGTTCTAAATGTACGATATATTTTTCTTGTTTGTCAATTTTTTCTTAATTTAACCCTATTGATGCTTTCCGAATTATATTCAAGTATAAGGGAAAGATTGAGGGAATTAAAAAAGATGATTTGAATGTTTTTTAAAAAATATGACGTATTAATTAAGTTAACTAATTTCTATAATCTAATAAGTGAACAAGTCTAGCCTACATTAAAGATTATTCTTTTGTATTCATATTTCACTCAAAATTAAATGTTAATTGTAAAACCGAAGTGGTTGAAAAATTTTCTCCTTTAATACATTTTTAATTAAATTTCCTAAGATACTAGATTGAAAATTGAGATATAATATGATGTAATTAATTACTCATCAATCATCGTTCGTGTGCATGGAATTTTTTATTTTCCTTTGTGTACATTATTCAATCAATCCCCCTTTCTCTTCCTCTTATTGCAAAAATATTTCACAATCTTTGTATCAAAAAAAAAAAAATATTTCACAATCTTCTTTATATATGACAAGTTATATTCTGATTCTCAAGGGTCTTTGTTTTCAGCTTGTTGGGACAATAATATTCTTCAGTTTTATGTGTATAGTATTAAATTGTTAATTGGTCCGGATAACGAATGACGAGACAATATCATAGAATACGATGCTAAATAATTATATAATGCATCTAAATTAGGGTGAAAATAGACTAGGTCTCACCCTTATCAAACTAAACCTGTTTTGTAATAAGTTGGCTTGAGCCTAGCTTGTGGTCTATTACATGCCTTATTTTCGGCCTAAGCCTGACCTGTATAAAGACCTAACATGTTTTGAGGCCTGTTAAGGAGATCTGTTAGGATCAAATATTGAATATTAGAGAAAATCAAGGCTGTTAAGAAGGCAGGTCAAAATCAAGCATTAAATATCACTGGAAATCAGGGCTGCTAAGGAGGCCTATTAAGATTAAGTATATTAAGAAGGTCTGTTAAGATCAAGCTTGTTAAGATTTTTTTTTAAAATTAATACAATTACATTTTTTTGAGATAGAATAATTATTTTTTTCATATAAGATAATTACCTTTTTTTGCAGATTGAGTAATTGATTATTATTATTATTTGGTTAGCATAGAGTAATTAATAGGTTCAGACTTAATAAACTTCTTAATTAGTAAGTTTAGGCCTGATCTATTAATCAAAACAGACATTTAAATAACTCTTCATCTATTATTATTATTATTTTTTAACCGAAAGGCTAGACCTGACCAGGTCTTTAATAGCCCGGACCGTCTTTTTCACCCCTACCTCCAGATTCGTATTCGTTTTTAAAAACGTTTTGTCGTTGTCATGGTGGTTGAACTAATGAATCAGTTGGCAGTACTCATGTTTATATATAAGGAAAAATTGCTCGAAATTCTTTATCAAAAAGTTGCTCAAAAATTTTTTACTACAAAATTTATTATTCATATTAAAATGGGTAAAAAAGTAAAAATACACATGTACTTTACCCTCGGGAGCGCCTAGCACCATATACTTTTTTAGGGAGCAAAAATACACATGTGGTTACATTTTAGGAGCAAAAATCCCACCACCTTAAAATCTAACTTAACGGTGCATTTGCAACCGAAAATGTCATATTTACAACAACATTTAAACATCTGAATTTTGAACATAGAAAGGTCATTTACAACAAAGGCTATATTTATAATAGGAAGTGCTCTATTTACAACAAAATTTAAAATCTAGTCATATTTACATTAGAAAAATATTATATTTACAACAACATTTAAACATCTGGATTTTAAATATAGAAATTTAATTTACAACAGAAAAAGGCTAGATTTACCACAGGAAATGCTATATTTATAATAAAATTTAAAATCTGGACATTTACAACAGAAAAAGCTATATTTACAATAGGCTAGATTTTAACAGTGGTGTGACTTTTGCTCCTAAAATGTAACTACAAGTGTATTTTTACTCTAAAAAAAACATATAGTACTGGGCGCTCCCGAAAACAAAACATATATATTTTTTTTGCTCCTAGACCCTGTTAAAATTGTATAAAGATTCAAGTCTTTGATCAGGTATGTATCATTATCAATGAGAACGACTCTTCCATAACTATGCACGTGCAAACATTTTTCTTTTTGTTTATACGTGCAAACATAGTTAAAGTTTGTTATATTTTGGTTTTTGAGCATCTCTAGGAAATAAATTTAGTAATGGGAGCTTTTTCAACAATTTTCCCCACATATGATTTGGAGCATAGATAAATTTCAATAATTTTGTTTTACCAAACATAATAATAATTTTATTTGGGTTAAGGTGCGTCTATGGCTATTTAGAAGGATTTTTTTTAATAGTATTTAGTATTTTAAACAAATTTATAGTGAGTTCTACACCCAAAAATATACATAATCAATGCAATAGACATAATTAATGGGGAGTAAAAATGGATAAAACATATTAAATGTTTAAACAACTCTTGTCAGACTCTTATAAAAAGAAATAAGATAATTTAAATTTTAAGTTTTTATAAAATAAAAAAAAGACAGGGTGTATCTATGATATTCCCAGAAAAATCACTTCATTATAAGTCAAAGATAGAAGATATATGATAATGAGATAAAGTAATAAACATATGGTAGTCTTGTACCAAATTTGAAGGCACATTTACATAAATTAGGTGTACGTTTTCATCCACCACATTAAATACTCAATCAATTACATACATAATCTTATAATTTATATATATTAAAAAAAAACTTTTCATGTATTTTTTTTAAAAAAATGTTCAGACATCTTTTTTATACTGCCACATGTTTTAAGAAAACCAACGATTAACAATCTATTTACCAAGTCTAACACTTTCAAACCCCCCGCTTCATTTATTTCCATCTCCAAGATGAATTACATGTATTAATAAATAACGTCCTTGGCTTCGATTAACTTGTGTCACATTTTCTTCGTCCTTTCCACTATTTATAGGGGAAATTCCCCTCAGAGCCCAAATAATTAAAAAAATTATAAAAAAAGTCCAAAAGAATATGTGTGTGTATTTCATAGATGTTATATATAAATATAAATATATAATTATTATATAATATTTCTATAATGGGATTCACAAGACTCTGTGTATGTATTATATAATATATAATATCTAAATATATATTATAACATAGATTTGTACACACATATATATAGGATTCATAAAACTAAACAATGTGTGTCTATAAATTAGGAATGTTATTGTCAATAAAGAGTGTGGTATTAACAAAAAGTAAATGATTTATAATAAATATTGTAATAAGAATTACTGATTCGTTAATTGTATTTATAAGTTTTGTAATGGTAATAACCAGTGTTTTCATCAGGTTTTTTACAAGTATCTCTCATGAAACAACAAACAAGAGTAAATTATAACAAATCTTGTAATGAGAATTACCAATTCGTTAACGGTATTTATAAGTTTCGTAATGGTAATTACCAATGTTTTCATTAGGTTTTCACCAGTGTCTCTCAAGAAATAACAAATAAAGGTCAATTATAACAAATTTGGTAATAGGAATTACTAATTCTTTAATAATATTTACAAGTTCAGTAATGAGATTCACAAGAGTGTTTGTTAATAGAAAAAATATTGAGAAAACTATATATATATATATATATTAAAGAAACCAAGTGGTGTTTTTAGTTAAATGGATTCAACCAAAAAAAAAAAAACATTGCAGGATCTTAGGCCAGACACTGGCAGTTGCAAGTTGTCCGGCCATGGTGGCCATCTTGCGAGGGTCAAATTTTTTTTTGGGTAATTTATTTAAAACTAAGGACAAAAATATAAATTCACCCTAATTTAAAAATTCTAATATGATTTTTGATAATTTTAAATCCTTTAATAAATTTAACCGATATTTTAATGTAATTTTTTCTAAATAAAATAAAATGAGAACTTTTGACGCTCCCCCATTATTTATTCAGCTTGGTGGTAGGATCAGCGACGAAGCCACCCGGTAAGTGACCCTCATCTTCATCGAAACTTCCTCCTTCTCTTCCTCGTTCGACTTCTTCAATAAAGTTTCCCTCACTTCTCTCTCCCTCTCTTTTCATCCTTCAACCTGCAATCCTGATTTCTTCTCTCTCTCTCCACCTAATCTGCAAACATCGAAGCACAGCCCATTTTTGTCTCCCACCTCCTATTTAGTATTTTTGATCATTTGTTTTCTTCTTCTTCTTCTATCAACTTGCTTTCCATCGAACGAATCTGCTTTTCGCACTTCCTCTTCCATTTTCGTTTACATCCACGATTTCTCTAGAAATTATCGATCGTCTTTGATGGCTGGTATGCTTCCTGGAGTTGAATCTGCTCGAAGGAGACGCTTCCATCAGAGCGCGGCGTCCTCTGATTCCTCCTATTTCACCAGACGAAGTTCCCTGTGTTTATATGCAAGCAATCACGAATCCCTTCTTTCCTCTTCTTCTCTCCAGGTTCGTTTCGTTTGCTTTGATCGATTTACTGTTCTAGTGTTCTGCATTTTGTGATTCGTGTTTAATTAGATTCTGAATCTGAAAAATGAACAGCGAAGAAGCGTATTATTCCAGGCGCGTTTGGATGAGAAGCTCACAGGAGCAGCCGGAGAAGCCAAAGAAAGATTGGATGAGAGATTAAGATCAGCTCAGATGAAATCATCTGACAAAAGGTATTTCATCATTCTTCTTCATTAATCAGAATCCAGAGGATTCTTCTAAAGTATCTTGAAATAAACTATGTGAGTTCAAGAAATACAGAAGGAGGGGAGAAAACCCAAAGTCCATATAATTTGATCTATATTATTCTATATTTGAGTGTCTTGCTGATGCTAAGAACTGAAGAATGACGCAGGTGAATTTGTGAGTCAAAATTGTACAAACACAGGTCAACAAGAACACCCTATTCTTTAATTTTATTTTACTTTTACGGAAGATGAGTATTTTCAAAGTTCCAGACAGATACTTTAATAAACAGCAATTTTTAGGCCAACATAAATTGTTGTTTAGCCCTGGCTACTTGTTTGTATTTTTTTTTTCTCTTATTTCTCGGCCAACAGATTGATCAACTTCTTTATATTTCTGGGTCAACAAATACTTTAATAAACAACAAACCAGCAAAAGCAAACAATAAATCTCGAACATATTACAATCCAGATGAATCTTAAAAGTAAATCGGAGTAAATGAAGCTAACATCGGTTGTTTCAAATAATCTTTAAAGGACCCAAATGACTTAAATTGTTCTAGTTAAAAGATAACCGTGAATAAGTTAGTTTATGACGAAACCAGATATGAATATGGTTCTTTCCTGTTCTTATTCATAAAATTTGCTATTGATTAACAGGCAAAACATCAAAGAGAAGAAGAAAAGCAAAGAGGGAAGACCAGAGTTACACATAGAGGAATACGGATCAAAGAAAAGTGGTGGGTCAAGGATGATGTTCAATTGGAAGAAACTGAGCTGGAAGGCTTCAGACCAAGAGGATTGTGCTGTGTGCTTGGAGTCATTCAAGGTTGGGGATACACTGATCCATCTTCCTTGTGCTCACAAGTTTCATTACAGCTGCTTGGAGCCATGGCTACAAAATAATAATTATTGCCCATGTTGCAGAACTTCCATTATTGTCGCTCACTAGATTTCTCATCCCATTCTAGTTCTGCAATTCTACAGTGGTTCTTGCTAGGAATTTGGATTGTGATGATGAATATGGATGGTGATTTGTAAATTAGATCAGCACCTAGCTTTAATGCCTGTTTGTTTCAACTTTTTGAAAGTAATGTTATATATGAGAGGAGTTCTACGAATCAAAATTGATTTTACTCTCGATTTTGTATCCTCTTATTTCAAAATCCAGTTGTTCAAAATTCATTACCTTGATAAAAATGAATTTTCATCATCTTTTTTCTTTTGCTTGGTATTTCTGTCATGATTAAAGTTTGATTTGTTTTTATACCCCAAATATGATTTTTTTTTTTTTTTTGCCTTATCTCTGATGCCTCTGAGTTATACTTCTCTAAAATGATTATTTAAACCTTTGAAGAGATAACTATTTTTCCTATTTATAATTCACATTATTATTATTTTTAATATTAACGTACATTTACTTTTTATTTATTATTGTGTATAATGTATATTGTTATTTTCATTAAAAGTGTATATAACTATATACATACACCCACTATATATATATATAAAGAAAAAAGTTAAAAACAACCATTTGAATTTTAAAATCTTAAATAAGTGATTTTTTTTTAATTATAATAAGTTGCAAATTGCTATTTAAGTATAATTAATACTTATACTATTATAAACAATAAGACTAATTTGAAATTTTGAAGATTAAATAGTACTACTTTCTTATCTTTTCCCCTGTACTTATTAAATAGGGGTCTATTTGAAAAGTTAAATATTTAGCAGGACCATAAGAATGTATATGTAGTATGTTCATTTAACCGAAAAAGTGGGAGGATCTAGGAAAATAATATCTACCGGGCAGGGGCAGAAATTGAAGCTATATATAAATAGGATGGAGATCTCATTCTTTTATTCTATGAAATGACCATCCTTTTCGATATCTTTCGATGTTTAAGGTTTCGCGCATGGCTTAAAAAAAATCCTTATCATTATCACTAATTAATGTAAGGTTTGCCCTATATGGATTGATATATCTTCATTTGATATAATGATCAAACTTTGCTTCTAACTGCATTCATTGAAACGTTGTTACTATAGAAATTAACATTAACCGTGTTAATTAATGGTTTTCCTCAAACAAGACTAAACAATAATTGATCACTACTACTAATAATACTCCCTCCGGTCCTAATTATAAGACATAGTTGACTTTCTTTGGAAATATTAAGGAAGCTAAATAAGTTACTTAATCATTTCATATGTTGTGCATCTTTAGATTATATATTAGTTTATTAGTTAAACTAATTAGTTTGAAGAAAAAAATAAAAATGAAAATAGTCTAAAGTAATTTAATTAGCTTCCTTAATTTTTCCAAAAAAGTCAACTATGTCTTATAATTAGGACCGGAGGGAGATAAAATAAAAACAAAACTAAATACAACAAAGAGTCATAATATGGGCAACTAAAGGTTTGGGAAGGCCAAAGGTATTAGCCACACCCCTTCACATCCCTTTAATAGTAGAGTGTCACTTTTAAAATGTCACTTAAATGTTAACTATGAATTATCCCGAAAATGAAAAGACACTTGAATATTAAATATAAATAGTAAATGTCAATGTGAAGCAAGTGCATTTGATTATCAGTACACCTTTCATATGCCTTTGTAAATTGTAAACACACACACACAGGCTATATCAGTAGTACGATCCATATTTACGGTCACATGCAAGCAATCTTTCAACTCATTTTACTTTTATTCTAGAAAACATTACAATATGACAGATGTTCTTCAAGATCTTTTCAAAGACATGGATGCCCAAAATGATACATGGGTTATTATATTACATGTGTTTTGATGAAGTTTATTCCCTACAATAAGACCTTACCTATGCTCCTTGGAAGGCTAACATGATTCTAGAGGATGTCAGGTATGTCAATATTGAAGTTTCAATTCTTTACATATGTTTTGTACGGTCTGGATTCTTTCAGTAGCGGAACTCTCAGTATCGTTCCATCTGGGCCGTCCAAAAGTTGATCTAAAGATCCAGAATCATTTTCACAAAAACTGCGCACGGTAAAAACTACCGCGCGCGGTTTTTGTGAAAATTTTACAAATTCCTTTCTAGCCGTTAGATTCATTTTTCGACGGTTTAGATTCGCTTTTGAAAGATACTGAGACACTTGATTTTGAGGATATTTGCTTCCATGTTTTGTAACGTAAAGGAAAGTGTGAGACCATTACATGAAAGATATCATCAAGGAAGGTGAAGTTTATCATTTTAAAAAATTTTGAGGTACTTGATAAATGACCAATATATAGTGATCCAACGCATTTGAAATCTCATATTCCACAACAAAACATATTATCAAGATTTAGATTTCTAAATTCTTAAGAAAGCATTTAACTTTGTTCCTATTAAACACATTACAAATCATGACAAACAATGTAGAACTGATTGGCTAGAGATATTCACTACCAGGAAAAAAAAAGGGGGGCCGGTTGAAATTACATGTTGAACCGTGTGATTATGGGGAGGTGATGGTTAGCTAGAACTAATTGCTACTCTAAAATGAATTTGGAGCAAGCAATAAATAATTCTGACAACCAACACCACCACGTATATCACATTTCAAACACTTCTCAAGCTCTTCATTCTCATGAATATGTGATTTGTTTGGCACTCAACTAGCTTTTATGATATGTATGCATGTCTCATGTTTATTTCTATTGCAGGTTAAACCTTGTATTATATTAATATATGGTGGTATTGATTAGCCAAAATGAGCATTACTTGCTTCAAATTTAATGTATAATATACATAAATTCACGAGCTACATTAAATTTGAAGCAATCAACAAATTTAAATAATTCTGACCTACCAACACTATCACATATATATAATATATTGGACACTTCTTTAGACATTAATATATAGCCTGTTTGGTGCTCATCCATCCTTTGTGATATGTATGCATATCTTATGTAGTTTTGTATTGTAGATGATGAGCTTTGTGATCTATATGGTGGTGTTAGTAGGCTTGACTTAATCACAACCAAATGATTCGAGCATATGCCCTACTCAACACCACCATATAAATCAATTGGTTTTACTTGGAATGCAAAATTACAACTATTTTTCTCAACCACCAGAGAGAAGTCGACAACGAAAGAGAACACAAATAAAAGAGGGCAACAATTTTTATCGAACGCGAGAGAAAATTGGCAATGACCAAGAGGGAAAGCATTGCAAATATGCTTCACAACCACTAGAGAGAATATTGATCAATCATAAAGTTTTCATTTATGTGGATGCAAGACACAAAAAGTGAACTTTTAATAAGGGTTTCGATAAAGAAGAAAAAAGAGTAAACATCAGTGTACTGACAATGTCCATGCAAGAAAATATAACTAAAGAGAACACTAATATTTGATCTGGACGGTCTAGATTTGATCTTTTTTTACTTTTATATTTTTTATCAAAAATAATTTTAATGGGCAGAGGATCTAAAATAAAGATAATCTCTCAACTAACATTTTTTTAAAATATAATTTTTTTCATTAAAAAAAAAAAAGATTTGGGCCGTCCATATACAGACGAGCTCCCTAGTCGTCCAGGGAATCCAGATCCCTAAATGCAACTTGAGGGTAACTTGAGTCAAGCCACAGTAGCCCACCAGTTTCTTTTTCTTTCCTTTTTTTTTTCCCGCTTATTCAAAAATTACTTCATCCTTCTCTCCCGCTGGTCGCTATCTCCTCCTCCTCTTTGTTCGACTTCTTCGAAAAAATTTCCCTCATGTATCTCTCCTATTTAAAATTTTTTTAATCCTTTGATTTCTTCTTCTTCTATCAATTTGTTTTCTATGGAACAAATATGCTTTTCCCACTTCGTCTTCCATTTTCACATTCAACCACGATTTTCCCTAGAAATTATCGATCGTCTTCGATGTCTGGTTTGCTTCTTGTAGTTGAATATGCTCGAAGGAGAGGCTTCCATCAGAGCGGGGCGTCCTCTGGATGCACGAATTTCACCCGACGATCTTCCCTCGGTTTATATTCGAGCAATCACGAATTCCTTCCTTCCTCTTCTTCTCTCCAGGTTCGCCTCGCTTGCTTTGACCGATTTACAGTTCTCGTGCTTAATTAGATTCTGAATCTGAAAATGAACAGCAAAGAAGCGCGCGCTCAGATGACAGCCCTGCAGGAGCAGCCGGGGAAGCCAAAGAAAGATTGGATGCGAAATTAAGATCAGCTCAAATGAACTCAGCTATCGAAAGGTATTTCATGATTCTTCTTTTTTAATCAGAATCCAGAGGATTCATCTAAGGTGTCTCAGCATAAACAATGTGAGTTCAAGAGATACACAGGTCAACAAGAACACCTATTCTTTAATTTTATTTTTGAAGTTTAAAATAACTAGTACTAATAAAAATTTGCATTAGTCTAAATTTTTTTCAAAGCTCTTGCGTGTACGGAAGATGAGTATTTTCAATGTTCCAGACAAATACTTTAATAAACAGCAATTTCTAGGCCAACAGAAATTGGTGTTTATCCCAGGCTACTTGTTTCTAATTTTATCCCCTTATTTCTAGGCCAACAGATTCATCAACTTCTTTATATTTCTGGGTCAACAAATACTTTAATAAACAACAAACCAGCAAAAGCAAACAATAAATGTCGAACATTATTAAAATCCAGATGAATCTCGTAAAGTAAATCGGAGTAAATGAAGCTAACATCGGTTGTTCCAAATAATATTTAAAACACCCAACTCACTTAAACTGTTCTAGTTAAAAGATAACCGTGAATAAGTTAGTTTATGACAAAACCAGATATGAATATGGTTCCTTCCTGTAATTAATCATGAGATTTGCCATTAATTGGATAGGCAAAACATCAAAGAGAAGAAGAAAAGCAGAGAAGGAAGACCAGAGTTACACCTAGAGGTATACGGATCAAAGAAAAGTAGGATGATGTTCAATTGGAGGAAACTGCACTGGAAGGCTTCAGATCAAGAGGATTGTGCTGTGTGCTTGGAGTCATTCAAGGTTGGGGATACACTGATCCGTCTTCCTTGTACTCACAAGTTCCATTGCAGCTGCTTGGAGCCATGGTTACAAAATAATAGTTATTGCCCATGTTGCAGAGCTTCCATTATTATCGCTCATTAGATTTCTCATCCCTTTCTAGTTCTGCACTTGTATGGTAGGAATTTGGGATTGTGGTGATGAATTGATAGGTTTCTTGTGTGATTTGTAAATTAGATCAGCACCTTCCATCCATTGAGAATTTTGCCGCAGAATTTATTTCTAGCTTTAAATGTTTGTTTGTTTTAACTTTTCGAAAAGGATGTTATACTGAACCGGTTTGGATAGGCACCATTTGTCTATCTGATCTGGATTATTCATATTAGATCTGGACGGTCTAAATTTTATTTTTTTTATTTGCTACTTTTTTAATAAAAAAATCGTTTTTTGAAAAAATGTTAGTTGAGAGATTATCTTTATTTTAGATTTTGTACTCATTAAAATAATTTTTTTAAAAAATAAAAAGTAAAAAAAAAAAGATTTGGATCATCTAGATTTGATCTGGACGGTCTAAGGGAATGGAGCTCTCTCTACCTATCCTTCCTATCCAAAGGATAGGTAAGAAATCTCATTCAGATGTTATACTATACAAAATTTGTATGTGAGAGGAGTTCTACGAATAAAAAACGGATTTTACTTTTGACTTTGTTTCCTCTTATTTTAAAATCTAATTGTTCAAAATTGACAAAAATGAATTTTCATCATCTTTTTTTTAAGCTTGTAGTTCTTTCATGATTAAAGTTTGATTTGTTTTTATATCACAAATATGACTTTTTTGCCTTATCTCTGATGCCTTTTAGTTACAACTTCTCTAAAATGATTATTTAAACCTTTGAAGAGATAACTATTTTTTTTTTTATAATTCACATTATTAATTTTTTTAAATATTAATATACATGTACCTTTTATTTATTATAGTGTATGTTGTTATTTTTAAATCACGAGTCACCAGGGTAAACACCAAACCACTTGTTGAGTTTTCCAAATCTAGCAATTCTTGAACCAAACACAACCCAGCTTCGGACCGAAGGTATGAGAAAAGGAAAGGTGGTAAGTTGGAAGAATTTTTGCTGATTCCAAACAGTGATATAAATAAAAAGGATAATAATATAAAAACTAGAAAATACAAGAAGTCATTAAGGAGCATGGGGTGTCCGCATCTCCTTTAGGCTATGTTCGCGAGTTTGGAGGGGAAGGGAAGGAAGGGGATACAAGGAGAAAGGAGGGGAAGGGAAGGAAGGGAAATGGAGGATATCTCCTCCCCTTGTTTGGGAGTTAAAAAAATAGTAAGGGAGGAAGATGGAGGATTAATGAGCTATTTTTACAATTTTGTCCTTTTCTTTAGTAATTAATATAATTATAGAAAAATTCCAAATAAATACTTTTTGAATTTGAAAACCCCAGACGGTGGTGGTGGTCGGCCGGCCGACGGTGGTGGGGGCCGGCCGGTGGTGGTGGCCGGCCGGCGGTGGTGGAGGTCGGCGGTGGCGGTGGTGGAGGGCGGTGGTGGTGGTTGTGGGGTGGGGCAGGGGTTGGGGTGGGGTGGTGGTGGTGATGGTAGTGAATGAGGGTAAAGAAGTAATTAACCTATTGTTCCTCTTAAAACCCCCCATATTGGGGGACTTTATTTTTAAGAAGAATGAGGGTTTTGGAGGATTTGCAAAATCCCTCAAAACCCTCCTCTCCTATTTTTAAAACTCATAAACAAGGGAAGAGACTACCAAAACCCTTCCTTCCCTTTCAGTTCCCTCCAAAATGAAACTCGCGAACATAGCCTTAATCTCCTCTCCATTTATTATAGTTAATGTTATAATAGTATTTTGATAATTATTTTGATATACGGATCAAAGAAAAGTGGTGGGTCAAGGATGTTCAATTTGAGGAAACTGATCTAAGAGGCGTGAGATCTAAGATGATTCTCTTGTGTCACGTCCAGGCTTAATACGCCTGTATTTATCAGAGTCTAAGTGTAAAAGTATTGAAATAATTTAGACGACATAAATGCGGAATAAAAACTTCAGTAAATATCCTTTTTGGTCATTTACAAAAAACGCGATCCCCATTTTGGCCCCTTACAAAAAAATCAACCTTTATTCTTCCATTTTATGGACTAAAAAGGATCTTTTGGAAATTTGTAAGGAATCAAAATGTCAACCAATTGAGTGTATTTTGAATTTGTGAGGGACTATGAAACTTTTTTTTTTTTGGTTTTTGGTGAGGAACCAAAATGGGGATTATGTTTTTTGTAAAGGACCAAAAAGGGTATTTACTCTAAAAGCTTTCTTAAAATAACTTAGTTTGAAAACATGAAGATAAATTTTTTGCGATTCGAATCTATCCCATAGTAGGATATTAATACAATAATCCAAAATAAACAAATAATAAACGTTAATTACAATCAAACTACTTAATTATAACAAAATGTTCCTTCTATTGTTTCCCTTACAGCTGCGTCTTTCCTCTTGAACCCGATCCACTACTTGTTTCCTTCATGCGGTCTGGAGTTCAAATGAATGAACCTCAGGGGTTATAGTTAATCTTATATGCAAATATGAAATGTAAAAGACAGTATAACACATGTATCAGCATAGAGTAATTCACAATAAATAAGTCACACTGTAACCGCAGTTAACGGCCAAAGACCGCAGCCCTTTAGGACATGCAGCCTTATGAGACATGCAACCTCAATCCATAGCTAGGAATTGTTCAAAAATATCCATAGTTAGGATACACACATACAAATTATCTAGTAACAAGATCGGTCATACATGAATATATACATACCAGCTAATAAGATAACAGTTACCCACCTCAAACTTAAATCCTTAACTTTGTCCGAAGATGCTGGGATCAGAAGAGGTGTCAAAGTATGTCTATAAACGTTTGTCATTGTCATTAGTCACTTCTTGCGTCTCAAAGTAACTAACTACGCAAATTATTTTAAAGGATTAAAAGTAGTTATTAACCCCTAAAACAATAATACCCCTTTCAATAAATAATAATATTTATTCCTTTTCCTAATAATAATAATAATAATGATGATGATGATGATGATGATGATAATAATAATTTATTATTACTATTATCATTTTCTTTGTAATCATTTCTACAGGTTGGGGGCGTTTTGGGTTAAAGGGTTTCAAGTTGGGGTTGCTGGGATAAGATGCTGGAATGAGGGTGCTGGAATCTGAGATAGGGTATCAGAGTTCAAGATAGTGTGTTGGTATCAAGGATGGGGTATGAGAGTCCGAGATAGTGTGTTGGTATCAAAGATCGTGTATCAGTGTAACACCCCAATTTCTAACAGTTATAATAACAAAAATTTAAATGATTTTCATAAATGAATTAATGAAATTCGAAATGAACAACCTTGGAGAGTGTTACCGCCGCACTTATACTGAGACAAGTACAAGGCTACTTATTACAAATAATGTAAAACCCAACTTAAGCAAAAAGTGTTTTTAATTAGAACAAAATAAAGTAAAATAAATAGCTGACTGTGCTCCTCACTTCTCACGACTAGCCCAAACCCTTGGCACCTGATTCACTGAAATTCTGCTCCCTCGAAGGATCATCACAGCCCAAGAACACAAACATCAGCAATTGCTGGTAATCCTAATAAACACAATTTAATGCAAATAAAACAAAATATTTACATAATAAAAATATCATCCTTATATATATATATATACATATATCCAAGAAAACAATTTTATTATTCTTCATTCAATTTAATTAGTGGGAAGAGAACTACCAGATATACGTATCTTATCTGTTCGTATCTTATTTTATTGAGTAAGAGATACTATACAAAGAAAAAGAAAATCAAATAATAAATAAATAAATAAAACATATGTGGACCCACGAAACAATTATATTTAATCTCAAAAAGGCAAAGGACATACAAGTATCGTGTACATATATATTTCACGTATGAAGGCTAAGGTATTCAAAACAATACATGTAATACACGTTTGAAACACTTGTATTGCAATCAACACAACATACAATTGTTATGTTGATAAGCCAAACCAATAACATACATATATATATAACACACACAAAATGAATTTTTCTCAAATCTACGGAAGCCAAACCGATTATATATACTGCTATTTGTTAATTATGAAAAACTAAGGCAAAACCATTTATTTTTATGGAGTTCACTACTTAGTGCCTGTTTGGCCTAGCTTATTTTTAGCTTATCTTCTACTTATAAGTATAAGTTAGGCCAAACGAGATTTTACATAAGCTCTTATAATTATAAGAGCTTATTTTATAATGAAGAAAAAAAAGCTTAAAAGCTCCTCATAGGAAAAGTGAGATGCGCATCAGAATCAGAGAGTGTGATGGTATCAGAGTCCGAGAGTGTGTGTCAGTATCAGGGATGGGGTATCAAAGTCTGAGATAATGTATTGGTATCAGAGTTCGAGATAGTGTGTTGGTACAATGGATGGGGTATCAAAGTCTGAGATAGTGTTGGTATCAGAGTTTGACATAGTGTGTCGATGTTAGGGATGAGGTATTAGGGTTCGAGATATTATATTGGTATCAGAGTCCGAGATAGTGTGTGGGAATCTGAGATGGGGCATCAGAATCCGAAATAGGGTATCAGAATCCAAGATAGGGTATCAGATTCAGTGCATACATATATATACTCCAACATATAGACCAGAAAACTCCAGATTTAATAGGTCAATTTCAAAAATTCATATCTCTCTAAATACAACTCCAAATAAGGTGTGTGACCTATCAAATTAAACCTTGTTGTGTCCACTTTATTTTTGAAAAATTTCATGACAAAATTCGATCATTTACTATTTCAAAACTACTTATAAAAATCATTGTTCATTTCTGGAAAATGACAGTTTTTCAGTTTTGCTGTCAAAATTTGAAAAAACATAACTCCCAATCTACACGTCCGTTTTGGCTGTTCTTTTGCTCGTTTTTAACTTCATTGAGTCTACTATCTACTATAAGAATTTTGTGGAAAAACTCAAAGGTTTAATTATGAAACAGAAACACACAAGATTCTCTGTTTCAGACAAGAAAAACAGAGCAGGGTCACGTTTTTCTTCTAACTAAACCACTTGCAGCATATTTAAGCCATGAAAATAGGAAGGATAATGCTTAAGGAATTTACCTTAGTTGATTCCTCAAACTTTACGATCAACTCCTTCGTTTTTCTCCAGCTGTGGCTCTATCTCTCTTTCTCATGTTTCTGACTTAAGTTTTCTGTCTCTCATTTCCTTTCTGTTTCCTGGGTGTTGTTGATATAATGAGGAAGTGGGGGAGTGCACTGAGCTCCAGAAGTATGGTCTACGGTTGTGTGACCCGTGAAAGTCGCTGAGCACTTTGCTGCTTTTACATGTTTCAGCTGAGGGAGTAATAGAGATAATGGACTTATGGTGAATATTGTGCTATGAGGCTCATTTAAATTTTGATCATCTTCCAAACCTTTATTTACAATTAGGTACTTAGCCCAATTAATTGCAAATATTGGAAAATTGATAAAATTAAATCCTTAATTCCATTTAAGGATTTTCTTTCTCAATTAAATTTCATTTGAACTTAAAATATTATCTCTAAAACATTTATACCAAAAATTATTCTCTAATCATTTGTCCTTAATTTATTGGAAAAATATACCTTAAATTCCCATTATTTAATATTAAAATAATTAAGGCCACAGTTCTCGTAATTAGTTTCATTATAACATTTCTATATCCTCGAAATATTACTTTATAATTTTTCCTTTTTTGTCCCTCGGCCAAAGTTTTGGCTCTATTTGGGAATGTCACTCTTCCTAAACCAGGCTTAGACGTCCACCTAATTTAGTTTTATTCTCAAGTTTCAGTGTCTAAAATTTAGGATGTTACATGTTGTGTGCTTGGAGTGATTCAAAGTTGGGGACACACTGATCCATCTTCCTTGTGCTCAGAGAGTCACAGGTTTCATTGCAGTTGCTTGGAGCCATGGCTACAAAATAGTGTTAGTTATTGCCCATGTTGCAGAAATATCACTAGATTTATCATCCCTTTCTTCTTCGCTCGTGTAGTTCTTGGTAGGAATTTGGGATTGTGTGATGAATTGATGGGTTTCTTGTGTGACATATCTGGCTTATGGATGGTGATTTGTAAATTCGATGAGCACCTTCCATTCACTGAGAATGCGACGAGGTGATAAAGAAGTTTTGACGCATTTAGTACATACAGTTAATATTAAATAAAATAAGAGAGATAGAGAGTGCCTATGTAACATCCTGAATTTTGAATCTAATATCTTGAACATAAACCTATTTTGGGAAGACTAGTAGGCTCTATTTTTTTTGGAAAGTGATAAATTTGAAATCAGTATTTTGTGGGCCCCGTGAATAGTATTTACTATTCACGTATACGTTTTTACTATTTACAAATACGTATTTAAAAATATATATATATATATATATGTGTGTGTTATTCGCAAATACGTATTTAATACTTGAAATTTGTGAAATATGAATAGTGTTCACTATTCACAAATACGTATTTACTATTTAAAAATACGGTATTTACTATTCCTAAATACGTATTTACTATTCATGCGGGACCCACGGCCAAAATAATTCTCTGCAAACTTTCCCGTGAGTGACAAACTTTCTTGTGACTTTGAAAAAAATGGCCGCGGGACCCACTCAATAATAATTTATTATTTAAATAATATTATATTATATTATTAAAATATTAAAATATTATTAAAAATTTTTAAAACTTTCACGAGGGCGGCTGAGAGTAGTCACGGGAGGGTTTCTTTTTAATTTTTGGAAAAATTACGTAAAATGACCCAGAGACGAAAATTACACTTAAAGACCCATTTTCCAACTATAAATAGACCTTCCATTTCATTTCATTCTTCACAACTCCTAGAGCCATTTAGAGAGAGGAAGAGAGAGAGAGAGAAGGAAGGTATGAAGAATGATGGTATGATCTGAGGTTGAATTATTTGGTGATGGTAAATTGAGAGTATTGAAGTATTGGTAAAATAAGCTTGGAATTGAGGTAACCTTGGTTATTCTTTTATATACTTGTCAAATATTTATATGTGTATATTTATTTACTGTTTTGGGATTTATTGTGCCTATAGAAGGCTTGATTTGGAATCTGAATGTTGTTTTGATGAGAGTGGATATTCTTGGAGCCCTTGGTATCACTTTTCTTTTAACCGGGTCAAATATGACACCTCCTTGGTTGTGATTTTACCAGGAGGGGAGCCATGTTGAAGTTATGAGTAATGGATATGTTATGATGAGAGATGAGTTATGTGTTAGATTGCTCCAGTCAACGGTTATGAGGTGGTCAGGGTAATAAGGGTGATCTATTCATCATTGACATATTTTATATTGTGAGATCTCTTGTGAATTATTGGAAAATAAATTATGATGTTTTTGGAACCCTTTTTGGGAGGGAGTTTTGGTAACCGAGTCGAGAACTATTTTGTGAAAGGTTTTTATATAAAGGCATATATTTTAATTATTGTGAATTTATAAATATGTTCTCGTTCTTGGTTAGCATGTATATTTCTGAATAACCAATGGTTACTGGGATCTTTGGATCTTACGGTTACTTTGTTTATTTTTTTTCAGGTAAATGATTTAGTAGGGAAATCAGGGAAGGCACATATGGAAAGCTCATGCTATGTTATTTTATTTGCCATGACCATAAGACTTCCGCATTTTGAAAACTCTGATATTATTTTGGCCTTGTATAAATGAATTTGTATCTTTGGCCAAGTTTTTGGGTGTTAAAATTGAGGCGTTACATTTTTGGTATCAGAGCTAAAGGTTCCATGGCAATTTTGTTTATTTTCTAAAGTGATTTCTTAAAAAAAAATTTTAAAAGTTCGTGGCAAATTAAATATCATAACATGTGCACTTCCCTGTTAGATTTAGAATTTATTTAGCTATTTTCTTATTTAGTGCCCTTGTGATATCTATAATTGTTATTGAGGATTTATAGTTTGAGATTATGATTAAGGTTAGATTGTGAATAAGGTTTGATATTTTATCAGAGTGGCGCAGCGGAAGATGATGAATTTTGAGGACAAAATTTTTCTTTTAGGAGGGGAGAAATGTAACATCCTGAATTTTGAATCTAATATCTTGAACATAAACCTATTTTGGGAAGACTAGTAGGCTCTATTTTTTTTGGAAAGTGATAAATTTGAAATCAGTATTTTGTGGGCCCCGTGAATAGTATTTACTATTCACGTATACGTTTTTACTATTTACAAATACGTATTTAAAAATATATATATATATATATATGTGTGTTATTCGCAAATACGTATTTAATACTTGAAATTTGTGAAATATGAATAGTGTTCACTATTCACAAATACGTATTTACTATTTAAAAATACGGTATTTACTATTCCTAAATACGTATTTACTATTCATGCGGGACCCACGGCCAAAATAATTCTCTGCAAACTTTCCCGTGAGTGACAAACTTTCTTGTGACTTTGAAAAAAATGGCCGCGGGACCCACTCAATAATAATTTATTATTTAAATAATATTATATTATATTATTAAAATATTAAAATATTATTAAAAATTTTTAAAACTTTCACGAGGGCGGCTGAGAGTAGTCACGGGAGGGTTTCTTTTTAATTTTTGGAAAAATTACGTAAAATGACCCAGAGACGAAAATTACACTTAAAGACCCATTTTCCAACTATAAATAGACCTTCCATTTCATTTCATTCTTCACAACTCCTAGAGCCATTTAGAGAGAGGAAGAGAGAGAGAGAGAAGGAAGGTATGAAGAATGATGGTATGATCTGAGGTTGAATTATTTGGTGATGGTAAATTGAGAGTATTGAAGTATTGGTAAAATAAGCTTGGAATTGAGGTAACCTTGGTTATTCTTTTATATACTTGTCAAATATTTATATGTGTATATTTATTTACTGTTTTGGGATTTATTGTGCCTATAGAAGGCTTGATTTGGAATCTGAATGTTGTTTTGATGAGAGTGGATATTCTTGGAGCCCTTGGTATCACTTTTCTTTTAACCGGGTCAAATATGACACCTCCTTGGTTGTGATTTTACCAGGAGGGGAGCCATGTTGAAGTTATGAGTAATGGATATGTTATGATGAGAGATGAGTTATGTGTTAGATTGCTCCAGTCAACGGTTATGAGGTGGTCAGGGTAATAAGGGTGATCTATTCATCATTGACATATTTTATATTGTGAGATCTCTTGTGAATTATTGGAAAATAAATTATGATGTTTTTGGAACCCTTTTTGGGAGGGAGTTTTGGTAACCGAGTCGAGAACTATTTTGTGAAAGGTTTTTTATATAAAGGCATATATTTTAATTATTGTGAATTTATAAATATGTTCTCGTTCTTGGTTAGCATGTATATTTCTGAATAACCAATGGTTACTGGGATCTTTGGATCTTACGGTTACTTTGTTTATTTTTTTTCAGGTAAATGATTTAGTAGGGAAATCAGGGAAGGCACATATGGAAAGCTCATGCTATGTTATTTTATTTGCCATGACCATAAGACTTCCGCATTTTGAAAACTCTGATATTATTTTGGCCCTGTATAAATGAATTTGTATCTTTGGCCAAGTTTTTGGGTGTTAAAATTGAGGCGTTACAGCCTAAATTATATTCGTCTTATTTATAAGTTATTTTAACTAAATCACACATATCAAAAAAAGGTAATTAACTCGATAATTATAAGATAAATTTTCAGCTTTACCTTCATTTATGAACGAGTATTTTTCAACTCTTTATTTTCTCTTTATTATTTTCATTAATTAATACGGTCAAACTTATCACAATCTCATTTATCATCTTTAAATTGAATTTATAAATAGGATTAAATTTTTTGATAAAAAATACTTATAAATAAAACCAAAGTGTCACACAAAGTTTTATGTCATGCACAAATAATCTTCCCATTTTTGAAACTTCACGGTAACATCCCCAAGCTCTTACACCTATGTGGATAACTTCCTTACTATTAATTTTTAGGAAAATCCTAAAAGGATGAATTACTCAAATTTTATTTTAACTTAATAAAGAGATAAGATATTGTCACTATTAATTTTGGTTACTATCAAGTCACTATCACTTTTTTCACCGTTAGATTATAATCTCAATAGGAGAGGAAATGATAAAGGTATATGATATTTGATCTAACAATGAAAAAATTGGTAATGACTTGGTAGTGACAATATTCTATTCCTTTAAGAAACTATATACTCCCTCTGCTCTTTATCATAAGGCACCAACGGCTTTTTGACCAATATAAGAACAAAAAAAAAAATTGCCAGATTAAAGCAGTTGGGGAACATTTTACCAAAGTAATGCAGTTGGTCTATGCCAGCTAGTGGCGTGGACCTTGTTCACGCCACTAACGTGGCGTGGGCCCCCCCTGCGCCATCAGTGACGTGAACCTTATTCTGGTAAATAGTTTCGACTGTGCATTAATCCAGTAATTTTTTTTTGTTTTTATATTGGTCAAAAAGCCGGCACCAACTAGTAAGTACATTTAGTCCTTTTTATTAGACATTTATTTGTTTCCAATGAGCATTAATTGTTTTTCCCATATACACCCATCATTAATAGGATTAGTGTGTGAGAGTAATAGTAATATAATATTAGAGTTTAATACAACTAGTAGGGGTAATATTGAAAATTACTTAAATTTTAGGACAACTTTATTGACTAACTTTTTTATTGGTTTGTGTCGAATTGTTAGTTGGTACTTTACAATAAGGATCAAAAGGAGTACTAGGTTATGCATCATAATTGGAGATTTAAAATTTATATCAAATTATCTTCATATCCTTTACTTACTAAAATCACAAAAGATTTTGATGAAATTGGGTCGGGAAGTGGAATTCTTGTTTTTTATAAGCAGGATTATTGTTCAGTATGGAGGCTATATTTGCATCAGCAAAAGAGACAATTGTGTGATGCGTTTGTGTTGTTTTTGTTCATTGCAATTAATAAGGGTAAAAATGTAACAAATGCGTCTATTACTTCGAAACTAGAATTATAATAAAGAACAAAATTTTTGAAAAAACTGAGGAAAGGTAACAGTTGAGAAATTGAACACCATGGGCAATGGATGGTGATCGAGATGGACAAGGAATGTAGCAATGAATTAAAATAATAATGATAACATTAGAAAGAGTGGAGTAGGATGACCAAAATGACAGAAAGTGAGAAGGATAAAGGAAAAACAAAGTTTATTTCAACTGATTATTTACATCATTTATTTGCACATAGTTTAATGTGGGTTCCATACATAGTTACATACAGCTCAAAGGTTTTTTTGGGGGGTTGGTTATATGTACATAAAAATAAAGTTCGAGCATATATCATTCTTGTCTTATTTATAAATCCACTTTAACTAAATTTCACATACCAATGAGAGGTAATTATCTCAATGATTGTGATGGTAAATTTTTAACTTAAACCTCATTTATGATTGATTATTTTAAAACTGTTCTTTCTCTCTCTCTCTCTCTTTATGGGTATAATTAATATGGGTAAAATTATCACAATCTCATTTATTACATGAAACTAGACTTATAAATAGAACTAAATTTTTTGGTCAAAGTGGACTTATAAATAGAAACAGAGTGGTAATTGATTGTTGGGGGTTATCCGCACGAATTGAAGGCTTTAGGATGATTTATTATCATTTCTTTAAATGCTATGAGTTATTTATACATAACTTTTCGAGCAAAAAGAAAAATGTATACCTAATTCAAAGTTTAATGGAATTTTGTGTAATTTATCCATCGAGATATTTCTATTTAGTCTCAAGTCTTTTTTTTTTTTTTTGGAGTGGGGACCAAACGGTCCTGGGGAGGGTCAAACCCTGATACAAAGGTTGGATAGACCAGCGTCATACCACTGCGCTACCTGAGTGCTGGTAGTCTCAAGTCTTTCATTGATAAATTATATGATATGATAAAATTTGCTTATTTGATATACTTTCGCATGTTCTACATCTAACCAAAAATGAGATGATCCAAATAGTAGGAAGCACAAGATTTACTAAATGGAAGTTTTAGACCACCATGTGAATGAGAGCCATCTTATTAAACTCTAATAAGTTAGTTAATCATAATAGATGTCATATATCATTTGATTAAATATTAGTTCATAAGTCAGATAAAGTAATTTAGAATAAAAATATATTAGTATTAATATTTTAAAGTAATTCATTTAGTTTTCTTAATATATTTTATATATCAAATGAATGAATGGGGTTTGTTTTACATAACTTATTCATTCACGATATCCTACGTAGAGCGGTCAAACTCATAATATCGTGGTTAAGGGAAGTGATAAAGCTTTGACAAATGAACAAGTTGATACATTTTATTTTTAATTAAATTTTGAAGAATTTATTATATTTTGAATAATAACGATTATTTCCCAAATGTTCAAAAATCCAACCCCAATATTTTGTTTAGGTTTTTTTTTTTTTTTGTACATCAAGATCAAATACATTACAAAACCAACATTAATGTACATTTTTTCTAAACAAAATGTCTTTTATTTGTTTGAAACGACGCCCCTGAGAGGTCCCATGTGAATGGCCAACTCATCTCCAACGGCTAGTTTCCGCTTCAAGTGACCGTTTTCTCGTGAGCACATTTTCCCTAATTCAAATTCCCAACCCAACCTGCTGGAATCACCGTTTAGAAAAAACGCTCTTCATTGAATTGACACTCAAAACCCAAATCCTACAATAAGTTTGAACAACTCCCTCTAAAAAACGCTTCATTCTTTTGACCAATCTCTCAGTGATTCTCTCTCTCTCTCTCTCTCTCTCTCTCAATCTGATACCAACAATTCGAAAATGGTGTACTCTTACACACCCGCATACTACTCCACCATCCAAGACTCCATTACTTCTCTCTGCAAGACCATTCTCCCTTTCAGCTTCAAGAAACGGTGTTTGCCGGCGTCGGAGCTAAAGCAGTCGAAGCTACAATCCGACAATCTCAAATGGCAGCAAGATTCTTTCCACCATATTCTCAATCTCATGGGTCTTCACAAGGAAGGAATCGTAGCTGAATATGAGGTTGTGGCTTTCAGAACAAATTTGCTCGAGAAACTCATCGCTTCTCCTCCAGATCATGAACACCCTGTTGTGTTGAGGGATAAATTACTCTTCTTGCAGGTATTTATATAAAGGTCAAAACTTTATATTCAATTGAGTTTTTCATGAAGAGGGTCAAATATTGAATTAGAAACCCTTTGGTTTGTTTGTTCTTTTTGGCTATTAGGAGCTTCTTTATGCGAAATGCATTTCTGAGGAAGAGTACCATTCTTCGAAGAGGCCGTTGCTTCAGAGATTGGCAGTTCAAGGAGCTGAGATTGAAGCCAGAGATGTGATCGTTTCTGGATCGAAGGAGAGTTCAGAAGAAGAATGGTCGGTGATTGATTTGAAGGACGAACAATCACTTGTGAACAAAGAGAATGTAAACTCAAAGAACAAATCAAAGAATATTAAAGGAGCATCCTCTGTTTTCAGCTTCGTCCCTGCTTACAAACCCGGAAAGAAAAAAACAGAGAAGAGCATTTTCGAATCCCCTTCTTTGGGTATGGATTCTAAGGGCAAGAAACAGAGCTCAATTCTTATGGAGGAAAGTGGGCCCCCAGAATCCATGAAGGAGGAAAGCTCTGTTTCTGAAAAGCTAAAGAGGAAGCCATTCAAAAGTCTGTTTCAGAAGGAACAGAGAGATGGTGGCCCTGAAGCTACAAAAAAGCATCAATGGGGTTTTGAAGGGTTCAAGAAATGGAAGAAGAGTGAATCAGAAGATGAAACTCCTTCATCTCAAGCTACCATAAGAACCCTTGGGGAAGGACCAGACACCAAGCTGATCAAGAAGAAATTGCATTCTGATGGCTCACCATCTGATTTCTTCATAGATAAGGTTTGGTTCAGTTCTTCCATATTCATCAAAACTCTGAATCCATTAGTTTTTCCGGCTTGTTGAATGGATTGTTGTGTGTTATGAATAGGTTTTGGGGGAGAAGATAAAGAAAGAACTGTCAAGAATCCAGACAGAACTGAGCACCACAAACCCAAGTCTTCAATTTTCGTATGTATTCTCAAAAATAATCCATTTTTTATTGTTCATTTTGGATATATAGTATTGTAGCAAACCAATGATTTACTGATGATGTATTTGTTTTCTGATTTGGGGTTGAATAAACAGGAATGATCAAATGGAAGAGATTTCAACAAAGCTTCCTGTGGATAAGGCCGAGTTGAAAAACTACTTTCCAAAGTAAGTGAACAAACATAGTTGCTAATTTTATGCTTTAGCCTCGCCATAGGTTTTGCTCTGAACATCATTATCAGTACATAGTGGTCACAGTATTTGTTCGGCTTTGCTTTTTAACCATGATACCATAAACAGAAAAAGAATATTGAAAGTATCAAAATTCTGCATTGGAGATTGTTCAAAAGGTTAACAAGTTGAGTCTATAAAGAACTCGTTCAACTCTTGTTACATGTCATAGATATGGCATTTATTTATTAATTGAAAAGCGAACTCGTTTACTTTTGAGAATTTGGCTTCTTTCCTTTACTTTTGTTATCTAATGTCGTCCACTGCCTTACAACCACGCCCACGCCCTCTTTGATGTTTTTTCCATTGGAATCATATTGAGCTGTTAAGGAGAGTGGGAAGCAGTGGTGCATAAATAGGGGGAAAAAAAAAGGGTGGGAAAGATTTAATTTTTAATGGTGCCTTTTATTTGGACGTGGAAGTCCCTGAAATATTTTTTTTAAGATAATAAAATATTTTGCAGTACCAAATGAAATATCATTTTAGTAATATTTTTTCAAGATTATGGTATTACAAAAATATACTTCAGATTTTGAATGTTATTCTTAAAAAATAATTAATATGTCTTATTAATTATAATGTTATAAAATTTTATAATGATAAAATAAAAGGCACCATAAAAAATTAAATCTTTTCCACCCATTTTTTTCTATATATGTGCCATTGCTCCCTACTCCCCTTAACGGCTCAATATGATTCCAGTGAAAAAGCATTTAAAAAAAAAAAAAAAAAAAGGGGCATGGTTTTAAGGTAGCGGAAGACATTCGGATGACATAAAGTAAAGGAGAGAAGTCAAATCCTGTTTTTGAATTAATTCAGTTTTCTCAGATAATGTCACCTTCACGTATATGTGTTCTCATCTGGGACTTTCCTTCTTAGAGATTCTCACATGTGATTTTTCTTGTCAAAGATTCTCAAATCAACTCTTTTTGCTCAACTCGCGAAGGTATAATAATGTTCCTCTGTTACACTCTGCCTTCACGAATTAAGCAAAAAGAATGGATTTAAGGCATTTTTACCAACATTCTATGAGCTATGAACAGTAAAAAAAACAAAAATACTACAGGGTTGAAAATATTTTTCAAAATGCTACACTTAAAATCGTTCACTCATAAAAAAGAATTTCAGATTAAGAGAAATCATTTTTGGTAAGAATGATTTGGGTGATTTTTCATCTCTTTATCACATCACATCAATAGCAAACACTTATTTATTTTTAAATGAAAAGAAATTCAGAAAGAGGGAAATATTTATTATCTTTCTCGTTGAGAACGATTTCACCTTTTTCATTTAAAAAACATAAATGTGATCCGACATTGAGATGCAAAATCTTTCTTGTCAAAACGACTTTCTCTTAATCTGAAAATGGTTCCATGAGTGAACAATTTTAAGTGTAAAATCTTGATAAATATTTTCCACCATTTAGTATTTTGAGAATATTTTTACTTTTTATAGTATGTTGGTAAAAAAAAAAAAAAAAAGCAATGGATTTAACAAGTAGAGCTAATGGGAACTTTTTGAAAGAAAGTTGCTGATGGGATTCTTTGAGAAGGAAGTTGCACACGAAAATATTGTATATGGGAGAATGTGGGTTCTATTATTTCATGTGTGTGTAGGAATCTTCTTCTTTTCATGCAGCATGAGAAATTTAAACCCTATCTTTTAATAGTTGAAATCGTTTTTGGTAAGAATGAGTTTTCTATAAATCTTGACTTGGCAAATGTGGAAACGATCTTCAGTTTGTGAATACTTTTCACCGAGTAACATTTGAATATTTATTTCTGGTTTATAATTGTTAAAAAAGCCTTACTTACTTGTTAATATGATTTTTTGGGGATTTTTGGGCTGCATGCTTCAAACAACTTTCCCAAATCCTCAAGTGAAAAATATTTACCGTGTACCATATAGTTTGGTCCGGTTGTTTTTTAAAAGTTAATAATACATGAAAATATCCACCATTTTTTTATTCAAATTAAAAGTGAAGCAGGGCTCTTGACTATTCATCCTCTTAGTATTCACTCTTTTTTTTTTTTTTTGCTATTGCACCCGATTCACCAGAGCTTCGCCCCTGCCTAGTCCGGATCGAAGTATTCATACTCCTAGTATTGAGTTGTAACAGTTTTTATCCATGAAACTTTTGGAACCATTTACATAACTCACATAGGTAAAAGTCATCTCTTTAAGAATTTTTATCAAACCTTTTTTCATGTTCTACTTGAAAGTTTATAAAGAATTGTGATTATAGCTGATATATTTAAGTTCTGTGAAGGTCTTGGTGTGATAAATACGGAGATGTGGTGTTGGAAGTGGTGAAAAAAGAATTCAAAGAGCATGTTGGAGAAATGGAAATCAAGCGAAGCAATGCCAGAGAAAGGCACAGGACCAACTCAAAGCGTTGGACAAACACATTTGATGAAGAGGGAGAAAACTTTCACCCAAATCTGTTTGCTAATCATCATCAAGATCATAATAACAACCCATTTCGAAGCAGCAACATCAATCCATTTTCTCATAGTAAGTGGAACTGAAGAATGATTAAGCATTGAGGCCTCAAGGAGAATATACTATCTATATTAGAGATATATATGTATCCATGTTCTGTTGTAGAAACCAAAGAAGAACTTTGTTCTTCCAAGTAAAATAATCCAAATTCCTCTTACCATTTGTCTATAGATCCATCTGTTCAACAAGTCTCGGTTTGGGCTAAGATTTATCCAGCATCCTAAAGCATTTGTTCAATTGTATCCCGCATATTA
Organism: Acacia crassicarpa; assembly: GCA_034222035.1. Lineage (NCBI taxonomy): Eukaryota > Viridiplantae > Streptophyta > Magnoliopsida > Fabales > Fabaceae > Acacia > Acacia crassicarpa. The sequence continues at coordinate 29,438,171 of JAWXYG010000008.1, read as the reverse complement.
ATCCAATTTCCATGTGCATATTCAACATTGAGTGCATGTTTAGATTTCTAAAATCAACATGTTTGGAGTTGCTATCCAATTTCCATGTTAAGATTTCTTAAACTTCCATTTCACAGAAGTTTTCCCAATGCCACTCAAAATTGGAGTTGCTATCTTCAGTTCTGCAAGTGAATTTCCAAACACAGTAATTTTGCCCACCACAACATAGCACATACAAAAAGGTCTAACACGAAACTACAAGTGGATTTCATGTTGCTCCTGCATTCCTTTAAGCAAATTTATGTGTAACTACAAGTTCTTCAGGAAAAGCATTACAAAATTCCGTTACAATCTCATACTAAGATACATTAAAAGTATCATTACCAAGGAGGAGAAATGAAGCTAATATTTACATGCACATGTACAAAACATCAGTGAGATTATACTTGTGTGTTTGGGACAGAAGAATCGGTGAGACCTCCTTCACAAACACTTCCACGACAGAGAGGACATATACTGGTGAATGAAGAAAGTGAAAAAAGATTATTGACATAGTGGGAATTAAGAAAGAATATAAAAGAGTGAAGAATCAAGTTTCAATGACAATACCCATGTATTTCCTTAAGCCACTTGTCAACGCATGCCATGTGGAACTCATGATTGCAAGGCAGAACGCGAATTTTGTCCCCTTCTTCATACTCCACTAGGCATATGTGACATCTAGCAAGTTTGATATTTCAATCGTCACTTGTGATGCAGATATATGGCAAGATTGTTATTTCAATTCTTTGGCCAACATTGTTATGTTCATTGCTTTGTTTCTGCTACAGATATATACATCCTTTCTATGACATGGTTCAAGCTATTTTTCATCTTGTATGAATGTTTCAATTCGGTACCATTCAAACTTCAAAAATTTAACCTTTGGATTGACTATTTGTATTGCAATTTGCGAGCTATGCAGACTCTCTTGAAGTTTGTAAACTCAACCCCTCTGGTTTATAAGAATTTTTTTTTTTTTTTTGGGGGGGAAGGGGGGGGGGGGGGTTTGGCGAGTTGCACAGCACTAAATTAGGCCACCATGAATTTCAAGATGAGCAATGTGTAGGGTACAGGCTTTGTACAATTTGGTTAATAGAAGGTAAGTTTCTGTAGAAATTGAAACTAGTAGTGATTGTATTTCAAAACCCTCAAAGGAGAATAAGATAATTTGCTTTAAAGATCACTTAGAATGTCGAAATTAAATAAACTAAATAACTATGTTAACAGTAACAGACCCCCCCCCCCCCCCCAAAAAAAAAAAATAATAATAATAATAAATAAATAAATCTAGTTTGAGCTAATTTGTGCGCACTTGTTGATTTAAAGTAATTTCACAGTTGGAACAAAGAGACTTACTGTTCAGTATTACTATCACCATCAGCTATGTCAACCATTTTGTGACACTTCAGAGGGAAAGAGTCAACAACTGATTCTGGCGCTGGGAGAGAGGCCACAGATAGTGAAAATGGTGCAGGTTGGCGATGAATTTCATCTAAAAACTGCAGCCAATAGATAAATTGCCAACATTTACAAATTAGACTCTTTACAGTTGAATAAAATATGCATGGGTTTAACAATTATATAATCTATTGATGAAACTCAAGTTTTATAGCTCTGCACAAATCATACTAACTAGCAAGAACTAACTGACATTTTCTCACAATCTCAGCACGCTTCACTTGCATAATATCAGAGGCTTCAATTTAAGTTAAATATTATATTAACATAGATCACTACAAAGCATTAGTGGATCACAGCTTGATTTTATATCCTACAAAGAGTAACTACATGTCTACACAAGCAGCCACAAACAAAAATGTAGACGGGAGAAAATCTTTACACAACCAATCAATTTGAATATTCATGATGACATGAACCGAAGCATATTGTGTTCCATTCCATTGGAATTTATCTGAGCAAAAAAAAATCCCATTGGAATTTCAATTGCATCCATTCTTAATCAACAGGATAGAGATAAGCATGCCACTCATCTTGGTCACCACAGTGAAACAATAGAAAAATAGAACATTTAATCCATTGCTGTATCTGTATGAACCCCAACAATATGTATAAGAGCAGCATCAGCCTAAATGAATGGAAAAATTTGCGCACAAAGTCAAACATTTACATTAAGCTAATATGAAAAGATGCAAACTTGATAAATGGACATGAATAGAAGACATTTGCAGAGTTAGCATGTACAAATGTTAGACAAACAACAGTTTCCCAAGCATTGACGCAGATATCAGGCATTAGAAGAAAACAAAAAAGGGCAATGCTTCTCCAGGGAAAAAAAAAAAAAAGCAATTAACAAAGCAGCCCAAGATAACAATGAAAAGGGACAAAAATAGCTAAAGAAACCCAAAAAACATGCAGAATGACTTATCAACACGCAAAAAGGATCCAGAATGAAATACAATACAAAGCAAGCAAATCAACATGCAAAGTTTAAACTCATGAAAAAGGTCCCCCCCCCCCCCCCCCTCCCAAAATAAAAAAAAAGGGAAAAAAGACAAGGGTACGAAAGCTAAAATGAATAGTAACTTATAAGTTAACATAGTTTAGACTTGAGAGGAGGATGTAACCTCAAATAAAGCTTCTGCAAGCATGACTATTCTTGACATGCTTGTTCGGGTATTAGATTCCTCAGTTGTGGAGAAAGGCTCACAGAAACACCTGCCATCAGGGTGGAGTCCTAACGGACAAGAATTAGTCCACCGATCAGTTTCATTGAGGCCATCACGAAGTCTTTCCCAGATCTATATGCACAAGGGAACAAAAATCCAGCAACCAAAGTCAAGTGGGCAAGCAAAGCAATTAAAAGCATTATATACTAAAAATATTGAGAATCACCTGAGATCTTGAGTGCAGTATTCGTGCATTAGATCTGCGGATTCTACCTCCAAGATATTCAAAATCCTCTCCAGCCTCATCATTTGAGAAACCACTGCTCAAATCAAGAAGCCATTGGTCATGAGATGCTACATCATCAGGGTCACCAGCTGAGAAGACAATGGTTGGAGAAACACGAAACCCTCTAGAGCTATGATGTGAAAAAGCATCCCAAAATGGTCTCCTACCATTTCTTCTGGCACTATGATCAATGGCATCAGTGCTGTCATGAGACAAAGTATTGGAAGATATAGTAACCACATCAACATGAAGCACACTCTCATTTACATGTCCTCTTTCCCTGTCGGGAACAAGAAACCCTAAACTTGGAGGAATTGTCTCACGAGATTCATTTTCTTGCAACAGAGAAGTTAGTGGCAGATCTGAGACAGGAGGACTGGGATTTGAATCAGAATTCTGGAAAGCTGTAGCTCCACTGCTGTGACCGTCAGCATAATTTTCACAAGAACTGGGGTCTTCATACACTTGAGGGAATGAACTCCTTAGATGCAACGTCTCATGAGATATTGGAGGGATACTACTATCCACTGAATTATCAATATCATTAACTGCATCCTTGTTAGCAGAACCATTTAAAGAGATTGGGTCTGAAGACTGCTGTTCTACACATGAAGTACTAGCTGTGTGGCTACTATCCTTGTAAGATTGATTATGACTACGATCAGTACTTACCTCATGATGAGGAACTAACTCCTTTGTTTTAAACAAGCACTCCCTCTGATTGCTAGTTGCAACACTTCTGTAAGAATCTTGAGGATTGGCATTCTCACTGGATTGAATACTGCTAGCAAAGGCGGTTCCAGTTTCAACACGTGAGCTGCTAGCTATAGCTTCTGTTGAATGTGATGAAGATGATTCCTCTGTAACTTTCTGAACTTGGTCATTCAAGTCTGTAGCAGAGTCTACTAGAAGTTCAGTTGGATGATCTTCAATCTAAAATCAAAATAAAAGCAAATACTTCTGGTATCAATCTCTCTCAGTTCCTCACAGGATTCCCTCAAAATTTTCACTTGAGACCAATTAACATGGTTCAGCACAGAAATTCAAGCCACAGTGTAATTCTGTTTCCTCGAAATCAAAACTAACACGATTCTACAAGCAAGGGACTCTTATAAGAAGTCATTAATTTAGTGACTACTAAGGAATACCACTACAAAGTCAATGGAGCACGCTAGAATAAAAATCTAGAATAATGTGAAAACATGAGTTTTAAAGCTTCAGCGATTTAGATCATTCACTGAGTTCAATCAATTTAAGAATACAAAATGTCAAATCCAAACATAAATCATTAATGAAATTATATAGAGAGTTCAACCAAAAGTAGATTCCATCCTACTTCAACTGCATATCGTTGAACCTCTATGTAATCTCTCTTTTATTATGTATTCCAAGTTCCAGCGATCATGAATATACGATTTAGGCTTGATTAACCAATTCAGAAACTAGCGGATTCATGATACTCACCCATCACATCAGACAACAGAGAAAGAATTAAATCATCCAAGATCAGGATCATTTAAAGTACTAAAAATAAAGTGATTCCGGAATCATTGAAGCTCATCTGAACAGCCCCGGGAATGGCCAAGTTGCACCGTCAACTAAGTAACCCCAATCAAAAATTGGGTCGACCTGACTAATCTCGAATCCATCAAGCCCACTAATACAGAATCTTTGCCAGAGCAAGATTTGCGTATAAACGGAGTGGGTATTAGGGAAATCGGGTAGAAGGAAAACTGGGGAAAGGGGTACCTCATAAGTAGCGCGAGAAGTGGAAGCACCGCATGGAAGAAGAGAGGAAAGACTGAAGCGGTTGGTGTGATCGGCTCGACGAGAAGAAGGACGAGAAACGTGTCGACTAGTGGTACCACCCATTAGTGGAAGAGGTAGAGAGGATGAGGAGATAGAAGAAAAATTGCAGAAAGAGAAAGAGAGGGAGAGAAATGGTAATGGCGGCTAGAGGAGTGTAACGTGGTGACGTTGAAAATGGAAGACGCCGACTAGGAGAGTTTAAATTCAATTTTTATTTCGGACACGACGAAACTACCACTCAATTTCAAGCTTGAAAGGAGCAGTAGCGGCTGGTTTCTCTGTCTTAGCGTCTAGGGTGGAAATAGGTCAGGGGTCTATGACCTAGTCTGTTAAAAGTCTGGTCTATCAAGCTAAAAGGCTAAGCCAAGACCTATTTTAAAGTCTATTTGTCTTAATAGGCCAGGCCTAGGCCTCCAAATAGGCCTATCAGGCCTGACAGGCCGGCCTGTTAAGAATAATTAATTTTTTCAATAAAAAAGATTAATTAATATTCCCCCGCCCTTCCCTCACTCAAAACCTCCTGTTCACCCTTCTAAACCAAGAATCCTAAGTCCCTAAATCAATTTTCCTCACTCAGGCCTGTTATTGACATGTTTACATTAGGTATGTTTTCGGCTTGTTTATTAGGCCTGTTGTGGGCCATACTCTAGGCCTGTTTTCGGTTTGTATACTGTAGGCCTGTTTCCGGCCTGTAAAAAATACAGGCCTCTTAACAGGTCACAGGCCAGGCTCAGGCCAAAATTTTAGCCTGTAACAAGCCACAGGCCAGGCTCAGGCTACTTCCTTGTATAACAGGCCTGGCCTATTTCCACTCCTATTAGCGTCTAATGCTGTTCATTTCGGTTTATCTGTGATGTATAAGTTGAAGTTGACATAATGGTCGTTTTTTCGATTTTTTTTTTTAAAGAAAAAGGGACCAATGCGTCTACTTCAGCTTATTCATCGACAGATAAACCAAAGTGGACACTAAAAGCAGCTGCTTTGGAGCAAGATTTTAGTTTTATACATCTGGCCCTCATCCCCCTCTACACGGCAACATTCATCAACCTTTGGTGGCGGAGAGACAAGGGAAGAAAAGAAGATTTTAATGAGTTTGCATGTTGGACTATAACCTAAAAGCTCATCCAAGTATAGAGATTGGCAAGTGGTGTAACGATGAGGACAACTAGATATTGATATAAATTTTTAATATTTTTGAGCCAAAAAAAAAAGATATAAATTTTTAATATTTGATTTAATATAATATTTAGTTCTTCTTATTTATTATTATTTTAGTTTTACTTCCTCAAGTTTTATTTTGTTTAAAGTATTGGTCATTACAATTAAATAAAAATTTAGACTATTTTATTTTTTGAGAGACCAAGAATTATATTAACTCTTAATATTTAGAAGATAGAAATAAACAACAATTTAATTGATTTTAGAATTTGTTATCCTCAATTACACTCAAATATAAACAATTTATTTTAATTAAAAATTATTTCATTTTATCATAAACAAAATAACAATTGTTAATGAAAGTAGACTACTAATAAATAATAGATTTTATTTTTTAAAAAAACAGTTTCACATAGAAAAATTTCAAAAAAATATCAAAAACAAATTTTTACTTTTGTAAATATTGTTTATTTTATGTATTGTTGATAAATAGTACTCTTGAATCTAACTTTTAGTTGTGATTATGATCTATGGTATCCCCTCTTATTCTTACAACCCGCCTGATTCAATGCAAATCAAGGGAGAGAAATAGAAAATGGACATTTTCTATCCGGTGGAAGGTCTTTTTCCCTTATACGTGTGAAAATCGATTCCAACCTATTTTTGTGGAGCCATTTTTCAGCGTACTAAATTTACCCCCTCTTCAGCACTGAGGAGAGGAAAAGCGTAACGCTGGAAAATATCGTGGTGGTTGATGGTGGAGGAAGAACAAGCCAATGGCCTCTTTGACACCGTCGTTGCAGATCCATCACTGACGAAGGAGGAAGAAGTCAACAATGGTGATGATGCGGAGAGGGTGATGGAGGTGGAAGAAGTTGACGACGGTGATGATGTGAACCTTCGAATAGTTGAAAAGTTTGTGAGATTGGGTTTGGATTATGGGATATTATCGAGTGTGCATATCTTCTTTATTCCTTTATCATTAATACAGGGACAAAATGGTCTGTTGCCTCATTTACTTCCAACCAAATAAAAATTTTCTTTTCCAGTATGAATCAAAAGTATTGGAGGCAAAACATTTTCCGTTCCGTTCCTTTCTTTTCCATTCCTATCACTTCTTTGATCCAAATGGGCCTTAGTATTATGATTTTACATGAAAATATATCTTCTTGAGTGGGGCTAGAGTGAGCAAGGGCTAGTGGATTCCACAAAACCTTATCTTCCCTTCTCTCCACTTGAGTCTTCTTTTTTTTTTAAAAAAAACCACCTGAGTCTTTTCATAAATAAAAATTTATATTTTATATTTATTTGTAATTTATAGATTTTATTAATTATTAAAATATGCTCAGCAAGGGCATAGTTTGAAATGGCTCATCATGGGTAGGATTAGCCAAAGCCAATTGAATTGAATTAATTATTAAGATATCATTTTGTCTTTAAAATAAATATAAACTTCACTATTTTTCTTAATAAAATATTCATATAAATATCTAAATTTTCCTATCATTTTTAATTTGAGCTAGAAAAATGTGTGTGTGTGGATTGTAAAGATGTAAGGGAAAAAAATGTTAAAAGAGTGAAGGCAATGTTATTGATGTTGCCAAATGAAAATCACATCGATATACGATTTTTTTAAAAAAAAAATTATTAATTATTTTTCATTTAACCATTGATGTATAAATAATGGTACTATATTTCTTTTGAAACTACTAAATTAAAAGATTTCACTAAAAAGGGTTATATGCGGCTTATCAATGAAATAAGATGAAATTATTACTTAAATTAGAGTAAATTAGATATAAAAAAAATAGCGAAAAAATAAAATTTAGATACAATTTAAAATTTTAAGTTAAGGGATGGAAGCAAATTTTTATAAAAAAATAAGTGAAACTTTTTAAGTCATTGAAAATATTGTGAGAAGAAAGACAAATAATATAATTGAGTCATTTAATCAGGTGTGTGTTACTCTATGACATACTTGGATGTGCCTTGTAGGTCAACCTTTGCAACACTTTAAGTGAATTCGGAGATAAAGGGGAGATCATGGTAGTTTAAAAACTCGATTTATCATTGCGATTTTACGTTTTTACGATTTTTATTTTTCTCATTAAAACGATTTTATTAATTTTTCAAACGCTTTTAAATTTTTACGATTTTTCGTTTTACCATCCCCTTTCCGTTTTCAAGTAAAATCTACATTTTCACTTACCATGGGGGAGATCATTTGTTTAACTATAAGTGTCTTCCCTCTGCCTATCCTATATAGTCAATGGTCTATGCCCCTATTGCACACTGGTTGCGTTTTGGTATTTGGTAATGTCTTTATGTGTCATATAATTGATGAAATAAGATTTTAATTTTAATTAGTTATCATCAATGAAGCTCTTTTAGCTATTAACGTGTGCAATAGGGGCATAGACCATTGACTTTGTGGAGCAAATATTTGTCTTATTTCCTTTCGTTTTTTTTCACCAAAAAAAAAAAAAAGCAGCAATATTAAACGGTCCCCAAACCCAAGAACAATTGAACGGGTCAGATTTGTTAAGAACTATAAAATAATTTTTATTTCAATATGATTTTTCCTAATAAAAATCAAATTCAAAGTTATCAAATTTTTTTAAAAAATAAATTGCCTAATTTTTTACTTGATTTCATTCAACTTATGTAGTCCTCTCCTACATTTTAAACATTCTTTGAATTTTATCGGAATTCTTTAATTTTTATACTGTTTTTGAAATATAGACAAAACTCCTTTGTATAAAAGAATAAATAGAATCAATTTACATTTTATTGTAGCTTGAAATTTAGATACCTTAATTTTAAAATGTAGAAGAAAATATTATAAGTGCTAGGAATATAAATAAATATATTTCCTATCAAATCTTATTCACATTGAAGATACCGTATCCCAAGCACATATTAAATCTAAGAAAAGACATTTTATGGGATCGAATTTATTTTGTTTTATTTTCTCACAGACAAAACGAGTATCGTAGTTATGTGTTGGCTTGTGAATTGTAGGGATTTTCATATCTTATGAATATTAAAACATTTATGAGTCATTTTGTGCAAAATATTAAGAAGTACTAATTATTTAAATTATATTTCTAAGCATTTATATTACAATATATAAAACTTGTCAAAACAAAATAACTTACCATATATAAAAAGGAAAAATAACAGAAAAACAACTTAAAATCCTAAATCAAATTTATTATCAAGAATTGATAGACGATTTACAATTAATTTTACGGGAAATACCTAATTTAAAATTTTGAAATTCTTTTTCTATCATTTTTCCTGTACATAAATGCATAATAATAAAAAAATAAAAGAAATACTAAAATGTGTGTATAAACGTTAAGTTCATAAAAAATTATATATAATAGAAATAATCAAATATGTATGTACTCATTAAGTCATTAAGATCATATTAATTTAATAATACATAAAATATTCATTTGTTATATTTTCTATAATAAAATCTTAGTAATCTTTTCAATATAAACAGTCAAATTAATTGTAAGAAGTTGTTTTATTTTTTGTTTTTTAAGCAAGAAATTAAGAATTAATATTTTTATGGTTATCAAAATAATTTTTTGGCCCCGAATAGCCCGTTGTATCATTTCGGAAAGAAAATAGTTTAAGTCAGAGTCAATTTTTGTTTTTTATAAACAAGTCTTGAGTCAATGTTCATTGAATTTTTGAACTACAGACAGATACAGCAATGATAAAAACGACACATCCGGTCTGAACGACTTTTCATCGGATAATTTATATAAAGGCTAAAGTATATTTTTAGTCCTTTAAATTTACATGAAGTATCATTTTGGTCTCTTAAGTTTATAAAATACACTTTTAGTTATTAAATAATCTTAACACCGTTCAAATTATTAACGGAAAATGCTAACTCAACAAAATTAAGTGGTGACAGTACAGTGATGACGAAGCAATATGGACTTCTATCATTTAATTTTAATCCTACAAAGCAATTACTTAATTTAAATTATTTTATTTTTTAAATATAAATATAATTTAAATAAATTATTTTAAACCATTTCTTAATCCATTTTCTCTTCTTTCTTCACTGGGAACCCTAGCCTTAACCAATAACCCCTAGTCATCTTCATCCTCTTCGTCATTCATCAACGAAATTTTCTTGTTCTAACGTCATCTTCATCCTCTTGATCATTCATCAATGAAATTGTCTTGTTCTAATGTCTGTGTTACAACTCTACGCAGAATTATTGTTGGATTGAGCCCATAATCACTTCCTTTGCCATCAGATGTCTACCATTTCCCCTGACAATTCCATAAATACCAACAAACACACCACAGACGCACGCCTACCATTTTTGCTTCCTAACATCTTTCTGTTCAAAGGAATCCATTGTTAGACATTTTGAGTCCTTTGTCTCTTAATTGTGAGTTTTTTATTTTTTAAGAAAGCCAGTTAAGACGGTGATGATGAATTTAGAGAGCAAACAACCAAAAGCCTTGTGGAATCTCATACCCACAATAACCCAATTTCGAGCTTTATCTCACCAATGACAACTTCTTCTGTTCCTCTTAATCTATTTCAGATTTTCCGATTTCGAACCTTCCTCCATTTTCTCTGTGGTTGTTTCCTCTTAGGGTTCGGACTACAATTTCCTGGTGTCCCCTAGGTTTTTGAATCGCCATCGTTGGGCCTTTAGAAATGGGAGGATGTTGCAATTGTGAGATTTCTTGTGGAGGCAAGATAATTACTCACATGCATGATCGACAATATGGTCGCCCATATCGCGATGATATTTTGCTTATGGAGATTCTGGAGCTCGAATCAGACTAAGAGGTTTCTCTAAGTTTATATCAAGGGAAGGGCGAAGGAGCAAAATTGCACACCAAGTTTGCCTGTGGGAGCGTTCAGCACCACCAAGTTTTAAAAGGAGCCAAAGTACACACAAAGTTAGCTTTTTGGGAGCAAAAGTGACACAATCAATTAGTTGGAGGAAACTGTGGTTATCTTGGTGTTAACTTTTGCCACCTATGTCTTTGAGATGCTGACATGGATTTTTTTTTTTGTTTAATTAAAAAAGCCACAGCACCATCGAATCGGGATTGAGACCAGAAATCCGAAACTCATCTGGGCAAATCCGAAACTCCTTCCTCTCTCACCCTGCTTGACAGATCTCTCTCTCTCTCCATTGATTTTTTCTTCTCTGAACCCCCAAAATGGACTCTGTTTGTTGAAATACTTGTCTATTAGAACGCTTCAAAGTTCTATTGAAGGAAGAAATAGGAATCAGTTAGTACTGACTTGCTCCCAATCCCACCAACTCCTCTGTCATATACAAGAAATCCAGAACTTTTGGTTTTTCCTTATTTCGAAGAAGGAATGGGGTGGGCGAGGCAGAAGCAGCAGCATCACGATGCGGCGTCGTTTTGGAGATACCTTCTCATGGCCTCAGCCTTATGCCTCTTCTTCTTCACACCTCTCTGCAGAGCCGGAGCAGAAAACCACCGGAATGCTTAGGCCACCGTGATGTATATGGGCACTCCGAGAGACTACGAGTTCTACGTCGCCATATGTGTCCTCCTCAAATCCCTCGCCGCCCTCAACGTCGACGCCGATCTCGTCGTCATTGCCTCCGTCGACGTCCCCGCCCGATGGGTCCGAGCTCTGTACGTTTACTCTCTCCCTCCTCTTGCTTTGTCCTATTCTTTAATTTTTAAATCATATTATAGTTTTTCACTTTCACGGATTTGCTTGCTTGTTGCTTTCAACCTCATAATCGATCGACAATTTTTCTTAGCTTCTTTCCGATTTCGTCGACGTGCTTGTTCTTATTAGAAGGGGAAGCTTTTGATTTAGGGAAGAGGACAAAACATGAGAACGTTCTGGTTAATTGGAGAGAAAGGAAAAAAAAACCCAGCAAGGATTATTATGATAAGATCGTAGTCACAGCGCACCACCAGGCAAGACGGTGCTGGGAGATGATGAACACCGATGGGAGCAACTTAGGGTTTCTGATTTCCCTAAATCGATTTCTTTCCCAGCGTGTGTGTGAATGCAGCCAGATAATGACAAGTTTGGGTGTTATGTTTTTTTTTTTAAAAAAATTATTATTTACTTTCCATTGAATCCAGTCAGCATTTTCTCTGCTTAGTTGGCTTCTTGTCAGTCCTATTCAGCGTCCACGTCCTCACTCCTTCCACTCTGACGTTGACCGTCTGGTCAACTAACTGATTGTGTCACTTTTGCTCTCAAAAAGCTAACCTTGTGTGTACTTTTGCTCCTTTTAAAACTTGGTGGTGCTGGATACTCCCACAGGCAAACTTGGTGTGTATTTTTGCTCTTGCGCCCTTATATCAATTTACTGCCAACAAGGAAGTAAGGGGATTCCAATAAAGAAAGAAGAAGAGAGAAATGAATTAAGAAATTGATTAAAATATTTATTTAAATTATATTTTATTTAAAAAATAAAATAATGTAAATTGCTCTGTAGGATTGAAATTAAATGATAGAAGTTCAGCTTGCTTCCTCAGTATTGTACTGTCACCACTTAATTTTAATGAGTCAGCATTTTCCGTTGATAACTTTAACGATGTTAATATTTAAGGATTAAAAGTGTACTTTATAAACTTAAAGGACCAAAATGATACCTGATGTAAACTTAAAGGACTAAAAGTATACTTTAGCCTTTATATAAATATTTTTTTTAAAAAAAAATTTACAAGTGTTGTAAAAATCAGGGACAAAGACATAAAAACACCCATCATATTTGCAAATTTTAATTTAGTTTCCCAAGCGATAAAATCACCATGAAGTTTCTAGGAATTAGTATAAGATTAAAATTTGGGACAAAATTACTTAAATGACCTTAATTGAACTTTGAAAAATGAAGAACGAAATAATAACAATAGTTAACAAGTAACAACTATGATTTATCAAATGACAACAACTAACGAAATAATAATTAATTTGGAAAAAAATTATTGCCAAATGTCATTAACAACATCCTACAAACAATAACTACAACTTATCAAATGCCAACAATAATTAAGACATAGATAATTTATGGCACTTAGAGCAAAACAAAGAACAAAGTATCTTCTTCCCAACTATAGGGAGGAAGGTGGTGGCACCGATAAATTGGTCATGGGAGGAAAGGGAGACTCTTTTTTCTTTGTTTTCTAGATTGGAGAAGCAACTGATAATTTGAAGGTAATTTAGTACTTTTAAACTTATTTGATCCTCTTTAATAATTACAATTTTTATAGTCTTTCTAATTAAATATTATTTTATCTAGGTACTTTATTTTAATTTTCTCAAGACCTTATAGAAATCAATCTATTTTGGTGATATTTTGTAATTCCTATATTTTGGAGATTGATATTTTGTAATTCGTATATTTGGAGGTTCTTTTTTTTTTTCCTCTAAAAATTATTCATGTTAAAAGTGACTTTTGCAACTTAAAAAGCTAATTTGGATTCAAAATGATATTTGATATTACCTTATAAAGCAACTGACATTTTTATGAAAAACCACTTTAAAGTTGAGGCAATTTTTTTTTTTTTGGGGCTTATAGCTCTTGGTTTTTCTTCATATTTTTTTGCTAGTGTTTTTCTTCTTATTTAAACATTTTGAAACTAATTTTTTAATATATAATTCAAACATGTTCCTATTTAATTCATTTTTTTAATAAAAACCTATCTAAACATAAATTACATTATACTAGTTAAATCGTATTCCATTTTAAGTTTTCAAATGTCAATTGAATTAAATGTCACTTTCGCCAATATTAATCCAAACAAACCCTAAAGGTGGCTTGGAGGTTTTGCTACTCAACTTAGAAGATGCCCAGCGCTGGTTGTTGAGTTGTAGGGAGTATTAATAGGAATGGAGATGGCATGGGAGGTAGGTTGGAGGCATGTAATTGTTGAAAGTGATTGTCATTCAGTCATTGCATTACTTTCTAAACAAGGTAGTGTAGTTCGTGAGTCCCATTTGTTGTCTTGGATACGAGCAGTTACTCGCAAACAACGGGTTATACGTTTCTGTCATCTTCTAACGAAAGGGAATCAGTGTGCAGATTGGTTGGTGAACTATGCTTTGTCGCATGTGAAGTCCCCAAATGGAACTCACTTCTCTAATCTCCCTATTAGTCTCTATCAATTTCTAGTTGCTGATATGATGGGTATAGAGCATGTTAGGAGGGGCCTGGGAACTGTAACATCCTGAATTTTGGACCTAAAGACTTGAAAACTAGCCTATTTTTGGAGGACTACTAGGCTCTACTTTTGAAAATGGCGAATTTTGAAACGGTATTTTGTGGGACGTGAATAGTATTTACTATTCACATATACGTATTTACTATTCACAAATACGTATTCACTTTTTATAAATACGGTATTTAATCGATATTTTGAGAAATATGAAAAGTATTTACTATTTACAAATACGTATTCACTATTCAAAAATACGGTATTCACTATTCCTAAATACGTATTCACTATTTGAAAATACGTATTTACTATTCATGCGGGACCCACGTCAAATTATTTCTCCTCTGCCAACACCCGTGAAGTTTGAAAAATTTTGCGCGCGGGACCCACTCAATAATAATATTATTATAATATAATATCTTATACTTTGGAAAATAATAGAAATAAAATTATTTCCAATAAACCGTGAATTAGGTTTTTAAAGTAAGGGTATATTATAAATAAGTGAATTTTTATCTCAGAGTGGGTTATCTCCAAAGTCATTTCCGTAATCGGCGGAATGATTATTTGAGATAGGTTGAACCGATATTTTGAAGCAGGACAGATAGTGGAATCTGTAGGAAATAAATCATAACTCAAAATCCTTGAACTAAGTAGTAAACAACTGCACATATTATGAATCAGTGAATTTTTGTCTAGAAGATGGTGTCACCCGAAGTAATTTCTGTAACCGTCAGTGTCCGACTTAAAATCTTCGGCAGGTTACGGAATACCCTAAATAGGATCAAAAATTTAGTTGACCCAGATATTTCTGAAGAGGAAAAATAGAACTTCAAGGCTGTGCTTCCGGATTCTTGAGAATTTCTAATATAACGCGATTAGAACACCGATCAGGGAATCTTTATAGGATAAATGCAAAAGAGTAAGAAAGTGTCATCGTCATGATGACGTCATCGATGACGTAAGCATCTTGATGACGTCATCGATGACGTAAGCAAATGGATTGGACGGTTGAGATGAAGCCATATTTAAAGTCAAGATCCAACGGCCAAAATCTGACCTGATAAAGTATGAATAGTGTCATGCTTTTTCACTATAAATAGAAGCTTCATTTCTTCATTTTCTTCACACCAAACTCAGAGAACAACAGTTGAGTTTAAGAGAAGAGTGAGAATTCTTAGAGTTAGAGAGAGAGTTTAGAGTAAAGTTCTTGAAGCTGGAGAGAATGAGCAGGAACTTCAAGGGTAAGTTCTTTGGTCTCTAGTCTTAATATTTGGTAGTTTCTTTTGGTAATTATAGTAGAAATGCCAGATAGAGTTTTTCTGAGTATGCTCTGTGGCTGCAGCTTAGTCTGATCTGTCACATCAGAAAAGAATTATCCTTGGACAGTAAATATTATTTACTGGCACAGTAAAAAATATTTACCGGCACGGTAAAAATATTTTTACTGGTACTATTCACATGAATAGTGAATATCCAACATAGTTTCCGCAAATGCTGAAAATTAATGGTCACTGATAAAAATGATATTATAGGATATCCGAGGATTCCGGAGTCAGATTCAAAGGAAGTTTGGGGATACGTGAATAGTGCCGTATACGTGAATAGTGCCGTATACATGAATAGTGCCGTATACATGAATAGTAATTTACTATTCACGTGGAAGGAAGGTACGGACGCGTATTGTAACCTTAACTCTGATGCTTATGGTATGCTTATATGTGATAGATAGTCTGAAATTCTGTTTTTTGAAAATTGATCATACACATACAATTTGATACGGGTTATAGTCTTGATAACGCCGTTATGTTTTCCTAGCGCTGAGGACACGGATGTACACCGTGGCACTGGTGAATAGGGCAGACTATAATAACATGCATATTGCAGTGGCTGTGTTATGTTATTATGTGAATATGAGAATAATGTATGTGATTATTGCTGTTTTGACATGAATATCTGTCATACATATTTGATACATAAGCATGAGGTTAACCGTTACCTGAGGTTCAATGGGTATTGAACCTCAGCTCTTACTGTAGCTTCAGGATTTTCGGAGTGAACAGAAACAGAAACAAGGGTAAGCAGCAGGCAGAAGGACTAGCTGGAGAAAGTTCTGTAGATATGTATAGTCTTTCGAACTCTTTGTATCAGCAAACCAGTACACTACAGTGGTTGAATATCAGTTACTTTGTATTTAAAATCATTTCGTTGCTCAACTCTGGTTAAATTATTTTGAACTCTGATCAAATAATTTCGAAAATGCTTTAGAAAAGTTGGGGTGTTACAGGAACTTATTGCTTTTTAGATTTTTCGTTGTTTTATCTTTGATTGCATCAAAAAATAAAAATGAAAAAAAAATCCGTGCAATATCATGATATACCAATTCTAGTTCTTAATACAAGATTTTGTTAATTGCTCTACAAACTACTTCTTCTAATACTCAATATAAGAGATATTTGGGAAGTTGATATTGATCTCAAATATAAGACATAATTTTCATATTTATCATTTTTTTTTCTAATTTACCCCAATTAATACTCTCTTAATAATAATTAAAAAGGAGAAGGAATGAGAAAATTAAGGAAAATAACTATAGTGTTCTTAAAAATCTATGTTATATTAACTAACTTTTTTAAACTAATTAAATTAGGCAAATATATCATATATTAAGGAATAAAAGAAGTAGATCTTACATGGAGGTAGTATATATTTTAAAGTCAATTTGTCAGCTTCATATTCACAAGTTAATTTTTGGAGTGAAGTGAAGGCTAGCAAACAAAAAAAGGTGTCGCACAATTATATATTCTGCAATACAAACACCGTCGGACATAATCAAGAAGGTAGATTTTTCTGAGGAGGAGGACAACTTGTAAAATGCCAATTAAAGAAAGGTGTACTACTCTTATTCTATTAATAAGTCCATTTTGACCAAAAAATTAGTTTTATTTATAAGTTTAATTTTATGTAATAAATGAAATCGTGACAATTTTACTCATATTAATAAAAATATAGAAAGAAGAAATAATTGAAAGATATCCAATTATAAATGAAGGTAAAGTTGAAAATTTACCCCATAATCATTGAGTTAACTAGCTCGCTTTGATACGTGAAATTTGATCAAAATAGACTTATTAATAGGAATAGAGTTGTATATGATTAAGATGCTAAAACCAGAAAATATTCATTCGTCCATGAGTATCATTGTCATTCATTAATGCCATTGTACGAAGACAAGTGTACAAAAATGATTTGATTCAATTGCCATTTTAGTCCTAATGCTCTTGCCCAAGTAAGTAAGTAATGGCAAATCCACCAAGGTAATTAAGAACTACTAGTGTTAATGAAATTCTCGTTTGGGATTTGCATCCAAACAGGTGTTGTAATGAAGCGTGTTATCTCTAAAGTGAAATGCTTTTGAAATGGCTAAAAAACATAAACAAGTAAAAAGGGATTTTATAAGAAGGAACAGCTACAATGAGCCTTCAATGAAAGTTTGACAGATTCACACTTTTATTTACAATGCTGCTTCAACTTTGAGCCCAAGAAAAATAGGAGAGTAAAATGTCTCACTTATGTGTAATCTCTGTACAACTCACATGATTCCATCCATCATGCTTTCCCAATAGCAATGAGAGAAAAATAGCTTCAACATTATTATAAGAATCTCTTTAGAACCATGGCAACTCACTGTTCTTCCATCCTCCTCATAAACATGGCTAAGCACCAATGAGCAGAATCAGCAGCTGGAAGAAACTTTCTGTGTGATGCCTGAATATATATATAATGTACATAACAGCTCAGAGAAAAAGAGAACAGCAGCTCCACAGGGAATCTTCTTATTCTTCTAATCCATCTAACAGAGATCTTAGATTCTGAAGTCCCTCCGCTGAAATGCTTCGCCTGACTCTCAACCTTTCTACCACTACGGGTGGCGGCGGATCTGAGTGGAAACAGACCATCACAACAGTTAAGTTGTCTTTTGATCCTCTCTTTATGGCTTCCCCTACCATTTCCTTGCAGCACAGTTTCAAGTCATTGTGCTTTCGAAGCCGCCTCCTCGCAAAATCGATTGCATTTTGGCTTGTGAATACATCCCAGATTCCATCACTCCCAATTATCAAGAACTCATCTTCTTTGGTTAGTGTCATCAGTTTAAGTTCTGGCTCAGCAGTTAATGGCCCTCCTTGCCCTCTTTCGTTCATTTCCTTCATTCCTTCGAGGTGCCAGTTGCCTAGAGCCCGTGTGACACCGAGTTGGCCATTCAGGTAACCATCATCAATGAATCCACCCAAGGATGCAATCCTCTTCTTTTCTTTGGTGCATGAGGGTCTGTGATCTTTGGACATTTCTATGGCAACTCCACACCGGGACAACACTGCCCTGCAGTCTCCGGCATTGGCTACAAGCAAAGACCTGCACCGTAAAAATCATAACTTTCCCGTTTTAAAATTGATCTCATTAAAAAGTTGTCTATCTTGCTTCTATAATCATTAGTCAACTATATATATCTTTCCTTTCCAACTAAGACAATAACACAATTTATTTTTCATTCTTGGAGCCTCTCTTCTCATTTTAGATTCTTTTAAGGATTTGATCCCTATAACTTTGACTTGGTTATAAATCAATCCTTAATGACTCAGTGCAACTCAATCCCTATAAATTTGACTCAGTTGACACTCAATCCCCTATAATTTTAACCATTTAAAACTTTAGTCCCTAAACTTCATGAAATAAATAATTTTATTTTCTAAAATATAGGGAAAAATATTTTAAATGGTTAAACTATAGGGATTGAGGGGAATCGAGTCGAAGTTCAAGGACTGAATTACAACTGAGTCAAATCAAAAGGGACTAAGTTGCATTGAATTATACTTCAAAGACTGAGTTACAACTAAGTCAAAACTATAAAGACGAAAAGGATTAATTTTTCCTCTTAATTCCGAGAACAAAAAGGCTCCCAAAAGTAAATGAATCAAGATTGCTGCTACCCAAAATCTAATGGTATAGAGCAAATACAATAATAAGTTCTCAAAGCCAAGATATAAAAACTCAGCACTTCCTAGGATCAGGCTATTTTAAGCATGCCATGCAATTTAGGGAAAGACAATATATTAGCACAGTTATGAACACAGAAAGAACAGAGGAGAGAGGTGCAGCTTACCTTCCATGTATAATGGCGGTTAGTGCAGTTGTACCAGAAGACATGGAAGACTCGAGAGAACAAAACTTTGCAAAAGCAGTATCAGTCTCCAAGAATGACCTTGTGACCACCTTCTCCATCTCCAAGGGAAAGTCAGCATCTTTTACAATCACTTCTGGCAGATAATCACGGACGAATTTCGCAGCATTCTCACCACCATGTCCGTCAAATACCTACACATCAAGTTTTTTTTGGCATGACATGTCAAATTCTGCAAGACAAGAATACCAAAAGAACCTAGTAGTGTTTAAGTCAAGTGGAAGAAACCCTATCTTCCTTTAGTGAGGAGAGAGTTCGATCAAATCTTGTAAATGGAAAAAATCATATTGGGGAAGTAAATTAATGCTTCCCTGATAACTGAATGCTTCCTTGTATTCTTCTCATAATAAAAAGTTACACAACTAATTGGTTTTATCAACACATGCAGACTAGATGGATGTTTTTATTTCAGTTGCATAAGTAAAATAACAACCAGATTGTTACCTCTTACCACTCTGGTCCTATTTATAAGTCCCTTTTGACCAAATCACATATACCAAAGAGAGGTAGGTAGCACAATGATTATGGGGTAAATTTTCAACTTTACCCTCATTTATGATTGGGTACCTTTTAACTTTTTCTTCTCTCTCTATTTTTATTGGTACAAATATGGGCAAAATTGTCACAAGTTCATTTATTTAGTCAAAAGGGACTTATAAATAGGACCAAATTTTTTGGTCAAAAGGGACTTATAAATAGGACCAGAGTGGTATTGTTTCTTCTTAAGATGGAAAAAAAGAGTCTAGTACTGAATCTTTAATCAAGTGGTTAATAAATGAAGACCAGCTAGTAATCAGTTAGTGGAGGATGTTCATCAAGTGTTAGCTTTGATTCTTAATACTACCTCTAGTCCTTAATATAAGAGCTAGTTAAGGGTTGGATTTCCATTGTCTATAAAATTTATCATTTTTTTTCTCTAAGTATCCCTACTGATTGCACACAAGAAAGGGTTTCATCCAAGGATAGTCATGATGAAATATGATATTTTTAGGAACACAAACCTACATTTGTTACAAATAACTAACATAACTATTTTCATTCATCTACCCAAATTAATCAACTAGCTCTTATATTAAGAACTAAAGGTAGCATCATATATTGGTGTCTGGTCCCACACTTCAGGACACATGAAGAATGTTGAAACCTCCTAATACAACAATGAGAAGAAGAAGAAGCCTTAGGTGGGAACGGCTACATGAATGCACAATGTTATTGTGCTTTATAGATAACTAAATCTTTGGATAAATTGTTGACCAAGAAGTGACAAAATAAGATGTTGATCAAAGAATTGAATTGAAATTCATGACAGCAACAGAAGTTAGTATAATTAGTCAGATGGCTTACTCCATAAAAGGAAACTGCTTCCTCACTGATAACTTTATACCCAAATTCCTTTGCCATGTCTTCAACACATATGTGAGTGTCCTCCATATAAGTACGTTCTCCAATATCTGACCACTCACCGGACCGAAGAACAGGGACAAAGTTCATCAATGTCTGTTTTCTGTCTCCGACCACAGCATGCTCACCTATGCTTTCCAGCTGAATATGCCACAGGAAGAATGCAAAACAGTTTGAGACAAAATGATAATAATAGGAGCCATAAACAATAAAGAAGAAGTAAAGTAATTAAAGATGTTCAGAGCATAACTTGAGAGCCATCTTCAAAAGTAAGAGCAATCAATCTTAGATTCACAATCAGAAGAGTTAACTATGAATTGTACGACACAATTATGAAGAACACCAACAAGTTGTGCAGATTGAACTAAGACTCAAGTAGAAAAGGAAGCGCTAAAATAAAGGCAATTTATATCACAAGGACTTTGATAGTGCCAACCAAGAAATTACAGTATATCACAAAGAATTAGAGCAAATTATTATCATAAAATTCGCAAGGATAGTAATCTCACAAAGGACAAGGATAATTCCTGTAGCAATAAAACTATTACAAATAGATAAGCATCCTATGGTACATGTAGGCTGTAGCATATTCCTATTTCATTAATGGAGAAGCTGTCTTCTGCCAAAGAACATTAAGGAGAATCAACATAAAAAGTCTAAACAACTATAAGAAAAGTCCATGACTTGAGCAAAAGGTTCCGCCAAAGTTGGAGGATCATTTCACGTACGTAAGGAATGCAGTAATAGATGATCTCAAGTTCTCAACCAAATCAGAAAACACTGACCCACATAACACAGGACCATAACAAATCAAAGACAAAAAAGAAAAGAAAAGAAAAGAAAGAGAACACAGGAGAAGCTGTGAAATCGGGTCTAGATAACCTCTCGATGCTATGTGAAAAACATCACAAAACGGACAATATCGAAAGCAACACGTTGGGATGTTACAGAACCCATCCATTTGACATGAAGAATTGAAAGAGAAATCAAGAAAGAAATATCAAAACAACAGAAACAGAGGATCGGTGAGGCAAAATACTTACAGGAAATGAATTTCCAACACTGGAAGTTGTTAAAGGAGGCCCCTTTTCCCAGTTCTCCATCTGGGTACGCAAGAAATCACAATGCAAAGGCCATGTCTTGCTTCTGCTCTCACGGGTCTCCATATCTATATTTTGTTCACCAACTTGCTCTGCGTCCTGCACACACATGGTGACAACAAGCAAACAACTTGCAGGTCTCTTCTGCAAGAGTAGAAAAAGGAAAGAGAGAAAGTTAGATTTTGATTCTGAGGATTAACGGGAAGAGAGAGAAGAAAATATTCCCCGAATATGTCGTGAAGAAAAAAATAAAGAAGGAAGGGTCCTGGCTGTGTTTGTGTATACTAGTAATTTCGAGAAAGTGGGTATATAAATGAATAAATGATCGAGAACGAGTAAGCTTGAGATTTTTTTCTTTTCTTTTTTGGTTTTTTTAATGAAACGTGGCTGGAAATTAATTGGTGGGGTTTGTGTTTATAGTATTATTTATGGGGCGACTTTGGGTTTTAGTTGTTGGTTATAAGTCTTGGACACGTCTTTTTCTCAGTTTATTGGCACCAACCACAATGCTTTTCTTGATATTTTCATGATAATTCGTTTTCCACATATGACCTAAAAAGACATAAAATATTAGAAAGAAGAGATGAATTTCTTCCATATTTTTAGTGTCACGCCGAAAGCTCCCTTCCGTATTTCACTTTTTTTCTCCATAGATTTGGATTTGAGACAGATCTCTCAACAGATCTAGTTGCAGGGGAAATCTTGCAATTTCCATGAAAATTGAAAGTAAAGGGATCCGGAAGACTTAATCGGTTAATTGCGAGTCTTTTTTTTTATTATTATTAAAAAAAAATACCAACCCAACTAAAAGAATAAAACAGAAAATCAGAGGGTCAATTATACAGAAAAAACAAACACAGAGTATTTTAAAATCTAGTCATTCATTGAATTTGTGAATATTTGACCCAAAAAAAAAATGAATTTGTGAATATGTTTGTTTTCATTTTTATTGTTGAATTAGGGAAAATGTTAGTTTATTTTTTTTAATCTGATAGAGAATGAATTAATATAATCTCAGGAAAAAAATAATATAATCAAATAATGGAGATTATTTTTATATATTAAAATTGATTGATATTAATTTAAATTCATTTGGTTGAATTTTAACCCTTTTTAGGTTGATTCGCTTATTTAGATTTAACAAATTAAACCAGAAATTATTTAAATAATTTTTCAATTAAAACTGAACAATATTATTTAATTTTTATTGCATTAAGTCATATATGCAATATAAACATTAATGAGTTATTTTCACACAAATCTCATATATAAATTATCATAATTTTTTGTATTTCTATACCTTATTTTGTATTTATAAAATTCTATTTTATTCCATTTCAATGTCAAGAAATATTTACATACCATACAAGTACCACAAATTCTATCCAATGAAACATAGTATCTCATATCATTTTAATCCTAGTTGAATGATAACTCTGATTAAAAAATTCAAATTTTATATTGTTTTTAAAAAAGATTTTGGTTTATCATTTTGTTTTAGTTTTAGTTTTTTCTTTAAATAAAAATGTTTTTCCTTAAAAACAAAATAACATTTGAATTATCTTATATAAGTCATCAATTATCTAAAATTAAAATAATATAAGTTGTTACGTTTTTATTTGATAGGGTTCAAACGAGTGAAAATTCTTAGACTATGTACTTCTTCTGATCTTTATTATAAGGCATCAACTAACAATTCTCACAAATAAATAAAAATAGTTAAAGTAAATAAAATTGTCCTATAATTTAATTAACTTTCAATATTACTTTTATTAATTATACTAAACTCTAATATTATATTAATTAATACTTTTACCCACTATCCTTATTAATTAGGTGGAAACATGAACAAATTGATTAATACACATTAAAAACCAGCAAGTATTTTATTAAAAAACTAAATGCAATTATTAATTAGTGTTATAATAAGAAGAGTAGGTCTTAAATTTTTGTTTATTTTGGGTTGAGGGAGGGGTTGAATGTGAAGGGTAGAAGAAAGTTGAAACAAGTGCACGCGTCGAGGAAAGTAAGGCACACGCCACACGGAGTCATGCATAAGAAAATGAAGTAAACGTGGAAAATGTTATGGAAAGTCATTATTGGGGGTTGTCCCATTTGTACGAAAATTCTTAAAAATTGCAGCCTTGAAAACAGCATTTATAATTTATTAATTAAACAAAAGTTTTCTTGAGAGTTGGTAGCAAAGTGCACGCGTTTTACTTTATTGGTGGCTTCACCTAGCAATTCCCAAATCTTTGAACTGCTTCTTTGATGTAAGAAAGTTGTTGAAGTAACAAACAAGATTTCGATAAATTTTCTTTGGTCTCAAGAGGAGGATGTTAAAAAGATGCATCTTATTGCTTGGGACAAAGTTACTCAAGCTAGGAAGTAGGGGGGGACTTGGCTTTAAAAACCTTCGTCGTCAAAACAAGGCTTTCATTATGAAGCTTTGTTGGAGTCTCCTGACGAAAAAGCATGATCTATGGGTTCATTGTCTTAGGTCTAAATATAATTGTGATGACTGGCCTATTCCCAATGTCTCCAGGAAAAGGAACTCATCCTCTGCTTGGAAAGCGATTGTCGAAGTCTGGGATAAGTTCCTTAGTGGAGTAGGGAGAAAAGTTAATAATGGGGCTACAACCAAGTTCTGGCATGACCGCTGGCTCCCTATTGATCGTCCTCTGATTGCCTTTGTCCTGAATCCTTATCTTGTTAGCGAGAATGAGATGGTTCGTGATCATGTGTTGGTAAATGGAAGATGGGATACTGTCAGATGGCAGGGCGTTTTACCATCCTCAATCATTCGTATTGTCTCAAAAATGCGCCCCCTTCCAGTAATCTCCTTGACTGCTTCTCCTGGAGAGCTGCGAAAGATGGTGGATTTTCTATTAAGTCTGCTTATAATTACCTCTCGGATCGGGGGGGGGGGGGAATAAGGGAGGATAGCTTCTGGGCCACCTTATGGAAATGGCAGATTCCAGAAAAAGTTAAATTCTTTATGTGGTAGGTTGTTTATGAGAGACTTGTCACTAACTCTCTTAGAGTTAGAAGAGGGCTCACTAATGATAACCTTTGCCCCTTTTCATGCAATAGCGAGGAAAATGTGATTCACATAATCAGAGATTGCGCAAGGGCAAAAGATCTGTGGCAGCAAATTTTAAAGCCTAACTATTTTTCTCAGTTTTTTGTAGGTAACTTGCAGGCCTAACTTAATTGGAATACAAATCACAATTCTGGAACAAGAAGATTTCAGAACTTCTCTTGGCCAAGAGTCTTTAGTTTTGGGGTGTTGGATTCTTTGGACAACGAGATGCAAATTCTTGTTCCAGGGCGAGATCACGAATACCAGGGAGATGCTTCATTTTTGTAATTATCTTTTAATGGAAAATATAACTAATCAAGCTCTAACTCATCAAATTTTCCAACTTGGCAGGTACAGCGAAGAATCTTGGACTCCCCTTTTTGTGGATGCGGCTCGCATTGATGTGGACGGATCGGTGCACTATCAACACCATGCAGCCTGCGGAGGAGTGATAAGGAACTCTCAAGGTCAATGGCTGATGGGATTTCAAAAGTCTCTTGGATTACAAACGGTTATTGAAGCTGAGCTTCACGCAATTATGGAAGGGCTAAAAGTGGGCTATCAAATGGGTCTTCAGAAAATTCTTCTTTATTCCGACTCTCTGGAGGCCGTTAACATCCTCATAAGAGACTGTTGTACTGATCACCCACTCAGAGACATTATTGGGGACATTAGAGACCTCCTTCTCCGAGATTGGAACGTCGAGGTTCACTACACATCAAGAGACAACATTACTTGTGCGGACTATATGGCGAAACATGGTCATGGTGCTCCAGATGGAGTGGGCATGGTTCTAATACCAACAGTTCCAAGTGGCTGTCTCGAAGGGTTTTTGAAGGATCTAGCGATCTTTCAATCCTAATTTCTATTGATGTACTTTATTGTATTATGGGATAGACTATCATAGTCTTATCCCTCAAACTCTTTCAAGTTTTGGCTTGCCTCTTTGTCTCCAAAAAAAAAAAAAAAAAAAGAGGTAACAAACAAGCTCATTTATCTCCCTTCAAAAATGATCTCACCTCGTCGTCATCACGGTGGTCAGCGTGAGCCTCACCTAATCGACAATGTCTGAGCACCCTATGAAGCAACCACTCGCCGTCCTTGTCTCCTCTTGTCGTCAGCGTTGCTCTGCAATTGCCTCCGCCTTCTGTCTTCTTTAAGCAGGGGACTGAAAAACCCTTATGTTTATGTTTGGTTTGAGGGAAAGGGAGAGGAGGGAAAGTTAAGAGAGAAAATGTTTTCTCTTATTTTTACAAAATTGCCCATAAATAATTTTCAATATTTCTAAAATATACTCTCACAAAAAAAAAAACATATTCCTCTCATTAATGGCAAAATGATCAATGTTCTTACAAAAGATTTTTTCTCTCCCCTCAAACCAAACATATAAATGTTACTCATTTTATCTTAAATATAATATAGAGTTGATTATTTTTTGAAAAATTAATGAAATTAAATAAGTTATTTAATTATATTATATGTTGTATATTCTTATATTATATGACAATTTATAAGTTAGACAAAATAATTTGGAGAAAAAATGGTAAAATATAAATATTTTAAATAATTTAATTAGATTATTTAATTTTCTAAAAAAGAGAGAGTCAAATATATCTTATATTTAATACTGGAGGGAGTAATTGGTAATAACAGGATCAAGATCATCGTTGATCTGAATTGTTCAATGTTCCATTTTTAACTTGGAAGTAAAGGAGCCATTAACCTTGATTTGTAGAAGGAAGCGTTATATTGGCAATAAAGTCTTTAATATTTTAATAAAATTTGATCTTTAATTTAAAAAAATGAAAGAAAGAAAGTTTAGGTAAGTTGATTCTTGAGGGTCGACCAAATATATAGCTTAGAGAAGTAAGCATAGATCACTTATTAATAAAATCGTTATATTGGCAATAAGGTTTGAATTCATGATCTTGTGGATTACTCATTAACTTCTTGTCAATTAGATCAATTTTTGTTGACAATTTTTAAACAGCTTTTTGTTGTTTGTTCTTGTTAAATTATTATTGTTATTGTCATTGATACTCAGTCAAAAATTTGTGAAATTAGTTGTAGCTATCTTTATGAGAAAATCTCATATAAAGACGGTTAAATTACTCAAATTCTAATTTTAGTTGTTAAACTTAACAAATTATTATTTAAGCTATATGACACAATTACAGATTTAGAATTTAGGCTAAATTACCTCTATATCCTTTAGTTATTAGGGGGGGAAAGTAAAATTGGAAACACAACAATGGACCTGTTTTGAGTAGCTTATTTTTCAACGTTGGTGTGTAAAAATTTCATTGGCTTTTAAGCTACTAACCCAGTGAGAAAAAAGCCTGTTTGGATTGTCCATTGTGTTGGTATAACTTTAAGTCAAAAAAGCTGAAAAAAACCAATTAAGGAAAAAGCTCCAAGGTATACTACTACATGAGAGAGAGCGATGAGAGACATAGGCTTTTCTCTTTTCCTTGCACCATGGGTAGGGGTATTATTGAAAAATAACTAACATTTAAATATTCTAAATCAGGTCATTGACCCAATTTAAGATTTGTTAAATTTATAAGCCTTATATATAAGATTTTCATATTTCAACTGTCTTTATATGAGATTCTCCCTATCTTTTTTTTTTTGATACATAGGCGATAGGGGATGGGGGGATCGAACCCAGTACAAGGGGGTGGGGAGACTACTCCCAATACCACTACACTACTAGTAGTGCCGGTAGATTCTCCCTATCTTTATTAGTATTGTTATAATATTTATAAGTTAAAGTTCTTACTTTCTAAACTGTTTTTACCATTCAAATTAAATTAAGGACATTTATGTGATTTAATTGCAGAATTTAGTCCAAATTTAAAGATTCATCGGTGTGGCATGCACTGGGATTGGAAATTTTGTTTATTTGGGGAGTATTTTTAATGTCAGTCACTTGTTATTTTTTTAATTAGAAGGGTGGACACTAATGATCTAAAATTATAAATAGAATTAAACTCTTGAGGTCTTACTTGTGGGAGAACTTTCATACCACTGAAGTGACTCAAGTATAAAATTTAGGTATCCCATTACTCTTATGGGTTCATATGTGACCTTTATTTTTATATTTTTGCAATACGTAAAATAAATTTGAGAGTAAAACGTCTCTCAAATTTCAAGAAGAACTCGAGCGGCCAGGGAAGGAGAACTCAAAAACAATCATCATGGAGTCACAGATCGATGGCATCATCGACCTTGAAGGGTGGATACAATGAGAAGGTGAATTTGCACTCAAGACGTTGTTCTATGCTGAGTACAACAATACTGGACCAGGTGCTAACACTGATAATAGGGTGAAGTGGCTTGGCTACAAGAAAATCACTAGGGACTAGGCAAGCAGCTACACCGTCGGAACTTTCTTAGCCGGTAATTCGATCTCCGTGATCAACGTGCCGGTTCAGCGAGGGTTATATAATTGATGATATGAGAAGCTTAAGGCCCCGTTTGGATCAAAGAAAAGGTGGGAATGGAAATGAAAAGAATGGAATAGAATGGAAAATATTTTACCTCGTATTTGGTTGACACTGAAAAAGAAAATGGGTTGGTAGGAAAAATTTTGTTTGGTTGGAAAAAAATAAGGTAGGAAAATGAGGCAAAATACCATTTTACCCTTATAGATAGAATATTTTTTTACGAAAATTCCATTAAAAAAACATACCCTCACCGCCAGCCACCAACAACCCTGCGACAATCGACCGCTGGCTTGACATGGGTGGTAATTCTCATTTGAGAATTGCTTGGCAATTCTCGAGAATTGAATTGCCAAGCAATTCTCGAGAATTGTCTGTTGTGGCCAAAAAATTCACATCGCTCTCCCTGTCACGCTCTTCTCTCTCCTCCTCTTCCTGATATCACATTGTTCTCTCTCCTCCTCTCCTCTCCTGGCATCACATTGTTCTCTCTCTTCCTTTCCTCGGCGTTACACTCTTCTTTCTCCTCCTCTCCCGGCATCACATTGTTCTCTCTCTTTCTTTCCTCCGCGTTACACTCTTCTCTCTCCATCTCTCCTGGCATCACATTGTTCTCTCTCTTCCTTTCCTCCACGTTACACTCTTCTCTCTCCTCCTCTCCCGGCATCACATTGTTCTCTCTCCCTTTCCTCGGCGTCATGATTTTCTCTCTTTGCCATGTGATCAGGGCAAAATCGACTTGAGCCCGTTTTCATAGCCACTGGAAAATGGGTTCCCACCATTTTTTGTGGGAACCCATTTTCCCTTAAACGCAGGACAATGGCGTGGCGGCGGAAAATATTTTCCAGGGAAAATGCGAACCAAACGGGCGCCGCTAGTGGAAAATGCCAATTTTCCTTTTCCCTCCTCTGATTTTCTTCAAACCAAACGGGCTCTAAATGCCGGTACTCCACTACATTTGTACTCTACAGTGGTGGGGCCTAGTCTGATTTTTATGTACAAAATGCTCAAGTGTCCGGTTTCTCTCATTTTCTCCCCCCTCCCCATCCCTCCCAGGCGCATCTCGGCGGCCAGATCTGACTGTGAGGGATGGGGAGAAAAAAAGACAATGAGAGGATCCGGTTCCAATGCTCAACCATTGATCGGCATTAATTATTAACGATTATTTGTTGTTGCTTATCACTATTTTACCGAATTATGTGCATATTGTTATGATGAACTATTGGTTACTGTGATGGTTGAGTCAAAAAATTGAGTTACCTCCAAAAACGATTCAAGTTAAAGTCGTATAATACAAAAAAGTTCTTTATTTATGTTTCGTTCATGAATTTGAACTATTGGAATGTGATCTCTGCTGGAGTATCTGTTGTGGGCTCTCTCACATTAAAGATGCACCCCATATATAGTCATTATCTCAAGGGAAAATTATAATAAAGGACCTAAGAAAAACAATATTTATTAAGAAGGACCATAAAAAGTGGTAATTATTTTGAAGGACCAAAAATTAAAAGATTAAATTGCCCTTAATCAGATTTTCTATATTATCTCTAATTAAATCAGAATTTGGTTATTATTTTTTTATACGTAGAATCTAATTGATTGAAAATAATAAATGGAAAGTTTCAGTATGGGTCTTCCTATGCCGCCAATCAATATGACCCTGTTACTCCTGTTTTTGCCCTTATAAAATCCACTTGTTGTTTACTCTTTTGGAATGGGATCCTTTTTTTTTTTTCTTTTTCAAAATTTTATCATTGAAATGGGTTTTCTTTTGAAAAAAAAATGCTAATTATTTCTTTTATCAGAGAAAAAAATTATACATTTAAATAAATTTAAAAACAACGGTGTCACAACAAATCTTCCACAAACATGTCATGAATCCTTTAATTTTCACTCAAGAAGTCAAGAACTTGTGGAAAGGTACTGAAAAGGTAAATCTTATAGATAAGAAAATATTATCATGACTCTTAGAATATTTCAAATTTATATTAAAGTTACATTTTAATATTAAAATAAAAATTCAAATTCAAATATAATAATTTTGAATTGAAAAATATGATATATTAAAAAAGATTAATGAAATAGTAAATAAATTTATATCATTAAGTATTATGGGAGGTTTCATTCAATATATTTATACAATACTTAATGATATAAATTTATTTAATATTTCAACAGGAGTAACAGGGTCATATTGATCGGCGGCATAGGAAGACCCATATTGAAACTTTTCATTTATTATTTTCAATCAATCGAATTCTACGTATAAAAAAAAAACAATCAGATTCTGATTTAATTAGAGATAATATAGAAAATCTGATTAAGGACAATTTAGTCTTTCTATTTTACTGTTTTAATTTTTGGTTCTTCAAAATAATTACCACTTTTTATGGTCCTTCCTAATAAATATTATTTTTTTTAGGTCCTTTATTATAATTTCCCCTTATGTCAAATGCTGGACTTAATCATAATTATATAAAACTTATCTTTTCATATTTATTATTGGGTAAAAGATTTTTCCTGTCATTAAGTTCCAGTGATCCCAAAACTACGTCATTTTAGATTAATGAATGGTGTTTTCGTAATTTTGTTTACTTTTTTATCATATAAATTTTACTGAAATACTCTTCATTAATTTATCTAAAATTACACGTACATATTTCATTAATTCAAAACGACGTAGTTTTAAGGTCACTGGAGATAAACTTATTTCCAGTGACTGGAGAAATACTTTTCCTTTTGTCATTTTTCTTCTTCTAAATTTTTCATTATTAATACTCTTTTAAAAAAATCAATTATAAGAAAAAGAAAAAAATAATTGTTTCATACGGTAGTAAATATGTTTTGATTTTTTTTTTCAAATTGATTGTTTGGCATGAGGGTTGGATATTTAATTATTCCAATCTAATAATTTTCCTCAAATGCCGGAAAAAAGAACCTTTTAAATTGTGTTTTTACGGTTTATGACAATAAAATGATTTTTATTTAGGCTTGCGTGGATTTGCTTATCATAAACAAATTCAAATAAGCTGATGGGATTCTAGAAGCCAATTTTGTCATCAAAGATACAATAATAAGATACTTCCTCCGCTCCTAATTATAATGGTTAGTTGACTTTTTTTTTGGAGAGGTTAAAGAAGCTAATTAAATTACTTTAGAGTATTTTTATTTTCAAACTATTTAGTTTGACTAATAAACTAATATATAATCTAATAATATACAATGTAACACCTCATTTTCATCACCAAAAACTCGGTCAAAATATTGAAAATACCTTCAAAAGAGTTCAACAATATCCAAATCCTTTTACAATGTTACCATTTCGAATAAAACCCGTAATACATAATCAGAATAAATTCCAGAAAATATTTCAGAGTTTAATACAAAACGGAAGTCTTAGGTTCATGGCAAATAAAATAACATAACATAATCTATTGGAGATCAAAAGAGCTTCCAGAGCTCACTCCATAGGTGCCTTCCCTTGCTCTCTACTAGAATAATCACCTGAAAAATGTTAATATGGGATGAGATTCCACGTCTCAGTAACTACTGAATATTTCTACCTTACACGAGCAAATTACATATGACAAAAATAAAAGGTAATATAATGTGAATTTAATATACTCAGATATTTTTTTAGATATACCGTTGTTCACATCAAATGCCTTTACAAAATACTCATCATTCTTTATTGAATAATTCAGAAATGCACTATGCAGTATGCAGCCTCCCTTATATCCCCTTCCAACCGTATACCGCTGACTGGAACCATAGGCTAACATATAGTCCAATAGAAACTCATTCATTTGACTGGATGGTTTCAAGCTCACCAAAACTTAAGATACACCCGGCCAAAGGTATAGAGCTTAAATCTGGACTATGGCTCCCCTCCTTTAAAATAACAACTAAGGAGGTGTCACATGTCCCACATCTCCAATGAAATCCCGGCCAGAGGAAAACATGGGAGATGGGGCCCTGAAAAGTACCATCCACTGTGCACCGAGTGGTGGCATAACAATTCTTATCATTCAATTCCCTCCTTACTCCACCCATCACATTACAACCGCCATGATGAATGTATTTACTCAAAAATAATGCATTATTATACCATTATATACATTGATATGCGTATTTATGAATAGTAAAATACTATGCGTATCAGTGAATAGTAAAATACGGTATACGTGAATAGTAACATGAATAGTACATACGGTATGTATACGTGAATAGTAAAAATGAATAGTAAATGTGAATAGTAAATACGGTATACGTGAATAGTAAAATGAATAGTAAATACGGTATACGTGAATAGTAAAATGAATAGTAAATACGGTATACGTGAATAGTAAAATGAATAGTAAATACAGTATACGTGAATAGTAAATGAATAGTAAATACGTATAAATAGTACCTCTACAGATTTGTAAGTCAAAGTTCCCACACCATATCTTAAAACCATAAATATTTTCTAAATATTCTTGCCAAAATAGTAAACAAACAAATTTATAATCATACATAATTCACAAGTATAAGGAAGAATATTCAGAGTTACCTGTTACTTGCTAATACCCGAATCACCAACCAGCTATTATAACTCTCAAGCAAATATCTCTCTACTCTCTCTCTCTCTCTACCTCTCTCTAAGGCTCTTAGAAGTTGTGAAGAATGAAATGAAATGGAAGGTCTATTTATAGTTGGAAAATGGGTCTTTAAGTGTAATTTTCGTCTCTGGGTCGTTTTACGTAATTTTCCCAAAATTATAAAAACAAACTTTCCCGTGACTCTTCCCGTGGCTGGTTGTGGAAATAATTTTTCGTGGGTCCCACATGAATAGTAAATAATAATATAATATTATTATTCAAATAGTAAATTACTATTACGTGGGTCCCGCTGACAAAATTTTCAAACTTCACGAGAGTTTTGTGTCGGGAGAGAATTATTTTGGTTGTGGGTCCCGCGATGAATAGTAATACTATACAAATAGTAAATCACTATGCACAAATAGTAAATACTATTCACTGGTCCCAAAAAAAATACTGATTTCAAATTTATCACTTTCTGAAAATAGAGCCTACTAGTCTTCCCAAAATAGGTTTATGTTCAAGATATTAGATTCAAAATTCAGGATGTTACATTTCTCCCCTCCTAAAAGAAAATTTTGTCCTCAAAATTTCGCTATAATAAGAATTCTAACCTATTTAAATAAATGTGGATAAGCTTGTCGCATGCTCTCCTCCGTTTCCCAAGTAGCGTCTCCGGGAGCCATTCCTTTCCACTCGACCTTTACAAGTCTAATGGTCTTGTTTCTTAATTTCTTGTCCCTTGCATCAACAATCCGCTCCGGCTCAGCTTTATACGTCATGTTATCCTTGAGTTCTACCTCTTCTACTTCTATAATGTGGGAAGGATCCGGTTGGTATTTCTTCAGTTGCGATACATGAAAGACATTGTGAAGATTCGCAAGCTGTGGAGGTAAAGCAATCCTGTAAGCTACCGGTCCAATTTTCTCCAAAATCTCATAAGGACCCATAAAACGAGGTGAAAGCTTCTTTGCTCGTATTGCTCTACCAATGCCAGTCATTGGTGTGACTCTTAAGAACACATGTTCGCCCACCATGAACTCCAACGGTCGTCTTCTCTTGTCAGCATAACTCTTCTGTCGACTCTGAGCAGTGAGAAGTTTCTGTTGAATCACCTTAATCTTTTGAGTCGTCTCGTCCACAAGTTCTGGACCTATTAAAATTCGCTCATTCAATTCCGTCCAGCAAATAGGAGATCTACATTTTCTTCCATACAAAGCCTCATAAGGTGCCATCTCAATGCTGGAGTGATAACTATTGTTATATGCAAACTCCGCAAGATGAAGATGATCGTCCCAACTTCCTTTTAGTTCGATTGCACAAGCCCGCAACATGTCTTCCAGAGTTTGAATAGTCCTTTCAGTTTGCCCGTCAGTTTGAGGATGATAAGCGGTACTATAACTCATCCGAGTTCCCATAGCATTCTGCAATGCTTTCCAAAATCGTGAAGTGAATCGTGGATCACGATCAGATACGATGCTATTCGGTATCCCATGCAATCTGACAATCTCCTTCATGTAGATCTTTGCTAGTCTCTCCAATGAGTATTCTGCTGCAATTGCTAGAAAATGAGCTGACTTAGTTAACCTATCGACAATTACCCAAATAGCATTATGTCCGGATGTCGTTAGAGGAAGCCCCATGATGAAATCCATAGAGATGCTGTCCCATTTCCACTCTGGGATATCCAAATTCTTTAATAATCCAGGAGGTTTCCGATGTTCGATCTTGACTTTCTGACAAGTCAAACAACAAGTGACAAAGTCAGTCACATCTTTCTTCATGCCCCGCCACCACCAATTCCGCTTGAGATCATGATACATCTTGGTTGCTCCGGGATGGATAGTGTATTTACTCCGATGTGCCTCCTCTAGTATGAGCTTTTTTATTTCTCCATCATTAGGTATGCACACTTTTCCTTTATACCTTAATATCCCCTCTCTATCGATCCCAAATTTCGATTCTTTTCCTTCTTCAATATCTTCCCTCACGTTTAATAGATACTCATCTTCGAGCTGAGCGAATTTAATCTCTTCCCAAATTGTGCTTTCAATAGTTAATGCTTCCATGGTAGCGACCAAACCTGACATTACATCAATAGATGTACTCGGTATCTCCTCGAGCAATTTATGTTCTCTGATCATCATCTGGGCTACATGGATTGTCTTTCTACTTAAGGCATCTGCTACAACGTTCGCCTTTCCTGGATGATACTTCAATTCGAAGTCGTAGTCCTTGATAAACTCCATCCATCTCCTCTGTCGCATGTTGAGCTCCTTTTGGTCGAACAGGTACTTCAGACTTTTGTGGTCACTATAAACCTCGAACTTTGAACCGTAGAGGTGGTGCCTCCAAATCTTCAGAGCAAACACTACTGCTGCCAGTTCTAAGTCGTGAGTAGGATAATTCCCTTCATGTGGCCTTAACTGTCGAGAAGCATAAGCTACTACCCTACCATTTTGCATTAATACACACCCAAGACCTTTCTTGGAAGCATCTGTGTACAAAGTAAAGGTCTGAGCAGGATCTGGAATTATAAGTACTGGTGCCGTAGTCAACTTAGTCTTCAAATTTTGGAAAGCTGCTTCACACTTTTCGTCCCATACAAATGGTTGACCCTTCCTAGTTAACTTTGTCAAAGGCA
Source organism: Acacia crassicarpa (assembly GCA_034222035.1). Lineage (NCBI taxonomy): Eukaryota > Viridiplantae > Streptophyta > Magnoliopsida > Fabales > Fabaceae > Acacia > Acacia crassicarpa. The sequence goes on along the minus strand of JAWXYG010000008.1, from coordinate 29,402,570 downwards.
TAGCTATTTGCGAAAAGCCCTTGATAAATCTCCTATAATAGCCAGCTAGACCTAGAAAACTCCTGATCTCAGTCACGGACTTTGGTCGTTCCCATTGGAGAACTGCTTCAACTTTAGTATGGTCCACTGCAACACCTTCAGCCGATACGACATGGCCTAGGAATTTTACTTCCTTCAACCAAAATTCGCACTTAGACAGTTTCGCATAGAGCTTGTGCTCCTTCAACACTTGTAGCACGATTCTAAGGTGCTCTTTATGCTCTTCTTCATCCTTAGAGTAGATAAGGATGTCGTCAATGAAAACCACTACAAATTTATCTAGATATGGTCGGAAAATTCTATTCATGTAATCCATGAATACTGCTGGAGCATTTGTTAGCCCAAATGGCATAACAAGAAATTCATAATGGCCATATCTAGTTCTGAATGCAGTTTTTGAGACATCTTCAGCTTTGACTCTCAGTTGGTGATAACCTGATCTGAGGTCGATCTTGGAGAATATGGATGCTCCCTTCAACTGATCAAGTAGATCGTCGATCCTGGGTAAAGGATATTTATTCTTTATAGTCACTTTATTCAACTGGCGATAGTCAATGCATAGTCTCAGGCTCCCATCTTTCTTCTTCACAAAGAGTACGGGCGATCCCCAAGGAGATACACTGGGTCTGATAAAACCCTTTTCTAACAATTCTTCGATCTGCCTCTTCAATTCTGCTAGTTCTGATGGAGACATTCGGTAAGGAGCTTTAGATATAGGTTCTGTTCCAGGTACGAGATCAATAGAAAATTCTACTTCTCTCTCTGGGGGTAAACCTGTCATTTCTTTCGGAAATACTTCCGGAAATTCTTTCACCACTTCAATGTTCTCTATCCCTTCCTCCACTTCTGTTTGAATGGAGAAAAACACCATGTACGCAAGACAACCATGATGAACAGGCTTTTCATCTTGTACTATAGACAACAATTGTGGTCTACTATGACTCATAGAGTCATCCGCAAGAGAGATAGTCTTCCTCTTGCAGTCAAGGATGATGTCATTAGCTGACAACCAATCCATTCCTATTATTACATCGATACCCTTCGTGGGTAAACAAACAAGGTCTATATTTGAGATCCTATTATCAATCTCAATCGTACAATTTAAGCAAGCCCTAGAAGTTTTTACTGAAGCTCCCGCCGGTGTAGAAATAATCATATAATAAGGCAATTCACTCACTCTTAAATTCAATCGAGGCACACAGTCGTATGATATAAAAGAGTGTGTGGCACCAGAATCAAATAAGGCTTCTACTTCAAGACCTTGGAGTTTGAGGATACCTTTAATCAGATTTGGTGAAGCACTTGCCTCCTGATGTGATAGTGCAAACACTTTCCCTGGCACTGCAGTTCTAGCATCCTTGGCTCCTCGAGGCTCCTCCTCACAAAATCTGGAAATGTGTCCTGGCTTTCCACAGTTGAAACACGTCACACATGGTCCTTGGTGTATTCTTCCACACTTGGCACACATCTGATTGTTGGCGGTGCTTGCAACAGGAGCTGTGGATCCCCTATATGAACTCTGACCTCCACTGAAGTGACTCCTTTGAGGTCCTTTGAATTGACTCCTCGGTGGTCTGTTGAAATGACTTCTTTGGGGTCCAGTAAAATAACTCCTCGATGGTCCACCAAAGTGATTTCTGGATGGTTGGCTAAACCGCGTATTCACATTACTGAAGTTGTGACTCTGCTTCTTAGTAACTCCTCCCGTTGGTCTCATGAGGTGTGTAGATCTGGCCTGAAAACCCTTCATCTTCTCAGCTTCCTCTTCTCGTTTGTTCCTTGCTATCGTGCGCAGTTTGTCGCATATTTCTTCAAAATCCCTTGTTTCATCAAGGAACGGTGATAGAGCTGTTTTTAGGTCTGGCCTAGCTTTTTCAACCAATCGAGCACTCAACCATTTAGAGTTGTTCTGTGAATATCCGCAGAATTTAGACAACTCTAAAAAGCGAGTAATAAATTCGTCTTCATGTAATTCCCCTTGCCTGAATGTGAGGAATTCAGTTTCTTTCTCTATTCTGATTGAAGGGGAAAAGTAATAATTTTCGAACTTTTCCTTAAACTCTTCCCACGTCATCTCAGCATTTCCTTTTGTTTTGGTGCTTTCCCACCATTCTTCAGCTGCTTTCTGCAACAATTGTTCAGCAACCATCACCTTTTGTTGTGAGCTAATCTCGATAACTCTGAAAATCTTTTCTACACGCTTCAGCCACTCCAGTGCTGCAATCGGATCTAGCTTCCCCTCGAACATCGGTGGAGTAAACTTCCGAAATTTTTCCCAAACCTCAGTAATAGGTAAGGGATGATACTGAGAATGAGAACCGCTACTACCTCCATCTTCAGTGCGAGAATGACTTCCTCCCCTTGATTGATGGTCAGAAGGTGTGACTTCCAGAGCCTTCTCCTTTCCTTCCTTACCATCTTGGCCTCGTCCTTTTGCTAGTTCATCCTCGTGTCTATTCACTTTCTCTCTCATCTCCAGGATGACGTCTCGTAATTCTGCCAAAAGGGCATTGTTATCCTGAGGATAGGGACCATCTTGATGCGGAGGGAGACCTCTTTGGGACGGAGCAGGGGTTGAATTAGTTCTTCGAGTTCTTGCCATTATCTCCTCCTATGTTTAATATTATAAGGACACTAAACCAATAAAAAAAATAGCTAAATAAATTCTAAATCTAACAAAGGGAAGTGCTCATGTTATGATATTTAATTTGCCACAAACTTTTAAAAAAAAATTTTAAGAAATCACTTTAGAAAATAAACAAAATTGCCATGGAACCTTTGGCTCTGATACCAAAAATGTAACACCTCATTTTCATCACCAAAAACTCGGTCAAAATATTGAAAATACCTTCAAAAGAGTTCAACAATATCCAAATCCTTTTACAATGTTACCATTTCGAATAAAACCCGTAATACATAATCAGAATAAATTCCAGAAAATATTTCAGAGTTTAATACAAAACGGAAGTCTTAGGTTCATGGCAAATAAAATAACATAACATAATCTATTGGAGATCAAAAGAGCTTCCAGAGCTCACTCCATAGGTGCCTTCCCTTGCTCTCTACTAGAATAATCACCTGAAAAATGTTAATATGGGATGAGATTCCACGTCTCAGTAACTACTGAATATTTCTACCTTACACGAGCAAATTACATATGACAAAAATAAAAGGTAATATAATGTGAATTTAATATACTCAGATATTTTTTTAGATATACCGTTGTTCACATCAAATGCCTTTACAAAATACTCATCATTCTTTATTGAATAATTCAGAAATGCACTATGCAGTATGCAGCCTCCCTTATATCCCCTTCCAACCGTATACCGCTGACTGGAACCATAGGCTAACATATAGTCCAATAGAAACTCATTCATTTGACTGGATGGTTTCAAGCTCACCAAAACTTAAGATACACCCGGCCAAAGGTATAGAGCTTAAATCTGGACTATGGCTCCCCTCCTTTAAAATAACAACTAAGGAGGTGTCACATGTCCCACATCTCCAATGAAATCCCGGCCAGAGGAAAACATGGGAGATGGGGCCCTGAAAAGTACCATCCACTGTGCACCGAGTGGTGGCATAACAATTCTTATCATTCAATTCCCTCCTTACTCCACCCATCACATTACAACCGCCATGATGAATGTATTTACTCAAAAATAATGCATTATTATACCATTATATACATTGATATGCGTATTTATGAATAGTAAAATACTATGCGTATCAGTGAATAGTAAAATACGGTATACGTGAATAGTAACATGAATAGTACATACGGTATGTATACGTGAATAGTAAAAATGAATAGTAAATGTGAATAGTAAATACGGTATACGTGAATAGTAAAATGAATAGTAAATACGGTATACGTGAATAGTAAAATGAATAGTAAATACGGTATACGTGAATAGTAAAATGAATAGTAAATACAGTATACGTGAATAGTAAATGAATAGTAAATACGTATAAATAGTACCTCTACAGATTTGTAAGTCAAAGTTCCCACACCATATCTTAAAACCATAAATATTTTCTAAATATTCTTGCCAAAATAGTAAACAAACAAATTTATAATCATACATAATTCACAAGTATAAGGAAGAATATTCAGAGTTACCTGTTACTTGCTAATACCCGAATCACCAACCAGCTATTATAACTCTCAAGCAAATATCTCTCTACTCTCTCTCTCTCTCTACCTCTCTCTAAGGCTCTTAGAAGTTGTGAAGAATGAAATGAAATGGAAGGTCTATTTATAGTTGGAAAATGGGTCTTTAAGTGTAATTTTCGTCTCTGGGTCGTTTTACGTAATTTTCCCAAAATTATAAAAACAAACTTTCCCGTGACTCTTCCCGTGGCTGGTTGTGGAAATAATTTTTCGTGGGTCCCACATGAATAGTAAATAATAATATAATATTATTATTCAAATAGTAAATTACTATTACGTGGGTCCCGCTGACAAAATTTTCAAACTTCACGAGAGTTTTGTGTCGGGAGAGAATTATTTTGGTTGTGGGTCCCGCGATGAATAGTAATACTATACAAATAGTAAATCACTATGCACAAATAGTAAATACTATTCACTGGTCCCAAAAAAAAATACTGATTTCAAATTTATCACTTTCTGAAAATAGAGCCTACTAGTCTTCCCAAAATAGGTTTATGTTCAAGATATTAGATTCAAAATTCAGGATGTTACATACAACATATGAAATAATTAAATAACTTATTTAGCTTCTTTAGGCTATGTTTGGGAGTTTTATTTTGGAGGGAAAGGAAAGAAAAGGAAAGGGAGGGTTTTGGTAGTCCCTTCCCTTGTTTGCAAGTTTTAAAAATAGGAAGGGAGGGAATCAGAGGATTTTACAAATCCTCCAAATTCTTTTAAAAAATAGAGTTTTCCCAATATGGGGAGTTTTAAGAGGGGAAATAGGATAATTACTTCTTTATCCTCATTCACCAGCCCCACACCATCCTACCACCACCCCCGCCCCCGCCACCGCTGCCGCCACCATCGCCCGCCACCGCCACCACCACCACTGCCCGCCCGTCGCCGCCACTACCGTTGCCCGGCCGCTGCCACCCCTACTGCCGCCGCCGCCGCCACCACCACCACCGTCGCCGCCGCTGCTACCGCTGCTACCCCCACCGCCCAGCCGCTACTACCGTCGCCGCCGTAGCCACAAATAATTTTTTAATATAAAAATCACATAAATAATTTTTTTAGAAAATTTAAATTTAAATTTATTTGTAAAGGATAAAAATTATATTAAATATTAAAGAAAAGGACAAAATGGTAAAAGTAACTCATTAATCCTCCATCTTCCTCCTTTGCTATTTTTTAAACTCCCAAACAAGGGGAGGAAATATCCTCCATTTCCCTTTCATCCCTTTCCCTCCATTCTCCTTGCATTCCTTTCCTTCCCCCCTCCAAACTCCCAAACAAAGCCTAATCTCTCCAAAAAAAAGTCAACTAGCTTTTATAATTAGGGTCGGATGTAGTATTAAATAATATTATCTAGAATAATTTTCTAAAAAGAAAATTTAAAAGATTCTTGGGATCATTCAAAATATCCCAAAGACATATCAAATCTTCCTAATAATATAAAAAATACTTGTACAAAATAACTCTTAAATAAAATATTTATTTGTCTTTCTCAAAGGCATGATAGAATTGGAAAAATTGTTTTTTTAAAGTGCTATCCAAAGTTGTCAAACTTACGACTTTATTTTTATAACAGTGACTAAATTTGTATCGTAAATTTGAATTGTACACTCATAAGAGTTTACATTTATCATTAAATAGGTATTAATAGTATATAATTAAATAATTAACATATATAAAATGACAACAATTTGATTTAAATATATTTTAAATCCAAAAATTGAAATTAAATTCATCAATATTCATAATTTATCATATTTAATAAAAAAAGATTCTATAAAATTCATTTATAAAGCCACTAAGCATGATCCAGTAGAAGAATTCACATGACTTTAAAGATGAGTTAACACGATTTTGTAAGTTAGAAATGTAAAAACAATAAATTCAGTATATAGACACGTGAGTCTAACCAAGTTTATAATGTTCACGAGTTTACTAGTGACTCAAATCGATTTTATAAGTTAGAAACGTAAAAATGACGAACTCTGAGAGTCAACTTATAATTTTGACAACAATAATCCTATCATTAGCCGTAAATGTTCTGTAAATGTTGCTTCATCAATAGATCAACATTTTAGAGGATGGAATACACAAGAACCTAATTTCACTTCAAGTTGAATTGTCAAAATTTGTTTAATCATTATATATTGAGTACTCCCACCGGTCCTAAATATAAGACAAAGTTAACTTTTTAATAGATATTAAGAAAGCTAATTAAATTACTTTAAAATGTTTTGATTTTTCATTTTTTTTCTCCAAACTATTTTTTTTAACTTACAAACTGATATATAATCTAATGATACACAACATATCATATGATCAAATAATTTATTTAGTTTTCTTAATTTCTAAAAAAAAAGAGTTAATTTTGTCTTATATTTAAGATCGGATGGAATATCATATTAATATTGTCAATGCATTTGTGTGTTATCTATTTGATACTGTCATTGCTTGTGCTAATGTAATCTAGCATCCATAAAAACTTCTGAGAATAATGAGGTGGTTGATTAAAACCAAATTGCAAAACCGAGACACTTAAAACCAATAGAAAGAACCAATAGTTTCCGCTGGTTCAAAGGAGAATGTTGAGTTATTAGCGTAATGTAATGTTGTTTTGTGAATGATGATTAGTGATTCATATTGATTTTACACAAATTGTGTCTAATTTAAATAATTGTTGTGTGAATTCATGGACCGTGTAAGACCCTCTTTTGTAGCAATGAGTGAGTATATATAAGGATCAGAATAATGGCGAACTCAAATCGATTAAAAAGAATGAAAGATTCATGATTTTTTTTTCAATATTTGAATCACATTTCGGTAAGATATGGCTTAGAGCTACATGGAAAAGGTGGGATGAGAAAGATAGATGAGCAAGTTTCCTCAGTGAAAATATGTTTGATTGTTAAGGGTATGTTTGGCAGGAGGGAAATGGAAGAGAAGAGCGACGGGATAAAATTTTCAAGAGATGGATTTAAAAAAATTGGAGAAGTGATGTTATAAAATTCTAATAAATATAATATGTTAGACAAAAGAGTAAGAAAAATTAACTAAAAAATTTCAACCCTACTTCTCCAATTTTTTTTAAAATCCAAGTAATAAAAAAATTTCCTCTCTTTCCCTTTCCTCCGATTCCCTTATACCAAATAGCCCCCAAATATTCTCGGAACTCAAGTTCCTACTTGCTTCAAAATTTCCTTAATATGGGAAGATCAATTCTTACCAAAATGGATGGTAACCCATCTTTCCTTACATGTGGGAAAATGCAAAGTACAACTGCCCCTAAAAATTTAAACTAAAGCGCCAAAACTGAACAACAATTCTAAGCAAAGCTTGAAAATGAGTAATGGAAGCATATGAGGAGAGAACTCACTTAGGTCATGAACAGTGGCATTGACAATGTACGTAACCACGAAGAAGAAGAAGTTTGACGAGCCACGAAGCATTGTAGCCAGAAGTATCAGTGACACACACCACCGTTCCGTTTTCAGTGTTGTTTGTTGCTCGTTCTCTTTACTATTTTTCTTCTTCTTCTTCTTTAATTTAATCATTGCTTCGTCTTTGTTTTATACTAGAACTCGTTTGATGTTCTTAATTTTTGCAAGTGATTCTTGGCTTTATAGTTTGTCATTACTTACTTATTAGTAGTTACATTCATCTTTAATACTAAAAAACCTTTGACAATACTTCTAAAAAATATTTGAGAATTCTTCTCAATAAACATTTGAGGACAACAATTTTGTTACTAAAAAAAGGAATGCTTCCCCAATAAATGGGTTCTTTTGCTAAAAAATAAATAAATGAGTATAAAGAAGATAAAAGCTTAGGTTGTAAGTATTTCCTCCAATTACTTTGTTACAGCAACCATGAAACAGGAGCAAACAAAATTTCGCTCTATTTCAAAATGCGGGCAAAAAGAATTTGATTCTCAAATTCATATTTATTTAGCAAATTCGAATTTTGTTAATAAATTTATTAATGAATTCAAATTTTATTCCAATTTAAGGGGTATTTTGGAAATTTTACATTTTCTTTCCGTAGGTATCACTTCATTTTCTTCCTACCAAAAATTTTATTTTTTCTAAACCTATGTTCCATTCTCATCTCTACTAAACAACACACATTCCTTAAATTTCCTCTCAATTTTCCCTTACTTTCCATTCACTCCCTTTCCTTTACTTGTCCTCCTCAAACTTTTCATGCACCAAAGGGGCCCTTTTGTGTGTTCGTCCATGTATTCATTTGATAGCCAGTCCCGGTATTAACAACAATAAATATGGGTTCAATCCCTTCTGCCGTCGCTGGGACTCCTTTGGTAGGCAATCTCGTAAGTTCCCAGTAAGCGCTCATAGAGCCCGGGGCCGTGCCCTAGCCTTGATGGGGGACTAATGCCGAACCCCTCCAAAACTTTTTCATATAAAAGAAAACAATAAATAAAGTGAAGCACTATTTAAGAAATGGTTGAAGTTAAGGCGGGTGAGCATCCTAAAATATTTTTTAAGGAGTGTCTAGTATTTTAAAATTATTTGTTAAATGTTATACACCACATTCAGAACGCTAAAAGTAGTGGAAAAATGCTTTAGGTGTATAAGACTTTTTGGGAATTCATAATGGGATTTAGAATTACTCTTAAAAAAACTTTATAGGCAAAGTTTCTCCAATAAAAAGTGGTAGACGCATTTAAGAAATACTTTAGAAGGACACACCTTAAAAAATGAAAAATGCCTTATTGTGCCGAACCATCTTAACCTTTAAAAAATACAAAGTAAAACAAGGTTCTACCCATCATTAAACGCCAAATGGATTGGTTGGGTTAACAATTTATATAGCAATAACACATTGAAATCTGGGATTGAAAGAGATTATACGTTCGATGGATGATAATTGAGAAGCATACGCTAGAGTAGCCAATATACTAATCAAGATTATATATATACTATTTCCTTTCATTAAATCCAACCAACCGTGACCTCCAAATATTAAATGTATAAATAAACCCTTACCAACTAAATTTGTATCATGCACAAAAGCCAAAAATAAAACTCCAACCATGCTTAAAAGACAACCACACCACACCATATTATTTGTAAAAAATACATTGAATCCTCTATGACTTCATGCTTTTCCTTTGCTGCTAACTTCAAAAAAATTTTACAATTAAGATTTTTTTTTTTGTTATAAAAATTTTAGAAAAGGGATTGGACTCACCTACGGTCCAAGGGCAGGGCACTTGGAGCCCAGTTCACAGGAGATACTGGCCAGAGAGTACACATACCTCCACCTCTATCAGCGTTACTATTGCTTTCTAGACTCCTAGGATGCCTTTCCCAGTGCCTTGACCAACGTAGAGATCAAACCCCCTCCCTAAAGGTAAGAAAGACCGACTCCTACGCCAGTTGAACCTAAGGATGAGGGGTTACAATTACAAAATTAAATTCTAAAGATCACAGAAAAATGAAGCTTTGCCTAAGCCCAACTCCTATCAAGCCAGGCTCCACATATTTCAAGAGGCTCAAATTCTGAAGATCACAGAAAAATGAAGCTTTGCCTAAGCCCAACTCCTATCAAGCCAGGCTCCCCATATTACAAGAGGCTCTTTTTAAGGTGTAAAAAGTAGACCCCAGCATAGCATAGTCATATTTGATTGGTATTAATACATGTATAATATAATGAACTGTATTCCCCACCATTCATGACCATGTATGGTGTCACTTATTTTGTAGGCTTTGTGCAACATAAGCCACAGTAGTTAAAATTCAAAAACCATCATGTATATAAAAAGTAGAAATCCTCAGCATCTAGACATTCATAAATCAAAACCAGAAAAAGAAAGAACCTCAAAATTGATTAAATTAGAATGAGGTCACTTTTGAAAACAAAAATCTTAAAACAGAGGCTGCTCCAAACTCAAAGGCCGTACCGCCCTACAAAACATAACTAACAATCATATATCACATTCCAGTAAATGCCTTCTTCCCGCTAGAAGATCCAGCCGGGATCACTTTTACCACGTTGAACCTCACTGTCTTTGAGAGTGGCCTAAAAATATAATGATAATGAAGGGAAATCAGTCATGACAAGATTAAGGCGTACAATACAAGTAATGTACAACAATAATATCCTGAACTTAGTGCGATCAGGAAAAGGTTTGCCCCAAAAATTCTAACCTGCACTGGCCAATGATCACATGATCTCCTTCTTTTACACGAAAGCAAGGAGATATGTGAGCAGGAATGTTTGAGTGCCTCTTCTCATACCTAGAGACATTTATAAGACAAAAGCGAGAAAAACACATGAAAATTACAAATTATACTGGTCCAAGAGTGCAAAGGCCACATAAATTAAAAAATGAACACAACAGCCTGCCGAAAGGGAATACCTCTGGTACTTCTTGACCCAATGGAGATAGTTCCTTCTAACAATTATGGTTCTTGTCATCTTAGCACTGTGACAAGTGCCAGCAATGATACGACCCCTGATAGAAACATTGCCAGCAAAGGGACACTTCTTATCAATGTAGGTTCCTGTGTGAAAGAAAGAAAAATGAGAAGGTCTTCCATGAGTAGAAGCACATATATATGGAGAAATAACCAATCATTCATATCAAACATCACAATAACATGAAAACAAATCACAAACGAGAAAATGCTTGTCGATATACTAGACCAATACAACAACAGTTTTGGAACTAGAAACAAATGAACAAACTTTGCATCAAGTTAAGTCATTAATCCCCCCAAAGTCCTGAACTTCTATTTAAATTATATTTCATGGGCATCTCTAGAGTCATAACGTTCAATCGTGTCTCATTCAAAACACTACTTAACCTGGTAGCAAGCAAACCAGGGCATTCGATGCTAATTTCAGTAGTGTCCTATGTAGCATTAGGTTACAATGGCTCACAGAGAGGAACGGACGATAAATAGCCACGAGTAAAACTTACTATGCAAACTTCAACCCACAAATAAAATTACCATGCCACCAAATCGGATTGAAACAATAGCCGAGTTTATGAACAATTCGCATCAATAAAAAATACCAGATATATCAAACGAAACCCATTACATAACAATGACCTTATAAATAAAACAGGTTACAGATGTGAAGACAGGATTTAGAGAGAAAACCTTCAATAGCTTCCCTGGGAGTCTTGAATCCAAGACCAATGGACTTCCAAAAGCGGTTTCCTCCTTTTCCAGGCCTCTTCCCCTTCCCAGATTTCTTCGAGCTTCAAAAGCAGAACCAGCCACAAACAAATTAAACAAAACAACAACGCGTTGTTCAACAGAAAAATTGAAATAAAACAAACGAATAAATAAATTTATTCTTGTCAAATTTGTGTACCTTAGAAACACTCTTGGCTGCTTCAAGAAACCCTTCTCAGTCTGCCGAAAGTAAAATAAGCCAAGAAAATCAATGAATGAGAGATCGAAAAATAAAAATTATTGACATAATCAAAAGGAATTGAGGATCTGAATGTACTTGTTCCGCCATGGTTGAAGCACTTGGAGTTAGGGAACGAAGTGGCAGAATGCTGATAGAGCTGCGCAGCCAGAAACCCTAGCCAGATTTATGATGAAGCTAAATGACCATCGTTTTTTGTTTTTGTCTGCTTTCCAATTAAAGGCCCCAATTAAGGCCCATTCGTATAGGCTCTTATTCATAAAGAACATTAATATGGGCCTGGGCCTTTGTTTATAAGGATCAAATCAAGTTCCGCCACAAAAAAAAAAAACTTCTATATTTTAGCCCAAAAATAAACTTCTATATAGGGTAATTAATTATTTTAACTTCTTTTACAATATATATATATATATATATATATATATTAACTTCATGTCTTTATTTTTTTGTGATATTTATTTAAATTCAGCCGTACAAGAAAGAAAGATAGGAATATATATATATATATGGGAAAAGTATTTCTCCAGTTACTGAAGATAAAGTTATCTCCAGTGAGCCCAAAACTACGTCGTTTTGGATTAATGAAGGGTGCATTTGTAATTTTAGGTGAATTAATGAGGGGTGTTTCTGTAATTTTGTTTATCTTTTTATCATATGAATTTTACCGAAACACCCCTCATTAATTCATTTAAAATTACTAACAAACCCTTCATTAATTCAAAACGACGTAGTTTTAGGGTCACTGGAGATAACTCTATCTCCAGTGAATGGAGAAATACTTTTCCCTATATATATATATATATACAAGGTTGTCAAACTCACGAGTCTAAGTAAACTCGTTACAGTGACCTAGACTCGTATCGTGAACTTGAATCGTAAACTCGTAAGAGTTTACTTTTATTATTAAATAGGTATTACTAGTGTATAATTAAAAAATTTAAATATAAAAATGATGACAATTTAATTTAAATATATTTTAAATCAAAATAATTGAAATTAAATCCATCAACATTCATTATTTATCATACTTAATAAAGAAATTGCTATAAAATTTCTATATAAAGCCGCTGAGCATGATCAAATAAAAAAAGTTAACACGAATTTAAGAGTAAGTTAACATGATTTTGTAAGCTAGAAACATAAAAACGGTAAACTCGGTGTATAAACTCGTGAATTTAACCGAGTTTACAACTAGTACGAGTTTACTACTGACTCAATTCGTTTTTGTAAGCTAGAAGCGTAAAAATGGTAAACTTGGAGAGTTAACTCGTAAGTTATATATATGTATATATATATATATATATAAACTTATTCTATGATAAGCAGGTTTATAATTGAAGCACGTTACTCCCTCAATACTGCATTGTAGGTAGAAAAGGCTATAAAATCCAGTTGTAAATATCTTCCCATTTGTAGGTAATTAAGAATACAATAATAGATTTTCTAAGAGTTTAAGATTACAATAATTATTAACTGTATAAGAAATTAATTATAAAGAAGTCATTTTCTGCCTTAAACACAAATAGTTGAAGCACATAACACACACAAAAAGACCAAATCACTCAAGCGGAGTAGTAAAATATGAATTTACATTACAAATGAAGGATGTGAATAAAACTACCATGAGATTAGATTTGTTACATAAAATCATTTACCAAATAATAAACTCTAAATAAAAATAAAAGAAGATAAATTTGCATCTTTAGTCCTCTCTCTAACTTTACACAATGTTTTTATTTTGGTTATTTAGCTTTGTAAAGTATCTTCCTAATTCTCTAACCCTAACACTATGAACAAAAAGGATGACATTGCAATTTTAAATGTTTGACAAAACATTCTCAAATTTTATCATAGATTTGTGTGACTATGTTGTTCCTCTTCCAAGCCCAAAAAGACCAGAAGGTACAAGAGGAAAGTGATCCCTAACTTCTTTACTATACATCCAAATATGAACCAAGGAAATCCTACAAAGGTACAAAGTGCAAAAGATGTATACTCTGGAAGAGATAAAGTCAGAAAAGGATATTCTACTTGTAAATTTTTTTTTAAAAAAAAACTGCTCTATTCTGGCTGACTAATAAGTGGTTTATTTGCATGATGTTAAAGCTTTAATGTAATAATTGCACAATTTATTGCATATACTAATTATTAGATTAAATGGCTTTTAATTTGGATCAAGCCAACAAAATTAATATGTTTGTTTTTCATTTAAAGTCTTTGCATACTATGATGAATATAGCTTGCAAGCTTGCATATAATAATGAAATAGTTAAAAGATGCATATAATGGCCTTTTCTGGGATTTTCAAAATCCAAGGCTTTTTCTAGGATTTTCAGAATTTACGTGAGTTGTTAACGGGACTGATGTAGTTATTAACAGGGTTAACGAACTGATTTAGTTATTAGAAAATTGTTGTTAATTGGGCTGATTTAGTTGTTAATGACCTATCCGTTAACAATTATATCAGCCCCGTTAACAACTCATGTAGATTCTGAAAATTCTTGGACTTTTTTTGGGATTTTCAGAATCTTGGGGCATTTTTTGAGATTTCTTCTATAAAAAGGACCCTTAAATGAATTTTCCCTAAGAAATATCTAATTACTTTATAAAAAAAAATTTAATCATGCCCCTTAACTTGAGTAAGAATTAGTTACAAATGAATGTGTGAATTTGAATTTTAATATTTCAATTGAATTTAATTGGGATGTCTCCATCTTTGTGGGCTTTCAATGACGGACAATCTACATTTATGCACAGCATGGTACAAGTGAGCCCACATGAGGACAGCCCCTCAATTATTTGGCAAGGACATTTGGTTGGGTGGACAAATAAATTTGGGCCTCAGGCCTATTGATCCCCACCCCACCCCACCCCACCTACTTTTTATTATTTTGTATACTATCAATTGGAATCTAATGCTCTTAGGGGAAAAAAAAAAGGAATCTAATGCCTTTTTCGGATCCTATTACCAAGTATTTGAGTAACCAATTGGTCAAGTTTTGGGATTTGTAATCGCTTTTGCCAACATAGGTATTTCCTCTATAACTTGAACTCGAGACTTAAATGAATCTAAGAGGCCTTATACTGTTAGACTAACTCTATATTAGTGCCTACTCTTTATTTTTGAGGAAACATCAAATAGCTAATGGAATTGGGTCTGGCATGCTAGGTCAATCCTTCATAGTCTAATGAATTAAATTTTAAATTATTACTTATAGGTGTTTCCACATTTAGTATCTAATAGTATCTCAAAAAAGATTTTCTCTTATAAAAAGTATTGTCCCTAGGCAAAGAATGAGGGAAAAATCATGGTTGTCAAACTCGAACATGACTAGTCAAGTCATCCAGGAATCTGGCGACCCGACCATAAAACCAGCCTAGGCATGTCTTTGACCTGGTTCTTTTGTGCAAACTAGGGTGACTAGGTCCCAACCCGGCCGAGTTGCTGGGTTGACTCGGTTGCCTTTTAAAAAAATTAATATTTTTTATGAGGTAGATAACAATATTAGTTAATGATATTTTTTGTATTAATGACTATTAGTTCAATAATTAAAGAATTTTAGGTAGGAATATTTTGTTATCATCTATCTATTTTGAGAATTTACTAGGAAGCATATTTTTAATTATTGATTATAGTATGATTGGATGATTCGATTGATACTATCATATCAATATGTCAAAGAAATTATAAAAAATTTTGGATAAGTATATGATTATTTTGTTAGTGATGTAAGATATTGAATTGATTTTGGATCGTATCCTACTATGATGAGAATTTAAATTCTGAGCTGACCCACTAACCCTTGACCCACTGGCTTGACCAGTTCAGAAGCCAGTCTAGGTTTAATAACCGTGGGGAAAACATAAATACAAGAGATTTGATATTCTTTTAAAAAATGACGAACAAATTTGAATTATATGGAGTAGGAATAAAATTACGCTATCGACGTTATCCTCTATTTATACCTAACAATAATACTCAACTTTGAAATAGTACAGAGTGCAGGTAATAGATGGTGTAGAAAAATAACAAAAATTAAATGTGATTGCACTCAAAATTCATATTTTGTCTTTATATTTATACCTTGACCTTCCTCTAAATGCCTCAAGTTGTGATTACAAAATAAAAACATTAAGGGGTCCTCGTTTATTAATATTAAAAATAAAAAAATATTATTCATGATGAGTTTCTCTTAGAAAGAAAAATAACTTGGATGCTTATAAACTAACTGATTATTAGTAGCACGAGAATTTTATTTTGGGAAGAAATAAAAAACAAGAAGAAGTCCCAGCATAATTCTTGGGATAGAAAAGCAATAATTAGCGAGAGAGATTCAAAGGATTTAAGCCCATTAATATTGTAGTAGAATATATGGATACAGATGCTGTGATTATGTCAAAATTAACCCTCTGGTGGAGTTTTGAAAGTTGAAACATTATGTGGAGTGATCTGATTATTAATGGACATATAAGTCGTAATTGTCGACTATTTTTGTAGTTGTTGTTTACCGCTTCAGCCATTCACTTGTATTTTTTTTTTTTTTATAGTCACTTTACTCCTCCTCCTATCATTAATGTAAAACCTAATTAGCTAATTTAAGTATATTAATGATGTTAGTTAAGTTAGTTAATATATGTTTTTTTTTTTTTGAAAAACATCCTATCCTCTTTTTCTTACTTGATTATTTTTTAGGGAATATCATCAATATGGTTAAATTGAAAAAAAAAAAGGGATAAGAATATGAAATAGGCCTACTCCCTACCAATCCTTAATATTAGACACAATTGACTCTTTTTAGAGAGAGATTAATGGAGTTAAATAAATTAGTAAATTATTTAATCCTAGGATATGTTGTACATCATTATATTATATATCCGTTTGTAAGTTAAATATATTAACTTGGAAAAATAATAAATATAAATACTTTAAAGTAATTTATTTTTCTTCCTTAATCTCTTCCAAAAAAAAAAATCATTTGGATCTTATATTAAGGATTAGAGGAAGTATTCTATTTAAGACTGATATCAATTCTCTATTTAAATCTTATATTAAGGACCATAATTAAGACTGAAGACAATCTTATTTAAGACATACCCATATAAATTTTAAAACCTCGGCATATCTCTTCACGGAAATTCAAAACCGTAGGAATATGTAGCAATGTAGCATCACTCATAATAGCCACATTATAGGTGGCAACTACTCTAATCAAGGTGGTGTCTATCTCATATAAGGAGAGCATATAAATCAATTTCAAAATCTTCAACATAACATTGAAGGCCAACAACTAGGTAGAGATCACGCCTGCATGGTAACAAGTGGATGGATTAATTAAAAAGGTACGGTGGAGATAATTTAGGCTATAATTTACAATAATAAAGGCTCATAATTTGAATATATAGGTTGACAATACAAATGAGGCTTTAACTATGGATATTAATGTATAAATGCATGTTTTTAGAAAGCGCATTATAAGGTACGTACTAGGGAGAGGATTTTCTCCCCCTCTTTTCTCATCATTTTCCTTGTTTAACTATTAGACCAATTAAGGGTGTACAAAGTATCCTGCTTTGGGCACAATCTTGAACATTTTGATCCTAAAATATTTTTCGTGTTAGCTGGACTGGAAAGGAATCAAGATCACCCTTGAGATCCCAATTCTAGTCTTGCTCTCCCTTTTTACCTTATAAATTAAGTTATCTTTTTTTTATTTTTGTATCTTTTATTCCATAAATTAAGTTTTCATTTTGATAAGATGTTTATCACATTTTTAGTTAGAGTTAAACTGTATATATTGTGATGCTAATCCTAACTATTTAATTTACAAAGATAATAATGAAGAAGAAGATGATGATAAAATGCTATTTTTCAATTCTAGATCAATTTGGATAATTATTATGGCATTGTTAGTTGTTAAATGATCATTTTAAACAATAGAATATAAAGAATTTAACTAATATAATGATATATTTTAAAAAACCGAGATTTCTCGGTCTAGGTTTTGAACAGCTCTAAGACCAAAATTTGAATTGTTAATATATAATCTTTGATAAAATTAATTCAAATCATCAAAATTTGATCGAAATAGTTTGAAAATACAATAAAATATTTTAAAAACCTATTTTGTAAAAAATTAAATTTAAACCATCGAATGTTTATGGTATGATTAGAAGAGGAAGAGGGGGGAAAAAAAAGTAAAAAACATAGGATGGAAAGGAAAAGCGACGTAAAATATTCTCTCGGACGAGCCATCAATTTCTGAAAATAGTCACTCTACAAAATATTCATTGAATGTAATGAAACCCACATCACTTTTTCTCGTAAATTCAGCAACTAATTATATAAAAAAGAAAACATATCTTAATCCCAAAGGAGCTGGCTAGCTATCAAACTAGCTGCCCTAGCTAGTTAATTAACACTCACGAGCCATTCCAACAATCAACAATGTTGAACTTAATTTTGACTACAATGTATGTACTCCCTCCATTTCAAATTATATATATTACTTTGAAGGTTTAATGGAAAATTAAAATAAAGGAATTAGAGACAATAATATTTATTATAAAGGACCATAAAAATTGTAATTATTTATAAGAACTAAATATTATAATTAAAAATTACTAAATTACCCTTATCAAACCTCATACATTATTTTCTGTATCATAATTAAAAAAATAACTAAAATAGAAACTAAAACCGTCAATCATTCATATATGACATGATTGTATTTCTTTTTAATTTTTTATTTTTCACCACGTATCATATTCTTGTAATCAATATGTTATTTAATTAACAATGTTAAAACTCATATAATTTTTAGTTTAAGGCTTAAATTAATTTTTCTTAACCCACATAAATTTCTTCTAATACAAAAAAAAAATCATATAAACTTTCCTGGCTTAACATAATAAATTATAAAATACTTTGATTTTTATTAGAATTATATAACTTTATTGTCAAACTAATCATTGCATCAAAATAGTAAATGGCTTCGGTTTTATATAAATTTATTTTCAATAACTATGCCTTTTTTTTTTCCAGGCCCTTCATTCTAATTTTTTCAAGGTTAAATTTTGTTTCAAAATAGTAATTTATTGTTATATATATAAAGTAAATGGGTGTTGGTTGAATCATTGTAGAAATAATACAGTGCTTTCACCAGGATGTTATTCTAATTTCTAAAACATGTTTGTTGTTTTATTATTTTTCATTTTATTAAAACATAAATTAACGAGTGAATTTTTTCTTATAGAAATATTTTTCTACTGACAAATTTTTTATCTTTTATTTTTATGATATCATATTCATTGTTTTTATTTATTTTGTTTTTAATTAGATTTTAGTATGGGTATAATAAGTTATGAAATAAAATAAGGCATTTATATTTCTATTATTCACAAGAGTAATAAATTGAAATAAAGTTTAACAGTTTATTTTAATATAAGAGATGGATGGGGTAACAAATTCTGGAATAAAATACGAGTATTTACTAAGGTATAAAATAAAATAGCCTTCTGATACTGTATGGAATAGACAAATTACAAAACAAAACATGGATTATAATTAGTCATGAATTTCTCTGTTTTATTGTATCTAACATGAAATGCTAATTAATTCTATTATGATGTACAAATAAAATAATTTGTGGTATATAAATCCTAAATTAAACCTTGTGTGCTCAATTCTATTGCTGCCTAGCTTGGCAGAGAGTCTAGTTGTGTATTGGGGGCTTTCTTTTTGCTGCAGTGTAGTCCATCTCAGCCATGTCTACTTCTTCTTCAAGCTGCTTCTTTAAAATTTTTTCCTCTCCTTCCCTATTCCCTTTTGCATTTTCATTGTTCTCAATCATCTTCTTAGTTTTCTGTTCATAAATCAATGAAAAATGCTATAGGAAGTAGAAATTAATCATAACCCAAGTGAGTGTGAGAATTAAAACTAGTATGTTACATTTTTGTAATATAATAAAGTGAAAAATCATTCTTGAGGTGCTTAGAGTTTCCTTCAATTTTTAATCTGGCACTTGTATTGTTCTTCTTCTTCTTAAGTCCTTTAATTTTACCCTTTAACATAGTTAATTGTTGTACAAGGCTAACAATACTGCTAGCAAAGCAAGGTTACCAGAGCTGACGGTGTTAAAAGAGTAAAGTTAAAATATTTAATTAGGAGAAAAAGTAAATTGTTACTAAATTAAAATTTAAAGGAAACTATAGGTACCTCAAGAATGATTTTTCCTAGAATAAATACATAAATAACAAAACCAATACCTTGGACGTGGTATGATGGGTGCAAGGGATGGATGGGGGAACAAGTAATTTCCTATTCTTTGCCTCTTTTCCTGCATTATTTCATAAAAATATAATGTATAGTGTTTTGGTAAATATAGTTTTGACAATGTAGTAAAAAGGGGTGGACTCCCACTAAATGAAGCCGGGGAAGGAATATATTTGAACCCGTGATCTTTAAGTTAGATCGCAACAATCTTTATCATTTTGAAAAAGTTTTGAGAGAATTACAATGATTTGACAATGTTTATTTTGATAAAATTTTGGGAGAATTATAATGAAGCCCCGATGAAGAGGTTTAATTATCCAAAAATCTAATAATAACTGAGGTGCATGCAATGATAAATGTCAGTGTAAGAAACGGGCATATACTCCTTATTTGTTAGAGACATTTTGGTAATTAAGTCCATTAATATTTAGACCTTAATTACTATAATTCCTCCAAAACTCTTTTATCTTGCATCGCATCTGACTCAAAATTAAAGAAACCTCTTTGACGTACCTGCTATACTGATATAGCTGTGTATTTGGTTGTTGATATTAGCTTCCTCTTCATCCCAGCCACCACTATCGCTTCTTTTCAGCAAATTCTGTACCAGAAAACGAAAAGCTTCATGCCAAAAACCCAATGAATGAAACATATAGAACCACAGATTAAATAATGATAAGTTCATAATAACCTACTTGCGAATCTAATGAAAGCCCTTCGTCTAAGAGAATCCCTGCATGCAAAACACACAATATTAAGACTATATATATTTGCATGCATATATCAGAATTAAACTAAAGCTATATATTTTCATCTCTAATGTGTGTGTGCAATCGGTAATATTGAATAAGGTTTCGAATGATTGAACTTATTACCTTGAGACTTAGAATGAAGGAGGGAGAGAAGCAGGAGAGAGAAAACAAGTAGCACTGAAGAAGGATTCATTAATCTGCCTTCTAATGCTCCGATCTTTATCTATGGTATATATAAAAACATGGAATCCCCTCATATAATATATATAAAAAATATAAATGGGAATTGAACTTTTTAAGAACTCGACTTCATTCTCTGCCGCCCACCTTGAAAAATCAACATTACATCATCTGGCCTGGATCGCCTACATTATAACCTAACTTTCAATATATAAGTATAAGAGTTAGGTGGGTACTGGATTTTGGTCCTGAACACAAGACCTCAATCATTTTTGTCTAACAAATTTTTTTATTTTTATTATTATTTTTTTAAGTATCCATATTGATTGGATACATTAAAGAGTTTCTATTCAAAAGTAAACCATGATGAATATAATATTTTAGAAAAATCAACTTATATTTGTTATAAATACTTATCATAATTAACCCTTTAATCTACCCAAATTCATCAGCTAGCTAGCTCTTATATTATGGACCGGAGGTGGTAATATTTTTACTATAGTCAAACTAATCATTGCATCAAAACATTAAAAAAAAAAAAAATTGAAATGAAAGAGAAGGAAGAAGGAATAAAAACAAAGCATAAACAACAACAAAAAGTTGCATTTACTTTTGAGAAAGGTACAAGTTGGGTTTGATGGGAGGAGTTTGAGAAGCAGCCTCTAACATGCACAAATGTTATTACATAGTTGCCTCATTGTACTCTCTCTCTCTCTCTCCCTCTCTCTCTCTCTTGATTACTTGATAGATCCATGTTTCCTTGTTAACTTTCTTTCTGTCTTCTTCACAATTTCCTTAGCTTTTTAATAATACTCTTTTGGTCTTTTTTCCACATTCATATGTTGTTTGGATTGAGAGAAAATAGGAGAGGAAAGAAAAGTAGAGTGACAATGGGAGAGGATGCAAGCTTCCGATCCTCTGCTTAGATGGGAGAGAATGGGGGAGGAAAGAAAAGTTGGGAGGAAAATAGGGAGTGGGACCCACCCCTTTTTCCTCTCAAAATTTCTCTCCACACAAATGGAGAGATTAGGTGAGAGAATCAATTATCCTAAACCTCCCTTGAAACATTTATCATCAATCACGCAACTCATGCTGTTGCTTGTAATCTCTGTACATATCTGTTAATATACCCATTTTCATTCTTAAAAAATTGCCGTTACGTACGCATCGTCTATGCCACATATTTTTTAGAAAAACAAACAAATAACATTTCAAACCGTTATTTTATTACTTTCGGTATATTTATTTATTTTTTAAAAAAATGCGTTTAATTTTTTGATATCATTACTTTCATTTTTATATTATATTTTATTAGTTATTAATAACACTGGATGATGCTTAATATTAATATTATTTTATTATATTTAATTTTAAAAAATTATCCACTTTTATTTTTACCTTAAAAATAATATTTTTATTAAATTATTTGGTTTTAAAATATATCTTTATCATTTTAAAATATTTGATGATGTTAATATTAAAATATTTTGTCATTGTGATATTTAATTTACTTTTAAATATGATTATGTTAATACAGGGTGGTATTTTAGTCATCAAATATTTGCTTATTTTGAAAAATGGAATTGTCTTGTCTCTTATCATCTCGAGACTTTCTACTTCTTGTTCTGCGTAGCCATAATTTGGATTACTTTTGTCTTCATTAATGCTGAGCATGGGCTTAATCAACAATATATTCCAAACATAACAGCATGTAATCAATATTTGCATTCTTAATTTAAGTTATTTCAGTTAGTTTATGCGTATTAAAATAATAGTTTAAATAGTTTGAATCCTCAAAGTTGTCAAGAACTTAATAAATCATCTCTATCTTAACCGTGAGGATTAAAATTATGAGCGGTAGTAGGAGAACTCAGTATAAAACCTAAAAGAATTGTAACTGGTTGATTATAATAAAACAATCTCTTAAAAGATTCAAAAAAGGACTAGATCTACGTCAGAAAACCGACCAAGATAAGTTTATGATTGTGTTCATTTCTTTTAATCTCTTATTTTTGTATAAAAAATTTTCAGTCATCTATATTTAACATACACAAGCGCACCCTCAATAATGAAAAGGGTTATAAATTTCATACAATTTCAAAAAAAAAAAAACATTTAAGATTGAGCATGGAGCAATAATATTTTCAGTATCAATGTAGCATTTGATTTGATCAAAACTAGTCATTTGCAGGGGGAAATTATAACAACCAAACTAATTAAAACTCAAACAAATTTGAGTAAGAGAAGTAGAAAACATAAAATATATAAACAAATCGCATAAATTAAATTAAATTAAATTTTCTTGTTGCCCCTTTTCTCTCTCTTTCTCAATCTTTATGAGATCCTCGTATTTGTCTTTCTTCACTTGACGACCGTCCTATATATTTGTTTTAGGATTCTGTTGTTAAAGTGAGACAAAATTTCTTTGCAAAATATTCACACTCGCCTTCTTCATAATTAAGGTAGCTTTCGATCACATCACAGTTTGCCTTTTTGACAAATAATATGACGAAATTAAATGAATTCAAAATGCCACTTTAATTTAGCCCACATGCCATATATAATATATGAGACATGTGCCGCCATAACAACAAATATACAGCCTCAAGCAAACTTGTCTATCAAATCGCACTTTCAAAATTAATCAGAATATAATAATTTTGTGGTCTAATTGATGGCGTGCAAATTATTTTATAAATAAGAGGTGGAGATAAGTGAATCTCATGAAAAGCTTCTTAAATTTGACTAATTATAATTAGAATCTTGTGATGGAGATTTTGATCATAAAGTCTTCACAAAAACAGAACATCTCTCAATCAATCCTGATTTGTGTATCTCTTTTTTCCCTTCAACGTATCTAGTCATTATTGGCAGGCCATTTTTTGTTTCACAAACTGATATTTAATTTGCCTTCTTCAGAACTTAAAAATCTTATCTTTCCCATTCAGTAAAATTAATTAATAATTAAGTACTTGTTACTTGAGCCATTTTTCAATTTAAAAATGAGGAAGTGATAATTCTCATATCTTTGTAGTTTCCGTTTTTATTGCTTTGGTTTGTATATTCTTGTCGAAACACTTGTAGCCCTTTGGTTCGTAAAGTCTGTGTGACGTACGGTAAGAGAATGTAATGGATCAACTTCTATAGAAGGTATAAAGATTATAAAGATAAAAATAGATACATTTATTTAAGTATTATATTATCTAGCTTATTTAACTAAACTAGAACAACGCCTGTGGAAATGCACATATAGTAACAATTTAAATAATTGCACACATTTTAATGCTACCTCCTCTCTAATATAAACTTCAAAATTGAAAATAGGTTGGTCCCAAAATATAAAATTCGTTTAGTTTTGTCTCAACGTTTATATATTACATATTTTTTCACCAGTGACGGTTTTTTAATTGCATTAAGAAGGTGGATGAGATTTATATTTATGAGGATGGGCATGATTGGAAAAATATATGTTACTCACATATTTATTAATTTTAAATACTTTCTTGATAAACAAAAAATTGTTATTTGAAACTTATATTTAGGGATGAAGTGAGCATAATACTAAAATAGTGGTATAGGAATTTTTTACAATATATATATTGATACAATTTTCTAGTTGAACTTTGATTTCATTTTATATATACAAAACTTTGTTTACAGTTTTAATCCGTAAAAAATATATATGAAAAAGAAATACATGCCATATTAAATTTCGTCCTATACTTGTTATAAGGCGCCCCAACCACTTCCCTTGAATCAAGAAAAGACAATTCGATAATTAATAGGGGCAATTACATTGAGGTCTCAAGGAAAACAAATTATTACTAAATAAGGTCCTATAGAATAATCAAATTGATACAAAGCCCCAAGAGATATGTGGGCAATTTATTAAAATTGTGAAAAGATGAGTTCTATAATACTAAATTGTCCGTTGACAAGTCAATGTATCACTAATAACAAGTTAGGGTACCATCAGTACAAGTCAAGGCACTTCAATTGATAAGTATTCATGTGCGCCTAATGATTAATGACAAGTGAGGGTGCTGCCACCAATTTGCTGATTTTATAGGATCTAATAGTGATAATTTGTCTTCCTTAGCATCTGACTGTAAATCCCCCTTAAAATTGTCGAGAAAGCAATAACATTTCCAATTTTACTCGTATCTAAATAAAAAACTTTTAAACTTGTATTATATTGTCTTTTCTGGCTAATAGTTACTCTAAATAGGAGTAATTTTAAAAACTTAATTAATTAATACCATATCAAATCACAAAATAAAAATTTATCATTTTCCCTCAGTGGGAGTATATAGTGGAAATTAACCTACTTCAAAACTACGTTAAGGCTGGAGAATATTAGGATGCTATTAGCTTTATTATAATATTATGACATTGAAAATTCAAATCTACACATAGGAACAAAAATGGGCCAACCTCGATTAATGTTTGTTTCTATGCCAAATCTCAAAATAAGTATCCACACATTAAAAAGAAAGGCACACCTTTTGTGTAATGTTAGGCCGCCGAAATACCCTTAATAATCTCAAAAGGGTAAGGTCCCAATGTCGGGCTACTGTTTAATTCCACAAGTAGTTTTACAGCATAATTTATAAATTAATTAAAATGATTTGTTTTAAAGCCCAAGATATTGACAGTAGCTCATTTTAATTGTATGTTTGTTTTCATCAAGGAAAAGAATTTAGATCCATGGAAGTTGAAAGTTTACTTAGTACTTTTAAGATGACCTTACATGTATATACAAAAAGTATATTTAAATATTACATTCAAACAAAATCTATATGTTTATGAATGCAATATTTATTTAAAAAAAAAAATTCAAATAAGTGAAAGTCTATTTTACGATGGAACTGTGGAATTACCAAATTTCGTTGCTAATTCACTTTTTTTTAGATGAAACACAAGAACCAGGTTGACTCCCCATGAGACTCGTTGCAGAGCGGATCAAGATTGTTAAACTATTTGGAGAACATATCAGCATGGAACTTATTTGACTATTGAAAAAAATAATTGATAATGGTTCAAAAAAGAAAATAATCGATGATAACTTCTTTAATGTGTTTTTTGTTGTTTGGCCAGAAAGCTAGCATGTGTTTAAATGCTAACTTCTTTAATGTCCTCAAGCTTTGAATTATATTGCTAACCTATCAAGTGAGATTTGTATGGGATCATAAGCTCCTGAGATAACATTGCATGTTTTTCACGAAATCAAATAGATTTAGGTTGGCCCAATGGACAAACGTCAGCCCAGATTAGTAAAAGTGATCCAAAATCCAAAATCCTAATGACCAATCAAGGTTATATATATTGATATATTTCAAGAAAACCATTTTGAAACTCTCTATTTTTCTTGGGAAAATATATAATACCAAGATCCTAATTAAGAAAAATAATATAAGAAAAGTCTCATAACTTGTTAATAATAGCTTATTCACTTGTCAATGGATGTTCTTTTATTTGTTATTGATAAGTTATGAGACTTTTCTGATATTATTTTCTTTAATTAGGATTTTGATGTCATTTTTCCATTTTTCTTCAATTTCTAATTTGGTACTTACAAGAATATACATAGTTCATTCTAGGTGACTAGGGCCTAAGCCAATAACATTAGGATCAAAATATAAATACTAAGAAAGTTTGGATGGATAGTCGTTACCCTTGATACCACATCCCAGCATCTTGCTGTCACTCTCATATTGTCCACTTTAAGGCTTTCGTCACTCCTCACATTATTAAAATGCATAGAGAGGAGGATATACAAATCCTTATAAGACATCTTTCGTTTCTCCCCCAATTGATGTGAGACATCACATAATAACTATAATATATCATAATATTATTGTCGAACCGATACAATACGTCATTTGATGAGGAAGGGGTGCATTGAGCGAGGAAGAGGCAAGTGAAATCTATATATATGTTATTGCATAAGGATTCAACGTTGATGTGACTTGATACACATAAACTATCCGTTTCTTCTCTCTTCTCTTCCTCTTGACTTATTATCATCTTCTCCTTCTTCCATTTACAGTGAATTTGTTGTCTAATGTAATTAGAGTCTCCATCAATGCTCCAATTTTGTGTACGTATTTCAGCGAGTCAGTCATATTCTAGGTTTGCTCAAAATTCATATCATGCCTATATTTTTTCCTCTCTTCATTAATTCATTTAACTTTGATATGTTAATACCATTAGTTCACATACTGATATACATGAGCTAATTGTAATAACAAAGTAAAGTTACAAATCAAAATTATAGGATTTAAAAAAGAGAAAAAACGTATTGGTACTAAATAAAATTTGAGAAAAAATATTGGTAAAAAAACTTTGACACAAACCTTGCTTCAATCTCATGACACAGCCATTTGAGGAGATGACGCAGATGATGATGATATTATTATTATTATTGTTGTTGTTATTGCTGTTGAAGAAGCAAAGAGATCACGTGAGAATGAGATCACTGCATCCGTGGCCACCCTTTCGTAATTGTAGTGCTCTTGGGATAAAGGCTATGCACGTGACATGCCCTTCAAACATAACTATTGGGATAATAAAATAGGTCGTGTGTGAAGGAAGTGGCGAGCTAAAAATGTTACTTAATAAATTAAAATAAGACTAATAATATATTTTAAAAAATGTTTAATTAACAAATTAAACAAGCAAAGTAGAATTGGCCTGCCCTTTCTTTTGCAGATGTGTAGATCCCCTCGTGCGGCTCACCCGCTGACCCACCCCTCATCATTTCTCACTCCCTTCTCTTTCTTTGACCTTTGACCGCCTTCTAATTTATAGTATAACTTTTCTTTTTTGTTTTTTGTTTTTAATAATTATATTCACTTTGTGTTGCCAGAGAGAAATATGCATACACATATGCATATCTTCGCTCGTTTTATGCACATGTAGATGCACATGCACATATTTATCTTGATATATCAATTGTGTAGGGTGGTGAGAGAATGATGATTGGATTGAGTGATATATTGCCTTCAATCCTATATATGTGCTACACAGAATGTTTACTTTGATTCCAAATACTCCCTTTAATTCTTAATATAGAATATATTTACTTAATTTGATTAGATTAAAGAAGTTAATTATGTAGTTAATATGCCATGTATTTTTTAAAAGAAAAATACTAAAGTCAAATTCTTTATATCCATTTTATCAAGTTCTCCTCTCACATAACTACGTGTCCTATTTTTGAATTATTATCATTTAACTATAAATGCATATTAAAAAGAAAGGACAAATATCCATGTGTGATTGGAAAACTTGATGTAATGGATATAAGAGGAATTTGATATAAATATGGTACTTTTTAAAACACCCTAGTTATCTTCCTTAATACCTTCATTTACTTTAATTTCCTTCTTGATTATCGTTGACGAAACATCAATAGGTATAAATTAGAAAAATATTGACAAATATGAAAAAATATATGTATTATATTTAAAACTAAGATCAATTCTTCAAATATTTCTTATATTAAGGACTAGAGGTAGAATAAGATATCAATTCACTTTGTTTTCTAAATTTATAATTTTGTCCTCAAAGTATCCACATTAACTACACATATTAAAAATGTTCCATCGAGGGGCAGTTACAATACACATTATTAGAAATGTTATTATGGGAAAGTTAATACACATTTGTTATAAATAATTTACTTAACAAACTTTCTTAATATCATAAAATTAGTTATCTATCTCTTGTATTAAATGGAAGTAATAATCTTAAGAAAATTCTGCTGGCCAAAAAAAAAAAAATCTTAAAAAATGTCAAATTCAAATTCTATGATAAGAGGATATTAATTGGATTCATGAGTGGAAAGAAACGCAACATGGTGACATTATGTGCACACACTGATGAGTACTACCCACGCATACAAATGCACACAGACACACGTATGTATACGAGTCACACACACACATGCACTACGTGCGTACACATGTGCCCAATAATGGTTTGGAAGGTGGTAATAACAATTTCTATCACTTTTCAAGATGCTGATAAACTCATTCTAGGCAATTAACTAACTATAGCTTCTATATATGTCCAGCATTGGATGGAGTGTTTGCTAACAATAAAGATCCTTTAGTAATTAATCTTCAGCCGTTGCTAAATATAGAAGCTAAATAACTAATTTACATGTATTAAGAAAAATTAATTATTTAAAACAATTGTATGTTGTTTCCTAAAACATCGTATTTAACAAATATCCACATATGGTAAGGGGATATTCAGCATTGTTCAAGATATAGAAGAATAAGTTCATGGGCCATGCAAAGAAATTGTAAGAATAAAGTGATTGGGCACAGGTTGAAATTAGAGACTTACATTTCTAAGAACCAATTTAGATTCATCATGGAAAGGTCTAACAAGAGAGATGTGTACCAAAGTTCAGGGGAAAGTATTGAAGTAAATTAAAGAAAGAGATTTACAATAATGGTTTTAATTTTTTGTTGACTTAGAAGAGGCTTACGATCACATATCAATAAACATACTTCAAAAAGCCTAGGAAAAGCAATGTGTACGTGTTGCATATGTCAAAATCATATAAGATATGTACGAGGGGTAACAACTAATGTAAGGCACTTTCCTATAAGAATTGGTGTACACTAGGTATCATCTTTGAATCCTTACTTGTTTAACATGGTTTTAAACATTTTGATTGAATTTATAAAAAAAGAAATCCCTAAGCGCATGATTTTAATTTCCCTATGATATAATTCTTTTGGTTGAGTCAAGAGAAGAGAATAAATTAAAACTTGAGTTATATAGAAGGACTTTCATGTCAAATCAAAGGGTTTTCACCTGAGAAAGAGTAATACTACTACTACTACCCAAAAAAAAAAAAGATATTACTTCCTTAAAAAAAGTCCATTTTTAAAAAAGGAAAGTAAGAAATAAAGACGATAGTATTTTTGTAATCATGGGGAGAATTTTGGCGTCCCTTTTAAAATTGAGACATCAAAAGTCTATTTTTAGTTTCCCAATTTTTAAAAAGGATGTCATAACTCATAAGCACTATTTTTGGTGTCCCAATTAGAATTGAGACGCTAAAAGTGACCTAAAGTTCTATTTTAGGTATCTCAACTCTAAATTGAGACGCCTAAAAACAGTTGCTCTTTTTATTTTATTTTTAACCCCTTCACCCCTTTCATTATTTTAAACCCCGATCGTTCAAATTTGTGCATTCACTCTCGCTCTGGCTCTTGCTCGATATGTGCTTCACCCCTTCACTCTGTGCCTAAAGATTGTTCCAAGTTGCCTCGCTCTCACTCGCTCGCCATTGTGGCTTATCATCCCATCTCGTCGTCGCTTGCTAAACACTCTAGCTTCAATTTTAGATTTGTGATAATAAAAAGCAAACGTCATGTTCCAGGTTGCCGTCCCATAGCCTCGTTGTCGCTTGCTCACCGTCCCAGCTCAGATCAAGCATGGAGTGAACCTCACCGTTCGTGTTGTTCGTAGCAGCGATCCTTACATCGTCATAAAGATGGGAACACATGTGAGTGCTATCTTCTCACGTAATTCTCTATCACGATGAGTATTCTTTCTTGAGCACAAATTTTGTATCCTTTTGGAAATTTCAGTTAAAAACCCTTTGATCTGCTTATTCGTGAGTTGACTATTATATTTCAATAGCTTTGGCTGTTTGAAGATTTGAATCCACCACCTATGTACAAATTTTCTAGTTTGATTCAGTCTTTGTTCATTTGATTTCTTGTTGGATCGCTGTATCTGAGGATCTGAGGATTTTGTTTTTTTTTTTAAAAAGCTTACAATGTCCCTAAAAAAGGGGACGCCGTAACTCTATCACGGTATCTTACATCGTCCGTTTTTTTTAGGGACACCGTATCCTTACTATATTACATCTCTGGCATAGGTGGTCCCTTATTTTCATACATTAAAAGGCCAAAAAAAAAAAACGAACGTTAAAAGCATTATTTGTAGTAGTGTAAGGAGAGAATATCTGCACTAAGATTTTGATAAGAGGCTAGTTAGAAATGGTTTGAAGGTTAAATTGGAAGATCAAGGGCCATTTCAGAAGTGGCAAAATTGAGATATTTGGAATCAATTATACGAAAATATTGTGAAATTGATAGAAATATTACTCATAAACTCAAGTTGAGTGGTTTACATGGAGAAAAACTATTAGAGTTATTTGAAATTAGCTGAAAGTACTTAATAAAGTGAAATGGAAGTTTTATCAAATTACCATAAAACGAGCAATGTCATATGATAGTGAATGTTGGGATTTGAATTGAAAACAAAAGCATGAAGTGAAGGAAATTAGAATGAGGATGTTGAAATAGATGTGTAATCATATAAAAAATGATAACATTTATATTGAATATAAACAAGAAGAGTTAGGGTGGCATCTATTGTAGAGAAAATGATATAATATTATGAGGTGGTTTGTATGTATACGAATAATGTCATTGGATGTGTCGTTGAGGAGGGTGTATCTATCTATATGAAGTCTTTTAAAAACAGATAAAGGAAGAACCAAGAAAACACTCAATAAATTATTGAGCGGGACATTATGTTCAACTTTTTTGGAAGCTATAATTATTGATAGATTACAATAATATTATGTGACAATTCATATAGCCGATCACATATAATGGCGTAAGATTGTTGTTGATCATCCACCAAATTCCTGTCAAAAGATGATGGATCATGAAAGAAAGTTCTTCTAAACCACTCTTTCTTGATCCTATACAGTAAGCTTGTTATTTGATCAATGGACTCGTAATTAATTTTAAAAAATGACATAGGATTCCTTGCACGTGAGTTCCTTGGTTAGTATGATACCATTCTGCTTTTCATGGCACGTGGGGGTGACAATGCTTTGTTCAGTAATTTTTCTTTCCTTGGCAGTGCTCTCTCTCTCTCTGTTTTTTTTAATCCTTTTTTTTTTTCCCTCAAAGCAATATTCTTCTTGTTTTTTTTTTCCCCTTCTTGGTGGGTTACATCTTTTTTTTTTTTTTTTTAGATATTTTTGTTTGAAATGCGAAAACAAGTTGTGAAGCATATACACATGACTGACCTATTACCGTTGGTCGGTGCTGATCCCGCAATATGTTAAATTTCGGTGGGATTTTCTTTTTAAAAAAATTAAATTAAAAAAATAATTGTCATGATTTTTCAATTAACCTAATTAAGTTTATGTTTTTTTTTAAAATAAAAAAACAACTAGAGATCACTTCATACATGTTCATAGAATTTAAAAGGAGTTGAGTTATTTATTTGTTATAAAAAATGATGGTGAAGCTACTTAAATGAGACTTTTTTAACAAAACAACTTAGGTTTTTTTTTTTTTTTTGGAAATGATAACTCAAACTCCTACATCATAGATTTTTCGCTATAACCGATGAGGATCATGCATTCATGCTTTTTAGATAAGCTGTTCTTTCTTTTTCTTTTTTTCCCCCTTTTACAATTAGAAAAAAATAACAGCAAACAAATTAGTTCTCCGGATTTAAAATGAGATAATATTAAAGAAGGATTTTAAAAATGGAAATTTCTCTGAAGAACTGAAAAATCATTATTCCGATCCTAAAATTATCATTCACACATCACATGTTATTGCGCAGAAAGCATGAAAGATAACTTTATTTAGGTCACTAATTTTTTTTCCTTCTTATCTTTCTCTAGTATTATTGGACCTTAAGAATTTATCATTTTGAGTTATGTTTGATGTTTTTTGTTCCACATATATGCTTCAATTCATGCGACAGATAGTCAAATTAGTAAAAGAATATAGAGGAATAGGAGTAAAATATAAAATATATCCTATTCAAGGAAATTATTTTAGGGAATCTCTTCAAAATTAATTAATTAATAGCTTGAAAAAAATCTAGTGGCCATTATGTGGAAATTATTCTTTCGAATCTCTTCACATATTGCTCCCTTAATAAAATTCTTAAAAGGTGTGTGTTCCTTTACCAAACTATAGCTAGGTTAGGACTTGGCCTACGTAGAGCTGAACTTTCTACAGAAAACTAAATTAAACTAAATTATCGACATTAATCAAAATTTGGTGTTCTCTCAATTCTTAATTAATTTTTCAATTGTTATTTGTAAAAAAAAAAGAAAAAAAAAAGATTTTTGTCGAAAGTGTCATTATATTTCATTGTCAGTTACTCAGTTATGCGCCATTGTTTATGATCTCACGTGAATAGGGATTTTAAAACCATAACCAAACATCATAGATTAGCTAGTGCATTTGATAATTAACAAGACATAATAAACTTTTTTTTTTTTTAAATTTCTTACATGCATTAAAATATTGTTGTGGTGAAATAAAATTAGAAAATCCGTGAAAGCTTGTCTGAAAATTTTATTAGTCAGGACTTGATATGTTTTTATATTACAGATTGCTCTATAAGTTTTCATATGCAGAAAGTCTCTGTACTGGAATTTAGGTCTTTTTGACCTAAAATTTTTAGACAAAGACTTTTCATTAATTTCCTAATAAAATTTGCATCATGCCACCTTTTTTTAATAGTTAAGTTTTAGCAAAACTAGCTATGGTTAGTAAATTTAGCTGCATGCCAACTTTGCAAATATTGTTCTTGCCTCTCTCTCAATAAGTATGCTTCTTGTGATTTAAATTTGTATTTTTTTCTTTTAAGGGAGATTGTTTACCATCTTAATCGACAATTTGTTGATTATATATATATATATATATAATCAATTTGGATTTTCTATAATCACACAAGGGATAGTGTGTGTGTGTGTAATTAATTAGGACAAAAAAAGAAAATGAAGCGATGATACATATAACGGGAGAAATTTACTTCCACAAACTGTCTGAATGCTAAAATCGAAATTATACAGATATCTACACACACTCAAAGGAAAATATTTAGTTTGAAGATAGTGTGTTGAAATATATATATATATATATATATATATATATATATATATATATAAACATCAAACACACTTTTACTCTTTTGTATCATTTTCTCTTCAAATGCATAATTTATAAATTAAAAAAAAATCAATTTGAATCTACAGTGACTAGATGGAGTGGAAGAGGCTCAATTCTCTTTGCATAAGGTGGAGAATATAACCCCATAAATGAAAGAAGTATGTTTGGAGAGAGATGCCCAATAATACATAAGAGACTTAGTTGTTCCTTAGATAAAATCGAGGATTTGAACCCTATATATAAATATACATGTTTGGAGATATACACTTGATAATGTATCGAGACTGCAAAAGACTCAATTCTCTTTAAATAAGGGGGAATATATATATATTTTTCTTGACCTGAATAAGGCGGATGGTTTGAACCCTATGAATGAAAAGATATGCTTGGAGAGACATACATAATAAATGAAAGCATAGTAATAGAGACGAATCTAATTAACCTGATAATATTAACTACTACCAGATGACAGTATAAAACATAAATAAGGGGAAAATGAAAAGGGTAAAAGAGGGAAGAAACAAAAGATGAATATATAGTGACATGATATGGGAGTTCAAAGCCCAAGAAAAACTCTTGGAGTGAGGGTAGAGTCACAAGAAAGAAGGCAAATTCCTCAAAATTAGCAATAAATCAAGCCCCCTTCCTTCTTAATTAAAACGTTGGAGAGGGATAGTGCTTAATGAGTTGTGCCTGTCTGTCAAACAATGTGTGTATGTGTGAGTGTTTTGTCACAAAATTATTAAAAAGACAAAAGAGTGAGTGATTGGTTTTAGTGGATTGGTTGAATTAATGTCTCCCCCATAAATATGTTTGATTCCCCCCAGAAACAAGGGATCTTCTTCCTCTGTGTCTTGTTCCATATATCACCTTCTTCTTCTTCTTCCTTTGTATGTTTTGTTTTGTTCATGATTCTTCCATATGCACTGCACACACACACACACACCCCACCAACTACAAGGTTGATCTGTAATGATGTGAATAATTGCATCTTTCACTAATACAAGTTGTATAATTCTGGGTCTAAATCATTCACAATTCACAAAAATGGTACATTATTGTGCATAGATACTACTACAACAGCAACAACAAAAAGTCTGATCTATTAAGTGGGGTAACTCTATAGATCATAAAGCGTTTTGAGCTCTACCAACAATGAATTTTTTTGAGATAAAATTATTAATACTAAAATTTGGAGAAGTGAATCTCTATGTAACCTAATATGTATTTGGTTTAATTTCTTGATCAATCTCCATTTTCTTTTTCCATCCATTCGCCCTCCACTTAGTTAAGCCATAGGATGAATTTTTTGTATTCGGGTTTGCTTTTACAAATTGATTTTTTTACCTAATTTTTCTGTACTAATTTTGAACTATTTAAATAACCTAAATTTTAATATGTATGTGTATGTTTATAATATTATTTAACAATATTTCTATAAACATTGAACCGAACCTTCCAAATTTAATTAATCTCATGATATAGATGAGAATTATATAGAGGGATTGGAAGACAAGGGAAGCAAAGAGAGTGTATCCTATAAAAACTCTAAATTTATGACGTTTTATGGTTTTGTAGTTTGTTATGAATATTTTTAATCTTATATTTAAAATTTTTGTTCAAAATTAAAATTTTCTTATATTACGATTTCATTTGTTCCACACATTTCGAAATTTTAAAAATTATGGGAAAATTGCATAACATATAATAGATTCTGAGCTTGTACTTCTCATGAAACAAATGACATGAGACATAACGTTTATATATTTTATAAATGATTCAGTTTCTTATAATAAATTTTATATTACATTGAGATTTACGTGATAGTATAATTTTTTTTTTTTGGAATTTAATAAGTATGTATAAAAGGGAGAATATTATTTAGATTCCAAACAAGAGAAATAATATATTGACAAGTCTTATAATTTGTTAATGATAGCTCTTTTCTTGTTAATAAGACTTTTTTGATATTATTTGTCATGGTTGGGACCTTAATGATAGTTTCCAATGATTAATATGATGCACAACAGTACAGTCCAAATTGGTATCATAGATCCTTTAAAATGTTGACACGAAAGATCACTTCTGACTTGTGCATTATATATATCATCATCATATATCCTTTATTGTGTATTTTTATTTTGAGCAAATATCTTACACATGCATAACATCGATCTGAAGATCTTATACTATATTGTATATATATCCAAGGATATGTGTTTGTGTGTGGATAAGAAACCCTAATTTTCCGTTTTCTGATTAACTAAATAAATAAACGTTATTATTAATAAGAAAAGCTACATTGGTAGCTAGCTAGGTCAACATATATACCAATTTTGTGTCACTTGCCGTGACCTTTCCTAACATCAAAAAGAGAACTGAAGGAAGAAAGTTGTGAGTGAAATAGTGTCTACGTAGACGCATTCAAACAAAAACTATTAGCTAAAAGATCATTCATCTTTTTTTCTGAGGGTCCCTCCACAGAATTCCAATCTGACAAAAACGTAACGATCAAACTGATCAGGTTGGTTCCCTTCTTGGATTTCCCATATCACTTCAATCAATCAGGTTTGCATAACTGTTTGATGCAGCCGTCTCCTACTTATCTGACATCTAAATACTATATATCCTGTTAAATTTGACCTATATTGTTAGGTTTAATATGAGGATAGGTCTTGAAACAACGGTAATGTTGTTATGTGTTCTAGAGGTCACATGTTGAAATCCTAAAAATAATAAGGATAAGGTTGTATTTAACCTCCCCAAACCCCACCTGATATAAGCTTTATGCACTTTGTCTGTCCTTTATTTTTAGCTTTAATATAATCTTGAATGAATGACTCTTATAACTAGCTAGGTCATATTGGAGCATTGCCTAACTCATCTAGGGGTAGTCTTTTCAAAGACATTTTCTACATTCATATGGACTCAAATTCGAGAACTTGTATTTAAACAGTTAAAAGCTATTCCACTATATGACCCTTCCATTAAGACTAACCTCTGTTAATTACGAGCTTTTTATCTATATACAATCGAGTCTCTTTTACTCAACATGATTACTATTAGGTTACTATTCGATGTAAAAAATCATGGACTTATATTGTCCCAACTTGGAAGAACATTCTCAGCATTCTAGCGTGTTCTTGAAACATGTCTAGGTGAATGTCATTCTAATAAGGGTTGAGGCTTACTGTAGAAGACGACCTAATAATTGTCTTCATGCATTGTTCATTACTGTTTGTACATTCAGATTAGGATATGCATAAAATGAAAAATTAAGCTAAGCATATTACATTGATCTTTAATCATCTTCATCGCCTACTATATAATACGATCAATTCTGAATTTTTTAAATGTTTTTTCTGAGTTAGAGAGATGTATTAATTTCTAGGAATTGATGATTTTCAACCAAAATGTAAAATACAAATCTAAATACTTCCCACATCGTGAAGAAACCCAGTGAACTCAATTTAATTACAAACTAGAGCTACAAATTATAAAGGAAACTTTCAAAAGGATTTATTATTGTAAGAAGCTTTTGATGACAATATTAAAAAACTTCAATTTGATATTTTTTTTTTATATATAAAGAAAGTATTTCTTAATTACGACCTCTGCAAATTTGTACGATCTCGGTCAAAAGGGATCATATCTCCGCATATGCAGAACATCGTTACCACATGGAAATTTGGAAGTTGGAACTAATAACTCAAATGTCCAAGAATTTTGACACTAGTGTATGTGTGACAGAGTGAGAACAATATCATTAACATCCAATCAAAAATTTTACTAGCATTTCTCTAGCTCATCAGCCATCTGTTTAGCAAAATCAACAACCCCAAAAACCCAGAAACACAAAATGAGAATATTTTATATGCTGATTTACGCTTGGTGAGCATCCACATAAAAATATATATATTAAACAACATTCGAATTTAATTTCTTATTTAAAATCCATTTTTACTCTTAAAAAACTTGTATTTGATTTTTTTTTCAAAAAATAAATTTATTATTAAAAAAATTTAACAATCACTACATTGAATAGTATAACAATAGTAAAGTGTAGTTTTCACTCATTTGCCTTTTATATGATATCAAATTATGAAATTCTAACAAACCATGCACCTTTTAATACAGTGTGTGTTTGCATTAGCTAGGTTATTAGCTTTTAGAGAATAACTTTTATGATTTACAAAATGAGCATGTTAGAGGAGTTTAATCTCACTTACAGAAATTGGTTTTTGAAACCATGATTTTGCAGTAAAATAGCTAATTTTCAAATTTTTTAACTTCTCGCATCCATGACAGTCACCAGTCAAAATGTGAAATGGAATAATTATAGTCTCTCCCTCTCTATAGCTAGCTATATATGTTCTGGCCAAGTGGGTAATTTTCTTTCTTTATTTTTTTCCAGCGCTCTTGACCTCTATATATTATGCCCTTGATGCTCTAATTACTTAGCTTTGAAGTCTCATACACACAATTCTTATTATTAGCCGCACAAACTGAGATATTCAGATAGATATGTTCAGAAACGCATTATATATATATATATATAAACAAACTAAAGGTAGCAAGTAAAATTTGGTTAAGCTTTCTCACCCAAAACGGCCACACCTTTTGTTTTTTATTTCCCTTTTTCCTTCAGTTTGTAAAATTCTGCTGGGAAAGAAATTCAAGCCGACTTAAACTTGTTCAAATAATTAGAAAAAGCCAGACAGATGATTTCGATTCCGCACTACTTATACATAAACTTGATATATATATTTATATATAAACAAACAAATTTATTTTCCTCCATATTATAGCTTCATCAGCAGTATCAGAAATCAGAAGAGAGGACCCAAAAAGGGGCTGAAATTTTCTTAATTACGATCATCAAGAATTTATAATAGAAAAGTGGAAGGAAGCCGTACAAGAGAAATAAAGAAATATCTGCACATTTTGGGGAATTCAAAGTCCAAAATCATCAAGTGGGGAGGTGAATATATAAATAAAAAACGAAAATAATAATATAGAGTGTTGCAGCTAGTTCAAGGAGGAGGAGGAGAGGGATTAGTTTAGTTTAGCAATGAAAAGCTCATAAGCCAAGAAGATGAGCAGAGAATAGTTTAAAAGAAGTTTGATTATTAATTGTGAAGCCCTTATATTAGAAATGGGAGACACGGGAACAGCGCCCACGTTCCCCTCCTCTCTCCTCTTCCTCCCTTTCTTTATTCCCTTTCGATTCCCTCTTTCATAATATCGGGAAAATCTATTTGCGGGCACCTATACTTCTATAAAACTTTTAATTTAGTACATGCTTGTTTTTTTTCCAGTACATGACCAAATTAAAAATTGAAGAAAAGTATAGGTACCTACAAATAGAGTTTTCCCCAATATTACAGACAAATTGTTGTCTACCAATTCCAGGAATAAATATATCCTTGGCCTCTCTGAAAACCTCCATATATACTCTCCTCTCCTTCCCCCTTTGCCTCCGAATCTCTTCCTCTCTCTCTCAGTGATCGATTTCCACTACATGATCATGGTTAATTTCTTCACCCTCTTTAATTTCTTATGCAAAATGCTCCTAATTATGCGATGATTCTGATGCATGTATGGTGTGTGCGTGTTTATAATTATGCATATGTATGTGTAGGGGTATGAGAAGCCAGCTTGGTTGGAAGCTCTGTACAGAGAGAAGTTCTTTGTGGGATGTTCATACCATGAGAACTCAAAGAAGAATGAGAAGAACATTTGCTGTTTGGATTGTTGCACCAGCATCTGCCCTCACTGTTTGCCTTCGCATCGCTTCCACCGCCTTCTTCAGGTCCGCCGTTATGTTTACCACGACGTCGTTAGATTGGAAGATCTTCAGAAACTCATCGACTGCTCCAATGTTCAGGTTCATTACTTTACTCTTCTTCATCATCAACCTATAATTCAACTTCTCTCCTTCACCAATCCTCTCTGAAAATTTTCCTATCTAGTAATCTCAAACATGTTTTTGTGTGTGGTATAGGCTTACACCATCAATAGTGCTAAGGTGGTGTTTATCAAGAAGAGACCTCAAAACAGGCAATTCAAGGGCTCAGGAAACTACTGTACCTCCTGTGATCGAAGCCTCCAAGAACCTTTCATCCATTGTTCCCTCAGTTGTAAGGTGCAATTATTATTCATAATTCTCTCATACAATAATGAATTTATATATATATATATATATATATAATTCCAGTTTGGTTGTTAATTGATGAGAGTCTCAATTTGGATGTCTATTAGTACTTCAATATTCTTATTATACCAAGGCATAATATTTCAAATTACACTTCAACACCACATAATTTGTCTATTAATGACTTATCTGTATATAGATTAGACAGAAATTTCATAATCAAAACCTTCTAAAGTACTACTTTCTCAGAAAACCAAGGTTTGTCGTCAATAATCCCCACTAATGATCATGTGTTTGAGCACAATTTTGAATTTTGGGTGTGTGTGTGTATATACATAAATATATGTCTATATGTGACTACTTCAAAATCTGTTCATAAAATTGCACTGAGACAATATAATATACATACTTGTATAGTGTTGGTATGATATCTTTTCATATTCTTGTCTGTTTAAAAAGAAAAATTCAAACCCTAGCTAGCGGAATTAAGCTAGTTTCAGAGATGAAAGTGATAACGTATATATTATTGATATTGATCGTATATGAATATATATATAAACAGGTGGATTTTGTGCTGAAACACTATAAGGATCTGTCACCATACTTGAGGACGTGCAACTCATTACAGCTAAGTCCAGATTTTCTGATGCCACAAGATATGACGATGATGATGGCGGCCGCGATGGAATCAGACGAAGACATGGTCACCAACTCGACCATAGTTGACGGCGACGAGCCGATGAGCTCGTGCAATTCGGCAGGGTCATCTGGTTCCGACAACAACACGGTGAGCGCTGCCGCCATGGCCGCCGCGAGCTGCAGTGAGATCGTGAGGAAGAAGAGAAGTGCGTGGAAAGTGTGTGCGAGGTTGATGGCGGCAAATAATAAGGTCTCCGACGAAGACATGGCCACTAGCTTCAGTAGAAGAAAAGGAATCCCCCATAGATCTCCTCTTTGTTAGATAATTATGATCATCGTGAAACTTTAAAAAAAAAAAAACAGCA
The DNA here is from genome assembly GCA_034222035.1 of Acacia crassicarpa. Lineage (NCBI taxonomy): Eukaryota > Viridiplantae > Streptophyta > Magnoliopsida > Fabales > Fabaceae > Acacia > Acacia crassicarpa. The sequence continues at coordinate 29,361,629 of JAWXYG010000008.1, read as the reverse complement.
AAAACCAAAAAAAAAAAAAAAACCAGAAGAGAAAACCCTACTACTACTACTACCACCTACAAATTTTCTTTTGTTTTTTTAATGGTCCGTCAAAATTATGATATTTTGACCGAATTATTCAAAGTTCTTTTCTCTCTCTCTCTTCTATGCTTCTCTCTCGAAATTGAAGATTTTGGGGTTTAATTAACTAATCACTTGGTCGGGGGTTTTGTCTTAAAGGCATCACGTGATTCCCAATTCCGAGTTATGGTCTGTACAATTTTCTAATGCTCTCTCCTTTTTCTTTTTCATTTAATTTTTTTTTGGTTGGAAAAAAAAAGTTGAGACTGTACGAGAGGCTATGATTATTATAATAATAGGTGTTAAATGCTTTACATGAATTGCGGTCTTGAATGGTATCAAAAAAAGGCTTACATGCAAGCCCTCTGCTACTACACAACAACACAACCTAGGACTTAAGTTAAAAGTATGTAGCTGCACCTACACCTTTCTGAAAATACTAAACACACACGCACACATACACATAGTAGCCTATATAATTGAGGAATTAATAACGTTTTAGTGTGTTAAAGAAGTCATTTTGGGTGGTCCAATGCTTAATTGTTTATTGTTTAAGTTAAAACACGGGGGTGTTAATCTGAAAAAAAGGAGAAGGCGTGTGAGAATTTTGCTATATATAGACAAAGAACAAGTCAAGGCATAAAAGGAGGTGTGTTTTTCTCTTCAACAATGATGTCTGTGTTTTAATTTCTTCCAGCTGGTTTGTGAATCAAACAGACCCTCATATATAACCCCCAATCTCTCTCCCTAATCTCCTAATTTTCAATTATCATAATTATATATCATTGGCAGCTTAAGACTAACTCTGATTTAAGAGTACTCAAATATTGTTTATGTAATATTTTAATGAAAGCCGAGTGTTTCTCCAAGTGATCCACGGGTTTAAATGCAAATATCCAGAAATCACAGTTCATATACTAGGAGGAACAAATCATTATGTAAAGCAGCAGATCCAACAGAGAACATATCACTACTACTACAAAAAAAAAAAAAAAAAGACAGTTGTAGTACTTCGTTTTACAATAACTGTGGCACTTAGGAAGCGCCAAAAATCCTATTGCCACTAAAAGAAAATGTGGTGCTTCCCTAAGTGCCACAACGTGTGTGTGTGTTTTTTTTTAAAAAAATATTTCTTGTGGCACTTCCCTAAGAAAATGCCACAGGAAATGCATCTATATTTTTTCTTGTGGCACTTTTTCAAGGAAGTGCCATAGGAAGTGTTATTTAAATAATAATAATAATAATATTTATATTTATATTTTTCCTTCAGAACTCTATAATTACAGTCGACAATACATTTTAAATACAGATTTCCATATCCACAGCAAAATGAAGAAAAACAAACCACAATCAAATAACTCCAAAATGATACAAACAAATAACTAATTAACAAAATCATTACTAAATATACTTACAACAATTGTGAATGGAATACAGCTAGTTCTAATTAAATAAACAACACAACAATAGGCAATAAACAATACTCTCTCTGATCCTAAATATAGGATAAAGATTCTAGTGCAATTTGTACTACAAACTTTATCCTCTATTTAGGACTAGAGGGAGTAGTATCTAGCTTGAGCATTGGCTGAGAACATATTCACACCATTTTTCAATGACTTCATTCACTTGATGGTCAATCAAACTGTAACAACGTCGATCTTCACAATACTACGTACATATATACAATGACATACTTTGAATTGAAATCACAACAAATTAATTATTAGACACTACTCAATTAAATTTAAAACACAATATGAATTGGAACTAAAATGCTTTTGGAGGAACAACAGGCTGACCATGAGTAATTACAAATGAATTTCATGATTGTAATACCTGCAATCTTTTTGTTATTCAATTGGAAATGGTACTGCAACAATATAATAAAATAGTTAACTCAATTTTTGAATAAAATTTGTTTAATAACAAAATTTGAGTAAATTCATCATATATAATTACTTGTATCTTCTTTCACACATAGCTATTGAAAGGGTCAGCCATTAGAACAGTTTAATTAGACAAAGCTGGCTCGATAAACAATCAATGCACTAATAAAACAGATAGAAACTGATTATTCAATCACACACGCAAATATTTACACACACACTCATACACTTACCTATTGAACAACCGCAACATACATGACAGTTTTCTGGAAGATCTCCAATTAGAGGATCCACGTAGTAAATGTGAGGGCTTGAAGGTTCCGCTAGATTAATAACAATCAATATCCAATGTGTCCTAAAAGATTTTGAATTTTTTTTTTCCCAACAATCATGTTATGATAAAAGTGAAACCATAAACAAATATACATTAAAATACTACCACTAATAACTTACCCCGCATTGTATGGCACTAGAAATAGCATATTAGGGGTTGCTTTCTTTCTAAAGTGATCTCTGGGATAATTAGATTGCTCATTCAAATCTACTCTTCCCCATGCTGCCCAACTACCCAACGAGATAAGGGTTGACAAATGAGAATTGCACCCTATCAGTTGTGTCACTAATACATCATTATACAACTGCCTTTATTAAAGGCAAACAATGTGATTAAAACCAAAAATTGATTGATAGAAAATAATAACAGTGATAAACGATGATGATAAAATACCTAATCCAAATGTTGATAATCGAAGCACTAACCCATCGACGATTAAGAATTTCATCCAGCACATCACCATTAATATGATCAGCTATACCACTTGCGTTATAGATGTGCCTATCATTTAAAATGTAATTCCATACCTCCTTTGTGGATCAAATTAGGTGCAATCGACTAATCGATCACGATATGAGGTAATTTGTCTTTTCCTTTGTTTGCTAGCTGAGGCTTTAGACTTTGGTTGAGTTGTTGAATACTTTGAATTCTTGTCATACACTTGAATTTGTTTTCCTTTAGAATGTGCAGCCTACAACAATCATGAAATTAAATTTTGTAGTTTTAGATGGAAGTGCAAAGGAAAAGTAGAAGGAATTGTAAATTAACTACCTTTTTACATGGCTTTATCAGACCGATTGGCCATACAAATAACCACCTACAACATCTTTCATCGTTGTTTCTTCACACCGAGAAGGGATTGGTAAGAGCACATCTTCATTCTTGCAAATGTCAACCCTTACTCGGAGTATATTCTTAGACCATGGTGAATTGTGCGGCGTATCATTATCAGTATTGTTGGCAATGCCCACAACAACTGTGTGCTTCAAAGATTGATCGGCATATAACTTGCATGTGGATTCACCCTATGGAAAATAGAGTTAATATATTAAGGTACACTAATTTATGAAGTAACAAGAAGTTAACTAGAGAAGAAATTAATTACCAAAGGAAGAGGGACTTTAGGCATGGAAGTACAACTATGCCCCACATTGAAATATATGAATACATCTAAAATAAACAAGTAAAAAAGTAACGGCACTCTTCAGTGCAGAGTGACTATACTAATTACTTTTATCTTTTGTTATTTATTTTTAAAATAAAATAGGCAAAATAACATCTTAAAAATTGAAGCTTGTTAGGTCTTAAACCCTCTCTTTTAACTGATAAATAAATAATGAATTAATCTCACAACATCATAATAATTTTTCACAGCTCATAATGAAAGAAATCATATTTTCCAACTGTTCGCGTCGTAAGTGCACAAGTTTCGCAAGTAATAAAGTGATAAATAAAGTATCGTTCCCATGAGGATTTGTATAACAAATTGGTCAAACAAGAGGTTTAGTGAATTTCATCAAGTTGAGCTAGAACAAAGTTTTGAGTTGGAATGAGAATGTTTAAAGATTATTTCTAAAACTTAAAATTGATAAAGACAAATGACTTTTGACTTCAAGGATAATTGAGCCTAGGATTCTTCTTCCCTTTTTGCATTTCATAAAACTTGGTTAATTACCTCTTTAGTAGCATTTCAATACATAAATGTGTTAGTCTAAGATTCACAAATACTTGACACGCTCTCTCAAGTCAATATCAAATTTCTCTTCTCATTAAAATGCACAATCTCTTGCTACAATTAATGAAAATCAATCTTTAAGCAACAACCCTAATGTGACAATGCAAGGTTAGTAAACATATCTCTATTTTACCAACAAACCATCTATTTATAAAGTAAACTTCAAGACAAGCATGATTTCAATCAAGTTTTACACCTAGATTAGTTCTCTCAAGTCAAACCCAAGTGAATAAATTATCTAAATGGAGGCTAATCACTTAGAAGCATTAAGCCAAGGTTGAAATCAACACATATATATATTTATCTACCAAAAGAGAGGAATGTTCAAGTATTAATCCATACAAAGGGTAAGAAGAACCCTAGAATGAAAGATTTAGCTACTCATGTTCAAATACAAAAAGAGACTAAGAAAAGAAACTGAATACATAAAGAAACTAAGAAGAAAAGAGGAGAAAAGAGGAAGAACCAAGGTGAAATCCCTGAAATCTCTCTTAGGTTGAGCACCCAAGCCTCCAAGATTGTCCAAATCTCTCTCAAGCTCTTCCCTTGTGTGCCCACTTGTTTCCTTAGGTCAAGAGTGCGTTTTTCGGCTCTTCCCTTTAGGTTAAATAGGTTTTTTTTTTTGCTTTTGAAAAGTGAAACGCGCAGCTGTACTTTCTGTACTTTTTCATGACTGGCTGCGGCCAGTTGTCGACTTGCCGCAGCCAGTGACATAGAGAACTACTTGCTGCGACCAGTTGTTCAGGTTCTTCTAACTTTGCACTGCTTTACCTCCTTTATTTCTTTCCTTGTTTCTTAGTTCTTATAGAGCTTCAAAACTTGTCTCCATCTTCCTACAAAAGAGGAAGGAATTATCAATTCCCAATTGAATCACAAACTCTATAGAATATAACAAGAATTTCTTTGATTTTTGCTTGATGCTTTGATATGCACATTTTCTTCTATACACTTCATTTCCTATGCACATTTTGAACTAAAAATAGGTTTTTAAAAAAAAGATAGAGAAAATGTGTTGGAATGTAGTCAATTTCTAAGAATTAACACCAACATATATCATAGGTAAATTAGAAAGCATTACAAGCCAATAAATAAAATACAAGTGTTAAAAATAAATAATTATTTTATTTATGCAACTCATCAATAACAGTTACTACAAGAACTAAAAATTATAACTACTACGTATCTTCACATACAACCTATATATAATAACATTTAATTTTATGTTATTTATTTTTCTAGCATATAAAAATGAGGATTTTTTTTAAAGATTTTATAAAAATTAAATTATAAAAGACATTGAGCAAATCAAACTATTAACTAATAATATTCCATTTGTAAACTAAAAAAAAAAAAAAAAAAACTTACAATGTATAGGAAGCTTAATTAGAGTGAGCTGAAACTTCAAGTACAACAACTGGAAAAAAAAAACTTAACAAAGGGAAAAATAAAAAGGAAAGGTTGCATGCAGCCTTAAAATTTTTTGAAAAAAGAGGGAAAACTAACGATTCTTTGAAATGGGGATGAGTGGAGGAAATGAAACCAAAGGAAATAATGGAAGTGGAGATGAAGTGGGTGTGTTGGAGTCTATAAATGGAGAAGGAAAGGAAAGTGGGGACAAGGGTAAGGAAAGAAAGAGGCCAATAGGAGTGGGGACCAAGGATAAGTAAAGAAAGTGGTCAATGAGAGTGGAGACGAGAGGATAAGGAAACAGAAGGAGGAAATCGACGAAAGAGCTGCTGGAAAATGGGGGACACGTTGCTTCTAAAATTGGAGCTGATGAAAGAGTTTCAGGAAAAACATTAAAAAATATTTTGTGTGACGCTTATTGAGCCAAGCGTCACACAAAGTGAGTAGCAACTGTGGCATTTCCTTGAGCAAGCGTCACAACTGCTACTTCAATTACAGAAGGAACCCCCCCCCCCCCTTTTTTTTATATGTGGCAATTGGTTAAGCAAGCACCAAATAAAGCCCATAAGCAGCTGTGACGCTTACCTGAGAAAGCGCCACATAATCCCAATTTTTTTAAAAGGAAAATAACAATCCAAAATGACCGGTGTATGTATCTCTATTTTCGTAGTAGTGCATTTATCCCTCTTGATTCCTTTCCTTTCATATATTTTTGGGAGTCTCACTTTCACCCATTAAATGGACTAGAACTCATTGACCATTTGTAGTGGAGAAAATTCCTACAAGAACTATATATAATTCAGGCTAGTAATTAAACAAAGCATTTCTATGTAGGAATTTTACACCGGTTGTTATGGAGACGGTATAGAAAGTATGACCAGTGCTATCTTCATAAATAAAATGCGAGACTATTGACTTCCTATACTGGTTTCATTAGCAAACAAGTGCAGAAAATACTTTCAATTCTGGTTGTACAAGCAACGAGTATAGAAGTGAGGGTCCTTTTTGTTTTTCTTAACTTTCTCAGCCGGTTAAATTCAACAGGTGTAGAAACCCTTTTTCAACGCTAGAACTATAATACTAACTCTGGTCCTAGATATAATATTTAATAAACTTTTTTTTTGAAGAGATTAAAGAAGTGATATAAATTATTTAATTCCATCATATGTCGTATATGATTACATTATATATCAATTTAAAAGTTAGACAAATTAGTTTGGAGGAAAAAAAAACGATAAATATAAATATTTTAAAGTAATTTAATAAGCTTCCTTAATATTTCTAAAAAAGTCAAATGAGTCTTATATTAGGACCGAACGTAGTAGTAAGTAAAGACTTTTTACACCTGTTATATCCATACCAATTACAAAGCCGACGTAGAAATCAATTTTAGTGTTATATATATATATAGGTTTTGCGCTAGTGTCCAATGTAGACAGAGGTCAGCTAATTAATTCTGTTTCATTTTCCATGCAAACATGCTGGTCGTCTAGCTTTTTTGTTTTTCTTTTGGCTTCCACAATCTGTTTTTGAAGCAAGTGGCCTTGAGCAAGATTGATTGGATGGGAAGGATATTTGTATTACTTCCTTTGGTTCTTAATATAAGACATATTTTAGACATTGATTTAATCATAAATAGAAGAAATTATTTTCATATTTGCTAATATTTTCATAATATATCTTTATTGTTACTCCCTCAATATTAGTCAATGAGGAGAGGGAGGGAAATAATTAAGGAAGATGATTCGGGTGTTTTAGAGAATACATATCATGTTAACTAATTTCCTTAATCTAATCAAATTAGATGCATATGTGTTATATTAACTGTTAGAGGGAGTACGATATCTATTTATATTGGCGTCTACAAGTACTTGTTGCAGTTTGGGGTAACGATCTCGAGCCCTTCCTATCCAACAAGTAATGACCTCCGAAATATGGATCAAATACCAAGCATATAGTTAAATAATTAAAATATAAAAAATGACAATAATTAAATTTAAATACATTTTAAATCTAAATAATTATTATCACTAGAATTTGAATTCCAGAACTTCTACTATAAATTATAGGATTAGAGTAAAAGCTATAAAAAAAACTCAATAATATCATTTTATAAATGTTTTACGATCAAATAATATATATTATCGAGTTTTCTCCTCTTTTATATTTATCTCCTCCCTCTATTCATATAGTTTCTCTCCTTTATTTCTTGCTATCCTCCCTCCTTTCTTCACTCTTTCTCTCATCTCCTTCTGCCTCTTCTCTCTTCTTCTCTCATTTCTCTTTCCCATTTCCCCGTCGTGCGTCAAAAATATGTGTTATTAAGAAAATTTAAGATAAGTTAAAATATATATTTTGGTACATAAAATAGAAATAAATTTTTTTTATACAAAAATGGAAATATATATATTTTTTTATACACATAGTAAGGGAGGGGGTAGGGTTCGCACCCTGGATATGGGAAAAGAGAGCCAAGCTCCCATGCTACTGCACTACTAAGGCGCTGGCAAAAAATGGAAATAAATTACTTACAAAAAGTTTGAGCTTATTTGTCCTTCGCCCAGGAATGATGTTAAGAAAAATTTGGGCTTCAGTTTATCCATAAAATTTCAATGGATCCATAATGAACTTCTCTCAAGAACCATATATATATATATATATATATATATATATATATATACACACACACACATATATATATGCATATATATATATGCTGATTAAAAAAAAAGATATTACCATAGCTGGCCGATCTGTTCTGATTAAATCCGTTTTATCTTCTCTTCCCAGCTATTGTATGCAATCAACCCTCCTTTCTATCTGCACTATCAATGAACTAGACAAAATCTCGAGGAAGTTTCCTTGGTCTCAGGATGACAGTGTGAAGAAAATGCATTTCATTGCCTGGGATAAAATTACTACAGCTAAGAAGCAGGGGGGACTGGGGTTTAAAAATCTTAGGCACCAGAATAAGGCCTTCATCATGAAGATTTGTTGGGGGTCTCTTGACTAAGCGGCAAACATTGTGGGCCAAATGCCTTTGGTCTAAGTACAATTGTGGTGAATCCTCCGTGCCTAATGTCTCGAGAAAGAGGAACTCCTCCTCCGTCTGGAAAGCGATTGTTGAAGTTTGGGACAAGTTTATTGCTGGGGTGGGGAAAAAGGTGCATAATGGGACTGGAATTAAGTTCTGGATCGATTTCTGGCTTCCCCTTGAATGACCCCTTATTTCATATGTCCAAAACCCGTCCGCTATTAACAAGGAGGAGATGGTTAAAGACCACGTCCTGATGAATGGCAGGTGGAACTCTATTAGCTGGGAGGGCATTCTGCCTCGCTTTATCATTGATTATATCTCCAGAATGATTCCTCCTTCTAATGATCGTCCTGATTGTTTCACATGGCGAGCTGCGAAAGACGGATCCTTCTCGGTTAAATCGGCATATCGTTATTTATCTGACCAGGGTGCTGTTCGTGCTGATAGCTTTTGGACCCTTATGTGGAAATGGCAGATCCCTGAAAAAGTAAAGTTTTTCATTTGGCAAGTTGGGCATGAGAGACTTATGACAAATTCCCTCAAAGCCAGAAGGGGGCTCACAAATCATGACCAATGCCCCTTCCTTTGCAATAGTGAGGAAGATGTCACTCATATTACCAAGGACTGCGCGAGAGCAAAAGACTTGTGGAAGCAAATTTTGAAACCTAACTATTTTTCTCAATTTTTTGCAGGTAATGTGCAGGCCTGGCTCAACTGGAACATCAATCACAATCCTGGAAAAGGACGATTTCGAAGTTTCACTTGGACTAAAGTCTTTAGCCTGGGGTGTTGGCTCCTATGGTCATCCAAATGTAAATTTCTCTTTCAAGGCGACACTGCGGATACCAGGGAGTTGCTCCATACTCTAAACTACCTTCTTATGGAAAATTCTACTAATCAAACTTTAACACATCAAATCTTCCAACTTCACAGGAACGAGGAAATGGCTTGGACACCACCCCTTGCAAATGCGGTTCGGATCGATGTTGATGGGTCGGTGCGTCATCAGCACCAAGCAGCTTGTGGAGGAGTGATAAGGAACTCTCAAGGGCAATGGTTGATGGGATTCCATAAGTCCCTTGGTCTGCGTTTTGTCATTTAAGCCGAGATAAGTGCTATCATGCTTGGTCTAAAAGTCGGGCTTCAGATGGGCTTTCAGCGAATTATAATCTATTCTGACTCCCTCGACGCTGTCAATATTCTTATGAGAGACTCAGGCGCTGATCATCCGCTTAGGGACATTATTGGGGCAACTAGAGATTCGCTCTTCAGGGACTAGAATGTGGAGCTTCATTATACTTCAAGAGGCAACATCTCGTGTGCAAACTATATGGCTAAGCTGGGCCACGATGCTATTGCTGATGCTGATGTCACGCTGGTCCATTCTGTTCCGCCGGCGTGTTTAGATATGGTTTTACGGGATCAGTTGGTCAGCCAATGCCAATTTTCTTCTTCCTAGTTTGATGTATCTTGGGTTGGATCTTCATGATCTGGCCCCTTCCTCAAATTTCAAGCTCTAGCTTGCCTTTGTCAAAAAAAAAAAAAGATATTACCTGCCAATGTGAGTTGGTATAGATGGTAAGGGATCCAGGACTAGGCCCTTGGGTCGTGGGTTCGATCCCCTCTGCCGTCGCTGGAACTCCTTTGATAGACGATCTCGTAAGTCCCCAATAAGTGCTCATAGAGCCTGGGGCCGTACCCTGGCCTTGGTGGGGGACTGATGCTGAACCCTCCAAAACTTTTTCTTATAAAAAAAAAAAAAAAGATATTACCTATGGTACTAATTATAAGAGCTAGTTGACTTTTTTGGAAGAGATTAAAGAAGCTAAATAAGTTACTAAATCATTTCATAAGTTAAATATTCTTAGATTATATATTAATTTATTAGTTAAATTAATAAGTTTGAAGAAAAAAATAAAAATAGAAATATTTTAAAGTAATTTAATTAGCTTCCTTAATCTCTCCAAAAAAGTTAACTAGCTCTTATAATTAGGAACGGAGGGAGTAATTCTTTCGATGATAAAAAAACAAGAGGGAATAAAGATATAACCGACAATCATTTTAATTTTGAATTTGGAGCTTGTAAATGAAGAATTAAGATGATCTGAATGTCACGACTCACGAGAGGATCAGCAGCAACCAGTGACACAAGCCACAGCCCCAAGTCATCCAACCATTCTATGAAAGCTCAATTTTAATAATAAGATCTTTGAACAAGTTAAAATTATATTGTTGCCACAAATTTTTTTAGATGCTGAGGTGGCTTATTAAAGGGTATTTTGTAGGATGGATTATTGAAATTTAAATGTATTTATGATTTTTTTTTATACATAAAAATATTTATGATTTTTCATATTCTATTACGCACATTACTAAATGCATTTTCCTAATTAATTCGAGGAAAAATTAATCATTTCCATCCCCATAATTTTATCTCATTTATAGCTTAGTTCCTAAATTTAAGGTACATGGATCACATGATTTATGGATTTGTGATCTGATTTTGTTGGAAGCCGATTTATAAGTTTTGGGCTACATTGCGATTCTCAAAACCTCATTGGGCCCATGGGCTTGTCTTTGAAAACAACCACCCCTATTCAAACTTTAATGCAAATATGTGTGAATTTTCTCTACTTGTTTTTAGCTTTTATTGGCAAAAGACAAAAAAAAAAAATGATGATGCCTCTTTTGCACAAGCAGCCAAGAAAAAACAAAGATTGACGATGACCATGAAAAAGAGTAAGAAACAGACTTGACTTGACAAAGAAAACAAAGCTTTTGGAATGCGATTGTTCTTAATAATCGAATGTTTCTTTGTTCCATGTGTTCACGAACTACTTCGCAGACTTTTCATAATTCTTTTTGGATGTACATGGCATGTGTATTTCGAATTTTTACAACGATTTAAGTATTTCCCATTCTAAATATCAACAATAGTCATAAATTTTTTTAAGACTTAATCTACATCCAACATTTTGAAGTATTTTCTTATGTGCATCAAACACTCTAAAATATTTGGGAAAACTGCAACCAAGTTCCAATTAATGAACTTAATAGCAACTAGGTCCCTTAGAATCATCGGATTGCAGTAAAGTCTCAAAAGATCTAGATGCTATTAATTCTAATCATGGAAGTATACTTTTACCTATCTTTTATGTCATCCTGTCACTGTTATAAAAATCGTGATTCAAATCGTAAAATCGCTCCAAATCGCGATTTAAGGAAACTAAACGATCCAGCTGGGTTTAGAAATCGCAAATTGTTAAGGAATGATAGGATCGACGAGTAAATCGTTGAAATCGCATGTTTCAGGTTCAGCTCTCTCTTCTCATTGTCTGCTTCGGTCTTTCTCCTTTTTCAGTTTTTACTTCCTTTTTCTTTCTTCGGCATGGTTGATTGTGCTAATACTTCTGGGCAGCCCTAAGCTTCGAATTCTGGAACTTCTCTTCTAGAATTTCTCAATCCCAAACCCTATTTCACTTGCCGTTTGCGAGCTCGATTGCCCAAGCTCTGGTTTCTTTATGTGAAATAGCGTCTGAGTTGCTGAGTGTGAAACTGAAATAGATAGAGGCTAATGGACGAAACTGAAATAGCTCGAATGCCGTTTTCGCTAATGGACGATATTGTCCTTTATGCATTTCTTAATGTCAGCGCAATCCCTACATATCAACTCATTAAAAACAATCCAATGAATTATATTCCTCCTCCATCTTAATATAAAACAAAATAATTTTGGTGTTTTAGTTCTAGTTTTTTTTTTTTTAAAAAATATATTGTCAGGTTAACAACTCTATTGTTGTTGTTATTTTTATATTATGTTTATGAGTTTTATAATTGATATTAGTTATTTTACATTCATATATATAATCGAATATAACTTTATATATTAGGTAATAAGATCTTACGATTCGTGTCGATTCCACAATTTACGATCTTCACACTCCCTCCCGATCTTATATAAGATCTCGATTTTAACAACATTGCATCCTGTAGAATAAAATTATTATGGACAACTAAATGAGTAACATTAACAATTTCAGAGTATTGTATTGATGAATGTTTTGAAATTGCATAACATGAGTTATAAACACATAAAGTTTCATTCTTTTCATTGACTCATGACTAAGCACATGAAAACATAGCAGAAACTTTGCAATAGAAATTCATAACCTCTATTATGCGATTTCAACTCATGTCATCAATACTTGTTCAATAGTTGTAAATGTTGCGAAAATTAATCATTTCATCCCCATCATTTTATCTCATTTATAGCTTAGTTCCTAAATTTAATTCGGTATAACTCGGTTCTTATATATAGCTTTGATTTAATAAAAACTTAGTTCCTAAATTTTAACTTGCTATAACTCAATATTTATAATTAAGTCATTTAATACATTAGTCACTAAGTTTAAAAAGATAATTTTAGTCTTTATGATTTTATTTTCTAAAATGCAGCAACATGTTAGATAGTTAAAATATAGGGATCAAGTTGTGGCAAGTGAAATTATAGGGACTAAATTTCAGCCGAAATAAAATTATAAAAACTGAGTTACACTTAAGTTAAACTTTAAAAACTGAATTGCAAACGAATTAAAGGTACATTATATATATATATATATACACACACACAAAAATTTTAGGAGAGAGATTGGACTCCCACAATCCAAGGGTAGGGCGAAATCTTCCTTCTTCCTAGATGATACCGATGTTGGGCAGGGCAAGCCGTTTATTACCCTCAGGCGTTAACTTAAACATCTAGGAGTTTTTTTTTTTGATATGTAAAAGTTTTGGATGGGTTCGGCATCAGTCCCCCACCAAGGCCAGGGCACGGCCCCGGGCTCTATGAGCACTTACTGGGGACTTACGAGATTGCCTACCAAAGGAGTCCCAGTAACAGCAGAGGGGATCGAACCCACAACCCAAGGGCCTAGTCCTGGATCCCTTACCATCTATACCAACTCACATTGGCAAACATCTAGAAGTTAGGATGCCTCCCTCGACGCCTTAACTAAACCCAATAAAAGGTACATAGATCACATGATTTATGGATTTGTGATCTGATTTTGTTGGAAGCCAATTTATAAGTTTTGGACCACATTGCTATTCTCAAAACCTCGTTGGGCCCATGGGCTTGTCTTTGAAAACAACCACCCCTATTCAAACTTTAAGGCAAATATGTGTGAATTTTCTCTACTTGTTTTTAGCTTTTATTGGCAAAAGAAAAAAAAAAGTTGATGATGCCTCTTTTGCATAAGCAGCCAAGAAAAAACAAAGATTGACGATGACCATGAAAAAGATTAAGAAATAGACTTGACTTGACAAAGAAAACAAAGCTTTTGGAATGCTATTGTTCTTAATAATCGAATGTTTCTTTGTTCCATGTGTTCACGAACTACTTCGCAGACTTTTCATAATTCTTTTAGGATGTACATGGCATGTGTATTTTGAATTTTTACAACGATTTAAGTATTTCCCATTCTAAATATCAACAATTGTAATACCCGAAAAATCATTATTTATCTTAAATACAATATTTTCATAAATAATACCTATTCAGAAAAAAGAATATGTTGTCTCTAATTTTGTAATTTAATTTCTATAAATTTGGGCAATTTGCCTTGATATGACACAAACCAAATATCAGGTCTAAGATTAAATTTTTAGGTTTCAAATTAGGAATCATAAAATATCATAAAATTATCATTATTGAGCATAGTCTTAATTTATTCATAAAAGACAATTTAATGACACAAAAATACTTGTACCAATTAGAGAGAAAATTTGCCAACAACTAATGGACAATGAATTTGCAATAATTAAAGTAATTGTATTAGATGTTCATAATTAACTAAATCAACTAATTAAGAATATTAATTGAGATTAGTTATGGAGAGCTAGGATTAAACCTCATAAAGCTAAATTCTAAGGCCTAAATTCAATTTTCATAAAGTGGAATCCTTGTGAAGTAAAATCCACCAATGAGAAAAGAGTTGTGAGTGTGTGTATGTCTAGTAAAAGAGAGAGGAAAGTGTGTGTGTGAGAGTTGTGAGTCTAGTGTGTGTGTGAGAGAAAAGTCAACTGATCCACCAATAGGAAAATTGGGCATATGTGAATTTAATTAATCAATGGAATCAATTCAAGACACAGGTAAATAAGAATCTATACAAAATAAATTATATCATGAAATACGTTAATCATAGATCAAATATAAGGACTTGTTATGAACCAGCGTGTTTTAAGTTTGCAATAGTGTATCACCAAAATCTTTTTCTCAATTTTTGGAATTAAACTTAAAATGATAAAAATGAAATTAGGGACTTCTAATTAAAGCCATAAGCTTCAAAATTACAAAGTTAATTAGAAGACTTGAATAAGCATCATAAAAACCCCTAAGTATATTTTCATCTAGATATAAGACACATAAACCTTGATTATATCATCAAGATGACATCACAAGAACATATATTTTATAGTGAAGGGTGGGGATTAAAACTTCTTAATTAAGTTTAGATCCAAAGGATGAGAGGAAAGATGAGCTTTTGGTTCTCTTAGACAATGGTCCTTTTAACCCTTGACCTTTGCCTATAAATAGAGAGCTCCTCCCTTCACAATTCTTCACACCAAATCAACCACCAAGTGGTGATTTCTAAGAAGGAGGAAGGAATTGCAAGAAGCTTCAAGAGGTAAGCTTGTCTTTAGTTTTTTAGTTTCTAGTCTTTAGTTTTATAGTTCTTAGTAGTTCTTAGTATAAATGTTAATTTAATCTAGGAAATAGGTAAAGTAATTTCCCATAATTGTTTTCAGACCTTATTGCATCAAAAGATGCCTGACAAGGTGGAAGTACATGTTGGGAAGTGACTTCTAGGATTAAGGGAACAAGTTAGAGTGAGATAAAGAATTCTTGGGTTGTTGGGTTTTGGAAGTCAGTCAGTTAGAGGGCAATATTTTATGAGTAAATTTATATTCAAAAGTTCTTAAATAATTCATGGGTATAGTAGATATGTATAGCTTTCCATTGATATAGAATATGCATCAATTAGAGGTCTGTAGAGAGATATAAAAATTCTGGAAATAAGACTAAGTTTTTCTGGAAAAAATTCTGGGCAGAGGTTGAAGATTGTAAAACTGGGAATGATTTACTAATTCTGGGTAAAAACCAATATTTTTTCTCAAAAATAGACATGCTAAGGTTTCCAGAAAATTTTAGGAAACCTCGTTTTGATTTTTGTGGAATTAGTTATGATTTTTTAAAGTTAAGGAAAAATCTGCCCAGAAATGCTGAAGCAGCGTTTTTTAGAAATAAAGTGGTATTATTAGAATAACAAACCCACCAGGGATAAGAAGGGGCTAGTAGTGGCTAGAGTACCTCTTAGGCTACGATTTATAAAGAAATAATGCGGTTATACATTTATAGGCAATCCGAGGAGACATACTGAACGACAAATGTACCACTATCCACACGGACTAAGGTACGGACACGTACTGTAACACTAACTCTGATGCTTATTGTATGCATATTTGTGATAGATGATTGTACATGTGATGTATACTGTTAACATAGATGATTGTACATGTGATGTGTACTGTTAACATAGATGACTTTACATGTCATATGTACTGTTGATTAATGCTGTAATGTCATGAATATCTGTCATACATACTTTGTCATATATAAGCATGGAGTTAACCGTTACCTGGGGTCTAATGGGTATTGGACCTCAACTCTTTCCATAGCTTCAGAGTCCGGAGAACCGAGGACCGAAGGCAAGAGTAAGCAGCACGCGTGAGACTTGGCTGGCGATTTTTATTTTGAGATATGTACCGTTACAATGACAACACTCGGATAAATGTACTGTTCTTCGTGAACAAACAAATACGCCACAATTAATGATATATCAATTACTCACTCTTTTAAATTATTCCGATGCTCTACTCTGATTAAAATGTTTTGAAAACGCTTTTCGAAAATGAGGATGTTACAACAATAGTTAATTTAGCATAAATTTTTTTAAGACTTAATCTACATCCAGCATCTTGAAGTATTTTCTCATGTGCATCAAACACTCTAAAATAGTTGGGAAAACTGCAACCAAGTCCCAATTAATGGACTTAATAGCAACTAGGTCCCTTAGAATCATCGGATTGCAGTAAAGTCTCAAAAGATCTAGATGCTATTAATTCTAATCATGGAAGTATACTTTTACCCATCTTTTATGTCATCCTGTAGAATAAAGTTATTATGGACAACTAAATGAGTAACATTAACAATTTCAGAGTATTGTATTGACGAACGTTTTGAAATTGCATAACATGAGTTATAAACACATAAAGTTTCATTCTTTCCATTGACCCATGACTAAGCACATGAAAACATAGCAGAAACTTTGCAGTAAAAATTCATAACCTCTATAATGCATTTTCAATTCATGTCATCAATACTTGCTCAATAGTTGTTAATGTTGCTCATATAGTTGTCCATAATAACTTTGTTCATCTATTTTTGTTGGTTAATACGAAAAGTTTATATTTTAATATGAAATTGATTTGTTAGAGTTTTTGGGCATAGAGGATATCTGTGGGAAGATTGTTATTTGGATGATGTCAGTATAATTTATGTTGTTGTTTCATCAAGTTTGTTCCTCGGGAGAGTATCCTATGTTTTCGCTTGCTTAGACGAAGGTGATTTGCAAAGGATAAAGCTTTAGGTGTTTATAACTTATGCTATGTGATTTCAATATGTGTCTTCAATACATATCCAATAGTTGTTAATGTTGCTTATATAGTTGTCAATAATAACTTTGTTTGTTCTTTTTTGCTAGACAAAATGAAAAGTTTATATTTTGGCATGAAACTGATTGGGTTTGGGTGTTTGGGCATAAAGGATATCTTTCTATGCAAAGTTTGTTAATTATATGCTGCTTCTATAATTTATGTTATTGTTTCATTGTTGGTGTCAGATGGTATAAATTTCTGCTGTGATGATTGTGCTCTATCTTCATGTGCTTAGACATGAGTCAATGGAAAGAATGAAGCTTTACGTGTTTATAAACCTTGTTATGCGATTTCAAAATGTGTCGTCAATACCGTACTCTAAAGTGTTAATATTACTCATTTAGTTCTCAATAACAACTTTATTATGCAGGGTGATAGAAAAGAAGGGCAAAAAAATGCTTTTGCATATAGAATTAATAGCACCTAAGTCTCTTGGGACTTTACTGCAATTTGATGATTTTAAGGGACCTGATTGCCATTAAGTCTGTTAATTGGGACTTGATTGCAATTTTTCCAAGATATTTTTTAGTAAATCTAACAACCTGAAATATTTGTTAGATGTGTTTCAAACCCTAAAGTAATTTTTTGTGTCATAGCGCTTGGCACACTAAAAAATATTTTAGGTTAGTGGATGTATTTGAAAAAATTAATTCAACGTGTTGGATGCATAAAAAAATACTTTAAAATGTTGGATGTATCAAAAAAATATTTCAAAATACTAGATATACCATAAAATAATTCATGATGAGATACGCCTAAGATGCACATTAACCCATTTTTCTAAACACAAAGTTCAGGTGAAAAACCCTAACATGGGAATGGCTTATATACAATGTTTGTGAAACCAGACCGACCAGTTCAGACCGGGAACCGGTCAACCGGCCTGGAAACCGGTCCAATTTGGTCCAAAACCGAATCGAACCGGTAAACCCTGTCTAACTCGGTGAAACTGGTGTAAACCGGCCGGTTCACCAAGGGTTACCGGGTCAGGTCTTTTTTTTTTTTTAATTTCCCACCAAAATTGAAACGACGTCGTTTGCTGATTTTTTTTTTTAAAAAAAAATCGTATGGAAGGCAGGAAGGGAAAAGAATCTTTTTATTTATTGATTTGATTTTGAAAAAACTAAATTATTTATTGATTTGATTTTATTAAATAAATAAGGGAAAAACTAAAAGATCTTTTCAAATCAATTGATTTGATTTTGCAGCAGGATCCGATTTCCCGTTTTCGACTCTTCCCTTCCCTCTCAAACGACTCAACCAATCATACATTCACACTGCTCCATTCTCTCTACTCGTCCTCGGCTCCATCACTTCGTCCGACCGAAAGCTAAACCCTCTGTCCGACAAGCCCTTCGCCGTCGCAAGGTCGAGCTTGAGAAGGAGCTTTTGGTAAGTTTTGGTGTTTACAGAGGTTTTGCCCTTTGGTCTTTGGAGTTCCTTGTTAGGGTTTTTTTTGGGAAATTTTGCCTCAATGCCGCTAGTTTCTTCAAGTTCTTGCCATTCTTGCTTTTCTGCTGCTTCGTTCGTGCCTTCCAGAGCTTCGTTGGTTCTATTGCAGAGCAGAGGTTCAGGTTATTTATTTATTTTTTTTTAATATTTTAGTTTCTTTTTAGTTCTTTGTTCTTCATTCTGTTGCTGGCTTGCTGCTCTGTTGTCTACTTTTTTACTTTTGAATGCCATATTGGTTTGATTGGGTTTATTTTTTGATTTCCTGAAGCTATCAAAGTTTGGCTCTGTTTTTGGGTTCATATAAGCTATTGCTCTATTGGCTTTTGATTTGCATTTTCATTTCTGTTGTGCTCTATTAGGTTCAGTTTGGATTTCTGAATGCTTAGTTTGCTTTTCAGTCTGGCTTGGTTTTGATTCCTGAAGGCTATTTGGTTTCTGTCATGCTCTGTGGAACACACTTCTAGTTCCATTTATATATCTATTTGGTTTGGTTGTCATGCTCTGTTTTGTTTGGTTTGGATTCCTGAAGCTGTTAATGGAAGGAAATAATAACAATGAAGGTGCCCAGAATACTACCACTCCTAATCACAAGTCTAGCAATCCTCCCACACAATCTAGTTTTAAAAAAAATCTGATCTTGCTTGGTAATATGTATCTCTTAAGAAAGTAAACGTGTATACATGCCTATTATGTGGTTCATCTTATAGGGGAGGAGGGATAAATAGGTTGAAACAACATTTAGCTGGTGTAAGTGGTCAAGTAAGTTCTTGTAAAAAGGTTTCTCATGACGTACGTGCTAGAATGAAAGGATCTTTGGTAGAAGGTTCAAAGAAAAATCCTGTTCATAGTGATAATGTAGATGAAGGAAATGCAGCTAGGGAAAGTGAAGAACCGATTGTATCAAAGAGGAAAGCGCCTAACACTGTGGGGGTTGAAAATTATTTTGCACCTAGGACAACTCATGGTGCTCAACCAAACATCAAGAGTACTTGGGCAAGTCAAGAAGCTCAACATAATGCGAAAAAAGCTTTTGCTCAATGGGCTTATGCGAATTGCATTCCATTTAATGCATTGACTTGTCCTTTATTTCAAAAAGTCATCGCGCTGTTACTGCAATTGGGCCTGGGTTTAAGGTCCCTAGTTATTATGAGTATAGAGTTAGCTTGTTAGGTGATTGCAAAAAAGAATGCCAACTTCCAATTGATAGCCATCGAGCCAAATGGAAAGAAAATGGTTGCACACTTATGGCTAATGGTTGGACGAATGTTAGACAACGAACTTTGATCAATTTCTTAGTCTATTCTGTACATGGCATAGTTTTTGTGAAATCAATTGATGCTTCATATTTGATTAAAGATGCCAATACACTATTCTCATTGTTCAGAGAAGTCATTGAGTGGGTGGGTCCAGAAAATATTGTCCATGTTGTGACCGACAATGCTGCAAACTATGTAGCATGTGGTAGATTGATAAAAGAGAGATACAAAACTATCTATTGGTCACCTTGTGCTGCTCACTATTTAAATTTGATTTTGAAAGATATTGCATCAATGCCTCATGTTTCAGACCTTGCGAAGAAGGCATCCAAAATCACTTTATTTGCTTATAATCATTTGGTCTTCTTGTCATGGCTAAGAAAAAGATCTGGTTGGAAGGAAATTGTGCATCCTGGTGCTACAAGATTTGCCACCACATTTATCACCCTTCATAGCATATATTCTCACAAGCATGACTTACAAGCTCTGGCTATTGATCAGCTTTTTTTACAGCATAAGTTATCATCTACTGAAGCCGGAAAAACTTTCAGTGCAATCATTCTAGATAACCGATTTTGGGGCGATTGCTTTCAAATTGTGAGACTTGTGTCTCCATTGATCAAATTGTTGAGAAATTGTTGATTCAGATGAGAAGCCTTCAATGCCATATGTCTATGAAGGCATGCAAAGGGCTAAAAATGTGATCAAGGACGTGTTTCAAAAGAAAAAGGAACTATACAAGCCTTATACAAATATAATCCAAAGTCGTTGGGATAAGCATTTGAAAACCGAACTTCATGCAGCGGCATATTTGTTGAATCCTGCATTTTTGTATAGTCTTGATTTTGTCAGAAAGCATCGATGTATGGAAGTTGTGATTGATTTGTTTGAGGCGAACTCATCTGACGATGTTGATTATTATGTAACAATGATGAAGCAAATCAGTGTATACTGCGAACGGAAATAATATTTTGCTAAAGTTTCATGTGAAAAAACAGCCTGTACACTAGTCCCACGTAAGTACATTGACTTTCATATTCAAAAGCACATATTGAGATATCTGACATTAATAATACATACTAAATGTCTTTTATTTTATTTTGCAGATGATTGGTGGTTGTATTACGGGGGTGCAGTACCTCAATTGCAAAAAATTGCTCTACGCATTCTTAGTCAAACTTCTACTTCTTCTGGATGTGAAAGAAATTGGAGCTTGTTTGAGCTTATCCATACTAAAAGAAGAAATAGACTGGAGCATCAAAGGCTTAATGATTTGGTTTTCACTAACTACAATCTGAGGTTAAAGTTTAGGTAAACTTGACTTTTGATTACTTGTTTTATAGTTTTATACTTTTATTACATATAGATATATATACACTTTATTAATGTTGGTATTCTATCATGTTGGCATTATAGGAATCAATTGAAAAAGAAGAAAGACAATTATGATCCCATTGATTATGAATCAATTGATAAAGTTGACTTTTGGGTGGTTGAGGAAGATTCAACTCCTGAATTTGATGATGTAGATGCAACAAATCTTCAACTTGAACAAATGGCAAGGGATTTTGGAGGTTCCTAACTATCTCTTCTATTATATAAGATTATATTCCTACACAAAATAATATAACTATGTCTTTTACATATGTATTAATAATTCTTTTCGTTTCATATATAGGTGATGATGATTTTAGTATTGCGCCTCTATCTTTAAATGATGCTCATGTCACTTCTAGTGCCTTTACTTTTCCTCCTACAGCGCCACCTCCTAATGTCTCAATACGTAGAGAGTTGAATGATGTTAATGCTCATTACAATGATGATTATTATTAGTTTATAAAAGGTGAAAATATTTTGTCATCATATACTTGTTTTTGATATTTTGCTACTATGAATATTTTGTCTCAAATGCAGGTTGTAAAGAAAATTCAAAATTGTTAAGAATGATATCTGAATATGTCATAAGTATTGGAGTATGTGATTATTTTGCTACTGATCTAAAGTATTGAAATGATATATAGTATGTCAAATTTAGGTTGGTGTGATAAGAAATTAAATATTTTCCATTTTTTTATACCTCCCCGGTCTACCAAACCGGTCTACGCCCAGGTTGACTTCGGTCTGACCCACTAATCCTTAACCCAGTATTTCAACCGATTCATTAACCTGTCCGGGTTTCAGAACCTTGTTATATACATTTCATTTCTTTTTTTAAATAGCAACCCACTTGTACATCTCTAATGGCAACTCCGTGAGATGCCTAAATCAAAGGAAATATCCATAGAGTTTTTGATTAATTAGAAAATTATTTAATTTTGTTTAATGGGAAGTCAGAAATCGAACCTGACACCCTCTTGTTAATTAGGAATGTCCTTTTCCATTTATTAGACAAAGAAATTATTCCACCATCAATTATTGATTCCATTCTTGTGCCTCCTTTATTTTTCAACTGAATCACTAATTTAATTTTAAAAAAAAAAATAGTTATTAAAGACTCAATTTCTAGGGAAAAAAGATAGGAAAAAAAAATAGGAAAAGACAAAAAAGTGTTTCAAATATTTATAATATCATATAAATGTTAGACCCGATTTGTCTTTTTTAAAATCAAAAGGAAATGATAAAAATGTCCTTGAAGTTTTTTTTTTTAAAAAAAAAAAAAAGTAACCCCCACCTCCACTAGCTACTGATTGCCAAAGGTCGCATACCCCTGCTAGCGCTGGAGCTCCTATAGCCAGCCAACTCACCATAGCTTCGATCAGAATAATTATTGGCAAAATAACAAGGCTTATTAAAGAATTCATGTCATTTGATTATATTTTAATAACTTTTGTTTACCAAGTACTAAATCTACATTATCAAGCTTTTCACAAGTTTTGACAAGGAATCAACGATATTTTTTTAGATTTTAACAACTTTTGTTTACCAAGTAACAAATCTACACTATCAGATTTTTCATAAGTTTTATTAAGGAATTCACGATGTTTCATTAGGTTTTAATAACTTTGATTTACTAAGTCACAAATCTAAACTATCAAGTTTTTTTTACAAGTTTTGTTAAGGAATTCACAACGTTTCATTAGGTTTTAACAACTTTTATTTACCACGTAACAAATTTAAACTATTAGTTTTTTCACAAGTTTTGTTAAAAAAATTCATGACATTCGATTATGTTTTAATAACTTGTTACTAGGTAATAAATTTACACTATAAGGTTTTTCACCAGTTTTGTTTAGAAATTAAAGACATTTGATTAGGTTTTGATAACTCTAAACGAAAATTGTCAAAACCTAATCAAATATGTGAATTTCTTAATAAAACTTGTGAAAAACATGATAGTGTAATTTGTTACTTGGTTAACGAAAGTTGTCAAAACCTAATTACATATCATGAATTTTTTAATAAATCTTGTTATTTTCTAATAATTGTTCTCGTCGGAGCTCCAACATTAGTGACTAGCTGGCTGGCTACTAGAGCTCTAGTATCAGCAAGGGTATGTCATCGTTGGCCGATGGGGATGGGGATTATTAAAAAAAAAAAAAATCTGCAACGGCATTTGTGCCATTTCTGGTTAATTTTAAAAAGGATAAGTTAGGCCTAACACTTATTTAGTATTATGAATATTCGAAACATCATTTTATCTATTCCTTGTTTTTAAAGTTCTTTTTGCGAGATTTTCCCTAATTTCTATAATGATAGTTAAATATTTTTTTAAAAAAAGAAAAATGGCATTCATCCAAAGGACTATATGAGTGAATTACCATTTGATACTTCTAGAAGTTGTAACACCCCAACTTTTCTAAAGCATTTTCGAAATTATTTGATCAGAGTTCAAAATAATTTAACCAGAGTTGAGCAACGAAATGATTTTAAATACAAAGTAACTGATATTCAACCACTGTAGTGTACTGGTTTGTTGATACAAAGAGTTCGAAAGACTATACATATCTACAGGACTTTCTCCAGCTAGTCCTTCTGCCTGCTGCTTACCCTTGTTTCTGTTTCTGTTCACTCCGAAAATCCTGAAGCTACAGTAAGAGCTGAGGTTCAATACCCATTGAACCTCAGGTAACGGTTAACCTCATGCTTATGTATCAAATATGTATGACAGATATTCATGTCAAAACAGCAATAATCACATACATTATTCTCATATTCACATAATAACATAACACAGCCACTGCAATATGCATGTTATTATAGTCTGCACTATTCACCAGTGCCACGGTGTACATCCGTGTCCTCAGCGCTAGGAAAACATAACGGCGTTATCAAGACTATAACCCGTATCAAGTTGTATGTGTATGATCAATTTTCAAAAACAGAATTTCAGACTATCTATCACATATAAGCATACCATAAGCATCAGAGTTAAGGTTACAATACGCGTCCGTACCTTCCTTCCACGTGAATAGTAAATTACTATTCATGTATACGGCACTATTCACGTATCCCCAAACTTCCTTTGAATCTGACTCCGGAATCCACGGATATCCTATAATATCATTTTTATCAGTGACCATTAATTTTCAGCATTTGCGGAAACTATGTTGGATATTCACTATTCATGTGAATAGTACCAGTAAAAATATTTTTACCGTGCCGGTAAATATTTTTTACTGTGCCAGTAAATAATATTTACTGTCCAAGGATAATTCTTTTCTGATGTGACAGATCAGACTAAGCTGCAGCCACAGAGCATACTCAGAAAAACTCTATCTGGCATTTCTACTATAATAACCAAAAGAAACTACCAAATATTAAGACTAGAGACCAAAGAACTTACCCTTGAAGTTCCTGCTCATTCTCTCCAGCTTCAAGAACTTTACTCTAAACTCTCTCTCTAACTCTAAGAATTCTCACTCTTCTCTTAAACTCAACTGTTGTTCTCTGAGTTTGGTGTGAAGAAAATGAAGAAATGAAGCCTCTATTTATAGTGAAAAAGCATGACACTATTCATACTTTATCAGGTCAGATTTTGGCTGTTGGATCTTGACTTTAAATATGGCTTCATCTCAACCGTCCAATCCATTTGCTTACGTCATCGATGACGTCATCAAGATGCTTACGTCATCGATGACGTCATCATGACGATGACACTTTCTTACTCTTTTGCATTTATCCTATAAAGATTCCCTGATCGGTGTTCTAATCGCGATATATTAGAAATTCTCAAGAATCCGGAAGCACAGCCTTGAAGTTCTATATTTCCTCTTCAGAAATATCTGGGTCAACTAAATTTTTGATCCTATTTAGGGTATTCCGTAACCTGCCGAAGATTTTAAGTCGGACACTGACAGTTACAGAAATTACTTCGGGTGACACCATCTTCTAGACAAAAATTCACTGATTCATAATATGTGCAGTTGTTTACTACTTAGTTCAAGGATTTTGAGTTATGATTTATTTCCTACAGGTTCCACTATCTATCCTGCTTCAAAATATCGGTTCAACCTATCTCAAATAATCATTCCGCCGATTACGGAAATGACTTCGGAGATAACCCACTCTGAGATAAAAATTCACTTATTTATAATATACCCTTACTTTAAAAACCTAATTCTCGGTTTATTAGAAATAATTTTATTTCTATTGTTTTCCCAAAGTATAAGATATTATATTATAATAATATTATTATTGAGTGGGTCCCGCGCGCAAAATTTTTTTCAAACTTCACGAGCTTCTGTCGGCAGGGGAGAAATAATTTGACGTGGGTCCCGCATGAATAGTAAATACCGTATTTTTAAATAGTAAATACGTATTTGTAAATAGTAAATACTTTTCATATTTCTCAAAATATCGATTAAATACCGTATTTATAAAAAGTGAATACGTATTTGTGAATAGTGAATACTATTCATGTACGTATTTGTGAATAGTAAACACTATTCATGTCCAATAAAATACTGATTCTAAATTCATTTTCAAAAATAGGGTCTAATAGTCCTCCAAAAATAGGCTAATTTTCAAGTCTTTAGGTCCAAAATTCAGGATGTTACAGAAGTTATCACTTATGCCTCTTAGTTACCACATGTCAGCTTTCATATGAAGAAGATGATTAGTTGGTTCGATACATGAAGATGATGTTTCTCCATCAACTCCTTGGATAGAGCTTCCCTTGGCGCACTTGGAGTTGTTTAACCCAAACTCATTTTGCCTTCGAGGTTCACGAGTTGGATTTTAAAAGAGATCTTTTATAAAAAGAAATTTGGTAAAAAGGATTATTATATAATTGAATCTAAATGTTTGATTATGACCCCCACCATATATAGGAATAAAAGGAAATTATCAATCTCTTTATATGAATTCCATTATGACATAAATTGACTAAGTTCACTTAATCCACAATTATTCTTCCCACTATCTCTTATTATTTTTTAACCTCTTGTGTATATCTTTTACATATTTATATATCCACTTCCCTTGGTTCTTGACTCAGCTTTCTTGTTGGTTTTTGGCCCTTTATAAGTGATCATCAAGCTTTCTTAATTAGGTCCTTATCGCACGTTAACCTTGCTATATATATTCATTAACAATCATTTCCATTTTACGGAATAAGCATTTTAAAAAGAAAAGAAATAAAAAAAAGGGCTTGTATCATGAAGGTGATGGGATGGAACAAAAAACTTTTAACTAAGCATCTTCAATTCTTAATCATTAAATCTTTGTTTTATTATTATTATTATTCAACCTTCAAATCATGCATGGTGGGTTTATTTATTTGAGTTCTGAAGATATGATAACCAACCCCCCCCCCCCCAAAAAAAACAGTTGTAAATTAATGGGAGAAATAATTTAGTTTGAAAATTTAATGATAAGTAAATTAATTAATATGATTTATTTTGATTATCTGAAAGTTACTGTGTGAGGCTTGAAAGATGAATTTTATTATATTGAGTGAAAAAGTAAAAAAGAAAAGAATAAAATATTATTTTCTGATTATCATTACTCATGAAATTGTTCATGACCCAAACACCATTAACAATAGAAGTTCTACATATAAAAAATAACGATTATTGTTAATGATGCAACATTGGTATATATATTTATACATAGGGTTAAGGTGCGTCCAACATAATAAACTATTGGCTCAGGAGCGTCCAACACAACTAACTATTAAGTGAACTGCCAAACACAACAAACTTTTAAAAAGGAGCGCCTAACATAACAAACTTTTAAAAAAGAGCGCCCAGCACAACGCTGTTAGCAAAAAGTTAACGTCTGTTATCTAAGGTGCATCCAACACAACAAACTATTACTCCAAGAACGCCCAACGCAAAATTCTAAATTTTACTAAATTAAATATTTTTTTCTCAATTGTCATTATTTAAAACTACTTGTATACATATCTATGGACAAAAATTACTCATTCTTCAATTTTGTCAAAATTATAATTTGCTAAAATAAACAAAAGTTTTAATTAAAAATATAATTATATGATTTAAATAAAACTCAAGGTGTTTTATAGTTTATTATATATGTTAAACAAAAAAAAAATCTATGATTTATTTTTATTTTAAAAGAAATTTATTTGAGTTAAAAAATTCATTTATTCTTAATAAAATTAAAAAAAATCTATTATATCCTAAAAGAAATGAAATGATTTTTTTTTTTAATAAAAAGAGCTTAATGGATATCAACATTGATACTTAATAATATAAATCCGGCAATTTGATGATATATTTGTTAATTAAATGATGTATTGCTTATATGGATATGAGATTTTCGTAGGCCAAATTTCTCCTTAACCCATTACAATTGCTCTTTAATTTATTATTAAATTATCCTTGCTCAAGCCTCTTAAGTTATCTTTTTTTTTTTCAACAAGTCCCATATGCATATAATCAGTAAATCATTTAATTAACAAATATATCATCAAATTGTCGGATTTATATTATTAAGTGTCAAAGTTAATATCCATTAAATTCTTTTTATAAAAATAAAAATTAAACTCATTTCATTTCTTTAAGGATATAATAGACTTTTTAGATTTTTAAATTTTATTAACATTAAATGAATTTTTTAACTTTTCTTCTAAAATAAAAATAAATCATATTTTTTTTGTTTAACATATATAATAAATTATAAAACACCTTGAGTTTTATTTAAATCATATAATTATATTTTTAATTAAAAATTTTGTTTATTTTAGCAAATTATAATTTTGACAAAATTGAAGAATGATTAATTTTTGTCCAGAGATATGTATACAAGTAATTTTGAATAATGACAATTGAGGAAAAAATTATTTAATTTAGTAAAATTTAGAATTTTGTGCTGGGCGCTCTTGGAGTAATAGTTTGTTGTGTTAAACGCATCTTAGATAACAGACGTTAACTTTTTGCTAACGGCGTTGTGTTAGACGTTCTATTTTAAAAGTTTGTTGTGCTGGAGGTCCACTTAATAGTTAATTGTGTTGGACGCTCCTGAACCAATAATTTATTGCGTTGGACGTATTTTAATCCTTATACATATATACATCATATTTACGTATATATAGTTGCTGTATATTTCCCATATTTAATTCTGTGACCTAACCCTACTGGTGGCGTCTGAGACAGAAACAGGTCACTCATTCATAATTAATTCCCAAACTTTGATGACCACGCAGATTAATTACCTTTATTCCCCACAGATTTTTTTTTTTAAAAAAAAACAAAACAAAAAAGCACTATATCTGCTTAGAGCTTTTGATCACTAAGATTTGCTTAGTGTACTGTTTAGTTTTGTATTGTTTAACGTGCCCTTTTTTTGTTCTCTTTCCCCACATCATATAATTAAGCATGGTTGATGTCCAATGAAATTGAGAAGATCTTAACGCAGTTCACTGAGTTGTTTAAGAAATGGTTGCCAATAATTAATTAATTAATCAACAACTTTTGGAAAACTTTGATCTGTTATATATATGTACACAGACATATATATATATATATGGGTATAATAAAAACAAAAACCATGATGGTTTCAAACAACATTCAGGTTTCGATCACTGCACTCAGCACTCTATTCAGGGGAAAAAATCATTATAATAAAAACCCACCAGCTACCCCTTGTTTTTGGGCTCAACAGGTAAAGGAGTTGGACACTCTCACAAACGGAGGGGGTTCGATTTTGGAGTTGGTCAAGGCGTTGGGAGAGGTATTCTAGCTCCTAAGTGTCTAGGTTAACGCCTGAGGGTAATAGACGGCTTGCCCTGCCCAACATCGGTATCACCTCCCTTAGATTGTGGGTAAACCCAACCCATTTCTTAAAATTTTTTACATCAAAAAAAACAAAAAAAAAAACCGACCAGCTTGTTGCCCTATATATCTACAAACGCACTTCTACATATAGAAATATGTGTCTCTTATTAGTAAGGAATAATCCTGGCCTAAAGGTTACATACATTGATGTATTTTATGGCCAACAGCTTGTCGACTCATAATAGTGTCGACTCATAATAGGTTGTTGTTCTAGTGCTGTTATGTACTTCTTTTTATTTATTTTATTTTTTTTGCCTACAGTTGTTTAATCAACAATTTTTGGAAAACTTTAATCCGTTAATTACGTGTGTGTATGTATATATGGGTATAATAAAAACAAAAAACATAATAGTTTCAAACAAGTTTCAGGTTTCACTCACTGCACTCAAAGCACCCAATTTAGGGAAAAAATCATTATAAACAAAACCCCCCAGCCTGTTGCCCTACACACACACACTTCTTTTTTTTTTTGATACAAAAAAAGTTTTGGAGGGGTTTGGCATCGGTCCCCCATCAAGGCCAGGGCACGGCCCTTGGCTCTATGAGTACTTACTGGGGACTTACGAGATCGCCTACCAAAGGAGTCCCAGCGACGGTAGAGGGGATCGAACCCACGACCCAAGGGCCTAGTCCTGGATCCCTTACCATCTATGTCAACTCACATTGGCTACACACACACTTCTACATATAGAAATGTGTATCTTATTAATTATTAAAAAAATCGCGGCCCAAAGGTTACACCTTTGGTCTAATTCCTTTTACATCCGTTGCACTCCTTTTCATCAAACAGCTCAGTTTGGTGCTAAAACACAAGGTCCCCTCTCTTTTTAAAAAAAGGAAAAATAGCATTGACCATTATGAAGTATTTTTAGTATCAATCAGTACCTTAAAGTATTTTTTCAAAATCCTAAAATTTCTTAGGATCTTAAAAAAATTATTCAGGATACTGACTGATACTAAAGAAAATACTTCAAGATACTATGTGATACTAAAAAGATACTTTAGGATACTAACTAGTATTGAAATATTATTTTAGGATTTTGAAAAATAATTTCAGGGTACTTTTTGATACTAAAAATATATTTAATAATACTGATTGGTGCTGAAAAAATACGTCATGGTCTTAAAAAATTATTTCAGAGTACCTACTAGTACTAAAAAGATACTTCAAAATACTAACTGATACTGAAAAAATACTTCATACTATGAAAAAAAATAGCATTTTTAAAAACTATTTCAGAGTACTGACAAGTACTAAAAAAAATACTTGAGATGGTGAATGTTATTTTTTTGAAAAAAAAGTCAAAATTCCATCCGTAATTTCCGTCAATGATTATTACCGACAAAATTCTATTGATAATTTTCGACGAAATTATTTTCGTCAGTAATTCTGTCCTTGATTTGAAGTTTTTTTTGTAGTGCCTTTAATTTGGCCAATTTCATTTGGAAGGAAAAAAAACTCCTCTAAACGTTAATTATTGACAATTTTTACTAATTAAATGTACTTATTTGATTACTTTTGATTTGTTATTTATCAATGTATTCTCTATAGGTTGACCTATAACATTATTATTATTATTATTATCCTCCTCCTCCTATTTGTATGGGCTATTAAGGTTTTCTTTTATTGTGGTATATAAGCTCGACCATTTTTTTTTTTTAAAAAAAGAATAAATAGGTATATATGTCACTTTTTTTTTGGAAATACAGGCAAGCCAAAGCTTGAGAAAGTGAGAAGGGACAGGACTATAAAAATTTAGCCCTTAATACAATAAAGTAAGCCAAAAACTAGGAGTAACAGATCGATTGGTCCTTCAAAACCATATCAAGACAGCCGCTTGAAACTGTTGGTATTAGAACCACATTTGCCTCATCCTGGTTAGCATGGCCATGTTACATAGTTTGCACAAGAGATGTTTTCTCTTGGAGTGTAGTAGATCTCAATGCTCCAATCCTGGAAAAGAAGGTCCCGAGTCTCTCCAATGATGCCTCTGAGAGGATAATTAGTACAACAATCTCTTATGAAGATGTTGACGGCCTCAAGAGAGTTAGAATATAGGAGGATTCTTTGAAGACCCATCTGGTGCCCCACTTTTAATCCTGTCATGATAGCGTAGAGCTCTGCTTTAATGACTGTATGATGTCCAAGAGATTTGTGGAATTCCATCAGCCAATGACTGTGAGAGTTCCTTATATATATCACAATTTACTCACAAATATTGCTTCTTGTTGCATTTCTTACTATTGCTTTGCTTTTTCTTTGATGCTTGAACTCTTTCAAGACATTCCGATAAAGTTTTCTTCTCCTTTTATATATAAGACCGTGGAAAAGCAAATATAAGCCTTTGAGAATTTGTTTGGCAACAAGCTTTAGGAATTTATCAAGTTAAGTTCCCTGTAACGAGTCTGATATAGTGGGTTTCCTAAAGAGGGCCTTTTGCGATGAATTTACGGAACTTTTGATTCATTCAAATTGAAGGAAACAAAAGTTCCTAAATTTACAACAAACCTCAAATCATCTATCAGGCAACTAGTCACCAGATCAAAGTGATATTTTTTGATTTTATTTTATAAAATATAAAAATGTAATTATCGAAGCTTTAGCTGCCCAAAACTTTTTTTAAAGAAATAATAACATATCTCACGGGTATTAACTAATAACTATGATATATGTATATGTTAAAACAATGACATAACTAATGGTTATTAACAAAGAACCCTAATAAATATAATAGAATAAATAATAGTTTTATTGATACAACTATTGTGTAAAGTCCTAGGCACGACAACACAAAAAACCTACCTTTCCTCTTCTATTTAAGAGTTTGAAAAGGAATACACTTAACACTTGGTATGTTCAAATGAAACCTGCCAACATCGTAATCATACTATTCCTGTTGTCTTTTCTGGCTGTCGAGAGTTGTTTTCAGTTGAGTCCCACCATAAAAAGCCTTCGTCTTACTTTGAAGTGATAATTGCACTAGTGAATACCTTCACACTTATCTCAGCGACCACAGAGCGAGTTGTTTTCGCTTGCCCTAACTCACATTCTTGTCATTTGTGAGCCCAAGCTAAGTTGTATTCCTTTAATGCTTTGTTCTCCTTATTCGATTGAGGTACCTTTTTGAAGTCTTGACACGATAAAGCATTCAAAGTAACATTACCTTGCTTTTGTGAAGTTATGTTTTTTTGGAAAATTTATTATTGCTCTGATTAAAGGTTTATTTCCTATTACAAAAAGTTCTCAACCCAATGCTTTAACTGAGGGTTCCTACTTTATTGATCTTTTTTTATGTAACTTTTGGAGATATGATCCCTAAACAAATACATCTCTTTTTTGAAAGTATCCATATATCCGAAAGTTACTTCAAAAAGTTCAATAGGGATGTGATGAATAAACTAGTTTAGTTTTACCGATGAGAGTCATACATGAACAAGCTCTGTGAATAAACTAGTTCAAATGTACTGAAAGTCATACACGAACAAAATCCATGAATAAACTAGTTCAAGTGACATATTGAATTGCTTTTGTGAAGTTATGTTTTTTTTTTCAAAAAAAAAATCCCTTATTGCTCTAACTAAAGGTTCCTCTCCTATTTTTCTATTAAGCATTGTTAGTTCTCATATTTATATTTTGAAGATAACAAAGTTGTAAAAAGGAAAAAGGATTTAATTCAGTGTGATATGAGGATTTGGGATAACTAATCGAGTAGGTCTCAATGTTACTCGAGTATTGAAGCAAAAGGCCTAAGTCTTCTTATTGTTACTCGAGCATACCAAAGTACTACTCGAGCATGATACTTACTCAAGCAAATGATTACCAGAGTAAGGTGTATTGATCACCTTGGCATATTATTCTTCATTTCTACTCGAGTATGGAGTTGTATTACTCGAGCACAATACTCGAGTAAGGATATATTGTACTCGAGCAACGCGTGTTCTAATATGCCTTTCTCAGAGGTTACTCGAGTACTCAAGAAATTCTACTCGAGTACATTACTCAAGTAGAGACTATTGTTACTCAAGTAAGTTCGCTTTGTTCACAATTGTCTAAGCTCTTTTAGGTTATTATTCAAGTACGCAAAGGCTATACTCGAATATACTACTCAAGTAAAAATACATTCTTACTCGAGTAAACCTATGTAACTCTCTCAAGCTTCCTTTGTAAAACAATTGAAGGTTACTCGATTATAACAATGTGTTACTCGAGCATGCTACTCAAGTAAAGCAAGTTTCTACTCTAGTAATATTTTCCAGTTCCTTCAATACTTCATCTTCTTTACCTTCGTAAATTCATAATCTTTGGTTATTATTTCAGAACATCTAAATATTACTCATTATTGTTCTAAATGCTTCTAAACATGTTTGTTGGTGACTTTCAGATGATTAGTGAAAGGATTTCACGCAAATCCTCAAAAAGCAAAGATCATGTCAAGGCAACAAATGCGTAGCAGAAGAATAGAGTGCACACACATAATGCAATTCAGAGCATGTCAAATGATTATGGTCTCAGACACCCATTTCGACGAAAGCAAGACCGACTCTTCCTTAGTCAAATATAGAGACCAAAGGCATGTTGTATTAAGATTATCAACGACGATACAAAAGCAACATATCCTCAAATCTTCCAATGACTCTGCTTTGTGTCTAACGAAAAGTTTGAAGTTTCATAACGGATAGTTTGAAGCTTCACTAACGGCCATTAATAGAATTTAACTATAAATATAAGAGCATTTGATTCAAAGCTACCAACCAACAACAGTATGATTCATTGCTAAGTTATTGCCCATTAATATTTTTAGAGATATCTTTTGATTTCAATTCTTTAGTGATCATATATCTGCTCTGTAAGAGTTCTCATCATTCAATTAATTGTTGTAAAATTTCAAGGTAGTGGAACCTTGAGTGTGGTTGTCCGATTACAATTGTAAGGGGGACTAAGTCCTAGTAGGGATTACTCTACGTTTGTGTAATTGTTGAAAGATAGTGGAAATCTCAGAGACATTTTGACGACTAGACGTAGGTCAAAAAGTTAAATCCTATCCAGTATAAATCTCTATGCACACTTTGGTGATATCTTTCTAACCTTTCCTTCTTGATTTAATTATTGGTTATGATTGTTTTAATTTTTATAAATCACTCAATTCACCCTCATTGGGTAATTCGTTATAATTAACAAGCATGTGGCACTTAATTAAAAGGTATGAAATTTAATATTATGATCAATCCTAGACTCTTCAATATGAGAGTTTCTGAGCTACTTGGTCTCTCTCTCTCTCTCTCTCTCTATATATATATATATATATATATATATATATATAAAATAAAGTAGTACTTCCCACATCGAGTAGCATGCAATTTGGATTGATCAAAATTTTCTAGGCTTTGTGGCTAGAATCAATAGCATTTCTGATCTATATATATAATAATGTAAGTGTTCACTTATACATTGTGTCTCTTTAGAAATTAAGCCTCGAAAAAAGGGAGAAGGGGAAAAATAAATATCCATATAAAAAAGGGCGTAGGGGTTATGTAAACCTTTCTTTGCGCCCTTTCTAATAGGGGTATTTATTTTTCCCAGAGGCCTTTGCTCTTCAGGGGTTAATTCCTGTAAAGAGACACAATTATATATAGGTCACCAGTTGATTATCAATTATATATGTCAACAGTTACTATTGATTCTCCCCACAAAGCCTAAAACGTCTTGATCCAAGCTAAATTGCATAGTCACTTGATGTGGAAGGTACTGATGTTGTATTATATTAGAGAGGATATCAACTAGCTCAGAAACTCTTACTTGAAGAGTCTTATATCCATCATATAAAATCTGTCGTGTATTATACATGTTTATGGTTTTTACTTATACCGTTATTTATTTACTTAATACATAGAGTCAGGAAATCAGACTGAGCCCATTGAGTCGACCCATTTAAGCCATGGCCCTTCAAAGGTCAGGCTTGTAAATTGGAGCTACGAAATGAAGTTCTCCTGCAGGGTCAAGGGCTTAAAAGGGCCAGCCTATTAGGCCCTTTAATTTTTATTTTAATTAACTTTGGACCAGAGGTGAGGTGAAGTTGAAGTAACCTTATTTTTTTAATCTCAGTCGATACTCATCTCTCAAAATCTCACTATTACTCACTCAATCTCAACTCTCCTCAATTCCCAATCTCAACTCTCCTCAATTCCTAATCTCAACTCTCAGCTCTTTATTCTCAATCTTGATCTCTCACCCACTCACGAATCAATATCCGCTACTTCGTCATTGAATCAATCTCGGTCTCCGCCACTCTCACTCGATGCACCAATAGACTACTCCTCCACCGAGATGCTTGTAGCGTGACTCTTCGATGGTCAACTAGTCACAACATTGTTTTGAGCCCCACCCTCAATCCCTTCCCTTCTAGCCTTTCAAGTTTTTCTGACAGAGTGCAAATCCAGCTTTTCCGCCACACTGCCTTCAAATGAGGTTCAAATTATGCATAGTGTTTATTCACGATTTTTATTTTTTTTAGTATTTTTTTCTAGCACACAATCTTTAAAGCGTTTTGTCTAAAAAAATTATAATGAAAGCTTGTATCTGTATTTTTTAATGCTGAAGATCACAGGTTAAAAACTGTTGGTCATTATAATGTAGTTCAAGATTGGTCTTTTTGTTTGATTTAGACTTGATCTGTCAAATATTTACTCTGTTAAACATCT
The DNA here is from genome assembly GCA_034222035.1 of Acacia crassicarpa. NCBI lineage: Eukaryota > Viridiplantae > Streptophyta > Magnoliopsida > Fabales > Fabaceae > Acacia > Acacia crassicarpa. The sequence goes on along the minus strand of JAWXYG010000008.1, from coordinate 29,325,749 downwards.
TCATTCAACCCATTAAACTAAATGGAGGGTTGAGCCATATTTGGAACTTTGCAGATGATATTGAACCAAAATAAAATTGAGCCAACCCGTTAGCATATTCATTAAACAACTCTTCTGGAACTTTACGGATGAGATTAAACCAAAATAAAATTTTGGAACTAAATGGAAGGTTGAGTCATATTTGGCAACTAAATTGATCGATGATAGTAATGCTATGTTGATTATTTTCTAATTGCATTATGCATATTAGTTATATTTCAATTTTTGTTTCCAGGATTTTCAACTTTGAGACATTATAGTCTAGGTTACAGAACGTTATTTCTTCACCTATTTTTAGTGCTTGTTCATAACAAATTTTAAAATCTTGGGGTGCTTGCTTGTTACTTTCATGAAGTTCAGTGCCATGTATACATGTGATATCAAATTGTTAATCTTATGATGTCAGGGTTAGAGTGCACTACTAATTGGTTTGGTTATGTCACTCTTGTTAAGAATAGTAGTAGAGTTTTCTAGATTCATCTTGCTTTCATTGTTTTGGTTATGTCACTCTTGTTAAGACTGCGTGAAAGTTTGATTTGAGTATACTGTATTGTTGATCTTAGATGCAGCCTAATGTCAATTTGCTTATATAAGCCTAATGTCATTCATGAATCTACTTATATCAATTTGATGCAGACTAGTGTCTTTGTCACAAAAATTACAAGGAAAGACTCAAGAGACTAATGAATCATTAGCTATGACGGCTAAGGGTAAGGCAACTTCTCTTTAAGAGACTGATATCAAACCATAAGAAGACAAGACATTTGACTTTTAAGATGTGGAGGTATTTTAGTAGAGTTGAAATTGAAGGGGTAACTAAGGCACAGTGTAATGGTTGTCAAGGTCTATTTGCAAGGGGTGGGAATAAAGGCACCTCACATCTAAATTGTCATATTAAGAATTGTAATCGTTTAGATAAATTGCAGGTTATTGGGGTGATGATGTTGGATAAAGAAGTCAAAATGAGGTGTCGGAAAATTAACCATCAACATATTAGGGACATTATCGCTTTATGCATAATTGAACATAATCTTCCTCATTCATTTGTTGCATATAAATGGGTCAAAGAACTACTAAAGACATTGAATCTTGATGAGAGGCTCGTCACTAGAAAAACAATGATGGTTTATGTGCATAAATTCTTCTGAACAAAGGGATATTTTGAAATAAAAATTGAAGAACAATATTAGTAGAACATACTTGACTTCTGATTGTTGGAGTGCTGTGACTTCTAAAGGATATATATGTTTGACAGCTCATTTTGTTGATGAAAAGTGTACACTAAACAGTAAGATACTTGCTTTTTATAGGATGAAGCCTCCGCATTCCGGATATTAGATGTTTAGAAAAGTGCATGATTGTTTCAAAGAATGAGAGATTGATGATAAAATACTCTCAATTAAGCTAGACAATACATCTGCAAATGATAATTATAAACTTCAATTTTTTTCTGACACAAGATGAGAGGGATAGAGAAGAGGCAATGTTTAATTTCTTGAGGCTATTTGAGAAGATTACAAGGTTGATTTCTGGGTTGTCTTATCTAACTTCCAATTCTTACTTTATGCAAATATCAAAAATTGAGATTTTGCTTACTATAAATATGGAAAACCCTAATTTAGTGATTCAAGAAATATCTGTAAAAATGAAAGGGAAATTTGACAAGTATTGGCATAATTATAGCGTCATTCTTGCAGCTGCAGTGGTTCTTGATCCTCGATAGAAGTTCAATATTATACAATATTTATATGGAAAAATTGACCTATGACTTGTGATGAGAAGGTTGCCAATATAAGGAGCAAGTTGAATTTCATCTTCAATGAGTGTTCAAGTGTGGGGACATCTCTTCCAACTCATAGAGTTAAAGGTGCATCAATCACCAAATCTTCAACATTGACAACCCATTATTCTTCTCAGAGTTCAAGTGCTTCAGTAACCGCATTTGACGATGCATTTGATGTATTTTTTATTTCATTATCAATTGAATTTGTTAGGTGTTCAACAAGTATTTACTTGAATGTTTTGTAATGATGTAGGATTATCAAGATATTTATATGAGTATGGATCATTCTTTCATGAACAAGTCTAAATTGGAAACTTATTTGGAAGAACCAATATTAAAGCCTGATAATTGAAAGGAATTGGATGTCTTGAATTGGTAGAAGAACAATCAACGAATATTTCCAATCCTTTCAAACATGGCAACTGATATTCTAAGTATTCCAATTACTACAATAGCCAATGAATCAGCTTTCAGTATTGGTTTACATGTTCGAACAAAATATACAAGTTCTATTTTTCCATGTAATGTTCAAGCTCTTATTCATACTCACAATTGGATACATGGATTCACATATGATGGTAATTTACTAATTTATATGTATTTTGTATTTGTTATAAAGTTATTTATCCATTTGAGTACAAGTACATAAAAACTATACTATGATTTTATGATTTAGTTTATTATTTGTTACATATAAAGATTATGGATGTATTCATGATGCGGAAAAAGAAATTCCTGATATTTTTACTCATGAAGCAAAGCTAAATACTCAAAGTGAAGCACAATCAAATATCTTTGAAATTGATGATAGTGGTAGAGAAGATAAAAATGATAATCATCGTACTAATGTTTCTTAGTGGTATGCTTCTTATGTTTTATGTGAGTTATTTATTGACAACAATTTGCTTTTAATTATGAATTAGTGACTGTGTTCATTTATTGGATGATTCGTGTTATTTGAATATTAATGTTCACAACATTTATTTGATAAATTAGTACTTTAATTATTATAATTTACTACTTATATTTCTTTGGAAAAAACGGAGGAAAAATACTTAAAATTTGGAATAATAACTTTCTGCCTTGGCCCTAGTGCTCTCGAGCTAGGCTTTAAAAAACATATGTGTTTTTAAACTGGGCCTTCAAGGGCTGGCCCTTTTAGTCTTGACCCTTTAAGGGCTGGCCTTAATTCTCAGCTTTGTTAATACATAATGGTTATCTACGTGAAATCGTTATTAGTTTTTATTAAAAGTCACAGTTCTTATATACAAACCATTATGTAAGTTATTGAAAAAATAATGGTTATAAAATGAGATCGTTATGTATAGTACAAGCATTACTATATATTATAATGGTTGTTTACGTGTGCCCGTTAATTATGATCACAACAATGGCAAGATCATGACCTACCCAAACCTCAATACATAATGGGGGTTATATTATAACCATTATACTAGGTCCGTACTAAATAACGTTCACAACTATAATGTATTTGCGCTGAGCTTTTCCAACGGCCGCATATATGACGGCTTGGAACCATGATGTATGACAGTTAATAGCCATCATATATCATAATTTCTGTAGTAGTGATATTAGTTGATAGCTTAAACGAATGTTACTTTTTTGTCTTGGTCCACACTTATCCATGTGTAAATCTCTCCTTATTCCATATTCTCTCATCTCACTCACCCATCCCCTGTCTCTTTGCCCTCTCTCTCACTCTCTCGCTTGGTGCCATCGGATTATTGTTGAATCAGACTTATATATATGATGTGATTTCACTAATAAAGGAAGGAGACGTCTCTCTTCACATGGATAAGTTAACAATCTTAGAAACTAAGAATCTCTTAAGTCAAGACTGTGATTTCCATTATTTAAATCAATACTGTAGCAGACCATCTATTAAAAAAATTAACTATAAGAGACATTAATTACTCAATAAGACTAAGAAAATTAAATCAAATTCAAACCCTTTACTAGGTTTGTTACATTGTTAACAAGCTAAAAATATCTACCTTTTTTCTTCCCTCAATTAGCGAATGGGAAAATAGATCAATTAGTGGTAACATGCATGTATGGTGGTTAGAACTGGCTACCTTTGATATGGCATTTTTGCTCTATCTGAAGAAATTGGTGTGTAATTTTGCACCCAAGAAATATACATGGTGCCAGGTATACATTTAGAAAAAGTGTAAGGGCATTTTTGGATCTTAACTCTAAAAAGTAGTTAGTGTAGGGCCTGTAAAACCAAAAGTTAATAAATGTTTGACTTTTTTAATGGAGCTGACATTTTGGCCCCATTTAGAGATGTTCATAAGATTTTTTGCACTCAGTTAATATATGTGGTGTCATACGCACATATGGGAAAAGTACGTAGATAGTCTTTCCTTCATGTAATCCATCTTTCTTTGTACAATTTATCTTCCCTTATGTGCAATCAATCTTCCTTATCTAGATGAAATTAATCTCTAATATACAAATTACGTTTTACGCAAACCATCTTCCCTTAGTGCAAGCCATATCTTCCCTTATGTATAGATGATCTTCCTTTTGTACAATTCATCTTCCTATGTGCTAACCATCTTTCATTTATGCAATTCACCTTCCTTTATAAATAATTCATCTTTGCTTTATGCAAGTCATCTTCCATCAAAAAAGCCAAGATTTGCCATTCCCTTATCTATTCTACTTCGATGACCCGCATGACAAACACTACCATCGTAACACCCTCCCCCAAATAAATAAAAAATATCGATGTTGTCACCACAATTGATGACCATCTCGATATACTTTACTGGGGCCCTCACCTATCCTATCTTTTCCACCTCCACACTCTTTAGATCGGCTCCTTGTTGACACCTACCTACACTTCTACCTTCGTAGATTTGGTTCATTGTCTTTGCAGACAAAGCAAGACGATGGCTTATCTTGTAGATCACTATAAAGAAAATATGCCACAAATAATAGGGCACATGCAAATATAACATAGTCATATTACAACAATTAGTCTTATAATAATTAAAATTAAGAAAATATTTGTTTTATACACGTTTAAGTTCAACGTAGTATCAAGCTAAGCAAACCTCAGCTCCCATCGTTTCTTAACAGGGTTGGTTTCTTGTTTCTTAACAGGGTTGGTTTCTTGTTTCAGTCCTCACGCTTACTTTATATGCTCAAATTTCTAACTTAGCTTTAACCACATTTTTATCAACACGATACAAGTAATTGTCTCTTATAAATAAAACCGGAGGAATGAAGCTAAGTACTGAAAAATATTTTAAAGATCTTAAATTTTTTTATAAATACTCCGTTCGATCAATTCTTGTGTTGCCATTTCCAATAATAAACAATATTTTAAATCTACGTAAAGGAAGCAGTTAAAAGAGAGTTGATAATAAAGCCTGAATGATATAAATTGCTTTCAATTTTTTTTTAAATATATGTGAAATAGTCAAAGTTAATTTAAAAAAGAAAAAAAATGATGAGAATGGAGTTGAAAAAAAAAAAAAAAGGTAATACCTGTGGAGTAGTTGCCACTTGGAGTAGTTGAATGATGTTACCGAAATGAAGAGAAGAGAGTCAAAGATAAGAGTTGCCGACATTTTAATCAAGAGGTAGAAGAAAGGCAGAGCTGAAAGCAAATTATTAATATGACAGGTATTACCTTTTTTTTTTTTTTTTCAACTCCATTCTCATCATTTTTTTTCTTTTTCCTCTTATGTCCTTTTCCTTTTTAGCTTTTTTCCTCTTAATCTCCCACTTAAACTTTTAATATTAATTACAATTAAGAAGTTTAACCACAATAATCCCTTAATCATCCAAAATCTGATAACAATTGAGGATTATGCAATAACAAATCCCGGCACAGAAAATAACAATAGGCTTATGTTATTGACACTTTTTAATAATTAAACTTTTCTTTGAAGATTTTAACCACTACGATTTTAAAAAAATCTTAAGAAAATATTATTTGAATTTCAAAATCTCAAATAGGTAATTTTTTTTGACAAAATATGTTGTTAATTACTTTATTAATCTTCTTAATCCCACTACTATCATTGTGAACAGGATTTTAAAGTTCAAGTAATATTTTTCAATCATTTTCCCTATATTTTATATTATGCCATAGATGTAACATCCTGAATTTTGGACCTAAAGACTAGAAAATTAGCCTATTTTTGGAGGACTATTAGACCCTATTTTTGAAAATGAATTTAGAATCAGTATTTTATTGGACATGAATAATGTTTACTATTCACAAATACGTACATGAATAGTATTCACTATTCACAAATACGTATTCACTTTTTATAAATACGGTATTTAATCGATATTTTGAGAAATATGAAAAGTATTTACTATTTACAAATACGTATTTACTATTTAAAAATACGGTATTTACTATTCATAAATACGTATTTACTATATATAAATACGTATTTACTATTCATGCGGGACCCACGTCAAATTATTTTTCCTCTTGAAAAATTTGACGCGGGACCCACTCAATAATAATATTATTATAATATAATATCTTATACTTTGGAAAACAATAGAAATAAAATTATTTTCAGTAAACCGTGAATTAGGTTTTTAAAGTAAGGGTATATTATAAACAAGTGAATTTCTATCTCAGAGTGGGTTATCTCCAAAGTCATTTCCGTAATCGGCGGAATGATTATTGAGATAGGTTGAAACCGATATTTTGAAGCAGGACAGATAGTGGAATCTGTAGGAAATAAATCATAACTCAAAATCCTTGAACTAAGTAGTAAACAACTGCACATATTATAAATCAGTGAATTTTTGTCTAGAAGTTGGTGTCACCCGAAGTAATTTCTGTAACCGTCAGTGTCCGACTTAAAATCTTCGGCAGGTTACGGAATACCCTAAATAGGATCAAAAATTTAGTTGACCCAGATATTTCTGAAGAGGAAAAATAGAACTTCAAGGCTGTGCTTCCGGATTCTTGAGAATTTCTAATATAACGCGATTAGAACACCGATCAGGGAATCTTTATAGGATAAATGCAAAAGAGTAAGAAAGTGTCATCGTCATGATGACGTCATCGATGACGTAAGCATCTTGATGACGTCATCGATGACGTAAGCAAATGGATTGGGCGGTTGAGATGAAGCCATGTTTAAAGTCAAGATCCAACAGCCAAAATCTGACCTGATAAAGTATGAATAGTGTCATGCTTTTTCACTATAAATAGAGGCTTCATTTCTTCATTTTCTTCACACCAAACTCAGAGAACAACAGTTGAGTTTAAGAGAAGAGTGAGAATTCTTAGAGTTAGAGAGAGAGTTTAGAGTAAAGTTATTGAAGCTGGAGAGAATGAGCAGGAACTTCAAGGGTAAGTTCTCTAGTTCTTGAGTTTTAGCTTCTAGTTCTTGGTAATAGTGTAGTTTGATCCAGAAAATTAAAGAATAAATTCTTAAACTTGTTTTTAGGTTTCCTTACATTGAAATAGTGCTGAACAAGGTTCTGCAAGGGATGTCCGAAGATTCCGGAGTCAGATTCGAAGGAAGTCCGTATACGTGAATAGTGCCGTATACGTGAATAGTACCGTATACATGAATAGTGCCGTATACGTGAATAGTGCCGTTTACATGAATAGTAAATTACTATTCACACCGAACGGAGGTACGGACGCGTATTGTAACCTTAACTCTGATGCTTATGGTATGCTTATATGTGATAGATAGTCTGAAATTCTGTTTTTGAAAATTGATCATACACATACAACTTGATACGGGTTATAGTCTTGATAACGCCGTTATGTTTTTCCTAGCGCTGAGGACACGGATGTACACTGTGGCACTGGTGAATAGTGCAGACTATAATAACATGCATATTGCAGTGGCTGTGTTATGTTATTATGTGAATATGAGAATAATGTATGTGATTATTGCTGTTTTGACATGAATATCTGTCATACATATTTGATTCATAAGCATGAGGTTAACCGTTACCTGAGGTTCAATGGGTATTGAACTTCAGCTCTTACTGTAGCTTCAGGATTCCGGGGTGAACATAAACAGAAACAAGGGTAAGCAGCAGGCAGAAGGACTAGCTGGAGAAAGTCCTGTAGATATGTATAGTCTTTTGAACTCTTTGTATCAACAAACCAGTACACTACAGTGGTTGAATATCAGTTACTTTGTATTTAAAATCATTTCGTTGCTCAACTCTGGTTAAATTATTTTGAACTCTGATCAAATAATTTCGAAAATGCTTTAGAAAAGTTGGGGTGTTATAATAGATATCGTTCTGTTTGGTTTGTTAGCAGAGAGTGCGAGGGAAAGTAAAAAAGATTTTAATGAGTTTAATTTTAAAAATTAAAGATCTAGTTAAAATTTTCTTAGTGATTGCAAATAATAATTTTCTTTTTAATTCTATAAGTATAAATAAATATAATAATAAAATCATAAATAAATATATTTTTACTACCCGGGCATAATGCGTTGCACATGGATTTTTATTAGTGATTAGAAGATTTAAAAAAGCTTATTTATATAAAAGTATAACAATTTATTTCTTCCATACCATATAAACAATTGGTCTCACTTTAGAATTAATCTTATTCTATATGTATAAAGCATATAAACAATAATCTAATTTTATTCTCACACAAATTATTTTAGAATAATGTTACACCATATATACAGACTAAAACTTTGAACAAATAGTACCAAAAACATAAAATTTGAATACCAACATGGAAGCTAATAATACAAGGTATTTTGTTGTCTTTGAGAATCTAGGTGAAGTGGTCAAAATGTCTTTGGCTACATTATATTGTCTTGTCCAAAAAATACATAAATAATAAGATAAAAAAATAAATAAATACACGAATAATCTCACATACATTTGATACAGCTTTCATTAGAAATATTCAAATGAGGGATTTGAATGACAAATGAGACAGCATGAAAATTAAATGGGCATAATTGCATGATTGTGGTGGCATCAAATTCAAAACTCTACACGTAAACGTTTAAGATATATAATTTAAAAATGCAGAAACGAACAACTATTGGTATTACATGATTAATAATTAAGTATTTTCAAAAAATCTGGGAAAAATTAATTAATTATTTGAGTGCCACGTAAGAGTAAGACCATAGAGAAGAATATCTCTGAAGGGTGTGCTTCATACATAAACGTACAATACAAAATAAGGTGCGAAGACACGTACGTTTTTGAGCAAAAAAAAAAAAAAAAAGATACGTACGTTATCAAAAATAAAAATGTGAAGACAAAGTAAGACGCAGACACGTAAGATCTTACAGACAATGACTCAGATGGAGATGCTTCACATGCGCAACATTTTAATAAGAAAATAGATAAATAAATCATTTTGAAATTGTAAAATCATAAAAGGTCAAATTCACTACGCACAAAGTTGTCTAACTCGTGAATTTAAATAAATTTGTGATAATGACGTAAACACGTAAATTTATAAGAGTTTATTTTTATTATTAAATAGATATTACTAGTGTATAATTAAATAATTAAAAATGACAACAATTTGATTTAAATATATTTTAAATCCAAATAATTGAAATTAAATTCATCAACATTCATCATTTATCATATTTAACAAAGAAATTTCTATAAAATTTATTTATAAACACACTGAACATGACCAGATCAAAATAGTTAACTACACGAGTTTAAAAATAAGTTAACACGATTTTGTAAACTAAAAACGGTAAACTCGGTTTATAAATTCGTGTGTTTAACCGAGTTTATCAATGGCTTGACTCATTTTTATAATCTAAAAACAGTAAATTTGGAGAATCAACTCGCGAGTTTGATAATAATGACTACGCATATCATATTTTTAGTAATCACTAATGTTAGTTACGTTTGTTAGTCAATTGACACTGTTTGAGTGATGAGCAATGTTAAATATTAATAATAGAGATTTTTTTTGGTCTTATTTATAAGTGAGATCAACAATATTTTGAAAAAACGTATAACTTTACCCTTTATCTTATTACATAGATTTTGTTCCTGTAATGTATAGTTGAAGAGGTGTGTAGTTGGAAAGCTAATATTTAAGTTAAAGTATACATTTAGTCTTTTAAGTTTTATATGATGTATATTTTTTATCTCTTAACTTTATAAAATATACTTTTGGTCCTAAAATTCTAATACTGTCAATATTACTAACAAAAAATGCTGACACGGCGAATTCAAATGGTAACTAATAACATTTAATTATACAAATTGTATATATTCTTTAATTTACCCATATTTTAAAATTGAAGCTTAATGACATTTAATTACATTGTTATCACTTGAGTTTGCATTTTTCGTTAGCAAAATTAACGGCATTCAAATTATAAGATTTAAAATATACTTTATAAAGCTAATGGACCAACAGTATACCTCATTTAAAAATAAAGAACTAAAAATATATTTTAACCTAAAATTTATTAAGTATAAGGTTTTTTTAAAAAATATAATAAAAGATATTGAAAGTGACTTAATTAGATAATAATTTTTTTTTAAAAAAAGTACCTATCATATCTTCCACATAAAGTAGAACTTACAACCTAACATGGTTTGAGTGGTAAATGATGTTAAATATTGCTCCCTTCCGTCTGTTTTTATAAGAAACTAAAAATTTGAATTGCTTTAATATTTTTTATAAGATTTGTTTAAATATTTAATAATTTTTTTACCTCTTATTAATTATATATATATTATATTAATTAAACGGTTGATAATATTTATATTTATTGTATTTTTCTTTCTCACTTGCCACCTTATAAATAATGATATACTTAAAAAAAATTAAATACATTTATTATTTTTAACTAATTTTAATTATTTTTTTAACCAAATAATTTGGTTATCAGGCTCCCGAACTAGAGGGAATACCTACATGCTGATCAATTATATCCTCCACA